>JALMGA010000004.1:37245000-42045000 GCA_023333525.1 Aspidoscelis tigris stejnegeri | reverse complement strand
CCCCCCCTTATTATTTCAGTATTGTGTTGAGGAACATCACAATTGAAACAGATTAACACTTTTATGCAATTATTCACATTACAGGGATGGTGACCCAACTTCAATAGCTCTGTTGAGCTTACATTACAAAACCCCCATGATAAATTTTAGCTGTGCATTGTAAAGCCATTTATCTGAATTAATGGTGCAGTCAATTTGGAAGCAAGAATATTTGGGATTAAAGAATCCTTATCACCCCATCATCACATAATAAGTTCTACTGTTGGCTGAGCATTTTCAAATTCCGTGAAGTAGTCCTGTGAATTAATGGGGGCAAAACCCATATACTGTGCAATGTTTTGACACAAATCCCAAACCTTTTCTTTTCTCTCCAGAAGCTCACCACAACCTGGAAGGCTCTAGAAAGCAAATGTCCTTGCTCTCCCAGTGGCCTTCACCTCTTGCTCCTAGCACGACAGATTTTATGGCTAATTTCCGGCAATTTATCCTGGCAGTTTGAGGAGGAATTCCTTTGGGAATAATATGCATAATTTGCATAAATCATTCTGATAGCATGCATACCAGCATGTAGCTCCTGTCTGGAGCTACATCTTTCACTTTGTAATCAAAACTGACTATTTTTCCACCAGCATGGCTGGGCACTCTAATAGGCAGCATGACTCCTTCAAGTCATCAGAGTGAATATTAGCCTTAACAGTCGCCTCCTTCAAAACCAGAGCTCCTTTCCCAGAAACAGGTTACTGATGCTTTCTTTCATTCTCTTTTGGAATACACAAGAAACCCTTCACAAGTGGAGTCCTGAAGTCCTGTGACCATACGAATCCAAATATTATTGTATTGGCAATAACAGCATCTTCAGTGCAGAAACGTTTGAAAAAGATAATAAGAAGTGCTCTTTCAGTAAAAATTAAATCTTTTGCAGCTTGCATAGCAAATCAAGTAGCCTTGGATGCTTTCTCGCAGGAGTTTTTTTCCTTAAGCGTGCATTTGTCTAAAGAAATGAAGCTGCGGTCAGCTGTGTGTGGCCAGCGCCGTGATTCAATGTGACGTACAGTGAGGCTGTGCATATTCTTTTGGACTGCCTTCGTTACTATAATCAGAGAGAGTCAAATCGGCTTGTTGGTGACGAAGCCAGAAAAGAACTCTGGTTCCAGAGCATGGCCTCTACTGTGGATAGCCACAAGGCACCTGACACGATAGATTTCAACTGGCAGCGTTCTGGCAACAAAAAACTTTACGCAGTAGAAAGAAAGGTCCAGACTCCACTTCTAGGCTGTCTCCAGCCTATGAAAAATGAAGTCAGCAACGCCCTTTTAGTCTGTAGTGTGAAGATGGTAGCTGACATATGTAATGCGGCTGCACACCGAAGGAATCAAATGGAGGGGCGGGGAAAAGAAAATGTAACAATGGGAGCAGCAAGTGAGCAAAATACACAGAAAAGCGCTGCTGATGAAACAGCAGATTTGCACTGAACTGTACAAACAACACACAGTCACATCAGATTGGATGACATTCTCCCAGGAAGCATGGCAGCCGGTGGCCCACTGCGGTATCACAAATGACAATTGGGCAAGCATATCTTATGCGGGAGTTAATCACAATAATGGAGCTCAAAGTGTGGCCTAGAAGTCAGATCAGAAATGACAAATCTGCTTTACCTTCCAGGACCAGTTGTGTGGGGGAAGGAGAGCTGGGCTTTAGCTCTAAGCAATCATGCCGATAATCCTTAGATGACAAAAGTAATGAGTCACATTATGATCAAGGAAGGAGGGTGAGGCTTGCGTGGGTCTGTGGCAGTCTATCCATTAAAGTAAACAAACAAAAAAGACATTCATTCCCTTTGCCCTCCCCACGCATGGTCCCTGTGCAGACGCCAGAATTCTGCACCGAGAAGAATGACAACTGGATGATAAAGCTGCATCCCGTACTTGCTATTGTCATACTTCAGTAGGCACAAGCCACTGCTCCTGTCAGACCAGCTGGGTAACATGGGAGGCCCTTCCATTCTGCACCATGAGGTACAGTAAATTATCCAGCACGGTAGAGCAACATCTGTTTCTGTGCTAGTGCCGAACAAACAAGGCAATTTAAAGCATACCAAGGGATAACCAAGCAGCAAATGAACATGACCCTCATTTTCCATTTTTCCTATAAATGAAATGCTTAAACTTTACTATAGACACAACGGGGTTGTCAGAAAAGTTGACATATTTTCTACGCACAGGGACCACAGACGTCCCATAGTATTGTTATTTTTAGAATCTCCTTTTTTCTCTTACATACTCAGCTTTCAATTCACTATAGATCTTTTCTCTTAAGTCAAAGCTGTTTCAATATACTTATAAATATTCAGTCTTTAAACCTAATTTGCTATACTTAGTTCACATGCCTTCAAGCATTTGTCTTCCAATTTCCACTGAATAAATGCGTACTAATGAGAAATAGAGCAAGCTGCTGAGGCAAAGCTGGGTGACTTCAGCCTGGCCTGCCACCAGCTTGTGATAGGCAGGCAAATTGAGTTAAAATGAAAAGTCTTGTCAGCTGAAATACAACACGGTAGCCAAACAGCAAGCTGTCAATCATCCAGCCAAAACAAGGGACTGCAGGTAATAAAAGGTCATTGTGAATCATTAGTGCATTTGGCTTTCATAAGCACGTTAATTTTAATTAAACGTGATCTTGATCTGTAACTGTAATAATAAAAAAATCCTATCACAAAAATAGATTAAATTTATTCTAAGTATTTAGGTATCAAATAGCAACATTTAAGTAAGATGAAGCCAGAAAAAACCTTGCATACATGTTTTGGATCTGTATTTGTTCCATCCAGGGTATTCTGGCAACAAGTGTAATTATTGTTAGAAATAATTTAATTTGTAGTTTGGTTAAGGGCTTAAAGGGCTAAAGTGTATTATAGGCTACAGATCTATTATTTTACATTCCTTCACATCTATAGAACTCCTTTCAAGACTGCAAAGCGATACTGGTTAATTTTTGCTCCTCTTTTAAAATAACTTTTCTTCAAATTGCTAGAATACACTAATAATGTAGTGTATAGAATAATTAATAGCAGGAATGTATGCACCAATTAAAATCTATGCAAATAAAATAGCAAATACTAGCTGTATATTAGACATACTTGTTTTATCTATTCAATTTCAGTAGTGGTCATAAAAATAAAAATACTGTTCTCTCACACAATTTTATGAATTAAGGGTAATAGCCAATATTGCAAGCTATAGTTTATACACTCCACCTTTTTCTTGCTTTTTTGTAAACCTTATGGATTGCTGTATGGAGAGGCCTAGAAAAAGGAAGCTAAGAGAAAGAGCTCATGAAGTATATTTTTACATTTCTAATTCTACATCTTTTTTGACAAATAAAACACAGGATTGGGAAGATTTCTTGCAATCACCTTTGTTGATATTATCTTTAACAAGAAGCAATGCTGGTCAAGTAGTTTAGAAATTTCTAGAAGAGATAAGCGTAAAAATTAATTTTGACTACCTATCACTGATAGATATTGATAATCTAGTTGTTTAATTGATTTGCAAATGTTCCCACAATGGGGGTGGTCAACAATGGATGATCAAGAGATCCCTTCAGTCAGAAACTTTGTGGACTCAGATTCCTAAGAAAGAAGAATGATGGTACATGATACAGGTTGAAAAAAGCCCAAATACAAAAAAAGAAAAAGTAAATTGCCTCCCTCAATACTATGGGGAGGAGGGCAGGGGCACCACCTTGGGTTCTATGATAGAATAAAGGCGAAGCATAAGTAAAAAATTAACAGAGAAAACTACAAATAAACAGAGGAAATTATGGAGGAAAACTTAAATCTTTTGATGAAATGCAAAGTTTTAAATAAGTAATCTTTTAGACATTGTTTTATTGCATTAGTTTGTATGTTTTTAATAGTTTCTTCCTGGTTTTTAATAAGTTGGTGAAACAAGTTGAAATTTAAAAAAGTCATGTAAATCTTGAGAATAAAAGAGATAATTGTGTCAAGTATATACAGAGATTTAGATTCTAATGCACAAGTTCTTTACGAGTGCTCCTGATTGCTGAACAAACCTAGATTCACTTAGATCAATAGCAGCCTTGCTGTTGATTTTCTTGAAAGGTTATTCTTCTTAGCAGCTTTCATTACCAATAAAAGCCCAAAGGCCCCTATATTTTGCCTGCTTTCAGATGCTGGTTTTGGAAAATGTCTCAGTATGGGGAAAAAACCAAGACAACTATGATTTATTTCCTTTCAGCTAGAAGTACTTAGGCATAAATTTGTTAAGAATAAGTACTTACATTTGCTGAGTTCTTGGAAAGTGTACTACTTCCTGCTAGACTCAGTGGTTCTTTGATAAATACCTGGGCATCTGAACTGGTTACCCAATAATTCTATTTTGTTGCCATATGCTGAAAACAATGGATTCTTAAACCAATTCCAGTTGCATCTGTAGTATCTTAGATTGAAGTGGAAGCAACTGCTCATCTAAAAGTGACCTGACAAAAAGATTACCTTGCACAGCAAACGCTTATACATACTGACTCCTAAAACTAGCTGTTATTTATGATGTACACGAACCATTTATTTATCAATTCATTGATTGCATCTGCTGCTGTTACAAAAACATTAATTTAAAAAAATCAATACTTATTCACGTGAATTCTAATATGGTAGACCTTATCACATACTGTCAAAAATATTTCTAACTAGGGAAACAGGAAGATAGACAATGCAGTTTTGTACATATAAGCTACAAATCAAGAAAATTAGATCAACTTAAGTAGTTTTCCCCAAGTTAATTTTATTTTAAAATGAAACCCTAGTCAACTTCCTAACTTTTTAATTATTTTAACTTCAAACTGTTTGCTTCTATTGAAGGTTAGCTGTGGATCCCTGTTTTATGTGAAATATATTTATATTCTGAAGATAAATGAGAAAAGGTTCTTTTCAATATAGCCCTGATGAATTTTCAATTTGTGAAAAGGTACTGTAAGTCTTCTCAGTATAGCGTTGATATCTTTTAAACGCATGAACACTTCAGCGGAGGCTTAGAATCAAACTTATCATGCAAAAACTTTTAGTAAATAATCACAAAGCTTTGATCCAGCCTTTCCCATCCCTTGCCTAGTTAATTACCTGGGCTTTTTATGTTTACATGCAGTGAGTGTATCTGGAGCTATAAACTACATAATTTATAATTGATGTAAATGGTTGTTATTATGTCAATTAAGCAGCTGTGTTCTCCACCTTCTCACTAAACAGAATGAGTGATAAACGAAGTTTACAGGGAGATACGTACTTTTCTTGAAGAGGGATAGAATAAATTACCTAGGTAGGGCAGGCTGTCCAATTGTTCTCTGGTGAGGTGGATGCTGTATCCAGGCCTCCTCTCTTGACCTGTTGACTGCAGCAAATGGTCAATTTCGTTACGCACCACTGCAACAGCTTCTGGGTGCCGGAGAAGATAATACATGGCCCAGAATGCAATTGGAAGTGTGTTTGCCACAGAGGCCCACAGGAAGGCAAAATGATGTGCTGGGAGAAAATAAGTGAAAAGGAAGATTAATAGCGTTTATTACACTGATTAGATTTGCAGTGTGCTAATTAAAAGATGTTAGGACACAGACCCAGCCAAGGATCAGTGAATGCTAATGAGGACCAATAGGCTTCTGAAGTCTAATTTTCTGCTTAATGAGAATAGTTTGAAATGTAATTTCAGGGTGGGGGTGAAATAAAGGGAGGAAATGCAGCTCAGTTATAATCTCTCTCATTATCACCATTAAGTATCTCGTTTTACCACCTCAGCCAAAAGAGAGAGACACACACAGAGAGAGAATCAATTATCATACAGGGTTGTTTCAGAGTAAAACATTTTATCATTAGACAATTAGAAAAAAAATTAAAAATGTTCAAGGTCACCATTTTGCTATTTTATTTCAAAGGTCTATAGTAAATTATCTAATTCTTAAAAAGCAATCATTCAAAAGTTTTCTACCTCCTTTGTCATAATCTCGAAGTGTATTGTACATCTCAAGCATATTCATTCTGGCTTGGATAATTTCAGAAACTTCCAACCGTCTTGCCAGATCTTTAGGTAAAAGACAATAAATTAATTCTTTCCGGATTCTCTTGGTTTCACCTAGCAGTTCAATTGGTATGTTTGCAGCTATATAGGAGAATTTGGCATCAAACTTGAGAAATCTGTCTAACATTATTTCATCGATGTTGTAGCAAAATGGATCTTTTCCATACAGAGTTGTGAAAGTGGTTTCAAACATTAGAGAGAAGCAGAACTTTTTCAGTTTTGCAGTTTCCCAGTCTGTTGCTTGGGAAAACCTTCTTTTAAATGCATGCTGCATATTCTTCATTGCATTGTCCAGGAGCACCTCTAGAGACTTTCCCTGAAGGAGCTGATAAGACCTGTGAAGAATTTCTGTCATGTTTTGGTACTCAGGCAGCAAAGTGGATGGGAAGTCAAATGCCTTGCTTGATAGACGATCTGCTAGTTCTAAGAACTCCAAATATTTGCCGTTCTTGGTCAAAGAAACATGCTGCAAAGGGTCTGATATAAATGTCATATATGAGCCTAAAAGGGACAGAGAAAACAAACTCAGTGCACTTTTGTTGTAGATATAATGACTGTTATTGCTATTCATTATTATCATGCTAGATAACTTTTTCTTTGCAGCATTACGTCTCTTGCTGATTCTCAAATGGAATAACTTTTTTGTTTACAGATTTTCATTCTAAGGTCAATTTTCAGAAACCAGTTAGGGTATGGATAAACTTAGAAGAGTGTTTTATTCTGAGGCACTAGCAAAATTAAAATATTCACTATGTAAGAAGAACCTTGAAATATACAAAATATCTCAAAACAAAACTGCACTCAGATGCAAACTGATCTGAGATTTGACATCAGAGCTGGATTACAATAAAAATCAAGAATTCTACAAATAACATAATGTTATAATTCTTTTAAAACAAAATCAGAGGTATTACTTATCCACTCTTGATCTACTTTTTTCTTATTTCAACAAGTCACTTGTCATCAGCTTTATATGCTGTGAGCATGTATATTTATATTTTAAAAAGTAGTATGTTCATTTTAATTTCCCCTCTTTTCTTTCATGATTTATCCTGATTCTGTTGCATGGGCTGCACACAACAGAAGAAGCAGGATAACTCCATCAGCTGGGGTATGAAGATCTAGTTCTAGCAAGTCTTCTCCCTAGCTCAAATCTCTGCAGGAGGCAGCCATTTTACCTGGCTTTATCAACTGAGCAAAAATGGAAGCAGCCGGGCAAAAGGGAGGCTACATAAAACTGTGAATTGAGGCTGACATCAGTTAGGAATAGATATATGCATTAACAGGTTCATCTAACATCTTGCAAGCCTGACCCTCTGTGAAAGCAAAACGAAGGTATTCAACGAGATTAAGGTAAAATTCACTTGTCTCTGTCACTTGTCCCAGCCTGTTCATTTCCCCTTCCAGCAAACTTTATACCGTGAAAAGGGATGGGATGCTCTGGACCTCGGATGCATCCTGCAATCATGCAGCTGCTAAGCCTTAGTGTAGCCCCCTGTCAAGCCTGAATTAAGTAGAAAAATGTTTCCCGATCTATTTTGAGATCACAGCAGTCTGGATGGTGATACCATCACATATTCTGATGGCTTCGCCCTTTCCCTACTGCAAATTTTGCTGACGGGGGAAGTGGGGAGGCTTGGTGAGAACAAGTGAAGTAGGTGATTCTTTTACTATTAATCCAAGTGATCCTTCATTTCCCACTTACCTCTGTAGAGAGTCGAACTTGCAAAGTCTTAAGGCTGATAATCTGCCCCCTTCGACACATTTTTATGCTCTGAACAGTATAATGAACATGTTTGTACACATGTCTACTTGATAAGGAGGAACTAATGCAGAGCATACTTCCCAGGTCATACTACTCTCATACTACTTATATATTGCTATCTGTTTCTTTTAAAACAACAACAACAATGTCATCTTAGGATCTTGGGAAGATCCTAATGCATTATGAAATATCAAAGCTGATATGTTTGGTGTTGTGTCATATTGGTGTTGTTTCTGTCAATAAATAAATAAAGGAGGAAGAGGAAGAGGAACAACAACAATCTCTTTTGTAGCAGTTTTGAGGCTGTTATGCTATGTTCCAAGTTCCTTCTTTTGAGAACTTAAGCTTTCGGATATAGCTGCGATGTCCATCTTCAGAGGATTTTGCTCTTGGACAAGTCAACGATGACTGGTGTCTCACTAGGTCTTGTTTCCCTTCTTATAGATATCTTCTGTTTGGTCAGAAAACCATAAGATCTGATTTGAACAAACAGAAACCATAGCCAAGCTAAAGGGCTTACAGGAACCGGCTACCAGAGAGGCCATTGAAATACAACAACATCCTCACAACTTTAACAGGGACCAAGGCCTGTTTATCAGCAACATCTGGAAACCTCTGTATAAAAACAAGCAAAAACAGAGATTCACACCTGGATTCAGCAAACCCACAAGGCACTGGTCACTCACCTCCAGGGATTACACAAGTACATAATAATTAAGTAAGCCTCAATGATCTGCCATTAACATTGCCACTCAAGGAAATAATGCCAACAGAGTACAGCTAGGAAAAGACCAATGATTCATCAGCAACTTAAAGGAAAAACTGACAAACAAGCAGTAAACATCTATAAGAAGGGAAACAAGATCTAGTAAGACACCTGTCACCTTTGACTAGTCCAAAAGCAAAATCCTTTGAAGATTGATATCGCAGCTATATCCAAAAGCTTAGGTTCGCAGAAGAAGAAACCTGGAACATGGCACAACAGCCGCACAACTGCTACAAAGGAGATTGAATCTGGCCATGAAAGCTTCCATAACGACCAATATACAACAAGAATGATGATGTTGACATGGGCTATATCTGATCAGAAAGTCTGGAGACAGGGAACTGTTGCAGGTGAAACAAGTTGTTGAAGAGGAAAAGCACTTCATGAACCAGCTTTGATGAGTGGGTTGTGGTGGTGGTGACTGTGAAGCTCACACTGTGCTGGGGTAGATACAGATTGGCACTGTCTGTATAGACAGTGCAGATCTTCCCCTCACCTTCCTAAAATCTGGATCGGTAGATCTTGGAAATCCAGATCTACCGATCTGGAATTTCTGTCCCCTCAGTGCAGAAACAGCTTCAAACTACAGAGGAATGCAGAGGTTGGAGCATGATGGGGGTCACAATTTGGCAGCCCAGAAGGAAGTGCTGCCAGAAGTGGATTCAGAAGTCGGCGCTCTGAAGGCCAGAAAAAAAAGTTTCTGGCCTCTGGAGGTTTCTGGCCTCCTCCAAAGTGGCCCAGGCTTTGAAACCAGGAGTTGGGAGTAGATTAACATGGGCTGCCTTCTGTGTGGATGATCCTTAGTGAAAACAGGGAGTAGAAGAGGAAATCAGAGGCCTAAATGATTACATAAAAGCAAACAAATGAAAATTCTGTTCACTGTTTGCCTCTGCAGAAGAGCCAAACAAAATGTGTCCAAAATCCATTAAATATGGTTAGAACCAGATTTATATTAGTTGTCACCTCTAACAGGGATGATGGCAGGAGTCAGAATGCATGTACAAATGATAAGTGGATTACAAAATTCAGGATCTTCAGCTGAGCAACCAGGACTGAAGACTACAGGGCTTTGGGAAGGGCAAATATAATGACCAAAATCTAGAAATTATGACAAAACTAGTAGTCCTTAAAAATCCTGCATAAAAGGAATACTGCTTTAGGGATGTGCACAAATGTTGTAAACATCTGAAATTTCATCGAATTTGATTGAATGTGGACATTCAAATTCAAATGGCGTGTCTACACATCCAAATTTAAACATTCAAACAAATGTCAAATGTTCCAAAACATCATTTGAAACACTCGAATGTGAAGATTCGTATGTATTACATATGTATCTGTATGAATCTCATACGTATCTGTACGCAATTGTGCTGATAGTATGGGACGAAAACAGGATGCGTATGAAATGCATACAGATACATATAATACATATGAATGTTGTTGACATTCGTATCTTCAGACTCGAATCTAACATTCAAATGAATAGATTCAAATGTATACAATTCGAATTGGATTTTGTTGCATTTGGATTCTAAACATTCAAATTGAATCGAATGTTTGGATATTCAATTCAGCTCAAATTCAAATGCTAAAAAAAAAAAAAAATGTGCACATCCCTATACTGCTCTAATGTGTATCTAGAGCAGTTCCCATAATATGAAGTTATAGAAAAATAAAGTCTACGGAATATTTAGTTTAAAAAAAACCTATTTAGATTCAAGAAAAATTAAAGGTTTTAGAAATAGTAAAGTAGCAAATCATAGCAACATGAGAAAAATTAATTCATTTCCAAATCCATATCGTGCAGTATAAACAGTGTGTCCTTTTCAGACAACCCAGCAACAGTTTAATCAAACTTTTAATGAAGAAAATGTTCACTGTACTGCACTATTATGCAAATAATAAATTGTTAAGTCTTTGAAAGGCCTGTTGAGTCAAACCAAAGGAATACAGTTAGAATGCAATGTGGATTAAACACCCAGAAGCTGAACTAACTGGAAGTCACATGAAAGGTCTGATAGTAACACAGAATTAATTGAGTGGATAAAGAACTGGACAGCACCAGGAATGGATAAACAACTTTATTTCTGGCTTAAATACCTCACTAGCACACATAAACAAATTAATGCAATGCTGTACAACAACTGCAAAAACCTCATCTCATAATGAAACACTATGAGAAAGGGGAAATAATAATAAACGTTTATTTCTAATGCCCTTTCTTCCAAAGGGCCTGACAAAATAAAACATATACAATCAATGAGAATATACACAGACAACAACCTACAATGAAACTTCTCGCCTACCCCCCATAGCAGGTTCACTCAAAGAGAAAAGTTTTTAACTTCCTTCGAAAAGAACCAAGATCCTCTTCCAGCCTTAATTCCAGTGGAAGACGATTCCAGAGTTGCGGGACCAAATCCTGGAAGGCCCGTAATTTTGACACCGCTGTTGATGTTGAAGGAACTACCAATAGACCTTGCGAAGCGGAGCGCAAAACCCTAGGCGGGATATATCCTACCAGGTAGGCTGCCAAATAACTAGGTGTCCCCAGTCACAGGGCCTTAAATGCTAGTACTAACAGTTTAAAGCGGGCCCTAGCGCGAATTGGTAGCCAATGCAATGCTCTACCAACCAATAACCTGCCTTCTGACATCTGAAGAAATATTTTTCATGGTAACTCACTATCAATCACCATTACAATTTGTTGTATTGCTGATACCACTGCCAGTGATTTTTAGAAAAAAAACAAGCTAAGGATATCAGGCTTTCAAAAAAATCTCAATTCTCTAAATTGAAACTGTTAAGGAAAGCATGTGAAGTAGAATTGTTGATCTATTCAGTCTGAATATATAGTAATGATACTGCAGTAGAATTTAGATTAAATAAATGTGCAGCAGTGGTCATTGATTCAGGAAAAATGATAAACACTGAAGGAATTAAGCTGCCTCTGATTATTCTGAGCCTCTGAGAATGATCTGACTGTCAGAATATCAAACCAGTCATATGCATATACTAGACTTTATGCAAATACTATTACAGTAGTGTTACTGTGCTTATTATTACTAATAATAATGGCAGTAATCATTCCACACAGCTGTTCTTTTGCAGATGTAGTTTGTTACGGAATAAGATTTAATTTCAAAAAGCTTCGTTCATAAAGGTAAATAGTTTAGATGTTTCAGAAACTTAAATGAAACAACTGACTATAGGTTTATTTGTTTATTTAAGAGATTTATGGGTGTTTTTCCACTGAGCTCCTTTGATCCGGATCTAAGAAGACCTGGATCTAAGGAATGGGTACTTCCCTTAATCCGGATCTAGTAGATCTGGATTAAGGGAAGTACCCAATGTGTTTCCATGGGTGGTCTAGCACCCAATAGCAATGGGTGCTAGCCTGCCTGCTGTGGAAACACCAGAGCACCCATTTGCAAATCCAGATCTACCCACAAGGGGTCTGCCTGTCACCCCAGGTGTTTTGGGGGACAAGGGGTGCAATCTCTGAAGTTGCCTTCAGAGATTAGCAAAGGCTCCAAAAAGAACCGCTTGTGAGAGCCGGCTCCAAAGTCCCTCTGAAGTTGACTTTGGAGATTGGTGCAGGCTCTGCAGAAAAACCCCTTGCGAGAGCAATGCCGCTGTCAAGCGCTCTGGAGGATCTTTGAAGTTAGCGGCAGGCCACACTGCTTATGGGTGTTTTTCCACTTAGCACTAGAGGACCCTTTAAGGACCCATTAAGGATCTTTAATGGGTCCTTTAGTGCTAAGTGGAAAAACACCCTATATGTGCAGCATGACCAACAGTATTTATGGATTTCAAAGACTCTGAATGCTATTAGGTAGTCCACACAATCAAAGAGAACTGTTGGGATCAATACGTTAAGACAATACACACTCAGCAGGGGGCAGAAACCTTAGAAGACACAGTGCTCTGTAAAAAGATCTTCTCATGCCCCCCCCCTTATTGCTTTACCCTCTCCAACCACTGCGGGCCTTTTTGATGCTTCCATTACTTTGTGACCCTCTTATGGCTTCATAAAGGGCCACCTAGGCACACAAGGCCATAGTGGTCCTTTTACAAGCAATTTGTTTGCTTGGTTTGTGGGTGAATTAAAAAAAAAACCCTGAAAAAGAATAGATCCAAAAACTACAGATAGGGAACTGAAAGAGGATCTATATATGGAAAGGTCTAGCACCTTATAGATATGGGCCAACATACCAGTCTGTGTATACCTTTATGTGCATATAACTATAATAAAGTTACAACAAACAAACACAATTAACAATGAAACAGCAGATATAAAAATACTTTAAAATGGAAAAAACTATAATTAGAACTGTTACCGGAACCCACTGCTGTAGCTAAATATACACACAACCACATACTTACATATGTAATTTCTGTTCTAAAGCGCTTCCCAGTTATTCCTTCAGAAGCCACTAAAGAATTTCTGCATAGTTAAAATATGCCTAGCTTCACCGACACTTATTTGGATTATTTATGCAACACCACACAGTGATTGGCCGATCAGTATTATTACTTTTGCTTACAGGCCTCCTTTCTTCCATCCTCTAAAAGACATCATTAAGAATACTATTACCTACTTGGAGATGGAAAAATTCATGTTCATTTCACAGTTAAATATCTGAACATTTGTTTCTTCATCAAATTTCTGCATTTCTGGGCACACATTTCCACGTTTTTTTCCCATTCAAAAAACCTATTTTCATTGACAAATGCTGTGAAAGTGCAAAAATCTGATCAAATTTTCATATTCACAACCCATATTTCATTTCTATGCAAAAATTAATTCAAAAATTCAATCAAATTTTTTAATGCAATTATTTTTTGTGCACATTTCTAGCTGTCAGCCAGCAGTCTTGTAGATTGGGACCAAAGGAGGGGTGAAATTCCAGTTGGGATCTTCATGTTCATCTCCTTAAATATTAATTTGTTCCACTTTGGAGATTTTAAAGGTAGGTTTTGAAACCCTGGATTTCCAATATGATAATGTGGGTCATTGCTTACCGTCAGAAATTATTTGAATAGCTTTCACTTCCTACATGATGGAGACTATAGAATTTACTTTCAGAGCACTGAGTGCTGGAGGTAATTTTTTTTTTTTAGTGATTTAAACATACATTTAAAATAGGCAGTGAGAACAGGATGAATAGTGAATTTATAGCCTAATGAAAATAGTTTGCTGGGGTGCAGATACTGATGAGCAGAATAGTGATTTGTATTAAAAATGGCATTTAAGTACATAATTTAGCAATGGGTTTTTGTAACAACTACTATCTGTAGAATTCAGAGAAAATCCACACATAAATGTTAGGCTGTAGTGCGGGTGCTCTATGATATCCATAAACATTAAATCAAAAAAGACTTTCAGCACCAATGGAAGAGAACTAGGTATCCTCAATTAGCTAATTCCTTTCACAGCAAGTCTCTTTCAGCATCATAAAAAAACAAACAAACATAAAATTCAATGGTTCCAACCCACATACAGAATATTTTTGTACAGGTATTCTCCTTCAACTCTAGCATCTTTTTAGCACCAAAGAATGATGTTTCTTTTCTCCAGATATCAATTCAGAAACTAGGACTATACTGTTGGCCATATAAGACCCACATTTCTTCTACAATATCTATCTTAAAATCATCTTGCATCTTAAAAGAAATACGAAATATTCCTTTGCAAGTTATAGATGTGTCTTACATGCTATTGTGTCTTACATGGTGTGAAATACAGTATGGTAATTTGTGGAACAATTAGCTACAAAAGTTGGTGTTATCTTTTTTTGCTTTGGCATGTGTTAGATTGTAGAGATTAAGGAAAAGTGTAAATGTGCCACTACTATCACAGCCACAAACATCTCTGATGACAGTGTTGGCAGCACTGACAGAAATTCCATTGTCAGAAGGACTGATCCTTCGAAATCAGCCCAAAGTTACTGAGTAGACAGGTAGAAAATGAATGGCATAACTGGGTTAAATACTTCAAACTCCTACAAACTGAGATTAAGAAACACGAAACAATCCATTTCTAAGGTGTACTATAAGCTCTTTTTAAAGGACAATGATATAAATGAACGTAGCAAAGTGATCGTCAAAATGTTCTATGATGACCAAAAGCCTTACTGTGGTCCTTATTATCTTATGGAAAGATGAGCTATTCCCTGAAATCTCTAGGACTAGAATTGCAGTTATTTATATATGCCTTCAGATTTTATGCCTTCTTTGTTTTTGTTTTTCACCTATATTGTATATCATACAGATATGGTGTTAAATGTATCTCTTAGGGCTGTGTGTATGGTGTGTGTGTGTGGGGGGGGGAGAGAGATACTGAGGGAGATAGATTGAGAGAAGAATTCTAAAGAAGTGGGCTAACATAAAGGTTTACTGGCCTAAGGACAGATGGGCCATATGAGCAAAGTGGTCAGTGCCCCATTACACCCATAAAGAGTCCACTCTCCCTCTTCCACATATATTTCAATTCAAGCTGACTAATAAATGTGCAATCTATTATGTTTTAGGAGTGGCCCTAGCTTACTGGTAAAACAAGTACCTAAAGAAAACAGAGGCTTGTGGGTTCAAACCCTGGCATTCCCTGGAAGAGGGTAATGCATTTTTAAATTAGTTTTAATGTGACCCACCCTGAGGTATAGGGATGGATGGATGGATAGATTTTAGGGCAGGTGTGAGTAACCTTGCTTCTGTTATGGTGCCCTAGCTATCTTGCTCCCCATCCCACATCACCAGCCACAATGGGCACCAACAACCACTGAATCTTCATTGGTAAAAAACTTTAGGTGTGGATTACTATATGAAAAGACCATGAACTACACTTATCAAAAATATGTGAATGTCAAGTATCATTTATAGGGATGTGGACAAATTCATAACATTTGTTATTTGTACGAATTTGGCTGAATTCGGACATTCATACATGAATAGAACGTTATGACACTTGTATATTAACATTTATATGAATACAAATATTTCTGGACATTCGTATGAGTAGTCCAGAAATTTATGAAACTGGGGAGGTGGGAAAGTGGCTGTGCCAGTCCTATCCGCAAGGATCAGAAGAGCATTTGACGTGGATTGAGAGCATATTCAAAGATGATTCAGGTTGGATTTAACACTTTCAGAGTGGGTATGTTATGGGATATGTATCAGATACTTATGCATTCCTGTTGGATATGTATTGGATACATATGCATTCATATAGGGTATTCATACAATTTTGTAGAATACATTCATATCAAATAGAATCCTACCACATTCAAAGGGGATCTATTTGAACGAATACAAATTTTCTAACATTCAATTCATTACAAATCGAATACCAAAAAATCCATTTGTGCCCAACCCTAATCGTTTACCCTTCCTTTTCTGTATTTTCCTTAAAATTCACGGAATTCATTTTCTTAAAATTGTTTCAGATTTTGTGCACCATTTCTCTAGTTTTGGGTGATTTCCTTTCAAGATCTTTCAGTGCAGATAGAAAAGTGAGGACGAGTTAAACTTGCATGTGTAATCTCTGGTGGGAGTCAGTGGGAATCTCTGTGCCAGTCCCATCCACAATGGATGAGGAGAGCATTTGACATGGATCGAGAGCATATTCAGAGAGGATTCAGGTCAAATTTGACACTTTCAGAGTGGGTATGTTATGGCTATCATTGTAAACTGCAGTTTATGGTTGGCTGCAGAATCTTGGATTTCTGATGGATTAGGTGTTAGGCAGAAGGAGGGGCAAATCTTGTCACCTTTAGTACAGAGTTACCTGGGACTGTGTTGTGTTTGTTCTGTTTGTCTTTCAATGTGTTGTATTTAACTTTGGATTTTGCACACATATGATGGTGCTATTGTACTCATGGATATCTGCCTAAAAAGTGATTCTGTGTTTTACTGTTAATTAATAAAGTTTACTTGAAAAAACTGTAATCTCTAGTAAGGGCACTGTCAGGTTTCATAGCCAAAATAAAAAAGTCAAAGCCCATTAATTCTTTCTTGTAAAATAATGCTATTTAATAGTTGCAATATTTTAAACCCGAATTTAGAAGCCTTTTACATTTAAATTTGATGTATCTACATAGGAAGAAAATTTCACATATTTATTTATTATATGCAGACAAATGTAATAAATAAGATTTAACTTCAAAAGTTTTGCCTTAAATTAATTCAGATATTTTGGTGGGGGGAGTAGGTCCCTCCCCCGCATTATTTTACAATAAACTATATTGGAGACACTTTTTATTATAGGCATCAAAGTTCTGATCAAAAGATGGAGAATACTTCATTTTGCTCCGGTATTTAACAAGCTGATTTTGAATGCTATTAACCTGAAGATGTCAGCTAGCATCCCAACTTTGAACATTCAGGGTAAACAATTTACAATTTCTTTTAAAATTAATTAATATTAATTTAAACCATCTGTCTACCATCTGCTATTTTCGATTGAAAAAATATGAGCTGCTTTCTTTGTGATCTTCATTCCAATGTATTTCAAAACAATTCCTAATTCTTATATATTTAAATATCAACATAATTTCAAGCAATTCATCCTTCTAGCGGAGGCATACATTTGCCTTGGAATAAGATCCTATATGATTCTTGTATAAACCCATAAATGACCTTATCCTAGAAATGAGTTGGACATGTTTCCAAGGAATTCTAGGGCAGCTTTCAGTTTCTTTACAAACACTCATTGAATGAAACCACATTTGAAAGATGGGCTTCCTACAATACCTTCCTTTCAGGGCATATCTCCTTTATTCATCTCATGATTTTTTTAGATTACATGCCAAAGTGTGACCTGCCTTTCTGAAAAGACATCACTCAACTTAACTCACTGATCAAATGGGGGTGGTAAAATAGAGGAAAGCAATAACCCAGTGAGTTGGTAGACTGTGGAGGGAGAAGGGTACTTACCAACCCAAGTTTACAAAAATAAAGTATGTTACCTGGATGTTGCATAACAGACTTTTAGCTTGTAAACAGCCATCTTTGAATCCATGATTTAAACAAAGTGAAAAAATTTAAACTGTGCAAGGTGTAACCTGTGAAAACCTGTGACACCTGTCTTTTCTTGCCTATATCTCTATCTTTTCTGGATTTTGTTTCAATTTATTGGTCCACACCAAACCCATGATTGCCTCCAGAAAGCCATCAAGCACCTGAACTGCCTCCCCTGACTCAGATGGAATGGAGAGATAGGGTTGGGTATCAGCTGCATGCTGATGGAACCTCACTCTTTCTATATTAAAAGCATATATATATATGTATTAGCTGAATATGGGTGCTGCAAAGGGATAATGGATCATTGCAGAACAGGCCCCACAGAACCTAATTAACCTATACAAGGTAAACAGACAAAGATCACTCTTGGAATTAGCCATTAACTCATCCCCTCGTTTTGCTGGTTTTAGTTAATTTCCTGTAAATGCTGCATGCATTGTAAGCAAAGCAGAAGATGCAGAGATCTGACATTAAAAGTAAACAGTAAGCAAAGGTTTCATCTTAATTAGCACCTTTTATTTGATTGACCTGAGGCTGAACTGAAAGCACATCCACAAGTAGATTTTAAGATAATAAAAAGGGGGGAGATTTCAGTCCAAAAAATTGGTGGAGATGGATAAGGGAAATTTGACACTTGGGAATCTCTCCTTGCTTCTGGACAAGATTTCTGCACTTCTAGCTGCTTTCTTCATTCACAAGTCTTCTGAATAGGAGATTTCTCTGTTCTTTTATAGAAGAATCAGAGTGGCTTGGTAGGAATGTAAGCCAGTTTGGTCTAGTGGTTAGGGAGCCGGACTCTAATCTGGAAATATTGGGTTTGATTCTGCACTCCCCCACGAAGCCAACTGGGTGACTTTGGGTGAGTCACAGCTCTCTTTTGAGCTCTTGCAGCCCCACCTACCTCACAGGATGTCTGTTGTGGGCAGAAGAATTGTGAGTCGCTTTGAGTTCCCTTAAGAAAGCAGGGTAGAAAAGCCAACTCTTCTTCTAATAGGCTTGATTAAGGGAAGTCCACTTTGCTAAGACGTAAAAAAGCAGGACTTCTCTCCAATTCACATTATATTGTTACTTTTTCATTCTGTATGGCTTCTTTCAAGTTTCTTTCTTTTCCTATGACTTGGACAACTGAACGCTGGTTGCAGCTTTGTGCTGATTCCCTATACCATTTAAAACTGTTTTAAATCAACTTCGAATTGTTCTAATTTCACTCTTCATAAACGAAAGTGTTGAACAATAGATCCCCACTGCTAGTTTCTTGAAGACAGAAAGAGAACCACTGTAAAACAGTGTCTCCAAGTCCCAGTCCCCAAAGTTGCTCCAGCAGAATAACATGGTCAATGGTATCAGAAGCCACTGAGAGTGGGAACTAATAGGGTCACACTGACCTCGTCCATCTCCCGTTAAATGACATCCATCAGGATGACCAAAACAGTCTTCATGCCATTTGGTCACCAGCCTGAACCAGATTGCAATGGATCTCAATCAGCTTCCTCCAAACATACCTCCTACTGGGTAGCTTACCACCTTCTCTAGCACTCTCCCTGCCCCCCCCCTTGCAGGGCATATTAGCATTAGCTATTTCATACCAGCCAGGATCTACCATAGTCTGCACCAGCTTGTGAATGACAGGTCCCTATTCCAGTGCAGAAAAGGCCTATGTACGACTTCTACTACTGCTTCCTAGTTTATATCTAAAATTACTTTTTAGTTAAATATATTTAAATTAATTTTTTTTGTTCACACACCATTTAAAATAATCTCATGCACCACCAGTGGTACAATTACCACACTTTGGGAAGCATGGATCTACATGATGTGCCATGTTCTCTTTTTTATGCATCATTATTGTTAAACAGACTGCCCTGAAAATTAAGCCCATAGATCTGTATTCAAGCGAGTTAATTTTAAAACAATTTTAAACTCTTGGTCAGGGCAAGGACATAACTTAATTTACATTCAAATTCTGTCTATTTCAAATTGTTGCCCAGATTTCTGAAGCATCAAAAACATGTTTACAGTGTAGTATATGACTTGTAGCAGCTGAGAAGTACCACAACAATGGCAATATTTTACAATCAAGAAAGCAATGCCAACACAGATGTTGCAGAAGCAACTATGCTTTGTGGAGTTAATGGTGCTTGCTCTTAAAGTAGAACCAGAATTTATCTCAGTGCTGTGAAGAAGACCAGTACCTTTCTGCACCTGTTTCTGGACTTATAAAAGAGGCAGCGGTCAACATAGGAGTACAGGTTAGAATATGAAGCATGCACTTCCTCATTGTTAAACAGAACTTCTGCCTGATATGGTTGCTTGCTTCCCTCTGCCTAAGAACAGATTCTGTGGTATTTCCAAGATGGCGACGGAGTAAGATGCTGAAGATTCGGCTCCGCTGATAACCTTCTTTATTTATTCAGACCTCCAAGTCTTTTACATCTGCCCTGCAGGGCATTTTAAACTCATAGGGAGCTGCAACTTAATTTAATTTAGTTTACTGCCGGGAGGAAGATAAGCAGCAATGGGAAAGAAGAAAAGAGCGCATTCCTCATCTGACCCTCCAAACAAGGCTAGAAAGCAGATGAAACTAGAAGGTACAGACAGTTCTTTATCTACTTTTAATACTGACAGATTCTTCTAGAATGCTGGTGAAACAATATAAGTTGTTTGTGAAATTAGTTATAAACATGCAACAATTTCATCACAGCCTTTTCACCTGGCAAAATGAATTTCAACCTACGGTATGGTTTAGCCTGCCACAGTTGATTTCATTACCCTTCTCTGCTTTCCTGTACTGATAGAAGTCAGATTGACGGCTGTAGTGAAGCCTGGGCCTGGTTGACAAGGAAACTTCTCCAGATACATAAAGTTATGCAAGCTCATGCCTGTAGATCCAGAAAATTAAAAAGAGGTTTCTTCACTTTTCTTGGGAGGAAAAATAAAAGGATTTGGGTGTCTCCAAACCCTTTCTGCCACATTATTGAGAAGAACAGCCAAGGCAAGAAACAGGACTAAGTAGAAAAAAGTAGGAGCAAGTACTTACTCCTATGCAGAAAACTATTAAACCAATAAGTCAATAAAAACATCTCTAGTTGTTTTCTCTAGGGACCTGTTTGCACTTACCAGGTTGGTATGGTGTAACAATACCATATCAGGCTGGTAAGAATCCAGCAGAGTGGTGGTCATTCATACCTACAAGCACTGAGCTAGTCCTGTATCTGTCCAGCAGTGCTTGTAGTATGAATGGCCAGCCCAGACCTGGCTGGATGGGTAAGGCAACTGAACCAGCATCCAGTGAATCATCATACATTGCCATAGCAATCCACCAGCTGCATGCAAGTGCACATCCAGACCCACACAGTCACAGTCATTCAGGCCACAAACAGAAGATGGTGTGGAGGCTGCTGCCCAGAAGTACAGTCACACTTGGTCAGCAAGTGGACAGCTTTTTAGTAGTCCACAGCTGGATCATTTCTGGGAGGACTGAGGCAGCTTTAGTTGAGTTGCTGCAGCTCATGGGTATGGATAGATCCAGAAAGCACCCTGGCTTGCTCCACTGCCAAAGTGTGAAAAGGCCCTAGAATATATGTCAGAATGCTCTGTAGGAAAGAAAGGAAGTACTTCCAACTTTCCATGCTCCTTTAGGTCTATGGCCTACTAGCTATATTACAGTTCATTATAGACTGCATTGGAGTAGTATTAGCTACTGTTTGTTTCCTTTTTTGTTCATATAGCGGAATGATCTACATATGCTGGGTTATAACCTTGGTAGAAGGCAACCCATAGTCACCCTATATCAATGAAGGGTGCCTGTGGAGTATCTGTCTGTTATGAGGACATATAAAATGGATTTATCCTTTCTATAAATTCAGTGGGTATTTAAAGTGATTCAGTTTCAAGAAAACTCAAAGCTCTTTCAAGTTTGTTTTTTCTGCAACTGATGCAAAGGTGATTAAATGAAGGGTGAGTGTGAGGCATTCTGAAACAAAGGAAACCCTCAAGGTTACCACTACACCCTTCAGGCACCAAACTGAAGAATCCAGTGAGAGATAATCCAGCAGTCCCTTTGAAATCCTTCAGAGTTTCACTACAACTATATATGGACTCATGAGAAAGAGTATAAACATTATTCAAAATTACAGTGACATTGCTCAGTTAGAAGATCAAACAATCCAAGTTGAGTTAGTACTATCACACAGAAGTAACATTTTTGGAAGATGAGGGAAGAAGAAAGACAATCATGTTTATGTAATAATGGTCTTATTAGAAAGATTTTGTTGAACTACTGACAATGATGTACACTAGCGATTCGCTGGAATGACATTTGGGGAAAACGATTCTGCTGCACCACCACACAAAACCAATTAGAGAACTATTTTCTACGACAGGTCAGGAATTTACATTGTTTCTTGTGGAAAGATGTGCTTTTTAATTTCTTTATTAAGATGACATCCATGTCCCTTAAGACTTCTCAGGATGACAATCATTTGCTCATCACACAGGAGAGTACAATCAGTGAAATCACGTTACCAGTCTGGAGCAATGCCAGAAACTCCAAGCATCATTCTGTGTTTTCCAAATGAACTCCTCCAAGAACTAATAATTAGGACAATATATTTATTGGCAGTAGCTTTTGACAAGACTGTTAGCAATACACTAAGGGAAGAGAGTAATGATAGCTCACATACAGCAGTAGTGCTGGGGAAGTTTTGATAGCCTCATATACATCAATTTTGCCAATTCAGAAAGACATCATGAAACGCTGTACATCCGAGGTAGGGCTGCACAATCCATTCTGTAACAATGGATTTATGACTCTTTCTCCTTTCTGGTATTCACTACAGTATTACTAAAACACTAGATAAAATAAAACAAGTGTCATAAAAACTTCTAAAGAAAGACTCTGATCTATAATTCAGTCTATTTTACTCAAAATTTTATAGCAGGCCAAAGGCCATAGATAGGTGAAATGTGACCAATAAACCCTGTTCCATTCAACTCACATGCATACAAGATTAGCCTAAGAAACATAAAACAAAACAAATCATTTTTCCAAAGCACATAGCATTTTCTAAAGGTACATGCCTTGCCTGCATTGCATATAGCAAATAATTTATTCAATTGCCTGTACTCAATTTATTTACTAAATTCATGGAGCTAAAGTTCCCCATTCTACTTTCTGGAGTTTTCCTTGGAAACAAGGGATGAATAACTGTAAAACAGTACTTCCAAGTTCCAGTCTCTGAAGCTGCTCCAGCAGGATACCTTGGTTGATGGTATCAAAAGTTGCTGAGAGATCAAGGAAAACCAAGAGGACTGCATTGGTCCTGTTGCTATTCTAATAAAGCTCATCCCTCAGGGTGACCAAGGCTGTTTCAGCACCAATCTCCTGCCTGAAACCAAATTGGGATGGGTCTAGATAATCTTTTCCTTCCAAGCATGACCGCAGTTGGATAGTTACCACCTTCTCCAATACCTTGTCCAGAAATGGCTTATTAGCAACAGGGCAGTAGGGTCCAGTCACACATCCAGTCCTCTGCAGGGCACCACTGTCTTGGTTGCAGCACCTGTGTGACTGCGCATGTATCACTGCCATACCGATGCTGATGCTCCACACATGTGCACTTGTGTCAGGAATTATCTGAGCTGCCAGCGTGCTTGCACAGCAGCTCAGATGACCCCTTGCACTGGAAAAGGTGCAGATGATTGCTGCTGGACGCTCCCAGGAAAGTTCCCAGTTGTGTTATGTTAAGGTTACTGTGCTTGTGGTGCACGATTTCATGCATCACAGCTAGTATGCAGTTAGTCAACATCTATGCAGGCAGGGGGTGTTGGTAGGCTGCAAGTGCCTCCTGTAAGTGCAGATGCACCTGCCCAGATGTTGACTAATTGCATACTATGGGACGAAGTGCAGAAATGCCTCCAGACTCAAGACTGAAACTGAGCAATAGGCAGACAGTGGTGCCACAGTAAATGTTATAGGTTTCAGGAGCTCCTTATATAGTATGCAATTAGAGGGGCAGAATCTTCACCAAGCAATGACGGACTGAAGTTATACAATGGCAAAATCATCACTCCAATAGGGCAATGTGTGCTTCAGGAGAAACCTACCAGACTGTAAACTCAAGGCAAAAGCCCCTCCTCTTTGCTGCAGCCACTAGTGAGCAATGAAGCTGCTTACCACTGAATACATCACAGAGTTTCGAAAGTTTGCAAAACTGCACACTACTGTGTGAGCAGGATGTTGGACTAGATGGGCTGTGGCCCAGTCCAACAGGGCTCCTCTTATGTTCTAAGTGGCTGCAAGGGCAACATGAGCAGCCTGAACACCTTGTGCTGTGTGGGTCACCACTACAACTGATTGTATGTCCAAATGAAACTGCTGAAGCACAGCATAAGATCTGCTGAGATGGTCTGTGTTGCAGTAACCCTGACATCAACTACAGTGGTGAACTATATGGGCCTCTGGACCCCCACCCCAAGCTGGACCTAACTTGCCTCCTTCTTGCCTGCTGTACCTGAGTCTGGCAGAAGTAGTAGCTGACTAGTCCTTTGTCTATACCAAGCTCCCCCTTTTCTCAACACCTTCCAGCTCTTCTTTGAACATTGCCAGCATGCATGGATGGAAGTGCTGATTCACATCACACAGTGGCTTTGTTTAACCTAATACTTGCATTTATTGTAACTGCTAAATAGGATCCACCAAATGAATCAGTAGGATGATCGCCACAGAGAATGTTGACAATATACACTGACTTGAGCGACTTCAAGCATAATTGTCTGCTCACAAAAATTCCTATTAGAAGAAATTTGACTGGATCTGGCAAAAGCAAAACTACTCTCTTTATTAAATACCAAGAGTGGATATTGCCAAGTGTTATTAGATAAGGAGAGTCACTGTCTCACTGTATAGATATGAGAAGGCTGTTACAAGTGGCTGTGAATGCCTTTTGGAACAAAACCAGCTTCTGAAGAACATCAAAAACAGGATGTACAAGCAGGTCTTAAAGGGATCAGTATTACTGCAGATGACATCCTGGTTTACTGATGTGACAGTATGGAAGCAGATGTTGCAGACAATGATCACAATCTATTCAGTCTCGTTGGAAGATCCAATGAAATAAAAAACTCAACAAAAACAAGATGAGGCTATGCATGACAGTAGTGCCGTACATGGAATACCTTTCACTATCACAGTGTATGAAAACTCATCCCAAAAAGATGAGAACAGCTCAGCAAACACCCAAAGCTTTCAGTGCCAAAACACTGTAATGGTTACTAGAAGCTGTCTGCTACATGGCTGTTTTTTTTTTCTATGCCTTTCTGATGTCTGTGACCCTTTGTGGACAATACTGAATCCCAGTGAATTTTCAACATGGCTATTGTAACACTACACTGCCATCCAATGTGTTAAGGAATTAATAATCAGATACCTTATTCTGAAATATTATGATGGCAAAGAACTAACAATCATCCAGTGAATAGCACTACTCTTATGATATGAGCAACCTGTTGTGGCTGCTACAAGGTTCCCACTTAGCAACATTATGCTGATAAAGAATGCATGCTAAAATTATTAAGGATCACTTTAAATTGAGTTCTTAGCACATGGATACATGTCTTGCAAGAATATGGTCAACCACATGCTCACGGGATCCTTTCTCATCATGGCTGACAAGGGCTAGCCAGAAGGGTTTAGCCAACAGGTTCTGCCTCGCTGCAGGAAGGGTTGTTCCATTGTCTCTAAAAGATGCAGTAATACACTACCACCTTAAAAGGGACTCCTTGGACCCAGTAGTATTAAACAACTATTGCCTGTTTGGTAATATTCAATTCTGGAGAGGATAGTGGCAGCTCAAATGCAAGTACACTTGGAGGAAGCTGATTATTTGGACCCATTTCAGTCTGTCTTCAGACCTGGTCATGGTGCTGAAATTGCCTTGGTCACCCCTGGTTGATGACTTTTACCAGGAGAGGGATGCATGTTCTCAGCAATATTTTTAGGTTCAGGATCATTAGGTTTGGTTTGACAAGACAAACAGTTGGCAGCCAATCCTCAGGGAGGGGTAAGTAACTAGCCTGATTTTGACACAAACTTTGCTTTTATTAATGGTAAACAATAGAGAGGCAATAACAGCAAACTAAAATATCTAAGTGGGGACGAATTAGTCAAATAATAACAGCAACTCAAAGTGAGGGGTTCCCAAGTAAAACAAACAGTAACTTGTATCAAGTGGAGAGGTTTTAAATGTAACTGTGGAAAAAAGGACACAAGAGACTTAAACTCCCCAGACCTAATAGCTGATAGAGGGAAAACAGAGTAAAGAAGCTAGAGAAGCAAGGTTTTCCTCCCAGCTAAAAATGAAAGCACAGCAAACATACACACATAGTCTTTGGGTGCATCTTGACAGGAGTGCATCCACACACGCTAGAATATAGCTCCTACTGATATACCCCAGAATGTGACCTCAGGATGTGAGGCCAGATTCTGGGGACGAACCAGGAACAACAACAGGTAAACAAGGTGCAGTGATTAAATCAACTATATTATACTTTGGTGTCCACATTTGCATTTTAATCTTGCAGCTCTTTCCCTTATGGCAGGAGTGCTGCTTGCTCAAGCAGGATCTTCCTGTCATAAGCTCATGGGATTAAGCCAATCTTGTGGCGCAGTCAACTAAACAAAGGGGTGCTGCTGGCAGGAAGCAGGCAACATCAGATAACTATTTTTAGAGCCAGTGGATCAAAGTGTGGAGGATGACTGCTCAGTCCTGTCCTGTGCTCACCCCTTTCCATCCAGATTCTTTGCACACCAGCTACATGTACCTGATACATACACACAGATATCATAACAGGTCAATCCTTCTCCAATGATTAGGTTACCCTGGTGGGCTTTGGAGTAGGAATCCAGTTAATCTGGTCTGCCATCACTTGCTTCTCCGGAGTTCAGTCTTACTTTCACATGTAGATGGAGCTTGGGTCCCTGCAACTGAGCTCTTGTTCTTCTTTTGCTGACAAAGCACTGTTAAAACAGCCTTGTTACACAGGCCATTGTTGGGATGATTCGCCTCTGAATAGGATTTGCTTGGGCACAAAAACTGAATAGTTCCCTTGATCTCATATTCTGCTGAGTCCTTTCTGTTCTTATGTGCTACTTATGAGCAGCCATAGGCATATTTTCTGATCTAAGCAGGTGGTTTTATGTATAGATAGCTTGAAACATAGCTAGAGTCCATTGATAGGTGTTTGTTTTGGTTTTGAGATCCTTCTTCCTTGCTTGTTTAAAATATTTATTTTACCTCCTTTTAGAGACTGAATTAATTTAATATCAACATTCATATTAAATATAACCATGTATATCCAGATGGTGACACAACATTACAGATTAAAGTTTTTTACATATAGTTATGGTATTAACTTACCTGACTGGAATGGCCTTTGTTTTGAACCTTGAATAGAAGTAGAATCCAAAGCTTGTGTAAAGTAAATTTAATTGTTTTGATTTTCCTGTTTTTCAATAGCTTTAATTATTTTGTTCCTATTTGTAATCTGCCCTGACATCTTGGGGGTTTTCCACTAGCACTAAATACCCATTAAGGACCCATTAGGCTCAGAGTAGGAAGACCCCATTTCCACTGCAGACCTGATCAGAGCCACATTTGTTTCCACCAGTTCTAGGAAAATCCAGATAGAATGGGTCCTTCAGGACCTATAATCCAGATTTCCTGTAGACCCCATTAAAGGGGTTTATAATGGGATATTCAGGCATCAAATCTGGATTATGCAGAGTGCGATTGGGCAATGGGGTCGGGGGGGGGGGGTTCTGGGAGGGCACCCATGGGGGATGCCCCCAAACCCAAAGCTCTGAAGCCTGTGCAAAATTTCTGAAGCTGACTCCGAAGCAGGCTCCAAAGAACAGCACAGGCTCCGAAGAGGACCCCATGCAAAAGCAATGCCAATCCCATGGACCTTTGTCAAAGGCTCAGGAGAATCTTCGAAGGTTGTGGCAGATAGCTCCAGAGAGCTGCTCTGGAGAATCTTCAAAGAATCTCTGGAGTGTCTACAGAGATTACACCCCCTGTCCCCTCCAAAACCTCAGGTGATGGGTGGGCCCCACATGGGGCGATCCAGATTCGCCACATGGGTGCTCTGGCATTTCCACTGTGGGCAGGCTAGTGCCCATTGCTATTGGGTTCTGCACCGCCCATGGGGATGCATTGGGTACCTCCCTTAATCTGGATCTACTAGATCCAGATTAGTTGAAGGACCGTTCTTTAGATCTGGATCATCTTAAAATCATCTTAATTTCATTAAGATCCGGATTAAGGGAGGTTAATGGAAAAAAAACACCAAAATGAGATGCAATACTGTACAGAAATGCACCAAATGGATAAATGAATGAATGAACGAATCTAACCTTAGATCCATGAGGCTGGGGAAAGTTTGGGTAATACAGAATTTGTGCCATGGACCAAAGAACCATAGCACGCATTGTGGTTGAAATGCATGGCACTTTCTATTCCAACAGTGGATCCTCCCTGTATACGTCACCTGTACAGGTCCTTCCAAAACTCATTTAAGCTGCTAAACATTACTAATAGAAAAATCTGCCTGCACAAATATCCCAAATTATAGAAAATGGAATTTGTGTCCAATTTACATAGCAGGAGACGCAAAAGGTTGGGTTGTACTGAAGCTCTTCACATGCTCTTACCGGCAACATGTACAGTAAAAATATCCCCATGTTTTTGTTTCATGGTCTGCAGAAAATGGGGTGGATCTCTTAAAAAATTCAGGGCCTCTCCAAAGAAAGGAATCCAGCCATTAATCAGTGGAGGCTCCCCCAATCTCCTGTAAAAGATAAAAAGACAGAAGGGGAAGGAATAGTGTTATGTCACAGGCAAATAATAAGCTGCTTTACTGTTTTTTTAAGTCTATATTTCTTAGTGATCCTTCCCATTAAGTGCCTCAGAATGAACTGCAAAATAAAAATATGTCAGTAACTATGAAGCATTGAAAAATATAAATATATGTATAGGGTTTTTTTTTTTAAAAAAAATTCTATAAATTAAAAGTGGAGGATCTTGTACAAAACAGCCCTGGCTGGCAACTGTGGAGGCTGGGTGAGCCACCTACTGGCAGCCAGGCCCATCATGGTCCAAGTTAAATGATTTGGGACAGCACACTGTGCAATAACTTGGGCTGTGCTGACATGTCCTGTGAGTGTTCAGAGACTCTAGTTATGGGGCAGTCATAAAAATTCAGTAGATAAACGTATGGTTATTATTGTTTTAATATACGCTTTTTTGATAAGCTGGATTTTAAAAGTTGTTACCTGACCTGAGACCTTCGGGTATAGGGCAGGATAGAAATAAAAATGATAAAATAAAAAATAAATGTGAATGTGCACAATATTAATTTCATTTGATGCATTTATATATTACCTTGTATCAAAAGGTTCCAGGACAGCTAATTAAGGATAAAATATAATAAAACAATTAAGAATAAAGTAATCCCAATTGCTGATAAGAATCACAATTGTTGATCCAAGAAGACTAGTTTTTTTGTTCTGGCCATTACTTGTGTGGAGTCTCTAGGAGTTGCTTCTTGAAATTTAATTATATTTCACCATAAAAGGTCAATGACAGAAAGTTTTCCATTTTCCACATGTAAACTAAGTTGTCAGAAGATAGCTGATGGCGCTGAAATGGGTTAGTTCACGCCCTGGCTGAGAAGAGCTTTGAAGGTGCACTGTCTTGCCTCCTAAGACCAGGAACAAAAGTTCTAAGCCTCCAGGCCTGGTTTGTGTGTGTATCTTTTGACAGTGTGCTATGTCACACCCCTGAAAAGGAGCCTCTGGTAATCCCAGACATGGGAAACTGCCAAGTACATGCCCCCTGTATTCCAGATCAGGGCCCTGGTTCCACTGGTAGCACCAAATGAAATGGTACTACCAGAGATCCATATTAAGGGCCTACTTAACCTGAATCAGGCTATTATCTATCTATCTATCTATCTATCTATCTATCTATCTATCTATCTATCTATCTATCTATCTATCTATCTATCTATCTATCTATCTATCTATCTATCTATCTATCTATCTATCTATCTATCTATCTATCTATCTATCTATCTATCTATCATCTTATGGCAGCAACCCATGGACAAACAGTTAAAATAGGAAGTTAGCATTCATATGCTAAAGTAACTATAAGTATCAAGGCTGCTCATCCACTTTGGATGACTATATCTCTTATTTCAAAAAAGTCTGAAACCAATCCTGAATAAGCCCATAACTCACAACTGGATACGATATGGTCAACAGTTTCATGTGTGGCTCCACAATCACAATGAGGGGAAGATGTTTTACCCCATTTACACAATGACTCTCAGCAGATTCCATGAGTTGTACAGATCCTATTTAATGTTTTCCAGGGCAGTCATGGCAAGTTGAACCAGCTGGTTGTTTTCTGGGATCTCCCACATATCTGGTGGACCACTTCTCTTTCCACTGAGAGTTAAGGTTAAAACCATGATTAATGCAGATGAGGCTGGACCAGCAGCAGACAGGGCCTCCATGATCCACATTAATGTGTGGATATGGAGGCCTATATTCGAAATACATGAGTCTTTTATCTACATGGGTCTACGCTTTTAGAATAGACCCCCTCTCATTACCATTTACCTTAGATCTATCAATTGGGCATGGTCTTCTAACCCAGAATTTGATATAGTTGACAGTTCCATGTATAATATGGTTTTGCACCAGATAACCAATTTATTTTGGCATGTGTCACATAAATATTCATGCCTCCTGCTCTCTAATAGCTAAAATTAAGCAACAACAAATTCAATAGCTAATAATTTGTGGCCTTTCATGACAGCCACAGACCTGCTGCCTGGAATTCTTGTCTCACTGTGCCTAATGATAGGGCCAACCCTAGCAACATCACTGCTAGAAGATACTCTCTGTTTTAAGTAGCCTCCACATTCCTCTGGAAACAGACTTGATTCTCCATGAATTAAGAAAATAGAAGTAAAGAAGTGACTTTAAACGGAATTATATTTGCATTGTTATGACAAACCAAGCCCAACAAACAAAAAACTTTTGTAAGCTAACTTACTTGAAAGGTGTACGTTTTGTTACTGCGTGCACATCTGTGCATATATGTGTATGTGTTTGGTGCCAGCACTCACTTTCAGATGTGGATAATATATTGCTTATGAAATATTTTTGACAGATACATTTAGAAAGGTGGTTTGTCATATTCTAATTGAATGCACCTAATCTCAGCCTCCTGCTTTGTCATTTGGTCAAAAGCTGTATTCTTCACAGGCTTTCCGCGGGGTAGAAAAGATGTAGCTCGAAAATCTAGGATGAAATTAACTTAATGCTCAAAGTCTAGAGGATCACATTGAGGAGGCATCCTGCAATTGTAAAGACGTGAGGGTCACTGTTTGCTTTAGATATGTCTAATGCTAGAGAGGTAAGCTTAATCCTGCAAAACAACAGTAGTCCAAAATATAGACCTCAAGAGGTTTATTCAGGGCAGCTCCCCTGTCCCAAAACCAATAATAACAATAAATGATGGGAACTGAATTGTAGCTCAGCCACATATGGAGTATCAAAGATGGGCCTTTCCTACAGTGAAACAAGTGGCACATACAGGGGTAAAATCTGCATGTCATGGGCAACTGGGGTGAGAGGAGAAACAACCAGGTCTTGCCCTGCACCTGTGAAACTGGAGCCTTCGTCACACCTTCCCCCTCAGGTTGGACATAAAAGTTGTATCTGCAAGTGTGAGATTTGAGCCTTTGCCACAGCCTCCTCTAGGTTTAAGTTCCAGCTGAAGATGGAAGAAAAGAAAATCATTTGAATTGGTTGTTGCTTTGCTGCAGTTTCTGTTTAATTTGACATTCTTGAGTTGTCTTGTATTAATTGGTCCTATTGTTTATTTTCTACTGCGTACTGTAGATTACATAGCTTATTATTAGAATTCTGTAGAGTGCTTATGATATATATTTGATGTTTTATTTATTGAAGTGGATTTCTTTACTTGCTCTATTTCTCTTATGTGATGACTGTATACATTATTCTGTGCTGCCCTTTGGTGAAAGGGGTGTTATAAATAAATGTAATGTATATGTATGTACCATATGACTCATGGAGAGGAAACTACTCCTGAGTACTTCCTCTGTCCTGTGAATGGGAAGGACTGTTGTCCACTGGGGCAATGGGTCCTGGCCCATGTTAACTTTGAGCTTGGGGAATGAAAATTCCATGTTGTTTTGTGCAGGCTCTGGAAATGGCCCCAGAAATTGGCCACTTTCAGAGCCTAGTGAAATGCCACTGGATGAGATATAGGTTTTCCCCCTCTGCAAATAGCGTGCTCCTAGGTATGGACTGTGCCCCCAAGAGTGAACCAGGCACAGTAATGTGCAGTCACCACATTCCAGGTGGTGTCTTGGTATATGGAGATATGTGCCCTGTTATGATATTTGGTTCTATGAAGCAGCACTACATACCCCTAGCTGGTCTCCAAACCCTTAACCTCTTCTCCAGTCTGCTTTCCCTCTCCTAGCAACTGCTGCTAGAAAATATCCTTTATATCCTGGTTTCTTCACTCCTTTTTTCCTAGCTTGTATCAGCTACTAGAGCTGGTAAATTTTATTTATACATGGTTTTATTTATGGCTTTGCAAAACAGAAATGTATTTTGAATTCTGTCTTTGGTTTGGAAGACACGAAGTCATTCTAGAGACTTACAGTGGCCTACTACTGTATCTGTAATATATTAATATTTGAACTTTGAAATGCCTATGTTTCTGTGCACACACAAGCATTGTAGCATTTCATCTCCCTCCTCTCACCCTCTGTCGTACGCCACCGGACTAACTGTATTTTTCAGATTGTATAAAATAATTGTACTTGATTTGATTAATACCTTCAAGATGTTTTGCAATTAAAAATCAGAATTAGCAAAACAAGACAAAAATGGAAAAATAGCAAAAACATGCACCAAGTTCAATATCATCTTTAAAATAATAAATATTTAGTGAACATGGAAAGCTATATTAGTTCTAACTAGTGTGTATACAATTGTAAGCAATTCTTATGGTGTAAGCTCAATAGGATTCATTCCTTAGTAAAATAATCAAAATTTTCCCCTTAACATGCAGTCCTATAAAAGCCTGATCAGAAGGGACTCTCACTATGGTCATTTGATAAGTACTGGATTGAATCATAGAACAGCTTCAAACACCACCACCACCCCCGAACCAATTTTTCTTTTTTTCCCCACTTACTTTCCGTGGTTAGGTCTATAACTTGTCATGACTTAGGTACCACTGCAGTATCAGAAAAATCAAGTGTTTGCCTATGCTGTATGGATGAATTGCAGCTTAAAGACCACTTGAGTCTGGGGGCATGTTTGCACTGCTCCAGCTGCTCTTGGGAAGCCCCATCCACATGCCATGCTGCTGCCACTATCCCAGAGCTCACTATACCTGCCCCTAGCCTTCATTAGCTGTGGACAAATGAACTCTTGTCCATAGCTTGACCAGAAGCAGCTAATGAACTCCCAGTTAGCAGCATTTGCAGTTCTGGATGTGAACGTGAGTGGGCACAACAGCTGTGGCTGTGCAGTCAGAGTCCATGGGCTGATAACCATGACATATCCAGGTGCAAGCCAGATGTTGGCATAGCTGCTGCCATGGTGATCTCACCTATCTGGGCTGGGCCATCCACATTTGAAGTGCTGGTGATCTGGCTGGGGACCGCACCAGCACTTGAAGTGCAGCTTTCTTGTCCACATATGATTCTCAGTAGAATCATATTATTATTCCATCCACTAAGGAAAGTGTGAACAGGCTCTGGATGCCTACAAGTGTGGTTAAACCACCTGAAGACTGTTGTCAAGATACTGTAATACTGTTGTGCTACTGCTGAAATAACAGCATGGTACTGGAGTTACTTCTTTATTTAGTCCATTTTATTTCTATCCTGTCCTTCACCCAGGATTACAGCATTCAACTAAAAACAATTTAATTAAGCAGAATAAAACATGCTTAAAATTAAATATTCCCACCTCAGTAGGACCACATTCAGAGGATGGTAAACATCAAGGGCCATTTAACCAAGCTCACGTACTGTGGGTAGGGGCCTGGTGTACCTTCACCTGGAGCCTGGGAGATTCTGCAGAAAAGGCTGTTGTCTAAGAGACTGGGCTTCAATATATAATGTATACTAGATACAGCAAAACTTCCATCATTTCACGCACTTAGGTAGAACTGCCTGGTACTCACCATCATTGTTTTGCTATATCCTAAAACAGCTGAAGAGTTTAGAGTTCAAGGCTACATGAGGAAATTACGTGCTCAGTTATAAAGGTTTTAAAGAAACTTTAAGCATCACTCATATACCAGGCTCAACATTTGTGCAAACCTTGCACAAAATCCGTCCCTTTGCTCCCTGTCGCAGAGATCACACTGCAAAAGGTCCACCTCAGGAATACTTATCCATAATAGCTCAGGTAAGATTAAAGGTTATTTCAAATAAGATTTGTATCTTTCTAAACAACAACAACTGATGTAATTTGATACAGATGTATGTGAACACACACACTAAATTGTTGCAGTAACCTCATTCAGGATAAAAATTGTCATTTTTAGTTTTCACAGAGTTCCCATGTAATGTTTCCCCACCAATAAATTTAAGGTCTTATTATTTCAGCTTGCATCAGTGCAAAACAATACGACATCTGGTGGACAAAACTGCTCAGATGTATAAACTGACATTATTCAGGGCCAGATCACAGTTAAATGTACAGTATAAGGCATTTTTGAAGAGAAAATGTGAAAGCAAAGATCTGAAATCAATTAACTATAGCTATCAAGCCCATGAATTTTGGAGGAAGGTTAATAGAGATGGAATATATTCTAGGAACAAAATTAGAATTCTCATCAGATTTCTGTTTGTTATTGCACTTTGATGAAAGTTTGAAGGAACCCAACATAAAGAGTTATCAATGATAGCAAAAATGATCATTGCTTGAAACTTGAAAAACACCAATCACATGGGAATTTTATGGTCATTTCTCAGGTTTTTACCCATAAAAGGCAATTTTATGGTGTTTGGAGGAATTTTTTGCTGCATAACTACAAACTAGTTGTTTTAATAAAAGGGGATAGGCTTAGATTTAATGAACAAAGATAACTTAATGTAAAATGCTCATTTATTTAGCCATGTTTGGGATTGTGTATGTCTTTTTGGATGTTTAAATGGAATATGTCTCTCAGATGACTTTATATTTCATTTTAACATTTCTTCTGTATTTCTAATAAATTGTTTTCTACTGATTTAATAAGAAATATTGGCTTTTTGAGTGTCAAATAAGTTTTGTCTCTGTTTATGGTATTTTTTGTTATGTAAAAACCTATGTAAAACATTCCGGCTACAAATTCCCTGGGAGTTCAAATTTGGTGTATTTTTGGCCTTCAAATTAATCCAAATTATCCAAAATTTCACTCCACATTTGGTTACACTGCTGGGACCCAGGGATTCTCTAGGAGTAGCCAGTACTGATGGTGGGAATAAAACTTAAGATAATTTAATATCCTGGGCTGAATCTACTCGCAGTAAAAAAAGAGGCTCAAAAGCACCTTAGAAGTATCAATGGCTACACAGATGTATCAATGGCTATTAGAATGAATGCCTGGGTACATCTTTCAGGCGGGGGTGGGGTGGGATGGAAGCAGGACGCTTCTAATGCCACTTGCTGGTATTCGAGAGCAGGGAAAGGTTTGTCCTTGTCTCTGTTTGAGATGCCCATGAGCATTTGGCGGGACACTGTGTGCGACAGGATGCTGGAATAGATGGGCTGCGGCCTGATCCAGCAGGGCCTCTCTTATGTTCTTATGTAAGTAGTGTATTATCACAGGCTAGTACTCTCATCTCACCTCTAATTCACATTAATCTCTCATCCATGTTAAAGGCATTTACTGCCCTTGTCCTGTATACCATAGGGGACTATTTTTGACACCATGCCAGGAAATGTTCCTGGAAGTGGGCCCATTGCAAAACTGGCCAGGCCAGAAACTTTAAAGGCTCTTTGGAATGAGGGGTGAAGGCTGGAGTGGAACACACTATCCAAATATGGACAGCACTGTCCTTCTCCATCAGCAACCTGCCCCAGCCTCACACAGGTTGCTTGTTCTAGAAAAGGTAGGTCCACACTGTCCCAGAACATTACATGTAAGTGTGGAAAGGACCATAAGCCAGTGAACCTCAGTTTTTCTAGTATAAGTTTCCTAAGTTAGGTTTGGTGGAAAAGATGTTATCAGTTCACATCTGATACAGTTTCTAATGTTGGAATCGCACAGGTGAATTCTTGTGAAATATACTGCATCACAAATGCTCAACACCTGCAGTTGCCTTTCTGGAACAGAAGCTTTCTGTTTAATACTGCCTGTTTACAATCATAAACAGACATATCGTAATCTCTTGTTTAGGATAAACATTAATCCAGATCTGTCTACAATGCATACATACAAACACACACTGCGACACACACAAGTTCATTACTTATGATAATCTCTACTGCGACCTGTTCTTAACCTTCATCCTTCAACCAATTATCCTCCTGTCCTAAATCTAGCAAATCCATTTCTGGCTTGTGATGATTGACATCTGCGGTTAACATAACTTCTGCAGCACGAAGAACAATTGAAAAAGCTCTGCATGAAGATGTCACTCCTCAGAGGGCTAGTGATGCAACCGGGGCCTAAAAGCTATCATAAAAGAAAACATTTGACATTATGGAGAAGATTTTAATATGGATTTTTAAAAGTCTCACACACCAACACATGTTAAAAAACTAATGAAAACAGCATTCCTGTTCATTTTTACAATTCAGAAAACAGGTCTCTTTGTCAAAAAAGGATGCAGAAAGTATTATTATCCTTTTTTATATATGCACTGGGGTACAGATGTACAGCAAAGGCTAATATGAACATGTCAAAACAGTTTGCATATATTCACTCACTAACATGATCTTTAATCAGCTTCACTGTGAAATGCAGAAACAGTCCTGGAGGCTTCTAGCTTTACGGAACGCTTGGACTGTAACATGTACAATGAGCCCACAGGTTTTCTGCCCCATACAATTGCACTAGAGAACCATGGTATACAAGAAAATACTTTGGAATCCAGTACAGAAGATATTATGATATAAGCAAGTTTGGTATGACTGCACTAATAAGCAACAAGTAGTATCGTCTGAAATGGAACTAGACAGGAAACAATGTCACACAGTACTGTACACATTGCTAGTGTAGGTACGTATCCCTGGCATGTATCTGAAGAATAAATACTATGAGTGTTTTAGAAAAATAGAAAATACTGAAAGTTTCATACATAACTAACATTCTATGAAAGTAAAGGGACAGAGGACTCTGGTAAAAATATCCCATCCCACCTACAAGAACTATGGCTGAAAGAAAGTGCTACTTTAAAATACCCTGTCACATGCCAGCTCTGCACAATACTGTATCAGGTGGCCCATTTTTTATTTTTATTTTTGAAACTAAAGTTGCCAGCCTCCATGCTGCAGATGGGGAGTGTTTTAGCAGGGCATCCAGAAGCACTCCACATTCAGGACCACATTTGGGAGCTTGGTGAAATGGTGTCCGGCTCCTAGCACTCAGCAGACAGGATCAGCTGCTCAGTGATTTCCACACCGGACTAGTCCATTATGGGCTAATGCTTCTGAACAATGGAATATGCTGTGGGCTGTTCAAAGCCTCATATCATGTAGCAGTGTTCCATGGTAGTCTCCTGGTAGACTGATCTACAATGTGACTGAAGTGTTCCACTGGAGCTGCTAGGCTGATCCATTAGCCCAGTGCATAGCAGCAAAACAACAACAAAACAAAACAAAACAAAAACGAACAGATCAAACAAACAAACCTACAGACTTATTAGATTCCTCCCAGGGCTTTACAAAATATTCACCAAAGTACTGACTTATAGCTTACAGCTGGTAATGGCCCAACCATGTTTACAGCATAATAAATCATATACATTTCTTAAAGGAAACAACTTAGAGATTCAGTGAACATGATAGGAAAGGTTACACCATCTATCCTGAGCTTTTCACTGGCGTTCTCCAGAGTGTATCCAATCACTGAGGTTCTAGGTGCCAAGTGCAGTCACTTACCATCTTTGCCACCAATTCTCCACATGCAGTGGCAATTGGTGCCTCACAATTGCCAGGATCGGTACTTGAGGTGACTGTTCTGCAGGGCACAATTTCCTGCCTTTACCACAGATGCCCTGAAATGATACCTCAACACCATTAAACAGATATACAGAAATGTCTTCCGGAGTGATTATGGCATAGAAGCCATTTACATAACCGAGTGGAGACACAGCCAATGTTTAATGGGAAGTGTTTGATTAGCACATTTTACCTGTCCTAACAGATAGATCAGAGATAATGATCTTGACTAAATCAGAAATACAAAGGCTGCAAACTATCCAAGAGTTGCAGGTACGATTTCCAGAATTAAAAGTCTGAAATTGCAGTAGGCTGGACATGTTGCAGGAAAAACATATAACCAGCGTACAGCAGAAATACTTACAGGATACCAAGAAACCAGAAAAGACTAAGGGGCTGCCCACATGGCAAATAGGCTGACAACATAAAAAGGCACATTGGTAAAGAATGGAAAACAACTGTATACACAGAGTATTGTGAAAGAAGTTTGGGAGATCTTCAGATTGAAAACAATTAGTGATTGTGATTTCTTACATACACAAATTATCATTTGCATTGTGATTCTATGTCAGACATTCTAACAAAAAGTCCATTCATGATTTTTTAAAAAAGGCATTAGTTTAAATACTGCTGCAATTTCATATTAATGCTACTGGCAATTAAGTAAATGATGAATCAAAAATATACAAAACAGAGAAAGGTTTTTGTTTTATATACAGACACGCTGTCTAAAAAATGAAGGTTGTTTTTAAATGGTCTGTGCTCCCAATATTTTTTTTCAGCACATCAAGAATGATAGAAGCTTCTTTTTGCTGTCAAAGTGATCAAAGAGAGATTGAAAAAGAATCTATAAACAGATGCTGCCCAGTGACAAACCTTAAAGAACAAGATTGTGGGGCCAGATGTTTGAATGACCTTCGGACTATAGAACATGTTGGCATGGTGTTGATTTAGATAGCTGTTGGCAGGGCTTTTTGATCCAGCAGCTGAACAAAAAATATCTGAATTATGGAAATTTCTCCCCCATCTATTCTCCCCTAACTAAAAAACCTGAAACTACTGGTCAGTAAGGCTGATGGCTGTCAAAGAAGTTGAATTCACCACACAACTCTGCCAGTAGGTATCACATCAAAAAAGAGTTAGCCGAATGAACACGAACCTCTCCAGGCCGTGCCATTTTACATCCCTTTCAACTTTCAACAGCTGTTTCTTGAGTGAATACAGATGCAAATTAATTATACAAAAATGTCTTACATTTTCAGTAGTGACCATCACGTAAAGCACTCAACTGACAAATTATTATATTTTGTACTTAAATCAGTGTTTACTGTTTTTTAGTTTTAAAAAAATAAATAATGCACTAAATCAAAGGAGAACTTGGCACAAGTCTTGATCTTGCCTAGAAATATTATTCTAATACCCAGAGTAAGTATAACCATGCGCTTCTTTCATGCAAACACCTTAATTTTATTTTTTTTAAAGTTTTAGTTATCACTATGTTAAACACTTATTGCTATATTGCAGTGCTTCTAAAAGATTTTTCCTCCTCAAAGACCCTTTCACAAATCGCTAAAACAAATATAGAAAATAGAAAAGATTTTGCCTTCGTAACAGTAAACGTGATTGAAGACTGTGCAACTCTTTGGACGTTTTGTCACTTTACCTGGAGAAATATACACTGCTTATTCCGAATTGCTGCTGATGTCCAGCACTTGTCAAAACCACTCTCTGTCAAGCATTTCACAAAGTGTTGCAAAATGACAGATCAGGATGTCTGAATAGATGGAGCCCCAGGAAAAACAGAACAGATAGAAAATTCATGACTCTAAACTACATCAAAGCGACTTCTGTCAACATCATGTCAAAAGAAGAAGGGGGAAAAGCGAACTGTTCATTTTAGACAGTTTTTAAAAATATTATATAAACACTTTTTCAAGTATGAGCTAAGTGTAAAGAAAAAATTAACTTCATGTACAATATGATCTCCCATATGTGCCAAAAATACATTTGAAATAATTTAGGAATAACGAAGTTCTACAAGTAGATACTGTCTGGCAGTTAAAATCATTGACATCAAAAAGAAATGTATGCAATATCTATCAGTTTAAAATAGGACAAACCATCTGGCTGTAAAGAAATAGAAACACTCAACCCTGTATGTTAGTTAGAGTTTCAGAATCCCTTTTCTTGGTTTTCTCTCAGTTATGTTAATTTCCCAGGATTAACTCAACAGTCTATTTAGGGAAACTAACTGAGCAACATTTAGTTTACAGAGGAAACATTTATTAGGGACACTGCTTTTCCTTAAATCTAAATCATAACATCCCCAAGGCACCCAAAAGATATTCCACTAAAGCATTAACTCAGCAGAGATTTGCTTAACCGCGAAGGAAAACAAATTGATTTGTTTAGAGGAAACTCATTTTAAACATGTAAGTCTCCAGTTCAGTTTGAATCATAGGCCCAGCTGCTCTTGAGGTGCTTCATCCACACACCACTGCAGCCATCCCAGAGCTCACTAAGACTGCCCATAACTTGACTGGGAGAAGTTAGTGAGCTCCCAGTTAGCAGTGTTTGCACCCTGTTCCAGGTGTGATATTGTGAGTGTGGTGGTGGCTGCACAGTCACAAACTGCATCTCAATCACGATGGCAATATCCATGCTGTTGCCGCATCTGTTGCCATGGTAATGCAGCCTTCCCGGACTGAGCCATTCACACTTCAAGCAGTACCAGTCTGGTTTGTGATGTCAACAGCACTTCAACAGTGGATGGCTTCCTCTGCACTTGATGATCACCTCATTGGAGTGGTATTATACCATTCTAGTAAGCAAAGTGAACACAACCCCACAGAATACTGTAATAAATGTAGAAGAAGTTTTTCTACCCCACTTTTCTCATCCATTTAAGGGGACTCAAAGTGGCTGACAAAACTTTCTATTCTTCTCCCCACAACACCCTGTGAGGTAGGTGGAGCTGAGAGAGCTCATAAGAGAGCTGTGACTAGCCCAAGGTCACCTGGCTGGCTCTGTGGAGGAGTGCAAAATCAAACCCAGTACTCCCAGATAAGAGTCTGGCTCCCTAACCACTAGACCAAACTGGAATATAGAAGAATAAAAACAGCATATAGGCTAAAAGGATAGATAGCATTAATGAATCTTATAACTTAATAACTGAATGAATAATAGAACAAAACAGATTAAAATTCTGTCAGTAGAATTCATTGGAGAGACATTCACATGTTAGGGCCTTTGATCAGATTGCTTGTTGTGGTCACCACATGCCTTAAATCAGAAATTGAAGAAGGGCCTCCAAAGATGTTCTTAAAATTTGGACAGGTTGCTTTTGAAATAGGCAAACTTTTAGATTTATATGAAGCTGGGATGGGAGCACTCTTTCTAGATTGTGACTTCTTTGTTAAGTAATGGAAATCTTGGTTTTCCAGCTCCTAATCATCAGAGATCATGAAAGTTGTGGTCTAGCAAGATATGGAAATCACTATTTCCTATCATTATTTAAAATCAATTTAACTACAAAAACTAACAGAATTCCAGTTACAAAGTTAGAATACAAACATGAATATAATTGAATGAACAATAAAACATCCATCCATCCATCCATCCATCCATCCATCCATCCATCCATCCATCCATCCATCCATCCATCCAGAATACAGTTCTTAAAAATCCAAGGTTTTTTTTAAAGGTTTCAAATAAAACTAACAGTAGATAAAAGAGTCAAGACAGCTATAAGTTCTACCATCAGTTACAAAAGGGGTTCCATTGTTGTGGTTGCAATTCCATTGTTTTCTGTCTTAGTAATTTGAATCTTAGACATCGGGAAATTTGAATGTGTGCCAGAATTATTTCTTTTTTAAATCTATTAACGGACAGATTAAATGGTGTGCGCATGATTAAATATTCATGTGTCTAAAACTGGCTGCTAAACTGTACATGATTTGCACATGTTATTCACTATGACATATTCAACAGTCATATAAACCATGGTATACTGAGCAATCTACATACGCTGAAGTAAACTGCAGAGAAAGGCAAAGCAGCAAAGCCTCTAAAGCTAGTAACTGAGGTTGCCTCCAGACATCACTTATTTATTCCAAAATTTATCAAGTTACTGATTTAAAAGCACACTTGGAATGATCACACGCTGTCTAGACATTATATCAATACTCTGTGTTCTAGCATTCACCACAGCTGAGCAATAATATTACACGAAGTATTTCTGGGTAGGAACAGATCATGCTGAACTCTTGGTGGACTTCTTGAGCTGTAATCCAGACAGCCCTGCAATTATGGAATAACAGAACATTGTGCTGTGATAGTAAATTTTATTAGAATAAGAATAACCCAGTAAATTGGGTCTATATTCTGGGACTATATTGGGAGTGCCATGATCATGTCTGGCAAATTAGGGTTTTGGCCCATCTGGATGCATCCTAAATGACAAGAGGCTTCAGAGGTAGGAAATCGATATAACATAGGGATGTGCATGAATGGAGGATTTTTCATTTGATTTGTACTGAATCAAATGTAAGAAAATTCGTATTTGTTTGAATTGATCCCCTTCAAATGTGATAGGATTCTATTCGATATGAATGTATTCATATGAATTTGTACAAATATCCAATATGAATGCATATGTATCCCATACGTATCCCGTAACTTATCTGCTCTGAAAGTGTCAAATTCACTGCAAATGTAACCGACGCAGCCGCTTTCCCACCTTCCCAGTTCACAAATGTTCCAAAACATTTGTATGAATACAAATGTCAATGTATGAATGCCATAACATTGGATTTGTATATGAATGTATGAAATTGTACAAATTTGTACAAAAATTGAATGTTATGAATATTTGTGCACATCCCTAATAGAAGGACCTACAGTATGAACAGCGGGTCGGCTACTGAAATCCAGAGGCTTAGAACTCAGCGGCAAACCACAGACAGGCAACTGGCATAGCTATGTCTTTCAAGAAGGGCAACAGTAAGCCAGCTGCCTTTTCCCCAAACCACTAACTGGAGCTGTCGGCCAGTTGACAATAGCCAGCCCCACCAACAGATCCTGATAGCCAGTCACTTCTAGTGTTACAGTAGTGTTGTTTGGATGGAAGGTAGCTCCCATCATGTCATGCAATATTAAGCTGCTAGGATTTCTTCCACTATTCTGTCCATGCAGAATGGTCCAAGTGATGGATGCCTAGGTACTGCCTCCTGGCTAGAGAGATGGGAAGGATGGCTCTAAAGGCTATTTGCAGGAATTCGAGAGCAGGTGAAGGTTTTGCCTTTGTCTTCTGCTTGAGATGCCCATAAGCAATTGGTGGGTCACTGTGTGAGACAGTATACTACACTAGATGGGCTGTGGCCCAATTCAGCAGGGCTCCTCTTATGTTCTTATCCCAGTGCCACATCAGAACCACCTGCGCTTCCAGCTATTCCAATGTCATAATCACAACATTTTGCATTTTGTTCCAAATTCAGAACAAAAGGGGGGGGGTTCCAATCCACATCTGTTTTCCATTGTTTAAAGAAGCCTCACTGGCTCACTCTTCTGCTCCAGAACAAACAACCAAAGTCTGTGTTGCCAAGAATGCAGCAGAATGCTCCAACTTCCCTTGAGCAATACAAATCATGTGGATTGATGTGAATATTCCTGCACCAAGGACTGCATGGGAAAATAGTCTCATGCCTTCAACAAGTATAAAAGTGACTGTTACAGGACTTGTCACACAAAGCAGTTGGTAAAGTCTCTCTGTAAGAAAAGTTATAGAAAGATTTTGTTTTTGTCAGAATATAAATATTCAGATTAATACAATAAATTAACTAACTACTGATATCCATAACCCTCTAAGGCACCAGTACTGATTTCCATAGCCCTCTAACGTACACCATGAAGATCTCTTACTTCCTCTGGGCTCCCCTAAATGAGCTGTTGTACAGTTGTGAGCCAACATGAAAGAAGGGAGAGAATGAAGTTGGAGGAAATGAATGGACATTGACACTTAGACTATGAAACACTTCCATGAAGGCAACAGGGCAGAGAAAAAGTTTATTCTGGAAGCTTATCTTTGACTTTTCCAATGAAGATCTGGGAGACTAGAAAAGAATTAAAAAGCCAGAGATATTTTCTGAAAACTGCTTCAGAATGAATAATGTACTTGTCTATTTTGTGCAGACCCTAAATAATTACCAACAGTAATACTTATTCATATATGGAAATAAGAACCTAAGTGGAGCCCTGTTGGATTGAGCCACAGCCCATCTGGTTCAGCATCCGGTCTCATACAGTGGCCTAGCAATGGCTTCTGGGCATTTTCAAGCAGAAGATGAAGGCAAAACCTTCACCTGCTCTCAACTGTCCAACCTGGAGGCAGTACCTAGGCATCAGTTCTAATAGCCATTGATACACCTGTCCTCTGAATTTATCTGATACTCTCTTAAAGCTCTCTAGGTTGATTGCTGACACTACCTCTCTAAATCTGAATAGTCTTCAAATGTGTGTTATCAAAGACTTGGTTTTGTTCTGAACATTTGTGTACTTTTTAAAAAAGTAATATTTACTGTTTGGGAGAACAAATGCAGCCTTCCTACAGAAGTCTTCCCTTTCCCCTTCGTTCCATGATCCATGAGCTACTACTGTGCACTTGAAAAACTTGGGAAACAGGCTGAGAACCAGTAGCATGCACATATGACAGTTGCCTTTGGAAAAAACAGATCCATAAACTGTTGGACTGAAGACAATATAAGATATATGCTTCCAGGTTGCTGTTTTTTGCTTTTTGTTTTTAAATCCTTTAGATTGAATTAAATGCATAATACACAGAAGCATTACCATCCATTACTTCTTAAGTCGGGTCAAAAGGAATGCTGTTTTACTATACACAGAGCTCAATATATCTTGCTTCCTCCTTATGAAAAGATGTTTATTACCTGTAACTGTACAGAGGTGTGTGCTTCACAGCGGCAGAGATTGGTAATAAGCCTCCTTTTCTCATTTACATTGATAGCAAGCATTAGTGAAGATATATGCATTTCATTTCATGGTTCAGAAAGAACAAAGTATATGTATATGTGATAGCAGTGGGTGGTTAATGAAATGGTCTGACAAACATAAGCTAATACATAATCATACCAGAATGTGGACAGGAACACCTGTTCCCGCTTCCCAGACTTATGATACTTGAGAAAGTTACTATCTACAAGAGCTGAAACTGCTACCATTTCGATGTCAATATGCTCCAAGGAAATTTTAGTCATTCCCCCCCCCAACTCTAAAGGAATAGAAAGGGGGGGATTTTAATGATATCAAATCTCTTTTGCTTGTGTCCTAAGAGTAATGAAAACTTCACACATGCATGAAGCTCCAGTAATTATTTTAAACTGCCTTCTGTTGTCCCCCTGAGGAACACGGTGGTATTTGTTTGATGCAGTTTAATTAGTGTCAGGGTAATTAATGCTACGCTATCTACATGAGATCAAAACCCTTCCTTTGTAACATTCTAGTAACTGAGAACCAACTCAAGGCACAGATTTTAAAATAAGGAAGCTTTGGTAGGTGGGAAAGATTCAAAAGAGCCCACTTGTTAAAATGTTTAGTCTTGACTCATTAACAACTACTACTGGTTTTATTACCACATGGTAGCAAACAACCATGCCCTGTGACTGTGCACATGGCATTTATTTAGCAGGGCTTGGGCCACCCATTCAAGTTTAACTGGTAACTGATGTCCAGAATTGCTGTCTTCAAGGCTAGAATTCAAATGTGTTCAAATTATACAATGAGCATACAGGAACTGCTGCTTTCAGCACATGTCAAATTCTTTTGCCATGCCTATAATCAAATTAACTGAAGCATTCATGGATACTATGCACCTTGTCAATTGCCAAAATCCTTTAATAATCAATTATATACTTTTACAATCAAAGCCATACAGCTTTTTATTAAAAACACTACAGTAGTATTGCACTGTATCTATTATAGTATGTGTTATGCAAAACAAAAGCCACAATTATTTTCAGATGCTAGTGCAATAGCACATTAATGCCTAACCCTCCCTGCACTTCCAAGAAAATATGTGCATGCATGCACAAATGCACACAAAAACACCCAAACCATACATACACATGGCACAAAGGTGAAAAGTAAGGGAAATATATTTTATAAGCTATCCAAATACAATATGATATTCACAAATTATCTTAAGCTCCCCTTCTCTTGGTCACCACTGCAACATAAATCTCACAACATACAAACTCAGGCTGATTACCGGCTTAAGGAAATAGCTATAGCTATCTTGACTGGATAAATTATATCCTAAAGGTTGTTCCAGCTTTTCTAATAAAGCTCTGGTTTGTGGACAGGGCCAAGCAGAGGGGAGGGGGAAAGCAAAAGCAAAAGAAATGAATGAAAAATGCTTAAGAATGTTGCTTTCTTTTGTTAAGCCTGACATGACACCTTTATGATTGCTTTGATGTCAAAAGAAAAGAAAAAAAAGCAGCATGTCATGTTTAAAGGAGAAAAGCTATTGTTCTAGTACCCAAACAATTATCTGTGAAACAGTGTGAATTATCCAAAATAAGACATGATCATTTAATGCATTAGTGGTAGCTTCCCACAATATTAATCTGAGCTGTGTAAATCTTACCAATGTTAAAGCCCCAGAAAAGGAATGGTTTCTATTACAGAAATGCACTAGAATGAAAACACAGATTTGGATTTAGTGAATATTTTGCTCCAAAGCACAAGATATTAGCCCTATAGCTGTTTGAAAAATCACCCTTGTGCCCACTGCCATGGATAGAAGGTTTCACTTTCTTTCAAAGAATTCTATTTAAGCGAGCAGCATATATCACAGCCTAGAAAGGACAGTCTATACCAAACACCTCGGGGATCATTCATTACCAGGTGCCTTCTGGGATCAGCTGACTAGCAAAATATGCTTTTTCACATCTTTAGTTCTGCTCCCTGCAACCCAGTTGTTTATCAATTAAAGTGATAAATATAAGTGACTTTGATAACACAAGCAACACATTATGGAGTAAAGTAACCTCTGGAAACCCTGCCATAAGAACTGTATGCAAAGTTCAACAACTGTGAAAGAACTATTAAAGAGGACACACAAACAAGTGACCTTGACTGACAAGCGCACTTCATTCCAGCAATAAACAGCGGCGGTGCTGATAAGTGTTCATTGGCGCAGAGAGTAATTACCTATCTGTCAGCATTGCTGGTGTATGCGAAATAGTATAAATGAAACATACATAATGTACAGCAATAATATCAGGCATGCAGAACCTAATGTATTATCATCATTCTCGGGGCCCAGGTTTATGTGGCTGCCACCACTGAGTAAATGGCTTCAAGCCATGATAATTTCATTCTAATCTCTGTTCCATATTATAATTTTCATAGCTAAAAGATACTGAGGAGGAATACGTTTCAATCAAGGACTAAATAGAACACAACCTGTAAGCAAGTATTTTATACACGTCTATCTATACATATTGTTTTATTTATTTATTTTTACTCCCTCTCCCCCCGACCACCACAAAAGAGTCAAGAAGAATAAGATGTAAATTTATGGGTTACAAATACTGTCTGTAACAATGCCACAATATCTGGGAATGGCTGTGCCTGTCATGTACAAGGAATATTCACTTTCTCTTCCCGAACTCAGCAAAACCATTCAGTTTCCTCTCCCTCTATTAATTCTGGACAACTCTGATCAAAATAAATGTTTTTTCTAGTTTTTGTGGTTTTAAAAATCCAGGATATACATTAGAGATGCCTCTGTGTTTAAATGCAGCAAAGTCATAATGTTACAGCTCGTCTGTTCTGCCATCGATACATTCCATTAACATCTTTAACCAAGACACTTAAAAGCATCCCCCCCCCAAAATAATTTTTTAAACAAACAAATGCATTACTCTTTGTAGAAGTCATATTGCGGAACACAAATGCTGCATGAATAAGGCTGTGCATTTAACATCCAGACATTCCAAATCTGAGAGATTAAAATAGCAGGTGATTGGTATGGGACCACCTTGGTCTTGGGAGACCCAAATGCCTCCCTCCTTTAACTGTGGAGAATAAAGATGCAGATTTGCTTGATAAATTTGGAGTGCCACACCTAGTCAACTTGAGAGCTCTAACCTGTCTGCAGCCATTTATTCTACAGCATATATGCCACATTCAACCACTCCACGGAAGTGTGGGATTGACTAGACTTTCATTTGGAGCCAATTAGGATTTATTTATTTTTTTGACATGGGTCTTGTATATCCCATGCTCCACTTTAGATTACACTTAATGTGGCCCACTTGATTCATCTGGGATTGGGTGGGGAAACCAAATACATGTACGAGCATAGAACAGAATGGGAAAGAAAGAATTTTCTTCAAGAAAATTAGAGATATCAAGGGAATGCTGCATGTAAAAATAGGCATGATAAAAGACAAAAAGCAGTAAAAGCGATTAAGAAGACGTGACAAAAATGCACAGAAAAACTATACAAGAACAATTTTAACATCACTAATAATCACAAAGGTATGGTCACTGAACTAGAGCAAGAAGTCTAGAGACTGAAGTCAAATGGGTCTTAAAAAGCACAACTAATAACAAGGTTAGTGGAATTCAGCTACACTATTTTAAATCCTAAAAGATGAACCTCTTAATGTGCTGCACTCGATATGCCAGAAAATATGGACAACTCCAACAGTGGCCACAGAATTGGAAACTGTAGGTGCAGCCAGAATCTTGATGACAGAATAATGAAAGGCTAATCATAGACAGCAGTCTGACACAATCCCCTTGCTTCTTGTTCCATTACATCACAGGTCTCTACATTTTTACTTAATCTGGACCAGCTTTGGCACTCCTGATACCTGTACAAGGTCTTACAAGTGTGATTTCTACTCTGGCCCATTTTCCATGGCACCAGAAATGGCCATTTTTGGTACTTTGACAACAAATCAAGCCAGTAAGTTGACTCCTCCTCCCTCTGGGCACCCACATGGAGGAAGGGAAAATTACCTCGCCCAATGTCACTTCTGAGGATTCAACTTAGAGTAAATCACTGGGAACTTTGGAGTGGGCTGGAAACTCCATAGGGTTCCATCTCCTAGCTGGCATGTTGGGTCACGTAGAGGAAGCTTCTGACACAATGTACTAGTGAAAAAGTAGGAAACTGAATACTTTCAGTGGCACTGTGCCTAAAGAGCCCTATAACTCTACAAGTGCCCTCAATACAAAGGGGAAAATATGTTTAGAGGTCAGCAAAAGACGTATGTGATTCTTTTCCCTCCTAACTTGACATTTACCAATCGAGAATACATTTCTTCCTACTGGATTGAAAAAGAGAAGATTTGATCCTCATCTTGACCTCTTCCTTTATTTTAGGCAAGATTATTGTTCTTTTATTATCTAGATTTTTATAACATATATGTATGTGAGTAACAACATAAAATAGTAAAAACAAAGCAATTACAAACAGAACTAAAAATATCAGTGAAAACCCATAATTTCCCCCTTAAAATTGTAGAACATCCAGAAGGCTCTTAAAAACCAACAGCCTTGTGGAAGAAGTACATAAGAACATAAGAACGCAAGAGAGGCCCTGCTGGATCAGGCCACAGCTCATCTAGTCCAGCATCCCGTTGCACACAGTGGCCCACCAGATGCTCATGGGCATCTCAAACAGAGACAAGGACAAATCTTTTCCTGCTCTTGAATCCCAGCAAATGGCATTAGAAGCCTGCTTCCAAACACACCCCAGCCTGAAAGATGTACCTAGGCATTCATTCTAGTAGCCATTGATACATCCGTCATCCATAAATTTGTCTAACCCTACCTTGAAGCTATCTAGACTGGTAGCTGTCACCACCTCTTCTGGCAGCATATTCCATAATCTGATGACCCTCTCAATGAAGAAATATTTCCCCTTGTCGGACCTGACTCTCCTACCCATCAGCTTCATAGAGTGCCCCCTGGTTCTAGTGTTGTGCGACAGAGAAATTTCCTCTATCCACCTTTTCTACACCATGCATAATTTTATATAATTCAATCAGTTCCCCTCTTAAACGCCATCTCTCCAGACTGAAGAAGCCTAGACGTTGCAGTCTAATTTCGTAAGGGAGGTGTTCCAGACCCTTAATCATTCTGGTTGCCCTTTTCTGCACCTTCTCTAGTTCCACAAGATCCTTTTTGAGGTGTGGTGACCAGAACTGTACACAATATTCCAAATGTGGCCTCACCATAGATTTATAAAGAGGCAAAATGACACTTGCTTACTTATTTTCAATTCCCTTCCTAATTATTCCCAGCATTGAATTTGCTTTTTTTGCTGTTGCTGCACACTGGATCGACACCTTCATTGAACTGTCCACCAAAACCCCAAGATCCCTTTCATGGTGTGTTGCAGAAAGCTCAGACCCCATCAATTTATAGATATAATTTGGATTTTGGGCCCTGATGTGCATTACTTTGCACTTGTTAAAATTAAAGCACATTTGCCACTTATTTGCCCAGTCACCCAATGCTAAGAGATCCCTCTAGAGCTCTTGGCAATCTCTTTTGATTTTCACTCCCCTAAATAATTTAGTATCATCAGCAAACCTTGCCATTTCACCCCTTCTTCTAGATCATTGATGAATAAATTAAAAGGCATTGGTCCCAACACTGAGCCTTGAAGGATCCCACTTTTTACCTCTTTCCACCCTGAGAATTTGCCGTTTAAGCCCTTAAGCCAGTCCCAAATCCAGGACAGAACTTGTTCTTTTATTCCATGATGAATCTGAATCAGAGAAAAGCAGGGGGTTGTGTTTTTTCTTCAGGCCTGCAGCAATCTCCAGGTAATCAGTTAGGTGGCACCAAGTGTGCCCTGTGCTGGCACAGCCAAGAAAGCCCTGGCCCTTTTATGACAGTTGGGAATTCTTGTCCTTTGCCAAATCTGGTTCTTTGGTGAGAAAGGACAGGCTTGACATAGCAGTGGGCCAGTCTGCTAGCCTTGATTCCATATGGCTGGTGGCCAGCATTTTTAACTGTCTGGCAGCCCCTTACTTTGAATCTTCTTCAGTCTTATAACCTGGACACCAGACTGGTGTTCTTTATGCTACCTTTACTGCAACCTGCTCTGAGACATCTGAAACACAAATAATCAGACTACAAGCACAAACAGGCATGGAACTGAAATAGTTTTCTTTAAACAGTTTGCTGGACATGTTTGACTTTCTAAAACAAACTAAGAATTTTTGTTCAGGGAAGGAGGCCTTTAAATAATACATTCTTCTTCTAAAACCCATGACAACACTGGCATCTTACCACATGCTTTGGGAGCAGACTAAGGCAAATTACACTGAAACCAAGAATATGCTTGTGTTGGCTGCAAACATAGCATTTTAGGTCAAGGGCATTTTATAAAGTAGCTGCAAGCTAGAGAAGGGATGCCAAGCAACTGCATTTTGTCAAATATACAGAAAACTCATGAGTATATAAATAATGTGGAGTCTTAACTTTTTTACCACACCCATAAGAATACAGTACACAAAAGCAGTGGGCAATTAACAGCAAAGCAGAGGTTTTACTGCATTTAGAATGAACATAATTATTCATCAAATAAAATGGTTTTCAAAACATGAAAACTATAGTTCATCAGCACTGACTTAGGCGGCATGTATATCGGGCATGACGATGGCCTTAAGGTATCATGGCCTTGGTACTACCTGCAGAAGGACAAGCAGGCCTGATTTCAGGAGGCTTGGTCATTTTGCCAGGGTGCACAATCATGGGATCCTACCTACCACTAAGGGCCACTGATGGAGGGCCCAATCTGTCTTATATCATACTGAATACCTGCACCTGCAATCAGAGGAATGTAGAAGCAAGGCAGGAGTGATTGTGCTCCAGTATTTGACTGGGAAATGTTAGAGTGAGCAGTCAAGGAATTCTTATTATTGGATCATGATATAACAATTAAGCCCAATGACACCATGATTAAGAGCAATGAAGTCATCAGCATCAATGCAATGTTATTTAAATTCTTTATTATGCTGGTTTAAGAATAAGAGACTGGGCCTTATTCTGTGTGGAAAAGGCTTATGTGGTTGTGGATTTTGTCAGTGTCAGTCAAAGTCTCTTATTCTTAAACCAGCATATATTCCTGAACAGGGCCCTGCCACCCACATGCTAGTGCAGACTATGGCAGGCCCCACAGAGGTACCTGAAGGGCTAAGGAATAAAATAATGTGGCTATTTGCTTTTGAAACTTTGTTTGCTGTAGTAGCAGAAAGATGTAACAGAATACAGTGTAACCAGAAAGTAATCAATAGAAAACTGTGGACTAGAATTAAGTTGTAATAGAAATAATATAAAAGATCATGTTCATCGCTTTGGCACTTGCCTTAAGGCAGGAGCCCCAAGTATCCTTTATTTGCTGACAAATAAATTTTCCCTTCACCTTGGAGGAACTTTGTCTCTGGTGTAAGTTGCTCCAAGTGGTGGATCTACTGAATAGTATTTCTTTCAGGCACCACACCATCCAGGGCCGGATACAGTACGCACCAGCATGCAGCCAGCAGGCTCCCATTTCAGGATATATACTGGAATAAGGTACAGTGTAGAAAGGGCCATAGATTATGTAGACCTTGGCAAGTCAAGCACAACATTTACATTTATAACTATTGACCCACCAATACTTTAAGAAGTATATATTCTTGTAATATATTTTATATACACACATCCCTTTTATAACACAGTGAGTCTTTTCACACTTAGTCCTGCAAGGGAACTCTAGCACAGGACAATCTTCACTTCATGGAGTCACTTCTATTATAGAAGTGATTCTGTGTGTGTCCACTCCTGTCCACTCCCATTCGCACCTCTTCCATGTAGAAGAGGTGCAGATGAAACATGTGACTGGGTGGTAGAGGCATAGATGTGTGCTGCATTGCCCAGCTGCCACGCCAGTATCAGCACACAGGCGTGTTGGTGCCGTTGCTGCAGCTCCAAGATTGCCTCCTTAATGGAGGTGATTCGCACCTTGCCAGCACATAGGGAAGTGCTGGCAAAGTTTAGGATGGATTTGGTATCCAAGAGTGTAGATAGTGGAACTATCCCTCATCTTCCCTTCACACTCAAATGAAGTTCAAAACTGTGATCTGCCAAGTAATTATCAGAAAAGAAGAAAAGAGAAAGATTAAACAGAAAAGAAGTTAAGAGAAAGATTAAGGCTTAGTCCATCAATATAAGTACTAAGTAAAACCAGTCAACCAGTATAAGCAAATGGAACTATGGAGGGGAGATTTAGTCTATAAATAAGTCAGTGGTTTTGTGCAAGGAAGGAGCAGTAGATGACTGCCATCTTAGCCCATGGTTCCCTGGCTATAGTGGGAGGGGACCTCTGGAGAAGTGCTCTACCATCCATAACATCATATACTTTGAAGTCTCCAAGGGTGTTTTTCCACTAGCACTAAGTACACATTGAAGGATCCATTAGGCTCAGAGCAGAATGACCCCATTTCCACTACAGATCCCATTAGAGACACATTTGTTTCCACCAGAGGTAGGGAAATCTGGATCATATGGGCCCTTCAGGATCCAATAATCCAGATTTCCTGTAGACGCCATTAAAGGGGTCTGCAATGGGGTCTTCAGCCATCAAATCCAGATTATAGGGTTCCTATTTCCACTACAATTGGGCAATGGGTTCTAGAGGAAGCTCAGAGGGGGTGCCCCAAACTCAAAACTTCAAAGTCCCTCCAGAGATTGCGCCCCCTGTCCGCCAAAACACCTGGGGTGACAGACCCCTCGTGGGTAGATCCGGATTTGCACATGGGTGCTCTGGCATTTCCACAGCAGGCAGGCTAGCACCCATTGCTACTGGGTACTAGACCACCTATGGAAACCCATTGGGTACTTCCCTTGATCCGGATCTACTAGATCTGGATTAAGGGAAGTACCCATTCCTTAGATCCAGATCTTCTTAGATCCAGATTAAAGGAGCTCAGTGGAAAAACACCCCAAGTCATGCAACAATAGAACCCAGCAAAGGGAAGGGAAGGTGCTTGTCCAAACTGCAGGTGGTCATCACACTGCTTGAGACCTCTACCTTGGGCATACCTCATTAATTGCAATTTTATATATTCTGGGTCCCCTAGCATCTGAAGAAGTAGACGTGTCTACGAAAGCTCATGCCCCCAACCCTTCTCCTGTTAGTCTCCAAGTGCTACTAACTACCTTGCTGGACTTTTGAAATTAGACTAATACAGCTATTTCTCTGATAGTTCCCTCGTCATTGTAATCCTAAGTCTGGGCTCCTCAAATGCTGACTTTCTGAGATTTTTTTTGAGTGAGGAGATTCTGAAAACTATATTTGTCTGATTCTCTTGATATTTGTGAATTTTCAAATCCATGCTATTTTGGTGGAATCCAAACTGCAAAAAATTTGAGGGAGAACTGTACTGTATTGCAGAAACCTACAGCAGGATCAACATAATTTACTTCCATTTTCTTCAGTCCCCAAAGGCAAGGGAAACAAAAGTACCAAGAAATTCTGAATACACACTAGTACAGATAATACAAATACAGGAAACTAAATAAATTAAGCATCAAAGAACAAAAAGCTTCTCTAACACTTTGCTGCTGTCTCCCCAACATTCAGAGATAGACCTTTAAAGGAAACATTCTCAGTGGAGTAAGCATTGTGAGCTACTCTGCAAAGCTTTCAAATAAGCTATCCAGCGCTTTTCTATTCAGTTGACTTCAGGGCCTTGTGTGTCTGCCAGATTGCAGCTTGCCTCTGGCTAGAAGGCCATTATTTGAAGGGGAGGGTGAAGTATTTAGATATTAATTGAATTTTGGATAAAATTCATTTCTAGCTCCTTTTAAGCACAATTCTGTACAGTACTGAACATATCGTAGATCCCAGTAATTCAGAATTACTACCGTACTGTTGATTATGAGATAAAGGTGTTATATTCATCCTTATGAGGAAAATTAAGCACAAACTAAGAAGAATAATGAGAAAGGATCTGATCAAATGCATCAAATGGCAAGAGTTTGATGCCCAGCGCTTTCCGTAGGTTTATTGCCAGCTCACTGTTATCTGAAGACAAAACAAAAATAAATTCTGATATATAGTACTGTAGCTTGTTCTCAGGCAAAATCCAACACATGCAGTATTTTTTTACTTGAATTATGGTGCAGTGGATGCAGATGGTAGGAATACGTAGGGGCAATGCTGAATCATGCATTCTCTATAAGGAAGGAAGGAAGGAAGGAAGGAAGGAAGGAAGGAAGGAAGGAAGGAAGGAAGGAAGGAAGGAAGGAAGGAAGGAAGGAAGGAAGGAAGGAAGGAAGGAAGGAAGGAAGACTAGAGGCATCCTGTCTGTTTCCCCAGTCTGGAAGATGTACCTAGGTATCCATTCTAGTAGTCACTGTTATGTCTGTCATCCATGAACTTGTCTAACCATCTAGGTTGGTCGCTGTTACTACGTCTTCTGGCAGCAAATTCCATAAACCGATGACCCTCTGGGTGAAGAAATACTTCCCTTTGTCGGATCCGACTCTTCAACCCATCAGCATCATAGAATGCCCCCTGGTTCTAGTGTTGTTTCTCTATCTACCTTTTCTATATTATGTGTGATTTTATATACTTCAGTCAGATCCCATGCTTGATTTTATATACTTCAATCAGAAGACAGCCACTATCTCATTATGACAAATCTTCACTTCTAAAAAGATATATCAAATGGAACTCAATAAATTTCTGCCATGAGTAGGCAATTCAGGACCACACCATGCTTTACAACACAAGCCTTGCGAAAGAAGAAAAGATGCCCCTGAAAGGACTTATAGCCACCGTTGTGAACAATGTGGTATATTCTATTCCAAGTCTCTCTTTATTACTACATGTCTCTATTCCAGTTTGTATGCTTATTGTACAGAAGACGGGGACTCACAGCAAAAGTATTCCAGACCAACAGGAATTCTTCCCAGGGATTGTAGAGCAGCTGTCAGACAGGTTTTATGATCTTCCACAGTTCCTCAGATGCCCGATGCTCCGAAGTAAAAAAATCCTGCTTACCTGAGTGTTAGCTGCAGAGGTTTATTTCCTTCCGCAACTTCCCGTGTGTTTGGGTAAACTCCATGAGATCAATCTGTTCTCTCTGTGGAGTTCCTTCACGTTGCACTAAAGGTAAGCTTTGGATTTTTAATTTATGTCTGGAGGCAGCCTGACTATGGGTTTTTTTCCACTTACCTCCCTTAATCCAGATCTAAGATGATCTGGATCTAAGAAATGGGTCCTTCAACTAATCAAGATTTAGTAGATCTGGATCTAAAGTGGTACCCGATGTGTCCCACGGGCAGTGTAGCACCCAATAACAATGGGTGCTAGGCATGCTCACAGTGGAAACATTGAAGCACCCATGTGGTGATTCCAACTCTACCCACGTTGGCCCCATCCAGGCAAGGCAAGATCCAAGGATTGCCCAGCCATGTGGCAGGGGGAGCAAGAGACAATTGCGTGATCCAAAGAAGTTCTCTTTTTTTCTTCTGGATACAACCATACTTTAGTGAGACAAACTGAACCCTTGCCCCTTTCCTACCGTCCTCATGGAAGTGGCTCTGCAAGACCTTGCTACTTAACAGTACAATCACATGCATGCTGACTTGGATGTTCCCTGTATACTATGCCAATTACAAGCACTTTTCCATTTGTGGTTCAGCTATGCTTCAGCTGCACCCAAATAAATACTAGGATGTTCCACAAGGCTGCAGCCATGTGAGTCTTATTCTAAGAATAACAAAATGTACTGTTTATCCTTTGGACAGCAGAGTCTTGCAGGCAAGGAAAAATGCAAGGATCTGCTTGAAACTACTGCTCTTATCCTATCACAGTGCAATCAAAGAGGTTTGGTAGGATGATGTCTTCCTTAGTTTTGCTACCCAATAACCAAAGAATGATGATTTTATACATACAAAGTGTGTGCTCTTCCTCTGCCCTTGTCACACAGAATTCCATGCTAAACACAACTAGACTTCTGATGTTTACATAATGCCTGCTGATGGTTATATCACATCATCAAAGATGAAGAAGCATATTAGTGTCAAGCAGTAGCAGCAGCTGGCAAGGAAAGTCACAGGTGGGGAACCTCTGCTATGCCGTGCAAGTTCATGGTCTTTTTAAAAGACTTCAAGATTTTGGCAAACAGGCTTCTTTTTGGTACCTTCAAAAAGAAGCCTTTTTGGTGCTGCAACAGAATTTCAGAAAACAAAACCCACAAATCAGTGTGGCACAGCAGAGGGGCTTCCAGCTGTGACCCCTTCTGGCTGGCTGAGTGACCCTGGTGCCAACCTCACCACCAATAAGACAACTGCTGCCACCACAGTTCAATATGCTGTTTATTATTGCTTTCAACTTTTAAAGAAGTTGATGAGGTAACCAGAAGATCTCGGTGGCCTTACTCTTCACAACAGAATTGTAGTCACAGGTAAAATCACATCACTTTAGCATGTTAGGCTATGAGTCTGTGTTGCATTCCATAAAGGAGCACTCTTAAAGGAAACACTATCCTGTATAATCAAATCAAGCCTTGAATGGGGATGTAAATGAATTTAGGGAGCTAGGTATAAGACCCAATGACTATGGAGAAATGTTGCACCTCACCTGAACAGCTCAGCCAGGAGCCTGTCTCATGATATTATGCTCCAGCCATCCTTGTTAACATCCACCATGTCAATAAAACATCTTCCAAATGAACTGAAATCTAGTCAGATGGAGCCAAAAAATGGTTGCCTGATTCCAGTAATTCCAGCTGTCACTCTCTGAACTGAAAAGTTGTTTTGACAAGGTTACAGCTAGGATATTAATGCTCTTATTTGTTCCTGGGAGATGAACATGTTATTTTACCTTGTGTTGTTGCTACTTTCTATTTAGCTGGCATAAATAGTCCCAAAAAGAAAATACAGATCTGCAAATCCAAGCTGAGGGGAAAATAAGGAAATGGGTTCTTGGAAATTATAGTTTTGCCCTTCTCCTGCCCAAGGACAAAGGTGTCAAAAAAGCACAATGGGATAACAAATGTCAAGAGAAAAAAAAGTAAAATGCGAAAAATGAATGAATGAATGAATGAATGTTTAAAATGTATTACACCCTTCACCTGAGGGTCCCATGGCATATTTCAACAATAAAAAGTTAAAATTTGTAATAGTAAAAACATATTTAAAATACACTATAAAATACAAAACTCCCTAGCAGGACTACAGGGAAGCTAACCATGTTGTTAAAAAGAACTCAATTAGACCTTATGACAACTTCTGCAGTACACTGTGTGTTTTGGCATGCAATGTGGAGGCTGCCTTGGAGAAAGTATACTTTGGATAATTTATGAATAGGCTTGTATTTCTACTGCTTTTGAAGAAAAGCAAATGATTTTTAGTGAATCCTATTTATTATGAATCTTACATTTAAAGAGGTCCTATATCCCACTCTGGCTCCTGAATGAAATTTAAATGTGACTATGTAATCCTCTGATTAGATTACATACTTTATTTTCACAGTAATAGCCCAAAGGGAGGTGATCTGGGTTTTTTTAAATCCAACTTTTATGTTGTTTCCTTGTGCTCCATGGCAACCATTTTCTGACTGGCACACGCAACATTTTTTCAGAATTCCATATGTGTCCACAAACCTAGGCTGATGGAGGCCACACGATCCTTAATAACATGGTTCTTTGCTTTCTGTTACCTTTTGCAAAAAAGAATCCGCCACTGTTAAAAATCTCGTTGGGACTGAGCTCCTAAAAGTCTAACTAAAGCTGTACAGAAATAGCTGGCAAATTACAGTGTGCCTACTTACTAAGATTATAAACATTATTATAAATGACATTATTGAATCTCCATAGAGCACTTGCTTTATGTTTATTCACCCATGGAGAAGAAGAGAACAAACTGTGTATCTGATTTCAACATTGGTGAACCTGTGTTAAATCAGAAATATATCTCTGCCTTTATTTTAATAAAACAGACCTCAGATTAACCCGTCTAAATCAGCAGCCAAGATTTTACTGCCCACGCAGGGACCTTCAGCAAGAAACGATGAAATTCGTTGGTGTTGCATAGATAAAACGGGGAGGGGCACTCGAAAGTCCTGTGATTCTGTAGCCTTAGATTATATGAAAAAATAACCAAATGCTTGTCGACAAATCCATGACTCAAATATATCAAGTATTCCTCTTGGGCATAATAATGAATTCATATAAAACATTACTTCTGCAGCACTGATCCCCCCCCGCCCAAATGTAATTGTAGCATTAAGTACCAGCTATCACACAAATATAGGAACATAAGAAAGCCTAGACTTGCAGATAACAGGGTAATGTCTAAAAAGAAAACAGGAGCAAATACCAATAAGCAATCTGGAATTTCACCCCTTTAAGACAACAAGGGAGAGTTGTGGCTGACATATGCAGTCTCTGCTTGCCCTTTGTCATGTATGTGTTTCACCTCAAAAACTGTCAGTGACTTGTCAGAATCAATCAGAAAATCTGATGTTGTTCTGCAGTGATATACAAGGTTGGACAGCACAACACCAAATTTCTAGTGGTGTGTGTCAAGAACCATATGAAAACAGATGTCCTTGTTACTCTATTGCATGAATATAAGCAGGACTGGTCTTACCTTTCTGACCCACATTTGACAACAGGAGGCGAATAAGAGAAAAGGCAGTATGACTATTTAAAAAGGAGTTCACTATCTAAAGAGGAGGAATGGTAATGTTTATATTTTTGTCCGCAGAATAAGTTTTCTGGGCAAAATGATCAGCAAGAAAGAAAGAAACCTATTTTGAAGATTAGTCTTTGGTGCCCACACAAAAAAGGCCTATCCTTACAATTTATTTATCAGAACTATATATTTTCAGGCAGTGACATGAGCTGGAAATAAAGCAACATATGAACTGAATTGCTTAAAATTTTATTCTAAAGACTTGTTACTTACAAAGGAGTTTGAAGTTTAGAAGGCAAAGAGGAATTTGGAATGCTAAGAGGAATTTTGAGGAACACTTTGCTAAGAACATCAAGGAAAATAACAAGAACTTATTTAAGTACATCATAAATAGGAATCCAATCAGAAAAGCACTTGGACAATTAGACTAGGAGGGTTTTTCCACTGTCACTAGGGGCGCATCCCCATTATAAGCTTAATCCAGTTTCCTTAAACCAAAATAATAGAACTGGATGCAAACGCGAATTTGCCTGTTCCCATTACTTTCAGCTGAATCACATTCAATCCGGATTTTGAAGATTGTACGTGGCGTACGTGACTCAAGGGGGGCTCAAGTGGCTACTTTTTAAAAGCTGCTTTTCGGGGCTGCCCTGCCCTCTTTCTCCTGGCATGAATGCACCACCCATAAGGGACCCCTTCAGGGAGCCTAGCTGGGGGGCCGCTGCTTGCCTGGATGGGAGAAAAATGGCAGCGGACAGCCAACAATTCTTTCCTCTCCTCTCCTCATTGCTCAGGGCATGCAGCAGCAGCAGCAACTCAAGCCCCCTTCACAGCCACAGCCTTTAAAACAGAATCTCCAGCTGTTTTCCTCCCTCCCTTTCCCTTTCTAAAGGTCAGAACTTTCAGAATTGCACAAATAAGGTGTGAAGTGGGTAGATCGCTACAGTGTAGCTTTAAGGAGTGGATTTTTATAGTGGCTGTTTTGAGGGGTGGATTCTTTTCAATGAAATCACTATCTTTGGAAGCAAGCTATTGGGGGAAAGAAACCCTAAACACGGATTCTCATCCCTTAACACCGTACAGTCCCCACAGTAAAAAATGTAAAATGTTTCAAGTGTACCAACCGGAGTGAGACCTGTTGAAATGAGGATTAACATTTACAAGGCTTTGAGGCGATTTAACACGCGGAAAGCGTGTTAAGCCAAACTGATGTGGGGTCTGCCAGGATTGAAAACGGTTTGAAATCGAAATAAGGTTGTAATGGGGATGTGGCCTAGAAGTACCTATTAAGTACCCATTAATGGGTACAAAACTGTCATTTAGTACCCATTAATGGGCACTTAATGGGTACTTCTAGTGACAGTGGAAAAACACCCAATAGTGAACAGAAAGAGATAATTATGGAGGACATGGAGATTGCAGAGAGGCTAAATAAATTATTTGCCTCTGTTTTCAAAGGGCATATGCCTGAAGCTGAATCAATCTTTTCAGGGAAGGAGTCAGAATAATTAAATTGGATAGAGGTATCCAGGGAGGAAGTCCTTCCATGTCTTAATAAACTAAATGCTAATAAATCACATGGCCTAAAGGGCATTTATCCAAGAGTTCTTAGAAAAATCAAATGTGAAATTGCTGAGCTTCTGGCCAAAATATAAAATCTTTCCCTAAGATCAGGCTCTGTATCTGAAGACTGGAGGGCAGCAAATGTAACACCAGTCTTCAAAAAATGATCCAGGTGTCATGCCCTGCAGTCAGTATGAGTCCTCAGATGGTGAATTTCAGGCTGAGGAAGCTCAGCAAACCTACTCAAGTTAGCACAGGTGTGGCAGATTCTGGACCTTCACAGACCCAAACAGACCCCAACTCTGAAGGGAAGCGGCTCCACTTTGTAAGTTATTGAGGCTTCAAACAACCGACTTGAAGAAAACAGCTAGATTTGGACTGAATGAAGCTCAGCCTTGTTAGTGACAACTGTTCTTTCCTGGAAACATCTCATGACTTTGGCTTTCATGAACCCTTGGACTGACTTTGGACTTCTGATTCCTAGCTTCACTTTTTGACTCTTCTTGAACATCTCAGTTCTTTGCATGGTCATTGTCTCATCTTGAATGTCTCCTTGGTAAACCTGATATCTGGTTTGTTTGTTTTTACTGAATTCTACTTGCTGCCATTGATGGGCATGTACATGTGTGTACATCTGTACCACTACTTCTAGACAGGACACTAGGGGTGATCCAGGAAATTGCAAACCAGTTAGCTTAACCTCAGTTCCAGGCAAAGTGATGGAAACCTTCATTACAGGTAAAATTACCATGTACATAAAGGAACAAGCACATGTGTAAAAATAATCAAACTTATGCTATCTGTACTTTCAGAAGGCTTTTGAGAAAGTTCCTGAATAAACTGAACAGTCATAAAATAAGAGGACAAGTCCTGTGCTGGATTGGTAACTACCTACAAGACAGAAAATAGATGCCCAGTTCCCAGAGTGGAAAGAGATGAGAAGTGAGGTCCCCAAAGATTCAGTATTAGGACCTGTACTTTTTAATTTATTTATAAATGTTCTACAAGTAGGGATAAATAGTGAGATAGCAAAATTTGCTGATGACACTAAATTGTTCATGGTAGCAAAAACTTGAGAGTGATTGTATTGGGCTCCAAAGAGATCTTTTGACAGTAAGTGGGCAACAAAGTAGCATATGCATTTCAATGTTAGCAAGGGAAAGATTGCACATTGGGGCAAATAATTCCAATTACACCTATCAACTGATGAGTGCTGAGTTTTCTATAACAGACCAAGAATGGGATCTTGGGGTTTTGGAGGATGGGTTAGTGAAGGTGTGCAGCAGACCAGCATCAACAGCGGGGGAAAAGCAAATTCATTGCTGGAGTAATTAGGAAGGAAATAGAAAATAAGTTAAAGTGTTATTTTGCCTCTTTATAAATCTATGGTGAGGCCACATTTGGAGTAATATGTACAATTCTGGTCACCACACCTCAGAAAGGATAAAGTGGAACTGGATAAAGCACAGAAAAGGCCAGCCAGAATGATCAAGAGGCTACAACACCTTCCTTATAAAACAAGGTTGCAATATCTAGGCCTTTTCAGCCTAGAAAAGTGATGTTTAAGAGCTGACCTGATTGAAGTATCTAAAATCACGCATGGTGTGGAAAAGGTGGACAGAGAAGAAGAGGTGGTGATAGCAACAAGCTGAATAGCTTTAAAAAGGATTAGATAAATTCATGGAGGACAGGTGTATCAATGGCTACTAGAATGGATGCCTAGGTATTGCCTCTAGGTTGGAGAGACAAATGTGATGCCTCTCAAGGCCATCTGCAGGGAACTGAGAGCAGATGAAGGTTCTGCTTGCATCTTCTGCTTGAGAACGCCCATCAGCAGTTGGTGGGCCACTGTAACCATTTGCAGCAATGAACCTTGCATTCAGTCAGAATCCCATTTCAGTTAATAGAAACAGTGGAATTGGAAACCACATCATGGTACACCCCCCCCCCCCTTATATCCACTGACTCAAAATCTTCAACAATGCCTGTTTTTCCTATTAAAGGTTATTTTGTGCCACAACTTAACCTTGTCAATTTGTTGTAGGAAGGGAATGCTTAAACCGTTAAGAGTTCATGTCTTTGGTAAGAGCAGCTGTAGGGTATGCTAATGTGAGTATCCAAACTGATAAACGATTTAATCACAGCAGTTGTTTAACTGATCTGGAAAACCTGAACGTTTATGAATCTTTTTTTTATCCATTTCCTCCCAAACATCTCCCCTGTTCCCCTCAGATGTGTTCTGGAGCACAGTAATAGGTGCTTCCATTCAGGGTCTTGGACTTCCTCAAAATCCATTTCATCAATGCAGGATGTGAACTCTGGTCTTTACTTCCCCCAAATGCGACCCTGCATCCTACCTTTGATATTCAACAAGAACTGAACTCTAGTCCCTGGCTTGTGCCGGTGTCCATCACTGCCTTCCAGCAACAAGAGCTGAACTTTGGTTCATTCATGCAAGAAGCTGAACCTCATGTGCTTTCTGTATGAGTGGACTGCTGCTTCATGAAAGTTTTTGCTGAAACCATTGCTCAAATTACTATTGGACTGGCGAAAGAGGTCTGAGTTGTCTCCTCTTTTAACTGCTGGGTTTGCTTTGGCAACACAATCTGACCTTTTATATTGTGAAGTCCATCCCTGATCAAGAGGAAGAGGTGGTAACAGCTACCAGCCTACATGGCTTTAAGGTACGGTTAGACAAATTTATGGACAGATATTTAAATGGCTCCTAGGTACATCTTTCTGGCTGGGGGGGGGGCAGCAGGACACTTCTAAGGTCATTTGCATGTATTCGAGAGCAGGAAAAGGTTCGTCCTTGTCTCTGCTTGAGATGCCCCTGAGCATTTGGTGGGCCACTGTGTGTGACGGGATGCTGGACTAGATGGGCTGTGGCCTGATCCAGCAGGGCTTCTCTTATGTTCTTAAGAGGAAGCTCCAAGACAGGTATAATCATTATCCCTCCATTCTTAAGCCTGTTTTTCTCTTCTCCCAGACCCACCTTCATTTTTATATTAAAACCTTCCGTGTAATCTGCCTCCCTTGGCTTAACAATTGGTCTTAAAGATTCCCTTGCTCTTCTAGTGTTGCTCAGTTCCCAGTGCTTTGCATCAAACTTTGTTCTAAGCCCATCTTCTGTCCTTCTTTGCCATGGCTACTCCTTAGTTATCTTAGGAATCTCACACTTCAAGATGCTTTGCTTTGATTTCTCTGTGTCTTTTATTCTTTAATAAAGAAACTTTGCATTGAAATCACCCAAGTGCTTTCCCCTCCCTTGGAATTGGCTCCAATCTATTATCAGTTAAACTACACCAACAGTCCTTAAAAATTCTGTATATATGTGGGAATGCTGCTTAGTACATGTGTCTAGGGCAGTTCCTGTAACAGTGTAAAAGACTTAAACCTCTCGAGTGTGGTAAGTGACATGGAAGGAAGAGCAGATCACTGCCGGAGAACTGAAAGAGCATGTGTCGAAAAAGTAGGGAGCAGTAAAACCTCATAGCATCTAAAAGCAAGACAGACTGCCTAGCTGTTTATGTGATGAAGTGTGGACAACTTCATTACATTTACTAAAATAAACAGCCATATCTATGACTTCATGCTAAACTTCTTTGCTTGAAAGAAACCTACATAAAGTTAGAGACCCCTGCCAAAATGAGCCAGTGATAATGAACCGGACTCTTATCTGGGAATACCAAGTTTGATTCCACCCTCCCCCATGAAGCCAGCTGGGTGACCTTGGGTGAGTCACAATTCTTTTATGAGCTTTCACAGCCCCACCTACCTCACAGGGTGTTCTGTTGTGGGGAGAAGACAGAAAGCTTTGTCAGCTACTTTGAGTCCACTTAAATGAGTGAGAAAAGCAGGGTAGAAAAGCCAATTCTCCTCCTCCTCCTTTTGTCTAATGATGGTCCACTGCATCCATGTTCCAGGGAGCACTCTATGAAGCTGATGGGTAGGACAGTCAGATCAGACAAGGGGTATTTCTTCACCCAGAGGGTCATCTGTATATGCAATTTGCTGTTAGAAGAGGTGGTAACAGCCACCACCCTAAATGACTTTAAGAAAGGGTTAGAAAAAATTATGAATTACAGATGTATCAATGGCTACTAGAATGGATGCCTATAGGTACATCTTCCAGGCTGGGAGGACAAGCAGGATGCCTCTAGGCCACTTGCTGGAGTTCAAGAGCAGGTGAAGATTTACCCTTGTCTCTGCTTGAGATGCCCATAAACAATTGGTGGGCCACTATGTGAGAGAGGATGCTGGACTAGATGGGCTGTGGCTTGATCCAGCAGGGTTCCTCTTACGTTCTTAGCTATGCATGCATCTTTACACAATCCCTAAAATTTACAATCCCTTCCAGATTTACTAGTCTAGTAAGGTTTTGGAGAGCATAGATCTTCCATGGCACTTTCTTGCAACATTCATAGATGGAGGTATCTGTGGCACTTGATCCATTTGTATCTTCTCTCCATGTTGTTGTTCTAGGATAATGGTGGGAGCTGGCCATTAGCATCACTATCAAAGCCTTTTTTGCACTAGGTGAAAAGGTGAAGATGGAGTGAATTGCTAGACGCTGTACTTCATGGAGCTGTTTTTCCCCGAAGAAGTGGCTCTGCGTGTGCAAGAGTTCTCCCTGCATGTATAGCTATGTACTAGCAGCAGGGTTGGGACAGCCCTGCAGGCTTCATTTGCACTTCTTCTGAGTGCGCAATGTGGTCACTTTATAAATGGAGTCAATTTGCCCTTAGCCTGTGCCTAGTTAAGAACTGCCTAAGTTTTGAATGGTTTGGGCATACTCAGGATACCCAAACCCTTTCAAAACTTCACGTCCTTGGGATGTTTTCCCAGGGGAGTCAAAGAGTGGAAAGAACACTTGAGCCAGAATTCTCTACACAGTTGTTACCCAGTAGGCAGATGCATAAATATTACCCAAATAAACTCAATACAACTACAAGTTTAAAGAAAAAAAATGCAATTCTCTCTTGGGATCTTCAGTAACTAGATTAGGGTCAAGGGATCTGTAGCCCTTTAGATGTTCTTGGATTATGGAGTTTGTCTTCTCTTGATAAAAACTAAGTTGAATGCATGAGTTTATTATGGTCACAGACCAGAAGTTGGTTGAGATGATGGCATTCCTTCAATTGAACTTCAATTCAGCAAGTACAAAGAACACAGACCCTGCCTTAAATTTGTTAGCTTTGTGGTCAAGATTTGTGCAACTGAATCATAGGCCATATCTCCACTTACCTGCCTTGTTTCAAAACACTGGATCTGGAAAAGTTAGGTCCACTGATCCTGAACAAGGGACAGGATAACTGTGATCTGCAAGATGGTGCTGTTCTATACCAGCCCATGCTGCAGCCTTGAAGCTTGCATAAGCTTTGCAGGTATACTCCCATTCGTCCAAGGACTAAGAACAATAGCTCCTAGCCTTGAGGTCTCAGGTGTGTGTTTGTGTGGGTGCATTTTGGTGATGTGCTATGGTTCACCATGTCCCCCAGTAGTTCTGGATCAGAGCCACTGGTCCCACCTGTAACCCCATTAAATTGGTCTACCAGTAATCCCAATTAAGGTCTCCACAATCATGATGATGTTCTTTCTAATGCAGACAGAGTGGACCAGTGGGAAGCACGGCCTCATAGATCTGTGCAGATCTATGCCACCGTGCAGATCTATGAAGCCTAGAGAAAAAAGCCCATCACATCTTTAGATGGTTGACACCTAGCCTGAAATAATCAATCTGTTTTGCTGAATTTAAAGTAATTGATAATAAAGAATATCAAGGAATATATCATAACAGAAGAAGAATTTCATATGCTTAAAAAAGGAAAGAGGAAAAATGTCTATACTGGATAATTTGTTGATTAAATTAATTGATTTGGCTGAGATGGAAAAATTAACAAATTCAATGAAAAAATAGGTCTGTAAAGAAGTTTGTTAGAAACTGGAAACCTGTTCTTGACTTTCTACAAGAACCAGAAAATGGACTTCTAACTGCTCGGTTTGTAGACATGGAATAAGAAAGACAACTGCAAGAAAAGAGCATTAATTAAAGGGGCATTAGAGAAGTAATACAAGAGAAACTTTAGAAGAAGGCTGGAAGTCAACAATTTATAATGGTATTTGGTTATAGTCGAACCTCCGTATCCATGGGGGATACATTCCGGCTCCTCCCATAGATACGTGAAACCATGGATAATTGCAAACGCCGCCGCTGGCTTCCAAAAAACACTACTGCTGCCTGCCAAAGCCACCAGCTGAAGCTGCTGCAAGCTCAAGCTGCCGCCACCAGCCAAAGCCACCTGCCTGCCTTGTTTTGGAGACCTGTCTGTGGTGGCGGCGGCAGCGGCAGGGCTTTGTGGTGGTGCAGCAGCAGGGCCTTGCAGCAGCAGGGACCTCAATTTCCAGCACATGGCCTCAGTTTGTGGCACATGGAGGTGGCCTCAATTTCTGGAATGTCCCCTGTGGCAGCAGCCAACTGCAACCAATGATAAGTGGCTACTGCAGGGAGCTGGCAGGTGCTGGTGGCAGCAACGGGAAGCTGGCACCAGTCATGTGGCAGGAAAAGTAGGGAGGAAGCAGAGGGGCGGTTACTGAAACAGCGGTTACAGAACCTGCGGATACGGGGTCTGACTGTACTTTGTAAGAGTTTTCTTGTGGGAACCCAAAGAAGAATGTGTGTGTGTGAGAGAGAGGGAGAGTATCAAGGAGTATAAACTTCCTATTAAGAAAAATGTTTTCTGTTGGCTGTTTGTAGGACAGTACTTCAATACTCTTTCATCTAAGTGAAGTTTCACTTGACACTCACACTTAGGCTGCTTCTACATGACTCATAATAGGTGACTTGTGGTTACTTGAAGTCAGAGTGGGTGACTTACCCCAAGAATAGGATAAAGGGCTCTTAGGCCGCCCCTTTCCAATGAAGTTGGCATTGGGCATTACAATGTCAACTCAGTGGCAAGTGTTTTGGGCTATTTACACTATATATCTTGCCTTGCTTCCTTAGGCCTTGTGATAGTTAATAGTCTAGGTTTAACTATGCATGATTTTCATTGTTTTATTATTGTTATAATCCACCCTGGGACTCAGACAAAGAGCAGCATAAAAAAGTTTTAAACAAATAAAATAAATATATTTTAATAGCTTTAAAGAAAAAGATACACACACAGACTGGGATTGTTTTTTTTAAGGAAAACAGAGTGTTAATTGCCATTGAAGATGCTTTGCAACTCCATGCATGGTTCTGAAATATGTTCTATACAATGTGCTAGACCGGTGATGGCCAACCTATGACACGCGTGTCACAGGTGACACACCAAGCCCTTTTGGGTGACACACCTGGTCACCCTGGCACCTGGGCATGTAGTACTTGCTTGTTCTTGAAGTGTCCGAAATACCAACTTTCAATTGAATATTAGCAAACGAAATTCAGCAACAAAAGTCACTAATATAAAGCATTATTTGTTTTTGCTTTTAATAAAATATTACTAGAGCTACAAAATTCACAAAATTATGGATATTTCTAGATGTGACACAGCACCCGAGTTAAGCTAGGTTTTCTTCCGAATTTTGACACACCGAGCTCAAAAGGTTCACCATCACTGTGCTAGACTATAGGTCCTGCCAGTTTCAGCTATCATGGACGCATAGTCCAATCATATATGAGGTCACAATGATGGGTACTTTGTTCTATACTTCTTCCTTCTTGACTTGTAAAACAGATTTCCAAGTTACGCAAGTGTCAGTTCTGAATCTGCCATCCTAGTAGTAAGCCAAACATTTTTTATAAATAAACTACAGTTCACAATGGGTCAAAGGTTTTATAGATCTTACCTCTGGGTACATTCTCTGAAAATAAACACTGAATGTGTTGGTAAGACTGTCTCAGTGTTATACGACCCATAAACCCAGCCACTTAAGGCATGAATGGTTGTAACTGTTTGAATCAATTCACTTTGTCTGGTCATTTATACGGCACGGATCCCCTAAGAGAGAGAAACACACGATTTTGCTTTCCTAAACATTTTCCAGAGTTAAAGTTCTAAACAACAAGACTATTTATTCAAATTTAACTCCAAAGCCCACTAATTCAAAGCTAATGAATGTATGGTTTATTAATCAAATGTATGTAGCTGAAAAGAGTCAACCGCTGTTCACTCACAATTGAGATTTAACCCTGTTTTTAACATATTTTAATGAGCTGCCGATTTGAATGTGGGCTTTGTTCATCTGTTGCTTCCACTCAATTGCAGTCGCACCCTAAGAAGACACAAGACAGATTGATCAGGGTTCTTTTCATTATGAATCTTAAATGGAGTGAACAAGGCCTTATGTTGCAAAACTAAACAAGACAATTAGGAAGAAGGCTCTATCTGCCTAATGCTCTTGAATTTGATAAAGCTACTTTTATTAAATATTTCTGCTCTATCATAAATTGTTTCTAGGAATACCTTTTTCACTGCCAGTGTCCTCAGTGTATTTAATTTGGTTGAGTATGCCAGCAGAGAGACTTTGATTGGCAACAGAAAACTTGTTTATTTCCAAAGCCTTTTTGCTAAGGCAGAGGTCTCACTGGGAATTGTCCCAGTGGGTTATGATGAATGATTCAAGTTTCAAAAATAAAGAAACATTTCCAGTAGAATATGGCTTCTCAAGGATTACAGGTGTACGATAATTGTTAATATGAATTACATTAAACTGCACAAATGGTGTCTAAAATGAAGAAGAGCAATGATATACAGCAAAGAGTGTAGATTCCTTCTACTTTTTTCAACATGATCTCATATGTGCAGTTCAGGAAGCGAGAGAGTATCTGCACGGATGCCTAGGATGCCTCTCCACCCAATCCACCAGCAAAATCCACCTGGATGCCCCTGAGGTGTTATCCAGTGTACTCTGTTTTTACTGGATGAATTATAGTTACAGCAGCCTATAGATGTGGAAAAGGTGTATGGAATATGGATGGGCACGTATATTCGAAATATTCGTTATTCGTACAATTCAGAGGAATTTTGATATTCATATACAAATCGAAGGTCGAGATATTTGTACTTCAGTATTTGAACTAATACAAATATTTTGACTTATTTGTACAAATAATTTGGACATTCCTATGTGTATGGATACATATGCATCTTGTGCATCCATACAGGATGCATTTGGGATGAAAATAGGATGCATATGGATGCGTATGAGATTTGTATTATGGGATATTTATAAAATATTCTTATGAATGTTCAGACATTAGTTTTTCTTTTATTTGTACAAATTTGGATTTTTGAATATTCGATTCACTATGTGTCCAGATAAGCTGCCAGCACACACACAACACACAGCTGATAAGAGACAGCTCACTTGCCAAGGCAGTTCCTCCAGCAGCACAGCCAAACGAAGTCCACAGAGAAGAAGTCAAACAGTCCGAAGTCCAGGGTTTACGAGAGCAACACAACAGTCCGGTCCGAGGTCAAGGTAGCCAAGTGTTCAAGGTCTGGGGGTCAGATACGGCAGCCTTCTCTAAAGGAAAACCAATAGTTTCTGACAAAAGGCCTGGGTGTCTGCCCGGTGTTTTATCTACAGTCACAGCTGTAGATTATCAGCGTGTTTCTGTGCAAGTCTCTTCGATCGTCTTAACCCTTTCTTCTCTGCTCTCTTCTGCTTAAAGATAGGGATCTCTGTGCTCTGCTGTTCCATGTCTCCCACGTCTTGCACTTCTGCTGTGGCAAGGCTGGGCTGCTGAACTCCAGGCTCCACTGGGGCTGGGAGGTCAGAACTGGGGCCTGGCACCACCTCAGGTTCCTCCTGCACCTGAGGAAGTGAGTCCTCATCTTCTGAGTCCACCTCCTGGCTGACCATGACACTATGAATCAAAGGTCGAAAACTGCATTCGTGCACAGCCCTAGTTTGGAATAGTTTAAGGCAACTATCACAAATGCCTGACCAGGAGACAAAAAAGTACCAGCCTCTCTGCAAGCAGCAGTCATTCAACAACATCTACAGATATCAACAACTACTATACAGGCCTGTTGCCATCAACAGTGCTCCAGACTTTCTTGGATTTCACTGATTATCTAGATCCAGACAACCTTCAGAGCTGGGTTTGGGGACTGTGTATAAAGAAGGATGCTGTAACTTTCTAGACTATACCTACTTATTGATCAGGAGCCTTCATCATATCTTTGTATATACTGAAGCTTTAAAACAGCCATCACTAACCTGGTGCCCTCTGCAGATCTTGGAAAATGACTTCCATCAGGCTCAGACAGAGGCAGGATCCTGATGACAGTAAAATGGTTCCATGAAAATGCTCAAAGGCTGTGAAGACTGCACATCAAACAAACATCCCACTACTGAGATAATGCATAGGAACATAAGAGGAGCTCTGTTGGACCAGGTCACAGACCATTTATTAGTCTACTTGACAAAGCCAAAACTTTCAACTGCTTTTGACTCCCTGCAAATGGCCTTTAGAGGCATCCTGTCTGCCTTGCAAATGTGAAAGCAGTACCTCAGTATCCATTCTAGTAAACATTGAGACGCTGGTCTTCCATGAATTTGTCGAACACTCGCTTAAAGCTAACCAGGCTGCTTGCTGTCACCACCTCTTCTGGAAGTAAGTTCCATAGACCAATGACCCCCTGGGTGAAAAAATACTTTGCCTTGTCAGTACTAACCCTAACCCTGCCCATCAGCTTCATGGAGTTACCCTTGGTTCAAGTATCACATGATAGAAAATATAATTTTTCTCTGTCCACCTTTTCTACATCATGTATGATTTTCTATACTTCATTTCAGGTCACTTCATCTTTCAAGGCTTAAGAGATCGAGACATTGCAATCTGATTCCATAAGGAAGGTGTTCCAGCCTCTTGTATGAGAAAGTACTCTGATAGCACTTTCCTCTGCTCTGTAGACATTGTGTGGAACTACCTAGAAGTGCATAGCCTAGTTTTGGAAGACACAGAAAATGGCTGACTTCTAGGGCAACTTCCTGTGCCTTCTAAAATGGTCACAGGGATAAACATCATAGCCTCACCATAAAAACAGCAGGAACCTCCATGGTGTAGATCCTGCCAGAATGCTGTATTCTAGCTATTAGAAGAAGAAAGTAGGCTCAAGTTGTAACTGCTTTTCAATACAATCCATCTGTAGTAGACTTATGAGTCTCTACACTTAAAGAGAATCTGAAGGCATCAGAACCAAATATAATGAATTTTCATAATATTTCTGGGCTCATTTTCCCCCACTGTCAGGATCTCTGGTAGCAAAGTCAGTGAATATTGCTTTGTAGCTGCACAGTGTTAAACAAATTTCCCTTGACATTCAGTATATGTATGTAACTGAGAATACAGTTCATTTCATTTAGTGTTCAATCATCTACTTCCAAGGCATTTGGAATATTATTACTTAGCTTTGATCAGACTTTCTGGATTGCACACTTACATCATTGCTCTGTGTAAAATAAAGTTTCCATGTAGCACAGGTTACCAAGTGTGGTTTTTATATTATTATTGTCCTCATAATAAGTTCAAGGTGAGGTTTTCAGGCAGTAAGCTGCAAGTCAGTTTTCATATAAACACTTTAGAAAAGCTATCTTGACGTCTACCGCTTATGCACTCTTCCATTTATAATGCAAATGACTACACCTGTATTATGTTTAGCTTCTTCTATTATTTAGAGGGCATGCATTTAATTTGAAAGAATGTTTAAAAATCTGTACAAATGCATGTGAAAGAAGCCCCGTTGTTCCTTCCCCAGTCTTCCGGATAAAAGAGAATTGTTGAGATGATGAACATAAAAGGTCCCTGAGTTGTTGTAAGGTTCACACTGTCTGCAGCTAGAGCTGAATTCCTATTATGTTGCTAAAGCCTCAAGAAGACATGGGAAGCAACCAAAGTTTTAAGTCAAATAAAGAGCACTTAAGCCAAGACCACATGAATGTATAGCTGGGTAATGGACCTTTCATCTCTGAAATAAAAACAGTTCAATTCAATTAGACCTGGGTTTTTCCCCCTTTTGAAAAAGTCCATTTTAATGAGTTTCCATTTTATGCGTGGGTTGCTCTTTAATCGATGCTGCTCCATTGAAGTTTTACCCCAATGAAGACACAAGACAGATTGTCCGAGCTTGCGGCTATTGTTGAGAGTTGATGAAGTGTGTGGGTCCTTATGGTTGATAACAGAAGTAGATGGTCAAAGCCAATAAATAAAACTTTAACTCAGATTGTTGGGTGCTTCCCATTGAAAAGCTTTTCATTAGCATGAATCTTTGGTTTTGAAGGACTTGTGAACCCAAAGGCAGCTTGTAGCTCTGTCACACAAGCTAAGTCGGTCAGACAAGCAGCAGCCTGTCCCATCTGATAAACACCATTTTGTCTTTTAAAAAAACTCGACTTCTCTTCAGGAGTCAACATTGTTAATGTCTCGACAGACTATTAACTTCATAATATGTGGTTGCTGGACTGCTGATTCTATCAGAAATATTGTATATATGTATGTAAACATACACACACACATCCTCTTTTAAATGCTTGCAGAAGTAAAGATATTTTGCCCTTGATAGGATTGCAGTGATCTAAGCATGGAAATGAACTATTTAGTTGCTGTCTAGTATTTGAGAACAAAATTGCTTATGTAGTTGTAGTCACAGCACAAACAAGTTTAGCAATCACAGTTTCTATTTGGAAACTCCCCCCCCCCCCTCCGATTAACATAAGAAATCCTAAGGTTAACTCTACTTTTTCGATGACAAATCAAGTTCATTCTATAGAGGCAGCAGTGTTGGAGATGGTCTCCAGTTTTCTCATCACTTGGAGTGATTGAACAGTGATTATAAACTTAGTTAAAATGCTATACCATATCAGTAAAAAGGATTCCCAAACGAAACTGTTCAAAGAGACAGTATGTTAGTCATGGTGTATCACTTTCTCTTTGAAATAGATGCAGCAGATTCACTTCTTATCCTTACTCAGAATCCTTCTTCTGATTTTTGGGAGGAATTTGTTTAGAAGGAAGAGATTATGGGTTGGAATTCCAGCAACTTTTGTAAAACTCAGCAAGTTTTGATGTTTAACATGCTCTAAATTAAGGGCCTTTACGTACACTCCTCCCCTGTTCCAGCAACCAGCTGCACACTGGGGTAGTTGTCACTAGAACAGGACAGAGCCACATTCAGATGGCCCGTCCAGCTCCATTAATGGACACTTCCTCCAAAGGGCCCTCTAAACCAGTGGTTCTCAACCTGGGAGTCGGGACCCCTTTGGGAGTCAAATTGCCCTTTCAGAGGGGTCGCGACAAGTCTCCCACTGCCCTTCCCTCCCACCTCCGAGCTGCTCCTCCCCTGTGGTTGGGGGTCTCCACAACATGAGGAACTCCATTAAGGGGTCGCGGCATTAGGAAGGTTGAGAACCGCTGCTCTAAACAGTGTGAAAGATCTACATGCCAAGAACAAAAAGTTCCTGGCCTTCAGTTTCCAGGCAGGTCGTTTTACGGGTGGAATCACTTCCAGCAGCACTCCAGAGGCACCACCAGTAAAGAACCCCTGTAGTATACTGGACCATGGGAGCATTTGTCTAAGTTCAATATACTGAACTTGGGCCACCTGTAGACCTCAATGTTGAGGTTTACAGTTATACCAGTCTAGGGGCCTCATTTTGGGTGACCTAAGCTGCATCCAACCGTAGTCCACCATAACACTGTACTCTGGAATAAATTTTGGAATAAGGCCCAGTGTGCAGATTTAGGAAAGAACTCTCCTTAGGATTGAGGGAAAACCTAGATAGGATCTGCACAGCAGGGAGGAAGCAACACAACTGTGTGTTGTCTACATGTTACCTCCCTCCCAATGTCAGACTGAAGATAATCTTCTATCTGGCAGCAGTGGTGGAATAGGGAAGACTTTCAAACCATGGGTCCTTGCCTGAACTCAAAGATTGGAAATACTGCTTCCTCCTTTTCTTGAGGCTCCAATAATGACTCACGGAGAAATGATCTCCCCCTAATCCTGAGCCAAGATTGGAGGATCTCTGGACTCAGAGAGGGAGGGATACCCAGCTTTGATCTCAATGAGTTTAAGTGCTGCCCCTACTGTTATTTCAAAATTGAGTACTCTACCTCTGAAGCTGGATCTGTCACTCCCCCACCTCCCTTCCCCCACAGTCACCCCACCTTACCACGAAATCTGGCTGCCATGATTCCTGACTGGGGGTGGCCACTCCAGCTGTGTGCATGGCTCCAGGAAGCCAGGGTTGAGCCTCTGATAAAGGGGTGATGCCAGAGATAGCAGCAGTGTCAAAAGCCAGACTTCAAGGTAAGAGGGGAGAGCCATGGGGACACGAGGTCAGAGGTGGGCAGATCCAGCTCTATTGAGGTTTCTATGAAGTTTCAATGAAGCATGAATATACACGCACATGGCCAGGTGGCTTGATGGCTTACTTTCATTGCTTAGTGATTATTATGAGCATTGCAATGACATTATAAGCACTGCAGTTAATTCATAATGTTCAATAAGCAACAACTTTGCTTCTTTTTTGAGGCCAAGATCCTTCAGGCCAGTCGCTTTGTATATTCATGACAGACATGGGAAGCTCAGATGTGCCGTCTTCCTGATAATCACCATTTCTGGCAGCACAGAATCTGGTGAGCAGCTCCTGCCATAAGAGGGGCTAATATGCTTGACCAGCACAACAGAAAACCCCAGCCACACCCAGCCCTAACACTAGCATGGATGAGGGGAGGAAGCCCAGCATCTGGCTATCCTGCTCCAAGAGCACAAACCCCCAGCCGCATCTAGCCCTAACACCAGCACAGACAAGGGGACGGAAGCTCAGGGGTCAGCTGTCCCACCTGCTTTATAAGTTTCTTTATTATTATGTAATGTATTATTTGTGATTCCATAATGTATTATTTATTATAACATGTGATGTATTATTTGATGCTGTGTTTTTTCTGTATTATGTAAACTTGGAGAGGGGAAAGGGGGAGGACCTGGAATTACTTCCCATTTGTTCCCCTCCCCCAATGTTTTGTATAATTTCATGGTGCATTATTTTGTTTATATAGTTTTAAAAATATATTTAATGTATGTTGCATTACTTTGTATTGTACTTCTCATAGTTGTTGTAAACTGCCTTGAGTAATTTATAAGAAAGGCAATATACAAATAAACTGAATGAATGAATGAATGAATGAATGAATGAATGAATGAATGAATGAATGAATGAATGAATACACATCCCCGATTGTGGTGGCTCCACTGCCTGGGGCGGGGGGAGGCTGGTGTGGTTCATGGTTTCTGGTACCTGTGGTAGGTCATGGAACCAATCCTCTGTGGATAGAGAGGCATGTCTGTATTCATGATACAGTGCATTGGAGAGATTGTTGGAGTTTCCACGTGCACTATAGGGAACATTTTTGGCTGACTGGTGAGGTGCTATCGAGTGTGTTAGGGAACTTCAGGGTTGGAGGCTGGGGACATTTCCCCATGGCCTCAAAAGTGGGACATCTTTCTGCGCTCAGGCTACTCCTGCTGCCACTGCCTGCCTGCACAGCAGTGTTAGGAACAAGGGTATGCCCGGTCAGTAGTCAAACTGCTTAGAAGTAGACTGCTACTGGAGTACAAGGGTGGATCAGGTCTGAGCAGACACCATACATCAAATGTGGGCCTGACTCTCCTCTGGCATACAATCTCAAGGTATTATGTGAAAATTGCTTTGTATGAGAACCTAGATGCCCGTGAACCAGTCACTTATTCTAGCCCACTTCACAAGGATAAGCTGAAGAGGAGGAAAGTGATATCTGTTCCTTTGAACTGCAAGGCAAAAAGGCAGAACATGAATGTTTTGCTTAGAATAAGTCATTTTAATGTTATGGATTTCTTCTAATGTTGTGTATAGAATTTGCCTGTTTGTTATTGATTAGCTTTGAGAACTTTAGCAAGATCCACACAACAATGGATCTTGCCACTTTTAGGGATGGAGCACTTGTTCTGGTCCTCAAATTGGTAAAGATGCTGATCGCCAACATAAAAGCCAAGAAAATTTCATTCCTGTCCTTGCTGTTTCTGTCTGGGCTTATTTTGAAGACACAGAAGGGTGCTTTCTAGGAACATCCGCATTCAGTTTGATTTACAGATTCTCAAAGGAATGTGGCTTTGTAAGAGTTCTCAAGAAGTCTCACTGGGATCCAAACATGAAATTTACTGCTACCAAACTTCCCAGTGCAGTGGAACTCCATCAGACAGCTCCTTCATACCAGTACTGTCATAGGGCTATCAAAGCATAATTTAAGATTCTCGAACAAATTATTAAACAACATATATGTCAGCATTTGGATAGGAATTCAATAATTAACAGTAGTCAACATGGGTTTGTATCAAACAAGTCGTGTCAGACTAACTTGATTTCATTTTATGACAAAATCACTGAATGGGTTGATCAAGGAAATGCAGTAGACATAGTATTTCTTGATTTCAGCAAAGCATTTGACAAAGTATCTCATGCGATCCTCATTGAAAAATTGATCAAATATGGGTTTGACAAGGCAACTATAAGGTGGGTTCAAAACTGGCTTAGTAATCGTACTCAAAGAGTGGCTTTAAATGGCTGCACATCCAAATGGAAGGAAGTGTCAAGTGGAGTACCACAAGGTTCTGTCCTGGGCCCAGTTTTGTTTAATGTTTTTATAAACGATCTGGACGAGGGAGTTGAAGGGAAACTGATCAAATTTGCTGATGACACAAAGCTAGGGGGGATTGCAAACACCAGAGAAGAGAGAGAGAGGATTCAAAAAGATTTAGAGAAACTCGAACAATGGGCTGCAACTAATAAAATGGTATTTAACAAAGAAAAATGCAAGGTTCTGCACCTGGGCAAGAAAAATGAAAAAAGCATATATACAATGGGAGGAATTCGGCTGAGCAGCAGCACATGTGAAAAAGACTTGGGTGTCCTGGTAGATCATCAACTGAACATGAGTCAACAGTGCGAGGCAGCTGCAAAAAAGGCAAACGCAATCCTGGGGTGTATTAGGAGAAGGATAGAGTCCAGATCACGTGAAGTTATTATCCCCCTCTACTCTACTTTGGTCAGACCTCATCTGGAGTACTGTGTCCAGTTCTGGTCACCCCAGTTTAAAAAAGACACTGACAAGCTGGAGCAGGTTCAAAGGAGAGCTACCAAGATGGTGAACGGTCTGCAAACCATGTCCTATGAGGAACAGCTTAAGGAACTAGGAATGTTTAGTCTAACAAAAAGAAGACTGAGAGGAGACATGATAGCTGTCTACAAATACCTCAAGGGTTGTCACAAGGCAGAGGGATCAGCCCTGTTCTCACTCTCTCAAGGAAGGACTAGAAACAATGGGGTGAAACTGCAGGGGAAAAGATTTAGTTTAGATGTTAGGAAAAAATTTCTAACAGTAAGAGTGATCAACCAGTGGAACAGGCTGCCACGGGAGGTGGTTGGTTCCCCTTCGATGGAGGTCTTCAAGCAGAGACTGGACAGCCATCTGTCTGAGATGGTTTAGGAGATCCTGCCTTGAGCAGGGGGTTGGACTCGATGACCCAGGAGGTCCCCTCCAACTCTACCATTCTATGATTCTATGATTCTATGATTCATAAGAAGCTAAAGAGAGCTAGTTTCATGTCATGAAAAACACTCTACATGTGATCATGTTGAGGATCAAGAACCAATGTGGGCTTTAGTTTATTGCCCAACAAGCTCTCAGTAGTTACTCCCTTTTATCCTATGTGTTGTACCTAACTCAAAGGGGATTTGGAAATATAGCAGCTGGGCTCCAGTACTGTTACTAGGCTAGCACCCTGATGGAAGCTTGTGCTGTATTCCTACCCTATACTTAGACCCCGGAGAGTGGGAAGTCAGTAAACTTCCCATATTAAATGACTGCTTGGAAAAGCTCATGTCAAGTGCCAAAGGGGTTTTGCTTTAAAGTTTAGCTTGGGGCCTGAGTTTATTCATCTAGCATAAAGGGGCAGGATCATCTGAAAGGATTTAAGAAACTAGTTTTCAGAAACTAGTTTTCTGGATCTTGATTTGCTTTTATATTAATTTTACCACATTTTGGGGTAATTATAGCATTAGGCAAGTTGGTTTGAATTATTTTCTTCTCTGAATCTGATATAACATCTCCGGACAAAGGATAAGCTATAAATATTCAAATACAATGAAAATAGAACAAAAAATATTAAATGTGTCAGTCTCTATGCACACCTTTATCACAGTGACATTAAAAAAATACTTAAGATATACATTACAGCCTGGCTATCCTCCTATCTTAAATTTGCACTTAAGCAATTGGTTACCTTTTTTCATAAGATGCTTGTAAGTATTTTAAATAATAATGCTTTACTGAGATTATTGGCTGGCGATGGTTACCCTCAGTGAAAATAATAAAACGCTCTGTGACAAAGATAGAATATAACTATGCCAGTCTGGCTAGAAATGTTATTTAGAATCCTCACTTGTATACTGGAAGTAACAACCAAAAATGTTCCAAAAGCAGAAAGAAATCCTTTTTGGATGCATTTAAAATAAGTCTATAGCTGTGGGTCTTTTTTTCAGGAGTTACTTGTCTACCTCCAGTAGACACATCCAGGCCTTGGGGAAGACCTCATCCCTGATTAGTATAGCTTGGTGGCTACAGGCATTTGTTTCTTGGTGTACAAGCTGACTTGAAAGCTTAGAAAGGCAATTTAATTTTGAGCTGCTCAGCTTTCCAGACAATATGCACACTAATGCTTATTTTGGGATGCCTCGTTTCATATCCAGCCTTATCCATTTGCCATCTACAATTTCCATTTGCACAATCTACCATAAACGTTTGGCAGAGTATCCACTGTATTTTAAAATACACTGGGATACTTTTTCTTTTACTCATGCAAACATATACTTACACAAACAAATATAAGCGTTCTTAAATGGGCAGTTGCTGAAAAGCATTATTCAGCCTTGAACAGTTCCTGAAACCACAAGGTACTATGCTATATAGCTCGGCTTGTATTCAATAAAGGATATGTTGGGTTAATTTCAAAAGCTAAGTGTATGCTTTTTCATGCTGGTGGATTATATTTTAATTGTGCTTTTAGTATACTGGTTGTTTTTTTTAATATTGTAGCCCATGTGGGACCTTTGGGTGAAAGGCAGAATATAAATGCTGAAACCAACCAAACAACCTTTCAGTACTATTCTTATAAACCTGAATTTGCTAAACAGCTGTGCTTCCTAACAATCTTCCATATGCAGGGTGAATCCCCTCAATGGGGGATTGTAGCATTGAAGGGCAGGGCACTAGCTCCTACTCTAGAAGCCAGAAGTGCAATGTCTGAATGCTGCATGCCTTACCCTCTTGCTCTCACTGAAGATGGGGAACAAAAACCACATGTAGACCTTAATGCATATTTCACTGCATTCATTCTTCACTTTTTCTCTCCAACGCATACACAATAAGTATCAACAATAACCTGGAATTCTGCATGTGATGCTCAAAAAGCTACAAAATTTGCCTCAGATTACTAGCAAACCATTATATGTAGTTGAATTGGTTCCTTGCTTCTTCAAAGGCTGCCACTGGCTTCTGTAAAAGTCCTGGTCACCACCTATCAAGATTCAGGATGAATCCACACCTTGGTGGCAGAGAGTACTCCGTGGTGGTGAAGCTTATTCCTGCACCCGGGGTGAGTACGTGATATCAGCACACCCTACCCCTCAAATAAACCTATACTTATTGTCTCCCAGAATAAGAACCTGCCATCTGAGTGCTAGTGCAGACTATAGCAGGCCCTGCTGACCTTGGGCAAGCTACCACCTCTCAGTCCAACCTACCTCAATTAGTATTGTTGTGTGGAGAAAAAGGCAGTGAGATGAATACTATTTGGTCGCCTCACCTCTTTTGGAGAAATGTGGACTACATATGCAGAAATAAGTAAACAAAAATAAAACAGATAAAGGAGCTAGGTCTGCATTTCAGTAAACTCATTTCAACATTGTATCTGCATCCCTACATTTCATTTGAATATCCACATTTATCTTCAGGGACATCTCTTAGGGGTTGTATGCTAAGGGCAATTTCCACACTGGGTCTTACTCTGGGATATATCCTAAAACAGGGTCTGCTGTCCACATACTAGTGCAGACTACAGCAGGTCTCAAATGGGACCTGCCATAGTCTGCACTAACATGGACAGCAGGCCGCTATCATGGGATATTTCTTTATTTACATGTTTATCCCACCCTATACCTAAAGGTCTCAAGATAAGTTACAAGCCGCCCAGAGACCCTAGGGTATGGGGCGGGATATAAATATAAATATAAATAAATAAATAAACATTAAAAGCCAAATATAGAGCAAGAACAGTACTTGAAAGGCCTAGGAAAAAGGTACATCTTCCCTGCTCTCTTGAACATGTAAAGTGAAGATGCCTGACACACTTCAGGGATGAGACTATTCCATAATCTGGGAGTCATCACTGAGAAAGCCCTACCCTGGGTGTCTACCCCTTTTGCTACAAAGAGTGGTGGTACGAACTGGAGGGATGCCTCCCCTTTTAGATCCTAAGGCATTGGCAGGTTAATGGAAGAAAGTTTTCATTTAGGTATTTAGAGCCCAAATCATTTAGGGCCTTAAAGTTAACACTTTGAATTAGCCTAGGTAGCAATTCTTTTAAGATCAGCCAGCCATTCCAGTCAGCAGTCTAGCAGCTGCATTCTGCAAGGGCTGCAGCTTTTGAACCACCTTCAGGGGCAGCCCCAGGTAGGGCACATCACAGTAGTCCAGGCTGGAAGTTATCAGAGCATGGATAACCATGGCCAAATCATCTCTGTCCAGAAGGCACTTTAGGTAATGAACCAGCCATAGCTGGAAACAGGCATTCTTGGTCACAACCTCCGCCTAAGTTTCAAGGGTCAGCATAATGTTCAAGAGGAACCCCAAAACATTCTTAGGAGGGAATGGAGGTTCTCCTATCCCACAGTTAACATGCAGGAGGGAGGGCATAGATCCTTTTCCTAGGCTGAGCTAGTGGCCCATGTGGAAAGGGTCTAGAAGAGACATAATGCATTTGCTAAACTGTTTCAGTGATATGCTGCAAGTCAAAACAGATGATCATCATTTTAGTAAATTCCACCTCCCTTGTCGCTTGGTCTTTAAACTTTATTACTGTATTTATTCCGTGTAGGTTTTCATTATTAATTATGGCCAGGTTAGTGCCAATCTGGATCATGATGCCTTTTTATCTTTACATGTTTCTGAACATGCCATCCACTTCAAAAGGAAGCAGATGCATACAAATCTGATGTTGCTTTTGACCTAGTGATTTCTAACACATTAGGTTGCTGCACTGCCTTATCTCAAATGGTTTCTAAATGGTGAAAATGGTTTCACTACCACCCATGTTTGCTAATATTTCCTGCCCAGAAAAACTAGACTACTGTATTCTAAAAAAAAGTTCATGACACTTTCAGCTCCCAGACCAAAGTTCTCTTTTGTACAGTTATCTCCTATGTAGTTTAGTTTCTGCAAACTGCTGTGTAACACTAATCTACAGGTCTTTCTGCATTTACTTGTTGTAGTCTGGATCAGTTGGTCTACAACAAAGCAATCAGTCCCAAGGCTGGGATGGATCACTCTGGGTTGCAACAATGCTGTCTGCACAGTGATGGTTATTCCAGTTCAGATCCAACCTTTGTAGCTCCAAGTCCCCAGAGGAATCCATTTTGGCAGCACATTTTGGTCCATCACCAAAATGGGTCCCCTGCATTAATTCTGCATTTGTCTATGAGCTGGTTATTGCCATTAGTATGTTGGTAGACCTGATAAAATTTTATTTTTGCCTTCAGGAGTAGTTTTTCTTCACACAAGAACAAAGTCTGTTAGGAGAGAAGAACAAGCAAGTTTCAGCATCAGAATGGTGTAATAGAGAAGTTGAAATAAAGTCCTTTTAATGAGATCTGTTGATAATTATGACAGTTACAGCTGCCATTACTGCCCTTCAAATTTTAGCTCAAATTTAAAATATTCAATACTAAATAAAAACAGGATGTCCTCATGTATAGTAATTGCCTGATCATACAAATACTTATTAAATATAAACACATATGCTTTTGTAGATTTGTTAGAAAGATTCGTTAATTGCTTAATGAAAGATGTCTTTCAGATACTAATGTCTTCATTTAGTTCAACAGATTAAATTTTATATGAGGAGATATTAGTATGCATGCGATGAAGTGACAGGGCCAACTGAAAAAGCTAAGATGTTAATGGATGATGTGCAGTTCTATTCCTAACCAAAATCTATGATCAGAATCACATACATTAAAATGCTCTTTCATCGAATTCTTATTTACACAAAGCCATATTTAATAGATTGAACATCACAATATGTTTTGATTCAGTTGCTCTGTTTCTCTCATAAATAAATTATGAAATCTTTAAATTGTGCATGAAACTGGAGTGAATTATTCTTAATGAGCAATAAAAATGTCATCTTCCTTTGCTTAAAAAAAAACCCTAAAACAAAAAACTCTACTTTGCTGACATTTAGAGGTCCAGGCAAATCTATTTAGTAATTATTCTGCTTAATACAATTCCAGTTTGCATTTAGCAAAACCAATCTGCTTTAATTGATTAATAAGTGGTAATGTCAACAATTCTTGCAAAAGCAAATTACTGGCAATGCCAACAGACCTGCATCTTCATTTTTTGCTTTAAGCTAGAGCTTAGTCTGGCATGATCTTTTCTTTTTCCCCAGTAGGGTATATGAGTCCTCCAGTTTCCAAGTGTGCTTCCTACCGTGGATACATCTTGGCTAGGATACAGCTGCTCTGAACAAGACTTTGCATTGACAATGGGGTCATCCCACCACCTTCTTCCCAGATCAATATGATCGGTACAAACAATAGTTTGATTTTGATTGCTCTATACCACGCTTGGGTAGAGCCTCTGAATGCAAGAGAATTGCTCCAAAACAATAGTCTGGTTCATCATCGAAAGCGTCCCTTTTCAGACAGCTGCCTCTGCCACACTCACTCTGACAAACGTCCAAAAAAACAGATGGTTTCAGCATTCATGGGCAGTTTACTAAAAACCCCAGAGTCAACTCTTCAAGACACTGTATCATTGAGCTGGTAAAAAGAGCATTTTTAATGATTAAAAATTCAAAATATATCTTTTAAAAATTCCACGCACATAGAGTTACATTACAGGATTTTTTTCTCCCCTTTTTTAAGAAAGTGACCACACTGTAACAAATCACTTTATTTTCAGAATAAGAGGCTTTGTTAGACGACCTCTGTAAAAAGGGAAGCCAATTTTATGATGTCACCAAGAAGGATTTTTTTTATTTTTACCATGGATTGTTTTTTATGTTCTTATTTTTTTAATTTTTAGCATGGATTTTTTTTAAAAAAAAACCTATCTTGATCCTATAATATCCTGAAAAGTTCAAAGTGTTGTACATGCTGTGGGTTCTTTATCTTCCTCTGTGACATGGGATCTAGGGACAGATGCACACTGTGACTGACATTTGTACTCCAAGTGCTAAAATAACTCCATACCTGGCCAGCAGCACTTGTACATAAGAACATAAGAGAGAAGCCCTGCTGGATCACGCCACAGCCCATCTAGTCCAGCATCCTGTTGCACACAGTAGCCAACCAAATGCTCATGGATGGGAGAGAGCTTCAGGGAGAGCTTATACCACTCTGGGACAGATTTGGCTGCAGAGCAATGCAGATGCATCTGGCCAGCAAGTGGACAAAGTGGTGAAGGAGCCTGACTCTTATCTGGGAATACTGGGTTTGATTCTGCACTCTTCCATGAATCCAGTAGGGTGAACTTGGGCTAGCCAAAACTCTCTTCTAAGCTCTCACAGCCCTACCTACCTCACAGGGTGCTCTGTTGTGGGGAGAAGAACAGAAAGCTTTATTAGCCACTTTGAGTCCCCTTAAATGAGTGAGAAAAGCAGGATAGAAAAGCCAATTCTCTTCTTCTTCCTTCTTCTTCCTTCTCCTCCTTCCTCCTCCTCCTTCCAGCTAGTAGGTGCAAAGTGTGAAGAGTGTGGAAGTCCCTAAGTGTGAACAGCTGAAAATAGTACACAGTCTTCACATTCTGACATGCCTAAAAAGTATGCAAATGTTGCCTAGGTGCTGTTTACATAAGCTCTCATTCCTATTACCGGGGAACAGTAACCTGCAACGAGACAGTGCAGACAGAAACCTCTCCCCAAAAGTGTGCTCATTCATGGGCTTTTTGTGAAGCTGTGACTACGAACAACTGTAGAGCACAGGAAGGTCTTTATCCTGTTACCTCCCTCATCAGCCCTCATCAGTACAGTATTAGTAAGAAATACTAATGTGATTTTAGAATTAAACAACCAGTTCTGGGTTTGTTTCATTTTAAAATCACATTCATATTTTTTTACTAAAAAACTTACTCTAAATATCCTGCTTTGCTGTTACTCAATCACTGGAGGTTGGGATCACCGGCATTTTTTATAGAAGAAAATTTATCCCCAAGGCTGCAAGGTCTCTGGTCAGTCTTGTGGCACTTCATTTGAAAGGTTTTGCTAGAAGGAACATGTTCTTGAGCTGTAATAATGCATCTTGCTTGCCTCAATAGACATAGTAAAGAGAAGCAGAGAAATCTTTGGCTTCATCTACAGCAGCCATCAAGCAGGTGGTTCACGGCTAGCAGGGAGTTGCTGCCAGTTTGTGAGCAGGATAAACCCTCCCACTCCTCTGCAGTTCCAGAGTGGCCCTTCAAGACATCCAGAACCAATATGCAGGCAGAATGCTGCCTGAAAATTGACTGCAACTTCATCTATATACAATACAGCCAGACCTCAAGCCACAAAGTTGCCTAAGAGGTGAAAGGGTGGCAAAGGCATACCTATCCGCAAGCCCAGTCTCTTCTCCTTTTTCAGTACTTCTTGTGGAACAAGAGTAGACTCAGTTCACTATTAAAGCTTTTGCTAACCCAATCCAAATTCCAGCCTTTAATCACAAATCAGATATCCACCAGCTCCGGGGAAAGAATAAACAAGAAGGCACTATAAAGAGGAACACTGCCTTCTCATAAGCCACCTCTATCCTGGATGTGCTCTATTACAGAACATCACCTGAAATATGAGAAGAAAAGAATACATGGAAACAATACTATTTCTGCACTATCTTTCTATCTTAGGGATGTGCATGAATATTGAAAATTCGATCGAACTTGTTCAAATTTGGACATTCAAATTCAAATTGAATGTCTATGAATTTGAATTTAAACATTCAAAATAATTTTGAATATTCAGATTTGTTCGAATTATTCAGACATTTGTATGGGTATGGGTATGCACATGAGGCATACTTGCATGTATGCATTTTTATGGATCCGTACGGGGAAAACAGGTTGCATACAGGATATATGTATGGATGTGTATGGGATGCGTACGGGCACATACGAATGTTGCCAACATTCATAAGTGCAAATTTGAACAGAATTTGGGTAAATTCAAATTTTAAAGATTCAAATTGAATTTTTGGCTATTCAAATTGAATCCCAAAAACTGCATTCATGCACACCCCTAAACTATCTAAGAATTTATATCGTCACAACAGTAAAAAAATATTTAAAATATAACCATAAAACCTCACACACACACACCCTTCTTGGGAGCTAAACATCGAAGGCCTGAGTGAAGAAGCGTGTTTTAATCAGGTGCTAAAAGCCAAATGATGTGGCTACCTGGCAAACATCAGGAGTCTGGGAGCCACCACAAAAAGGCTCTTCTTGGTGTCCCGACCCACACCTCTGATCATGGAAGAACTACATGAAGGCCCACTCCCTGAGATCTCAGTTTGTATGGAAGGTGTTCCTTTAGATACCTGGGGCCCAAGTTCTTTAGGGCTTTATATGTTAGCATCAACACTTTAAATTAGGTTCTGTAGTAGAAAGGCAACCAGGGAGATCTTTCAGAATTGGTGTGATCCCATCACCAGTTTAGGCGCTGCATTTTGTGCTTGTCTCAGTTTCAAGATTATTTTCAAGGGTAGCCCTACATACAGTGCATTACAGTAGTCTAATCTGGAAGTTACCACAGCATGGATCACTGTGGACAGGAAAGGCCAAAGGTGGCAAACCAGATAGAAATAGAGGTAGGTGCTCCTGGCTATCACTGCCAATTGAGTCGTAAATGACTGTGATGAAACCAGGTGCACTTCCAAATCATTCACCTGTTTCTTCTGAAGCAAAAAAACTCCAAGAATCGAGTGCCCCTTAACTCCCTGGAATCAGGATCCTGTGACATATAGTACTTCTGTCTTGACTGGATTCAGATCCACATTCAACCCATCACTGCCTCCAGGCAGCCATCAAGCCTTTGAACAGCCTCCCTTGACTCAAAAGGAATGGAGAGACTAAGGTGGCTGTCATCAGCATACTGATGGCACCTTACTCCCAAACTCCTGATGTTCATATAAGGAAGTTCCCAGAGAACTGAACAAAAGTCCCATGCTACAATGGGGACAGGAAAATAACCCACTGTAAAACAGTGCCTCCAAGTCCCAATTTCTGAAGATGCTCCAGCAGGATACTGTAACAATATTATCAAAAATCACTGAGATATTAAAGAGAACAAACAGGGTCACACTGGCCCCATCCCTCTCCTGCTAAAGGCCATCCATCAAGGTTACCAAGGCAGTCTAAATGCCAACCCCAAACCTGAAACCAGATTAGAATAGGTCTAGATAGTCTGTTTCCTCCAAGCATGCCTGCACTTCTGTGGTTACCAGGTTCCCAATATTTTGTCCCAAAAGGGAATATTAGCCACTAGGTGCTTGTTATTTAATACCTCTGCATCCAGGCAGAACCTCTTAAGAAGGGGACATGCCACATCTTTCTTAAGATCTGCCAGCACTTCTCCTTACCTGGACCCACCCAGTCTTACCCCCTCAGCTAGTTTTTGTTAGCCATGAAGGGCAGGGAAGAAGGATACAAGTAGTTGGCTGAACAACTGTATGTGTGTGTGGGAGTGGTCCAGGTAAAACTGCTCTGACTAGAGCTGTTCCAGGTTGGAGTGGTCCCACTGACCCAGAAAAAGGTCATTCAGGACTGGCCTCACATCGCTCTGGCCCAGAAAAAGGTCATTCAGGACTGGCCTCACATCGCTCTGGCCCAGAAAAAGGTCATTGTTTCAGGACTGGTCTCACATCGCTCTGAAGTTCTTGGCCTTGCAGTACTAGGTGAACCCATTTCAGTGGCACAATTTGATGCACTGCCAAAATAGATCTCTCCATTAAGTCAGAACAATCTAGATGCTCCCAGGCCACTGGTAGACCTATACAAATAGTCCACACTGTGTCCATTGTGGATACAACGTATCCGGTGGTAGGACCTCTCTAGTCCACTCCAGAGCGTGGAAGACAGAGACTGAGTAGAGGGCTAGCCCTCTCACTCCAAGACGTGCATGGGCTGTTCTTCTTTTTATGGTGAAAAAGACAATTAACTGCTATTGTTATTACTACATTTTGTTTTTGGGTAGATTTCTTAATGTTATTTTGTCTGGCAAACAAAACAAGTGTTCCCTACATTATTGTATTATACATACAAAAACTAGAATCAAACATGGACTAAGGTAACCCCCGAAACAAAATGACTACAAATACCTCTCCCCACCATTACATGCAGCACTTCTCAACCAGACCTCTACAGACCTTGTCCTGCAAAGGTTTTAGCCTGATTCCAGATCCTCACTGTCCCCACTTCAGACTGCTGCCTGAAATGTACTTCCCCTTTTCAAGAATGGAAACATATTTGCTTTTATATTTCATTAGGTCTAAAACTTAAGTGCACTTAAAACATTCATATCCCGCAGGAGCCTGTTTCACTAGAACTACAACACAATACTGGGTGTATTAAAAAAGTTTATTTATGTGAATTCCTCGTGTCTTTTTTTTTTTTTTTTGAAGTAAGGTGTTTGAGAAAATGCTCTCCGCTTTCATCAGAACTGTTGCTTAGAAATAATTTCCATCTGTTGAAAAACAATCTAACTAGACATGATCCTCTGGCAGTTTCCTTGCGATTGTGTATTCACTGCCCGAGGCTTGTTCATTTTTGAAAAGGAAACAACACTCCATTGCTTAATTGAGCCTATCACTGGTCCAGAAAGTCCAGTAGGATAAATATGATATGACTAAAAGATAGCATCATCTCTGTAGGAATAGCTCTCTGTCCTAATTATCCACTGTGCTTTCTTTGTGAAAAATAAAAACTTCAGCTGTTTGCATACAAGTATTTCACTGATATTACACAGACAGAAAATCCTTTAATCTTCATTCCAGAACTCCAAAACTCTTTTTTCTAATGTTCCATACAGTCTTCTTTCTGGTTTCTACTGCTATTAGACTACCAAACACTGTTCCTTCTCATCTTTGGAACGTCCAGATAAACTAAGCCTTAAACACTCAGGTGCAAGCTTTCTATCACCTGTTTCTTCCAACCATCTCTGGTGTTTATACCATTTCCTCGTGTCGTCCTTTATATAGTGTCTTTGGACCATATGACAGAGCTTGGCACTTCTGGCTCTAGCTTCTGCTGAGGTCCACTGCCTATTTGCGTCCTTCCTTTTGGCAGCAGCAAAACTGCAGCTTAACTAGATTGACATATCCTGCGTAATGGGGCAAGGATAAATTTTAACAAATGCAAACCACCCTGGGACTTCAGTGTAGGGTTGTAGATAGATAGACAGCTCCCAGCCATACACAACTAGATATTTAAAAGGAACTTCAGTCTATACAGCAGTGGTGCCCCAAGGATCAGGATGACAGGTGGGGAAAGAGGCAGGATTCTGAATGGAAGCCTCATTTTAGGTCAAATAACATGCAGTGTCTGAAAACATAAGACTCGTTGACAGAGGAATGTTGTAAGCTTAAGAAGAAGAGTTGGCTTTTCTACCCTGGTTTTCTCAGCCATTTAAGGGGACTCAAAGCGGCTGACAAAACTTTCTATTCTTCTCCCCACAACAGAATACCCTGTGAGGTAGGTGGGGCTGAGAGAGCACAGAAGAGAGCTGTCACTGGCCCAAGGTCATCCAGATGGCTTCATGGAGGAGTGCAGAATCAAACCTGATACTCCCAGATAAGAGTCCCGTCACTTAACCACTACACCAAACTGGCTCACAACTGACACCCTTCTGCCTTCCTCCAGAAAACTATGCCCTTATCTGGAAAATTCATCCATGTAGCTTCTCTGACTATACATCTCAGTTCATGGACATCAAGGGATGGAAGATTTTCCAAGTATCTAAATATTTAAAGGATTAAGATTAGGTCTCCCATACAGTCCAGCCTATGCCTTAAGGCCAACCAGGAAGGCCCCTCTTGACTGTGCCACCACTCATAGAAGTTGATGGGATGGGTGATTCATGAAAAGGTCTTCTTGGTGGTAGCCCCAAAATTGTGACACAGCCTGCCCTACGGGAGGCATCTTCACTGTACATATTCAGACAGATGGCAAGAAGACACAGCTTTTCCTCAAATTATCCTCCCCTAACTGCCATTTATATGCAGTTTTAACCAGATTTAGTCCTTTTTTTTACTTGGTTATAACCCACCTTGAGACCTTTGGTGTAGTACATGATATAAATGGCTATAACTAAATAAATCCATAGTCACAAGAACAGCTTTACATAAAGCACATACTGTGAATATGTGCTTCTTTGTGCCTCTTTTTCTATAAAATATTTTGCCCCTTTCTGCACAGGCCCTTAATTCAGATTAACAGCGCATCTAGTAAGATATGTTAATGCATATCTATGAGTCCATGCTGGTCTGTTCTGTCTGCATTAGACAGAGTGTGATGCCAACAGGCCTACCAGTTGGATTAGGAACTCTGATCCAGAACATGGAAGGTGTGCAAAGGATACTGTCGTATGCAGTTCAGTGTGCACCAGAGGTCCTGAGGCTAGGAAGTATGGGGATGCAGCCATGAAGCTTGCACAAGATTTGAGGCCATGATATGTATTGGTCTGAACCAGTCCCGTCATATAGACGGAGCTGATCCTACCCATATCACTCTTTGATCGAAATCAGTGGGTCTTGATGTCCAGACCCACTGATTTTGAACACGTCAGCTAAGGGCAGAAAAGACCTATAACTTTAACATATCCTGTAAAAACTGGGCTTTAAAAACCCTCCATATTCTTCACCTATTGTTTCCTTGACAGGAAACGGACTCCAGTGAGTGTGTGAGGAAGCCAGGGAGAGTAGAAGACAACACCGGGAGTCTGCCACGCCTTGCAGAGTAATTCTGCCTGCTCTCAAAAAAGAGTTGTGTTAAACGTATGGAGGGTAGGGTTTTTGTTTTTTTTCTGGTCAGGTTAGGTGATAGTACTCTCATGTTATAATACTGAAAAACCTTATATCTGCAAGCTCTAAGACCCCTTCTGCACTGGGCCTTATTTCAGATTGTATCCTGGAATAAGGACCTGATATCCATAGGCTGGTGCAAACTACAGTACAGCAGGCTTAGTTGCTACACCAGCATGTGGATGGCAGATCCCTATTCTGGGCTATAATACAGAATCAGCCCCAGTGAAGAAAGGACCTAAGAAATTCCAAACACAGAAAAACTTTATTTCTTACTGTTCTACCTTCTGCCTTGTCACTCAGCCAGTTCAAGAACATACAGCCAACATTTCTGTCTCTATAGATACGTATTTGTGGCCAGTTTGTTGCTATTGCCATTCATATCCAGCATTTTAATTTTTAAGTGTACAGTTTTACTTTTCATTAGAAAAAAAAGCTGTTCAAATTGCTGCATAGTGTATTTATAATAAAACTACTTAAGGATAATTTAAACATGAAAAACCTACTTTCTGAAAGTTAAGCCTCAGTCTTGCTGCTCTTCCTAAGCAGCAGCTAAGTCCAACTTTGGTCAAGAATTCAAAATAATTGCAGGCTTGTTTGTGTGAGTTAAATTCAAACTAGCACCATCTCTTTTTTATTTTAGCTGTATTTGGGGAGAAGTGAAAATAGGGAAACCAAGAAGAATGTTCCTTTAAATCTCTAGCATTTCCCCCCAGTTGAGTTAATCACATGTGACAATGATTTGAGCCTGTATTCAGAACTGGTTAAGCATTCTGTCCAGTTAAAATACAAACACTGTTTCAATTACAACAGGAGGCAGGTACATATTAAAAAGACAGCAACTTCCTTCAGTTCAAAAAATACCCTTCAATTTATATGCAGCTATGCAATCATGTATGTATAGACAAGCAGGGGACTAGCAGTCATAAACAGAATCTGATGCTGTGCCTAAGATTTAAGCAAACCATCACACCTTTCTGGAATACAACTTCAACCCATTAGTGATATAGGAGATCTGGACAGGAAGAACTATTACATGTTACAAAATTCAACACAGAGACAATCATTCTCAGACTACTGAGTAGCAGCAGTTCAGGAAGGGTTTTATATATGCTGTGGCTTTTACAGTCTAAACACAGAAATTAAATTCCCATAGTCATAACTCATACCCTCCAATTGTTCCAAAATGGACATTAAGCTCCTCAAAGGGTTTGACAATGTCCTTTTAAATTATACTTCTGATTTAGATAACCGTAACCTGACAAAATAGTCTCCAAGTCTTCTAGCTTGATGAAGACAGGATGAATCTTAGCAGGAGAATTTCTGTGTGATCTGCCCTCTGCTGTTCATTCGGGAAACAACTGATACTGATGCTATTCACCATTTACTTTGTGCCAAGAGACTCCTAGGCACCATGCAGGTTACTAAATGAGTAGGGATCCGCAGAGGGATAAGAAATTAGTATAAGTCAGGCATGAGGAATGAGAAGCTGATGGACTGCAACAACCATTTATGTTTCATCACTATCCATACTGGCTGAGACTGATGGAAGTCGGTTCATGTATTCCCCATTCTTACATAAAGTGAAAAGGTATTAATGTCCTCAATTTTGTTGCTCCCCAATACTACAAATGTCAGTGAAAATAGGCTTTCATGAGATCCACAAACTGCTCCTTAAGAGGGAAGCCTGAGAACACACACACTAAAACACAATGGGACAAACTCACATGAAAATACAATTTCCAATTAAAAAGACATATCGTCCGTATTAGACTACTGTGCTCTACATGAGGCTACCTTGAAGACAGTGCAGAAGCTGGAACTAGTGCAGAATACAGCAGCAAAACTGCTGACAGGAGTTTCTGGCGGGATGCACGTTATGCTGCTCTTGAAGGAACTGCACTGGTTACTAGAGATGCCCACGAAGCCCATTTCCCACATTCAATTCAATTCGAATCAAATGTGGGAAGATTTGACTTCTGCCAAATCCCACCCCCATGAATGTGGGGGGCTTCATATTTGTGCATGAAACAAATGCTCCCCCCACTCCTCCATCCCCCACCCCCACTTACCTGTCCTCCTCACTGCCACCACCTCCAGGTCTGTGTGCGCAAACCCGAAGTGACTTTTCCAGGCTCTGGAAGGCTTTTTCAGCCTCCAGAGAGCGTGGAAAGAGACCCAGGATGCCAGCATAGCATGTCCCAAACAGGGCACATGGGAGGCCTGGGGGGGGGGGCAGGCATCCAGTATCCAGTATTGACTGAAGCTTCTACAAATACCAGATAATCCAAATCGTGGACAAATAGGGCCTACGAGTGTATGCCCTAATCGCTTTGGCCACGAATCTACAAATTCGTACATATTTGTATGGATTCCGGATGTCACAAATATTCATGCACATCCCTACTGGTTATCAATTCAGTACCAAATCCAATTCAAAGTTCTGATACTGACATATAAAGTCTTAAATGGCTTGGCCTCCAAATATCTGAAGCACCTCTTACCACATTGACCTGCCCACGTTTTAAGAACGCAAAGTGAGGGCCTTCCTATAATTCCAGTACCCTTGTAGGGGCTCCAGCATATGATAGGGCCTTCTTTGTAGTGACCCCCTAACTCTGGAACAGCCTCCAAGTGGAGGCACACTAGGCACCAACTTTATATGGTTTTTGGCACCTGGTTAAAATGTATTTCTTCACCTGAGCCTTTGATTACTGGTTCCTCTGAATATAGTCCTGCCAGGATTAGAGGGAGGGTGGCTGGGTTGTATTTTTAAGTATGTTTTAATATTTTTTTTATCATATGTTGTGACTCACCTTGGGATCTCCCAGTAAAGGGCAGGATACAACTGATATAAATAAATAATAAAAACAGGCAGGAATGTAGTAAAGAAAGTTCTTACATCTATTGCAAGAATGTTGGACAGGCAACTTAAGGAAATAGTAAGAACTGACACTATTGAGGGATGCCGGCAGGAAATGCCAAATGCACATTCAGTTTTATCCTGATCTTACAAACACAACATTTAGTCAAGATAAGGTGCAAGATTTTGGTCTTTGTTCCATATTGCTGGCTACTGCATGGAGGACAGAAGGCTAGGAAATCAAACCATCTGGCATCACACATTTTCCTTGCTGTATGTAATAGGGAGAGAGGGGCCACCTGAACTCAATGTTACTATTTTCAGTTATAATTCTGTGTTATCAGTGTTGGGTCAGGGACAAGGAGTCTGATGGAAATCAGAAGCAACTGGACAAAATAACTCTCAAAGCACAGGGATATCAATGGCCACCAATAATGATACCTATGCATCTCTTCCAGAATCAGAAATAGCATGCCTCTTAAAATCAACTGCTAGAAATACAAGCAGGAAGAGTATCAGTACACTCAAGTCCTGCTTACAGGCTCTCCTTTGGTATCCAGGTGGCTACTTGGAAACAGGTTGTTCATCTAAGTTTCACTGGCCAGGTTCACAGACTTTTTACCATATGGCACTCAGGACTTCAAAATGTCTAGAGCCAAGGACAAGTTAGAAATTAAAATCAAAGAATAATTAAGGTAAGGGAAACATTTTGCTACCAGTTTGATAACACATTTAGTGAAGTATGCAAATGGAGAACTCATCTTGGAGAATTTCAACCCAGGATTTTAATAGCCAGCCTTAACATAGATACTTGCTCCCACAGTAAGAAAAATATTTTAGAATCCAGGAAGATCATGGCACTCAAAGTTCAGCTGAGACAGGAAGTTTCAAATGCTGTTCTCACATGGAGTTGCTGAGTATTGCCTTGTCTACACTGCAAACTGGAACACCAGAAGACCATGTATTCTGGGGAATACCATGTCTTCCTTGCAGACCAGCCCATTGGAAGGCCATGCTTCCCACAGAATGCCACGTCTGCATGGAAAGAGCACTGGAGCAGATACTGGCAAGAAAATGGTACCCAAGCCCAGTCAGTGTCCCCTCTGTGCACGCTGTGATCGCAACTGTCCCCCCTTGCCTCATCGCATGATCGGGCAGGCACCCTTGGGTAAGGGCTTGCTTTAGCAAACGAGTGACTGAGAGCTTCCCTACGCTCAGCTGATCAGCTGTCAGGTGGGTATAGCGGCTGTCAAGTGCACGAGCAGAGCTCCAGTAAAATAACTGAAAGCCGCGGCTGTTTTATTTTACTGGACCTCCACTAAAGCGCTTGACAGCCCCTGTACCTCTGTCTGACAGCTGATCAGGTGAGTGCAAGGAAGCTGTCAGGTGCTCATTTGCTAAAGCAAGCCCTTACCCAGGTGTGCCTGCCCTATCGCATGATGAGGCAAGGGGGGCAAGCTTGCACCCAGGTGTGTGTGTGTGTGGACAAAACCGCAGTTCCCCGATACAGGGGTTTACCACGGTTTTCACGGGGACAGGCAGGTTCGGCTTGAACCCGTGCTGTCCTCGATTACCATGGGGAATTCTTAATACGAACTACAATTCGCATTAAGTCTGCCCCGAATCCACCCCAAAGTAATGGCAGCCCATAGGGATGCACCCATAGAGTGCCTCTTGGCTCTAGTATTGCGCAATAAAGGATTTTTCTTTTCTTTTCCATACTACACAATTTTATATACTTCAGTCAGGCCACCTCGTAAATGCTGTCTTTTGAGGCTGAAGAGGCCTAGGCAGTGCAGACTGATCTTGCAAGGGTAATATTCCAGCTTTTCTACTTTCCAATGATTAAACATACAGCCATGTCACATCTCTCACACTCACTGTGCTGGCTTCTGGTGTGTTTCCACACCCAATTTAAAGTGACTTGCATTAGTCTATGAAACAACCTAAGATCCACCTCTTCCATCTGGCCTACTCTTAATTTCACTGCTACCACCTGTCTGTTAACTATTTTTTAATGTATATCTGTGGATTCCCCCTCCTTTCTTCCTTTCACGTTTTTATTTGCTTTTCTTTGCTGCCCAAGTTGTTATAAAGTAGGTGGAATACAAGTCTACAAATAAATAAACACAAAAGGAACAAAATCTTCATCTAGGTGGCTGCAGTCTTTACTGCAGACATCCTCCATCTCTATTATCAAGGCTTCCAATTGCAGGTCAATGATTTCACATGTGAGGTTGCAACAGTTCTTGCAACTTTGTTCACATTTACCCAGAAGAGACAAAAGGTGTCTGAAAGCCATCAGAATGTAAGCAAAACATGTTAACGAAAAATTATGCATGAGGAATTAAGTATGTTTGATTTATTTATTTCTGAAATGCTTACACTGCCTTTGGATGTTTGAGGCCTCAAAAGAAAACATTCACTCAGTTAACTGTCAATGATAACTACATATATCAGTCCTTTCCTGTGGCCATACTGGCTGGGAGTTGTTGTTCAAAACATATGGGAAGCATCAGACTGAGGAAGGCTGCCCTAAACTTATGAGTATTAGTAGATACATCACACATATGACTCGTTGGGTCTGTTAGCACTTACCAGTTGGAGTGATTCCATTCACTTCCTTGACAGGCTCGGTTGCATTCTGTTGCCACTGTGGCCATCCTGGAGTGGAATAACCCCCCTCAGTGGAGCATCTCAGCTATGGACCACAGTCTACAGTTTAACCAAGAGCATCTGTACTGTTCCAGGGGAGGTGGTTTCATACATACTTCTGCATACAACGTGGTGAGCAGGTATGGCAGCATAACTGCAGCTGTGCAGTTGCACACAACATCCAGATTTTGAGACTTTTAGCTATATAGGATGGAAATACAAAGAAATAAAGGAACAAACCAAGACTGAATAGGAGGGCTTGCATCTGTGTGTTCAGCTCCTCAGTGTGTGAAAAACACACATCTCTTCCCATTAACACACATCAACTGGACAGAATCTTTTCCACTTCTGTTAGAGAGACAGTTGGAATATATATATATATATATATATATAAATAAAAGCAGCCTATTTGCCAATTTCTAGAAAATGAGCAGAAGTTTGCATCAGTAAGTGGCTACTTCCCCCTACACAGCAATAAACTCCATGCAGCTGGATACAGCAGAAGGAAGTGAAAAAGTCCAGAAAACACAGTAATAGTTCTCAGGATTTCTATCACAACATAGACCAAAAGGACTCCTTCTTTTCTCAGGGTCCCTTATGTCAGAAATGTGAGACTTCCCCACCCGCTTCATGATTTCTGACACAAATGAAGCAAGCATTTTGTGGTGGTGGTTAGGTACCACTACCATGCTTTTTTTTTCTAGGCAGATAACAAAGAAGAAGAGTTGGCTTCTCTACCCCGCTTTTCTCACCCATTTAAGGGGACTCAAAATGGCTGACAAAGCTTTTCTATTCTTCTCCCCACAATAGAACATCCTGTGAGGCAGGTGGAGCTGTGAGAGCTCATAAGAGAGCTGTGACTAGCCCAAGGTCACCCAGCTGGCTTCATGGGGGAGGGCGGAATCGAACCTGGTATTCCCAGATAAGAATCCAGCTCCCTAACCACTAGACCAAAAGTGGTTTGCTATTACCTATTTCCAGGCAGATGCCCACAATCAAACTCACAACCCTCTGCTTCTCAGGCAGTTGCTGAACTACTGACTTGCAGTCAGTCAAGACAAATGACTCTGAATTTTCTCAACTTTCTTTTTTTTATTCTTCTAAATGATATTGTACATTGCATTAGTATTGTACAGAAAGGCAATTAATACTATCAACACCAATCAATTCTTGCCCACACAGACAATGCTGAATACCACACAATAATTTTTAAGACAGGAACTGCTAGATCTGCACTATCAAATGTGGTAGTTACTGATCCTTCTTCAAAGAAAACCCGCACAAGGCAGCTCTGATAATATGAGCCCTCTTCAGTCAAACTAATGGTCCATATCTACACAAGCTTTATATTGGGCATGAGCAAAACAGCACTTTCTCTACTTGGATTCAGCACTGGTCAATGATAGTCTTATCCTCCATGAATTTGTCTCATTATCAGTGAAAACCACCGAAGGTGGTGGTCATCTGTGTATCCTGTGGCAGCTAATTCCATACACTTAATCACTGTAAGAGGTCAGCAGTGGCAGGTTGGTGCCAGCAAATGTACTGTGCCAATCAATGCTCCACAACTTATCTTTGCAGCACAAAGCTTCCAACATAAAGCTTCACTGAATAAAATGAATCCTAGGTTTATTTAAAAAAGAGACTCTTCTAGTCTTTTACTTTCTTTGCACGGTATATATGTTTATTATTATTTCCCTCTATTTGCTTTGAGCTTCCAATGTCAAAGGGTATGATCATACAGAGCATTCTGGGCTATGATCATTCAGCACATTTTAAGGGAATGTATTTCCAAATGATTGCCCCATTTATGAATGCAGGAGAAAAACTGTTTGAACAAAGACCCAGAGCATTTCTTCAGGAATTTCTTAAGGATAAGCCTCAGTGTCTCCTCAAGTAATAAAACACAGGCCTAAACCCTATGAGATTTGAGCAGCCATCAGGCATGCCCTGAGTGATTTTCTCACATCTGTGGAAGGGGCAAATATACAGAAACCTTGTCCTTTAGATGCCTAATTTGCCCCAGGGACACACCTAACTAAATACCTGAAAATACCCATAGCTCTTTGGAAAATACCTTCATTCCGTTGATAATTTTAGTTGCCCCTTTTCTGGCCTTTTGGAAGTACAATGACTGCAATCAGACCCAGAGCAATCTAACTATAGTCACATCATAGACAGATACAGACACATAATAATAATAATAATAATAATAATAATAATAATAATAATAATAATAATAATAATAATAATAATAATAATAATAATAATAATAATAATAATAATAATAATAATAGTTGGCTTTTCTACCCCGCTTTTCTCAGCCATTTAAGGGGACTCAAAGCAGCTAACAAAGCTTTTCTATTCTCCCCACAACAGAACACCCTGTGAGGTATGTGGGGCTGTGAGAGCTCAGAAGAGAGCTGTGACTAGCCCAAGGTCACCCAGCTGGCTTCATTTGGGGGAGGGGGGCCAGAACTGAACCCTGTACTCCCAGATAAGAGTCTGGCTCCCTAACCACTTGACCAAACTGGCTCAAATAATGGCATTAGGACTAGGCATTCTATTTTCAAATCCTTTTCTAACAATTGCCAACAAGGAAAACAAACATTGTGACACACTGAATGTAGTCTGGCAACCCAAGGAATGGAACTATACATCAATAACTCATATTAATACCCATACAAAAAGAATTCTGTCTAACACAGGAAATCATCAACACCAACTTCTTATGGAAAATTATATTGAATCTGAACCTTATCCTTAACCCATTCACTGCTATTTTAACCTTACTAAGATTTCAATTAATATTAATGTTTCATCTCAGAAAGAACTGGTGCTTAGAGCCAAAGTATTTTGCCCAGGAGAATAAGGTAAATTTGTCTAAGCTCAAGTATTTCAGCAAGACAGCTCTTTTCAGACTAAGCACTCACCAAGGAAGAAGTAAATTATATATAGAGCTGGGATTTTAAAAGACAATCAAAAGAGGAGGAGGAATATTAATAAATCTGCCCTCTGATGAGGATATTCTATTAGAAAATCATTTGTAAGTATATTAACCTGTAAAAACAAATTGCTGATGTGTTCATGGGTTGAATGAAAATATTATAGAGGCCATTAAGTGCAAAACAGAACGAACGGAGCGCACTCTTTCTAGCAAGAAGAGTCAAACAATAGTATTAAATGTATTTCATTTCTATTTCAAGGAAACTATGTCACCATTAATACATTTTTATACTGTATAACAAATGTCATAATTTCATGCTTCCTTCCTCTTCTGAGAAGATATTCAAGAAAAAAAATACAAACCCAGTGAACTACTTAAAATCCTACACAGAATTCAGAGGGCACAAATAGTTCTTCCTTCACTGTTTAGGGAATTTTTATTAAAACTAAATTCACCCCATACATGAGCAGCAGTGCTTGTAAATGCAAATGGCCAACCAGGGCTACCTGAATTGGCAAGGCAATGTTCAAACCAGCATCCAGTACACAGTGAGACACTGCCATGGGACCCAGGCAGTTGCACATGACTATGCAATCCCAGTCAAGCAACCATGCCCACTTGCCATGCCACATTGGGAAAAAAGTGCAGAAGCTGTTCTCCAAATGCCATCCAGCTGCTCCTGACCAGTGTGTGGACTGCTTTTTATCAGTCCACAACTAGGCTGCTCCAGGGAGGGTCGCAACAGCTTCAAGTGAATTGCACTTACCTTTGGAGGTCTGGATTAAGAAGATCTGGATTTTGGAGATGGGGTCCTCCCCTGAATCTAGTCCTTGAAGAATCAGATCTTGGCGAGAACCCCATGTGTCTGCACAGGACTTCTAGCACCCGATGGCAATGGGCGTAAAACACGCCCACCATGCAAACACTGTAGCATCCATCCTGCGGCTCCAATTAGACCCAAGCAGGAAGGTCCTGTTAAAGAGAGACATGGCTTCGTAACTGCCTACGTAGCCGCTACAAAGCCTGTGCTCGACTCTGTAGACAGCTACAAAGTCTGTGCAGGCCTCTGTAGCTGTAAGTGGCCAGACAGAGTCAGAGACACCCCGCTGTAAATGGCAACCACTGAACCCGCCTCTGGACCCCATCGGCTTGGTAAGTAGTGCAGACTCACATCCTCCAATCCAGTCTTCATGGCTGAAGACCAGATTGTGGACACCATTAAATCTGGATTTTCCCAGCACTTGAGGGGATAGGGCCTTCAGGATGGGGCCTTAAAGGGGTCTTTCACAGGGACAGGGCATGCCTGATTGGGTTCTTAATGGGGTCTTTGGGGCCAGTGCAAAAACAGCCAGTGTGTGGCCTGGAGCACTTCACCACCAAAGTGCAACAGGCTCTAGCACACAAACTGAGTTTTGGTCTTAGCCCTTAGGAGGCTCAAGAGTTCAGATGAATTGAGGGGTAATTTCAAGGCTAATTCTGAAGAAGATGATTCAGCTGCAGCTCAGATTTGGTGTAACAGTGAGTCAGGCATTTTATCTCCCTTACCTCCCCCTCCATCAAACATTTCCCCTAGAATCCTCTATACTAGTAACTTTCTGGCTTTTCTGCTAACAGCATAAAGTCACAGATTGCTCTAGTTTCTGATTGGCACAGCCTTGACAGAGCATTTAAAAAGTATAAACAAAGGAAGACAGCTGCACACCAAGCTTATTGAAGCAAACTAAAACTGCCAGAATTGTTACAGAAAAACAGAAACCTCAACTTTTCTGGAGACTTGAGGGGCCTGACCATATGGATGTGTCGATGCAATTTACAGATCAATGGCTAGCAGGACGGATGCTTAGGTACTGCCTGACACTGGTTTAAAGAGAAAGGCAGGGTGCCTCTAAAGGTCACTTGTAGGGAACTGAGACCAGGTAAGGGTTTAGCCCTCAACTGATAGAGAATGCCCAAAAGCAAATGGTGGACCGCTGTGTAAGCCGGACAAGATGGGCTGTGGCCTGATCCAGCAGGGGTCCTCTTATGTTCTTACGCAACACCTCTTTTAAAAGTGGAGTACAGGAAAACACAAATCCACCTAAAATTAGAAATAAGGTATATAATTTAAATAGTAATTAATCCTATCTGTATATCTATTACACAGTATTAACTATCAAAAGGGAACTCCAAGGTACTTCCTTTCTACAGTTCTTCCTTTCTAGGTTTCAGTGCTGTTCACCTGGGTGTTCAGAATTTGGAAAATCAAAGGATGATCAAGACAGACTTAGACATCCAGTGATGCTTTTTCTATCCCAAAGAAGAAAGAAGGAAATGGAATTATTCAGAAAGATCAGATACTAGGCTGTCCTTGATCTGGAGTTCTAAAATGGGATTAGAGACCCGTGAGTCTTGTTTGGAAGTGAGGCTTTCTTACACTCCTTGGAAGAATTCCTTTTCTTTTAGGGATGCACAACTCAGTCAATAATTACCATCATGATTAGACTGATTTCTCTTCTTGGTTAGATTTATCCCTCAGCTGATGGAACCTCAAAAGGCACAAAGTAGATTTTGATACACTGGGTGGGAAGCTTACTTTTTCTGTACTTTTCCAACATCCAAGGTTAATAGTGAACTGTTACCTAGCTCCTCACCTGCTTCCTAATTTTGATTACTGGTGCATCTCTCAGAAGGATGGACAGAGACCATTGTCTGAAATGCTGGAAAGTAGTTGCCAGTCTTTGTAAAGAACATGCACTAGCATAAGGCACGTTTCTAGAAAATTCAAGCACAGTATATTGGATATTGCAGATACAGAACTAGTTTTATTTTAAAAACCGTTTCCCTGTACCATAACCCCTTCTAAATCTACTTTGCATTTTTTTATTTATTTTTTTAGGGAAGAAGCACCCTCTTAAACTCTGTGCTGGCTTCCTAAGTTCTTCAAACATTTTTATCAACTGGCATTTAACAGTGCAACATATGGCACAGCACAGCAGTAAGTGAAAAAAAGAACAGTTTAAATACGCAAAAAAATAAAAAATAAATGATATACCTATATAGGCACAACTAAAGATACAATCACAGGCTCACAAACTTTTCTAACAAGAAGAATGTTGAGCTTATTTCAAAATAAAACATAAAGTAGCACAAATGTTACGGCACCTTACTAAGTGACAACACTAAATATAACAAGTCATTTTAATGTCTATTTAAGGACTTCTCTGCTATCACCAAAGTTATATATGGGTGATAAAAGCTCCTTCACTTAAAAAGCAATGGAGGTTTCAGCCTGGTGTCCTAAAAAGAAACAATTCTGATTTAATGCCTCTCTGCACATATCTTGTATCCTAGAATATGTATTACTTGTTCCGCTCATAGAAATTGCCATTGTGATCCAGCAGTGGACTTGTTTAAACAGGCTCACAAGCAGTCCAATGCTGCCTGTTTCAATCCAGGTGGTGGCCTTCTGCATGCTGCTGCCCCATCACTGAAGCTTGTTTGAGCTCTGCAGATGAGGCTGTGGAGATTCCCACTGTTCCCAATGGCAGCTTTGAGATTCCTCTTTGCAGATGGAAATGGAGGAAGGTATGCCTCCTCTCACACTCCCCATTTAACATTTGAGTGATGGGGACAGGACCCAATCACATTGAAAGGTGCCAGAAGTACCCTTGTGCCAGAAGTACTCTTCACCAGACTGGGCCAGGACATGTGTATCCAATTCCTGCTGGTGTTGGAGCAGAACACTGGTGTCCCAGACCTTGCAATGTGGACAGCAACACCTGTCTGTGGAATGAAACATGCTAGAGTAGTCTTGTTAGATAAGAGCAAAAACAACCTTAGACTGTATTCAGACACTGCAAAAGGGACAGCTCAGAAGTACCTCAAAGAAACAGCGTGCAACTCTCATACTCCCAACAAGTCTTCTCTAATCGACCTTTTCTACCACAGGATGTTCATGAGAGGGGAGAAGCATAGTGGTGTATGAACAATTCCATTTCAAAGCCTTCTCTAAGCCTCCTGAGAGGCACTTTTTCGTTCTTTGCTATGTCTAATCACCGCCAAAGTTTCAGGCTGTAGTCTGTGACAAAAAAGGTTTTGTTCAATACCTCATCAATACTGATTATTTACCAAAAACATTCATGCAGTGTATTACTACCATGAGTTATTATATGATTCTAACATTTCAAGATTTAATCTGGACTTGCTGGCCATGTGGCATATCTTTTATGAGGAAAGAAAGGCTACACAGCATGTTGACTATGACCTCATATATTACCAATATTATCAATAGGGCTAATGTAACTACTGTAATGCACATCAAGGGGGAGGGATTCACATGCTACTATCTAGTTCACATGCTCCTCTTTGCCCTGGCCTTTGGCTAAACAAGGAAATGACTTTTCCTTCCCACATTCAGACACTGTTATGGTTTAAATGTTCATTTTATACTGTATGTTCACTGGTTTTTAATGTTGTAACCTGTCCTGAGACCTTTAGGTACAGGGCAGGATAAAAATTCAAATAAATAAATAGTTTCTAATCTGAAGCCAGTATGGCAAAAGATTAAAACAAGAGTAAGCACATTTTTAAAATTCAGCTGTTAAAAGCACACTGAAAAAATAAGAACATAAGAGAAGCCATCACACACGGTGGCCCACACCGTTACACACAGTGGCCCACGTAACGCTTATGGGCATCTCAAGCAGAAACAAGGACAAACCTTTTCCTGCTCTCGAATCCCAGCAAATGGCCTTAGAAGCATCCTGCTTCCCCCCCTTCCCCCCCACGCCCCCAGCCTGAAAGATGTACTTAGGCATTCATTCTAGTAGCCATTGATACATCTGTCATCCATAAATTTGTTCAACCCTTTCTTAAAGCCATCTAGGGGGGTAGCTGTTACCACCTCTTCCGGCAGCGAATTCCACAAACCAATGATCCTCTGGGTGAAGAAATACTTCCCCTTGTCAGATCCGATTCTTCTACCCATCAGCTTCATAGAGTGCCCCCTGGTTCTAGTGTTGTGTGATAGAGAAAATAAATTTTCTCTATCCACTTTTTCTATACCGTGCATGATTTTATATACTTCAATCAGGTCCCCTCTTAAACGCCATCTCTCCAGACTAAAGAGGCCTAGACATTGCAGCCAGGTTTCATAAAGGATGTGTTCCAGCCCCTTAATCATTGTGGTTGCCCTTTTCTGCACCTTTTCCAGTTCCACAATATCCTTTTTGAGGTGCGGTGACCAGAATTGTACACAATATTCCAAATGTAGCCTCACCATAGATTTATAAAGAGGCAAAATGACACTTGCTGACTTGTTTTCTATCCCCTTCCTAATTATTCCCAGCATTGAATTAGCTTTTTGCTGCTGCTGCTCCTCCTCCTCCTCCTTCTGTGTACTGGGTTGACACCTTCATTGAACTGTCCACCAGAACCCTGAGATCCCTTTCCTGGGGTGTTGCAGAAAGCTCAGAACCCATCAGTTTATAGACATAATTTGGATTTTTGGTCCTGATGTGCATTAATTTGCACTTGTTAAGATTAAAGCACATTTGCCTCTGGTTGCCCAGAGATCCCTCTGGAGCTCTTGGCGATCTTTTTCGGTTTTTACTACCCTAAATAATTTAGTATCATCAGCAAACTTTGCTAGCTGGGCAACTTAGGGAAGAAGCAGCTATTCACAGAAGGATTGCCTCGGTAAAGAGATATGTCTTTAGTAAGCACCTAAAACCTATAACTGTAGGTGATTCACAAAGAAAGGACATTCAACGAGGTAAATGTTATCACAAAAGCCCAACTTCATGCCATCATGAGATGATATTCTCTTACGCTGTACCACTTGAAGGAGATCTCAGGTTTTCTTTGCCTTCTGGGGGAATGCCATCCCATCTAGAACAGGTTTTCAATTCAAGGTCTGTCTTGTTAGAATTCAGCTTCAGTATACTGGCCCTCAGCCAACTCATCACTGTATCCAGGCTCTGATTCAGGATGTGTAGAGTCTCTCCTGATTGAGATGTTGTAAAGAAGGAGGAGCAGAAAAGTAGGAGGAAAGTAGGTCTTGGTTTTTATACCTGCTTTTCTCACACTTTACAGAGACCCAAAGCAGCTTACAAACCTGCTTACAAACCACAACAGACACCCTGGGAGATAGATGGGGCTGTGATAGCTCAGAAAGAGGCTTTGTGGAGGACTGCATTGATCCACTTACTAGCCAGGTCTGTTTGCACCAGGAAGTTCCATCAACTTACCAGAAAGTTGCCGCAGACTCCCCTGGAGCCATCCAGTGCTGGAACGCTAAAAAGAAATCCACATACTTACCAGGAACAGCCAGCTCCCTCCTGGACACTGTGTCCTCACTGTATTCCAAGTGTGGCACTGCAAATGGACATAACAGTGTAACTGTGGCTGCACAGTTACCTGCAGCATCGAGGTTACCATGACAACATCTGAGCATGTGCTGGATGTTGCCACAGTGATCTGGCCAGCCCTGGCCTGGCCATTCAAGTGCTGCTGGCCTAGTACGGGGCTTTTCCGAAACTCGAAGTGTGCATGGCCACTGCCTTACTACTATGTTACCTGACCGGCAAAGTATTCATAATCCCATTCCAGTGCAGAGACCAGGCATGGAGGTGCATCAAGTGCTGGTGCAGTACCAAACTAGACCACCAGCACTTGGCCCAGTGCAAATGGCCCAGTTTGGGCAGGCTGGATCACCATGGCAACAGCTGTGGCAACATCTGGCACATGCCCAGATGTTGCCATAGCAATTAGAACATGAGAGACAACTATGCAGTCACAGCTGCAGTACCACACGTACTTGCAGCATTGCACCCAGAAAAGGGTTGCAAACGCTGCTGAATGGGGGTTCACAAGCTGCTCCTGGTCATGCTGTGGACAACATTTTAGTGAAGATCGGGGCAGTGCTGGCAAGTTCCAGGTCGGTGGCAGCGGACAGGCCTCCCCAAAAATAGCTGGAACTGCTCCTGCAAAGTAAGTGTGAACAGGCCAACAGACTGCAGCATGATTCAGTAAAACCAAGGCAAGATTTCCAGTCTGCACCTTGCTTTGCCTCTCTTTTCCTTTTGGTCTCAGTCATCAAGGATCATGGAGTTCCATTTGGATCCTGTGGATCTTGAACTGCATGTTCATGCAGAACTGCCTCCAGGGTGTCAATTGCCCTGAGGAGGGACAGAGATGATGTACTGGGCATAGCTTGCTTTGAAAGCAAAAGAATGCAGGTTCAATCCCTGGTGTCTCCCTGGCAGAAATATTGGCAAACCACTTCTGTACCTTTCAAAAACAGTGCACGGGTGTGTTCCTGTAGTCACCAAATGTTGGTTCACTCAGTTATACGTAACAAAAGCAACAAGTAACTTTGGTGCACACTTACAGATTTGCCATTACAAGGTTCCTTTTAGCATATTACAGAGAATCAAACTGATGGAGCTCTAAACTGTCAACAGTCAGTCTGGTGCTGAATTGTTCTGTCATATCAGAATATTTAACTCAGTGCTATTTTTTAATCTACTGTGATAGTTCAGAGTTCTTCTAATTAAGACAAATACTGCACCAGATTCTGAGTTTACTGTGTTGATCTTCCCCCTCCCTCTGTGTTATAGTCTACACAGAATTTGCTTTGGCCATTGTCAAACAAGAATTACTGTACACAGAATCAATACATCTGAACTATGTCGACAGTCCTATGTAGGTTTGGAAGACTGTGGCTAACACAGAATGTTCTGCAGGATATATTTGAAAGCAGAATTTCATGTAAAGGGTCGTAAAGATGATGGCATACTTTCACACAGGATAAAATCTCTGTCAACAAGAGTTTTTGACTTTAGAACACTTATTTCAACTCTTGAAGCAGGAAATGAAGCAGCATTTTATAGAGAAGGGTGTGTTTCCAAAGAAAGCATCCCTGCCTTCTTGTGCTTCCAACAAACTGGGCTCTGGCCCAGGGTTAGGGTTGGGGTTACTCCTAAAATATCTGCTTACTCCTAAAAAAAGAAAAGTTTATGTAACAGTTGAAATGCAGTGGTTAGTGGAAGATCTGTCCTTAAAGCATTCATTAGGTAAAGTGTCATCTTGTAGAATTAATAGAACTTCTCTGTAGGCTTTTACACATCTTGAGACTCATTTCTCAAATGTGATAATTTATATTTGCATAATTTAATTAAGGTACTTATTTAAAAATATTTCTTTTTCAGCTTACTTTAATCTCTACTGACAACCACAAAGTAGGTGATTTATATCTAGAAAGTGATGCCAGTTTTAATTTCTTTATTCTCTATTAATGTATTGTCCACAGTATCTTTTAACTGAAGGGTGTAGGTTAATGTTGGAATTGTATCTACCCAATCTGAATTATGTATGCCAAATATGGTGTAGCATACAAACATGCTGTAAGATATATTTTATGCAGTGAAGAATGCTTCTTTAGATTGCTTTGTTCTCTTGGCACTTAAAACAAACATAGGAAATTTGTCCAAATAAACTGGAGCCCATATAAACTTCCTGGTTGCTACTTAGGCCCTTTGAGCCAGTTTGCTCTAGTTGTTAGGGAGCCGGACTCTTATCTGGGAATACCGGGTTTATTCCACCCTTCCCCACAAAGCCAGCTGGGTGACCTTGGACTAGTCACAGCTCTCCTCTGAGCTCTCAGCAGCCCCAACTACCTCACAGGGTGTTCTGGGGAGAAGAACAGAAAGCTTTGTCAGCCACTTTAAGTCCCCTTAAATGGGTTAGAAAAGCAGGGTAGAAAAGCCAACTCTTCTTCCTGCATTTACCTCTTGATCCCGATCCAGGTGCCTCTAGTCTGGATTTGGGGCTGTCTTATCAGGTGTTCATATGGATCCAGGAGGTACCGCTTCTAGTTAGTCTGTCTGCACAAGATGGCTCCAGATCCAGACCCAGACTAAGAGCTCCTTAATCTGGGTCTATTGTAAACCCACTTAATTTTATTTATTTATTTATATTTACATTTCTATCCCGCCCTATACCCTAAGGTCTCAAGGTAGATAGCAGCATTTAAAAACAGTCATATTTAAAATAGAACCATAAATATAAAACAGTATAAAAAAATAATGTCTGCGGTGGAGGGAAAAGGTGTCACATTTAGCCAAAGGCCAGAGCAAAGAGGTGCATCGTCACCCCCTTCTTGAATGTATACAGTGAAGGGGACTGACACACTTCAAGGGGGAGACTATTCCACAGCCTGGGGGCCATTACTGAGAAGGCTCTCTCTTGGGTGCCCACCTGTCTTACTATTGAGGATGATAGGACAACGTGGAGGGCCTCCAGATCTTAGGGCACGGGCAGGTTGGTATGGGAGAAGGCATTCCTTCAGATAAGGTGTTCCTTAATTGGGTCTATAACTAGACAAAGGACCTTGTTCTGAATCATGAGAGGTATGCAGATCATGTGTCTATGATTCAGAACTACCACAGTGTGATTTTTAGTGATAAGATGCTCAAAAGCACATCCTTCAGGATCCAAGGAGGGGAGTTGCAAAGTACACACAAGCTTGGCAGCCCCCGGGTAGGTGATACTGATCTGGCTCATGCCTCCAGGTAAAGATGTGAAAAGCCCTCCTGAAAGATATCAAGCCAATCTTCGTCTCCCAGCCAAGAGTGGCCTTGAGACAGGTGGATGGAGCAGAGACAACAAACAGGCATGGGCAGAAGTCAGCCTGGTCTATAGAGATATTCCTATAAGCAATCAATTTATTATTGAATTGCTGAAAATAAGTTCTCTCATATTTTGCTTAAAAGCTGAATTGCAGCTAAATGCAAGCAACAAGCTGTTCTTGAAAAAGTATCTATGCCTGAAGTTGGCTTTATCTCTGTTCACAGTGCTTGCCAAAAAACTTATTCAGAGACCAATTGTTTCTGTTGTCCTTCCTAGCTTGCAACTAAAAATGTTACATGTAAGCGTATGAGAAAGGCCGCTTGGATGTTTGTGTTCACATAGAATCAGCAATTTATTTTGTATAAGAGTGTCTTGATTTCTGCAATAAATCATCATATAGTTATGATCACTATACCTTGTCTCATGTCTCTTTAATCTATGCTTGTATTGCTTTGCTGCTTGCTTAGCTGGCTCGCTGCCCATATTGCTTATATGGTGATTATTGACTGGTATCTGATGCTCACATATTTAAGGTTTATTGTCTGATGCTCAAGGGTATATCTGTGGTTAGCAATGTACATATTCACAGCACCGGCGCAGTGTACATATCATGTAGCAATGAGCGTATATTATTGTTACACTGGTCTTCTTCCTCCTCCCAGGGAAGAGCGGTCATAGTTCTTATACCATAAAGGTTTACCAGATACAGACACAGTTTACCATGAGCATCTTCCAGGAAAATTATAGGAATCAAACCTGAAACTAAGCTACAGTCACTCATAAGGATGGGACATGACAATAGGTAAATAATAAATCTGCATCAAAAAGGGGATTGTCAATAAGAGTTCAAAAATACCTGTTTCAAATACTTGAGTTCAAAATACCTGTTTCTTCTAAAAGAAAGTTACGGTAGTTGGCAAATTCCTACCACTAGGCACAGAAAATAGTTTCTAGGCTAATTGTGTGCTATGTTGTTCAGAAACAGTTTCCTGCTTTTGTATACTTTCTGCTCTTCCTATCATCTCTGGGAAGCAAAGGTAGAAATGGCCCAATTATGCACTAATCATCCGCACTTCCAGATGCTTAGTGCATATAGAACCCTCCCCAGCCCTTACCATCAATGTGAATAGCTGCCTGGACAGCAGGAATGTTTGAATCCTGGTGGTTGGTGCTAGTGTGCATGCACGGAGCTATCTCCATGGCAACTGGTCAGTGCAGTGCATCACATGCCCCTCCAGCACCAGAAGAGGTGTGAATTTGGGCCAGCTGGAGCCTTACCAGCTCTGACACTAGGGAAAGCTAGATGCATGTGTGGTGCAGTTAAACCTGCACCACACATAATCCATGTGGGGTGAGTTCCCACACAGAGGGAGCCATTTCTGGTTAAGTGCATTTCTGGGAGCTCACCCTGCATGGACTACTGGGCCATGTGTGAATTGGCCCTGTGTTTGCACTGCGTTGAAAGACTAACTCATGAGACCTGCCAGACCACTCTGTTTGCACTATGAAATGGGTTACCAAGAAGCCACACCTGTTAAACCACTTCATCTGAAGAGTGTGGAGCTTTGTGGTGAAAATAGCACTATAGCCTGCTCCAAGCATGCCTTGTAGCAATGTAGCTGGTATATCGGACCATCAACCCGCATACAGACAGCCCTTGAGCTGTGGATCAGTATACCATACCTGGTGCCATTTTGCTGGGTACCTGGAAGGAGTAATCTAAGTGTGCCAGCTCATTGAACACTCTAGCATCTGCACAGCCAGTTACAGGTTGGTTGCCTGAAGCAGGCCAGCTAGGCACTGGATAGCCTGCACTGTGCAGCCTAGCCTTTAAGCTCTAGAGAGGAAGCTCAAGAACTCTGGGACCCAAACTTTTTTCATTCAACAACTGGCTGTATAAATTTTGTTTCCAGGACCACCATTTAAGCTTCCTAGATGGACTGCATTTTGCAAAGACAAGGACAAACGTGTTCGAAGGAAGCAAGGCAAGTCTGAACTGGAGAGCTTTAAACTGAATTCTGTGGGATATGGGCAGAAATAAAGAGACACAAACACTACAGATAAAGGCTTAATGCACTACAACAGAAACTCTGACAGCATTAAACCACTCAGTAATAATTCAGGGAGAGAACTGAAGTTTTCTCATGGAATTCATGGTCTTCAATGACTGTATACTAATATTCCTGTTATTTGAAATAAACAGAATCCTTATAGGAATGATTGATATGATCTGAAAAGTAGTAAACAAAATGAACTTGAACTCTTACTACAGTAAGTAAATATGATTTAAGAGGGATTACTGAGATTTAAATGTTTCCTCCTAGTAGAATACAACCATTCCCCAAAATTCAGGGGTTGCTTTCTTTTACATTCAAGTTTCATGTATTTGCATTTTGGACTCTGCATGACTTTTTGAAATTTATGACTTCATATATTCACAAATAATGCTTTGTTCCCAGCCTCCTCCAATCTCTGACTGTTCCTCCCGCTCTTAGATATCCAAAAGGGAAGCAATACAAAGACTACTTTTCAGCACTTACTTCCTAATCAGAAAATACGATCATCTTTTAGTGACTAAAACTGTCACATCTCAGCTGTGCTCTCTTTTAGTGACTAAAGGGGCAGAGAGACATTAGAAAAGAGCTCCTAAAAAGCAAGTGCCCTGCTCCCATCCTCCTCTTTCTTGACTCTGGGGCATTAGGACTGGGAAGTTGAAGGTCAAGAAGCAGGAAGCAGTCCAAAAGGTTTGGGGACTAAAGAAATCATCAAGACCAACCCCCTAACCATTGCCTTGTGCCATCTAGTGATTACACACACAAAGCCTGCCTGGTTGGAGGGAGCATTCTGAAAAATTGACAGATAAAGAACTGAGTCTATGTAGCTATGGAAGAAGAGTGGGAGAAGGTTAATATCAGAGAGGCAGTGAAATGCAGCAAGCAGGTTACTGGGTACTGGGTACCACTCCTCAGAAAGATATCATGGAACTTGGAAAGGTGTAGAAAAGGGCAACCAGAATGATCAAGGGGCTGGAACACCTCAGTCTGCAATGTCTAGGCCTCTTCAACCTTGAAAGACAGTATTTAAGAGGTGACTCGACCGAAGTAGACAAAATCATGCATGATATAGAAAATGTTTGAGAATTTTTTTTTTTTATCAATCACATAGCACCAGATCCAGGGGGCATTCTATGAAGCTGATGAGTGGAGAATTCAGGCTGACAAGGCAAAGTAATTTTTTTTACCCAGAATGTCATCGATCCATGGAATTTACTAATTGAAGAGAAGAACATGAACCAGCCTGGATAGGCTTGGGAAAGGATTAGCCGAATTCATGGAGATCAAGTGTGTCAATGGCTACTGGAATGGATGCATAGGTAATGGCTCCAGTCGGAGAGACAGACAAGATGCCTTTAATGGCCATTTGCAGCAATTCCAGAACAGGTGAAGGGTTTGCAATTGTCTTCTAGTTGAGAATGCGTAGAAGCAATTGACAGGCCACTGGATGAGACAGGATGCTGGACGTGGCCTGATCCATCAGAACTCCTTTTACGTTCTTATATGTTAACATCTAGGAGACCGTGGTTTATACTCCCATTCATTAAATTTATGGGTATCCTTGGCCTGGTATATTGCTGACTCTTAGACTAACCTATATCAGAGAAAATGGATAAAAAACATATAGCTAGGGTATAAGCAGAATACTGGATTCAAAGTGCCCAAAGAGCTATCACACACAAGAGGTCCATACTCTGTTCTGTATCCTGGGTGCAAAACACAGGGGTAAGGTGGGACAGCATCACTTAAAAGACAGAATCAAGTTGAGTGACAATAAAACATCCTTATAGTAAGCAGGTTCTTGTAAAGATAAGAGTATTTGATGTGATGGCCTAGCTGGTCTCTTACAATTCTACTCTGGGAACTCTTACATGTCTCAAAAATGAAGGTCTATCTCTAGGGGTTTGTCAAGTTGACTTACCAACCTTATTTGATCAATGAAAAGGCATACACGATACAGTATTGTCCTGGACTGGTTGATCTTACAAATAACTAGGAGGATCCTACCCAAAAGATACAGGGTGGATCCAAATAGGACATTGATGAGCATTCAAGGAGCATCTCTTGCTGCTAATCTGTCTCTTCCTTTTCCACGTCACCTAGAAAAAGTTCCCCAGTAAAAGCACACATTCCATTCCTCCAGCTAGATTGCACAACTGCCCCTCACCATCTCACACCCTTCTTCAGATATCAAAATGTTTACTGGATAATTTATTTGGATATCCAAAGATGGCACATGACTTTTAGACTGGCTGTCATTGCACAAATGGTGCCATGTCTTCTGGGTCTGGGGAGACCCATCTTGGAAAGTCCTCTGGGTCTTGTACCTACACTGTGCCTCCAGAGCCAGTCACCATACCCTTTCCAGATAATGCTATTTCTGTGTCCGGAGGATGAATCAGAGGCATGATGCAAGTGGTTGTATGCAACCATGTGTGGAGTCACAGAAAATATTTTCCAGAGCTAAAATTCTAGGCCAGCATGTCAATCAATCAATAGATTTTACGACAAGCCACAGACACACAGATAAAACAAAGCAGAAATTAAAATAATACGGACATATAATAAAATGACGCTGTTGCTGTGTACCACCAAGTTGTGGCTGACTTCTGGTTGACTGCATGGGCACCTTCATGCAGTTTTCTTGGCAGAGGTGCAGGTACAGTTTGCCACTGCCTGCTTCCAGGGAGAGCCTGGGGATCAAACTGGCAACCCTCTACTTTCTAAACAGTTTGCTCTACCACTAAGCTACAGCCAGGCATAACAACGATCTGTTGTTTCTACTGTCTTATTACTATTGCCAGAGGCTATTTTCTGGGGCTAAAACTCTAAGCCAGCATTTCTAAAGGATAGGCTATAGCTAGGAGTGTTTCTCTAGCCACATAACTAAGTAGATGTTTGTACCACAATCTCAGCTCTTGAGCACTAATAATCTAACATGAAAAGCAATAAGCTACTGAATGAAAACAATCAAAAAGAGTCACTAAGTGGCAAACATTACTCTGGTATGGCAACAGAAATTGAGTGTTTTCAAAGAAACACTCTCTTCTGCTGTTTAACATTTTATAACCTAGTAAGCCTTCTTGCTATTTTCATTTCAATTAAAAACATTTAACATCCTTTTAGATATGGAATTAGTCATTTGCCATTCACATCCTTCCTCTAAATGAGCCATCTGAGCCCCAGACGATGTTAAAGATACATTTTAAAAGGTAGAAATAGCAGACGCGTTCTTGGCTCAGAAGTTAGACAAATAACGCAGACACTCTCTAAAGAGTGCAAAATAAACATAATTTCCCAAAGTGTGTGCTAAACCAAGATGAGGCAATAGTTTTTGCAATGTGTGCTCGTATATCTCCCAAATCATTATATAACCATGGTATGATTTTAAACATTTTCTACTGAGTTAGGAGCTAAAAAGAAAACAAAACAGAAAACTCATATATTTGCCATTAAGAATATAACTATAAACAGAACATCAGTCCTAAGCTCATATACTTGGAGAAACAAGGATAAATAAAAATATAGAACTGTGTTGGCAGACATGCAACTCTCCCCACTATGGAAGAATAAAAACTGCAGGGCATCAGAATAAAAAGACTCCTCCCAAACGTTACAAGTCTTTGGTAAAATTTAAAGAGTCAAAAGCACCTTGCCAAGATGGTCTCATCCCACCTCTGATCCCCCATTTTCTTGTCTGTTCATGACAGAATCTCAGCTGTGCCAGCATCTGAAAACAGCCTAAGGTTCGACGGGTCTGTTCTGAAGTCATCTAAGGCTGTATTCACTCACAGCAGCTTAGAGACAGTAAAATCTGCATGCTATTGCTTTAATCCACATTAAAGGCCAAAAAAAAAAGCTCTCCCCAAATGTTTCTGGTCTTTAGTACGGGTCAGACGTGTGATGGACACATTAGCATGCCATCACCTCTAAGCCTATTGTGAGCTGCTTTTTAAAAAACAGGTGTGGATGCAACCTAAGTCACAGCTATGTCTTCAGAAGCTCTGACACATGTAAACTGCCCCTACGGCAGTTACTGCCTTTGTTGCCTTCCTGTTAGAAAGGGCAACGTTGCCATAGTACAGCAAAAAGCTATAGCAGCTCCACATGATTAGAGTAGCCCCAGAAGTTGTATCACTGCACTGGCCATTCAAACAGAGATGGTACCTACAAGATGAAGTCACAAAGCACACAAAAGCCCTTTCTGCATTTACCAATTTTAATCCAGATCAGTGGATCGACATATGTGGATCCAGGCTGCCCGCACCCTGTGGCGTTCTAGCTTGCATGAGCTTTGAAACGGAATATCCACACCTCTGAGGGCTGGAAGAGATGGTTTTCAATGATGCACTAAGCTGCACTGCTGAAGAGTACCTCTCCAGTAGTTCCAGAACACAGGAGGCAGTTCTAGAACACAGACTGCCATTCACTAAGAGGTAAGTGCAAACAGGCCTAATATCTCAGTAGTTGTCTACTTGACAACCAGCTGGAAGGAAGCACTCATTCCATAGGGATTTAGAAGCTTATGCTGCTCCGCAGTAACTTAAGAGCTGGCTGAAGCTCAGGCCCACTCCGTGAAGAATATGGGAATGTGTGCTAGTTGGGATGTAGTCCAACAGCAATCCCTATTGTCCATGATATTGGCCATGCTGGTTCAGAGAATAAGAGCTGAAAGAAACCTGAAAAATTAGGTTAGAAATCTAATTTTCCTTATTAAGTGTCAGAACGTTGTCATTGGGACCAAATCAATAATTCTATTCAGGGGCTGGTCAATCTGCAAACTTCTGCTCCTTTGAATTATTTTTTCCCATCTAAGGAAACTTGTATACACTTCCACTTTTGAACAGTAGCAACAGGAATGAACTGAAACCAGACTGATTCTTGTGCACAGGGGAATGAACACAGTCTGGCACTGTCAGACCATCTCCATTCCAGGTGAACAGCAGGAATAAGAAACAAGGACACATTAGCAACTAAAAAGTCCATAGCATATAGGGAACCCTGTATTGTCTAGCCCATTATACAAAGAACTCCAGTAAACTTTTCTTCTTCCACTGTGCTGTGCAACATATTGATACATTCCACCTTAAGAACATGGAACATTTATTTATTTATTTATTTATTTATTTATTTATTTATTTATTTATTCTTACATTAGGCTGTGGAGCCCACAGACATGTCAAAACTCTTGGGAGTTAAATTTTATATGTAAAATTAAAGTGTTGTGAACACGTATTGTCTAAACAGAAAAATGTGAAACCAAACTGTTTTAAAAAGAATGGTAAGCAAGTGAAGGGAGGGGTTTATCCTAGCTCTCCAGAAGGGAGGGGGGATAAAATCCAACTGAAAGGAGTAAGCCAATCAGATTAAAGGCAGCAGTGCCAGCAGTTATAAAAGGCAGGGTGGAAGAACCGGTGAGGTTCTTTGCCTGGGGGTTAACTGACATGTGGGAGGCTAACAAGAGAGGAACAGGCTCTAGGCCAGTGATGGTGAACCTTTTGAGCTTGGTGTGTCAAAATTTGCAAGAAAAGCTAGATTAACTCGGGTGCTGTGTCACATCTAGAAATATCCATAATTCTCTGATACTTGTAGCTCTAAAAAAGTTATATTTTTGATATATGTATTTTATTAAAAGCAAAAACAAATAATTCTTTACATTAGTGACTTTTGTTGCTGAATTTCGTTTGCTAAATCTTCAATTGAAAGTTGGTATTTTGTACACTTCAAGAACAAGCAAGCACTACATGCCTAGGTGCCAGGGTGACCATGTGTGTCACCCAAAAGGGCTTGGCGTGTCACCTGTGACACGTGTGCCATAGGTTGGCCATCACTGCTCTAGGCACTCCTGAGGAAGGCTGGAGACAGAGTCCTTAGGCTTAGCAGATTCCTATGTTGATTGACAGTAAAAGAGAATAAAACGGTTACATGTACTCTTAACTGAAGGTTGTAATCCACATCGGATCAAAGACTGGGACAACTTTTTAGGAGACAGGGAAAGCTGAGGAAAGTTGAACTATTCCTGACTGTTAATGAAATCCTACCTGTTATGCATTGAGATGACTGTAATAAATAAACTTGTTCTACATTTGAAAAAGTAACAGAGTGAAGCTTACATTGTGGAGGGGGAGGTGTGTTCCACTACAGTTCACTGCTGAAGGAAACATTAGTATCAAGCTGTTAGGAAGAGTTTCAAAACACAGGAGGTGTGACAGTACTTTAAAGATTTATTTCCTGATGATTATTTTAGGCTACCAAGACATAAAGTAGACTTTTAAGAGATACTAATCCCCAATCCTGAGGGAGTGAATACCTTGGCACGCACCTAATGCCAGACTAAGGCATTACACAGGTCTCGCTAATAACTTTTTCTTAACCACTTTCATAACAGGCATATCACAACTCACATAATACTTGTGCTGCTGCTAAAGTTCCCATGTTCTTCAGCTGTTGCAGCTAATAAAAAAGAACTTGTCTCAGAGTAGATTATAACAATTTTTTTTGAAATACATACAAATAAAAATTAAAAGTGACTGAAAAAAGCACAGGTCCCAGCAACAGAGAACTCTTACCCAAAGGTGAATTTTCTAGGTTAGGTAAATTCAAAAGTAAAACAGTTCATCTTCACCAACCACCTGATTATAAAAAAATGATGGTCCTTGATACACCTCATAGAGGAGGCTATTCCATAGTCCCGGGGCTATTAGAGACTATGCCCCTCACTGGCCCCCACTACAGATGCTTGAGCTGGCTCACCCACAAATATCCCCACAAATATCACTAAGGGCCTCTTTGCACTTGGCTTTAGTTTGGACTATATCCCAGAATAGGAACTCTTGTCCACACGCTAGTACAAGTTACAGAGGGCCCCAAGTGAGACCTGCCAGAGACTGTATTAACATGCAGACAACAGACACCCTATTCTGAGATATATTCCAGAATACAGCCAAGTGTGAACAGGTAAGTTATCCTCTACCTACATTCACCCTATGCCAGTGATGGCAAACCTATGACACACATGTCACAGGTGACACACTAAGCTCTTTTGGGTGACACGCAATGTCACCTCAATGCCTGGTGACAATGGCAATGTTGTTGCCATTTGGTATCTTGTAGGCTGCAGGCCACTTCTGGCTTGTGGCCTAAAAGATACCGGAAACAGAGAGGTACTGTCTGTACCCGGTATATGAGGTGTGATGGAGACACGCCATTGCGTCTCTGGTTCACGCACAGGGTATCTGTGCTCCCAGCAGCTAGAGGACTGAAGATCTGTGTGTGGCAGTGATGGCTTTACTCACAATTTTTCCCTCTACTTTTGTGAGACCATGATAAATAATATTAAAGCCAATAAAAGGAAGATGTAGTTGGTAGCACTTGCTTGAGCTTGAAGTGTACGAAATACCAACCTTCAATAAAAGATTTAGCAAACGAAATACAGCAACAAAAAAGTCACTAATGTAAAGAATTATTTGCTTTTGTTTTCAATAAATACATATATCAAAAATATAACTTTTTCTAAATAGAGCTACAAATATCACAATATTATGGATATTTCTAGATGTGACACAGCAAGCTAAGGGTTTTTTTTTTTTTGCGAATTTTGACACACTGAACTCAAAAGGTTTGCCATCACTGCCCTATGCCCTTCTCAACATTACTCAATCTTCTCTCACACACTGCTTTGACCAAGATAAGAAAAGCAGCAGGGCTAGTTCTGTTGGTCATACCTGATAACCTTAAGGTCAATCCTCTATATGTCTTTGTCCAAAAATAGATACCAAACAAGCACTTAGAGCAGTCTTAACTAACCTGTTACCTTTCACCTGCTTTAGATCACAGCTTGTAATAATCCTAGCCAGGGCAGCCACAATGGCTGACACTAAGAGTTGGGGCCTATTCGCACTTGGCCTTTTTCTGGAGTATATCTCAGGATAGGGGTCTGTGGTCCTCATGCTAATGCAGACTCTGGCAGGCCTCACTTTGGGCCTGCTGAAGCCTGCACTAGTATATGGACAGCAAATCCCTATTCCAGGATATATTCCAGAATAAAGCCAAGTGCGAATAGGCCCTTGGACTCCAGCAGCACTTGCATATTTCAGATTGGTGGAAGATATTAGTCCTGGTAACATAGTGGCATCTTTTAAAGGTATCAAGGGGCTCAAACACCTCTCTTATGAAATCAGGCTGCAATGTCTAGGCCTCTTCATTCTTGAAGATGACATTTAAAAGGTACGATTTTAGATACTAGAACCAGGAGGGACTGAGTTAGGATCAACAAGGTTAAGTATTTTTTCACCCAGATAGCCATCAGTCAATAGAATTTATTACCAGAAGAGGTGATGACAGCAACTGGCCTGGAGAGCTTCAAGGAAGGGTTAGACAAATCCATGGAGGACAAGTGTATCAATGGCCACTAGAACTGATATTCTCCAGGTTGAAGAGCCAGGCAGGATGGCTCTAAAGGCCATTTGCAGGAAGTCAAGACCAGGTGAGGGTTTTGTCTTTGTCTTCTGCTTGAGAATGCCCAGAAGCAGTTGGTGGGCCGCCTTGTGAAACAGGATGTTGGACTAAATAGATTGTGAACTGATTCAACAGGACTTCTCTTAGGTTATCCTCCAGCACTTGTAAAACTTCAGAACTACCTCCCCCTTCTTATGCATCATGCAATAGTAAGTGTGGTTGTTATGAAAAGTATACAGAGTTGAAAGAAAGCAGTGCTAAGAGCTTCCAGACCTCTTGAAATTGTGTCATTTCAAAAACTCCCCCAACCCTTCCTGGTGCAATCAGTTGTGCAAACAGAAAATATGCTTCAAGTATACTGTATCCAACATAGCACAGTCCCCCATGGAAAAGCAAGCAATCTGTAGGAGTTATTCTTTCTGTAGAAGAACAGTCTGAGCTGTGGAAATTTCTGATCCTAGGAGGTGATACTCAAAGCATCTCCTCAGAGTTCCAAACATGGCCCACAAACCCCCAAATAGTGACACCCCCAGGGACAGATAGGAAAGCAGTACTCAGCAAACCCCTTAAGCGGCCTGTGCAAGTGTCTGTTAAGATGGAGGAAGGATCCCATTCTCCCTACTGGGCCAAACAGTTGAGAGAATCCAAGGACCCATTTACACCTACATTTGAATCCAGTTTCTGACCACTTTCAGAGTGAGATAACACATCAGCAAAGTGGCCAGGGACTTTTTTCCACTTCCTGTCCCATGGTCAGGAAAGGAGTGCGATCACCTAACGTTAACTAGTGCTTGCACTTGTGAGTGCTAGTCACTAACAGCCCATCTGTGATCGATCTGAGGGCCAGTCCTCTTCTGGGTGCCACCATATTGAGTGTGGCACCCTCCGCGATTGCACATACATCAGTGTTCTTCGCAGTCACGTCAGGAGGTCAGCAGAGCTGCTAGCACACTTGCATGCCAGCTGCGCTGACCCCCCCCCCCATCCAGCAAAGGTGCAGATGGTCACTGCTGGACACTTCAGATAAGTCTTTGGTAAAGGTTAGTAAGCTTGAGGTCTTTTCACACTATAGCTAAGACAGCTGTAGTGTGCTTTGGCCAGAACATGTGGAGGACAGTTTCCCATATGCACTGGCAGGTAAGGGACGCGTTTGCAAGGTGTCCTTTACCTGCCTAGGTGCGAATGGGAAGGTGTCCTCCACGCGTTCCATACTGATCAGCCGTTCCAGGAAGGATCAGAGGATTCCCCTCCCTCTTGGGGAATCGAACCGAGGGAGGCATGGGTGCATCGAACCGCCCCCACATCGAAACACCCCCCCCCCACATTGAGCTCGCCGGCTGAGAGAGGAGAGGCAAGCGGCAAGCAGCCCCCCGCACAGGTCCGCACATCCTGGGGGGAGGCTGGCGCCCTTCCTCGGGTTATCCTGTGTCCCCTGCAGGACCATGGCCTGACGAGAGGCACCCAGCGGGGGCTGTTGCCCAAGCCCGCCTCCCAAGTTTGATTCTCAGGAGTCTGACTCTGCATGCGATCGGGCATGCCAGGGGGTGCCTCCCCCAGGACATCGCATGTGGCAGGAGGGATCCCTCTGGTTGGCGCAGGGGTGCACAGGGCGAGGGCAGCTCAACCAGCTGCCAATGAGCTATCAAGCCCTCTCCCCCCGTACTCTCAGCTTCTGACTGCTCCTAATATGTCACAGAATGATGTGTCGGCAGCAGCCAACAGGAGAGGCCAGAGGGAGGGCGTCCTGTGCAGCCAGGAGGCAGTAAAGCAAATTGTCTCCCTCCGGAACGCAGCAGGTAAGCCCGGGGATGCGTTGGGACGGATTAAGTGGGTTTAAGTGCTCTACACCCCGAATGAGTCTAGAACGCTTTGGGAGGGGCTGGGGCGGTTCTGAACAGAACTGCCAGCCCAGCTGTGCGTATGTTCCGTCCCAAGGCATTATAGAAACTTATGGGAGGGCCTAGTGTGAAAAGGCCTCTGGTCTAGTTTGTCTAGTGGTTAAGGAGCCTGATTCTTATCTGGGAATACTGAGTTTGATTCCGCACTCCTCCAAGAAACCAACTGGGTGACCTTGGACTAGTCACAGCGCTCTTCTGAGCTCTCACAGCCCCACCTACCTCACAGGGTGTTCTGTTGTGGGGAGAAGAATAGAAAAGCTTTGTTGGCCGCTTTGAGTCCCCTTAAATGGGTAAGAAAAGCAGGATAGAGAAGCCAACTCTTCTTCTTGAGGAGTACAATTTCGTGCTCCACAGCTGGTTGATAATTAGCCAACTTCTGGGCAGGCAGGGGTCTTGTATATGTTGCAAACGCCTCCTGCAAAGAGTTGGTTTTTCTACCCTGCTTTTCTCACCCATTTAAGGGGACTCAAAGCGGCTGACAAACCTTCTGTTCTTCTCCCCGCAACAGACACCCTGTAAGGTGGGTGGGACCGTGAGAGCTCAGAAGAAAGCTGTGACTACCCCAAGGTCACTCCAAGGCTTCATGGAGGAGTGCGGAATCGAACCCGGTATTCCCAGATAAAAGTCTGGCTCCCTAACCACTAGAGCAAACTGGCTCACAAGTGCAGGTGCACTTGCACAGATGTTGCTCAATTATTAACTAGGGGCAAAGTGTGAATTGGGAAGTTTGGATTCCGTTCACTAGCAACGAGGGAAGCCTGGACACTTACCTGCAAACCTAGCAGACGTCTCTTTTTCATAAGAAAAAAAGAAAAACCTCACAGGCCTCCAGCTCTACCCACTGACTGAAACAAAAGCACAGAGATGCAGGAACTGGCCGGCACTCACGGCTCTTAAACCGAATTCCTCCCGCCCACGCGCCTCCTTGCACTTTTTCTTTGGAAGCGAACTTTTCATCTCCCCGCTCGGCTTCCTCGCTGCCGATTCCTCCAGGCGTTCAACGGCCCGAGCTTTCCCCCGACAGCTCGCAGAGGCGGAACGGCAGGCAGGCAGGCAGGCAGGCGGGGGCGACGACCATCTTCTCTTACCTTCTCCTTCGGCTTCGGCAGCAAGCGACGCAGAGCGCCAGGACAGCGCCGAGCAGCAACCCGTAGGAAGGAACGAGCAGCGTCTCCAGGAGGCCCACGATGGAGCCAAGCGCCTGGCCGACGGCCGCCATCGCCATCGCCTCGACGACGGGACGCGCGCCCCTTTCCCACGCCAGAAAGTTCTGCCTCGGTGGCGGCGGCGGCGGCGGCTGCGACGCCAAACGGGGCTGAGGAGCCTTGCGGTGAACGGAATGTAGGAAAGTCCCGCGCCAGCTTTTCCGGGAAGTTTGAGGGCGCACAAACAGGGAGCAGCAGCAGCAGTCCCGATTGGAGCGGGCGGGTTCTTTGGGCGGTCCTGGGAGGGTCGCTCGACTCCTCGCTCTTCGAAGAGGTGCGAGCGCGGAAAGGTCGGGCCGGGCGCCACCCATTTCTTACCCCTCCTTTCCCTCCAGCAGTTCTTCCTTCGTGGGAAGGAGCGCTGCTTTCCAGTCGGAGGAGGAGGGAGGGAGGGAGGAAAGGAAGGAACGAAGGAACGAAGCCTGCCTAGAGCGAGGCGGGCGGGCGGGCGGGCGGGATGTCGTGCGAACGAGATCCCTCAGAGGGAGAACAGAATCACTCCGGACATGCTCGAAGGCACCTTGAATCGCGATCGTGATTTTAACCAACTGTCAGGGCAAACGTGCAGGTCGCCTTTCCTCCGAATACCTCAAGGCAAAGGACACCCTCCTCCTACTTTCTTATTTCCATGTTTATTTACTAATTAATTGCTTCCATTTATATCCAGCCCTGTACTCCGAGGTCTCAGAGACGGTAACAACATTTAAAGCGGAGTTAGGTTCCGCCCAGAGGGGGAAAACAAAGCCCCATTATGGAAGTGCTATGGTGGGATTGCCACAAGTACCTGTGACAGCCCCACCATAGCACCACCCTATCCCCCCAAAACACGTGATAGCCTACTGTGGGGAAACCCAGCAGTAGTGGTGGGTTTTCCAGCAAAAGTGCTATTATTTACCTTATGGAGCCACTATCATTGCTCTATCCACTCTGCATGTGTGGTGGTCAAAACGGACGGCCATGCATGCTCAGTGGTGGCAATGAGCACTTCTGAGTGTTTTGTGTTGGCCAGATACCCAGATGCGTCCATCGCTAAAACACCCTAAGACAGTGCAGCCCCTGCACTGTCTAGATAGCAATCGATATGATGTTGGGATATTCAGCTGGAGCCTGAAACCATCCTTAGAGAGATAAAATAAAAGTAGTGTGGTGCATTGTAGAGAGAAGGATAGGTGCCTCTTCTAGCTACATTGTGGGGGCCATCACAGAGAAGGGCCCCTCGTAGGTTACTACAACAATCCTAAGAGGAAGCATAGGCTAAGAGCTTATGGCTGTGTTGTAACCATTGATCTGTCCACAAAATCATGCATAGCATCTTTCAAAGCATCTTTTTCAGATCTGAAGTAGGTTTATTTGTGTGTCCACGTAAAAGAAACTAAATGGAAGTGCTAGGAGACTGATTTAGGTATTCTAAGATAGAGATTCCCTTATCTTTTGGGAACACACAAGCACTGGGCATTGTTTTACTTGTGAATTTCCCAATTATTCTGCAAATCACAGATCTAAGGAGTGAGATATTATTATTATTATTATTGGTTTATTTCTAAAGCGCTGTACATGAATAAAGTACAAATCTACTCATTTCACTGTCAACGTGAGAAAAAATACAGCTCCTCATGATATTCACAAGGCAGCCTTTTCACAAACCACTGATGAAAGTGACATGGTTATTTATGAATCATATTTCCACGCCTTCTGTGTCCTGCCGCCCTCCCCGATGCAATCTACACTGCTTCTCACTGGCTTTCAGAATAAAAAGGCTTACTCTATGGTAGATCTTTCTGGACCTTGCAATAGGAGTCTCAAAAGATCTCTGGTATGGGAGCTAAAATTATCTTTAATTGGGTACAGGTATTTGTGTCGGAGGTCAGTATAGGCTGAGCACTTGATTAAAAAGTGTTCAATGTCTTCAACAATTTGGTCACCCTAAACACAGAGTCTCTCACATCTTGGAATGTTACAGAAGCGACCAGTTTGCATCTTGATGTCAAGTTGTTCAAACCTGGCTCTGGTGGTTTGGGGTGTTTTTCCACTGCAGCCCTTAGATCTGGATCTAAGAAGATCCGGATCTAAGGAATGGGTACATTTCTTAATCCGGATCTAGTAGATCCGGATTAAGGGAAGCACCCAATGTGTTTCCACAGGAGGTGTAGCACTCATTATAAATGGGTGCTACCACCCCTGCTGTGGAAACAGCTTTGCACCCATCTGGGGAATCCGGATCGACCCACAAGGGGTCGGTCCATTACCCCAGGTGTTTGGGGGGGCAGGGGGGCAGTCTTCGAAGCAACTTCGAAGTGATTTCGAAGTGACTTCGAAGTGAATGTGAAGTCAACTTCGAAGTGACTTCGAAGTGACTTCAAAGCCAATGTTGGGGGGGGGGGTCAAAGGTGCATCCCCTCCCCCTAGCCTCCTTTTAACCCCATTGCCTGTTTCCAGTGGAAACAGGCTCCCTTTAATCCGGATTTTCTGGCAAAAGACCCCATTGTAGACCCCATTAATGGGGTCTACAGAAAATCCAGATTAAAGGGCAAAAAGATCCAGATTTCCCCCACGGCAGTGGAAACAATCGGGTTCAAAATGGGTGCCATAGTGGAAATGGGATCATCCGGCTCACAGCCAAAAGGTACAAAAATGGGTGCAAAAATGGGTACAATTGACAGTGGAAAAACACCCATATTCTCCTTAAGGGGAGCAGGACTGGGATCGTCAGGTAATGTTCTAAATGAATATTCCGTTTGTACAAGGCTAAAACTTTGTAGCAGACGCCCTAGCAATACTTGCTAGGTCCTGTTGAGCATAGATATCGCGGGTACGTTGCTTGAGCACTTGTTTTGCCCTAAAACCCAAATCGTTCAGCAGTTGTAAGGGGAGGCCGATCTTGGGCAGCTCGTTGTTTAAAACCACCACCCAAGATGACCTGTGCTGACACTGGGCTTGTTCCTCTAAGCATAACTGTGGGAGTCTGCTGGAGTTCATCCGATTTATTTTTGACCAGTAATTAAATTGTTTCATCAGGATTTGAGCTTTTACTGGTAGCGCAAAGTCAATACATTTCAGCCCCAGAGACTTTCCATATTAAATTAAAGATTTTAAATCATACATAACAATTAAATATATAAATATAAGAAGCAACACAAAATAATATAATTACTGAAGGAAAGGTATTAAATTATTTTAATACAATAAATAGAAATAACAACAATAAAAAGCTCCATGTATCGGATTCAGGAAGGTAGTATATGGTAGCATTGGTTCTGCCTGTTGTAGGTCTTAATCGAGTCTAAACACTATAGGATTTTTGTTATTCTTTTGGCTGCTACTGAGCATGCTCCCTGTTTTCTCACTGGTTTACTTTAATTTTACAAAGTCACTGGCTGATCACTTCTTAGATTACCACAATAAATAGCTCAGGCATTTTTGTAATCACAGCATGTGGTAGCTAGCTTAGAAACTACAATCAATTATATAGAACATAGCAGATCCTAATGGTGCCATGGGTGAACTCAGAGGGTGGAAGGCCAGCACAGCTTAAGCAAAAAGCCTAGCATAGGTGTGTTAACCATGCTGTTAACACTCTTTTGCTCTGCTATCAGTGCTGCAGGTGCAAACATTCCTGTTTGCATTCTTCAGGGTAAATAATACAGCCTTGTTTTGTCAAACACAGAAACTAGCCATCTTCTGGGGTGTTTTCCTGGTTTAAAATAGCAGGCCTGGCCAGAAACATCAAACTCAGGAAACAAACATTCCCTGGTTGTGATGTGTGTGCAGCTGGAAGCAAAAGAGCTAGAACATTCCCCCCCCCTCACCTTTTTTGCAAGTGATTCAGTCCTGAAGTGGCAGGAACAACTTTTTTGCAGATCCTGCCTATCAAGTCAGTTTGCAGCTGACTTGATAAAACCCTAATAGCTTGGTGGCCTAGCTTGCAGGACCACTTTCCATCACCCAAATATTACATTTTTCATCATGAGAAACCCATTTAAATTTAAACTGCATCCAGATAAGACGTCATGGAATCCCGATTTCAGGAAATGAAGAGGCACCCAATTCTTAATGGGATTGTTTTGTCCCAGAAAGAACTGTTGTGTGATTTGGGAGTGCTTCTCATGTGAGCAGCCAGACCTGAAGATGAACTGAAGAAGGTTTAAAGTGAAGGTGTGACCATGGCCTTAGTGTCACCAGTTTCTGAAACTTTCTGCCCACTTTAATTCTCTGTCTCATACACACACTCACATGCACATTTCCAACTTTGAAAGACATTCAGCACTTGAGCTTTGGAGGGTTCCTAAATGTCACCGGGATTATCCTGGGCTAAATACTTCTAGAATACCAGCTTTAGAACTCAAAACCTATTTCTGATGCCTGGTAAAGACAAACAATGTTGTTCTGAAATATTCAGCAACAACTAAACTCTGCAGGAATAAATTAGCTAGACTGAAAATGTCTAATTCCTCAGGGCTGTGAGCCTAAATAATCTCCTCCTCTATGCTGCTTTCAAACTTTATCACAAAATCTGCAAATAAGTCATTTGTGTTTTGGGATGCTTATTCTTTTTTGAGTAACTTTTTCTTTCTTCTTTTTTCTTTTTTATTATCCGATAGAAATGGGCAAGAGCCAGTTGTGCCTGAAATGAAACCAGAAGTCTCAAGAGCAGATGGCCTAGCGTGTTCAGCAAAAGTGATATCTGGAAACATTATGCGTTCATGACTAATGAAGAACCTCAAGGACCAGCCCCTCTGCTTATCATCAACCTTTGAATTTGCCCCATTCCCTTATCGTCACAGCCGCTATTGCAAATGAGAAAGGACTAGAGCCAAAAGCAATATGAAAGTCACATCAAATTTGCATTTTTTTGCCTGTACTTAATACTTGACTTTGCAAAAAAAAAAAAAAAGACTAGTTAGAACTCTTTAACAGCACAGCCTGTACATGTCTTCTCAGAAGTTGAGTTCACTGAGCCAAATAAGACCTACTCCTAGGAAAGTAATTATATACTTCTTGAAAGTAGGTCTTATTCGGCTCAGGCCCTGTCCCCAAAAGACTTATTAGCCCCTCTCGGCTTCCTCTGCCATCACTCTGTTATAGCTGACCTTAAAAGTCTCCTCCACTTCCGGAATAAGCATCCCCATGGTAGCCGCGATCTAAACAGACTTTCCATCCCCATGGTAGCCGTCTTCTCTTTCCGGGCATCTTCTTCCCCCCGCCCCCTCTCTTGTTAAAAGGAAAAATAGCCAGATCTCCGTCTCCTGAAACGGCTTCCCGCCCCTAGCAAAGGCAGATGATCGCTCATTCATTCACTTTCAGCACTTACTTTCACTCAGTTCTCTGTTAGAAAAGGCTTTCTGCCCAGGCAAAGTCAGCGGCTGCAGGCATCGGCAGCGCAATCCTTCGCTCATTCTCTTTTAAGGCTTTCACAGATCACTTGATAACAATGTTGCAATTCTGAGCAATTCTGGCTCTTTTTACAAAGGAAAGGAAGGGAACCTGCTGCATTTCTCAGATGTGTGAATGCTTTTTGGCTGTGTGTGCAAGCAAGCAATCCCCGCCCCTTTTGCCACGGAGCGTCCTCAAGGCAGATATAGCGAGCAAAACCCGCGAATCGCCGAAAGAGCGCTGGAACTCTTCTTTAAAGTGTACGTATTTTATCGCGGGTGTCTCACTTTCCTAAGCTCTCTAAGCACTTTGTAAAGCCTGAAATGGGGCCGCTCAGAGGCAAAAGAAGAGTTCCAGAAGACTTTCAATTGCATGGGGACAGGGCCCCAGTCAATTTTTACAAAATTATTGTATGCAATTATATCGTATAAAAATTGCTCTTTGTCATATGACAAAATATATCAAATAGTATTTCTTTTTGCATGTATATGTGCATTAAAATGGGAAACACTCTCTTTGTAGAGCCCCAAACTGCAGCATACGTAAATGATCATGCAGATGAGAACACTACATTCCTATAGCACCGGTTACCTATAAAAGATCAGAAAGCCCAAGTTCACCCAACAACTTATTTATTTATTTATTTATTTATTTATTTATTTATTTATTTATTTATTTATTTATTTATTTATTTATTTATTTATTTATTTATTTATTTATTTATTTATATTTCTATCGCACCCTATACCAAAGGTCTCAGGGCAGGTAACAACCTTTTAAATCCAGCATATCAAACAAAACAATAAATATTGAAACAACAACATTTAAAATCCACCATATTAAAAATAAAAATATCAAATGAAACAATAGTGTTTGTAGTGGGGGGAACATAACCAGCATTTAGCCAAATGCCTGCGTAAAGAGGTAAGTCTTCACTGCCTTCCTGAACATGGACAGAGAAGAAGCATGACACACCTCAAGGGTGAGACTGTTCCTAACGGCCATTACCGAGAAGGCCTCTCCCAGGTGCCCACCCACCTCACTGCTGAAGGTGGTGGGACAACCAGGAGGGACTCCCCTCCAGATCTTAAGGCACCGGCAGGTTGATATGGGAGAAGGCGTTCCTTTAGATGTTCAGGGCCCAAGTCATTTAGGACCATATAAGTCAGAGTTAACACCTTGAATTGGGCTCAGTAGTAAATTGGCAACCAATGCAGCCCTTCTAAAACTGGAATGATGTGCATACAGCTAGCTGTCCCGGTCAGCACCCTAGCAGCTGCATTTTGCACTAGCTGCAACTTCTGAATCATTTTTGAGGGCAGCTCCATGTAGAGTGCATTACAATAGTGTAACCTAGAGGTTACCAAAGCATGGAGAATTGTGGCCAAGTCACCTCTGTCCAAAAAAAGCTTCAGTTGACACGCCAGCTGTAGTTGAGGGTAGGCATTCCTGGCCACGGCATCCACCTGAGCTTCCAGAATCAACACGGAGTCCAGGAGTACCCCCAAGTTATGCACCTGTCCCTTCCAGGGCATTGTGACCCCGTCAAGGACAGGGTACGTCCCTTTATGGAAGTCAAATGCTACCTTATCTTAGAACATCTTTTGATTTAGCAAGACAACATGTGCAGCTGCTATTGATCTTTGTTCCTGAATCTCAATCTCAAATAGAAATAAAAGGATTTGAAGGTATTTGGCTCATTTGGTTTTCCAAAGTAAATATTTAAGGACCTTTTTGAGAAGCAAATATTAGAGTTGCTTACAAACCTGGACTGCCAAAACAGCTTTTGATTAAATAATTCATCAAAGGTTGTGAGATATATATTATAGCATAAATCACTAATGAACAATTACTGTGGAAAAAAGTTTTTGATAATTACTTATACACTATCCATTTTTGTTCATACATATAGCTTGCATTTTAACCTGCACTTTTAAAACACAGAATAAAAGAGGGAAAATAAACTGATTGTCTGTGGAGACTATTTATATTCCTCATAGAAACACCTTCCTCAAAAACCTCCAGTCTTGCTGTTTAGTGGCTACATTATGTTGAAAGCTGCCTTTTGCCCTCTGTGTTGGTTAAGGTTCAACAGATCCAAATTTGGGTGTATGTAACTGAAACGCTATTTGCTCATCTTGCCAGCAAGGTCAATAACATTAACCCAAAGCTTATGGAAGTGAGCAAAAATCTTTCACAAAGGCTGCGTTTCTTAGTGGAATAGACAGAAATACCTGACTTTAAATAGACTTTTAAAAAGCATGTCTCTTCTGAACTGTTTGGTTTGTTTCTGTTTTTCAGGGCATAGCTAGCTAAACAAGGGAAGTTATCTTGACACAAGACCCTCCAGCAGCACATATATTTGTGTGCATGGTGGGGGAAGGTGAGCAAAATGTTCAGTGATGCCAAGCAGGTTCATCAGTTAGAACACAAACAGAGCATCCTTGAAAACTCCAACTGAGGTTAGGGGAGGTTCTGAAGACAGCTCCTTTATATATTTATATGCCTCCAAAGGCAAAGCAATCAGTTTGGTTTAGAACATATGGGCTGTGATCACAAACCACTTAAGTGGGCATATTTGCCGTTAAAGTGTTGGACAGCCCAGTTCTCTCAAATGGCTCCTGCTGGTTATTCTTTTCTCCCATGTTATATTAATAATGACGGAAGGATCTCTGTTAGATCCTTTGTCAAACAGGAGACTTTGACAAAAACAAACAGAGAATTTTAACTCAAATGTTTTTAAAGCTCATGCTGAGCTTTCCAGGAAATTATAGTAATAGAAAAGTGTATTCATAAAATTAGGATTTTTTAAAAAAAAATGGACTATTATACACAATGTCATTAATAAATGGTTTATATTTATTGGATTTGATAAGAAAAAGAATAATCAATATCCAAAGGAATATTGGGGGGAAAGCTAAATGTACTGTAATTAAAGGGATCTTTCTCATTTAACCTCCATAGGAGCATGTCCCACAGAAGTTAAGTTCTGGGACAGTGGCTGGTATTTGCATTGTGAATGCTGGCACTGTCCCAAAGTTTACCTCCACATATTTGGAGGCCTTCAAAGTGTGGATAGTCTTGTCCTGTTTCAGTTTTTCAGGGCATAGTTATCGATGTGCAAGGGGCTATTGTTGTGTCGATGGCCAAAGCAATGTGCAACTGTGGAGGCACAGCCACACCGTGCTGTGCTGTCCCCAAGCAGCATATGCATATGGAAGTAATACAAACATTGGCTCTGGGGCTAGTGGCTATCAGGCCTGCTCTGGGTGTGGCTAGTGGCTATCAGGCCTGCCCCAGTGTGTTGAGTGCTGGGAACATATGAAGGACATGCCTAGGTGCATCTTTCAGGCTGAGGGGGGGAGGAACTGGGGTGCTTCTAAGGCCATCTGCTGGGACTCGAGAGCAGGAGAAGGTTTGTCCTTGTCTCTGCCTGAGATGCCCATGAGCATTTGGGCCACTGTGTGCGACAGGATGCTGGACTAGATGGGCTGTGGCCTGATCCAGCAAGGCTTCTCTTATGTTCTTACGTTCTTATGACATGTCCCCATGAAAGCTGTTTGGTGCTGTTTGGGCTCGCATGGGCCGGGCACAGGGCTGAGAACAAATCTCTGGCGTCCCCATGCCATTTGCCCTAATGTGGGCTGGGGGCTGGCTGGGGGTGGATTCAGGTGTCCCCAAGCAAACTGCACTGGGATCGTGATTTTGCTCCCTTTCGCAGACAAGCTGTGTACTTTCCTCGAAACGGGAGTAAAAGCAAGGGAATAAGGAGATGCAGAGGCTTGAGTTTTCTCTCTTTTCCAAGGAGGCAACCTTATTGTCCCCCTGGAAAAGAGGGAAATGTCAACCCTCTGCACCTCCTTTTGCCGATCTGCTGAAAGAAGCTTGGCTTTCTTTGGCTTTACTGTCGAAGTTACTTATGCAATAAAGCCAAGACTCTGTCAGCAGATTGGAAAGAGGGGGTAAAGAGGGTTAAAATTTCTCTTTTCCAGGGGGGCAATAAGGTTGCCCCCCTGGAAAAGAGAGAAATCTCAAGCCTCTGCAACCCCTGTTTATGGTCTTGACTGACAGGACAGAGGCTTGGCTTTAAAACTCAAACCTCTTTCCTATCTGCCGAGATCGTGCACCATCCCCATGTGCATTCATGGCTTGCTGCCGGTCTCCCAAACCATGCCAAAATTTCGCACCCTTCTGGCACAGTTTGGGGGGATTTGGTACGCTTTTCGCGGACCAAATCCAAAACACATGGGGACAGAACCTTGCCGATCCCACGTTTGGAACTGAGCCAAAGTGGCATGAGGACACAATCAGAATGCCTTACTGTAATTCTTGCCTCTCAGGAATACATTTATTGAAGGAACAGTCATTAAAGAATTAAAGGTTTCGGACTATATCATAAATAAGAAACTATATTGCACTTTTTAGAAGCAACCAAATAAAAAGAAAAAAGCCCTGGGCTCTCAAGTGCTTACTAAACTTTATGTTCAACCTTTGTATTTACTAAGCCCAGCCAGTATTTCCTGTCAGAACTAGCCTGTATGAAATACAACAATTAATTCTTGGCATCCTGAGCCAAGAATAATCTTCTGCTTTCTTCCAACACACCCTAAATCGGAAAGTTGTTTTCACATACGTGAACTATTGTTCAGGATGGATCCAAGCAGAATAGAGTGGGTAGTCCTCCTATGCAGCTAGCCACGATTGACCGGTACAGGGTTCCTTTAAGAAAAGTCAATAAGTATAGCTGACCAATCACATTCCAGTCATTCCGAGAAAGCTTTATTGATACTTACTTCTGAGAAATATAAAAATATAGTTAGTGGTGGGCAATTATTCTGAGCTTTATTCCAGATTATATCCCAGAACTAGGGCCTACTGTCTTCATGCTACTGCAGACAACAGCAGGACCTGTCATAGTCCGCAGAAGCATGTGGATGGTAGGTCCTTATTCCAGGATATAATTTGGAATAAGGCCTAGTGCAGAAAGACCCCAGGATGCTTGTGTACCTTTACAAGTCTGACCATTGTAAGGAATTGCATCACTGGAGAACAAGTGATACATGCTGCTTTGAGAAACAATGACTCTTGGAAAAGTTGCAGCAGCATCAGACTTGAAAGAAGAAAAGGGGAAAGGGAAGAAAAGGGCAACCAGGCTGGAACAGCTTCCTTACAAAATCAGGCAACAACATCTACACTAGGCCTCTTCAGCTTTGAAAAATGGCATTTAAGGGGGGAACTGGTTGTAGTATATAAGAAGAACAAGGACAAGGACAAGGACAAGGACAAGGACAAGGACAAGGAGAAGAAGAGCTGGATTTTCTACCCCACTTTGTTCATCCATTTAAGGGGACACAAAGTGGCTGACAAAGCTTTCTACTCTTCTCCCCACAACAGACACCCTGTGGAGTAGGTAGGGCAGTGAGAGCTCAGAAGAGAGCTGTGACTCACCCAAGATCATCCAGCTGGCTTCAGCTGAAATCAAACCCAGCATTCTCAGATAAAAGTCCAGCTCTTTAACCACTAGACCAAACTGACTCACCTTATAAAATCATGCATGGTTTAGAAAAGGGAGACAGGGAAAATTTCTATGAAGCTGATGGGCAGGAGAGTTAGGACTGATAAAGGGAAGCATAGCATTTTTGACCCAAAGGGAGGACAGGCGTATCAATGGCTACTAGAACTGATACCTAGATATCGGACTTATTCAGATTTACATAATGGGGTGGTTCTGCCCACTGGATGGGCAGGCATCTCCACATTATGCCACTGCCACTGCTGCCACTGCTGCCCTGGAGTGGGATAATCCCTCCTCAGAGTCATCTAGCTGTGGACTGATAAAAGCAGTTACACACTTCCCAGGAGTGGCTGAATCACTTCTGGTTGCTGAGTCTTCTGGGTGTGTCACAGCAAGTGGGCATGTATCTCAAGCACTGCTGGCTAAGTATGGGGCTAGTTTAGTGCTTGTGGTGTGAATGGCCTTACTGACCTGGTATAGCATTGTTATACCATAACAGGCTAGCAAGTGGGAACAGGCTCTCTTTCCTCAGGTTGGAGACACAGAGAGAATGCTTCCAAAGGCCACTTGCAAGGAGCTGAGAGCAAGTGAAAGTATTGTCTTTATCTTCTACTTGAGAATACCCAGAAGCAATTGGTGGGCCACTGTGTGATACAGGATGTTGGATTAGATGGTCTATGGCTTGATCCAGCAGGACTCCTCTTATGTTCTAGGAAATAATTCAACAGAGGCTACGTTTCCACTGGTAAGAACGTAAGAACATAAGAGAAGCCTTGCTGGATCAGGCCACAGCCCATCTAGTCCAGCATCCTGTCGCACACAGTGGCCCACCAAATGCTCATGGGCATCTCAAAATCTGGGTTTTAATAACTATTTGGATTTTAACAGGATTCCGCAGTGAGTCCTATTAAAATCCAAATAGGGGAATCCAGTCCAAAGTGTTCGGATGGTGAACCATCGAGCCAGATTCAGGCTGGGCCAAAGGGCCAGTGGAAATGCACCCAGAGTTGTTAAGTGTCAACAAGTTGACTTTGGTCCCTAGTGTCTGTATGAAGAAATTCAACAAATTTTGATGTATCCTAACCTATACTATGCCAAAAGCAAAGCATACGAAGGCGTAAACCAATCAATAAAATGGCCATCACTTTCCTTTAGATTAGCTGTTGAATGTGTGCAACTGCTACTCAGAACCACAGTTTTTGTATCATCACATGTGGAATAATAAAGCTTCTCTCATTAATGAATTTTGACCTGCTTTATATTGACTCAAGTTGACATTCCTCATTCTTCCCTTGGCTAAAGGGTCCTGTGCCAGTAGAGGAAGACATAACTGATCATGGATCATTGTTTATTGATAAGTAATACTGGTAGCCTGTGGAAGTGACTTGAGGCAGCCCAGATAACGTCAGCGTAAAAACTACTGGCCTTTGCTTCAGATCTGTTGCTCTTTTTCCATCACCTTTCAGTTGTAATCATTTCACTTTAGGAGCAATCAGAGCTTTTGAAAAGCACGTCTTCTTTCCAACAGTTAGCCAAGAAGGTTGATTGTGTTGGGGCACATTTCATGGCACACAATCTGGCACATGATAAAACACAAGACTTACAGTGCCACAATAGACAGAAAGCTGTTTACGTTCACAGGATTGTTGGGCTAGTTTTCAAAAGCTTCTTCCCTAAGCTACAGATAGAAGATGGGGCATGTTCCTATCAAATGCTCTTAAAACTGCAAAAAAAGGAGAAGTTTTCAAAACTGTGTATTAATATGCACTGTATTGGCATCATCTATTAAAGTCTCCCAGTTCTCAAGTAGAGTAGCCTACTCTGAGATAGTCTATTAATCCCTCTGGCCACAATTCAGCACCAAGTGATTTTTAGTTTATTGTTTTCAGCTATTATATTTGGTAACCACATTATGTGGGCTACAAGTGCAGATAAGAAAATAAATACCCGTATATTCCGTCGTATAAGATGATTGGGCATATAAGATGACCCCCAATTTTTCCAGTTAAAATATAGAGTTTGGGATAAGAAGATGACACCCGGTGTTTAAGACGACCCCCGACTTTTGAGAAGATTTTCCTGGGTTAAAAAGTAGTCTTATATGCCAGAATATACTGTATATGTCTTTAAATTTTAAGAATCAGTAGGTGAACCCTCCCCCCAACAATCTCTTTACATAAACAAAACATATCAGAAATTATGGGTGTTTTTCCACTGTCACTAGAAGTACCCATTAAGTACCCATTAATGGGTACAAAAATGCCATTATGTACCCATTAATGGGTACAAAAATGCCATTACATACCCATTAATGGGTACTTAATGGGTACTTTTAGTGACAGTTGAAAAACACCCTATGTGTCACAATATCACAATGGCTTTTCCTGTTACCTTCCGCCTTCCTGCATTTTGCATCACAGCCTCCAAATGATTTTACAAAGAGTTGGAGTAGATTGGAAACTAAAGGCTGCAATGGGAAGAAAAAACTGAACAGAAGCAAAAGAGCAGGATCAGTCTGGGAGGGTTTTTGTTTGCTGTGACATAAATTATCCACACAGGAAAAATGATCAAAATTTAACATTAATTTAAATGTTATTGGTTCCATAAATATGATGATGCCTCTGATCTCTTAAGCTTTTGTTTCCCTCTGAGTCTACAGTGTCTGGCTTGAATGCAGCATAAGAATACAGTCAGCTCCCTAAGTGCTGGCTGGTGGGGTGTGAGGGGTAGGGATGTATATAATCCCCCCGCCCTGTCCACTTCACCTTAAAGCAAATGTGAAGGAAATTCACGTTTGTGCAAATGGGGCCACTTTGAATGTGCTAGGATTTGAATTCGCTTTGAATACTCTTCAGTTCACTTCAAATCTCTACCAGTTGTGCCTAGTCTGAATCTCCTCTGAATCCACTCTGAATCTGCTCCAGAGGTGACTCACTTTGCTGCTTTCTCACCTTTGACAATGTAATGACGCTTCGAACAAATGCACAAAAGCATTTGCTTGACATGTGAATGACTATCTTCAATTATAGTCAGTATTCAAAATTTGTATGAACTTTGAAGCTGATAAATATTCGTTTGCCCATCCCTAGTGAGGGAGCATGTGTGTGTGTGTGTGTGTGTGTGTGTGTGAAGTGGTACTAGATTGTGATGTCACCAAAAGGTGGGTTCAGGTCTGCAACACACCACCATTAGAGTTCTGTTAATAGCAACAGCTGTTTTTTACACCTTTCCCATATTCTGCTCCATTGAGTCTGTGATCAGCATTGCAAAAATAAAACACATCTCTGAAGCAGCTCCAAGGAGGCTTAGAGAAGCCTTTGAGATGGAATTGTTCACATTCCAGTCTGTTCCTTCCTCCTTCTCATGAACATTATGTGCTAGAAAAGATTGATTCAAGAAGGTTTGGGAACATGAGGACCACACTCTGGCCGCATCCCCATGCAAGCGATTTGGTGCAGGAGTGGCTCGCTTTTGACTGAGTGTGGGACTGAAACCGAATCTTGCCCGTCCCCATGCCATTACTGCTAACGTGAGCTGTATATGAATACAGCTGTCCCCATGCAAACCGTGCTAAACCCCGGCATGGGGGAACAGTGCCCCCTCCTCTCTGCCCCCTCCTGATTGGAAGTTGGTTTGACATCAGCCCCACCCTTGTGCCACCCGCTGCAAATGCCACATCCTTCCTTAGTGGCACAGAGAAGCCAGGGCCAAATGGCAAAAATAATAACTTAAAAACCCTCAGCTGTTCGAGCAAAGCCGCTATGAAGTTTGGCAGCAGCTGAGCAGCTGAGCAGTTTTGCACACCTCTGCTTTGCCCAGGAACTGCAAGAACACCCGGCAAGTGGAAAGGGGAGAAAAATCAAACCATTAGCATGCCCTCCTTGGTGATTGGGAAATAGGGGATGGCATACTTGCCGTGGAAAAGGGCAGGACACTGTGTTTTAATATTTTACAGTGGAAATGAAATATATATATATATATATATATATATGTAAAAGGCCATTGAAATGGGCAGTTTATTAGTAAGGATGCGAGAAAATTCCACTGGAATTCAACAATTATGCAGATAAACTCTAATTTGCATTTGTGAACCTGATGTTGGATTACACTCCATTCATTATAGATTAAGTATCTTTTATTTGTTTTATTTTTCTATGTAGAGTTGTGTTGCATAGTTAAATAAATAAATAAACTGCTTGGACCAAGGCAGTAAAAAGAGATTTCCCTCATTCTGTTGTAGCTGCTGCTTATCGTCTTGTTTTATTACATTAGTGTATATTTATCCTTCCATATATACATTATTTTCTTCTACACACATTTATCCCTGGGCATCACAAAGGAAATATTTTTGTATTGTTCTAATGTGCACAGATGCTAGAAATCCTTCTTTCTGGGACAGAGTGGTAAGAAAAGAAAAGCTTGTTCCCCTTTCATGCCATAAAATTGTGATATATATTAAGCCACACCAACAAACCACTGCTGGTAAAAAAAATAATAATCACCATTTAGGGGACCTGGTATACAAGGCTGTATGCGTCAGTGGAACTAAAAAAAATATTTTTCTTTCTACAGTGATTTTCTTTCAATCCTATGCAAATCACAACACACAAAATTATAACTTCTTCCATATTTAAAATATATTTAATATATAGATGATGTTTAAACTTGTAGCACTAAGGATATTTATTGTTTTTGAGCTCTGTCTGTCTGCTCCTGCAGTCACATGTCTGGAAAACAATACACCAATTGACCAGATGGCCAAGAGAAATAAATCTGCATTGCAACAAGGGAAACAAAGAATTTTTTATCTTTTGAGTTCTGATTTCTCATTAAATAGTAAGTTGCTTTTGACAGATGTGCTGTAGTTGTATTCATTTTTAATCTTGGCCATATGGTGGCATAGTCTAATGGTATTTCAGACATCCTTCCAATTTGTTATTAAAGATTGGTGAATGCAACATCCAAAATTGATAAGCATGAGGTGGGGGAGGTTATATCTTTCAAGTAAGCTTACAATACAAAATGAAATGGCTTATTCACTTGCTTGATGCCATCTAGTCGCAGCCAACTTTTGGTGACCATATGGATTGGTCTTCTACTAGCTGCCCAGCATCTTCCTGCCTTCCTTCTACTCTGGAATGTAATGAAATGAAATTACCTTGTGCATAAATAGTAACAAAATTGGGTCCAAAAAACCCTGTTAGATGGTGTGAGTTTTTAGGATGTGAAGTTGTTTTATAGAAGTCACAGGAGTGATTGATTTTGCCCATACTGGCTACTCCGGTGTCACTCATCTACTTTAACAGTGGGCTCCCCCCTCCCTTGTCCTTTTGGTTGATACTTATGGGCTATGATTTGGCCCTTGACCACACTGGGATTGTGGTAGTTCAGAATGTGGGTAGAAGTGAGAAGTAATATAATGATTGGTGCCTCACCTTTGACTGAGCCAAACTCTGTGTTAATCTACCATAGAACAAAGTATGGCTCAGCATCAGTTTATGGAAGTGCTACTCACCACACAAGCTGATACTGGGTAGCTATTGCTTTTAGAGCTAAGAAAGTGCTTCAAATTTGATGGGAATCCACACTCAGGTGTTTGAAGGGTCTGAAACTTTTGCTGTCCTCATGCCCTTCACAGTGTTGTTAAGTTCTGGAGGTAATGATGTAGTCCAAGGACCTATTCACACTTAGGCCTCTAGTATGCAATTAGGACAGCTCTGGTACAGAGTATCTGCTGTCCTAATTGCAAACCAGAGGCTTAAGTGCCAATAGACCCCAAGATACCTATTTTTTTTAAAAAAAAAAGCTTTATGAAAACTGCTATATGCAAAGTATTGAAAACCAATTATTCTTTGATCTACAAATAGAGCAGCTAGTGTACTATCCCCTTCCCCCCCAAAAGATACAAAGAGCAAAAATGGGAGACTTTACTAAACACCATCATCTTAAAATTATACCCTTCATCTTGGCACCTATTTCCTACCTTTTTGTTAGCATGTTGGTGGGCAAAATGTGTCATCGCACACTCTACTGTAGGCTAAGGGATATGTGTTCATAATAACTTGCAATGGAAAAAGTAGGGTCTCTTTAAAAACTAGGCAAATGTGATCTTTGTTTGGAGGAACTTCTAGGAGAGTAAAGTTGGCAGGCCATGAAGAGGTACATTGCTAAAGAGTGCCTTCTCCTCTTTTGCACTATGTCCATCATGTAGAATGTCATCTAGCAGAATAAGAGCATCCTGAGCAAAGTTGAGGTGATGTTACATGAGAGGTTGATTCACAAACTATGTGCAAAGTTGTGGTGTTCAACATTAAGTGCATGACCTATGCATATACTATATATTATAGCCCTTCCTGCACTTACCTGCAGTAGATTAAGATCAGTGGGTCTTGATTAGTCCAGATTGTGGGATCAGTGCCATCTGCACTGATGTTGCTGATCTGGATCACTCATGCTGCATACCCTCAAAGTCTGCATGAGCTTTGAAGTTGCACCCTTATGTCTCCAAGGACGAGGAATGAAACTAGATCTTGGGGCTTTTCAACAGTGAACCACTGAAAATCACCTCCCAGTAGTCCTAGAACATGGGAGGCATGGGAGGATCAGGGCCACTAATCCCCTCATAGTACTGATTAAATGGTACTACCAGTGATCTGGACTAGTGCCTCCAGTTAAAATATGGAGACGGACCAGCATGGAGTGGGGCCTCTGTGATATGCATTAACATGCAAACACAAAGACCCAAATGTATATTACATGGACCCAGAATACTTGGATGGGAATGCAATAATTAACCAGAACCAACATGGATTTGTAATGAACAGGTTGTGCCAGACTAATCTAATATCCTTTTATGACAAAATCACTCGATGGGTTGATCAAGGAAATGCTGTAGACATAGTGTATCTTGACTTCAGCAAAGCATTTGACAAAGAATCTCATACCATGCTTATTGAAAAGTTGATCGAATATGGGATTGACAGGACAACTGTTAGGTGGATTCATAAATGGCTTAGTAATTGCACTCAAATAATGGTAATAAATGGCTTCACATCTAACTCAACAAATGTTTCAAGTGGAGTTCCACAGGGCTCTGTCCTGGGCCCAGTGTTATTTAACATTTTTATAAATGAGGGAATCAAAGGGATGCTGATCAGATTTGCAGATGGCACAAAGCTAAGAGGGATGGCTAACACTAGGGAAGAGAAGGATTCAATGAACAGTGGGCTGAAACTAACAGGATGATATTTAATAGGGACAAAGTCCTACATCTTGGTAGGAAAAATAATAAAAATGAATAACGAATGGGAGGAATCTGGTTGAGTAGCAGCACAAGTGAAAAGGATCTTGGAGCACTGATCACAGGTAGAACATGAGGGTCTGTGCAAAAAGGACCTATGTGGGGCAATCTGATCCCTTCACCGACAAACTTGGTTAATCGAGTTATGAGATTGTGCTTTCAGGCACAAAATGTCTCCCCGAATACTGTAATTTCACTTTTCTGTTATCTAGTGCCAGAACTGAAATGACTGCAGCACTTTCAGTTGATTCATATGCTTGGAAAAAAATGTGGTTTCCAGTTTAATACATGTAAGAATTTTCATAAGAATTTAAAAGGGATGCAGAAAACTTCTACTGTTCCCAATTGAAAGAAAGACACTCGAGAGCCAGGATTAATTTATGAAGTCAGTGAGTTACAGTACTTGACAAAAACAAGTTTATTGCTGAGATGCTGTTAGGACACAACAGGAATGCAGTAACTATACATCCACACTCTCTGCTCCTCACAACACACATAGCAATGCAGTTGCATGACTCCCAACCATTTTAAATCAATTTTTTCTTGTATGTTTACTACATCCAAGAGAGCAGTTTTCTCAGTTGTTTGTTAAATGAAACAGCTGTCTACCAAACAGCTGTCCCCCTCCCCCAAATTAGCAGATTGTGCAATAAAGGATTACGAAAGCTATTTACTTTCAGAAAGAGTTAGAGCTGGAGTAAAAGGAAGAAAGCAATAGGCACACTCAAGCTTCCTCTTTTTATTCAGCATAATTTCAGCTCATAGCAACAATAATGATTTTTTCTGATCGTGTCAAGAGTTCAAGATTCTCTCACTGTTACAGTAAATCTTGGAGCATTCATACGGCAAACCCTTCTCCACACGCATTCAAAGTGTCTCAGTGTCTATCTCAGCCTTGCCATTCTTCTCTCGGCTATAGATTAGACCACTGAGCTGATCTCTAAATGTGTACTTTTGGTTGGACACAGAGCATTGACTCTTTCTGAAATGGGTGTTCTTCTAGATTATATTCCAAAATAGGAACCTGCCATCTGCATGCTGGTGCAGACTACAGCAGGCCTGGACATTGTAAGATGGATTCACATGGTGGCTCAGACTGTGATGAGAGAGGGGGGGGGGCAGGCATCTCTGAGGTGACTCTGAGGCAGCTTAAAGAAGATTCCAGGTTGGGATTGATCATACACCAGTCTACCCTTCCACCTTCTCCTAAACATTATGTGCTAGAAAAGGTGCATTAGAGAAAGCTTGGAAACATAAGGGCCAAATACTGTCTCTCTGAGGTGCCCCCTTTTATGTCTGAACATAACCTAAGTGTGAATCTGAAAGTGCATTTGAGTGATGCTGCTTAGGGCAATGTGACTATGCAACTAACTCATGCATTTTCAAAATATGCAGCAGAATTGTGTGAGTCCACTTAGAGTAAGGGCTTAATGTATTGTGTTAATCTTATGCCTTAATGGGAGTTTAGAAAATTTCTTTTAACAGACCACATCTCCCATGATCATTGATCACAAGATCCTTAACCATAGGATAATGGGAATTGTAGGTTGTTGTTGTTGTTTTTAAAGGAGCTCCAGTTTAAGAACAGATTGGGTGAGAGGCAGATTACAGGAAGAGTATTTAGATTTGGGAAAAGAACCAGGCTGTCTTGCCCAGGCAATCCAGCTATTGTCCAAAATTGTTTTTATTGCCTGAAAGCGTTTGTTGCCTGGTTAATTCAAGAGGATCCGCTGAGAAAAACATGGCTTAATATAGAAAATACCAATATACAAACTGATGAGTTTCTGCATTGAATCCGATTTGATTATCATGTTAATAAAACTGGGATCTTTCAGAAGGAGCACTTAGCCTTGGGGAATGATGACCTTAAATGTTATTAAGCAGAATCTTAATTATTGTTTTGTGCTCTTTGTTAGTAGTAAGCACTTAGGGCCAGATTAATGGGATCTGAATGTTAGTCATTATTCATATTAATATTTTTGTTCCTCTTTCTAGTATCCTTGAGTACTATAGGAGCCCTGCTGATTAAGCACAAAGACAGTTTATTCACTGTAAAAATGTAAGGTGGCTTTTTTGTCATGGAAAATTCCTTAGAACTCACACTCCCAACAGGGGGTTTTCTAGGCATGTCATATGAAAATTCTACAAAAGAACATCTGTTTAGTCGTACTAACCGTACAACAACTACTTCATAGCCATATAAATTTGGAGTATATATTTTTGCACTTTCTAGCTATTAATTACAGAGCGTATTACAGCCTCATTTTATTCTGCATTAAACATCTGGTGCCAACAGAAGAAACAAGGAAAAATGCATGATTATGTTGTCAGACTTAATAATTCAGAAATATTAATCAGCTCTCATAATCATCAGTAATATTTCACATGCAAATGGTTCTTGATATTCATTTCTCCTCATGATATCTGCTTTTGTAAAACAAAAAAACCACACTGAATGAAAAAATACTGTATCATATCTGCAGCTACTTATCAGTCTCCAGGATTTTCTACCAGATGTACAGCATACGTGTTTCAAAGAAACTACATGTATAAAAATTGGCCTCCAGCTAACCTCCATTCTGTGTGTTTCTTTCAATCATACAAACATGGATGCATGCATAGGCTGACCCTGAACCTTTCAAAGTTAATGAGGCAAGATATTTTTAAAACTGGGAAGCAGGCTACCTCGCTGGTTGAGAGCAGTGCAGGAACTAAATCTCCATAGATATATAAGTACTGCTTCTACAAGAGCAGAACAGAACAGAAGGAATGATTAGTTTTAGAAGAAACATACAGATAGCTCACCTAACCTAGCCTCCCATCAATAAAAAAGAAAAAGCCCCAACATAGCAGAAAAAGACTGGATGTAGTTGGGCTAAGGAAAGTAATGCAGTTGTGAATTAGATAGCCAGGAGACAGAAATTGCACAAAAAGGCCTGAACTAATGGTGAAGATGCTGATTGGAGCTGACAGGATAGATAGCTGCATAAGTCCCTGTAGGTGGAGACAGAGATAGTAATAAGCAGAACTAGTGGCAGGCAGACCACTACACTTCCACAGTCCTAAGGATTATCCACCTGTAGGTCTGTCCATTGAAGAACAGGCACACACTATATTTGGCATGCAGTAACAGAAAATGAAGAAGCATCAACTCAGGGTTTAACTGTTTGCTCTTAAAGACCAGCTCCCTCTGGCCTATACACCTATCTAACAGCTAACAATAACCAGCGTAGGTCCCTAAAATTTCAGGAGAGAAATATTCTTGGAAGTAGCCCATTAAAAATACCTCTACCAGATCAACTGAAGAAGAGGAGGAGGATGCTTTTCTCCCACGCTTTTCTCACTCATTTAAGGGGACTCCAAGCAGCTGACAAAGCTTTCTATTCTTTTCCCCACAACAGAACACCCTGTGAGGTAGGTGGGGCGATGGGAGCTCAGAAGAGAGCTGTGACTAGCCCAAAGTCACCCAGCTGGCTTCATGGAAGAGTTGTGCAATCAAACCTGGTGACTATGAGATATGAGTCCGGCACTCTAACCACAAGACCAAATTGCAGGCAGGGCCCATAGTGTTCTTCCTCCTCCCATCAGCACATTCTAATGTTGTGCTGAAGTGGGTGTGCTTCATAAGCTCATTGTATCAGCCTCTATATATGAAGTGGGCAAATGGGTGTGGTGGAATGGGTCCAACTTAGTCTTGATGGTTAGTTGTGAGAGGTCAGTTGGATGTAGGGATGTGAACAAAATTTGATCAAATTGACTGCATTTCGATATTCAAATTGAATGTCCTTAAATTCGAATTTAAAGTTTTGGTTTGAATTTTGGATCTATTCGTTTGAATTATTTGGACATTCGTATGTGTACAGGTTTGTACACGATGCGTACTTGAAGATCCACATCTTTCCCGCAGTCGTACACACTGTATGGATCTGTACGGGATGAAATTGGGTTGCATACAGGACAACTACGGGATGCTTATGGATGTGTATGGACTTGGGAAAGATGGATTCGGGCATCTACAAATGTTGTTGACATTTGTAAATGCAATTTTGAAAGAAAAATTTGAATGAATAGATTCAAATTTGCTTAATTTGAATCGAATTTGGTTAAATTCAAATGTAAAAGATTCGATTTGAATTGAATTTTTGAATATTTGATTCAAAGTGAATCGAATCCCGAAAATTGCATCCATGCACACTCCTAGCTGGATGAGGGATCTCAACTTCTGTAGTCAACATGTGACACAAGACATAATCTTATTCAGCTGACTTCAGCTAATTAATCTACTGTACTGTATAAGGCTCACAGAAAACTCCTCAGAAAATACTACCACACATAGGGGATAAGTGAACTTATATATCAAAATTCTGATATATAAGGAGAAAATCATGTACACTCCTGGATATCAAATGGAATATACTAGCAGATAGGGGTGTGCAAAACACCATTTATACTGTTTCATAAAGCGTACAGAATGGTTTCTCCCCTCTGCTTTTAGAAGCAAACTAAGTATTACCTTTAGTTCACCTGTTCCTTTGTTTCTTGAGCTGGCCTCCTGAAGACTGGGAGGAGGGTTAAGCATCATTATTTATTTATTTGCATTTTTATCCCACCCTATACCTGAAAGTCTCTGGGCAGGTTACAGCAATCAAAAGGAAGATATAAAATGAACAAATAAAAACAATAACAGTCCCTGCAAGTGGGGAGGATGTGTGTCTAGCATGATGTGCATCTGGCCAGTTGTTCTGCCCCAGCAGCAGCATCTAAACAGTCTTCAGGGGCAGCTCAGTCTAAAGTGCAGTACAATAGTCCAATCTGGAAGTAAGAGAGCATGGTTTTCTCACTTATAATTCCACAAGACAGTCTATCCAATAGCACCCAGGTGACAAACTCATCTACTTATTGAGGAGCATGGAAGTAACAATGAGCAAGAGGAAGGGGTTTGCTGTGGACTGAAAACTGAGCCATCTTGCCAGATGTTTGAATTACTGCCAGGACAACTCTGTTTCCAGTCCCAGCTCAGCAGCCATTGTACAAGCCATCACTCACCTCCATCCAAGTACCTGCAAATAAATGACTTCAAGTATTCATAATCTAGGGGTGTGCACAAATGTTTTTTTTTTTGCATTTGAATTCAAGTTGAATCGAATATTCAAAAATTTGATTTGAATTTCAAAAATTTGGATTTTCAAAAATCTGATTCGGATCCGGATTATCCAGATCCATACTTTCGAAAATCCTATTCATATCCGAATATACGAATGTTGATAAGATTTGTATCTGATATACGAATTTGCGCAAATACATATTTATCCCGTATGCACCCCGCATGCATCCTGTTTTCATCCTGCATTATATATGCAAATACGTATAATTTTTGCGCACATTTGTATACAATAGATACAGATCTACTCATTTGAATTATTCAAAAATCCACATTGGATTTTCAAAAATCCAAAATTCATCCAAATGTGCAAATTCAGATTTTTGACAATCCAATTCGAATTCTAATGTCAACATTCGACAGATTCGAATTGGACTTTTGAAATTTCAAATATCCGTCTTACTAAGAAGCAGGACTCAATATGCACTAACTTCAACTACACCCAACACCTAATAATCCTTCCTCAGTTAGCCCTCAGTTTGGGTTGCTATACTTGCACCTTTCTCAACTTGTCCTAAGACTCCTTTACAAGACTTTTTTTTTAGATCTCTACTCCTGTCCACTATCACGACACCTGCTGCGCTCTGATAGTATAAAGGTTCTGTGACTCAACAGGATGTAATCACACAGTGAGTGAACAGAATGTATCATGCAGTATCTACCCATTTTAGTCCTCTTCCCTGATCACACACAAAAAATAAAAACAGATTAACACTCCTTAATGGCTTGAGACCTGTAAAAATCAAGACTCAGGAAAGTACAATTGAAGGGAGGAACAAAATCCACACATAAAATGGGTTGGGAGTCTGGACTAAAAAGATGTGAGTTGTGGGTTGGAAAATGGTCTGAAGAAGGATTAAAGTGAAGGTGTGACCACAGCTTCCGTGGCACTATGGAATATGCCATAAGGGGGCAGAGCCCACATGATCCTACTTCCCCTTGGCACATTCAGAGTTTATACAGGTGCAGTATATCAATATAATAATATATGCTGCTGCTGACTGAATACAGTAATATGCCATAAGTAGAAAAGTAAGTTCACAACATAAAGATGTCCTTTTATTGGAATCCACCTTCTGCTTTTCTATACTCTGGCTTCTTCTACAAGGGCATGAGAGAGGTCAACTCATTGGAGAGCTTGCTTCATCCAGGGGCCAGGAGATGGGCTTTGCAAATCTTGAGGCTGGGAAGCAAAAATCCCATCGGGGTCCTTGAAGTGAAGCAATAGAAATGACCTCAGATTATAGGCATTCTTTGCACTTTACCTGACACCCAATGTAGCCTTAGGATCAAAGCAGCACTTCACTTCTTTTACAGAATGATATTTCTCACACTGCTAAAGGAGCATTCCCGACAGCAGATTCTGCCCTCTGGACCACAGTGGTTACTAAACGGGTGAAGTGCTCCATCAGAACCACCTTTTTTAGCTATGCAAGTCTTGCCTCAGAATCACCCAAAGCAAGTTGTGTTCTCTTTGGCAGAACTGTGCTTAATGAGCTATCTTAAAATGTCTTCTGTGTGGTACTGCGCATTCCACATCTGGTAGCAGCAGCCTACCAACAGAAAAGCACGATTATGCTGTCAGACTTAATAATTCAGAAATATTAACCAGCTTTCATACCGTCAGTGGTTTTTCATGTGTAATTGGCCCTCAATGTGTATTTTGTACTTAGGAGACTCTCTGCATACCAGCATAAGAGAACAAGTATTTCATCTTTCATGTAACTAACAGGGATCATTTCAGCTAAATGAAATCACTTCATCAGCAATAGGGTTTTTTCTTGTCTTGGGGAGCCAAGGGAGAGTTCAACTCAGCCAAACACTGAGTTAGAAAATAACTGGGGGTAGGAGGTAATAAAGAGCCCACCCTGTAAATTAATGAATGTCTTTAGCTTCAAGGCAACATGACATCTGATAGAGGACACATTTCTTTCCATTTTCAGTGACAGTCAGAGATGAAGAGCAGAGAACTCAAATTTTTAATCTGACTTCCTTGTTTTTTTCCCCCAAGTCCCATAGCACTCATATTATTTTATCAGTATTCCACAGGTAACTACAAACATACAAAGGCTGGCTATTCCTATTTTAAAATGCCATGTGCTCTGATCCTTAATTGTTTTTAAATGGTTAGTCTGGAATTCAAAGAAAAAAGTAGTGGTGATAGAAATCAATATGACAGGGTGTCATAACTAGTATCTGTAGCAAAGATGCCAATCATTTTTTGACCCTCACTGTTACTCTGGGGAAGTTTCTCTTTCCAAATGGTCCAAAATGCTCGTGTGCATGCAGCCACTATGGTCACCACTGCTGCTGTCCTGGAGCTGTTCTGCATGTTGTCTGTAGGAGCAGCTAGTGAGCTCCCAGTCAACGGCATTCACACCCTCTTCTGGATGTAATAGCGCACTGGGTCCCAATCTCCAAAGGCAATGTGCAGATGCACACCAATTGTTGCCCTGGCCCTTGCCATCCACAATTCAAGACTGCACTAACCATTGAAGTGTGGATGGCTCCCTCTGCACTTCAGCTTCACCTGATTGGAATGACATAACAACAGGCCCTTAGATGTGAATAAAATCACCATTTGAAGTCGTTTTCAAATAAGGATTTATTTTTATCTTAGGCTTCACTACTAATTACCCTCTTGAGAATAGTTCTTTCCTGGAATTTTTGCCATTTTCTTAGAAAATAAAATGCATTCGCTTGGAAACGAAGAACTTGAATTAACAAAGGATTAATGCATTCCTGCCTGCGTTAGTTTGCAGAGAATTATCTAGTGCAAAATGACACTTAAAAATCAAGTTTCAAAATCTCTTTCAAGACCAATTTCTTCTTGATTTTCAACAACTTATAATGTTTCTACTCAGCAAACAGGAAACCATATGCTACTTCTTAAATGCATATAAGGCTTGAAGCGCTAGCAGAAAGGAAGATAGGAAGGGGTCTAGATGCCTCTCTTCCACATGCCAGGGGACCTTTCTGCACTTTCCTTGGTTAATTTGTATTAATTTGATTGTGTGTGCAATCAAAATACCCAGAAGTAAGCACCATGCCATCATGAGAGCAATCCCCCAGACAAGTAAGGGTTTGCACTTCCCCTGTGATTTTGCTCTGCCATTTGGCAGGGATTTTGAAAGGCAATTATGGGATCTAAATAAGATCCCCCATTTTCCTATCACTGTCCAGAGGTAGCCCAGGATAATGAGGAGATACTGTCTTGTGCCAGGTCTGCAACTTGTCATGACATTGATATCACAGCAGTATCACAACATCATGATAACTTTTCCACCATACTTTTAATTTTTAATTATTATTTTAACACATTGTAAAACTTATATATATTCTTTTTCTAGTATGGTGAACTGAAATAATAATGTATTTTTATTTTCTGATTTTGGTCTGTGACCCTAAATAAAATTCATTCATTCAACATCATGATAACGGAATGTGCATACAAGGTGCAAACACATGCTGTAGAGTCCGGACTTGTGTAGCCCCTATGAAGTGAAACCAATGTTTTCACTTAATAATACCAAAAGGGCTGCTCAAGTTTAGATGCCTATTTTTGCATAGCTGTCAAGATGCTGTGATAAGACAGTGGAAGTGTCATGAAGTGGTTACAAATCTCACCTTTCCACATAGAGCCTATGATTCCCTTCAGAGAATCAGTGTGCCTTTTCACATGGGTGAACATGCATATGAAGATTTTGCAAACAAAGTCTGTCTTGCAAGAACATGTTTCACAGTCTATCATGGTAGAATGGCAGACAAAGCTAACTTTTAATTAATCACAGTTCATAGACTATTCAAAGGTGTCAGAAACACTGTGGGCTATAGCACAGAAAGTGGTCATAGCCTATAGCGAGGCTTCTTTGTCCTATAAGGAGTAGCAGGAGAGGACGTTGATGCTCCTAGAACTCCCTAAAGTGCCAACTCAGCACATGCTCACTGCCTTTTGCCTTTAGGACATTTGGCTAACTCTTTGCACAAGAAGGAATAAAGCTCCATTTTTCCAAACACTCATTTTCAGAGCTTACAGAAAGGGTGTTTCTGCATTTTTCCTATGTCATGGATCTGGACTTGTGGTCATCTGCAGTATAAAGTACCATATAGTACAGACATGTGTTGGTCTTCAACTCTTTGCCTATGCCATGCCCTTCCCCGGGCATGCATAGGAACTAGGGATGTTTTGGAAGGCCACATCTCTCGAATCCTGCAGTTGAGTTCTCTTCTACCACATCCTTCACCAGGCACATATAAGTGAAGACCATCTCTGGTGCTGTTTTTTGGGTTTTTTTAAATGTAAAGATTGCATTAGATTACTGTTTGTCACGATGCCCAGCGTTCCAGTAATTGCCTGCCCTCTCTGGGAGTAGCTTGGCTCTGTTAGGATGCTGAGTTCGTGCAACTGCCAAGTGAATACTACAGTGTGGACACAAAACACTGGTAGCAAGCGTTTCAACAGTAAACTAAAACAAGTTTATTATTATACACAAGCAATACTAGAAAGATAATAAGGTTCAGGTAGTTGTTAGTTTAAATTTGCAAATCTCTTAAGGCTAGGAGCTACCCCTTTCTCTAAAGGAAAATAGTTCCCCTTTTAAAAGACAAACCTCTCCACGTTCCTCCCCCTCTGGCATGCTCTGCCACAGCTCAAGCCAAGCCAGTGTACCAGAACGTGGCCCTAGATGATCACAAGGCATGGCCCGTCCTTCCTTGACCGATCATCCAGCCTGGTCAGTTGCTAGTGAAGTCTTCCTTCAAGATCTTCCAGCCAAAAGACCCCTGGTCAACTACTGGTCCAGCTCCTTCAGGATTCAGCTCTCTTCTGTTCCCTTCAGCTCTTCTCCCAGCATGAAGACACCCTCTCCTGTACCCTGTGTTCCTTTATACCTTTTCCCCTTGGCCCTGATTGGCTGTCACCTCCTGGGGAAAACTGCTGCAATAAAATGCTGCTAGAAACTCCTGACAGAAACTCCTGTCCCTCACCCCTGATTGGTGGGAACTCCTGCTCTAGCCCCTCCAGCACTCAGATCTCCAGACAGCTTTTCCCTCCAAAAAGCAGCTGCAACCAATCATTGCAGCAGAGCCCACACAGGATTTCCCGCCCTTTTTGCAGCCTCTGCTCAGGTCTTGCAACAAGCTGTTTGCAACAACTGGCTATTGCAGCTTGCAAGAAGCCTGCAAGGCCAGAAAGCAAAACAGTTTGCAGCCTGTATCCCTGAAACCGTCACACTGTTGCTATTATATTATTGCATTTTATATTACTTATAAAGTATTTCATGTTTTCTTGTTACTTTGTTAACCACTTCAAGCAATATTTGATTGATTGATTGAATCATGACCCTTGTGAATATAAAAGTCCTCCTAAATCCTTTTCCCTTTCCAGGGATGTCTCATACAGTCCTAAGTTCTTTTCATGGCAGGGGAAAGGTGCCAGCTGGGAGCTTCAACTTTTCCACCTAAATTGCCCACTTTACTTTTTTCTAAAATTACACTTACATGCACGAGGAATAGAACTGAGTTTATCTTTGAAAGCATTCTGGCCATGTTCCCACTTGACTTTAAAAATCCTGTTTGGACTTTTAAAATCTGGATTCAGGACAGAGTGTGCAATATGGAGGATGTCCCCATTTGCCTGAGAATAGCACGGGCTGAATCTGAATACTGCCATTCCCACTCACCACCCAAATCCCCAGCACAGAGAAACAGGACCTTTTAATCTCTGCCCCTTGTCCAACCCATGTCAAGGAAGCAAGACAGTGAAAGTCCAGACCAGCAATCTCTCCCGGAGGCAAAGGGAATTCCCTTCCTTCTCTGCTTTTAGGCACATGCTTAGCCTTCCTCTCCTATCTCTCTCCCTCCATGTTAAAAGCAAGCCCATGTTAAAAGCTGCAGCCAGCCCCTGATAATACAGAAGTAAGGAATCCCTTCTTTGCCTCCAATGTGAAAGTGAGAGAGATCATGGTCTTTACTTTCACTATCTTGCTTGTGTGCTAAAGCTGCTGCCTTCCCAGTAATGTGAATGGAGGGAGCGTTTGTTCTGAAAGCTGGCTGGCTGATGGGTTGCAGGCTTGAGGCCTTTTCACATTATAGCCGAATGGCTGTAATGCAATTAGGCTAAGACAGTTTGGGACGCTTTCCCTCATCTGCATGCAGGCAGGAAAAGAACATGTTTACACACATTCCTACCTGCCTGTGTGTGAATGGTGAAAGCGCCCGGAACTGTCTTAAGCTGCCCGCCTGCACGCGTTCCAAACGGAACGCGTTGCAGTGCGAAAATCCCTAGGGTCTGGGACGTCCCTCCCAGGCTGGCCCGCCATTGAATGAGAACACCCAGGGGCATGCAGACCTGGCAGGGCCCTTCCCTGGGTTCCTGCACATTGTAGGGGACTTGATTGAGACCCCTACAGCTGGCACGAATCCCCCACCAGCACCCCCCACCCACCCACACTGGGGCCTGGGGATGAGCACGTGTGTGCAGCACCTACCTACTGGTTGTGCTGGGTCCCAATGACCTGGCTCAGTCAGCCCCGTGGTGCGCGTGCACACAACACGGCTTCTGATTGGGCAGTTTGCCCACACGGGGTGGAAGGCATCAATCTGGGTGCTTCCACAAAAGTGACTTCCTATACTTACCTGGCAGGGGCAACACCATGATCATGAAGGTGGTTTTCCCAAGATGAGGCTCATCCATTGCACAAAAGTGCCTTCATCATCATCATCCTTTCTTTGGTTCTTTTTGCAATTGGCTATAATTCTGACTGGGACCCTCTGTAGTTGGTTTCTGGGTCTTCTACTTGTTTATGTGGATCTGGGAAGCCCCATCCTCACTAGTACCCTCTGCCAGCCTCAGGCAACACCCTAATTGGGATTCCAGTGGTAGAAGTGCTTAAACAAGCCTACCAGTTGACTGGCACACTCTGACTAGAACATGGAAAGTGTTAAGAAAGTCTGCCTCCCATGTTCATGATCTGTGTGGCATGTTGGGAGTATGCAGGGGTGTACAGGCCTGGCACACTCATGAAATATTAACAGTACAATTATGGCACCGTGAGGATCTCACCACCATCATATAGTGGATGTTAGGTTTGGATTGCATTTAAAAGCAAAGGGGCCAAATGGAAGGGTCTTTTTGGTCAGCTAAAGCTACCTGAGATTTGGTGGGAGCATAATATATATACTGGCTTTCTCAATGGGAAAGGATACCATTTAAAGAAAAAGATAACAATCTTAATTAGTTATTTTACATTTTTCATTGAAGACATATACTATGTATAACAGTGTGTTATAGGTGGAAGAGAACTAGTACCAAGTGTAGAGCAACTCACATTCATAGTAAAAGCTTTGTAATTTATGGGTAGAACTGATCTTCCTGAATACTCTGTAATTTGAGTTACAGCTGATATTACATTTTTTTGTCATATAGAAAAACAAATTTAAGAAAGATGGGAACTCATCTTACACTTTTACCAACTGCTTGTAATATAATAATCATTAAAAACAACAACAAAGAAACAAAAACAAATGGAAGAACTTGAACAGAATTTAAATCAGCCAACTTTAGGAGTTTTCTGTGGCAAGCATTGTGAGCTTGAATCTGAGGATTCTGTGCCATATTATTCCCCACATCTGGGTTTGGCAGGTGGAGAGGTAGGCTTAATTCCCTCTATCTCAGTGCCATTACGTTGTATTAGTTTTCCATGCTTGCACAGATGCAACTGTAAAAACTTGGTTCAAATGGGAGCTATGAGAGCTTGGGAAAACCCACCTGTAACACCAGCTTGAGTGTGTTTGTGTGTGTGTGTGGGGGGGGGGGTTGGTAACATAAAAAACCTTTACAAAAATTCCCAAACAAATGGCTGAGATTTGTTTCATCATCATCATCATCATCATCATCATCATCATCATCATCATCATCAAAAACATTCAAAAATAATAAAAAGCTCATTTAGCAAACATTGTGCTTTCTGCACTTGGTCAGTAGACTGGATTAAGCAGCTTCCTGTGCTAATGCTATCCTGACCCAGAACTATCCTCCTGATTTACTGCTTGTCCTAATTAAAGAGGTGGACAACTGACCCACACTACCTGCTTCACTCCAGTCACCAGTGTGGTTTGGAACAAGGGTCTTTGAAGCCTATACATTTTCCCCAAAGATTGTTACTGGAACCCCAAAATGCTGTCTTTGAAGGCATGCTGCCATCAAAGACTGTTTTGCTCAGCCCTACCCTTGTGCACTGGATGCGGCATCAGTGTGACAGGGGCATGCATTGCCACCAGGGTTGCTCTGGAACAGACAGCATCCTCATTCTCCCAGTGCAGAGAGTGCTTCACATCTTATCCTGGAACAGAATAGAGTAGGATAGTTGGACCAACTGGGGGCAAAGTGACTGTGGAAATGGCCATAAATGGGAATCATTAAAAAATACTAGTTTTTATGAAAACTGGCCACAGGGCTTTTCTTCTTGATAAAAGGAACAGGCTGTCTGTGATCAGTTAACTGAAAGCCCTGTTCAATGCTGCCCTGTTCAAGTAGGGGAGGTGGCCACACCAGCCAGTAAAATGTTGCCAGGAACTGGGCAAACAGAGCATAGTCCAGCAGAGAAGCTGTCCAAGGAACTAGTCCATTGCCAGTACATTTGGGAAATTACTGGACGTTCCGTTTATCCTTATCTAATTGCCCTATACCTTTTTTCTTTTCTTTTTTTGGCTAGAGGTGGGTTGAAGATTCAGGTCCTGATCTAGTTTGAGCAACATTTAGAGGATAAATGCTTAATGGCTTCCTGTTTGCACAGATTGCCTCATTTTCAAATTCTCCTCAAAATAATAACAATAAAAAGAATATAAATGTATTTTTGAAAGTTTGAGGTCATACCCAATGTATGCAGCTGATTAAGCACACAAGCTGCATACTTGAGCTATGTGTCATTGCCTTATATGCAAGTACAGGAATGGATATGTGGAGAAAGCAGATTGGAAAGAAAAAAATCCCACATGACAACCAAAAAGAAAATCTTGTCTATCACTATTGTTGGCATGATAAAGCAACAGTCCTGGCCAATTTTGAAGGTGAGGATTCCCCTTCCTCCTTCTGAGTGAGGCTCCGAAAATAGATAATTTCATGCTGCCTAGTGGGCAATGCATAGCTGTGATTGTTTTTCCCTCTGAGAATTGGCACAAGAAAGCATAGTAACCAATGTATCTCTATTTCCCCTTCAAAATTCTAGCTACTTCTTGTATGGAAAAGGTACATTTTCTGAGCCTCACAATTTTGTCCACAAAATGACCATGAAAGTAGTAAAGATATTTCCCTACAGACCTCTTCTGGGTTTGATTGCGCCCTCCCCCATGAACCCAGCTGGATGATCTTGGGCTAGTCACAGCTCTCTTCTGAGCTCTCACTGCCCCACCCACCTCACAAGGTGTCTGTTGTGCAGAGAACAGAAAGCTTTGTCAGCCACTTTGAGTCCCCTAAAATGGGTAAGAAAACTGAGGTGGGCATTTACACTTGCAGGAGGTGCTTACAGCCTAGAAACACCTGCTGCCTGCCTAGATGTTCACCCATCACAAACTAGCAGTGGTGCACAAAATTGTGACTAAATGCAACCAGAGACTTACCTGTTGCATCCAGTGGTCAACATTTGAGGTCATTTGAGGTGCCACGCAAGTGTGCTGGCACCTCCGATGACCCCAGACACATTAACAGGGCATAATTGTCAGCATAGTGATAGTGCCAGCACATGTACAGTCACACAGGGAGCTGCAATCAAAATGGTGGCACACTGGTGGCTTCTGCATTGCTCTCAAACATCCAGATCTTCAAGATCCGGATGTTTGAGATGGGGTCTTCCCAGACATCCAGATCTTGAAGATTCCCACCCCCTCATCACTTACCTCACCTTGTCACCGCTGTTGTGCCATCTGGGGACCGGGACACCACTAAGGTGCCCCCAAAGGAAAGGGGGTGCTGGGGAGGTGGTCAGGAGTGCTCCAGTGGTGTGCTGGGCTTGTTTCTAGGCCTTCTGGAATGCCAGACAGGCTTTCTGGAACCTGGAGACTTTTGGTACTGTCTCCAGCTTCCGGAAAGCCTGTTTGACATTCCGGAAGGCCCGGAAACAAGCCTGGGCCACCACCAGAGTGCCCCCAAAGGTAAGTGGGCACTGGGGAGGTGGGTGGGAGTGCTCCAGTGACACCCCAGGCATATTCCCGGGCCTTGAAGGCCTGTATTTAGGTTCCGGAAAGCCTGTTTAGCATTCTGGAGGGCCTGGGAAGAGGTCCAGGGTGCCACCCGAACAGGTAAGGGCTACCCAGAAAGACTGCAGGGGAAGGAGGTTTGGGGTGGGAAGGCCCTGGGAGGGAGGCCCCAGGGAATCCAGTATCCTTAGAAGCTTCATGAATGGATAGGAGGGTCCTATTCAATCCATCCATGAATCTCAGAATTCAGACACATTTGTCCGAATTCCAAATATGCCAAGTTATTTGTGCACATCCCTATTCCCTAGTGAAAATGCTAGTACATGTTAGTCTCGAATTTGGTATAGATAATGTGGAAAGAAAATTACTGGTCATTTTGCTGACATATTCTCTCATACTGAAAGTATACTGGTTGGATTAAACCATAGGTGTGACTGCAGCCTAAAGAGGGAGACTCTAGTGAAGAACCTATTCTATAAATGAACAGGGCACCTTTTCAATCCAGTATTTCACTAGTGAACATCCAGATCACTGTATAGATGCTCTCTTGATGGAATGCACTATTTTAAGTGAGTGTTCCATTCTTGGTATGTCACTTCTCTTCAAATCTTTTTGAGTCACTTGTCTTGTGATTCAGGCTCCCCCTTCTCCACAATGGGGGAATACAGTGCCTTGCCAGCAGAAGTGCTTGCTCATACCCAGGAGGCAAGGCACATGGAGTCTGCAGACCACATGCCTCATCTCATGGTTCTCTTTTAAGCTATGGAACAAAATTTGCCCAGTTTCAAAGAGACAGAAGAATAATAATTGGCTTTTATATTCCACTTTTCTCACCCAGTTAAGGGGACTCAAAATGGCTGGCAAAGCTTTCTATCCTTCTCCCCACAACAGACACTCTGTGAGGTAGGTGGGGCTGTGAGAACTCAGAAGAGAGCTGTGACTAGCCCAAGGTCACCCAGCTGCTTCCTGAAGGAGTGTGGAATCAAATCCGGTATTCCCAGATAAGAGTGTGGCACCCTAACCATAAGACCAAACTGGCTCATAGCATGGGTGCAGAAATGTTCCTAGGGATTTATCATTTGTGGTGCATTGAAAAATACATCTGGGTGGAGCATGATGAAGGAAAGTCACTCACATAGTCATTTCAAATTCACACAGTGGCAATAAGAGCACCTGAGTGTGGCCAGTTGTCAAGGCACAAAGCAGAGTATCTGAACCATATTCTCAAAGTTTATTCAAGAGCAGATTACAAAGAGTTTAGTGCAACAGAAAGTACATAGTGTGCATTCTATCACAACTTGGTTCTCATAGCCCCATGCTATATTCAGACCAGCAGCTTGTACAGAAATTAACCACAACACAATGGGGAAGCAAAATCTGTGATGAAAGCTAGCAGAGATGACTGGGTCTGGGAAAGGAGCAAAGATGGCAGTGCAGCAGACAAATTGCTAGTGTTCAGATATCAGTGCCCAAAATGATATTGCAAATCTCTGCAACATAAAATCATTAAAATTGTTGGCACGTACGAAATCTATTTTCCGAATTGAAAAATACCTGGTTTATAAGATGCCCCATCCGTTAAGACAGCAACTCACTTATGCACGATTTGAATTGACTGACTCCATGATGAAGTATGGTAGATACCTTCAGATACCTTATCAAGATAGACTGTGCATCTGTGGGGCAACAGAGGGCCTATTCGCACTTGGCTTTATTCTGGAATATATCCTGGAATAGGGATTTGCTGTCCATATGCTAGTGCAGGTTTCAGCAGGCCCAAAGTGAGGTCTGCTAGAGTCTGCATTAGCATGTGGGCCGCAGCCCCCTATCCTGAGATATACTCCAGGAAAAGGCCAAGTGCGAAAAGGCCCAGAGGTTGAAAACCTCGCACACATTTTGTTTACTTGCCCCTTGTACTCTCAGTTAAGAACAGCATGTCTGGATCCCCTTTTGCAAAATATGGCATTTTGGAATGCAAAGCAAAAAGTGAACTACCTTTTGCAGACAGAGAATGCTCAGGCAACATATAAGGTAGCTTTGTACTTGGTTAAGGCAGCCCGGCTCAGGAAACTTTTCATTGAGTCTAATGGAGTGCCTTGTAAGGGTGATGAGGATATGTAACTATAACATACGTACAGACCTGATTTTACTCTTGTTTATACTGATTTTATTCTTTTATGGTTTTATCTTTGTATACTTGATACTTGATATGGTCAAGCGACTAATCAATAAAGTTTATTCATTCATTCTTCATTCATTCATCCCTCTCTCAGCCTGAGGGAAGTAAGCCTTTCAGAACACTTGTGGACCTTTGGAAGCACTCTGTATGCTTGGAGGCATCACCAGGAAGGGGATGTAATGCTCCAAAGGCCCTTGCTAGCCACCCCTTAATCTCAGTATGGATGCAGGCTCAGACTACTATCTAGTGATCACAGTAAAGAAAGGATTTGCCTTAATTATTGTTTGCAAGTGTCAGATGAAGAGACATATTGATCTTACTGGTTTCTCTACACCTGTCATACCTTCAGCAAGCACAGCATCCCTACAGCAGAAACCTGTAATGTGCCCATACTTTTCAACAGCATACAGCAGGTGTACTAGCCAAGGATCTATATTTTGTTGAATAGTTTTAACCACAGCTTCGGTAATGCCCCCTTGTGTAGTACTGGGAAGCGGAGAACTTCAAGAAATGGGGGATGAGGGGCTGACAGCAACACCACCAATCCTAGGCCTTGTGGTTAAGGGCAGCAGCACAGAATGCTGCCCAGGGGTAAATGAGTGATAAATAAATTTATAATAAAAAACAAATATACTCATAGAGAAAAATGCAAGAAAGTAATTTAAAGCATTTCCTGAGACTTCAAAGGCATCTATTTAGTTTGAGGCTTTTTAAATGCTGTTTGTACACAAAAGGCTCCTCAGCCTGATAAGTCTTTGTTGATAGCTGATACTGGTTGACATTTTAACATGATTCTGTGTTTGCCAAAGCATCTTACGGTGCCACTTTCAATATCAGAGTCGATCTCGATGAGCATTTGAACGCTTTTGCAAACAAACTTTCTCCAAATGAATAATTGAAGAGAAGAACAGCTTGTGGTGTATGCTTGGAACTAATTTTACTATATATAGTTGGAGTGAATGGAGATACAACCAAAGCCTGCTACCATTTAAATGCTCAGTACTTCGTCTGTTACCTTGACTAGTGTAAAGTTGGTTCCCAAGGTAAAAACTAAGTGGTCTGCTGGCATATGGTATAACCTCCATTTGAGCGCTAAAAGCTGGATACTGTTTTTGTGAAACAGATGTTGCTGAGTGCAGCAATGCACAACCGACTCTATCTAACAGCTGGGAATCCTCCGTGACCCATATAGCTGGAAATAAACATGGTCCTATGCTTGGCAAAAGTAGAAGGAAGCAAATTTTCATTTGTTAAAAAGGGCTTCTCAAAATGAAGAATAAACGTTTCCCGCTTTAACTTGATTTTTATTCACCAGAGCCATCTCTCCGGCAGTTTCATGCAATGGTTTCATATTATTAGAGGCCCCGTTTGCCAGATGAAGGCTGCAGTTGCGCTGACATATAGTGCAGATGGAAAACAAACATCTGCCTCAATCAAGACAGAAGACCAACAGACAGGGCTGACGAATATTCTCTGGCATGGTTCTCTTTTTCAGGAAAGCACATAAATGCTACAGGACCAAAACCACTGGCATCGTCTGGTGCTGTCCTTATGTGGTTACTGACCATGAAGAGAGATGATTAGTGTGAACCCTCTAAGGAGAAGTGGTGCAGATGCTCAGAGTGATACGCTTCCAACTCACTGGGATGGGGTTTGTTGTAGCCATGTATGCTAAGCCACAGAGCAGCTTGGGTTTATTCTTTGCAGTGCTTTTTTTCCATGACATTTAGCACCCATAAATCCTCCCAGTCTTTAGGAGTGAGGGGGAAGGGGACTCAACAAAAGGAAATATATCAGAAGTCAGCCTAGCATTTCCCCTTAGCTCTCAGGCAGAATGGTTGTGCGGTGTTATGTTACCGGTTATTTCTAAGCCGCCTTTCAGCCAAGAAGGCCCCAAGGTAGATCATAAACATAAACGCACATGTATGATTCAGATGGCACAGTAAAACACAAGGGGCAACGCATTTAAAACAGCAAGGGCTTAGAAGAAATTTCAGAATTTTAAAACTAAACTTCAAGGATCAAAGCAGTCATAAGGACATAGGAGGAGCCCGACTGGATTGGGCCACAGCCCATCTAGACCAGCATCCCGACTCACACAGTGACTACCAATTCCTTATGGGCATCTCATGTAGAAGACAAAGGCAAAACCTTCACCTTCTCTTGACTCCCTGCAAATATCTTTTATAGGCATCCTGCCTGACTCTCTAGCCTAGAATGCCTGTCTCTCCAACCTCTCTCCAGCGTCACCATGGGGAAGCTGAGAAGCTTTTTATGTACCTGGAATGCCTTGAGATGGACAATTTGCCCAAGACTGCATCCATATCAGTGATACTGGGTGCTCCTAGAGATCCCCTGGAGACCTGCAGAAAAGAGTGTTTCTGGGAGAGTCCTGATCCATGCCTACCCTAAATGCAAGCTGGAGCCTGATTAATGAATGATAATGAAAGTGGGAAGTGGTAGTCAGAGAGTGGCAATGTAAATTTGCTTGTTTTGTGTTGTAGAAGCCTCCTCTTCTCACTCCCCCATTTGATTTTTGTCCTTTGTAGTTTTATTTTGTCTTGTCCTTCTGTCATTGGCAACCCAAGATGGAGCCCTGAGTGCCAGTGAGGGGAGCTGCCATTGCCACAGTGATGTAATCAGAGAGACATGGCCTGACTCCAGACTAGCTAGCTATATCTGCAATTAAAACAAAAAGCGCAGTAAACTAAAGGAAGACCTGTCGTCCATACTCAATGTCAGCTCCATAGTTTCCTCTATGGAGTGGCAAGAGTTTGAGCGATGCGTGCCATCACGTGGGTTGAGACAGCCAATCAAATTTTGAGCTGTACTTCCTGATTAGCTAGCATCTCGTTGAAGCTTCTCATCATCCTGTCTACATTGAATTGATACTTTAGCTTATCTACATAATGCGCAGGGAGAGTTCTTTATCCCGCACTAAGGTAAATGCGCAGTACCAGGTATTGTTGTAACCAGGGGTGTCAGGGTGCAGAGGCAGACACACGCATGCAGCTCTGTGCTGCAGGGTGTTGCTTACTTGGTGTCTAGGTCCGGTCCAAGTTCACGGGGGTCCAGAGTTCGGGAGGTCGGTGAGACAGTCCAGAAGTCAGGGAAGTCAATCCGTCCAATGGTCAAGCACAGCTCAGGAAACGCGACAGGGTTGCACGGCTTTGTCTGCAACAAGCTCTGGGCACCGCCTGATTCCTTAAATAGGGAATGCTGCACCGCGCCCAGTCTTCCCCAGGTGCCTGATTCTCGCAGCGCGGTGCGTGAGCTGCTTCTGCTTACACAACACTTGCGGGCAGGGTCGGGCGATTCCCTCATCGCTTTCACCTGAGGAGTGTGTGCGCTCCGCTCGGGTGGGGCTCTCAGCGCTTGGGCCGGCAGTGCTTGGGCCGGCAGCGTCTGCTTCTGGGGGTGCATCTGCCTCCTCCTCTCCTTCCGAAGAGCTGGAGTCGGAAGGTGCGCGAGGAGGTGTGACAGGTATATAATGCAACACAACTACTAAAGACTGATCATCCTGTGAGATGGGATGACAGAAACTAAAACGTGCCTGGATGCAGCCATGATGGGAGAATGACGATTGGCTTACAAGGGAAAAAAATCTAAATAGTTGATGGAAATTTCTTCTTCCATTCATCAGACTTTCACTCGAGGTGCAGGTGAGAGGATTACCTGAGAGAGAGAGGGACAGGGGCAATGTGTTGTTGAATGCCGATCAGCCCAAATTAAGGCCATGGCCACACCTTCACTTGTCCATCTTCAGGTCTGACTGCTCACACTTTCCCTTTCTATCCATTTTATTTTTGGACTTTTTACTCACCATTTGGACTTTCCTATGTTCAATTCAAAGCAAAGTGAATGTGAACGAAATTCACATTTGTACAAATAGAGCCACTTTGAATGTGGTAGTTCTTGGAATACTATTCAAATCCAATTTGAATCCCTGCCACCAAATGCACCGCCAAATCTGCTTGAAATCCCTCTGTAAGTTTCAAATCCTCTCTGAATCTGCTTTAAATCTGCTCGGAATCTGCTTTAAATCCACTTTCAATCTGCTGCATATGTGATTGGGCAGCCACTTTGCTGCTCCCCACATTCACAAATATAACAAAGCTTCAAACGAATGCACAAAAGAATTTACTTTGCATTTGAATGTCAATCTTCAAATGGAGCCAGCATTCAATTCGAATATGATTGTAGGAATTCATATGAACTTTGAATGTGAGGAATATTAATGCACATTCCTACTTGGGAACCAGTTGTATATGTTATTAAACAGTCCCAGCTACTGCTGAACATCAAGCAACAATGATGAGTCCAGGAGCACCCCAGATTGCTCACCCTCACCTGAGCAGGATACCCTCTAACTTCCTGGACTTGAGACCCAAGACACACACAACCTCCATCTTACCCAGATTCAGTTTCAGTTTAGTGGTCCATACCAGCCCATTACGGCCTCCAGGCAATGATCAAGCACCTGAACAACTTGACTCCGATGTAATGGAGAGATATAGATGGATATCATCAGCATTTTGATGACACTTCAAATCCCAGGATGACTAATCCCAACAGCTTCATTTAGATGCTGAACAGCTAAAGGGTAGAAGCAACCCCTAAGGAACTCCACATGAGTGTTCCTGAGAAGCCAAACAAGAAAACCCAGCTGCTACTTTCTATAGCCTCCCTCAGAGATAGAAAGAGAACCACGGTAAAACAGTGCCTCGCAGTCTCAGTCCCTAAAGTTGCTCCAACATGATACCATGGTAAATGGTATCAAAAGCAGCCAAGAGATTGAAGAGAATGATCAGGATCACATTGCCCCTGTCCCTCTCTCTCTCTGTAATGTCACCCACCAGGATCGCCGGGGCAGCATCAGTACCACAGCCCTGGCTGAAACCGGACTGAAACGTGTCTAGATAATCAGATTCCTCTAAGCATGCTCTGCAGCTAAGTAACCACCAGCAGCACCTTACTCCAAAAGGGGATATTAGCAACAAGGTGGTAATTATTTAGTACATCTGGACTGAGGTTCCCTTAAGGAGCTTCCTTAAGCTTCTTTGGCACCTCTCTCACTTTCAGTGAGGCATTTATCATCTCCTCAACAAGGTTTTATTAAGCAGTTTGTACAAATGTCAAGGAGACAAGCAGCTTGGTCACTTCCTCAGATGACAATAATGAAACTGATCCAAAATAAAAGGATCAAATGGTACACAGGATACTTCAGTCCCATTCTTAGAGTACATACATTGTCAGAGAGCCTAGTTTGTTCTGCTGTCTTATATGTGGCAGACAGAGGATTGTGTTCCACCACCAGTCCAGTGGAAAGCAGCAGCAGGCAGGCAGCAAAACGTCTTTATCAGATAAATACATTTGAGACTGCACCCTCCGGAGAAATGTTTTCTATTTAAAATTAGTTCTACCTCTCAGGATGGTGATCAAATAAATCTAAAGAGTTCTCATTTATATTAATTACTCTGCACATTTCAGTTTGGGTGCTCACAGAAAATGTTTCATATAATTTACTTATAATTTGTTGTGAGTTACATCTTAGCTAGCTATAAAAGTCATAAAATGAAGGGGACTTTAGCAGTGGAAGTTGTTCAGCCATTCATGAAATTGAGTACTAAAAGCAGCTGTCTGTAAGGGGCTACACTTTACATATAAGTGCATGAATAAGATCTCAGACCCCAATCTCTCTCTCTCTGACTGCCTCCAAACAGCAGGCTGATATAGCAACAGAAAGCAATAATGCAGGGTATTTCTCCCTCAGAATTATTGCTTCCTGTATAGGCAGTAGGGATGTGCACCAATGTTTTTTTTGCATTCGAATTTGAGTTGAATCAAATGTGATAACATTCAATTTGATTAGAATGTTTAGAATCCAAATGCAACAAAAAACAATTTGAATCCAATACATTCAAATATATTCATTCGAATGCTAGATTCGAATTTGAAGATACGAATTTGACAACATTCATATGTGTTATACATATCTGTATGCATTTCGTACGCATCCCGTATGCATCCTGTTTTCGTTCCATATTATAAGCGCAAATGCATATACATACGTAGATATTTGTACAGATACGTATGTAATACATACGTATCTGTACACTTGAATGATTCGAACCATCCAAACAAATGTTTTGGAACATTTGAAAATCGTTCAAATGTTTAAATTCGACTGTGAAGACATTCTATTTGAATTCTAATGTCCACATTCGATCGAATTCAATTGAATTTTGAATGTTTAAAACATTTGTGCACATCCCTAATAGACAGTGCTAGCCCTAGTTCTGTCTGTGTGTGTTCTGGTGATGAACATCTGGGCAATTCAGCCACCATAAAATTCCTGGATGGATGCATTACCACCTCCACACACACATGGTCAAGCTGTTTCAGACTGCATGTATGCACCCTGGATGGAGTTCTGATCACTGCTCAGTCCAGAAAAGTATGTCCCTAAAAATATTGAAGTTGAAAAACCTGCTACCAGTGCCGGGTTTCCAGCAAAAGTTAAAGGCACTTTTTAGGGACGAAAATACATGAAACAACCCCACCTTAGCAACTCCACAATAGCACTATTTTTGTCTCATGTGGACGCATCCTTTCTGTGTGCATGAGAGATACACAGAGAGAGTGCATAAATGCACATGAAAAAAGTCTTAAGAGCATAGAAGGAATTTTCCTACCCTCTAGCTCTTCACCCAGCAACTTCAGCTGGTGGTCACACCTAAGGTTTAATCCAACTTCAGTCCTCCTTCAGAGCAAAAGAACAAATCAGCAAAGTGGCCAGTAATTTTCTTTCCACATTACATATCCAAAAAGTGAATTTTCTGAGTTATTTAACCCAGAAAGAAAACAGCTTGTCACTTTGCTGATGTATCATCTCACTCCAAAAGAGGACTGAAGCTGGATTAAACCTTAAGTGTGACCACAGCCGTCCTTCTATTACAAACCGGCACTTAAACCATGGCGTGGATGGATGGGAAGATTAGTCTGAAAGAAAAACAAAACAAATAGGAGATACAAACACTCCCTCCTCCCCCTCTCATAATCCGACTTTCTCCATGTAGAGCAGAATGTTATTTTAAAGATATGTTAAAAGACCAAGAGACATGGTTTGCCCATCACATTAACTGAAGTACAAACTTCAGACAGTGGAAATTGTGGTACACTATATCTATTTCCATAATTTCTAATGTGCTGGCTGGTCAGGTGGCCTGACTGTGCTGATTCTGAGAATATCCTACAAATACCTATCTTGTTTCACTATTTACAGCAAAGTTAAGGCTACTTAATCATTATGATACATGAGCACCCCACCTGCCCTAAGCTCACTGTGACTGCATCTTATAACATGCAGAGTACTGATGACTTCTGGGTCCATTTTCTCCCCCACTTATTTTTCTTAATTGTTTTCCTTATTTTTTTTTCTTCTGGATCCATTTCCTGTATGTCCAAAATTAATGCTACACTATAACCTTTGAGCACAAAAAAGGCAAGTTTTGATATGTGTGTGGGGATAAGGTGCATGGCATAATGAAATTTCACATTCTCCTGGCCAAAGCAAGCTCTCTGGTCTAGCAAGAGTTATAGTCCTCCATTACGGTGATGGAGGGTTAGTCTGTGGTCAAACATAACAAAAGGGGTGTCCTGGAGTCACATCAGAGAGTAGGAATGTACATGAATATTTGTAACATTTGATGTTCATACAAATTCAGACATTCGTATAGGAATCAAATGTTATGACATTCGTTCATTGACATTCATATTCGTATGAATGTTTTGGAACACTCATGCAAATGCTTTGGAACATTCATGAAATGGGTAGGTGGGAAAGCAGCTGCGCCAGTCACATCTGCAACGGATCCAGTCACAGCTGCATTTAACATGGATTGAGAGTGGATTCAAAGTGGATTCAGGGCAGATTTGATGCTTTCAGAGCAGCTATGTATTGGATACGTATTGGATACATATTGGAAATGTATAGGATGTGTATTCAATATGTATCCGATATGTATGCATTTGTATCGGATACTTGTATGAAATCGTACAAATATATCCATATCAAATAGAATCCTACCACATTTGAAGGGGATCTATTTGAACAAATATGAATTTTCTTACACTGATACAAATCAAATGCAAACAGACCCATTTGTGCACATCCCTATCAGAGAGACCATGTGTGTCTCTTGTGTGCCCAAGCCTTCTCTAATTCACCTTTTCTAGCAAAGAATATTTAGGAAAGGGGAAAGGGCAGACTGGTATGTGAACAATCCTGCCTCTAAGCTGCCTCAGAGATGTGTGTGTGTGTGTGTGTGTGTGTGTCTGAGCACAGCTTTAGTAGTGCCTGGCTTGGCTGTCTTGTTCATTCACCCTAAGGCTGGGTAGTGTCCAAGGGTATTTCCGCACAGGCCACTAGGACCCCATTAAGCACCTGATAAGGACACATATAACACACATCTGCAAGGTACCTTCCACACAGCAGGACAGGTTAGGGCCACTTCAAGGACGGCGCTTCCACACAGACTCACATGAGATCTTTCTCTAATGGGGTCTAGAGACCACCAAAACTGGTTTTCGGGAAGACATGAAAAATTAGGTCCTCAAACTGTTCTTGCCTGCAAATTCCGGATCAAAGGATGACTCTTCTGCACAGGGACAGGAGAGGGAATGCATTTGGCGGGATAGGAAGTCACCATGTTGAGCACAGCCGGGCAGCCATGGGATCTCAGGCACACTGCTGATTGGTGGGCAGTCTGTCCCTGACATGCCCACACACAGTGGAAACAAGCGGTGACTGATGGCTGAGTGCTCCAATCCTGTGGCACCTTGGGCTGCAGGGAGGCCTGTTCCTTCTGGATATCAGTGCTTTGGCATCCGCACAGCAAACACATGATGCGTTCCTTGCTATCTGTGCTTCCCACGTGAGTGCGAATGCATTAAGCCTCATTTAGATCCATCCTTATTTCAGACAGATCTTCGCAGGGATGGATTTCAGAAATCTGGGGCCCTTTCTGCACTGGGCCTTATTCGGGATTATATCTCAGGATAGGGACCAGCCATCTTCATGCTGGTCCAATCTATGGTAGGCCATACCAGGGCCTACCATAGTCTGCACCAGCATGCAGATGGTTGGTCCTCATCCTGAGATATAATCTGAAATAAGACTTAGTGCGGAAAGGGCCTGGATTTCCTTAATCCAGATTTCAAGCGGTAAGCGCAGAAACACCCCCAAAGTCATAATTTTCATAAGGCCTTCAGTGTGATAGTAGTATCAAAAAACAAAAAGCACTTGATTTTAGTAGCTCTTTGTGAGGTATAAGAAATAGCAAAGCCTAAAAGACATTTTCCATGTCTGTCCCTAGAGTTTATGACTCTGGCAAGCAGCAGTTCAGTATATTAGTACCTCTTGTAATCCTTCCAGCAATTAGGAACTGCTTCATTATTTAATAATATTTTTGGCTCAAATTGCAATTATCCCTCAGCTGTGGAAAACAAAATTTTTCAAAATGAGATCACATACCTTCAGAGTGTCAGGCCTGAGAAAGAAATAAGTGTATGTGTGCACCTGCATTTGTGCAAAAACAAATGCACATATGCACTGAGAGATGCATACCTGTTTCTCGCTTTCTCCTTCACTTCTATTCTTCTCACCAGAAAATGGTTTTATTCTTCAATTTAATAGTCTAGTCATTTAAAAAGTGAAGCACATTTCCCCCTCTTGATTCAAGCTGAATTGAAAGGAGGAAATGTTTGTGCTTTGCATGAACATACAACAAATGTTTGCATGAAGGAAGCCCCCATTCCCTCCCTTGCATCCCAGCATGCCTTGTCTTCCACTCACCTTCTGCCGCCACTGCCGCCTCCTTTATGACCATCTCTCCTACCCCATTCCAGCTCAGAGGGTCAACCCAGCCTTTCCAGAGGCGCGTATGTTTGTGAATCATAGGGAATCGTGCAGCTACTTCAGCTATGCATGTGCCTCCAGGAGGGTTGGTTGAGGCTCTGAGGGGGGTAGCGGTGGTGAAGCTGGTGAGAAACAAGATGGCGGCAGCCAGACTTCAAGGTGAAGGGAATACATGTGAAGTGGGGGACAAGTCAAGGGTGCAGCCATGAGGAATGTGGTAGGGTGTGGATAGGGTTCCACTGGTCCTCTGGAGGCTCTGTGTTGATTCCCCCACTTGAGCTTCCTCCACCCTGAAGTGGAGATGTGGCCGTAGTGAATTTGTATTGAAGTGATTAAAAAAACCTCTCCGGTTGTATATTAAATTATATTTTTAAAAATATAACGGTAAATGTTTTTATATATATGTTATTTTAGTATTACAGGCCTCTCTTTCTCTTTCTCTTCACTTGCACTCTATCCCCACTCTGCACTATAGTCATCTTAGAACGTATCCTTTCAGGTACTTATATATATATATGAAGAAAGCTTCTATTTTTTCTCCTTTACTATTAATAGATGCCAATAGCATCTAGAATCCTTCCTTTGGCTACTTGTTTTCCCACACTTAATATTCTAACTGAAATCTTCAATTTTTTTTCTCCCACATGTTTCCCCACACATTATAGTTAATTGTTAGCCAAATGTTCTTTATACACAGTGAACCTGTGCTTCTTCCTGTCTGATTTACTAAACTTCTCCTTAAGTTTTCAGTAAAATGAGGAATCATGTACCATGGAAAATGGTCATGTTTCAGTGTATTGTACACTATGCTGCCCCATTTTTATTTAATAAAGTAGCGATTTCCAAATTGCATTGCTTATTATGCTAGATCTGGAATACATCACTATTTTGTTTGCTAGTCAAAAGATGCTATTGGGAAACACGGAACAGCAAGGGGCCCTGGCCTGTGGTAGGAAAGTGTGATTTCTCCATAGAAAACTAATACCCAGCTGCTCCATAGACAGCAAAATGGCTGGAAGAAGATTGAGAAGAAGCAGGTGCCACAGATGGGACCAGACCACATGGTCAGTGGAATAAGCCTATTTTATTCCTCCAATCAGTATCTCAGTATCTTACATCAATATTTTAAGGCCTTGTATCATCATGTGTTAGAAATCATTGAGGACCCATGTTATTAATACAATGAGGATATTTTAATAAGCATGTCATTTGATGCTCTCTCTCCTGGTGCAGCACATCCATAAAAAAAACAGTGTCAATAATTTAAAGAGTCTTATGCATCTATTCTACATTAACTAGAACTACCGTATTTTCTGGCGTATAAGACGACTGGGTGTATAAGACGACCCCCAACTTTCCAGTTAAAATATAGAGTTTGGGATATACTTGCCGTATAAGAAGATGACCCCTGGCGTATAAGACAACCCCTGACTTTTGGGAAGATTTTCCTGGGTTAAAAAGTAGTCTTATACGCCAGAAAATACAGTAATCATGCTCTGCCAATGGAAATGCACAGAATGCCTTATGAACTTTAGAAGATTCATCACACCCTGACTTTTCCTTTCCTTTTATTTTCTTATTCCACATTGAAAATTATGGATAATTTCTATCTCATTTTAGGGAATGAGACCACATAGTGGAAAGCTTTCATATATTTTCTTGAAAGTAAATCGTGCACCAGAAGCAACCTAACCCTCCCTGATTGTGACACAAAGCTTACCTGGCATGTCCAGGTGGTGAGCACTCATACCTTTTCTGGTGTGAGGGGTCACCTAAGGTACCGTGCAAGTGTACTGGTACCTCAGATGACCCCTGACATGACTGCGTGTGTGCAGAATGTCATTGTCACCATAGCGCCAATGCCGGTGCACGTGCACTCACACAGGGTGCCTCTATGAACATGGTGGCACCCCACAGAGGACTGGACACATGGCTGGATCCAGGTAAGTTTCTGGATGTGTGAGGGCTAGGCTTTTGTGTACTAGCATTTCCTAGTGCCATTGCTAGTATATGTTAGTCTCCGTGATGACCGCGGGGATCAGGTAACTTAGTTCGAGATAGGAATAGGTCTATGTTAGTTGATGGAAAAGAGGCATGGTTTACAGAGTTCCATTAGGATGGGGTAAGCTAGCTCCAACGAAGAACCAATCAGAGACAGAGAACATCGGAGAAAGGATATAAAATGTCAACCAACAAGTGAAAGTGGTTCTTTTGCCTGGGTAAACTCATCTGAGGGGTGGGCAGGAAAAGAAATGGGCTAGTGGATGTTTCCGAGGGGAACTGAGGCGTTTAGTCCTGAATACTCAGAAAGCACAAAAAGAATATAAACATAGAGTTCAGTTGAGAATGTTATATGAAGTTTGGGTGCCTCTTTCAAGAAGTGTAATCATTAAAGCTTATTACTTGAGTTCAAGTTACAAGTGCCTACATGTCGTGTGTTGAGAGGAGATAGTCCTCATTGAGTACTGAATAACAGTGAAAGTAAATGAAAGAATCCACAAGAGCAAGAAATGGCTTACACTGTTATCCTTTCTCACTAACAAATTCAAGCAGAGAGGAGGAGTTTGCCACAGCTGGGCGCTTGATGACACGGGGCTGCTTTGATTGGAACCAGGGCTGAGTGCCCCTGGGGCAGCAGGGTGTTGGGTGAGGTGCTGGCCGTGACAGTCTCTTCTGCACCTTTCCCATCCAATAGATGGAAAGGCAAGTGCAGAAATGCCCCAGGACTGCCAGAGCATTGGAGAAGTGGTGATATTTCCATTGGAAACTCCCTTAGATCTTTCTGGGCCATTTTAAGTTGCATCTCCATTATGCAGCAAACGTGTCTTGGCCAGGGATGCCCTGAGGCTCTGGTTAAGGAGTTTTTGCTGCATAATAGAGATGAACCTTAATCATGGTCCAAGGAATAGTGGTGGTACTGTATGTGCAGCAAAACTGAAAGTGCAGCAATTTGCCCATACTTCCTCCTGTTATATTTTTTATAGACGTTCTGGCTGAGAGAGTTGAGGAAATGCTCATCCAATCTGCAGATGATAAAAAAAACTGAGAAGAGTCACTAACTCTCTGGAAGAAAGGCAGCAGATTCAAAAAGTTCTAGAATAGTAGGCTGAAAGAAACAGAACTTAACAGGGAGAAATGCAGGCTACTTCCATGTGCAGGGACTATTTTGTACCAGATTGAATGATCTGAGTCAAGGCTGGAGTGGCAGTCTATGATGGAGACCATGTGCCATTGTACTGTGGCATGCCAACATGGCCCAACTTTGGAAGTCCTGTTCTAGCCTCCAAAGTTGCTGCTTCAGCTTTTTCATTGAGGCTGTTTCCAGGAGTTGTTTCCAGGAATCTGGCAAAATGGCATTGGGCTCCAATCACACCAGATAGATCACACCAGCTATTTTTGTGGTAAGTAGGTGAGCCAGTCTACCTTGGGGAATGCTTGGAAGACCACTTGAAAGAATGGGCTCTAGTGCCAACTTTACTCTGCTCCAGTGTCTCACTCCATGTGGATGTGGTGTTCCATAGGAACCATGACCTCTTGGTGGTCCTCAGTGAGGCTGAGGTGTTCCTCACAGGCTGCTGGTCTGGGCCAGAGCCTGCATCTGGGTAATAAAAATGAAAATGAGTGAACCAAGAACTGAATGGAGAAATCTGTTGCCTCAGTGGCAGCACTTGTGGAAAGGACTTGGGGGTACTAATAGATCAAAGGTGACCACGGACACCGACCTAACCTGAGAATGTACTGATGAAGAAGGCAAATGCCATATTGGAATTTACAGTATTAAGAGAAGCACAAAATCTGAATCCCAGGCCTCACTTGGATTATTGTGTCAGGGTCTGGGCATCTCATTTTTTAAAGGACATAGATAAACTGGAGCAATTTGTATGTGGTGGCAGGAGGTTGCAAAAGGGCCCTGCTCAGCACATGATACATGGCACTAGGCCTGTCCTGGAATAGGCCATCCAGGTGTAGATGGACTTTCTCTGGGACATTGGGACTGCTTCACATGGGAACAGTGTCTGTAGAAGCTGTCACAGCTGGAATGCTCCAAGCACCACAATTGTAGAAATGACCATGAATAAGGCACCATCCACGCCATCTCCATGTCAGAGTGGGTGGCATGCAAACTACTGAACTACTGAGCATCAGTCACATGGCTGAGGCCCCAGTGGCAAGCAGAATGCTATTGTGAGTTGAAGTCAACTTACAGAACAAAACCCCCTGCCAGAATCATGCCCAGGGATCAAGACTGGGACTGAAAGTTTGCCACTGTTCCAGATCTCCAGCAGCATTTTCTACTTTGATTTCCCCCCTTTGAATTGACTCCTTGTTTGCTCCCCACCTCTAGACCCCACCCCATATCCACCAAACCTGAGAATAGTTTGTCCTGTCTTCCTGAGGGATGAGGAAGTCTGGCATGGAATGGAAGTGGAAGTATTTGGATGCCATGCTCCCTTGGCTGATGAATGATTCAGTCCAAGTGGACAAGTGAATGCAAAGTGAATTATGCCAAACTCTGGTGATGTTGAAGTGTTTTCTGGTGCTACTGAGATGCCATAAAAATAGTATAGAACTTTATGCAGAGCTTATTGTTGTAAGGAGAACTTGCAGATCTCATCAAATTCCCAGGTGCTTCTGTGGGATGCTGTTTTTGTAGCCACTAACTCCTGTGCTCCAATCCTGCTGCTGTAATCGCAGCCACTGTCACCTTCTCTTCCCTTCATACAGCCTGTGGTTTGACAGCTACATAACGTGACATGGCTCTTCCTCTGGTTATCACTGGAAAGGTTTGTCTGCCATGAAGCTGAGATAACATCCCTCTTTACTGAACCTTGTTCTAGTTATCTCTTTTGCTGTAGGGATATGCAGCTTCCCAGAAGTCACCTCCTTTATCTTTTCTAATGTCAGGTATGACCTGAATTTCACACTAGCTACAGTTACTTGCTTTAACTTGCTACAATTCCCTTAACTTGTAAGGATGGCACTAACAACATGTGCTTCTACCAGTGTGAATACCACTATCAAGAGCAATGCAAGGATGTATATCCAAACAAAGATAGACAGCTGCAGTGCTGGAAAGCTGTGCTGATCAACACCTTTGCAACATAGTGCTATGTTCTGCATGCTTCGTGCCATTGAATACCCATACCCCCAAGATATTTTCCCCACTTCTGAAATCAGGGTTCTTCTATTTTATTTATGTCTTAAGAAAGCTTATTTGAATTAAATATGACTCTAACCTCTAACACACATAAAACCATAAATTACCAGACCCACAATGCCCTGCATTTTTAACCCAAAAGGATTTGTGCAAGCAATATGATGCCTACCCTCTTGTAGGCAGATACCAATTAGGTTAGCAATTAATTTTACTCATCCCTTCTAGTCACAAGCTAGTTTAGAGTATGTTGAGTAGCTCATGTAGCAAACACAGCTCAGGTCCTTCAAAAGAATAAAAGATTCAGTAGACTTAGGCTGTGGCCACACCCTCATTTTAAACCTTCTTCAGTCCATCTTCAGGCCTGACTGCTCAGACCTTTTCATTTTTATCTGTTTTATATGTGGACTTTCCATTCAGGAAATAAATAAAACAGAAATGAAAAGGTCTGAGCAGTCAGGCCTGAAGATGGACTGAATAAGGTTTAAAATGATGGTGTGACCATGGCCTTAGAAGAAACCGATGTAGATTTGCTGCTGTCTTCCTTTCTTCAAACATACAACTTCATATGATCTTTTCATCTTAGTATTGGCAGGGTAAGCCCTGCTCATTCACATACATTATGGAATATGGACATAAGCTTTGACTTCTTTTGTTTTAAAATCTAAGCCCTGGGCACTATATTAGAATTACATGTGAGAATAGGAAACTACCATCTGGAAAGGAGTTGCTAATGAATGCTAAATTGAAGAAGAAGCCTTTAACCTTTTATAAAATACACATTTTATTTAGTTAAGTCCCACAGCCATAACCACATCATCATTTCCATACCATATGTTTCAGATTAATACTTCTCCCATTTCTAACTCCTCCTTTTTTCTTCTTCCTCTTCTGACTTTTTATCTTTTTTTTAGCAGTAAAAAATAGCAGACTTTTGTCCAAGGTCCTTATGTTCTAATACCAGAACCCTTGATCAAGTAAAGGAATATTCAGTGCTTTCCTAACATGCAGCTTCTTAATAAATGTTGCTTCCATGTATGGCACTTATATTAAGAGACACCACTATAATCCTAATTAACTTCCTGAAGCCAGATGATTACTAAAACAAGCTATCACACCATCAGGAAATTAACCTTTAAGAGGTGAAAAAGCCCAGTTCAGAAATTGCCACTCACTTATCTCAAATAACAATAATGTCAAGATTTAATCTTGGCCTTCAGTTATTAAACCTTTTCTCATCAAGCCAAGATTCCGCTACTGTCCATACACCTAAGTGGATTATACAGTTAATCAGAATATAATTAAGGGGAAGTCAGCCACATTATTCACAACATAACCTGTGCAAATATTGTATACATGGTTATATATCAGAATAGATGTCACTATCTGCCAGTGGGGTGAAGTTTGGTTCCTAGTGGATATATGGATAACCCATAAAGTTCATAAAGTTCATTTGCTTGCATTTGGTCGTTCTTTCTCTCCACTCATTTTCATATGTGCGAGGGGCCCTTAATTTCAGGTCCTGTCTAAGTTGCACCCATTTCAAAGGGGGTAGATTAGTGTTCCAGCATATGGTTGGAATTCCTCTCTCTCACACCCACAGCTTAAAGAATGCTATGGAACTCATCTGGAGATCCAAGTTTTGAATCGCATCCCAAGATTGAAAACCTTACTTAATGTGGGGATAAAAAGTTTGCTTTCAAAGCTTTTTTGATGGCAACCCACCACATTCTGCCTCTTTCTTATTCCTTGGCCCTTTCTGCACTAGGCATTATTCCAAAATTTATCCAGGAACAACGCTCCTATTATTATAATACAGAATAAGGCCCAGTATATAAAGTGCACTCCTGTGTGCACTTGGGTGTTTAGCAGTAATGATCTTTCTTGCTATCCCATCTGATCCAGGCACAAAATGATGCACAAGAACACTGCTCTTTTCACTTGAGAAAGGCTGCAACCTCCCTCCCTCTTTTTGTGTTCTGTTTCTCTTTCCCATAGCCACCTACTCTTTTTCTGTGATAAGAGAGTGCTCTCCCATGGTAGCATATATGAAAAGTTGGCAATACGATTAGAGGCAGCCAGGGAAGAGGGTGACACCTGAAAGCCCCTTGCCATGGTACATTCATTCACATTTCTTATTCTTCTTGCACCACACGTTGTTTGATTTGCAAAGGCACAGGTACCTTAACATGTTGTGGGCTTCCCTGGAGTGAAAGGGAAGTGGATGGGTAATATGTCCCTGTGAATATTCCCATCAACTAAAAAAAGAAAAGAAAACTTTTAAAGAAGGGGGGGATGAGATGGCCATGCAAAATGCACATGCATAATTGAGGATGTCCTGCTCATCACTAGTACACTTTGGCCCGCTTCCCATTACAAGCTTAAAATGTTTTTCCTAAACCGAAATAGAACTGGATGCTAACACGAATTTGCCTGATCCCATTACTTTCAACTTAACCGCATTTGATCCGGATTCTGAGGATTGTACGTGGCGTACGTGACTCATGGGGGCACTCAAGTGGCTACTTTCTAAAAGCCACTTTTCGGGGCTGCCCTGCCCTTTTCCTCCTGGTGTGAAAGCGTTGCCCATAAGGGACCCCTTCATGGAGCTTAACTGGGTGGTTGGGTGACTACCACTTGCATGGGTGGATGAAAAATGGCACCAGGAAACCAGTGATTCTTTCCCCTCCTCTCCCCATTGCCCAGGGCACACAGCAGTGGCAACTCAAGCCCACTTCACCGGCTCACTCCACAGCCACAGCCTTAAACATCTCCCAGAATCTGCAGCTGCTTTCCTTTCTTTCCCTTTCTAAAGGTCAGAATTTTCAAAGAGCCAGAATTGCGCAAATTGCAACATTGTTATCAGGTGTGAAGTGGGTGGATTGCTACAGTGTAATGGTTGCTTATGGGGTGGAGTTTTACAGTGAAATCACTATCTTTGGAAGCAAGCTATTTGGGGAGGGAAACCCTAAACATGCATTCTCATCCCACTAAAATGGTACCATTCCCACAGCAAGAAATGTAAAATGTTTCAAGTGCATGAACCAGAGCGAGACCTGTTGAAATGAGTGTTAACCTTTACAATGCTTTGGGGCGATTTAACATGCAGAAAGCGTGTTAAGCCAACCTGATGTGGGGACTGCGAGAATCGAAACCGTTTTGAAAACATTTTAAGCTTGTAATTGGAACGCGGCCTTTAGCTACCTCAGGGCGTGTCCCCATGCATGTTTGGTCCAGTACCAAAATCAATTTCAGCAAGGGGTGTTCCCATGCATTTTTTATTTGGTCTGATTTCTGCAGATCAAATTGCCCAAAACTGTTCCAGACCAGGACTAAATTTGGTATCCAAAAAAACAAGTCTGGGCACAGTTTGGGGGTCTTGCACGCATTGCTTAGAGAGCCAAGCCTGTGCATGGAGACAGTCCCAGGCTATTTGGGGAGGAGATTGGCATTCACGTCACTGGAAGGTGGGGTGTACTTGCCATTCCTTCCCTATGCATTGGAGATCCCAACTGCTGAGATTTTTGGGGAGTGAAAAAATCCTGATCACCCAGGCAGGCAGGCAGGCAGGCAGGAATTTTTGTCCCTTTTTCATGGCAAATATTCCACCCTCATTTTCCGATTGCCAAGGCAGGCAGGAATATTGCTTGACTTTGTCCCTTTTCCCAAATATTCCACCTCTGTTTCCTGTTCAACAAGGTGATCATGATAATGGCTTGATTTTCTCCCTTTTAAGCTTGACTGGCATTCTCGCAGTTCCCAGTGGAGCAGATGTGCACAAAACTGCTCGTAGCAGCTTTGGGTTTAAAAAAATTATTTTAAAATTTATTAAACTTAAATTAAACATTTTCTATGCCTCCCAGCCCAGTCCTGGCTTTCTGTGCCACTAAGGGAGGGGGGGGATATGGCATTTGCAGCTGGCAGCACAGGGGCATTTGCAGCTGGTGGCACAGGGTGGGCTGATGTCAATCCAGCTTCCAATGAGGAGAGAGGAGGCGGAGAGGAGATGGCGCTGCTCCCCTGTGCCTGGGCTTGGTATGGTTTGCATGGGGACTGCTGCATCTGCACCCAACCCACACCCAGCCCGCATTACCAGGAATGGCATGGGGATGGGCAAGATTTGATCTCGGACCCGCTTCTGGTCCCATGCGAACCCAATCAGAGCCAAATGGCTTGCATGGGGCCACGGCCTCAGTCTCCAAAGCACACATCCATTCCTTCAATCACTACTCTGAAGGGCCATCATCAAGTGAAGTCAAGTTTCAACCTCATATGGCTATGTGGAGTGGGGATTCCATTTTAGTACTAAATAGGGATATGCATGTATGGATTTTTGATGGTCGATTTGTAACAAATCTAATATTAGAAAATTAATATTAGTTTGAATAGATCCTCTTTGAATGTTGAATGGATTCATACGAATATCCAATACATATTGGATACAAACGAATACATATTTGATATGAACAAATACATATCCAATACAAACAAATATGTATCTGATACATATCCTATAACTAATCCATCCTCTGACAGCATTAAATCTGACCGGAATCCACTTTTAATCCACTTTCAATCCATGTCGAATACAATCTGGATCCATTGCAGATGTGTGACGCAGCTACTTCCCACCTCCCCAGTTTAACGAATGCCCGAACTATTCATACGAGTGTCTGAACTATTCATACAAATGTCCAAAATATTCATATGAATGTCTGGAACATTCATATTTGTACAAATGTTAATGTGTGAATGTCGTAACATTTGTTTAGTGTATGAATATCTGAATTCGTATGAATAATGAAAGTTACAAATATTCGGGCACATCCTTAGTACTGAAATTATGGTCCAAGTTGTGCGGAAACAGGGAATAACAGTGTACATTTCCACTCCCCATGGGCAATTCAGTCTGGGTTTTCAGTGCAGTGGGCAACAGTTCCACCTGCAGCAGCCTTCTCCTTGTCGTGCTCCAGCCTTGAGGCAAGGGCCCATGTACACACTGCCACATGCAGTCATGAGCAGAAGCCATTGACAACACTGAATGAACGACCATCATTACATGTTTCAGTACCATGTTTTACTGTCTAAATAAGGCTGTACTGAGTCCTCAGACTTTCAGGTTCATTGGAATAGATCTAGTATTAATTATTTATTGTTTGCATTTATATCCCACCCATATTTCCTGAGTAGGTTACAACAGTTAAAATAAATAAAAATGAACATCAAAAGTCTAGGTGAAAAGGCAAGGTTTAAAAAGGCAAGGAAAGCCATATAATGTTGGCGCCCTCCTTGCCTCCTTAAGAAGTATATTTCACAGCCTGAGGGCTACCACTGAAAAGTTTCTCCTCAAGAACTACAAGCAGGGCAAAAGCTTCCAACAGGAGGTAGGCACTTCCAACAACTAGTACTGCTGGATTTTGCTCTGATCACATTTGTAAGTTCAGATACAGAGCTCCCTCTAGATTGACTTCTATTTGAAAGCATTTTCTTAAGATTATAAGAAGCAATTTTCAAAAGTGATAGATGTGAAATGTTCTGCTTGTCATGTACATAACGTAATATGTGACTCACCTTTGTGAATTAATGGTATTAACTTCATGCTTCATGGGGATTTGGTAGAACAGAGCCACCGATAGAGCTCTTTCTAAAGGGATGCTGAACATTTGGTAACAGGCAATATTTCTACAGGTAACTTAGTAAGTATGCCTATCTATTGACAAAGATTTCTGTAGTCATTCATTCATTCATTTGACATTTCCATTGCACTACCTTGCACAAGTACCTGGAGGCAGTACCTAGACATTCGTTCTAGTAGCCAATAGCCATTGGTACACCTTTTCTTCATGAATTTGTCTAACCCTTTCTTAAAGCTGTGCAGCCTGGTTGCTGTCACCACCTCTTCAGTAGTAAATTCTATAGACCAGTGATCCACTGGGTAAAAAGATACTTCCCTTTGTTAGTCCTATCTCTCCTACCATTCAGAGAGCAACCCCTGGTTCTAGTGTTGTGCAGCAGAAAAAAGAAATTTTCTCTATTTTTCCCCCCCACAATTTCCACAAGATGTATAATTTTGTATTTTTCAAACAGTCCCCCTCTTGAATGTCATTTTTCAGCTGATTTCATCAGGGAGGCATTTCAGCCCCTTGAACATTCTGATTGCCTTTTTCTGCATTGTTCCAAAATACGCTTTATGGGGTCTGGTGATCAGAATCTTCTATGTATATTCTCTCCTTCACACCGTGATGGGGAGAGTCATGCAAACTTAACTACAAAAGGAACATTTGAAAGGTATTTTCAGCTGAAGCAAATATCTTGGATGCATCCAAACAGAAGATCACAGTTTCGTGTGAAACTTGCAAGACCACAGCCCTGGGTGTTGTTTTATCAGAGTAGAATAGGAACTCCAAGGTGCCAGCAGTTTGGGAAAATAGGCAAAATGTGAAAGAAAGATAACATGTATAAGGGAAGACTGATTGGGGAGGGGGGGCTGCAGCAGAGGCTACTTGTTGTACAGAACTGAACTTGCTTTTGTCTCAAATCCTGTGTTTGAGCTCTCATGACATGAGGTCTTTTCCTCCAAGCAGATGTCCATGGCGGAGGTCACCCTGTCATGGTGACTGAGCTGCAAAAGTGCTTTAGGATTATACAACACTGACACAACCAGACACAAACATAATAGAATTAAATGGCTCTGTTTAACTTATTGGATTTAGATGGCATTAGCCCTATCAGTAGCAGATGTGGTGACTCCTGATAGCGAAGCAAGCCATTTGTTCGAGCTCTCTTCCTTTATTTATCCACTACTACCACCCAACGTAATACTCACTCAAGATAATAAAGTATTGCAACTATTATTTTCCTTGGTATTTGATGTACCGAATCACGGGTCTTTGGGTGTATAGAAAAGATCCCCAAAACAGCTAAGTGCATTTGTTAAGCTGCTGTTGCATGTCTGAAGAAAATTACATGGTTAACAACTTTTCTCCCCAGAGATTTATTAATGCAGACTTATTAATGGAACCAAAATTAAAGCTTCATGAGGTGATACTTGACAAATTGGAAGATTCAGTGACTCTTTGATGCATATTAGTTTTACCAAGAGAGTTGTCATAACTTATCTCCCTCTTGTTGGTTAAACTCCTAGGGTGATCTGTCAATTTCAGGACAGTTTTCCTCTCACAAGACAAGAAGCCCTACGTGATGTATAACATCACCAGTTCTGTATGACAGCCGTCAACATATGTGAACATATAAATTCTGAACTTGAATAAGAGCAGTTTGAAAGGGGTTAATCCATAATGCCACCATAGCAATCTGATACAACTGTGTTTTGCTCTCTTATCTAACATTGATCCAGTCCTTTTTTTTTTTCCTATTTCCTTTTTTATTGATGCTTCTTCCTCCTATTTTCACTTTTTAAACTTTATCAATGGGATATTTAATATCATGTCGTTCATAGCTTGGTGTATTTTCTGCTCTGTCTTTGTATTTGTGATTGCTTACAGCTTGTGAAACTTCCCCCAACCCATCTGGACACTTGCCTCAAGTGTGGATGGGTGTCCAGACACCACCATTTTCACTCACCTGTGTTGTTGACACTAGTGCAGCACCGTCACTGAGGCAACAGTGTGACACGCCACATCACATGCTACTCCAGCATCTGTTCCGGATAAAAGAGGTGCGTATGCTGCATCCAGAGCCTTAATGGCACTGGTGCAAGTGCAAGATAAGTGCATGCATGGTGCAGTTAAATCTACAGCATGCATAATTCATGCAAGGAATGCTCCAGCACAGTGCTCCCAACAGGAATGCTCCCACACAGGATGCTTCTTAATGCTCCCCTTCAAGTGCAAATGTTCTGTCTGGGAGCATTCCCCACATGAACTACTGGGCCAAGGGGACTGGGCACATATAGTTTACCCAAAACATCAAACATTCATGATTTTCTACCCATATTCTAGGCAGTTTAGGTGAATCTGCCAAGACAGTTTACAATGAGTGTTTATGACATCTAAGCCCACAAAGATATATTGACTAATACCAAATTATTAAAATGGCTAGCATGAACTAAGGCTGGATACCAAATGGGGAAATACCTAGATTTTAAGATTGCTCCTCTCACTTAAGAAGAATCTTCACTCATACTCACTTTGAACACCTTACTTGCATGGCCAAAGGTGAAAGGTTCCTTCATCTCCTTATGGGAAAAAGCTCTGTATCTGTGGAGTACCAGAAACAAAAGAAATAGCCTACATTTTATTAACTTAGCTGTAGACTTCTTTGAGAGAAAAATATCTGGGCTTGTTCTTAGACAAAAGGAGATTCTGAGTCACTAATGCCAAACTAACTCCTACTGCAGGAGAAAAAGCAGCCTGCAGCCACAAAACTAGGGCTTTTCCTTTCAAAAGCTGTTCAAATTAGAAAAAAATTACCTAAGACAGGTTGAGGTAGACTGCAAAGAGGACAAGAACTATTGAGTTATGAATGGGAATACACAGTTCCAGCTCTTCATAGAAGTTTTTAAAATGTGTGGGTATTTTTCATTTTTACTTGTTAGTCTCTGTAAGCTTGATACTGTCAGTGGGCTAATCAATCAATCAATCAATCAATCAATTCACAGATTCATTGATTTATTCATAAGGATTCATAGAGCACTTTAACAGCACAGTGAAATGAAGATTCCTCACACTTCTTTATGCTCCTCTCGCCTGATGGCATTTGTCCTGCTGCCATTACATCTGAGGGGACTTACCACATGAGGGAACAACACCCTGTTTTTAAGAATATCATTACTTGCATGTGGCTGTTCTTAAACCACAGGGAAAGCAGTTCTGTGCTTGCAGCCCTCTGCAACAGGTGTACAAACTTTGCCTTATCATTGCAAGGAGACAAATGTGATGCTGCAACTGAAATGTATTGCATTGCATTTTATGTTTTGTTTTGCCTTCCTCTTGTCCTTGTTGTTTCTTTGTTATCTAATTATGAATAATGCATAATCAGGGTGGGGATTTCATATTTTGTCTTTTGTATTTGGTGACCTTTTGTATTTGGGTCATTGGTTTATGGAATTTGCTGCTGGAAGAGATGGTGACAGCTACCAGTCTAGATAGCTTTAAGATAGGGTTAGACAAATTTATGGATGACAGATGTATCAATGGCTACTAGAATGAATGCCTAGGTACATCTTTCAGGCTGGGGAGGGGGAAAAGCAGAACACTTCTAAGGCCACTTGCTGGGATTCAAGAGCAGGAATAGGTTTGTCCTTGTCTCTGCTTGAGATGCCCATGAGCATTTGGTGGGCCACTGTGTGCTAGACTAGATGGGCTGTAGCCTGATCCAGCAGGGCTTCTTTTATGTTATGATGTCCTCTAAGACACATTAAAACACCCTAGAATGCATGAAGCTCACCAAAAGATGATCATCTCATTCCTAGAATTCCCATTATTTAATGAATAATACTTGAGCATGGATTTTAATTGCTCTCATATTTTAAAAAGGATCACTAAGAAGGTTATTCTTTTGCCCTGCTCTGTGGATTTACAACTTTTTAGAGCATCTAACATTTCTTTTTATTAAGGGGAGTTCTAAATGTTTATCCTGACCACCTCTAGAAAGAAAGAAGGTTGACAGGGTCCCACAGCTGTTCCTGGAATACTGTACAGTTTATTTCTGCTGTTATTTACTCAGGTGCTTATTTTCCACTCATCTACCTCAGGCAACTGGCATGAAGAAGCATCACTTAAAAAGTAATTTAGCAAATAAGGATGGTTTCTCATGGGTGGAAATAAAAAGAAAAGTTGTAGTGAATAGCTAATGCAAGCAAAAGGTGCCTTGGGGGAACCCAAAGACTGACTTCTTTCAAACCTGCAATAACTTCTGGTGCTATTGGTCCTGAGGCATCAGGCATTGACATTGTTTAAAAAAGCTCCCTTATGGTGTTCTCATTAATTAACTGCTCTGTTTGTTGATTCTAGATTGATTCAGTTTGTTCTCAGGAGAGCATTTTTGGAAACTCAGTAATGCCTTGATGCAGAATTTCATCTTCAGGCCTTACATTCTCAGGATGCTGCTTTGCTAGGGTCACAGAGACGATGAAGCGAAAAGGAGGATTTGTTAGCTGAAAAATGATAATCAAAATATTTTAAAATTCAGATGTAATTTTTGAAGAGCCTCCCCACAGAGCTCAAAGATTACCTGAAGCAAAGTTTGACTGACAGGCGGGCTGTAACAAACAGAAAGCCCAACAAATGGCATGCATAACTGATAGGAAATTATTTACTTCTAATTATTTGAGAAAGCATTTTAATTAAGCTGTTGGCCAATTAATACCTCATTGTCAGTGTATCATAAATATTTTAAAAGGCTTTATAAACTTTTTCCTTCTTATGGCAACACTTGCTAGAGGTACTTGGGAATGTCATAAGATACGTGATTTTTTTTTTGAAAAAAAGTCTTATAAACAGATAAAGCTGTAGCCCTTGCCTTTTCAACCTCCCACCCCCATTCTAATATGCTGCTGTAGATGTAGACTTCATACACTTGGAGGTGAGTGGCAACCTGCTGGAGAGGTGAGCCAACTCAGGCATGAGCCGGCTGTACCCAGATGTTGTTTGTATGGTTCCTGCCTTGAATATCTCAGAGGGGGTACCTGTGTCTGAAAGTGAAGGACATTTTTTCAGTATCTGTACCAGTTGAGCTGTGCCACACAGGTTGATGACATTTCTTCATTTAGCTTTCAGTGATTACACAGTCACTACCCTCACCTCAGGGCAGCAACAAGAACTAAATCTCCCTGCCCAGGGTGATGGAAGGTCACCCTGACATGACCTCTTAGGTAGGATTACTTGTGTTCTTCCTACGTGTGGTGCCATGGAATGTTGGGAAGTGCCTGCTGGAAGCTACAGATGAGCACTATTAGACTTAGGGGTTAGCAGGCTTCTCCAGCATCCAACATCTCAAAGACCATGTTATTACCAGCAAACATGGGATGGAGTGAGCTTTGCAATTAGGTAATCATTTTTCCTATGGCTAAAACATTTGTTCCTCAGCTTTGATGCCAGGCTGGGCAGAGTTATTGCTCTTATGGACTGCTGCCAGTATGCTCCATGTAGCACACCATGTTCCTGGACCAGGAAATTTTCTTAAGCTAGGACAGTTCTCCACTGTGTATGCCAATGGAAGTTACCACTGGTGTCTCACCTGTAATAGAAAGCTTTGTCAGCTGCTTTGAGTTCCCTTAAATGGGCAAGAAATGCTGGGTAGCAAAGCCAACTCTGTTTCTTCTTTTGATTGGCTATATAGTGTCACTTTTTTAAAGCTCCGTTGACCTCCACACCATCAACCACAATAGACTGCAGCCACCACAGATGTCTAGTGCTATTCCAGTGCAAAATAAATAATTCTTTTTTAATTAAACAGATGGAGAACAAAACTATACAAAATCTCTATTATGGGAAATACTAGTGTCATGATTTAGTAGTAGTAGTAGCAGCAGCAGCAGAAGAAGAAGATATGATTCCATCATGCACAGAGACAGAAAGTGATATTATTCTACTAGGCCTCTATTAATGATGTTGTCTATCTGAGATCTGTGTAGGGTCCACAAGACACATTAAATGGTGCCATGGGAGATCTTGAAGGGCACTGTGATAACATTGAGCATACATCACAATGAAAATGCTATCAGCTATGCTTTGCAGCAGAGTAGGAAGAAGTGCTCGTAGTACTTGTAGTATTCCTGCTCATGGACACGTTATTTCTCACTCTTTGGATTGAACAGCAGTTCTCTGTTTTGGGAAGTGCTCAAAATGGCCAACTTCTGGGGCCATTTCTTGTGTCTACCAGAATAGTCTTTGTCAGAAACACTAAAACCTGGATTTTATGTTTCACTGTCTGAAAGCTGGGGGAATGGAATTTGATTCCCCCTCTAAGGACTGAAGTCATGTGGCTCCACTATCTTCCATTCTGCTATGTAAAGTATTACTACAATTAGTGCTGTTATTATAAACAGTGGCCTGACAACACCATATTTTATTGCTACTTCTGCCTTGACCAACATATTGTAATTGACAGTAGGGAGACATATTTGGGAAAACCACCAGCAATATTCATTTGCTGAAGCTGAGGCATCAGTGCCCATGGTGCTTTATTTTCTGATCTGCTTTTCTGCTGAGAGCAACTACTGTATACTCCATTTCTTACCCATGTCAAGAAGATTTCTGTCAGTGGGTAGACAAGCAGGTTTTTGATGTTAGGCAATGCCTGCTTGAGTCTAGGTTTTTCCTTGTCTTGGTCATTTCCCCCAATGGCTATTGGAAGGAAGAGCTTAGCTTTGGGGGAGGGGTTATTTTTAAATCCCTGTCTTTGGTGGTAATCACTTTATTCTTAGGGTTTGCAAGAAGATAAAGAACAGAATTCTATTTCTCCTATTGACTTTTATCTTCACATAGGAAATATTTTCTGATCATAGGATGCTGCAGGGGGAAAAAAAGAAATATTTCTGGAAAAGAGCCGCAATTTAAATAACTAACCTTTTTCCTGCCCATATTATCTACGAATTAAGAATTTCAGCTATCATTCTCCCACACAAGGTAGCAGTATTCTCAAGTACATGCAACATTTCCTATCTTTATGTGTTTTATTTGAATGTTTGTAGTTTATAGATATAAACACACTGATGACCTTCCCACAGTCGCTTCTGTTCCAGGACAGGGTGGGCTATCCTGTCCCAGAAGAAGAAACCTGTCCCAAGCTAAGATGGATTGCTGCTTTATGCTGCTTTATAGTCATGTGCATAGGATTGCAGTCTAAAAAACCTCAAGTGTGTGAATACAAAAAATGGGCAGTCCTAGACAATCTACTCTGAGGGGATATTACCCCTGATTCATCTCTGTCACCACTATGGGGGGGGGGCAATTTACTGAGGATGATTTCTGCCAAGTGCAATTTAGTACTGGACAAAAAAGGCTGACTTTTAAGGCCATTTCCTATCATTTGTTCTCTGAGTCAGGCTGTCATGTGAACAGTTAATGATATGGTCCCTGACCCTCCTGAATTGGGCCTGGAGATGTTCTGTGTTTTCCACATAATTAAAAAGAATATAGAACCACCTTTCCTGTCTAGAAACCTATTTTTGCCCCAGAAGGTTATGGAGGCTCCCTTTCAAAGTTCCAGTTCTAGGTTCAAGGACTCCCTTTCCCAGAAGTCCCCAGGAAGCCCCTGCCATACTCCAGTGGAATGTCTTACCTCATTATAGGCTATTTCTAAACTCACCTTATGTGGAGTAATCCAACTAGTCCACTCTGTTCTGGGAAGACATGTGACGTACTATTTGCATTGGGGAGATGGGGACACTGTTTTGCCCTGCCCAACCCCAGCAGCAAGGGTGCCATTTCAGTGGCACAGTTGGTATGCTGCTGAAATGGGTTCTCCTTCTAAACTAGAATAAAGTGTGAGTCCTTCTGCATGCTTTCCTCTTCCGTTCTATCAACTACCAGTAAATCTTTTTTTAAAAGGTCTACCGGTATCCCAATCTACGCAGCTGTTTTGACTGCCTAGATTGGGCTTTGCTTCATCCAGTGTGGACAGACCAGTCTAGCAGGGGGTGGGTTGTCTTCTGTTCTGTACCACAGTGTGGAATGAGAGACCCAGAGCAATTTGGAGCAATTTTGCATTTTTCTTCCCATCCACTGGATGGGAAAGGAGCACAATTAATCATTGTTGACTAATACTCGCACTTGGAGCGCTAGTCAACTTTGACTGTCCCCCCCCCCCCGTGATTCTTTCTTGGGGCTGGTACTCCTCTGGGTGCCACCATTTTGGCTGTGGTATCCTCTGCAACTGCACATGCACCAGCACCATTGCCATGACGACACTGGACAACTCTGCACCGGAAGAAGAGCTGATGGTCATGCCGCTGGATTCTTCAGTTAAGTTTCTGGTGAGGCAGGGCATGCTTGGAGGCTGTAGCAGCCTCCTCAAAGTGCAGATACTTTTCACCAGATTTTCACTAATTCTTGACTAGTGGCCAGAGTGCAAAAAGGCCCTTGGTCTGGTCTACTGATCAAATGGAGAAAGGACCATACTCTATGATGTTTTGCCCACCATTATGTTCATGTAGTAGTCATGGTCAGACTTATCAATCAGAGTTATGAACCCACTGCTGGCTCCATCATTTTGGGCCTTGAGGAAGTTTGACCTATTGCTGCTTTCAGACTAGAATGATGTAATTTCCTGAAGGTTGCTAAATTTTGCTCTGTCAACTGCAATATGCATCAGCAATTAACTGTTAGTTAATACTATGATGTCTTTAATTTGTATTTGCTGTTCATTGGTTGCTGGTCATAATAAACCCTTATTCTGCTGCTGCTGCTGGTTCTGAGCCACATGTCATAGCTGCCACCCCGCTATGGATAGCTCAAGGCAGCTGCCAGTTGTGCAAAGGCATGTGGAATGCAAGGGACAGCATGCCCAAGAAACCCATGCTCAGCCACAACAGCAGGAGGAGGGTAGACAGATTCCTGTGGTGGGTACTGAGACTTATGTGTTCTTGTGTGTGTGTGTGTGTGTGTGTGTGTGTGTGTGTGTGTGTGTGTGTGAGAGAGAGAGAGAGAGAGAGAGAGAGTGTACTTGGGAAATGTCGTTGGTCCTCCTGAATAACTGCTATATGTATTTCTTCCTTCTACCTCTCTCTTTATGTACATACTTTCTCCAGACTCTGATTTATGGCATTGCTTCCAAGGGGCTGTTTCAATGGGATATCTTTCTGTAAATGTCTACACTGTAACAGCTCAAGTGAATGGGTCTGACCTACAAAAGCTTTCAGGAGAAACCCTCCCGCACAGCAAGACTTTCCCTTCCATCACTTGAAACAGCACATATTGGGACTGGAAAAGCACAGGAAGATTGAGGAGATGGCTTGTATGTGAAGAATCACTTTCTCTGCCTGGAAGACAATGGCTCCTGTGGTTGTGTCACAATGGTCTCTCTGTGTGTGCATAACTGGAAATTATTCTTTGGGGTAGGCAGAAAGAACCCCTCAGGGTAGGGCATTTACACACTCACCCATGTCAATCCAGCTCAGAACTCCCTTTGCCACCCTGAGATGCTCCCTCTGCCACTCTGGGGTGCTCAGGCATTTCCTGCTCTGAAGTAGTCACCTTGCAAGAGATTTTCAGAAAGACCAGAGAGAGAGAGAGAGAGAGAATGCTGCAGGGCTGCCTGCACATGACTGAGTGTTCCCCTCACAGCAATGAATCCAGTCTCCATGCTGGGGCAAATGGCCTTTGTATATCATGCTATTCACTCTTGTCCCATGCCTTGCACCTCAGATCCTGGCCTAAGAGTGATTTTGTCATGTTTTGACCCAAAAGAAAAAAAAGAAAGAAGAGCAGAGAAAGCTAAAATTTAATTGTCTATAGATATTATAGGCAGAGTGTTATGAAGGCTGTTGCTCTGCCTTTCAAGCACAATAAAGAAAAGAGCACTCTTGGTCACATGGGTGCAAGAAGCAGACACCTCATTTTAGCATACTCAATGGGCCATGGGGGACCAAGGTTCTGCAGACACTGCTCCGTTATTGTACCTTTCTGGCATCATTTAGGTGCCATATGGATCCTGTCTAAGTTAGTAAGAGTTGATGACCACGCTATCTCTATATTCTTGGTGGAGGAAAATGATTATTTATTTATTTATTTATTTATTTATTATTTATTAAAATATTTATATCCTGCCCCATATCCCAAGATCTCTGGGCAGCTTACAATTTAAAAAAAAAACCATAAACAACTAAACATTAATTACATACCCCATTAAAACAGTATTAAACAGCATAAAAAGTTAAAAGTTAAAATAGTGCTAGAGTGAATTAGTGACCAAAGGCCTCAATAAATAGCCAGGTCTTTACTTGGAACCTAAAAGAAGGGTAGGCACTAATCAGGCTTTCATGATCAAAATACCTATATCAATTTCCATATTAAAACAAAGATTTCCCTTGGGCCTCAAGGTGCACTCTGCAACATGGAAACAAGAATATGGTTTTCATCTTCTAACCAAAGGAAAGAAGATATATGACCACCACAAGAAGACAAGTGCGGATCCATTGCCACCCTCTCAGCTGTTACTTTCCCAGACATGATGAAAATGTCCTCACTTTGCCTGGTGCTTTGCAGCTCTGGAAGTGCACAGCTGGTGCAAAGACTAAACGGGAAACAGCTGCTCTCTGAGGCCTGCTGCCCTTGGGAGCAAGTATGTTTCGAGTTAGAAATATGTTCCAAAGTTGCTGCTGAGTGAAGCAGAAATAACGTCCCCCTCTGCAGCTGCTGGTAAGAACTTCAAGGCATTCTATGTATTTTGATAGTTAGGAGTTTTCAGGAAAGTCAGTTGTGTTCCTGATTTTTTTTTTCATGGTGAGGAGAAAATGGTGGCAGACCTTTCAAATGGGAACGGGAAGACATACAAAGGATTATTAATTCATTAAATCACATTTGGCTCACACACTTACAATATTCAGATGAGAAAAGATTGAAAGTATACAGTTCTGTTTTTACAAATACAAAAATTGCAATGTTTTAATAACTATCCCCTTGATGATTTCAGGATTTTATTTATCATCTCTTCTTCTCTCCTTTTTGCCCATTCTTCATAGTTTCTCACTAAAATCATATTCTACTTCCTCTTACCCTTATGCTACTTTGACATTTCCAAATCATGTTAAGCCAAATTGACATGTACTAAAGATAGATGTGTCCATCCCTAGTCTCACTAAAGCGTGATAGAATTTTAGAAACACTTTGTCCTCATTTTATCATGATTAGATGTGTGCTCAGCTAAGATGGTTCTTGGTCTACTGGTAGGGGAAAATATGATAGTATAGACTTTCTCTGGTCTGTGGCAGAGCTGAATATGGGTACCCACTCTTACCAGTCCTAGGCAAGTTGATAAGTAGCCAAAAGATGACAGTCACCCATGGATCAAGAGTAAAGGCCAAACAACATTGAAAACCAAGATACTAGCTTCTTCCAGGCAGCAGTTACTTAACGTGTATTATTTAGATAGTTCAGAATGAAGCATGGATAATGTGGAACAAAGCACAGGAAATTCAGAATACAATATGTCTGGATGTGCTTTACTCCAGATTATCAAAAAAAAATTAGGACCAAGTAACTGCTGTCTGGATGAAGCTACTGTCATACAATCCAGTTTCAGCAATTTTGGAAAATTCAATAAACCAGATTTATTAATAATATGTCATCTTACAGGACTTATATACATATATATTCCCACCAGTGTTGCTGCCAATCATCCCATAACAAAGAAAATAACTTATTAAAACTCAGGCAAAATTAAGTTTGCCTCCACAAGACCTAAAGATCATCTGAGTGATGGGAGAACCCGCTGTCTATTCGAAGGGCCCTATCCATCCATGAATCCGTAGATTCTACATAGTATCCATAGAAGCTTTGGTGGAAAAATGGCTCCATGAACACCCCTAGGCAGCATCAATTTAAACGTTAGCTGTAATCAATTAATATAGAATTTTGGAGTATTTATGTAACACTGTGTGACAGCGCATTATTGGTAGGTATATTTTATAGTAGTGTAACTGTACTGAAAGGTAAGCAGTGGGCAGAGCTCATTAGAATAGAATAAGAAGTGGGGTGAAATAGCCCAAGAGCTCAGCCAGTGAAAAGAGACTAGGCTCAGAATGCCAGGTATAAAAGGCAGTGCCAAGGAGGGAAAATTGTTCTAGTTCTTGATGTGGTTGTTTGAGCAGTTCAAGTTTTAAAGCATTGTTCCTGTGAAAGAAAATATTGAGACTAGATCCACATTCTTAGACCTGGGGGTGGGGTGGGGGGATAGCTAGGGAGAATCCTTATTATAGCAGAGCGGTGATTGGATAGTGATACAAGTTTATGATTTTAAAGGTCCTATTATTTTCTCTTCAGTAGTGTAATCAATAAAGCAACCATTCTTGTTATTTTCAAAGAAGCTTGATCTGAAGTATTTATTATAGTATACTATAAGGGGAACACAGATGAAAAGGTGCCTGTTTCTTTAAAAAGCAAAAGTGTTCAAGCTGCGCCATAGCCAATGGAAGAAGGCGTTTCCCCACCATTGTTGCTTGGGGGGAAACAGGAAAAAGCAGCACCAGCCAAAGCGAGGGTGAACTGGGGTATTAAAAAGGCCATTTTGAATGCTACTAAATAAGAAGTGAAGGGTATTTAGGCTAAAAGTGCTGTGTTACGTAGAATCCACCCTTGACTGAGGCAGGAGTGCTGTTGTACACTGTCTCTCGTGACGTGTTGTTTTTTGACAATATATTTGTTCATAATATTACAACATTTGGGTCTGATAGACATACCTCAGCTTACAAAAAGATACAGTGGTCCTGAGTGCCGCTATGACTTGGCATGGTGAAAAGCCAAATTCAGAATTCCAAAGTGATTTCTGCATTGGCTGTTCAGCCTGCTTTGGGGTGTCCTCAAGCAGGGCCATGCAGACACCTTCACTTGTGGGCATCAAACAACTCAAAGTGATCAGTATTTCCGCTCAGAAGCTGCCTGTTCCCACAGAGATTTTGAGGAGGCTTGCAAATGGGGAAAGGTGTACTGCATGTTCTCCTTTGTGATTCCAAGGTAGAGAATGGGCCTGGGCAGTCTTCCCCCCTTTCCTCTCTGGATGGCAAGAATGTACTGCTTCACTAGCCCCCCCCCTCCTTTCAGTTGGATTTCATTCAGCCACCTCAAAGGAGCAGGAAAGGTTGGAAGAGGTGCTGCAGAATGCCATTTTCAGTTTCCTTCCCCATGCCCACTTTCCCCCATTTGATATTTACTGTCCAGAAACTGTAAATGTAGGATGGAAAAAACATATGTGGAAGTTAGTTTGCCATCTCTTCCCTGAGGGCACTTGCATGTTGCTTTTTTGTGTAACAAAAACCCCAGTCTATTGATGTAAGTCAGTGGTGCACAGATACTAAATCATGTTTTAAGCATTCTCTCTCTGTATATGTGTATTTCATCTATATTTCCAGGGGAAAACATAGCCTTGCCCCTGCCTGTCTGCATACCCTTTCTCAGTGCTGAGATTAGTACTGGGATGAGAAGCAAAGGACCCTTTTGTGGAATCAGTTCCCTTTTCCATGGCACATCCCATCCCACTTCCCACATGCATCCCACAAACTTACCTTAGGTGTGGAAGCATGTCCAGGTGCCACCATCTTCAGTCCAGATGCTGGCACTACTGCACTTGTCCCTGTGCTGTCACCAGAATAATGGTAACATGCTTCAGACACTAGCTCACCTTCCGAGTCATGTGACACTACAGCACTCAGAAGGGATACGAATACAGCATTCAGAGCCTTACCAGCTCTGGCACTGGAGAAGTGCACATGCAAATGTGGAACACTAAATCGTGCTCCACATATAGTTGCTTTCTAGTGCACTCCTGCACAGAAGGAGTCATTTCTGGGTTGGAAACAGCTCCTTCAAGTTCAGATGCTCAGTCTGGGAGTGCGCTGGAAGGTGACTACTGGCCCAAGTGCAGGAAGTTTTGGGTTGAATAATTTATATTTAATTTACAGAGTAGCCAGTTCCAATATATTTGACACCCTTCTTACTCATTTGGCTTATTTATGTATCGGTACGCCTGTAGACTGAGGAAGTCCCAAAACCTGAATGTCATACACATATTATTTCAAGGTTGGAGAATGTATATATTGCAGCACGTGACAAGAATAAATGCAGAAATCCACACTGAGCGCATCTTTTGTTCTGAACAGTGATGCTCTGTATTAAGATTGTCCCTCTTTAATAGCTTTCAAAAGAATTTCTTGCATAATGGCATTCTAGTCATTATGTTAACGTCAACAAACAAGGCAGATTAATGTTTCAAACTCTCAGCTGTCTTGCGGATGGCTTATTAGAATTGTAGGCAGATCTTCATTAGAACGAATGGCATCTGATTCTCCCAGCTAGTCACAACAGAGGCACCTTCTTGCTGGAGCGTCACCCTGCAGATGACAACGTTGGCCATTATGAATGACACTCCACAATTCGTTACTTCCTGCCTCAAATTGTAGTTAATCTTTCATCCAAACTGTACACATGTGCAGCTTTAAGTGGGCTATCGCAGCAAGGACCCAGTAATGCTGAAAGCACATGGAGACTGACAGAAGGTAAATTGCTTGTCAGGAGGTCTGTATTTCAATTCACAGTGTATTCCAAACACGTAGCAGCGAAAGCTCTCCACAACAGCTGCTTTCATTGCTAACTATTTTTGATGTAAATGTCAATAAAGCTCCAGGCCCTTTCATATTTTTGGCCAAGACTGTCCATCTTTGCCTATGCAGGCTGGCAGGTTGAGTTCCATTTATCTACTCTTAGGAGTATGTCTTATAATAATGATTGTCTCTGGAGACCGTTTAGGGTGATTGAAAGCAGCGATTGGGACAATAGGCTGCTGGATTTCATTGCTGGAGTCTGCTGACAGGTGACTGCTTTTATATCATCTCATTTGGGGGCAGAGGACTTTTAAAAAAACAGCCCCACATGTTTGCATCTGATCAACAGATCCAGATTGTTACCCTTAGGGTACCTGTCTCACAGTTATTTGAAATTTGCTTGCATTTCCATACTAGGCTTCAGATTTCCCCACCCCTCGGCACATTATTATAACATGAGAGACCAGGAATATCCATGCTGCAGGAGGTTTCTTCACGGCATTCACTTGTGGCAGATCTGTGTTATTTGCACATAGAAGAGTCTGGGTGGAAATTTCAATTGCTCTTAGGCTTGATTTGTAGCTCCCCTGGGCAGGGTCCGCATGGTTCCTTTATGGTGTCTTTTTGGTGACTTGAATGCACAATGAGGGTGCAGTGGCTGCATGACACCACCCCCTCATTGCACATTCAGTAGAGGCGTAAAGCATGGCATCTGCATGGACACCACTCTCTCCGTGCCAGAACAAGGGCCATTATGGCACTTGCATTGCAGAGCTATTTGAAGAGCTCTCAGAGCTTTCCAAACAGCTCTTGCTTCATGGCAGAGCCCTGCTCCCATGGCCACTCAAGGGGATTTGCTGGTCCTCACTGCAGTGTTTGCACATGTGAACACAGTGAACTTCCCTTGGAGCCCTCCCCTGTGTTCAAAGCCCCCACCCCTCAGCATCAGATCTAAAGCCTGGAATTCCCTTCCATTGATTCTGATGCTGGAGGCAGCTGTCTCCCAGCAGTATACATCACAGTTAAGAGAATCCCCAGGTGTGACTTTTGCAGACAGAGGAGGTTTTCCGCCCCCCCTCCATGAGGATCTCCTTCCTCTGGGCCCACTTGCTGTATAATAATAGAGCACAATCTCCATCAAAATTGTACCTCAGGAGTCCCTTGTTGTGGTTTGACATGTGGGGCCATTAGGCAGCATGAAGAAAGCACCCTGCCACTTTAAGAGAAGCAGTTGCTGCTCTTAATTGAAAAGAGGAAGACAGATATGCTTGTAGTCCTTTTTCTCTTTCCATATGGAAACTCTCCTGGAATAAATTACTGAGGTTTAAAATGCAGAAAGACTTTGTAAAAACTCTTCTAGTTCTCTAGTATATGTAAGGAGAACCTCATTTATTTCAAGGGTGTTTATTGCACTACCCAGGATATTGATTCACAGCAGACTTCCACTGATGATAGCTTTCTTTTAAAAACAAAAACAAAAAGTTACTTTATTTTATCGTAATTCTTGTTCCACCCTCCAGTGTTTCCACCCAGAGATTCCACAGATTAAAGTGATAGAGTATGGCCACGTCCCAAGCAACTTATTTGCCTCTCTATTGTCCCCCTATTCCAATGGACTTTAAAAGTGCTGTTCAATTCCAGAATAAGCGTCCCCATGAGGTTCGGTAAAACATGCATTTTAAACACACCTACCGTCCCCAAGGAAGCGTGTTTTGTTTGCCCGCATATTTTTCTCCCTGCCCCCTCTCTGCTTGATAGGGTGCCGGCGGGAATGGGAAGGGACTGCGATCTGCGTGGCCACAACCAGGGAGACAACCCCCGACAAGTCCAAAACAAAAATAGCCATATTTACAAGTTCTCTGCTCATCTCCCCTGCCTGCAAAACCCACCAGAAACATTTATCACTTTGGGATCCAGAGCTTGCTTTCAAAGATAGTGATTTCACTGTAAAAATCCACCCCGTACAGCAGTGGTTACACTGTAACAATCTACCCACTTCACACCTGATAACAATGTTGCAATTCTGCACAATTCTAGCTCTTTAAAAGTTCTGACCTTTAGAAAGGGAAAGGGAAGGAAAGCTGCTGCAGTTCTGGGAGATGTATGAATGTTTAAGGCTGTGTGTGCAGGCGGCAGAGGCAGCAGAGCCAGGGTGCATTTTTCGGAGATCTTGGCTGCCAATCCCCGCCCCTTTTGCCATGGAGCGTCTCCATGCACAATGTTGCTAGGAATACCTGCAGCTTCCAAAAAGTGCACTGGTAGTCTTGTTTAAAGGGCACTTTTTCCCCGTGCATTTTCCTCCTTTTGTGCTGCTGGAAGCTCGGAGAAAAACCATGCATGGAGATGCTCCATGGCAAAAGAAGCTCTTTAACAGGCTTTTTATTGCTTGGGGAAGCAGCCTATGAGATCCTTCAGGTCCCTACACAACGGCGTTTCAGCCATGTAAAGCTGAAAAGCAAATTTAAAATAAAGACTGGCATGCTACACAATTATGTTCATATGAATGTGAATGGATTTTGAAAATTTCAGTTCTCTAGGCTCAAAGATTCAGACCAGTTAAAATTCTCATGATCTGTTAGAACTTTACACCAGCAAAGTTCATTAGTGGCAGCTGTGTACAGATGCAGTCATTTTTATTATTTATTTTATTTATTTGAATTTTTATCCCACCCTATACCCAAAGGTCTTAGGGCCAGTTACAACATTAAATACCAGTAAACATATAAAATGGACATTAAAACCATAGCAATGCCTGAATGTGGAGAGGAAGGCCATTTCCTTGTTTAGCAAAAGGCCAGGGCAAAGAGGTGCAAATATGTCTGCCCATCCATGCATCTCTTCATTGGCATGCGCCCATCTATTGCTGTTTGCCTGAGCTTGAACTCCATATTTTTAAAAAAGATTTGAGCTTGACCAACTTCGAATTTGTTCCAGAGTACTTCTCCTCTCCTCTCCTTTCTGCCTTTAGCTTATCCCTAGTGTTACATCCTAAGCCAGCCAGGTCTTAGAGAGCAATCATATATGCACACACTCAGGTCTAGCAGTAGTAACGAACAGCCAGAGTTCAAAGTTCTTTTGGGAAGCAAGAATAAACTGTAGTCAAATGTTCTGAGTTACAAGATACCAAAGGGTCTGCAGTGTCAAATATCAGTCCAAGGATCAGAAATACAAAGAACACAGAAACTGAGGTTGCAGGATAAAGAGACACTGTCTGCAAAATGTTCTGCAGGTGTGGGGCGTGCTTAAATTGGAAAAGGAAGAATCATGCCCTCTTGAGTGCAGGTGTGTAGGGATGTTTTCCTGCCCATTTCAGCAGATGTAAGCTCACTAGGGCAGAGGCAGGCATTCCAGGGCATGCCGACTCTTCTAATCTTCCAAATAGCATAAACATGCATCACAAGTCAGGGACACAATTTGGGTAACAGTTCATGAGTGTATAATGTTCTAGACTAGCTGCCACCTAACTACTCCTTCCTGGTCAGATGTGCTCTGCTGGTATTGCCTTATTTGTCCTGTCCCGTTGTACTAAGCTTGATCTATCCAGTTTTCCCCCAGCATTGCCATATATGGGTATCTGACCCCCCCCCCATTGAATGAATGTATCCTGTGTAAAGGACATAAAAGCCTCTAGATGCTTATAGTAAAGAGCAACTCTTCACCATCAACTTCTCCATGTCGTCTCCATGTCATTACAACACAGGTACTTGTTGCTCTTGCCTCAGAATGCTTGGCGAAGGGCACCACCTGGCTGTCTCCATCTTGGGCTATAGGGTCAGCATTCACATTGAGTCCCTGAGCTGTGCTTCCCTCACCCTGACTCTTGGGGTAGCATGGCTCACCTTGGTTGCCCCCGGTGACAGACAGCTCTTCATCAGAGGAGGAAGGACTGATGGGATGAGGCCTGATAGTTCCTCTCCTCCTTATCCCTAATTTAAAATAGTTCATACAGCAGCATTTTTATGGAGAATCCAAAGTTCATATCCTTTACTAATTCCCTTCCAATTTACCTTGAAGTAAGCCCTTCTGAATTGTCCAGGGCTTGCTCCTAATGAAGCATTTGGATAAGAGCACCTTAAATTTGCTTTTAAAGTAAGCCTAGACAGTCATAATGGTTTCACCTTTACTATGGTGTGCCTCAATTATCCTAAGAAGGCAATCAGGAAGGATTCTGGAGTAATATGGCAAAAGTGTAGAAAATATTCAGGACCAGCATCTGGCTCCTTGGCAGACCCCAAAGGCAGTTGTGCTGGCACCTCCGAAATTCCCTATGAGTCTGTGCAGTTGCCTATGGTTACATTGCAGATGGGATCTGTCTGGGCTTCTCCCCCTCCTATGCTACTCTTTCCCTCCCCGTTCACTTTCCTTTCTTCAGAAGGCTTATGCACATTCATTCATTAGGCATACTTTCGCGCATTTGCTACAATCCTGAAATAAAAGGGAAAGAATTGCAGTTTTAAGAAGACTGTGCAAGAATCCTTCATGTGCAAGAAGGAATGAAAAATAATCTTGCACTGTTACCAAGATGTATGTGTCCTTTCTTGTTTTGTTTTGTTTTTGTTTTTGTTGTTGTTGTTTGTATTTCCTTTAGCCTTGCAAAAAAAAGTATTTAAATTCTTCTTTAAACATCTTCTCTGGAAGTTTCCAACAGCAAAAGCACGAGCAATGTCTGCATGATATCTTTATGATGCCTTGAATGCACCATAAGGAGACAGGGTCCACACGGTACTGTTACTGCCCTCTCAGGGTACATTCAGGGCATTGTAAGAGTGTCACATCCTCATGGACCTGAATTCATCCTGCCAGCGTCTTGCCATAAATCCCCTTGGGAGGAGGGTGAGAGGGTGGGGGCAGGAGGTAGTTATTTAAGCTACAGGCTTGGTGGAGAGTGGATGAAAGGGAAGAGCAGTTCCCCAATGAAAAACAAGATGTAAATTTACTGCAGTGGGGTGACTAAGAGTTGTGACTATCAATATAAATCATTTATATACAAGACTAAAAATAAAAAGGCTGAAAAAGATAGATTTATTGATTTTTCAGAGTAGAAGAAACTCATTTAAGAATAACTGGGGGGCGATTAAGATCTGGTTACTTTTGTCACGAGTTTTATGTTTCCCCCAATTTGAACCAAAATCTGTAATTAGGGTGCTACATTTTAGATATGTAAATAGGAATTCAAGAGAGTTTACTTTTTATTTGAACAGACACAAAACTCATTCAAAGTTAGATATTTTTATGCCCCAAACAACAGTAAAAACAGTGGAAAGCTTTGGAATACTTCCTATATAGTTATCAGATCACAGCCTTTCAGTAACAAGTATGAGTTTGAGTAAGAATAGAGCACAAAGAACATGAAGATTAAATTAGGGGTGTACATGATTTTTATTTTTATTTTTTGCATTTGAATTTGAGTCAATTTTAATGTTTAAAACCTGAATGTCAAAAAATTCAATTTGAATCCATGACATTCAAATCTATTCATTCAAATGTTAGATTCATATTTAAAGATATGAATGTTATATGTATCTGTGCACATTTTGTATGTGTCCCATTAAAATACAGGATGAAAACAGGATGCATACAGGATAATAATATTTGTACAGATATGTACATTTAAATCATTTGAATCATTTGAAAGAATGTTTCAGAACATTTGAAATCTGTTTGAATGTCTCAATCCGATTCGAATTTGAATGTCAATATTTGTCAGATTTGAATTGGATTTTTGAACTTTTGAATATTCGTGCACATCCCTGGTGCACCTGGAAAAGGTACAGAAAGGGGCAACCAGAGTGATTAAGGGGCTGGAACATCTCTCTTACAAAACCAGGCTCAACATTTAGGCATCTTCAGTCTGGAGAGACAGCATTTAAGAGGAGATCTGATTGAAGTATATAAAATTATGCATGGTATAGAAAAGGTGGATAGAGAAAAATTATTTTCTCTATCACACAACACTAGAACCAGGGAGCACTCCATGAAGCTGATGGGTAGGAGAGTCGGAGAAGTATTTCTTCACCTAGAGGGTCATCAGTTTATGAAATTTGCTGCCGGAAGAGGCGGTAACAGCTACCAGCCTAGATGGCTTTAAGGTAGGGTTAGACAAATTTATGGATGACAGATGTATCAATGGCTACTAGAACGAATGCCTAGGTACATCTTTTAGGCTGCAGGGGAAAGCAGGATGCTTCTAAGGCCATTTGCAGGGATTTTAGAGCAGGAAAATATTTGTCCTTGTCTCTGCTTTAGATGCCCATGAGCATTTGGTGGGCTACCATGTGCGATGAGAGGCTGGACTAGATGGGCTGTAGCCTGATTCAGCAGGGCTCCTCTTATGTTCTTACGTTCTAAGTCCAGATGTAATATTGCATCTATGGCTGTTTCCGCACAGGGCCGCTTCTGGGGTCAGGAGCTCCCTGGCTCGCCATGCTTGGTTCTGGGGAGCCAAGCATGGTGAGCCAGGGGTGGGCCATTTTTAGCACACTTGAGCTGTGCAGCCGCATCTGAAACGGATGTGGATTCACCGCGCAAGACCACTTGAAATGTGGTGTGCTAAAAACACCCATTAAGCACGGATTAAGCACGGGTAGGCGCGGACACACCTACTGGAAGTGTGCTTAATTGCCCCTGCTAATGCAGATACGGCAGCACCAAACCGGTTTTGCTGCCGAAATCCGCATTAAAAAGGGGCGCGCAATGCGGACACGCGTGGCCAGAAGTGTGCTAAATAGGCACATAAATGCGGACGCGCATTTCCCAATCCGTGCTTAATGGGTGTTAAAGGGCCTGTGCGGAAACATCCTATGAGCTAATAAAATCAATCAATCAATCAATCATCATATGCAAGTGAACACGATTTTGTTAGTTTCCACATAATGCAAACATTTATAATAGTGCGCCCAGATATCCAAATTGTGTACCTCAGGACTGTGCTTTAATGAGCAAAACTGTGTTTTTGTTCTGAGTATTCATGTGGGATCAGGAGTAAAAAAAACTGTGTAAATGGAAAACTTAACAAAAACTGAAATTTGTTGGACCGTGACTCCCCACAAAAATATATTAAAAATTGATCAGCAATCAAACCTAATAGAGCTAGGCAGGGTTAGTTAGGGAAATAATGAGAAGATAGGTGAAGAGAGATGACTAGTTGGGGTGGCGGTTGGCATTTGTGTTATCAATGGTGAGAAGGGTCTTTTGCGCCTCTGCCTGGATAGTTTTCTGTTTGGACTGCTATAATTTGATTCAAGTATTTCAAGCTGATGCAGAATGTAACAGATAGACTGGCAATGAACTCAGTGTCTTGAGACCATATTTCGCATATCAAGAGCTAACAGCTGCTTGTGGCTTAATAAGCCAAATAAAGTGTAGTAGCAATGATTTATAAAGTTTCAAACAATTTGGGTTTAAGATATCTGAAAGAACCCTGAAGTTCACTTGACTGTCCTGTCTCTAAGGGATGTGTGCTATTACTCTATTGCATTACAATACTTTGACCTTTGCTTTCTTTCTCTCTCTTGAGGTTTTTTGACATAAGTCATTTTACTAATTATAAATAAAAATAAGAAGTATTTTTCTTCACAATCATGCCCTGCCACACCAAACCATGACAGTAGTACATTTAAATAAATTTGGAAAAAAAACATAGAAAAAATAGCTACCGTCCAAATTTCTGCAACCATCCTTCTGTTTTTGAATAAGCCACTGTTACATTCCTTCCCAATGAGAAAAAAAAATGTTGGCTGGAATTGTGCTCACTTGTGGGGAGAATAAAACTGTCTATCTGCTGTCAAAGTCTGGCTGAACAGTGTTTGACAACATTCAGTCACTGTATGGATAATTATAAAATGCATCTGACATGTTCCATCAGTTTGTCCATGGCACAGGTCAGAAACAGACGCTGGGACACCCTTGTGGAATCCAGTGCCTTTCATTCAACCAGATGGAACCCAGTTAATAAGAAAGGTTGGGGAAGGGAAAGTGTTAATAGGACCCAAGCTTGGTATATGAAGCCTAACTCACCCCCAGTATTCCATAAAATGGTTGCAGGAAAAGCCCTTCCTCTAATTAACAGCATATTGTAATTTTGAGGCATTTATTACATGAATCACCTATGGCCAGGCTTCATTTACAGGAACAACCACAACTGTCATACTAGCAGAAAATGTTAAAAGATGCTTTAGCCACCAAAGCCACCCAAGTATCTAATGACAACATAGGTTTTGAGAAGATTCAGAGGCAGCCTGCTTTTCCTTTGGAGGAAATAAACCCCACAAAGAGCACACAACCTGTTTAATTTCCAGGTTCACAACCCATCAATGTCTAGGTTTTCATCTTGTCAGGATTAAATTTGAGCTTAGTGTGTCCAGAACTTCCACTGCTTTATCTGATTCAGATGTACATGACAAGAATTACAGGTGAGAGATCTCCTGAAGGAAACATCAGAAGGGAAAAACTCTCTGAGAAGCAAAAACATGTCAGGAACCAATTCCTCTAGAGGTGCATCCCCATTATAAGCTTAATCCAGTTTCCCTAAACTGAAATAATATGCAAACGCGAATTTGCCTGTTCCCATTACTTTCAGCTTAATCGTGTTCGATCCGGATTCTGAGGATCCTACGTGGCGTACTTGACTCAAGGGGGGGACTCAAGTGGCTACTTTCTAAAGGCTGCTTTTCGGGGCTGCCCTGCCCTCTTCCTCCTGGTGTGAATGCACCACCCATAAGGGACCCCTTCACAACGCTTTGGGGTGATTTAACACGCAGAAAGCATGTTAAGCCAAACTGACGTGAGGTCTGCGAGGACTGAACCCGTATTGAATCCGAGATAAGCTTGCCGTGGGGATTCTTCCTAGTAGTCCATAATGGCATAGGATACCAGGTCTTCTCCAACAGAAAATGTGATTCAAGTGGAAACTCATGGCTAAGGCTTTCCTTAACTATATCCACCCACTGACCAGCACAAGTGAAACACTGAACCCATGAACTCCTGGCCCCCATTCCCACTGGGACTTTTTGCTGTGTCCAAACCATTTTCAAAACACTGTCTGCATTGAAAAGTGGCTTTCTGCATTAAAAAGAGGAGTAACTGGGAAAAAATGAATAAAAAAGAAACACTAGTTCAAACAACTCTAGCTCCTTTTTTTTTTTTTTTTACAATGAAAGACTTTATGGGGCATTCCCACTCAGATCAGAGTGTTTTAAAACCATGTTGTGAAGCCTGCCCACTTGCCTGCCCACCTGCCTGCCTGCCCGCCCACCCACCCACCCTGCCTGCCCACCACTGGCTTGCTTGCCCAGGTGCTTGCCTGCCCGCCTGCCCGCCTGCTGTTTCTGCTGCTGCTGCTCCCCACTGTTGTGGCTGCCATCAGCCACTGCTGCCGCCCTGCTCTCTCGCTCAGCTTCCCGCCAAGCAGCCCTGGTTCTCCCGAGGTGCAGGAAGGAGGAATGGAAAGTGGCAGGCAAGTGGGCAAACTCCCCACTCCCTTTCGGGTGCTGCTGCTGCTGCCGCACCACCACCATGCTCTGCTTTAAAGTGGAATTGGCTGCCGTAGTCTGCCATTTTGTGATGGGAACAGTTGGAAGAGGGAGGGGCAAAGCTAGGAGCAAGATAGCAGAGCCCAGCCTGCTGCCTCTCCTCCACTCCTCTCAGGCACTTAGCTCTAAAAAGTGTACTATTTCCATACACAAATCTTTTTTTTTATCTTTTGACAGAGAAAAGATGCAAGACGATGCTGGCAAATGAGCCAATCACTTTTCTAAATTCATTGGAAGAAGAAGAGTTGGCTTTTCTACCCTGCTTTTCTCACCCACCCACTTAATAGGACTCAAAGCGGCTGACAAAGCTTTCTATTTTTCTCCCCACAACAGAACACCCTGTGAGGTAACTGGGCCTGTGAGAGCTCAAGAGAGAACTATGACTAGCCCAAGGTCACTTAGCTGGCTTCATGAGGGAGACTAGCTCCCTAACCACTAGATCAAGCTAGAGGAAGAAATTATGAGATATTTTAACTAAAGAGTTATAATATGAGAATTTGAATTGAATTGGAAAAAAAGTAGTATCATAGGGAAGATTTGCGAAATTTGCACCCAAACCTGAATATCCTCAGATTTGGACAGAAAGGTGTTTCTACCTGACAGACACCAAAATAATAAAAAAGGTAAGAAATTCTGAAAAAGCTTGAAATAGAAAGGCAATTTTTAATGTAGCTTCAATGGTCCTTTCTAGCTCAGCTGCTAATCCAGTTGTCCTTATGCCTCACCCATAACTACTGAAGAAGCAAATGGCCATGTTAATAAATATGGTGAATTTTTAATATATCCCAATACTTAAGTTTTTATCTTTTCCTCCTGCTCTCTCCTTCCTTCATAGTCTGCTGATTTAACTGAAATATTAATGAATATTATTACAAAGTAGCCCTTTTGTATTTTACACACCATTTGCTGTGTTGGAAATACATTTACTAAAGTGTTATGCATGGCTTTCTTTTTATACATCTTATAAAAATGGGGGGGGGGCTAGTTCTCTGTCACATCTTTGTCTCCACTGGGCCATCAGTAAAGAAGTCAGTTATTCTACCTCCAGTGATACCAAGACTGTGGATCTTGCTTTGTTCTAAATAATCGGTATACGCAGGATTTGCAACCGTACCCTTATATTGCACCTTTTTTCACCCTTTTTATCTCTGTTCCAAAAGTTGCCTTCAAAGATTTGACAATCATTTGAAACACTTGTTCTCCCTTTTTAGTCTACCTGCCTTCACTATTAATCTCACCAAAACTTTCCATCTCATGGCTTTTGTGGTATCTAAATATTAGTATGTCAATCTGGAAGTTTTAAAAGCCAAAAAAAAAAAAAAAAGATTCTGTACATGCAGTTGTTGACCTAGAGTACATAAATGTAACAAAGAAAAGGTGATTTTTTTCCCTAATTGTAGGGGATTTAGATATTAGCACTGTAGTAGCAATTTAGATTCTGATCTTCTGGTAGTAAGGGAATCCAGTTAGTGACGTTTTGTTCATGGATAAGTTTCTGATTCCATGGTGGTATCTAAAAACCAAAGAAGAAGAGAGACAACCTTTAGATTTCTTGGATCGCTTGGATTTTTACTTTGGTTGTTTCCACATGGTACATATTGGTGCATGCCATGCAAGGCTGGTCTTGGCTTGACTGGAGCAACAGCTGATGGCCAGTGCAAGGGCTGACCGCATTGGCATGGCTCATTCTGGCCCAAGAGGCCAGAAATGAAAGTTCCTAGATTCTGAATTTGCTGGTGGGGGTTATTTTTGAAAGGTGCACAAAAATGCCCCATTTCCAGGACCATTTCTGTGGGGGTGGGTAGGTTTGAAATGACAGTGGGCTCCATTCACTAGTTAGCTCAGACCAGCCATCTGTACTGGTCACAACAGGACTAGTCCACCTATGGGAATGTGTTGGACACTGCTTTGAATCAATAGTGGAAGTTTTTTGCTTTGCTTTTCTACTTGTTAGCTCTCCATTAACCACTGGTTGCCTATTGTGTGAAAAAGGGTACTGGATGAGAATGACTTGATACACTTTAGATGTTTGGATTATTGCTCCTATTATTGCCTTATGCAGTCTAGAACATTTGCAGATATCCAGTTCAGTAAAAGGTTCTCCAGAAAAGATAACAATGTTAATTACTGATGCTCCTCTCCCAGAGGAAGAGGAGGGAAGTCCACCATTCCTCAAGGGTACATGGTTGCAGTGAGATAGAAGATTACTGTTTAAGAATCTTCCCTGCTCATGCCACACTGTGGTTTATTTATTTATTTATTTATATTTACATTTATATGCCGCCCCATACCCGAGGGTCTCTGGGCGGCTCACAGCATTTAAAAACAAATGTATAAAAACAGTATCAAAATAAAACAAATTTAAAAATACAGTTTAAAATACAAGAAAAGTTAAAAACATCAGTGATTTTCAGTGAGGGGAAGTGTGGGGAACATTTAACCAAAGGCCTGCGTGAATAGGAACATTTTCACAGCCTTCCTGAATAGGAACAAGGAAGGGGCCTGACGCACCTCAAGGGGAGACCTTTCCACAGCCTAGGGGCCACCACCGAGAAGGCCCTCTCCCGGGTACCCACCCACCTAACTAATGAAGGCAGAGGGATCACCAGAAGGGCCTCCCTTCCAGATCTTAAAACACAGGCAGGTCGATACGGGAGAAGGCGCTCCTTTAGATATCTGGGACCCAAGTCATTTAGGGCTTTATAAGTTAAAGTTAGCACCTTGAATTGGGCTCGGTAGTGAATTGGCAGCCAATGCAGTTCTCTTAGAACCGGCGTAATATGCGTCCGGCTAGATGTTCCTGTCAGCACTCTGGCCGCTGCATTTTGCACCAGCTGCAACTTCCGAACCGTCTTCAAGGGAAGCCCCACGTAGAGTGCGTTACAGTAGTCCAACCTGGAGGTTACCAGAGCATGGATAACTGAGGCCAGGTCCTCTCTGCCCAAAAAAGGTTTCAATTGGTGCACCAGCCATAGTTGGGAGTAGGCACTCCTGGCCACGGCTTCCACCTGAGCTTCAAGTGTTAGCGCAGAGTCCAGGAGTACCCCCAAATTTCGCACCTGTCCCTTCCTGGATATTGTAACCCCATCAAGGACAGGGTATCTCCCAACTACTTGGACCCGAGAGCCTGTAACACACAGCACCTCTGTCTTGTCTGGATTCAGTTTCAATTTATTGGCCCTCATCCAGCCCATTACCGCCTCCAAGCACCTGTCAAGCACTTCAACCACCTCTCCTGATTCAGATGGCACAGAGAGATAGAGCTGCATATTGATGACACCTTACTCCAAATCTCCTGATGATCTCTCCCAGTGGCTTCATGTAGATATTAAATAACATGGGAGATAAGATTGACCCCTGGGGAACCCCACAAGTGAGTTCCCAGGGTGTCGACTCTGTCTCTCCCATCACCACTATCTGAGATCGGCTCTGGAGATAGGAGCAGAACCAACGCCAGGCACTGCCTCCAACTCCTAAACTCCGTAGCCTCTCCAGAAGGATACCATGGTCAATGGTATCAAAAGCTGCTGAGAGGTCCAGGAGAACCAGCAGGGTAGCATTCCCCCTGTCTTTCTCCCGGAGGAGATCATCAACCAGGGCGACCAAGGTAGTTTCTGTGCCATGACCGAGCCTGAAGCCAGATTGAAATGGGTCTAGATAATCGGCTTCTTCCAAGAATGCCTGCAGCTGAACAGCGACAACCCTCTCCAGAACCTTGCCTAGGAAAGGTATGTTAGCCACCGGGCGATAGTTGTTTAAGTCCTCTGGGTCCAGGGAGGCCTTCTTCAGGAGGGGACGTACCACAGCCTGTTTAAGGGCCAATGGAACCACCCCCTCCCTCAGAGAGGCATTTACCACTTCCTGGATCCACCCGGTCATACCTTGCCGGCTAGCTTTAATCAGCCAGGAAGGACAGGGATCTAGGGAGCATGTTGTCGGCCGCACCCCTGCAAGCAGCTTGTCCACGTCCTCAGGCCACAATAATTGAAACTGATCCAAAATAATTGGACCAGACAGTTCTCTGGACACCTCCCTCAGACTATGTCCAATTGTGACATCTAACCCTCTGTGAATCTAAGCAACTTTGTCCTCAAAGTGCTTTGCAAAACTGTCACAGCAGATATTAGATGGCTGAGGCTCACGCCTCAATGGGCCAGATTTAGTAAGGCCATTAACTACTCAAAAGAGCTCTGCTGGACGGCTACTCGAGGATGCAATGGCAGTGGAGAAAAAACTACTTTTCGCCATTGTCACCGCCACGTGGTAGGCACGATAGTGTGCTCTAACTCGTGTTCGGTCAGATTCACAGCCAGATCTACGCCACTTGCGCTCTAGCCATCGACCTTCCTGTTTCATCTCCCGGAGCTCCGTGGAATACCAAGGAGCTTTCTGGGCTCTACAGGCGGGCCGAGGGCACTTGGGAGCGATCGTGTCGATAGCCCTGGTCATCTCCTCATTCCATAAAGAGGCCAGAGCATCGACAGGAGCACCAGACATGCCAACTGGAAAATCCCCCAGGGCATTCAGGAATCATTGAGATTCCATAAGTCTCCGGGGGCGGACCATCTCAATAGGTCCTCTGTCCCCACAGAGGGGGATTGCCACTGTGAGTCCAAACCTCACCAGCGAGTGATCCGTCCATGACAACGGGCTAACAGTCAACCCTCCTATCAATGGATAATCATCAATTCACTCTGAGGCAAAAACCAAGTCCAGGGTGTGGCCTGCCATATGCGTCGGACCAGATACAAACTGAGACAGCCCCATGGTTGTCATGGAGGCCATAAAGAACTGAGCTGGTCCACTGAGCATGGCCTCAGCGTGGATGTTGAAATCCCCCAACACCACCGTGGCGGGGGCTTCCAGCACCACCTCTGAGACCACCTCAGCCAGCTCAGATAGGGAGGATATTGGGCAGTGGGGTGCACGGTACACCAGTAGCATCCCTATTCTGTCTCTCTGGCCCAGCATCAAAAACAGGCCCTCAACCCCGTTAACAGAGCGAATTGGCCACCTGGTGAGGGAGATGGAAGTTCGATGGACCACAGCGACACCCCCTCCCCTCCCCCCTACTCTAGAACAGTGTTGCACTGAGTAACCTGGAGGACACAACTGGGTGAGGCCAGGCCCGCCCAGTTCATCCATCCAGGTCTCAGTTATGCACGCCAGGTCAGCCCTTTCCTCAATAATTAAATCATGGATAACTGATGTTTTATTCCGGACCGACCTGGCATTTAGAAGCAACACTGCCAGAGTAGTGGGGTTTTGGTTGGCAGGTCTTCCCAGATGCCTTTGGCTGGAAGGCGGAACAGAAGGGGTGACAGCTTCAAGGTATCTAACCCCCCTTCTCCTTGTCTGTCTCTTCCGTCTCCCATCGCCATAGCTCCCTCTGCCAATAATGGTGGTGACCCGTAATTCTCCCCCTCTTTGGCCTTTGGTTGATCCAGATCAAGTTAATCTGGATCCACTAATCTGGATTTAATGTCATAACATTTTCATTTTTAGCTCTTTGAAAAGATAGTGGTTAACAGACTGAGGAATTTTGTTACTTAGGCAAATACCATGAATGGGGAATGTAAGACACTAGGCTGACTGCAACCCTGCACCGTTGCTGAACAATACAAATGTGGGTAAAGCAGGAAATTTAGAATTTGGGACTGCACTCCCACTCATGCTAAAAAATGATTTCAAAATGATCTGAACTTTCTTTGTCCCCATTACCAATTTGGTTCCCATGTTTTGTAAGGAGCAAATTGCTAAAACGGCAATAAAAAAACCCTGTATTTTCAGGTGTTTCCCCCCATTTTTGCTTCTAAAAGGCTTTATTCCTTTGGGAACGGTATAGCAGTATTGGGGCAGATCCATCATCAAATAGGTGGGGTTTCACCCTGCGCAGGACAGTCCCTTTTTAAAGTGCCAGAAAGCCTAAAGCTTTTTTCCCTCACAGAGCACTTCGCACAAGAGTTTCATTTTCAGCCACTTCACACTCACTGATAACAAGTAACAATCCACCCACTCCACACTGATAACAATGTTTCCCACCCATGGTTCCCCTCACTTTCTCCTTTTTCTGCTGAAAGAATTTTGCTTTTACTCATCTCTGCAAGATAAGCCCTGGAGCTGGCAGGGAAGGCTTCGGCGGCACCTGCTTTTCCCCTCCACCACTTATACGGAAAGATTTTTAAAATTCTTGGCTGCCTAAGGGCATCAGAGTTCACTAGGGTAGACAGCTGGGGACAGAGCCTCAAGAGTTCAGCGAGGGAGTGCACGAGTGTGTGTGTGTGTGTATGCCCGCGCATGCACGCAGGAGCACTTGGCTCCCTTTTATCTTCCCTTCTCTATGAGAAAGCAAGCACGGGGGTCGAAATCGAAGGAGCTCTGTCTTCCCCTCCCCCCCCCCTTTTTTTTTTTTTTTTTTACAAATCATGATTAAAATAAGATGGGCATCCATGGAGGCCTGTGGGAATCAAACAGGCAGCAAAAGCAGGAGGGAGAGGGAGCTGGGATTTCCCTCCCTTGGCCAGGTAATTGGATCAAACCCAGTGGGGAGAGGCGGGTGATCAAAGGGTGGGCAGGAAAAAGAATAGCCTTCCCCAGTGCTTTTTTTTTTTTTTTTTGAAGTGTTTTCTGTGGGGACACAATTCAGGGTTGACTGCGATTGCCAGATCTGTGTTTGCAACATTTTTTGTTGTTTAGTTTTTACAACCGTTTTAAATAGCTCAGGTGGGAACACGGCCTGGATGTTTTTCTGTCTCCAAAAGCAAGTAGCAGGGGAAGAGATAGCACTGGATTTTCTTTGTCTCATGTTTGGTGAAAAGACAAGGGATATTAAAATCAGGGACAGAGGCTCATGTTCACAGTGCAAAAGCCAGCCCCATCTGAAACCTACCCAGAACTTACCCTGCAGCAGGGTAATTGTGAACACTGCCACCTGGCAGTGTCCATCTGGCTGCAGCAATGGCCATGTGTGTTGATACGAAAATTGGATTGGCTGCATCTGCTGTCCTCAGCTATCAAAGATGGCAATGTTCGGGAATACTGGGAGCTGGAAGTTGCTCCCCAGTGGGTGTACACTCTGTGCCTGACTGTGTCCAAGTATCCCCATCTTCAAAGTGCAGAAAGGTCCATAGATACACTTCCATCAAAGGCCCTGCTCTTCAAAGACATCAAAGACTAGTAGCAAATCTCAGTTCAGCTCACATGCCAGCCATTACTGATCTTTCTAAATGACATTTTCTGTTATCCCCTTTCTTCAACTTTTAAGTAGGGCACCCCTAGTTCATCCTCATTGTAAGCCTACATTAGCTAAATAAAGTCCAGACCTCAGGAAAGAACAAGAGATGGGCAATCATTGTTGGCCATATGATCACATCATTGTGAGCAATGCATAGCTCCATCTCCTCCTGCCTGCAAGGTCAGCTGCAACAGAGAGGCTAGCTGCAGGACAAGCCATGAAGAGGGCAGATGAGCCCTGCTGTGTCTTTAACATGCTTCTGCATGCACCTTTCATTCACCTGTCCCCCTCTCCCCTCTCCCTGAGAACTGTGAACATCGGGAGAAGAATTGCAACAATTCCTCACCCTCTTTTGAGTTGTTTGGCTTTGCTGCACTGCTGTTTAACATACCTGTTTAAGACGGATCTGGAACACATGTCCGCACATACACATACACATACATGTAGGAGAAAATTCCTATGGAAGACAACTCCTTGTATTTCATTGTTTTAAGGATATATTTTGGATTTAACATGGTGACGGTCTGTAAGGCTTATCGCACAGTGCAGCTCTATAGAATATCAATTAAATAAATGATTCTAATGGAGCAACCACATGTAGTTATATGCTGTGGATGCTTTTTTAATGTATATTTTCCAAGTAAAGCTGCAGTCTCAAACATACTTTCTTGGAAGTGAGCCCTATGAAAAAAAGTAGAATGGTAAGCATGCTAAGGGGAAATGTAATTGGCTGGAATTCTGTTTATGCCACAAAGAACACAGTATACATTATGGCCTGACAGGGTTGTTTCTGTCTTTGGCTCTTGGAATATTCAGCCATCACCTTTGGCCTGACAAAAGCTGGCATATGGAGGTGGAAAAAACAAATGTTAAGTTCCCCCTCAGCTTGCAGGCTTGTGAAATTTCTCTGGTACATTTCATAAAACAATGCAAAAATCTTTTCTTTCATTGATAAGTGAGGATATGTTGCCACGTAAATGATAGAAAGTGCAAAGATCTCTTACAAAAATGTGGGGACTGAATTTTCTATGATGCTTTCTGCTCCTGAAATACAAAATTCATTTGATTATAATGGAAGTTAATGCCTGTGCAAGAGCTAGCGGTTCTCTCTGCTTAACAGAGCTCCAAGCAGTGTAGACCATAGAATGACATATCGCACCGCACAGCACCAGCAGGCAAGCTTTCCAGGCAGCCTTTCTGGGTGGTTTCATTGCCAAAAATTATGTTTCTACCTTGCATAAGTGGAAACACTTTCCACATGTATGTAAAATTACCATTCAGTGCAGCCCAGCACATTTCTGAGTTTTGCATAGCAGAAGTCTAGCCCTTTCCTCTCCTGTTTATGCTTGCATCCAGATACTCTGACAGCCAAAACCAAACCATTAGATTTATATGGAAATGAAGGATACAGTTGTTTAAAAACTGTCTGAAGTGCTTCTTTTTCTGCACCAGTGGCAGGACTTTGCCAGAACTGAACAGCAGGTTCACTGAACAATTGAGAACATTCGTGCAAACATTTTCTTCTTTCATGGCCTCCTTTGATGCTGGATCAAATTCTCTTTTGGACTCCAAGACTCTAACACCTCTCTTGCTATCAGTTCCAACTGATGATGAGCTACATCTGGCCTGTGAAATGAAAATAGCAAAACCTTTGAGTCAGTCCAAGTTAAGTAGATCTCCATCATCTGCTCAGTCAAGTTTTGCCAAGATGAATGAAACCATGTCAGAACTCTGATCATTTCAGGGGTGGAATTCCACTTTCTTAACAATGCTTTACTTTTATAAAGTTAAAGAAAGGAAACATTTACCTTTCAGCAGGAAGATCCTTTCAGCTAGATTTTCTTGAAATTTTCTTGTTTTAATTGTGTGAGAAAATAAAGTAACAACTGATGATTTAAGACCCATGCTATTCCAAAATAGGATCTATACTGTACTGAAGTAGCTCCTTAGTAGGGATGTGCATGAACATTCATATTATCCATTATTCACATGAATTTGGCCAAATTCAGACATTTTGATTCGAATATAATGTTGGCACATTTGAAGGCTGACATTTGAATTTGAATCAAACACTTTGTTACGTTTGTGAACCTGGGAGGTGGGAAAGCAGCTGCCCCAGTTCCATCTGCAATGGATCCAGAGCAGATTCAAAGGGGATTCAAGACAGATTTGATGTGTTCTTAGAGGATATGTATGGGATTCATATGGGATTTATATCTAACATTCGTACCTAATTCATATGGAACATCCACATTAAATTGAATCCTACTGTGGGGGTGCAATTTGTCCATCTCAGCTAAAGCAACTCTTGCTAAGAAAACAAGTAGGACAAAGGGTACATTCCTGGGTCACTGTAACTTTCCTAATATCTCTCTGAAACAAGGTCTCAGAAAAGGCATAACACCTCTTATCATTTGTATAACACCTCTTATCATTTGTATAACATCCACTGTGTATGATAAATAATGTACAGCACTCAAGGATGGTAACATCTTATCCGGTGATGCCAAATATGGGCACACCGGGGGGAAATCCATTGAGAAATTTATTTTGTAACTGGGCATAAAAAGCCTGTAAATCTTCAGTAAAACACAGACTCTTTCACCTGGCAACCATTCTGCGTGTGAGCATCAATTCATTACAACATCCTACCACATTTGAAGGGGACATATTCAAATGAATATGAATTTTCTTGTATTTGATTTGATATGAATGGAATGCAAAAAAATAAAATAAAAAAGTGCACATCCCTACTCCTTAGGAGTCTTCAAAGGGTCCCCACACTTTATGTCCCCAAACTCATGAAGTACACATCCATAACTGCTGTCAATAGCAGCAGCCTAGGAGAAAACACTCTTACAGTGCTCTCTCTCTTCCTCAACCCTGCTGTCACACCACCAAAAGTTTGGACTTACTTTGGAGCATACATCTCAGGCCACATAGCAGGATCCAGTTTTTGAAGGCACATGAAACAACCAATTTCCATGGCCATTTCCTGTGCTACCGAAAAAAGCCCAAGGAGAAATGCCAAAGCTAGGGAACACAAACTTCAAGGGTGGAGTGGGGAGGGCAGGAACAGCACATTTCCCCTGCAAGGGACAGGGTGCTTGCTTGCAATTGCTTGCCTGTGATTCCTGCTCATGTTAGGCAACAGTAGAGAAGATTTGTAAAACTGCAATTGTGAAAATCAACCATGAACTCTCACGCCTCATGGATTATTTCCAGAACATGTTTGTTTATTTATCATTTACATTTCTATCCCACTTCTTCACCCAAAGGTCATAAGGTACAACAATAGACACTGTGATAAAACCACAACATTTAAATACAGCAGTTGAAAGCACAGCATTTAAAAACATTCCGTTCAAAATGCGCGCTGGATCTTCATGGTGCCATCCCAGTGCTTCAAAAACACAACAAGAGAGCAATGTGCAACATTTCCCTGTTGACACAAACTCAGCGCAGAGAAAGAGCACAGCATCTGCACGGGCATCATGTTCTGCCACTGCTTTTCCTCCACAAGCGCCATTATGGTGTTTTAGTAGCAGATTGGTATGAAGAGCTTTCGTTTCACAAAGGCGGTTCTCCTGAGGGCTGACTGAGGGGAGTTCCTAGTCCCCTTGGCAGCATTCCTGGGATTGAAGACTTTCCCTCCGTCCACTGCCAGATGAAAGACAACATTTGATCTAACAGTTGATCTGACCCTCTCATCAGATCAAGCATGCAGATGCCTAAAGCATTTGTAACTTCCCTGGCACCATCTTCCACGGGGCCTCTTCCTCATACTGCTGAATAAGCCACCAAACATTTCCCCCCTCTCCCACACACCTCACCTGACCACACTGCTACTCACTTGATCCTGCTGTTGGACTGCAAATGTCTTTGAACAGGGACATGCCCATCATGCTTCATAAAAGCATCACATATACGGAAGAGTGCAGATGCAAAATAAGTTGAACATCCTAAATGGTTGGTTTCCCCTGATGCTTAATTCGCAACCTATTTGCAGAAATGTTTGAGAATAGAGTAGAAGTGTGTCTGGGGCAGCCCAAGACTAAGCAAGTTTGGCTGAAGATTAGATTTCCCTGAAACTCTGTAGCTGGCAGAGGTGTCCTTCCAATTCAAGGCTGAGTTCACTGAGAAAAGGAACATCTGTTTGAAAAATACCTGGCCTCTGGATGTATTCAGGAACACACTTTCTGTTGCTGCCAGTATCTTGACCTTCATGGGCACAGACCAAACCCAGGAAAAAATTGACAAAAACATAAGCCTCAGTTTAGCACTTGTGCCTGCCAAATGGGACACAAGCCAAGGAAAAAACAAAATCAGTAGATCATGTATAGCACAGACATAAAAGGACACGCAGGGGTGGCAGGATAGGACAATAAAATCTTTTTCATTTTGCTTCTGCCACACTTTGCATTCTAGCTGAAATAGGTAGTTTCACTATGCAGTGCTGTCACTTCCATAAATGAATTGGTTCTGTTTCCATTTGTGGCCATCTAACCTTCCACACGCCACAGAATATGTACCTATTTAAATCGTCATGAGAAATACACGAAGTTGCGGGTGGGCTTTGCTATCCTTTGCCATTCAGACACAGACTTTGCATGAATTAAATACACAGCTTTACCTGCCTGGGGAGTCCTTGCCCTCACACAGCAGACCATTGTGATCTGGTCCTGAGGGACTGCAGTGTTCCAGAAAGGTCTCCACACATGGGCTACCTGCTCCAGCTTGCCTAAGCAACGTTGATAGCCATATGTGAAGCTGCAGGAAAACAGATGCTCTTTTTCCATTTGTGAAATCAAGTTGCTGGAAAGTAGTCAGATTTCCCATCTATGAAAGCCTCATCTAATCAACCCATACAGAAGCAAGACAAGCTCCCCACCCCCAGAAATATTTGACAACACCTTTGCTATGAATAATATATATAGTATATAGAGATGACTGGAACCCACCATGACTGTGTTTTCTTTCTTTCTTTCTTTCTTTCTTTCTTTCTTTCTTTCTTTCTTTCTTTCTTTCTTTCTTTCTTTCTTTCTTTCTTTCTTTCTCTCTCTCTCTTACCCTTCCTTCCTTCCTTCCTTCCTTCCTTCCTTCCTTCTTGAGTAGGGGCGAAGGCAGGGTAAGGTAAATATTATTTATTTAAAAAATCAGAAAATCAGTGAATATTGATACTTTTGTGGTGACAATGTGTATCTTCTTTCCATATGCAGAGTGCTCCAGGTTCAACCCACAGCATTTTTGTAGAATAAGGCAAAGGAAAACTGTCTGTGTAGTGTGTGTAATAAACACTGGATGGATGTTTCCATGTAGTCACCATGGGTGTTATTCCACTGTCACTAGAAGTACCCATTAATGTGTACTTAATGGGCACTTTTAGTGACAGTGGAAAAACACCCTGTGTTAACCATAGGCGGGTTTATACAAGTTATAATGCTTTTAATTGTAAAGACCATTTCCACACTGCAGTGGTCCAGCTGGAAACAGTCTAGCTATCCTGGGAGAAGAAGAAAAGTTGGTCTTTTTACCCCACTTTTCTCACCCTTTTAAGTGGACTCAAAGCAGCTTTCTGAGATGGATTTTTAAAATAAAATGTTTTATTGATGTTAGTTGATGATAGGTTAACACTGGGCAGGAAGGAGGCATTTCTAGGTTGTGAATGGCTCCTGCAAATGCAGATGCACATGCCCAGATGTTAATCTATTGTTGACTACAGGACCAAGTGCAAAAGCACCTCTTAATTTGTAAGAAAGTAGCTTCTTCACAAGACCAGGAATAAAAACGTAAACACTGTCACATTTTGCTATTATTTCTGCAGTCTGGATTGTGATTGAGGTTGTGCTCACACACACATACCACCACCACCATCATCATAGCACCTTTATTAAGTAAGAGATGGTCTGCAGATGGGATTGTTCACATACCAGTCTGCCCCTTCCCCTTATAAACATTATAGGTTAGAAAAGATGGATTAGAGATGGGATAAGACTACAAGTGCCACGCACTACCACCTCCATGGTGAGTTTGTGGCACAGTTTTGCTACATTTCAGCACAGCTATTTGTTAGGATAATTTTTTATACTGGACAGAAAACATGACCATATCAGCCATTTGAAGAGAGAGTGTGTGCAGACCTGTGGTTTAGACACATAAATAGCCAAACAAAACCTAAGGTTGCTACTACCACAATGTTTTAAAACTTTTAGCATCCAACTTATCCTTTCATTTTGTGACTTGGAATAGACTGCCAGGAAGCAAATCAGTTTTTTGTGTGTTTTCTTTTAAATTTAATTATGTTTTGACTCAAACAATGTAAAATATCACATCATTTTTATTTTGATGAGGGGAGAACCTAATGAATTTGAGTGTTATATCCTGTAGTGGGTCATTGGTTAATTAAAAGTCTGATGTATATATACAGCTGATACTTCTCACTCTAATGAAGAACATTAATTCTAGGACATGTGTGACTACAGTCACATTGCTACAAATTGCTACAGTCTTTCCTTTATCTGTTTCCAAGAAAGTCTCCCCTGGTTAGTTATAAAGAAAAAAGGGAAGAAAATGAGGTCTTAGTTCTAAGCAGCATAAATTACACGTATCAATCAGAGGAAGCTTAAATTAAAATACACATTTGGCAAACTGATATGAATATGTTGATCTCATCTGTGAATCAAAATGATTTAATGCCAGGACTGACCCCCTACTGATCAACATGAAGGTCACTGAAAACTGATTGACTCTCATTGAGAAATGTTGTTCTGCCTATCAAAGGTTCAGTTTTTATAATGTGTAGCAAACAGTAATTCTAGTGTTTAGCAGACTGATATACTCTTTTACAAGGGAAAATGGAAGTCACTGCTTTATTTACATAATGCAAAGCAGACAGCTAAATTAGAAGTTGCTAAAATGAAAGTGGTTTATGGTTCCAAGCTGAGGGCTTTCCCCTACGTTCATAATATTTTCTAATCCAGGAAACTACTGTTTGATAAATAGAAGGTTACACCTTTTGGGTACAGGAGGACCATAAATCAGGCTTCCTTTATCATCTCCCACATGCTTGCTGAAGAAGATAACACTCCGTATCATATGTAACGATCCAAACATTTTCAGTCTTTGGATAATCTCAGCCTGTTTATATTATGATGCATTTTTTCTTTGCTGTGAACAACAAAAGCAATGATACTAAAAGGAAGAAGAAGAGACTACATGGTAACAAAAGGAAAATAAAAGAAAATGTCAAGATAAAGACATATGAGCACACAGAAAGACACACAAGAGATCAAGGAAAGAATAAGAAGAATGAATATAAAATACCATTTCTAAAAACTGCCAGTGGTACTACAAAAACAAAACAAAAAACAAAAAGGGGAGCTGGGAGACAGTGGTGGTGGCTGGTACTGGCTGAAACTGGTGGTACAGAGGGAAAGGGAGACCCAAGGAAAGCTACATCTCCATTAAACTGGTGTGTGTGGAAGGGAGGAATGACCTGTCTGGACTAACCTAGATAATGTAGCTCTCTGGGCCTTTTTGCACTTATGTAATCAGGATGGCTACACACGCTCTGGGATGCTCTATCTGCAGTGATGCCTCCATCCCAGAGCAGTCCAGAGCATGCGCCTCTATACTGATCACCTCCTGATAAAGCACCAGATGCAGCGTTCACACTACTTTCTTGTGCAAAAGCTGCAGGGCAGCAGTGTAGGCTGGGGTGGGGGAGTGTGGCTGTGGTTGTGGCTACGCAAATGTGATCCATGTTACAGTCACCATAACAACAGTCCAGTACATGACAGAAGTTGTCACAGCCATTGTTATGGCAATGTGGATGGTCCGGGATTGACTGTGCACACTGTGAGACTGTTAGTTAAGTTTAGGATGGTGCTCCTATTCTATGTCCCAGAATATGGCCAAGTGCTGAACGGCCCTAGGTCTGAACTTGCTTCAGTTCCTTGGGTCAAGTTGAAAGAGGGTGAGCCAGGGAGCTAGCTCCATGTTTCATGCTAATGCATGGGGTGCACAAGCTGTTTCTCATGCACATTACACTATGGGATGGCAGAAGGCTCCTTCGTCATCAAATGAGGTCAGTGATTCCTGAGTTGATCTGGGCATCACAGAATTCTGAAACATCTGAGAACTTATATTCAAGAACAGGTTTGAACTCAGTCGAGCATTTCTGTTCATCTAAAAGCCTTCCAGAAGAATGGAAGTATCTGTAAAAAAACAAACAAACAAAGGAAGTAACTGAATCACACTTTCCAAACACTGCAACATCAGATACAAATCACAGATTTAGTCCTGGGCAAATTTTGACCCTCATAAATTCATTGATTTCCAATGCACTTAAACATATATAACTCCAGGCTGGCTTATGACACAAGCTTCTTTGGCAGAAATTTTCCTGAAAGTTGACAGCAGAATTATCTTTCATCCCTCCAAGCCTATTCATTGCAGTGGGCAAAGTAGAATGTTCCCTGCTGAGTCCACTACGGAGAGTTTGGTCAAAAATATCTGGGCACAGATGGTAGGTAGGAAGACATACTTTATCACTTGTAAGAGAAACTGATAGTACATGTGGAAATGGGTGTTCAGGTTATAAGCTATGTTAAAAATGATAATAAATGGATGTAAATATTTCAACTAAGCTGTCAGTGGAATAACAAAAAGCCATTTCTTTATTTCACATTAAGAAATTTTAATTTTTTTTAAAAAACATAGAAGCTGAGCCTCTAACTCTTGAACCAACAATTAAGCATAAGATCAGGAAAAGGAAGCTCCAGATTAGCCCTTTGTCCAAACACTGATGGCATAATGATCAAAAAAGACACTTATCAGCATGGTTTAAAGTCACTGGCTGCATCCCCATGCATGTTTGGTACGGTTCTGAACGCAGGTTCGGGAAGGGGCATCCCCATGCATTTTGGATTTGGTCCGTGGAAAGTGGCCCAAATCTCCCCAAACTGTGCCTGACCAGGACCAAATCTGATACCCGAAAAACCAAGTCTCAGCACAGTTGGGGGGTCCAGCACACATTGCCCAGCGAGCTGAGCCTGCACATGGGAATGATTGTGGGCTATCCGGGTAGGAGATTGGCGCTCACGTCATTAGAAGGTAGGGTGTGCTTGCCTTTCCTGCCCTGTGCACTGGAGATCACAGCCACTGATGTTTTAAAATCCCAATCGCCAAGGCAGGCACGATACGGCCTTTATTTTTGTGCATTTTCCATGGAAATATTTCCACTCCCATTTCCTGATTGCCAAGGCAGGCAGGATAATGGCTTGATTTTTGTTCCGATTCCAAACATTTCCAAGTTTGCCCATTGCCAAGGCGATCATGGAATAAAGACTTGATATTCTCCCTTTTAAACTTGGCAGGTGTTCTCACGGTTCCCGGTGGAGCAGAGATGCACAAAACTGCTCAAGCGCCTAAATGCCACTAAACCTCATAGCGGCTTTCAGTGTTTTAAAATTATTTATAAATTTATTATTATGAAGTAAGCTTTATTTTAACTTTTTTCCCATGCCTCACAGCCCAGTCCTGGCTTTCAGTACCACTAAGGGAGGGGGGATGCAGCACAGGTGTGGGTTGACTTCAATCCAGCTTCCAATGAAGAAAGAGGGGGCAGAGAGGAGGTGGTGCTGCTCCCCCGTGCCAGGGTTTGGCATGGTTTGTATGGGGACACCTCCATCCACACACAACCTGTACCTAGCCCATGTTGCTGGGAATAGCATGGGGATGGACTGGGAGCATTCTTGGACCCACTCCCAGTCCCATGTGTTCTGATCCCACTCCAAATGGCTTGCATGGGGATATAGCCACTGGGTGGCAACAATGCTCAGCAGAGCTGGCAATTGCATTTGGTGTTCAGGAGGCTCAGAAATTTTATCAAATAGTTGTCCAAATACAGCATAGAGAAAGTAGAAAAATGCATTTCTCCTGAAAATGCAAAGTCAGGGTCCCTTCCAGACAAATGCTTACCTGTTAGTCTACTTAAGAAGAAATATGTGAATCCTAAGAGAAAATATGTGAATCTAAAATAGTTTAAGTACTACTCCTGGATTTGTCTCAGTGCAATCCTTTTATAAGTTTTGACGATCTAAATTATATCACTTTTTAGGTACTTCTAGTTTTATTGCTTTTCTTAGTTTGATTTATTCTGATAACATTTTAAATTTTGTAAAAAACAAAAACAAAAAACCACGCCATCACAAACAAAATGAAAATGTATATTTTTGTTTTGTAATATTTGTTACTGTATCGTCTTTATTTCTCACACAAGCACCAGCTACTATATTTTTATATTATAGTATCTTGAGTGAAGCTGAACTAGTCAATATGAATGCTTGATTAGTGTCAAGGAACATAATCAGACATGGTTTCTCAAAACAGTTATTATATGATATGCTTGGCTACACTTCATGTGAAAGTTCCAGGTCTAGGGGAAACAGCATAGGATATTTAAAGGTTTATGCATTGTTTATCCAGAGTTTGTGCAGACTGTTCACAAGAACAGCATCTATCTGCACTGTTTGCATAACTTCCAGATGGCTTGTGAGGAAAGCCCCAATCCTACCCATAACTTATGGCTGCATCCAATCACATACAGATGCTGTCTATATGAGATCTCATATCATCAGTCTTGTGACACACACAAAAAAAGAGTGAAAGTGAATGTGATCGTCTTCTTCCTACCATGACAAACATAGCTAGACTTCAGTTCACAATTACTCTGAGCAATAAACTTCCTCCAAAGTAACCCAGAATTCCAGTATTTATTTATTTAGTTATTGGACTGATATAATGCAGGCTTTATAAAGACTTTATGAAGTTTACAAATGAAAAATAAACTCAGAATAAATAAACAGTTTTAGTTAATCATGTTCACTCTAATCAAAGATAAAAGGGTGGCTTTTTCTCAACTTCTCAAGCCCAATTTCATCACTGCTTATTCAAATATATCGCATTTTGAGATACCTTTCAAAAGATCAAATAAAATGAAGCATAACTTATTTGGTCTAGTGGTTAGGGAGCCGGACTCTTATCTGGGAATACCGGGTTCGATTCTGCCCTCTCCCATGAAGCCAGCTGGGTGGCCTTGGGCTCGTCACAGCTCTCTTCTGAGCTCCCACAGCCCCACCTACCTCACAGGGTGTTTGTTGTGGGGAGAAGAATAGAAAAGCTTTGTCAGCCACTTTGAGTCTCCTTTAAATGGGTGAGAAAAGTGGGGTAGAAAAGCCAACTTTTCTTCTTCTTCTTCTTCTTCATGAGTCATTTTGTGCAGAGGTGTGCATCACCTATTGCTGTGGCTTTCTGCTGTTTTTATGTTTCTCTGTGTAACCCTCACTATTTTAATTATCAGCCTTTTTTTAAAAAAAAGTCTAATTAGAAGAGTTTAAATCCCTCATTATAGTGTATTCTCATGCAGAACTTGAAATGGGAGTGATTATGAACTGTTCTAATAAACACCAGATTTCCACTCTTTAAAGACTGAAATTATTGTTTATATCAGTATGCATATTAGTTTATCTCAAGATGTGTTAGATTACATTCATTAACTCCACATCTGCAGCGGCAGACATTAACTATGTGTGGGAGCCTAAATCTTCTGAATTTTAAATACTGCTTGTAGTTTACTGATTATTTGCTTTAGCTATAAACAGATCCTGAACTTGGAGAATGATTATCTGAAGACTGTAAGGAGTCTCCAGACATGTTAAAAAAGTTAGTAACCTGTTGGCATTACAATGAAACTAGCAAACAGTCTCAACAATGTGTTAGCTCACTATTGGTGTATTGCCCCCCCCAAAAAATCTGAATTAAATGTTGCACCAAGGCACATTGTCAGAGGATCAGTTGTCTGGTGCTGGCTCTTTTGATAAAGCATTGGACTAAGCTGTGGGAGGTAAGTCCTCTGGTTTGGAAGATTTACTGTGGCAGCAGGCTGAGATAATTCTAGGGAGTTAGAAAAGTTCTAGGTCAATGTAGAAATTTCTGGGAGACGACATGTACTTGTTTATATTAGTTACTGGCTTGGCTACTTGTGTGCACAGGCAAGGAATAACAAAGGGACTAAGAAACCATTAGCATAGGCCATTAAAGGATTAGCCACTCCCTTAAGGAGTATCTGAAAGGAGTAGCAGAAATATATATATATACCATAACACAATGGTGCATGAAATATATATATACTGTACCGTAACACAAATAATTAATTTAGAAAGTTTATCTTTAAGAAAAATATTAAATACATTATCAGAGAAATAGAGGTGTTAGTCTAATTTGAAAAGTCCAGCAAGGTAGTTAGTAGCACTTGGAGACTAACAAGAGAAGGGTTGGTGGCATGAGCTTTTGTAGACACGTCTAGTTATTTTAACAAATAGGAAAACAAGTCTATTAAATAAAAAAGTTTTTTTTCAAATATAGGAGGAGCAAGAAAAATAACTCAAATTGTAATGAGGGCAAAATAAATTTTATTAGAAAATTCAAAGAAAAACCAAACAATTACCTAAGCAATGATAATAACTTGAGTTGTCTTAAAAGGTAAAACAATCTAAGTAGTAACAAAAAGAAATCAATTCAATAACAATGAAGACAGAATGCCAGCAGGGGGAGGGGGGCTTCCCAATGTTTTGCACTGAATGTTACATGGATGACTACCTGCCCTCTGGGCAGATGTCCTGGGTCTGTGCTCGGTGCAATGAGCTCCAGGCTCTCAGGGAACATGTCTCTGCCCTTGAAGCCATGGTAGTGGACCTGGAAAGCCAGACAGAGAGCAACAAGCCTGAGGGTGAGGCCCTCAGGGACGCAGTAGGAACATCCCTCTCCTTGATGAGCAGCCCTCCAGCTGTCCTGGAGAGTGGAAGCCTCAGGCAGGGAGGACATCAAGCTGAGGAGGAGGGACAGGAACACCCCTTCCTTAGTGGATGTGCAGCGAGGATACTCCTTCACGGGTAGTGGGAGGAGGGTTTTTTGTAGTGGGTGATTTGATTATTAGCAATATAGAGAGTTGGGTTTGCAATGGGCGTGTTGACCACATGGTGACTTGCCTGCCAGGTGCAAAGGTCGTGGACATAATGCAGCATCTAGATAGGTTGGTAGACAGTGCTGGGAAGGAGCCAGTGGTTATGGTACATGTTGGTACCAATGACATTGGTAAGGTGAGGCGGAGCGTCCTGGAAACCAAATTTAGGTTGGTAGGTAGAAGATTAAAGTCCAGGACGTCCAGGGTTGCATTCTTAGAAATGCTACCTGTTCCACGTGCAGGACCAGCTAGACAGGCATAGTTCAGAAGCCTCAATGAGTGGATGAGGCAGTGGTGTTGGGAGGAGGGGTTTAGATTTGTTAGGAACTGGGGAACATTTTGCGACAAGCCAAATCTGTACAAGAGGGATGAGCTACACTTGAACCAAGATAGAACAAGACTGCTGGTGCTTACCATTAAAAAGGTCACAGATCAGCTTTTAAACCGATCCCTAGGGGAAAGCCGACAGGAGCTGGGCAGCATCCAGTTCAGGAGAGTGCACTCTTGAGTGAGGAGGGCTTGAACTGTGCACACAATACCGAGTCAAGTAGGGAACTAGCCAATAGTATGCAAGCAGAATGATTCAGGGGGCAGTACAAGGAGTCATGTGTTCCTAGGGGGCAGAACATGGGCCAGAGGAGTGAATACAAATGTACATATGCAAACACCAGAAGCCTTTGAGCTAGAAAGCTTAGTGATGGATAATACGATTGATATTATTGGTATAACTGAAACCTGGTGGACCAGTGAAAACCAATGGGATACTGTCATCCCAGGGTACAAACTGTACAGGAAAGACAGGGAAGGGTGACATGGAGGTGGTGTAGCCTTGTATATTAAGGAAGAGATAGAATCTTATGAACAGGAATATCTAGGAGAGTCTGACTCTTCCATAGAAGCAGTGTGAGTAAGAATACCAAGCCAAAAAGGAAGCCTAACAATAGGGACATGCTCCCAACAAAACTCCTGAAGGAGATCAACAATTGGAAAATGAGGTAAAGGAGGTAACCCAGAAAGGTAGGGCAGTTATAATGGGGGACTTCAATTATCCTCACACAGACTGGGTAAACTGTTCAACTCAGGAAAGAGAGAAAATTCCTAAACCTGCTAAATGACTGTTCCATGGAGCAAATGGTCATGGAACCAACCAGGGAAAAGGCAGTCCTGGACTGGATCCTAAGTAATGCTCAGGACATGATAAAAAACATCACTGTGGCTGATCAAATTGGGAACAGCAATCATAATACAATAACCTTCAACTTAAATACAGGGAGTAAGTTCTTGATAAAGTCTAACACAGAGACCTTAAACTTTCCTAAGGGAAACTTCTCCCAAATGAGGAAACTAGCAAAAAGGAAATTGAAAGGGAAAGTTAGAAGAGTTCGATCACTTCAAAATGCATGGAGACTATTTAAAAATATAATAATGGAAGCACAACTAGAATGCATACCAAAAAGAAGAAATGGAACTTCCAGGTCCAAGAAGAAACCAATGTGGCTCAAAAGTGTAGTAGATGAAGTCATCAAAAACAAGAAAAGTTCATTTAGAAAATGGAAGGCATGTCCTAATGAGAACAGGAGGGAACATAGACACTGGCAACACAAATGCAAGTTGGTGATCAGAAAAGCTAAGAAAGATTTTGAGGAGCACATTGCTAAAAACATCAAGGCCCAGTCCCCATTGACATTTTAAAATGGTTTAGAAATGGTTTGGATTCTCTTTGTTCCCATTACCAATCCGTTTCAGGGGTATTTTCAGGCTTATTTGGCTAAAAAATGGAATAAATAAACACCTGTTTTTTCAGGTGTTTTTTTTTTCTTTCTGTTTTTGCTTTTAAAACACTTCTTCCTTATTGCTGTGGGAACACTACAGCATTATCGGGGCAAATCCGTCATGAAATGTGTGTGGTTTCTCCCAGCAGGACAGCCCACTGCTAGATGTTTAAAGTGCCGAGAAGCACTTCACCAGTTTAGTTTTCAGCCAGCCACTTCACTGATAACAAAGTAGTAATTCACCTACTCTGCTTCACACTTTCATTTCCCACCCACATACACTGATAACAAAGTTACTGCATGGCCAGCTGCCCTCTCACCCTCTCTGCTGCCACTTTTTTGCTGCTTTTCCCACCTGATCCTGGTATAGATGCCCCCTCTATTCAGCATCTTTGGCTTCCCCAAAGTCCATTCCATTATTGCAAGAGCTGTATTCTCATCCTTGGCTTTCACTTGTTCCACTGCTACATCATTGTTTCAAAGTCCACCACATCCTTCCTTCACTAAGAGCAGAAGTTTGAAGCTGAACTTTGTGTGTTGTGTGCATTTGTGTTCCTGATTGCTGTAGGAAAATCATGTTCTTAAGATCACTCCAGAGAGGGAAATGAACTAATACTCCTCTCCAAAGGTATGGGATGTTCTGAGAAATCAAGGTATCTTGATTCCCCCTTGTTCCACTTCACTTTCCTTTCAATTCACACTGAGCAATCTTTTCTTTCACTTTACTATCCCTCTCTCTCTTCTTTGCTCCTATAAAAAAGGAAGTAGTGGCTTGGAGTGGTCACAGTTGATGAGGCATTGTGAAAGCAGCAACTGGGAGAATCACAGGGAAAGAAGTTACTGAATTGCACCATGTCTCCCCAGCTACAAAAGCATGCTTAACTAAACCCTATCTTCCTGCATAATTCTGCTATTTCTTGCCTAGTAGCAGGCTCCGATTGGCCAGGAAAATACACATTTTTTAATATTAATTTTAGGAGGGACATAAACATCATGATCAAAATATAAACATGAAAAAATACAAAGATTAGTCAAAGACAACAAAATAATAACAATCAAAGTAAAATATAAGCTCGAACAGTAACCATAATCTAAAAAGATAACACTGGATAATCATATATTCCTTTTACTTTAACAAGAAATCAAGGAATGATATTAGAGAGCAACAAATTGAGACAGGTTGGTTTTTCACAGCTGAAAGTCTGTTAATGGGATCTTGATATTTTCACCTTGAAGAATTGTAAAATGGTAAATAATATGAGAAGATACCCCATATTGCTTGATTCCAATATGTTAACTCAGCAGAGTTATGGTTCTTTGTGGCAGAGGACTTCATGTGTGGACTGCTTGTAAGTGGTCCACACAGCATTCCAGGACCAGATCAGATGTTCATGTGCAGACAGCAAACAAGCCATGGTTCAGTATACCATGGCTGACATGCTGGCACCATTTTGCCATGCATCCAAAAACAGCATCAGAAGTGCTCCACTTCCAGACTCCCAGTGAAAACAGCCATGGATAGATATTTTAGAGGCCAAGAAGTTTCATTCCCAGCCTCCAGAATTAGGCTGGGGTGGGCCAAGCATAGTGCAGAACCGAACCCATTGTGGCCTGGGTTACCTAATTTTGGGCCAGTGTGGCATGGGATAGCTTGAGCAGTGCAGAAGGACCCATAGCCTCGAACATGTAAAAAACAAGTGAACAAAGCCCAATATAATGCCAATATATCATTTAAAAATTCAGATGTTAATCTTTCTTCATATTTATTTATTTACTTTAGATGATACTTTGGTTTTAGATTTAGGGATAAGAATGTGAAATTTTGGGGGGAGGGGAAGAGTTTCATTTTTTAAAAAAAATTAAGCATTACATTCAGAACTAAAGCAGAAAACTGAAGGGGGAGGGGGAAATCCAGCTTTTTTATTGCCCAGAGGCATTATTCATTTCTCTGACACATTATGTTTTTAATTAAAATTGCACATGAATTAATTAAAATGTTCATTCAGCCACTTTTTTTCCTCATGGATGCTTTGTTACCCTCCCAGTATTTGGGTAAAATGCAACATCTCAACAAACGCCTGGCTTTATCAGCCTAGACTTCAGCTGACAGTCTGTCATGTTCTCTACACCTTTATCTCTCAGATGCTCTAATTTTTTTAAATGCGTACCTCAATGCAATTCCCATTCTTCTGCCACCAGCATCCTCCACTGCTTATTCAGGCTAAGGCTTATTAAGTAGACACTGTCAGGAGGAGGCTGTGTGGTATCTCACAAGAGATTCAGATGCTGTGAGCATTAGAGAACCATTTTGCTGTGCATGGAGCTGTCCATATCTCAATCTCCTTGGATTATCCAGCATTCTATTAAGCTGAGATAAGGATGCATCTAAAAAAGGCAGACTTAGCAAGAAAATGATTTACCTACTTATGGACGCTAGTCTTGGGGCTGCTGAGCTGCGCTGCTTCTTCTCTACACCAAAAGAGATATCATATTTTGATTTGCAACATTTTTTAATGTTACCAGTTTCCCTGCCATGTTAGTATAACATAACGGCTAAGAGAGTATGGACAATGGATCACAGAAGCCCCTGCTTAAATTTACACTTCATGTGCTACTGCCCACTAAAATACGTGGAACATGGAAGAGGTCTGTGAGCAGGATACAGAAACAGGAGAAGGAAGAGGATAACAGTGCATGGTTGCAGTCTTTGCACATCTCCAAGAACTGCAATTTCCCCAAACTTAAAATAAATAAAATAAATAAATAGAAATGAAAAGAAACAAATAAAATAGAAATGAAAAGATGTGGGCAGTCATACCTGAAGATGGACTGAAGAAGGTTTAAAGTGAAGATGTGACTATGGCCTAAGAGTTAACAACTGTTGTAGTACTTGATCACATGAAAGCCTGGCCACATAGAAGAAAAAAACTGAAGCTCTCCTCTTATTCAGGACAGGAGCCTTTGATGATGGACTTTCTCAACAGCATTCTGAAGGTCCTGATAGAAAATGTCAGCAGGATCATCTTTATCCACATATTTATTAGTACTAAATAATTCTAATGTTTATAAAATATGCTTTACCTTTGCAGAAGTAACTACACAGACCTTCCTCAATGGCTCACATGTCATCACAACCATTTTATGAGTTGCTCTGATCTTAAACCTGTATGAAGAACTCTGAGGGCAGTTCACAGATGCTGGAGTTTAGAATATTGTTGCTTTGAGGGGAGTTGTCTCATAATGGTAGTCCCATAAAGGATAGTAGCCATGGCAAGGCAAATATTATGGGTTTGCCATGCCCCTCCCCTGTACAAGCTTGCATAAAACTCATGTCTCATGCTCTGGATCACAGCTGTGGCCCACACCCATGATGATACAGCCTTATCTGCATGTTTAGTAAAATATCCTATCCTTATCTATATAGATAAGAATCAAGAAACAGCTATGGAAATAGACCAACCCATCATCAGCAATCCCAGGGAAATAAATGGAAGAAATCAGTGGATGAATGGTAATGAAGAAAGACTATGTTACTATAGAGGAAGGCCAAGTGTCAGAAGGAGTGGAAGCAATCTCAGTGCAATTGTATTTTTGTTATTGTTACTGTTTAAACGCAACCAATTTCAGGATCCACCTGTTGGTCACATTTTAACAGTCAAACAAAATAGTTTAGTTTCTGTTTTACAATAGTTCTGAGTTGGCCTATTCCTCCAAAAACCACAAACAGTCAGCTGATGTAAAAAGATATCGAATTATATTAACTAATGGTTTGATCTGAAACAAAACAGCTTGTTAAGCCAAAATAGGAATCAAATTAATAATTAATTATTTTGATGAATATAGCTCCCAGGTTGAATGCAGAATGTATATATCAAATTAGCAACTCTTGTGGTCGTTTTATATGTAGACTTATATAGATGTTTTGTAAGATAGAAATACATAGCCTACTGCCTCATCCCAAAGTCATGTGATATTTTAAAACTAACAAAGCTATTTGGACATAAGCATCTAAAGATCTGGTGCATTTTTGGAATAATAATATGCACATTTTTATTTTTAAATTATGCCCAAACACAGATGAATACATTTGAAAGTCTAAGGCTGTGTCCCCATACTGGTCACCTGGCACACTTTGGGTGCTGTTTGGGCACACATGGGCCGGGAACGGGAATGGGAATGCATTTCAGGCATCCCCATGAGATTCCAGGCAACGCGGGACAGGGACAAGTTGGGTTGCATGAGACCTGAGCTGAACCCTGGTACAGTGGAGCAGCACCACCTCCTCTCTGCCCCCTCTCTCCTCATTGGCAGCCAGATTGTCATCAGCCCACCCCTGTACCGCATCCCCCCCCTTAATGCCAGGACTGGGGGAGGGGTGGAGGCATGGAAACAAATTAAAATAAAAATTCATAAAAATAACTTTATTTTTTTAAAAATGTCAAAAACCACTAGGAGGTTTAGCGGCAGTAGGCACTTGAGCAGTTGTGCGCACCTCTGCTCCACCAGAGACCGTGAGAACAGCCGTAAACTGAAAATCAAGCCTTTATTTATGATAGCCTTGCAGATTGGGGAAACGGGGGTTGCAAATGGAACAGGAATCAAGCCATAATGCAGCCTGCCTTGGCATTCTTGAAACGGCGGTGGCATTACCTCCATGGAAATGGCAGAAAATTTAAAAAGGAAGGCATTTTCCAGCCTGCCTTTGTGATCAGCATTTTAAAAAGTCATTGGCTGTGATCTTGAGTGGACAGGGCAAGGACAGCAAGCACACCACACCTCCCAATGACCTCTCCTCCTGGTTAGCCCGCTAGTGTCCCCATGTTCCCGGCTCGCTGAGCAATGTGTACCAGTCCCCCAAAGCGTGCCAAGACTTCTTTTTCAGGTATCAATTTGGCACCCTTCTGGCATGGTTTGGGAGGGGTTGGCATGCCTTTCGTGGACCAAATCCAAAACCCATGGGGACAGACAGCGCCGATCCTGCACTTGGAACCATACCAAACTTGCATGGGGACAGGGCCTAAGGCTGCCTCCAAACACCAGATGGATATCCTGCTAGGAAATGTGGGAAATCCTCCCTCCTAGCTGTTTTTATGCATTTTACTGATGTGCATCCCCAGGCATTTGGCTGACTCAAATGCCCAGATGTGCACATCTTTGTGCCTTTGTGTACACTTCTTTTGGCCTCCATGCAAGCATGGTATGTGGAGTTACTATTGCAGCTCTGTCCAGAAGTAAGTAAAAAATGTTCCTGATGAAAAACCTGTCACCAGTGCTGGGTTTTCAAGCAACAGTTTCTAGCCCTTTCTAGGTGGGGAATAGCGGGACTATGGTGAGGCTGCCTCTAGATAGGTGAGGGAACCCAACTATAGTGGTGCCATCTAATGGCTCTACATTCCTCCTGTCTGGACAAGCCTAAGCTCTACTTGAACTGTTATGGAAACGGGGAAAAAACTAAAAGGTTTAAAGTAAATGTTGAGAACTTACCATGAATGATAAATAGACATAGTTCTTCCAACTTCCTGGCTTCTGTCAAAAGTTTTATAATTTTGTAACTTTGTTTCTTTAAATGGGCCTTTCTTTTATGATAATTGATATTGTGCTATGCTTTATTATAATCTTGGGGTGGGTGGGAGACAGTTGAAAGGTTTGAACATAGTGACTAAACATTTAATAAACATTCTTAGCCTGGAATCTGTGGATGTTTTTGTTTTGCTCATGTTTTTGTCAGCATTTTAGGAAACTCATCTTGCACTGAAAACATTTTATTTTCACACTAAAATTATGTTTAGTAGGAAGTCCTTCAGAAATGTTTACAAATTATGTTTACACAATTAAAAATGGCATACTGGATGCAGCTGGTGTTTATTTTTTGAAAATAAGAGATACCCTCTGACCAGCAAGTTCTTTCTTATCATTCCAGATATAGCTGTGATTGTTTAGGAACCAACTACATAGCATTGTATGCACAAATGTATCAATGCATGTAAATTTTCACTAGCATTGAAAAACAAAATAATGAGTAGGAATTTTGAACATTTATACTGTACATTATTGAAGATTCCACCTTCTCCCCACTGTCCATTCATCAGTCCGTCTGCCTTATTATCTTTTATGGAAGGGGGATCTTGAGTCCATTTCCATTTAAAATATAATGTACACATCTCATTCATCATGTGGAAACTGCTTTAACTTGCTTAATAGTTTAGGATCTACATATAGTAGATAAGCCAAAAGACATTCCTGGAAAGTGTTGTCAACACAGGAACTTTCTGTAAAAACCTTTAATATGGATTAAGTGTTGGTGTAGTACAGTTCCAAACCCATGTTAAGGCAGATCTGTGGGCCTCCCCCTGACCTGATCCGCTTTGTTTGCATTAGAAGAGCATGATCCAGATTAAGGGAGTTATAATCTGGATCACTGGTAGACCCAGTTAATCAGATAGAGTGGACCAGAAGGGAATGGGGTCCCACAGGGTCCAGTCACATATAGAACAGTCAGGTCCAGAAGTGGACTTTGTGGCCCCATAGTCTGGGCTACAGGTAAGTGTATAATGGGCCTAGGATAGTTAGACCACTCCTAGGGAAGTGAGTGCAGAAAGGGCTTAAATTAGCTTAAAATCTTTGAAGAAAAATGTGCTAAATGCTTTTAGAACTTGTTCAAAATCAGCTGAAACTATGCAACCTAAATTTTGTTTTTGCAAATATTAATGATGGCTCCTATGTTTCAGAAAAGCTATTGGAGCAATATGGGAAATTTACTAAGGCTAATTCTGGGCTAGCTCAATTCTAGGAAATTTAGCAACCAGACTGGCAACTCAGAATGGATGAAGAGCAAATATATTTCATAAGTACACTTTAGGAAAAACCACCCATGGGATTATTCTATTTTCTTTCGCTTCTCTGGCATCTACCTCATGTTCCTATGGACTTTGCCAACTGGTGTTGTGGACTGCTGCCTCTGCACACCAGCATGCTCCCTGAGAGGGATGTAATCCTGAGGAATCACTGGATGCATGGGCCCCTTGAGTGGAACACTCTAGAGAATAAAAATTGCACTGAGAAGCATTTCTGGGTGTCCTGCTGAGCTCCTGCTAGATTATAACTGCTAGACTGGAATTTTCCCTCCCAACCTCCAAAGGTGGACCAATGTAGGCAATGCAGGTTAAAACCAAGGCCCTTTTCACCATACCAGTCAGGTCGTAGTGTGGTGCTGGCCATCCACAGTTTGAGTTCTGGGAAGGATCCATACAGGGCCAGCAAGCACTTGAAATGTGAATGGCCAGGGCATGGCAGCCAGATCACCATGGCAATGCCTGAGGCAACATCTCCATGCACTTAGACAATATCATGACAATCTGGATGCTGTGTGCAACTGTGATGGTGCAGTTGCTCCACCATGCTCACTCACCATGTTGCACTTAAAAGCATGGACTAACCATCCCTGGTAAGCATTGTGGACAGCTTTTTAGCAGTCCACCACTGGACCATTTACTGCTTTAAAGCACTCTGCTCGTCTGCTGCTCAAGGATGCAATGGTGGTGGAGAAAAAACTCATTTTCACCACCGTCACTGCCACATAGTAGGCACGGTAGTGTGCTCTAACCTGCGTTCGGTCAGATTCACAGCCAGATTTTCACCACCTGCGCTCTAGTCATCGACTTTCCTGTTTCATGGCCCATAGCTCTATGGAATACCAGGGAGCATTTCGGGCTTCACAAGCATGTCAAGGACACTTGGAAGCAATTGTGTCAATAGCCCTGCTCATACAGGAGCACCAGTCATGCCAACCAGAAAATCCACCGGAGCATTCAGGAATTGCTCAGATTCCATAAATCTCTGGGGGCAGATCATCTCAATAGGATCCATATACCCACAGAGGGGAGCTGCTACTGTAAGTCCAGACCTCACCAGCAAGTGATCCATCCATGACAACGGGTTGACAGCCAGCCCTCCTATCAATGGATGCTCACCAGTCCGTTCTGTGGCAAAAAACAAATCAAGGGTATGGCCTGCTGTATGAGTAGGACCAGATACAAACTGAGACAGCCTCATGGTTGTCATGGAGGACATGAAGAGCTGAGTTGATCCACTGAGTGCAGCATCGGTGTGAATGTTGAAGTCCTCCAACACCACCGTGGCAGGGGCTTCCAACACCAGATCCGAGATCACCTCAGCCAGCTCAGATAGGGAGGATATTGGGCAGTGAGGCAAAGGGTACACCCTACGGTAGCATCCCTATTCTGTCTCTCTGGCCCAACAACAAAAACAGGCCCTCAACCCCCTTTACAGAGAGGATTGGCGATCTGGTAAGAGAGATGGAAGTCCTGTGAACTATAACAACACCCCTTTCCCTCCTCTCTGGTCTGGAACAGTGTTGCACTGAGTAACCTGGAGAACAAAACTGGGCAGACCGGGCCCGCCCAGTTCATCCAACCAGGTCTCAGTGATGCATGCCAGATCAGCCCTTTCCTCAAAAATTAAACCTTGGATAACTGATGTTTTATTCTGGACTGATCTGGCATTTAGAAGCAGCATGCTCAGAGCAGAGGGCTCAGTGGCAGACCTCCCCAAACTAGTTAGACATGAGTAGTTCCTTTTCTTCCTATTTCGCCTCTTGTTTTTCTTTCTTCTTTTATTTAGTTCATGCAAATTTACTTTCTTCTGATGAGCTCTGTTAGTCATTTTTGTGTATCAAACCCATTCCAGCATGTGATGGGTTGTGTATCCCAGGACAGGGTGTCCTTTCTTGTCCCAGAAAACTAAAGATAAGTGTCAAAATGAGGAGAAGTGAGGAACCAAGAATAAGAATGGTTTTTTGCTTGTTTTTAGGGTGAAAGTGAAATGGTGCTGCTGGCACCCTCTGGCAAAGCAAAAGTTACCTTCTCCAGAACTGCAATATGCCACTGATAAGACAGCAGAAATAGTTGCTGACCTTCTTGAAACTGCTGAGCAAAAGCCTGGGAAAAACAAAAGCCAAAGAAGACTGCAAACAACTTTGTGCTAAACCTACTTTTCATCCACTGCAAATCAAATCTCTTGTATCTTCAATTGCACTATCATTTATCCATCTAGGACAATACTGGTTGAATCTGTTAAGTCCATTTTTTTGGTCCACCCTCCAGATAGAAGTTACCTTTCTGACCCTGATGATGACCGACCTTACAATAATATCCTTATATGCTTTTCTTTCCATAATACAAAGATTTCTGTCAACATTCCTTTTGCCTTATCATAATTCTTGCTGGGATGCTGAAACATTGCACGGCATAAATGTTTTATAGCAAACTTGGATGGTTTAAGTGAAAACAGCTTTGCTCCTATTTAAAGACATTTGCTCTTTTCCATAGGCCTGTGCATTCACTGTTGGTTTCCATGGTTAAACGTAGCAGATTTACATATTGCCTTGCCAATTGTCTCCCTACAACCACACTAAGTCAATGACATCATTTATTAGAGAGATAAATGAGAGCAATTAAGCATCATGACTGTAGCTGCTGAAACTTTCTGGAATGAAAGTGTTATTAAAATGACAAAGTGCCCAGCAGAATTTAGTGAAGACATGTTATTTAATCTTTCAACTTGAGATGGCTGAGTGACCTCTGGTGGCATTCTTCAAAGATAAGTTGTTTTTACACAAAGATGTACAGAATCTCAAGCATGAGAAAGCATACAAAGCTGATGGATGAATCTCTGTATTTTTAAGAGCTGTACAGGTGAAAATCAAATGGTTATTTGGGACTATTTTTCAGCCCCAAATGGTCAGACTGAAACCTTTGGCCTCTGCAGACTTGTAATACTGAATAGAGTCAGAATCGGTGCTAAAACCCCGGTTTTCTTTTACATTAAACATAGGGATGTGCACAAATGGGTTTTTTTGGCATTTGATCCATAACAAGTTTAATGTTAGAAAATTCATTTTTGTTCCAAAATGTGGTAGGATTCTATTTGATACCAATGTATTTGTACAAATTTGTATGAATATCCAATATGTATCCAGTACAAATGAACATGTATCCTTACGAACGCATATGTATCTTATACGTATCTGATATACATATCCCATAACATATCAGCTCTGAAAGTGTCAAATCTGGCCTGAATCCACTTTCATTCCACTCTCAATCCATACTGAATGCAATCTGGATCCGTTGCATATGTGACTGGTGCAGCCACTTCCCCATTTCCCCAGTTTAACAAATGTCTGAACTATGTGTATGAATGCCTGGAACATTCAATTCATATGAATTTTAATGTACAAATGTCCTAACATTCGATTGCTGTACGAATGTCCAAATTTGGATGAGTTTGTATAAATAACAAATGTTAATTTACCCATGCACATCCCTAATAAAACACATCTACAGTAATAGCATAAATGCCATCAGTGTAAGTATTTCACAGAAATGACTCATACATAATGACTACATAACCCAATCCACAACAAAGAATCTCCCATTATTGTTCTGTGGAATACAGAGGCTCCAAGCCTATGTAATGACACCATATTTAGCTTTAAGAGTCTGTTGTCTGATACTTTAAAGCAATAATTTTGGCTGTCTGCACAACGGGTGAGGATGTATTTACACAATGGATATCTATCATTCTTACTGTCATGCCCTTAGAATTCAAACATCTATACTTGTTTCCGGTACCAGCAGGAAACAAGGTGTTCCAAGTGTGGATCTGAGGGTGGGTGCTATGGATTAATAAGTTGCTTGTAATTGTGGGGAATCCACTCCCCTTGGGTTTATTAGTTATGCTTTATTCCTTGCCTTTCAAGTGTTCCTCATTTGAATAAAGTGAGATTAAATGCCAACATGACTCCTGTTTCTTTCTTCAGGGTCCAGGGACAAGTGTTTTCTTCTAACCATGGTACTGCTTGTTCTTTAATCAGATGAACAGATGGGCCAGTTTAAAAAAAAATCAGTTTTGATTCTATTTAACAACTTTTGTTCTGCATGTGCAGAGCTGTTTGAATGGACTTCCAATTTTTCACATCCATTTGAATGCATGAACACTTGTATGGATAGACTTTTTGCTAGTTCTTTTCCAGTCATATATACATTTGGAGGATGTATACAAGGACCTTTCTGCACTCACCACTGGGTCAGTCTATGATATAGATTATGGGCTACCTTTCTGCATCAAAGACTGGTCCAAGGGAGGCTCTGCCCACTCTTGGTATGCTCCACTTGCATAGAATGGAGCATAATTCAGATCAAGGGGCCCTGGATCTAGATCACCAGTAGATCTGATTAAACAGGTCTGCTAGTGGATCAACAGGCTCAATCTAAAATACACAGGTGTGCCTTGGACTACCAGAGGACCTATTTTGATAATTCACCAAACTGTGCCACCAAATTGGGTCTCCCAGAGGCACTAAGTCTAGGAACCTTTATTCCTAGTCCTTTGGAAACCTCAGAGATCAGCCCCAAAGCTTGTGCAAGCTTCAAGCCTGGCCTGGGCCTGGCCTGGACCAATGCCATTGTGTTGACCAGTGCAGAAAGACTACAAGTGAGTAATCTATGTGTCAGTATAGAAATGAGCCAATGAAATTGCAGTCATTTGTAATTTATGAATTCACAGACATGAAAAACAGGACTAGGCGAGAAAGGAATTTGTGTTTGATGGATGTGGTACTATGTCATCACTTAGGGGGTGTCCACATGTCAAATTTGGCACCCCGAAAAATGAGTCTCAGCACTGTATGGGGGGCCCAGCACGCTTGCTTAGCAAGTCAGGAACCCACATACGGACGCTTGCGGGCTAATGGGGAGGAGTTTCCAGCTCATATCATGGGTTGGTGTGTGTTTTTTGGCTTCTTTTGCACCCCCGATCTGCTAGGCGATATGAGGCAGGCTTGATTTTACGTTTACAGCGTTCCCCTGGTCTTTTGCTGGATCACAGGTGCGTAAAAGTCAAGCGGCTACTGTCAGCTGTCAGAACCGGCAGCTGTCAATTGTCAAGTGCCTACTGCTGCTAAATCATGGCTTTCGCTGTTAACAATCTTTTTAAAACTAAAGGTATTTTAAAAATCCTAAAAATAACTTTAGCTTTAAAAAAAAATTAACAGCGAAAGTCGCAATTTAGCAGCAGTAGGCACTTGACAATTGACAGCAGCTGCTTGACTTTTGTGCACCTGTGATCCAGCGAAAAACCATGGGGAATGTCATAAACTTAAAATCAAGCCTGCCACATATCGCCTAGGAGATCAGGGGTGCAAAATAAGCAAAAAGCACACCCCAACCCTGGCTGTCCGTACCTAAGTAATTGTGCTGAAGGGAAGTGATGAGGGGGTCAAATTGCTGACATTTGCCTTCTCTCCCCCCCCCCCCCCCAGCACAGACAGGAGAACTAATAATTCTGAGCAGAAACCTGAATGCCAAGTAGCTTTCATTCCCTAGCAATGATGTTAGCAGCACCTTGAACACATAGTATGTATGAATGCCAAGCCTCCCTACCAAAACACCTGTCCCAGCCTAGAAGAGGGCTTGTTCCACCACTGGAAACAACCATTGTAGTTTTGCACTAGGCCTGGAGTATATGTGGCCCTCTGGATCAGCAGTTCTGAACCTGTGGGTCATGACTCCTTTGGGGGTCGAACTACACTTTCAGAGGGGTTGCAATGAGTCTCCCTCTGCATCTCCCTCCCCACCCCCCCGGAGCCCCTTCAGGAGGCAAGCAGCAGGGTTGCCTCTCCACCCCACCATGCTGCTGTAGTAGCTGATTGAGGCATAGGTAGAAAAGGTGGTGCGCAGGCACAGCGAGACACGGCTGAAATCTTTTTCCAAACCCATCTTTTAAAAATGAACTTGGTAAACCACACTTTATGGGGGTTTTTTTGAAGAAGTTAATTCCCCTCTTCTCTGTGCCTCTGTATGGGTGGCAAATCATGTGTGTACCCTAGAACACATGAGACTTGCAAATTAGATGTCAGTGTTTCCTTCTCACTTCTTCTGTACCACTACTTGTAAATCTCATGAGCTGCAAACGACTTGAGAAGTCCTGGCACATTTGCAGGAACTTTGTGAATACTCCGGTATGTAGTGTTTTCACTGTGGATTCCTCAACGGCCCTGCCCCCATGACCCCAGCTGCCCCACCCCCGTGGTTGGGGGTCTCCACAACATGAGGAACTGCATTAAGGGGTCGCGGCATTAGGAAGGTTGAGAAACGCTGCTCTAGATGCTGACCACTGGGTGTTAGAGAGCCAGGAATTAGAACCAATCAAAAACTGTCATTTTTTAATCCCCAGAAGTTCCCATCAACTTGTATCTCTTTAGATTGTAAGACGTGAGCACAGATATATCCTGCAAATTAGGATAGGATGAGCACTTAAATGTTCAAGAACTAATTACTTGATTAGATTGTAGACTTTAATATGGCAGTCCCAACATACTGATACTATCAAGGCTGAAAGATTAATTTGGCCATTAATTTTCATACAGCATTTATTATCATTTTATTTGTATATTAGCTGTATATTCAGTCATTTTTTTAAATCTGTTTTTATTATGATTTATTGTGACCTGCCCTGAGACCTTCAGATATCGAATGGGAAATAAATAAATAAATAAATAAATAAATAAATAAATAAATAAATAAATAAATAAATAAATAAATAAATAAATAAATAAATAAATAAATAAATAAATGTAAGAATTTGACCATTCCCTGTGTAGTTACTTGACTAATGCAATGGACCAGTGCTATTCGTACATGGCACGAGCAGTATGATATGCAGAAACAGGATAACTCCTCTCACTTCGCTGTTTGCCTTGGTTGGTACACACTCTGAGAGCCCTCTGGAAACTGACTGGTGGCATTCACATGCTGCTAACTGCTTCTTACTGCCATTCAGCAGCTGGAAAACCACTGTCAGGGAACCATGAAATGTTGAGGTTTCATGCCATGAGACCTTGTTTGGGTACCGTAGGGACACACATGCTCATATCATCTGAGGATAAAGCTGAAGCTATGATACAATGGGACTGGCATCACAGCCCTGTTGAAGGCTGTGCTAGAGCTGGAGATGGAGCAAAATAGACAAATACAGTGTCAAATTTTGTATTCCCATTCCTGTGGCAAGAGGGATGACAAGGCAAATCCAACCAAATGCAATGCAAAGAGGGGTGCTTCATGTTCACATACCACTCTCAATCCAACAAGAAAAGTGAATACAGAAGGCTGCTGAATGAAGAACATAAAATGCAATGGACCTTATGGCAGTATTGTGTCCAATACGATAGGCGAAGTGTTAATAACTGTGTGAAAGGTGGAATTGCAGCAAGTTCTGGATGTGAAGCATCTGCTGAAATGACTTCTCCTACAAATGATCAAAAGTGAAGGAGCCCTGTCCTATCTTCTGCCTGGCCAGTCTGATTGAGGACATACTATTTTGCTTTTCCTCAAGAAAGGCATAATTTTATTTTTTATAAGAACATGCATGGAATTTGATTTTCATGGGGGCACCGATAAGTGGTCATTACTTCATATTATTTTGATGATTTAGAATAAATCCTTGGCAGGATGTGATACCAAGTTGCTTTAGTTTCTGTTTTGCTTAGAGTTGAAATATATTTTTCTATAAAAGCAATTACTCATTAGTAAATTCTAATTATACAGCAGGATGACGTCCTGGGTCACTTCCAAGGAAAAAAACATAAGATGGTTAGGTCACAATCTTGTATGTTTCCTTTGCATGTTGAGAACACTTTATTGCCTCTCATAAACCTTAAGGGTAGGTGACACTAAAATCTGATGGGAAACATACACTGTATACTCATCTTTTACATTTTAAAACCAAGTGTTTTCCTGTTTTTTAACAAAAAATAAAGAGGTGAACGTACATATGTCGCTTGTCACCTTCATCTCACCTTTGTGCATTCTGATATAATACGGCAGAATGACTGCTACTATTTAATTAAACAGAAATCTGGATTAACTCCAGCTGCAGGCCTTGTAATCTGTCAAAGCGTGTTTGCAAAAAAAGGGGGGTTGCTTTCCCCCAACCCATATTTCATTTCAGGATAGAAATCTGTTCTCTCACTCATATTGATCAACATGCTGCAATATGCCTCCTCTTCCTTCTATGTAAGATGCCTTTCAAGTGTTTTGCCCAAGAGTCTTCTGAAAATCAATGAAAATCTAGTCACAGATTCATCTGACATTTCACAGTAAGTGCTCATTAATGAGAAAACACTCTACTAGCTGGCAATATCAAGAAACAAACTATTATTTAATCAAACTCTTTTGAAGAATCCAGTCAAAGGTAGCAACTTAAAACCATCCCATCCCATATATAAGTACAATGCAAACCTTTATCTGACAGTAACGTGTAGTGTTAAGCAAAACATCCTAGGGCCCCTTCTGCAGTGGGCTTTATTCCAGATCATATCCCAGAATAGGGACCTGTAATCCACATGTTGATGTAGAGTATAGCAGGCCCCAGAAGATAGCACAGAGCCTGCCGTAGTCTACACTAACATATAATTTGGAACAAGGCTCAGTGCAAAAATGGGGCCTATTCGCACTTAGGCCTTTGGTATGCATTTAGGACAGCTCTGGTGCAAATGTATCAGAGCTGTCCTAATTGCATATCAGAGACCTAAGTGTGATTAGGCCCAGGGCATAGTTCTGTGCATGCTTCTGTGAAATTCAGCCCCACAGAATTCAGTGGTGCTCACATGCAAGTATACACTCTCTGCAGTACTGACACCTATGAGGACAGCATTTAGCACCAATGGATTGATTAGAGACTGTCTCTTCATTTCACCAGCCATTATAAATGTCTCATCAGAAAGTCAGAACTGTATGCTCATTATGATAGAACTGGAAAATAGGAATCCAGGTAGATGAGATCTTAAGAGAAAAGGAAAATATCAAGGTTATTCAAGGATTAATTTTCCTAAATAATGTGATCAAGGAAGCTAACTTGCTCTGTCCCATTGGTTACAGCTAGAACAGATGCATCTGCTGAAGTTGATGCAAGTGATTTTGACATTTCCCCATTGCCTTCACTTTCAAGGTCATTTCAAACAAAAGTGACCACAGAAATATTGCCCTTTCTGCATTTTGCCTTATTCAGGAATATATCTTGGGATAGGGGGTGTCTTGTCTGCATGCTAATGCAGGATATGGTAGGCCTCGCTTGGTGCCTGCCATAGCCTGCAACACGTGGACAGCAGGCTACTATTCTGGGTATAATCCAGAATAAGGTGAAGTGCAGAAAGGCCCTAGATTGTGAAACCTAGTCCAGAATTCCACAAAAGAGTTCTCAGTGGCTTCTTTCCCCCCTCAAAATCCAATCACTGCCTGTCAATGTAATTAAGAATGTTTAGTTTTTACTGATTTCAAGTTTGGGTTCCAACATTTACATGCCAAAACAAATATGAAATAAAAGGCACTCTGTGTTCAGTGGGACAAAGCCAGATTTAGAGGGGTTGGTCATTCTGGCCTCGTTTTATTTGCTTCCTTTACCTTATGGCCACATGTAGATGAGAGCAATGCAATATGGAGATCTCTGTGCTCCTACCTGTTATTTCATTTTAGACCAACAAAGGCAAGTACAGAAAAAGCACATGTTTACTTTTAAGCCACTTCTGCACCCACCTAGCTTGAAGTGATTTAACTATTCTGTTTAAATCTGTTCTGGACCAAACACAGCAGGTGTGGGGCACATCCTGAGGTGCTGGCCACATCCAGCAGCAACGTAGAGGCATCATAGCTGTTCCAGTCTACATAACCAATTCCCCGGCCAAGGCACCATTCACTGCTGCCAGCGCTTGTCCCAGTCCCATCTCTCATGTGTCATGTCTGGTGCACAAAGTCAGGGTGGAAGAGAACAATCTCCAAAGGCAGTATCCCTACTTCCATGTCAGGGTTTTGAAAATGATTGTTGAAGCTTCAGATATGGAGTTATAGCATTTTCCTTGTTCCAGATAAGGCGCAAATGCACCAGTGCCTGGACTGAAACAGACCTCATAAGGCAGGTTCTACAGTTAGGCTAGAATAGGGCTAGGCTGCCTCCAGATAGCAGTTAAATATTACCCGCCATGGAGATATTCCAGAATAATCACTATTTGCCCAGGAGATATTCCAGAATAATCACTATTTGCCCAGATGACAGGGCAAATAGTGATTATCCTGGAATATCTCCACTGGACAAATGAAAGGATTTATGTGGCCTGTCATGCTGCTGGTGCAATTACCACCCTGTGTGCATGCAGGGCTGCCATTTTGGCTCCAGTTCGGCCCCATGCATGCATGCTGACCACATCCAAAGTGGTGGATTATGGGACCTGTCATCCAGATGAGGTAAGTCCTTTCACTTAAAAAAAAAAAGTTAGGAGTTCATTATCCCACAATAACATTAATATGGGATATCACCCCAGTATCTTGGGACAATGTTAGGAACACATGTGACAAATCTGAACGTAGCTCTGGGATAATACCAAGTTTTACGCTTAGTCTGAAGGCAGGACTAGTCCAATGTGGATGAAGCAGCTTGGTTCCAGACAGTATAGAAATGGCCTCATAGTCATCTTACTCAGTTTTCTCTAATCATTTTATGACTCTTAAGTGAAGAATTACCTTTTAAAAATACAAGTGGGAGACTGAAGACTGGGAAAGGGATAAAAGAGTTCTCGTACAGAAAGACTGCAGTTAAAATTGTATCAATATTCCTGTTATAAACTGACAAACGCAGAGCTCAGGGAGGTCAAGTTGTACATGCTTGAGCTGACATGCCAATCTGCCAGCAGTCATATGGTTCTCATATGGCGACACTCCACAGATGCCAGGAAAATGTGAGAAGTTTCTGGCTCATTTCATCTCATTCTCCTGAATGCCATGTTTTCCTGTGTAATATACATCTCATATATACATACCAATCTGCTTTTCAGCAGTGCTGTTAAAGATGGTTCACATTCTTCCCCTCCTAAATGCATATGCATGTTTTATTCAAGTGTTTTAAATGAAAGCCTTTATCTTCTTCAGATGTTACAGACATCGCACAAGTATTTGGAAATACTGCTAACTGCATTTTGGCATATCAAGATGGATAGAGCTTTAACCTCTTGAGCAAATTCTAATATCCCATACATAGCATGCATATTTAAAGGAAGAAGGAAGAAATAGAAATAATAATATTAAAGGCAGAGACATTAACCAAATTTATTCACTTTCCAGAAGCTGACCAAAGTCTAGATGTAGCACTACAGTTGCTCACTTGCGTCCTTATATCAACAATGTCACAGCTCCATTTCACAGACCAATGTAGTCAAATCGCATTTGCTAAATAGACCAGAATAACGTGCTGAAGTTAAAATGCACAATTTAGAAACTGTTGAAATATGCATTTATGTGTCTTATTCAGTGCATTTCAAGAACTTGTTTACTTTTGCTTTTTTTAAGTACTGGAGAAAAACGAGGACTAAAACACAAATTAAAGTGATTTTTAAGATATTATTTGGTTCTAGAAAATAGGCAGTAATATCAGCCTTGGCATGTCAGTTTCTTCTAATGCTTGTGCAACTAATATTCAAGCTGTATTTTGGAAACAAACAAGAGTCCAATATTATATATGATAAAACACTTCAGAAGAGCAGGGGAATTTTTTGCTTCAATGATATGGGATCCAGTCGACTTGTTAGTTCAGGCAACATGGCACATAGCAATTGGACCTACAGCTTACTTCCAAGGCAGGGAATAAACTCTTGAGCCTCTTCTCCACTGGACCTTATTCTGGATTATATCCTGGAATAGAGACCAGGTATCTGCATGGTAGTGCACTACCACAGCCCCCTCCCAGAGCCTGGCATAGGCTGTGGCCAGCAGCCTCTATTCAAGACAATAATCCAGAATAAGGCCCAGTGCAAAAAAGGCCTTAGAGATTAGTTAGGATCCACCATAAAAGACTAAAAAGGTGCATTCCAACTTATCTTATTTGGTCTTCTTTTTAAAAAAAATTGGACTATTTTTTTAGTTAAAAAACTATTTTTAAATCTGAAATAGAGTCCCTGCAGATTAACCCGAATTTAGACGTTCCCACTCACGAAGAGAAAATTGGAATATAGCCATTCCCAGGACTTCTAAATCCCCACCCCCACCCAGTTCACTGTGTTCAAAGCAGCCTTCACTTAAGCTGAAGCTCCAGATAGTCAGAAGCTGGCACCTAAAAAAAAATTAAACCCCGATTTCTAAACCCTCAGATTTTTCTCCTTTTCAAACCCTCTTCTTGAGCTTGAGGACTTTTAAAATCCCACTTTCCCCAGTGCAAAACCTGCCTCCTGTAAAAAAAAAGAAAAGAAAAAAAGGCAGCCTGCCTGTAAAAATCAGCTGAATGAAGGAATCAGCTGCTTTCTCTTGCCTTTGAAGCAGTGGGGAAGAAGGGAGAGGACGGCTTGCTTTGAAACAAATGTATTGTTGGCAGCTTTCTCTCTCTTTAAAAACCCAAGCCAGCAACAGAGGGAAGAGACCGGCTTCCCTTGAAACAAATGTATTCAATTGTTGGCATCTCTCTCTCTCTTCACATGGAGTCTGCATAAATCCATGTGAGCACAAGCAGATGGGGTGGGGGGACAGCTTGGATCGTGGTTCTGCTTAAAACTTTTAAGAACTTTTTTGCTTCTTGCTGTATTCCTCCTGTTGTATAGCCTTTTTTGTTAGTATTGTGGGCATTACCGGCATGGTGAGCTGTGAAATCCCTCCCACATGTGGCTGGCATTGGCCAGGAGGCTATAGCTCCACCTCAGATAGTCTGGGAGCATTCCCATATAGGAGAAAAAAGTGGGCTTAACTACGAACTTGTCAGAAAAGTCCTCTTTTCACCAGGTTTCTTCCCCCCTGGATTTCTGCAGGATAGTGCTCAGAAAATCAGGGGATAAGAAGTGGAATGGGAATGGCTCTTGCTGAATTTGAATTACCTTCTGATGTAATGGGAACCCTGGATGCTGAGTTCGAACCCAGTCTGGATTTTAATGCCTTTGGGAACACACCCAAACGGTGTTTTTGTTTTTTGTTTTGATCCTCTTGCACTTCTGCTGCTGTCATGTGGAGAGACAGCAGAGGTAAAGGCACTCAAAGGGGTCATTTTCCACCTGGCATGATTGAACTCCAGGTAGAAAATGGCCAATTTCTGGGACTATTTCCTGTGTGGCACTAAACCATTTCAAGTGGAAAAAAACCTGAAGCTGTGGGATCTTTGCTATGCAGCTTCAAAGACACCAAGGTTGTGTGGCATTGGCCATGTACACAGGGTGCTTTTCAGCCTAGTGAAGAAATGGGAGGATCTTGCTGCATTGCAACCTTTAAGATTGTGGCTTAGATATTTAAAAGCAGCTGAGGAATCATTCCCAAAAACAGACACCATTTAAACCTCAAGCACTCAAGAGATAAAACAGGCCATTGGAGTCTTGCCACTATCTCTGGAGGCAGCAGCAAGGACTGGAGTGGGATGGGGCCATCTAAATATAGATGGTCCTATTCCACTTGATTAGCAGCCTGTCTCAGCCTGCGATGGATCACTTGTTCCAAGGTGGGACAGCCGTTCCTGTCCTGGAACACTGTAAGGAAGTACAGAAAGGGCCAAAGTCAGCCAACCAAATTAGATGGTAAAATCACAGTAAAAACTTGCCCAGTTGAGAAAGAACTTATTGGTTCCTGGAGTATTGATCTCCTGAATCAACATAAAAAATTTCTTATATTTAGATATCACATCATCCCCACTATCCCATTTTGATTACTTTGCTCTATCAATTTATTAAGTTACTTTGCAGATAAGAAAACAACAAACACTGAATGTTTCAACAGAGTGGCACCGTGCACCAAGTTCTGGTAAAGATGAAAGATTTAAATTTCTTTGAATAACAAGAAAAATGTATTGCCCAATAATTTACGACTCCAAAAATTGTTCTATTGTTGTTTTCACAGGTTTTGGCCAAGTTTGCAACTGAAATGGATTTACCGCTAAGCCTGACTTCTGTAATATTTATATTCAAACCAGGTGTGACACAAAGCAGGCTTTGAAATATGATAGCTCAGTAATTTTGTTGGCAAAGATTCTAAATGGCTTGACACACAAAAGGCAGGAAGGTGCGACATTTTTCTCCACTGAGCCCTACAGAATGAATCTGTAATGTTAGCTTCAATTGCCTGCCATCTTCCCAGAAAATACAGGTTTGGATGTATCAGTATGGAGGAGAAAAAACATAGTATTATTTGGAAATGCAGAACTGGAAGAAGGGCACGATAAAGGTGCTCTAATCTGAAGATCACCAGAAGCAAATGTATATACAATAATGTGTACACTAAATGGTTAATGCATGGTTTATATAACTTAGATTCAAAATTATTATACTTTTGTTGGCTGAGCACATTTTTTTGTTGAAGTTAAACACTCACTTATTGCTTGCCCTACTAGAGCTGACTATTGTCAGATTGGACTAACTGTAATGTTTTCTACATGGGGATGCCCTTGAAGATAGTTCTGAAGCCACAGGTGCTGCAGAATGCTATACGGCTAACTGGCTCTGCTGGCCAGATGCACATCACACTGGTCTTATTTACTACTAAGCCAACTTCAAGGTATTAATGTTAACTTATATAACTGAAATAGTTTTGACCCCAAATATCTAAAAGAATGCCTCCTCCCAAAATATCTGCTCATGACCTAAGATTTGTCAATAAGACCTTCTTGGCAATGCTATATATTTCAGCAATTAAGGGGGTGGAGACACATGGGAGGACATTGTCTCATGACAGATCCCACCCCCTTATCAGGTGCATCAGACACCATCACTGTATGATGTTAGGCCTGCAATATATGGAGTTTACTAGTTCTACTCAGCCACAAACGGTAAAGATGAGATCTTTATGTGAAGGTTTTAAAAATGATAACTTGGCTTAGTGAACCAAAATAACAAATAAAGAAGGCAGGAAGAAATACAAAAACAAAAGATTATTTGAAAACCCTAAGAAATATTATTAACAACCCTGAAAAAGTATTAAAAACAAGAAGTGGTAATAATCACTGCAATTGGTCAGAACTAGCTGACGATTGCCAATGATACACAAGATCAGAGGAAAAGGAGGAAATGAAATAAACAACAATAACAAAAAAACTTCAGTTCAAGACTAAATAAGGAGACACAGCTCATGTGCGGACAGGTGTCTAGAGAAACACTCCCTAAACTAAATTTTAGCACTAAGGAGAAAATTACAAACAAGTTTCACCACCAGAAGGCTTCTCCAGGCAGATCTTTATCAGCCTGAAAGGGAAAATGCAGAGGAAAGAAGAGGATTTGCATTTCTTAGAGACCAAAGCTACAGCCCCAGAAGCCAGTAGACGGAAAAGTGGAATGTTCCACAGTTCTCACTCTCTTGGTGAAAACAGGTCTTTTCCAAGTGGCAGAGCCCAGAGATTCAAGCTAAGCTTGGAACCAAGGGTACAGAAAGGGGAGAGAAGCAGACTGCTCTTCTCAAATTAAATCAGTTCAAAAGGAAGCTCCAAAGAGATTTTATTTTCTTATTTGTATTAGTTTTGGGACTGTTATGCTGTGTTCTAGGTTTCCTCTGAGAACCTAAGCTTTCGGATACTGCCGTGATATCCATCTTCAGATCCTCTGAAGATGGATATGGCAGCAATATCCGAAAGCTTAGCTTTTCAGAAGAAACTTGGAATATGGCATAACAGCCCTAAAATTGCTACAAATAAGATCAAAACTGGTTGTAAAAGCCTACCTACAATTAATTCTCTTTTTTGTTTTTCAGCAGGTGACAGAAGACTAGGAGCATCTGGCAGCCATATCTCTGCCTGGCATTCCTGATAGGACTCTTTTAAATGCTGGTCAGAGAACACACCAAGCCATCTTGAATGGATTATCTCACTCGGGCTAGCTCTGCTCTTATGCAAATGTCTTTTGCCTCCTTCTAAGCCTTCCTTTTCCTTTTTGAATCAAAGCCTGATTTTTACCAGTATGGATGCTGGTGACCAAAGATAGATTCTGATCTGCTACAAGGGCCAAAATCTTCTGATGGTCCATTGCCTGTACTTTATTTCTAACCTAAATGCCAATCAGTATGCCAACTGTAAAGTCCAGTTCTGTGATGTGGATGAGTCTGTGCCTTTCTTTAGTGGCGCAGCACTCTCAAACCTAAAGATTCTGGGTAATACCTGTTTACAATGTAGATGATTAGTGAAGAGGGATCAATGAGCCAATCTGGTCTTGTTTTTAGAATGCTGGACTCATATTTCCCATTCACAGGGTTTGATTCCTCTCTTCTACATGAAGCCAGCTGGGGGACCTTAGGCTATTCACAGCTCTCTTTCTGAGCTCTCACAGCCCCACCCACCTCACTGGGTGTCTGTTGTAGGGAGAATAGAAGGCTTTGTTGGCTGCTTGGAGTCCCCTTAAATGGGTGAGAAAACAAGGGTAAAAAAGTCAAGCTTCCTCCTCTCCCAATGCTGGTACTAATTTTATGTGTTTTGATAGTGATTTTATTGTCCAGACATTAAAGCTCTTTGAAGACCTTCAGATATATGGCAGGATAGAAATACCAAACCAACTAACTATTGCCTAGGTGAGATGGGAACAGAAGTGTCCTCATCCTTTCACCTCTAAGCTGCTTCTGTGTTGCTCCCCCCCCCCACTTTAATATAGGGTGTTTTTCCACTGTCACTAAAAGTACCCATTAAGTACCCTTAATGGGTACTTCTAGTGACAGTGGAAAAACACCCATAGATTGCTGCAGCTACTGATGACTGTAGAAATCAAGCTTAGCTCTGCCACTTGAGGAACTGATGCCATCACTTTCACTTTTTTTTCAGATACTTTCCAAAACCAGGAGAAAAAAAATCCCAACTGGTTATTTTCCAATTTCAATAAAATGGCATGTTCATCACCAAAAACTAATCTTTTCAGTACACAACTCAAGACCAGCAAGCATAGAATGAAATCTTTACATCTTCTGAAGCAATAACCCAAGAAAAATCTGTGCAGTCTTTGAATAAGTCATTCATTTGCAGGAAATATTTTTAAAGATATATAAAAACTGTGTATGCCACCTTTCACTTCCATTGATTAGTACCAAAGCATTCTGTAGCAATCAAATGTCTTTTAAACACACACACACACACTCAACACTGAAATTGCTTACATAAACAAACAGGAAAATGTTTGGCTAAATAAATATTGTAAGTACACAGAACAGAACATTATCATTAAAACTAATGATGTCATAAGAACTAGGAATAAATAGCCATGGTACTGAACAAGGACATTTCACATAATACAATTACATTGCATATTTATACTTTGATTTATTAGTTCAGAGAAATAGCATTTCCACCACACTGCATCATCAGAATTGTGCTGGACTGTATTCATAATGGCTGTGTGCTTCATTCATATTTCCTAGAAGGACTGTCAGTAACAAACTGATTTCTTTTGTCCTTAATCCTTCAAGACCCAAGGCTAGGAACTTTCATTTCTAGACTTTGGAGGATGGGGGTGCAGCCCACACCACCCTGTGATCCAGGTCATTGGGCCTGACTATTCTGGACCCATTGATCCAGGATTAAAGACAGACAAGTACAGAGAGGGTCTGATTTGGCTCCTGATCCAGGGCCCTTTCAGCTCCCCCAATGTTCACTACTGGTGGTACAGGAAATCATGCACTACATCCATCCAAATCCTTACCTTTCCCGACCATTGGAGAGGCCATTTACCCCTCTTCCAGGTGCTGGGGGTTACCTGATGTGCCGCAGAAGTCCACTGCCATGTCAGGTGACCTGGGAAACTAGAGTCCAGAGGCATTTTCGCACTACATTCATTCCATTTGGAACGGGTGTAGGACAGGAAGCCTAAGACACTTCAGGACGCTTTCAGCATTCACACATAGGAGCGCAGGAACGCATGTAAATGCATTCCAGTGCGCCTGTGTGCGAATGCTCAAAGCATTCTGAAGTGCCTTAGCCGGCAAACGCCGGCAAGGGGTGGGGAGACGACTGCCGAGGCTCTCGCAGCCGGCAAAGCAGGCAATCAGCTGATTGTCAGCCAGCGCCGGCAGGGGAGGGGAGCCCGCGGCTGTCAGGGAGAGAGAAACATGAGCGAATGCTTCTCTCCCCGAACGGCTGCGGGCGCTTCATCCGCGCCGGAACGGATGTAGAGCACTTTAAAGTGCTCTACATCTCGAACGCGTGCAAGACACCTCCGGACACGTCGGAGCGCAAGCCCTGCTGCGGCAATGCGTATGCCGCATTCGAGGCTGTCTTGCACGCGTTCGAAAACCCTGTGTGCGAAAAAGCCTCAGGTCTGGACTCAGGTGAATGTCCAGATGCTTTGATGTGTACATTTGTGAATGCTAGTACACACATGAACAAGTACACTATTTCTGTCCCCCAGAGAGGATGGGAAGTGAAGAAATGCCCCAGATCACCAGTGAACCTACCAAACCAGGGGTCTTTCTGCAGTTGGCCCCACAGTGAAGCTGCAGAGCACTTGTAGGAGGAACATCTGCACTTCAAGGAGACATTGCCAAATCAGAACCAGCTCCTTCCATGCAGGAGCACACTGCAGCTTCACTAGGTGCAGAGCATGATTTTGTCCTCCATGTGTAGACTTACCTTGACCAGAGACAGCCTTTGCCATCTCTGGTAAAGACCATTCACACCTCTGCAGCGCTGGGCAGATCATCAGAGGTGTCACGTAAGCACACTGGCACCTAAAATGACCCAAAACAACAGTGCTTGTAGGCAGTGTGTCACTGTCACTCTGGTGACTGCGCTGGCACATGTGCAGTTGTGCTGGTGTCCAGACCCGAGATGGTGGTGTCCGGTCTTGCATTTACACTTAGGGTAAGTATCCAGATGTGTGTGTGGAGAGGGAGGGTTTGGCACGTACTAGAATTCACAAATGTTAGTGGACACCACTGGAACTGCACTATTCCCATCCCACAGATGGGACGGGAACTGCAGAAAGGCCCCAGGTCCACTGGTGTACTAGTAAGGGCCTTACCAGAGTCACTTCTGATCTGGATCAAGAGATTCCTGATTCTAATCATGATCATGCTCCATCTTGTGCAAATGAAGCATAGTAGCAGTGGGCAGAGCCTCCCATAGACCACACTATCATGTAGAAGGGTAGCAAGTTCAGAAAGGCTCTCTGGCAAACCTTTTGACTAGCTATGGAAAATGAAGAAAGGATTATTGAGTATAGTTGTTGAAGAATGAAAGAAAAAGGCAGACAAAGAGGAGAAGGTAAAATAACAAAGATAAGTGAAATATCAGGTTATCTGGTGATCACCATGAAGGAGATTGAATGTCAAAGTGATATAGCAATTATAAGTATTATATGTATTTTTTAAGGTCATGAAACTATAAATATGTCCACTAAAAAAAATTATATATGTATAATTTTTGTCCTCTTAACCTTTGGTTTGAGTTTTTATTTTACCAGCCTTCTCAGTTTTGAATTATCTTTCTTAAAACTGAAACTGATGGCATTTGACTTACTTTGTAAGTTTTTACTTCTATAAATGTTGAATTTTCTTACAATATAGTCTCTGTTAAAATTTGAAGTGGTTAAGATGTAGGAGCTGCCACACACGAGCATTCCCATTCCTCTTCTAATCCATATTAAGAACTAGAAGTCTATTTTCTTCCAGAGCGATTTTTATGGTCTTTAATGTGAGTTATTGTGGCCTCTTCACACTTACCAATAAAGTAAGGCAATAGCACAGTAGTGGCCATCTGCATTATGAATGCCCTGAACTGGGCCAGCAACACTTCAAGTGCAAATGGGTCTCATACTTGGTGGAGGTATGTAGGTGCATAGTGAAAGTTCAACCTCGACTACATGTAATTGACCCTGGGTGAGCTCCTGCATGGAGGGAGCCATTTCTGGCTACATCGACTATTGGGCCAAATGCAAATTGGACATTAGAATGAAGTTTTCTGCAAATCCAAATTGCCCCCTTGAACTTAACATATTATTGAAGCTTTTAGCCAATTCTGAACTGAAATATGCATGAAGGGGGAAGGGAGGGTGCATGGGAAAGGTGCTGTGATTGCTACCAAACAGGATCCCTCCTTGATTCCATTGTACAGCAAGGAAGTGATCTTTGGACTGGTACTTTAAGGTGCTTCTACTGAGGGTGGTGAAATTGTGCTTGGGATGGTGATTGTGTCCACTAACAGGGTATGTTAGGTACAAGGGGTTTTCTGCCATCATGGTTGGAAACACGGGAACAGAAGATGCTTACTAAGCACCACATCTGGTAAATGGAGACACAGCCTCACGCTCTGAACTATTGGGTGTGGTGGCTGCCAACAGCTTCACCCTAATGGACCTGCTACTCTTGCTTTTGTCTATCCTGTACCCACTGTCAATCATAAAACAGAAATCTTTTTAAAAGATCTAAACAGCATGTTCTCAGCAATATGGAGAAACTTAGCAAACATTTGTCAATCTGTTTCTAAAGTGCAGACTAAGCCAAATTACCCTGACGTACTGTCTTGAATTCCTACTGCCACTATTTATCACGCCTGCTTTTATTATTTTAATTTCTTTTGATTTTTGTATTAGTCCCAGCTTCTTAGTTAGTCTAGCTAAAACTAAAGCAAATGGGCCATTGTGCAATACTGATTATAACTCCATTCTGTTTCAGTGGCTGAAGGATTAAATCTATCATTTTCACTCTGTATATATTTTTTTATGTGAAGGAGGTTTGGGGAGGAGGCATGTGAAGAGGAAGGTTACAGCTTTTTCCATAATTTTGCCATATTGCCTGGATCACAGCCTCACTCAAACTGAAGCAACCATCTGGTTGGGGCGCATATAAAAAAGACATTTTGACAAACAAGGAAGCTACCTTTTATTATCCCACATCATAGATTTATTTCCACACATTTTCTTCCTCAGTCTTTGGCCACAACTTGTCAGAATGTTCTCCTTTAAAGGCCCATTAACACTAATGTGCTGCTTTTATTTCTATCATTGAAGTGTATGCAAGAGGAATTTCCAGTGGTTTGTACCATCTTGACTTGCAGCATAGCCGGAAACTCCTCACACAAAGTCATGAAATCTACTGTTCTACCCTTTGGGTACATTTATATACAGATTAGCAAATTCAGGCATTTGCTCATGGAACCACCATCCTAACTGTGGCCAGCACTAGTTACGTGAGAGGCCTAAAAAAGATGGCAGCACATGTGCAGTGGTAGCAATAGTGCAGTTCTCAGTATTTCATGCCATTGAAATACCTCTGTGTGTGTGTGTCCCTCTTTCACGCACAGACAGTGCCAGGCCTGTGTTTATCTAGTCAACAAGCGATTATTCCTGAGGGACTTTTCTTTAGAATATTGAAACTGTCTTTTCCATACAGTTACTGTGATATTTGGGTGGAATCTGAAGCTGGTCTGTATAAGACCAAAACCACACTATGCAACACACCAGGAAAGGGATCTGGTGGACAGTTCAATGAAAGTGTCAGCCCAGTGGGCAGGAGCAGTGAAAAAAGCTAATTCAATGCTGAGGATAATTAGGAAGGGAATAGAAAACAAGTCAGCAAGTGTCATTTTGCCTCTTTATAAATCTATGGTTGAGGCAACACTTGGAATATTGTGTACAATTTTGGTCACCCACCTCAAAAAGCATATTGTGGAACTGGAAAAGGTGCAGAAATGGGCAATCAGAATGATTAAGGGGCTGGAACACCTCTCTTATGAAATCAGACTGCAACGTTTAGGCCTCTTCAGTCTGGAAACCTCAGACAAGGGCAAGTATTTCTTTACCCAGAGGGTCATCAGTTTATGCTTGTATGGCGATTTGCTGGGATTTGAGAGCAGGAAAATTTTTTATCCTTGTCCCTGCTTGAGAATGGCCATGAGCATTTGGTGGGCCACTGTGTGCAATGGGATGCTGGACTAGATGGGCTGTGGCCTGATTCAGCAGGGCTTCTTTTATGTTCTTATACAAGAGATGACTGTATTCTGATTTTCTTCTTGAATTTTAGCCTAAGCAAATTTTATGCAAATCCATGTCCTCTTTGTTTGTTTCACCATGTCAACCAGCACATGCAGCACACTACAAGCTCCCAGAAGCTGACAACCAGAGCATGGTGATATTAGGAACTTCTAGCTGCATCCCATACCACAGACCACCACCTGTTCGTGACACATTTCCCCTTGTTGGAAATATAATGACCACCCAGCTTGTACTTTCTCAGCTTCAGAACAAATATTTCACTCTAAACTACCCTGGTCTGGGGTGAACAAACATCAGTTACTTATTCCACTTTATTTGGATATTCTGGAATAAAGCTTGGGTATTCTGGAATATCTATGCTTTAATCCTGGTTATCAAATATAGCAGAAAAGTAACCAAGATTTGGATACAGTCGTAAGGGTGATTCTGCACTGGCCAATATACTAGGATAGCAAAGTGTATGAGGACTGTCTTTTCCATACAGTGGTGAAGTTTGCACTTCCTGTCCCATCCAGGGGATGGGAATGGGGACCTTCCCCTGGTATTCCTCCCCCCACGTGTCTGCAGACTTATCTGTTCTGCAGACGAATGTCCAGACACTGCTTTCTTTGTCTTGGAGGCCAGTGTAACTGTGCATGCACCTGCACCATCACTCGGATGATGGTGATGCCTTGTGCATGTGCACTTACGTTTGGGATCATCTGAGGTGCCAGTGCACTTGCATGGCACCTCAGATGACTTTCCTAGCACTGCAGAGGTAAGGGTGTGCTTTACCAGAGAGGGGAAACGCTGTCTCGGGTCAAGGTAGGTTAACATGTGGAGCATGAAATGGTGCTCCACATGTTTGCATGCATTACAGTATACTCCTGCACAGACACTCCATCTGGGATCATACTGCATGCAAACTAAGTGCATGCAGTCAAGTGCAGAAAGGCATAAAAAGACTCTGTTCGAGGCTGGCTGTAGTTCTGAATTCCAGTTAGAAGGTGGAAACTGTTACTTTTTAAGACCCACAAATTCAAGTCATTGGTTGTGTTGATCTTATTGCTACTATTTCTGAGCAGAAAAGAGAAGTCCCTGCCAAATTCAACATATAGGAAACTACATGCCAAGTACTAGAATCAGATAGGGAGGAACACGAGCCCAGTAAATCCCCCCCCCCCCGCTAAGAAAATAAAACTTAAAATCCCAGATTGCAATGAATTCAAGTGCAATGAACAAAATTCTGTGCTTAGCTCAAAGAACAGTGAAACATTAGCCTGTTGTATTCTACTTCTGTCCTTCACTCTTTAAAATTATTCTCCAATCTGGCACAGTAATCACCATGTCAGCTTGATTGTTCTGAGTCAATTTTTTTTAAAAATCACAGACTTATGAAAGATGGGGGGGGGAATCAGATAGTTTGAGTTTCATTTGAATTATACATGAAGACGTCAAACTTTTCTCCAAAATTGTCATTCCGTTTGCAAAATAAACTACTAGTTTTTACGGCTATGTCTCCATTGTAGAGAAGTGGCACCTGAATCAGGTCTTCAGGACAAACTGTCCACATTGCTGGGACCTCGTCTGACTTTGAAAGTTCCTGACCTTCGAAGTTGCTTCCTTGAACTGTTTTTGTTGGGCATCTAAAAACAGCCCATTTCAGGGGTTGTTTCCAGGAGTCTGGTGAGATGGTGCTAGGCTACGCATGTCAGCTAGACTGGTCCACCATGGCCGCATCCTCATGCACTCTGTTTACTCTGAATTAGAGTATTTTAAGTCCGGATGCAGGGCCAAGTTCAAATTGTGCCCATGCAATTTCCAATAACTTGGGCTCTATTTGAATATGGTCGTTCCCATGCAAACCACGCTAAACCCCTGCAGGTTCTCTGCCCCCTCTCTCCTGATAGGAAGCCAGGTTGACGTCACCAACCCTGTGCTGCCCGCTGCAGTGATGACAATGAATGCCACACATCCCCCCCCCACTTCGTGGCACATATGGCTGAAAGGCAATAATAATATAAAAATAATAAAAATAATATGAAAAAGCCAGATCATTTTGCAAAGCCGCTATGAAGTTTGGTGGCAGTTTAGCGGAGATGCATACCTTCGCTCCACCCAGTACGGCAGTTTAGCGCTCGTGTGCTAAATTAAGCAATTTAAATTAAACTATCATGCCTGGCTTGGCGATCAGGGAAGGGGTCTGGAATAATGTTCACGGAAAGAGACTTGTGGGACAGCAATTGCATCTTTCACTGTAAAACTGGTGAGCTCAGTTAATTGTACGCACATTTCAGAAGCTGCTATTTTGTCTTGCACGTTCACTGACTTGGTGATAAGGGAAGGGGGGGCAGAATAATGGTCGCAGAAAGAGACTCATTTCTGTTTGATCACCATTTATTGCCAAAAATTCCTAAGCAGTTGTGATCACCAATGCACAGGACAGGAATGGCATGAAACCTCTCCTCCTAATGATGCCAGAGTCAGTCTCCTCCCCAAATAGCCTGGGACCATCTCCATGCACAGACTCGGCTCCCAAACCATGCTTAGAACAGTTTTCTACAGGACTAAATTTAGTGTGGATTTTGGCGATTTGGTCCAGATAAAGACTGGAAAGAGGGCCTTGAATGAGGACTGTCCTTACAAAATTTGGATTCGATTCGGACTATATAGTGCATGGGGATGTGACCCATGAGTCTCATCTTGGAGTGGCCCCCAGAACTATCTTGAAGGTATGAACTAGTAGAATCATTTTCAGTATGATTAATTGTTGCATATTTATTCCCCCCTTAAAGCTTTAAAAGTCTCTCAGAGTGGCTTAAAAATGTAATACCAGCCAAATCCCTGAATCCAGGCTTGCATATGAAAGACACAATCTAAAAAAGAAAAAAGAATTAGGAGGGAAGAAGAAAAACTTTGGCAGGAAGGATGGAAAATGCACTTCCTCTTCTGTGGCCCAGTGGAATGGTTGGTCAGGAGGAAGCCTGCTAGGTTGGGTCAGAGAAGGTGGTGAGATGCTGCAGCTCCAAACATCTTCTTGCAGTCAAATGGAATGCCAGTTTAGATAACGGAAAAAAAGAGCCTCTTAGCTGACCTGACAGAGATCAACTTCTGTCAGGCCCAAGACCTCCTCTGCTCTGCAACTATATGGTACCAGCAAAGATCTGCCTGGCTTTTAGTAGACATTGTTCTCCACAAATGTTTGGTGAAATTAGTGCTAGCATGGCATTTTCAGAATCAATTAAAGCCAGGCTTTTTGGGGAGGGGCCTGTTCACACTTACCTTCTAGGAATAGTTCTAGCTGTTGCTGAGGCAATATGTCTGGATGCCGTGATGCTGCCACCGTCCTGGACCTCACTAAAGCTACCCTAGACTTTACTAAATAAAATCTTCTCCACAGCTTAAACTGGAGCAGCTAGTGAGCTCCCTGGCTATCCACAGTCCTGGTGGTCTGATTCAGAACTGCACCAGAAATTCAAGTGGAGATGACCCCCTCCACAGCTGATCTTCAACTCACTGGTATGGTATTATTATCATACCATTCCAATGAGTGGTGCAAATGGTCCAGAAAGAGAAGGGGAGGGAGGGGGAGGGGGAGTGAGAGAGAGAGAGAGAAAGAGAAAGAGAGAGAGAGAGAGAAAGAAAGAAAGAAAGAAAGAAAGAAAGAAAGAAAGAAAGAAAGAAAGAAAGAAAGAAAGAAAGAAAGAAAGAAAGAAAGAAAGAAAGAAAGAAGCTTTCAAAACATGACACACTGTTCCTCTCCAGACCTATAAATGCTGTCGTCTAACGCTTTCCCATTCTTTATGAATTAAGATTTTATTATCGATCTCTACTTTAAATTGGATCGTGCTGGCTGAACTTACCCTAAAAGATGACAGGTCTGCTTTTCAGCATTTGGGTGTCCAAAACACCTGCCAGCTGTTTGTCTGTTGAATTGAGGACATCATGTTTTCAATTTCCTTCAATAAAGCTATGAATCTGGCAATTTGCTGGCCTGCTTCAGCTAAACAGAAAGGACAATTTGAGAAGGATCATAGTTCAGGCTCAGTCAGATGGAAACGATTGGAAACAGAGAACTGGCCGCTATGTCCCCCCTAATGCAGCTTGCTGTCGCAGTTTGACTGACAAACTGACTTTTTTGAGGTGCTCATGCCCATTTCAGTCAGAGTTTATTGAAGGTGATTTTGATCTTCTCCATGAGGCCACAGCAGTGGCCATGCCATCTGTCACCTTGATTACATTGTGGATTCTCTGGAGAGAGCGCGATGGCTCCCGATCATTTACAGATTGTGCTGCGTTTGCCTCCATAAGGACCACATGCACAGAGCCAGATGGTGAACATACACGCTTATTATAAGTCTTTATCTCTGTGCAGGAAAGAGAGGCACCATTAGATCTCCCTCAGGAACTCGGCTTCTTTCTACCATCATGCTGCTCTTCAGCAAATACAGTCTTCTTCAGCTGTCATCAACCTACCTCTGAAAATTATAATAATAATAAAAATAATGATGAGGATGAGGATGAAATAAATAAAACAAAACAAAACAATAATTCCGTCAGCTGAGGCAAGTAAGACAGGCAAGCGACTCTCACAAAGCTGTTCCCCCCTCCCCCTTCACGCTCCCCTCCCCAACTGTCAGCACAAGGTAAAGACAAGTTTGTTTGCAAATAGATAGCATTAGCAGGGGCTTCTGATTAAATATAAAACAAGGTTATTGGGAGGGTTATACACTCAGTTCATTAAATTCAAGGTGGATAAAGAGGTCCTTTTCCATCAATTGTCTATATTTTAAACATGGGGAGCATGGAGGGGGATGGTTTGTTCAAACAGGAACCACCCCCACCTGACTGTATAGACTAGGATTCCCACCCCCCAACCCTTAAAATCATGCAAGCAAAGCATCACACTAAGGGTGGCAAAAAACAGAATAGCATCTTTCAGCAGCTTTGCCTACGTGTTAGTGAACAAATAAAAGCGGAGGCACCCAGGTTTTAATGTATGTTATTGCTGGTGTCTGTGTGTTTACCTTTGTTTTTAATCCATTTTGTAAACCGCACTGAGATTTTCGTAATGGGGAATGGTGTACAAACATTTTAAATGAACAGTAAATAAATAAAAATATGCCTTTTCTTGGTAACAAGTAGGCCAGTAGCAAGTGACCTGCTTGCATCAAAAGAAGGAGGGGGAGAAAGCAGCCCCCCTCCCCAAAATTGATTGGATGTTCTGTTAATATAGACATTCAAAAACTGCTACCACTGTACCTGTTTCGGAAAGAACAATTAGATCCTAGCTCTGTATCTGAACATAGTAGATACTGTAGGTCCGAATTTTAAAAATGTTCTGCTCTTTGCTATAGAACTGTTGTTTTTACTTAGGTGTATTAACCTGGGACCATCAGACAAAGAGCAGAACATACATACATACATACATACATACATACATACATACATACATACATACATACATACATACATACATACATACATACATACATACATACATACCCCTCTAAAAAAAGTTAAATGAATTATTTAGCTGATATCGCATTTAGGATGTCAGCAAATTGCATATTTTCTAAAACCTAATGATAAGATGCAAAATAGTATGTGCAGCTCTGTTCACTGCTGCTATATTCTGTAGTTTTTCTTTTTAAAAAATAAAGTAGTGGGGACCCCGCCTCAGAGTTTCTGCCCACCCCACCCCTCCCCAAAGTCTATGTTTTGCCAAGCCTGGAATATTTTTCAGAATAGAAAACTGGCCTTCATCCATTTTTGAACATCTTTCCTAAAGCACATGATGATTAATTTTTGCTACCAGTTTCTAAAACATGGATCTTTCTCAAGGCAAACCAGTAGGAGAAAAGAATGTTACATTGGTATTTAAAAACAACAACAACAACAAAAACCCACCAAAACCTGCGATTATCAGTATAATCTTAAATATACATCCCAGAATCACCCCACCAAAAAAAAAAAAGCTAGAAAGAAAGGATAATTGCTTATTTAGTATGCAGTCTATTTGATTTATAAATTCTTCCCATTTGCTTCCCAAAGGACTTTCATTGTCTAAGTCTCATTTTGCAGTTTCCTGTTTTCTGTCAGGATCACTGAGTCTTGAATAACCCGGCCCAGTGATCCTGATGACAGAACAGTGTGGTTGAGATCAGTGTCATAGCCTTGAAGAGTATGATTTGAAGTGAGACACAGAGGCCTCCAAGGGCTAGGAGCAGATGTTTGTAGCCTTGGGAGCCTCTGGGGAAAGCATTTGAGGACCAAGAACACTTCCCCAGAGTCCTGAACATGGAGGCATGGCACAACTCCTTATTAGAGATTAGCCTGGTACAGTGCATCAAAAGGAGACAGAGTGTTCCAGCGGTGGGTGTGGCCTCATAGATCCCTATTACACTGCAGATCTGACCAAAGACAGCTTTCACTTTTCAGAACCAAAATCAAGATGAGATCCCAAAATCTCCCCAGGTAATGTCAAGAACGTGATACAGCAATAATAAGTGAAGCAAATAAGAGTAAAGCTAGTAGGTGGATTGACTCATATGGGGAGGGTGGACTGCTCCAGCTACAACTGCTCCAAATGGGATGAATTCTGTGCTAAAGTCCAGCTTCCCTGGAACAAAGTTGTCCCCACTTGTATGGCCTGTTCCAGGACAAGCCCAGTGCTACCACCCTGTGTTTCTCTGAAGATCATATGAGCTTTGGAGCCTGCTGCAAGGACTTAGCCTTGAAGCCCCAGTGGGATACATTTTGGCAGTGCAATTTGATGTGCCCTTTCACAATCCTCCCTGATTCATTCCAGAGGCCCCTGAACTGCCAGTAGATCTATTTAAACAGGCCACCTAAACCCGGGAATGGCCCATCTAATATAGATGGACAGGGTGGCTTAGAAGGGGGCGGGACCTCTTTTGCTGCATTCCATAGTGGAGATTGAATGGCCTAGAAGGAGTCTGGGCTTCATCGTGGACCAGTAGAAAGTCCCCCAATTACAACAGCAATGGAAACCTTACTGACAGATATAAGAAAGATTGTGGAAGACCAGTCAGTCCATAGGAAGTCCATCCACATGATTTTCTAGAGTTGGCTATGACCTGATGGCAGCAAGCAAGCAAACTAGGAAAGTAGGTAAAGGCACCCTCGAGTTAAACTCAGTTTGCAGTGACTACAGGAACACAACTATGTATGGTTTTTTGGAAGCAATATGGAAGTCATTCAATTGAATAATAGTAATATGATAACCTTTCTGCAGCTGCATCTGAAAACAGTAAAAACAAAGTGGCTAAGAAACAGCAGCATAGAGGTAGTAATGCCCTAAACCATGTTAAAGACCACATAATCCATTACCAAAGTGCATTCCTGGCTTTTAATGTACATTAAAGTTATGGGGACACTATCATCCACATATTACCACCTCTAAGTGACACCTTTTCATTTGCTCTTTTCACTTATTAGTGATTGACTGTGCTATCAGGTAATTCTGACCAACTGCATTAATTATTGCCATTTCTCCTGGGTCTCAAGGGTTTTTTTCAGGCTTCTTCCTATGAAGGAATCTTTTTATTCAGAGATTTTATACTGCTTATCAGCTGCTTTTATGGTTCATCAGGTTGATTTGCCATTTTTAAAGCCTTTTTCATGCAAAGTCCTGCTCAGTATATCCAGTGCACTGCTTCTAATAACCATTCCCAAATCTCTATTGTAAGCACCTCCCTAAATTCTGGATTTTTGCCAGTTCCAAGGCCATCTCCAGTCTTTGAAGAAAATGTCCTGGGCAGCAATGCTGCACCCAGAAAATAAAAGTTCCCAGCTGTGAAGTTCACATGGCTGGGAGTAGAGGCATGCATGCAAAGAGCATGATGCAACTGTCAAAAGAACACTATGTTAGACCAGTTTCAAATCCAGCCCTGAAACCAACATGAGAGGTACTTTAATGGAGAAATATACAATTCAGTGGGACATAGTAAATAAACTGGTGGCCACTTCATTGTTCCTGGTTCTGACATGCTGTGTCCAAACCTGAGCTTCATTTGCACAATTAGCAATTTACTTAATAAGAAAGTTGTACTGATTTGGAAGATTAGAATGTGGAACTTGGTTCAGACCTAAATTCAACACCCTAGTCTTCAAAATGAGTTGATGGACTCAAAAAGTCATAACCTTTTCCCCCTCTCTTTTATTGTAGCTTCTTCTTTCTTCCCTTTCCCTCCACCTGTCTTCCTGACCCATATTTTTTCATTGTCCTATGTCTTTCAGTCCTCTCCTTTTCTGACACATTCTTCACTCTCTGTATCTCCCTCTTGTTATGGTCAGCAAGTTATCAAAGGAAAAATATATTATGCTTGCCAAAGGTCTGAATTAACTTATTGAGAATGGCTTCCCATTCTCCCTGTACCATCCCAGCCATTCTTTCCCCCTATTTCTCCTCATTTTTGCTATTCTCCCAGGACTTCAGTTCCACAATTCAGTTTTAGTTGGTGATTTGAAGATCTGTGCCTCACGTCCAGCTGTTGAAGCAAACCCAATTTAAAATATGGTGGAATGTGCCAGATATATTTGCCAGCTTCAAAATCACTTGTGAATTCAAAGCTTTGACAATTCGTCCATGGATCAAAGGGGCCCCTTCACATGCGAATCAAATATATTCAGCCTTGGTCGAAGCATCTCCAAAGCCATCTTGTGTCTCTCCACCACCACTGCCCTGCACCCCACCTAAGCGTCCCAACCCTGCTAGAGGTGCATGCATGGCTGAAATGCCAGCTTGATCCCCTGGGAATTGTGGACACTCTCTCTCAATCCATCAGGAATCATGGAGACTCTCTCATGATCCCCAAGATCTCACAAGATTCTCCGTGATTCCCAGAGAATCACACAAGGTTTCCCACAATTCCTGGGGGATTGGGCTGCAATTTCAACTCAGCAGCAGGAGGGCATGGGAGGGCACAGAGGCAGCTTGTGCAACAAGGTATGGCCAAGTATGCAGCAAGGTGTAGCAGTGGCACATACAACAGGGCACAAAGCCTTTGTGCAGCAGTGGCAGAAGATGAATGAGGGGTAAGAGAGGTGATGGGAACTTCAATCTGTGCAAATATTATTTGAATCCTTTTGAGTGAGTCCAAGTTCCCTATATTCCGAGGAGGGGCTTTGCATGAAGCCAAACATCCCCCCCCCTACATTTCAACTTGAATCGGGGGGAGGAATGTGCTTTGTACACACCCCTACATTACAGCTTAAGATCTTCACTCACCATGTCACTTGTTAAGGTCTTCTGAGAAAGTCCCAGCGGCAGTCCAAACTCCATGAAATATGTAATCAGTTCAGTGTGGGCATGGTAGCAGGATCTCCCTGTGGCTGCTTCACTGTTGTGGAATGTGCTGCTCCCAAGCTGAAGAAGAGGTGTATCCATGTCTATGCCATTTTCAAAATACTGATTTTAAATATACATTTTCCTTCGACCCAGGAATAATACTTTCACATTTAGATATCATAAATATGAACATTTTTTATGGTCACACATCTTACTCTTGGATATTAAACCCCTCAGACTTCCATAAATCACAGCACACTAACATGGGTCTAAGGATGGATGCTTAAGGAATTCATTCTTTGCCAGGTTTGATGAGACCTGACCTCATCTACTAATGTGCAAATAAGCACATTATAATACTTGGGGATTCATATGTCTGCAAGTGTTGTGATACAGGTTTTGCCACAAGAGCCATCTCATAATGCATAGTTTGAAAAAAATGAACCTCCATTGGGAGCAAGAAAGAAAAGATTTATGAATGAACACATCAGGAAAATGCATTGGGCATACAGGTTGGTAGTACAGGGAATGACCGGTAAACCTGAAAATCTCTGTACCAGAGCAGAATAAAAAAGATCCAATATATACAATTGCAGTAAAAGACAAGGAAGAAGATTTCAAAATAGTTGCTTTTGCCATAATAGAGGCTGGGAGAATCTGCATCTGAACAAAGACCAGCCAGCCAGTCAGGAAATTTTCAACTCTGAATTGCAACGGTTGAGATCCCTGTGTGGAAAAGCATGGCTCAGTATAATAAAACTATTCGGCCACTGAGACCAACCTTTATTTACAATAAAAATTAGGGAGATCTTTATCAAGAATAGTGGACAGAATATATTGGTCTGTTTTTAACTTCATTTAGTTATTGTTTGAAGTGGATGTCAGGTCATCAGTCCTGATGCCTCCACCAAGATCTTTGTCTGTGCCCTGGAGCCAAGAATAGAGAATCCCCTTTCCCAAGCAACTTTTCTTCCAGTAATCCTGTATTAGTCTTAACGGCATCCTTAGCCCCCATCCCCTCGGCTGGACTTTAGGGACAGAGTCTCTTCCACTCAAATCTAAAGTGTATAAAGAAGGGGCACATGGAGGAGTCTGGTATGGGTTTTCCCTCTATCACCTACATCCTTCAACCATCTTCCCATCAACTTCACGGCCCTTCTGTCTGTCATCTATAGTTCCTGACCTTCACATTTCCATTGCCTGCTGCCACACAGCTGAAAGAAGTCTCTTCACTCTGCTGAAGTTTGTCTGCTGATTGCTAGCTGTATGTTTTACTACATTGTGCTGAAGTAGCTGAGAAGCCTTCATCCAGCTAAGCTACAGCTCTGTGATTCTGCTGCTACAGAGTTGCACAATTCTTCATTCCAAAGAATGAAGCCAGTTTAGTCTAGTGGTTAAGGGGCTGGACTCTTATCTGGGAATAATGGGTTTGATTCCACCCTCCAGCTGGGTGACCCTGGGCTAGTCACAGCTCTCTTCTGAGCTCTCACAGCCCCACCTACCTCACAGAGTGTTCTGTTGTGGGGAGAAGAATAGAAGCTTTGTCAGACACTTTGGCCGCATCCCCATGGCATGCGTTAATTCAGTTTAACAAATCCGAAACAACTGATCTGCGTTAAATCCGGCTACACGTTTTGCAGTTTAACCTGGTTTGGAGGGCATACGATTCCAGCGTTAACTCGGATTGAGTCTTCGGAGACTCCACGGGCAGCCCATTGCGAGTCAATTGGGCCCACCCCCTCTCTTTGATTGGTGATCCCTCCCTTTGCGTCATCTATGCTCCACCGGGGATCCCCTTCCTTCCTTCCTTCCTTCCTTCCTTCCTTCCTTCCTTCCTTCCTTCCTTCCTTCCTTCCTTCCTTCCTTCCTTCCTTCCTTCCTTCCTTCCTTCCTTCCTTCCCCCGATCGTCTCCCCCACGATCCCCGGGCACCCTTCTGCCGCTCATCAGCTGGGGGTAGACCCCCTCTGCTCCAGGGATTCCTGCCATCGGGGCGCCCAGCAAGCGGGCGCAGAGGGGAAGGCTCTCCATCCATCCATCCATCCATCCATCCATCCATCCATCCATCCATCCATCCTTCCGTCCGTCCATTCTGGCGCTGAAGAGAGCGGGGAGAAAGTTCCCCAGGCTGCGAAAGTTCCCGGGGGACGGGCTTTCCTTTCCGTTACACTGTAGCGAAGGAACCAGCTCACTCTCTTAAAAAATGTTGCGAATTTCCGCAATTTTAAAACTTCAGACCTTTAGAATGAAAGGAAGTAATACAGCTGAGGGGCTTTAAATATTAAAGAGGCATATGGCTGTGGTTCCTTCTTCCTTCCCTCCTTCCCTCCTTCCCTCCTTCCCTCCTTCCCTCCTTCCTTCCTTCCTTCCTGCCTGCCTGCCTGCCTTCCCCAGATGGTCTCCCCCACCATCCCCGGGCGCCCTTCTGCCGCTCATCAGCTGGGGGTAGACCCCCTCTGCTCCAGGGATGCGTGGGCGGCAGGCTTTCCTTTCCTTTCCATTACACTGTAGCAATTTTAAAACTTCAGACCTTTAGAACGAAAGGAAGTAATACAGCTGAGGGGCTTTAAACATTAAAGAGGCATAGGGTGTGACCACAGCCTATATTCTCTCACTCTGAAAGTGGACTGAAAGTGGATTAAACCTTAGGTGTGACCACATATTCTCTCATTCTGAAAGTAACAGAGATCAGAACTTTCCCCATGCACAGAACTTTATTGACCCATGGCCAGGCCTGGTAGTGCGGTGCAGGATTTTGGGACATGATTGATCCTGCCCTATTGGATTTCCTAGTGGTCACCTATCCATGGTCTGCTTTGCCCTAATATCCTGGCAACTGGAATCTTATCTGGGAATTCCAGATTAGATTCCACTTCCCATCCTGAAGCAGGCTGCCCCTGGCCTCCCATTGCATCACCACCCACTCCTCCTGGGCTTGCATGGCACTGCCACCCCCAAACAAAGGATGCCCAATCTGGGGCAGAAGGCAAAAAAAAAAGGCACTGTTGAATCCCCATCCAGGGAACAGAGGGGTGGGTGGAAAAGCTTGCTGCGTGGATGGGCAAAACATCAAAATCATCTGCGCCCCATGGCCCTGCACCTTGATGTCACAGTGCAGCACCCACACCTCTAATCCACATTAAAGTCCTATAAAAGTGCATATTCAAGGTTAGAGGCACCACTAGCCACTATGCCACTAGCCAATCACTTCTTTTTTTAACTGTATGAAAATGCTGCCCACATGAGATCTTTAAAACACTCTCATGCTCTGGTGCTTGGCCATTTAGTCAAGCAGAAGTGTTGTTTAGTCTAGTGGTTAGCGAGCCAGGCTCTTATCTGGGAATATCAGGTTTGATTCCACCCTCCTCCATGAACCCAGCTGGGTGACTGTGGGCTAGTCATGGCTCTCTTCTGAGCTCTCACAGGGTGTGGGGAGGAGAACAGAAGGTTTGTCAGCAGCTTTGAGCCTCCTTAAATGGGTGAGAAAAGTGGGGTAAAAAAGCCAACTCTTCTTCCTCCTCCTCCGTGAAGCCAGCTCAGTGGCCTTGGGCTAGTCACAGCTCTTACAGGGCATCTGTTGTGGGGTGAAGAATGGAAGCTTTGTCAGCCTCTTTGAGTCACCTTAAATGGGTGAGAAATGCCAATTCCTTCTCCTTCTCCCTCCCTTCTTCTGGGAGGTTTGGTATGGGGTAGCATTATTATAAAGAGGTATAGAAGTCCAAGTCAAGGTTCCTATCTTTTTTTAACAGTTGTGCAAAGCATGGAACTTCAGCAAGTGCATCCTTCCTTCCTTCCTTCCTCCCCACCTGCCTCGTGGGGTGTCTGTTGTGGGAGAAGAACAGAAGGTTGATCAGCTGCCTTGAGTCCCCTTGAATGGGTGAGAAAAGCGGCCACCGCTGGAAAAGGAGGAGAGCCGAGAGGCGGCAAGAGGGCGGGCGGGCAGGCGCAGTGTGCCCTCCGCGGGAGAGGGCGAAGGGGGCTCTCCTCGCTCACCTCTTCCCTCCGGGAAGAGAGAAAAGGCCGGGGCCGCGCGGGACTGTCGGGGGGTGACAGTGAAGGAAAAGGTCGCGTGGAGAGGGAAGCGGCCCCCGGCCAGCTCGGCTTTGCCACCTGGCGAAGGGACGGGAGGAAGACCTCTGGAGCCGCCACTGAATCGTAGCTGGATTCTTTCAGTGAAACCACTAAGGCAAGCTATTGGGGCAGGGAAATCCTAAACATGACGTGGTTCGAATACGGATAGCCATTGGTTACAGTGCGATTGGGGGCGGGACAGCCTTGACCCGAATCTCAGCCCTCAAAACGATACTGTCCACATACTAAAAAAGGAAACACGTATCAAGCGCATGATCCGAAGTGAGACCTGTTGTAATCAGGATTTACTTTATTACGGTTTAAGGTAGTTTAACACGCTCCTTGCGTGTTAAGCCGAAATTCCGTGTAAACGGGGTGGGGTCAAAACATTTTCAATTCGAGATAAGGACGTCGTGGGGATGCGGCCTTTGAGTCCCCTTAAATGGGTGAGAAAAGCAGGACAGAAAAGCCAACTCTTCTTCTTCATCATAATCTTCAATGCCATCAAAGAGACTTCCTGACCATGGAGCTCTGTCCCATCAACCTTAACTATATTCTCAAGTCCTCTCCAGCACTGTTGAGGGCGAGAAACCATCTGCTCCTGATAGAGACAGGTTTTCTCAAGTAGTTCAGGGTATCTTAGGCTAGCCTTCCCCCCCCCTTTTCACCTCTTGTACTTATAACTGGTCAAAGTTCACCTCGAGTCATCCGTTCCAGTCATGAAAACCTGGGTGCTGGGTTGGTGCTTCTTATTTAGGCAAATCATACATGAGTGAAGACTGAAATAAGTCCACACATATGCAACAATAAAATGTGTAAAGACAACATTATCTATGGTGCTGTCTGGCTAGCAAGGGATAACAGAGGGAGATCAATATCCCACATTATCAGCCATTGTCCATAGGCAGCCTTTGTTAAAAGCACTGGTAACTTCCACATTGTGAAACATGGTGGGTGATGTGGAGTTTGCTACTGGCTTGAAATGACTTTGCTCCACACAGCATGCCAACAGCCATCCATATTATAATGGCCCAATCCTAGTCTACTTTCTGAGTGGTGGGACAAAGTCCTCTCACTTCAGAGTTGCAGGCTAATGGGAGTTCTACAACTAATGTGGAAATATCCCTGAAAGTGGGCTAGAAGAGTCCAGGAAAATGTTGCCAGACTCCTCAATGTTGCATGGCTCACTCTAGGCTCCACTGCCTATCTGTGTAGTTGTGGGCTATAAAGGAACTCAGTTCAGGAATGCTTATGCCCAGGAGTAGTCCATGTGAGAGGGCCATGTGTCCACAATGTTCACTGGGAGATTGAACCTCCCAGGGAACATGCTGATATGAAGATCTAGTGTTTGGGGGATATCTCTGGCAGTGTCTGAAAGAACTATATGGATGTTGTCACTCTGGAAGGACTTGCCCTAAATTATTGGGCAAAGGAGAATATTTTTTGCTTATCAGCACTGGGTGTTTCCCCAAGTCCTTCTCTAACCTGATGTGCATTGTGGAGAAAGTGATTAGCACCAGGATTTTCCCCACTAATTAGATTAACTATGCCTCATTTGGTGGAATTTATGGAATCTAGAGAGAAAAGGAGGATGTTTACTGGCAAGATAGGTATCGCACTAGTGGAAAATGTGTTCTTGCTTCCATCACCCTCAGGAGCCAGTGGCTAACTCAAACTTCAAGGAGATTTCTCTGTAAACAACTATTTGCCAGATCTTACACATTTCTGTTTCCTTGAAGATACTGGTATCCTGGCTGTCTTTAGCATTCTATCATTATTTGTGCCTTTCATTTTCAAATAGAATAGAAATACTTAGAGGCAGGATGCCTCTAAAGACCATGTGCTGTGATTCAAGAGCAGGTGAAAGTTTTGCCTTTGCTTTTGCTTGAGATGTCCATAAGTAATTTGCATGTCACTGAGTGAAACAGGCTTTTTGGACTAGATGGCTTGTGGCTTGATACACCAGGGCTCCTATTTATGTCCTTATCCTGCCTGTTTAGCTATTCATTACATCCATATCTCCTGCTATCCCTCAGAAAGATTTAAGTGGTATACATGGCTTTCTCTCCACTCATATTTTCTGCACAGGACAGTCAGGTAACTTGTGTTAAAGAGCAGAACATTCAACCTCAGGATCACCCAATGTGCTTCATAGCCAAGTGGGATACGTGGAGACATGGCTTTATCATGCCTTTAAAACATCAGGGCCACATCCCCACGGGATCGTTATCGCGAATTCAAAATGTTTTGAGTTCTCCTCAGCCAGATGGCAGTTTGGCTTAACACGGTATTTCCGTGTTAAACAACGTTAAACCGTTTTGAAATAAATCCTGATTTCAACAGCTCTCACTCCGAAACGTGCCCTTGATACGTGTTTCATTTTTTACTGTGTGGACAGTATCGTTTTCCGGGATGAGATTCCGTGTCCAGGCTGTCCTGCCCCCAATCGCACTGTAACCAATGGCTTGTCCGTATTCGAGGCACGTCATGTTTAGGATTCCCTCCCCCAATAGCTCGCTTCCAAAGAGTGATTCCATTGAAAGAATCCAACAGCCACTACCTGCAAGGCTACACTGTAGCGATGTAGCTTATAACAATGTTGCAGTTTTGCGCAGTTCTGAACTTTAAAAAGGAAAGGAAAGGGGAGTCCCCGTGGAACTTTCCCAGCCCACTCTCCCCACTCTCCGAGTTCCCTCCCGGCCCCCGGGGGAAGAGCGAGCGAGGAGCCCCCTTCGCCCTCCCCCGCGGTGGGCACGCTGAGCTCGACCGCCTCTCGGCTCTCCTCCTTTTCCAGCGGTGGAGGAGCCCCAGGGCGAAGCTGCCCGCGCCGCAGCGCCAGGATGGATGGATGGATGGATGGATGGATGGATGGATGGATGGATGGATGGATGGATGGATGGATGGATGGATGCTGCTGCTGCTGCTGCTGGGAAAGGAAAGGAAAGGAAGGGGAGAGAAGGGGACGGATCGGGCAGGGGATCAGGCAAAGGGAAGGGAGGGTGGGATCCTGGGAGGGAGGACCAATCACAGGGCACCATGACTGGCAATGGGCGGGAGCACAGGGCTATTGTGGGGATTACCAGGATTGATTCCGCGTTAAGGCTGCAATCGGAATGCCCTCGGAATGGATCAATTTGCAAGTCGTGTAGACAGCTTTGTTCTGGGTCAGTTATTTCGAATCATTTAAATCGAAATAACGCATGCCATGAAGACGCAGCCCAGATGTCTCCTCTAAAAATAAAAATCTCAAAGTGGTTTACAACCTTAAACCTTTTTGAGTCCATCTTCAGGTCTGACTGCTCATGCCTTTTTATTTCTATCTGTTTTATTCATTGACTTTCCATTCAGGAAAGTTAAAATGGAGAGTGGAAAGTCCACAAATAAAATGGATAGAAATGAAAAGGTGTGAGCAGTCAGTCCTGAAGATGGACTGAAAAAGGTTTAAAGTGAAGGTGTGACCCCAGCCAAAGTTAAAATGTTAGAGACAGGCTAATAACAGCAGGTAGGATAAGGAATTATCAGCTGTTTACTAAGGCTGTGATCCCACTTGAGAAAATTAAAGCAGAATTAACAAAAATGGATGTGAAGGTGCATTATGTACATTCCCTTTTTTTGTTGTTGTTGTTGTTAATTCCGCTTTTAAAAGTGGAGCTCAGCAGTGGCATGGCAGAATCAGCGGTGGCAGAAAAAATGGAAGGAAGGAAGGAAGGAAGGAAGGAAGGAAGGAAGGAAGGAAGGAAGGAAGGAAGGAAGGAAGGAAGGAAGGAAGGAAGGAAGGAAGGAAGGAAGGAAGGAAGGGCAGTGCTTGCCCACTCACCTGCTCGCCTGCCCGCCCACCACCTGGCGTTCTTCCTCCCCATGCCCTGGGAGCACCAAGGCTGCTCAGTGAGCAAGGCAGCAGCAGCGGCGCAGCGGGTGTGGGTGCAATGGCAAAATGGAGGCCAATACAGTGAGAGGGCAAGGCGTGGGCACCATATACTTCAGCAGGGCTCTTCCAGGCCTCTGCTTTGCCCATTGATGCAGGACAGCAGATAAGGGCTGACAGGGTGGTGGCAGGCGTTGACATCAGAGGGGGCATGGCAAGGGAACTGGTTACAGTACAATGGGAGGGAGAGTGAGGCGTGGGCACCATATACTTGTTTGTAGCATTCCCAAAGGAAAAAATACAGCGTGTTATTGAGAAAAATGGGAGCAGGAATTGTTTGAAACAGTGTTTTTTTAAATTCATTTTTCCAGATTTACTCCTCTTTTTAATGCGGAAAGCCACTTTTCAATGCAGACAGAGTGTTTTGAAAACAGTTTATACATTCCAAAAAGTCCCAGTGGGAATGGGGGCTAACTGGTATTTTTCCCTTTTGAGTGCTAAAGTCATTTGTGAATCCTCATTCACAAATTTATGTATTGGCATGTGGGAATTATACACATTAAAGGATTGTGTTTGATATTTTTGCAACCTTCACTCTGTAAAAGAGAAGACACAATCTCTGTCTTCCTTCACCCCATCCAACACTTTTGTCTGCCTCTCGCTTTTTAAGAAGGGCTCATTGTCAATTTCTTTTAGGCTGCTTAAAAGAGCTGAGACCTTTCTGACTCCATGCAGTGAAAAAATACAAAAGAAACTTGGACAGGGAAGATACTCTTGCTGGCCAAGTTGCACCGTTGCCAGCAGCCATGACACAGGGAGAAAGGCTCAGTCAGAAGCCAGGGCAAGCTGAGAAGGGTCTCACCATCACCAAGTTGTGAAAAGCCCAGGGAAGGTGGAAGAGGTGGGTCTTCTCTCCATCAAGGCTGCCCTTCCACTGCTCACTTGCAGTTTCGGCCACAATGTAAGCATTTTTTCCTTTCTTTCTTTTCCAATAGAGGGATGTGATTTTTAAAAATCCCCTGAATGGCCAATTTTGTCATGGGTTGGGCCATAGGGCTTGTTCATCACATCAAACCCTACCACCAACCAGTCAATTATTCCTAGGACACGCTCACTCACTCTTTTTGGCTTTTCCACCTGCTAGGAGATACCCAAGTCCCTGTGCTCCAGCAGAGATGAAGTAAAACATGTGCGGTTTACTGTTTCAATGCTTTCTTTCACAAGTGATGATTAATAAATTCTCTCTTCTTTAAATATTCTCTGCTTCCTATTCTCAGTTAATTCTGCTGCATGCTAACTTATATTCAGTATAACATAAACGAGCAATAATTATAAATGTATTTCATGTTTGCATCAGCTGGTCACTTCTGAACTCTCTCTTACAAATTAGGCTACCATGTGGCTATTGAGTATCTGCTCTTGTAGCTAGAATTATGCACTGTGCTCAAAATCTCTGATTAATCTGATTAAGACAGTGAGTGACTTAATCCTTTAAGCTCTGCATGAGTGTCATTATGCCTGCTAAGCATTGGATTTGTAGCTACTAATCAGCTAAGTAAATGTTAAAAGTTAAACAATAAACTCTTTCATATCTACTCTAGATCATGTCTTTGCCTGGTGACCTTTATAGTTAAAAACTGAAATGAGAACATTAATAAAATAATAATAAATTATCTGTGGTGGCAATTGAGCTTTTATGGACATATCAGTCACCAAGGAGCAGTTAGCACGTTTCTGTCTTTAATCGCTTTAATTAATACATTAACAGCTTTAGTGTTTGTTTTATTCATTCTAAAAATCAACAGAAAATTGGTGCCTCATACACTTAGCCTTGCATGTCCAAAAATGAAACAAAAGGGGGACAATTCAAGAGCTTTTTATAGTTTGGATTTAACTATAGCTTTATTGTCTGTATTAATAAAACTACAGGATTGCCTGCTGTAGCTTATACTCACAGGTTGCATACTTCTATTATCATCTGTGTTGTATGCTTACTTGTAATCTAATTTACAAATATCGTATTAGCAATTTGACTTCAGTCTTGTAAAATGGCACATATATCATTGTCAACTTGAAATAGATAAGCTCTGAGGCCAAGAACAAAAGCAAAACAATATAGATAATTCAACACTCTGGCCGTGTTTGTGCAACTCCATAGAGTCTTGGTGGTGTGGTTCCTGAACTGGGCAAAGGCAGCGCAAGAGCATATACCACCAAGCTCCCACTGAACAGCTTATTGAGGGTTAATTCAGTTGTCAAGGGTTATGAGATTTCCATACCACATCTAGCACTAGTTGAACCCAAAGACAAAGTTGGAAACAGATAGAATAAACACTCTTGGGCTGCATCCGCACGGCATGCCTTAATTCAGTTTAACGAAACCGAAATAACTGAACCGGAAAGAAACTGTCTCCACCGGCTTTCAACTTGATCCGTGTCAACAGCATCCTGCCAGCAACCTTATCTCAGATTCAATCTTCGGAGGCCCCACGGCAAGTCTTCCCTGCCCATTGCCAGTCAGGATTGTGCCCACCCCATTGCTGTTCCCTCCCAGGATCAGCCCCTCTCACTTAGTTCAAAGTAACAGAGATCAGACCTCTCCCTCATGGCTGTGCAGCTCTCCGCCTCCTTTCCTCTGCACCACCTTTCCCTCCCCCTTTTCTTCCAGCTTTGTCCTCTTCCCTCATCACCCCCATCGAAGAAGTCTGGATCCCCCTTTCCCACCCATGCTTCCTTGGCGCCGAGAGGCTGGGCTGGAGGGGAGTGAGGGGCTTTTTCATTGCTCAGAGCACACAGCAGCAGCAGCAGCAGCAAGTAAAGCCCCATGTTTAAATACAGAATCTCAGCTGCTTCGCCTCCTTTCACTTTGAAAGGTCTGAACTTCTGAAATTGCGCAAATTTGCAACATTGTTAATCGGGAGTGAAGGGGCTTTCTTGCTACACTGTAGCACTCCTCTGTGAAGGCTGCTCCAAGAAGTTCAGGCTTGCAAGAGAAAGGAGGGGAAGCATTAATGTTTAAAGGAATGGGGCTTTACTTGCTGCTGCTGCTGCTGTTTTACTTCAGATCAGGCAGGGAAACACCCCCACCCCTCCAATGACGTGCCCAGCATATGGACAGCCATTGGATACAGTGCAATTGGGGGAGGGACACCCTGAACACGGAATCTCATCCCTTAACACGGTACTGTCCACACAGTTAAAAAGGAAACACGGATCAACACACGATTCGGAGTGAGACCTGTTGAAATCAGGATTTATTTCAAAATGTTTTAACGTGGTTTAACACGGAAATAGCATGTTAAGCCGAACTGCCGTCTGAACTGGGAGAACTCAAAACGTTTTGAATTCGAGATAACGATGCCGTGCGGATGCAGCCTTGCAGTTATCCCCTGACCTCACTTGCTTGCAGAATCAAGACCCAAAACAAATAATCACAAATAGAACCAGCCAAACTTGGACGCCAAAGGGGACACACATACCCTGTTGTTCCTTCTAAATCTCCTAGCCATTTCTTTTGATTGCATGAAAAATGAGGCATCCTTTCTTGGCCTTCCTCAACTAGCTTAATGCCTCAAGTACTACCTTATTTATTTTTTTATATACTACAATATTCCTGTATTTCTTATTCACTTAAAAAAATCCCAAAGCAGTTTACAATTAAATCAAGAAACAAGGCAAAACAATTAAAAATAGAATATTGAAACAATATCAAAAATGGGGGGGGGCATTTATTCACACCACAAATGTCTTGGTGACAAAATGGTGCCCTGCCTCACTCCAAACCCCAGCTACCAGGGCCTGTTGGCACAGTCACCTCACACTGCTTTTTGAGATCATCTCCACAGGAGGCTGAACCACTGAAACACATTTCTACCTACTTCCAATCTGTGAAGTCTGAGCCCAAACTAAAATGGCTCATGATCATCATTTTCTTTCAGAGTACTGCAGTTGCACAGTTCTCACCCTAACATTTTGCCCAAAAAAGAGATATTTGCTACCAGGCAATAACTGGAATAAACCTCAGGGTCCAGGAAAGGTTTCTAGAAAAGTGGACTCGCCACGGCAAAGGATTACTAGATGAGTACCACTGAAGAGGAAGGTTCTCGATGTTATGGTCAACAGTTACAGACTCTGGCTGGGGTGAGAGGAGAAACAAGGAAGGCTTGTGCTTCTAGGTGTGGGTTCCAGCTAAAGATGGAAGAATGTATGGACACCTGGGTTGGTGGTTGTTACTTGCTGCGGTTTTTGGTTCAGTTTCTCCTTCGATATTTGAATTGTTTTGCATGAATTGGTCTTATGGTGTTTTTTTTATTTGATACTGTGTATTCTAGTTTTTTAGATTACATAGCTTATTATTAGAATTTTGTATATTGTTTATGATATATATTTGTTTTTGTTATTGAAATTTATTTTCTTACTTGCTGTATTTATTGGCTGTATTTTTTATGTGATGATTGTATTTGAATTGTATATATTCTGTTTGTTGTAAACCGCCTTGGGCAGAGTTTTCTTTTGGAAAGGCGGTATACAAATAAAAATGGAATGGAATGGAACAAGGCTACAATCTGTAATTAAAAGAACAGCAGTTAAAATAAAACTGTGCATCACATATGAAAAGTGGTTTGCAATGTGGAAATGTTTTTTATATATAAAAGGTTGTTAAGGTTCCTTAGGGATGAGTGCATTTCCACCACATAGCATCATTTTTTTCTTATACTTAATGACTGTATGCATGATAAATATGTGATCCAAGTCTGCTAAAAGCATTGTGCTTGAGGCAATCTGTGGAAATATGAAAATCACTGGTGTTATAACATCTCTAACCTGACTGGCCAGTTGCATTCTTCCAAGATGATACAATATATGCCTATCAAAAATATTTTAATCACATGCTTTTGTTTTGCTCAAATAGTGCTGTAATTAATGTATTGAAACCTTTATGGAACAGGGTGGAGATTCACTAAATAAAAGACAGCAAGACCTTTAGAGCTTATTAACATAGTTCCAATTAGTTCAGAAACTTTATGAATCTCTGAGAAAAAGAAATAATGCAAAACGACACTTGTAACAATTATATTCCCTGTTTTAACATTTTTGAAGGTTCCTTGAGTTCATTGGCTGTGTCCCCATGCACTCCATTTAGTTCGAATTGGATAAAATTTAGTCCAAATACAGAGCAGAGTCCAAATTGACCTGTCGCTATGTGATTGACGAAAGTGCGGGCTCAAGTCGAATATGACTGTCCCCATGCAAACCGCGCTAAACCCCTGCTTGGGGAAACAGCATCATTTTCTCTCTACCCTCTTGCTGCAATCTGATCACCAGGCAAATGTAAAAGAACTGATTGCCCCAGCTTGACAGGTGAAGATGCAGCAGTGAGGGGGGGTCATCTGGCCCTTACTGTCCCATGAGCCTCTTCCTGCAACCCTTATTCTACCCCCGCCGACTACAACATTTTGGGGCAGTTTAGCAGAGAAGTGCTCCTCCGCTAAACTGTCTCTAAACATTGTAGTGGCTTTGGTTAACTTTTTAGCTGGCAAACTTCGGAAGCTGCTTGCCTGTCAGTCTGGCAAATTTCAGAAGCTGCTTGCCAGCTAAAAAGCTAACCAGAGCCACTACAATGTTTAGAGGCTGGTAAACTTCAGAAGCTGCTTGCCAGCTAAAAAGGTAACCAAAGCTTCTAAACACTGTAGCAGCCTTGGTTAGCTTTTTAGCTGGCAAACTTCAGAAGCTGCTTGCCGGTGATCAGGGAGTGGGGGTGGAATAAGGGTTGCAGGAAGAGGCTCATGGGACAACAAGGGCCAGATGACCCCCCTCATCGCTGCATCTTTACCTGTGAAACTAGGACAATCAGTTCTTTTATGTTCACCCAGGGATCACATCACGGAGAAAAGAGGCTCATTTCTGTTTGATCACTGTTTAAAAATGGCCAGCAGTTGTGATCCCTAATGCACAGGACAGGAACGGTGAACACAGGAAGTGAAAACCCACCTCCTAATGATGCCAGGGTCTATGCCCTCCCCAAATAGCCCAAGAGCGTCCCCACGTACAGACTCGGCCCCCAAAATAATGTGGGCTTCACTCCCAAACTTAGCACAAACAGATTTCTAGAGGACTAAATTTAGTGCGGATTTGGTCGATTTGGTCTGCATGTAGCCTGGTTTGGGGGCTTTGCATGGGGACGCTCCTTGCCGAATTCGGATTCGATTTGGACTTAATAATACACAGGGAGGCGACCATTGTGTTGACAAAAAGTGAGATAAAAATCTTCCTGGGGCTGTGCTCCCACCCTTTGTTGAATTCTTTTTCAGGCTGTTCTCAGGGATCAGATGCCAAAATGCATTTCTGTTTCTTGTTTGGACTATTTCTCCCCCACCCCCAATTTGAACTATCCTGCAACCAGATTATCCCAGCATTGAATTTATTTTAGCTGCAAGAGCACAAGAAAAAAACAAGACATGCCTACTCATCTTCCAGGCCAGGTTCCTCCTCAGTATTAGGTCAGAGGGAGGCCACACAGTGCTTGGCCCATTTTCAGAGGTTTGTGAGCTGTGACCATAGCATAAGGCACAAGCAAGGGCGGGACCCCATCAGGCAGTCCAGTCTCTGCCCTGTTCAGCCAACAACATGAAAGGCAGTCTATGGGTTCTGATGCCCAGAGCTGGAGGAAGTGACCTGAGCTGGCCTGAGCTGGATGTGATTTGACTGCACTCCTCCTGGAGCTGCCTCATCCCAGGAAAGGCATCTCATCCTGAGTAAGCAGGTGCAAACAGGCCAAAACCTGTCTTCATTCCCATTCCATCCTAAAACAAACTATCATGCTGTAGTGTAATCAGGCCTTTAATAAATCAATGTTGCAGATACAACTCTTTCCTCTAATAAAGCAATTTATACTATCAAGCTTCATCTTAATAGATAACATCTACATCCCCCCCTCTGCAAGCTAATTTAATTACTCCTCTATAAATAACTTAACCTTAATCATATTCACAGTGCTTTCTTTGCTATAATATGATATTCTTTGAAATAATATTCTTCCTGTAATTGATGCAGTGAGTGCCAGTAGAATACAGAGACTAGAACGTCTTTTCGGGACTTACAAGATAAAGGTTTTGATGGGAGGGGTAGAGTGCAGGGCAATGCATTCTCTGAGCACTTGTTGTGCCATTTCAGGCAAACGTGAAACTCTGTGATGGAACAGTTGGCCATATTGTTGGCATACCAGGTGGCCATAAAATTCCAAGTGGCTTGCTCCAGTCCTACAGCACATACTGACTAGTTTGACAGACCCCAGTGATGGGTCACCACTGCTACCATCAATGCAAAGAGGGTGGGTGGGTGGGTGGATGGATGGATGGATGGATGGATGACAGACAGACAGACAGACAGACAGACAGACAGAAGAGCAGTCAAAATCAAGTTCTGCAGTTCGTTCATCAGTGGGTACACATTGGAACATTCCCAGAACAGCAGGAAATCTCTGCATTGTTAGCAATACTATTTTAGACTGATCAGTTAGAATAGAGGCAACTTGACAACTGAGGACTTTCCTACATGTAGCTCTGATTTACTGCGACTCTCTTCCATGACCTTGGGTGTTGGATGGAAAGAAATATGGCCCAACCTTCTTTTGTATTGCTACATCATTATGGATGTAACCTCTTGCTTAGTGAGGGGCTGTGTGCAATAACAATGTGTGCAATGGAACCAGAACAGGGGTAAGAAGCAATAAGACTTTATTCGTGCTTTGGATGCAGTGGGATTGGGTCACAGATTTTCCCCCTCATCATTATGGAATGCAAAATTTACTTAGCAACTCATTGGATATATGATAAAGAAGAATCTTGAATTTTTAATACCAGATGGAAAACAGCAAAGTCCCAAGTAAGGCAGCTGCTTATAATGTTTGAAGAAATGGGTTGATTCATGTAATTTTGCACACAGAGACACAGCAGCTTAATATCAAGGTCTTTCTTTACCTAGTTTGATCTCAGTCCCATGAGCCAAACTCTAGTTCTCAGGGGACTTGTTATAAGTAATGGTCATTTGTGTTTCATAATTATCTTGAATAAACACAATTAGTTCCACATTCTGCTGTTTTCTTCCTAAGGCATCTGTAAATATTCTGTACTATTCCAGCAAATAGCTTTTGGCAATCATTAAAAAAAACCACCAAAATTGCTCTCTGTGGATCTTTTTAATTTATTCCAAGGAGTGTGCCCAGAGGAGTAATGAAATCTTCTAGAAAAAAATAATGATGTATCATTATCCTCTGCTTTGTTAAATAACATAATAACTCATTGACTAATAATATCTTGCATCATGGCTATAATCTAAAGGGTGAAAAAAACCACTGGATTAATCATAGGTTTTTAATTACAGTTAAATCTTATTGGTTTATTGGCATATTTGAGGAAAGTATTGTGGGATTCACTGTAACATCAGCTTCATAGGTATGACTTGGGTTAGCTTCAGGACAATCCTATGCATGGCCACTTTGAGCCACGCGTCATTGAATTCAGTAAAAGAGGTCTTCTTTAGGAAATGATGTTATTACCAGTGGACATCTGGTCCATGGTCTCACACTACTTAAGGGTCCCACACTACCAAGGAACACAGATACCGTGTCCCATCCTCCTCCCTGCTGGAACTATTAAAACTCAAGGCACACCAGAGGGAGTCTTACTTCCCAAAATTCTTTACAAAGTTCAGACATAATAAAAGAGGTGCCTCAAAAGTGCCTCAGAGAGGCAGTGCCTGGCCCTTCTCTAATCCACCTTCTCTGGCACAGGCTGGAGGGCCAGGCTGGTGTGTGAGCAACCTCACCTCAAAGCTTTCTGGTCACACAGTTTGAAGCGATGCCAGAGGTGCCTTGGAGATTGATTGATTGATTGATTACTCTTTCTTCATTCGGAGCTTGCTATGTGAGACAGTTTGGTCTTGTAATTGGAATGTCAGATTTTTATCTGGTAGTCTCCCAGTTTGAGTACGTACTCCTCCACAAACCCAGATGTGTGACCTTGGGCTAGTCACAGCTCTGTTTCTCAGGTCTTTCAGCCCCATCTGCCTTGTGGGGAGAAGAATAGAAAACTTTAGCAACTGCTTTGAGTCCCCTTAAATAGGTGGGAAATAGTGGGGTATTTGTTCCTGAGTTGTGTGTACTACTGCGAAGCTCTTGCAAGCGTTACAGCCATGTGGAGGCATGGGCCAGATCTGTGCCCTCTGTGGAGATGGCACTGATCTAGCCTATGCCTTGATGTGATTCAGATCAGTGGGCCCTGGTTGTTCTAGACCCACTGATTTGGATTCACGGTATGTGAGTACAGAAAGGGCTATATGCTAATTTCTCTCCACTCTCTATCAGACCATCTGAAAAAGCACTGCTATCAGACCATCTGAAAAATCCTCTAAAATCTTATTTCCAAAGCAACACATTTAAAAAAGTATATTTTAAAAAGTAGCATGAAAGATTAAGTGATATTTTGGAGTCAGTACTCTCCTTAATTGACTTTTATGTCTCTGTCACAGCATGAGGTAACAATAGGGTAATGTGCCTGGATATCCTAACTTTGGCTTGCATATACCATCATCTTGATGATGGCAAATCTGTCTTTTCAATTTGTGTGCATGGCTTTGTTTTGTGGGTTTTTTTTAAAAAAACATAGTTATCTGAATTCAGTAATTTCCATGTGTGAAATCATTTATGTAAAAGGAGAAAAAAACCACACACAACCCACCCTATTTCTCTAATACTTTCTGCTCTTTAGTACAGCACAGCTTGGTCTCACTAGGTACGTCTTGTTGAAAGTATGTCCATAAATATGTCCCTTGCAGTACAGAACAGCTTGTTATCTTGGCAATGTTCAGCGGTATGCCTCTAAAAGTTTGCTTTAGATGTGATAGTCCAATTGTAGGACAAAAGTTGCCATAACTTTGCTTCTTTTTTAAACAGATGAAGTGTTTTTTTCTCTGTAACAGCTATTTAGTTAGGGCTAGGATAAAGTTAAGCCAGACTGCCTCCAGAAGGTGACTGGATATCACACTAAGAGTTGATAATGCAAGAAATCTTCCTTCCATGATCACTGCCTCCTATCTAGACAGCGTCACAGCTGGCACTGTCTTCATGCATTTCACTGACATGGGAATTTGGGCACTCCAAATACCTGAATGTGTGCACCAGCACTTCCATATTTGTGTGGAAGCCTCTTTCAGCTTCCATGCATGTGTGGTGGATGGAGCTTTGATGGCAGCTCCATCTAGAAGGTAATTCAAAAGCCTTTTGCTAGAAAACCTATGACCATGAAGAAGACCCAGAAGACCAAGAGGGCATAGAAGACAAACAAAAAAGGTTGTCTACCCCCACTTTTCTAACCCATTTAAATGGACTCAAAGAAGCTGACATAATTTTCTATTCTTCTCCCCACCACAGACAACCTGTGAGGTAGGTAGGGTTGTGAGATCTCAGAAAAAGAGCTGTGACTAGCCCAAGTTCACCCAGCTGGCTTCATGGGGGAGTGTGGAATCAAATCCGATGACCACCAGATAAAGGTCAGGAAGTCTAACCACAAGACCAAACTGGCTAAACCCTGAGAGAGGGTTTTGTCCAGACTTACAGATACACAGTCAGGGCGTGGGCAACACACCTGACACCTGACACTGTGTTTTCCCCTATTGCACATATTATTGTTCTATACTGTTTTAAAATGCTGATTGCTTTCTATCGTAAGCAATAAGTCTTTTTTAAAATTGTTTTAATTTTTTATTCGTGAATTCATTGTTTATTTTTGTGCACTGGGACGTCATCCATAAATACTGATTTTGGCTTTCTGATCCCATGCAAATGAATAAAGTGAAAAGAAACAGAGCTGAAAGAGTGCATGTGTACATACTTATACAGTCATTATTTATAATTTGTTCAGAATCATAAAGCAAAAAAAAATTCACACGCATGAAGAATGAACCAGGAATAGAATTGACAAAACTAAAAACAATCTATTCAGTGTAGAATTAATTGAGCAGGAATCTTTTGCTTCACTTTACGTAATGACATAGGCTGTAGTCTCACCTAAGGTTTAATCCAGCTTTAGTCCACTTTCAGAGCGAGAGAATACATCAGCAAAGCGACCAGTAATTTTCTTTCCACATTATCTATCCCAAAGGTATGAGTTATTTAACAATGAAAGAAAACAGTTTGTCACTTTGGTGATGTATTCTCCCATTCAGAAGCTGGATTAAACCTTAAGTGATAGATGAATAACACTAGAGATCAGAAAGGTTAACCGTTCTTAACTCTTGCCTTTTTATATTCACAGGATCTCTTTGGAGCACAGATTAGAATATATATCGGCCATTGTAAATTCTTAGGGCCTTTCTGCACTTAGCTTTATTCTGCAATTTATTCCAGAACAGGGACCTCTGTCCAACTCCTGGGGTGGTCTATTTTCTTTCTCTATGTAGCATAAGCACTGTTACAGAAGCCAAACAGCATGGTTATTAGCCCCTATCTTAAATCTTTGTCCATATCGTCTTTCACACATCCCCTAGTGATGGGCTAAATCAGTCCCTTGTGTGTAGATGAAGTGGGGGGTGCTGATCTTGTGTACCTGGAACATGGAGCCTGCTACTGTTTTACCGGGCTGCTGCAAATAGATCTGGAAACCAGCGGCTGTGTGGCCCTCATGTTCCCACACCTTCTCTAATCCACTTTTTCTAGCACAGAATGCTCATGAGAGGAGGGGAGGGGAGACTGGTGTGTAAAAAATCCCATCTTAGAGAAACTTCAGAGACTGCAGGATTATCAGCTCCATGGCATCTGTGCTGCCATCTTCCTCTGTTTACTACTCAGATCCCTACATGCTTGGATTTTTCATTGACCCAATGTTCTCCCTTGTTTCTCCATAGATAATAGCCTGGGAAACGCTTATGTACACATCGGTTATGCTGAAAAGCTTTGAGCTGAGTTATAGCAATGTGTGAAGGAATTTTAGCAAGATTCATATACTAGAAGCTTGCTGGTAATTTCTTGTCTTCTGTTATCACAATAAAGAACATGATTTGAACTATTTCTTGTCTGCCTCATTCCTGTCCTGATTTCAACAGACGTTTCATTCCCATCTTCTGAAGTTGGGCCAAGCTGGGCCATTATAATGCAGATGTCCCTTGGCCTGTGCCACTAGCTACCACCACACCACAGACTTACTGTCCAAAGGAACGACTAAAACTCTGAAGGAGAGGAGGAAAGAGAGGAAGTAGTCACCCATAATGACCATGGGGATGCAATAGACAGCATACAATCCTAATGAATTCCTCACTGGCTAAGACCCATCTAATTATATAGTCTGGCTGCCATCTCAGAAGCAACCCTCTGCATGTTGGACAGTCCCCTGTACAGCTAGTACAACCTGGCGTGAACCCTTTGCACTTCTTCTGGGTGAAGGGTGCGTAGGGCAGGGCAGCGCAGTTGCAGTTGTATGCTGCATCATTCAGTCACCACAGCAGTGTCCACCACACACTGCTGTTTAGCATAGAGGCAATCGCTCTTATTTGGTGAAGTGCCAGCTAAATTTGAGATGCACTGGGCATACCAAAATGTGAACACCTGATGCATCCCAGTTGTGTGTTAGTTTCCATGTTTAACCTAGGTGTGAAAATGCAGACTGAAAGCCTTCACTGCCATGAATTGGTTCAAATCTTTTTTGCAGACTGCCAAGTTGGTGGCCGTCACCAAATCTTATAGCAGCAAATTCCCAAGCTTAACAGTGTATTGTGTAAAATAATAATAATAATAATAAACTTTTGCCCAAAATTCATCTTAACTGGGCTCTGGTATTTGGGTAATGAGAAAAACCTTCTCCCTGTCCACTTTATCCACACTGTTCATAATGTTTTATGCATGCAAAACGCTGAAGCTTCAATGCACATTTAGTCACAGCAGGTTAATAGTCCTACTATTGGAACACACTGAAAACAGAGGGCTTATCTTCTCTAGAGACCTGATTTTATCCTGCCCTCTTTGAGGTTACTTTCATATACTGTACTACTTTCAGCAAAGGTTCTTGAAACAGATAGAGCAGCTTGTTTCCTTGACAGCACAGAATGAACTATTTTGGTTTTCTTTGATCAGTGTCTGTTCAGCATACTGTATCCATAGAAATAGCTTCTGTCCCCAAAGTACAAGCATGTTGTATTATATATAGTCAAAATAGTGTCTTAATACTTCATTAACTTGGTGTAGTTCATAGCCTGAGAAGTCACTTAGAAGTTCCTTTGAAGATTGCTGAGAGGACACATTGTAGAGATTGGGTGCACTTTTGCCTGGTTAATCAATTAAACATCAGAGTAATCATAATGGTGACAAAATAATGATGACCACAAAATACTCATTTGAGCTTTAGAGGATTGTGTAATACACCAAGTGGAGAACCTTGCAAATGTTACATTCATGTAATTGAGGGTAAAGAAAAATGTTATTATTTATTTTATTTATTTAAGAATTTAAATTCCACCCTTTACCAGAAGGATTCCTCACAACAATGAAAAAAATAAAATAAAATATATAATATTCCTAAAATATATTTAAAATATAATCTTTCCTCCTTCCTTGTCAGGACAGCCAGAAAGCAAAAGTAAGGATAGACAAATTTATCAGCTTTCATTTTTTATACGTTTCTCATATTACTGACTTAAAATTTGGGTCTCCCCAGTTCTACATAAATGCCCATCTTTATTTTCTAAAGATCATCTAATGTGGGAAGTGATATATTCACCTTATGTATTCAACTTCTTACACATTTTTATTAATGTACACATTTTTGCCAGCAGTGTCTACCACCCTGTACCCGGGGGTCTCTGGGCGGGTAACATCTTCACTGCCTTCCAAAATGTGCACAATGAAGGTGATTGACGCACCTCAAGGGGGAGATTATTCCATAACCTGAGAAGGCCCTTTCCCGGGTGCTCATCACTTTTGCTACTGAGGGTGGTGGGACAACCAGGAGGGCCTCCCCTTCAGATCTTAAGCACACGCAGGTTAATATGGGAGTAGGCATTCCTTTAGATACTTGGGACTCAAGTCATTTAAGGCCTTATAAGTCAGAGTTAACACCTTGAATTGGGCTCGGTAGTGAATAATCAATCTAGCAGCTGCATTCTGCACTAGCTGCAGCTTCTGAACCATCTTCAAGGGCAGCCCCATGTAGAGTGCATTACAATAGTCTAGTCTGGAGGTTACCAGAGCATGGATAACTATGGCCATCCCTATCTGAAAACAATAACAGTGCTTGAAAGAGGGGAAGGGAATCTGTTTCCTCAGTCAAAGGCCAGGGTAAATAGGTGCAACTTTACTGATTTCCTGACATAGGAAGTGAAGGTGCCTGGCACATCTCAGAGGCAAAACTGTCCCATAACCTAGAAGAAGGTGGTAAAGTTAGAAGGGTATCTGCGAGCCATGTGGGCAGTTCCAACCATCTGTATGGCCTACGGCTGCAGTGGCCTACAGCCCAGAACAGTTAGGAGACTACTTTAAATTGGCCTCCTGCAGGAGCACTCCCAGGCTCCATTGGAGCTCTGGTTGGCATCCCAAATGAAAAGCCCATACGGCCAGAACATTCCCCAAGAGAATGTGCCTCCTGGGATCACTGTGGCAAGTAAATGCCAAGTTCCTGTGGCAGCTATCACAGTCCAAATGGACTGTGAAGAAGCTGCCTGAAAGCCTGAATAAAGAGTCCTTTATTCATATAATTATTCCTTTAAAAACAAGACACTCACTTTAAAGCATGGGAAGAAGATGTAATCTCATTCAGGTTTCTTAAAATCAAACCTCTATTTTCCAAAGAAGGTGGCCAGGATAAGTAATTGATCATTACTACTTGCTTCTTTTAGCCCTCAGATCTTAAATGCATATCTTATACAGCTGAGCTGATATTTCTAAGATACTCTGCCATCCTTTCCAAGATATCCCAGGGCAGAGCCTGTAGAATTTCCTGGGATGGCAATCCTGTTATGCTACAGTTTCTTTATTGCGAGTCCCTTCCATTATGAACTCCATGTGATCCCAGTTAGATCTGCAAGAATTTTGCACAGTGCTTCCTTCAAATAAAAGCAGTGCATTTTTAGTCTTCTAAAGATAAATAAAGAATAGAGCTGATAAACCCTTGCCCTGTGTTCAAAGCAGAGACTGCTGGCAAATATAAAGTTTAGGGCAGACAAGAACAAGGCGAGGAGAATGCCACCTAAATATCTGGAACGGAGAAGGCAGAGGGAGCCTTGTTTCCAAGCTGGTCTTCCTAAGATTGCTTTTCGCTTTGCAGCCTCCTTATGTACAAGGGTAAAGAGACGACACTTCAGCATTCCAGCTCCACTGTGCTACAGCGAGGAAGAGCAGTGGGGAGCCCTGCCTGTGCCACTGTCCTTTGCCTGTTCCTGATTCCATGGCCTGAGGCAACGGTTTGCATTTTTAGGACAACAGCCGGCTATCTGTAAGCAGGAGACCACTCGTCAGGCTTCATTACTGCACACAAAATGACACAAGTGAGCCTGTGGTCACAACTGTGCTTATGGTGCGCTGAAAAGCCATTACATCTCATTGCAACAACAACAAAAAACCCCGAACAAATATAGAGGCTGACCAGCTCCATAAATTGCCCAAAATCTGACAGGTCAGCTTATTTATGCAGTATACTACTGACAGAATGCAATTGCATGATTGAACCAAGAGAAAATGATTGCGTTCTAATGACGGCTTCAATCAAGGCAGCTATAGTGTTTAAAGCAAAGCAGAACAAAGCAGGAAATGGCCTCATTTCTCTACATATGAAAATAAAGACACAAGGAATATAGACGTTTTCGCACGGGGGAAAACGGAACGCGAAAAAGGCAGCTGCGGACACGTCATCCGCATTGGCCGCGCGCGGCTTGCGTCCCGACGTGTCCGCAGCTGCCTTTTCCGCGTTCGAAATGTAGAGCACTTCGAAGTGCTCTACACGCATTCCAACGCGGACGAGCCGCCCGCAGGCGTTCGGGAGAAGAAGCGTTCGCGCCGCTTCTGTCTCCCGATCGCCTGCCGGCTCGCCTCCGACGCCGCGCGGCTTTGACAATCAGCTGTTTTTCAAACAGCTGATTGTCGATCTGCCTCCGCGGCTGCCGGCGCGCCCCTGGCCGGCGTTTGCCGGCTAAGCCAGCTTCGGGCGCTTTGACCATTCGCACCCAGACGCTCCGGAACGCGTTTACACGCGTTCTGGCGCGTCTGTGTGTGAACGGGGAAAGCGCCCGAAGCTGGCTTAAGCTTTCCGCCTGAACGCGTTCGGTTTCGAACGCGATTCAGTGCGGAAATGCCTTATGTCTCCCCACCTGACTCACAGAGCAGCAGGGCCTGTCAGTAGTATGGCCTTGTTATTTTAAAGGTGAACAATGGTGAAAGAACTGATTATATCATATAACTGGGTACAGAGACTTCCATGATGGGAGAGGATGAGAATGGTTTAATTTCATTAGATTAGATTTACTTCTTTTATGAATAATTATAAAGCTGTTTTTAAATTAATAAATGCCTCTAAACTATTCTGTTGGAGTAACTGATATTTCCTGATACGATTCGCATAACAGAACAACTTGATCTTCATCCAGGAAGCACAGGGTTATGACTTAATCCATGAATTACACCCTTTGGATAATTACCCTCTCTAGATTACTACTAAAACTTCTGATATAGGGGAATCATAAGAAGTCGCCAATATAAGTAAATTCACCAGAGTAACAATGCCAAATTAGTACAATCAGTCTTGTACCCAGAGGTCAATAATTTCTGCAAAAGGGAGAAGTTAATACAGTTCTAAAACAAAGGCATAGCTACCATTGTTCAAGAAGAACAGTTTTTGTTTTTGTTTTTTGCTGGGGATCCAATAGCAGAAGCCTGGTAAGTGTCCAGCTATACCTGGTTTGGATGGTCACTGGACTTCAATTATTTATTACTGCACTTTCTGTAAGTTTTTGATCTCACATTGCAATTGTTTCCTGCATTGGGGAGGGAGCTGCACAAGTCTCCATGAGTCTGACACAAGCAAAAGGGATGCTGCTGTGAGCAGGACAGTTATGCATAGCAATGCAAATCCCTGCAAGGATCAGAGGTGGGGCCCGAAAGCGCCTCTCGAAGTGCCCTATATTTCCAAGTTCTGGCAGTGATTTGGGCTGACATTTTGGCCCTCAGAATGCCTCCTCCCATCTCCATGGATCCAATTAGGAGAGAAGAACTGAGTTTCACTAATAGAATAATTTAAACTAGATTAAGGTAAGGGTGCTTTGGCCAGGTGTAGAGCTAGCTCAGTGGCCAAAATTGTTTGGTGGCCCTACACTCTGGGAAACCAAGGGACTCCTTTGGCTGTCTGTGAGGATGGATCCTAAGTCTGTATCGTAATGGTGGGGGGATCTTGCTTTCTTTGGGTCTTTATGCACTTACCTGCTAGTGAGTGGTGGTCTGCTGAATACGGCAAGTGCTTCCACCACTGCCACAGCAGCCACCCCAGAGTGTGCTAAACTGTCCCCCTTGGTCTAGTGGTTAAGGAGCTGGACTCTTATCTCAGAATACCAGGTTTGATTCCACAGTCCCCCATGAAGCCAGCTGAGAGGCCTTGGACTAGTCACAACTCTCATAAGAACATAAGAACATAAGAGAAGCCTTGCTGGATCAGGCCACAGCCCATCTAGTCCAGCATCCTGTCGCACACAGTGGCCCACCAAATGCTCATGGGCATCTCAAGCAGAGACAAGGACAAACCTTCTCCTGCTCTCGAGTCCCAGCAGATGGCCCTAGAAGCGCCCCATTTCCTCCCCCCCCCTCAGCCTGAAAGATGCACCTAGGCATTCGTTCTAGTAGCCATTGATACATCTGTCATCCATAAATTTGTCTAACACTACCTTAAAGCCATCCAGACTGATAGCTGTCACCACCTCTTCTGGCAGCACATTCCATAGGCCGATGACCCTCTGTGTGAAGAAATACTTCCCCCTGTCAGACCTTACGCTCCTACCCATCAGCTTCTTCTGAGCTCTCACAGCCCCATCTACCTCACAGGGTGTTCTGTTGTGGGGGGAAGAAGAGAAAGCTTTGTCAGGTGCTTTGAGTCCCCTTAAATAAGTGAGAAAAGTGGGGTAGAAAAGCCAGCTCTTCTTCTTCTTCCTTGGAATGCAGTAGCTATGGGTTGCTAAAAAGCAGCCCACAGCTTGACCAGGGGAGGCTAGTTGCTTTCTGGACAGCAGCAGCTATACCTTCTTCCAGGTGCAGTGCTCAGAGTGGATGTGGTGACATGACTGTGGCGGCATAGTTGTGCATCACCTCCAGATTGCCATGAAAGTTGCTGCAGACGATACCATGGTAATCCAGCCTGCTTTGCCCCGGCCATCCGTATTTCAAGTGCTGCTAATTTAGTATGGGACATTACCAGCACTTGAAGTGAGGATGGCTACCACTACACCGGGCCTTTATCAGTTAGTATGGACAACACCACTGCTACTACGTTTTAAAACAATTATTTAAATATACATTTGAATGGGGTTGTACATTTGAACAAAGTTATAAAATCTGTGGAAGGAGATCCAGTTACAGAGTGGCAAACATCTATTCGCGTGTCAGATGGACAGTACTCTAGCTAAATACATGAATCCCAATCCATGTTTATACAATATTACAGCCTATGCCCACAGCAATATTTCTCAGTTTAAAGCCCAGAAAAGAGGAATAATGAACACCAGTCTCACAAGGTGATTGAGAAAGGTCAGAAGTGGAATGTAAGCCTGTCAATGTGGGCGGTGATGCTTACTGAAACCATTAGCCTGAATCTAGTGGCAAAATGTGACAGGCCTGGATTTGCTCCCTATCTTCACCTTTCCCCCAGCTGAACATTAGATGCAATCTCCACTGCAGCTGTTCCTTCAAACCTAATCCAGGTGGTGACAGGTAATTGTTTCTTCTGGTCTTCAAAAGGAAAAAGAAATATTTCTCTTGGAGAAAGTTGGGTGGCATCAGGGAAGAAATGATTCCCTGAATGAAGATGAAGCACAGACATTGTTCTCTGACTACAGAAAAGGCAGTGCAGAGAAATTTATCTGAAGTGGCCATTGCAGCAAATTGTGTGTGATGCAAAACTGTGAACATTTCAACAAATCAAATCTGAAAGCTTAGCATTGCACAGATCTTTTGTTATGTCTGAACTTTGTAAAGAATTTTGGGAAGTAAGGCTTCCTCTGTTGTGCCTTGAGTTTTAATAGTTCCGGCAAGGAGGAGGATGGGACACGGTATCTGTATTCCTTGGTAGGGTGGGACCCTTAAGTCGTGTGAGACCATGGACCAGATGTCCACTGATAATAACATCATTTCCTAAAGAAGATTTCTTTTGCTGAATTCAATGGCGCATGGCTCAAAGTGGCCATGCATAGGACTGTCCTGAATCTAACCCTAGTCATACCTATGAAGCTGATGTTACAGTGAATCCCATAATACTTTCCTTAAATATGCCAATAAGCCAATAAGATTTAACTGTAATTACAAACCTATAGTTACTCCAGTGGTTTTTTTCTCTTTAGATTATGGCTATAGATGCTAGATTATAATTATAATAAGTATAATATTATTATTAAATGGGTTAGGATATTGATTCATCTTTTTTTATAGATCTCTTATACTCTAGCCTGGCATCACTTTAGTCATCTTATGTTTACATAGCGGGTTTTATTGCAGCCATACAGCATTGGCTGGAGTGGTACACATGGTGCATGGAGCTTGCCAAAATTTTTGCAATCTCCAAAAACCCATTCCAAAAGTCTCACTGACCTAGAAATTAGTGGGCAGGGATTTTGTTCCCCTACTTTGTAGACAGGATGTCCCTTGGACTGCAAGGAGATCAAATCAATCAGTGCCAAAGGCAATAAGTCCTTACTGTTCATTAGAAGATAGGACTTGTTGGAAAAGACTCTGATCTTGGGAAAGGTTGAAGGCAAAACGAGAAGGGACAGTAGAAGATGAGGTGGATAGATAATGTCACAGAAGCAACAAACATGAGCTTGAACAAACTTCATTTCACAAAAGGGACAGAAGAAGAAGAAGAAGAAGAGTTGGCTTTTCTACCCCACTTTTCTCACCCATTTAAGGGAACTCAAAGCAGCTGACAAACCTTCTGTTCTTCTCCCCATAACACAACACCCTGTGAGGTAGGTGGGGCTGTGAGAGCTCAGAAAGAGAGGTGTGACTAGCCCAAGGTCACCCAGCTGGCTTCATGGGGAAGGGCAGAATCGAACCCAGTATTCCCAGATAAGAGTCCAGCTCCCTAACCACTAGACCAAACTGGCTGGTCATGAAGAGTAGGTCATGACCAAATGCATGAGCAAGAATTTTCTCATTTTTAGATCATTCCGTTCTTGATCGGCCCACCATTCATAGTGTCAAAAGTTCACTACCATAAATGGTTATAGATTATACAGTATCATTCACAAAAATCATATGTCCTCTGAAAAAGAGTTACGTTTGGTCTGCTACCAAAACTGGGCTTGGCATGCATTTTCGATTTGGTCTGGTTTCCACGGGCCAAATCCCCCCAAACCGTGCCAGACCAGGACCAAATTTGGTACCCGAAAAAAGAAGTCTGAGCATGGTTTGGGGTCCTGGCATGCATTGGTTAGTGTGATGCCTCATGTCTATTTATTGTATTTAAAAATAACATGTTTGCAAATATTTAAAGTATTTATTGTATCCAATGTTTATACTAAGAACAGGTAAGCAGAGGGGTTAGATTTCCCTAATTAGCATATAAAAAGGGGGGAGAGTTGCCCACAGGGCAGCCAGTCAGGCAAAGCCATGCAAGGCTTCAATGAATATAAAAGACATTGACACCTGAATAATTTGTTCTGTGCTTGGGATTTTTCTGGATGGGAGGTCTGGGTCAAACCGCTCTTCATCCTGAGGGAAGAATTGCCAAGATAGTTCCACATTGTTCCTTAGAATCTTAGGCTAGGAAGAGCCATTGACAGACCTATTGACAGCCTAGGGTAGAATAGGTTGTCTGATGCTGAGTGTGTTTTTGAAATATCATTTATAATCTTTGGAGTACCTGGTAACTATTTTATTTATTTATTTTACTGACAAACTATTTTCACAATTATAACCAATAAAGAGAATAGTGTTATTTTAAGAAGCCAAGTGCCTGAAGTGCTATTTATTCTTATACGGGGATTCCTAAGGAAAGGAACTCTTGTGTCTTTAAAAACTAGTGAATGCTAGCAGGAGAAAGCGAGCCGCAGGAGGCTGGGAGGCATGGAGGGGTCGATGTAGCATTTGCAGCTGGCAGCACAGGGATAGGCTGATGTCAACCCAGCTTCCAATGAGGAGAGAGCATGCAGAGAGGAGGTGACGCTGCTCCCCCATGCTAGGGTTTGGCACAGTTTGCATGGGGACTGGTGCATCCACGCCCAACCTGCACCCAGCCTGCATCACTGGAAACGGCATGGGGACAGGCTGGGATCAATCTCAGACCTGCTCCCGGTCCCATGCATGCCCATTCCACGAATGGGGAATGGATTCCTCATTCACACCTAGGTAGGTAAGGGATGCCTTTGTGCAAATGGGGAATCTGTCCCTACATGTCCTAGTCCAAAAAGGCTGGCATGGGGGCAGGATGGTGCAGAGGTGAGATGTTGGCCCACTGACTGGCAGATTGGCCCTGGCCCATTCTGGGGTCACTGCCCAGGTAAGTTGCACATGCACGTCTGGGGGATGGCATGGGCCATTGGGTGGGTGGGGTGCCACGTGTCCCTGCAGGCTGAAGCTGACCTGATCGGGTCGGCTACAGCCCACAGGACGCCAGGATGGGACAGAATGGTCTTGCCCTTCCCTGAAAGGGGCTGTTGGCCAGAGGGCCCAAAAGGGTCCAATGACTGAGAGTGGGGTGGGGCCCAGAGCTGTTCAGCAGAGACAGTGAGAAAGCTCTCCCTGCTGGACAGATCTGGGACATCCGGGGATGGCCTGGGCCAGATGTAGAGCACAATTTCGTGTTCTACACTCTGGCCATGATTAGGGCATCCCAGGACGCTCTGGGCCGGTTCCGGACGGAACCACCCTCCCGGCAGAGCAAATGCTCTGTCCTGGGGGTGGCCTAATCATACAACAGAGGCCCTCTGGGCTGCATCTACATGCAAATACAGTTCAAAAGCACTTAGGGGTGGTAGCATGTGGAAGCCAGCATTCCTATCCCACCTCTAATCCACATTAAAGCCAGAAGTGCACTTATAGAAGTGCATTTCCTTATTTCCTTATTTATAATGTAGATTATAGGTGGAATTGAAACACTAGCACATGGCAGCTACTACCTCTAAGCCATTTATTTATTCATTTCAGCTGTGTGTATATGTAGACTAAGAAAGGATTACAATGCTTTAAAAATATACTAGTACTGAAGATTAAAAGAAAGAGAGAGCAGGAGCCATGTCACCTTCAACATTTTAATTAAGCTTTTGCAATCTATGCCACAAAACTCAGAAGGTCTAGGTAGCACACATGTTTAATGCACATATTTGACCGCTAACTTTCACATGACACCCAAAACCATCAAGGAAAGCAGGTTCTCTGTTCATACATTTCTAATCTATTTAACACAATCCATTTCAGAAATATTTTGCACAGTATATGAGTTGCCAGAGCTCTTCATTTCAAATAATAAATCCCTAAGTTCAAGTCTCCCAATTAAGTTTTTAGTCTCCCAGCAGAATATTTTTATTTTATTTTATTGGTCCATATTTTTATTTCATCTGGGCTGAGTGGGAGAAAGAGCTCTAGGGGAGGTCTTAGCAGATGGTTGTCACAAACTGCATGCAGCAACTGAGAATTAGTGTGCAAGCATATGCAACCTGGTATAGGATGAAACATTCCAGCATGAACGATAAAATAAGCCAGTCTGGGCAGGATGTTACTTCTCCATACTCGAGTGTAACTTTCCTTTTTGAACAGACATGCACTAGACTAGAGCAAGAATCAGCTGATGCTCCTGAAGTGAAAGAAGTATATGAAACACAGAGTTTAGATGTTTGCACATCTAGGTTAAGTACAAAAACTAGGGCACAACCAGGAAACATTGGGTGTCTGCATTTTGGGAGGCCACGTGTACCCCAAACTTAACCAGTACTTGACTGGGTAAGTGTGATCACCTCTATACTATCGGTAGTCACCTCACCACAGCAATGGCTATGCACGCTGGCCATTGCTGCAGCGATTAGGCAACGTAGCATGCAACTGTGTCTGCGCCACCCTGCCCCACACACCCTTTGCCCAGAAGAGGTGCAAAGGGTGTATGCTGGGCTGTACTGGCTGCGTCTCACTTTTTAGTGTTCTTCAGCTACCCCCCTGGGGGAGGGTCCAGAACAGAAGCAGCTCTGTGAGATGTGGATGCTCCCTGTGGGAGCATCTCCTGCCTGTCCCAATGGGCCAAGTGCAAAAGGGCCCTTTATTTCCTCAGAATATTGTACTGCCAGGGAAGGTGGGAGGGAGGGTTATATTTAAATTTTTTAAAAAAAAAAACCAAATGCTGTGTTCACACCTGAGTTTTAATACAGCTTCGGTCCACTTCCAGAGTAAGAGACCACAACTGCAAAATGCCCAACTATTTTCTTTCAGTATTATCTAACTCAAAAATCCACCTGTGGGTTAGATAAAGTGGAAAGAAAATGACTCATCATCTTGCTGATGTGTTCTCTCACTTTGGAAGTGGACTGGAACTGGATTAAAATTTAGGTGTGAACACAGCCAATATGCTTATAGTTTTATTATTGTGACCTACCCTGGGAATTTTTTGTAAAGGGCAGGATTAAATAAATAAATAAATAAGTGTGAAATAGAAGCCTAAATCAGGCTACAGCCATGTATCTAAAGAGGTCATATTGAGAGTAGATCTGCTGAAGCCAATAGTTCTACTTTACTATTTATTTATTTATTTATTTACTAGATTTCTGCAGCCACCCAATAACACACACACATACGGTATATAAAAACAGCGATACATAAAAAAGAATGTAATTCAAAACATATCCTAAAAATAGAATAAGATAGTTCAAACCAGAACAGGCAAACTTCTGAAATGCCTGGTGAAAGCATAGCAAAGTCTTTTTCTAGTACCTAAAGCCGTACAAGATTAGTGCCAGTTGTACCTCTTTAGGAAAGCAGTTCTAAAGCCTGGGTGAGTTCAGCAATCTACCAAAGAGTACTGCCAAATGGGTCCCCCAGCTACCCTGGTGCTAGGTATGAAAGTTCCTAGCCCTTCTGATTCCTTCAAAGCCAGTCTTGAAGCTTGTCCCAGACAACACCTTTTAAACATCTGGATCCAGATTTAAATTCATCCAATAAAATCAGACCAGATAATAGAACACCTTTCTAAATTACACTGCATTATTTATGACGTCCATATCATGGGAATGGTAAATCTTTAAACTTTCAAGTAAAAGCATCACAGTGAATTTTCAATGAGTTTTCTTTATATTCTTCAGGATTCAGAAGAAACAGCTCTGCTTGATGACTCCAAGAGGAAATATCTCTCCTTCACTACCACTGATCATGGATCCTAACCCATGTTCAGTCAAAATCCACTTGCATTCCAGTCATCAGCTCCAGTATACTATAGAGCTCCTCAAATTCTGTAAGATGGGAGAGGGTGCTTGGGCACATCCATGTCAACCTATCAAAGTCTTCTTCTTATTCCAAAGAACAGCTAGGGTTTGACAAGAGTGCTTGCCATTCTAGGTTGAAAATTTCTCACTGCCTGTAGGAATCCATCAGAAGCCACTAATCTTTGAGATTAGTCCAATCTTTGGGATTAGTCCTCTTTATTTATCAGATGACTTCAGTGCCAGGAATTGTGCCACAGTGAGCGCGCTGCCCCAGTGAACTGCAGTCCTGGTTTTTTTTTTTTGCTGGGAGGGGTTGTGGAGCAATGACATCATTGTGCAATCTGATGACATCACTACACAGCCTAAAGCTATTTTAAGAAATGTCTTAGTTCTTTTCATCCTTAAAAAATGGACCCTCTATGATTGGCCTCTTCTTTTTAAAATGAGTTACTGCCAAGCCAGTCTTTGCTGGAAGAACCTCTTGGTCTGTCACATTGCAGCTGTGGAGCTGGATAATGTGGCAGTCAAAACTGAATAACCCACATCCTCTTCATGAGTTCATATCACTCTTGGCACATGTATGCTGCACCATCAATAGTCAAGGCCATCGCTATTGGCATGCTTCAGCAGTGTAAGCTTCAGTGAATAGGTTATGAACAGTTCCCCAGATGCATCTGTCCCAGAGGAAGTGAAGTTTCTATGAAGAACTGTTTCCTTTGTTACCAGTGATTTTTTTCCTCATTTAGTTCAAGTGTCTGTAAAATGCAACTTGTTTCTGTGCTCCTATGCAAGAAAGGCATCCCTGCTTCAAAAAAAGCAGGTGCATTTCAATTGGTAGGCCTGAATTACTTGTTTTCCCTTGCCACATTGGGACAGATTTTGTAACACTGTTCTAGTTGTTAAATATACTGTAAAAAGGCCTCAGTCCTGCTACAATACAACCATTCCGTATTTCAAAATCTGCCCTCTAAAGTCACACTTTACAATAGCAGAAGGTGCCTCTGGACCGTCTTCAGTACTTCTTGACCCTTTTGCTTTCCTTTCTTCATGGTACATGGGGATGGGGCGGCGGATGGGGGAAATGATCGAGGAAAGCAAGGAGAAAGTGTAAACATTGGCACACAAGGCAAGGCGGAATTACATACTGGTCGACCAAAACACAAATCAACTCAAAACTACAGGAGTCCACCAACATGCACATAAATCATTTATAATGATAATCCAAGACTAGGTCCAAATCTCATTAAAGTATATGAATCCTTAATCTATTTTGGCAAAAGAGAGCCAATACACATTTTTTCTTTTTATCATAAATTACAGTTCTGTGGCACTGTGCAAATATTACCAAGCTGTAAGACAGCTGTGCTCCATTAAAATGTGTAATGGTCGCTGATTTCTTACAGCACATGGTCATCAGGCTGAATCTACAGCCAGTAATTAGGAAGATGAAATGTTTAATTGTGCCTTAATTTTGATAAAATTTATCTGTCACACATCCCGTAGTCGAGCATTATGCTCACAAATCAATGTCATCGGGGCCTGAGCACCAGACTCCTACTCCTGACAGATTCATTTGAATATCAAACCACACACAGCCGACAACCAGAGGAAAGGAACATACCAAAAAAAAAAAACTTTCTCTTGACATGGCACGGCTTGGATGGCATATGCCTCGCCCCCTCCTTTAAGAGCTGGAGAGGTCAAAAGCAAAAGGCTGCTAACGTTTCTGTCATCTCTGGCACTGTGCATTTTCTTTGAGCTAGAAACACGGGGTGTGTGGCATTCCCCCTCCCCTTTCAAACTTCACACTATTTGTTGAACCTCCAGGGTTATTTTCCTCTCTCTCTCCCTCCCTCCCTCCCTCCCGCTCACCACACCTCAACCCACTTTGCTGCATTTGTTGTTCTGCTGCATACTCAACCACGACAAAGCTGGGGTCCATTGTGTGTGCCAGAAGTGATCATTTACTTCCCTGCTGGCAACTGCAGCAGCAAGCATTACAGCAGTCACTCATGTGCAGATTATTACCATGCATACAGTGCCTGAGTCATTTTATTTAAAATGTGGAAAGGGGGGAGTTCCAGACAGCCTCTGTTCAATATGGCAGAGGGCAGTTTCAAGCCGTCCTGCTGCCATCTCAGAGCTGATCTGTTTTATTTTTAACAGTGCAGCACAAACCACTTAGATTGATATGATATACAAGGGTTCTCCCTTCAACACAGATAGTATGCTCTTTGGCACCCACTAATTTGCACTCTCTAATTCCAATAACACTTAGAGCCTAGTCATTTCCTTCTTGTTATAGGCAAACAAATATCTGCATTTTCTCCATGACTTGGAGGACAGCCACTGTTCCTCTGACATGTATCAGATGCAGGATGGTGGAAAGGAATTTTCTGAAGCTTGTTTTAGAAAATACTTTGAAGGATTAAAGTAGAAACTTTGTTGATTTCTTCAACTCCTTTTCGTGGCCCACTGCCTTTCTCATGCCTCGTTCTTTCTTCTCTCCTAGGCTTTCCGCATCATTGTTCTTCTGCAATTATCCCTAAGTACAGTTACAATGGCAATTTCTCACAACACATGATGTACAGCTATATACAGCCACATTTTCAAACAATTTGTTCTCAAGATCCATCTTTGATATGGCCATTACCAGGCCTGTGGCACAAGGGGTGGAAGGTCATACAGTTAACCAGGAGTTGGCCACGATTCAGTGGCTCCTAACAACAACAACAATGGTGAACAGATTTGTCTTCAATAATTATGGATATAAAGTCATAGTCCATGATGCATTTTAGACTGTAGGATATTTTGCAGCCTGAGAACCATCTTCTATATCCTACAGAGTTAATCAGCTGTAAGAGATCATTTAAAACTCGTCAGATGTACATCAGGCTAGAGACTATCACTAGATATCTGATGGCTATATTCTGGCATGAATCACAACTTCTAACCCAACTTCAAATATAGCTCTGGTAAACCATGTTGCAATAATCAGGTGCAATTTCACACTTCCCTTCCCATCTGCTGGACAGGAAAAGAATATAATCACCCAAGGTTGACTAGTGTTCACACTTACAAGTGCTAGTCACTTACAGAATAAACCCTGTGCGATTGGTCACGCACCTGTGACCAATCCCGGGACCAGTCCTCTTCTGGGCACTGCCATTTGGGTTGCAGCATGCTCCACGACTGTTTGTGTATCAGTGCCGGTGCCATGGCGAAGCTGACGCTCTACACGTGCACAGTTGCATCTATGGTCATCCAGGTTGCCAGCACACTTGCAAAAGGTGCAGATTAGGGATGCGCACAAATATTCATAACATTTGTTATTTGTATGAATTTGTAAGAATCCGGACATTCGTACACAAATTCATATATTAACATTCATATGAATACGAATGTTTTGGAACATCTGTATGAATAGTTCTGACATTCGTTAAACTGGGGAGAAGTTCCCTATCACGCACTATGTGGAATAGAGATGGAATAGGGGTAGGGATGTGCACTAATATTGATAACATTCATTACTCATATGAATTTGTCTGAATTCGGAAATTCTTACACAATTCAAATGTTAAGACATTCATACATTAACATTCGCAAAAATACAAATGTTCCAGACTAGTTCCAGACTAGTTCTGGCATTCGTTATACTGGGAAGATGGGAAAGCTGCTGAGCCATTCACATCTTCAATGGATCCAGATTGCATTTGACATGGATCAAGAGTGGATTAAAAGTGGATTCAGGTCACATTTGACGCTTTCAGAGGATACGTGTATCGGATACGTATCAGATACTGTACATATGTGCTCATGAGGATATGTATTCATTTGTATCAGACACGTATCGGATATTCGTACAAACACATTTGTATCTAATAGAATCCTACCACGTTCAAACAGGATCTCTTGGAACGAATATGGATTTTCTAACATTCAATCTGTTATGAGTGGAATGCCAAAGGACCCATTTGGGCAGCTACTATCTCTAAATAGAGTCATTAAAAAAAAATGGCTATACATGGATGCCATCTCTGATTCTGAAGGAATGGAGAGACAAAATTAGAGGTTATCAGTAAACTGATGTCATTCTGTTCCTAATTTACCGATAACAGCTCTGAGAGTTCCATATTAACATTTTTAAAAACAGGGATATGATGACCCACAAGGGATATGATTAGGGTTGTGCTCAAATGGGGGTTTTGGCATTTGATTCGTAATGATTAGAATGTTAGAAAATTAGTATTCATTTCAGTAGATTCCCTTTGAATGTAGTAGGATTCTTTTCGACACAAATGTATTCGTATGAATTCTGGATACATATCCTATACCAACACCTACATATCACAAGGCGAAGAACCATCTTGCCTGAGAGGAGTGGAGAAGAGGCAGCGAGCTGGGCTCTGCCATCTTGCTCCCAGCAGTGCCCCCCTCCTCCAACTGCCATCACAAGGCTATGAACCATCTTGCATGAAGACTGGAGAAGAGGCAACAGGCAGGGCTCTGCCATCTTTTTCCCAGCAGTGCCCCCCCTCCTCCAACTGCCATCACAAGGCTATGAACCATCTTGCCTGAGAGGAGTGGAGAAGAGGCAGCGGGCTGGGCTCTGCCATCTTGCTCCCAGCAGTGCCCCCCCTCCTCCAACTGCCATCACAAGGCTATGAACCATCTTGCCTGAGAGGAGTGGAGAAGAGGCAGTGGGCTGGGCTCTGCCATCTTGCTCCCAGCAGTGCCCCTCCCTCCTCCAACTGCTCCCTTCACAAGATGGCAAAGAGACTATGGCAGCAGATACACCAGTTCAGAAAACGTCTGGTCCTGAGGCTGAGCAGGGCTGACTAGATGCCGGCTGACCATCTCTGCCATCATCTGGTTTGTCATCAATGAAGAGAAAATTCAAAGTAAAGAGAACAGGAAAATTCCAGCAATAAGAAACAAACAGAAGAATTGAAACTGAAGTCTTCAAGTGCTTGCTTTTTGCTGTTCCCTGTTCCTCCCACACCTTTTTCCTTTTGTATCTTGTCTCTTTAGATTGTAAGCCTGAGGGCACGGACCTGTCTAAGATTAATACAATATTGTAACCCACCCTGAGACCTTCGGGTATAGGGCGGGATAGAAATACAAATAAATAACTAAATAAATATCAGATACATATCAGATATGTATCCTATATGAACGCATATACATCAATACGTATGAGATATGTATCCCCAGTTTAACAAATGTACAAACTATTTGTATGAATGTTCCGAAACATTAACAAATGTTAATGTATGAATGTTGTAACGTTCAATTTGTGTACGAATGTCCAGATTCATACGAATAATGAATGTTACAAATATACATGCACATCCCATGTTGTTTGGCAAAAGAATGGATTTGGCTTTGAAACATTGTTTATATCTCCAACTCCAAACTCTGCAGCTGTTCCAGAAGCCACCCAGAATCAAGGAGGACGAACAAGGTCTCAGTTCCCCATGTCACTCCTTTCTACCACTATGCAGATTTTGAAAAAAGTTAGCTCAATATTTTGTAATTCCACATACAAATTTTTGTACATCCTCCTCTAGTATAAACATTGTTACAAAAATCCCTCAAGGCCAATTTAACATACAGGGGCTTCCCCTTTTTGCAAAATATTAAAGGCACGGTTTAGTTTCACAAATACATAACTGACAAGCTGAATATAAGATAAGAGAGGAGACTTGATCACACAGGACCTTTAAAATTATTGAAGAAACACTGAATCAGTTACAAAAACATGTGACCTTTCTGCACTCATTGGTGATCCAGACTAAGGAGCCCCTTAATCCAGATCACAGGGTTTCATTAATGTGGATTAAGGAGCCAGATCTGGATTAACTGGGACAACATCTGGATCAGGGACCTTGTTCTGGATCACAGGAGGTGTGGATGGCATGCCTCTGTGATCTTAAACTACTGGGAGGTGCTTTTCATCTGTATGTCACAGCACACGGTCGAAAAGCACCCTCAAGGCTTTGAAGCTACTGTCATTGCTAGCCTTTGGAGGCATTGGTGTGACTGCAAAGCTCATGTAAGCTTCACAGCCAAAGGGAGGCATGTGCCAGATCAGTGCCGTCAGTGCAGAAGATACTGATCCAACTCATGGCCCCCAATAATCCAGTAGTTTAGTCCCAGTTAAATAATTCAACAGGGAGCACAAAGAACTTCAACAGAAAAGACACCAGGACCAAGTCTCACTTCCAATACCCTCTAATCATCAATTCATTTTCCATGCAGCCTATGTTCCTGGTTATTGTTAACTGGAGATTCCCACCTTCTGGAGATCTTCTGAGGTGCCCTGATTAAGAATGTGCACCCCCTTCAATTTGAATCAAAGGGGGGGAAGGTTTGGCTGCATGTGAAATCCCCCTGTTAATGTGGGGGGCTTTGCCTTCACACACAAACATTCACTGAATGTTCGCACAGAAAGGGTGAACATCTCACTTTTGCGTCCCACCTCACTACCCCCACTTACCTTTTGCTGCCACTACCACCATCGTGTCCTCCTCAGAGGCCCAATTAGGCCTCCTGGAGGCATGCACAACATTCAGGCCATTTTGCTGCCAGATTTAAAGATAAGGGAGCTGAATGTGGGGGATGTGAGTTGGAGGGGAAGATCTGGCTACATCAAAGTTTCTATTAAGCTTTGGCAAAGGCCAGATACATTCACTTCACATGTAAATGGGGGGAAACAAATATAGGCTCCTTTCAATTTGCACATGAACCTTTGAATCTGAACGCAAATTCAAGGCTAATAAATATTTTTCATCCATCCTTAGCCCTGCAAGCAAGAACAGTTGCCCCTATGGATAACTCCTGCAAGCTTGGGACAACTGTCCATAGATATCTGTCTGCTCATTTATAAACTAAGATTTGAGGCAACAGTTGGTGTGCAATCAGATTACTGAGGAGTGGCAGAGAAAATTGAGCCTGTATGTATGTCATATAATTAGGGATGTGTACAAATATTCATCACATTTGGAATTTACATGAACTCATACAAATTCTGACATGCACAGACAAATCAAAAGGGGCCTACTTTTCGTCCATGAATTAAATGGATCCAGCATTCATCAAAGCTTCAACCCAGTATGGTGGCATCTATCCACACTTCGTGCTGATAAAGCCCTGGACCGGGCCAGCAGCACTTGAAGTATAGATTGCCAAAGCAGGGTTGACCAGTTCACCATGGCGACATCCACAGCAACATCCAGTACACATGTGAACATTGCCATGGCAAACTGGATGCTGCATGCAAATACACAGCCATGGTTATGCCACCATGCCCATTTGCCATGCCTCACCTAGAAGAGGGTGTGGATGCTGCTGCCCAGGAGGCAGCTGGCTTGCCCTGGCCAAGCTATACTGCATATTAGCTGTCAACAATTAGATCGCTCTGGGGAGAGGTTAGCTCATTCCAGAATGGGTGCAGTTCATTAAGAGGTACATGCAAACAGACTCACCAAAGGCATGACAACTGCACATCACCTGAATGTACATTTCTGAGGTACAATTTCTGAGCTTTAATACACTTTATAGCACAGGGTTTACTATACTGAAGCAATTATTTTCCGAAATATGGTTATTTTCTAAAGTTTCAGAAGACATCCAAGGTATTTCTGAGACAGAGAGAAAAAATGTACCCCTCCCAGAATCCCTTCTCTAAGGGTGATTATATTCTCTAACGTAGAATAAGCATCATGATTGCTGCTAATCGCTTAAGAAAAAAACAAAATTGAGCCCATCCTTTCTTCAAGATGTCCAGGGCAGGGCTTTGGCCTCAAAGCTACTCTGTGGGGGAGGTGTCACTGAGGAATGGTGACCTGCAAAAGGTCATTTAGCAAGCTTCACAGCTGAACACAGATAAATCTGGGCTTCATTCCATGCCCTTGACCAACTCACTAATGCAAATATTTCCAAAATTCTCCTCATCTGAATTAATTCCAAGGTTTTGGAGCTGAAGTGGAATTGAAGCATTACAAATGTTCCAGGGTTTTATTGTTGCTGCTGCTGTTGATATAATTGGTTTTTAAAAAATCAACCTGGCACGATTTTGTTTATAGTTGCTTCAAAATTCTGATCGTATAGGACTTCCCTCCTCCTTTTGAAGAAAAAAGCAGCAAAAGAAATATAAATATCAGCAGAACAGAGAACAAAAATCACCTTATTTATGATCTCATCAAAATGTCTCTTTTGCAGTCCTTTATCAAATATAGCATTTGCATTGATAATCTAAAGATGTGGGACAAGCAATAAAGCACAAATTAACTGAAGAGTACAGTAAGTGGGGGTAAACTGAGCATTTGCTGAGGAACTGGTTTACAAATTCTCTAAGGCAAACTGCAGTTCAGAGAATTGGTAAGACAGGGATTCTTGAAGAACAAAAGAAGCAAGAGGATAAACCTTTCATTGTGACATTCTAACTACTGAACCATAACAGCGTCTCACCCTACAGTCAGCCTTTCTTCCCCCTCCCCTTTCCTCTCAAACAATTTGGAAACACAAGAATAGGACTCTAACTGTATTTGTAAGGAGATTTGGGTAGAATGATTTTAAAAGACTGGAGCCAGGCCTCATCTAGGTAGAGGATTAAGAGTGCAATTATGTCTTGGCTATGTTCAGATCGCCATACGTATCTGTGGCAAGCCCAGTATAGCCTCATGATACTGGGCAGGAAAGCTATATCTCATTTTAGGAAAACCCAACCTCGGACATGTGTTTTCCCAAAATAGCACTATCTTATGTACCTGAATAGTGCTGCTGGAAGCTGCCATCTTGAATGTAGCCATTGCGCCTGTGCAGGGACAAGGTGTGCCCAGTGGCAGCATTGACCCTCTTCCAGGTATTTCATGCTGTGAAATATCATTCTGGATGTGTGTGTCACAAAATTGTTCAAGGAAAATGTCATCTCTGTACTGTATTAGGCAACAAGAGATGCTCACTTGTTGAGCACTCAATTGCGCTTCACACATAGTTGCCTTGCAGTGCACTCCTGCATGGAAAGAGCCATTTCGAATTTGGAAAGAGCTCCTTGGAGTGCAGATGTTCCATCTGGGAGCACACCTCTTTTGTGTGTCTAGTGTTAGGATAATAGTGCTTAGGCCAAGATTACAGTGGGTCCTCCCATAGATTTATGGCCCTCTGGCTGAAAAAACGCTTCCCCTTTTCACTGCTCTGCCCATCAGCTTCACAGAGTGTCCCTGCCACATTCTGCATGATGATGCAGATGGCAGGATGCTGCTCTGGGACATGATCCACAATAAGGCTCACTGCAGAAAGGGCCTTTATCACCAATAACAAACAAAAATGATCAAGTAGAAAACAAAATTAATACTTGGGTCAATCCAAGTTTTTGTTTTGTTTTAAAACCAAAGTTAATCCAAGGAATCGGTTCAGCCTAATGTCAAATACAGAAGTCCTTTCTTTCTACCTAGATAATCAAATGTGCACAGGCTGAACAGCTAGGTTCAAGGTTATTCATATCAGAGTGCAGCTTCAGGGCTGGAGTTAGCACAGCAAAACCTTGGATATAGCCATTTAAGAGACCAGAGACGTTTTCGCATTACTCCCGTTCCATTTGGAACGGGAGTAGGACGGGAAGATTAAGACAGCTCACGACGCTTTGACCGTTCACACACAGGAGCGCAGGAGCGCGTGTAAACGCGTTCCGGCGCGTCTGTGTGCGAATGCTCAAAGCATCGTGAGCTGTCTTAGCCGGCAAAGGCCGGCCAGGGGCGCGGAGACAGCCGCGGAGGCAGATCGGCAATCAGCTGATTGTCAAACAGCTGATTGTCGAAGCTGCGCCGGCGTCGGAGGCAAGCCCGCAGCTGTTAGGGAGGGAGAAGCAGGCGCGAATGCTTCTCCTCCCGAACGCCTGCGGGCGGCTCGTCCGCGTTCGAATGCATGTAGAGCACTTTAAAGTGCTCTACATTTCGAACGCGCCGAAGACAGCTCCGGACACGTCGGAGCGCAAGCCCCGCTCGGGCAATGCGTATGCCGTGTCCGCAGCTGTCTCCCACGCGTACCGTTCAGCCCCGTGCGAAAATGTCTCAGGTTGTCATCTAGTAGAGGAGGTTTTGCTTTATTTACAGATAGAGCTTATAATACAGAAGCATGAAATAAGGGGTATAGGTAAGAGGCAAGAAGCAAAAAGCAAAACTTATACAAAGTATATATACATTGGTTCGGCTTCTAGGTAACACAGGTGTAGCAAATTACCCCACCTGTTGGTTGTTAGCTAGTTGCCTTTGTGCTTAATACAATGAGATTTTTGTGTCTGACTTGCATTTAACTCTTAAATGCCCGACAATTCATTCCATTTTGTGTTTCTATATAATTCTGGCATATTTGTGAGAATTCAGTTTTAGTAATACTATATAATGTCTTCTTAAGCATGATTTACAAGGATCTTTTTTGAAAAGCAGAGATTTCAGAATTCTGACGTTTTTGAAACATAACCTACAACTGTAGTGTTTGACTGAATTGTAGGATTTTACTGATTTTGACATCAAATCTGCTTTTAAAACCATACTCCTCTTATGAATACAATCCCAGTTCCTCTCTGATGCAAACAAAAGAATATTATTTATTAACATAGTACAACTTGCTTGCGCAGAGGACCCTGCATTATTCTTAAGCTCAGCAGCTGCTAAATGAATGCAATAGTTGGAAAACGGAAAAGGTTTTGTCCGTAACTAATATGAGAATGAGTCATCAGCTTTAAGGAACAATATGTGGTGTCGAAACTTGGCTTGGATTTCATTCTTGGCCTAAATGCTTTCTGTTTTGCTTTTGAGTGCCAACCACATTGGGGAATGAGGGTCTATTGTGCTATAATGCCAGCATATTCCACCTTCACAGGGATGCCCAACCCTCATGCTCCAGTTATGCCAGACGGCATTTGGATAAGCAGGGCTAGTTCTGGCAGGTGGTAGCACAGGAGGCAGTAAGTGAAAGCAACACAGCATACCTAGATCTAGTATGGTCACCTGGCATCCACCAGAAAAAACGGGAGGGAGGGAAGAAGAAAAACAGAACTACTGACTTCCTTTCTTCAAGTATCAAAAATTGAATCAGTTCTCCACACAAAGGGAACAATGTGCTTACAGGTATAGTCAGAGGATAAAGCGCATGAAGAACTCTGAACCAGCAGGCCCATGGATTCACATGTACCTAAGTTCTTACACATGGGGGTGGTCCTAGTCATAGGCATTTCTATCTAGATCCACTGACCAATTTAAATCCCACTGGATTCCATGATTCCACTCTAAAGGTCTGTCTGCATGATGTCACAATTCATAGCCATGAAGTAGAAGGTCAGAACCAAGAAGCGTAAACTAACTGTTTGGACTGGAAGCAAGAAGGGAGATAATACTGTTCAAGGTGAGGGCAGCACTCACAGAAGCATTGTGTTCATTATCCACACAAAAAAGTCTATAGAGGTTATCCAGGTATATCAAGGCAAACAGATCAGCTATGCTTATGTCTATAATGCATTGGAAGAAAAGGAAACAATCATTGGCCCTTTCTGCATGAGCTTCATGCCATCATTTTACCTGGTCCTGCCACAGTCTGCACCAGCATGCAGATAGCAGGGCTGAATTCGCACCTAGGCCTCTGGTATGCAATTAGGTCAGCTCTGGTACAGATATTCTGTACCAGAGCTGTACCAGAGCCATCCTAATTGCATACCAGAGTCCTAAGTGCGAATTCAGCCCAGGTCTCTATCCCAGGATATAATCCAGAGTAAAGCCCCGTGCAAACAATGATCTATTAAAGATTATGCCTCTAACTTGAAATGAAGCCCATTTAAAAATGTGTTCATTTCTTCTCTTTCTTCTTCTCTTTGTCCTTCCTTTTCTTTTTCAGCATTTACTGGGAATAACTGACTGGGACCCCTTTTGCACCACTGCCTGCAGTGATGGCTGCCTCAGTCCTAGGATGCATCAGGCATCAGTATTTTGCAGCACCTGGTGCTTCCAAAACTTATCCAGCACTTTCCCAAGCATTGGGGGAGTGCAATCACCACAATCACCTCACTGTGGCAACAGGGATACACAGCACCATTGTCACAGCAACCAAGTGACTAGGCCTGCAACCGCAGCTGCGCTGTGCCACTGCACCTCATGCTCTGTTTGCCCAGAAGAGGTATTAATGGAGCATGCTGGGTTTTACTTGCCATGCAGCTAATATAGCTGTAGAGCACCTTTTAGTACTCTATAACCTTACGCCCGGAGGACATTCCAACACACGCAGAACTGCTTCTTGAATAGAAGTGCCTCCACGCAGTGCATATGCTTTGTGTGGGAGCAGCATCTGTCTGTCTCACTGGAGTAAATGTGGGAAAGCATCCATTTCCTATGCCATGGTCCTAACCCAAAATGCAAGGCATTGTTTCTTGTGTATTGCCAAAATTGCCATTAAAAACATAAGCATAATTATGGGATATGATATTTTATTTATTTATTTTCATTTTGATCCTGCCATATATCCAAAGGACTCAGGTCGGGATTCAGCAATAAAATAAAATATAGACACATTTAAAAAACAGTTTGTTTATGTGTTTATTTATATTTATCTCCTACCATATACTTGAAGCTCTCAGGGCAGGCCACAGTAAAAAACAAGAGAAACTGAAAGTTAAAAAGAAACCATTAAGAGCAATAGCCCTAACAACAACAATGCTAGAAAAAAAGAGGGAAAATTCTATTAACCAAAGGCTAGGTGTAAAGAGTTGTGTCTTCTTCACTAATTTTCTGAATGTATATCGTGATGGTTCCTGGGGCATCCCAGACTGGGGAAAATGTTCCATAATTTGGAGGATAGCAAGGTGGTGGCACAAAAAAAGAAACCCTCACCGGCAGATCTTAAAGGAAAGGAGGTCTGTATGTGAAGACCTGCTGTAATCTTGACTTAAATGCTATTATCCTAACTATATAGACACAATGGAGTTTTTTTCCATGTGACACTGGAATATTTTAATCAACCTATAATGTAAGCTATAAGAGCGTTATTTCATCTTTAATAGCCATACTGGAATTATAATGATATGAAATAGTCCAATATATGAATTACTTGACAGAAGCAGTATTATGAGGCAAAAATCATCTGCACCTCAAAATATAATCTAAATACCATTCCTGTTGCAATTTGTAAACTGCAATTCAAAGCAATAAATAGCATTTTCAGGCATTCATGATGGATAAGATCAGTTGAGATATCAGAATTGTTTATTTTTTACTGACCCTGGATTCTTCTTTAAGCAAATTAAGTAACTTACTTACTTACTTACTTACTTACTTACTTATTTATTTATTTATTTATTTATTTATTTATTTATTTATTTATTTATTTATTTATTTATTTATTTATTTATTTACCCAGGGTGAGTCACAACATTAAAAATATAGAAGTTGTGTACTGTGCTTTTAAGAAGGCCTTCAAAGTCACTAGATAAAAATCAAGGCAGGGGGGACTCTGTAAAATATGCTGTACATGCAAATATACTAAAAATGTTTAAATACAGCAACATGTTTTCTAATTATTTCTTGTGGAATCCTTCAGACGTCTGATCTAATTCCAATTAAATAAATTAAACAATTTTGAACCTGTCCAAAGCCCAGGAATGCTCCAGCACAGAACACCCACACATGGAGAGCTAGGGGGGGGGGGGCAGCTGCAGCTGTGCAGTTGTGTGCCACATTGCCCGGTCACCACAACAACGGCCAGTGGGATGCTCTGGAATGCCAGAATTTGCACATTGGGTAGGTTCTGGGAAACTTTGAGATGGAGCTAGCAGCCAAACATTCCTGTAGTCCAGACTCTGCAATCCATCCCACTGGTATACTGGAACCCCTCTCAATGATATGGGTCCAGTGTGGTATACCAGACCATAGAGACATGCCCTCTGCATACCTCAGTGATCCACTATACCACCCCATATTATTCTTGTAAACTGGACTGTACAAAGAGGGGGCAGAAGGGATGCCCTTAGACTACATACAAACAGGTTGGGAGGGGGGGGAACCCTATTTAAAGGGCAATGCCAGCCAGACCCATACTACAAGAGAGGTCTGATATACCAACCCATCACAGCTTGGGAGTTCCTTCCACAGTATGGGTCCATTCAAGTTTGGCCAGTACTGTGGGGTCAAATTGAACCAAACAAGAATAGGTTCTGTTTGAATCAGAACAAACCAGTTTGAAGCAAACAGTCCAATCTGAAGTTTTGTAGCTAAAACTGAACTTATCCATATATTCAGGTATATAAGACAACTGGGCATATAAGATGACCCCAACTTTTCCAGTTAAGATATAAAGTTTGGGATATACTTGCCATATAAGAAGATGACACCCGGCATATAAGGGTGTTTTTCCACTGTCACTAGAAATACCCATTAAGCACCCATTAATGGGTACTTCTAGTGACAGTGGAAAAACACCCATAAGATGACCCCCAACTTTTGAGAAGATTTTCCTGAGTTAAAAAGGAGTCTTATATGCCAGAATATACTGTACATATTTCTAGTTAAGGCAAGTATGTTAACTTATCACTCGAAATATAAAGGCAACATATGAAAATAACTCAGAGTTAGTATAATATGATCCCTAACAGCTAATAGGGATGTGTATGTACATTTGAATTTGAATTGAACGTTGGCACATTCGAAGATTGACATTTGAATTCAAATTGAATGTTTTGATACATTTGTATGAAGCTTCGTATAGGATTCATATGCATTTGCATGGGATTCATATGGGATGGAACATTTGTATCAAATATGAATCCTGCCACGTTTGAAGAGGGTCTATTCAAATGGATACAAATTTTCTTGCATTCAATAAGATACAAAAATGTGCACATCCCTAACACCTACTTCAGCTAGCATTCAAGCAGTAGTATTGTGCCCAGTAGTATTGTGCTTTAATGCCAGCCCCATGTAAAACAAATTTTGCCATATGTGAGAAAACTATCTTGAAATCTACAGAGGGATTCTAATAGATGCTTGTGAGTAGAAGAAAGAAACAGCGGCAGATCTAAAATTTCACCTGGGCTGTGGTCATATCTAAGGTTTAATCCAGCTTCAGTCCACCTTCAGAGTGAGAGAACACATCAGCAAAGTGACATGTAATTATGGCCCTTTCCACACTGGCTCTAAAAATGGATTTAAAGCCAGTTCGGGGAGGGGTTAAGACGTGGCTTCCACAAAGGAAACCCAATTAGGGACCCTTTGGGGAAGCAGCGTCTGCATTTTGGCGCACAAGACTGGTTTCTTAAACCGCTCTTGCTCCTGAAATCCTACCCTGATGTAAGACCTAAAAAATTAGGTCTTACATCTGGCTCTTCCCCTGAAACCGTTTCAGAAGCAGGATGCTTCTGCAAACAGCAGGGGAAAAGCCGGATTGCTGGCGCATGCCCAGCTGTCAAAGAGGTAGAGTGCATGCTTTCCCTCTTTGACAGCTGGACCCTTCCCCTGGCCTCCGTGATTGGCTCCATTGGAGCCAGCACGGAAAAGCTGGCTGACAGCTTCCCCGGGTTCCCCTTCACAAAAGAAGGTGTGATCGCCGCCCTCAGGAGGGTGGCTGGCCAATGGGAAGCCGCAGCGCACACACACGGATGCACGCCTGGCTTCCCACTACTAGAAGCAGCCCGGCAGCAAGAAGGTAAGCAGCGGATCGTGCACGCGTGACCCCAGGCGGGCTGTGGGCTGTGGGTTCCCCCTCACAAGATAAGGCAGATTGGGATGGATGCTGGCGCATCCGCACAGCATCCACCCCAATCCATTCCCCCAATCCAGCCTTGCCGCTGTCCTGCGGATGTGCAGATGTGCGGGGCCTTGAGGATCTGTCCCAAATAGGCCCTATCTTTTCACATTATCTATCAAAATTTCTGAGTTATTTAACACTGAAAGAAAACCGCTTGTCACTTTGCTCTGAAAGTGGACTGAAGCTGGATTAAACCTTAAGTGTGAGCACAGCCCTGGTTTCACTGAAATTTTTGGCAACCAAGAGCCCAGGAGATGTTCTGGGTTGAAATCCAATTCCATCCCAGTGAGCAGAGAAGAAATTACCCAAACATCTGGAAGGTATCCTAGGCAAACACCCCAGTCATAGCTCAAATCTTATAGATCTACAAACAATATTTCCAAAAGAATATTACCCATGAATACTGGGGATGTGCACAAATGGGTTTTTTGACATTCGATTTGTAACAAATGTAATGTTAGAAAATCTTTATTTGTTCGAATAGCCCCCCTTCAAATGTGGTAGGATTCTATTTGATATGAATGTATTTGTACCAATTTGTATGAATATCCGATACAAATGAATACGTATCCAATATGAATGAATATGTATCCAATACATACAGTATCACGTAACATATCTCTGCTCTGAAAGTGTCAAATCTGACCTGAATCCACTTTTAATCTGCTCTTGATCCATGACAAATGCAATATGGATTCGTTGCATATGTGACTGGCGCAGCCGCTTTCCCACCTCCCCAGCTTAATGAATGCCTGAATTATTTGTACGAATGTCTGAACTATCTGTACGAATGTTAATATACGAATGTCATAACATTCAATTTGTGTACAAATGTCCAAATTCCCGCAAATAACAAATGTTATGAATATTTGTGCACAACCCTAACAAATATTATCCCCACCCCAAAAAGCAGAAGAAACTTTGGTAGACACTTATTGTTTTAGTATGTTCATTTTATATTTGGTTTTATATTGAGGTCTTTGGGTATAGCATAGGATGAAAATGCAAACAAACAAATAAATATGATAATTAAATTGGAATTCATTATGCAATAGCAGAGAAAACTGACCAGATAACCTGTGTCCTGCTGTTCAGATGTTAATTTTTGATGGCCCTCACTTAGATTTCCTTCTTATTTTAAAACTAGAACCTGAGAATCTTCCTTCCAACAAACAGACCTCCAGAAAAAGAGGGCAGTCACCTGTAAAGGAAGACGCCTAGTCATCCAACTTGCTGTATCCTTCCTTGCAGTGAAGCTTTATCCTGTTTATGCATTTGTAGAAACTGGCAATGAGCCATTCAGTCCCCCACCTTCCTGTCCCCAGCTATCATGCAGCAATAGGTTTCCAGGCTGAAATACTGCTTTGCATAAAATGCATATTTTGTTGCGCAGTAAGTGCTGTGCATTTGACTTGGGGATTTTATTAAGGAAGTGCTCAGTGAGAGAGCACAGATAATCATGCCACACACGGTAGCTGATAGATCTAGTTTGGAGACACTACATTCATCGGGTGATGAAGCCTTGCAATAAAGAGGAACTAATGGAAGCAATTAGCAAAGAACACCTGTCGGTGGAAGACTGCAACCTCAATATTGACCATAGCCAGAAATTGTTCCCAGTTGTTATCCACAACAAAGGAAGGCCTCTGGACTGTGAATGGAGGCAGTGACGGGCTGCAGTAAAATGTGCAAATGAGTTTTTGCATTGTCCAATAAAATTCTATGACTTTGACAATCTGTGTTGACATAAGCCAACACATGACTAAACAATAAAACTATGTAACTGGGCTTTCCAAATAATCAGCTAAAAATGTACTAGGTCCACCCTTCCAAATCTGGGCCACTTTTGCTGGTCAAGAGAAGGCTCCATCTCCCTCAAATCATTTATTATTAGCTGTAAAAAATAAGTTTTTCGTGTTTTGTGTATTGTATATCTACACTGGCTGAAAAAGGCTGTAGGTCAGTGGTAGAACATCTCTTTGGCATTCAGAAGGGCGTGGTTTGGTCTCTGCCATCTTTCTGAAGCAATTTGATAGGAATAAACTTCCATATCTTTCCAAAAACCAAAACAAGTACCACATGGACATGCTACCCTACACACACCTTTACCTAGTGGTGGCTGATGAAGGGGAATGAAGACAGAAACCCATGCCCTGCCCCATGCTGGTTAACAGGCTTTTTTACAGTTTCCATAGTACCAGGAACCCATTTGCTGGCACCACATAAAAAGTGGGTTGGAGATTCTGTTTGTGCCCCCCCCCCCCGAAAGCTACTATTGCTCCTATCTGAACCTTTACTTTAATCTTCAGCTGTTCCACAGGAGGAAAACATTCTATCTGGAACGGCTCCAGGATAACAAACAAGTTTGTAAAGGGCCTCAGCTGGGGTCTGGATACTAGGTTGAAGTGATTGCCAGGATGCAATAGAATCAGAACTAGGGAGTTCACAAGCAGTAAAAAAATATTCCAACAGTCAACCAAATACCATCTCATAATCTCAGTTGTGCAGTTAACTCCAGCTGGGACCCACCATTCTGGTAACTCATCTGGATGCCATGGCGATCACAAAGTTGGTCAACATGAGAGAATATCTATAACCTTAAGGATAAGGTTCAGCCTTTCACCTTGCAGTATTAGCACTCATCATGCACTTGATGCTCAGTGGGAGTGCATACTAAGAGGGAAGTGACTGGGAGATGCCTTTTCCTACTCATTATGGACGTTTCTTGTTGTGAAGAGCCACAATCTTTAGCTCAAAAGATTATACCTGTAGCATTCCAGCATTTTAAGAATGATGTATTCAGCGATATGCTGGACAAATTTTTCACTGTGTATCTTCATAGAATCATAGAATCATAGAATCATAGAATGGTAGAGTTGGAGGGGACCTCCTGGGTCATCAAGTCCAACCCCCTGCTCAAGGCAGGATCTCCTAAACCTTCTCAGACAGATGGCTGTCCAGTCTCTGCTTGAAGACCTCCATCGAAGGGGAACCAACCACCTCCCATGGCAGCCTGTTCCACTGGTTGATCACTCTTACTGTTAGAAATTTTTTCCTAACATCTAAACTAAATCTTTTCCCCTGCAGTTTCACCCCATTGTTTCTAGTCCTTCCTTGAGAGAATGAGAACAGGGCTGATCCCTCTGCCTTGTGACAACCCTTGAGGTATTTGTAGACAGCTATCATGTCTCCTCTCAGTCTTCTTTTTGGTAGACTAAACATTCCTAGTTCCTTAAGCCGTTCCTCATAGGACATGGTTTGCAGACCGTTCACCATCTTGGTAGCTCTCCTTTGAACCTGCTCCAGCTTGTCAGTGTCTTTTTTAAACTGGGGTGACCAGAACTGGACACAGTACTCCAGATGAGGTCTGACCAAGGTAGAGTAGAGGGGGATAATAACTTCACGTGATCTGGACTCTATGCTTCTCCTAATACACCCCAGGATTGCGTTTGCCTTTTTTATTTTTACTCATAGACCCTAGTAGCTGAACTTCCACATATCCATAGGGACATTCTGAAGGAGTCCCCTAAATTTCAAGTTGTCCTTGAGTAGCAACCTCCCAATGTCAGATGTCAAGTACAGAGCGACTGGGATTGATCAAGTTTATGCCTGTCGTTGCCCAAATCATCTCCGTAATTTCCAGGCTATTTTGTGATTTCTTGGACTAAATCCATTCAGCAAGGACTCAGCCAGCTAAGCATTCTGACTGTAACTTCAACACTCTGACCTGAGCAAACCCTGCATGGTACCATTCATGAGATTTGGAAATGACTTTCAGGGGAGTCCTTTTGCAGATGTATGGGCATGAAGGCCAAATGCTGGCCTGCACATTTCACTACTGACAACTAAGGTCAACTAAAAGAAACTAGCCTGTTTGGGACAAAGAGTTGCTGGCCATCAAACACATTTTTGAGAAATGGCATTTCCTAGAAAGGCTATTTCTGAGCTAGGCCTTATTCTGGATTAAATCATGGATTAGGAGCCTGCCATCCACATGCTAGTACAGAAAACAGCAGACCCACATGGAGCCTGTTGTAGTCTGCACTAGCATATAGATGGCAAATCCTTAACCTGGTATATAATCTGGAATAAGGCCCAGTCCCGAAAGTGTCAAACATGTAGTAGATGAACTTGACACAGCTGCAGGTCCATTCATAAATTTAGTCAATTCTAGGTATGTTCGGTGCAGTTCTTTTCCCATTTTAGCTTTTCTATCACCCATGTTCCTTATTCACAAAATAAAACAAGTGGATGCCCTATTCTGTTTTCCCAGTACAATGTCTCATATTCTACACTGGAAGGGAATGCTCCTCCCTACTACTGGCTCCATGAAACTCCACTAAAGGAATGTCTCCTTATGGTTCCGACCAGCATAATTTTAGTGGTGCAGAGGTAACTTCTAAACAACATCCATTCAGCCCGAGCCTCTGATATTATGGAACAGAAAAAGTCTACAGCTTGTGAATGTACCTGATTCCAGAGGCCTATTCACACTTAGGCCAGTAGTCAACGATTAGTGAATATCTGGTAAACAGCATATGCATGCAATGTAGGCTGTTGCAGCCTCTAAGTGTGCCCTCCCACCCCAGAAATTCACTAATTCTTGATTAGATTTTGAGCACTAAATCATGCTCCACACCTTTACAGCTGTTAACTAAAAACTTACCTGAAGCATCCAGCAGCACGATCATTTCCTCTTCTTCCAGTTCCTTGCAGTTGGTGGGTGGGGGAGGCAAAGGGGAACCCAGGGAAGCCAGCTGCCGGCCTCGCCGTGCAAGCTCCAAAGGAGCCAGTGGCGCAGGCTGGTGGGCAGCCCCAGCTGTCAAACAGGGCGAGCATGCACTCTCTCTGTTTGACAGCTGAGCATGCGCCAGCAATCTGGCTCTTTCCCCTGCCGTTTCAGCGTTTCCTTCCAAAACGGTTTGAGAGGAAAAGCCAGGTATAGGATTTCGGTGGCAAAACCAGATTAAGAAACTGGTTTTTTACGCCGACGTGCAGACGTGGCATCCTCAAAGGGACCCTAATTCCATTCCCTTTGTGGAAGCCACGTCTTAATCCCTCCTCGAACAGGCTCTACATCCATTTTTAGAGCCTGTGCGGAAAGGCCCTTTCTCTCGGCTGTTCAGTCTTCATGCAGCCCAGCATCCATCCAGTTATTTTTCTGGTTGGTCCAGAACCTTGCCTTTACAGTTCCTGGTTACATGAACAGCTTGATCCAGCTAACTTGATCAAGTTACCAATATACCGATTACTGCCACTACACATTGGATCCTATGTTTCTGATGGGAACAAGGTTAATATGTCCGTCTGCCACATCCATTAATTTTGACCTTCCAAGAAACACAATGACAGATTTATTGAGTCCACTGATCCAGATCAATAGCAGGTAAGTGCAGAAAGGGCCAAACTACAGTATGAATCATTGATGTACAATTATTTTGTTGCTGACTATGCAAAATAACTAGACAAAGATGTAGTGTAAGAATGCTTAGAAAATGCCTAAGAGGCCTCACCTATGGTTATTCAATATATAAAGAGATATCTTCATAGATTTCTTCCTACCCAACACCTATTTCCTGAACTGCTATTAGGTAAAGCTCTGAATCAAAGTGCCATTGTGGCTTACTGAGCTAGGGGAAACTGAGTAACCTATCCAAACAATATTCAGATTAAGGTGTTGTTAAATATAAAATAATGTTCCTACAATACTCTAGCTATACATATCTGTCCAGAGCATTCGTATCTGCATTTATTCAGAAAGCACAATCACACTGTGTTTACTTACTTGCCTGTAAAAATGAATAGGACTATATACCTAATATTGTACAGTAACCATTTGGATTCCTATTTCCATTTCATATTCTTGCTTTTTGGTCATTATACATTTTCAGTGCTCATAAAACGGGCAAAAGTTTTCCCTATAGTTGTACAGGTGGTTCTCTGTCTGCATGTCATTTGCAGAGAACAATTTCACACTACCTGAGGTTGAAGAGTTGCTTTTTTCACACTCACCAAGAAATAAGTGCATGTGAGAATAATACCTTTATAATTTTGAAATGTCTTCAGACTTTTAATCTCCAGGCCGTCAACATCTGTGAACTACCATCCTCTCTCTTCACACTTATAAAGAATAGGAGTGATGAAATAAACCCACAAAGAAAGATGGAAGGATGGAAGGAGCTCATTTCTCCATCTTTAAATCAATGCATTTGTATGGAAAGATACACATAAAATTTAAATTATCATATCATTAAATGGCTTGTTATTTAAGGTATTTTTATACACACATGCACACGTCCAAGACTTCATTTAAAAAAAAACCAGTAGAGTTTACACATAATATTTTTAAAAAACATCATAATAAAAACACGAGATTAGCACAAGAAGGACAGTCATATGTACATTTCGAGAATGTGCCAAAAATTCCACAAAGGCATTGCTCCATTAATCTTTCAAATGTGTCTGGGGAGGGACTTTATTTATTTATTTATATTTACTTTTCTATCCCGCTCTATACCCTAAGGTCTCAGGGCAGGTAACAGCATTTTAAAACAGACATATTTAAAATAGAACCATATATATTAAAAAGTATAAAACAATAATGATTTTGTTGATATGCCTTTACCACAGCCTGGTCAGAGTGGCTTCCCATCTCCTTTGCCACTAGGATAGGCCATGCTAACAAGTGGGCCACCAGGATCGGAGGCCTTTCTCACAAGTTGGCCATTATGTGCAAGCTTAAGGAGCCATAGTGTGAGAAGGGACAAGGTAGCAACTTCACACTCACTCCTCATGCAACAGCCTTCAGGCAGCTTTCCTATGCCTCCCACACCCCACAGGCACAAGTGTGCCATCTCACATAAGAACATAAGAGGAGCCCTGCTGGATCAGGCCACAGTCCATCTACTCTAGCATGCCCTCGCACACAGTGGCCCACCAATTGCAAATGAGCATCTCAAGCAGATGATGAGGGCAAAACCTTCACCTGCTCTTGAATCCAGCAAATGGCCTTTTGAATTATCCTTCCTGTCTTCCCAGGCTGGAAGATGTACCTGGGTGTCCATTCTAGTAGCCATTGATATACCTGTTGTCCATGAATTTGTCTAATCCTTTTATAAAGCCATCTAGGCTTTAAGAAACCTCATCTTGGCATGTAATGGATACACCCTACGCTGGGAGTGCAGGAACAATATCTAAGGCTGTTCAGTGGACATGCACATAAATCAGAAAAAGCAATAGTGGGCTGTGGATTGGGACTGGGGGCAGAGAAAGAGAAGAAAGGATTCAGTTAAAAAGAAGAGTTGGCTTTTCTACCCTGCTTTTCTCACTCATTTGAGGGGACTCAAAGTAGCTGACAAAGCTTTCTATTTTTCTAAACACCCTGTGAGGTAGGCAGGGCTGTGAGAGCTCAGAAGAGAGCTGTGACTAGCCCAAGGTCACCCAGCTGTCTTTCTGGAGGAGTGCAGAATCAAACTGGGTATTCCGAGATTAGATTAGACCAGACCAAACTAAAAGTATGTATAGGGATGGCCTGACACAATTTAGCACTAGACAAAAACCCGCTGAATGAAAATTTCAAGAACTCTGGAGATGGAAGGAGGTGCTCACATTCAAAGTGCTGCTCCCAGCACAGCTGGCCTTTTGCTGGCGTGCCTCCTCCCACCCTAGCTTTCATGCCAGTGGGGCACCTTTTCAGTTTGCTTGCCCTCTAACAGTATTTGTCCCAAGTAAACTAAAAAAAATCTAAATTTTGGACTTTGGGGGCATTTCCACACTCCTCCCCTTATCCCAGAATAGAACAGGAAGTTCCATTCTGAGATACACAACCCATCCAATACTGGGTGGCTGATGGACTGAGATAGAGCCATTTTGGATGGCCCATGCCATTCCAGCCCCACCTGCCAGCTCCAAAGGCCAGGAAGATTTCATTGCAAAACATTTCAGCAGTCCCCCATAAGACCTACTGATATGCCAGTAAATCTCATCAAGTAGGGGACCATTCTAGGAGAGGTAAGGGTTTTCTCTATCCTGCACCGGCATGACAGACCATGCTAGTGACTCATACAGAAAGAACCTTAGGTCCCTGGGCTAGCACTTTGTCCACTGCACCATGCTTTTAGAAGCCAGAGGCCTATTCGCACTACAGCCTGTAGTGCATGATTAGGAACCTTCTGGGGGAAAGCATCTGCACCTTGAGGAAGCTGTTATAGCCTCCAAGTGCCCCCTGCCTTCCCAGAAGTTCCCTAATCATGCACTTTACGAACCTTACCCAATCACTTACCTGGCCACTCCAGGTACCAGCCATTCACACCTCTCCCAGTGCTCTGGGGTTGTCTGAGGTGCCGCGCAAGTGCACTGGCACCTCAGGCAACCGTAAATGTCACTGCACATGTGCAGAGCATCAGCATAATCATTTCAACAGCATGGATGCACGGAGGGTGCCACAGCTAAAATAACGGCACCCTGAAGAGAACTAGCCCACAATCAAATCAAGGTAAGTATTCAATTGCGGGGGTGGGTGGGAACGGGTATTGTTGACTAGCACTCTGAGTGTGAACTCTAGTCAACGTTGGATCATCTCGCTCCTTTCCCGTACTGCAGACAAGAAGTGAACCACAAAATCATACCAGATTGTAAAGTGCTATAAAAGGTTTGGAAGCTTGTGTTTTTATGTTGGACATTGGGTATTTAGAACAAAAAGAAAACCTTATCATGTGACCTAAAGACTACATTGTATATTATATTGACTTTAAGGAGTAACAGTGCATTGGGTTTCCTTTCTTAACTTTTCTTGCACATGTTTTTGTACTGCATGGGTTTGGATGAAATTGTCTTGGAAGAAAAAATGAAGACTAATAATAATTATAGAACTGACAATTTTATAACTTGATGAGAAGGGTTGACTGATAATAAAAATAAATTGGAACATGAGTGTACTCTAGAGGACTTGGGAAGAATTCTAGCGTCCTTTGTCTACACCCAGTAAAGACAGTGAGGTTATCGTAGCCTCACCATATTTAAACATATTTTACAACAAAATGTCACCTCTCTTTAACAAACAATTAGGACAGGCCGCATGGAACTTCGCAAACAGACTGCCTGAAAATCCCTTCCTTTCAATACATGCAACAGAACAGCCATCCAAACAACCAGACAAGCTGTCTCTATTGACATCTGTTCCTTTTTCAATACATGAATTATTCTCTTGTGTAATGCCATCTTCAGCTGCTTTAGCACTGATGCCATGTTATGCATTACCTATTCCAGAATTTCTACCACTAGCCACATTAACTAATTTTTATACTAAAAGATCTACAAGAAGGCTGCTATTTAAAATTTAGCAAGATAATTGACTATTGCAGTTTGTTTCTTATGTGCAGAGTACGAAGAGAAAAGCATTGTTCCGCAAAATTATTATAACAGCAATGTCTCCCCTCTTCAAAAGCCCTGCTTACCAGAATAACTCAGGATGAAATGAAAACTCTTTTCCTGCTCAATATTAAATGAATGGTTAAGGATTTGAACTGAAGGATTTCTATACTTGCATAACAGAAACTATTAAAAGAAATGCTTTTTAAAAAAATAAAAACAGATTGTATTGATAGATTAATGTAGGGTTTTGTGGGGTTTTTTAAGATGAATGAAAATTAAGGGCCAAGCTATGCACAATATTTCTGAAGAGAGATGTGCCCAAACAAAACTCATGTGCTTGGTTCAAAACAGAACCAAACACCCATTTGTTTAGCTAGACAGTGAACCATTTAATTGAACAAATGGCTGTTCACATTCAATTTTTAACTTCTTCAAAAACAAAAACAAAAAGATTTTTTTCCATAAAAAAAACCCTTTCAAGGGCAAAAGCACAGCAAACCCAAACTGTTTGATCAAATCATTCATGTCTGTGAGCAGAGACTGGTCCAGTTCAATCAAATTACTAGAATACAAGCAACTGCATGATTGGTCCAAAGTGAACAACTTCAAATATGAACTGTTAGAATGATTTTTTGTACATGAACTGAACTTCACACATCTCTATATCTGAGACTGTGTCACCGTTACACAGTAAAGACACATTACGGAGACCCTCAGGGCTGCTGCTCTCATTTGGGAGTAATAGATGACCCTCACTGATGCTGCATAATAGAGATACAGCCTGAGGCACTTTGAGCTAAAACAAAATGCCTCATTCCACCTCAGGACTGTTTACATATGTCCACATTTCTAAGTCCTCTTTTTGTGGATTCCTTTCCAAACTGGTTGCCATAACTCAACAAATGCTGGTAAAATGTTACTCTCTACCAGTGCTTGGGACTGAAATATATTCTTTGAGTAGGGTAATCCTATAATCTTTCTGCCCACTTTAGTTTGGTTAAATTAACTGCAAATTTCCACTGTCTTGTTTGAGTCTTCTGGTTTATTTTTAATCTGGAGTAGGCATATTTCTGGTTGGAGAGGCAAGATAATTTGTAAAATGTTTCTTATTTCTTGTAGAATCATGTTTCAATATGTTTGAACCATGGAGCACTCCAACATCATTTGGAATAAGTTGGTTTTCCTTTAGTCTCTCCAGCATAACGTTGGAAGATGGTGAGATAATTAGCCATGTGATAGGATGTTCTATGACACCTATAAATATTTTGAGGCTGTGTTCAGACATAGCAAAAGGTACCTCAGAGGTACCTCAGAGAGACAGTGTGTAGCCATCGTGTGTGTTCCCAACCCTTCCCTAATCTGCCTTTTCTAGCAACAAATGTTCAGAGGAGGGGAGGAGGGGCAGACTGGTATGTAAACAATTCCACCTCAAAATCACTTCAGAGGCACCTCAGAGATGGTTCTTCTTGTTGTTGCGTCTGATCACAGCCTTTCTTTTACTTTGGGGATTTTATTATGCCATTTTTGCTATACACACACACATGTGTAATTAGGAATTTCCAAATATCATTTGGAGCACAGCCAGGTGGCCTGTTAGTGTGCAAGACAGAGGCTTGGGTGCTGCTCTTCATTGCCCTGTGGGTGTCTCTGATGGGTCCCCAGGGTACTAACAACTTCCCCTAGATACTTCAGCAGGAGGAAAGTCAAGACTGGCCACACAATTGTTTTTCTTAATAAAAATAGAGGATGTAATAATAATGTGTCCACAGTAGGACATAATTATTATTTTGCTGTATATAGAGAATAAACATCTGGATGCTCAGCACTTCTGGACAAAGTGGAAGGAAACAGCTAGGACAGTCTTAATTGTAGCAAACCACAATCCATTTCTAGTCTAGTCAGAGCTCTCCAATGGCTATATCCTGAATTAACATAAACGAATGCAACAAGTTCTTAGGCACATTAAGGAAAAGAGCATGTGAGGTTGTTCCAGTGCTCCATGTTGTCATATGACAAGAAATCTAGTAGAGTGTACCATTGGAATTAAACAGCAATTCCACAGGCATTTACTGTAATACTTCTTTCATTTATGGATGACTCTTGTTGTGTAATTAAATGACAGATTTACAGTTTACAGTAAAATCACCTGAGCTGTTACTGCATCAGGGCAAAATACAGTGACAGTGAGTTAGAGGCATCAGCTATGTCTGCAAACATCAAGACTCTTCTGAGAGAATACAATGTAGCAGCAACAAATACTGATAGAATTTCTCTTTGCATTCTGGAAATCACTAATGAGGTTTATTCATTGAGAGCTGATGACATTCATGGATAATATATGCAGTCAGTCTCTTTACACGGCAGGCTAAATAGAAAATGGCATTTTCACGTCATGAAACTGGCTCTAGATTGGTTCCAAATAGGAGGGTAATTGGGGTTTTGATTCTATGACATGGCTGCAGAACTTCAGATGGGATTTGGAGCAGGAAATGTGGCATCTAGTGAGATTGATTCTTTATTATGATATTTATCCATGAGTGAATTTTTACTTTTGGTCTGCAAGAACATTTTACTATAGTATGTGCTATATAAAACTGTAATGTATGCATACTTTAAATCAGGCGTTGTTGACACTCTGGGGCATAAGAGCAAAACAGAAATTTGGAGAACTATATCATAGGCAGCCACTAGTTTCTTCATCTCCCAAGAAGAGGAGGGAAGAAAGTGATTCTTCATCTTTCTGGAACAAGTAAGATGGAGACCCTTGGATTTTTGTACTTTTGTAAAGGCCATGTTCCCATTGCAAGCTTAAAATGGTTTCGAAACGGTTTCGATCCTCACAGTCCGCGTGTTAAATCATTCCAAAGCATTGTAAATGTTAACACTCATTTCATTTTTCATCCATCCAGGCAAGCGGCAGCCATCTAGCCACCCAGCTAGGCTCCGTGAAGGGGCCCCTTATGGGTGGAGCATTCATGCCAGGAGGAAGAGGGCAGGGCAGCCCCGAAAAGTGGCTTTTAGAAAGTAGCCACTTGTGTTCCCCCCTTGAGTCACGTATGCCATGTACAATCCTCAGAATCCAGATCAAACGCGATTAAGTTGAAAGTAATGGGATCAGGCAAATTTGTGTTAGCATCTGGTTCTATTATTTCGGTTTAGGAAAACCATTTTAAGCTTGCAGTGGGAACTGGGCCAAAATGAGTGTTAACATTTACAATGCTTTGGGGCAATTTAACACGCAGAAAGCATGTTAACCCAACCGGACGTGGGGACTGCGAGGATTGAAATTGTTTTGAAACCATTTAAAGCTTGTAATGGGAACGCGGCCTAGGAGACCCATTTTGGTGAGGCAATTTGGTGCATTAGTGGGCCCCTCTGTTAAACCAGCCCAGGGAAGTGTTCAGCCTTCTACACATTTCTCTGGGCCAATTTACTCATGAATAGGATGATAGTAGACCTTTTTTTAAAGATCTACTTTTGTCCCAGTGTAGATGGCCACTTTTGGACGCCTAGACCAAAGGCTATGTTCCATCCAATGTGAATGGAGCACGCTAGCAAGGGGTATGGCTGCTATTCCACACCATGAATCTAAGCCGTGCACTACTAGATAACCAATTAATGTGGAAAGGCCCTTGTCATTCTGGACTCTCACAATGCTGCTATGGAACCATGTGGATTTTGCAATAATGGTTCTATTTTAAGTATATTTTGGGCTATTTTTATGGAGTTTTATCTTTTTATTCAGGTAACTCACCCTGAGACTTTGGTAAATGGTAGTAAATAAATAAGTAGATAAGTAAATAAATAAATAAATATACACAACATGCTTTATTTAATTAGCTGTTCTGCTGACCTTAATCAAATTAATCTCCTTGCTGTTTTCAATGAGGTCATTTTTAATAAGTGTTTGCCTAGAATTACAACCTTATGGGATCTTGCATATCTCTATCTACTCTGATCCTTGTAACCAATGTCAGATTCTTCTCCTCTCTACCTTCTAGGACAGCCACCAGCCACCATAGTTTGAGCATTTGCAAACTGTCATTGGATTTATAAAAAAAAATCAGTGAAAGGGCCCTCTTTGAAAAGGTTTACATTACACAAAATCAAGATGCAGCAAGACAGGATTGGTAAGGATGTGGAGAAAAGGAAATTCACTTTTGAAAGATAAAAGCATCCACGTATAAGAGATGTGGTTATGAAATAATGAAAGTGCAAGCAGTAACGCTGCCATTTCCCCAAAACTGGGGAGATACGATATAAGAATATTTTGCTTTGAGGTTTGCCAGAAATGCCAGAAATTAAAAGAAAGGGAAGGAGGGAGGGAGGGAAGGAGGGAGAGAGAGAAAGAAAGAAAGAAAGAAAGAAAGAAAGAAAGAAAGAAAGAAAGAAAGAAAGAAAGAAAGAAAGAAAGAAAGAAAGAAAGAAAGAAAGAAAGAAAGAATTCTCTCTCTCAATGTGTAGATATTTCAACTCTTTAATCAATAAGGCACATGATGACTCAAAGTGATGGGCGCTGACATGGCTCAGTATGTTCAAAAAATGGACTAGCACCTCAGGGGGAAAAAAGTCCAACAAGCCATATTGAAATGAGCTTCAGATATTCATGTTTACAAGTTGAGTGTTGTTGCCCTAAGAATAAGCAAGCTTAAGAGAAAAACGCAAATAAAATATCCAAAGGCTCTGTGAAGTGTGAAATACAAACACATTTGTGTGGCCAAGTTGTTTGGTATCCATGGCCACTAATATTTAAGCCAGTTATCAGCTGCTTTGGGTGGCATGAAAATCTCATTTGATGTCCCCTTATTCAACCCAGAGGGAGGAGAAAAGAAGAGTTTTCCCCCCACTTTTCAAACTCCAGACAGTTTTCAAAACAGAAGATGCAAGAGGGAAAGATGCTGGATGCTTTATAGTTTTGCTGGCTTTCCCTGGCATGCATAGGGGCCTTTTTAATTTGAAACTCCCCCCATGTATCATACATTTGAGTCAGGAGAAATGGTTCCGTTCGGGATTCTGTCCAAAGGTCATAGGGTTTTCTGGTTTGAGAGTTTTTCACTTTGGGATTCGAATTCTAATTTAAACAGGAGCCTCTTGGCACTTGATGGTATCCTTTACCAGTATTTGCATTAAGGAATGTTAGGCTATGGTCACACCTCAGGTTTAATCCAGCTTCAGTCCACCTTCAGAGCAAAATAACACATCAGCAAAGTGAACAGAAATTTTATTTCCACATTATCTATTCCAAAGGCAAATTTTCTGAGTTATTTAACAATGAAAGAAAATTATGGGTCACTTTGTTGATGTATTCCCTTACTCTGAAAGTGGACTGAAGCTGGATTAAAATTTAAGTGTGACCACAGCCTTAGTGTGGAATCTGGGAGATCCCACCCACCATGGGTATGCTTTCCAACCACACAGGATGGGGCACAATCCAGTACAGGAGTCCCCTAATCTGGACTGCTGATAGTCCTTGACATCCAAAACCAACACACCATCACAGTCTCGTCACTTTTCATCTGGCCTATTGGCCTTTACAGTGCTACACCATTTTTCTGCATTCTTATTTTTTCTCAATTGCTTTCTGTTGTTTCAGCTAGTTTTTTAAATTACTTTTAACTGAATTTTAACTATTATTAGTTTTATGGACAGTAACTGTTTTTTGTCATTATACAACAAAAGTGGCAGGTATGTTACAAATGCACTAAAATAAATAAATTTCCACAAGCCTTAAGGCAATTCTGTCTTGCTTTATTGAAACAAATGGAGACAGTCTTGAAGATTAAGGAGACGAGTGTAGCATAGGGTGTTTCCGCACTGGCTGCGGAAACCCCATTAGGACACATACAGGACACATACGCCATGTCTTCACAGCAACCTTATCTCAGATTCAAAACGTTTTCAATCCTCGGAGTCCACACAGCAGTTTGGCTTAACACCCTTTCCCCGTGTTAAACCACCCCAAAGCATGGTGAATCTCAATCCTGATTTCAACAGGTCTCACTCCAGATCGTGCGCTTGAAACATTTTACATTTTTTACTGTGTGGACAGTACCGTTTTAAGGGATGAGAATCCATGTTTAGGGTTTCCCTCTCCCAATAGCTTGCTTCCAAAGACAGTGATTTCAGTGTAAAAATCCACTTAACAGGGATCACTACACTGTACCAATGGAACCACTTCACATCTTGATGGTTGGAATAACAATGTTGCAATTTTGTGCAATTCTAGCTCTTTGGAGTTCTGACTTTAGGGAAAGGGAGGAAAGCAGCTGAATGTGAATGTTTAAAGCAAAGGGGCTTTAGTTGCCACTGCTGCTGTGTGCCCTGAGCAATGGGGAGAGGAGGGGAAAGAATTGCTGGCTGGCTGCCCACTGCCATTTTTCCTCAGTCCATGGAAGCAGCAGCCACCCAGCCACCCAGTTAGGCTCGGAGAAGGGGTCCCTTATGGGTGGCACGCCCATGCCAGGAGGAGAGGGCAGGGAAGCCCCAAAAAGCGGCTTTTAAAAAGTAGCCACTTGAGTCCCCCCTGGAGTCACGTACTCCATGTACGATCCTCAGAATCCGGATCCAACGCGATTAAGTTAAAAGTAATGGGAACAGGCAAATTTGCGTTCGCATCCGGTTCTATTATTTTGGTTTAGGGAAAGCGAAATAAGCTTGCTGTGGGGATTCGCCCATACAGTACTTACTTTCCACATTGGAGGCCAGAACTGGGACCCTTTGTGGTGGCCGCTTCCGCACTCCTGCACATGAGACCCATTCTTAATAGGGTCTCACCATCAAAAGATCTGGCCTCTGGGAAGACCTCAAAAATTAGGTCTTCCATCCGGCCCCTCACCTTGATCCGTTCGGAAGCAGGACGCTTCTGCACACGGAGAGGCGAGAGGCCAGATGTGCCACCGGCCACCATCTTGGGGAGGCGGAAGCAGGTCGGTCTGCCTCCGAAGCCCCTCCCCCATGCGCCACGCACCATCAGAAACGTGTGGTGGCTGGCAGCTGCATGCTTCAGTCCTGCGGCTCCGGGGGCAGCGCCAGCAGTGTGGGAGGCTTTGGAATGGGTGGTGCAGCCTCCGCACACTACCCAGAGGATCCGGCCAGCAGAATCCATCCTCCCCACATGTGTGCGGATGCGCAGGGCCTCCTCAGATCCGTCCCTATTTCAGACGGATCCTTGGGAGGACAGATTGCTGGGAAACGGATTTTCTTAAATCCGTTTCTCGGCAGCCAATGTGGGAACACCCATATATTGTCATCAGCACAAGATGAGTGGCTGCTGCCACAAGTTCATGATGACAGACATGGCGCCTTTCTGCACTTGGTCTTGTTCTGAAAAATATCCTAGAATAGGGGCCTGCTGTCTGAATGCTAGCACTCACTATGCTAGGTGAGGCCTGCTGCCATAGTCTGTATTAGCATGTGGACCACAGACTACTATCCTGAGATATATTGCTGGAAGCCCGGCCCAAGGAGGAAGAGAACCTTGCCATCCCTCAAGGAATGGTGGTCTAGTGGTGGCAGCCTCTGGATGACTCCTGGATGGGCCCTGATAATTTGGAGCTGCTTCCTTGTAGGACTGGGTCCTTCTTGTCAGCTGCTATGGACCCCACCTGGTCTCAGGACAGCTGCTTAGGCCATCGCTCCTGGGGATGGTCTACTGGTGGCAGCCTAGACCCCTCTACCCTCTGGGTGACTTTCCAGCCTGGTTGGGCATGAACATCTTGGAGGAGATAATTCTTTGTGGGACTTGGGCCTCTGGTCACGCTCTGTATGTGTTTTGGCTTATTTTGCAATGTTTTGTATGATGTGCAATTTTTATAATGTATTTTTATTCTAATGTTTTGATGATTATTTTATATTGTATACTTTCTGTTTGTTGTAAGCCGCCATTTCATTTTTCATTTTGGAAAGGCGGTATACAAATAAAATGGAAATGAAAAATGAAATTGCATAAGAAGGCAAAGTGCGGAAAGGTCCATTATAGATACTTAACAGAATGAATGAATGAACTTTACTGATTAGTCATATGACCATATCAAGTTTACAAAAGATAAAAGGATAAAAATAAGAATATAATAAAAATAACATCATTATTTATCCCCATGACCCTTACAAGACACCCACATTCAATTCAATGAATAATTTCCTGTATCGGATAGCCTATATGTCACCTGGACATTTTCTCCCTGAAGAAGGTAAGGCATCTTCTGTTCTGCATTCCAGTGGGACACATTTTGTAAAAGGGTGGCCAAACAAGTTGTTCTTATTGAGGAATACAATGGACTCGATGACCCAGGAGGTCCCCTCCAACTCTACCATTCTATGATTCTATGATAAGATGTGTATGTAACTAATAGTAGTGCTTCAAGACACATTCTAGATTTCAGTTTGGACTGACAATTAGCAGAATGATCCACACTCTTCCAGAATGCCCTTGAAGATGCATCTAGTGCAGAATGCTGCAGCAAGACTGCATATGATACCACAGGCCATATGTGTGTTACAATTGTTTTAAATAAATGGTATGGGTCACTGATTCATTCCCACAACTAATTTAAGATATTAACAGCTGGCTTTTGGCTGAAGAAGCAGTTAACCTATCTCTTCCATGCCTGGTACTGCAATATTTATTTATACATTTTAACAAGTATTTATTTATTTATTTATTTAAACTTACTGAAGCCTACCCTAACACCTTAAGGGAGAAGGAAGAACTTAAGCTACACAGAATGTGTGCATGCACATATTAGTAAATCAAGGCCTTCTCCACATAGGATATTATTCAGTACTAGGAAAGAGTCTAGGTGACTTCCTTCCTTACTTAAGGGAGGCCTCTTTCCTTCTAGAATGCTCTGTTCACATAAGATGAGGTCTACTTGTCTAGGACCTTGGCTAGGAGTAGTGGGCCATATGCCCTGTTCCAATATGCAAGGGAGCACTTCAGGTGTACAACAGGATTCAGTACAACACGGGAACCTTGGGAGCTCTTAAGGTCATGAACTTTCATTCCTGCTCTTCAGAGCTGATAGCAGGGACTGGTGTGGAACAGCCCATCCCAATGAAGATGGCTCTATCCTACACCAGTTGCAATCTGTCCCACCTTGGGAGGGGTTGTGTATACTGGATCAGGGCAGTTCACCCTGGAAATGGCTTAGAGGTGGTAGCATGTGGACACTAGTGTTTCCACCCCATCTCTAATCCACATTAAAGGCATTTAAAACTGCATTTTCTGGGCTGTAATGTGGATTAGAGGCACTAGTGTGTGGATGCTATCACCTCCAAGTCACATTCAGTCCCTCCTTTTTTACGTTGTGCAAGTGCTGCTTTAGTCTTAAGACTGTCCTGAAGTTATTGTAAGGACAATAAAACAATTTAAACCAAGAGCAGCAGATGTTTATCAGAAGAGGGTGACTAATTATACAGGTAATACTCCCATCACTTCTTTCCATTAGCTGGCAGAAGCCAATAAGAGCTGTAGCTTAAATGATAGCTTTGCACATCTAGTACGCCACTTCTCATTGATGTTGATGGTCAAAATGGAAATGGAGTCTAGCTCCCAAATAACTTTTGGAGCAAAAGAGAAGCAGCATGCTTCTTATGAAAGCATGCAGTTATCATCACATTTCATTATGTGAAGCCCCGTCACTCCAGATGTCCTGAGTGTTATCATTGCTTCTAATGGCAGTCCGGAATTTTTTCCTTAAGGATGTGTTCACAAAAGTGTCTCAAAAGTGCCTTAGAGACAGTAGTATGTTGTACTTGCGTTCTCATCCCATGTCTAATCCAGCCTTGAATGTTCATGAGAGGAAAGAAGGGAAAAGTAGTGTGTGAACAATCCCACCTATGACCTGTCTCTAATCCAGCTCTAAGGTCTCTCAGATATGCAAACACAGCCTTAGTTAGAGAAAAGTTGTCTTGATTATCACTGTCATTATATTTTTAATTCACACATTCAGTGCACAATTAAATAAAGAGACCCTCCATGTCCTGGTGATTACTTTAAAAGCTTTACTTTTAAACTCATCAATGACAAAGAAGCTAGATGAATAAGTACAATTTATACCCAGTTCACCTGCTAAATGCAATTTTGCACCCTTCATGGAAAGTTTTCATAAATTGTCTCTGTTTATTTTACTATTAATAGAGAACATTATTCTTCCATTACTGGTACATTCCAAGCAACATGTTGCAGTAATAGAAAAGGAGGGAGCTCAACAGAATGTGTCACTTCTTAGGCAAAAACTCTGCCTTAGGAGGAATAATTATCATATTATACTGTGGGTGACATGTAGTGGTATAATGAGCGTCACAGTTCTGGGAATATTACAAAGATTTGTAAGCAAACAGAATGAATAATTGAAAACACGGTACTTTTATGTTTCATGCGGTGGAATGGGGGAGAGACCAATATTTCATGGCACATAAAGTTATTCAGTTTATTTGCATGCAATCTAAATGTACTGACCAATACAAAAACAACAATGATGGCACTCTGATTTAAGTGGCAAAGAACATTCATAAATATTCTTCGGAAGCAAGATGTACCTACATTTAATCAGCACTTATTAAAATTTTATTCCCTATAGTTATTCAACAGGATCCATGGTATAAGAACATAATTACAAAAATCGGATTTGAGCTCATTTGACAACAGAAGGGTTTTTATGGTGACCTATCTCCAAATGTTCCTATTTGTAATTAAATGCAGCAATCAGCAGTAAGGATTTTGAAGCTGTTTTAGTAGTTCCGCTATTCTGCTTAACATGTGGCACCCGTAATAATTAAAATGATACTAACACATGCACAATTTTATGGCCCTTATGGTGCAACCCATTATGCCAAATAAGGGCCTCTGTTTTCACAGCATACTGCACATGGTCTCATTACACCCACTTTTCTTTTCCTGTCTTCACACTAACAACTGTTAAAGTGAAACAACACACAAAACGTACTCTAACAGCTTAGTGTTTATGATATGTGTGCTGTTAGTCAGTGAACAGGAAAATCTAAACATTTACTGTTTATGTAAAGAATACCGCTAATGTTAGTGAATTGCTTGGGTCTGCCTCTGCTTATTTTACTATCCAGATCAAACGTACTGGTGGGTTTTCTCAGCACCTATATTTCCCTTTAGTCTTACTTGGAGTGCTGGCAAGCTGTTTTGAATTTGCAGAGCCTCAGTTAAACTTACCCTGCAAAGCCAATGATTTTTGGATTAGCATTTTTTTAAAAAAAATCATGAATAATTTTGCAATTATGCAGCTACTCAAAGACCCCCCTTGCACTCATTTTACAGTCATCAGTTCTGAATGGTTTCCAGTCTCTCTGGTCCGGGATACATTCCAAAGTAGGTCCCCCAGGTAGAACACCAATGGATTGAATGAAATCTAGCCTCCACATTTTCTATTAACAGCTCTTTGTGAACAATAGTTGAAAGTTCAGGTAAGCAGTCTAACTACCCATCACACGGGTGCATGTTTATTTATCTTTTCTCCTTCTGCTGAATGCCACTCATCCTAACAGTTTTAAAAATCTGCTGTGTTTTCATGGAAATAGAGAAGGCACTTAAATCTGAACGGGGAAGACACTTTGTAACATTTGATTTCTAATATCATACTGAAGTATGTCACTGAAAAGATGAAGATTCCATTTCAGATACTACATGAAGTATCAACAATAAATATACACTATTCAGGATTAAACCCAAGATGCTAACAAAAAAAGAAAAGTATCCTTTCAGACTTAGGAGTAATATTAAAACTGTGATCTTGCAGTTCAGCACTATCTGATATGAGCATTATTGCATTATTCTTATAATGGACTGTTTTGATGCAATTAAGCCCCAGAAATTCGGATCACTTCGCATTTATTTTCTGGGACAGCAAGTCTTAAGGTACATTTTTAAGACAGCTGCTTATGCTGGTACTTTCCCCCAAAGGCACAACCACCTGCCTGCCATTGCCACAAGGACAGAAAAAGGCCAGACATACAAACTACCAAGTGATTCCCTGTTCATGATGTAGAATGGAGTGGTTGAGCAAGCAATCTTTGCAACTCTACCTAACCACTGTCCTATTTAACAACTTGACCATCATAACTTCAGTGCCCCCCAAAGCCTGAAAACATGAGCCCATTTTCTCCTCAGCTTGTAGTCTTTCTTCCTTTGTCTTTTTTTAAACTGAGTGCAACTAGAAGCTTACTTCTATATGAGCCTGAAGGAAAGTCCTTGATACTTTTAAAGGAAGGAGAAGGACGAAGAGGAGGAAAGAAAAGAAGAAAACTTGGATGAAAAATGAATATTTGTGATCAGAATAATCACTTGGTAACCCATGATCAAAAGCAAATAACCCACTTTGTTTGTTTCTTACTGCAAATGAATTAAATTAGATGCCATTAAGAGAACTAGCTGTTTATATCCTTGTTTCAGCAGTGGTAGTATTTGAAGTTTCCTGCGGTAAGTTCATTACTCGTATTTTGTCCAGAATTAGTGAAGCGTGCTGAAAATTGCTAATGACAGATGTTTCTCCACTCTGTCACACTTCTTGTATCATTTGATTTGGAAAGCAACATACGGTGTTCTGCTCTATCAGTATGTCACAGACTGTCTGTAAACAGCTGGTCATAACTCAGTTCAGTGAAAACCATTACTTTCCAATGAAGTGCTGGACACCCTCCAAATTGCATTTTGGCATGGCCTAGGCTGCATAATGCACAAAGTTCTTGTGTGCTGAGGTTACCTAAGGAAGGATTTTTGCCCAGTCTCTCTTCTCTCCCTAACCTTCTTCAGTTTGTTTCATGATAATAAAGCATCTCTTAAAACAGCAGTGAGAAACTAAATGTATGATCAGTTGAAATGATTTTTTTCACTTCTCAGGAAGACCATGGCAGTCTCTCTGGTACTGTGTTAAATAATGAAAAGTAAAGTGACAGTAAAATCATCAGCTTATCCTTGTTATTTTAATTTGTGCCTCCATTGCATATGAAGATGATAAGAGCGTAAAAGAAAACATAAAATGAAACATTTCATGTGAAGAAGCTGCAGCACAAACATTAATATTTTTATTTATTTATCACTTATGTAAATACATATTTATATTTATTTATCACTTATATTTATCATTTCTATACCATTTCATCATTTCAAAATCACAAAGTGGTTTACAATAAAAATAGGGATGATAGATAGATAGATAGATAGATAGATAGATAGATAGATAGATAGATAGATAGATAGATAGATAGATAGATAGATAGATAGATAGATAGATAGATAGATAGATAGATAGATAGATAGATAGATAGATAGATAGATAGAATGTATGGATTTCATAAACATTTGAAGGGAAAATATTCCACAGTCTGGCTGCCACCACAAATGAGGCCCTGCTTTGGGACACCGCAATATGACAGTGCTATTCATAAACATAATCTCCAGTTGAAAATTGCACTAAATCTTCTCAAATACAAATATAGAAGACAATGAAATTACGGATAACTACTGAAACCTGAAGTTATAACACTGTTGCACTTTTAACATGCCGTACTATAAACATCCAGCAAAAACAAATGAACAAACTTGGTTTTGGAGAATATTTTATTACCAAAAGCTTTCAAAGCAGTTTATATTCTGAAAAGAGTCTCTGAGGCTGCTTTCACACCTAAGTTTTAATCCAGCTTCACTTTCAGAATGGGAGAACACATCAGTAAAGAGACAAGCTGATTTCTTTCAACATTATCTAACTCAGAAAATCCACCTATGAGTTAGATAATGGGTGTTTTTCCACTGTCACTAGAAGTACCCATTAAGTACCCATTAATCGGTACTTAATGGCATTAATGTACACATTAATGGGTACTTAATGGGTACTTCCAGTGACAGTGGAAAAACACCCGATGAAGAAAGAAAATGACTGTTCACTTTGCTGATGTGTCCTTCCATTCTGAAGGTGGACTGAATGTGGATTAAAACTTAGGTATGAACACAGACTGCATTTGTCCTTGCCTTACTTTGACTGACTGAACCCACTGATGAGCTGAGTCCAATCAGGTGCATAGAGAAAAAATATATTTTCTCTATCACGCAAGACTAAAACCCAGACATGAGAAGGGGAAGTATTTTTTCACTCAGTATGTAATCAGTCTACAGAATTTTCTACCAGAAGGGGTAATGACAGCAATCAGCCTGGATAGCTATGATTTATTTATGGTATAAGAATTTTAATTATAACGTAGCTCCTGAACCAAATGTTTTGTATTACCTTAGGAGAAATGCAACTGGGCTACTCATAAGAGAGTTCAGTACATACCTGTGAACCCAAAGAACTTGTGAATATAGCCTTCCCTCCATATTTGAGAGATGAACTTTTATATCATGAACAGTGTCTAGAGAGGTAAAGCTCAACACAAGTAGTTCCTTAAGCTTACCAAGCCAACTGCAGTGTAGACTTGCTGACCTATGTATGGCTTCAGATAGTTCTTATCCTCTTTAAACCTGGGAGTTTTCCAAGGCTCCAGCCTCAGCCCACAGCTTTGTCTTCCATGCATCTAATTTCATGTGATCTGGCTTTACCTGGACTTTTCCTAATGTGACTTAATCTGTTGGGATGAGATTCTAATTATTGCTTTTCCTTTCCTAAGGGCCCAATTAGAAAGTTGTGGTTCCTCTAAGACTGTAAGGAATTTTTAAAGGGGATTTTTTGTACTTTGCTGGAGAATATTATCCCACAACAGTTAAGATCAGGGTGGAGGCCAGCATTCACACTGTGAGCGCCAGCACATCCTGAACTTCTCCTAGACTGACCTGGGTCTGGGCCCATGTATGGCTGGCTGTTACTACAGCAATGGGTGATGCAGTGCACGAATGTGCAGCTGCCCTGCCACACCCCCACACAGCCTTCACATTGAAGTAATATGAAAGTTACATGCGGGACTTTACTAAGAGCACCATAGGTACTCTTAGAATGGCTGTGGAATAGTTTTTACATACGCTCAGAGCTGTTCCAGAATGGTATCAGTTCCACAGGATGTTTAAATATGAATTTACAACATTTATACATGAAAAACCAGTAAATGAACCAAAATGTGAATATGCCTAGATGTTCACATTTCTCCAAATCCTGAGATATAGTGTGCTTCAGGGCTTTTGTGCTGGTGCATCACATGATGTGCTGGCACCAGTGGGCATGGGTGGTGCACCACCACCATCCCAGTGATGGTGCCGGCACTTGCGCAATGGTGCCAGCATCCGGATGCATCTTCTGTCCAGGTAAATCTGTGGATGAGTGGGGGGTACTTACTAGCATGTACTAGCATTTGCTAGTGCAGATACTTACTACACAAACAGCAAAGTGCAAATTTCCCCCAGGGCTCCTATTATGTTCTTGTGTTCTTATGTCAGTGCAAGACAGGAGTTTGAAGGTAGAATCTTCCACTTTCAGCCTCCCTTTTCTGGCTGCCACTGGTTCTTGAAAAGGTGTTTTATAATAAAGACCAGATAACAAGGTATAATAGTTAAGTGACCAAATGTTAGCGCTGTCCAGTATTTTGGCAACGAAATATGATAGAAATAATAGATGGAGAATTTATAAAAGGTGAAATCTGCTAAATGAACAGCTATTCATTCTCAAAGTCTCACATCCTGAACCTATTTTTTGATGGCCCCTATAGTTTTATATGATTCCACAGCTATCACAAAGTGGGGCAAGAATTAAGAACATAAGAGGAGCCCTGCTGGATCAGGCCACAGCCTATCTAGTCCAGCATCCTGTCTCACACAGTGGCCCACCAATCGCCCATGGGCATCTCAAGCAGAGACAAGGACAAGCCTTCTGCTCTCAAATCCCAGCAAATTGCCTTAGAGGCATCTGGCTTGTCCCCCCAGCCTGAAAGACATACTTAGGCATCTGTCATCCATAAATTTGGCTGGCGCTTCCTTAAAGCCTTAAATTCATGTATAAATTCAAGAGAGAATCATTTTTCCTGAAGAATCGTTTCTCAGATGGATTGATGATTATTGGCAAGAATAAAAGGGCCCAAGCTGGTAAGGCAAAATTCTCAGCTTGTAATTGTTTTAAAGTACCTAAGCAAGTCTATTGATAACAGTGACTGGAAGAAACAAGGGCCCTTTGTGCACTTGGCCTTATTCTGGAACATATCTCAGGATAGACGTTTGTTGTCTGCATGCTGGGTCCCTGTTCCAGCAGGTCCCTATTCCAGGATATATTCCAGGATAAGTCCAAATCCACATAGGGCCCAGGTTTAAATAAGTAACTTGTGAGGATGAAAATATGAGAGACTGGTTCATCCCCACTCAAAGCCTCCTTTCATTATTTTTTTCCCAACATTTAAGACCTATATCAAATATAAAAAAGGTTCCTGACAGTTTCAATAATATTTTAAGTAGACTTTTCAAGGCTTTATCTTGCTTATCAAAATGAATCTTATTGTTTTACACAGCAGGAGTTTCCATCTTATTGGTACTTTATGCCAGTTGTGTTTTTTTCTGATGCAAATTAAGAGCAATAGCTTTACATTCCTAGAATGAGGCAAACAAAATCAAGACAGTTGGTTAAATGGTGTAGACATATTTATTTTTCTTAAATTTCATAAATGTGTTTGTTTCCTAAATTTTGGGTTGGCGAAATGGATGTCATTTTGTAGCACTTTAAGAAGTTTGAAAGGTGCATAAATGTTTTTATGTTTTGTTTTGAGCACAGAACAAATTCAGGTACAGAAGAAGATCAAAGGTATAGTAAAAGAAATGGACAATAAGTGGATTTGAATTTAAATCTCTCAAATTGGTATAGGAAACAGAAATTGATCTTGGAAAAGTGAAAACCAACCTCTTAAATGGCTCTTGTTGTTTTGATCTGCCATTTCAGTCTCATGACAGGCTCTCTTAGGCTAGACAATAATATTTTTAAAATTATCATTATCATTATGGTGGTGGAGGAGGAGGAAAAAGAAGAGGAAGAGGAAATAACCTACTACTTGAACTGATCGTGCCCTAATCTGAACCAGGGGTCTGGACTACCGAGGCCCGCTGGTCTGGATCACAGCATAGTATGGCATGCAACAGTCCTCTTTGCACAATGACACAGATCAGCCAGCCCCTAGTACAAGCCCTGAAGCTAACATGAGCTTCGGGGCTGGTCCCTGAGGGTTTTGAGGAATTAGAGACAAAACCTGCTTCTGTGATCTGTCCCAGCCCAAGTGCAAGAATCCAGATCTGGGCGCTTTATGGAAGGAGCATACCAGTAGCAAGCAGGGCTTCTCTTATTCACACTAATGAGCAGATCAATAAGGCCCTAAACCGGACCATAGGAGCTCCTAATACATAATATAAGTAAGAGCAGAAATGCCCTATGATACATTGGCATTTTTGCAAAAACTATGGCTGTCCCCAGATGTCAACAGATAACACAGGATATAAATAAGATCTCATGAATGTTTTTGCTGTCACATCAGACACTCCCACAAACCTTGACTTGGCAAGATGCAGGTGAAATCACCACCCTGGGGACTTTCAGGAGTCAGCCAATCACATGTCCGCTTTCCTTTGTTGTGGCCTCCTGGAAGTCCCCAGAGAGGCTATTTTGTTTGAACTTCCCCAATCCTGAAAGAAACCAGGGATATTATAGGACTCCTTTGTTACTGCTGGATTTCTTATAATAGAATTGCAAAACATTTTCTTTGTCTTCCATTTGGCATTGCATTAGGCATGCCACAGGTATATATGGTAATGCCAAGAAGATTGCAGGGTTTATCTCAAGTATGGAGGTAAACTATGACTACAATTTCCTGAACGTAGCATGACCATGACCATAATGTTCAAACATAGTTCAGAAATGTTTATAGTAACATTTGACTGAATTTTCATACACAAACTAGTCACCGCCCAGAACATAGGATGCCTGATATAACAATGGCCATTTCTAGTATACATTAGCATGCAGCTGACAGATTGCTATTCTGAAAATATTAATTTTTGTAGATACGATTATACCTGATGACAACTGAACAGAAAAAAAGATTTAGGAAAAATTATCAAGTGCAGAGCCCTAACAATGGATAGACTATGGAAAAGATCTTACAAAGTTACTCATGGGATGTTATTCCGCTGGCAGAAAGTACCCATTTTTGTACCCATTAAGGACCCATTTTGGTATGAGCCGGATGACCCCATTTCCACCACGGCATCCATTTGGGACACATTTGTTTCCACTGCCACTGGGGAAATCTGGATCATATGAGTACATCTCAGCCTTTGATCTAGATTTTCTGTAGACCCCATTAATGGGGTCTACAATGGGGACTTCAGCCAGAAAATCTGGATTAAAGGGAGCCTGTTTCCAGGTTAGTTTGGCAATGGGTTCAAGAGGAGGCTAGGAGGAGGGGCACCCATGGGGGGGAGCCCCAAAACCTAGGCTTCGAAATCATTTTGAAGCCATTTTGAAGTTACTTCGAAGTTGCCTTCGGAGTTTAGCAAAGGCTCCAAAATCCCTCCAAAGGCAACTTCGAAGATTAGCACAGGCTCCGAGGACAAACCTCTGATAACAAAGGGATGTCAAAGCGGACAGTTACCTTCAGGCATAAAAAGAAGTACATATTTAATGAGGCTGACTCATCCCTGCTCACAAAGACCTAATTCATGTGCAGGCTCTCACAAGGGGTTTGTCTTCGGAGCCTTTGCTAATCTCCAGAGTTGCCTTTGGAGGGACTTCGGAGCCTTTGCTAACCTTTGAAGGCAACTTCAGAGGGATTTTGGAGGGACTTCAGGGATTGCACCCCCTGTTCCCAAAACAGCTGGGGTGACAGGCAGACCCCTTGTGGGTCAAACCGGATTCCACGGCAGGGTGGTTAGGACCCATTGCTAATGGGTGCTACACCTCCTGTGGAAACACATTGGGTGCTTCCCTTAATCTGGATCTACTAGATCCGGATTAAGGAATGTACCCATTCCTTAGATCTGTATCTTCTTAGATCCAAATCTAAGGGCTGCGGTGGAAAAACACCCATGTAGTTTATTTTACTTTGCATTTCTATCCCACCCTATACCTAAAGATCTCAGACTTCACACACTTCAGATCCTGTGTCTCCATCTTGTCTAGATTCAGCTTCAAAGTACTGCCTCCAGGGACCTCTCAAGCACTTCAACCATCAATCATGATTCAGACGTCACAGACAAATAGAATTGTTCATGACACTTCGCTCCAAATCTCCTGATGAGCTCTTCCAGCAGCTTCACAGAGATATTAAAAAGCATGAGATATAAGATTGACCCCTCAGGAACTCTACAGGTGAGTCCTCAAGATGTTGAACAAGAATTTCCCACAACCACTCTCTGTCATCAGTCCTGGAGAAAGGAGCAGAACCATCACAATGTGGTACCTCCTACTCCCAAACTCCATAGCCTGTCCAAAAGAATATCATGGTCAAAGGTATCAATAGCCGCTGAGAGATCCAAGAGAACCAACAGAATCACATACCCCCTCTATCTCTTGCACATGATCATTAACCAGGATGGACAAGTTGGTTTCCATGCTATAACCAGGGCTGAAGCCAGACTGGAGCACAGATAACTCAATAAACAACCTAGGAATTTTTTTACAAGAACTAAATATTTTGGTTATCTCAACTACAGATTTTTATTGTTAAAAACAACCATCTCTCTTGTGCAACTACTATATTTTACAAGAATATTCCAAAGAAAACTATTCCAAGGGTATAACTTTGTTTGTGACCAAAGACGCAAAACGATCTCATTCGAGTTAAAATATTTTGCATTTGAAACATTTTGCACCTTTCAAGTTTGCAGTTTTTTCTGTAGTGTTGAGGTTGGGCAATTTTCTCTACTCACTTATTTCAAATTGATTTCCAATTACTGCAGTTACCAGCAGCCACCACTCTGGCACTGCAAGGCTTCCATTGATACCAGAAAATACCAATTGTTAAAAATAATTATTGCATCAAGGATAGAAAATAACCACACTGCATTTTGCATTAGTATAAAACTTACATATTTCATTAGAATGTAAGGCTTTTGATGTTGAAAGCCATTGCATGATCTCTTTCATGACAGACTCATTCAATATACCTTGCCTTGAGAAAAATTATCTGATTATACAAGGGCCCACAGCTTATGCTTGCTCAGATTACTTGACACACCCATGAAACTTAACATTTACCAACTCAAATATTAGTGTGAATGGTACTTTAATACTTACCTTTTAAAATATCTGCCAAGTAACTTAGTAGAGGATAAACGGTGTGGTGTTAGCCTGAATATGTATGCATGCATCTATCTATTGGAAAACATTTCTATACTACTTTTTCATGTTAAAAAATTCAAATTGTTTTACAAATAAATTCTAAAGTAAGTTAGAAGCGGTTAGAACAATAACACATAAAAGGATTATATAAGAATTGGTGGGATTATACAGCTACAGTTCATTCATTCTACGGATGCCTAAGTAAACAGATGAGGTTTCAGTGTCTGATAGATCTAGCAGTAGGCTAGGCGCCCTATGGACATCTGTGAGGACAGAGGTCCAGAGTGTAGTCTCCAAGGCCATGTCCCCATGCAAGCTGTTTACGCTGATTGGGTGCCGATCGGGCTCACATGGGTGTGAGACTGAGATTAAACCTTGGCTGTCCGCATGCCATTCAGCTATCCCCATGCAAACCATGCCAAACCCCTGGAGAGGCTTGGTTTTACTCCTGTTTCCAGGCAAGTGGCTTTCCTGGGAATGGGTGTAAAAGCAAGCATCTCCTGGGATTGTGAACCCCCTATTCACAGTCCCAGCTGACAGGTTTGCTTTTACTCCTGTATAGCTGAGGGGTTAGTAAACAAAACTGTTTATGTTGAAATGTGCTGAAAGTAATTGTTGACAAACCTGAAGTTGTAAACAAAGAAGTTACTGAAGTGTTTTAAAAGAGATCAAATTAGTGTGCTGTTTCTAGCAGCAGCTGGGAGCTCAGGGAAAAGGGCTCTGTCTCTTTAAAAAGTAAAAAGTTATTGAGAATGCACCTCTTGGGCAACTGACTACAAAGAAATGGAAGGCTGCTTCTGCACAGACCCTTTAACACCCATTAAGCACACATTCCAATGTGCGCCTCCACACACGGGACACTGATTAGGACACTTCCGGCAAGGAGTGTCCGCACAGCGAGTCCCTTTTTAATGCGGCTTTCGGCAGCAAAACCGGTTTGCCGCCCGCGCGTCCGCATTGGCGGGGGCTAAATAGCACACTTCCAGTGGGTGCGTCCACACCTATCCGGACTTAATGTGTGCTTAATGGGTGTTAGTTGCACACCACATATTATGTGGTCTTGGGCTGTGAATCCGCATCCATTCTGGATGCGTCCGCACAGCGCAAGTGTGCAAACCCATGGCCCTCCCCCGGCCTGCCATGATTGGCTCGCCGCTTCTGAAGCCAGGGTGAGCCTCCCTAAAGCCCACCCTAGTTCACCTCTAATCAGGGCAGCGCACCTGTTCAGAACGCCTCCTGAGGGCAAGGGCTGCCAGTAGCAGCCCCAGTCACCCAGGAGGTGCACAGGACGCAGGCGCGCTGCATCCTGGGTGCCAACCCTCAGAATCGGGGCGACGCTGACAAGGTAAGGAGGGGATCCGCCACACTCCCCCCAGGGAGGGCTAGGGTGGGCTTTAGGGAGGCTCACCCTGGCTCCAGAAGCAGCGATCTGCCACTTCTGGGGTAAGGGCGAGCCGCGGCAGCGAGGTCCCCCAGCTCGCCAGGCTTGGCCCCGGGGAGCCAATCATGGTGGGCCAGGGAGGGCCCTGGGTCACGGATGCAGCACAGCACCCGCCTTCCATCCGGATCCACGCCGCGTGTTCGCAGGTACGGGGCGAGGGGTAGATCCGCATCTCTTAGATGCGGATCTACCCCGTTAATCCTGATCTACCGTGGATCCGGGATTATTAAAACTGGTTCATCTGGGAGATCCAGGTGTTTTTGCCCCTGTAGGGAAGCAGTTGAAGAAGCAGTGAACATCATAGCTGGGGGTTGATTATAGACACCAGGAGGAAGAGCTGTGGCTTTATTTGTAAATAAAAGGGTTTGAGAGCTGTGAGTATTGGGCTGAGGGCGATTACCACTGGCTAGGCATCACAGGCTCCTTATCTGTTTATGTTCAGGAAGGAGGTCAAGACCTTTGGCTAAATGTTGGTCATGTTTCCCCCAACTGCAAAGGTTATTGTTTTAATTGACATGGCTGTTTTTAACATGTTGGATTTTAAATGTTGTTATGCTTTTTATTGTTTTAATATATAATAAAACATAATATTGTCTTTTTGATATGTTGGATTTTAAAGGTTGTTACCTGCCCTGAAACCTTCAGGCATAGGGCAGGGTAGAAATATAAATAATACATAAATAAAATAATTTCATTGAAATTCAGCTGTGTACATTTTTGTCAGTAGTGTCAGTAGGATTTAGTCAGGACTAACTTTTACTAGATTGTGCCCCATACACTTAATTTCAAAAGATGATTTCAGTTAGTAATGAATTTAATTAGCTCAGTAAGGCACCAATGAAGCTACCTGAAAAATAGCTATTAATAATGTCCCTAACTATTTAGCAGGGATTTTTATCCCAAATTAGATGGCTCAGATTCAGGAAAAAGTAATTAGTCAAAGATCTAAGCTCATTACAGAGTTTCCAATTAAAGCCTCTTTTCAATGTAATAGCAGTAAAATAAGTAAATTTTAAAATTGAAAATGCATGTGACAGGAAATCCTGGAATGAACCACTTCTATTAGTATTTTGCCCTCCGCCACAATGACATGATCTATTTTAATTGATCCACAGATATACAGCAATTATACATAAAATGAACATTATTGAGAAAGTTTTTACTTAATTTCAGGGCCTAGCTACGTGTGAATGACAGTTTGATTAGTAATCACAGCAGGTATTTATAAAAAAAATTAAATCCCAGGCACTGGGGAAGATGTTTATTGGTATCATAGTTTTCTACATTGAGAGACAGATTTGAGATTTCAGCTGTGTTGGCCCTAAATTTGACAGTCACCACAACTCTACCACTATGCCTGTGGTAAAAATTTTAAGCACCTGAATTGTTAAGTGAAGTATATAAAATCATGCATTGTGTGGAAAAAAGTGGATTGAGAAAAAAAAAACTATTATACAACTCTAGAGCCAGGGCCATTCTATGAAGCTGAAGGGCAGGAAAGTTAGGACTGACACTTGGAAGCATTTTTTTCACCCAGCGGGTCATCAGGCTATAGAAGGTACTGCTAGAGGAGGTGGTGACAGCAGCCAGCCTGGATAGCTTTAAGAAATGGTTAGATAAATTAATGGAAGACAATTGTATCTTTTGCTACTAGAATGGATGCCTAGGTGCCATCTTCAGGTTGAAGTGACAGGCAGGGTGACTGTAAAGGCCATTTGCAGGAAGTCAAGAGCAAGTGAAGGTTTTGTCTTTCTCCTCTACTTGAGATGCCTAGAAGCAGTTGGTGAAGCATTGTGTGAAACAGGATGTTGGACAGGATGCTGTTCTTATATTAAAACACTTACTTTTCCTCCACAATGTAAACTTGACCCCAAATCAAGTGTCTGAAATGAACCATAAGTGTATACACTAGGCCATTTTCTTTCCCATCCCCTAATTTATACCAACCTAAGCTTAAAACTCTTTAATGACAAGCACTTTTAGAGAATAATGACCTGTGATCTTCTTTCTATTATATTCTACGGTACACTAATGCCAGACATTACCTTGCAGTGTGGACACCCATTTAGAGGTAAGTGTTGATAGGCACAGCAGAAAGTCTAGTCATTCTAATATAATGGGAATCAAAACAGATCTTAATTCAATAAAGCAGAAATTGTCACCATTGTGTTGCACTTCCGCCAGAGCAACATATGGTAGCACAGCTGACAGATATAATTTGTACTCTTTTTTTTCTGTTTCACATGCGCATTGCTTTTTTGTGCAGTCTTTCAACAGACGTTATATAATTTGCCTGTAACTCCTTAGAGTTGTGATAACTGACACTCAAAATACATTGCATTAGCTGAAACTTGAATTCTGACACCTCAAGAGTTAATTTAGTTAGAGAATTAAATGAATGGTCTAGGGCCTTCAACAGCAGGGGCCTTCAAATTCTTTAGCATTCCACAAGGAATGGTTGCTTTCCTACCCCCACTTTTATAAGACAAAGCTGTCTTCATTTTAAGAAAACTGAAGCATATTGAGACACAAATGTATCAGCCCAGGGTTCTGTCTACAAGTGTTGTTAAGTTCCTAGACAACGTTATTTGCAACTTGCTGATGACCACCCACCAAACACATTTGCTTCTACCTTATGAATTTAGAAGATGCAGATTAATATTTTCCATTTCTGTGCTAGCAATTTACAAAAGAGGATGGCAAAGCATTTGGTTTTGAAAGGGAGAAGGGAAGGAGGCTGTCTTCACTTGCTAGAAAGAAGGAATTGTTTGTTTGTTTGTTTATATTTCTATCCCACCCTATACCCGAAGGTCTCTGGGCAGGTAACAACTTTTAAAATCCAACATATCAAAAGAAACCTATATTAAAACAATAACGATCATCAACAGCATTTAAATCCAACACGTTACAAAACAGCATGATATCAATTAAAACAGTAGTGTTTGAGGTGGGGGGCAAACACAATCAACATTTGCTCATGAAGGCCTGAGCAAAAAAGTGCATCTTCACTGCCTTCCTGAATCTAATCAAGGGGGAGACTATTCCATAGTCTGGGAGGCATTACTGAGAAGGCCCTCTCCCAAGTGCCCACCCGCCTCACTTCTGAAGGTGGTGGAACAACCAGGAGGGCCTCCCCTCCAGATCTTAAGACATGGGCAGGTCAATATGGGAGAAGGCATTCCTTTAGATATTTGGGGCCCAAGTCATTTAGGGCCTTATAAGTCAAAGTTAACACCTTGAATTAGGCTCGGTAGCGAATTGGCAGCCAGTGCAATTCCATGCATAATTTCATATACTTCAATCAGGTCCCCTCTTAAACGCTGTCTCTCCAGACTGAAGAGGCCTAAACATTGCAACCTGGTTTCATAAGGGAGGTGTTCCAGACCCTTCATCATTCTGGTTGCCCTTCTCTGCACCACAATATCCTTTTTGAAGTGTGGTGACCAGAATTGTACACAATATTCCGAATAAATGGCCTCACCATAGATTTATAAAGAGGCAAAATAACACTTGCTTACTGATTTTCTATTCCCTTCCTAATTGTTCCCAGCATAGAATTAGCTTTTTTTTGCTGCTGCCACGCACTGGGTTGACACCTTCATTGAACTGTCCACCAAAACCCCGAGATCCCTTTCCTGGTGTGATGCAGAAAGCTCAGATCCCATCAGTTTATAGACATAATTTGGATTCTTGGCCCCGATGTGCGCATTACTTTGCACTTGTTAAGATTAAAGCATATTTGCCACTTATTTGCCCACTCACCCAATGCTAAGAGATCCCTCTGGAACTCTTGGCAATCTCTTTCGGATTTTACTACCCTAAATAATTTAGTATCATCAGCGAACTTTCCTATTTTACTATGTACCTCTTCTTCTAGATTATTGATTAATGAATTAAAAAGCATTGGTCAACACTGAGACTTGAGGGACCCCAATTTTTACCTCTTTCCACCCTGAGAATTTGCCGTTTATTACTACTCTCTGCTTCCTGCCCTTAAGCCAGTCACAAATCCAGGACAGAACCTGTCTTGTTATTCCATGGCTGATGAGTTTACTGAGTAGCCTTTGATGTGGGACTTTGTCAAAAGCCTTCTGAAAGTCCAGATAGATAATGTCTATTGGTTCACCTTTATCCACGTGTTTATTGACATTCTCAAAGAATTCCAACAAGTTTGTGAGGCATGATTTAGCTTTGCAGAAGCCATGCTGGCTTTTGTTCAGCAATGCTTGCTCCTCCATGTGCACACTAATTTTGTCTTTAATGATGGTTTCTGTCACCTTACACGGAACCAACGTTAAGCTAACTGGTCTGTAATTGCCTGCATCACCCCTGGATCCTTTATGGAAGATTGGTGTTACCTTTGCTACCCTCTAGTCCTCAGGTACAGAGCCTGATGTTAGAGAAAGATTATATATTTTTGCTAGAAGGTAGGCAATTTCACATTTGAGTTCCTTAAGGACTCTTGGTTGAATACCATCTGGTCCCAGTGACTTGTTAACATTTAGTTTATTAAGACACGCAAGGACCTCTTCCTTGGTTATCTCTGTACAGTTTAACTCTTCAGAAAATACAGGCTCAGCTACTGGCATGTATCTTCTGTCTTCCTCCATGAATACGGAGGCAAAGAATTTGTTTAGTCTCTCTGCAGTCTCCATGTCTTCTTTAATGATCCCTTTCTGTCCTTTACCATCTAGTGGTCCAACTGCTTTCCTGGTTGGACTCCTACTTCTGATATACTTATAGAAGTTCTTGTTATTTCTTCTAATGTTTTTAGCAATGTGCTCCTCAAAATCTTTCTTAGCTTTCCTAATGGTCATCTTGCATTTGTGTTGCCAGTGTTTATGGAAGTCCATTGGAATACAGCAACCCCCTCCCCCCTAGTCTAAAACAGTGTTGCACCGAGTAAACTGGAGGACAAATCTGAGTCAGACCAGGCCCACCCAGTTCATCCAACCAGGTTTCTGTTATACCTGCCAGATCAGCCCTTTCCTCAAGGATTAAATCCTGGATAATTGATGTTTTATTCTGGACTAATCTGCCATGCAGCAGCAACACTGTTAGAGTAGGGGGCTTTTGGTAGGCAGGACTCCCCAAACACTGCTGGCTGGGAGGCAGAACAGAAGGGGTGATAGCTTCAAGGTATCTGACACCCCTTCTCCTCATCTGTCTCTTCCACCTCTCCCTGCCCATTTCCACAACAGAGGCCCCTCCTGCACCCCTCCCCCTCTTAAATGGCCTTGGCACATGATCCCTCCTACACACCTACCCACACACAAAGACAACCTACCCCCAAACCAGTACACACACACCCCAGAAGTTAAAGTAAGATGACACACACACATACAATGACACACACACACCTAAAAACAATATTAAACAGTGACAAGATTTTTAAAAACAGTACTATTTTTAAAACACACACACACATGTATACCACTTCTCAACTCTAATCATATTTTGTTGGGAGGGGAGACCTGTCAGGCAGTGCCAGATGTTATTTGGCATCTTTCCTGTCCTTTCCTGCTTTCATATAGTTGCAGAGAAGTAAGCAGCACCAAAGTGGAATTTGGCATTTTCTCTCCTCTTCCTGCTTGTATATACTTGCAGAGAAGAAGGTAGCACCAGGTGGTATATGGTGTTCTCTCTCCTCTTCCTGCTTTTATATGCTTGCAGAGAAAGTGGCAGCACCAAGGTGGAATTTGGCATTTTCTCTCCTCTTCCTGCTTTTATATACTTGCAGAGAAGAAGGCAGCACCAAGGTGGAATTTGGTGTTTTCTCTCCTCTTCCTGCTTGTATATACTTGCAGAGAAGGTGGCATCACCAAGGTGGAATTAGGGTTTCAGTCACCACTTCAACCCCTTTCCACATAGGCCAGAGGAGTACAGGAACCTGCAGCACAGGGCAGTAGATTGCTCCATTCACATTGCCCCCCAGACCTCAATATACCAGTAAGTTCTGTACACACAACCAGTAGGCCCCCGACAAAGTGATCTCCGAGAACATCACTGTTGGTAGTCCAGAACAGTGGACTGTATGTGGAAAGCACATGGCCCGCTGTATCAGTATACATGGAGGGTCTTTTCAATGGTGCACCAAGAAACATCAGCGGAAGTAGGTATGCCCTGAAAAGGCCTGGTCAGAAACTTCAAAGACTGAGAAATTTCATTCCCAGCCTTTGAGGGCTGGACCCAGCCTTCAAAGCTGGTAGCTGGGGCTGGGCCCAGATGGGCCATCCACAATATGGATGGCCCTTAACAAACATTATCCATAGCCCATTGTGGGCCAAACTAGATAGTACATGACAGCATGGTGCAGGATAGCCTGTGCTATGTGGAAATGACCTTAATCATAGCTCCATTAGATCACTCTATACAATCTGGTGAGCTGAGCACACAGAAAAGCAAATATTTAGCTAAGTTTGAATATATGTTGGGATACTACACCAATCACAGAGAAGACACCTAGACTGGCCATTAACTGGAATGAAACTATTAGTTGTTTTCACATGGCTGCAATGCATTTTTTGCCCCTTCTCCTAATGTTATGATGCTGCCACCAGGTTGTGACTTCCTAAGGAGATCAGATTTAAAACGTATAAATGTACGTCACAAACTAGTTTTAAGGTGTGTTGTTAGTTGGTTCGTTAATTCATTTTTGAATAGCCAAAAGGGACTCCAAATCAGAATACGGAATGTGGGGAGAAGATGGGCATGTTTCTTAGGCTGCATCTCCACTACCATGTGTGTGCCACCTTGGGGCAGGCAGCTATATTGGACCACTCTCCCATGATGCCACTGGACAGTTCCACCTATCAATTTTTGTTGTGAGTCCATCGAAGACATTGTGGACAGGATGCCCACCTGTCATGAGTTTTTTTGCTTCCTTGCCTGGACAGGGTGTTGGATGCTCTAGAGGGTGGCAAATACTGCTAGATATAGAGACACATTCAGAGATGTGCCTGAAATCATAAGTGGAGACAGACACTGGTTAGCCAATGCTTTATCATTTTGAACCTAGCCTGTTCTTTCCCACAGCCTGATACTTTCCTTAAAGAATTAAGCCAGTGGTAGGATTTCCTTGCATGAAAAAGCACTTTTTTATTACAAGTCTTAAAAAAAATCAGTACATTATGTCTTTTACAAATCACTGCATTTTTTCCAGATGTATGGTATGTTGGGAACTTGACACAAAAGATGTGAATCGGGTTAACGAGCCTGTCTGCATTTTTGCCAAAATGTGTGGGTGATTCATTTGAATAAAATTTGACCTTTCTGTTTATCGCCTTCTTGGGGGGCAGGGAGGGAATGAGTCCACAGCCAATCATTATGATGACCACAAGTCCACTCAGGCACCTTGACAGCTGAATCACCACCCCTTCAAGAGATTTGCCCTTGGGCAACTGGCTGAGCTGGCACACATTTGTTGGTTCTTTTTTGCACATTAAATGTCTTTACAGTTTTCATATTTTTGCTGTTTTTACACTTTTCACTTCTGCTTTGTAGAGCATTTGCAGGCAAAGATTTATACAGCATAGCACACACCATTAGCACTTTGCAAGCCTTTGTTGTACAGATGCCAAACTGTGCACAGGGTTTTCAAGTTTTGATTTGCACGGTGGGGGATGATGCTTCCTAAGGGACAGACGAAGGGAAATATTTGCAGAGAGCTATATTTAGTTCAGACAGAAACAGTAACATTATAGAAGTGTTATTTAAAAAACCCATTAAAATCCAGCCTTTGGCCCAGACCCAAAGAATAACGTGACTACTTCTGTGTTCTCACATCATTTTAATGGCAGCCATGCATCACCTGCATCACACAACAAGCTTCTTTAAAATTGAGGGGAGTTTCTGATATAAGGAAGAACCCAGTGGTCTAAAGGGTGTGGAATGGGAAATAATTCTGCTGACCTGCCCTGTTCCTTAGATATGACTTGATATGACTTTTGTAGCTTTATGAGAGGGTTGTACGCACAGAGAGAAACAAAACCCACATGTCCATTTTGCTGTTGAAGCAAAAACCCATTAATTCATTTCATTGTTGAACTGTTTAATCAAAAGACTGATTTTTCACACTCATTTTTTTACTTCTTCACAAAGAAAACTACCATATTTTTCCATTGTAAAAAGCCCTTTCTGTGACCAAAACCACAACTAAACATAAATATTCAATCAAATTGTTCATTTTCACAAGTTGGAGACTAGTTTGTTTCAATCAGTTTGGATACAAAAATAACCAAATTTTTGTTTTGATGCAAATATCTGCAAACACAAAATATTCAATTTAACTAATTATTTTATTTATTTCTATTTCTATCCCATCCTATACGCGAAGGTCTCAGGGCAGGTAACAATGTTTAAAATAGCAAATTACAAATCAATATATATTAAAAACAATAAAATACATAAAAACACTTTTTAAAAAAATGAGTCATTTTACACACCCCTATTTTATGAATTTTCACTTTGAATCACTCTGTCTTAGGAGAAGCCACAAAACAAGATTACCTATTAAAAGGATATTGGAAAACTATCCAATCAAGAAAAATGTTTGGAGGCCAGAGGAGTCTTTGTAACACTCACGAGGTTACATACAACTCCTTGTTTATTAGCTTTCTCTTCCCCAAGACAAAACTTGATGAGAAGTTCTCCCTCGCAGCAGACTTTCCTTCTATATCTCCCACAGTAAAAACATTTGTCCTATTGGATAGTAAACGATTTCAGTTGATCAACCAGCCACAATCACCACACGGGCAGGATCTGGAATGCTGTGCAGAGGTGCCACCTCAGGAGCGAATGTGCAAGGTCTACATTACTGACTGACCCAAAGCCTGTGGAGAACGCTTCAGCAATACAATTTTCCCCATATTAGCCCAAAAATGCAACCAAAATCACTGCTAAGGACTGGCAGTGAAGCATTTTTGGTCTCCTGCAGCAGTTGCAGCTGCATTATTTGTCTCTTGCTATTGCAGGTGGTTATATGGGGGCCAGAGTCAAATTTAGTGACAAGGACAATCCAAAAGAAGTTAAATCAGGCTTCCCACTAGACCACTGTCAGGGCTACTCCAGGGGTCTTGGGCTCAAATGGGGGAGGAAGCCTTTGTCCATCCCACCACTCCAGATGCCTAAAAACTGGCCAAATGGAAGTAGCTTATGGCTATATCTCCACTTCCAAGAGGAGACAGCTTGGACAGGTAACACCATAGCAAAGAAGACATCTTCCTCATCTCCTTTTTGCAATGGCACTTCTTCTGGCAAGGAAGAAGAAACCACAAAGGAGGAGCCTCCCACAGTATTCACCCCAGAAAAGGGACTGATGCAGTTGCCCTGAGGTACCAACAGCCATCAAGAAATGAAGACAGGGTGGCAGCTCCTTCTTGGACCCATGGAGGTGCCTGGACCAATGAGTGGAGATGTGGCAAGGATGCATAATAATCCATGAGATGACTTTATCTCATTGTTATCATCTGTAACAGTTTTATAAATGTGTTTCCTAATAGTAGCATCATGCTTCCTTTGATTTACTCCACACCACTGACCTCTGCTGGATTATAAGCTTCCCTGGATTTCCTTATACTATTGGCCTCCACTAGTACTCAAGTATGAGAGGCACAGAGTATGAGAACATCCAGAAAAAAGGTAGACCAATTCCTATTACACAGAGAAAGGAGGGATATGGTATGCACCTACTGTGTACTAGAAGAAGAAGAAGAGGAAGAGGAAGAAGAGGAAGAGAGTTGGCTTTTTTGCCCTACTTTTCTCACCCATTTTAGGGTATTCGAAGTGGCTGACAAAGCTTCCTAATTTTCTCCCCACAACAGGCACCCTGTGAAGTAAGTGGAGCTGTGAGAGCTCAGAAGAGAGCTGTGACTAGCCCAAGGTTACCCAGCTGGCTTCATGTAAGAGTGCGGAATCAAACCCGAGGCGTTTTCGCACACGGGGTTTTCGAATGCGTGCAAGACAGCCTCGAACGCGGCATACGCATTGCCGCAGCGGGGCTAGCGCTCCGACGTGTCCGAAGCTGTCTTGCGCGCGTTCGAAGCGCCCACAGCCGTTCGGGGAGAGAAGCATTCGCTCATGTTTCTCTCTCCCTGACAGCCGCGGGCTCACCTCCCCTGCCTGCCTTGCTGGCTGCGGGAGCCTCGGCAGCCGTCTCCCCGCCCCTTGCCAGCGTTTGCCGGCCAAGGCACTTCAGAATGCTTTGAGCATTCGCACACAGGCGCGCCAGAATGCATTTACATGCGTTCCTGCGCTCCTATGTGTGAATGGTCAAAGCGTCCTGAAGTGTCTTAGGCTTCCCGTCCTACACCCGTTCCAAATGGATAAGAGTCTGGCTCCCTTACCACTAGACCAAACTGCACAACACATTTTAAGTTAAACCATAGCTTGCTGTCTACCTTTCAATACAACTCTATTCTGAAAAACTCATCAGCAAGAGTTATTTATTTTGTGCTAATTAAGGGTATAGGTAGGGTAGAATGGGCCTCTAAAAATGAAAGCCAGATTTCCACCACCCCCCAATAAAAGGCAGACTGATACCAAACCATGCAGTGAGTGTAATAATGAACACAAAGTTCAGCCACCTAGACTGGAAATATCTGGACAAGCCTTCCAGCTATAGTGACTTCTGGTAGGCCAGCATAATCACCATCATATGATGCAAACCATTTGCTTGTGGGTCCTATGGCAAAAGCTGAAATGCATGCTAAATGCATGCACACCGATGCTAAATGCATTTGCTCCCGTTTTGCCTGTGGACCCAATTCAATGCCTGTAGAGCCCTTTAGAGCTTAAGAAAAGGGAATGTGAATTATGTTCACATACACCTTGCTTGGGAGGTTCAACTCAATGCTCAACCCAAGTCAATTCTATTATTCTTCTAGTGCCAGGAAAAGATATAGTTTAAATCCTGGGTTTTGTTCCTGTTGCTTTTGCAAACTCCCATGGCAGGGAAGGTGCTGCTGCACATGTACCCTTGATTTGATAGGAATTTTCAGTTTTAAAGTTCTGGTCTGACTCCATGGGTGATTTTAAAGTTATGTTTACACATAAATTCCTTTAAAATTCTACCATTTGCACCCATAGCTTTACAAACTGATGGACAGTCTGGTCTAGTGGTTAGAGAGCCGGACTCTTATATGAGAATAGTGGGTTTGATTTTGCACTCTCACAGCCCCACCTACCTCACAGGGTATCTGTTGTAAGGAAAAGAGCAGAAAGCTTTGTCAGCCACTCGAATGGGTGAGTCCCCTTGAATGGTGAGAAAACCAGGGTTGAAAAGCCAACTCTTCTTCTTTGTTCCCTGCGATGAACAGTTAGTTGAACATTTGAACTTCTTTGAGAAGATCAAAGTTTAACAATAATTCTTGGGGTTGAACTTGAATTGTACCAAACCAGGAAGATATGTTTGTGCACACCCGTGCGTTACAGCAGACCTAACAAGTAATCTTCCAACCTCTGTTGTAACAACTTCAGCAAATAATGTCATTAACTTGTTTCAGCCAAACTCCAACTAATCTTTTCAAGTCTCTGCTGCCTGCTAATCTTAAACAGGGTAATCAATCAGCCAGGATAACACACTCCCTTTGAATATTTTGCATATTTCAACGTCACACTGTTCAGGTTTTCTGTCTATAGTAGAGGATGCTATTTTGCTTTACTCTTCCCTTAGTTTAAATCAAGGTACATTTAATGACTTTGTGGAATGGTAGCAAAGCATGAGAGGAAGGATAGCTCTGTCTAAAAATGGGCATCTTTCTTCCAATTGTGCCTAAATAAGTGCTTTTTAAAAACAGTCTAGCTGTTAAGTTCTATGCAAAGGCACGTATGCACTTTGGAAAGGTAATTTGAAAGCGAGTTGAGCCATGACAAATAGGGACAGCTGGCCTAATTGAATCATTTGATCTAAGACAGCTCAACTTGGTTATCCTCACTGCAGCCCACACTGATATTAGCGACTGAATCATTAGCCATGAAATCATGTCGACTTTCCCGACTGCACCGTTCTTGACATGACAGGGAGCGCGCTCTGCCTTTCATTATAGCCCCAGTGAGTTCTTTAGGCTGTCACGGAGAAGGGAAGCGAGGATGTCTTTGGAAGCAGGGGGAAGAGAACTTTTAGGCATTAACAAGAGAAAGCAATTTGCTCCAGCGTACTTCACGAAGCAGTTGTAGGGAAGACGCTTTTGTTGGGGCTCCGGTTATCTGTTAGCCATAGCAGAAAGCATGTGCGCTCAAGCTTGTTCTTCTGGCTACGCTGTCAGCCTCTCAGCAGCACACACAACGCAATCTGTTGAGGGAACACAAGGACGAGGGTGCCGTAGCCGTCATTTGATTCTGTGTGGAAGGGAAAAGAGACTGAGGATTTGGTTCTACTTATAAATGTGGGTGTTCTCTCTGCATTGACCCTGGCTATACTTTAGTGGCTTTGATGCAGAAAGCAAAGAGGGTTTGAACAAAAGGCAACTACTCTTCAAGATGTAGTACTCCCAAAACAAAACTTTGGCAATAAGTCATGAATTTGGCAAATTTCTTCTTTTCTCCTTTGACCTGGCCATGAGTTTCAGTTTTATTTCCTATTGTGGAGAAACCACTGCCATCTGTTATATTAAGCCAGCAGTGGACTGAACTCTTACACCCTTTACACATAAAGAATTTCTGCACCAAGTGCCTTGGAGTGCAATGCAGAGGCTGGTCTTGGCCCAAATCACTCAAGACAGAGTGAAGTTTTGCATGGCCTTCAAAGGTGTAAATAGTGTTCTCTCACTAGCTCCCCACAATTATCTTGGTACTTCCTATAAAAGGAAAACCAGAGGCAGAAAGTTCAAAGTGCACGTTGGGGTAGCTTCTGAGAAGCACCATCTGTACTTGCAGGAAGTGTTTGCACACCAGGAACATCTCCTGCTATCCCAGAAGTTACTCTGGTGTCCACATGTGTCCCAAAGCTTATCTTCCCCAGCCACTGGAAAGACTATTCACATTTCTTCTGGATGCTGGGGGGTCATCGGAGATGCCACACAAGCACACTGGCATGTCAGGTGACTGAAAAAAGTAGTGCACATGTGTGGCATGTCACTGTCAGCCTGGTGACAGTGACAGTGCACATGCAGTCATGCTGGCATCCAGATCCAAGATGGTGGTGCCTAGACCCCAGAAGATGGTGCCCGGACACACATCTTAAGTTTCTGGACAGTGTGTGTGTGTGGGGGGGGTCCATTGGCATGTACTAGCATTTGGGAGTGAGATATCTGTCCTTGGAGATAATCTGTCACTAAACCCCAGCAAAGTGCTTAGGGACAGATTTTGCTCAGTACATTCCTGCCACTACCACCTGGAGTGAATACAAGAACATTAAAGGAGCCCCACCAGATCAGGTTACAGCCCGTTTAGTTCAGCATCCTGTCTCACACAGTGGCCCACCAATTGCTTCTGTGCATCTCAAACAGAAGTCAAAAATAAAACCTTCACCTGCTCTCAACTGTCTGCAAATGGCCTTTAGAGGCATCCTGCCTGTTGTGTGATTAAGCACCAGATAGAAAATGGCTGACTTTTGTGGCAAGTTCCTTTCTGGCACACTTTGAAAGCTATTCTTGTAGCAGTTTGAATTGACGAAACAGACTTGGTGCATACAACTTCTTGTTTTATTTCAACATAGCTTTACTTATCTAACTAATGAGGTTTAAAACTTATTTACATTTGTTATACATGTCTAAAAGTGTCTATTTGAAGAGAGAAAGCAGAGCAACACAACATGTGACCTATTACAAACTATTACAGCAGAGTTAACCAATCAATTGCTCCCACACTGCAACACTAATACACACAGAGGTTTAACTCTTTTCTTTAGACCATGTAATTCTCTAACTTTTAATAAGAATTAGAGGATTGAAACACTAACACCTGCATGTTGTTGGTGTATTATTGCAAGTGTACATCACTTCAGCATAAAAGGGGTTGCAATGCAGAAGCTACTGATTGGTTGATTCTGCTGTAATAGTCTGAATAAATGCCATGGCTGAATAACTAAATTTACCAGATGTATCTCGTCACACAGAACTAAGAAAAGGTGCTATTGAAATAGCCTTTCCTGCAAAACAACTTAAGACACTAAAAGCTTGTTCTCCATTGTATCCAAGATCCCTCCTACTATATCCTCAGTGTTTGGCAATATGGAGAAGTCAGTTGATTTAGCTCCAAGTATATATTTTCAATTCCAAGAGAAGAGCCTTGATTGACTTGTGAGCAGACATAAATATTCCAAAATGTCTCAACAAGTTGTATTTAAAGGTGCAAAACCTACTAATAGTTTGCTACAATAGCTACCTGGCTTATACTTTGATTTACTGGATAGTCTGAATTAGAAATGTAGCAATAAAATGTGCTTTTTCTCATTTGGAAATTTGTACACCAGAATGTTTATCATGCACAGGACCTTATGTCACCTGAATCATTATAATTATCATTTCCTAGTGATGCATGGTCACAAAGAATGTGATGTGCTGTTTATTAATTATCAGAATCTTGTTTATATGTGATACCTTTTATTTCTACGGGAGGGAAAGTGATGTTCAGTTAATCATATAGAATATTTGGCAGCACTTTGTATATTCTGTGTGATTAGTCTCATCTAGCATACCATTGAAGTTTGTACCATCTTGAATCTACAGTGGTCACAATTTCAACAGAAAGTTAAGGAAACTGAATTTCACATTGAAGTAGCAGTGACTCACTTGTGTCTTTAAATCTCACATTTCTCCCTTTCTGGTGATTAATCAGGTCAATGACACAATTTGTTAAAAAATTCATTGCATATTTTTTTAAAGCTCCAGAATACTTTTATCATTATTAATACTCATATCTTAAGCCCCTAAGGTCATTTTATTTGTTTTACAAAGATCTTATGTGAAAATGTCCATGTTTTCAAGAACTGTGAGCCACTTTGGTCTAGTGGTTAAGGAGCCAGATTATCTGGGACTACTGGGTTTGATTCTGCTCTCCTCCATGAAGCCAGCTGAATTACCTTGGGCTAGTCACAGCTCTCTTCTGAGCTCTCACAGCCCCCACCTACCTCACAGGGTGCCTGTAGTGGGGAGAAAAAGAGAAAGCTTCGTCAGCTGCATTGAGTCCCCTTAAATGGGTGAGAAAAGCAGAGTAGAAGAGCCAACTCTTCTTCTTCTTCTTCTTCTTCTTCCTCCTCCTCCTCCTCCTCCTCCTAGTGGCCAGGTTTCTCTCCCTGGGGATCCCCCCCCCCTTTCCTCCTACCAACGTTCTCACCTGTTCCATCCACTTCTGTTCAGGTCCATGGATAATGTCTCAGACACACACACACATGGGTTACAAACATCTCTACTTGCACTATGAGTGTGCCCCCAAGATTACAAACTTGTTCTATAGGATTACAGAGTTTTACATTTCAGTTAATTAGTATGTATTTCTCAGGGTAAAGCAGAGGGAGTTGCAAAGCATTATATTTGATCTCTCAACACATGGACAGTCGCAAAAGTTCATGATCGGAACCACAGTGAGGTCTAGGTCTTCTTTCTGCTCACTGTGCTTCTTCACTTTTTGCTGCATGGTAATGCCCATGTATAGAATCACATTTTGGACTCCATAAGCAGTGAACTATCTTGACAAATCTCCATTAGTCTTGCTAAATTCTGAACTGATGCTCATAGCTTTAAGGGCAGGTGATGGCATGCATGAGCTAGGCTATCGCTTGCCATGAAAACACGTGTTGCCCATGAGTGGTTCTTCCATCTGTTCACTGAGAAGTACATGCCCTCATGCCCAGAACTGCCCAGCATATGCCTAAAATTACCTGGTCATAAAGCTATGAGGCACCATTGAATTTAATGCCAAACTTGCCTGTTATTCCAGTTATTCCAATCACCTATGATGAAAGCAATGGTGTGTGCATGTGTGTGTGTGAGAGAGAGAGAGAGAGAAAGAGAGTTCTACGCAGAAAGTATGATAGTTCTTCAGCCTCTTCAGCATCAGTGGTTGAGGCCTTTGGGTACTGTGAGGTTGCTCCACACCTATCCCAATGTTTACCCCAGACTTACCCAGAGCACCCAGTGGCGAGAGCATTCGCTCTTCCTCTGGCTTGCTGCAGGAGTTTCACCTCCTGGCTGCTGTGATTGGCTGCCACCAACCACATCACACATTTCATGCTGCACTGGCTGGCATGCAGCTGATGTGGGGGTGGGAATCAATATGACCTGGTGACATGTGGGATGCCTCACCCCTCTGCACGACCTTCTTGCTGCTGCTGCAGCCAGCTCCAACATGCCCAGGATCACTTCCTGCCTGCCTCCCACTCACATCAGTGACCAATTGGCATTGGCAATCAGTGATTGCCGGGCTTTTCCAAGCGAGGAGGAAGAAGCTTTCAAATGAAATCAATCTTTCTCCTTGCTTGGAAAAGCCCCACAATGGCTGATTGCCAATGCCAATTGGTCACTGATGTGAGTGGGAGGCTGGCAGGAAGTGATCCAAGCATGCCCCATGCCCCATACATGTCAGTGCTAGTGAGAGTCATGGCATACAAGGCAGTAGTGCAGGCTGGTACGCTCCAGGTTCAGGAGGATCATTCACATTTCTGGCTGCTGAGGAGTATCCTCACTGGCCAGAAATGCATATGGTCCTGCTGTACCCAGAGTATACTGGGCTTAGTGCATTACAGCCTAATTGCCTTAGTGCAAAAAGGCCTCTGGATTTGATATGAGTTAGCTTTGTTCCATGTTCTGACAACATTTTCGTATTCTCCAACATGCCCTCAGCATATCAGGCAAACAATGTTTGTATCTTTAACTAACCTGGCATCTCCAGAGCAGACAAGTACAGGTCATCGCCAGCTCATGGAGGAAGAGGGGATTGGGGTAGGCAACAAAGGGGAGAGATGCCTTTCCTTGCACTGATCAGTAACAAGGATGTGCACAGTTTTTATTTTTATTTTTGCATTCGATTGGTATTGAATCAATCCCCTTTGAATGTAGTAAAATTCAATTCAATAAGAATGTTCCATATAAATTCAGTACAATGTTAGATATGAATCCCATACGTATATGCTCAGAACATGTCAAATCTACCCTGAATCCACTTTGAATCTGCTCTCAATCCATTTCAGATCCACTCTGGATCCATTGCAGATGCGACCAGGGCAGCTGCTTTCCCACCTCCCAGGTTCATAAATGTAACAAAGCTTCATTCAAATGTTCCAAAGCATTCAATTCAAAATTGATTGTCAGACTTCGAAAGTGCCAATATTTGATTCAAATCCAGATATCTGACTTCAGCTGAATTCATATGAATAACAAACAATACGAATATTCATGCACACCCCAACCCATAGTGCCTGATCACTTGTTTTGGTGCAAGAAAATAGATATCTCCCAACTGCACCTCTCATCTATCCTTTGTGCCTTTCTTCATGAAATGGAATGGATCTGCATCTGCTCACTCTTGAAGAGTCAGGTTAGTTTACTGAAACAAGGAATTCCCCCCCCCCCTTCCTGATGGGAGACATGTTGGAGAATGGGGTTGAGTACAAAACAAAACCTCTTACCTTATCTACAGTGTTCTATCCAAAGGACTGAGAACTTCATTAGATGTGGAGATCAATTTTAATGTTTTTCAGATTAATTTGAGATTAATATGCCTTCAGGCATTTATGCAACTCTCTGGCAATATCTTTCCTCTCTGTCATCTCCATCATCTGGCAGACAGTGGAAAAGAGGAAATGTATAGTTAAGATGTGTCATGATAACGCTAGGAGAGAGAGATTTAATTACAGTAAATCATTACATCTCTTAACCTTGCAAGCATGGAAATGTAAGGAAGAAACATAAATCTAACAATGATAGGAAGTGTTAGGAAACCACACCAAACAAAGTTTGTACTTTTGAATGACAGTAGAACATAACCACAACAGACATTTCTGGTACTATATGGAAACTAAAATCTTCATCTTTTTTCTCTTCATTTTGCCTTAACATTAAATAGATTTTAAAATCTGTGTTTGTCTATGTAAGCAGTCTAGTTATAATTCTAGAAACTGAGATAAATTCTTAATTAAGGAGCTATATCTATTTCTATTTCAGTGAGTTTTATAAGGTTATCAAACATTTTTTCCAAAATTTTATGTTATGTTTTGATCTTTTTAATTTAGAAAGTAAGTTATTGAGGACATGATAATACATTGTTCATTGTGGGGGCAATATGGGTAGCTCTATGAAGCTGAATCTCAAAAGAATCCAAGAGATAAAACCATTCAGTATGTAAGCTATGGAATTCATCACCACAATAGATGTCATAAGCTTGGACAAATTCTTGGAGGACAGGGATATCAACGTTACTAGTCCTAACAGCTCTGTGGTTCCAAGAGGCAGTGAGCCTCCAAAGACTGGGTTCCAGAAACTTATGAGCAAAGCATGTTGTGGCACTGAAGTCTTGTTTATGAGCATCCATACACAACTCTGGTGGCACCCCAGGCCTCTTCCAGGGCCCTCCGGAACCACAAACAGGCTTTCTGGAAGCTAAATACAAGCCTTCTGGTTTAACCGGAAAGCCTGTATTTAGCTTCTGGAAAGCTTGTTTGACATTCCGGCAAGCCTGGGAAGAGGCTTGGGGTACCACTGAAGCAGTTAAGGGGGCCTTGGGGAGGCCCCAGGTGGGTTGGGGGGAGGGTGGTCAAGGGAGGCCCTAAGGCATCCAGTATCCGTAGAAGCTTTAGCCGAAGCTTCTACGAATACTGGATTATTTGATTTGTTGACGGATAGAGCCCTATGAATAGGGCCCCATTCAATCCATCCACAAATCTCGGAATTCGGACTTAGGATATATCTAACCTAGCATCTTATTTCTAGCCATACACTTTTGGAAAGCTCACAACCAATAGACCTTTTGCTAGATCACCAACATCTGGCATTACTATTGAAATGGCATAATGAACCCTACCACTGAAATATGCCAAAATAACACCTAAAGGTGGTGGTGGTGGTTGTTTTATGGTTGCCATTATGGACAACTTAGCATTTTTACCACAATACACAATGTTCCAGTCTGATAGCCTCTCAAGTCTTATAGGTGTTAGCTTGTGCTTTATTACTTGAGGGGACACCAAGGCTTATCCCTAAGAAATTCCCATAGGAATGCTCTGGGTCTGTATTCAAACAGGAATTAACAGGATTTTTTGTAAAATAAACATCACACATAAACAATTGCCAGTTTCTTTCTCAAAACAATTAAACAGGTACTTTATGTGTGATTCAGTTGCAAACAAAATGGACATTGACTGCAAGCTCTGAAGCTTAGATGCTTTCTCTCTTCTTGCTTCAAACGATGTAGATTCCTTTATGACTCTCTGTGTTTGCTTGATAGTTCTTGCTATTGTCTTGTTATTGCTTTGGTACTAACTTGCTATTGCTTTGCTGCTGCCTTACAAAAGGAAAAATTAATATGCCTAAATGCTGTATTTTACTCTGAAAACACAAGCCTTTCTTTTCCCTGCTCTCTGTAAACCTTTTGTATAGGGAGTTGGAATGTACCAAAAACATATCCAGCTATAGGGGTGTTCTCACATCTCCACCCAGCCAGGGCTAATAAATGAAACTACACTGTTAGGTTTTTCCTTTTAGAACTTCTGGCTTTAAACAGGATATTGGGGCAGGGCTGCAGAACCCTAAAATCCAGGAACTACCATGGTTATTCTCAAGTTGGTGAACTGTTAAATCCCTTCATATTCTTGAGACAAATTTCATGAGCGTTATCCACCTTCAGAAGACATAGCAATGAAGCATTAGGTCACATTTAAGCAAACAACAGCCTATAACTGTTATGCAGTTCTTAAAGGACTTGAATGGAAATAAGTTCTAAAACCACTTATAGTGTTGAATGCCATCCATGCCTCAATTTTGCTTCTTCCCTTGTGCACCATCATTCCTATATAATCTCCAAAGTTCTTAGCTTGCCAAAGAACTGTTCCTATTTTGAAGCTTCTTTTCCAATGCCCTGATATATTTTTTTTCTTATCTTTGATGTTTAACAGTAAGTCAAGCAGCTGGAGTAAATAACAGGCCTCAAGGAGAGACTGGGAATGACATCTTGATTAAGAAATTAACCTTCCAAGCCACTGTGGGTTCAAGTCCATGCTGTAAGGACAATTCCCATGAAAATTAACATGCCATTAACATCAAGAAAATCTTACAGGTGAGAGCAAAGCAAGGACAGAGAATATGAGAACATTCTCCTGACTTCAGAAATATAATTTACTACAATATCTCAAAAAGAATATCCTGCTGATACTGATAAAATATAGTCAGTTCGTCAGCATGGGATATCTAGTTTAGCATCTCCCAAGTCTTGATGAAATCTCTTGTCACTCTGAGTAATAAAATGCAAACATATAATTGCACCAAAATATTTGCCAAACGAACAACAATCAACAAACTATTAGCACAGGTCTGTTGACTTGAGGAAATGGAATGTGAGAGAACAGCTGTTCATTTTTGCCTACTCATAAAGAAAACCTTTGTGAGTCACTTAGGGGTTTATGAATTAACAGTGTTTTCCTCATTCCTGATATAAACACATGCTTTACTATCTAGCACATATTTAGATGATCCATCTATGAAGTGATCTACAATGTGTAATATTTTAGTGGTCCCCTAAACAGTGTTATAGTGTTGTAGGGATTTGAGTCCTACTTTTACACATTACATCTCCAAGACACCTAAACTCTTTGGCTTATGAGATGCTCAGATATATATGATTGCAGGTTATGAAGTGTGTAAAGTGTGTAAAGACCACACCATAAATTCAGATAATCAAAAGATCTAGATATGGAAGATTCAATAAAGTGAGTTCTTCTTTATTGGTAGTAATAAGAAATCTATTCAAGCAGTGAATAAATGCAATGTGTATGGTTAAGTCATTGTAATTACAGTTGCAAGTCTCCATTGATTTTTATTGAATTGGCTATCAGCAAAAGTGCATGACCGTGAGTCACTAGTTTATATAAGTTATTGCCATTTTTAAAAAATGATGAAAAAAGTCACTCTAAATAGCTCAAACTTCTCTTCTGTTAAACAGAGAGGACCCCAGATTTTTCCAGCCATGTTGAGATATGTGAACATCAAATGCCATTGGTAAACACAATGAATCTTTCCTGTATCATAAATGTGTAGATATTGTTCAGCAGTAATGTGGTATCCAACTGGTTGTTGTATTGCAAGGGATTGGATTGTCACTTTTTCAACTGGATGCTTTTGATTGCCTACTTATAAGACCATCCACATCTAAGGGTCCTCTACACCTGTTGTATACCAACTTTATGAAGGCTTACCAGTCAAGAGACCACTTTCATTACCTGGAAAATATGGGCGATTCTGTGTTTCTGGCAGAAGAAACTTCTTATGAAAAGTGCTTCTAATAAAAAGCCAGTCATAACTCATACTGGCTTCTTACATGCATGCTGTGTTTTTTCCATGCTGGTCTTTGAAAGCAGGACCATGGGCAGGGTAAGGAGCATCCCATTTATTTATTTATTTATTTATTTATTTATTTATTTATTTATTTATTTATTTATTTATTTATTTATTTATTTATTTATTTATTTATTTATTTATTTATTTATTTATTTATTTATTTATTAACCACTGTGCTCATCTTCATGTCCATATGTGCCAACCTCCAAAATCTCATCCAATGAAAGATGTCACTGCTAGTAGTCTTTTCATTGGCTGTAAGTTCCACTTTCCCACCCTTGTTTAGTGATCCTTCTCTGCAGCTTTGCTCATTTGCTGCTGAGCAGGCTTGATTGCATGAGAATGGAAGAAAGAATGGCTATGTGCATGCAAGAAAAGAAAACTTTCTCCTTTACCAAGAACTATTTGCTTTTTACATTTCTTTTCTAAAGTTTCAGTTGATCACTGGTTCAGTGGATTGTGAGCAGCTAAGGCCTGGAAGAAAATGGGCAGAGCACCATAATCCAAACACAAATGGAAAGTTCCAAGAGTGTGCTTAAAAGAAGCACAGAAAAGGTAACCGAGTATGGACTGATAGATGAAAATGCAGGCACTAATGGGGCAGAAAAGACTGCTTTTTATTTTAAAACACTTAAGACTTTTTTAGTGTAGCAACAACATAAGTATAGTAGCACAGTGGATATAGTGCTGGGCGATATCCTAGGAGTTCCTGGGTTCAAATCTCTACTCAGCCATAAAAATTCACAAGGAAAATATAGTGCCATTATGGCTGCACTGTGGTGGGATTGAACTCGTATCTGTGGCACCCCTACATTGCTCTTCTACTGTTACTTACTTTGTGGAAGATGCTTCCATTGTTTCTCTGGCTACCACGCATGTGTGGGGGCTGAAGAAGATGGTCATGCATGCACAATTCCAGGTATTTCAGGCCAGGCAAATACCTGAAAGTATGCTTCACTAAAATGCATAAAGACAGCACCAACCCCTGCACTGTCTAGTTGACAAGTGATAATGCCAGAGGTGCAATGCACTAGATTACCACTTGCTAGCAGAATTTTCAGCCAGTGTCTGGAGGCAGCCCGAGTAACTTTGGAAATGTCTGCACAGAAAGAGGAAAATTCCCCCTCTTCTCTGATGGATACCACCCCCACCCCCAATCAAATTGCAGTGAAGAAACCCCCAGTCATGACTTTGATAGGTAGGAGCAGAACTGACTGTAATTTTAATACTGGACAATAGAAGCTACTTCTTCCCTCCTTCAAGCCAGGGATGGAAGAGAAAAATAGCCTCCCCAGTAGTTTCCCCTGCCTGTCATTACCTCATTGGAACTTGACAGATGGGTAGGGAAGTCATGGCTTCCAATCTGAAGGCGAGGGGTTCAGAGATAAGGCAGTTGAAGTCTCTGGGAATGTTGTCAGGTAAGTAGTGCTCAATGCACACAGTTGTCATTGACAGTCTGCTCTGCATAAATAATTTATATAGTCCACAGTTATTAAGATAAACCCCTCAAATCCTTGGAGACAGAGATATATGTGATATCATGGCTGTTCATGACATCATCAGTAAGGATATCTCATCTGCGTTAGCCATGAAACACATGAAGCAAATAAAATAAAATCACTGACTACTGACATTTCTTTGCATATAATTTTCATTTATAAAATGGATTTCAATCAGGAATCATGCACTGTCATCATTTTGTAAGTCTGTGCAACTTTTCCACAGAGGATTATCATTTAGGTGTAACAAAATGTCCATGGGGTGACTTTTACATCTCATTTTCATATGAATAATGATGTAACTGAAACAGCGTATAAAAAGGTTTGAACCTGTATTTTCTCGAACCAACCTCTGAGTCACTGGCTTAATTGAAAGTTTGTGTACTTTAAGCATGAGCAGAAGTTACCAAGAGGATACACTGCCTTAACCTGTTCCACGTATCTGGGTTATTTCAGGACATAATGACAGAACAGCCTCTACCTGTAGATTCTTCAGCTACTCAAGTGGCGGAAATGGCTGTACTCTTGAAACAATCTCTTTAATAGAGCCATACTGTTGAATGTCACGTTCTAGACAGGCAGCCTTTCTATGGGATAGTACAAAAGTAGACTGCCTGCTGTTGCTAAGCAACAACACATGCCAACTTAAGTTGAATGGAGGCCAATGGAATCAATAGAAACCAAGGGGATTAAGATGAGAAAGCAGGCTCACACCCGGAATACCAAGTTGTGCCCTCTGTAGCGGTCACTTGGTAACACTACCATATTGTACTTGCTGAGGCTGGACTCTATACAAGTGTGTGGCAACTCTGCCAATTATTCTAATCCTGCATTCAGTTACACTGATTGATAATGGCAATATGTTAATTATAGTATTTGTTCATGAATTGTGAATTCAGCAAGGAGGAACACATTGCTGCACAAAATGTTCTACTCACTTCAATATGCGCCCACCCACTTATTTTCTTTCCTGTTTTGATATTACAATCCTCTCATCTCTCCCAGAGCATTTTTAAAAATTATACTGGCAAAGTTGCTTTGACGGCACTGGTTCACTTTCATTAAGAGTCAGTTGAGTATACGTTTTCACCAGATTTATTAGAATAACATACAAACATGTGCATTGCTGTCCAGAATGTTTCCTAATATAAATAAACAAATGGATCCCATGGTGGTAATGTCAGATCAGATCTGAGATCTCTTTGTTTATTAACTTGGTAGTGACAGGCAACACTACTCCCACCATCCATCGCAATTCCGTCCAATGATATAGGCAGCAATACATTGAGAGAAGATCCATGAATCCATTTTGATGGGTCAGAATCCATGTAAATACAATCAATCAAGGCACAGCTGATACTGAGCAGCTGTGAATCTGCCTCACTTCCAAACAAAGTCTCATGTTCAGTTCCTAGTATCTCCTAGAGGGCAGTAGTTACAAACTATTTTATCCTTCTAAGAAAAGTACATGGCTATGTCAATGAGGCCCTTTCTGTGCTGTGCTATTTTCTGGATTATATCCCAGAATAGGGACCTGCCATTAATATGCTGGTGCAGACTACAGCAGACCCTGCCTGGGACCTGTCATAGTCCACACTAGCATGAGGATGGCGGATCCCTGTTTCAAGATAAAATCTGAATAAGGCCCAGTGCAGAAAGGGCCTGAGAGTGTAGCTTGACAGCAGGGTGTTTTTATCACCTACCTTGTTTAGAAAACAGTTGCCCAGTACAGCAGCTCAACCATCCCACTGCCTTGATAGATCAGGAAGAAATCAGTGTCCTGCTTAACAATTAGAGCTGGAAAAGCAACAGGAGAAAATGTCACCTAAGTGATCACTTGACATTAGTTCCTATCCTACTGAAACCCTTCTCCTACTATTTATTTGCTTGCTTGCTTGCTTGAATTTTTCTCCCACCCTATACCCAAATGTCTCATGATAGGTTACATTAAAAACCAATGAACATAAAAGGAGTTCTCACCACAGATGCATCCAGACATCATATACTTATTCTGCTATATTTTGATATTCTGGCATAATACATGGATATCTATGCTTTATTCCAGAATATCCAAATATAGTGGAATTATTAAGTGACGTCCAGATTCAGCCCAACTACCTCCTTGTAGAATTAATGAGAAAAATGTTACAGTCAGCTGCTGCACAGAGGTGGATGCATGCCTTTTCATAACTTCTACCACTGGGCCATCTAACTCTGGATCATATGCATTTATATGCCTTCATTGTGGATCTCAAAGCCAACTTGTTCACTTCAAAATGTTACTGCCTTAATGTACTTTAAAATCCTACAGTACAAAATATTATAAGGAGCAATGCAAAAATAAGCAGTGGGTGTCACGACAACTACAAACATTTACTGATGGAAGAAACATTTCCTCCACCACTGAGTTCATGTAAGAAACTACCTTGTGACAGAGTAGAGGGAGAATGAGGTTAAAAACAGCAATACCATCCTGTGTGTCCTACATGAAACACCTAGAACTGATACACAAACATTCTTCATTCTAATCTAATGGCCTCCGAATTCATCTTTAGACAAGACAGAGAACACAAATTGTTTAGTGATCAAGGGGCAATTTTGCACTTCCCTTCCTGTCCACTGGAGCATTAGTCACTTGTGAGCACTAGTCGCTTACAGCCTAAGCCCTGCACAATCAGTCATTCACCTGTGACCCAATCCCAGCACCAGTCCTCTTTAGGGCACCACCATTTGCTTTGCAGTGCCCTCCACTTGTGCGGCACCTCAGACGACCCTGGAGCAGTGGAAAAGGCGTGGATGCTTGCTGCTGGACACGTTAAGGTTAGTAAAGGTGTGGAGCACAATTTCATGCTCCACACCTAGTCCATGATTAAGGAAATTCTGGGAAGGCAGGGGGCATGATTAAAACAGGTGCGGCTTTCTTACCAGAGCTCTGCTCGTGCCACTGATTTTGACAAAATTATTCATGTGCAACCCCATACATGCATACTTTTCTCTCTTACTGCTACTTTTGCCATTTCTCATTCCAATACAACTTATTTTAACCTACTTTGCCCCCTGCTCCACCAATCACAGCTGATGACCACTGGATTAAAATTAATATTGAGATGACCTCAAAAAGTCATAAAAAGTACACTGCTGCTTTTGTGCTCACTGCATGCACAATGGGTGTCTTTACAATATTACTGTTGACTTGCCGGAATCCATAATTTACAGGTTCCACAGTGGGCACAGATTTAAGACTCCAGCAGTTCTTTTCACCCCAAAGGCGCGTGCATTTTTATAGAGTGGCAGAAAGGTAAGAGGAACATGGCAGCCTTCTTTTGGACCTCACTGGTCTTTGTCACATTGTGTTATAATGTTTTTTAAATCCTTAAATTAAGGGGTATGTTGTCTATGAGACAGACAGGTCACTGTCATTGTGTGACATGGGTGACTAGAGGTGATTTCATGTGTCAGCTTCTATTTGTGGCTTGACTATTGTAACTCTATAAAGTTATGTTCTTATGGTATAACATTCAAAGTATGAATAAACTAAATTTGAATATGCATTTGCTTTGTTCTAATGCCATTTGATCTGATGACAGAGAGCACATGTTCAAGCAATGACCATAACACTGTCGGTCCACACCCTCATTTATTCCCAAATCTTGAAGACAATGCTTATAATTTTGTTTTTAAAGAAATGTTTTCTTTTAGTTATGATCTAAGTATCTTTTCATAAAAAGTTGCACTGCACAACCAGCTACTGAGTGGACTTCTGTGATGATTTGAATGCAGCTGGAAAATAATCATTTGCAAAGATTCTTGATTTTGCTTATTATTAATTCAGGCATTGTGTCAGAATCACCACCCTTGGCTCAAAGTCAGGAACAAGGCTGAATATGGGCTTGTTCACACCACAGTGGCATGGTATAATAATGCAGAGGGAGGCATCCAAACTTCAAGTGCTGGTGCACTCCCCAACTGAACCACCAGTACTTGAAGCATGGATGGCCCAGCCTGGCCCAGCCCATATAGATCATACGGTAACAGCTGTGGCAAAATCCAGCTTGCAATGGAATGTTGTCATGGCAATCAGCCCAATTGTGCAGCCATAGCTGCCTTGACTCACCCACCCACTTGTAGGGATGTGCACAAATGCAATTTTCAGGATTCGATTTGAATTGAATATCCAAAAATTTGATTTGACCAAATTTGAGTAGAATTAATCTATTTGTTGCACTTATGAATGTCGACTACATTTGTATGTGCCCATACGCATCATTACACATCCCATACTCATCCGTATGCATCCGGACACATCCGTACTCATCCCATAGTTGTCCCATATGGATCCATACAAATGCGTAAGGATGCGGAAAAGTTGCATATCTGCAAGTACGCATCATGTACAAACCGGTACCCATGTAAATGTCTGAATAATTCAAATGAATAGATCCAAAATTTGAAATTTGTTCGAATCCTTAAATTTGAATTCATGGACATTCGATTTGAATTTGAATGTTGAAATTTTCAGATTCGATTGAATTTTGAATACCTTTGAATATCCGTGCACACTCCTACTCACTTGCACTTGTCACTAATCCTAGTCAGGGTAACTGGAGTGAGCCCCTGGACAATCAAGGGGCATTTTTGCACTTCCCATCTGCTGGATGGGGAGGGAGCGTGATTAACCAATGTTGACTAGCGCTGCACTAGTCAACTTTAGTCACTCCCAACTCCCTGACTGAATACTTACTTGAGTCTATTGCGGGGCCAGTCCTCTTCTAGGCACCACCATTTTGGCTGTGGCGCCCTCGGCGACAGTGCATGCATCAGCACCATTGCCATGATGACACTGACACTCTGTGCATGCACAGTCTTGTCTATGGTCATCTGAGGTGCCCGCACGCTTGTGCGGCACCTCAGACAACCCCAGATTATGCTATGATCAGGGTTGTGCCAGATACCAGGGTTGTGCTAGGTGCCCACTTGCACCCAGGGGTCCATGCCGCCACCCCCAACCCCCACGCAATCCACTTGCCTTGTCTGGCCTCAGGTCTGATGTCTTCTCGTGGCCTAGCAGAGTAATCTGCCACTCTCTGTGTAGATGTGTGCTTCAATAGCTCAGCTTCATGCTGACCTGACATGATGAGTGTCAGGTCAGTGTGGAGGCAATCTGCGGGAGCGTGCACCTGTGCACAGAGTGCATATCAGTCTGCCAGGCCATGAAAAGACCACATTGGAACCAAGGCCCGACAAGGTAAGTGAATCGTGCAGGTGGGAAGAACCCCTCGGTTGGGGGGGGTGGCTAGGGGGACTATGTGGGCTGCTGCAGTCCGATTGGGACTGCAATAGCAGGCATGGCAATGGGCAGGCCATCCTGCTCTCACCCCACCCCCGACAGGGCCTGCTAGCTGTTGGGTCAAAATCTGCTCAATGGCAGAGGCCTGGGGGCAGGGCCTGCAGCTGTCCCTGCTGGACAGCTGTGGGATGGCCTGGGACAGCCTGGAATGCCCTTGTCCAGGTGTAGAGCACAATTTAGGCTGCCCTAAATGCTCTGTCCCAGGGTTTGCCTAATTGTGTTCCACCAGCCTAGTGCAAATAGGCCTCTGGTATATGAAGCATTCCAATCATGATCCATTTCACAAACCCTTCCACTGAGTAATAACACAATCCAAGGTTTTCAAAGCAACCAGAATTCCCAGGTTTTCTTTTCTAGATTCCTGTTAACCAAGAGTAAGAGAAAATGTTGGTTCTACAAGAAAGACAAGCATTCATGGCCCTGACGGTAAAAAAGACAAAGATGGCAGTGCAGTGGGCATAGTACTGACACATTGATGGATGAAGCCCTCATTCAGTTGTCACCTTCACAGTTTGCTTTTTTGTGACACGGGGCTCAATTAATAGACTGACTTGCAAGTTCTTTTAATTCTTTGAGTGGCTCTTTTCATTACAGCGTATACATCAAATCCTATGAGCAGTGCTATAAAGCATGTCATGTTTAAGCCCATCGTATTGAGAGATCTGTAGGAGCGCCGCTAGCATCCACATAACAGAACAGTGCGCTGAAGCAGTGTATAAAATATTTTGAATGGAAAAATAATGAGGATTATCATTATATAAGAGAAATGAAGGCATCTTCCATCCAGCTTCTGAACACTACTAAAATTATTCAGTTCAGCATCAACTGTTATTGGCAACGTATAGTCTTTCTGCACAAGTCAGACTACATGTGCTAGAGTTCTCCAGCTGTACTACCCTGAGGTGTTTTGATTTCTGTGATTTTTCAAATAAGTTATTAGGACTGAAAGGGAGGAAGCACGTGGATAAGCAAGCCAGAAGGAGTTGTGCAGAGTTCCAGGGAGAAAGCGGGGCTGGGGCAGCATTGTGGCTTTTGCTTAGGTCACTGATTGCGAGATCAAAAACATATTCCTTCCTAGGTTTATACCAGACCAGATATGCAAAATCTGCTCTCAACTGTCTTCTACCAGATTGCACCGTCACTGATGGACCTTCCAATTTGAAAAAAACATATTGACTTGCTCTGTGATTTTGGACAGAGTGTGAGAATTATGAGCATTTTGAGTTATCTTGTGAGGTTGAATCCAGAAGTCAGTTACTTATTCAGCTACATTTGGATATTCCAGAATACACAAAAATGCTGGAATGGATGCAGCCTAATTCTATTAATCGCAGACAGTCAATACCCATGTATGGCAAATACAGTCTGGCAGCTGTTTTACTCTTAAATGTCCCCATGAATATCCTCAAACAAGAGAATTCATGAAATATAACTTTTAAAGCTCAACAGACTTCAACTCCTCCAAATTTGAAGACCAGAAATTAGATGATAAAGTGAAGGTCCTGTAGACCTTCCTCATGAGTATCATTTATACCAGGTAAATAACCTGGTATTTTCTGCACTGGATTTTATGCCTGCCATAGGACCATACTCCAGGATATATCAGATAAACACCAAGTGCAGAAAGGGCTTTAGAAACTTGGGTGTATGTAAATGTGTTTTGGGAACCCTACCTGCAGAGTTCCAGTGGAGGAACATTTTACGAAACTTGCAATATCTCATTTTCCCAAGTCCTGAGAGGCTATGGCAGTGTCTTAGGTGCTTCCACTTGGAATCTGCCCATTTTTTAGTACACAGACTTTTTTTGGAAGCAATTTTATTTTGTATATATAATGGAATTTTGGAGAACCACTCATGTAATATCATGTAATATCATGTAATATCATAGGTTCCTTGATTCCATATTTGTAGATTCCTAAACCACGAAGCTTTTGAGGAAGCAGTTGGTTTATTTTTCTACCTTTACAGTAAGTACACATCAGATCCTGAATCTTCAGCACTTTACAACACCCTACAAAGTCAAAATGTGTGAGGCTCATTTGGCAAAGAAGTGTGAACTGAACCAGTGGGTTTGGACCAGTAAGGCCTCTGGTTCAGACTATGGCAAGGCATGTTCTGGAGTAGTGGTGTTTGCATAATGGCACTGGTCCAGACTGTCCCTCATACCAGCTGCAAAATTCACATGAAGCTTCAGGGCTGGGCTCCAAGGGCTCCAAAGGGCTACGAACAATGATTTCTAGCTTCAGAGCCCCTGGAAATCCTATTTCAGTGTGTCCCAGACCAGAGCATCCCACCCTGGCCCAGAATAACAAAGGTGAAGGGAAAAGATACCTTATGTGGTTTCTCAGTCCGATCAAGGAATGATTTAGGAAAGTTGTCATGAGGGGAGCTCCAGGATGAAGTACCTGCATGTGAAGAAGCTTTTTCCTTGCAAGAAACAGCTCTTCCCATCGAGAAGCTCCTCCCACAGTGACTGTGCATATTGCAGGTTGACCCTGCACCACATGTGAACCTACCTTCACTGGAGCCAGAGCCACTAGGTCTCTGGGCAGGTCCATCTGAACCTTTTCCTGTGCTGAAGCGGCATGTGATGCGCTACACAAAGCAGTTTAATATTGTCCTATTTCCTGTGCTTGATAACACAGAACTCCACTGAGGGGACCAGTAAGCTCTTCAGCCCACTATGCTATCTAAGGGCTACAGCAGTGCTTATTATGACAACGTGGCAGTAAAAGAGTGTAGTGTCTGTGGACACCATGCATTCTCTTCCTGTATGTTGAATGCATAACAGGAAGGCAGTGTCATGCAGATACTGGACACTCATAACGCATCCAAAACTCCATATGGAAATTGTGTGCATCCAACCTCAGTTGAGTTTTGCCACTGTTAAAGCAACTTTGCAATTCTCTCAAACCTCTCCCAGATCAGACTCCACCCCCACCCCCCAATTCATATAGCAAGAGAGCTTGCTCTTGTCCCATACTGCAGCACAGTTTATCCATGTATCCAGATACTGTATGGACATTCAGAGGCCAGTTCAAATGAACCTGTGGTATCTAGGAAAGACTATTTTTTTGCTTCTTAAAGTATGAAATAAAAGTGATATAAAATATGGTAAAGTAGTATTTAATTTCCTCCTGCTTCCTCTTTTTATCAAAAAGAAATTGTCTTCTTCTAGGAGGAAAAACTACACCACATAGAGTATGTTTTTCACTCCTACAGGCCTACACTATGAAGAAGGTACAGTTAAGCAAGGCATTCCCTGAAATGGTAATGAAGTGCAGCCAAAATAGAGATAATTATTTTAATTAATGGTAATGATTTTAACGGTTGAACATTTTAACTAATTAATTATGATTGATTGCTTGTTCCTAATCAAGGAATGTGATTCAAAGTTCTAATTGAAAAACTGAGAGTAGTGAGTACTAAATCGGCTATGATGTATTTCTCCTGAAAGAACTCGTTTTCGTTCCAGATATAAAAATATTTTAAAGCAGGATTCCTTATTAATTCTAGACAGCATAACACATGGAATAAGTGATCTCGCTTATACATCTTTATCCTCTAGAGGCTTTTGAGCCCATAATAAACAATGAAGAGGTTTCTATTAAAAGTAGGCCAGGCATGCTTCTGAGATTGGTTGGGTGCATGCCAAGAAAAATTAGCTTGGTAAGGAAAGACATCCCTTGATACAACTGCACTTCAAGCCAATAACAACACTGAGTAAAAGACTTAATAATATCTACAAAACCTACCATCATCTCAAAAACACAGCAGTTAACTGGGGAAAAATGATTGTAAAATGAACCTACATTCATTAGTATTCATATGAAACAAGTACGCAATTTGGCCAGCAACAACTGGCCATGTAAAACAGCTTTGCTACTGTGAAGTGGGTTCTTCTAAAAATATAAGTAGAATAGCACAGTTTTGCCTGCAGCTATTGTTTTGATTTATACATGTTTGGTTTTTCTGCCTCCTTTCTTTGGTTCTGATCTTTCAAAAGAGAACAGGTTAAGAAAAAGCAGCAATAAAAGCAACATAGAACAGAAGCACCTTTAAGATGATAGTGTATGGCATTCCCCATCTTATCTTTTCTAACCTAGAATGGTTGTGATAGGGAGGAGGCACAGACTAGTATCTGAAAAATCCCACCTGTGAACCATCTGTAAACTCTCTAATTTGCCTCAAAGACCCTTTTACTTACTCTGTGTGAACGTGGCCTAAGAAATCTGAGGTGATACGAAGGAAGACAATCCCAGAGTATCAAACACTATTCTCCTCTCCTCCATTTTATTCTTATAACAATTCTATGAGCGTTACAGCACCTACTTTGGACTACTTTAGCATTGTTTCTGCATATATGAAGGATCTTTAGGACTACTGATTTGACTGATAACTGGCTTGACTGATAACATAAAAGGATCAGGAAATACTTAGCTGATCTTAATACATGGTTTCTTAATTAAAATTTAAAAGGTAAACAGAGAATACCATTGATATAAGTCAAGCAGCAATAATAAAATCAAGCAGCAAGAAAAACACTTTCAGTGTGGGTAAATTAGTCAAATGGTAACCTATAGCAAAGAAACACTTGGCAACATATAACTAATAGCAAGATACTTTTAGACTGTTAGCATTTAGCAAGAGAAGAATGTAGTAGTAGACCCAGAGACCAAAGGCCTGTTCACACTTGGCTTTATTCTGGAACATTTCCTAAAATAGGACCCCCCTGTCCACATGCTAATGCAGGCTCCAGCAGGACTCACCTGGGGCCTGCTGTAGCCTCCACTAGCATGTGGACAGGAGGGTCCTATTTCGGGAAATGTTCCAGAATAAAGCCAAGTGCAAACAGGCCCCAGAGTTCAGCTCTTGCAGTGACAGAAGGAAGCAATGGACTTTAAGGTAATTAAAAAAAAAAAACTTCTCAAACATACATCCGTGGACCCAGAAGACGCAAAGGATCATGAATTGAGGGACTCGCTTATTCTTATAATATGAATACTACCCTTAAGACAAATGGGAAACTGGGCTGTTCATGCAGGAAATGGAATAACCAAGGAAATTACGCAACATTCAGGTTGTCCAGGTCATGTGAACAAGTACTAATCCCATCAGGTATTCCATTTGGGCACATTGCCTTGCAGCTGTTCTTTCCCAAGATGTGAACACATGACAGTTTAAGGGTTACTTTCCTATAAAAAGTTGTCAGGGTTAACACATTACAGGAAAAACAGGCAGGATTGGAGATTATGAGTCAGCAGACCTAGGAAGGGAGACATCCACAATGAAAGTGTGAGTTCCAGTTATTTTCCCTTGAACGGGATTCTGACCTAAGTGCAAGTCCATTGCTGGAAATGATATCTGGCACTTTCCAGTCCAGATCCCAAGGTTCTGGTGTGGGAAATAAGTTCAATATACAACATGAAGTAGAAGAGGCAGCAAATGGTACAAGGTAACCCAGTATACTTCCATACATGAGTGGGTTCCAGTCTGATACTCTAACCATTAAACTATGGTGCCTTTCAAAACACAATATTTGCAAAGTACACCTTGAATCTACCTTGTGACATTTATGCTTTTATGGCGTTACTTGCTCTACTTCCAGTTGGAGTCACCACTTCACACCCCATTAGCTCCACAGTATGTCACTGATTTCTAAATATCCCAGATTGTCTAGAAGGGTTTCTAGAAACTGATGCTGTCAAGCCTACCATGAAGTTTACGGGATTGTTGGAATTATTGTACTTCATTATCATGTAACTTGCAGGTTTTGTGTTACTTGACATATGCTATAGCTTGTATAATCAAAGAAATACATGTTTGGACTGTCTTTAGAAGAGACTGAGAAGGCACCAGCCTGGCTGCAATGTGGGAAAAGATGTACCTAACACTATTGAAACTCGTTCTCCATCAATTATCTTAATTAGAAAATTTTTGATTTAAAGGACTTCAAAGTTTAGAACTGTATTAAATTTTGTCTAAACATATAAATGATCACACTGTTCTTGTTATATTATCTGTAATTGTAAGAAAAATGTTAAACACTTCCTTAGATTTATGTTACTATAGTTTAGGTTAATGTTGAATTGAATGTTGAATTGAAATGTTGATTGTTGTCGATTACTTGTTTTTGTTCCACAATATAATGTACTGTATTGTTTTAAAATAATTAATAAAAGGAAACGTGGGCATAGATATACAACTCTTACACCATCAGGCCAGTTCCATGGTGCTGAAACACCCCTGTGAAAATCATTCCAAACGGGGGGAGAGGGAGAGAGAGAGAGAATATTGTGGACAGATAGCTAACCCTAATGGCTGACTACTTCAGATTCAAAACACAGCAAATAATCAAATTGACTAGAGACTATAGTGCCATCCATTGGCTAAAGTACAAATCCATATACATAGAATGACACATTAGCCAGGAAATGCACAAAGAAAGTGTACGAATGCATTATAATTCCAAAATAGAACAAGTACTGTATTCAGTTTTGTGGAGCAGTACTACAGACAATGTAGTGTCAAAGCTATGACTTTTCTACTTCCTGTTTTACTTCTTGTGCAGGCACTTCTGCTTCTGAGGAAGCAGCTGATTAGAAATGTCCTTTTAAAAATATTCTTAGCCTGCATTTATTACTTGTACATTACAACTAGCTGACATCCCCTTGCTTTTCATCATAGCACCTAATACGGCTGAATGACCCAGATTCAATCTGGAGCTTTCTATTTTAGGACAGCTTGTTTTCAGAATCTTTCCCAGCCTTAAGTGTCAATATATAAGATCACAAAAAGAATAGAAATGAGGGAAACGGTATCATTGCAGAGAACAAATATTGCTTTCTGTTGTTAGTATTGTCTGTTGAAGGAAAACAGATTCCATCACCTTGTTTGACATTTAAGCATCATCCCCCTTGTTACACAGTATGAGATTAAGCAATTACAGTGAATGTTTTTGTTATAGTGCTAGTATCAGTGCAAAGTTGCTAGCCCACTTATTTCTAGTTCTGTCAGTAACAGCTTAGAGATGAGGACTGTGAATTTCCCGTTCCCATTTCCCTTGAAATATAGCAATATTCATTTACAAAATCTCTATCAAATATATTACAAATCTCAGTGACCAAGAGCCTACAGCAAGGTTCTATAGACAAACAATAAAAAGGTTTGATTTAAGGATGTGCACAAATATTCAAAATATTTGTTATTTGTACAATTTCGGACATGTGTATCCAAATTCATTGTCCAGACATTTAGATTTACAAATTTGGACAAATACCGATATCGCGAGTTATTCGTATGAATAATTTGGACATTTATATCTGTATGTCTACATATGCATTTCATACGTACCCGTACACATCTCATATGCATCCATACACATCCGTATGGGATGAAAACAAGATTCATATAGAATCCATATGTACCCGTACAGATACAAATGCCCCAATTATTCATATGAGTACATGCACATGTATTCGTATTGATTTGAATGTCCGGACATTCGCTTTTCCTTATTTGTATGAATTTGGATTTTCAAAATTTCAATTCATTATGAATTGAATGTTGAAAATTGCACTTGTGCACACCCCTAGTTTGATTATCCCGCTTCAAAGGGGACTTGCAGGGCTTCATTATGGGGAATACTTCTGTACACATGTTTAGCAGCACTTTAAGAGACTAGATATTTAGTTTGATTGTTGACCAGGTTAATCCCAGACGAGGGGGAACTGACTTGGCTGACTTTGATATGTTTATTTTATTGGAAGTATAAAGCCCAAAGAAAATAACTTTATTAAACAGAAATAATATCAAAGCTGGGTGTATTAGCAAAATATCAGCAGCAACTCGAAGAGCAAGATTCACAAAGAGGATCAAGCAAAGACCAATCTCAATAGTTGTGAAAAGAAACTTAATTCTGATTGAGCTGTCAGCATTCCAGCAAGCCTCTCCAGCGGTGGTTAGGTATAGGTAGGGCAAAGGGAGAGAGTCCAGAAACCTCAAAAATAATTAGTTGTAGATGCCTACTTGGACATTGCAAGATGAGATTAGACACTCAGAGGCCAGCTAACTGTACCCTGCTAGCATCAGGCAGTTCCAAGTTGACTCATCCCAGAACGTGGCAACAGTGAAACAGCTCAATGGAAAGGTGATACCTATGTTGCAATGGATCCTGGGTGAACCAAAGACATGCTAGTGGTCCTTGATGGATGCACAGATAAGTCAAGGACACTAAACAGAAGTGGTCACCTACACTTATTAGGGATGTGCACAAATATGTCATGTTTGCAATTTGTATGAATTCATACAAGTTGGAACATTTGCCTGCAAACTGAATGTATTCAGCCTTACAACCACCACCACCCCAGCCATACACCCTTACCTTATCCAGCTGCCACCACAGTGACCTCCTCCAAAGCTCAACTAGGCCTTCTGGAGGTACATGCACAGACACCACCCTCCATTCCAAGAATTGTGGAACATTGCATGAGATTTCCCAGAATTTCTGGATTGGGGGCAGCCTCTCCAGCTCCATGTGCACCTCCGGAAGGCCTAGCTGAGACTCAGAGGAGATCGTGATGCAGGGGAGGTGGTGGCAGAGGCAAAAGGTGAGTGCAGGGGAGAGAGGCAAGATGGGAAAGGAGTAGGGATCTGTATGAATATTTGACATATTCAAAATTCAAAGGCAAAACCATTCACTCACAAATCAACTAGATCCGGCCTTTGTCAAGCTTCATAGAAGCTTCCATTAAGGCTACATCTTCCCAACCCTGGTCTCCCCTCTCCCCAGACCATGCGACCACGACTACGATTGCAAGTACTGCATATGCTCAACTAGGCCTTCTGGAGTTATGTGCAGACTTCCCACTTCCAGTGTGATTCTCAGATGTGAGAGGTGCGTGTGCAACACCCCTAGCCTGCTGTTCCCCCCATACTTTTGGCCACACAGCCACCACCATTGCTATTGCCATGTACCTTTGGATACATGGCAATCACCATTGTCACCACAGCTGCGATGTGTGCCTTGTATGTCCAAATGGGATTTGGGGAGTTGTGCGCACTCCTCTCACTTCCAGGAACTGCAGTGATTCTCGGAAGTGAGAGGTGTGTGTGCAACTATGGGTAGCCTATTTGGGCTTGCAAGGTGTATGCAGTGGCCATACTACCAAAGGTAAGTGGAGGGGAATGGGGGCCCAGGAGTGGGACATCGCTGTCATTTACAGGCACCTCACAAGCCAAAATAGCCCTTCAGGAGTTACACGCACACCTCCCACTTCCGGGAATCACTGCAGTAGGAGGATTTGTCTGAAGCTTCATGCACATCCCTAGAAAAGAGGGATGGAGGGTTCACTTTGTGCTTGAACATTGAACAGATGTTCACACACACAGAACCCCCCCCCCAATTCACCAGAGGGGTTTGCATGAAACCAAATGTTTGAGCTTTGTGTACATCCCTCTTACATACTCAAATGTGCTGTCAAGTTGTGGGACCAAGTATTTGGGGTAGAAATGGATTTATACAAAATATTGGCAGACATTCAGGCTTTCCAGAACAGGTAAATAAGTTGCAGTGATTAAATCAACAATTAGTATAATCTGGCAGCTGCCTTGCTCAGAGTAGGGAACAAAAGGAATGTGCACAAAGCACACACACACACTTCAATTTGATTCATATCAAAAGGGACAATGCTTGGCTTCCTATGAAGCCCCACTCTGAGAATGTAGGGGGCTTTACCTTCGCTCACAAATGTCCATCAAATGTTCCCATGTGAAATAAACCTCCCATCCCTCCCTTCCCTTCCCATCCTGCCATGCCCCCCACTCACCTGTTGCTGCTACTGCCCAGCCTCTGCTGCCATTCATGCCCCCATTTGAGGCTCAAGTAGGCCCTGCAGTGGTGCATGTGTAGCTTTAGAGGCTCCACAATTCCAGAATGAGGAAGGCCTCTAAAGCTGTGCATGCCTGAATATGCCCCTTAGCAGAGTCCTCTACAGCAATGCCTCTCAGGTTTCTTCAGAATACCCACCACCTTAGGTGTGGATCCTGCCCATGACACTGGAACATGTGAGTCCACAGGAATATCACTGCTGAAATGTTCATTTTCACCCATCAGAACCAGGACCTAGTATACAACAGACCACAACCATATTCAGGCATGCAAATGTTAGAATTCAGTCACGGCACTGTTTAGCTCCCCTGCCTCATGGTCCTTATCTTCAAGCCATCACTATTTTTTTTAACATAGTCAAAGCATTAGACCTTTTTTTATTAGAATAGTTTCTCCTGTCTAGACACCCATTTTGTAACTTTGCTACATGCAAATCCATAGTAGATAGCTTTAAAGAGTCTCCATTGTACTAGTTCTGCTATCCCTGAAAGTAAAAACTAGTGAACCCAAAGCCTATATTAGGAAGCTTAAGCCAATTCTCTCTAATCAAGTGAAAGGGATAGGGTCAAAGTGGGGAAATGAGTAATATTTATCCACACACATATTAAATATACAACTGAAGCAGTTCTGCAATTTAACAGAGCACAGAGGTGAATTAGAAGAAAATAATTGTATTGTGAAGACTACATGGACTTCCTGGAGTGCTTAATAGGTAAGAATGGCTGCTGCTGTTTAACTAAATCCAGTCTATGCAATATCTAATTAAAACTGATGTGCTTATTTAGTTTCCAATTCATCACAGGTGGGCCCACATTAATGTGAAGATGAAAGTAAATTACCAGCATTTGGCAATCTCAATGAATGTCATTCATATTATTAGTTCAAATCTAAAAATGCATTTTAAAAATATGGTTCATAGATAGTACGGTGGCTTTCTGGAACCATAAGCCATCACTGACTGGAGCTGGGAAAGAGTTAGGAACTCACACACAATAGACCTAACTTTGCTACAAAAACTCTCAATTAATGTTCCTTATATAATTTTACCAGTTAAATGTGCCTTTAGGCAAAACAGTCTTCACCCACATCCCTATGATTAATATCACTTGGGATAGGTTGTTTAGCTTGGCCCACCTCTTTCTTGCTCCTCCAAGTAGAATCTCATAAAAATTTCAGATCATTTAATTGTAACCAGCTTTTGCAATCACACTTCAGAGAGCTTCCTCCCGCCACTTTTCATTTACTTCCCAAACCCCTGGCGGAATGTATACAGATTTCCTCAGGATCAAAGAGATTTTTGGTGCTTTGCTGATAATCTTCTTACTAGCATTATGACTGCACACATTAAATCAGGGGAAATTACAGAAGATAGAACGATATAAAACAAATGAGAGATTTTAAAAAACAAGATCCAGTTGATGATAACAACTAACCACTATCCTGCATCGTATTTGTTCATCTCAATGGAGCTTATATGGAAGATAATACTCACTGGATTACATCAATGAGTGAATAAAGCATCATTTTTCCTTAGTGCAAACAGAGCTTCAGAATTCTGTCATTCTTCATGTCCACCAGGAAACTGCAGGTAAGAACTGAGCATGGTTACATGTAAGAAGAGTGGGAATTTAGAACAGGATTTGTAAGTCACTCCAGTTCTCACTGGCCATGCAACTGCAGGAATGAATTTTCCTATTAGGGAATGCATCCACACAGTAAAAACATGGCTCAAAAGCTTCTTAGAGGTGGTAGCGCTCACACACGAGTGTCCTTGTCCATATCAAAGGCCAGAAAATGCATGTGAAGAATGCATTCTCTGGCTCTAATGTGGATTAATGTTGGGATGGGAACACTAGCATGCTACTAGTTAGTTAGGTCCTCTCATGCTAAGTAGCATATCAGGCAACAAGATTTTTCCAGCGACTCGAATCAACAGCCAGATTAATGGCTTAGTTCCATTTTACAAAATATCTGTTTGAGATATTTTAGAAATGTTCAATGCCAGGTGTTATGTGGCTTTTCCTGTGACCTTCAGGTAGAACCCATGTCATTGCAATTTGGGGGATTTGCTCATTGTCCATCCGTAGAACATAGCTTGCGAATCGTAGTCATCTTTCAGCAATGATTTTATGCAGGCTATGCAGTAGGGATGTGCACGAAAATTCAAAAATCCAATTTGAATCTGACAAATATCGACATTTGAATTCAATTTAATAACATTTGAATGTAGACATTTGAATGAATTTCAGATTTCTGAAAATCTGATACGATATTCGAATGATTCAAATGTGCAGATTCATATGGATCACATACGAATTTGCACAAAAATTATACATATTTGTGCTGATAATACGGGATGAAAACGGGATGCATACAGGATAAAATGGGATGTATATGGAATGCGCACAGATTCATATCAGATACGAATGTTGTCGATATTTGTATCTTTAAATACGAATCTAGCATTCAAACGTACAGATTCAAATCAGATTTTTTGAGATTTGGATTTTTAACATTTGAATCAAATTGAATTTTCGGATATTCGACTCAAATTTGAATGCAAAAAAGCTATTCATGCCCACCCCTACTGTGCAGGCCACTTCTTCATAAGACTTCTTCATTTGTGATGTGGTTGTAATATTTTATTTTAAAAATCCACCTCAGGCACCACTGATGAAAAACATTTAGCTTATGTGCTGATTTTGTTGACATTTTCCAGGTGTATGTAGCCATTGATAAAATGATTGATGCATAAAGCCATAACTTAATGGATGTGGAGACTGATGTTAATAGCCATATATGATGCAGTTTTTTGAAGACTGCAGAGGCTTTCCCAATTCTAACATGAATGTCCACATCCGTGTCTCCATTATTGCAGACGAGTCTGCCCAAATATGTAACGTGGTCAACATCTTCTAGCTCATGTTGTCCCACTGTAATTCAGTTAGCTACATTTAAATTCTCATCATTTATATGCATCATCTTTGTCTTGTCTGTATTTATTAGCAGTCCCATGCTACTGCCTCTATGTAAAGCACTTTTAAACTGCCATTTTTAAATGTGTGTAGATTCAGCATAATTTTCATCATAAGCTACTTTGGTAGATTGCAGAAGGACTGGCTTCAGGTTATGCACTTGATTTCATAACTAAGCAATGATCTGAATTTGGATCTATCTAGCTCACACCATCGCAGGAAACTGAAGATCTGGAGCGGATCAGGCATTCATACTTCAAGCACCCAACCCATGCCAAACTTAGCCGACACTCCTCTAAATGTCAAGTGTGAACACCACTGTCCTAGTGGCAACCACCTCACCACAACAATGGCCATGTGCACTAGCTATTGCCACAGCAAACCGGTGACACAGTATGCAACTCCAGGTGCTCCGCCCCATCCCATGCACCCTTCACCCGGAAGAGGTGAAAGGCTGTGTGCCAGAGTGCATTAGACACATCCTAGCGGCAGCTAGTATAACTGTGAAACATTTTTTAGTGCTCCAGCATGGGTATCCAACCAGGGTACCATCCAGCATGTGCAGAACTACTTTCAGGAGAGAAGTGGCTCCTTGCAGTGCATATGCTCCATTCAGGAGCATCCCCAGACTGGTCTTTTCACCCAAGTACAAACGGGCCCTGAGAATTCATTCACTTTGATGTACTGAAGTAGTTAGGAAAGAACACAAGATGCAAGCCTAGAAATGAAATGGTTTGGGGAACTCACTTAAAATTAGCTGATATACCAGACCAAGAAGCAGACTAGGATCCTTTGTTCCTCATGCTGCTGTGACCCAAGGAAGACCTTGGAAAGGATCTCCCTTAAATCCCAGCAGCATGGAGAAGGGATTCTCCTACTACGCTTGCTGATCTAGTTAACTGGACAATGCAGAATCACCCTGAGTAGACGGCTTAGAAAATGATCTCCCTATCTCACTAATATGTCTCCATATCCTCTAAACAACTTTCCCTTTCCCTTTATTTCTCTGGATCCACACACAAAGAGATGGAAAGGGCAGGAAAACTTATTCCCTTCCACCACCCACCCAGCATCCCTCCGAATATCCAGTCATTCTGAGAGTCACTCAGATAACACTCTATGGCTCTGTCCCCAAGCAATTTAAAGCCTTCTAAAAATTTTCTTTTGCCTCTGAGCGCCCCCATGCCCGGCTTTTCAATGAGCTTCCAGCGCTACAAAAGGAGGCAAATCTGCGACAAAAAAAGTGCACTTTAAAGAAGAGTTCCAGCACTCTTTTTGGAAGTCACGGGTTTTCCTGGCAGCATTTACCATGGGGACGGTCCGTGGCAAAAGGGGCGGGGATTGCTGCCTGCACACACAGCCATAAAACATTCACACATCTCCCAGAAGTTCTTTCCCTTTCTAAAGCTCAGAACTTTCAAAGAGCCAGAATAGTGCAGAATTGCAACATTGTTGCAATTGTTATCAGGTGTGAAGTGGTGGATTGCTACAGTTACCACTGCTCTACTGGGTGGATTTTGACAGTGATCTGTGAAAGTGTTGAGAGTGAATGAGCTAACGATCATGCGGCTGATGACTGCAGCCACTGCCTTTGTCAGCACCAGAAGCCATTTTGGGGGGCGGAGATCTGGGAGACGAACAGAGAACCAATGGCTATTTTTCCTTTGAACTTGTCAGGAGTTTCTTCCTGGTTGTGGCCGCGCAGAGTGCAGTCCCTCCCCATTCCTGGCGGCACCCTATAAACAAAAGAGGGGGCAGGGAGAAAAAAATGCAGGCAAGCAAAACACGCTTCCATGGGGATGGAAGGTGTGTTTTAAACACATGTTTTGTTGAGTCTCATGCGGACACTTATTCTGGAATTGCACACCACTTTTAAAGTCCGCTTGAATAGAGTGATGGTAGAGGGAAACTAGAGAGGCAAATAAGTCATTTGGGGATGCAGCCTATACTGGTATACTGTACTCTTCCAAGCACCTCACCATTGATTCCAACTAGCACAGATCAGGTATGCAGAGAACTCAGTTATTGATGAATGGGGGTACTGAGACCTGGAAGAGGGTATTAACAGTTGGAAAAGGGTGTTGTGTGGATTACAGTTAAAGGCAAAGAAAAATTAATGAGTTTATAAAGCGTGCCTTTCATTTGGGGTGGTATGTCAGTATGTCTACTTTGAATGCATCCTGCATAAGCTATTGCAATGGCCAGGATGCTCCTTTTGTCCTTTTAGGCATTCGCTAGTTTGATTTTCCAGGCTCTAATGGCTTTGCAGGTCTTACATGGATGCAAAAGATTTTGCCCTGCCCACCATCACCCCAGGGGTTCCATTTCTGGAACCCTTTGCCAGGGGGCAAGAAATATGCTTTCAATGACAACACACACAATGGATTTCTACATCTGAGCCAGCAGAAGGTGGAAGAAGGATTCACAACAGTAGTAGCATTGACACGCCACTGATTAGAGATTAAGTTTTCTCCAATACTGTCTCCACCCAACCACGGAGTGTCGTTTTGAAAAATCATTTGCGGTAAATGGAGGGAAAGGACCGATGAGGCCAGAAAATTGGTAGAAAATAATAGGGAAAAAGGACTGTAATCTGATGAGGGTAATAACCCCTCCAAACTAGTGTCCTACCGCATTAGATTTCCCATGAAATTATTTAAAACAGCAGGGAATCAAACATCCCCACAGCATTAACCTCTAGCTTGTGCTTACTGAAGGAAATCATAAGGATATTTATGGGTCTCGATCAGCAAGGGAACTTTGTGTCCCCAGACGGAGCCATAGAATCCATGAACATTGCCTTCCCTCGAAAAAGAACAGAATTCCGCTTGTTCTTTGACTCAGTACAGTCAAAATTGATCTTTCAGACCAGTGCCTTAGGCGGGGTGCAAACCATCACTTACTATTTTTGTCCTTTTTTTTTTGTCCAGTTGTTATGGATTTTCGTGCTTCCTAATTCATTCCAATAAAGGAGTGATTTAAATGCAACCAAGCTTGGAAAAAGAGTTACCTGTGCTTTATAATCTCTTTTGGGTAGCTATATTGTATAGCAAAGTGGAAAGCTGGTGATGACTTACATTTGTTGGAATAGTTTTTCACTCGTATCTATACATATGTAACTAAAGCAGAAAGGAGGAATGCCTCCAGTTATGGGGAAAGTTTTGTGCCCCTAAAAACATTAAGAGCAAAAAAGAGTTCATTACGTATGTTTTTTTCAAATATATTTATTTATTTAATAAATTTATATCCCACCCTTCACTGAATGGTCCCAGGGCAGGTTACAATATGAATAAAACATATGAAATAATAAAACAGAATTAAAAATATCACCCCCTTCCTCCCTCCCTAACAGGACAGCACCCTGAGGAAGCTATTTAAATGCCAAAAGCCTGATTGAAAAGATATGTTTTCACCAGGCACCAAAAAGTATACAATGTAGGGGCCTGGCAAACCTCCAGAGGGAGGCTGTTCCAAAGTCTAGGGGCCACCACAGAGAAGGCCCTCTTGTATGTCCCTATGCCTCATACTTGCAAGAGAAGGAACTACAAGAAGGCCCTCCCCTTGAGATCTCAATGCATGGGCAGGTCTATATGGGAAAAGACACTCCTTTAGATACCCAGGGCCCAAGTCATTTAGGGCTTTAAATGTTAGTATCAACACCTTGAACTGGACTCGGTAGCAAATAGGTAAACCACTGCAGATTATTTAAGACCAAAGTGATATGAGCCCAGCAGACACTCCTGTCAGAGTCAAGCTGCTGCATTCTGCACCAGTTCAAGGGTAGCCCCACACAGAGCGCATTACAGTAGTCTAATCTAGAGGTTACCAGAGCATGGGTCACTGTGACCAAGTTATCCCGATCCAGGTATCTGTTCACATTAAAGATTTCTCATTTAAATTCCATCCTGTGAATGCTAGAGCATGGTACAAAGGATAATTTTTTTAAAAAAAAAAAAAGGGCCCTTTCCACAGTGATTTTTAGTGTGGAGTCCAGGAAGGATTCTGCATGTTATCACAAGCAGCCCTTGCCCCACACCCTAGAATGATCTATCCACATATGATGAACCCAAATGGTATCCTATCCTACCTCACCTTGATATGAAGGTTTAAAAGTGGACTAGTGGCAGATCTTCAGGAAGTGCCACCAGAAATAGTGAGGTGCTGAAATGGGCTGTCCTAGAAACTTTGAAGGCCATCGAAGAAAGTTCCTGGCCTTCAAAGGCCCCAGCACTGGCTTTGAGGGCAGACCCAGGCTTTGAAGTTGGTGGTCAGGGCTGAGACAGGATGGGCCATCTGAAATGCAGCAAACCATTCCAGTGTGAAATGGGTTGTGTGTCTCAGAATGTAGCATCCTTTTGAGATATGGAGGAGGGTACATAAATAGCTTATATAGTAACTAATGGCCATAGAAACAAGGTCTACAGAAAGTATTATCTTTTTAAAAAATAAAGGACAATATGAGGGAAGTAGAGAGGAAACAGTAGGATGGGAAGTTTCTACAATCATGAGTCATGACCCCTCTCTGATAGTCTCTGTTTCTTCACCACAAGGTTGTGACCTATCTTGCCAGAGGAAAGTGGGGAAGAAACAGATTCTCACTTTCTAACAGTGAGAACATTTGTGAAGGTTAGAACATTGTTTGAGGACCTTCAAGGTGAGGATAATTCTCAACAGGATGAGAATCCATTAAGTTGTCCCCCCAAAAAACTAATGAATATGATTAGCCAGATATCTCTGGGGTAGTTTCTTTTGATATGGTTGGTCCTTCTGACAAAGATCTAAGGCCTATCTGCACTTAGCCTTGTTCTGAAATAGATCCTGGAATAGGGGCCTGCTGTCTGCGTGCTAATACAGAGTATGGCAGGCCCCAGGCAAGACATGCTATAGTCTGCATTAGGCTGAGGACTGGAGACTCCTAAACCAAGATATAGTTGAAAAAAAGACCAAGTGCAGAAAAGGCCCTTGTTGGTTACTGGAGCATGGAAATTATTTGTGTAGAATACACATTTTTCCCAAGGGTTCTCATTTCCCTTCTGGAATCTGTTCATTTCCCTGACAAAGCCTAGAGCTAAGGATGATGATATAAGAGAGTAGACTGAATGTAAGTAGAGGAATCCAAAGTAGAGGAAATTCCTGAAAAACACTACCAGGTATGTTCCAGCAATGCAGATACACTACCTTGGTTCGGAACCTATGGCCTTTCTGCACTTACCTGAAATACAAATCAAGAAATAGATTATAGGCTTCCCTTGAGCACATTAATGTAAAATTCAGGAGGCCCTGGTCACTGCTAGTATACCAGACAGAGTGTATTCCAGATCTAGAGTGCGTAAATCTGGATCACCAGTGGAGCTGATTTATCAGGTCTACACACTAAGGGTGCATCCCCATGCAATTTAAAGCCCGCTTAAAATCTTCTTTTGTCGCGGAACACCCCCACGCATGGCTTTTATCTGGACTTCCAGCGCTGCTAATTAGGAAAATGCGCTGCAAAAAAAAACAGCCCTTTAAAGAAGACTGCAAGCGCACTTTCCTGGAAGACGCGGGTATTCATAGCAACATTTTGCATGAAGACGCTCCGTGGGAAAAAGGTCGGGGCTTCTCTCCGAGGCGGCAAGCTCTCTCTCTTTATTTTGCCTCTCATCCACAGCCAACATTCACAATATGAAAACAGTAGGCAGCAAGATACATTGTAATGAATTGCTTATATCAAGTGAAAGTGTATGAGGCAAGTGAAAGTGTATGAGGCAAGATCGCTGGCTGGGGGAGGTGAACAGAGAACTTGTAAATTTTTCTTTTGGACTTGTGAATGAGCGCGCAATCGCATGATTGCTGGCTGGGGGAGGCGTTTCAGCAGCTGGAGATTTTGTAAATAGCGTTGGCTGCAGCCCGGCTGCCTTCGCAAGCAGGGGAGACGAACAGAGAACTTGTAAATTTTTCTTTTGGACTTGTGAATGAGTGCACGATCGCACAAGCACCCAATGAAACAGCGAGGGGCGGGGAGAAAAAGATGCAGGTAAGCAAAAGATGTTTCCTTGGGGATGGTCAGTGCATTTTAAATGCGTGTTTTGCTGAGCCCCACGGGGATGCTTAATTAGGAATTGAACGTGCATTTGTTAGATCCGCTGCAGTAGAGGGACAATAGCAACAGGAAAAAGTACCATGGGGATGCACCCTAAAAGGTGAAAATCTGGTGCACACCACTGTGGTCTGGATTAACATGGGGTGCCCATGTTGGCAGCATACTTTATTGCACAGCTGAATTGGGGTAGTGCTCCAAGGCCGCAATAGGGGCTCCAAGGTCAGGAACTTTGACCCTTTCTGTACTTAACTGCTTTAAATCTGGATCAGTGGGTACAGAAGAACAAGCGGCAGTAATCCAGATCCACAGTGAGGCATGGGCAAGATCAGTGCTGTCTGAACTGATGGCACTGATCTGCATTAAGCCACATCATAGCTGCAAAGCTCACATGAGTTTCACAGCTGCCCCCACCCCACCCCACCCAAAAAAACCCTACAAAGGCAAGGAATGAAAGTTGCCTGCAGGGCCTGACAGGTTTTTTTTAGCAGTATGCTGTGTGCTGAAAAGCACCCCCTAGTAGCCCTGTAACACAGAGACATGCCATCTGCATGCCTCCTGTGTTATGGATCAAAACCTTGGTTCCCTTGGTGGATCTGATTAAATAGGCTCACAAGAGATCTGGATTAAGGGCTTTTATATCCAGATCTGGCTCTCTCTAGGGCAGACAGAGCTGAAGCACACTAAGGTATAGATGGAAGTCCTGGATTATAGACACTAGAGGTCATTGATTTGGATCCAGATCCAAAGCAAGTAGAGAAAGGGCCTTTAGATTCTGATCATCTGAGTACCAGGAACTTGCTCTGAAGCTCACAGGATTTTTAGAACTCGCTGCATAGATGGCATTGTTCCAGCCCAGAGTGATCAGTAGCATCCTTGGGATGGATTGTTTTGTTTCCAATCAGTTGATCCAGAATACAAGTAAGCGGAGAAAGACCCAGTTCAAGCTGTTGGAGAAGTACTGTTAAAGGAAATATTTATAATCAGGGATAATTCAGGGATGCAAACACATCATCAAATCATTTGCACAGCAATATATAATGTTCCACAAATTACAGATTCCATGTTTTAAGTTCAGACAAGAATCTATAAATTATAAAATATGTAAATTCCTTTTGTAAATATTGCTATCAAAATGTATAGTGTATAGTGAAAAAGCACATTTTGTTATGTAACATACATATTTTACACAGCACAATAAATCCATTACACACTGGGTCTATAGTGGTTTATTTAAAATTGACTCAAATCATAAAGAACATACAAAGCAATGATCAGATAAATGTACGCAACACAGTTAGCTTGTTTCTGTCATCCCTAGAACAATGGTTATCACTATTTATTTTATGTATTTCCTGCTTTACTTCCAAGAGAACTCTTTGGCAGCAGGCAGTAACAAGACACAATTAAAATTAATGACAATTAAAAATTGGCTGTTACCGTAGTTTTATCGGTTTATTAATTTCACAGTATCTTGTTTGGGGCTATAATGGAATTGTCCAAGTTTTGTTTCTGTTCCTTTAAAAAAAATTAACTTAAAAATGTAAAAGCAGCAAAGCCCTGCTAGACAACAAGGAAATATCAACACAACAGAGGGAGAAGTGCTACAAGCATGGCACCACTTTAGTAGCACTGTGCTTAATGCATTAGTTGTTTATCACATGCTGCACTCTGTCCTGCTCATCAAGGCTAACCCTAGGGATTCACCAGCAGTCAACTGGTGCTCCCTATTATCAAGATCACCACCAGGGAATCCCTGGCAGCAACCTGGACATTCTGGGGCACACACACACACACACACACATGCACGACACACATGTCAAAATCAAACCAGAGATTCCCTGCATTTGATCTTGATTATGAGGAGATCACATGAGATTTGCAGAAGCAGTGTTCAACATTCATATTTTGTCAGGTACAAATAGATAAAGTCTATTGTTCAATATCCCATATTACTAATTTCCTATTTTGATTATGGGGTTCATGCGATCAATAAAGAGGGCAGCAGATTTAACTGGGAATAAACCCATAGAAAGGAGGTTGTAAATATGTATTGATCTTTGTCAAAAATGCTGGAAGGCTTTTTACATATTCTCCTAAAGAAAATGTCCAGGAAAAGCCCTTATATAAGCTGACTTAAATAAGATCTGCATGGTACTATTATAGCACTGTGAGAGTCCCCTAAGGGTGCAGGGTCCACATGTCTACATGGCACTGAGCTGGAATATCATGGGATCCTCACAAGCTCACTTTCGTCCAGCAATCAGCACAGCATAAGTGTTCATTAGAGCACTTGAGTGACAGCACTTCCTACCACTCTTCTGCCACAATGCTGTTGTCACTCATGTGGACATACCTTTTGTGCTTTTCTTGGGCCAAGTAGCACAATCCTGTTTTCAGGAACCCTAGAAATAAAGCCAGCTATTTCCACCATTCAGAAACATCTAGGCCTGGGAACAAAAGTTCCCTAGCTGCAACTTTTGATTCCTAGACAATCATGTGAACAGCACATCACCACTTTACAAAGAAAGCCATATTTATAGTGCTCTTCTCAGAGCATTTGATAGGAGACTTCACTGTCATGTGGATCTTCCCTATCTTACTTTAAGCACTAGAACTACACTGTGTATCTTGTGATGATTTCTGAGCTTTACTGTACATCTTGTTTTAAACTGCTAGATGAAAGTAAAATGGGCAATTGTTCATTACCATTATTCAGAATACTTCTCCACTACAGGTGGCTTCAAGACAGGTAACATGCAATTTCACTTAGAAAAGATAGATTCACATCACAAAAGAGATCACAGTTTAAAGAATTGAGACAAATGGCTTTAATGAAGAAAAAAAAATAGTATCTTGATCTTTTTGACTGAAGAATGTTCCCAGATGCTTCTAGGGCAGCAGTTCTCAACCTGTGAGTTGTGACCCCTTTGGGGGTAAAACTATCCTTTCAGAGGGGTCACGACAAGCCTCCTGCTGCCCTTCCCTGCCCCTCTCCTCCCTGCTGCCCCGCCCCCATGGTTGGGGGTCTCCACAACATGAGGAACTGCATTAAGGGGTTGCGGCATTAGGAAGATTGAGAAATGCTGTTCTAGGGTATTCCTGTTTCTCTGTCCTTAACTATTATTCAGCATTTACTCAGCAATGAGATGATATCTGCAGTCTTTCATTTATGTAATTACTCCTTATTTCTGATGGAATGTAAAAGCAAGACACACAGATTCATTTATCTGATGAAATAAGTGAAGTTTGCTGAATTGTACTGTGAATGGATTAACTCTATATAGAATCGAACCAAGCATCTACAAACCCATGCTGTTTCTGACCTTTAAGTGAACAGGGTAGGAGGAGAAGGCACCATAATATATAAGTGACACATGAACGGACTTCAGAGCATAAGAACCTAAGAGGAGCCCTGCTGGATCAGGCCAGGGCCCATCTAGTCCAGTAGCAGCCCACCAATTTCTTATGGATATCTCAAGCAGAAGATAAAAGCAAAACCTTCACCTGCGTCAAATCCAAGCAAATGGCCTCTAGGGGTATCTTCCTTGTCTTCCCAGCCTGGAGAATGTAACTAGGCAGCCATTCTAGTAACCATTGATACATCTGTCATCCATGAATTTGTCTAACCCTTCCTTAAATCTGTCTAGGTTGGTTGCTGTTATCACCTCTTCTGGCAGTAAATACCATAGATTTGATGACCCTCTGGGTGAAGAAATAGTTCATCTTGTCTAATCTGATGTTCCAGCAACTGACAGTCCACGTTAGTTTTCTTGAAGATTTTGTAAAATGTGAGAAACAATCTGAAAGTTCAGGTTCAAAATAAATGTATTGGAATTATGGCAGCGGGGGGGAAAAGACACAGTAACTGAATGAGTGATAGGAAGAATAAAAATAAAAAATTCCTTCTTAACAGTTTTCAGCATATTTGTATTGCACTTATTAATGTTTTGCATTAATACAAACTTAGAGCCAATTCACACTTGGCTAGTAGTCCACATGGGGTGAACTCCCTGACAAAGCATCCATACAGGCTAGGACACCCACACCTATGTGCCCAAAACCAACCACGCCTAACCAGCTCTTCAAAATCTCCTGTCTTACACTTTGCAGTCTGTTAGATAGTGGCAAGACTGTCTAATTGTGTGTTTGCTGCAAATAAGAGAACAATATCTAACCTACCCACCTACCTACCTATCTAACTGTCTTCTCTCATGCTTTGGGCATCAGTAAACCACCTGGCATCGCAATCCATATGTAAGCTGCATGCCAAGTTCACCAAGTTTCTTGATGGAAAATGGCATTATGAGCAGCAGCATCCAGATCTCTGGTAATCTCCGCATATTGTACAGTAAAGCTCAGAAGTTGCCTTTGGATCTGTCAGATGGCATGCACAGATGCTCATGAGCCACGTGAACTGTTCTGACCTCTTCTGTGCCATTTTCCTTTGGCTTCTCTTTGATGCAGAGAACACGGACTCCCACATGTAGCTTATGAGATTGCAATATGGAGGTTTTCATCTGTACCATCAGAAAAGCATGAGAGTCCAGCATAAGTAAAATATTTAGGTTTCTGGTTCTTTAAAAAAGGCTTACAGAACAAAAAAAAATATCAAATGCTCCCTTCAGTCCTAAATTTTGCAGATATCAAGTCCTTTCCTCAGCATAAGCTTTTATTAGATCACAGACTTCCAGCATTCATTTCTACTGTGTTCCCTTGGGTGCCATTAGATTATTTTAAACCATGCACCATCCTTATTCCATCAGCCATTTCCAATCTTTCCCTACTATTTCAATGATATCTTTATGTTATTTAAGAATTTAAAACCTAACAAAAAATAGGAAAGAAAGAAGAAAGAAGGGTAAACTGTTTTACTTATGTATAAAACATTATTCAAGTGATCTTGAGGTGCTAAACTACACAAAGATGGAGAAAAAAGGCAAAGTTTGTGGTACAGAAAAGAAACAAATGGGACAGGAATTTAGTGAAAATGAAGTCCCATTGAACAGGTCTGCAATGTATGCAGTGGCAGAAAGCAGCTGGATCAGGGCATGTAGAGGATGCTGTGAAAATTATGTTGAAAAAAATGTATAATAAAGTTATACACCTTGACAACTTGACTCCTTGGCCTGAAAGTGGAGAGGTGGGTCATTCGTGTGGTTCATGTGGCCTATGCAAGTCTTGAGGCCATCCAGATGTTGAATCATGGCTCCAGCAATGGCTCCAGAAGTTGCCCAAGTATTGATTAATAGCACCAAGTAGCAAGGCCAAATATAGGTCACTCCTATTTCTACTACATTGTAGCAACAGGAGTGAACCTGGACCACACTGTCTTTGCAGAGGAATTTTTACCATTTGAAAAAAAAAAAAAGATCCCTCTTGGGATCAGATCCTGCCTTTTGGTAGCACTGCGTGTTCAGCCTGATGTGGCTGTTGAAGCCTGAACACGCTATGAATTGCATTTATTCAGACTACATGATATGCTTGTTTGAGTGAATCCGTACTTTGTCTTTCGTTACTGGGAAGCAAAGCACTAGAGTGCTCTAGCCATCCATACTTGCAGATCCAAACTTACCTGAGGTGCAAATGGCTGCCTGGACAGCAAGCTTTGCAGAGCTCAAGTGATGGCACATTCATTGCAGAGATGTATATCTGTCATGCCCTTTTTCCAAGGACAAGAAATGATATACAATATCATGCAAATATTAAGGACTGCCAGCATGCAAAAAGGATATAATGTGGATTGATATCTATGGATTATATCCACTTAAGTACGTATAAGTTCTACTGAACTCCCTGGCACCTACTTTTAAGTAAACATATATAAGTTTGGGCTGCCACTAAAGGTGAATGCAAATGTATTTCCCAATGTAATTTTATCTGAAAATACAACTATTAAAATAGTTAAGTGAAGGGTGGATGGGTGAGTGTAAAACAGCACAACAGAAGATAAAAATACTAATAAATATATCTTATAAATAATGATGATGGCCTCCATATTTCTTTGTTTAATTCTCAGTTTCTTGCAAGACCTTCTTGAAGTTTGGCTGCAATGGATCATTACGTCCATAATGTGTTCAATGTTGAGAGTGAATTTTGAACAGTTTTTAGGCTGCATACTGTTTTCTTCCAGATAATTTACTGGATTAAAATTAGCAGTGTGAAAAGCTGTAGAGAAATCTAAATGCCTGCCAAATCAAAGAAATAATCACATTTTTATGAATATTTAATATCATAGTCATGGCAAATAAGGCAAGTAATTAGTACTTACCATATATTTGCAAAGTATTATTTTATGTAAATGCTACATTCTACTAGTCTGATATGAATTATTCATTGTATTACCCGACACTGACACAAGCCAGTAAACATTTAAATCTATGTGTTATTCGTTTACTTCCCTTTAATGATATTGTGTAGAGTGACTTTTGGAGTGAAGATGACTGTTTGTTTTCCCAAAGGGGATAAAAACAAGAAGGTCATTTAAAGTCACCTATTGTACACCCTCATAATAAAGAAATTTAAGATGCAAATTTACACAATGCAAATTCTTTCATGTGTACTGATGAAGAGCTCTTAGCTATGCCTTGGCCTCTAAAGACTGCTCAGGAATTACTATTAATGAGATATGGGAAGGAAGAGTTGCTTATTTTTAAAAATGGGTCTAAGTGGCAAAGAATTTCATTTTGTAAAATACCATTCCACTAACACTGTCAAATTCTGCACTAACCATTTGGAAGCTAGGACAAAATTCTTTGGAATTTCCCTAATATTTAGGAGTCATGCAGCAAAAAAAAAAGTCACTCAAAAGAGTCTTGGAGCATATGGCACTAGTGTTCTTATCCTACCCAGGAGGTCTCTAATGGGATACTGCGGAAATACAGTCTTGGCATATATCAGGTTGGCAGTATCCCATTAGAAACCTCCTGGGTAGGAACGTGCACAAATATTCCTAGGCATTCGAAATCCAATTGAATGTGCCAAATTTTGACATTCGAATTCTAACTGAATGTCCCAAAATTCGAATGTAAACATTCAAATTGAATTTCAATTTTCAAATTTATTCGTTCAAATTATCCAGACATTTGTAAGTGTACAGGTTTGTACATGAAGCATACTTGAAGATCTGTGTCTTTCCCGTATCCGTGTGCATTTGTATGGATCCGTACTGGACGAAAATAAGTTCCATATGGAATAACTATGGGATGCATATGGATGTGTACAGATGCGTATGGATGTGTACAGATGTGGGGAAGATGCGTACATGCACATACAAATGTTGTCGACATTTGTATGTGCAAATTCAAATAAAAAAATTGAATGAATAGATGTGAATGTGGTAAATGCGAATTGAATCGTGTTAAATTTGAATTTAAAAGATTGAAATCAAATAGGATTTTCGGGTACTCGATTCAAATAGAATGTCAAAAAAAATTGTGCACATCTCTCCTCCTGGATGCTGATTTTATTTGCTTCATTCAGGCTTGGCAAAGATCAGAAAAAGGTCAGAAAGAGGGGTAGCAGCATTGCTAGCACCATGCAGTCCTTTCCACTCTTGGCTGCAAGGTTAGCTGAGGGAGAGAGGTCATCCTCAGGAACAGATGGGGAGAGTTCAGGTGAGTTCTGCACTTTAACAAGCTCTTGTGAGCACCTTTCACTCACCTTCCTCCTCCCTCATTTTTGTGACAGCCACAGGACAGATCAAGAACATGGTATGAACTACTGTGTATGGCAGAAATGCCCTGCAGTCATTCTAGTGTCTCCTCCCCGCATTTCCTCCTGTGTAAATGGAACATTGGAGAGCCAGTGCCAAAAAGTGAAAACGTGCAGAATGCCCAAGGGGAGACTGATGCAGTGAAGGCAGAGACAGAACATAAAATACAAATCTTTCACTGAGGCATTTACTGAAGTCCACTGCATTTGTTTCAGTGTCTCAGTTGGCTCCGTTGGTCTTCAAGTTACTTGTTCACTTTAAAAGCCTTGGTAAATTCTGGAATACAATCTAAAATCCACAGAGCCCCTTTCCAAAAGTTTCAGGCAAGCATCTACAGATTCAGTGTGCAGCTTAAGAAAATGACAGGTGACAAATAGAGAATATCGACCTGCCCGTGCCTTAAGATCAAGCGGTGAGGCCCTCCTGGTTGTCCCACCACCTTCAACAGTGAGGTTGGTGGGCACCCGGGAGAGAGCCTTTTCTGTGATGGCCCCCAGACTATGGAATAGCCTCCCCCTCGAGGTGCGTCATGCCCCCTCCTTATATACATTTAGGAGGGCGGTGAAGACGCACCTCTTTACCCTGGCCTTTGGCTAAGCTGTTTATGTTCCCTCTCAGTACAGACACTATTATTTTAAACATATTGTATACTGTTTTATATTTGTTGAACTTTTAATGTCTTTTAATGTATATTCTATTTTAATCTGTTGTAACCCGCCCAGAGACCTTCGGGTATAGGGCGGGATATAAATGTAAATAAATAAATAAATAAATAAATAAATAAATAAATAAATAAATAAATAAATAAATAAATAAATAAATAAATAAATAAATATAAAGCAACAACAGGCCAAGAAAGAGAGAGAGAGAAAGTCTTCATCCTTCTTGTAGCTTTGCCTATGCACGATTGTCCTCCCTTTTTTTGTTTTCTGCTGTGATTTATCATGGGACTTCAATCTTTAACTAGCTATAACAATTACAGCCTAGGAAGATTAACATACCATCTTTTCAGGGAATATGACTGAAGAAAAGACATAAGGACTCACTGCAGTGGACACTAAAAATGTTTGTTTTTAGCTTTAATATTTTAAGCAAAGATTTCACTTCACTTAGACTCATCCTGATCTGCAGTCTCCACCTGGTGTTCCTCTAACCAGATGGAACTGTAAATTATTTAAAAACATGAATTTCCATTAGCAGTTGCCTTTGAATGCTTACAAAAAAGATTTTCTGGGATTCCAGAAATCACCAGTGGTACACTTGGCTACCGGAAGACGAAAGGGAAGAGTCTCAGTGCAGCCACACTGAATGAATTCACTGTACTGAATGCTGGGCCTGCCTCACCTATGAATAAGAAGTTAGAGGACCCTAGACAATATGCCATTTCTGGGGCAGTTGCCATTGCTAAGATTTTCCATGTAAGGAGCATTGCTTATAGATGAAGGGAACTTACAGATGTCATGCAGAAATTCATATTCTACAAAGAAAACCAGCATTTCTGAAACCCATAATGAAGTGGCTTCCAGGACTTCCCTAAGCCCACACTCCAATTCTGGATCTGATCAGGTATTCAGGAACCTGCTGAACCAGCAATTATTCTTTTGTTTTTGTTCAACGTGCCACAAAGTTCCCAAATGTCCGATTAAACTCAAAGCCATTGCAAATTGTGATAGCAGGACAGGAAAACCATCTTCCTCCTGAGGTATACGTTACATTGAGATCATAACTAGGAGCTACATCTAAGGCTGTATCCATGTAGAATCTAAGGCACATCCACTGAGAGCCCTGGGGATGGGACTTCCACATCCCAGAGATGCCCCCAGGCACACAGTGCACCTCAAAGGAGGCATCCTTACAGCATAATGCAATAAGGGACACTGAAGTCACCAGCTGCCTACAAGCACTTCCATGGCCACCATGTATTTTTCAGTCTTCCCCAAACAGATAACTTTTATGACCTTTTCTGGTGTTTTTGAAAGTATGCTAATGCTGTTTCTTCAGTCTGGAGAGACTTCAAAAAGTATGGGATTGTGATGCAGGTGTATCAATGTCATGGATGACAGGTGTGTCAATGAGTGCCTAAGTACATCCTCCAGGCTGGGGAGACATGCAGGATTCCCCTAAAGGCCATTTGCCCTTGTCTTCTGCTTGAGATGCCCAAAAGCAACCAGTGGCCCACTGTGTGGGACTAGAATGCTGGACTAGATGGGCTCTTCTTATGTTCTTGTGTTATAGGCATGGCATGTAAACACTGTGCTTCATATTCAGGGAAGTGAAGGTGCAAAAAGGCCCTTGGTTTCATAACTAATAGCCATTCCCAGCTTAACGCCCCATGAGTTGAGTTTGTTCAATTCAGATTAGCAGCCTTAGATTTCACCTGCCGATGGAGAAGTGCTCTCATTTATCCCATGACTGTTTGAGGACTGGGATAGGGTAAGATTCTGGCTGGCATCCTCACTTTGACACTCTTGAACCATACCATTGCTGAGCTATATTTTGATCTGCTTACAGAGACCAATGAAAATCAAGAGGATACAGTTCATCCCAGGTTACTAACTGTACAGGAAAGACAGGGACGGCCTCTAAGGCCATTTGCTGGGATTCAGTAGCAGGAGACAAGTCTGCCCTTGTCTCTGCTTGAGCAATTGGTGGGCCATTGTATGAACAGAATGCTTCACGAGATGGGCTGTGGCCTAATCCAGCATGTCTCTTCTTATGTTCTTATCTTCTTATAAACAGTAGGAGAACATGATAATAAAGCTTGAAACCAGAACTTTCCTCCACTCCTATCAAGGAGCTTCTTCATCCATTGATATTCAATAGCCTTCTTTTCCTTTTTCTTAAATTAAAAAACCCAGTAGTAAGCTTCCTTCATAAGGAACTTGCTCATTTTATTGCCCTGGGATGCAGCTTCTCCATCTCTGTGTCCTCTTTGAGAAGCAGTGTGAACAGAAACTTAAGCAATATTTCAAATTCAGTATAGATTGATGAAAGGAATTACAAAATGGTAAGTTTTATCTGTAATCTATTTCTTAATCATTCCAAAGAGACTATTTACCTTTTCCCCACATGTTCTAACACAGGATTATTAAATGCCCAATATTCCTTTCTTTAACAGTTACTGCCAACTCAGACGCCATAGTTATACAATGTCCCTTTGAATGAGGAACATATCATAGTTTGGTGGGGAAACATCTGGTCTGCATGTTGCAGGTCCAGGTCCATTGCGGCATCTCCAGGTTAGTCTGGAAAACAACTATGTCTGAAATCCTGGGGTGTTACTAAATCTTGCAGTGTTAATGGTGCATCTTAAAATAAGGCAGTTTTCTAACACCTAGCCACTCCATCAAACCCACAGCAACCCATCTCAAACTGTGAACTGTGGTCTAGTGGTTAGGGAGCCTGTATCTTATCTGAGAATACCAGGTTCAATTCTGCCCTCCCCCATGAAGCCAGCTGGGTGACCCTGGGCTAGTCACAGCTCTCTTCTGAGCTCTCACAGCCCCACCTACCTCACAGGGTGTTCTGTTGTGGGGAGGAGAACAGAAGCTTTGTCAGCCGCTTTGACATGGGTGAGAAAAGCGAGGTAGAAAAGCCAACTCTTCTTCTTCTTGTCTGAGAATACCAGGTTTGATTTGCTCCATGAAGCCAGCTGGGTGATCTTGGGCTAGTCACGGCTCTCTTCTGAGCTCTCACAGTTCCACCTACCCTACAGGGTGTTCTGTTGTGGGGAGAATAGAAAGCTTTGTTAGCTGCTTTGGGTCCCCTTCAATAGGTAAGAAAATTGAGGTAGAAAAGCCAACTCTTCTTCTTCTTCATTATTATCTCCAGCAGCTTTATGAACCTCATGTCTTTGAAGATAAAAAAAGTTAAGTTTTCCAGCTTCAGTCCCCTGAAATTATTTGCAATATTACTGTTCTCTGACATTGTTGTCCAGTTTTGGACAGAGATATGTGGAGATGTGCACCTGGTCCAGTCTTGATTTACACTGGATAACTTCTTGGTAGGAAACAACTGCAGGCTAGAAAAGAAGAGAGAACAAATGAGTGCCGAACTATCATAATCACAATGTGATCCAAGAGGCTCCATTCTCAATTAGTGCTGCAAGATTTTCTTGGCTCTTCTTTGCGAGGGAATAGTGTCTGGTCTCAGAAACAGGGAAGAAGATGGGCAGAAAGAGGAGGAGAAATCACTTTATTTCTATCCTGATGCAGTAAAAGATAAATACAATCAAAAGGGGGTTAATCTAATCCTTTTGTGAAGCACTGAGTCAGAGAACCAGACAAAAACAAATCTGTGATCTGGAACTTCCTGAGCACCCACTCAGGGTGGATTAATGAGGACTACACGGCTGTGAAATTATGTGCCCTCTGAGTCAGGAAAATAGTCCTAGTGGTGCATGACCTTGAAATGAGGGGAAGCAAACTTCACCTGATCCACAATTATAAAGACCTAGGAGGAGGGGTCTGGGATGGAAGACTGCATTAAGAGCCTAGAAAATGTTGCGAATATAAAAGCAACAAATACGCTTAACAAGCCCTAGACTTTGAAAGAAACACTAAATGTAGGGAAAAGGGAGGGAGGGAAAAATATCAAGGGGCATTACAAGGATAGAGAGGGGCCGAGCCAAAGCATTACAAAGAAAGCCTGTCCTCTTTATTTACAAGAAGTGGATTTTGGTTGGTGTTGTTAGGGACTTAGCGATGTTTGTCTCTGTTCAATTTTCTCTCTGCAATGAAAAATTGTTGAGAGATGATTTCCAGCCTTAGCTGCTTTACATGACAGTATTATCAAGGATTCATCAAGAGGCCATCTGTCGAATTTATGAAAAAAAATTGAAAGAAAAAAAACACACAGATGAAAAGGAAAGAGCAAGACTGGTCCCGGGGAAAGATAGATGTGGCAGCGTGTGCCTGAGTGTGAAAATTGTAGCATTTAAATACCGCAGAATAAATTACCCTGCTTGAAAATTAGTGATGCTTTCCCAATTTAGATTCCCCTCTTACTCTAAGATCATAATGAAATACACTACATTCCCATGACTAATTTTATATCATAATGAAAAAATAAAATAAAACGGAGTGCACATAGACCCTGCAGTGGGAATCAATTCAGCTTTGAAACTTGAAGATGAGAATTTGGCAACTTCAAGATGTAACACTTGTAGTGATGTGTACCAAATGTCTGTATGAAAGGGTGTGTGTGTGTCCTGTAAATATCATGTAATTATACTTAAAAGACAAAGTAAAGATTAAATTGAAAGATATGGCTTTGTGTGTTATCAGCTATATTTAACAAATAGTATTTATAGTACCCATCAAATTCATTCATGTTTAATTCCACCAGCATTTACTCTTTTCGCTATTGGCTGATTCTCATTTTGGTGCAGTTTAAGTCTGGAAGCATCACCTGTTATCAAAAAAATAAATTTTATAACTTCAGTTACAATTCCCTAGGGATTTATGACAGCTTTGAGAGTGTTTTCTCCTTATACAAAAAAGTATTAAACTTTCAGCACATCAGGTCTGCTTTCCATTATGTTATACTCCCTACAGACAGAGAAAGCAATGAAATGGGATGGAGTAGTCACAGCCATAGTGGTGAGCAAAATCAACAAACAGGCTGCTGCTGACCAGTGAGGATGTAGGCTGTGCCCAGTTTTGAGGTTCTTCAGGCACCGATGCCAGCTGATTGCAAATTATTGCAATCTGCATGGCATAATCTGCATAATGTTTTCAACAACTGCCAGCCTACACTTTTTTCAGCACTGTCCATCTGATGTTGTCAACAAAGGCTGCATCCAAACACAGTAAAAAGAAAAAAAGAAAAAGAAAGTAGGCATCTCAAAAGCAACTGAGTAGGGAGGTGCACAAATACTTGTAACATTCTTTATTTGTACAAATTTGCACAAATTCAGACATTCGTATAAGAATTAAATGTAACAACATTTGTACACTGAAGCCTTGTTCTCACTCATGGAATAAAACACTATTTACAATGCTAATTAAAGTGCTTTAAAATGAAGCAAACGAGCATCTGGCAATCGCAGTCAACCCAGAAATCTGTCCCCACAGGAAAAGGATTAAAACCACTTCCAAAAAACCCATTGGGGAAAGCGAATCTTTTTTCTCCCCACCCTTTGCCCGCTCTCTCCCCATTGGGTTTGATCTGATGATGTGGCCAAAGGTGGGAAATCCCAGCTGCCCCTCCCTCCTGAGCCTCCTTCCTTTCTTCAAAAGGATCCAAAGACACAAACACCTAGGAGATCAAGAAGCTGGCAATCGAGCCCCCTGGATTTACACACACACACACACACACACACACACACAGACACACACACAGCCTGCTCCAGCTGAGAGACCTGTCAGAGAGTAGAGGTGTTTGCAGGCATGGCAGGAACTGCTGGGGATGCCAAGTGCTCCTGCGCACACATAAACACACACTTGTGCACTCCCCAGTGAGCGAGCAGTGTTGCCGCTGTGGTGGGTAAGTGAGAGAGTGGGATGGACTCAGGGCTGCCACTTCCTTGCTTCTCCCAGTTCCTGCAGCTTCCCCCCTTTCCGCTTTTAAAGATCAAGGAAGGAGGCTGGGAGGGAAACAGGCCGAATTGCACAAGACTGCTTGTGAAGGGCAAGAATGCTCCCTGCCTCTTTCCTTGATCTTTAGGCAGGCGTGTGCGTGAGGGGAACCATGGGTGGGAAAGGAAACATTGTTATAAGGTGTGAAGTAGGTGAATTGTTACAATGAAACCATCTGCTGTAGAGGGGAAACCTGGCATTTTAACTGACAAAGTGCTGTCCTGCAACGTGAAATCCCACCCATTTCATGATGCATCTGTCCCAATACTGCTGTAGCATTCCCACAGCAATAAGGAAGAAGCTTTGCAAAGCAAAAACACCTGAAAAAACAGGTCCCAAATGACTTGGGCCCCAAATATCTAAAGGAACGTGTTCTCCTGTACTGACCTGCCCATGCCTTAAGATGTGGAGAGGAGGCCCTCTTGGTTGTTCCACCACCTCCAGTAATAAAAGGGGAGAACACCCAGGAGAGGGCCTTCTTAGTGATGGCCCCAGGCTATGGAAAGTGGGAAGTGACACTATATTCCCATTTAACCAAAGGCCAAGACAAAAAGGTGCATCTTCACTGCCCTCCTAAACATATACAATGAAGGAGCCTGACTCACCTCAAGGGGGAGGCTATTCCATACCCTGGGGCCATCACTAAGAGGGTAACAACATTTAAAATCAGACATATATTAAAACAACAGTATATAGTAAAACAATATCAGTGTCTGTAATTGATTCAGAGGTGATTATCTGCACAGTAATTTGCAAGAGAACTTCAGTTCTACAAATCAATTGGTGTCTGCAACATAATTGCCATAACAACTGCATGTAAGATGGGTATATATGTTTCTTCACCAGCTTGGGAGAGTGGAAACTTAATTCATTTGAATGGATTGCCAGATAACACAGGGATGGAAGCAAAATACATCCCTATTTTCCCTTAGTGTTACAATTACAGGATAGAAATACAAATAATAAATAAGTAAATGAATGAATGAATTTCCACAGGGACAATGAGGTTTCCTGTAGCAATCTGACCAAAGGTAACCTGGCCCAAACCCTTAGGTAAAGGGTGAGATAGAAATATAGATGATTTTTTAAAAAAATTACAAAATCCAGAAGCTACAGAAGATATATATGCAACATTTCACTAGCACAATAGTGTGTGAGGTATGTGTGTATGGCTAGATACACAGAGCTGAATTATGTGGGCCCTGACAGACTTTGAATCTGGCCTACATCACAGTGAGGAATAAATTTGCAAAGTTAGGGACACAGCGTACATGTTATGTCTGAACACAGAGTTGGATAGACACAGTTAAAAAAAAAGAGTTCTGTGAGAAGGTTGTTTATGGTCAATATCACATCATTGTTACTACTAATTAAGTTATTATCCTCCAACATTGCATTTTAATTACATTTTTATCTTCCTATCCCTTCTTCATAATTCAGTACAAAAAATTAAAAAGGAGTTAAGACAAAGGAAAACAGGCAACTGGGGTTAAAATAATTTTATGAAGATCACCTAAAATAAATTGATGTGTGTTATGTATTCTGACCATAAAACTACATTACCTGTTGCTTTAAGTCAGTTTCCCCAAGAAAGACTGGTCATTGTTCAGTGATGAAGCATCTGCCATGAAGCAGGAAAGATCAGTCTCTAACATAGTCTGGAAGGTGACAACAATCAATCACTTCCCAAAAAACTACATCCACACAGTCATCAGGATTTATGCTGAACTGATGGATATCTTTGCCTAGTAGCAAGAAATAAGTGTTTTAGGAGCAAGTTTTAAAAAGTTTTTGTTTTGCCTTTTATGTAAGTCTTAAGATAATTGTTGCTAAAACGAAAAACATATTTTGTATACTTTAATTGCTCCATTTTACTATACTTGTTAGTTCATGCCTCATTTATGTGAGCATTTCTGTTTCCCATGACATAAATTTTTTTACTATTCTCTTTTTGTAACCTTCAGGTGAAAGCATTAATGGAAAGTATAGCCTAAGTATGAACTAAGAAGTCAAAAAGTATTCCTAATTATATAATATTAGCTTCTGTTCAAATGAATACAGCATGAATAAACATAAGCATTTTAATGACCCAGGTCATGTTCATTGTAAATCTTATGCATTTTTGTAATCAAGCAGAGAAGATGATGATTCCATCTGCAAGGAAAAGGCTTTGATGCAGTTGCTTAAATCAGAAAGCAGACAAAAGCATCAGTAAGGAATGAGTCAATATTTTGCTTATTGTATGCCAATTCAGCAGAGCCAATTTTATCTTAAGCATATTTTGCTACATTTAACCAAACTCATTAAGTAGCCTCTGGATCATTCCATATTAAGGTTCAATTACATTCAAATGGTTATGGCTATATATTAGAATCTATATTCAGATTCTGGACGGATGACAATTATGGCTATATATTAAATAGAGTAAGTGTTGGTGCAGTTAGGATAAGCTTTGGATCTGTTGTAACTGAAGCTCCTTCATTGTCCAGATTGAGGCCTTTTTTTCACAGGCCCTTAATCCAGATTAAGGCCTCATGTAGTACAGATCTAGACCTTCATATACATACATTAATGTGGATGTAAGAGGGTCCATCCTTCCACTGGTATGGTTTCATGTGCTTTAGGCAGAGCCTTATCCAGATTAAAGAAGCTTTAATCTGGATCACTGTTAGACTCATCAAATGGACTGGTGCATATGTGATCCAGAATATGAAAGGAATTCAGACAATGTGCTTCCCATGATCAGAACTACCTGGGGGTGGTTTTCAGTGGCATGGCATAGTGCACCACCAAAAAGAACACACCAGAGAGCTCAAAGCTAGGAATTTTTGTTCCTAGACCTCAGAAGCACTGCGGTTTGGCTTCGAGACCACAGTGTGGGCTGATCCAGATCAATGTCGTCAGTGCCCACAACTTCACATAGGCAAAAATGAGGGAAGATGCAGTTCACTGTGCATAGATGGACATAAATGCCACTACCTACAAAAAGATTCTCTTGAGGCTGATGATGCACCGTATAGTAGCTTGTGTTCTGCTTCTTGTGAAAATACAAACCCATCAACCACAAGAGAACCTTTGCACTGCAGATGTTACCTAGTTGGATAGAAAAAATATCAGCTCAGAAAACTCTGGAAACCGAACATTACAGCCCTGAGCTATAGGTATTTGCCATTACAATGTACCTTTTCTTCATAAAATTCAGCAAGACTTAGTAAGGATCATGCCAAAATGTTGAGGATTTTAGAACTGGCATACTGGACAAATGAACATGGGGGGAAAAAATGGTTCAAAATAGAAAAGAAAGTGAGCACATTGGTCTGATATCTATTTTAAGTTCTACATTGCATACTTAACAATAATGGCAGGACTAGAAGAGATGGCAGATGGAATTTCATTTGGGGCTCAAAGAGTGAACAATCTGAGATATGAAAGCAATACGAATCTGGTGGCAGAAAGCAAACTTAGAAGAACTAATGAAAGTGAAAACAGCACTAAATATTAAGAAGACAAAAGTATTATCAACCAGTACACTTGATAAAGTCAGCACTGGACAAGAAAAAAAATGCAAAGAATAAAATAGATGTTTTTGACTTTGTCTGAAGCTTATCAAGATTCCCAGGATAAAAGAATCAATCAATCAGTCCTGGACAAAATAAAACCCAAATGATTTCTTGAAGCAATGATTATCAAGCAGAAACTCACATACTTTGGGTACATGAAGCAAGTAGACAATGAATTAGACAAATGATTATATTTAACGAGGTTAAGAGAATAGCAAAAAGGGAAAACAATGAACAACATGGATGGTTGGGAGATGAGAGACCATTAGAATATCCTTGGAACATAAGTAATTTCCTGTTAAAGATAGATCAAAATGAGCAAGCAATTGTCCCTGTAGTGTTAAAATGTTTCAGAGAAGATCGCAATATGCCTGAAGGAATGGCAGGATTAGGCATCTGCCAACCAAGACTCCTTTGTTGTTTGCATTAAATTCCTACTCTATACTCTGAGGTTACAGAAACTAAAATACAAAAATCAATCAATTAATTAAAAGCATATATAAAGAGTGCAGGACACAGAAGACAGTAATAAGTACCTCTTTAGCCAAAAGCACGGATCAAGAGTTCCATCTTCACCAAGCTCCTGATGCTTGATGTAGCACAGAAGAGCAACCTTTCCAAATCCTGCTGGGGACCTAACCAGTAACTCTCCTCTTTCCAGGATGTTTGCTCTCCCACTGAGCTACAGCCACTCCCTTCTCTTGTGAATATCTACTTCCTTAGCATCAGAGGCTAATTCATGAGCAGATCTGTGTGGGAGGTGGCACTTCTTTAGAACATGCTTTAGCAATGGTCCCACTACTATTTCCAGATTCTTCTGATTCCTTGAAATTGATGTCTGTTTCCTGTCTTCTTCAGATGTGTAACAAGTGTCACATTAAGCACTCAGAGCAGCAATCAGCACCTACCACCCTAGGCGTTATAGCCATAGAAGCAGCAATGATGATGGTGATGAAGAAGAATTGGTTTTTATACTTCAATTTTCTTAATGTTGCTGCCAAACCTTCTGTTCTTCTCCCCACAGTAGACACCCTGTGAGTTAGGTGGGGCTCTGAGAGCTCAGAAGAGAGCTGTGACTCACCCAAGGTCACCCAGCTGGCTTCATGGAGGACAGCAGAATCAAACCCAGTATTCGCAGATAAGAGTTTGGCTCCCTACCCACTAGACCAAACTGGCTAGAAGAAGAAGAGTTGATCTTTATACTTCAACTTTTCTCAAAGTTGCTTCCAAACCTTCCATTCTTCTTCTCACAACAGACACCCTGTGAAGTAGGTGAGGCTGTGAGAGCTTTATCTAGCAGTGCAGAATCGAACCAGGAGATTTTCAGATAACAGTCTCACCACAAGACTAAACTGGCTCACCAAACTGAGGCAGTAGCCAAGTACATGTGTGGCTTCTTAAGAGTCCCATATTCACCCAAAACCTTGATTATGACAATGAGAACCAGTCAGAACAAATAATCACAAAATGTCTGTTACTTGAAATCTCAGAAGTTCCATCCTTCTTCACAAGCGCACAATGGAAGTTCCTTCACACCTTGCCCAGGTCTTGCAATCCTGACTCGGAGCCCAGAGCATTATTAACAGGCTGCTGAAATGTGCCAAGAAAGGACACAAGGATCCTTAATACCATGGCCATTAAAGAGACACAATATTTTCCATAGGTACATTTTATTACAATAATCTTTAAACTATTCTGCTACATGAACTCCAATATTACACAAATATCTTTCCATCTGTGCAAATGCAGGTTCTGGAGAACAAGCTGGCACTAGATGGGAGACAGTGTTATTTTAAATAGCTGTTCAACTAAATAAATACTAAGCACACCGTTCGGCATTTCAAAAATTGTAAAATAAATCATCATCAAAAGGCTTATTTTATGAACCTATAAATCTCCGGAAAATAAACGTTTTCTCCATCTTCCTGTGTTTTAATAAAGAATCCCCCCTTTTTACTCACTCAATTACAATATCACTATCAGTTCAAATTACAGGTCAAAGATATGGGGCTTAATGTATGTACAGCCAGTTCTCTTCTCCTAATAACCTGTCATTCCTGGGATTTGAATGTCAGAATGCAGCCTGCTGCAGTAATGCTCTTCGGCAGTGCAGTGATGAAAACTTTGGACAAATCATGAAGAACATTCCAGATCCAAATCATCAGAAGGTTACTGGGGAGAGCCTTTCATTCTGCTGTGACCCCTTGATCTGACAAGTGACACCTACAAAATGAACAGCCCTCCAACTTAAATTGTTTAACTGTAGCCTGATCAGTTTTATTATCTTGCTAATCCGGATATCAGCCGTTTCATCAGAATGGAAGATATGCATATCATGAATTATTTTGACACTAAGACCTTTTAATTTTTGCCAGCAATATTTCACTGCACCAATCAGGGCCTGCAGTCAGAGATGCCTCTCACCTCCTGGGATGTCAAGAGGACAGTGCACTCCTGACAGCACCAAATCATCTGGGAGCTGTAACGAGCGATTGCCGCAATTATTATTATCTGCTGTAGTCATGCATTTCATTACAGTGCAGGCAGGCAAGCAGACAGAGGCTCCTCTTTCAGGCCGGCCTTATTTAAGAATCTCTGCAGTTTTATGTGCTGGGGGGGGGGGGGGGAGCTCTGTAGTGTAATTTCTTTTCTCCTCGGCAGACAGGGGTAGGTGAATTTCTAATAAAAACAAAACGCTACCTAGGTACTATAGGAGGGGGGAAATGATCACAATACAGTACATTAACCAGCAGGGGAAACAGTTTAAGTGGCCCACTTGTAGTTTATGAAAGCAGTGGTTAATCAGCAATATGGTTTGCTACAGAGAAAAAGAAAGCCCTGCTTATTCTTAAAAGGTATGTTCTGTGCACCTGCTTGCCCTTTTCCAGTTATCATCTGTGTTTTCTTCCCATGCCTTCCTGCAATGTAAAACTGAACAAACGATTTCAAGACTGTGTATATGTAGAAGATGGCAGTCTGGAACATAAAACTAAGCCATTTCAACCACAAGCTACAAATTTTGCCTGCCTTATTCAAATCGACAACCATTGTGAAACTATGTCTATTAAGATGCTCTTATTTGATTTTATTTGTTTTTATGGCTTACAACAGGGATTGTTATGTTGCCACCCGTTGTTTCTTAAAGCCTTCTTTTCCCTAGGTCTTACCTTCCCCTGATCTCACAGTCCCCATAGGTTCTTTATTTTGTCAAATGTCCTGCTGCCATAGTAAGCTTCCTGCACGTATCATTCAGCCATTTCCCTCCTGGATAGCCATCGATCTTCTAAAGTACTCTTCCTTTTCTCATTTTCACTAGGTGACCTGTCTGACAACAGTGTCAGAAGGAGCTAATAAATTAGATGATAGCAAGTTGACCAGAAAGATATTGGAACTTGTGGTAATTATGGCTAGCGTTTGACTAAGTCATACTAGGTGCAGAGTCCTTTGAATCAATGGACTTCAGTTTGTTATGATTAACTTAATTCTGTTGATTTTGCTGAGGATCACTTATTCAGATATAACCCATAACTGCCATGTATGATTCACTGAGTCTAGATTATACCTTCCAATCACTGTATCAACAATATCATCCAGACTATTTCTGTATAGGTATATCTTCTATATATGTACTTGTATGCATGGGCCCTTTATCTACTGCATAATAAACGTCAAGTATTAACTGCCACATGGAAACATGACAACAAATCCTGAGTGAAATCCAGTAGCTACCAAAACATTCATGCAAAGCAAAGCAATAAGCACACAAGCAGGAATAGAAAAACAAGGTATTATTTTCCCATACTTTCAAGGATTTAATTCAGCTCTTTCATGTGTGACGCTTGTTTATCTTTGGGATTTTTTGAACTTACCCATCCATGGTCAGATTTAGTGGGTCTCCAACAGCAAGGCCTACTGATTCTGACCACAGAAAGGTGTGGTCTTCTTGAACAGCACTGTCTGCACAACAGCACTGGTCCAGATCAGGCCAGAGTGAGGCCTTAAAGCTTTTGTTCCTAGCCTTGGAGCTTCTAGGGGACCCATTTCAGTGGTGCACTTTGACATGCTGCTGAATCGCATTTCCTGCTAGCCTAAATGTAGGAAGTTGACTTCTGCACACCTCCCATCTTCTGGACCAGCCCTTGTTGGTCTTCCAGTCTAGCAGTATTCCCAATCAGGGCCTCCAGAAAAGGACTTCACATCACAGGCTCTTGTTTCTGATTAACAGTGACAGCAGGAAGAATAATTGTTCTGAGCTTATTGCTGACTACAGTTACATATTTAATGATGTTTATTTACATTTTTCTTCCCATTACCTTCCCTCCCGGTATTGTAGTTTTGTGATTTTGTCAATATGAATTTGTTTTGTTATGTTGCTGTGCCACATTAATAACGATGATAATGATGATATCAAATAGATTACGAACATGCATGACACATGCAATATCTTGAATAGAAAATATATAACGTTGCCAGTGAATAAAATATATTACATGCATCTTTGTAGAAAATAATTCTAAAATAATTACCGACAAAGAGTAAGAGCTTAATTTTTGTTTGCCAAAAATGTCATTAAAATGAGATATGTTTAATGTAAAAAAATAGCACAGGGGGTTGAAATGACAACTTTAGGTGCAAAATCTCCTACCACAGTAGTCAATTTATTCGAGGATCTTTATTCAGGTATCAAGATATTTATATTGCAGACAAAGAACAAAATAATTTGATGAAATCTAACAGATCCCAGTTCTACTTCCCAATTTCCAAACTAAAACTAAGAAGGTTGACTGCTTACAAGTGCATCTGGATACAAATTATTAACACAAGCACACAGTGCATCAGTTGTTTCATTTGATCAAACAGCTGGGTTTGTTTTACTGAGCCATCTATCTGGGGCTGATCTACAGTAGGCATTGAAGTATATCTGCTTGTAATCCACATCCATTAAAAGTCAATGTCTGCACTCCCACGGACTTTCATTGAGATGGAATGCATTCCAGATTATTTCAGCAAATTATTTTTCTGAGCAGAATTCTTCTGCCAAAGACTTCAAAGAAACCCAACTGACTCCAAAACAGAAGAATATAATATTTTGAAAAGTCTACACATCCCTACACATCAGCAGGAACAAAACATCTTTCCTTGGATTGTATCTCTTAAGATGTCTGGAGGTTTGGAGATTCAGCTAATGGAAAGAAAACAAAATGCATTCCCTGGCAAAAGAAAACTACCATGCCAGAGTCAGACTAATGTTCAGATAAGAGGAGTCTTCAGGATATCCATCTGCTAACAACACAAATTGGTTCTTAATATGAGGAAATATTCGTTTCCCAAAATGCTATCAGAGCAAGACTTTGAGACAGAACAGTCAGGAAGGATGCTATATGCAGCCAAACCAGCTTGGCAATTTTGAAAATGTTCAAAATCCATGCTAAATTGTTTGCTTGTTTTACCTTTTACAGGCCAACCAAACTAGTATGAAAGCTATTTGAATTCATCAGAAGTAATCAGATTGAATTAATCAAGCTCAGGGGGCCTGAAGGTATCTGGGAAAGAAACAAAATGGCTGATCTTAAACGCACAAATGTCATTCAGTTTTGGACTAAATGAATAAATGCCCACACCCTAAAATTAACTCACTACATCTCAATTGCTTGAGTGAAAATCAATGTGAAAATTCTTCTGTGAAGCATTACATCAACACTGCTATGATGCAGGTGTTCTATTAGCCATCTTATTCTAATGCTAAAGATGGGTGCAGTACCAAATATGAAAGCAACATATTCTGCTCCTTTTTAAAATGTAAAGAGACAGCTGATAGTGCTTCAAAGTTTGGCACCGAAGACTTAAGACCATATTTTCCAACCACCCCCACACAAGATCTTTTAATAAGATCACTAGAGAAAATTGCCTGTTAAATTCCTAGCCTTTTTTGTTAGCAGAAGCTGAGAGTAATACTCAAAAATTTTCCCCCATAAGAAAGTTATCCTCTATGCCCTAAAAATAATCCAAGTTGGCTCACAACATATAGTTTAAACATAAAAGCTTTAAAGAGGCCATTCAGTCTAAAACAGCAAGATAAAATATAATCTGTATTATTCAGTCATAAATTTGTGTACAAAGTTAAAAAGCAAAAACTGTACAAGCATTAGATAACTTTAAAACAAAAGGGGTTGCTTTTGAAGAAGAAAAAACTACCACATTTAGTGTTAAGTGAATATTGAATCCTCAAAATAAATTTTGAAGAGAAAAATAATCTAGAACCAGTTATTTTGGTTTCAAGATGGCTTTAGGATGCATACTGTTTATGTAAATGTTTAATCTCTTGTTGTATTAGTGCTGTATACCATCCTGGAATTTAGACTGAATGGTAATGAAGAGGGCAATTATAAATATTTCCTTACATACTAAGATCACATGCTAACCTGTTTCAAGATAAATTTCATTCTAGGGGAATTTATGGCCGCATCCCCATTATAAGCTTAATCCAGTTTCCCTAAACCGAAATAAAAGAACCGGATACAAACACGAATTACTTTCAGCCAGAAATGTGTTCAATCTGGATTCTGAGGACGTACATGACTCAAGGGGGGACTCCAGTGGCTACTTTTCGGGGCTGCCCTGTCCTCTTCCTCCTGGCATGAACGCACCACCCATAACGGACCCCTTCACGGAGCCTAGCTAGGTGGCTCAGTGGCTGCCACTTGAAAGAGCGTATGAAAGAGGCACTTCATGTTTTGGAACTCACTCCCATGGTAAATTTAGCAGCATCGTTTCTCAGCTGTTTTAAGAAGAGAGTGAACACTCAATTCCTAGTACAATCAAGTAATCATTGCTCCTATTTTGCTCTAATGCTCATTCATACCTTCTCAATTGCCATTTTGTTAGACTTGCAGCTTGTTTTCACATGAATATTTAGAACAAATTGTAAATTTTTAAGAATTTTAATGATTCTCTGCCTTGAAAACAAATATGGATAGAAGTACATAAGCAAAACAAAAATGCAGTCTAAACTATTATTTCATCTAAATAGGAGCTGGGTGGATATAGCAGACTCCATACATGTGTCAGTGATGCTGCAGTCTCACCTACACTTCCCCTTGCTCTGTGGATGCTGTAGGTAGAGGTATTCCAAAGGAAAGATTATAAAGAGGAAATGAGTGTGGAGAGCCCTTGACATCTGGTAGTACCTACACTAATGACAAAGGTAGTGGGGAAGCAGCAGATACTCAGTTAGAAGCCCTTCTTTGGTCCAGGACAACTTCTATGGATCAAAACATTGTCAGAATCAAAGACAGGCTTTCAAAGGAATCCTCCTTCCTCTTCTATTACCACATAGTCCAATACCCCAGGTCACTGCAGTATGCTACATACCCCAAATAGCCTCTCTCTCTCTTTTTTTTTTTAAACAAGGAACCACTTGTAAGGATTGCATTATATCTCATGAAGTTGTGGCTCTTGGAGCCCGCAGAGCCTGTGAGGGGGCTATCCCAGAACAGCCATCCAAATGCAGGTGTTCCTGTCTCAGGAAATGTGGACTTGGTCAGAAAGCGGACTGCTCCAAGTGCTGCCTATGTAAGTACAGAAATATCTTTAAATTCAATAATGCAACAAACTTCAGTGCACAATAACATGAATGACAATGAAAGGATTAATCACGCTCAAACATATATGTTTAATAATAACATATAATACTATAATATAATATATGTCTGGATAAATTTGCCAAAAACATTTTGGCATTCTAATTTTGCTTTAGAAGGGTCTTTGTACCAATTTAGCCCTTTTGGCCCATCTAGTCCACTCGTTTTTGTCTATAGTTTACAGCTACAGATTCCAGCAATTCCATTCAGTTCCAGTCACATCCAGTATCCCTAAACACCTTGGAACAATTTTAACCACACACAGGAGCTGGCATATCTGTAATTTTTACAGAGCTCCCCTCCTCTCCCTATTCCGGCTGCAATTCATTTTATTCATTTCAATCATAGCTTGCTATCTTGGAGCAAGGAGTCTCCAGAAAGCCTGGGAAGAATTTCCCACAACACTGTTAGTTACGGAATAATCATGTTTTACTTTTACAAATCAAGCTGATATAAACAGAGCAATTGCCTAGCTTGAATCCAGTAAGTTATTTTGAGCAAATCCTTCTTTTCCCTCAAGAGCACAAAACGGTTTCATTCTATCCACCAAGCAATTAATATGTTCTACTAAACAAATCAGTGCTAAGGAAGCAAATTAACACCTTTCAAAAGTGATACATCACTGCCTGATTTCACAGAATGTTTTATGACCCTTCCACCTAAACTAATGGATAGATTTCAAACATACCCCAACATGGCTTGAATCTGAATTCTTGGATTTCATTTAATAGCCTTCCAAGATACTTGAAAGCAAATTGCAATCCTGTGCATAAATATTGTGTCACTCTTTTATCAGAAATATTAAAAACCGAATTGTTGAATTATTGTTTAAAAAATATAATTTGGCCATTTTGTTACAAATTATGCAGTCTTTCAAATAAGCATTCCAGATATTAACCATATTTTTCAGTTCATATAAGTATATATGTATGCAATTTCTAGAATGTGGAGTTGCTTTGCCTTCTTCCCACCACCACCACTCTGCTTCTAATACTTGCAGGAAAATCATAAGGACATAAGAAGAGTCCTATTGGATCAAGCCACAACCCATCTAGTCCAGCATCCTGTCTCATACAGTGGGCATCTCAAGCAGAAGACAAGGGCAAAATCTTTACCTGAGGCCTTTTTGCACGAGGGGCTTTGGAATGCATCTACGACACTTTGGGACACAGCATTCACTCTTGTGGGGTGGCCGGATCCATTCCAGGCCGCCCCAAGCATCCCGACATGTCGTAGACGTGTTCCATTTTCAGAGCACTGAAAAGTGCTCTCCATGCGTTCCAAACGATCCGGAACACCCGCAGCTGCCATGGACGGAAAGCGTTTGCATGCTCTCCCTCCATGACAGCTGAGCCCCTCCCCCGGCCTCCTCCGGTTGGCTGCCTTGGAGCTAAGGTGGAGAGGCCAGTCGGGTCCCTTCCCTGGGTTCCCAGGAGCTGCATCAGCCTGGATAAGGCCCATGCAAGTGGCGGGACCAACACACAGCACGCCCCAATCCCGAGGTCATGCGTGTGCGTGAATGGCGCTTACCTGCTGCTGCCAGCTTGATTCTGTCTGGAATAGGTCAGTGACCTTCTGCACATGTGCGCAGGGCAGGCCCACATTGGCCGAGCACCCATGCCTGCGCAGATGGCCAGTTGAGGCCAGGCAGGTGCCCGGCCAATGAGGGGGCACCCCACAAGCATGCACAGGATATTGCCGGCCTATTCCAGACAGAATCGACCTGGCAGCCTGCAGGAAAGGCCGTGCACATGTGCATGAGCCCAAGGTGGGTTTAGGGGTGCTGGGTGGGGATCCTGTCACTTGCACGGGGCTGATCCAGGCTGATGCAGCTCGCAGGAATCCAGGCAAGGGACCCAACTGGCCTCCCCCCTCCAGCTGCAAGGCAGCTAATGGGGAGAGGCCGGGGGAGGGTCTTCAGCCTGAACGCGTTGAAGCCACTTTCCCATTCGCACGTAGGCAGGGAAAGGACACGTTTGGAACGTATCCTTTACTTGCCAGTGCAGATGGGAAAGTGACTTCAACATGTTTGGGCCGAAGCATTCTGAGGTGTCTTTGCTATAGTGCAAAAACGCCTCTGGTCTCAACTCCCTGTAAATGTAAATGTCCTTGATAGCCTGAATGAAGTTCCTAGGCATCAGTCTCAGAAGCCATTGATCACCTACCATCCATGAATCTGTGGAACCTTTTATTAAACCACATGTAATGCTCACTTGATTCCTGCAGGGATTTTAACTGCGGGTGGGGGAATATACTGAATTGTACTACATAATCATATTTTCCAATCATACTTTCATTTGGCTAAGATATGAAGTTATCCCACCTGTGCTGGTGAGTGTAGTAGAAAGTTTGTTATATAACAGTGCTGCAAGTATTTCTTTATCACTGCATTGGGAAAGAAAACAAAATCCCAGGACTCCAAGAAAAGCAACCCTCCCACTAGCTTGTGTGTGAGAGTATTTGAATTTTGATGCATTTGTTCACCACTGAGATCTTTCCTGAGCAAGACAACCTTGAGAAAATTATATTTCCCCTGTTTTCCAAGTGAGTTGCTTTTGGCCCCTTTCTGCCACTTTCCTTCCTAATTTACACTCAGCATTTTTTATTCTCTTTGGCCGCATCCCCATTACAACCTTAATTCGGTTTCAAAACATTTTTCAATCCTGGCAGACCCCACGTCAGTTTGGCTTAACACGCTTTCCACGTATTAAATCGCCCCAAAGCATTGTAAATGTTAATCCTCATTTCAACAGGTCTCACTCCGGTTCGTGTTTTACATTTTTTACTGTGGGGACCATATGGTGTTAAGGGATGAGAATCCTTGTTTAGGGTTTCCCTCCCCCAATAGCTTGCTTCCAAAGATAGTGATTTCATTGAAAAAATCCACCCCTCAAAACAGCCACTATAAAAATCCACTCCTTAAAGCTACACTGTAGCGATCTACCCACTTCACACCTTATAACAATGTTGCAAATTTGCGCAATTCTGAAAGTTCTGACCTTTAGAAAGGGAAAAGGAAGGAAAGCAGCTGGAGGTACTGTTTTAAAAGCTGTGGCTGTGAAGGGGGCTTGAGTTGCTGCTACTGCTGTATGCCCTGGGAAATGGGGAGAGGAGGGGAAAGAATAGCTGGCTGCCCGCTGCCGTTTTTCCTCCAGGCAAGTGGCAGCCACCCAGCCACCCAGCTAGGCTCCCTGAAGGGGTCCCTTATGGGTGGTGCATTCATGCCAGAAGAAAGAGGGCAGGGCAGCCTTGAAAAGCGGCTTTTAAAAAGTAGCCAATTGAGTCCCCCCTTGAGTCACATATGCCACGTACGATCCTCAGAATCTGGATCCAACACGATTAATCTGAAAGTAATGGGAACAGGCAATTCGCGTTTGTATCTGGTTCTATTATTTCGGTTTAAGGAAACTGGATTAATCTTATAATGGGATGTGCCCTTTCTCTCTTACTTTTACATTTTTAAACCCCATATTTTCAGCAAATAAACTTCCCCTAAATCTGGCTCTCCAGACTGTAGGCTACTGCTATTAATGATTTGATAATGGTTCCACACAATAAAATGCAAGAAGCCACTGAGCAAGCTTGTTTTCTTCCGATTGTTGTCATTTTTTGAAGCAGGAAAGATTTATGCAAATCTTTGTCTGAACCCTTCTTTCCCTTCAACTTTTTAAAATGCTTAGTTACAAACTGTGGGCCTTTCCACACTGGCCCTATAAAAGGATATAGACACACATTAAGGATAGATTAAGAACACTTACCTTTGATGCTTCCGCACTGGGGACCTTATTAGATCCCCTTTCTGGAGACTTACTAAAACCTTACTAAGACCTTTCTAAAACCGGTCTTGCCACTGAAATCCAACCCTAATGTAAGACCTGAAAAATTAGGTCTTAATCTGGCCCTTCACCTCAATCTGTTTTGGAAGCAGGAAGCTTCCACACACAGAGAGGCGAAGGCTGGATGTCCCGGCAGTCGCCATCTTGGGGAGGGCAGAAGCAGGCTGGTTTGCCTCCTTCCGCCCTCTCCCACATGTCCTTTTCAGTGATGGGGCATCCCTGGCAGATGAAGGCAAACTCCTGCCTTCGCCTGCCAGGGATCCCTAATTGCTGGGGAGGAGGTGGCGGTGGCAGCGGCAAAGCTACGTTGTCACCATCGCTGGTACGTTGTCACCATGGCAGCTACTTCCGTCCCCCCCTGCCACCACCTCCCCAGCAGGAGGCTGCTAGCTGTCACAGAGGGCCAGGCCACAGCACCGCACGCTGGGCCTCCTGCAGGCAGAATCGACCAGACAACCTGCAGGTAACCCACGAGTGTGCACATGTGACCCAGGGTTGGTTGGGGGGTGCAGGGGGCAGGCTCCCCTGGCCCTAGAAGCCATGATCATGACTTCTGGGGTAAGCGGGACCCTAGGGAAGCCACCTGACTGCCTCCCACCCTTGGGGAGCCAATTGGGGAGGCCGGGGGGAGGGTCTTCCATCCTCCAGAGGATGGATTGGAATGGGTGCTTGTGCGTCCGCACAGCACCCACTCCAATCTGTTTCCACAATCCAGCCTTGGCACTGCCGCCCTGCACATGTGTGGATGCACGGGGCTTCCAAGGATTTGTCCCTATTGGGGACAGATCCTCAGAAAGAATGGGTCACCGAAAAATGGATCTTTTTAGATCCGTTTTTCAGTGGCCAGTGCAGAAAGGCCCTGTGTTTCCACATTTGGTGTTTATTTGACTGTTCACCTTTGACTCATGGGATTGTACAATTTATTGATGTTATATTATCTGGTTGACATTTGGCAATTCATTGGTTATTGTTGGTTGTATTTTCCTTATTCTTATTGTTACATGCTGTTTTTATTATCTTTGATATTAGATTGATAAAAAATAAGTAAAAAGTAAATAAAAAGTGAACTCCCACTCAAGTAAAAAAAATGAGGTCATGGTGTGGTGTGGTTCACCCCAATTCATTTTGGGACACAGCTGATAGTGTGGGAAGCAGCAATTGATGGGATCTGATTCAGGAAATTACAGCGGGAAGAGTTCACTGAATTGATGAGCTCTAACCCATGGCATCATCTCAGTCCAGATGCAGACGCATTTGAAACTTAGCTTTATCTTCCCATAGATGCTGCCCATCCACTCTTAGTATCCAGATTTTGATTGGGCAAGAAAACCCCCATGTAGCATGCCTTGCTGGGTCTCTTTTTTTATTTTTACTTCCTTGATTACTTAATTGAGCACTTTGAGCCTGAGATGTAGGCATTAAGTACATAGAAACTGACCAGTAAGTCACACAGTTACATGATTATTGCTTTCAAATACAAAAATAGATCAATGAAATGCTAGTCCATTTGTACCACAACAAAACAAAACAAATGGCAATAAAGCCCTGTTTGCTGGAATTATCTTTAGCAATAGTCTGTTCAAATGTGAAGTTCATCCATTCAAAAATATGGAGGCCTTGAATTTCTTTGGGTAGAGCAGAGCATAAGCTATCAAATTTGTGATGTTATGCCATTAACTTGTATGAATCTTTTGAAGTATCAGAAAAAATATTAAGAATGAAGCCATCAATACCTACTAGTCATGATGGCATTATTAGTATTTTAATATTTAGTATACATTTTTAAATACGTAGGATTTCTTAAGTGTTTTATGGATAATATTGTTTTAATCTGTTGTTTTAAAACTTGAGACCTATGGGTATACAGTAGGGCAGGATAGAAATATACATACATACATACATACATACATACATACATACATACATACATACATACATACATACATACATACATACATACATACATACATACATACATACATACATAGTTCCTATTTCAGAGGTAGTGTACTTGCATTTATTTGATTCCATGATTGGTGAGTGGAACTACAGTTGGATTAGATATGCTATTGACCTGAACCAGCTAGATACTTCTTTTTCACTTTTGTTCTTAATGCTGTACCCTATGCTCTTATTTTTTTTTCATGGATTCTACATTGTTCCATAATAACCAATGAAAGAACTGAATTTTTCAGCTAAGAGCTATAACTTAGAATTTATCCACCAGTACAAGATTAATAAATCTATTACCAATGTCGTTTTACGCTTTATAAGAATTTCACAACCAGAGGGAAAATATCCAGATCACAACATTTTGTCACTCGTAGGAGATGTGGAGATGACTGAACATGATATGATACAAATCTTTTTCAAATCGAGATTTATATGAGAGGAAATTACTTTGTTGGCCAACTATGACTTGTTTTATTAGCATCATTTACTTCTAAGTAGACTGAGAAATGGGAAAAAGAATGATTTTTCTGTTTTAACATTTCCTCCTTCAGTTAGTTTTCATCATGAATGGGACTGATCAGTCACACACCCACAAAATGAATACAATCCAAAACCAGGGCAAGTTTTTGAAATATGTCTCTTTTTTATGAACACTGAGAATCTTACGTGCTTGGCACTGAGTCTTAGTATAACATTGGCATATGGCAGTTATGCATTTAGTCCTGTTATTTTGTTTGTGTGTTTTTCTAGCTTATCTTCAGAGTTTTCTGCAGGCAATTACTGTCAAATGCATTTAATTTCTTCGGTTATGTATTAGTGGGTTGCTAACATGCTTGTATCTCCATTATATAGAGGCTTTATTCCAAAACTGGAAAAATATGAGCAAAGCACAAACATTCTAAAATGCTTGTATTCCTCAGATTGATGTAGATTGCTACAGTAGAATCCAAAACCTGAACTCTTCTTCCTTCAGAAGGTGATATAGCTACTAACATGTTTTTTGAACATCTTAAATGCTTATCTACTGCATTACAGCCCAGTTCTATTTGTGCCTATGCAGAAGGGAAGTACATTGAACTCAATGGGGCTGACTTCCAGATAAAGCAGATCTAAAAAATGAAGCCAGATAAAAGATAGTCCAAAAAATATTATCTCTCTGGAACTCCCAACTGGAACCAAGTTTATTCAACTTCATTTGCTCATAATTATCTATTTGCATCTCTCCCCTTCCTGTGTTGTCTTTCCCATTCTACCATCCATCTTTGAACCTTTTTGGAGGCAAAGATTTGCTTGCATTACTTACAAAATTCTGTACATGGTGAATTTTATGACATTGTATCAAGATAAAACATCTACCCTAAGCTGAAATCAGGGTAATATGAAACTATTTATTCAAAACCAATGCTGAACAACCTCCAAAACTCAAATAGCATGTAACATATGTGATTATCCATTTGACAAGAAAATGAAAAATAATAATTGCATTGCAGAGTCTGACTGCAGCCCTCACATTGTCATAAATGTAGGCATCAGTTTGCTAGAAGAGAAACCCATTTTCAAATGGTAAGGTAAGTCATTTACAAAATGACTCCAGAGAGTTATTTTGTACATTCATTTTTTCCTTGGGTCCAGATTAATGTGTTCAATAGATGACATATAGTAGCAGCAGCAGGAAGGGGAGAATAGTGGAACCCTAAAGCATGCATAGGATATCTGAAACATTTCAGTGTTTGGGGATGGGGAAAATGCAACCCTACTGGTTTTCCTTAATCTTTCACAGATTTGATACCTTCACTTCGGAAGTAAAATCAGAAGTGGAATAAAGCCTTTTCCTGCCCAGATCGTGAAGCGGGAGGGCAGAGGGTGCAGTATTCTCCCTTTTCCAGGGGGGGGGGCAATAAGGTTGCCACCCTGGAAAAGGGAGAACACTGCAGTCTCTGAAGCCCCTGAAAGTGGCTGAAGCCATGGCTGTTTTCCCCCTTATTTTACCAGAGATGCACTCCTTCGCTTGACAGCTTGCTTGACAGATCTTGCTCAACTGAGTGCACTCAGCTAAATCAACCTCTCCCTTACTCACCCATGCCTTGCAAATCGGGAGAAAAGGCAAGGGGTGTGTGTCATGCTTTTAGTCTTGGCATTCTTCAAACGGGGTTGGAATTACCTCCATAGAAATGGCAGGAAATTAAAAAACCAAGCCATTCTTCTGTGATCTTCAATGGACAGGGCTGACAGCAAGCACACCTCACCTCCCAATGACGTGAGCACAAATCTCATCCCGTTAGCCCATGAGCATCCGCATGTGTATTCCCAACTCGCTGAGCAATGCATGCCGGTCCCCCAAACCATGCTAAGACTTGTTTAACAGGTACCAAATTTGGCACCCTTCTGGCACAGTTTGGGCATGATTGGTATGCTTTTCGCGGACAAAATCCAAAACCCATGGGGATGGACTGTACTAATCCCATGCTTGGAACTGTGCCAAAGTTGCATGGGGAAGAGAACATATGAGCAAAGTAATAATCCCTTTTCTTTCTCTAATCAACAGGTGGATTTTCTGGCTAGTTAAAGACATGTTTTATTCCTAAAGCTGGTTAAACTTTTCTGGTGCTTACATGTATTTTGGGAGTTGGACTTGGATGGAAACAAAGAACAACCACAAAACCAGTGACTGACCACAAGAAATGGACAATTACACTGTATGGCTTGAGGGGAAAGATTTGGTATGGGCTTCTTGGAACAAGCTGAGGAAGGACATAATGATGCATGTGCTGGAAAAAGCTCAGAGAATGGAGAGCTTGAAAAGAACTAATTTTTGTAGATATGAAGACTCCTGAAACAGAACAAGTCATTTTCTTGGCTCAACTTGCTCAATATTGTGTGTAGGTGGCCCCAAAAGGATGTTGGATATTTGGCTTGTTTCCCTAACACTTTATTTCTCCCAAGCATTTCTCTAGAACCCCAAAAATTACACTGTCAAATTAAAAATAGTTATTGCATTCACACATTTTGTATTCAGAAGGTTTGGTGTTCTGTGTCTGAGGCCTGATGTAACTTGAAAAAGTAAACCTAGCAAAATAAACCTATCTACAGTATGTAACCTTGCTTCCTCTCCTTTTTCATCCTCTCCCTTCCACACACAAACACGTACACAAACCTAAATTTTGAAAATACAGGAAGAGGACTATAAGAGAAAAATGTTGCCAGATAAAGAAAAAATAAGCTTTGAATTAGGAACCACCACCAAAAAAAAAAATCAAACTAACAATGAAATTAACTGAAGCAATAATTCCTTGGAAGAGGACTAGTTCAGTCTTGAGCAGTGGTCACACCTTGCTGAAATAGATTGTCTTATAAAGAAACAGAACTCAAAATGTACTAACTTTGACCACACCCAATACCTGATAATCCTTCCTCAGTTTATCCTGTTTGAGTCATTGTACTCCACCATCACAACTCTCCCTGCTCTCTGATAAGATAAAAGCTCTGTGACTCAACAGCAGGTAATCACACATTAGGAGAAACAGAAGCCAAATTCATGCAGTATCCACCAACTATAATACCATTCATCCCCCTTTAGTCGTCTTCCCCAGTCACACCCCAAAAAATGAAAATAAATTAACATTCTATAACAGCTTGAGACCTGTAAAAATCAGGACTCAGGAAAGTATGCTTGAAGGGAGGAAAGTCCAAAAATAAAATGGATTAGACTAAAAAGGTGAAAGCACTGGGGTCTAAAGATGGGCTGAAGAAGGATTAAAGTGAAGGTGTGATTACAACTTTAGAGATATACCTCTTTCACACTTTCATCTCTTTTTCAGATGCAAGCAATTTGCAAAGTGATTTTCTGATTATCATCCCAGTCAGCCCCTTCAAAGAGGAACTTGTGGAAAAGTTGCAGAATCTTCTCTTGTTTATTAGGCTGTGCACTAAAGTACAAGTGGTGATGATGTAACATGTTATGCTATTCTGAAGTTGAATAAGACAATCTTAATAAGACAATCTATTTCAGCAAGGTGTGACCACGGCTCAATAGACTTAATAGTAGCGCTCGAAAGAACCATGTCTGATGTAGTTCACATGCTGTTTGGTCATTTGTTGTTTTGGGGTACCTGGATGACTGCATGGGCACCTCCAAGGGCATCTCTATGCAGTTTTCTTGGCAGAAATTCTACAGTGGTTAGCAATTCCTTACTTCTCAGGAGTCCGGGACACACTAGTTTGCACTACCCCTAAGCTACAGCCATTCCATGCTTTTAATGGAAGCACACCTAGGCTGTGGTCACAGTTAAGAGGCCTTTTCGCACTACATCCCAATGTGTGAATGCTTCCCTTCCTGGAACGGCCAGGGACGCTTCGTACACGCGGGAATGGATTTAGAGCACTTTAAAGTGCTCTACATCTGGAATGCGCAGAAGACATCCCAGAACGGGCTGGGACGGAAACCCGGCCGTGGCAATGCGAATGCCACATTCTGAGCTATCTTCCGCGCGTTCCAAAACCACGCGTGCGAAAAGGCCTAAGGTTTAGTCCAGCTTCAGTCCACTTTCAGAGTAAGAAAATACATCAGCAAAGTGACAAGCTGTTTTCTTTCAGTGTTAAAGAATTCAGAAAATGCACCTTTGGGATAGGTAAGGTGGAAAAAAAATTACTGGTCACTTTGCTGATGTATTCTCTCACTCTGAAGGTGGACTGAAGCTGGATTAAACGCTCAGTGTGGCCACAGCCCTAGTGTGAATAGGCTCACAGTCATTTTTAAATTATATTTTCTAAAAATATTCCAGATCTCAAAGTAACATATTCTGGAGAACAGAACATTTCTTTTTCACCCAAGCTGATATTCTACTTTGAAAAACTCATCCAGTTTTTGGAGCAATGAGTGAAGTCACTTATATAGAATACAAGGCTTCTAAAGTTGAATCACGCCATCGGTTTTATACTTAGGAGGCATCAGATGAATTTCCTGTTATATATCCAAAGGGTGAACATCTGTCTTACCAGAAAGCTTGCTCAGCCACAGCCAAAAGCTCTCATAGGCAGGGACACATGTCATAATTTGAGGCTACTGAACTGAAGCTACATGGGAGAAGAGACATGCCACAAGGGAATACTTAAACACAGCAGAGATTTGTTAGACACAGAAAGGGACATAACATGGGAAGGGGGAAGGCCCCTCCCTGACACATTTCTAGCTTCTCCTTTACCTACTTTCCTTATTTTTCAAGGACACAGGTAGGATACTTATTTTATTGACAGTATTCTTGTCCTGCTTTTCAGCCAAAAGAGGCTGACCAGGCAGCTCACATGATTGTCAATAATTGCAGTACTGTCCATGCTTAGTCTAAAAGGCACACCTCAAGTGAAAAAAATAACTGGGAAGATGAGCAAACACAATATTCAATAGAGCATCCTTATTGTTTATATGTGCATGTGGTTTGTCTTATTTTAATACTGGGGGAGGGTTTGGAGAGGGATCCTGGCAGAAAAAACTTCTCATCTTTATCCTTTCTGCATTCGCACACACTTTTTGAGCATGTAAATTAAAAAGCCATGCAAGCAGCAAGCCTTGGTGGACGATCAATTAGTATGTGTCAGATCTTGCTTTCTGTGTATTGTCCCCTGCTATACTCACTCTTTCTTCCTCTTGTTTCCCTCTTTTGTCTCTTAACCAGAGAAACATACTCCATTGCTGTTGTCTTTGAGAGAATATTCATGGGCAACATGATGAGACCATTGTATTCATGATGTAAGAATGAATTCACACATGCTCACAGGATGATCGATGTGGAACTATGGAGAAAAGATTTGCATTTGCCAGCATAGGACACTTCCAAGAAACTCTTTAGGCAAATTTCATCACATGGAAATTGGCTAATACAACAGGCCACTGATTCTTGATCGTCAAGAAATGAAAAGGGTTAACCACTTGACCACGTAACTTCTCTGCCGTGAGTTCGTCATTACTGAATAGATTTATCAATAGTGTTAGCCCTCTAAATTATGTAATGTGTTTGGCCTAATAAGGTTGATCCTGCTGTAATTGCTGTTCTAGGATTAGGTGGTTAATCTTTTAAGTGAAGGCACTGAACTCACTTTCTAAGGGATGATCTAGAGTAATCCAATAAATCATTCATGGTTTCATTTTTTCTGATCTTGTACTTAGACTTGTGACAATTGTTTCTAAAACCAAATAATGCACCTGGATATTCCACTGTGATCAGTTAGGTCTGTTAGTTAGAGATCAGAGACTTCTAAGTAGAACTACATTGTCAATGGAAAGTAGAGTGGCAGATGCTGCTTTTAGTCAAAGCCTATTAACGAGGCGATCACAGTGTCATGGCAACGGTGCTAATATGTATGCATGGTGCCATTGCCAGAGCAACCAGGTAATATGACACACAACCACACCTGCATCAACCAGTCACAGGCTCCGTTCAAACCTTTTCCACCTGAAAGAGGTGTGAATGGAATGTTCCAGGCTTTCCCAGCTCAGCTGCTAATATAGTTGTACAGTAGGGATGTGCACAGATATTCGTAACATTCTATATTCAAATGAACTAATAAGCATTCAGACATTTGTATATAAATAGAATGTTATGATATCCATACACTGACATTTGCATTTGTACAAATGTTTAGGAACATTTGTGAAACAGGGAGGTGGGAAAGTGGCTGAACCAGTCACATCTGCAACAGATCCAGAGTGCATTCGACGTGGTTTGAGAGCAGATTCAAAGTGGATTCAGAGCAGATTTAAGAGTGGATATGTTACGGGATATGTATTGGATATGTATTGGATATGTGTGGGATACGTACGGATACATATCGGAAACATATCAGATACGTATGCATTCATATCAGATATTTGTACAAATTCGTACAAATAGATTCATATTGAATAGAATCGTACCGCATTAGAAGGGGATCTATTCGAACAAACATGAATTTTCATAGATTCAATTTGATATGAATCAAATGCAAAAAACACCTCATTCGTGCAGATCCCTATTGTAGAGCAATAAAAACTGTTCTGCCGCTATATGTGTGGGGAGCACTGCAGCATGCGTGCAGCCACTTCTAGTATAGAAGCAGCTTCATGCAGTGAGGATGTACCATTGGGAGTGTCCCCAGAGTTCCACAGCCCACCTAGTGTGAAAGGCTTATAGTCATCTTTAAAATGTATTTTCTAAAAATACAAAGTATCATTTTACCTCCCAAGCTTACATAATCCTTTCAGTTAAAACATTAATCAAGCTGACATAATCCTCTTAATTAAAGCACTAAATAGCACTTTTTCTCATCGTCACCAGAAGAATTTCTTACTTGCTCAATTTCTACTAAGCCATCATTATAACCTCTTTGAATGGACCACCCTAGGACAATTCTGACAACAGGAACATCTCCACAGTCCTGAGATAAGGCTGTCCTGGGACTGTCCAGAACCAGCTCCAGGTTCACTGAGTGCTAGGAACTAAAATTCCTATGCCTAATTCCCCAGGGGATCCATTTTGTTGGTACAGTTTGGGGGCAGTGCTGGTTGCCAGTGAGCAGAACCACCATAAAGCACTATATTCAGCATAGACTGTCAATAGCTACTAAGTCCGATTCAAGGTGCTAAACAGCTTCCTGATAATCCGGTCACCTTTTCTATAGATTAATCTAACTCAGGAGTTAACCAAAGACTACAGCTCTAACCAGAACTTTTGATCCTGCAAACAGCTGGGGAATTAGCTATTTTATTTTTTATTGCAAAGCTGAAATTTATGCAGGCATGACCTCAGTCTAAGCCATTATAGTAACAGCCAAGTGATCTTTAACAATTTAATGCAAGATTTATTTATTTATTATATGACCACAAAGGGAGCAATCTGATATTGTATGACAAACCTGAATGGAAATAGGCTTCTACAATGCCCAGTGAGGCCTTTGGGTATAGGGTGGGATAGAAATGTAAATAAATAAAGTCTCACCTGTTGAAAACATAGTTTATTTTAATTTCCCAATATCCAACATGTAAGGAAACCTTGTAAAGGCTGTTCAAGTTCATTTGAGGGCCTCTTGATCTGGATCACACTATGTCCCATATGAGTGGTGGGCAGGGCCCCCCATATTCAGCACTAATATTCATATGGGAGGCTCTTAGTGCACTTGCTGGTGCAGAAAACTAGACCACTTCCATGTCAACCCATGTCTTGATGACCCTTATAAATTACTTAAAAATTACAACAATAATAAATCAAGTCTTTGCAAGATTCTGAGATTTGATCAGAAGCAATTTACCATGACATTGATTCAATCTGTGATCATGCTAATAGCTGGCAATGTGTGGCAGACAGAGAATGTTTGATATGATTTGTATGATCTATATGTTTTTAGGTTATAGAGTAGATAGACTGCAGCGGCATCATGTTTTTGAAAGCTGTGGAGAATGGTTGGAAGGTCTGTATTTTCAGTCTGTATCTTGGAACTTTTAGTAAGTGGAAGTCAGTTACCTAGAAAGCAGGGCAGTCATTTTATAAGATGCAGCATTCAAAATTCAAAATACAATACAATGAATAAATCTAAGTCATCTCACAATTATGTTCCCATATTGATAACTGGATTGAAAGACAAAAGTCTCCTAGAGAAGGAAATGTGTTTCCAGGAGCTGCTCCTAGTGGAAGACAATTAAATGTGTGGAATTTGTTGTCCGTCAAATAAGCTAACAAAATATTATGTGTATCAAATATTGCTTTTTAATATAAGGGTCATCAAGACAAATATTGCTAAATATTTACTCATTACCCACTACCACCTTAGTATATTTTTCATCCCAGTAGGGCAGATAAAAAGGAGTGTAGGCAGAAAAGTATTTGGATTGTATTTTATAAGCAATATTCCATTGGTAAAACTCATTGGGAACAAAAGGAAGAGATATTAAGAAAATGGCAGGGTGAATATAACCCCAGTCAATTGGCTTCCAGGAAAATATGCTATTCTGTTGCTTTAAAAAAAAAAAGATGATGCTAGTGATAATTATCATCATTGTTATCATTTTATAATCAAAATTATTTTTACCTTGAGATGTCCCAGGTTGCATTTAAAAACACAAAATACAAATTGGTACTCATGTTCACAAAGTCACATTGCATTTGACAAAGTGTTTGCACAGCATGATTGGACTGGGAGAAAAATCCTCATCTATCAGTGACTTCTGACCAATGTTATTTCCCTTTCTGGCCACCAACCCACCTCAAATTTCTTTTTCCCACAAATCAGTAAACCTAACAGCCAGACTCTCAATGCAGCTTGTGACTAGATATCAATTAGGTTTGGAAATAGCCTCTCACTGATTCTTATGGGAGTCTCTTCTGAGGTCTGAGTGCAACATAAGGGAGATTCACAGTGAAAAATACTGTAATTCATCAGAAGACACCAAATAAACCGATTCTGCCATGCTCTGGTTTACATGAAGATCTCTCTCGGTCAGTTAAACCTCCATGTACATAAGCACCAAATAATTATGGAGAATCCAGACCCATGGCAGTGGGTGCCATCAGAAAGTTCCAGGGTTACAGTGTAACATCAGAGGTGCTCATCACAGTGGGGTGCTCTAAGATGGGTGCTGGAGGGCTTGCAAGCAGCCTTCCTCTGAGGAAAGATACCACTCTGGGGGTGACTACCAGTTTCGCTTCCTCTCACTGCCATCATGGTAGTGGCAAGAGCAATCTGCTTGCCTAGTTTGCACAGATGCCACATTGGCATAAGACTACCACTGGGGCCTTTAACGGCACAATGGACTGCCCTTCATATTCTGACAAGATGGCGTGAGTTGTGGCACCTGCAGTCTGGATTTGTTTTTGTTTTCTTTTTTACATCTTGAGGACTGATGATAGCAAGGGTAGAACTGAATAGTTCTTTTTTGCTAGAACTGAATAGTTCTTACCCTGAAATACTTAGCTTGGGGCACAGTCTTAAGTTTCAGTTATTACCATGGCTGCCTCCAGACTTGTAGAATAAACCTGCAGTTAAAAGAAAAAGTGCAGTTTACCTGCTACAAAGTGATCACCAGCCATCCCAACTAAAAAGCAGCTCCATAGCTTCCTCCTTGGAAGCTACAAGAGCTGAGTTGGTGTATGTGGTCACACGGAATGAGGCAGCCAATCAAAGTTGAGCTGCCTTTCCTGATCTTGTTTGTCGCTTCTCGCTGTTCTGCCCAGACTGGTGGGAAGATTTGAATTTTGTTTCTACTGCATAGTGAATGTCCTAAGATCAACATTAAGGTAAGTGCACAATAGCAATTGGATAATGTGCCACAATAGCAATTGGATAATGCGTGTCATCATGTGTGACACCCAGACCATGAATGCGCATTTGGGTACAGGTCTGGATGCAGTCAAAGTATCTTAAGTTGAAGTTGTAAATAAATGATGTGTTAACACGTGGTGTATCCTCTCTAATTCCACATTAAAACTATATGGCTTCTGCTACAACACATTTTGTTTTCAAGAAGGATGCATATTATAGTGATAAGCCAAAGCTCAAACTGATTTTTTTTCTGAAGCTCTATCAAACTCAGGGCCGATCTCTACAACTTTTTTTCATAAATACCCTAATCCTCTGTTATCCCTTGTAATAACATCTGTGATCCAAGAAAGGGATCTCATTCACTCTTTTCCCATAACACAAGCCATATACAGCACTGTAACTGAACATTTTGATTGGATAACAAAACATGGAAAGTATCTGTTCCAGTCCACATGAGCTTAAATTTTGAATCTTGAATCTTTATTTTATTTTTCATATAATTTTATTATTGTTATCTGTTCTATTTTGTCCCATTACATTTTTCCTCGTTGTGATATCATGTGTGGTTTTGGGTGAACTTGCAACCATCTTGGAATGATTTGGATTTTTCCCATTCAGATTAATGGAGTAATTGTTTTCATTATCCAGATTCTCACTATAAGGTCAGTTTCCAGAAATGACTTAGGTATGGGTGGGGTGGGGGTATATTGTATCCATTCTTGCATAGAGAACACCCTTCCCCTTTTTTCCTTGAAAAATTGCATTGTGCAATATTAAGAGACTATGTGCAGTAGGAAACCTAGCAAAGAATACCTACCAGCAAGCTCAGGACCCCCCCCCCCCCAGCTCTCCCATTACTTTGCTTGGAATGGTTATAACTCAGTCTAGCCAAGGGAAGCAAATCTGCTAGTGAGTTATGTCTGTTCATCCCAAAGGAATGAAAATAAGTATATTACATTGCTGACTATTACACATTATATTTAATGATACCATGATCCAAGAGGGATTTCTGTATTATAAATGTAGATCTAATGTTTTTACTTATACTAATACAGAGACAATATAATTGAACATTGTGGGGGTTTTTTTAAAGAGAACTATTCCTTGATAAAAAATTATGTATATAAAAGAGAAATTATGTATATGTCTCTGTGAAACAGACATGGCACAAATGTGTAGAAGTAATTTCAAAGTGGGTTGCTGCCAGTTTATTTTGTACCTAAGGCATCTTCCTAGTCAATGAACCTCTGTGAAAGATTAATGTAGTTTGAACTTTTATTGAGGAATATCATTTGTGCCCTGTCACATTTAGCACAAATGGTGCTTCAGTCACAGTTCAGTAATATTCCAGCATATTATTTCCAAGGCATTTGAGAGTTTAGAGAATTATTGAAGGGCACGATGTACTCATTTGGTAATAAGGCACACTGCAGTAGCAGTCTTTCCATATGACTTCAACAAATGAAATCTCTCTTAATTTCACTGCCTATAGAAGATGGTTGCAATAATCATCCAGGTGAAATAAACCTCGCTGAAGAATATAGATAGAATTGTGCATCCCACAAAGTTTTTTTTTAAGGAACGAGAAAATGATCCCAGAATTCTCAGAGTATATTGTCTGTTACCAAGACCCCTCTGTCAACATGGTATTAAAAACTATATACGTTGAAACTAGAGGCTACCTCAGAAAACAGGGACCAATATGTGACTATTATAAAACAGAGGAAATCTAGCAAAACTGGAAAAAAATAAACTAGTAAATATGACAAAATGCAAACAAAACAGTTTGTGCCTTGCCAGTCACAATAGCACAGAAAAACTTCTTCTTTTTTTTACCCGTTCACACAACTTGGATCACTTAATGAAGAGTAGATGTTGGAGGAGGAGGAGGAAGAGAGTCAGTTTATACCTGTTCCCTCTCACCCGTAGGAGGACTCAGGCTGACAAATCTCTTTCTACTCCCCACAACAGACACTCTGTGAGGTAGCCAGGGCTATGAGAGTTCAGAAACACACCCAGTTGGCTTCATGGAAGACAGTGGACTCAAATCAGGAACGTCTGTACATAACGTAACCCTCATCAGGATGTTTGGGGAACATGCATTGCTTACAGTATTGCTTACAGTATATCATGAGGGTATTTATATCCCAAATGTATTCACTGGGTAGTACAGCTGAAACATTGAACAATGAAAATATGGCTACCTATGTGTACACACACACACACATACATGCTGTATAGCTGCCCTCCACCTTCCCCAGAGTTAAATGTAGGTCCACTATCCAATGTCAACCTTGAGAGTTTATGGATCAATAGATAAGGACCTTTATTTTTCAGTGGAAACTCAATGCGAAAATACTACTACTGAGTGATGGTGCTGAAAAAAGTACCTTCAGAAAACTTGGAAACCATTATAATACAAATGGCATCTTTTGTTACAGACATTCATCACAAAGATCAAGGGCTCAGCAAATCTCAGGCAGCTCTGACACAGTTCACAGAGCATCCTGTCCCTTATTCTTGGTCACAGATAGCCATATCCTACAGATCATGAAGAACAGAGTGTTCCATGGCAGTTCTCATCTCACTTTTCACAATTTTGAAGTTGTTACTGCTGTTCCACAGAAATGCTTTGAACCTAAGCTTTAGGTTATTGCTATGGTATCCAACTTCAGAGGAACTGACTGCTAGAAGAGTCAAATGCAAAGAGTCATCAGCTGTGTTTGACTCTTTTAGGAGTCAGATCCTCTAAAGATGGACATCATAGCCATATTCAAAAGCTTAGGTTCAAAGTAGCATAATGACCCCCAAACCACGGCAGGAGAGATCATGTCCCCCCATCTATGCATCAGTGGACCCTGGTGCATATGATACAATGCATTCAAAAGCTCTCGTGATCTAGATAAATGCAGTTGCTAACAGTCCAGAGTGTCACCTGGTATGTTCATTAGTGAACTGGTACCCAAGATCAGCCTCCCAAAAGTGGTGTTATCTTGTTCTCAGTTACCATGCTTCTCTGGTCCATATTATTCCATTGCAGTATCACAAAACTGGCAATTGCTGCCATGTAGAACAATATTAAAAATAGAATTCCATTTACCTTGTATTTACAAGTCTAGGAGTGTACCAAATGGTCAAAGTTGCCCATCCTGCTTGGGCAAGATCTCAGTTTCTGCTGCAGCCATTCATACACTTAATACACATTATCATTGCTTAGTTACTTCAGTCAATTGTGCAATAAAATTGTCTTTTTAGTATTAATTCATGAGTATGTTCCAAGAATCTTGTTTCTTAAATATTTTTCTCTCTCTCATCCACAGAGTGAGAGAAAGAGACAAATCAGAACAAAGATTTAAGAGCACTAGCAGAAAATTAGACTGCTATGGTAACAATCTATTTTATGAGCACTGAAAAATTACATAATTATTATTTTACTGAAAAGCAGATCACTCCCTTTCTTAAAAACTGTGACAATTTGTTTTGTCTTTGTGGGTGGTTTTCTAGAAGACTTCTAACAATTCTCTATCAATTAATGCCTTTCCCTTGCTTATAGAATCTACCTTGGTTATTTTTCTCTCTTCAGCAAATATCCCTTTCTGTTTCCCTGCCTCTTTCTTGTTTTTTTTTAACAAGATAATTTTCGGCCTAGGAAGTCAATGAAGCACTGGATCAGGAACACGTTTTAGTAAGAACATTAAACAAACTAATTTTTGTACTGGGAGAATTATTAGAGGTTTTTTGGTCATCTGGAAAGATTCTCATATATCTTTTTAGCAGGTGTGTGTATGATTTTAATTTTCTAAGTAAACGGTACAGGCAATTTGAGACACTTTTTCAGATTCATCCAAGACCCAGATGGAAAACTGTGAAAGCTTAATTTTGAGGGCATTCAAGCTGACAGCTCCTTCAGCAGGAGGCTTAATCCAACTTGTGTGAAGACAGCATTTGTGTCGGGGCCTCTGCTAGGATTCCCAGACTGCGTTACATCCATCTAGGAGGCCACTTCAACCTCTGAAAATACAGAACATGACAGCCATTTAACAAAAGACAGGAGAGGATGCTGCTGACTCTTCAAAACTGCAAAGGAGGCTTTTCGGCAGCCAACCAAGCTGGAGTATTAGGCAAGATGTGAATCACAAGAAGTCATTATAAAAAAAAAAAAGTAAAGCAGGTTGGTTGTTACAGTACAAAGAGGCACAGGTATACAATTCAAATCTGGCCTTGCTTTTGATGATGAGAGAGAAAAACAACTTGAAATGGAGGACAAGAAAGGCAGCCTGTTTAGAGATTTCTCAAGCATTAAAATTACTTAAGTATTGGGATGTGATTTTTCAAAATATATTTCACTGAAAGGGAGGGAGGGAGGGGAGAGGGGAGGACGAAGGAACGAAGAAACGAAGGAAGAAAGAGAGAGAGAAAGAAACAAAGAAAAAGAAAGACTTTACTGTATTACCTGGATGGCAAGCCATTCAACCAGATCAACACCAGCCTCATCAAACCCTATTTTAGTTATGACACCATAATGAAATGTTTTGTCAGTTGTCATCCGTTTATGAATTTCTTCTCCTTGAAAATTGTATTAATTTATTGGGTTATTTCATGCCTTTTGAACTGGAGGAGGCTGCTGAGATTACCATGGACAGTTAAAAAGATCAAGTAAATACAACCTAAATACTTACTAGAGGCACAAATGGCAAGGCTTAAACTGTCATACATAATAAGATGCCCAAACTCCCAGAAAACATGGTGATGCTTAGGAAAGTGGAAGGGAAAAGAATGTAAGCCAGCTCATAGATGGGAAGATTCAAATACAGTGATGAAAACCTCACTGACAGACCCAAGAAAGATCATAGAAGACCAGTCAATCTGAAGGAGGTGAAACGACCAAGAGTCAGCTAGGTGGCATTGAGCAAGCAATGCCAAATGGTAAGGTGTTCTGAAACCATGTGGTTCATCCATTTCTGATGCTGTCCAGTTCTTTATCCATTTGACCCATTTCTCTACTAGTTCTGGTGGTGTTTTTTCTCCCGATCTTATTTGTAGTTTCATGTTGATCCAGGTTCTACCTCTTTAATCCATGCTGTATTCCTTTGGTCTGTCCCACAGACCTTTCAAAATGTACAATTTCTTCTTTATGTGATAGTACAGTATAATTCACGTTTTCTCCATTACAAATCTAATGAAATCTGGAAAATGACATTCTGCCTATACTGCATTTTGCAACAAGGGTTTTGATGCTGTGGTGATTTGCTGTTTCAATATTCCTAAAACTTCTTTGAGTTTTCTTGATTCAAGATGGTATTTATTTACTGTGTTCCTTAATCTCAATTTTCAAGTTCCTCTTTTTCATAACGTTCAGTTAACTGGAATCTGACCTCAATCTGTTGTGCTTATTCTCCAGTCTATATCTTTTATATCACCCTGCTTGGTTGAAGAATCAAGTTATAATTCAAACCAAACACCTCTAACTGAAATTTAAATCTAGATGAAATCCAGCAGTTGTGTGGTTTGGCAATCTTGTTCATAGTCCAGGAAACCTCACAGCCTATGTATTCAGATTTAACTGTAACTTTGTAACCAAACAAGACAGAGATAGAAGAAAAGTAACCCAGTGGATGCGCCCCCATGGGCATTTAAATCCAAATTCAATTTGAATTCGGGAAGGCCCATCCCCATGACTTAGTAATTAATCTGAACTCAACATCTAGGCGTCCCCATGCAATTCCTTATTCCCCCATTTTATGAGAACTATGCTGCCTAAATCTGGAGGAAAAAAGTCCTGATCAAAATAGGACTCTGTCCCCTTTTTGTAGCTGAGTCCACTTATTTTCCCCCACATGAGGATAATATCAGGCTATTTGGGTTGGAGGTCTAGCCTTCTGGCCAATGGCAGCCAGCTGTGGGTGATTTTTTTTATAGATGCAAAGCTCTCCTCCTCCCTTGCCAGGCTTGCAATGCTAGAGCCTTGTTTGAAAAGGCAAAAGGAGGGGAGAGCAGCTTCCCTTTTATAACAATTTTCCTGGAAACATTTGCATCTTTTTTGGGTTGTTATCAGAAAGGATACATTTGAAAAGCTTTGCAATGCTTTTAAACACTTGAAATGATTTGAAATGTTTTGCAATGATACATTTTATCATGCTGTGCTTGGTCCTTCACCAATCTACTTGAGTGTACATTTGCCGGTAATCTCAAAAGGTATTTGTGGTTAGATTTATTTATTTTTAACTGCCTTCAGTGAGAGTTTTGCTGTCTTTATTGCAGGCAGGCTTTGCACAGGGAGGGGGGGATTAAAAGTCCTGTTTTTTGTGTTTAAAAATAGTCCTAAAAATAGTCCAAGCAGGACTAAACCAGGACTAAAAAAGCTACATGGGTACGACTATATTCTGATTAATTGACAGGCACTCTATTTGGATTAAAAATAGTCCTAATGGGACTAAAAAAATAGTCCAAACAGGACTAAATCAGGACTTTAAAAGCTGCATGGGGACGCACCCAGATTCCACATTCTTTTCTACCTATTAAGGTCTCTCCCATAATCTCTCAAGAAACAGAACAGTGAATTGTAAAAGCTGTTGGTCCTCCTCCTGCTTTGTACTTTGTTTTCCATGCCTGAGAATAAATGGAGAGGCCAAAAGTTGTTGTTATTGCATTATTATGGTTATTTCTGAAATTTGTTATATTCATCATATTTGCTATAAATGCTGTAATAATTATTTTTTAAAAAATATTCCTTTTCTTATCCTCCACCTATCTAGGAATAATTATGGGTATCATGATGTTGGGAAAGGAATCCTCCTCCAAATCTGTACAGAAGTCCAAAAAGGATAGCCTCTGTACGGTAGCCTCTGTGATAGCCTCACAAACATGAAACCCACAAAGGTTTGTGGGTAGCAATACCACAGTGCCCTTTAGAATAAGTTAAAATCAGATGACATGTGACGTTATAATCTAGGTTTTATCTGGTTAACACATATTTAATTTTATCAAAATTATACTTGGCACCTTGGCTCAAGATCTTAGGGTGAAAATCTGGGAAGAAATACAATCAACAAATAAATAAGTGCAGAGAAATAACAGTCATTAGTAGGAAAAAACAGATTTTCTACTCTCTTCCTTTCCACCAGTTTTCATCATCTGAATTCAGAAACAGAATGTAGATTCAATGCCCTTGCCTGAGTGATCTAAGAATATACATACCTTTTGACTGAATAAACTGTCCTTTGCTTATCCAAGATCACAGCTGTCATTGCCAATATAAAAACAGGGTCCACGAAGGCAGGATCTGGATCATGCCACACAATTAGCCTTTATAAAAGGAATTCTGAATGATATAAACTCTAGTTTTACACTCATGGAAAGACTGGTAGGATTACAAAACGAGAGAGAGAAAATGTTCCTGGAATAATGTTCATCATCTGCAGAGGAATTACTTGCGGCAGTTCAAATTTCTCCATTAAAAAAAAATCTATTCTGTGGTGGGGAATAAGCAAAAGCAACCAGCACGCTTTTTATAATATTTCTGTTTTATTCACCCATCACTACTCCTCCACATGCAAGACAAAAGCCACTACCATCTACATAAAATGCAGTATTTTGCCTGCCCTCTGATTCATGTTCTGCTATATGTGTCTTCTGTTATGCATCTGTTATGGTGCAAGAGATTGTCTACACTTTTTATGTTCTGACTCAGTATTTGTACTTCTGTCTCTTAACTGTACTGACAACATCCCTAGCTGTAGCATGCTGTAATTGGTATCAAAATATTTGGTAGCAGAATCAACAACACCCACAACTTTCCTTTCTGCCTTCTGCCAGTATAGAACATTCATATCTCCCTGCATTTTTTGGGGTGCCATTGGCTTAATTTTTTTTAAAAAATGACTGCATGTCCCCTGATCAAGTTAGTAAAACTTAACACATACTTGCAGCTCCTCTAGGTGACTTCTTCTTGTTAAAAACTTTGCAGAAACAGGTAGTTGCAACAAACCAAGCCCATCATGGCTAGCCAGCAGGGTACATCCAGGTAGGTCCAGGGAGTGGTATCTCCTTGAAGGATAAAACCCTTAAACAGATGATGTGCACCCTCTCCTTAAGACATCCTCCCTCTACCATCCAGTAGCTAACATAACCAGTAAAGTACTGGAGAATAACATGGTCATTCAAGTGCAGCCTCGCTTGGAGGAAGAAAATTATCCAGAACCATTTCCGTCCAGCATCAGAACTGGTTATGGCACTAAAACCACTTTGGTGGCCCTGGTTCATAACCTACTCTGGACAAGGGAAGTATAACTCTGTGAGTTTTCCTTTATTTCTCAGTGGTTTTTGATACCATTGAGCATAGTATCATCCTGTAAAAACTGCAGAATTTGTGAAGATTTTGGCGGCTAACTCCAAGGCCAACACCAGAGAGTAATTGTGGGAGACTCTTGTAACACTCTGGGAACTCACCTCTGGGTTCCATCAGGGATAGTTCTTATTTCCCATGCTCTTTAGCATCTATATGAAGCTACAAGGAGGGGTCATCAGGAGCTCTGCAGTAAGATGCCAGCAAATGCAGATGACACCCAGCTCTATCTCTCCATTTCATCTGAATCAGGAGAGGCTTTAACCTCAATTTTCACCTTGAGACCTTTGCTACTGAGTGGGATATAAATATAAATAAATAAACAAACAAGCCCTCCTGCCATACTTAATGCATAGGCCTATCTTCAGGACACAAGAAGGATTTTTTTTCAGAGATGAAGATTTTATGTAAATCTGCCATCTTGTGGCAATGTACTGTCATTTTGTCTATGACCATACTGTTTTACATGCTCAGAACTCTGGAGGCAACCACATGTGTCAGACCCTACCATTTTCCCAGCTTGACAGCATTAATTTACCTGTGATTCCAAAGTTAAAACGTGGCATATTTAACTTGCCAATGCCCTACTCTATGCAGGAAACCAAATCACATAATTCAAAATACAAATGTCCCTGACTCTACCCATCTAGTAACAGAGAGCTATATTTTAAATATGTCTTAATTGTGACCTGCCCTGTGACTTCATGTAAAGAGCAGGATACAAATCAAATCAAATCAAATCAATCAATAAGCCTCTCAGTATTTTCTTCTCAAGGATAGACTTACCTAATTATCTCTCTTCTCTAAAAAAAATGATTTCCAGTTTACAGGGCCTCTATCCTTCCCTCACCTACCACAGAAAAATAAGATTATGAAGCATATCATCTATAAAGCACTTTTATCTGTTTAGCTGTTACTTGTGAGGAGGAGCTCTATAATTTGGAAGTGTGAGTTCGGCCACAAAATTCAGCCCAAAAGAACATTATGGAAACCTCCTAATGGAGGGCACATTGGTAACCTCCACATGGTACAGATTAGTGTGCATTGTGCAGGTCAGGTCTTGGACCAAACTGAGTGATCTGGGGCAAGACTAGAGTAGAAGGCAGTGGTGCGTGCCAGAGGCCAACTGCAGTGTCACTTCAGAGGCCACAAATTTTCTGGCCTCTAAAGTTTCCAGCCAAGGCTGTTTTCATTGGGTGCCCAGAAGCAACCCATTTCTAGGGCTGATTCCAGAAGCCTGGTGTGTCAATGGTAACTGGTTCCCACCGCTGTGTCAGTGGTAACTGGTTCCCAATCAAACTAGAGCAGAGGACAAGGAAGAGGTACTAGGGATCAAAGTCAAAGATTAGTATGACACCAATAGGGCTCCAATTCTATTCAAATTACTGAATTGTATGCACATTAGCCAATTCCCAACAGGAGCATGCATGAGGGACAAAAGGAAAGTAAATTCAGACACACACCTATTCATCATACACATTGGCTGAATTCACACTTAGGCCTCAGATATGCAATTAGGACAGCTCTGGTACAGCTCTAGTAGAAAGTATCTGTATCAGAGCTGTCCTAATTGCATACCAGAGGCTTAAGTGTGAATTCAGCCAAGGTCTCCTGAATGGATTACAGGCACTCTGCACCAGCCAGCCCAGCAGTGTGGTCACTCTAGCTGCATTGCTTGGTGGCCAAAACAAATGGTTCCTGCAGGTGGAATTCCATCTGGGCTGTTATTTTCTATGGTACTCTGTAGTTACTGGATATGGTGAGGCCCTGCTTATTTTGTCTTTGTAAGCCAACTAGTTTTCATGGAAATGTTGAGGAAGTGTCCACTGCCATTACCCCTCTGCCTGTTGTGAGCTAGTTTGGCCTTGTGGTTAGAGTGCTGGACTCATATATCATAGTCACCGTGTTTGATTCCACACCACCCCTTCATGAAGCCAGCTGGGTGACCTTGGGCTAGTCACAGCCCTCTTTCTGAGCTCTCACAGCCCCACCTATCTCACAGGCTGTTTGTTGTGGGGAGAAGAATAGAAAGCTTTGTCAGCCTCTTTTGAGTCCCCTTGAATGGACGAGAAAAGGGAGACAGAAAAGCCAACTCTTCTCCTTTTTTACATATTCACAACACATGTATGAAATAGGGCTAGTATTAACCATTTAATCTGCTGTTTGGAAGAACTAAGCCTCTCATTCCTTTAATTTTTTTTAGAGGTTAAATTCATCCTGCAGGCAGATCAGCAGTTCAAAAAAACATGCCACTAACTTCCCACAGCACCTGCCTAGCATGCAACAGTTGCCCTTTTTTCCATAAAATCTGTAAAATTTATTGTCAAGTCGCCTTTTTGGTAAACTGCCCAAATTCATTAAAATATCTTAATACTAGAACACACAATCTGGAGGGAAATTGAAAAATTGTCTAGGTCTCAGTTCAGAAAACTTTGATAGCAACAAGGGTTTTCTTTTGTAGTTATTGATCATTAAGGCACCCATAAAATTCTAACCTTAAGTTTACAGATCTCAGAAGCCTTGAGAAATTAAAAACAGAGGCAGAGAACTCAGAATCGTTGAAGTTTGATGGCTTTATTAGTTATTATATATTGGATATGCATATGTTGAAATTGTTCAATATAAGGAAAATAACAAAATAGACAAAATTATACATTAACAGTGGTAATATTTAAAAGATTGCTCTATTTATAATGGGACTCTGTGCCATTATCTTTAAGGACAATTATCTTTAAGGACCATGTCCTTCTTGGTGGCAGCTTCATTTATAGAAGTGTCTATATACATACATGCTTGCTCTTCATTTTGAAACTATTTTATTCAACTTCCACCAGATCAAACTTCACCTGTGTTTTTAATACCACTTTGTGGACGTCTGTATAAACATCATCAATGGAACGTATATGGTCAAGGACAAAAAAATTTTGATTGAAAGATATCAGGGACATCCGGTTGCCTCTGAGAACATAAATATTTTCACACTATTGAAAAGAAAGGCATTTGACCACTCTTGATATTGTGTATGATTCTGGCTGTTGTTTCTCTAAAATAATTTAGCCAGAGCAGAGAAGGCATTTTAAAAAGTAAGGCAAGAGGCTTTGAAGCAACTGTGTTATATGGGTGAATATAATCACAGAATTAAAAAAAGGCTTCAAAGATCAGCCATAGCCTGCACTAATGAATAAAACGTAGTACTATAGCACCTGGATAAGAGCTTGTGCGGCCTTTGCTTCAATATATTTAATTAGGAAGAGTCAGACATCTTCCAGGGAACTTGCTTAATCATTCAGCAGCTTAGAGAGCTTGGGAAATCACCTTTGATTTGAACCACATACTCTGGAACAAAACAAAGATGAACCATCATCCGTTCAGCAGGGTTTCAAACTTGAACTTGGTATCTTCTTTCTTGGCTGCACCTTCTGCAGGGAGCAGAAGAACATTTATTGATAATGATGGGCCACAGGTCTTTCGATAACATGCATGTATTATGGAATGCATTATGGGAATGACTTGAAATTATGGCTGCCAATTTTGACATCTAAAGGCACAGCTTTCATCAATGGACACAACAGTCCTCTGACTACCAATGACTGTAGCCAAGTCGTGACAGTTACTGCAATTATTGCTGTGTCTCTTGCCTGGATACCAATAGGGCAAGAATGTTAGGCTCAGCATTTGGACCAGCTCAGTAAGACAATTGTTTAGACATGCTGAGTTAGTCAATAATCTGATTACCCAGTGAAAAGCAACTGTCCAATCCTGGGTTTCATTGCCAGAAGAAGAGGCACAATCTTTTTCAGGAAAACGAAAACAAAAAGTGGCCTCAAAACATTTGCAATGCAAAGCATTTGTTCAAAACAACTTACACAAATAAAATTTTACACTGCTAACCCTTAAGTTTTACAAAATGCAAAACACTAATGGAACATAAAAATCAAATTCAACAAATTCTGGTCTCGGTACATTTCAAGGTTGAGTCGTCAAATAAGTTACAAAGAAGCGAGATCAGAGGGAAAAAAACTGTCAGGGAAAGCAGATGGAGCTGAAGCTTAGTATAATATGCATTTCAGTCTGGCTTCTTCTTCTGCATAGAAGACAATTGTATTAGCATTACTGTCAAACTCCTCTTTCAAAATGTGTTCTCAACTATTGCAAACATGATCTGAAGTTATATGAAACACTTCACAGGAGACACCCTTCCTCCTACTTCCTATGTCTTTAACAAGTGTCAGTAAAGAACTCTACCATGTCATTTTCACTTCATCATTTTGGTATCTCACCCTTCCTTCAAGTTCTACACTGTTCTGCCATTTCTAAGGTTGTCTGTCAAAACCAACAAGTTCTACCAGCCTGGATGGGCTTCCTATGTGTGGCCACTAGACGTAACAGACAGTGCTGTGTTTTTGGGCTGGCTGCTGCTTTGCCACAGGGTTTTGCCCGAGCAAGACCTTGGCTTGGCATTTGGCCTCAGGCAGGAGCTGCTGATGCTGACCATGGTTGAACAAAGGTAGGCTGAGAAGTTCTCTAAGGATATTCAGATAATATACCTTCAATGAAACTAGTAACCACTTTGGGTTACTTCCACTAGTGAGGTTTTAAAACTGAAGAAAATTTTATCGCCAATCTACTGGCCCATTGCAAAGCAAGTGAAAATTCTAACCATTGTAATGGCTTGGATAGACAGGCTAGAGGGGAAGATTTCTAAGGTTGCAACTGATTGTAAAGTGCAAACCTGAGGGCAATTCACACTTGGCCTGCTAGTAGACCCTGAGGTAGCTTCTGGAAAGCACCATCTGCACTTGCAGGAGGGGTTTCCACATCAGAATTGTCACCTGCCATCCCAAAAGCTGCCCCAGCATCTACTAGCAGTGGTGTACGAAATTGTGCACCACATGCATCCTAACCGTTACCTGCTCCGGCCAAAGGAGCAACCATGACTGGTACCTCAAATGAACCCAAACGTGGCTGCATGCGTGGCACGTCACTGTTGTTCTGAAGGTGCCAGTGCATGGGCAGTTGCACCAGGCTTCGCACAGAAGATAGCTGCACCTGGACACACATCTGGACCCTCTTTTTGTACTTCAAAGCCTGTCCTTAGTCATGAGAAGATCCTCCCTGCCTTTTCCTAAGCCTGTTTCTCTTTCATCCCCACTCCCATTTTTACATTCAAACTTTCCCTCTTATCTGTCTCCTCTCACCTAGTTCTGAGGGGCTGAAAATCTCCATTGCTTCCACAGCCTTGCCAGCTTCTTTCCTCTGTCTTCACTGTTCTGTTTCAGCTATTAGACCCAGGGACATTAAATCTGTCTTGTGTCTCTTTTTGTCACGTTTACTGTTAAAACCTCTCCCACTGATACATACCACTGCTAAATTATGCTTATTTACATTCATAACCTCTCACAGTGAGTTACTGCTATCACTGAGCCAAGTCCTTCCCCATTCTGATATTGTTTCTATTTTGTTTTGTAATAAAGTTTTTTTATATCTTTTAATAAAGTGTATTTGTATTCAGCCTGGCCTTGTGACTTCCCGCTCCCTGAAGATCAGCTGTCAACTGCCTGTCCTGTCAGATCCAACTTCAGCTTTATAAAGATCTGAATGTGAGAATCTTGCTTAACGTGTCCACAGTTGTTCTCATCATCATTATACAGGATACTAAAAAGAATAAAATGACCTGGAATCACTCAACTTACCTGTCTCATTTATATACTGCTCATCTGCCTAGAAAGACTCTCAGAGCAATTCACAACATTTAACCTTAGACAAATTCCGGCTTTCAGGGTTACACTCTAAAAAAGACAGCAAAAAAGGAAAGTGGGGCTGAAAGGGAATAAGGAGTTTCCTGCAGATGTTGCAGCTCCAGTCCTGTGCACACTCAGAAACAGTAGCCTCTCAAGTTCAGCAGGCAGGAACTGTCATAGGACCAAACAGGAAGTTTAGACTCTCACCCTGCCTTGGCAAAGGACTGTGTGGGGAAAAGGTGATCCCTTCTTCTGGAGCACAGCTTCTGTAAACAGTTCTAGTTGGGAGGGAAAGCAGTCTAGGCTTTCAGCTGTAGGCTGTTAGGCAATAGATGTCAAGGCCTTCTTCATCCCCAGCACAGTTCTGAGCTGGTGATACAGTGGATGGGGAAGGACTTGGTAAAATCAGTTCCTTTGTAGGCCTGATTGATTGGCTCTGCTTCCGTTCGGTCCAGCTACTGCAGCTAGCTGAGCAAGCTATCAACTGGTGACATCATTTAATTACCCATAACAAGCCCACATTTCCTGCTTTTAAACACTAAATATACTTTGGTCAAACAGCATTTAGTAAGCTAAACATAGGATCCAACTTATGCTCCCAGCTTATTTTATTATGAAGATGTGGTGCTCAACTTTAACATTCCATGGCAAAAACAGAGTCCCTGTTCACTATTTATTAAAACAAAAACACAAAAGATAGTTCTGCCTAGCGACTTAAGACCATTACAACTAATCAGTTCCAGATAGATTTTTTTTAGAAGATGCAGAATTCAGAGGAAGAACAAGGTATTTTTACAAACTGCAGACACCTCTGGACAGTTCTGAGATGAACTGCAGACTATATCAAGAGGATAGTGCTGGAAGTAAAAGTTCTACAGAATGCTCAGATAGAAGCAAGATCAAACATACAAAGAAACTACAGCATTTTTATGAGAGTTGACCTTAAAGCAGAGAAAACCACATTTTCAGATGACTTTTCGAGAAAGGGAACAATCTAGTCTTTCATAAAAGAGAAGTGAGAGAACTGGTCTACCACTACAGTCCTGTTGCTAATCTGTCATTGCAAAATGCCAGGATAAATCATCAGTTCAGAAGCTTGCAATTTAATCTACATAGCCAAAACACGAATTCCCAGAATAATATTTCTATGCTGCCATCTAATGCTAATTTGAGAGAATAACAAGCATGAGCTCTGAGGATGAAAAGGAGGAAAATATGCAACCTTAAAATTATGATTTTTTATAAACAGATATTCTCTCAAAATATCCACCGCTTCTTAAATAGAAGAGCATTTTGGGAATTTAGTGTGAAGTCTGTGTAATGGTTAAAGCAGCTATCAGCCTACCATTAACAAGCCATTCTGTCATGATTTGTTGATTGTTTCTTGGTGATTCCCTGGATGCATCTATGCAATTCTCTGGGTAAAACCACAAAGAATATGATGTTCTGTACCCTTGCAGAAATGCAACCCTCTTCTTTCCACAAGATTTTTGTTCAGTTAATGGGGGGTTTTCCACTGTCACTAGTGGGAAAAACCCAATGTCTCTTTGTGACCCTATGGACCACAACACACTATGGACAGGACCCTTTTGTCCTGTCAGTACTATGTCCACTGCCATCTTTGTCTGTTTACAGGTGTGCTCATGTTTTCTTGCCTTTCTCACAGATTAGCTTGATATGTAGACAACAGGCCAGGGAACACCAGTTTTGCGAACTTGGAGCTGAGTTATGACAAACAGTGGGGGTGTGAGGAATGGAACTGTACTGGAATTCTTCATACTTCTAATGCTTTCCTGTGATCATTTTATTTTGTGATTGCAGAGGACATGTTGGAGTTATGGTTCTGCCTTGTGTCTGTGTCTGGACCCAGGGTAGTGACTCTGCATTGTCCTCTACTGCCTCCCAATGCTTGTCCAGCTCATGTTTGTTGATATTAAAGCCTCTGCTAGGCCAAAAGTGTCAATATATTTCTTATATGCAGGGATAAATATATTGATCTCCTTTGCTTCAGTGAATATTTGTAGTCCATTGTTGCAGTACAATATAAGCTGGAAGTTTCTTTCTGCAAATGTTTTACTGTCATACTATCTTCAGTAATGTTCTTTCTTGGCTGGTGACGGGTCATGCAGCAGCAAGACTTTTTCACTCCTTGAAGTCAACTGGCAACTGAGTATTTTCTTTGGCAATTCCTTCCTCTTGAGTTGATGTGTCCATCCTTCCCTGGTACTTTTTCTTAGTGTTCTTCAGAAGCTGCTAGACCACAGCTCCCATCGTTCCTCCATATAGGTCAGTGATGTCAAACCTATTACACGCATGTCAGAGGTGACATGCCAAGCCACACATGGTCGCCCTGACACCTGGGCATGTAGTCCTTGCTTGTTCTTGAAGTGTATGAAATACCAACTTTCAACTGAAGATTTAGCAAACAAAATTCAGGAACAAAATTCACTAATGTAAAGAATTATTCATTTTTGCTTTTAATAAACTACACATATCAAAAATATAACTTTTTTACTAGAGCTACAAATATCACAAAATTATGGATATTTCTAGATGTGACACAGCACCCGAGTTAAGCTAGGTTTTCTTGCTAATTTTGACACACCGAGCTCAAAAGGTTTGCCATCACTGATATAGGTCATATTGACCAAGGGTGACATCATCCAAAGTTCACCATAAGAACATAAGAGAAGCCCTGCTGGATCAGGCCACAGCCCATCAAGTCCAGCGTACCATCACATGCAGCGTCCCACCAAATACTCATGGGCATCTCAAGCAGAGAAAATTCCATGGCCACTGCAATGGCATACAGTGGCATGGCAAATTTGCTGGCATACTGAGTGCAGCCCTTTAACACCACCATCTTTTAGGATTCGAAATAATTCATTTGGAATTACATCACCTCCATTAGCCTTGTTGTTAGCTGCGCTTCTAAGCCCCACTTGATTTCATTCCCCAGGATGTCTGGCTGTAGGACAGTGACAACACCATAGTGATGCTAAGTTCTTTCTTGTATAGTTCTCTTGATTGTTGCCACCACTTCTTAATGTCTTCTACTGGGTTCCTATCATTTTTGAATTTTATCATGCTTATTTTATATGAACTGTTCCCTTGATAACTCCAATCCTCTTGAAGAGTCTTGCCTTTCCCATTTTGTTGTTTTCTTCTGGTTCTTTGCCTTGCTCATTCAAGAAGGCCTCATCTGTCCTTGCTATTGTCTGCAAATCTGCATTCAGTTGGCTGTATTTTTCCTTGCTGCCTTGCTTTTCACTTTCCGTCCTTCCTCAACTGTTTGTAAAACCTCATTAGACAGGAATGTTTCACCACATTCAGATTACCTTTAGAACATACAGTCCGGATTCTTACGCAATAATGATGCACAGCAACTTTTTAGCACTGGACTTTCGTTTCACCACTAGACACATCCACAGCTGAGTGTCCTTTCAGCTTTGGCCCGGCCACTTCTGTTGATCTACTTGCAATTGCCTCCAGTTTTCTCCAGTAATGTATTAGACACCTTCAGACTGGAGGGGCTAGTCTTTTAGCCTTTTGATATTGTCCATGCATTTTTCTTGGCAAGAATATTTGAGTGGTTTACCATTTCTTCTCCAATGAATCACTCTTTGTCAAACTGTCCACCATGGCCAGTCCATCTTGAGTTTTCCTGCATGGCATCGCTCACAGTTTCATTGAGTTCTACAAGCCTCTCAGCTACAACAAGGCAGTGAGCCATGAACGGGGATTTCTTACTCATTCCTGTTCACTATTTACTATTTAATCAATTATAGTAAAATGTTGACTTAAGAAACATATTTTACCATTTTTTAAATAACCAGTATTTTTCTCTTAAGATCCCTCAATCTTGGATCTTCTATCAAAGGCTTATGTGATATCTTAGCTATTTTTAGGTCCGAGCAATGCTGAACAAAGGTCTCTGATGTTTGTCTTGGGATTTGTTGAGGGTTATTCCCCCCCCCCCGAATGCTCCTTTCACCTCTGGAACAAATGTTGCCCTAATGTTCCAGATCTTCTCAAGTTCTTCTTTTAGTCCCTGGTATTTCTCCAATTTCTCATATTCTTTCTTCCTGATGTTACTGTCACTTGGAGTACTACATCTATTTTCATTGCTTCTTTGTCTAGTACCAAGGTCTGACTGATTTGCTAGTTCTAGCGTGTTGGTCTGGATAAGAAAGCATCAAGGTCTTGGCACTGTTGTTGTTAGTCACTTTTTCTTCTGGAATTTTCCATTTAGATTTTGGGATGCCCAGCTGATACTCATTGAAGATGTTCCTGTACATAATTCCTGAAAAATTGGTTGTGCTGCTCTTCATGTGTTTTTCCTTCCAGCATTGTCTTAGGGGTCTTTTTTAGGACAGTGGCCTTGACACATGTTAACCTTTGCCCTCCCTCTTTTTAGTTTGTGTACAGTCTGTTGACACTTGGCTTGCGGTGGAATGCTTCATGCCTTGCTAGGCCTCTCTGGATCTTAACATCAATAGCTTCTATGTCCATGTTCTGTATTTGTATGCATTTTAAGTTATGAACTGTGTAGATTTTTTTAAAGAAATGTGACTGGATAAAGGAAAATCTAAAACTCAACTACTGCTTGAATTTCAAAGATCACATAGTTAAGGTCTGAGTAAAAAAACAGATCAGACTTCCTTTCACTCATTTCTACATCTACCATTGCATCTCATTCCATTCAGAGAAAGAACCATTTTGGAAGAACGAAGAAGAAAGTAAGACCTTGGACAAACAGGGATGTCAATGACTGAAAACGAAAACTGTAGAAATATTCAGTTAAATGCAACATACTAGCTACATAAGAACATGACGGCCACAGTGTACAACATTAAGAGATGTGAATCAAATCTTCTAGCAAGCACTTTCTGACCTTTGCCTCCATGGCTTCCAAAAGTATAGAACACTTCTAAAAGAAAAACACCCTAAAAAAAATGAGTTCATTATATTACACTTTTATTTTACAGTATTTCAAAAGCTCTTTTACATATGATTTAATTGGAAGAGTTGCAATACTGACCAAAAAGAGAAGCATGTTTTCTATGGATTGAATACACAAGTTTTAATATTTACTTGTACCAAACGAACCATTAATAGTCAAAGGGGTTGTCATGTAGTGCTAGGGATGTGCAGCAATGCAATATGCAGAGATGTTAAAAAAACAAAAAAATCCTCTGAGAATATGGTTATACAACAGAAGGTTTTGCAAACACATTTGGTATTGTAACATTCTAGACAGCAATATGCTTAGTAATACATATTTAATACAATACATGCCTAGAAAGCTTGTATTCTGTGCATGTAAACATCAACCAAACAAACTAGGTACATTAAAAAGCCAAAATAATTTAATATGAAAGTTAAGCTCTTTATCTCAAAAGGACACAAAATTTATGTGAACTTTGATGTTGCTGGAACATTACAAGCTCCTGCACATTTTTCATTTAGGTAAATTTGTTTTTCAATGCTACTTAATTGCTGCTGCTATGCAAAACAGGAAGAATAAGACCTGTAGAAGGTTTTCTCTCAGTACTTTTAGGCCACTGATATTGTATTTGTACAGAGAACACCACAGAAAGCAGCACTGCAGAACGAGCTTTAGAGCAGCACTGAAGTGTTAACAGCTATATTCTCGTGGTGCAAAGCAGCACTACTGGCAATGTTGCAATACATCGAGAAAAATAATCTCAGCCTCAATTTCCATAATTCAGTTGGTACATTTTGCCTCCTGAATATTCACCTCTATTGTCCTGTCTGGAAGCTAGGCAAAAAACAAGCAGCAATGGCCAAACACATTTGAACCTTTTTGTCTGCACCCCAGAGTGAGCCTGTCTGGGCCACTGTCCTCAAAACTATGGCCCTCCATGTGTTCCAGAACTTCTGGGATGCTGGGAGCGAAATGTTGGGAGTTGTTCAGAAGCACTAGGAGGCTCACAGTTTGGGAAGAGCTGGTCTTGTATAAGTGCACTCTGAAGAACCGTTTTAGGGTTTTTGATAGCCACACTGCTCTGGACACTAGGCACATGCTGGCTTTTGCTTTGTTACTGATTTTGCAATCAGCTTTTATGCTGCTCCATACCTCATGCCTGCTCTCACAGGTGAAGCGTCAATGCACCCAATCAAAGGCAACAGGTTTTCTTTATCTTTTCCACCAAGCAAAAGTATGATGTGTAGGATAGTGGCACCATGGTATATTAGGCATTCAGTTCCTCCCTCCTCAGGCAGCCATGCTACATTTTCAGCTCTCATTAAATCAACTGAAAATAGTATCTGAATAAGGCCAACATCATGCTTTCTACTGTAACCAAGTCTGCAAAAAAGGGTATCAGTACTGTAGCAGATTGTAACTTTTGAAACCAGAGCTTCTTAACCAACACGCTGCAATCAGGAGATTCTGATCATATTTACAAAGCCACAGCCATCATTACAAGCATTTTCTTACAGCAGATTATTGACGGGATAAATACATCCACCTACTTCCATCTTTATTACTCAAGTTCAAACTGAAAGCAGTTGAGGGCCAATGTGAAAAAACAGAAACAAACCAAGGGCTACGAAATTCATGTTTGAAGCATGACCCCTGACCTGCAACAAACGAAAACAGCATGCAGCTCTGAACCAAGTAGGAAAAAAGGCAAACAAATCAGGTTTCCCCTCTAGAGTGACCTCTAGAGGAAATACATTATCTAACATTTTGTAAAATAAGGCGAAAAAAGGCATTCCAAACTATACAAAATTAAGCATCAGTAATTTCCTCATGCAAATGTCCTGAGATCTGTGTTGAACGGGCTCTGTTTGCTTATCATGAATACTAACTTAAAGCTTAATACACTCAAATATATTTGGTTAATCAAGGATCCATATTAAAAAGTGAAACAAATAAAACCTATGAGAACAGGGGTTAGGGTTACAGAAATTAACTAACCTTGATTTCAGGCTTCCATCCTTCTGACTAGCCTTAAAGGCCAATTGTCCAATAAAATGTAAAACACAGCATATGTTTTGTGTAGTCTAAAAATCTGTTGTGATTACTTATTGCAAATTGCACCTGGCAGTTCACCACACCAATGGAAAAACTGGCCCCCTGATGGTTCACAGAGTCTTTTAGCTGCAACTCAGAGTCACCAATAGAAGGATCTAGAGAGAAAGTTTGCAGCCGTGCTCAGCCAGCTGGCTGCACCTTCAGGATGTGACCCAACACGGGACACGGCTTTGTCTTGTTCCTTTGAAGGACTTTCATCTTCAGGCAAGTACTCAGGGAGGTCAATATTCTGTTCCACTTCTACAGGAGTATCTTGGAATGGAACCAGCATCTGTTTAATGACAACATGGGACAGCATTTTATCATGGGAGTACTTACGAGCATCAGCTTACAAAATCTGGCCTTGCTCTAAGCTGATAATTTTTCTTTATTGTGACTAATGTTTATACATGTTGGAAGTTTGGCAGTACAAAATGTTCAGGCTTTTAACTTGAAAATATTGAATATATAGGTTCTGGATTATTAATAAATTAATCAATTCATTTATGGATAGGTTGACCAAACTCATGAGGTCTATATAATTATACAAAAAAATTGAAAAATGTTTGATTTAACAATTATGATCGCATCATACTTTCTTATGAATTCTACCACTAAGCTAGTTTGCACCTCTCTTCATCTGGAAACAACATCCTATAAGGCTAAACCAGTTTCAGTGTTTACTAGATTTCTGTTCAGAAAGAGCATGAAAAGGTCCACCAAGCATCTCCTAAAAGAATGGAAGCTGTTCCATATGTAGGCATCTAACCCTTCCCTCAAGTTGAAAGTAGACAGTTGACAATTCTATGTCAAGTATACAACTATTGGATTGTTGCTATACCTAAAACAATATTTTATTCATTTTAATAGCTTGCTTTTAATTGAAAAATTCTCTCACCTCCTCTCCACTTTCGCTTTTCACAACTTGTTGAGCTTTCATAACTTTGGTTGATGCTATTGCTGTTGCCAATGCCTACGCAAAAAAGGCAAAGGGTTTTTTGTAAATAAAAAGAGTAGGTTACTGCATCTTTACCTGATACGAGTGAATGTGAAAGCAAACTACTTGTAAATGCTCACCTCTGCTTTCAGATCTGATCTAATCCGAACAACACACCTTTGTACTGCCATTTGAAATGTAAAACTGATGACTCCTTTAATTTTCAGCAAGGCCTCTTCACATAGGTTTCTCCGTGACTAAAAATTAAAGTAGACAGATATTAAATGGGAAGTATGAATGCATACAAATGCAAGGAAGAAAAAAAATCATCCATAAAACGAAGCAGTATGGCGCATTAATAGAAAGAAAGAAAGAAACAGAAAATTGCTCTGAATTTAGCCGGAAGAGAATGTAAAAATAACATTTTCTGCTTACATTTTAAAGACAAACCAGGATGGAATCAACTGTGAATAATGAGAGGAAAGTGCTGAAAAGCAAAGCAAGCTTTTCTCCGTATGATCAGCTAAACAGTCGCCTGTGGTTAAGTTCTGACTGACTGAAATGCTCATTGATGAGCAGTTAGTGTTTAAGTTGCTATTTATCAGACACCTTGTATCCATACTGACTGAATGCATCAAAGCAGCTGTTGTATCCTTCAGCTACCTCATCTGTGGCAGCTCATGGACATCACTGCACTGCACAAAGTGAACTCTGATTTCAAAGGAAAGTGTCTGCTCACAAAAACGCAAACAAATGTTATCCTTAAAGCAAGTGACAGTGCCTCCTGTGCAACAACACTACAATGACCTGTGCTAGTTGCACCTGCCCTGCGTTATCTTAAGCATGCTTTAATGTATTTACAGTGTCTCAAGGCATCAACATAGGGTAGAACATTAATGGCGTCTTATTGCTACAGAACTAGAGTGCTAATATATTTAACTATAGTTGGACTCTAAAAATTGTATACCAACTACTGAGAGTCTAGCTTATTAAAATTTTACATAGTACCCTATTACCAAGGTGTCAGGGTGATGTATAAACTGTCAGGAATGTAAAAGCATATTAAATGGAACGTATAGGTGGCAAAAGACACCAGCACAGCTTTCCCACAGAAGATGATTTCCCCAATACTGGCATGTATGCCAATGGAAGGGGTAATGAAATAGAACTGATAAGAGGAATTAAAATCTGTATCAGTCCAGAGCTTGTTTTAATACATTTGCTAAAAGTGATTTAATGAAAATTTTCATAATTGGAAGCCCCTGATTTCCCCCCCTTATAGTACAGAGATGGAAAAATAACTTGATATACTGTCTGGAAACACGGTGTAGCAAACTCTGGGAAGCGGCAGAAATGGAGTATCTGGCCTATTTTAAGCAAAATATCAGTTGCAAAGTAAAGGGGGATCCCTTTGTAGAAAAGTGGAGACTGGTTTTGGATCTGGTCCCGCTTATGGAGAATGAAATCAAGATTCCTCAGTTCCATTTCCAAGATTGGATCAGAGAGACTTGAGATGGAAAAGTTATCAAAATTCATGGTCAAATACTAGGCTGATTAGTTAATACGTTATTTTGAAATTAAATGTACCTCACCCCATATGCCTGCCAGTGTCTGGTTGGGGGAGGTAGCGGGGGATTATCTGATTAGTTCTGTATTGTCATTAAGTCTATTACTTGTTGTGGCTTTGTTTTTTGCATTAGTACTAATAAAAAGACTTTAAAAGAATCTGCTGCAGAAGTAAAACTAGAACCAGAATGCCACCAAGGCCAAAACACCACAGTTGGTACAATAAGATATTGTGTTCAACAGTATCAAAGACCAGTGAGAGGTCCAGGAGCACCAACAGGACTGCATTCACCCATCTCTCTTCTGTAGAACATCATCAGTCATTATGCTATTACTGCTGCATTTACTGATTTCCTTCCTTACCAAGAAATCTCCAGGACATTACATCAAAATAATAAACCAATTAACAAAACTTAAAATGATGCCTTACTTTGCACATAATGAAAGTTCCTAAGAGTCTTGAGATATAACACTATTACAACACAGGTAGCATACAGGTGGATATTGCTTCTAAACTCCACCATCATATGCCTCAGAAAATATATGATTGCTTGACTGTCATCTAAAAGACGCTAAGGATTTGTCCCTTGAGAAAGAGTTCCACAAGCAGGAAATACTACTAAAAAGGCTCAATTCCTCATCAGCACATTGCTAGCCTCAGAATAGGCAGAGACCTAAGCCACACATCTTGACTGTAAGGAGCTAGTACACCTTCAACTACTTGCATAAAACCAGAAATTGCAACCTTAGCAGTTTGAGACAACAAGTGAAACAAACCAGTGTTTAATTAAGATGAGAAAAGACAAGGCTCCATTTCACAACATCATCTCAACTTAACCATAATGAAGACAATAAATGAACGCAGGGAATTTAGTTTTTTTTTTAAGTCAGTACAACCACAAGCATTTTGTTCTCAAAATCACAAATCCTGATAAATTAGTCAACAGAGTCAACCTCCAAGACTAGTGATGGCACTTTGCATCCAACAACGTATGAAGATAGCACAGTTATGGGTGGATCTATCAGAAGTTTTGGCATCAGGCTCTAATTTCCTCTGGGAAGTTTGGAAATGATTGGACAGGGTACAAATGGGTATAACCTGATCCAAAGAAATTTTAAATAAATGAGGCTACCCAATCACTACTACATTTTGTGACTGCAGTAAACTACAAACAACTGCATATTTGTGCAGAATCTCACGTTAGTGCAGCCTTATTGAAGTTTCACACTTCTAAGCAAGAAAAGGCAATTTTTTTATTTAGTATATGTACTTTAAATTCATCCTTCTGTTGCATTTTAAGAACTAGCTCTGATCATCGTTTTGACATGAGTAAATAAAAATAAGAACATCCAGAGATCCAACTGCACTGCAAACTTGAGATCAACTGTTTAAAGATGTTGAGTATGTTTCTGAACAATGTTAGTCTTCTCAAACTTCTTCAAAATAAGCACCATGCTGACAAAATAGTCCTGAACAAATTACAAGTGCTCAACCACTGTATTTTGGTTTTAGAACTAATTGACATCTTAAGGAAGAAAAGGCCGAGGTGAAAAATGACTATGATGATTAATAAAAACATCACACAGCTTTAAGGGCAAAATTTTAGAGATAGGATAGGTACTCACAACAGATACATCTCCCTGAAAAGCTGCTGCAAGCACTGAGTTCAGATTTAAGGCAACCCTGGCATTTGGAAGACAAAATGATTTCTAAAGAAGGTTTTTCATTCGACTTTAGGATACAAGCCATCAAAATCTACACATATGCAAAAAGACCTCTACATGTCTAGGAAAAAATATGGTTATCAGAACAAAGTATTCATTAAACCATTTGCATACCTTGTATTTACTTTAAAGACAGATGTACCTCACCTTATATAGATTAAAGGTGATACATTCATCACACATTCATTTCTATTATTTTTATCATCTCTTGCACCTTAAGATCTCAAGGTGGTGTACATGAGTAACATTTTTTTAAGTGAAAATAAGCAGGAATAAAAGACAAAAAAAAAGCCTTTAAAGATATTTCTAAAAGATGCTTCCGAAGTTTTTATCTTCTGGCTGTAGCTCAGTTATGGAGCAAACTGAATGGAAAGGAGAAGGTTGCTGGTTCAATCCCCAGCCTTTCCTCGAAAGCAGGCAGTGGCAAATCACTTTTGTATCTCTGGCAAGAAAATATCATGGAGGTGCCCATGCAGTCAACCAGGAGTTGGTCTTGACCAAAGTGTTACCCACCAAGAAAAAAAAAATCACATTCTTAAAAGGGGAGAATTGGGTAACTCAGAAGCAGGTGGGATGGTAGAGCAGCCACAACATATACAGTGTCAGCAGGGAGGACACGGCATAGCACTGCAGATCAAATGATGAATGTGAGAAGGAGGAGGTGCAAAGGATTGTGGCGACAACAGGAAAAGCCATGGAGCCACTAAGCAAGAACAAACTGGCTGCAGCTCTTACTTGCTACACAGACATAGGCTGCCATCTCCTCTTCCACGATCACAATGGGGGGATGAGACATTGTACCCTCTTTCTACACTAAAGGGAGTAGCCCTTCTCACCACTTAGCTCTTTTATTCCTTGGAGTCACTAGTGCCTACTCTGCTCACCTCTAAAACAGGCTGTGTCTTAATGGATGGAATTTACTATTCTTATGGGATCTTCTGATGTTGGGTCTGTAGGTATGATCATTAATAGGGATGGGCACAAATATTTGTACGTTTGTTATTTGGACAAATTTGGACAAATTCAGACATTTGTACACAAATCGAATGTTATGATATTCATATACTAATATTTGTATGAATACAAATGTTTGCGGACATACATACAAACAGTTTGGACATTCGTTAGATTGAGGATGTGGAAAAACGGAGCACCAGTCACATCCGCAATGAATCCAGATTGCATTTGACATGGGTCAACAGCGGATTAAAAGTAGATTCAGGTCAGATTTGATGTTTTCAGAGTGCGGATATGTCACAGATATGTATTGGATACGTATGAATTCATATCAGACACATATCGAATATTCATATGAATACATACAAATAGATTAGTATCGAATAGAATTTTACCACATTCAAATGTGATCTGTTTGTACATATACAGATTTTCAAACATTCGATTCATTGCAAATCGAATGTCAAAAATACATTTGGGCACACTCCCACTAAGCACTGGTCACCAGTCTGCAAATAAAACTGGTTGGTTTCCCTTTCAAGTGCAGTATTAGTAGCTCAAGAGGTCTTCTGAATTCAGATGGGCTGCATTTCTTTCTTTATATTGACAAACAGAAGCAAGCATCTTTGCTGAAAAACACCGAGTAGAACTGCAAGGATCTGCATTAGAAAAATGTACAGACAGCCTTAAGATACGCTGACCACAGACCATTTACAGTGGTAATGTATACTTAAATTGGCAGGCAAAAGACAAACAGGCAGCATTTTTCTGGCTTTTAGAAAAGCTTTAGAGACAGTGATGAGCAAACAAATGAACTACCAAGTCAGTAAACATAATAAGGGTAAGTTATTGGGACTGATTAGACCTGGCTTAAAGAAGGAAGGGAGGGAGAATAAAATGGTGGCAACCACAATAAAAGGGTGGGGAAGTAACTCTGAGAGGGGAGGGGCACGCATATGCTCATTATTCTTCAGATTAACAGCCACTGACTTTATTAGGGAAGATGGGAGATACACAGACCTGGTTTTCTAACAGGCTTACTTAGCAAAAAAATGTAAGCCAATGCAGCAGAAGATCAGGTCTGATCATCTGAAACAGCTACAAAAATGAAACACAGAGACCTAAGGGCACTTGTGGATAATGTGCTCAAACAGCCTTACATGCTGCTTGGCAGCCATAAAAAGGCAAACGCTGCCCTGGGGTGTTATCTTCAGGGGAATGGAGGATATGTTTATAGAAGTTATTCTGACATTGCATGAAAACTCCACTGAGACCTCATTATCAGAATGGTTATCCAATAGCCGAAAGAAATAGCAGACAATAAGAAAAATTGTCAGGAAAAGCCTGCTAAGAAAATTCAACATTTTCTTATGCTCACAATCTCAGATGCTGATAAAATCATAAGGCATCCAGCATAATTTAAGAAGAAGCCTTGTTAGGGAACAATGTGCAAATGGTTTAGCTCCAGCTGGACAGAATGCACTAGCTCTAGTGTGGCGGATCACTTGTTATCCCAGTTCAGAGATAAACAATGAGAGCAGCAAAGTGTGTTCAGTGCAGGCAAATTAATGAACACCCAAATACATAGAGAGTACAAAATAATTCTGAAATCACCTTCTTGCAAACAATTAACAGTACATTTCAGCATTTCCTAAGAGCAATGACTATGCTGTAGACGATCAACTGAAGCCCTCTAGATGTTCCTAAATTACAACTCCTATCTTTCAAGCCCCAGTGAAACTGGCTGAGAACAGCATGAAATGATGGAAATTATAGTTCAGGAACATCTGGACACTTACATTTATGCACCCCTACACTACACTACCCAACAGTACTGAGACTAGCAGAACAATCTTAAGAGAGGCTGTTATACCAATACACAGCACATAGAGTATTCTGGATTTAGCATGGAAAACATGCCTGCATTAAAGAACATTCCCTGGACAACCTTCTATCACACTGAATTTTTTAAAAACCAAACACTTAGTAGATTGCTTACCGAATCATCAAGGCCATCTATATGTAAAACCACAGTTTTGGCACGTTTATTTGTACTCCCCAGGAAAAACTGAGCTTTCCTACGCCGTGAATTCATCTCATTCACATTGTCCATGTCAGACATGCTGGAAGACTGAAGAATATCATAGATTTCAGAAGCTAACAGTTTTGTCTCCCCTGGTGTTGTGGTCCTAAAAATAAAGCATATTGAGGTTTGTGATGAATTCTCTTTAACAATTTTAAGCTACTAAGTATTAACTTCTTCTAGTGGTTAAGTGCTACTTCAAGAAAAAGTCAAAAACACAAATAGCAAACAGTCATGGCTTCTGAAATTTTTCACAGTCTTTCTGATAACCAAATAGGAACAGACTATGACAGTGATGGCCAACCTATGACACGCATGTCACAGGTGACACACCAAGCCCTTTTTGGTGACACACATGGTCATAAGAACATAAGAGAAGCCTTGCTGGATCAGGCCACAGCCCATCTAGTCCAGCATCCTGTCGCACACAGTGGCCCACCAAATGCTCACGGGCATCTCAAGCAGAGACAAGGACAAACCTTCTCCTGCTCTAGAGTCCCAGCAGATGGCCTTAGAAGTGCCCCAGTTCCTCCCCCCCCCCCAGCCTGAAGGATGCACCTAGGCATTTGTTCTAGTAGCCATTGATACATCTGTCATCCATAAATTTGTCTAACCCTACCTTAAAGCCATCCAGACTTTTAGCTGTCACCACCTCTTCTGGCAGCACATTCCATAGGCCGATGACACACCCTGGCACCTGGGCGTGTAGTGCTTGCTTGGTCTTGAAGTGTGCGAAATGCCTTTCTTAACCTGTACATCTTTATCCTTTTTTGCACGAGTGAGCTTGTTACACTGTTTGTTATGCTGAAAGGTTTCCATCTTGTTCTGACTTGGCAGGGACCACAGAGGAAAAAAAGAAACAGCACCCACGGGATGATAGGCCATGTTGTGATAGGCCAATGATAGGATAATGATAGGCCATGTTTTGTGACAGGCCAAGGGTATATGGTGCTCTACCTCCTTCTGGATGCAAAGTTTGCTGGGGAGTCTACCCTTCACCTTCATAGAGTGACAGGCTTGCAAGACCTCAGGCCCTTCAAACCTGCCTCTCTGACATAATGAATTTAGACACATCCCTACTAAGACTCCTTTGGTTTTCCCCAATTGCTTTTAATATCCCTCTTGCTCTGGCCATTCTGCTTTTGCACTCCTCTAATATTTAGTCTTCCATCTCAAATTTTGGATGTCACCTCACTGACCCAAATGATTAATAAAACACACATGTAGCAACATCATGTCACCTGCATTAGAGACATATGAAACCTAAACCAGAACAAAGTGAAGCAGAAGGTCAGCATCCGAGACAAAGACCTCCTAAGAATGCTATGTTCGATACACTGGGCTCCATGAAAGGCAAGGATGATACAAGCTAACGAGAATATAATACTCTCTGCCACTGAGATCTGAGGAAATGCACCCAAAAGTACCATTAGAATTGTGGCTAGGCCAATTCTCAGTCTTTTAAGAAACCAAATATGATGCATCTGCATAGCCTTGTGTTCACATTTGTTTCCTGGTTTCAGAAGCCAGATGGAATGTTGAAAGCTCATTCTCTGATAAATAAGCACTGAATTTCATATTGGAATTTGACAACTTGGGGGGAAAAAATTAACCCCATGACTTATTTGTATCTGCTGATCAAAGAATCAATTAAAACTGTCTTCCTTTGGTTAAATGCAGAGATGTATTTTTGATTCAGAGGGATGGAGGAAAAGAGGGAAATCTGTTGCCAATTTCTTGCCATTTTTCCTACAGGTAGTGACCCCAGCCAGCAATGCTGTCAGTCTGACATCTTTCACATACACTAACATCAAATTAAAATATGCAGCCTCTTTATAAAATAACATCTTGAGCAATCTTTGTTTTTCATCCAAGCAAGCTGTCAGGAAGGAATGGCATATCACATAAGAGCTGTTTCAGCATTTTTTCCTTCACAGCATTTTAATCTGCATGGAAGACCTAGTACATTTCTAACATTTCAGACTTTAGACAATGTCCAACTGCCAAGTCTAATGGATGTTTGTAGATACTGCATGTTTTGCCATAAAAACAAATCTGCCTTTCTGTATCAATTTCCTTTTTATGACCACATTTTCTAAGGGGCATCAAATACCAACACATGGATGTTATTTTTCCAAATCCTATAACTTGCATTGCTATCTGAATACTTTCAAAAATGATCACCACTTTTGTTCAATATAGTAGAAAGGTCTGGGGGACCATTTTTACAGTTATTAATAAGCAGAAAAATCTCTACTAAAGAAACAGAGAGGCCATTTTTACCTCCTTGAGTCACACCATTTCATTTATCCAGCTTCCAAAACTGATTTAAGGCACATTAATGGCCCCTAGATACCATCTTTTTGGGTTGGGGAGACATGCAAGATGTCTCTAAAGGACTCTCATAAGAAATGGAGAGTAGATGAAAGTGAAACTAACTAAATGGTCTTGGGCTGATCCAGAAGACCTTCTCCTATGTTCCCTTTCCTAATTGCTTCATTCTCCTTACTTTCAGGCCCTGTACTTCAGTAGAGCAAGAATGGTACTAAAATTCTAGTCCAAAGGCTTGTAAATCAATTCACAAAGATAGAATTCAGGGCACAACCCATCACCAAAATATTTGATATAATGCCCTTCCATCCAGTATCAAAAAGTGACAGTTTGTGGCTATTTGGTGTAAAGGGGACTTTGAGTTTATAGTTTTGGCATGAAAACAGCCATTAAGCTTTATAAATGGCTTGAAATAAAGAGGTGGAGAACTCAAGTCTAAACTGATTTCACCCCCATCCTCCATGAATAAACTGCGGACAAACACCACCTTCTAATACTAACTTATCAATAGCTAACTCACAAATAACAAAGCCTCGTACAATTCCACAATAGCAGGTTTAAAAAAAGACCCAGGTATTAAAATTTAATAGCAAGGAACAACAGTACTTGTTTATATGCTTACTTTTCAAAAAAAGTATACAAGATAGACAAGAAAATACAATTCACTTGGAGCCAGGGTATGTGTCCAATCAGCTTTCTCAAAATTGATCAGTGAGACTGCTGGGATCATCTGGGGATATTTTGCTGTAGGGACCACTAACCATTGGAATGCTGAGGTGCTCCACACCAGGACCTTTTCTGTGGTAAGCCCCACCTTCAGGAATGCTCTCCTCTCAAATGTTCATGGGGTGCCTACCATTATATCTTTTAGGCACCTGTTGAAAACCCATCTCTTTACCTAGTAATTCCCAGTGAACATCAATGTTTCTTCCAAATTCCCACCCAGTTTAATACTTTTATGTAAGGTTTTTTAATGTCCATAAACCACTTTGAAATATTCTTGTCTAGATGTTGCTAAACTTCAACTGTCACTGTCTTCAATCACTATGCCAATGGTTGACTAAAGGATCAAACACTGGTCCCGGTCCTAGATTTTTTTTTAAACAAGAGAAAATGTATTATACTGTTCATTATAACTCAGACTTTGAAAGTAGATACAATGCTCTAACCATATTGAGAGTTTTGTTCACAATGCCTACTATTTCCATTCTTTTCTCTCAAACTGAATACAGAAAATACATGTATTTGCTAGGCTAAATAAAATGTGTTCCCTTTCAAAGCTGTTTGAGGGTAGACTTAACAGAATTCCAGTTGATAAAACAACTTGCCCATGCAAAAATCATACTTGTCCAAAATGCATTCGCTTTGTTGCTAAATGTTTTTCCATGACAGTCAAACCCAGAAAACAATTTTACTCCTGTATTATATTAAGATCAAATTTTATTTTGTTTTCACTGTTATTTTTGCACTCATTCCTCATTATACATAAACACACTACCCATATTTTCACTTATACCATCTCACTATTCAACCAACACATTTCATTATACAGTACAGACCTAAATTTTCAATTTTATCCTTTGCAATCTGGGAAAATCTCCTCAGCAGGGAACTTTAGCGTCAAACAAGACAAACTTTTATCAACACAAAACAGATAACAAAATGCCATGTCCTATTTGCTGAACAGGAATGTGAGAATAAACTGAGGCACTCAAAGCTTACCTCTGGTTCATGTCCTAAAAGCCAGCAAAATGGCTTTAGCAGGCACTCCTCCTTCAGGCACTTTCCCTTTGAAAGGTAAAGCACAGGCTGAGCAATATTTGCTCCTTTACCCAGTCTGCCTTTGTTTTATGCCTAAAAGGCTAGCATGACAAGGTCTTTTTGCTTTTGCTGCTACCCGCCCAGCTTTAGTTTTCTGATAGCTCTTAAGGCATGTGAATTTCCTCAGCAGTCTTTGCCTTCTTTGAGTGAGTTCATGGACATGAATAAATAAATCTTTAACTTATATTTTAACTATAATGTTACTGGTTGTTATTCATCCTATACCATTTTTATAGTGGTACATAACTTTTTCCTAATGGTATTAGGGATTTGGGGGTGGGGTTGAAAGTGTCTTAGAACAAATTAGAATTCTTCTCATAACTGTTTTTATTACATGGATTTTTGTTATCAGGTCACATTTCAAGGCACCAATTAGGTGTAGCTAAAGAGGCAAGTATACATTCTCTACGAGATATTATCTTTCTGTTGGGTCACTTGACCGTAATAACCTTGAACTTGAAATTATTTTGGCCTATTCTAATATACCACACTAGGTGGCGATATTACTTTTTCAAAATTCTCTTATCAAAATTTAAATTCAAAACAATATATTATAAGCACAATTTCCTTATCCTAAATATTCACAATTGAAAAGCCATCCCAAATAATCCTGTTATAATTTCAAGTGGAGTGGAAAGTCCAATCATCTGGATGCCCCTTGGGTGAGGAATTTACACACACCTGTTGCTATCTGGCTCCTGGACCATTCCATCCAACCCAGGAGTCACTTTACCCAGACACCCCTCAGGACAGATGGCTAACCCACAGGTACTTTCAAATGTACTTTTGTGCCAGACCAGAAATGTCACAGGAAGTCAGCCATTTTGCCTTTGGTGTGTAAAGGGCAACCGGCATACTGTGTGGTTTTCAAAATCAGGAGGTCCAGCATACAGTTCTAATTTTAAATCAGAATTTTAATTGTGCCCTTACACTGGTTTTATTGCAACCTGCTTAGGGTATAGTGTAGGATAGAAAACTTAATAAATATTCAATTTCCTTTTTACACAGGTGCTGCAATTTCAATTCAGGTCAAAAAGAGGCTTCAGGAATTTAAGAAATCTTCCCAGATATTAGTGACAATAATAGGAAGAAGGGGAGTAGAAAGACTCATCCACAATGTAATAATAGAACCAATGCTTGAAACAACTTTAAGGCAGAAACTTCATTACGTTCAACTACTAGAGACAGCACATTATACTTACTTCTGTACAACGGTTTGTAAGCTCAGCATCATACCCAATTCGCTTTTCATCTTTTCTCTGTTGGCACGACATTCTGCCAAATAGCGGAGGGCCTGTAAGAAAAGGAAGGTCACAATTTATCCTATTGCATGCTCTTCCAAATATCTCATATTTTATGCAGGGAAAGAACATATATGGGTAAAATTTATTTAAGTTACACCTGAACAAATATTTAGCATGTGCTTGCCAAAAAGAATTTTAGTAGACATTAACTCAAAACCAAGTCAAAACATTGTCACATGATCTGTTTATGCAAAATATATACACATCTATTTATAAATAATGATTTTTTCCCTACAAATTGTGGTGTCATACACCACAAAAGATACTGATTAAAACTGTATCCTCTACTGATGGTGAATCTCATTGAATCAAACATCACTTATCTCTGAAGAACATTGGTGAATTCCCACTAAGCTTTGTTAAAGCAGAATTTAAAAAACAGATGCAAACGCACATTTGCGTTCCCATTTGTTTTTGTTAATTCTGCTTTAAAGTAGAGCATGGTGGTGGTGCGGCAGCAGCAGCAGCACCAAAAAGGGAGTGGGGAGCTCGCCCACTCGCGCGCCCACCGCTTTCCATTCCTCCTTCCTGCGCCTCAGGAGCAACAGGGCTGCTTGGTGGGAAACCGAGCGAGCGAGCAGGGCGGTGGCAATGGCCGATGGCAGCCACAAAGGCAGGAAGCCGCAGCAGCGGGAACAGCAGGCGGGCGGGCAGGCAAGCACCTGGGCAAGCAAGGCAGCGGCAGGCGGGCAGGCGGGAGGGTTGGCAGGCAACTGGGCAGGCTTCAAAACATGGTTTTAAAACACTCTGATCCGGGTGGGAACACCCCATAAAGTGTTTCATTTAAAAAAATGGGAGCACGAGTTGTTTGAAGGGGTGTTTTATTTGTTTTTTGCACTTTACTCCTGTTTTTAATGCTGAATGGCACTTTGGAAAACAGAGTGTTTTCAAACTGTTTTGAACACTCTTAAAAGTTCCAATGGGGACACCCTCAAAGAGTAGTACTGCAAGATTTTCTTGTTGTTCTGTTTTTTGGATTACTACTAAAATGCTCCCAAATATTTCATGTACTAAGTAAAAGTTTTTAATCAGAATTAGTGTTTGTTGAACAGAAGCCAATATATGATCATTATATATTACATGTTGTTGCCCAAACATCTGTATTTTTGCTGCAAAATATTTCTGTGTGCTTCTGTGTTCTTAAGGATTCGAGGGGTTGTGGGAAGTAGTTATTTCTATCCTACAGTAGGATTAAAAGTCAGTAAGCGTTACTATAGCTTTATCCTGCTAGAATTTTGAGTTACCTGTACAACCTAGAATCACACTTGACACCAGGTCTAATACAAAGTACTCAGATAACAAAGAACCTCATACAAGCTTGCCTTTGGGACACCCCTTTATGTTTACTTAGTTACTCATTGTTGCCCTGATATCTAGCAGGTATAACTGCTTAACCAGCATTTTTATTACAAATTGTATTTAATTTTGATATAATTTTAGCACAAATTTCAAAAATACACATCATAAGTTCTATTGAACTCAATGACCGTTTCTGCATAGTGTGCTTAATTCATACCACAGATTATCATCTTGGCCCAGATGGAGTGATCCAGGCCAAAGCTGGAGTATCCATTCTTGGCCACTGCTGCATACAGGCGCAGTCTGCTCTGCTACAACCTGGTCTGACCCAACTTCAGAGGCTGCTGAAGTTGCCAGACAGTGTATTTTTGCTAAGTATGCAGAAATGTCCCAGTTCCAGAGCAGTTTATGGGAGTCCTGCAAAATGGTACAAGGCTCTGCACACCTGCTGGATCAGTCCCTCCACCATTGGGAATGCTGTGGAGATGGCTTTAAAGCTATCTCCAGCACAATATTAGCAACAGGAGGGGCTCCAAGGCTTGATCCAGATAAATTAAACCCAGGCATTCCCTCTGTCATGTGGCTCGCTCTATAATGTGGAGCTAATGTTTTCCTAAGGCAGCTGGTCTAGTCTTATGGAACTACACCAGTTCTTCTGGCTGCCAGAAACATACATATAGAATGCACTGCGTATAATAATAGAATAATATCTGAAAATATCTGTTTTTAATATTTGAAAAACAGAGCTATAAATGAAATCTACCTTTATATCAAATGTTATAAAGATTGCCTTTTATCTTTAAGAATAAGCTAAATAAATAAATAAATAAATAAAATAACTTATTTTATGGATGCCACTTAGCCATTAGACATATATTCAGAATCTCATTAAAGCTATTACTAACCAATCTGCTTGCAGTTTCTAAACTCACCCACTATGCAAGTTATTATGCCCACTATGCAACTATTTATTTGTACTTCTATCCCGCCCTATAACCGGAGGTCTCAGGGCGGGTTACAATATTATATTAATCTTAGGCAGGTCCCTGCCCAGGCTTACAATCTAAAGAAATGGACTTTAGTGTCCATTTATAGATCAAGAAGCTGGGCGAGGAAGAAAAAAAAACCAATTGTCCCTTCTCCAAACAACAGCCACTATTCTAATATCTGTGTTATGGGAATCCTTATGTTTAACAAAAACAGATCTATCTAGGCTGATCTTAAAAGAGAAAAGCCGATCAGTATTTACAGCCTACTACATATACAAATCATTGTTAAATTTGTGTATCAGCTTGCAACAATCAAATAATTGTTCTTTTTTTGTTTTTTTTTAAAAAGCCAAAATGAACAATTAGTACTACTCATAATTCCTTCAGTTTAAACATCACAACTTCTCTATACAAGTCAGACAGAAGCACAGTTTGCATACAAGTTCTTATATATCTATAGTTCTCACATTCAGATTATTTCCTTGAAACTACGCAACGTCAATGTAATAGGTTTTCCTAGAAACGCTTATTGTACTGTGTTGTAAATGACTGTTTAAAATTAAGATCTGAAAATTTAAATTGACAGTCATATAGCCAAGTTCTAGAAACCACACAAAATGGTGAATCCTATTATACTTACCAGGAGGGCTGAGTGAACAACTGGAGGATTAGGATGGTCCAAAAATAAAATGAGGCCTGGTAGACATCCTTGATCTTGGACAATTGCTCTTCTGTTTAAGGGGTCAGCTGCCAGATCTCTCAGCTGATTCACTACAGCTAATGCATCAGGTTCTTCATTCATATCAGTGGTCATTTTTGGTTGTCATATATAAAATTCTGCCATTAAAAAAAACACAGTAACATAACTTGTTAATGATGCACACAGAAGACATAGCTATTGGCACACAGTTGCTTACATATTGCTTCTTCACACACCTTTTACAGTGCCGTTAAAACATACTATGTGTTTCCGCATGTGCTGTTGGAATAAATCAATAAAAAAACATTTCTGAAGATATGGAACTCCTTACTTTATTTCAAATTTTCAACCATAAAGTAACACCAGGCTTTTAAATACTTGTAGGTGGCAACGATTATCTTCAAAACAAATGCACTCATTTTAGCATATTCAAAGCACTCTTTCACTGCTAACAGAAAGGAACTCAAGAAATGGAAGACATTGCAAGGTTTCTCCATGTTTTTATTACATGTGCTGAGCCAGCAGTTGTCCATTCACTCTGAACTACCAAAACCAATTCCCACTAAGAAGCAACTTAGCAAATCTACAATTCCAACAATCTATTAAACACAAGCAGGTTACCAACTACTTATCTGGCAAGCCTCATGCAAGCAAATCTAATGTTATATCCATGAAAAATCAGAAGTGAACAAGTTAGAATATAAGAAACATCCAGTACAGCTGTTAAAGCAACAGGCTCAACTGGTAACTTTATTTACATGAAATCGTTACTGTATTTTCTTCCATGTAAGATTCATTGTTTTTCAAAAATAATTTCCCCTCAAATTACCCAGCACTGTATTTGTTTATTTAATGCATCTTTTTTCTAAGCATCCCTTGGCAGACTATAGGTATATTTTGTATGCCAGTACATCTTATATGGTGCAACATAAAAGGTTTAGCTTTCTCCAAAATTTAAAAAATGCACTCACGTTCACTCAAACCTAATCTTATTTTTATTTATATAGAGGGAAATCAATCACAATCATATTAAAACAAGGTATAATGACAATTAGACCACCATTAACGCAAAGGTCAATCTACTGAACCAAGAATGTAGACTTTTTTTTATTGTGGCCCAAACTGATAATCTCGGTGGGTGTTTTTCCACTGTCACTAGAAATACCCATTAAGTACCCATTAATGGGTACAAAAATGCCATTACGTACCTATTAATGGGTACTTAATGGGTACTTTTAGTGACAGTGGAAAAACACCCCATGTTAGATTATCACCTTTTCAACACTTGATAAAAGCATCTGCATTTTATGCACAAAATGTATATGAGAACTAGTTCCAAACATTTAACACTGTAGGACACAAGTGTTGCTTATGCTGTAAACAGGATAAAGGTTTCATTGAATGCTGATGTGCAACTCTTTAGCTTTGATCTTCGTCTGAAGAATGTCACATACCAGTTTCAGACATCTGACTGGATGAAATATCAGCATTCAAATTCTGTGAAGTCATTTACTCTTCTTTCCTGAATTGTGCACCAAATTTATTATCAAAACATAAAAGAATTAAGAGAGTGGTATGTGGAAGACAAAGACAAAACCTCAACTACTGCAGACTGTCACTAGAGAGAATCTAAGCAAAAACATCAGACTAAGAACACTTTAAGAAGTCCACAGGTGCATAATTTAAAATATCTGGACATTCCATGTTGCATGTAAAATATTCAAGCAAATAGTTTTCTTAAAATAAATTATAAGGATTTTTTTAACTAATTCAAAATTAACTCTAAATGAAAAACAATACAACTGCAAAATTCAGTTTGCGTTCTTGGGTATAACTTACAAACCTGTGGATGTTCTTACTTATCTCATTCTATACCCATATAAGTGCAGAGAGGTGCAAGGACAAAACTGACGATCCAAGTTGTGTTTTAATTTGTTCTTAAAAAGTATATTCTCTCTGGGACAATGTAACTTTGTTCACAAAGGCTGAACAACTTAGCTACCATCATAGGTTCCCAAAGGAAAAGAATTTCTATCAAGCTTTGCCCCCAAATATTTTGCCCTTCACTATCTGTTTGCTTCTGCACAACACAGAAGCATCCTTCCAGTCTGCCGATTAGATCAAAGATCCATTTAGTCTGATAGTGTTTTCTCACAATGGTTAACCAAGGATGTTTTTCCACTTAGCACTAGGATACCCATTAAGGACCCATTAATGGTCCTTAATGGGTACTCTAGTTCTAGTGGAAAAACACCCCAAGAAGCCCACAAGAAAGAAATGAGCACCACAACACAACTCCTGAAGTTCATTTTTAGAGACAAACATCCTGTAACAATGTAGTCATTGATAGCTCTGCTCTCCACAAAGTTGGCCAATCCTTTTCTGAAGTCACCTAAACTGGTGTGATTATTGCTATATCTTATGGTAACGAAAGAAACAGGTTATCATGTGCTATGGGAACAGTAAGGATGACTCAGTGTGCATCCTCAGCTCACAAAGGAAAACAATGAGTACCAATAACATCAGTGTATCCTTTGAATAGTGGACTATAGAAAGCAAAGCAGAAAAGTCAACATCAAATGGTTTCTCATTAAGAAGAATGTGAAAATCACTAATTTAAACATTAGTTATTTTCCTTGAGTGAAATACTGTTATTAGTAAATTGCATACAATACTTCATAAGCCTTCTCTTCTGACACTATACAACACTTGAAACAGATAAAAATGTGCCTAACCTAGAATATTAATGATCTTTATGAAACTTATTCAAGCAGTGCATAAGATCAACACAGTACTTGCATGAAGCTTCTATCAAATCAAATAATCTTATCACAATAGAACAATATTAAGCATCTACACTCTTTCATTTTAATCTAGATACCAAAAAACGTATCAAACTATTTCTGTGAGACTAAGCTTTCACCTATTATGTGAGCCAGATATGGCCAGTCCATACATGCACTGAGAATTATGTCCAATATTAAAACATATTGTTCCATTAAATTCAATGTCTTGTTAAGTCAGATATGCCTGTGAGGTTTTCCCTGACTTTGTAATTTTAATGTTTAAAAGCTATTATGCTTTTATTTTGTAATCTGGCCTAGGGTTCTGAGGGTGAAGGCTGCAAAAGAAACAGAATAAAAAAGCATGTCTCTCTTTGATAAGAATAAACGTTTATAGAACTGGGTTGATTAAGTCACACTGTGCCCAAATTGTCTTACTCCTATATTTTAGCCTTCACAGCACAATAGTCAATGTTTACATGCTTATCACATACTTACGTGACTATTTCAGTTGTCTTATTACCAAGCATATGTACAAACCCCAACAAAACATGCTTTGCTTCTGTACTAGAAACTAAAAGCAGTGCACCACACAGTAATTCTGAGCCCCTAGCCTTAGAAATTGCAACAACTATTAATGACACAACTACTAGGCATAAAACACCCAAAAATAAACCCAACTATGCACTGTGGACCTTATTCCAAAAGATCACAGTCTTGCAATATTCTCCCTTTGATCTTTTTCCTTGTTTGCCTGCAAAACACAAAACTCCAAGCTACAGAGTGTTTAAAAACGCCTCAATGTCTTTAAAGGGGCCAAACCCCTAAGGGCAGTCAAGGCTGGGCAGAATCAGTCTCACTCAACGAGAGATTCATTCAAAGGAAGCAACACCGGGGTGGCTTAAGTGCGTGGTAACCGTTACAAGAGCAGAGCCGACACACAGGAGTGGTGGCAGCGATTTTAAACTCTGGCGTTGCGGACGGAGCGCACTTATTTCCCAGCCCGAGTCTCCCCTCCCAGCGCCTCCTTCCTTGCCTCCAAGCCAGCCTCGCTTCCATTCCCTCTACGGGACCCCCGAGACCCCCAGTCCAAGACCTCCATTGCCTGCCCTCACTTTCATAGGACGCAGAAGAGGAGGCGCTGGAGTGCTCCTGCCTCGACAGAAATAGAGACACTCCCGGCCACGTATCTACTGCTGTCGCCGCCGTTTTCGCGCCAGAGGAAACTACCGTCACCCCACACCGTGCAGGTAAAGGTCAGCTCGATCGCAGCCCTCTAAAGAGACAACATTTACACACAGGCGGCAGCAGGGCAGCAAGCGCTCGCCGTACCTCCAGCACCTCTACGATTCCAGGGCTCCGATTGGCTGAGAGCGGAAATATCGTTTCCCCATTCACAGCGTATCTTATTAAGACCTCCTCTGATTGGTTATCTTTTGCGTTCCCGGTCGTTCAGCGGCATTGTGGGTTATACTTTCAAGGCGCGGGTAGAAAACTACACTTCCCGTGAGGCAAAGGAACAATTATTTCTCCCTAGAACTAAGAGTGAGCGCGGTCTCTCTGCCATAGGGTGTTTTTCCACTGTCACTAGAAGTACCCATTAAGTACCCATTAATGGGTACTTCTAGTGACAGTGGAAAAACACCCATAGAGTCCAGTTTGCTCCTTGTACTGGTGGCCACATAGGTTCGGTGTTCCCGTTAAGGTGTACAGCTAACGGTGTGGCTTTAATCTTCAAAATGGACTATTCGTTTATGCATGCTCGAGTCTCATGGGACATGTGAATCGGAGATAAAAATAAGTTTTTATCTCATTAATTGATGGGCCAAGGCTTACTTTTTTTCTTGACTTACTGTTGCTTTGAGGGGAGAGCGGAACTTATAGTACGGACTGAATCCTTCATCGTCTCGTAATACATAGGAATTGAACGAAATCTGTTCCCACTTTTCTGCCCACAGTGTCTTTTTGTGTTCATTCTCTGTAAACTGGAACACACATTCTGTATCTTACTAAGCGGTCTCCGTTGCATACCTAATATACTTCATGCTTTCAATATCTGATTATTTGCGAGGCTGTGGCCGGTGGAAGGACGTTTCCCACCTCTAAAGAGCATCAGATTGAGAAGTCTCATCTGTACATCTAACTTTTTCAGTAGCAGGAAGGTTGGAGGTTGTCCTAAAGCTCAAATTGGATGTATGCAGGAGGCAGTCCAGCTCTTACGTTATTCCAACAAACGTGGTGCTCTTATGAAATGAACACTACAAACGTCTCAGCTTTTCCATAAAACATGATGAAACTATTTCACTTAAAAATATTTGCTTGTCATGAAGTGAACCGTGACACTCAGCAGGACTGGGAGGAGGGAAAGACTTTGGGTAAATCTCCAAACGAGCAAAACTAGCATTTTTATGACAAGGAGTGCTGAGGCCCAGATAGTTCTGGCATCTGCAAAACGTTATCCCAGAACTAACCTAGAGTTTCTCAGTGGATATATTTGCTTCCAATTAACTCCTCACATCTTCACTGTCTCTCAGGCTGCGTTCACACCTAAGTTTTAATTCAGCTTCAGTTAGTAGAACAGCACACAGACAAAGCAAGTTGTCCTTTTCTTTCCGTATTACCTAACCGAAATGTGGATTTTCTCAGATCATTCCAAAAGAAGAGAACTTGTCACTTTGCCAGTGTGATCTCTCACTGTGAAAGTAAACTGAAGCTGGATTAAAATTTAGGTGTGAACACAGCCCCAATTGCTTCCTCTCACTTTATTGAAACTTTGATCTACCCACCACACACCAGAAAATGTTTGTCTTTTAAAACTTCTAATACTCAAGGATAGAAACAGTGGGCTACAATTTAGGACTGGCATACCCTATTGTATCTCTTCATAGAGCCCAGAATAAATACTATTTGATTCCAAGCTAACATATTCATTTTGTTTAATCTGCATAGCCCAATTCTGCAGTAAGTGTAAAGTAAAGCTTAATTCAATGTGTATTTACAATTTAAAAAATTGTATGATTTGAGTCCCAGATTAGGAACTTTCTGAATTCTGGCTTTTCCTGATATCTTTTCTTTTAGTTGATGCGCCATTAGACTCCTGAATATCTGAATTCTGTGTGCATATAGAAACGGATCAGCAATCATCCTTCCTACCGGAGAAAATGAGAATGATTTTTTTAAAAAAATCTATAGAATAGGCATGAAAACTTAATGGTGGGGTGGGGCACAGGCTGTGAACGGCTTAAATAATCCACTCCGCACGGTGTACAGATGAAGCTCTACCATCAGGAGGCGCCCTGACGCCAGCGTCTGACTCTGATCCTCCATATGTGTGCGAATAACAACAACATAGATCGCTAAGATAGAAATAGAAACTCTTAAAACCATAGAGAGGATACCATAGATATGTCCTACCAAATGCTATCCTTTTCTTTCCTATCTTCCTCCGTGAAAAACAAGTTTCCTCTTTCCGGAAACCTTAAGTGAATATGTCCGTCTCTTCCCCCTCAATAGCCGGCGGGGATTGGTTAGCGAACTGGCCGGTGCCGCCGTTGGATTGGTTATTCGCGGAGACGGGGGACGGACAGCCAATGAGAGCGGAGACCTGCCGCGCTTGCCGGTAGGGTGAGCGTCCGTCTCTGTGAAGCGAAGGCGAGACGCCTCGCTCCCGAGGCTGCTGCTGTTCTGCCTTTTAGCGCAAGGCGCTGTGGGTCGGGACTCTTGCGGGCGGCGGCGGAGTCGCCCGGTCAGTCGGAACGCGCGCTGAGCCTCTGAGGGAATCGGGTGTGGACGGACCATTACGGCCCGTAGCGGAAAGGGAGTCGGGTTCGACCGCGCCCGCTCTTGGACTCTTTCCGTCGCCATTGCCGCGAGTGGGACCTCTTGGCTCGACTGCCGGTCCTCGGCGGTATCGTCGCTTGCCCTGAAGAGGCCCGTTGATCCCGGGCAGGTGGCAAGTCATGCGCCCGGGGAAGGGCCGAGCCTCGAATAGTCTCAGCCGGGCGGCGCGTGTCCTGGTCTGAAGGCAAAGCACCGGCAGAAATACCTGTTTCCCAGGTAGGCCTAGACGCGGGCGCCGCTCCGGTTTCAAGCTGCTTATCGCGTTCCAGCGGCCGTCAAGGGAAAGGTCAAAATATTCCGCTTTACGCTCTTTGTCTGCTGGAGGCACGAGGCCGGGTTTGCTGCTGACGGGGAAGGTAACCTTGAATAGTTGGCTTTCCCTTCCCTCGGTTGTCCTACGCTGGCCTGGTAAACAGCATCGGAGCCCCGGTGCCTTTGTAGTTAATAATTCCTTGAGCACTGCTGGCCTGGGCCAGCTTTGGTGGAGATTGATTTTTAGAAGAATGTAAACAAACGTTTTGTCTCGACTTGTTAGAATTGAGGTAACGATTTGACATTGCAGTTGACTGCTTGTGTTTAAAGAACGTTATAATCCTACTGTAGTTTAAAAATCTTAATCTCTTTTTCGTGGAACTTTCTCTAAAGTATTCTCGGGATGACTCGATGCCCAGAGGAGCTCAGTCTAGAAAGTAAAGTGGTGGGGAAAGTAGCAGAAAAATAAAATGGTATTGTTTATATGTAAAAACCAGCTGTGAAAATGACGAAGATATCCAGGATCCGAGCGTGGATTGCTTGTTGGCTGAAGCAACTGCAAGTCAATGTTTTGTGGTCTGGTAGAAGCATTTAAATATTGCTTTTAAGAATTATAATATTCTTCCTGATTTCTGTTGTACGGTGCATGTAGAAGCTCCAGGGTAGAATTCCTGGCATCTCCAGTTAAAAGGATCGGGCAGGAGATAATGGGACAATCCTATTTAAAAAGTGCAAATTAGAATAGGCAGTGTATGTTCTTGTATAAAAGTATGATTAATATCAAACTATCACACAGTATAATTGTATCATTAGTCTCTGCTAGGAATTATTTAGGAATATTTCAGAATAGATTCTTTTTTGTTACATTCTCACAGCTTTTCCAAAAATATTAAATAAAATCATGAACATTAAGGGTGTTTTTCCACTGCAGCCCTTAGATCTGGATCTAAGAAGATCCGGATCTAAGGATTGGGTACATTTCTTAATCCGGATCTAGTAGATCTGGATTAAGGGAAGCACCCAATGTGTTTCCACAGGAGGTGTAGCACCCATTAGAAATGGGTGCTAACACCCCTGCTGTGCAAACAGCTTTGCACCCATCTGGGGGATCCGGATCAACCCACAAGGTGTTTTGGGGGGCGGGGGGTGGCAGTCTTTCGAAGTTGAGCTCATGCTTCAAAGTGACTTCGAAGCTGACTTCGAAGTCACTTTGAAGTGAATCCCTTCCCCCTAGCCTCCTTTGGACCCCATTGCCTGTTTCCAGTGGAAACAGGCTCCCTTTAATCCAGATTTTCTGGCAGAAGACCCCATTGTAGACCCCTTTAATGGGGTCTACAGAAAATCCGGATTAAAGGCCAAAAAGATCCAGATTTCCCCCACAGCAGTGGAAACAATCGGGTTCAAAATGGGTGCCGTAGTGAAAATGGGATCATCCTGCTCACAGCCAAAAGGTACAAAAATGGGTGCAAAAATGGGTACAATTGACAGTGGAAAAACACCCTAAGTTTCAGTCAGATTACAGATAACTGTTACTATGCGTATATAAATGCTCATCAAAAAAAGCTGTACCTCTCGAAAACAGGAGTAAAAAATTGAATGCATTTGTGCTGTAGAGTTGCTCTTAAATATAAACCACAAGTGAAAATGGGGAATTTAAACTAGATTAACATCAATTCTAACTAGATTGTTATTTTGGTTCAGCCAGAATTAGTGCGCTTAAAGACTAGTGGAAGTCGACTATTGTTCCTTTAGACCTGCCTTATTACACATAAACTTTATTTAGTACAGTTCCTAGACCTCACAGTTTTGTTTTTATATATTCCCCATATAACGTGGTTTGAAGTTATATAAACTACACTATACAAGTTGTTTGTATTTTGTATTTTTAGAAAATGGAATTAGAGTTCAGCAGTTGTGCAGATACTCCATCATGGTTTGCAGAAATGGTTTGCATGATGCTTTGCAAGAGATAACTTTACTATTTGTAAGGCATCTTCTAGATCCAGATGCATTAAAAACTGAAGGCACTAGCTGCAGGCTTACATTCTAATAGGAGAAAGAAGAAGAATATTATTCCACACATAATACTATTCTGTTTAAGTCTATACAGTCTTGCCATAATGCAACTGGCAAATTAATACTTCCATCATTTCACATGTGATGCTAGTCAGCTTGTACCCCTAAACCATGTTGTCCTAGAAATTGTCATCTTTGGGAAACCATGAGTTGGGAATCCCATGTTAAACGCTCATCGATTTGCATTGATAAAACAAGAGTTTGTAGGGTTCCCCTAACTCTGTTTCCATAGGCTACAGTTACTTGTGTATCCCAGCCCTACCTGGAGATGCTGGGAAATTGAATAACGCTTTGTATACATAGAAGATATTCTATTGCTACCTACAGTGTTATCTCAGGACACAGTAGCTTAAAAGCTTAAAGGGGCCTGTGTTTAGTGAAGACAGAACATTCTCATCTGACATTGTCAAAGTCCATAAAACTCAGTTCTTAAATATGGGTTAATTTTGGTGTAACATATTATTCTAGGACATATTATTCAATGATAAAGGAATCTAGTTGGAAAGCAGAAGGCTGCCAGTTGACTCCCCAGCCTCTGCTGTGAAGTAGGCAGTGGCAAGCTATGATTGTGTCTCATTCAAAAAAAAACTGCATAGAGGTACCCGTAAGTTGCCTAGGCAGGCAGGCAGGCAGGCGTCAGCCACAGCTTGATAGTACTGAGCAATAATAATTACACTAGATTTGTTGCAGTGTTGATATTTCAAATATAGTACTGGCTTTTAAAGCACCACAATGGGGTCTTCAGGCATCAAATCCAGATTATACGGATCCACCGCAGTCAGACAGTGGGGTCTGCCCCCCCCAGAGGGCCCCCTCTGGGGGCCACACTCATGGGAGGGGGGTTTTCCCCAGAACCCAAAGCTCCGAAGCCTGTGTACAATCTCCGAAGCTAGCTCCAAAGCTGGCTCCGAAAAATAGCACAGGCTCTGAAGAGTACCCCAATGATCAATGCCAATCCTACGGACCTTTGTCAAAGGCTCCAGAGAATCTTCGAAGTTTGCAGCAGATCGCTCCGGAGCAATGACAATAAGCCTGAGACTTGTGAAGAAAAGATTGAGCTGTGAGCTATACAGCTATTTATTGGAAAAGAAGCTTCTGGAGTTTAGTTTGGAGTGTGGAATATTACACTGCTTTGTGAGAAGGGTATTCCCTGGGATATATTGGTTAGTTTACTTGGATATTATGAGATTTAGTATGATACTCGTAAGATTAGATATTCTTACTTTATTTCCTTAGTTTGTCTTGTACTTAAACCTTTTTTTTTTCTTATTGAGGTCTGCCCAGGGGTTATCTGCTTCAGTACTACAAGATTTTGCACTTGCTGGGCTGCCTTGGTAAAAAATAAATGTGTGTGGCAACTCAGCAAGTGTACCACCTGAAAATAAGACCTAGATTTTTTCTGCACTAGGCTTTATTCTAGATTATATCCCAGAATGGGGACCTGCTGTCCGCCGGCTAGTGCAGATTATGGGAGTCATTAGGCAAGGCTTGCCATAGTCTGCACTGACATGTGGAAGGCAGGTCCCTATTCTAGGATATAATCCGGAATAAGGCCCAATGCAGAACCATTTGCTGTTTTGAAGCAGCCCTAGAAATTTCACTTTTGCGTGGCTCAACTTAGCTCTCAACTCACCTCCCAGAACATCCTTACTATATACAACATGTCCCATTAGAACTCATTTGTAGAAGTTTTTGGGCTGTTATGCCAGGTTCCAGGTTTCTTCTTCTGAGAACCCAAGCTTTCAGATATAGCTGCGATATCCATCTTCAGAGGTCTTTGCTGTTCGCCAAGTCAAGGGTGACTGGTGTCCTACTAGATCTTGTTTCTCTTCTTAGAGATGTCTGCTGGTTGTTTGACAGCTCTTCTTTTGCTGTCAAACAACCAGCAGACATCTATAAGAGCTACATATGCCCATTAGAACTGTTTCTTTGCTTGGAGAACAATTTATAGAATTAGTAATTGATAGCTTTTAATGACCTAAACATTAGAGAAGACATGGGTATGAACATCAACTGTTGCTGAATGCTATAAAAGATTTCTTATGATCTTAGAGAATTTCCTACAGATATTTATTCTCTTCCAGAGTGATTATGGAACATCTGATTTCCAACCAACAGAGGAGATTACATAGCATATTTTCAAAGTGTCTGGATTGTTCCAGATGCTCAGCTGGATCAAGCATCTGTTCAGAGTGATGACTGAACAAGTTGGGTTGGCTATGGAATCTGTAAGTGCTATGTTGTAATATATTAATGTATTTGAAAAATATAGATCTATAATGAACCCAAACTGAATGAATGAATAAGAAAGAAAGAAAGAGAGAAAGATTGATTGATTGATTTACGGTCAGTCCAGTTGTTCAACTTTAGAGCTGGCTGACCACTTCCACAGAATTTACAGCCCCCTCCCCCAATCATTCCTCAGTCTGTCCACCTTCTCTCAACCCACTGACTCCCTGCATTTTACCTGCCACATTCCTTCCTCCTGTTACATGCCCTGCTATCCCCCACTTGCTTCCATGGTCCTCTGCTGTCTCCGTCTGGGCCCACACCACTCTGCTGTCTCTGGCCACGTGGTATTTTCCATAGAACCTCAAGACTTACAAACACAATATGTCATGTACATACATACTCATCAGCAGACTAGATTCTCCCTGAAACCTGTGTCAGAAGAGATCTGAGGAAATTTGTGACAGTTTGAAAAGTGGAGTAAGGGAAAATCCCATCGGATCATTGTAAAAGTGACCTCACAAAATATTGGATGCTTTGCATATTGGAGAAAGTGGGGACAAGATTTCCTATAGTTCAATCCTGTGCATTATTTGTTGTTATAGTACTTATCATTTGTTGTATTTGGAAGCTGTTTTCTGGAAGCTTGCAAGTTAAATGCATACTAAATCATAACAATGAAATTAAAGCAATAAGCCAAAACTGACCAGGTCATATTTTCTTAAAATGTTTGGATAAACAAAAGGGTCCTACAGTTGGTTCCTGAAAGTATATAGTGATGGTACCAAGCAGACATCTCTGGGGAAAAGATTTCAGAATCCAAATTGCTACTCTTGAGAATTCTTTATTGAATTTATTTCCAGATAAATTCTATTGGTTGCTGGTTATTTTTGGATAGCATCCATTCATTTGCTGCCTGGATCTGTTGCAAAGAAATTTTAACAAATTATTTTCATTAAGAAATCTTTCTTTTTCTTTTAGTTGCTTTGGTCAAGTAAGCCTTATGGTCCAAACAGAAGTATTGTAAGGAAAATTGGTACCAATCTTTCTCTGATACAGTGTCCAAGAGTACACTTCCAGGTAAGATAGTAAATCACTGCTTTGCTTTAGCATGAACTATTAGAATGATGGCTTTAGCTGACTTCTCCATCCATGAATTTTGAGAGCTATTGCCAGTGTCATGTAATCAGCATTATTACTCACTCTCCTATAGCACATTTGGGCATTTCAGTGTTCTTTTGTTAACATAGCCAAACAATACTTACAAAGACGGGGGAAAGTATTTTAAAATTATACATCAAGTGAAAATGAAAAATAACATTCTTTAGAGTTCAGGGGGAGATGCATCATTATGGTTGAAAATGAGACAAGAGACAGAGAAATCTTGAAGAACTGCCAACATTCTTTTGATTTTTAAAAAAGGTACATCTAATTCTTCAGTAGAAAAAAATTTAGAATTTTTGTTTTGTTGTACTTGTTTAATAATGCATCTCATTTTGTGAATATATGATGAACTCCAAACCAGCATTCAGAGGCCAGGGGTAGCACCAGCTACTTAAAGGTCTAAGTTTTGCATATATTGTAATTGCTCTTATGTTTCTCTGGCAGTCCCATGGATTTTAAATATAACTTCTATCTTAAGCTAGGCAGGCAACTCTGAAGTGGCTGTTGAATTACTCTCATTTACAATAATACTCTTCAAACTTGAAAATGGGAGGTTGTCAGAAGATTACATTAGTCACAAATTCTGTGTTTCTGTTGTCATCTTACGACAGTAACATCTAATTTTACTGAAATTCTGTGGGTTATAGGGATTGTTTTTGAAGAGATGTATTAAATAATGTTAGATATAATTTATAATGAACATATTAAAATAGTTAGGCTAAGCATTGTGATACATTAAAGTAAGTGTATTTTCTAACTTGTTATTAGGACAAAAAATACTGGGCCTCTAACCTTTGTAGCCTCACCAGTATTATCAAAGTTTGGACATTTTTTGTTAACATCGGCGAGAACTAGCTCAGAAATCATCTTTGGAAATGGAACAACAACACAAAAAGAACATTGAACCAATTTCTTGGTCTTTGTATCCTGGCAAATCAGGATGTCCAGTTACAAAGAGCTTCACAGCCAGTCTACTTGTTTTTGAAGTCTGAACAGGCTGTTGCTCAGAATCTCTGCAGAACCCCATGGAGGGAAAGAATTTGAGATATGTAGGAAAAAAATCAGTGGCAAGCAAATAATTCACTTGTACCAACTAAGGTGAAGAAATGTGGACAACCGGTGCAGATGGTTTCAAGCAAAGCAGGACAAGAGAAGAGAAGAGAACAAAGTATACGTGGGTGTTCTTTGCGTAACATGTCTAAATGAATATGATTTCTCTGCTAGCAAGTTTCAGTTTCTTATCCCTAAACTGAGTGATGTATGTTGTGTATGCAGTACGATCTTTTGATGTATTCCAAAATAACAAACTCAGCTTGTGCTAGTTTTTCCAAACTCAACTGTGTCTTGCTTTCTTATAGATTGTTACTACCCTGACACTTTTCTATAGTGCTTTCCCTTTTTTCTCTCTTGTTCACTTCAGCTCTTATGTCCCAGGATCTAGCACTGAACCTGCAGTAAGTCAGTTTTCTCTTTCCTTCTTAATAACAACTGAGCCACTACTGCATAATTGTAATTTGACCTAACTTTTCATAAGAATCTTAAATCCGTTTCCACAGCTTTAATTTTCACTTTAAGTTTACACAATGATCTAAAGGTGTAGAAAGAAGACTTAATTGTTATCAGATTTGCCACAGTGAGAAAGAAAACTGTTGGCATAATGCTGTGCACATTTAGTCAGTGTGAAGAGGCACTCTGTTAAAGTGGGATTTGATTCCAATGTACATAGGATTTGATCCTTAATAGAACTTAAACATAAATACTAACCTCTATAGTTGTATAATTAGTCAAACTGGTGTGGATGGTAGTTAAACTAATATGTTGATGCTCACCTTAATCCTGTTTATGGATTCTAAATTTGTCCCAGTAATTAAAAAGTCATATTTTCGTGTTCAGTCATTTGTCTGGATTAAGGGCCTGACAGAGTATAGGTATGTACCTTGAATTTGTGGTTTGGCCTGCCTTCCAACAAATTATTACAAGGACTAATGAGAAATGGCTCAGATTTTACTATTTAGATTACTTTATACCTTTAATCTTCATGACCATGTTAAGAGCTTTATTCTGGGGTGGTTTTTTTGGCAGGGTAAGCTTAACACTTCTAGATCAGTTCAAATATTCTAAATTAGAGTCAAGAAAGACTGTATTGTTCCACTGAAGGTTAGTGCAGACTTAAGCGATAACTTTCCACATGAATCAGAACTGTAGCGCATATGCACACACCAATTTCCTGCCGTTGTCTAAATCTTCTGGGTCTCATTGGAACTTATTGGTTCAATAACATCTGGGATCAAAGAGAAACAGTAGCTAAATAGATTTTTCCAGGTGTTTTTAAATTCCAGTTCCTGTTAGTCCATCAGTCATGGTCATTGGTCAGTGATAACATCCTTTGTAGGCCATCAGCAAATGAAGAGCTGAAGAGTAGATATCCTCTCTCTAAACCATGGCTTATTTGCATGTCTAGAAGTTTAAATAGTAAACTCTTCTTCAGTTTGACTAGCATAAATCAAAGCCTAGTATCATTCCTGAACTGAGCTTTAAAAGCTCAGCTTTTTGTCCACATGAATGCCTTAATGTATATATTATGTTCCATACATTGTACACACAAAAAATCCCTCCTGTATTAAAATTAACATCAGTTATTTTTGGCTCTGTTCTGTCTGGAACCTTTCCTTCTGGTGAACTTTCCCTCTTACTATCTGTTCCTTTATTGAAGTATTTCATCCTTCTCCTGCACACAGAAGACAAACATTATATAAATGTTACATATGCATCATAATGCTACTTTAACAGTAATGTATACAATTGTCTGTTCCCTGTAGGTTACTGCTCAGTCTGCTAAAGGCAATCATTCTAACCGGGTGCAAGATGATGGAGTGGTCTCCCTTGCAGATGTGGGATGGGTTGCTGAAGAAGTTGCTGGAGACTCTACACGGCTGAAGTAAATTGCTCCCCAAGTGCCTTTTCTAAATCAAATTGTGACAAAAGAAAAATATACTGAACCTAATAAAGTAGTATGTGTGTTGGTTCAGGTCACTTATGTGCCAAGCCTGGGAATATAATGGAGAAGGTTCAGCTGGGTACTCGTTATCAGTATTTTTTTTCTTCAATAGCTTATATTGGAGTCCAGTTAAAGGAAGGTTAATGAGTAGTCCTAGAACTCCTGGCAGAGGAGGCAAGTCAAAAGCATCAGTAGCCCTACTGATCTCAAAAGCCCTTAATCTGCCTGAAAGTCCTAATACTTCACTCTGGTTCCTCTCATCCACTGCATCCTCCCAATGTTCCAGACAGGCATTCCTCAGTTCCCCATGTATGCCTTCATTCCTGTTGATTATAACAGAATGACACAAATCCTAAATTGTACTACCCCTACAATATTTTTGTTGCAGGCTGCATTATATGTTTATGAAAGGATTTTGAACTGACATTTAAATGTCATACTAGCTTCATAAATAAAGAGCAGTACTTGTAGACTTGGATAGTCTACCAGTATCCAAAGCCCAAGGCAAGAAATAAAAGTGAAGAGAATATAATTTTAACTAATATTGCTTCTTCCAAACCTGAAAGTCCACACTGACTCCTGTCATCTGTAAAGTTGGAAATTAGCACATAGGAACTACAAAATGTGTTTTACTATTGTTCTGTTCCATTATCATGTTTATGCTCATAAGAACTGTCATGCTTCTTGATCCTAGGTCAGATGTCTGGTCAGAATCTCTGGTGAGAAATCACAGTTGTTTAGAAAGAATACATTTACCAAAGGAAGAAAAAGAAGATTCCAAAACTACAGTGACAACCAATGATGAAGCTTTGCAGAAAATCAACGCCTTAGAAAATGAACTTGCCAGTTTAAGGGCACAGATAGCAAAAATTGTAAGCTTACAGGAACAACAGACTATAGCAGCAGGTATTAAACTTTTCCTGATTTAAGCTGAATTTAAATGGCCTTCTTTTCATGCAACTCTCCATAGGTATTCTTATTTTTTCACAGATGAAAAACCAAGAGAGTGTGATACAGCTTCTTAACTAGTCTTGAAGCAAATGTGCTGGAATGGAATGGATTTTTTCAATTGTACATATAACGAGATATAATTTCTGCAGTTGCTTAAACAATTGCAGAAAACTTAGGCTAAAGTGAACTTGACTTTTACCTGACTTTTTAGATCAGGTAGATGTAGACAAACAACTTTATGAAATGTTTAACATAGTTGTGCCACTGAATTATTGTGGTCATGTGCATAATATTGTGGTTGTCCACATGCTCGTGCATCCTTTTTCATACAACAAATCGCAAAAGAGGCACAATGTGGTAATCATTCTGCAGTGTTAGTGGGCGGACAATGAGCAATTTGAGTGGGCAAGTAAAGGCAGTGCTTGCTCACTGGCAGTAGTCAGGGTGAGTATCCAGTGTGCCTTTATATCTAGATAATGAATCATAGGGTGCTGAAGTACAGCTGCATTCAAGCAAGGCTTCCATTTCCACTAGTCTACCAACTTGCCACTTTAGCAGATTCTGGCAGCTTATAAGCTGCCATCTTCTATATAATATGGACAACCTTTCTTGAAATTCTAAAAAGGAGTGGAGGAGAATGCACTTGTTCCGTGGGTGGATACAATATTCCCTACAGAATTTTCCACTCTGTTCACCTCAGATGGATGACTTCTGCACATGCGTTGGTAACCTGGCATCAGTGGTTGAGGAAGAGGCATTATTTTGCATTTGTCCAGTTCTGTTAATCTATTTTTTCATAAACAACTCTGCATGACGTGGAAGGGTGTTGAAAGGGCAACAAAGAAGGAAAAACTTCAAGTGAGCAAAAAAATAAAGTTACCCGTAGCAGTTTATCAGTGATAAACTACAGTACTTGGAGTTTCAAGCAGTATAGATATCTTGTGCAGACTGAACATGTCAAATTTTAGTAATTGTTTTAAGAAATAATAAATGAATGTTTGCTTATAAGACAGTTAAACACTGCTGCGTTCTAGCATTTCCTTTTTCTTTGCATAACAATTTTATAATGGGATAGAAACTTCAAAGATGGTTAAGTACCAGTTAAGCCTTAACCCAAGAATGAACTTTCAAGGCCTATTTATAGTACTTTCTCAGAGAGGTGAAAGAAGCAGGTCTGTAGATCTGACAGATATGTTTGTCTGCTGATCATTTTACACACACTTGAAATAATATCCAGGCAGATTGTCTTGTATACTTTATCTGCATTGTTTGTTTATGACATTTACATCCTGCATATTTTCATATTCTCGTCTCCTAGATAGTATCCTCACAGTCACCATGTGAACTTCCGTAGCCAGGCTGTAGGGAAGGGCAGAAGTGTTTCAAACAAAAGACAGGAGCAAAACTGCTGACCAAACACAGATCATGCCAGCCCTAAAAGAACTACTGGCTCCACTCCGATTTGTTTTTTACGATTCCCTAAATTACTTGGCCCCTAAACATCTAAATGCCACCTCCCAGACCCTATGATATGCCAAGGGATATGCCACCTCCCAGACCCTCTTGGCTATTCCACTCCTCACAGAAGTTAAAACGGGTAGGGACATGCGGGTGGGCCTTCTTGGTGGGAGCACCCAGACTCTAAAATAGATCCCCCTGCAAACTGTCTCCGGTATCCTTTCTGTATGCATTCAGACACCAGATGAAGATGCATCTCTTTATTCTAGCCTTTGGTTGAAGAAACAGCCTCCCCTCCTCTTTCAGGCACTACCATTTTTAAAAATTGGTTTAATTTTAATTGTGTTTTTTGTCTTTTCCTGAGCCTCTTTGGTATAGGGCAAGATAAAAAACTTATTGTACAGTTACTATGTATCTGTCCTCAATACCTGATATTTTAGGACTTTCAGCTGTTCCAGTAAATACCTAGAATTCAATTAAGAAACAAAATGTATAATGTCAAACAACAGCATGATTATTGTGTGTATACATGCCTTCGATTGAGTTAGCGTTCTTTTCTGAGACTAAGCTTTTCCTTTGTTAAGAAGAGTATCCATTCTTGGAAAATGCCATTTTGGTGAGTTTAAGGGTTGTTTTTGTAATGTAATTTCTTAAACTGATGAATGCTACCCTCACACATATTGTTGCTACAGCTGGTGTAAATTCTGCTGCAACGCCTTCAACAGATGTGACAGCAGTGCCAGTGCCGCCACCACCACCACCACCACCACCGCCGCCGCCTCTGCTCCACCAGAGCACTTCTGCCATTGACCTCATCAAGGAGCGTAAAGAAAAACGAATACACTCCAAACAGAAGACATCACTAAATGATGATCCAAAGAAACCTGAAATACCAAACATGCTAGATATTCTCAAAGATATGAACAATGTAAAGCTGCGGTCAGTGAAAAGGTGAATTCACACATTATTTTTTCTTTCTTGCATCCTGAAGAAAGTTAGGGGAGTATGGAAATGTAACTATTGTTGCAATGCTTTCTTAGCACAACAGTTAATACTGGCACATATTTGCTTAATTAGGAACTGTCAATTAGTGGGTTAGCTGGTGAAAGTTCCCCTTCATTGAAGCTTTTCAAGCAAATAGCTGGATAGCGGAGTGGACTACATGACTTCCAATTCAGTGATTCTACCTGTCCTACTAAATGTAGCAGCAGCATCTTGCAGTGTGCTGTCTTAAAGGAGAAGAAATAACACTTTTTCATTTCTGATCCTTTTAAGCTAGGCAGAGTGGCACTAGCTAGAGAAAAATAGTAACTTCAACAAGGGCTAATGCTGTGCAAACTTCTTTCTAATGAACAGGTTTGGTATGAGATAAAGGGGGGGGCTGATCGGGAAGAGGTATTGTATCACCATGTCTGAGCTAAAATAAGGGGGGGGCAAAAGAGGAAGGGGAAACGTACTTATCTGCAAGTCTTTGAAATTCTCCAGCTTAATGTTTCTGCTTTGCTTTTTTTCATTTTAAGGCCAGATGAAGGTACAAAAAGAAAAACAGTTGATCCAACAGATCCAGCAGCACTAATAGCTGAAGCACTGAAAAAGAAATTTGCTTATCGATACAGAAATGATAGCCGAGAAGAAACTGAAAAACAAACTCCATCTTCTGAAACAAAGCTGGTAAGGGCCTTTCTTAATAATCCTGAGCTTCTGGATCAATTCTTGAGGGAGCCCAAACAACCATATAAGCCTTACATTTCAAGCGTTCCTTGAATTAACATGTGGATGAGGAGGCCCTGGATCCAGTCCAAGAGGGTCCTTAGGCTGGATTAAAGGCCCTTTTTGCACTCATTAGTAATCTCGATTACGGAACTCTCTAATCCAGATTATAGGCCTCCTGATCAACACTGGATTTAGGAAACCCTTAATTTAGACCTGTTGTAGACCCATTTTCATCAGTGTGCCATAGTGAATTGCTGAAAAGCATCCCTCTACCTTTCAAGGCATCAGGTGGGGGGCCATGGGCTGGAATAGTCCTTCCATGCAGATGGTGCTGATCCAGCCCGTAGTAATCTGACTCAGTGGGACCTATTGATTCAGGTTACCAAATGGCAAGTGCAGAAAAGCCTTATGATTCTTAGTTCCTTTAATGGGTTCTATGTAATGGTTACTTCCCTTCTCTTTGAAATTTAAACGATATGGATTGCCTCATTGCTAAGTGGGGGAAAGGGCGCATGGCAGTGGCAGTGACGTCACACAGTCTACAGTAACCTCACTACTCCTTGCCTATATTTTATTTCATTTGTATTTCTATCCCATCCTTATACCCAAAGATCTCTGGGCAAGTCACAGTGGGCTATGTGATCGTGTCATTGCCAGCACTGTGAGTCCTCACCCTCTGCCAGCTAGGTGAGCTAGGAGTCTAGAAGAGAACCCAGCCTCAGGGATGCATGAGGAGAGTGCAGACAAGTGCTGCTTTGTCTTAAACACTTTCTTGGTAGTGCCTTTCATCTCTACTTTCCATCCATTCTCTGGACAATCATGGAAATTAGTGCAGAATTTCTTCATTTCATACCTATTTTGGAAGTTTACATTTGACAAACTGCAGTTCAGGGCGCTCCTTATTTCCAGCACCTTTGCTATAATTTACCACTACTGACCACTTGCAGAACCTATAGGATTTTTTTTTATTTAGCAGTGGTAGCTACAGACCATGAGTGTACCCATGCATGCAGCCACTTGGTGCCTAGGCAGCCGTTGGAGCTGTGCTGCAGTCTAGTGGTCCGTAGATGGTGACCTGGGAATACAATGCAGGTGCCAAAATTGGTTTATGAATTTATTCCTCCTATGATCAGATGAATGTTTTTATTCTTTCACAGTTTGGACCACACATGCTGAAGTCAACAGGAAAAATGAAGACTCTAATTGAAAACTGTTGATCAGAAAAAATATTTGAGGACATTTTCCACAGAGTTTGTTAGGAAATCACTTTTTCAACAAGCTTTAACAGAAATGTGCCTTTAATTTCTTCTAGTTACAGTTTTAATAAAAAGCAGAAATTATTTTTAGTTAAAGGAAGGCTTTCTAGTATAGATATGTTCCGGTAACTTTAATGTCTGAATAAATTTCTGGTTAATACACTAAAACAATTTATAAACAGTAGTAATTTTAAGTTATTATGACTGTAGTACAATAGCAGGAATAATTGCAAGGAAAGTTACATGGTCCTGCTGTGAGGTTAGCTTCTTTAATTAAAGCAAAGATTTCATTGAAGCTGTTCTACCTCATCATGTTCTGTGAATGAGACAAAGCTTCAGAACCTTATTTATTACTCATTATGTCTTAGATCTTTTAGTAAAGCATTTCCTGCTGTTGCTTCAGTACTTATTGAAGCATATTTTTAAGCAATATGCTAGCCAAAGTTTGAACTAGCTGTGCTAAACGTTGAAATATTTGACTTTTTGAACTTTCATTCAAGCTACCTGTAATTATTTACAGTAAACACTAGCAACTAGTGTTATCAGCTTTTTTCCTTTGTAAGCTTCTAAGGATTTTTTTAAAAATGAGTAATTATTGAAGTCTGTTAGGTTGTGACAAATGTTTTAAACGTGTTGTGATATATGTATAGAATAACACTGTGATGGAAGATGTGGAATGCTGTGTACTTTGCATTACCAAATCTAGGGCCATTCTTCACTTCCTGTCCAAGGGACTGGAATAGTCCAGTTGCCCAGGCATGCACTAATATTCATATTTGCAAATGCTAGTACATGTCTAACCAACACGCATGCCCCAGACACTCTCCTGAGTCTGACACCACCATCTTCTCCTTGGATGCCAGCCCCAGTGTGCTTGCGCCCGTGCTGCTACTGAAACAGCAGTGATGTGCTGCGCACTCGTGCTAATTTCCCAGGCCACCTGACATGCCAGCGTGCTTGAATGGCATGTAAAATAATGAGTTTGGACGAATGTGCTACACAGTTTCCTGCACCAACATTAGTGAACACTGGGGTAGCTTCTGGGATGGCAAGAGCTATTTCTCGTGTGGAAACTGCTCCTTCAAGTGCTGATGCTCCTCTCCAGAAGTTTCCCCAATGTGCATTATGGGGAAAGCTCCTTAGTTAGCTAAAACAAGTAACATGATTTACTAGTGTTACATTTATTTTTGCATAGTTACTGGCTATCAGATACTTCTCTTTTGTTCCTTTCCCCCTGGAACATACTCAACAGAGGTAATTCCAGCAGCACTTTGACCAATACTGAATTTTACTGAGATGCTGACATGTGAAGTTTGATAGGAATATATTCCTAACAGAGGAGATGCATGAACTGAACAAAGTGGGTGGAATCAATCTATGCATGTAGAAAAAAAAATTTAGAAAAATTTTAAATATATTCTCTTAAAGGTTAAGATGTCATTAAAAGCTTACATATTCTTTATATGCATCCCATCCAGTTTGAACTTTCTATAATTTATTCATTTTCATGTACAAAATTTGATTTTATGGGCCCTTTCTCTGACCACGTAATGACAGTTGTCTTTTAAAGATGGAATATCCCTTTGAATTACTAAATAAACTTTGGGCCATTCTGCACTTCGCCTTCCCTGAGAAAACATCCCAGGAAGGCAGAGTGGTGGAATGGTTGGGGCATCCACACTTTGAGACACCCAAACCATTCAAAACATAGCTGGTGCTTAACTATGTGCCACCTAAGTGCAAATCACCTCCATTAAAGTGATCAGTGCCATGGCAGCCAGGTAACCCAGCATGCAACCACACCTGTGCTGCTTGGTCACATGCTCCATTTGAACCTCTTCCAGAAGAAGTGTAAATGAAGCTTGGAGGGCTGTCCTGGCTGGCGTCCAGGTAAGTTCTGGAGCACCAAAATGTGCTCCACGCCTATCCTGGCCATGGGACAACCTGGCATGCTCAAGAGAAGCTTCTAGTATAGAAGCGTCTCCATCCAATGTGTATTGCTCCATCTTGGAGCATACCCAGTGCCCCTTTTCGCCAAGTGCAAAAAGACCCTTTATCTCCCAGCTTTCTGACAAGTAAATTAAAGCTAGATTTTTTTTCTACATAGTGTTTTAAGAGCTTGTAGCCCATCTGGCTATCTATGACTTGCAATTCAAGTATAATGCTTTTGAGGGTTCAAAAGAAGTCAAATCAAGTATCCCATATTACAGATAGAATTGAATCTGGCCTTTAGCAAAGGAAACAGCTTTCCTCTCAGTGTTCATACATAGTTTTTGATGCATTCGTTTTACATTGTTTTTATCAATGTAATCTGCTCTGAGACCTCTGGATATAAGGCAAGACAAAATGCAAATAAATAAAATAAATTTGAGTGAATGGTTTTTAATTGTGCTCTAGAAAGCCCAGAGGTATAATGATGAGTTCACTGCAGATAGAAGGCTTAAAGTTGAAGACTGATTTATTTCTACATTGGGAAATTAGGATTGGGAACCTTTGGTCGCCATTTATCATGAGGATCCACCGTCCAATCCTCCTCTCTGGCACAGGCTGCTATAGTCACCAAATTCAGGCTTTAGCTGTATACATAACTTCATAAAATGCTGTAATTTGAGTTTGATTTCTAATTTATACTTGCTATATAATAAGGTCAGTCATCTGAACTCGACTGATTTAAAAGAAAATACAAAGAGTTATGATGTACTCATTATCTTCAAAAGCTACTCAAAGCCTGTCTAAAAGTTTGTTTCCGTTCCTCAAAACTGTGATAATAGTTTCTTTGGTATTAAGATCCCTCCATAAGCGCTCAAAAGCAAACAGTCGTATTTGGAAAAACTAAGTTTTTCAGATATAGAACTTACATTATTTTCAAAAAGATAGTGTGAAGTTTTCCTTATTATTCCAGTGTATTCAATTGCTCAGCTATAAGGTTAAAGCAAGTGTCATTTTCTTCATTTGCTGCAACTTGGAGACATTTAATAAAGTGAAGGTTGCATAACAGAATTTTATTTTTCCAATTTGCCATAGTTCCAAGGTGATCCTCCTTCAATACATTTTTAATTGAAACAAGAGCCTCGTGTTTAAGTGATAGAGCTGTCTCTCAGACTCAATTCAGTTCCCCCTCCTAAACCTCATCAAACATTTAGATTCCAAATATTAAGTAAACCTCAAAAGGTACATCAGAGTAGGGTTTTTTTGCTTCAACTAGCTCCAGCTAAACCCTAGAGACGGGAAATAATGTGAAAAGTTTTTTATTATTAATCAAAAGTTAACAGCAACAGGCACATTAAAATGAGTATGGCAAAGCCTTTTACAAATGGCTTTACACTGAAGCTCTCTCCCAAAAATGGCTGTTGCAAACTGTAAACAGAATGGAATAAACAGTCTTTACAGTAAGAACAAGGGAAATACAAACAAAAAAAAGAAAGCACCAGTTTCTCAAAATAGATTACAGTTGTGCTTACAGTACTTAAAACAATGTAAAAAAACAAATTATAAAAAGGAATGCTTGAAGATTAAAAATTAGTCCTTAAAATTTGTCCTTAAAAACATTTCTCCTTTTCACATCAAAAAAAACCCATAGTGGGTAACATTTCAGTAGAGGGAGGAATAAGTAAACAATGCACTTTTTCAATCGACAATAAAATTTGGTCACTTAGCTTTGTGCATAGTTTAAGGCAGCTGTAGCAACCTGTTAAGCTTTCCCTCCTGTGGCTGCTCATGAAAATGTCACATTCTAAAAAGAATAAATAAAAAACATTGCCATTCAGCTTCTTCCCATCATCCCCACCCCCTCCCCCTAGTATTCACTCACTCACACACATACAGAGTCTCACACACTGCAGCGAAAGGGGCATTTGTACCCTTGTTCTGAAGGACACGTTTCCCATCCCACTTTATTTGAGATTGACAAATACCCTGAGCTGTTTCTGGTTCTTGTAGTCATTCCACCTTTTTTTCTTGCATGTGCAGTTCAAGTGTACAATAGTGAAAACAACATGCAAATGTTTTCACTGAATAATTCTAAACACAGTCAGGACTCTCGCTCGCTATCCTCTTGTCTCATCCAACCTCCCCTTTCAAAATCCGGAAGTATTTTTGCCTGCTATAATTGATTTCCATTCTGCACTGGCGTAAAACTTGGCTGTGCTTTGTTAAATGGAGTTCCCCAATGTATGGTGAAAGTTAGGACACAAAGGAGACTTTTCTCAAAATGAAAAATGAGTTGCAGATTCAGACTTTGATCATCTTTTAAAGTGGTTCCTTCACAGCCATGTGAAAGGTTAGTTTAGAACTTATGGTTTCCAAGTTCATTTGTAAACATCAGTTCTTGCCCATGGCAGCCAAGTTTGAGCACTTCGTAATTTCACATTTTGGACAAGATTCAGTTAAATCCTATGAAATTCCAACAGAAAGGAATTACTCAAGTTCTGTGGCAACTTTGAAGGCCTTGTTTCAATTTCCTTTAAAAACAAAATTTGTGGCACATAACAATGCACGTTGTATATTTCCCTCATCAAGGCTCAACCACTGGTTTGCATATTCAAAATACCATGCAGAAGCCAACGTGGCATATGCATATTGCTCTGTGTTCAGATCTTGTAACTGAAAACTGCATTCAAGTCATTTCTTTAAAAAAACAAACAGAAAATAAAATAAATAATGCTGGCATTGTTTACACTGAAACCTTGGCAGTCAGACAATTTCTCCTCAATCCCTTTTCCACAGATACCAAGCAGATACCAAGCAAGAGGCAGTTTGTTAAGCAGATCCTGGAGTCAAGATAGTCTGGGTTCCTGAGGTATTGCATCAGAGTCCATTTCCTCAAATGTAGGATCAGTATCATCACTGCTGGATTGTTCTCTCTGCATACCCCTCCAACTAGCTTTATTCAATCCCAAATGACCAAGCATTGTTTGAGACAGTCTTGTGTTCGAAAAACGGGCCCATTCTGTGAACAGTGGTTCCACTAAATAGGTCATAAAACCTAAAATGAGAAAAATAATTAGAAAACATTCTGGACACTATTACAAAGTGGCATAGATGTCTTTATTGCCCTAAACTAAGGAAAAGTTGAAATCGTTGAGGCTTTTTAGACTAGAAGGCAGGTGAGTAAGAGGAACCATGATAGAGGTTTATGCACAGTGTGAGCAAAATAGATAAGCAGAATTTACTCCCCACCCCCACCCACCCCAGAATTCAATAACAACCGCTTCAAAAGCATTGAAAAAGGTTTGGTCAGTTTTATGACAGCCAAGTCCATTATAACTATTAGTTTTGACAGCTGGCTCTCTCTCATATATGAGATAGCATGTCTCTAAAGGGACCCTGTGAACAGGACAAAGCATTTACTTCTGCCCTTCTTGTGGGCTTCCATGTGCACATTGTAGTCACTATGTGAATAAGCTAAACTAGATGAGCTGCTGATCTGACCCAACTATGCATTTTAACATTCTTAACTGGAAAGAGCTTTCACCAGTAAATGCCAGCTGCAGATTCTAACATCCAATTGCAGTGGACATCCAATCACATACTGATATCCTTCTGATGTCCTGAGAGCCTTTCTTCCAAATTAAGACCACCTTCTCAATTTACAGCCTTTGTATCTTGACCCTTGAGCAGTAACTAGAGTAGTTCAAAAGGCAGAAGTCTGTTAGGTAAAGAATTCCAACTATTCATTTATTCTCCTGGGTGGAAGAAGTTAACCCTTCATTCTTTGGCTCTCTCTTTACCCCAACCACAGTTTTTAAGTGAAGCACCTAAGGCATTTAAAACTAACCAAAAGTTTATCTCTCCTGTACTTTTAAGAGCAACTATAGTAACTTCACACAAGTACATAGTTACCAATCTGGATGTTTGCTACTGTTTCAGTTTGTCGATCACACAGCGGACTGACACCCAAGCAGTATTTTTTCTCCACATCACCTGTGAAAATAGCATTTCTTTTATGAGCCATTTGCTATTGTTACAAAACTCAGTTATTATTTATTTTTACTTATCATTGAAGACAATACATAATACTGCCACGAAGAACTTATGTTTGTTCCGGCTTTTTTTTTGGGGGGGGGGCTTAGACTGCACCAGTGTGTGGAAGGGAAGTTCCTAGTACACTTGTTGGTCCATTATATCAGTCAGTACAGAACACCCTTTGTTCACTGTGAGAGACTGGCAGATTATTTTACAGTCTGCTTTGAGACACTGTAAGGGAGTTGCTATGTTAGTAATGAGAGAAGGGCCAGGCGATTCTGCTTGTAGAAGGAATTGAATGGGAAAAGGATATAAAAGAGAAAGAAAACAATGGCTGGAGGAAAGAAGAGAAGTGTGTGACTGACAGTGAACAACAGCTGGAATGTAGATCCAAGAGGAAGGATCAAGATCATGAGGTTGATTACCTCGTGAAGATCCATTCTGGAAGGATGGCAGCAGACTACAACAGGGTATGTCCTTGGACTGGTTGCTGGCACAACCAATAGGGGGCTCTCTTTTACATATAAGGACCTAGGAGTCACGTGAGAGCCACTCTTCCGAAGGGTGTTCATGGAGGTCTCTGAAAAAGAATATAAGGAATTAACATCCAGAAGTATGATAGGGAGGGGCATAGTCTGCTCTCATTCATCCAGAACAGATCTTCACGAGGTAATCAACCTCCCGTTCTCAGAAGGATGCCAGCAGCCTACGACAGGGATGTACCACAGCTATCCTATCGGGTGGGTATCATTCATTAGCCTCTACTACCATCTTAATACACAAGTAAATACACCTTGCCTTAAATAATAGGCCCTAACATACTATTCAACTATATCAATAGACAAGTAAGGATGCCTTACCTCTAATAGTAGGCCTTACTTTACATTACATTGCTTGCTGTAAGACTCTTTCCAAAGGTAGCGTCCTGTGACTCGAATTCATCCAGGCAGTAATGTTGAGTGAAGGTAGATGGCGAAGACCAATTGGCTGCTCAACAGATTTCCTCCTCGGATGCTGCTCCAGCATACGCCCTGGACGCTGCACAGGACCTAGTAGAATGGGCTGTGATGCTCTCTGGAGGAGTTAGTTGTCTGGCCCCATATGCTAAGGAGCTACAAGACTTAATCCATGAGGAAAGAATTCTGGGTGAAGCTTTCTTTCTCAGATAAGAGGGATGAAAACAAAGATAAAGACTTTCTTATATCTTTGGTTTTCTGTATATACTCTAATAAAGCACTTTTCACATCGAGGTGAGTGACCAAGTGATCTGTATCATTATTACTGCTAGGAAGTATTGCAGGTAAACAAAGCTCCTCTGCGCTATGGAACCTCGAGTCCACTTTAGTCTTGAACAAAGGGTCCACTCGTAAGACCACTGAGTCCAGAGAGAATTCACAAAATTGTTGTTGGATTGATAAGGCAGCTATCTCCAAAACTCTTCTTGCAGAAGTAATGGACACAAGAAATAAGGTCTTAAAAGATAACAACTTTAATGAAGTATCACAAATAGGTTCAAATGGGTGTTTAGTCAACACATCCAATACCATATCCAAGTCCCAAGATGGAAAACGGTGGACTATAAATGGAGTTTTTGCCTTAGCCCCTGCCAGGAAGGATGAGATAAACTCATGTTTGAACCTGGGTAATGACTGCCAAGGCAAACACTTGTTTGCAAAGCGTGTTATATCTTAGGCCCTTGTTAAGACCTTCCTGTAGAAAAAGGAGAATGTCCTCCACCTTGGGATGTACTGGGTCCAAACCAAGAGCAGTAGCCCATCCTTAGAACACCTTCCACGTTGAGTTATAAATCTGCCATGTGCAGTCCCTTCTGGCCACCAAAACAGTGTCTATAACAGACTTGTGCAGACCCACGGTTTGGAAATTCCAAGCTGTCAGGGCCAGCCATGCTGGGTTTGGGTGATAAATGCCTGCCTGCGAAAGAAGATTGGTCCTGCAGGGCAGTCTCCATAGGCGGCACGATGTCATGCGAACGAGGAGGGGGAACCATGGGTAATGCAGCCAAAAGGATGCAATCAACACTACCTGTGCCTTCTCCACTCTGATCTTGTGCAGAGTCCTGGTAAACAATGGTGTTGGGGGAAAGGCATACAGGAGTCCCTTTGGCCAGGTGGCTGACAGTGCATCCATTGCTATTGCCCCCTGATTGTTGTGCCACAAGAAGTACAGAGGGAGCTGGTGATTCAATCTGGTTGCAAACAAGTCTACCTGAAAGGGACCCCATTTTTCATTTAACACTGTGAACACTCTTGGGTTCAGCTGCCACTCTGCATTCTTTATGGTGTTCCTGCTCAAAAAATCTGCCTGTCGATTCAGTTCCCCTTGGATGTGCAGCGCCGATAGCAAAAGAAGTTCCTGTTCGGCCCAAGTAAACAGAGATAAAGCTAATGACATTAGTGACCTGGACCATGTGCCCCCCTGCCATACAACATGTGCTTTAGCAGTTATGTCACGACAGTAACATGTTGACCCAAAATAAAATTACTAAAGGCCTTAAGTACTAGAACAATTGCTTTCAGTTCCAACAATTAATGATAGGATAAATCTTCAGGATCCCAAACTCCCTGGGCCGAATGGTTCATATAGGTACCTTCCCATACAAACTGAATAGCATCTGTATAGATGACTGGCTCACTGGGTCTAATAATAGGAACCCCTAGAGTCAGTTGGGAACTACTGCACCACCATTGTAAAGAGGCTTTAGTTACCATAGATAAACATATAAAAGGATTTTCACTGGCAGCAATATTATGCAAAAAGGGAAGCAAAGCCCATTAGAGTGGCTGCGCATGGAACCTAGCCCATGGGTGAAGGTCAATTATCGAAACCATTCTACCTAGTAGGGAAGTAAGAGTTAACAATCTAGATCTGGGGCTGGAATATACCTCCCTAGCCAGGGATGATAAACTGTGAATACAATCATCTAGGGCGACTGGGTGAACTGCAAAGTTTCAATAAAAGGCCCTAAATGAGTCTTTGGGAGGGCACCAGAGAGCTCTTGTCATGATTTATGATAAACCCATGAGAGGGAAGGGAGTCAACTGTCTTCCCAACCGCTCATGGAGCTTCATTATAATCCTGGTCCACTACTAGCAAATCACCCACAAAGGGGTATTTATTTTTATTTATTTATATTTATATCCCACCCTATACCCAAAGGTCTCAGAGCGGGTAACAGCTTTTAAAATCCAACATATCAAAAACAATAAACAAAACAAAACCACCCATATTAAAATTTAAAACCAACACATTAAAATCAGTAAAGTATCAATTAAAACAGCAGCATGTGCAGGGGGGGCATAGCCAACATCTTGCCAAAGGCCTCAGCAAAGAGGTGTGTCTTCACCACCTTCCTGAATCTAAAAGTAAACATCTGTACTGAAAGTGTTTCGAACCACATACTTCCTATAACTCACATGGACCAGGAAGTGTAAAAATGCATGGTCAGATCTATAGCCGCCCAAAACTGGGCCTCTTCTACCTGACCTCTAATCGTGGATAGCCCTTCCATTTTGTAAAACTTCTTAGCCATAAATTTATTAAAGATATTTGAGATCTAAAATCGCCATCCATTGATCCCCTTTCTTTGGCACCAAAAATATGATTGGATATATTCCTGTGCCCTGTTCCTGAATCACGACTTCCTCAATAGCCTGCATCTTAATTAATTCAGTAACAGCATCGTACAGTGCTTTCTTTTTTTTAAGGATTTTTAGGAACAGAAACTTCAATGAAATGGGATTTGGGGAAACTGTCAAATTCCAACTTATAACCATAAGATACAGTCTAGAACCCACTTACTTTTAACTGTACTTATCCAATAATCAACAAATAACTGTAAATGTGCACCCACTGGAGGCATAGGTAACTCAGTTATTTTGGGATCCATAGGAAAACTGCTTCCCTTTTCCTCTTCCCAACAGTTGTCTATTCACGGAACTAGAATGTCCCCCCCAGGAGCCCAGCCCTCCAGAGAGCTTGGCCCAGAAGGGCTGTTTCTTATTGTAGGAAAAGGAGAAGGAAGAAGAGTAAGCACATTTCATACCTTTTTGCCTGGGATAGAATGTAGCTGAACTGAAAGAAGAGGTAGGCATGACCTTTTTCTTGTTTGTTTCGACTAAGACATCTTTAAGCGTTTCCTCACTGAATAGAAGTTTACCCTTAAAGGGTGCTCCAATTAACTGTAATTTAGAGAAGTCCACTGACCAATTACTGTACGTAGCCAGAGGGCTCTTCTTGCTGCGATGCAAGAAGCTGTACTCCTCCCTGCTAGTTGTTCCACATCCATACTGGCATCAATGCTTAACATTAAGGTTTTCTTAATGTCTATAAGCAATGGCTTCAATTCAGCAGGGAGAGAAGTAGGCTGCAAAACCTCCTCCACCCACTTCAGCACAGCTCTAGCCATCATTGGAATTAGTTACTGAGCACCTAGCATTAACAGAACCTGCTTCAAAACATCTACGGAGCAAACTCTCCAATTTTTGTCATTAGCATCCTAAAGCACATGTTCACTTTCTCTTGGGAGAATGTGGTTTGACAACATTCACAAGATGGGGGCATCCATAGCCAGGGTGGCCCAAATGGAGCTGGAATGATCAGCCAGGAGGAAAAGCTTTTTAGGAGGTCCTGGTAACCTCTTTGATGATGCTGGCTCTGCCCATTCCTGATTAAGAATCTGCTGTGAAACAGAAGGAACTGGAATGATTAAGTCTTGCACTGGAGGAGGCATCATGTCCTTAGCCTGCTGAACCTGCTCATCAGGTATCCCAGAGGCCTTCTGAATATTGAGAGTAGAGGTAATGGCTGTTACAACAAGAGGCAACAAATCAAAAGAGAAAAGTCTAAAAGTAGATTGAACTGGGGTGTCATCAATCTTAGCTCCCTCATTTTGCAAAGGAGCTGCTGTTGAACAAGCTGCTTCAACATGATCCAGCCAAGCGCCTCTTATGTTGATGTTGTACTTATAAGCTCTCTGCATTTGCTGTACATCAGAAGCATAGGCTTGTTTTACAGGCTTAGTGTGTTTTCTCTTTTTTATAATGGCACGCCCTGCTGGAGGAAGACAAAGAAGAAGGGCTCAAGGAAGGAGACCTTCATCTTTTTTTCTTCTTAGCAGCCACTTTAGAGAGCTTTTTAGCCAGCTTAAATAGTAAAAGGGTATTTTTTCCTGGACTAGAGTCAGAAGATGACTTATAAGCCTTGTGGTGCTTCTTTTTGGAGCGCTTAGGGTGTGAGGGGCTGTGCACGGTGGAATGTTTCTTAAAATGGTGCCCATCGTCTCCCTCATGGCAAAAGCGCTGGTGGCCCCATTCTTTCCTGTGTCCGTGGCTGCTCCTCCAAGCCAGGGATCTGTGACCATCGGAAGAGGACCCACTACACACCCCCATGAGTAGGAACGGCCTTTCTAGGCCTATTTTTAATGGGTGGCTGAGGCGATTCCTCAGTACTATTTTCCCCCTCAGAAGAATGGCAGGAAACCACTAGCGACTGCTGAGACAGGACAGATTTGCCCTCTTCACGCCCATTTTGGTGCCTCATGGAAGGCACAGAACTCTCCTTCCCTCCAGTCCACTTCCTCTCAAACCTCCTTCTCTGGGGCAGACTCAAGGTCTGTGGCAGTCTGATGAAGTTGCAGAGAGGAGAAGGAGCAAGTCTCCATCCTTGCAAGTGAGGGGGAGACTACACAACCGCAGAGGGCCGGTGAGTGGCCGGTCGCAGAGGATAACCCCAGGAAGTCCAAACACTCTTTGCCGCTTTGCCAGAACTCCAGTTTGAACTCAGAGAGTTTGCAACAAGCTATCGGCCCTTTATAAGGGAGAGGTATGGGTTCTACCTCGCTCCGGACTAGGGGAAGAGGAACAAAATTGCTCACCCTTGTCTGATACTCCATCTGAAAAATTTAAAGAGCAAACAGATGACATTTTGAGAAAGGTATTTCACACTCCCTTCAGCAATGGTGCAGCCAGCAACACGACCAAAGGAAGATTCGCTCTCACATGACTCCTAGGTCCTTATATGTAAAAGACAGCCCCCTATCGTTTGTGCCAGCAACCAATCCAACGACATACCCTGTTGTAGGCTGCTGGCATCCGTCCGAGAACAGGGAATTCTGAAGGTCAACAACAAGTATGACAGAGTTGTAATTTGTGAAAAGTGCAGGAATCGACCAAGAAGTGCTGCGTGAAGAAAAAGACTGAGAGAAGAGTGGTAAAATTTATTTCTTTACAGTAACTGACTTTGAGATAAGCTGTTTTGAATAGAAAAAACTTCCATTCAATGAAGGGATTTCAGAGTGAGAAAAAGAGAACAGACTGAGAATGTTCTATGTCTATTACAGATAGGGAAATGTGCATTAGAGAATATGAGTATAAAAAGGGGGAAATAGTTACAGAAGAGTTTAATACTTCTTCATACTGTCAAACCACCTGCAGGAGGGAAAATGCCCTACCTGCTCCCTTTTCCCTCCCAATTCCACTTTCCTATTGTCCCTTATCAGATTGTAACTCTGAAGACAGGAACCTGTTTTATATTTTGTAAGGATAAAGTGCAGCAAATAAAGGAGTCTAGAAAACATATTCAGTTTAATAAAGCCAACCAAAGTATTATCCATCTATGGTGACTGGAGTTTATAATAGAATTTGAGCGAAGTCAATTAAGAGTAACGTAAAAATACCAAGTTTTTCATGAAGTCATTATCTGTACAGTGACAGTATCAGGAAAGATTCAAACTGTATATTAAAGGTTCTCAGAACCAATTCAAAATATGGATTCCAATCTTAATAAAGGTATATTTAGCTAAGCCAATTTAATAAATTATGTAGTGCCATTGTTATGCCAGCTGTACAAGAAAGCAACACAGTTTATTATTTTATTTCTATGAATTTATATCTCAGGGTGGGCCACAACACTGCTTACCTTGATGAAAGAATTCTTCTGTTACTTTTTCACTCCACTGCTTGCTTAATTCCCAAGTCCGACAAGGATTACAAATGTCAGCACACTTCAAAGCCATCTAGTAAACAAACAGTAATGCTTATGCAAAATATCATGGGGGATGGGGGTGTTCCACTAGCACTAAGTACCCATTAAGTACCCAGTAGGGACCCAGTAAGGAACCATTAGGCTCAGAGCAGGAAGACCCCATTTCCACTGCAGACCCCATTAGAGCCACATTTGTTTCCACCAGTTCTAGGGAAATCGAATTACATGGGTCCTTCAGGATTTATAATCTGGATTATACAGTGCATGTTTCCACTGCGATTGGGCAATGGGGTCTCCGAAGCCTGTGCACAATCTCCAAAGCTTGCTCCAAAGCTTGCTCCAAAGAATAGCACAGGCTTCGAAGAGGACCCCATGCAAGAGCAGTGCTATTCCTATGAACCTTTGTCAAAGGCTCCAGAGGATCTTTGGAGTTTGCGGCAAATCTTTGGAGTTTATGGCACAGCTCTGGAGATTCTCCAGAGAATTTTGGAATTTATGGCAAAGCTCCAGAGATTCTCTGGAGCGTGTATGGAGATTGCACCCCCTGGCCCCCAAAAACCTGGGGTGACAGGTGGGCCCCATATCGGTAGATCCGGATTCATTAAATGGGTGCTCTAGCATTTCCACTGTGGGCAAGCTAGCACCCATTGCTATCGGGTGGCCTGTGGGGACACATCGGGTACCCATTCCTTAAATCTGGATCATCTTACATCCAGATTAAAGGAGGTAAGTGGAAACCCCCCCCCCCATGTACTACAACAAATTTCCAATGCAGATTTTTTTTAAAAAAAAAAACCTTTAATAATACAAAAACATGTAATCGTGAATAACCAGTGAAGGTCTACAATCCAGCACAAAATTACAAATGAAAAAATGTTCTGGATCAGGCTATTTTTATCATAAAAGGAGATCAGAAAGTGCACAATTACCTGCACCATTTCTGTCTCAGATAATGCCACCTGGTTCTAAAAAGAAACATATTTCTCATAAGCCATTTTTCCTGCATGTTTCTTGCATATCCTTGTCAGAGGAAAAAAATCTCAATCAACCTCCTCAAGAGCTGCCCAACACAGTTCCCGTGACAGATGGGAATCTCCTGCACCCATCTGCCTCATGAAGCTGTTCAGAGCTCTACTCCTCTACCTCCACAAAGAAATAAACTACATTCCATGTAAGACAACCAAACACAAGGAAACTATTCCTTAAAAAGTATTACTCCCTTTCCATTTATCGTCAAATAAATTACCTGGAGAATAAGACGACGATGATTGTCATCTTCTAAGCATAAATCTTCCTTGTCCAAATGACTCCGAAACAGGGAAAGATATTCATTTTGCCGACTGATATCAGTAGCAAGAATCAGTGCCCCTATCTGGCTTTCCATCAGCTGCCTGAAATTAGATATCCATAGGTATTTATTTACCAACAACTAAACTTAAAATGTTTTAACCATTAATACAGATTTCATCAACCCTGATTCAATGCTTGAAATCTTCACTAAAATAATGTAGTCTATTAACACTTAAACCACTATCCAACAATTCGAAGATTCAACCATAAAATCAGTTGCATCATTCTAATCTTACAGAAGGAACAAGAAAGCTACACTGATAATAGAGGAAGGACATCAGGCATTACGAGATTATATTTTTCATGGTGATAACATGTGCTCCACCAGGCAGAAACAACTATGGATCTTTTAGGTTGAGGCTGAGAAGAGAAGCTATGTTTGTTTGTGCTTTGTTGTCTAATGACTGCATTAAGAACATCAGAGAAGCCCTGCTGGATCAGGCCACAGTCCGTCTAGTCTGGCATTCTGTACCACGCAGTGGCCCAGAAACTGCTCATGGGCATCTCAAGCAGAAGTATTATTACTGCTATTGCATTCTTGTTTATTGTGTTCTTGGTCTATCTATTTTTTCCTATCTGTTAATCACCTTGAGAGGTATTCAGAAAAGATGGTATATAAATTAATTGACTGATTGCTAAGCAATGGTGCCATATATAGCTTGGCAAATAGAATACTTTCATTTTAAACTTGCTGAAAAGTATTTTAAAGTATTTTATTTATGGTACAGTAAAAACATGCTATATAGCAAACCCATTTATACCTGTTTTCTAGAGACATATGTGCAAATAATCCAGATTCTCTCAACAATCCCACAGCAGATCTCCAGTGGTGATTTTCTAATACTGAGGTATTCTGAGAATAAAGAAAGCAAGTTACTGCATTCAAGTATTTCTTATATCTTTTTATGGAGAATTCATTAGGATAACACTAGACCAGGAAATGGACAGGAAGATTACAACTCTGTTCATTCCCCAGGATCTCTCACATATTAAGACTGGATTCTTCTGAAATCTGCCCTCAAGGTTAGATAGCATTGTTTTGGAGTCAACTTAAAATATGGTGCTATGTCTATCCATAGGGTATCTCCACTATGCAGTAATGTTTACTCCCCGAGATGTGAAGTATGCTTTTGTGTAAGACAGATCTTATCTCAAGATTTCTCTGTCATATACAAAAACTTACTTCTGTATTCAGATCTAAAGAAAATAAATAAAAGCTGTGAATTAGCATTTATGTGAAGTATGGAACAGTCCAGACACATGCTAGAAGGAACTGATCACTAACGGTCCAGAAGACAATAGGTTGGAAATTTTGTCTGTTCTGGACATGGATGAACTCAGGCTTAAGCAACAGGCTCAGCTGGGGAGTACTGCACTCAAACATTCATCCAAAGTGCAATAATAAAAAGTATAGTGTATACAACAATAAATTAACTTGCATCAAGAAATCAGATTTAACATATCACACATTTGTCACTTTTAGTTCAAACTTATAGGGGACAGTTACGTGGTACTGCACTTTAAGACAAAATTTAGAAACTTCAGTTATTCTCCATTTCTAACAAGCAAGGAAGACCTCATTTAGAGACCATTAGGCACCCGATTGGTACCAATCTGCAAGACCCTGTTCCCACACAAGGCCCCTAAATCCAGATTTACTATAGGTCTCTTGAATTCAGTCTTCAGCCTTGAAGACCGGATCCGAGGATAAGGTGCTGCGATCAGGCCATTGGGGTCCAGGGGCAGGCTCAGTGGTGGCCATTTGCAGCAGGGTGGCTCTGGTCCCACTCTGCCACTCACAGCTCCAGAGGTGTCTCCTGTCCCCTCCATGGTTCACCCATCCCCCCGCAGCCTTCTGAACCCCTGCGGCAACCTCCCACCCCCACGTAACTGTTCTCCTCACTGCAGCTGCCAAGCCTTCTTCTAAGGCACTAGGGAAGGCCTAGGAAGAAGGCATTAGTGGTGTGGAGCAACAGGAGGCCCGGGGGGGGGGGGGGTGAATGGAGGCAGCAGGAGAGCAATGGGGGGTGGGGCAGCTCCAGCCAGAATCCCACCACCACAAATGGGGGAACTTCGTATTCGTGCACAAATATTCAAACAAATCTTTGTGCAAAAAACAAAGCCACGATCCCCCTTCCCCCTTCACCTTTCCTCATCACTGCCATTGCTGCCACCATGCACTGTCTTCTTAGGCACTTCTGGGTCAGCATCACGTGAACCACATCCAGGGATCGAACGAAGTTGACCTAGAAGCGTCTTTGCAGCTTCCAGGAAGCATGAAAATAGGCCCTTTGCCACCACCACAGCCGTGCGAAAGGTAAGGGGTCACATCAGGGGGGCGCCATAGGGCCTAATTTGGAGCTGTCCATGCAACTCAGCTTTGCAATCTGTGTCCAGGCTTCATAGTTGCTGCATAGGCAGCTACAAAGCCTTGCCTCTCCACCACATCCACTGTTGGAAGTGAGCCATGAGCGACGTCTGCACTGGCCAAATGTGCTGCACTGCCAGCAGGCCTTCTGCTTCAGGCAAAATGGATCTTCTTGATGGGTGGTCCGGTGTTCACACCACAACCCTGCCTAGCATCCATTGGCATTGGGTGTTAGACTGCCAGTGGAAATGCACGGTGTCCTTGCCAAGATCCAGGTCTTCAAGGACCGGATTCAGTGAGGACCCCATTTCAAAGATCTGGATATCCTAAATCCGGATTAAGAATGGTAAGTGGAGAAACACCCAAGGAAATTTCCCATTTCTTATACGCACAAGAAGTGTAAGATCTTTCTCTGTTCTATCAGTTACCAGCTTATTTAGAGGGCCAAATTCAAATGCTGATCTTCATCTTGCAAATCTTGAGAACAGATTTTTCACTGTAGATATGAGGAAGAGACCCATTCCTTCGTTTACGCAAAAGCCCTCCTTCATTCTTTGCAATTAGCTAAGGCAGATTTGCAAGTGATCCAACTTTGGAAATGTCTCATCTGTGTGAGTCCATACAAATGAGTTATATTTTGTAGAAACAGTTTTTAAGCATCTTGATGCACGCTACTGTTGCTGATATGCTACAAGTACCTACTATATGCCTGCTTGAATGAATTGCCTTGTATGAATTCTTTTAAAGGCAGAATACAAACAAATAATACTCTTTAAAACAGCAGTTCTCAACCTTCCTAATGCCGTGACCCCTTAATGGAGTTCCTCATGTTGTGGAGACCCCCAACCACGGGGGCGAAGCAGCTGGGAGGTGGGAGGGAAGGGCAGCAGGAGACTCATCGCGACCCCTCTGAAAGGGTAATTCGACCCCCAAAGGGGTCCCGACCCCCAGGTTGAGAACCACTGCTTTAAAACCTGTTTATTTTAAAAAACAAATATTTATTATTTACATACCTTGTACAAAGTTGCTAAATAATGATTTGTTTTAATAAGAAAAGGCTGATTAACACCTGGATGGTCCAAATCATGAGTGGCAGCTGCAATTAAACTAAGCAGAATATCCCATGGTGTCAAAGATTCTGAAAGCTGTAATTAAAAAAAAAAGTACCCACATGAATGTTTACTGATTTTTCTAACAAACATGGCTAACATCCATAGTATCTGAAAAGGTAAACCCAACATTTATTTAGTAATTTCTCAAATTTTATTCCCTTGACAAACCACTTCAAAAATACTTGAGATCTCATGTACTTCTACGATAGCATCACCATGAAAAGCTAAATCACATTCTATCAGGCCAAGGACTCTTACCATTGGTAAGAGAGGAGAAACAACCAAGTTTTGTGCTGCACCTGTAAGATTGGAGGCTGCACCACGCCCTCACCCAGGATGGATATAAAAACTGTGGCTGCTTCTGGCTGGGGTGAGAGGAGAAACAACCAAGTCTTGTGCTGCATCTGTAAGATTGGAGCCTTTGCCACAGCTTCCTCTAGTTGTGGGTTCCACCTGAAGATGGGGGAACGGAGGGACAGCTGGGTTGGTTGTTGTTGCAATTTCTGTTCAGTTTCTCCTTTGATATTTTTTAGTTGTGTTAATTGGTCTTATGGATTATTTTTTATTTGATACTGTGCACTGTAATTTCTTAAATTATTATTATTCTGTACATTGTTTATAATATATATTTGATGTTTTATTTATTGAAAGTGATTTCTTTACTTGCTGTATTTCTCTGATGTGATGATGTTATTACTTTTTATTGTATTTTTTCATGGTTGTTGTAAACCACCTTGAGTAATTTATTAGAAAGGCAGTATACCAATTGAATGAATGTATGGTAACTTTAAGACGGCATTTATTGATCGAATCAGCAAGACACTGTGAAAATCACAGGACTTAGGGTCGACTGTTCTAGAATTAATTAATTATCCTGCTCTACGCCTAAAATTCTCAGCACAGATCACAACAGTAAAAATAAATTAAAAGAACTCACTAAACTAATAACAGTGCCTGAAAGCAGGGAGGGCAAGCTGTTCCTCAGTCAAAAGCAAGAATGAATATGTATGTCTTTAACAATCTTCAAAATATATATAACGAAGATATCTGGCCACCTTAGGGAAGAAACTGTTCCATGGTTTACAGGCTACCACCAAGAAGGCCCTATCCCAAGTTAGCACCCCTTTAGTTACTGAAGGTAGTGGTACAAACAGAAAGGCCTCATCTGCAGATCTTAAGGCATAGGTAGGTCAATATAGGAGAAAATGTTCCTTTAGATCTTTGAGACCCAAGTCATTTAGGCTTTACAGGTCAAAGTTAACACCTTGATTGGGTTTGGTAGTGAACTGGTAGCCAGTGCAGCTCTTTTAAAACCAGAATGCCATGCATCTGTCCAGCAGTATTAGCTATTCGTATCACTGCTGCATTCTGCACCAGCTGCAGTTTCCGAAACTTCTTCAAGGGCAGCTTCCCACAGAGTTCCCACAATCCCTATAAGTTACCAGAGGATGGATTACTATGGCCAAATTGCCTCTATTCAAGAAGGGCTGGAACTGGTGAACCAGTCAAAGCCAAAAGTAGCACTCTTGGCCACTATCTCTACTTTTAAGTGTCATTGCAGAGTCCAAAAACATCCCCAAATTTCACACCTGTCCCCTTTAAGGGAATGTAGCCTAAATGAAAACAGGATACCTCGCTACTTCAAGGGGAGAATATCCCATCTCCTTCTTGTCTGAATTTGGCTTCAATTTACTGGCCTCCATCCAGCCCATTACTGCCTTCAAATATCTGTCAAGCACTTCAACTACATCTCCTGTCTCAGATAGCAAAGAAAGATACAGCTGTCATCTGCACGCTGATACCTCACTCCAAATCTCCTGATGATCTCTCCCAGAGGCTTCATATAGATATTAAAGAGCATATTAGAAACCCCTGAAGAACCCTGTGGTGGGTTCCCAGGATACTGATAAGGAGTCATCCACAACCACTTTCTGGTACTGGCCTTGGACTCAGGAGCAGAACCATAGCATCACAGTACCTCCTACTTCCAAAAAGGATACCATGGTATCAATGGTATCAAAAGCCACCAAGAGATTCAGAAAGTATAAAGGGGTCACTTTCCCCAAAATTTCTCCTGGGCCTGAAGAAAAATCTATATTGGTCTAGAAAAACAGCTTTTTCCAAGCATGCCTGCAATTAAATAGTCACAACCCTCTTCACCAAGCAATAGCTGCTTAGATCATCAGGATCCAGTATCTGTATATTCCAGCATATAAGATGACTGGGCGTATAAGACAACCCCCAACTTTTACAGTTAAAATATAGAGTTTGGGATATACTCGCCATATAAGAAGATGACACCTTGCATATAAGACGACCCCTTATATGCCAGAATATACTGTACATCTTGAGGAGGGAGCACACTACTTCCTCTTTAAGAGTCATCTCTCAAAAAGGCATTCACTACACCCTAGACCTACCTAGTCATACCCCAGTGGCTAGCTTTTATCAGAAAGGATCTAGAGGGCATATAGTTGCTTGGACCACAGCAAGCAACTTCTTCACATCATCAGGCCTCAATAATTGAAATGGATGCAGAATAACTAGATAAAATGGTTCTCTGGAGACTTGTACTGGATGATTCCCAACTTTGGCACCCAATTCCCGGCAAATCTTAGTGACTTTGCCATCAAAGTGCCTTGCAAATTTGTCACAACAGATATTACATGACTACGGTCCGTGATTCTTTGATCTTGATCTTGTGAGACCATTCAACATTCAAAATGTTCTAATGGACAGCTACTCAAACACACAATGTTGACAAAAAATGTTTTATCATTTCACATTTTTCCATTTCAGCCACCTGAATGGAACACAGGGGCCATGGTTTAAGAATAAACCAGATTTCTCAAACGGAAGAACATTAAAGCAGAAGAATTTGTATTACATTACAATATTAATTTTTAAAATAATGCCAACTATTTATGACATTCACCCAACTTCACAAACATTTTATTATGGCAGGGCAGTGACCCATCATCCAATTCATCCAATTTAAGGAAGGTTTCAATAAACATGTGATTAATTACTTATGGAACAGTCTTGGCCTAAGTTCTAGGTTTCTCATATGTATCTTGCTGGTTCAGTCAATAAATTCCCTTGAACGAGTTATCAATTGAACAAGTTGTCTCAGCAGGCTGGCCTAGTGTTTAAAATATAGCTAGTACTGCTCCTTATCATGGAAGGCTCAATACTAGCAAACCTAAGTTCCTACCAGCATCAGACAAAGAACGGCAAGTATTAAGTGACATAACAACATTTTCACCGTAGTTTAAACAGATATTCTGTGACAAATGTATGAAATAGTAAATCATACAGTTTTACCTTAGGTTCTTTTAAATAACAGTGCATGGCCTGAGTCACATCAGCAGCATGAACTGCATTGTGATACGGGTTGTGACTGTGGTAGTCTTCTTGAACCATTACTACAAATGGGGAAAAAAAGCTTTTTATCCATCATCATTTTATATTATAATGTATTTTTTATAAGTCACTACTGAAAAATAGCAAGTTGTCATATTAAGCAAGAAGCAGTGTGACATCAGCGTGCAGTAGTGGCATGAATCTATGAAGACTATTTTCAATGTTTATCAGAACATATATATGGTACTAACTACTGCTGCACAAAAAGTGGACTAAGGAGAGATCAAAATTGTGCACAAATGTAGGGACAACATATACTAATATCAAATAATACTAAACATTAGTAACAGTGTCTCAAAAGATGGCTTCGCATAGCATCACCATACCCTTAAGAGATTTTGGAAGACAACTTCATTATACATCTATAGTAGACTATGCCTTAATAGACAATTCCAATGAAATTATGTTGCAATCCAAACAGATCTAAACTGAGTAACAAAGCATAAAGCCTGGCTCATTTCTGTTAGCACTATCAATGCTAGGCCTTACCAATTTCTCTCCAAAGAAAATATATATGATCGATTATTGTTCTTTGACCACAGTTTCAAAATTATAAGCAAGTATGCACTTCTATCACTATGATATATAAAAATTACAGGACCTACCACACTTTCCATTCTCTCTTGTAAAGCAGAATATACATTTGCAAAAAAGCACAGATGCACATTGGTCTGAGAGACAGATCACATACCAACATGCTGATGATATCAACATTGTTTTTCAATACGACTGGAATCAGGAAAGATTGTTAATGTACTTAAGCAATGTCTGGATATACTGTAATGATGGGGTAGATTTAAATGTTAACAAACTGAATCCAAATCCTGACAGGACAAAGATCTTATGCCCTGAGAGTTCCCAAATTCAAGAAATATAGGATGTGCCTGTTCTAGATGGGATTGCACCCTTTAAAAAGAACAAATAGGTAGACAAGAGTGCTCCTAAAGTCATCAGTATCACTGGAGACCTAGGTTCTAGTGGCATTTACTACCAGGTGAAAGTGACATACCAACCTTACACAGTCAGGGACAGCCTAGCCTCTGGCATGAGCAGGTAATAGTAAAGCACTTCATCAAGGACTACAGCTATACCTACTTCAAAACCTTCACCTAGTATGAAATGCAGGAGTCAGGATTCTTAGTAAGGCACTGCCTGCAGACATATAACATCAAACACCTGAAGTGCTGAAGTAATTCTACTTGGCGTGTTTTTATGCCTGCTACAGACCTGGAGGATCACTAAAACTGGTCAATGAGGTCCTGTTTCATGTACCACAAACTGCTGAGTATCATCTTGCAACAACCCACAGCCAGGACTTTTCTGTGGGAGCAGAAATATACATCCCTGAACATTCTCTTTTCTCTAATTTGTAAGGGATAATCACAGAAAATTGCCTATATCCCAGCTTCACTGACACAACTTCAATCCATAAGCAATTACCAAAGAATAAACTTCAAGTTCAAGATAAGATTTTCCACTTTACTTTTCCAGGCTATTATTTTTTCAAACTCTATTTAAATTTCCATGACTATTTTGCCACAATCAATCCCTTCTGTGGCAGTAGAATTTTTAAAATGCAGATTTATATGCAGCATTAGTGCATGGTTTTTTCTCGATCCCTTATCAAATGCAAAAGCTCTTACACTGTGGCTGCCAGGATCCACGGTTATAAGATGGGGCATTATTTCAGGAATATGAAAATGAAATTATTTTAAGTATCTGAGGTATCTAGCATTTATCTGCTGCAGTTTGAAATTCTTTGTGAAAGGTATCTGGCAAAGATGGAATGTAACAGTACATATTCTGACTAGCAGCTATGACAACTGCCAGTGATGAGCAATGCACTCTTTCCAAATATTTTTTGTGAACTACTTTAAAAGCATCTTTAGAAGATGAGCATCCACTTCTTGCATCTGGCAAACAACAGAAAGCCTACTTTTCTTCCACTAACAGTACTCATATTTCATGAACTTTCCCTCCACTATACCCTCCCCTCTTTAGGGCTGTGGTGCTACCCTTAGGAATGCAGCAAGTATCCCATTTTATCTCATTTTATTTAGTTGAAATCTACACTCATTGCAAGCCCTATGAAAGTGCCTTCCTCACTTTGTATGACTCACCTTGTTCAGGGCTTTCTAATCAGTACACAAATCTTTTTAACCTCTGCACGAGCTCTTACAAGTGTATTATATTTGCAAAAACTGATTGACTAGAAGCACTTAAATCAGTTTACCTAAAAATCTGCGAAGCTTCATAGTATCTAACTGGAAGTGCTCTATAAGTCCATGAAGATTAAATAAGTGGAAGGTTAAGGTGACTAAACTGTTTCCTAAAAAAAAAAGAAAAATAAACATATGAAATCAACGTTAATACTAAGCACTAATGTGCACTGATAAACATGCTATAATATAAACGTGGCACTTATTCTTGAAGTACTATTTGTATTCAGCTGCAAGAAAAATATAGCACGCAATTTACTTTTTGAAGTGATACCTATGCAATATTGTTCCAGCCACATTACCAACAAATCTAAGTCATCTCAGCAATTTCTCTTCAACAAAAACTTAAGACTTAGTTAACTTAAGATTTTTTCCACAGGCATTCTTCTTTTAATATATTTTCCTTCCCAAAATACAGCTTAGATAAAACCAAGAAGATTTAATAGCCTCATCATTTAACATCTGCTTGACCCAAAAGATAACAGCCCTAGAAAAATCTCTCACAGGACTGCAAAGGGAGTCTAACATGCTTCAGATAATCCTAACCAGCTGATAAAATTCTTTACAGTTTCATAGAATGTAAATCTCATATCAAGCAGCATTCAAAATACTACAGTAATCAGGCATGTCTGTAATACTTTTAAATGTTAAATATTCTAAGCAAATACAGAAACAAGCTTATTAGAATACTATAACCGCCCATTATTTCTTATCACTCATTTTACTGCTAATTAGTAGAAAATAGCTTGGAATATTACCACAGAAACAATAATATTGGCAGTTCATTTAGTTTCAGCATAGATGACTGTGATTCTAAAGGCTTCTGCTTTTCCAACACAATAGTAAACAATGGGAGTTTTTCCACTAGCACTAAGTACCCATTGAAGCATTAAGGACCCATTTGGCTGAGAGCTGGATGACCCCATTTCCGCTACAAACCCGATTAGAGACACATCTGTTTCCACCACAGCTTGGGAAATCTGGGTCATATGGGTCCTTCAGGACCTATAATCCGGATTTCCTGTAGACCCCATTAAATCTGGATTATAGGGAGCCTGTTTCCACTACAATTGGGCAAACGGATCTAGAGGAGGCTTGGGGGGGAGGTACCCATGGGGGAATGCCCCAAACTCAAGACTTCAAAGTCCCTCCAAAGTTGGCTCCAAAGTCCCTCTGAAGTTGCCTTCGGAGATTAGCGCAGGCTCTGAAGAAAAAACCCTTGCAAGAGCAATGCAGCTGTCAAAGGCTCTGAAGGATCTTTGAAGTTAGCGGCAGATCACTACAGAGATTCTACAGATCGTTCTGCCGCTAACTTCGAAGATCCTCCGGAGCCTTTGACAGCTGCATTGTTCTAACAAGGGGTTTTTCTTCGGAGCCAGCGCTAATCTCCGAAGGCAACTTCGGAGATTGCACCCTCTGTCCCTCAAAACACCTGGGGTGACAGGCAGATCCCCCGTGGGTAGATCTGGATTTGCAAATGGGTGCTCCAGTGTTTCCACAGCAGGCAGGCTAGCATGCATTGCTATTAGGTGCTAGACCACACATGGAAACACATTGGGTACTTCCCTTAATCCAGATCTACTAGATCCGAATTAAGGGAAGTACCCATTCCTTAGATCCAGATCTTCTTAGATCCGGATTCAAGGAGCTCAGTGGAAAAACACCCAATATTCAACAATCTATTGGACATACACTCACATCTGCACCTATCCAACTGTTGTGGATACTGTATTCCAAAGTTTCTTTAAAAATCATTCCTCATTTTTTAATTTACTAAGAAAGTATTTAAAATTATTCATTTTTTTGCAATTTAATAAACAATTTAAATTTCCTCTTTCACACTTTTAGTAAGATACCTTTTCTTCAGAATCTCAAAAGAAAAAAGTTCCTTACAATGTATAATGAACCATGTTAAAATTATGTTTAGAATCTTTTTCTTCAAACCCAGAGACTTGAAAAATAAAATATTCCCTTTTAGAGTAGTGTAATTTAGGTTTTCAAAATGAAAAAGTATCAATAACCCATTAATATCTAAGATGTACACCATTGTCATTAGATGCATCTGATACCACCTAGCTATGATTACATGTTTTGGATATAATTTGGGGAAAAAATATTTGGAAACCAGTATAAAACTTGTGGAATAACATATCATCCAAATAATCCTTCTTCAGAAAAAGTGTCAAAATTTGAATTTTGGATTTGTTAAAGGTTTCTAAAGCTTCTTAGTGGTCATTATCTTCTGACCAGTGTTTGAAGCCTGAACAGATGGTCAGAACACAGAAGAATTTAATGTACTATAATTCCTATTAATACTTTGGGTGTTTTTCCATGGTCACTCAGTACCCATTTTAGCACCCATTAAGGACCCATTTGGGTAAGAGCCGGATGACCCCATTTCCACCATGGCACCAATTAGGGTCACATTTGTTTTCACCGAGCCTCAGGAAATCTGGATCATATGGGTACTTTTTGGGCTTTAATCCGGATTTTCTGTAGACCCCCATTAATGGGGTCTACAATGGGGTCTTCAGCCAGAAAATCTGGATTAAAGGGAGCCTGTTTCCACATTAGTTTGGCAATGGGGTCTAGAGGAGGCTAGGGGGAGGGGCACCCTTTGGGGGAAGCCCCAAAACCTAAGCTTCAAAGTCATTTCAAAGTCATTTTGAAGTCTGTACACAATAGCTCAGGAGCGTCTTTGAAGTCTCTGCTGATGTTCCAAGTGAATTCCGAAGTCACTCCGAAGTCACTTCGAAGTTTACTCTGAAGATAAGCACAGACTTCAAAGACGCTCCAGAGCTATTGTGCACAGACTTCGAAGTGACTTCGTAGCCGCTTCGGAGACTGCACCCCTTGTCCCCCCAATGTAATGTAACTGGGAGGAACAGATGGAGGGACAGTTCTATTTTAAATATGTTTTAGTGTCTGTGTTTTATCTTATGCTGTGACCTGCCCTGGGGCTCCAGTTGAGTGGAACACGTCACAAAAGTTAAAAAGAAATAAACTATATTAGTTATGGGCTTTACTGACATTGAGATGTTATTGTTTATATGATATTTTAATAGTCTTATTATCTACACTTTCTCCTTGTCTATAACAGCTTAAAGAATATCCAAGGAAATGTAGTAAGAAAATTATATACATAAAATAGGGCAGGTTCAGATTCACAACCTGTACTTAAGTGATGCATTTAATCATTAAAAGCAGTTCATATATTCAGTGCCTACACAAGACATTCATTTGCAGCTTCAGAAACAGTCTTCAGAACAACGAGGAGACAGTTTTGTTTATTTAAAAAAAATACATGAATATAAAAACCAGTTGCCTTACCATTTGTTAGCCTATCAAAAAGGAAGATATCAAAATTCCAGTTTCCAACTTTCTCTAACATACACTAAAAGCAAAACAAAAAACAAAAAACATTACTTGTAAGTTAAAAGCATCTACTTGCATTCAGTGAATATTTCAACTGTGTTGGCCTCCACTCTACACAGTCACAGAACAACAGTAAAAGAACATTATTAGAGTTATTGACAGGAATGTAAAAGCTTTGTATTCATTCACAGGCCTTCGACAATGAAATAGCATAGAGTATCTCGGACAAAGATATTAAGATATGCTTCTAAGAAGTGTGCTCAGTCATGGATATCAATGATAACATAGTATATGTATATCATCACCTGCATATGTATATGCATGTATGTATGGTATGCATGTATGCATCCAGAAACTATCATTGACTCATAGGTTATATAAATTACAATTGATTCTTTATGCCCATAATGTTCTCCAGAATGTTCTTGGAAGAGCTACCACATATCACAAGAGATAAATCACACGGCGAGCATTTGTGCAGTCATCAGAGTCAGAGACAACTCAGCAACATTTAATAAAACTGTATAGAAATTTTCTATAATATACTCTGGTTGAATCAAAACTTGCCTTAAAGAGGCTTCAATGTATTGAACACAGACCCTTTGCTCCCAGTCTCCTTTAAGTGTTTAAAATTTATGCTTCAAAGCTAAAGGTAATGATAGGTTCTCACAATACTCAAACTAGGAAAATTCAGTCACACCTTCTTTTAAAAACTGTAACCCAGAGGCATAATATATATCTGGGTTGCAGATTACAATTACTTTGGAAGCCAAAGATTCAAACATTAACTATAACAGGATCCATGGTTCACAATGGATTTCATAGGGTTGTTCATACAAAGAAAAGGGCAAAAGAACTGCACATCTTAATATTTGGTAATACATAGTAGCAACATTCTAGTACTGATTTATGAAGTTCCATGTGGAAACAAAAGACAAGTCCACATCTAAATCATTTATACATTTTTTAATCTTCTACTGTGCTTGCTGTATCCTGGCTCACATATACCAGAATCTGAAAATGGAAAACACAGGGAAACTTGTGGCTTTAGATTTTATTTTAAGGCCTTTTGTAAAATATTGACATGTATTTGTTGTTTCATTGTTCTTTATCATTGTACAAATATTACTAAACACTAGAGGTGGACAACTGGACATTTAAACATTCCAAAACAGTTCATAAAGTGAAATCCAGCATTTAGGCTTACTAGATACCATCCCTGGGCTCTTGGAAGGGAGATGGAGAGCTTAACTATTTACAACTAGTGTTCCAGAGCCTGCAGAAGCTAGGGGAATCTCTCTATAGGTCTGTCAGAGCAAAGTGTCATCATCAAATTATAACATTTCATCTGGATTATGAAATAAATAAGCTTGAAAGTGCAGCAGGTCAGGTATGAACAGGTAACCACTTTACCTATCCACCTTTCCACAGAAGTTAAGCTAGTGCACTCAAACATCAGGTTCCCCTAAAATTTCAAATGGCTGTTTTAAAATATTTGACAAGCCTGTTTACATACTTCTAGAAACAACCTTTGGTTGTCGGGTTTTTTTACTCTTCAGAAATTTTCTGATTAGTTACCGTACTTACATATCATATATGAATTACTAACAAAGTAAAGATCGAGAGGTGCAAGAATTTAAAATAGAATATTGTATTTTACCATCTCTGAAGACATATTAACCAACTTCAGTATGAAGACACACTTGCTCTCTCCTAGCACAAAATGAAGCTTGTAATAAGGTTAGCCAGATGCATTCTTGTACTGACAACTATAATGATGATGTTACTTACTCTTCCCAGACCTTTTCATCTAGAATGAGAACTTTATATTTATCCCTCACAGAAACAACAGCATTCAGAAGTCTTTGGTAGATTCATTACCAGCATGTAATGGAAGCCCTTTATATTTTTTGTACATATTAATACAAACATTTATTTCACTGCAAAACAGCATAGAAGTTTTGAAAACAGACCTTTGCTTGTCCATTATAATCATCATCTAAAATGTTTGAAGAATTTGGAAGAGTGATACCACGGAAGAAACGGGAAGATCTCAAGTACCGCTGGAAACTCAATAACCTTCGGATATTTCTCGCTGACACAGAAACTTCAATTTCAGAATTTGCTGAGGGGGAAAATAAAGAGCTTTGAGATGCATTATGCTTCCATGAAATATTAAAAACAAGACTCATCAGAAAAGCATCCAAAGCTTTCTGACCTGTATTATGATCATTGATGGGGAAATGTTGAAAACCAGAAGACTAGCACTTTTAAAACAGTATTGCACATTTAGGATTAAATCAAGCAAATTTCCCTTCTTATCCTACAATTCTCCAAGCCTCATTTTCAAACCACCCTGGAAGATCTTCCATCCTTCAGAGAAGATACGTAGGAAGCACAAGGAAACATAATCAAAAGGGAATATGGTGAAAATCACCGTCCATTACAGAATGCCAGTGGTATGCTTTATGTAAGCAAAACTCCACTTCTGGAATGTTATGATTAAACTCTTGCATTCCAAACACATCAAGAGTATTTGACATTGAATATTCTTATTTTTTAATCACTACAGGCTGCAGTCTTACAAATGTTATCATACGGCTAACATGGCCTTAGCATAACTCATTCTGCATCTGCTTCAGCAAAATCCACAACTAAACTATGAGATTTCTTTATAGACTTTAAGTAGCCTCAGTGTATACTCACATTTATAGCCTAGGCAACACTACAATTCAGAGTTTACACATTAAGTACAATCTTAAATAGCATTTCAGAAATCTGAAAAAACACTAGGTTCTGGAATGATCAAGAACACATAAAATAAGTACCAAAGGGTATAATCCTACAATATGTTCTCAATTGCAGGAGAGTATTATATCTGCAAAAAGTAGAAAGCATGTTTTTCTGAAGTACACACTAGTTCACATTTTTGTTTCCATCTGCTACTTTATCTCACAGACTTGACAACTATGGTGTCTACAGAAAATTTCTATTATTAGTGGAATTATAATAGTTCAAAAATAACCTTAATTCATCTTTTAACTTGCACAGTCCCAACCCCTTCATGGTGCCAATACACCAGAGCAGAACTGAAAACGTGAAGTACCCAGCACTAGATGGTGGGTAGAGATATAAGACTAAGGTGCTTGGAACTGGTGTCTTTACTGACTGACTGGTTCTACACATTTCAACATGTGCCTTTTTCAAGACATAACACTTCCGAGAAAAGTTTTTCCAAAGGGAGTCTTAAAAGATTATTTTCAAAAATGTAAGACTCAATATCACACTTCTGAAAATAATATTTTGTGAATCTATATGTGAAAAAGGCACATGCCAAAATGACCACAGCAAACCAAGATGCCCATTCCAACCACCTTGGTTTTATACCCCTGTTGACCAGCCTATACACCAGAGTCACTGCAATTCAACACTCTTCTGTGTCACACTGATAACAGAAATAAGTTTTATTATGTTAAAGATGACCACACCGTGGCCCATCAAGTTTCTTCCATCTCTTTTTTAAGAACTGGCCTTCAACAAAGTAAGAATTATTCAAGCAATGCATAGTACCATTTCTAAAATCATAACATGAAACTATAGTTGCTTTCTTTGAGTTAAGATGTGAAACTGTAATTTGCCTTTCTTGCTATACTAACACTTTTACTTCTGGTTATAAATTTCCCAATTTTGTGGTTGTTTGGTTTGTCGCGTTCATTATACTTCTAGGAGAAGCAATAGAGAAAATAACACAATCAACTCTGTCAGAAAACATACACCATAGAACTTTTAACAAAAAGTTTGCATCCATGTTGCTTCCATTTTTTCCAGGATGAAAAGATTACAACAGAACAATTAAGGGAACACTTAAACATCACAGTATAACCCCAAGCCATTTAAACTTCAAGGATATCAATTCTGTTCAGTTAGGCAGTATCACCAATTGTGAATCATTTTTACCTGCCTTAGTCAAAGAAAAGTGACAACAGGTACACTGGAGGGACACCAGAAAGGAAAGCCTCAAACAGGCAATGGTTTTGCCACAGACAATACTCTCTCTTTATCAATCCTGACTGATTCTTCTCTAGTTTTGTATTTTGCTAGTGTCCCTGTCACTACTGCTAGCATGAGAGAGTACCTACAGCCATCCAGGTTGCACAGGTAGTTCAGCTCCTCCAGGATGGCACATCCATATATGCTGTCACAAAAAGGTTTAATATATCTCCCACAACAGCCTCAAGAGCACGGACCTGATTTCAGAGTACACAAGAAGAATTGGACAGGGCCGTAGAATGACATCAACCCAGCATCAGCACCAGTAGGTGCTTCTTTGTGCGAGCAGAAACAGGAGAAGCACTACCAGAGCCTTACAAAATGATCTCCAGTAGGTTAATGGTGTGCATATTTCTGACCAACCTGTCAGAAAAAGCCTCCATGAGGGTGGCCTGAGGGCCTGACATCCTGTAGTGGGATCCATGCTCACAGCCCAGCACCAAGCAGTTCGATTGGCGTTCACCAGAGAATACCATAATTAGCAGGTTCACCAAAGGCATCCCATTATTTTCACAGATGAGAGAAGGTTCGCACTGAGCACATGTGACAGACATGAAAGAGTCTAGAGATGCTGTGGTGCACGTTATGTTGCCAGCATCATCATCCAGCATGACCAGTTCATCAGTAAATCAGTCTGAGGAGGCACATTCTTGGAATGTCACACAAACCTCTATGTGTTAGCCAATGGTGCTGTGATTGCTGTAGGTACCGGGATGAAATCCCCAGAGATGTTGTCAAACTTTACACTGGTGCAGTGGGTGCTGGGTTCCGCTTGGTGCAGGGCAATGCCTGGTCTCATGTGGCCAGAGTATGTAAGCAGTTCCTGGATAACGAAGATATTGATCCCACTGACAATGCTGGAATGACTTTATGAAAGAGACTGAGACTCAGCACCCAGAATCCTATCTCAATCTAATGACTCTGGCTAAAGCCACTGCACATCCGTGTTATTCTTTTGGCAATTAACCAAAGCCTCAAAAAATCTGCAGCCAAAATATCCCGTTCCCCTAGCCCACAACTTGATGTTGGTGATATGGTTTATCTCTTCAGTCATTTTCTTTAATGCCTATGAATTTCTTTAAAACTGGAGTATCATTGTACTGGCCCTTTTAAAATAACATCCAAGATCAATGCCACAGCATTTCATTTAAAACTGCCTAAACACATAAAAATACATCCAGTATTTTATAGGATCCTCCTTCACAAGGAGCCTCCCCCCTCTCCACACCACCTCCACCTCCCATAAACATTGGCAAAGATGAACACTTTGAAATCTCTGAAATTTTCCTTCTCATTTTTTCAAGAACAAATGCACCAAATGCTACATCTGGCTTTGGATCCCAGGGGTAGTGGGGAACGAGTCAGTAGCATGAAAGAGGATACTGTAAAGGCTCTGGCTAAAGCCACCTCGTATCCATATTGTTCTCTTGCTAATGTTCAGCCGTGTCTGCTTGTACTCCTTATTGACTCCAGTTTCTTCCGGACTGAGCCCAGATAGCTTAGAGTGAGAACTGCAACAATATTGCTCAAAGTTCCTTGGATAGTAAAGGGAGCATGGGAAAGATTAGGTAGCGAGTTTTATATAATCACTGCTGGCCTGCTAGCTTGGTCTTCTGTTATTGAAAATGAAGTGAAGAACATGGACATTTTCACACTTAGGCCTCTGATATGCGATTAGCACAGCTCTGGTACAGATGCTCTGTATTTTTGTTAAAATTTTAAAGTGTTTTTAATTTCTATCTTGTTTTTAATCTGTCGTTTTAACAGTTGTTACCTGCCCAGAGGCCTTCGGGTATGGTACGGGATAGAAATGTAAATTAAATTAAATTAAATTAAATTAAATTAAATTAAATAAATAAATAAATAAATAAATAAATAAATAAATAAATAAATGTGAATATGTTCTATGTCTGAGTAACTTCTGGTCTTATTCCTGACTCTGGGCCTTGGGTAGTGATTCTGACACCCAAAACATTTTTCTTAGTTTCCACAGCAATTACTGAGGAAAGATAGGGTTAGGAAATTTATACATGCATGCCTGATGGCTGTTACAATTATTCAGAACTCATTAATCTTTTACATATTTTAAGTGTTTTCTGTTTAAAGAATTTCAGTATATTCTATCACTCTCCCGAAATTCCTGATGTTATATAATTCAATCACAGCACTTTTGTTTCACCCAGTTGAACACTAGCCCTAAATTCTTCCATAAAGAACTTATCTCTGTCTCATTCTTTTACCCTTGAGTAGCATGGTAAAAGCCATGATGAGGAATTGCTAGCCTTTTCATAATAGTAAGTTTTCTGTTATCAAAATTATATTACCATTTGTAGATCAAAATCTGCTCACTTGGACACATAAAGCATAATCCTATATTTGTACGCATACAAATCAGGCACTGCCGTACAAAAAACCTTTGTATAATCATTATGCAAGAGAAGCAAGGGAATATTGTATTTTCACTATATACTCTAGTGTTGATAAGCTCAATTAGCTATGTTGTATAATAAGCTAGTCATCTCCATTTAAACCCACAGATAACAGTTTTAATTCAATAGTTTTACTCCATAGTCTCTTGTATGTGCTTTCCTTTAGGATTATGCTTCATGCATCTTGATTCAATGTACTCCATAAAACGTTAGTCACAACAGACTTGTTAGTTTTAAAATTCCACAAGTGTGTAACAAATTAACACAGCTAGCCATCTGGAAAGCATTATTCATGAAACCTTTTGTGACAGTGGATTCAAAAGCATCGTGCCATGGCAATGTCAAAAAGATTTCAAACAGACATTAAGAGTGCAATCTTATACATTTACTCAAAGTAAATTCTATAGAGCATACTCATCTGTAAAGAGTATGTAACTACGACTGCAATATAGGAAATGGTCTTTAAATAAAACTGAACTAAATGCTAGGTATGGAACAAATACCTTTTTAAAAATGATGTATTACCGTGGTCACTTAACCAATATAAAATGGATAAACAAAATCTGTCCTTCTAACTGAAAAATACTACCACATTCCTCTGCTTTCTATTCTCCAAGGAATTATACATAAGGATTATTCACCATTCCCTCTTGAAGTAGAAAGACAAATTATTCAAAATAATCATAATAACAAAGCATATCCAAAGGATACAGTTTGCATATATTTTGCATAAACTGTAGATGGGATGAGTGACAGCAGTTTGTACAAAACATGCATAAATTACCTTTAGTTTTTAAAATCCATATTTTTTTCTACTGTTCCGCACAAGACCCATTTGCCTTACTGCTGACCATCTTCATTAATCTATTTCAACCATTTTTTAATCTGTCACCATTTTTCATTGTGGTCCCCAAAAAAGTGTACAGTACTACAAATACTAGTACAGTATAAAGTTTAACTTCCATGTCTTATAACTTTAAAAAAAACCACTTTTACTAATACCCACAAAAAGTACACTGCTTTGGCAGCTACACAACACAAAGGCCCCGTCCCCATGCACTCCATTTAGTCCAGATTGGATGAAATTTAGTCTGAATACGGAGCCAAGTCCAAATTGACCCATCCCCATACTATTGACAAAAGCGCAGGCTCAAGTCAAATATACCTGTCCCCATGCAAACAGTGCTAAACCCCTGTTTGGGGAAACAGCATCATTTTCTCTCTGCCCCCTCTCTCCTGATAGGAGCCGGGTTGACGTCACCAACCCCTGTGCCACCCATTGTAGCAAGGGCAGGGAAATGCCACCCAATGCCCCTTCCCCGATCGCAACTGCTGGCCATTTTTAAAGAGTGATCAAACAAAAATGAGCCTCTTCTCTCTGCAATCTGATCGCCAGGCAAACATAAAAGAACTGATCGCCCCAGTTTGATAAGTAAAGGTGCAGCAATGAGGGGGGTCATCTGGCCCTTACTATCCCATGAGCCTCTTCCCGCAACCCTTATTCCACCACCACCCATTTGCCAGCAAGCAGCTTCTGAAGTTTGCCAGCTAAAAAGCTAACCAAAGCTGCTACAATGTTTAGAGACAGATTAGCAGAGAAGCATGTAGCCTGGTTTGGGGGCTTTGCACGGGGACGCTCCTTGACAAATTCAGATTCGATTCGGACTTTATAGTGCATGGGGAAACGACCAAAGAAACTATGGAGAGGCTTATTTGTATCTCAGACTCTTAACTTGCCTACAGCCAACACAGGAAAATGCTAGTTCTTACATTATTGCCAGCATTTCACCAGAATGACACTAGCTAAATATAGGCTTCTCCAATACAGCATTGGATAAAGCTTCTAAGATATTTACTTTGAATTTTATTTCTAATTTTTGAGCATGTACACAAGCACATGGTAGATCAATTGAGCACAATGTCAGAACAGCGCTTGCAAATTTCCCATCATCCAGAAGCATGACAAAATATTAAAGACGGTGTGGAATTTGTCACTCTCTAATATGAATTTTGTGGGTGACAGACTAGCAGCACTTTGACTTGACATAAGTGCTGTCTGTCAATCTTACCACAATGTCTGCAACCTGCTGACATTTTCAACACGTCTGGCAGCTCATTGAATGTGATCACTCACATACGCCATTCAGTATTCTGGTAACTAGTAATGTAACATATTTAAAATTTTAGTAATAACCTTGCAGTTAACCATCACTACCCATCAAAGGTATCAACAAAACAGGGACCATACACAGAAAATCATGCAATGCTTTGCAACTTTTTATAAGCCTTAAAGCAAAACCATCCTTCAGGACAACACCAAAAATGGTCTCAATGCACTTCTGCACAGTATTCAAGTGTCCTAAGTTCATCAAACCAAAATTTATTTTTGAAATGGGCTTTTAAAAATTCTTTGGGTATTATGCAATTAATTTTCGGTTAAAAAAGTAGAAAGTAAGTATAGAACACTTAAGAAAAAAATGTAAGGCACAGTTACACCTACGCAGAAAATGGTGCATTCGTCTTACTTAGGCAGATTAAGGACTTTCCTTCCTGGCTTATTCCAACTTCTTATTCTTGCTTGCTTATTCTTACACTTAACAAAGACCTTTATTTTAAAATGGAAGATGGTGGTCTTTTAGGATTGAAATATGAAATTAAGGTTCTCTAACACATCATCTTATTTTTGATAAGACTGTGGAGAGTACCATGGGTGTTTTTCCACTGTCACTAGAAGTACCCATTAATGGATACTTAATGGGTAACTCTAGTGACAGTGGAAAACACCCCATAAAACAATTCAGTTGAAATTTTGGAACAGGATTCCTTAATAAAAATGACTGCAAACTGAAAGCTGTAATATTGAACCATTTTACTGTAGAGGTTTTCAGAGTTTTCCACAGTGAATTACAACAGTATAGCCAAGAGACTGGCTCTGAACTTCCCCTTTCAAAACATATTCTTTCCATTTGCTAAGGAACTGATCTAACATAAGCTGTTAATGAAAAAAGGAAGAAACAACTCAACTTCATCCCACCCAGTTTCTCCAGCAGCCTTCAGCGCTACCTATCAAACTTGGGTGTATATGCTCCAAAGGTTACCAAGGAAAGAAAAACAGAAGCAGACAATAAGAACCACTGTGGAGTTTTGACCCAACTTTCTTCTAATATCCAGCATGCTACAACAACAAACACTAAAAGATACATAAGATGTGGATTTTCTTCTACAAACCAATAAACCAGAAACTTCTTGGGATATGGGCTTTTTCAAATATACTAAGGCATTTAATAACATAATCGTTATATGTACAGTATTTAATGAAGTTCTGCACTAGTTACATGGAACAACATTTTACAAAGCTTTTAAACACAGTAGAACATGCTGGAAAAGAGGAACACTATTGAAAAGAACCTTCTTGCACATTGTTAGATATACAATTTCCTCCAAACAAAAAATTATTTGCAGAAGAAAAAAATTTAATTTCCATTTTAAAATTGGTTATTATTTGAAGCCTGAGAGCAAAACAAAAATGGAATCCAATATTGCTCTGCTATTATTTAAATACTTACAGTGAAAAATACGGAAATCAATGTATGGATGAGAACCTCTTCTCTCTGTTTCAAATCCTGCACGACTTCTTACTCGTACATCTCCTAGAAACAGGGTCAAAAGTGAAACACACCGTGTCGAAGAGCTACAGAGAAAAGTGCATCTGAATATATCCGCAAGGTGTAGGTCGTGTAACAATCACACAGTAAACGTAATCAATGTCTTGTTTAAGAGCAGATACTTCCAACCAAGTCAAAAAGTCTTTCAAACATGTATATGCATACTCTTCACAAAATGTTTAAAAAGGCACTATTTCCTCATAACCAAAAGCATACATAAATACAAAGATGACATTTGTATTTATGACAACTGTGCAACCAAGATACAATACAAACACAGCTATACGGGTAAGTCAGAACTTGGTTGTCTGAGGACAATCTAAGAGCTAATTTAGAAAAGGTTAATTTGCAACTTTTAAAATTACAATTGTTGCTACTGTGATGTACTTACTTGTTCTCAGTTAACTGAAAATAAGCCGCTAAAGTAATTCCATATCATTAGCAAAATGAGACCTTGGGTGTTTTTCCACTGTCACTAGAAGTACCCATTAAGTACCCATTCTAGTAACAGTGGAAAAACACCCCATATCTACTTTATACTGAAATTAAAGCAGCAACTTTATAAACTAAAAAGATACTGTTACTATATGGAACTGACCAGAATAGCAAATTTATTCTTCCACAATAATGGCTTAAATATACTTCATATATATATAGTTTTGCCCAAAAATCCCATCACTTTTTCAAACTAAAAGCATCTTATGCAGCTGAAGAAATCATTGTAAAGTCTAGTTTGGAAGTAAAGTCAAGATATGGTTTGATTTTATGCAAGCTCATCTTTGGCTTCCCTTAACTATCTCTTTCACTGCCAAGGACAACTTTCCAGAAAACTCAAAAGCAGATCACAACGATTATGGTTTCCAATTATGCTTTTCACGGAGATTACGGCATACACAATCATAATTAAACTGGCTAAGTTATTACATCAAATACTGGAGAAGGCGTGCTTAATCCTCTGGCAACACATTTTGGGATCAAATACACCTTGCTAAATAACACCATTAAGAACTTTCTTTTTTCAGCAAAACAATTACAGATAAGACATTTGTGTCAATATTCCTCACACAGTACACAGATCTACTAAGAATAGTCACTACGCTGTAACTAGTCTCACAATTTTGAAAACATTCTATACAAATAAATAATATACATATTTAAATAGCTGACATAGTGTAATAATTATGAGTTGTGAATCACCTATAATATATCTTACAGACCTTGTAACCATGGCACATACTTCTCCAGAGGCCTAAGTATGACTACTATGTTCAAAATTTACATGAATTAAACAAAACAAAACACTTGCACAAAGCATGTTCCTACTCCAGTTTTTGTCTGTTTGCTATCAATGACACCCTGAACCTTTCTTGTCACAACTTCTCCTGACATGAGAAAGCAGTGGATTCCATTTCTAGTCTTAATCTAGAGTGTAATGCGCTCTAAACTAGGGATGTGACAAACTGCAATTCATAAGAAGTTTGTTTCTTATAAACTGTTCAGAGAGGTCCAAGACTATCAGATGCTTTACCCATTAGACCTTGTCTCTTTACAGCACACAGAGCCTACACAGGGGAAGGTAAGCCCCATGCAAAGGTAAGGGGAGTTCTTCTTTCCTTGAAATGTGGCCATTATTTTCAGCTTCAGAAGCAGAGCCACATTGTGTGCAAGGATAACACTGTTGCGCAGATGTATAAAGTATCTGCACCTGGCAATGATAACATCAACATCATGATAGAAACCAATTCAATTGTCATGTAGCAGTATGAGTGGTAACATCAGTAACATTATCAATTTGTCTTGTTTGATTAATGTAAGATATAAGCCACCATAGCCTGTCTCAGCTCGGAGAGGTTTTTTTAATGTAACAATACCCCATTCTGCGATAATGTTAAAAAAAATGGATAGAACTGGATCAGATCCACCCCTGACTTTTCTATCTTGCCCTATACCTGAAGGTGTCAGAGTGGATTACAATAAAATCAGTATAAAACAGATAAGTTAAGTTAGCTAAACTATGATAGCACCCCCACTGGGTGGGGGGGAATGCTGCTTTAAAAATAAGGAGCAAAAGAAAAGCTTTCAATAATTTAGAATGGCAGTTTTTAGTGCAAGCACTAGGTAATTAAAAAGGCAGTCCCAGATTCATTAAATACAAAACATTTATAACCTTTTAAATGCAAAAGAAGTCATAAATGGACTTCACTCACAGACCATTCTGATAACTAAAGGGACAAAGCAAGACTTTGATTCTTTTATTCCTCAGTACTTGAGCTTCTTACCAAAATGATTTGTAATACATAATAAGCTGCTTGCAGGTGATACAGTATTGATCTTAAGAATTCTTTCCCAAGCTTATTGTACTTGAACAGTATGGGTCACTTTCTGGATACAGAAAAAAATGTTTTTGTGTAGAATTTGCTTTCAGAAGCTTACAATTAATTAACCAGAAGTGACAGGTGTGAAATTACCAACTTAAGTTATCTAAATTAAAAAAAAAAAAGAGTTATGCCCCCTCTGGAAAAGCATTCAGGAGATGGTCTAAATTGAAATTATCATCTCTAGGCAGCAGTTAAAATAAACTTTTAAAATATAAACTTCCTATTTCAAACTGAAATCAAAATGTATAAAAGTACATTTTAAAAAACCAAGGCAAAAATATACCTAGTTCTGACAAAACTACACCAAAATCCACCTGACTAACACGCCCTCACCATAATTTATTCAACTTATTGCTCCTTGATCCTTCATTTACTGATTTTATACATTATATTCATATAGGCAACAGCAGAAAGGGAATTCTTGCCAAAGAGAAATATGGGTTTATCTATTTACTGGAACAGTAAGAAACCAAGAATTTCAAGTGACGCATGATGCTGTAAGAAAAGACTTTGGCAGTTTCTAATTTGAAACTCTATTATCCCATGCCATCTGTTTCTATTGAAAAACTACCATTCTGTTGGGCTACATAATCTTTCATGACCTATATCCAAATCACTAACAAATAAGGAAATCCCACCTTAAATAGTATTACGTATGCTTTTATTTCTTTTTCAAGTACTGCCATTTCATATCTCAGAACAACAAATACTTGGCAAACGTTTCTCCTAAAATATATATCCAATGGTAAGAGGAGCTGAATTTCAGCAGATCAAACCCACAGATCTATTCAGTTGAGTGGCTGGGAATTTCAAATACCAAATCTGACACTTTAAGTAAATTACTTTCCACTCAGCCTTTTTTTTTTTTGTACAATATTTCACTCATTTTATCTAGTACAGTGGTACCTTGACATACGAGTTTAATTCGTTCCGTACCCTTGCTCTTATGTCAAATCGCTCGTATCTCAAAGCAATTTTCCCATTAATCAATTCTAGCTCCCAAAACACCACCTCAGTTGTTTTTGTTATGTACTGTACTGTATTTACATACTCCTATCTCAAATCTTGCTCTCATCTCAAAGCAAAATATCACTCGCTCCGCGGCTTGTATCTCAAAACACTTGTATGTCAGGGCACTTGTATGTCGAGGTACCACTGTATTACTGAATTAACATTATGTATGATTCTATCAACAATAATGTTATGCTTGGATTGGAGGTTCTCCTTATTCCCTCATCTGAAAACTGCTGTTTGTAACTTTGGAAATATGCTTTTTTGACTAAGATCAGTGCAGAATGACAGCGCATATATTTAAGATGACTGCAAAAGGATGCAAATCCTTTGTTGAATTATGCAACATTTTCTTCCACATCTAAGATTTGACTTTATTTTACAACAATTATTATTTTGGTTAAGTAAGTATCCTGTTTATTCCACCTCTTTTTACCAGATACTAGACTGGAGCTGATCTTAATGTACCTGTTTTCCTAAAACCACCTCTGGCATTTGTCATTTTGTCTTTTCTTTACAGTATGATATTTTAAAAATTGATGCAGGAAAAAATATTATCTCAAAGCTGTCATTTCACCATACATAGCACACCAGTACACACAGCTGAAAGTCTAAGGCCAATGAAGGAAGTCAGAGTAATAAAAATAACTCCCCTCTAACTTCTGCCTGCTGCTATTTCAAGAGCAGAGAAAAAAACTTCAAGTTATAGGTCTATGTAACTGAAAAGGTTGAAAGAAAATAAGGATAGAAGAAGATTTAGATTTACTGCTTCACTTACTGACTGGGATTTTTCCTCTTGGGGTGTTTTTCCACTTAAAAACACCCATGTCTATCACATTCAATTCCCAAGTGTATATAGAAATGCAGCCTTTTATTTCTGAATGTTTTGCTGTTGATGTGTATTCCACTAACCAGTTCTGTAAGATTTTAAAAATTGCCAGAGAAAGAGGCTGAAGATTAAAGACAATTCCCCTGTGCTCGAATAAAGTTTCTCAACTACTACAGCCAGCTAGAACAACTTTCTATACTAAGGCAAATAAAAGGACAGTCACTCGACTGGTATGTCCTTAAGCTGATCACTAAAGCTAGTCATTTGTTGTTCTAAAATGGTACGTCTTTCAGATTCAATTTTCATGCTTAATAGTACCTACTGCAGGAGTTGTAACAAAGCAACTACCTGGAAAGTACAGTGGCTGAAGCAAAACAACTATCTGACATCTCTCCAGAAACTAATAGCAAATTGCCATAGTCTGCCCCCCAAAACCCACATATTCTGGTAATATAAACAGTTGAGTCCAACTTGGTGGTACCTAGCAATAACTATTAAAATGTGTATGGTGATATCTACAGCCAAAATTTTAAAGTAACATACACAATGTATCATCACTTTTGAAGGTCTTCCATTGTAGGTTACAATGTTTATCATCAATCTATCTTTCCAGTAAGATCTTTTGGACAGACCCCACTACAAGATTCTTAAATGAAGGATAGGTGGGCTATGTAAGGTAGAATTTTTTTTATAATACTTCCCAGTAGTCTCATCTCATTCTGATCCTTCCTGACACATTCTAACATATCTAAAATACTAGCTGGTAGTTGTCCTTAATTGGGAATCATCTGCTATTTCCTATATTTTCCTTTCTTGCTTCTCATCTTTTCAGTAATTCTGTATGCATCCATTCAGGGCTTTTCTTGTGCTTTTAGGACCATTTTTAGAAATTTTAGGAAAAAAATTATCACTTGGAACTCCAAGCAATGGAATCGTGGCTATCTTTTTTTCCATTAAAATATTATAGCTAATGTGTAATTATCTGACGTACAGCAACTTCTTCTCTAATACTCTTAAATTCTAGATGTCAGTCACTTGTAGTCCCTCAACCAGTTCCTTCTCTTGGTTAGATTTAGCTGATCTTATTCTAATTCCCATGTACTAAGATATGATGAACATGTCCAGCAAGGAAAGGTAGATCTCTCTTGGACTTTTCATGCCTGAGTTTCAGCTGTCAGGATAGCTGACATTCCCCATAATTATTACAGTCTTCCCTCCTCCACCTGGCTTATTGACCTGCACAGAATAGCATTACCTTGATTACCTTCTCCAACATCTTATCTAGTAAGCTCAACAGCAAGTTCCGTGTTTAAAGTTCTGAACTTCTACACATATATAAACTCTTTACATACAACATAATTTCCCAGTTTTGTTGGTCTATTCCTTTTGAATAAGTTATGCCTTCAAGTGCAATGAATTAGTGCAATTCTGTGGCTCCCCAAAACTAAGTTGTGTTGTGCTCAATGGCACTTACCCCACAGATAATGAAGTTAAGACAGGAATACAAGTCTCAGACAGCCAAGGGAGAAGCCAGACATAAATAATCTATAACTGAGTAGGCAATTATCTGCTATATAAGATATTAAATTTTTTTTTAAAGGTAACAGAATACACAACTCTAACAAAAGGTCTAGGCCTCAGGACTGCTTTAGAGCTTGTTCACTTGTTCACAATAGCTAAAGACTGAAAAAGCAAAGAAAGAAAAATAAAATGCACTACAACCTTTTGCTCAAAGAAAGATCTAAAGCACTAGTTTAATAAATGAGGAAAAAAACAAACAGCATGAGGATAAGGCCTTCAGGGATGCTGTAGGAGCATTCCACTCCCCAGCAGGCAATCCCTCAGCTGCATTGGAGAGTGGCAATTCCAGGGAGGGACAACATCAGGTTGATGAAGAGGGAACAGGTTCCTTTACTTACGACCCTTTTCTCAAAAGATGTCTATATGCTCTTGCATTGAGAATACTCCTTCACAGGCAGCAGCAGGGGAGCTTCTTGTAGTGCGTCAATCAATTATTAGAAATACAGAGTCAAGACATTGTGATGGACACATTGACCACTTGCTGACTTGTCTACTAGATGCAAAGGATGTGGCCATCAACACAGCATCTACCTAAACTCTGGTAGGTAATGCTGGAAAGAAGCCATTGACCATGGCAAATATTGGTACCAATGATGCTGGGGAGGCTAAATGAGGGATCCTGGAAAAGGTTTAGATTGTTAGTTAGAAACTGAAGTCCATGACCTCCATAGTTGCCTTCTCAAAAATGCTACCTCTTTGAAATAAATAAAATCATACATGATGTGGAAAAGGTGGATGTAGAAAGTTTCTTTTCTCTGCTACATAAAAGCAGAACCAGGGAGGGCAGATGTATCAGTAACTATTTGAATTGAGCCTAGGTATGGCTTCCAAGTCAGAAAGATAGGCAGGATGTCTCTAAAGACTCTTTTGCAGGGAGTCAAAAGAAAAGTATTCTCTTCATTTCTGTTTGAAAATGCCCAGGAAAAAAATGGGAGCCACTGTGTGAGAAGGGATGCTGGACTAAATGGGGTGTGGTCTCATTCAGCAGAGCCACTCTTGTTCTTTTACAACTGCTACTGAAACACACTGTGGCATAACAATTTCATTTCAAATTAACTGATATCTACAGTTTATCAAAAAAATATATTGGGCAGTGTATTTACACTGATGCATTTTCTATCATGCACCCATTTCAATAGAAACTGTACTTCTCTGAATAGGAATCAAGTTTAAAACATTTAACTTACTACTGTCTAAATTTAAGTGAAATGGGTTACATATGTCAAGACCCATTCTTAAGAACACTGTTATCACAATTACATTTTACTTTAAAATGTAATTGATCCATAGTAATGTGATCCATATAATTCAAAAGGAAAAGTTCATTTTTACTATAAAATAAGCAGCTTGCCTAAACAAAGTAGCTTTGAAAAACAGGATGTTCCAAATATTCAATCACAGATCATATAACAAAAAATGAATGCCAAAGTCTTCTTACATTCACATTAACAATAAATTAAAATAAGAGCAGCGACCAGCAAATGATGATCCTCAGTAGAACCAACCAAAATCACAAGAATTATCAGGACCTGTGTTTTAGAGATTGCAAGTAGGGGAATACAGAACACTATTCCAAATTATTTCAGCCATCAAGGACACTCATGTGAGATCTCTACAATATCATTATTGTCCCCCAATCCTGGGTATACCTGTTCTTGCTTAGTGTCCCAAGACTTACCAGAACCTGATGGAGCATAGCTAAGACAGATGACATTGTATCATATTGCATAACGACATTATCAGATGGCTACATACAACTAAAGCCTGGTTTGAGCTTCCCTCAGCACATACAACAAAAGGCAAAAAACAACTTTATTTCCTCTTGATTGGCCAGAGGAAGCATCAATGTGCCCTAAAATGCATGTCACAACAGGATGATACCATGCAGAGTGATAACGTTTGGCCCTCTCACCTCAGGGTTAAGAAGATGTGCCCGGAGAAGTGGATTGCTTTGCTTCTAAAGATGAAGTAAAGGCTTGCACACCTAAGTACTAGTCACAAAAAAAGTATGGCTGTTTCAAATAATTTAGAACAGTGTTTTGCACACCCTTATTCACTAGAGGCTTTTCAGCACTTAACTTCTATGGGAGAGGTGACCAACATTCATACAGCAAGCACTGATCCCATCCCAAACTTAGTCCAAGCCCACCTTAACACTCCAGAAGTACAGACAACCCAAAGCGGTTGCTTTGACTGCGTGGTCACAGCTGCCCCACCCTGCCCCAATATAGGACTGTACACACACTCTGAGCCATTCTGGGATGGAGGCAGCACTGCAGTGTGTGAATGCACCAGGCCAAAGAGTGTGTTGTCGTCCCATCCCAAATGACCAAATGCAAACAGGTCCTAGCTTTCATCTGTTAGAGCAGCGGTTCTCAACCTTCCTAATGCCGCAACCCCTTAATGGAGTTCCTCATGTTGTGGAGACCCCCAACCACGGGGGCAGAGCAGCTGGGAGGTGGGATGGAAGGGCGGCAGGAGACTCGTTGCGACCCCTCTGAAAGGGTAATTCGACCCCCAAAGGGGTCCCGACCCCCAGGTTGAGAACCAATGTGTTAGAGGATTAAGCAGACAGTACTATATGACACTGCTGTTCAATTACTCATTTAACTGAAAGGGATAGTATATACCATGGCTTATTGAAAATTCTGAGTGGCTCTATTCCTGCCCACTCAACAAGAAATGGCAGATTAAAGGAATATTTCAACATCACAGGTAGAACGATCTACATGATGCTGATAAGTAACCAGAGAAAAAGTAAACAGAACAAAAGTTGCTATCTAAACTTTTATGCATTTCAAAGTGTAGGTCCTATAAAATACTATTTGATGATAAGTCTTCTATTAACTTGTAATCCTGGAAAAAATTGTTTATCTATTACTTTTTTGCATCTTTCTCTTACAACTTGCAGTTTAATGCATACACACTTTGTTTTAAAAATTTATTTTATTTTTTTTAAAAAAATATTTACATTATATAAAACAAACAATGATTTCATACATACTGCTTATTTCCATATACTCAAATAATCAATCAATAACTTTAACTATTTTGGTTCTTAAAACTAAACATTAGAAACTTCAAACTTGGGTTGTGTACATACCTTACACTTTTATTAATGTACATTTATGATTACTGTTTTAAGATATATATCATATTCAACCACAAATTCTCCTTATTTGTAGTCAGTCCAGTAAGAATTTTATGGCTATCTTGGATATGTGTATTCATCTAAATTAAACTGCAAAAAAATCAATTAAAGGTTTCCATACTTCTAAACATGGGTAACACTTTCCTTTCTTCCTAGATATTCGTTATATTGAGAAGTAATAATCTCGTTAATGGCAAACTCAATAATCTTATCATACCAGATCTGGAGAGTTAATGTATCTATCGATTTCCAATTTTTAGCAATTACTTTTTTACTAGCTAACAACGTAGGAGTAAAGCATTGTTTTTGGTTATATTGTCACTTGATATAATATACATCAGAAATACACTTTTAAAACATAAAAACTTCTTACATTTTTCTCATATCACCTTATTATATTGCTTTAATACTCTATATGACCCTCCGTTTTTCCGGCTTCTCTTCCTGATAAATGTTTATTTCTTTGCTTCCCTTTAATGTCCTTTGTTGCTTTTCAGCTAACCCCTTAATTTTTAGTCAAAACCATCCATCATTACTTCTATTTCTCATAAATAGTTAATAAAGGGGCTCCACTCCTTCATAAACTTATCTGTTGTTCTGTCTTTTAGTTAATTTGTCCATTTCAGCCAAGTCCATCAGCCTAATTAGCCACTCTTGCCCTGAAGGTATCTCTTCCTCCTTCCATAATCTAGCTGCTGTCACCATATATAAACTCAAAGAATTTATATAATCCAAAGTATTGTCTACAATTCTGAACAGAAACAATTCCGGTTGGAATATAAAATGACTCTTTAAAATTTGTCTCATCAGATTATATATTTGTACCCAAATCTGTTTTTTGCTGTTTGATAAAATGGCTGTGAAAATCCTGTAATCTTGGTCTAATAGGGCTATGGGTCTATATGATTCCACAGAATCTGGTGCTTTATGACAAGGAATAAGAGGGAGGAAGAGGTGCTCCTTGTAATATGGTGTTATACAATTTTGTTAATTGAGGGGATAAAATACTAGTATATGTTTTATAAAATAATGATGAAAAGCCATCTGGTCCAGGCGATTTGTTATTTTTACGGTTTTAAATGGTCAATTGGACTTAGATCTATAGGTTTTACTAGGTCTGGTTTTTGAATTTCAGATAATTTGTTGGTTATTGAGGAATCTATATATTGTTTTGTTGCTTCTATGAAGTTGGTCTTTGTGGAATATACATTTTGGTAGAATTCTTTAAACATTTGTATTATTTTCCCATTGTTCGTTATTACAGTATTTGATTTTGGATCACGAATTTTGTACAAATTTCCTATCGGCTTTGCATTTTAATCTTCTAGCTAAGAATTTCATATTGTTGTTGTTTGTATCCATTTTGTATTTCAAACCAGGCTTTTGCAATTGATTGTGTTTCTAACATTTATAATTCCTTACGCTTTTCCAATAATTTTTTATACATACGCTTGGATTGTATTATTCTATATTGCTCTTCAATTTTTTTGTTTGTATATCCAGGCTAGCTGGGATATACAGATGTCTCTGATAGTTGGTTTAAGGGCATCCCATTGATGTTCAGGAAGAATTTCAGGTTTGTTATTTTGTTTGAAATAATGTTTGATTCAGAGGCTATGTAATTGGAAGTTTCTTGTTTTTGTAACGAGAGAGGGTCTAAACGCCAAAGCCAAGGTTTTTTTGTATTATTTAGTTTAAATTCCACTCTGTATGGAGCATGATCTGAAAATGTAATAGGATCAATTTTTGCTGCTGAAATGAATGGTATTAGTTTAGTTAAAAATATATAATCTAACCTGGATCAAGTTTTGTATGTTTGTGAAAAATAGGTATACTCTTTACTTGAGCCATTTTGGACTCTAAAGCTGCCTTGTAGATTTTGACTGTGGATTAAATCTTGGATACATTCTGATTTATTTATTTATTTATTTATTTATTTATTTATTTATTTATTTATTTATTTAGTACGCAAGTCTTTCTAGGTTCAGGTTCATCACTATAATCAGGTCACCTGCCACAACGCAGTGTCCAATTGCAAATTTTTCTAATTGTGTTAATGTATCTTGCAAGAATTTCTTTTGGTTTTTATTGAGCCCATATAAGTTGGTAAAGGTGTATTTTCGCCCTTCGCATAATGTGTTAACAAAGATGTACCTCCCTTCTATGTCAGATTTGGTGTCTAGTATCTGAATGTTTATGGAAGAATGAAAAATTATGGAAATTCCTCTAGATTTTGAAGTTCCTGGAGAAGCAATTTCAATTTTAAAGCTGGGGTGTGAGAATAATGCATTAGCTCTATTTTTCTTTGATTTGTGAATTTCCTGAAGCATTATTACTTGAGTTTTGGAAGTTAACAGATATTTTTCAACCCTGGAGCATTTGATGGGGTTGCCCAGACCTCTTACATTAATAGCTAGTAGTTTAAGAGTAGCCATATATCAATATAATCAAAGGTTACCCAGCAACCTTTTGGAGACACAACCGTCTTATTTAGAATAGACAAACAATCAAACACTATGAACCAACCAGAACACTGAACATACAGTCGTATGACTGTTAGACTATATGATATTTTGATGGACTTTAACAAGGCCATTTATAGTGGTTTATTATCTACCACTAACAAGTAGTCACTACTCAATTACAGTGGGGCACTGCTTGATGTTAAGTTCCATGTATTAAGCTTACGAGCTTTTCTGACTCTTTACATCTTTAAACTTAATCTTTAAGGATGATTTTTCCCTTGTTTATCCTTCCCCCCCCCTTTTCCCTCCAACATCACTGTACTGTCATTACCTCCAATCATTTATATATTTGTTTATATGTCCTTCTACAAATACTTAAATATATTCTCCTAAATACTTATTTGTTATTAACACGTAAATATAATCTTGCTATAGTTTACTATAAAACTTCTTAAACCATCTATAATACACATAAATTTTTGCTGATTAATAGGAAAAGTGTTGCTTCTTGGCTATTTGTCGTCATTGTTTTTAGCAAAAAGCACTGTGATGATTTTATCTTGCATCTTGCGATGAGCTGGTGTGCATTTTGGTCTTTGGTCAATGGCCTCCCAGGTGGCTGAGGTTGCTGATATCTGGGAAGATGACAGACTGTTGGTGTCCAGATGAAGGCATTGGAATTGTAGATTCAGTTCCGCTGCTAATTTTTGTGCTTCTTCTGGAGTTGCTGCTTTAAGTTGTTTTCCATTATGTTGTGTGACTATTCCAATTGGATATATCCACCTAAATCTGATCGTGGAACGGTAGACCAGTTTAGCAAGTGGTTGCTGGCCTTTTCTAAGCTTGAGTGTCTCACGGGCCACATCAGGCACCACTGGATTTTGCCCTCAGTGCCATAAATATTTTTTTTGAGGGGGGGTTTACAGACAATTTATCAAAGGCTATTTTATTTCTTGGCCTTTGGCTGGGATCTGGATGAGCACCAAAGACTCCTGTGTGTCCTTGGTATGTCATTTTCTTTGATTGGAATGTCCAGGCATATTTCTGCAAACATTTTGATTAAATATGGGATTAGTGCTCTGTATTCAGAAAGTTCTTGAAGTCCTTTCATGCAAAAAGCGGATCTTTTAAATCTATTATGCAAATCAGAGATTTGATTGGTGAGAGTTTGGACATCATTCTGAAGTGTCTTAATATTGTTTGTATTGTCCATTGCCTCAGAGGCTGTTGTTTGTATTTCTTGCATGTTATTTTTTATGGCTTCTATTGAGGATTTCACTTGTTGCAACTCAGTTTTTAAGGTTTGGGCATTTTCTTTCATTTTGTCAATAGGATATCTTTCAACTGGTCTATTTTTCTTTCAAGGGGATTGCTTATTTCATTTGGTTCTGTTCCTTCCCCCTCCCTTGCATCTACCTCTCTGGGAGAGTTATTCTGCGTTGCAGCAACCATTTTCTTTTTCCCACCCTTATTCTTAGCCGCCAGGGTTTTATTTCTATTTTTAGTGAGTTTCCCTGTTTTGAGTTAATTTTTCATATCCCCAGCCAGTCCGGGCTTTCTTATTTGCTTCCGCGGGGTTCCGGTGCCAAATTCAGGGGTTGGAAGTCCGTAATTCGTCCTTTTTATTTTTTTAGAGCCTCAGACCTCACGTCACCCGTCCTTACTCTCAAGTGTCGAGCATGCACCCCTCTAATACATACACACTTATCCCAATATCGCCATTTTGTTTCCATACAGTACTAGTTTGCAATCACTAAACCAGGGAGACTGTATTTCTTTTACTTCAACAGGGAATCAAACATTAGCAACTACATCTGTTGTTCATCACAATTTGTCAGTCAATTCAATATTACAAACTGTCACCATACACTGATGCTGGATTTCATGCCACAATTTTACTTTTCCAACCTAGCTCTAAGTTTCACTGCCCAAATACATAGACGTAAATTCACAGCAGCTCACAGATATTTTAAATAAAAATTACCTGACAAAGGCAGCAATCCTAAACTCATTTCCTCAGAGTAAGCACCACTAAGTACAGTGGGTCTTACTTCCAAGTGGCTGGAGAAAACTTGCAAAATATGTGATGGTAAAATTGGCTTCAGTGAAGTCAATTCGCATTAAGCTGAACATGATTGGCTCAGGTTCATAGATTTCAACGGCTGTACTCCAAATATGACAATGGAAAACTGCTTTTCCTTACTGCATAACTACAAATACCAAGAAATATGCCAGCAATCTGATATTCCATGTAAAAGAGCAAAGAAAATCACTTCCAGAAGGACAGCGGGGTGGGACAAGATATGGCCCCAGCTGAAAGCTTCCTCAGATATGAAATAATTTGCACTTTGTAACACAACAAAAATACACTTCAGCAAGTTCAAAGGGATAATTCCAAATGGAGTATCACCTGGCTACTGTCTATTCATAGCTTCCAACTCAAGGGTCAACAGTAGATGTGATGCCCCAAAATATACTTGAGCTTGCTGAAGAGAATAACCACAGAAAAGCCATTATCTTTATAAGATAATGTGTAACGTGGGATTCTAACTTGTTTGAGCAACCATACTAGAAACTCACGTACAAACAGCTGTAATTATATTAAGAAACTAAAGACCAAGAAGAATGTATGCGGTTTAGAAGAGCATCTTTATTCTGTACATGGTTTGGAAGAAATGTTTTACTCAACTCTGTTGAAAACCAACTACATCTATTATATAATACACTTTCTTAAATTCAATATTACATAGAAAGTGGATGACCATTAACACCTACTACTCTTGGGAAACCCACACACATTTTGCTATTAGAAAACAATTATTTTGATTCAGGTTACCAAAAAGCATAAGTCAAGAGTCAATAACTGAATAAATAGTTAAGAACTTTTAAAAATTGATATTAATGAATCCTATTCTCTCTTTCGAAATGTCTATTATTTATTTGTTCCCACCTGCTTACTATAACATCTCAAGACAGCTAGCCTATAACAATATTTAATTTTCAGCTCAAGCTGAAATTCTTCCCCATACAAATATTTGATTATATGAGTCATTCAAACTCAGCTTTAACCAACTCAAATTCTTAACCTCATAGGTACCATAATTTTCCAGTAATCTTTACATACTGTATTTTCTGGCGTATAAGACTACTTTTTAACCCAGGAAAATCTTCTCAAAAGTCGGGGGTCATCTTATACGCCGGGTGTTGTCTTCTTATACGGCAAGTATATCCCAAACTCTATATTTTAACTGGAAAGTTGGGAGTCGTCTTATACGCCCAGTCGTCTTATACGTCGGAAAATACGGTATGTGAAATGCATATCTATACAAACTAACTTCCAAAAAAGGAAACAGTTTCATCTTAAGTGTTTGCCTTTGTTCACTCTGCATATTCTACAGGGTTAGTAAAATCTACACAGTATTCTAATATTTGAGTCCACTCATAAGACCTTCAAATCCTTGCAGCCTACTCTGTAAGCAAGTGTTCTTATATCCTATCCCCCAAGTGCCTGACTGTACGAAATGTGAGCTAAACAAGACTGAATTTTTTAAAGCCAGAACAAGCAAATAAGTTGTGACGTTTAAGTGGAATTAAATACCAATAAGGTGCAAATCATCTACCAACAGAAGACAGCAACATATATGAGTAAGCACACTTACCTAGCATGCGAATATACAAAGCAGTTTGATCAGAACTGTCATAGGAAATTGCCCCACGTCTCTGAGAATAAAAAAAAGAGGGTGAACAGGATTAATTTTTAAAAAACAAGAAAAATCAGCAATTTAACCTAGTGGACTTTATCTCTGTTACAAACAAGTTGGTCCAGCGAAACAGCTCTCTGAAATATATAAACACTTCAAACTTTAGCCTCATTTCTGAAAAAAATATAAATATACGTAAGTGTGCACTTAGAAAAAAATAATGAAAACATGAAATATTTAATTTTCCACATAAAGACCTTAAATGCTGATGACTATAGAAACCTTGTTATGTAAACCATTTACTACAGTATATGGCACACTTGTATTTACAAAATGAGTTGAACAACAAAAAACAATTAGCTTATTTGCCACAACTGAAGCTAACTCCTATACTAAAATAAATGTATTATCAAATATATTATCAAAACGTAACTCTCAACTGTTTACGCACAGGAACTATTTAACTGTTAGATAACTGAATAGACCTAAACTTCAGCTAAGAAATTACTATATTAAAAGGCACCTACTTTTCAAACAATCCGCTCAAGGAGGATAAGAGCTACATATCAGATCAAAGTAATGCCCATTAGGTCACACAAAGGAGTGCAGCGTGAAACTTTATAAACAACTAACGTTGAGGTCTGCTTTGGTACTTAAGAGCCTGATAAATAACAAGCTAGCAAGGCAGCAACTTGAAACTCAAGCAGATGTACAAATGCCATTCATATGACTGCTACAGGAATATAATCTGCCTGAAAATATTCTATCCAGTGTATCTATCAACCTACACAAACCAAATCAGTTAATTTTCCCTCCATTTTTATTGTAGTTTCAGTAATTCATACAATATGCACATGTCTAATGAAACAGTATTCTGCATCACTACCTTGTATCATTCAACACACTCTGAAAGTTACTCCATTATATCCATCATACTGAACCTACTTCAAGACAAATTACAAACGTTTGCATTTCTGTTCATAAGAATTAAATACAGGAATATAAAATGGCTCATGAGTAGCAGAAGATGAAAAGTGTGGATCAAAATTATTACTTTTTAGAAGTGCTGTTCTCTCTGCTCTTTTAATTTTTTTGTTGTTGGTCTTTTTCAGGAAGACCACTAAGTTATAGACGTGTACTAGAATTTCTAAATAAAATAACTGTGGTACATATTGTTAGGTTTGGTAATGGGTTATTCAATATAGTGATTGTTGAGTACCAACTTAGAGTATCTGCTGCAAGCAGAGAAGTCTAAACATCAGAAAGGCCTCTTATTTGAAGAAGCCCTATAACAACTGTGAATTAATGACCTTATAAAGTCTCTTCCCTGTCAAGAAGCCAACATTAATACCAGAATGGAAACTAGCTGCTGTTAAACTGAGGTCTTTGATACAGCTTATCTTTATAGATAAGGTATGCTAAAACTTCTACTCTGTTTTCAGCCAAAGGAAAGCTTTTCTGAAGACCTTTCCTCCATTAATAGAAGGTACTATAAATAACCTTTACCGCTCCCTGACAGGAGCTTGAACCTACTTCAGCTCATGGCATCAAGCTCTATTCTTACTCACCTTTCAAGTCAACATTTAACTTTGAATTGATTTCACCCTTGGGTTTTCCCCTGTCTGTGTATACAAAGCACTTTTTCACTATCCAGTTTCCTAGTTTACTGGAATCTGAAGACATTATTCACATATAAACACAGCTCACAATTGTGGTGAAATTAAAGCAAACCTCTACAAATGGGCTTTGGTTGTTTTACAACTCTTACTGTCAAAGTCCTAAGTTATCTATCAACCTTCAAACAGGACACAAATAGGATTTTGCTCAGCCTATAGGGTAGCTATAGAACAGTATGTGTATGTCACTTTTACTAAACTGCTTTCTAGTCTCACTTTAGTAAATATTCCAAAAAAAGTAGATGCTAAGCTGAATATTTCCTAAGAAGTGGTGTACAAATTATGCAAATACAGGCGCTAACCCTGGCAACTCTAAACAGAATTAGGATAAATTTTGCAATAATGACAGCACCTATCATCCTATCAATAACACAACTCCAGACTACGAAAGACTGCCATCTAAAGCCTTCATCAATTACTATACATGATAATGAATTAAATGTGAGATTTATTTTATTTTATTTTTTGCTTGTGTTGGGGAACCATAACTGGCAATATGTCCTCTTGCTGGCAATGCTGGCTGGGAATGGGGGAGGAATATCCCTAAACAAAATGTCTCTAACGACCCAGGGGGAAGGTAGGTAGAGTTAATCTATACTAAATCAAAATCTATACTAAAGACATAAGCCGGCTCTTACCTAAAGAAGCCAAGCAAAGGCTTGAAAAGGCGAGACCGGACTTTCCATTAGTTGAGGAGGGGGAATCGTCTCGGCCCCCTCTGATAAGGGGGGAGGTAGCTAAAGTGGGAAACCCTTCAAAATCCATGCTGTCCACATCAGAGAGCCATAGGGGATTTTGGGGAGATGTCAGGGGCAACCCCAAGAATAGAGTCTCACCCTTCCTGATGACGGTCTCATCCTCTGAGGGAGAAAGGGCTGAAGACATTGTAAAAATAATAAAGATAAACGCGATGAAAGTCTCCCTTTGGAGCGCAGTGTACTGCCAAATCCACGACCGCCGGAAGACTGGCTCGGAATCCCTATCGGGGGCATATATGTGCACGCGGAAAAGAGCCACCTAGCGGTCAACTGCCAAAAATGCACCCTGGATATACCCCAGCCGTAGTATGCTGGAATCCGTCCGAGAATGGGGGAGGAATATCCCTAAACAAAATGTCTCTAACGACCCAGGGGGAAGGTAGGTAGAGTTAAGGAGTTTATGTTGTATTAGTTTAGGGATTGAGAAAGGCTGAGAGGGGCTTGGCCTTCAGAATCCCTGTAAGGAAGGGTTAGCTAGCACAGGAGCCAGCAAATCAGTGAACATGGACAACGTAGGAGGCCTTTTAAAAAGTTTGTGCAGTTAGATATAACTGTTCTTGATCTTATGTCTCACTGGGGAAGGAATAGGATAAGGATCGGGTCCAAAGTTTGCCTATGAAGGAAGATAGGAGGGGATCCTGAATAGTTCTGTTAACTGAAATGCTCAAAGTTCTGAGACTGTTAAGTTAGCCAACTTGTAACAATAAAGCGAAGTTCATATTTTGTATAAAAGGGACTGAAGTGCCCGGCAAGGCATGAGGCTAGCCCCAACTGTGATGTCACACTCTGTCATCCTATCTCCCACATTAACTGGTTACTAAATAAAGGAGGTAGGTAACATCACAGAATATTCCGACTAATTCATAGCAGAGCATGGATTAAATCTATGCATACCTATAAATAAGATATTACAGATTGATGGTTCAAGTTTAGGCAAGAATGGTAAAAATATTTCTGAGATAAAGCCTGATTCTTACCCAGCCCTGATCAACAACTCAGAACTATCCGCAGATAACAAAATATCAAACTAAACAAAACAAGAACCAGCATAAAAATTATTTTCCTTATTGCACAATACTACAAATCAGAGACCACTCTACAAAGCTGTTGGGTAGGACAGTTAGGACTGATTAAGCAACAGTATTTTTCACCCAGCAGGTCACTGGTGTATGGAAATTATTACTTGAGAAGATGACTGTCACTAGCCTGGATGGCTTTAAAAAAATGTTAGACAAATTTATGGAGGCCAAGTATGAATGGCCATTAGAATGGATGTCCAGATACTATCTCCAGTTTGGAGAGATAGGCAGGATGCCTCTGACTACCTGTATAGAGTCAAGAACATATGAGGGTTTCAGCATCTGCTTCTGAATGTCCAGAGACAGGTGGTAAGCCACCACATGAGATAGGATGTTGGACTAGAGGAGTTTTGGCCTGATCCACCAGAACTCTGTATTTATCCTTGTCTCTACTTTCTTTATATCCCTTTTGGCCTTTTAAGTCAAATTTTAGACTGCAAGTCCCTTTGTCATCTGTAAAGGTCCAAAACAATGCAAAGAACCAATGAGAATATAATCATGTGCAACCAAGCAGATTATGTGATTGTCAATCTTCAGGGCAGAGCTATGAAACTTGCAGTTCTCCAAGTGCTCCTTATTACAAGTAATCCAAACTTCTTTATGAGTTTAACCTCAAAAAATTCAAATGGGTTCTTCCTTGCACTACAACACAAAGAAAACACAGATGTAAAACCTGGGAAGGCTCAGACTATATCCATTTCAACATAGCATTATACTGTTTTAAGCAGTGAACCATAAATTGGTCTATTCATAATCAATGCATAATCAGAAGCAGACACAAATTTACACTTGGAAAATGTAATAGAAATTCTGATAATGCAGGCAGAAACTTCCTTGTTGCAGGTTTTAAGATTTTTAACATCAAAATCTTGAACTAACTGTGCCTTGGATATAAGAACAAAAAACAAATTCAAGTGAAATGCACCTCCATGCACATGGGGGAGGTTTACCTGTTTGTCCAGTATGCAGCTGCTGACAATGTATGCCTGCAGTTCAAAAGACCTTCCAAAAGTACACCATCAACAGATACACCTACGTGACTAGCACAGTACCTTTCAATCCAAGCCACCTTACGTACAATATTTGTATAATCACATTAAAAGAATTCAACTTAAGTGAAAAGTGGGTTTTTTAAAAAAATTCTATTCAAATTTCATGTAATTTCATAAACTACATGTATATGTGAAATCAACAACAAATATCTGCTACATTACTTTGGAACAATCAAAAGAAAGTCACTGGAACATGACTGAAAACTCCTGCTCTAAATCATTTGGGAAGAAGAAATGGGTTTCTGCCAAACACACATTTCAACCTCATCAAGGAATTTGTTAATTAAGAAACAAATCTCCAATGAGACAAAAACACTAACTATTATAATAACTCCCAGATGTCTAGCTTTCTAAGACATCTTGTATTAGTGACAAAGTAAAAACATATTCCTTAAAACAAAAAATACTTTCATAAGAAACATCTACAGATACTTCATGCAGCAGTTTTCATTTGGACATCCAGTCCAGATGTTATGTATACCTCACCCAGCTGCAATTTAAAGACAGTTCATAGGAAAAAAGGATCCAAACTCTGCTGGCTGTGTTATGATGCTCTAGGGTAATGAAATCTGTACAGAAAATGTTTGAGGGATTCTTTAAGGAGAAAAATATTACTGCACAATTGAGGACAAAGAAGGTTGTCAAAAAAATTTTTAGGAGGGGCTCATAGGAACATATGGAGAATAAAAGGACATAAAATTAAGTTGACATATAACTAGCTGAAAATTGCCGAAGACACAACATTTCCCTGCCAAATGCTACAAGTTCTAAACCTACTATGGGTGGGAATGGGGAGGGAAGAACTGAGTCTATCAACTCATCAAATCTAGATTTTTTTTTCAAAATAGAATGGAATGCATCTAAAAATGGGGTGGAACTGATGCCAACTGAAGAAATAGCTAATCCTATTTGCCGCACCATTACTCATCTCGATCAACTAGAAATGTTTAAGAATCATGCTAATCCAGTTATCTACAACAAGCAGCAAAAATATTTGTTTTAAATTTTGGGGAAGAATGCTATTTAACACCTAGCCTACTTAAGGCACCAATAAAATGTAACAAAAGCAGAAAAGCACAAGATTACTCCAACATTTCAATATTTTAAACAGCTAAGAATTAATTTTCTGTGTTTAAAAATTACTGAAAGACTGATTATTTTCAGTATCACTCCTTATAAAAAGCCTAATGTGGCCTTATGTATAAATTGGCATGACTATCAACTTGGATTAAGTATGTATGTGTATGTGTGTGTGTATACATACGTATATATATATATGTATATGTATGTGTGTGTGTGTGTATGTATATGTCTAACCAATCAACCCTTAGTAATTATTTCAAAGTAAATATTTGACATGGAATGCACTATCATGACGGTCTTACAGTCTCCAGTGCACCTGTCTGTACAGGCACTAACTACACCAACTATTCTGTAAATCGTATCACATTAGCAAAATAGACCAAATGCATTACCAATGTTCAAAATAATACATTGGATAACACTAAATTTGTGCAAACAGCAGGATTCATCACCATATCTGGGTCCCAATGTCTTCAAATATTGTATCAAAAAATTATTAATTAATGGAATCAACAGGAGGGTGAGTTACATTTTTAATTATGTGAAAATAAAAGAGAGTGATCCTGAAAGATTTCTGCTCAGTCCCATGGCAACTAAGCTATGGGGTGCCCCTGGGTTCGATTCTATCCCTCATGTTATTTGACATCTATTTGAAACTGCTGGGACAGATCATAAGGTGGTTTGGCACTGGGTGTCACCAGTATGCTGATGACACCCAGTTCTATTTCTCCTTAGTCAATGGAGTCTGCAGAAGCTATGCAGATGCTGGACCTGTATCTGGAGGCTATAATGGTCTGGATGAGGGCCAATAAACTGAAATTAAACACCAATAAGATGGAGACTCTATAGATTGGTGGTTCCTGGGTCCAAGAATTGTGTAAACAGCCTGTTCTGGATGGGATTGCACTCCCCCCCGACGGAGCAGGTGTGTAGTTTGGGAGTAATCCTGGATCCATCTTTGTCATTAGATGCCCAAGTGGACATGATTGCATGGAATGCTTGATGCCAACTACGGCCTTTCTTAGGCCTGGATAACCTAGCCACAATAGACTCCCTACTAGACTATTGTAATGGACTGCCCTTGAAGAAAACCCGGAAGCAGGACTTAGTTCAAAATGTGGCAGCCCAGCTACTGACTGGTACAACTTATAAGCAGCATATAATGCATGTTTTCAGTACTTGAGGGAACGCCTCCTCTTATATGGACCTACCCAAGGCTTAAGATCTGTTGGAGGGGGGCTCCTCCATGTCCCACCAATTAGAGAAGTCCACTGTGTTTGGACATGGGTGAGGGTCTTCTCAGCTGTGACACTTCATCTTATGGAATGCCCCTCCCTTGGAGGCCAGTTTAGCACCAACTCTTCTAACTTTTAGGCCCCAAGTAAAGGACTGCCTTTTTATGAAAGCCTTTTGGCACTAATTCACTCAAGCAGTATTTTAATTTTAATTTAAACTTTTTAACTGACTATGCTGTTTAATACTATTTAACAAGGTATGTATTTAATGTTTTGCTGTATATGGTGTTTTATTGTAAGCCACCCAGAGATCTTAGGATATAAGGTGTGATATAAATTTTCTAAATAAATAAATATTTTATATTTTCTTTCTTACTGTAACCCATTCTGGGACATTTTAGTGAAGGGCAAGATATACATTTCTTAAATAAGCATTTCACTACTTCAACCAAGATATTCCAGCAGTTCTCAAAGTGCTGAGAAAAAAGGCTATGTCCTTACAAGAACAAACAACGAAGCTGAAGTAAAAACGCAGTATTTTCTCCAGAGAAATGGTTCAGTTCAGAATCGGAATCTCACATTCTTCTGTTGATATTTCTCATACAAATTCTACCCTCATTTTTTCTAGTAACTGACCTAAAAGGATCACTTCTATATTTACAGTAATTACAACAAGGAAGTTTTAAAGTTAATCTGCACTGACTTAATAAGAATCCCTGATCAGTGTTTGCAAGGAATCCACTTTGTGGATCACATAAAAGATCTAAACATAACTAGCTATGATTAACTGTTCTAACCAGGAACATCAGAAACCAGCAAGTAAACGCAAGTCTCTGCCAATAAGACTAAATCCATCTGTAAACATTCATTGCTTGACTTTGCAGTTTTTTAAAACAATTAGATGAATGAAAACAGCTTTCCGTAATCCTACACTTTCTTGATTAGAAATGAAAAATAAAGTCTTAGGAGCAAAAAAGTCAACTCCAAAGCTTTGTTGAATAGAATATGGCTTAAGCCATAAGACAAGGGCAATTTTCTGACTTTAATGTAAATTAGAGGTGGGATGGGAATTCCAGGACCTGACAAAACTACTAAACTGATTTCAAACCACTTTCTTTACTCAATCTAGATGCAGTCAAAATAAAGGAACATAGAAAGCAAACCAAAAACACAGAAGAAATTGTACAATAATGATATCATGAAGTCTGCAACAGTTATCACACACAACCAAGATGTTAAAAGCAGACAAAGGGCACATAAGGTGAAAAGTAACCCAACCTTACTGCCTATTTGAGACCAAATAAAACCATCTTCCACCCATGCATATGGTCTTTGTCAAGAGGGAATTCAAGTTTTATTAAAAATTAACTGAAAGAATCCTTTTTCCTCCTTCCCTCACCTCACCTTCATACAGTAGTATGCTACTTCTGCATTGGCACAGCTTTCAAAAAGGTGAAATTATTCTTGAAGAACAATACAATAAACCTGTCTAGAAGTAAATGCTCTTTCAAGGTACACTCAGCTGTCCTAGAGGACAAACTCTACCCAAACACTGTTCTGAATATAAGAAGTATAACTCTCTAAAACTGTCAAAACAGTTGTTTCTGATAAATACTTTAAACACCTGAAAAAAAGGCAAACAGGAAACATTATTATGACAATTATACCTCCTAGTGATTCTCAACTTGGGGTATATGTACCCCCACCAGTACCAATCAGGACATTCAGGAATATACAAAAAAAATTAAATGGCAGAAAAAGTCAAATGTATCTTGTCTTACCCTATTGATGTAAGTCAAAACTTGGGGGATTAACTGGACATCATAAATAATGGCAGAGTAGTTTTCCATCATTATGTAGCCCGTTTCTCACTTTATTTTGGTGGATGGCGGGGAATCCCCCCCCAAAAAAAACAATGTGTTGTGAATATACCACTATAGTGTACTTGCTTAGCAGTGCACCTGCCACAGGCTTCGCTTTCACCTTCTTTAGCTTCGCAAATATTCAAGTGCTGTCATACCAGCAACAATGTATACATAAGGTGACACCTCAGTCAGTCCTGTGAGCAGTATTCAATGAGTGAGTTCCTCTGAGTATTTTCTAGGGCTCTTCTGCTAATATGAAAGGTACAATTTAGGGAAATGGGTTGCCAAGGAATACACAAGTGAATAACGTTTGGGAACCACTGCTCTAAGCACATGTCCTGTTTATATATACTGAAGGCACTGAAAATGATTTAGAACTCTGCCGAGGAATCTTCTCTGACCTGAGGGGCACATTCCCTCATAAGCAACCTTCTGGGGGTCATACACACTGCAAGGCAAAGACAATATCAAACAGCATGCAATAAATGTAACTGTTGCTCTTATACAGTAGGATACATTCCAGCAACACTGGCAGTCAGGACTTTAGCTAAGCCCCTCTCCCTATCTAGTCAAGCCAAGATGCATCAGTGCAATTCAAAGATACATTGCAACAAGTAAAAACACTTAAGTAGAATACAAAGTAAGGAGTACAATAGGGAAGAGCCCTGAGAGAGGGAGAGAGAGAGAGAAGGACTGACAGGGCTGTACTCAGTCCTACCCCTAGCATTTTCTGACATGATTTTAAAATACAGGTATAGCTATATAAACACCACCAAGAATTTCTAGCATTTAAACAGATATCTAAAGAACTTTAAAATAACTAACCTAATGTTTGAAGAAATATGAACTTTTAGTACTCCAAGTTTCAACATCGTGCTTATTGTAATTTCATGCTTTGCTATGATGCTGTACCAAAGCAAATATAATTAAGACCTGACAAAAACTGCTATTGCAATTGCTTCTGCTATACATTTCCAGTGCAATCCAAACTGCTGAAGAAAGTGTGGACAAGGTGAAAAATTACCACAAAAGCACTAGCAGACTTCTACCATCCAATCACTGCATGCCATATTATGAAAAACTATCCCCAAAAGTTCCTAGAACCAGCACCAGAATCGTCCCCCTTGGCTAAATCTACTGATAGAAAGGCCAAGAACATTTTCAAGATATAGACAGAGCATTACAACAGCCACCCTATCAAAACCCTAAACTGCTAAAAGTCTGCTTTTATACCCTGCTTTTCTCACCCATTTAAGGAGACTTAAAGTGTTTGACCAAGCTTTCTATTCTTCTCCCCACAACAAACACCCTGTGAAGTGGGTGGGGCTGCGGGAGCTCAGCCCAAGGTCACCCAGCTGGCTTCATGGCAGAGTGTGGACTCAAACTGCCTAACTACGAGATATGAGTCCGGCACTCTGACCACAAACCCAAACTCTAAGCACAAACTGTCTGAGCCAACAAAAAGTGTGGCACTGGAAAATCGCTTGGCTTTGACAAAACACGTCACAATTCCCAAGGAGACAACTGGAATTGTCTCCATGAGACTGGCTGTAGTGCACAAAGGCTAGGACACGTGGGGATGGATTCCTCTTTCACATCTAGGCAGGTAAGGAATGTGTGGGGATGCATTCCTTCCTGCCTAGGTGCGAAAGGGGAATCCGTCCCCACATAGCCTAGCCTGAAAAGGCCAGCACGGGGGTGGGACTCTCCTCCCAGGCCTGCCGCCATTGGGTCGAATTCAACCCAGGGGTGGGCAAGCTGGTCCCATCCCTTTCCCGGGTTCCTGCAGGCTCTAGGTGACCCAATCGGGTGAGTTATAGCCTGCAAGAACCCACTCCAGGCACACACCCCGGGCACCCCCCACTCCGAGCTGGAGCCGAGCAGGGAGGCATGCATGTGCGAGACTTACCTCATCGCCGCGGGGTTCAAAGTGGTGGGCCAACCATCAGCACTGTGCATCTGCACGCACCACTGGCTCTGACTGGCCAGTTACCCACGCCTGCACAGAATGGCCAGTTCAATGCGAGACATTCTGCGCAGGCGTGGGTAGCTGGCCAATCAAAGCTGGTGGTGCACGCAGACACACAACGCCACCAGCTTGGCCAGCCACTTCAAACCCGGTGGCACCGAGGTAAGTCCCTCATGGAGGGGTGCCCCAAAACCCAAAGCTCTGAAGCCTGTGCACAATCTCCGAAGCCAGTTCCAAAGAACAGCACAGTCTCCAAAGAGGACCCCATGTGAGAGCAATGCCAATCCTACAGACCTTTGTCTAAGGCTCCAGAGAATCTTCAAAGTTTGCAGATCGCTCCAGAGAATCTACAAAGCTTATGACAAAGAATCTTCAAAGAATCTTTGAAGAATCTCCGGAGTGTCTACAGAGATTGCACCCCCTGTCCCCCCAAAAACCTGGGGTGACGGATAGGTCCCACATGGATTGATCCAGACTCGGCACATGGGTGCGCCAGTGTTTCCACTGCAGGCAGGCTAGCATCCATTGCTATCAGGTGCTGCACTGCTCGTGGGGACACACCAGGTACCTCCCTTAATCCGGATCTACTAGATCCGGATTAGCTGATGGGCCCATTCCTTAGATCCAGATCATCTTAGATCCAGATTATGGGTGTTTTTCCACTGCAGCCCTTAGATCTGGATCTAAGAAGATCCGGATCTAAGGAATGGGTACATTTCTTAATCCGGATCTAGTAGATTTAGTAAGGATTGGGTACATTTCTTAATCCAGATCTAGTAGATCCGGATTAAGGGAAGCACCCAATGTGTTTCCACAGGAGGTGTAGCACCCATTAGAAATGGGTGCTAACACCCCTGCTGTGGAAACAGCTTTGCACCCATCTGGGGAATCCGGATCAACCCCCAGGTGTTTTGGGGGGCGGGGGGGGCAGTCTTCGAAGCAACTTCGAAGTGATTTTGAAGTGAATGTGAAGTCAACTTCGAAGTGACTTCGAAGCCAATGTTGGGGTAGGGGTCAAAGGTGCATCCCGTCTCCCTAGCCTCCTTTGGACCCCATTGCCTGTTTCCAGTGGAAACAGGCTCCCTTTAATCCAGATTTTCTGCTGGAAGACCCCATTGTAGACCCCATTAATGGGGTCTACAGAAAATCCGGATTAAAGGCCAAAAAGATCCGGATTTCCCCCACGGCAGTGGAAACAATCGGGTTCAAAATGGTTGCCATAGTGGAAATGGGATCATCCGGCTCACAGCCAAAAGGTACAAAAATGGGTGCAAAAATGAGTACAATTGACAGTGGAAAAACACCCTATGAGAGGTCAGTGGAAAGCCCTGCTGAGAATTGCTAACTAGCACAGACATTTACTCTAAAATCTACTGCAATCCCATGTTTTGCTTACTCTTGGAACAATGCTTTAAATCAAGGGTCCTCAAACTACGGCCCCCGGGCCACATGCGGTCCTCCGAGGACATTTATCCGGCCCGCCAGGTGTTTTTGCCGCTGTTGCCTGTCCTGCTATGAATTTATTCATAGGTTTTTTTAAACTATATTCCGGCCCTCCAATGCTCTGAGGGACAGTGAACTGGCCCCCTGTTTAAAAAGTTTGAGGGCCCCTGCTTTAAATAAACTGTGTCACATTTCACCTAAGTTTTCGGTTGCCTTAGTGACTCAAGCTGATCTCTTTCTCAGTTCCTGTCCCAAACCCTTTTCAAGTACAAGACTGGGAGGCCTTTTCCACTAGCCAAGGATAACAGAGGTGTTGAGGCAAGATCTTAGTCTTTATATTGAGACTTAGTGGGCTTTCCTTAATATAGCATCATTATTCTTATATACAAACAAATGCTTTAAGTTTACGTTCTACTTCCTCTGGTCATTTTTCTGATCTTACAGCTTACACCAACAACCATACAAACCTTTACATTGTATGATTTCGTCTCAAATACCTTTGTGTGTGTGTCAGTAATATTGTCTCTAAGAATGGTACTGTGTATCTGTGATCAGTCTAAGCATTGAGAATTTGCTAAGATCCCTTATAGATTTACACCTTTGAGCAAGTACTGGGCTTTATATTTACTTTATATTATTTATATTTATATCCCACCCTATACCTGTAGGTCTCAAGGCGGGTTACAAGTTTTAAAACAGATTAAAACAATGATATCCATAAAAATCCAGCATATTTAAGAATGTATACCAAATATTAAAATACATATATTAATGCTAAATTCCTTCAGTAAATCACATTATCAACCCTGCTGGCAAAAGAGACACTGTATAAGAGATGTCATATTTTGCCAACCGTGTAAAAGCAAAATTATGTTACACAAAACCATGTCATACAAAGGTACATGGATACTTTTTAAGACTGCAGTTAAAAGCAAGACAATTTTGTACTGTAACTGTAAGGATTAAGGAGCAGTTGAGAGCATAATATTCTGACATCTTCAAAGTTAGAGAGGATGGGTTCGAAAAGAGGCCCTCCTTTCGAAGCACACCAGAGTATTAATCCCTGTAGCATGAAAAGGCATGCATGCCTACTCAAGTTTTGTTTTCTACTTGGGGAAAGCTTGAATCAAGTTTTTATGTAACTGATATATATGATTTTATGTACATTACTTCAAATATTTTTAATGCAAAGCAGTATATAAAATAAGAAAGGAAATAATATAAGTATTGTGGGAAAGGAAATCTTTAACCATTTAATTCCCACCTCAAGTCCAAGTTTCTACAAAATGACTTAAAAGACAGTTAGGTGTAGTTAATATCCTTGCCCACAGGAAGACTATGCTCTGAACAAAACTTGTAATATTTTAATTCCACATTCCAGGTAAACCAATTCAGCAACACTCTTAAAATAATTTAACAACTCTACGATTCAGTTGCATTCACCTTTTAAATAACTAAAACCTACCACAAATTCTGGTGTACTATTATTAACAAAAGAAGAAACAAAGCCCTTGTTACTAAAAAAGAAATTTTATTGACAGGTAAAGCCACAGCATTTTTTTTTACTCTTAAAGACTCATCAGTAAATTTAGAAAATACACAATACCATCTATAATCTTGTGTGCACTTCTTTTGAGAGCTTCATGTGTCTTTGTGTCTCTGCGTCTATACACAAAGTATAAAAGTGTACTGTACTAAATTCAAGATTTAGAAAACAAAGCATTCTGGACAGATGCCTCAGAATTTAGAGATGTTACCATTCAAAGGGAAATCTCAGCAGACTGCATCACGGCAACAACAGATGGGCAACTCAATCTGCAAACATATGAAAAGAAGAGAGCCAAAAATGGCAACAACAAAAAATTCTATTTTCCCATATCCTACGCCTACCTACACTTATTATGACTAAATCTGTTACACTTTACATAGTGATCCTCTAACATACCATTTTACGTCCAAATGAAAATTTTGGAAATCCACTGTAAAACTAAAGCATTGCTACTTAAATTTCAGTAAAAGAATAAAGATGTACAAAAGACTATCTAGTTCTAGTCGTTCATAACGTTTGAACATAAGATTCAAACCTGCTAGAAGCAAACACCAGCTTAACTGTTTCACAGCATCGTAAAGGGTTTCACTTTGACATATTTAAATCTGGGGCAATTTCCAGACCAACTATGACACAAATACTACACAAATACAACACACCCTTCTCATGCAGAATCTTAGCAGCAGCTGCTGCCTTGAGCAAAAGAACATGACAGCCATGAGGGCACAAACCACCCGCGCTTTCCTTGGCGAAACACGTCAACAGCAGCACAAGAACATAAATGCAACCAAGTCCTTCTCTTATACTACTGGGACACTTCTCCAAAAAGGTGACAAAAATTGCAACTGGGAAGCTAACAGACCAACAGAGGCTCTGCAAAAGACCTTTTCCGCAAAGGCAGGCAGGCAGGCAGGCAGATTTTTTAAAGGTGTATTTCGTGTTTGTTTTGAATGTGGATGTCCTGCCAGTTTGCCTTCACCTCACCTCAATCACGGCCCCTATTGTAAACCAGGGGGATGCGAGGGAGGAGGAGGAGGAAGAACTGCCCTGGGAGCGCCTCACCTGGGAGAGCTGCCTCGGGTTGGGGCAGCCGAAGAGCGCGGAACTGGAGCTGAAGCTGATGGCCCCCCTGCGGCTGAGGACGTGCTGCGGGACCGGCCTGTCCAGAGGCAGCACCGGCAGTTGGTAACATATTTCCATTGAAATGGAGGCAGCACTGCCGCCGCCAGCAGTACTTCGTCTTCGGGGGCGACGACAAAAGGCAGGCCAAGCGCCGCTGGGGAGGGGGGGGGCGAGGCCCAACCCACCGTTTCCACCTGCCTCGCCGGGCGGCTGGTCGGGAACAGCGGCGGCGGCGGCGTAACCCTGGGCTCCCCTCGCTCCGCCACCAAGGCTCGGTCGCCGCTCGGTGAGGCTTCTGCCCCGGAGGCGTCGCAGTTCCACGGAAGGCGGAGGCAGGCAGGCAGGCAAAGAAGGAAGCCGCAGCGGCCGGCGGGGGGCCCCCAGCTCGAGGAGGAGGGCCGAGTCCCCCGGTCAGCCACACAGCAGCCGCAGGGCTACCCGCCGCGTGCCGCCGCTCATTGGCGTCGGCGAGCGGGCCCAGGTGGCGTCGGCGGCTGTTGTTGCTCCTGCTACTACGGAGGCGGCGGGTCGTCGGGCTGATTCGGCGGAGACACAGCTCGGCTCTCGCTGCGGCAGCGCTGCCGCTATTGTCCGGCTCGCTCGGCACGAGGCGCGGCCCCGCGCGGGAGGGGAGGGGCCAGCCAGGTAGTGGTGGCGGTTGGTTGCGATGGTGCTGTTGCTGCTGCTGCTGCGGCAAGGAGGGAAGGAGGGGGGGAAGAAAAAGAGGAAGAGGCGGCAAGGATGGCAAAGAAGGTACTAAGAGAGCTGCGCGTGCAGGACACCGCCTTCAGCCCGCACCGCAAACACCCCCCCCCCCCCTCCTTTACCAACGAACGAGCACGCGGCGGCGACGGCCAAGAAATAACGCAGCGACAGACAGCCCCCGTGGGCGTTCCTAAGCGCCGCGGGAACGCCGACGGAGCACGACGTCCTTACGTCATGATCTCGACCTCCTCCTCCCCCCCCCCCCTTAGATGCTCCTTCCTCTAAGACAGAGTGAGAAAGATGACCTGAGGACCTCGGGCTGCCTTGTCAATAAGACCTTTCGCGAGGCCCCGGCCTGGTTTTAGTGTTTAAGCGAGTCCCGTGTCTTTCCTGTTCATACGTTCCCTTTCGGCTGAAGCCCGTGAAAGAGAAAAACCCTGTTGCTTCAGTAGAAAAGCTGCAATCCTAATCTCATGGGGGTTGGAGAGAGACTGTGGAGGAAAATGGGACCTCTTACGCTTCGAATTGCCCTTCCAGTCTAAATAGAGGCCTCGGCTTGCTGTTACTTTGCCTATTTGTTGCTGTGACAAAAATGCAAAAAAGCGAGTTCTGGAAAAGCAAAATAAGCAAAAAACTTTCCCCCCCTTTTATTATTATTATTTGTTTCATAAAAGTTTCTACAATTTTATCGAATTTAAGGATGGATAAACTAATCCTGCTCCTTCAGTGCAGTTTCAAAAGCTCTGGGACATTATTTTGATTTACGGTAATAGAGCAGGTGAGCGAGAGAGATTGATCTGAGGGCTGTCCCTCCCCTGCCCACTTTTGACTGAAACTGTATCCCACTCATGTCCCTCCCATAGATTACCCTAAAATAATGTAGATTTCATGGGGAGGAAGGTGCAATCTTTGTCCTCCAAAGAGATAGGAATTGATTTCGAAACAGCACCAACTCCTTTGAAGTATTCTGTATTCATTTTACTTCTCCCCTATTTACTTTTATCTTGCAAATTAAATGGGGTTTATTTCCAAGTATGCATAGAACTGCAGCTGTTCTAAATATGCTTATTAGTATTTAAGCTTATTCCACACACTGAGATTTCTTTTTAAATGCACGTGATGGTATCTCATAGTCTTATCTTAAGACTGATACTGTTCTTTCAACTCCTTTCTGAAGCAGTCATTACTTAAATAAAATTAGGTTTAAAGTTATTTATTGGATTGTTGCTTCAGGCAACCATATTTCTTTGTCTAAAGCATGTCCATTTGGCTCCTTTCAGTCCACCAAGCTATCCAAAATTTCTTTGTCAACATCCAGTCAAGTGTCCTAAAACGAATTGTTTATTAAGACAAGAAAGGTAGATTAAAAAAAAAACAAAGTAAATTGAAGATAGCTTAAGAAGGTGACTGTTGCATTTTTAGTTTTGTTTTGCTTTACAAAATTAAAGGACATTCAACAACCTGCAAAACCCGTTTGGCCTAAAAGGGTTAGCTCAAGAAATCTGTGTTGCAAGCCATAAAAATTTCTACAGGACAATGCAGTTCTAAAAAACTATAGTGTGACAAAAAAAAAAGCAAGATTTGTGGGAAAGAGTTCCATGACTTCAGTTGACAGGGTGTTTTTCCACTGTCACTAAAAGTACCCATTAAGTACCCATTAATGGGTACGAAATAGCATTTTTGTACCCGTTAATGGGTACTTAATGGGTACTTCTAGTGACAGTGGTAAAACACCCTTAATCCACCTTTGGCTCTCTTGAGCATAATTTCATATACTTAAGAAATCTGTTACTATTTACTGATAGTGCCATATACAGTGGTACCTCGACATACAAGTGCCCTGACATACAAGTGTTTTGAGATACAAGCCACCGAGCGAGTGATATTTTGCTTTGAGATGAGAGCAAGATTTGAGATAAGAGTATGTAAATACAGTACAGTACATAACAAAAACAACTGAGGTGGTGTTTTGGGAGCTGGAATGGATTAATGGGAAAATTGCTTTGAGATACGAGTGATTTGACATAAGAGCAAGGTTACGGAACGAATTAAACTCGTATGTCAAGGTACCACTGTAAATAATTAATAATAAAACAAGCAATACTAAACTTACTATTTATTATTGACATTTCTATCCCACCCAATACCTGAAGGTCTCTGGGCGGATAACAACCATTAAAACAATAGATTAAAAACAGAATATACATTAAAAGCACTTTCAAAATACAACAAATCTAAAACAATACACTCCATGTTTAAAATAATAGAATCTGTACTGGGAGGGGAAATATAATCCCCTCACCCAAAGGCCAAGGCAAAGAAGTGTGTCTTCACCGCCTTCCTAAATATATATAAGGAAGGGGCATGGCGCACCTCGAGGGGGAAACTATTCCATACTCTGGGAGCCATCACCAAAAAGGTTCCCGGATGCACGCCAGCCTCACTACTGAAGGTCAACTTGCAGCACCTGTTCCCTGCATTCCTCCAAAAAAGACACAAAGCTGGCTTACAAAATATTTAAAATAATAAAATTCAGTAAAGAACAAAAGAAAAAGAGGATGAGCAGGTACTCAATTACCAAACATTTTTGTCATGCATCAAGTTCCACTGTCAAGGTATTGTACAGGCATTTTAACCTGAGTGTTGTAATATGTGGTAGTTCTTTCAAGGACATTCTAGCAGTTTCTCTAACCTAGTATGTTCTTCTTGCTGGGTGCCATCTTCTGTTTCTCCAGTCTTGCCAAATGTAATCATTTTTTCTAGTCATTCATTTGTAGCAGTGTACAAAGATTTGCCCTACTCCAAAAACTAATATTACTTATTAGAGATGTTGGTGTTTCAGAAACATCAGGGAAAGTGAAACTAATAACTATAAAGTGAAGTGCAAACCCCTGCAACTGATCCCTGCTGGCACTAGATAACACTGTAGACAGTAAGGATCCAACTGAACTGCCTCAGATCCCGAACCATCTCAAGGCATTGAGCCAGTTTGTATCCTTCGGCCTTCTTTCTGCACTTGGCCTTACTCTGGAACATATCCCAGAATAGGGACCTGCTATACTAGTGCAAACTATGGAAGACCCTAGGTGAGGCCTGCCATGGTCTACATTAGCTTGCAACCAGGAAAGTGCTGTCCTGAAATATATTCCAGAATTGTCAGGAATAGGTTGCGAGGACTTTACACTTCATATTTTTCACCATTAGTTTCACTTCCCTGCAGTTTTTAAATGACAAAAACCCCAATAAGTGCTTTTTGAAGGAGGTAATAATGATTTATGATTTTTATTTTTAGGCTTGCCCCCACAAGATAATAACTTTACTGTAGTCTATTATCATTCATGAGGGTTAAATTCCTGAAAATGTGACCCTTCCCTTTCATTTTAGCATTACCAGATTCATGGGTCGATATGGCAGGCAGATTTTCTTTGCAATCCTGGAGGTGAGCCAGGCATCTTTCTGCTGCTGTCTTGTCTGCAAACACAGTCTCTCCTGAAACCTTTGAATTTTGCAAATCGGTTGCTTCATAAAGCCAGCCTTTGCTGGTAAGAAACTTACTGGCTAAATCCTGACCTGCTGTAGATTCGTTGAGCCTTCTGGTGGTCTCCAAAGATTTTAGAGGAATGTTTCTTTTATTTTGATCCAAAAGCCAAGTGTTCAAGCCCCCCTCCACACAAGGATGCCTCAGACACCTTATTTTCTTAATGATCCAGAAATGCCACCAACTACATTTGTTCAGATGCTGCTCCTTTTTTGATGGAACAAACATCAACTCATTTACCTCAAATGCTTGCTCCTTAACACAGTTCCTATAGTTCTCATAAGAATAATTAGGGACTTTTATCTTCTCATCTAGGAACTTGACATTTAGCGAAAAGCTCCCCTTTTTCTAAAAACGTTCACATCATAACAAGTAGACACAAAAAAACACCCAGGCAAACAGCATAACAAAGTACAGTCAAATAACATATCACAGGACAACAGAAGACGAAGACTTCTCTGTGATGGTACCCACCCTCTGGAATAGTCTCCCTTGTGATATTCATAGGCTGCCCACACATTTTGTTTTTTTGGGATCAATGAAGTCATCTTTTTACCAAGCCCTTCCCAAAGTAAATGTTGTTTGCCCATCATTGATTTTAATCATATTTTTATATGATTTTTGCTGTTTTTATTCTTTGTAAACCACTTTGAGATTATGTTTTAATGAGAAGTGGTGTACAAATATTTTAAATAAATAAAAAAGCACAGAGAAGTAGCAAAAACAGATAAGACAGCAAAACAGACACCAGAACTTGTTCACTCAAAGCTTGACTAAGGTGCCCTAATTCATTGTAGGGGCTCCAATTGATACTTTTGTGGGGGCAGTTGATATAGTGTGGGAAGTAATTTGTAGGAGGCTTGAATCAACAAATCACATAAGAGTTCATTATATCAAAGGGCTCTGATCAGCAATCCCACCTGTCCCCAGCTGCTAAACTAAGTTCTACTGACCCTTCACCTCTCCCAGTAATCTGCCTTTTATCCTCTTAACAGATTCTGATTCCTGTCGTGCAGATTGGCACATGTCATCAAGCACAACCCTTGTCATCATGCACTATAGCCCTGCACATGAAGGTTCTAAAACAGCTGCCTGACCACACTCAGTTCTTGAACATGACTTCCCACTCAAGAACTTTCAGAGAAGGCTGGGGCTGTGAATTAAAAGCTCCTACAGTCCTCCACCAAAGAATGAACAACAATTTGGCACATTCTTAATCAAGTCATGTCTCTCCAAAAACCAGCTCACTTGGAAGAGCCAGCATGTAGACACTAGTATTCGCACTCCACCTCTGATTTGCATTTGGAATCCTCTAGTGTGCAGATGTTACCGCCTCTAAGCCATTTTGACCACTTTTGATTTTTTTTACTGCTTGTAGATGGAGCCTAGCACATTGTAAACTCTCAAAATAAACAAACTAGATTACTGGCTTTGTGTTATGAAATTATATTGTATGTTGTTTTTTAATTTTTAAAATAAAGTTTGAACATACAGAAGAACGCAAGCAAGAAACTGGTTACATATAATTTATTTTGATCATTAGTCTTTGTGTAAGCCCATTTAAAATGGGCATCAATAAGTTACACACTCAAATGATAGAAGTGTAAGTAGCTCTTCATTCCACTGTTCTACCAGGACTGTATTCTGGTCTTTCCAATATTTAAATGAGATTTAAAAAAATCATCCATTAGTCAATTTCCAAAGTGCATAAGCATAAATCAACAAAATATGAACGTTAAAAAATATGAAAGGTTCCTCCTACATATGGTATGTATGTCTGATAACTTCCGGGGGGGGGGGGGGGAACACTTTAAAACATTGACAAAACATATCCCTAAAGGAGGCATTACTTTAATGACAGCTCCCAAACTTAGATGTTTCAGCAGTAACTTTATTGAACAAGGATTGTAGCATCCAGTAAATTGGGGAGGGGAAGATTCTGGATAAGACAAATGGCTAAAAATAAAAATATGAATGTTGAAGACAGAACAGGTTTCCTTCCCATTGTTTAGCCCAAGTAGAAAAGTTCAGCTCTTATTCACTGATTTATCACACTACATGTGTCAATCACATCCAATAATATTACTAAAGTTTAAGGCTGCGTTCCCATGCAATAATAAGTCTGCTGAAAATCTTCTTTTGCCACGGAGCGGTCCCATGCACGGCTTTAATCCGGGTTTCCAGCGCCGCTAATGGGGGAAACCCGCTTTAAAAAAAATACCTGTTTAAAGCAGTACTTTCTGGAAGACGTGGGTTTTCAGCGCAACATTTTCCATGGGATCGCTCCGTGGCAAAAGGGGCGGGGATTCTCTCCCAGGTGGGAATTGCCGGCCAGAGAGATCATCTCTGGGCGCGTCTTCATGGCATGTGTTATTTCAGTTTAAAGAATTCGAAATAAAAGAAACGAAACAAAGCTGTCCAGACGACTTGCAAGTTGATCCGGTTCCGATGGCAGCCTTAACGCGGAATCAATACTCGGAGTCCACATGGCAGCATTGTCCTCCTGCCCATTGCCCACACTCTCTCCTGTGATTGGTTTTCCCTGCCAGGATCCCACCCTCCCTTCTCTTTGCGTCATGCTCCGCCGTGAATTCCCTGCCCAATCCACCCTCCCCTTTCCCAGCAGCAGCAGCAGCAGCATCCATCCATCCATCCATCCACCCATCCATCCATCCATCCATCCATCCATCCATCCATCCATCCATCCATCCATCCATCCATCCATCCATCCATCCATCCATCCATCCATTCATCCAGGCGCTGCGGCGCTGCGGCGCTAGCGGCTTCTCCCTGGGGCTCCGCCGCCGCTTTTCCCCCGCTTTGCCGCCACTTTGCCCCGCAGAGGAGGAGAGCCAAGGGGTGGATAAGAGGGCGAAGGGGGCTCCTCGCTTGCTCTTCCCCCCGTGGCCGGGAAGGAACTCTGCCCCCCCACCTCACAGGGACCGAAGCTGGATTAAAACCTTGGCTTGTGGTCACACCTAAGGTTTAATCTAGCTTCACTCCACCTTCAGAGTGAGAGAACACATCAGCAAAGTGACCAGTAGTTTTCTTTCCACATTATCTAGTCTAAAGGTGGATTTTCTGAGTTATTAACCCTGAAAGAAAACCAGCTTGTCAGTTTGCTGGTGTATTCTCTCACTCTGAAAGTGAACTGAAACTGGATTAAACCTTAGGTGTGACCACAGAGGGGCTCAAAGCGGTTGACATTCTGTTTTCACCCTTCAAGGGACTAAGTGGCTGACAAGCCTTCTCACCCTTAAGGGGGCTGAAAGCGACTGTTCCGAACCTTCAAAGGTCTGAAATTGCGCAAAATTGCAACATTGTTTTTAAGGTGTAAAGTGCTTAGATTGATACAGTGTTTCAGCTTTAAGGACTGGAGGTTTATAGTGGGTGTTTGAGGGTGGATTTTTTCAATGAAGGAAACCCTAAACATGACGTGCTTCTAATACGTTCAGCCATTGGTTACAGTGCGATTGGGGGGGCGGGACAGCCTTAACACTGAATCTCATCCCGGAACGATACTGTCCACACAGTTAAAAAGGAAACATGTATCGACGCACGATCCGGAGTGAGACCTGTTGAGATCAGGATTTATTTCTAATCGGGATAACGTCCTTTAACACGGAAATACCGTGTTAATCCGAAGTGCCGTCTGAACTGCGCGAACTCAAAACGTTTTGAATTCGAGATAACTATGCCATGAAGACGCACCCTCTCTCTCTCTGTCTCTCTTTTGCCTGTCATCCAGCCAGCGATCTATGCAAACAGCGATCTAGGCAGGCATTTTCTCTTTGCTGTTTCTCTTTCCAATCCCAAAGAGAAACAGCAAAGATACATTGTGATGAATTGCTTCCACGAAAGTGAAAGTGTAAAAGAGCTGGCTGGGTGGAGATCTCTCTGGAATCAGGAGATGACCAGGGCTATTGACATGATCGCTCCCAAGTGCCCTCGGCATGCTTGTGGAGCCCGAAAAGCTCCTTGGTACTCCATGGAACTACGGGCTCTGAAACAGGAAGGTCAACGGCTAGAGTGCAGGTGGCGTAAATCCAGCTGTGAATCTGACCGAACACAGGTTAGAGCACACTATTGTGCCTACCATGTGGCGGTGACGGCGGCGAAAAAGAATTTTTTCTCCGCCACCATTGCGTCCTCAAGTAGCCGTCCAGCAGAGCTTTTCAGAGCAGTGAATGGCCTCATAAAACCAAGCTCAAAGAAGCATGAGCCAGGGCCAAGTAATATCTGCTGTGACAAATTCGCTAAGCACTTTGAGGACAAAGTCGCCCAGATTCGTAGGGGATTAGATGTCACAATTGGACATAGCCCAAATGAGGCGTCCAGAGAACTGTCTGGTCCTGTTTGGTTGGATCAGTTTCAATTGCTGCAGCCTGAGGATGTGGACAAGCTGCTTGCAGGGGTGACACACCAAGCCCTTTTGGGTGACACACCTGGTCACCCTGGCACCTGGGCATGTAGTGCTTGCTTGTTCTTGAAGTGTACGAAATCCCAACTTTCAATTGAAGATTTAGCAAACGAAATTCAGCCACAAAAGTCACTAATGTAAAGAATTATTTGTTTTTGCTTTTAATACATATATCAAAAATATAACTTTTTTACTAGAGCTACAAACATCACAAAATCATTGATATTTCTAGATGTGACACAGCACCCGAGTTAAGCTAGGTTTTTTTGTGAATTTTGACACACCGAGCTCAAAAGGTTCGCCATAACTGATCTAGACCCATTTCAATCTGGCTTCAGACCCGGTTATGGCACGGAAACCGCCTTGGTCGCCCTGGTTGATGACCTTATCCGGGAGAGAGACAGGGGGAATGCTACCCTGTTGGTTCTCCTGGACCTCTCAGCGGCTTTTGATACCATTGACCATGGTATCCTTTTGGAGAGACTATGGAGTTTAGGAGTGGGAGGCAATGCTTGGCACTGGATCTACTCCTATCTCCAGAACAGATCTCAGATAGTGGCTATGGGAGACACTGTTTCGACACCCTGGGAACTCACTTGTGGGGTTCCTCAGGGGTCGATCTTATCTCCCATGCTATTTAACATCTATATGAAGCCGTTGGGAGAGGTCATCCAGAGATTTGGAGTGAGGTGTCATCAGTATGCAGATGATACCCAGCTCTATCTCTCTGTACCATCTGAATCAGGAGAGGCGGTGGAAGTGCTTGACAGGTGTCTGGAGGCAGTAATGGGCTGGATGAGGGTGAATAAATTGAAACTGAATCCAGACAAGACAGAGGTGCTGTGTGTCACAGGGTCTCGGGTCCAGGTAGTTGGGAGATACCCTGTCCTTGATGGGGTTGCAATACCCTGGAAGGGACAGGTGCATAACTTGGGGGTACTCCTGGACTCTGCGCTAACACTTGAAGCTCAGGTGGAGGCCGTGGCCAGGAGTGCCTATTCTCAACTACGGCTAGTCCGTCAACTGAAGCCTCTTCTGGATAGAGACGACTTGGCCACAGTTATCCATGCTCTGGTAACCTCTAGATTGGACTACTGTAATGCTCTCTACATGGGGCTGCCCTTGAAGACGGTTTGGAAGTTGCAGCTAGTGCAAAATGCAGCCGCTAGAGTGCTGACCGGAACATCTAGCCGGATGCACATCACGCCGGTTCTAAAAGAATTGCACTGGCTGCCAAGTCACTACCGAGCCCAATTCAAGGTTTTGACTTTGACTTATAAGGCCCTAAATGACTTGGGCCCCAAATATCTGAAGGAACGCCTACTCCCGTATCGACCTGCCCGTGCCCTCCTGGTTGTCCCACCACCTTCAGTAGTGAGGTTGGTGGGCACCTGGGAGAGAGCCTTCTCTGTGATGGCCCCTAGACTATGGAATAGCCTCCCCCTTGAGGTGCGTCTTGCCCCTTCCTTATATATATTCAGGAGGGCGGTGAAGACGCACTTCTTTGCCCTGGCCTTTGGCTGAGTTGATTATATTTCCCACCCAGGCCACACACTATCATTTTAAACATAATGTGTATTGTTTTAAAGTTGTTAAATTTTTAAAGTTTTTAAATGTAAAATTCTGTTTTAATCTGTTGTTGAAGGTTGTAACCTGCCCAGAGACCTTCGGGTATGGGGCGGGATATAAATGTAAATAAATAAATAAATAAATAAATAAATAAATAAATAAATAAATAAATAAATAAATAAATAAATAAATAAATAAATAAATAAATAAATAAATAAATAAATAAATAAATAAATAAATAAAGAGTGCCGGCTGCAGTCTTTGCAAGCAGGGGAGACGAACAGAGAAGTTTTAAATTTTTCTTTTGGTCTTTTTGAAGGAAAGGATTGCAGGATCGCTGGCTGGAGGGGAGGCGTTTTGGCAGCTGGAAATTCCTTCCGCCCGATCACCCAATGAAACAGCGAGGGGCGGGGAGAAAAAGATGCGGGTAAACAAAACACGCTTCCTTGGGGACGGTCCGTTCATTTTAAATGCGTGTTTTGCTTACCCCCTTGGGAACGCTTAAATCCAGATTGAACCCGCTTTTCTTTAATCCACTCCAGTGGAGGGGCAATAGAGATACAAATTAGTACCATGGGAACACACCCTAAGTGTTGACTTTTTTGAGAACTATACTTTGTATGTACCATTTAAAGTCCCAGAAGCTGAAAAAGTTGATGGCCCAAATCTTGATATCAGTATATCCTGGCAAGATAACAGTTCAGTTCATCAGCCTCAACCATTTAATGTGGTCCTGCTGATGCTGAGTTTACCTGGATAATTCCAGAGCACAGGATTGTATAGTTCTGAAGCAGTTCCTATACTGTTAAAACTGAGTGTAAAGGACATCTGCACTGATGTCATAACATACCTCTAAAGATATAGTTCTTGTGCCAGAACGTATCTGTAAAAGTGGTAAGAGGAAAACGCTCTCCCAGAAGAAAAATAAATAATACAACAACCTAAGAGCACTAAGAGCATGAAACTTTATTCATTTCCTGCTTCTGGCTGCCAAAACAAATATACAGGTGGCACAACCATGAAATGTAGTACAGCATGAGAACCTAAATTGCACAATGGAAGGTGTGGAAATACTTAAAAAAGAGAAGAATAGGTTCAAATTGTTTTGCTTTGAATTTGAAATCAGTATTGAAAAGACAAGTTTACTTCAACTGCCTCCTCCACTTTTCATCATTTCCTTTTCCTGTTTGCCTATGCTTGTCACTTAACTATTTGCTATGACATATACACTAAATGCTGGTAAGGAAACTGAATCTCTGGTGTGATTCATAACACGTGTCTGTAAGAAGAATTAATATTGAAGATATCTTTAAAAGTATGTCAAGTAGATCAGCTGAATGAACTCAAATATTAGCTGAGAATGTGAAGAAGATGTCTTTCCACAAAGTTGTATGGAAAGAAGCAACAATAGGACACTAGTGGGACCTGCATGGCACCTTGAACACTATGGGGATCACATGTCCTTATTCTCAATGAAGAAAGAGCCCACCATAAGCGTAACAGCACTTTCTCCTGCTATTCCATCTCAGCGCTGCCACCAAAGGCACAGACCTACCTATCTGCATTCTTTAGGTGAACTAATATGCCTTTGTCTTTCAGAACACAGAAGATTATCAAATTCCAGTGCCATTTCCTCTATACAAGAAAACGGATCTGGCCAAAAACATTGAAGCCAAGGAATGAAAGTTCCCCATGGCTGTTTCCCCATTCAATTTTTAGAGAGCTTTGAATTCATTTTCAAACCTGGCAATTCCCACAGGATCTGGAGTTGGAGGCAATGCTTGGCATTGGTTCCCCTCCTATCTTCAGAGCCAATCTCAGATAGTGGTGGTAGGAGAGACTGATTCAAAACCCTGGGAACTCACTTGTGGGGTTCCCCAGGGGTCAATCTTATCTCCCATGTTATTTAATATCTACATGAAGCTGCTGGGAGGGATCAACAGGAGATTTGGAGTGAAGTGTCATCAGTATGCAGATCATACCCAACTCTATCTCTCTGTGCCATCTGAATCAGGAGAGGCGGTTGAAGTGCTTGACGGGAGCTTGGAGGCGGTAATGGGCTGTAACTTCCAGTGGAAGAGTAATAAGGAAACCTCAGAGGTATGGATTTTAGGTGGGGGGAGAGATGTTATGGATTACTTTAAGGTTGATTCTGATGTTAATGAGCCACACCTGGAATGAGTGGCTAATTCCTATTTAGCTGATGTGGAGTCTTGTGGAAAAAAGCATTTTGATACTGGACTTACAAGGTGTCAGTGTGTTTATTAAAACACAAACATTACAGTTTCCATCCTTTCAATTGTTTTATTCTTTTCCAAACCATTTTAAAATTGAATCCCCCCCTTTTTTTTTTTTGCATATTCTTCATTGGGAAAACTCCTAGATACTTCATCCTTTTACACCGCCTATTTAGGCCAGTCAACTTTCTCATCTCCTTCCGTTCCTCTGGAGGTGTATTAAGAAACATAATTTCTGGATTTTCTATATTAATATGTAGACTTTATATCTTTTCAAATTGCTCAACCTTTGCTGCCACTCCTTTAACTATATGAATTGGCTTTATTGATACTACAATCACATCATCAGCAAAAAGATTAACTCTCAATTCTTCTTGACCTATCTGATATCCACGCCAATTTGGGTCTTTTCTCAACATATTAGCAAGTGGCTCCATCGCTATTGCAAACAATATTTGTGATAGTGGGCACCCCTGTTTTGTGCCTTGCCCCAAAATTATGCTCCTAGCTTGTGCACCATTCACCTGTATTCTTGCTGTATTTCCCTGATACATGGCATTCAGCATTCTGTCCAAGTTATTATCAATATTGAACCCCTCTAATATCTTAAATATCTATGACTAATACTGTCAAATGCTTTATAAACATCAAGAAGAGCTAATTTACAAGGGTTTTTCTTTGCATGATAAATCACATTCATGACATTCCTAATTGGATCTGCAATAATACATCTCTGAATAAAACCATATTGATCTTCATTTATCACATGGGTCATGGTGCCCCTCATACACATCATTATGATCTTCATAAATAGCTTATAGTCGTAATTAGCCAATGTATTTGGACGATAAGAGCCCGGTAGCTGTGGATCCTTCTGGGCAAGGTATACAGTACTTAATGACTATTCTTCTTTTATATAACAACTGAGCGTAATCTACAGAATCTGAAAAAGAAATCACTAATGTAGTCCATAAAAGTGTTATATGGTGCTGTAAAACAAAATCTTTCTCAGATGTTTCCCATCTTTTACCCAGTGATAGTTTCTTTTATTCCATTAAATGTCACATTAGGAACAGTATAAACAGATTGCATGGTTCCATTGCAGGCACTTCCACAAGTTTATAGTGGACCCCCATTATTTACAAGGATTCCTTTCTGTTAAAATCCTGTGAATAGGAAAATATGCAAATAACAAGAGTGACAGAGTTAATGTAAGCTTCTTCCCCCATACAATAATTTTTTTAAAAAAGGCTGCAATTGTTTTGAGGGTTAGACTTCCTTGGCATTTATAGAAAATATCCATTAACAATTGGTTTGTAAACTGTATTCTGATTTTGCTCATAGTTATTTCAGTTTGTAAGCATGATCTTTGCCAAGTTAATGAAGCCAGAGTAGATTACAACAATAATAAAAACCTCTAACTCATCAAATAAAAAAAAATAACCATTAAATAATACCATCTTATCTGAAACAGGGTAGTTAATTCATGAATAAGCAGCTGGTCTCAGTCTTATCAATTCATTGCAAAAGAATGACTTCTGTTGGTATAAAAAAAATGTTGGTACTAATGATATCTCAACTAGGAATTGCAAAATCAGGGTGTCACATGGAAATGACTCTACTTGCTATGATCCTGAAATTCAGCAATGCAAGTCATAAGCTAGACAGTGCCTAGCTAAGGAGCTAGGCTGGGTTCGGTTGATCACTGGACTGGAGGCTAATAGGTAGGAGCCCACTGAAATATAATCCACTGGACTCATAAAGCCAGAACCAGAAACTTTATAGGTATATATCCTAAGAAGTTCATTGCATGAAGCACATCACAAAGGAGCCCATGGAGCTGAGTATCTCCAGGCCAGCTCATAAGCAATGTATTATTTATATGAAATTGAAATATTTTTATTTATTAGAATTCTTGAATGATTGTTCAAACTGCAATAAACCAATAACTCTCGGCCAATTAGAAGCCTGTCTGCACTTATCTTGGTTATTCCAGGCCAAGACGTGAAATCCTTGCCTGGTAGGTGCTACCTGGCCCATGGTGGGACAGATTGCTGCTGGAATGGGAAAGGCTGTCCATATTTCAGATGGCCCAAGTCATCCCAACCCTGGCCACTGCCTCCAAAGAGCCCTCAGAGAGTCATCTAGGCCATGGTCACACCTTCACTTAAAACCTTCTTCAGTTCATCTTTGGATCTGACCGCTCACACCTTTTCATTTCTGTCCATTTTATTTGTGGACTTTCAGGTTTAAAGTAAAGGTGTGGCCATGACCCTAATCTCTAAAGACCAAGAACTTTCTTGGCTTTTGGTGCTTCCAGGGGGACCCTTTTCACAGTGTGCTACTTCTGATGCCACTTCCTGGTGCACCACCATAAGGGGACCCCAAGATACACCGATCATTCGTCTTTTATACCGGTAGAGGTACACTTGTCTACTGGTAGGCCATTTTGGCACCCTATCCTGGTCCCTGACCAAATCCATAACACTTTTATGGACTACATTAGTGATTTCTTTTTCAGATTCTGTAGATTACCCTCAGTTGTTATTTCCTTCCTTTCTTGGGAAGGAAATACTTTGCTGGTCTACAGTAGTATGCAGGTGTCAAGTCCTTGGATCACTCCAACCCACCTCTTGTTCTGAGGAAAGACCCCCAAACAAGAGTGCTGCACAAAATTTCAGTTGTGAATCTCCAGTTGTGGACTAGAGGTTTATGTGGGCATCGTGAGAATGATTTTATTTAACATGACAGAAGCTCCTCTTTATAGACACCATGCCTTCCAGTAGACCATTTCACCTGCAACAAGGATCTGGAGTAGGCTATGATGCAAAACTGGTACCATAGCCCACTCCAAGCATGGATGACTAGTAAGCAGTCCACAAAGTGTTTCAGGTTAGTCTAATATACTATGACTGATAGCCCAGCACCATTTTGTGGAGCACCTAGAACCAGCCTCTGTCACTGGGCCTGGTTGAGTTGTCCACAGTGCAGATAGCCCTTTGAATGAGCTAGTGGTAGCCTGACTCATGGGCCAGATTGCACGATTTGGTCAAGAACCATACAGAAAGGCCCAAAGTTTCCAACTAGAGTCATTTAGCAAAGTGCAGGAAATGGTCCCAGAAATCAGCCATTTTTCAGCAGTTTTGCTAAATTGCACCAGACACCAGGTAGGTTGTTACTGTATTAAAGGGTCGCAGCATTAGGAAGGTTGAGAACCACTGATTTAGACAAACATGTACTGTGGGCTAGGGGTGTACACAAATGCAATTTTCAAGATTCAATTCAAATCAAGTACCCAAAAATTTTATTCAAATCAAATCTTTAAAATTTGAATTAAACAAAATTCTATTCAAATTAAGCAAATTTGGATCTATATGTTTGAATTTTTAATTCAAATTTGTACTTATGAATACTGTATAAACAACGTTTGTAGATGCCCATACACTTCTTTCCTGCGTCCGTACACATCCGTATGCATCCCGTATTTATCCCGTATGCAACCTGTTTTGGTGTGTTTTTCCACTGTCACTAGAAGTACCCATTAAGTACCCATTAATGGGTACAAAAATACCATTAAATACCCATTATTGGGTGCTTAATGGGTACTTCTAGTGACAGTGGAAAAACACCCTTTGTCCTGTACATACAGATCCATACAAATGCGTACGGCTGCAGGAAAGATGCAAATCTGCAAGTACGCATCATGTACAAACCCGTACACATGCAAATGTCTGGATAATTTGAATGAAATTCATTCAAATCTTTAAATTTGGATTTATGAACATTTGGTTCGAATTCAAATGCCAAAATTTGGCCAGATTCGATCAAATTTTGAATGCCTTTGAATATTCATGTACATCTGTACTGTGGGCTTCATTGGGCCAGTCTATCAGCCTAGTGCAAAAAAGACCCTATAAGACAATGATTTTGAGGCCTTACACAGCTTTGACTATCTTTCCCAGCAGCCAACATAGCTAAGATAGCTAAGATATAATCTGAACCCCATCATTGCAACCTCAAGAGTATCCCAAAGCCCTAGACTCAAGGACAAAGTGTAAAAGAGAGTAAGGTAACCCCATTGCATATAGTAATGTTCTAAAACCTCTGTTCCTGAAACCCAATCCAATTTGAGAGAAAGTATTATGTTTAAATAATTTGTTATTATACAACACCAGAGGGTGCTGTAAGTCCACAGAATGTAGCTATACGGTAAATATTGGTAAACAAATCTATTTAATTTTCATGAAAACTAATATGTGATCCCTTGAAAACATCCGAAATCCACATTTGTTATTAAATGATTCACTATATTTTACTGAATCACAATTCTCCTTATAAAATGTTTTATTTGCTCTATAAACATATTTCAAAATCCAGACTCATTGGCATTAGAAAAGCTGCAAAGGCAGTTTTGCACCTTTGAATCAATCAATATAAATGTGTTTCTCATGGTGGAGGAGAAGTTGCTCTGCACCTCTTTAGCCAGAGCCACCAAGGAAGAAAAGGGCCTGTTCGCACTTGCCAGTTAGAGTGGTTCCATATATTCTCTGATAAACCCTATCTGCACACTGACACCACAGCTATCATCCCAGGACTCACCAAGCCATCCCCAGGCCTAACTAGCTGTAGATTACTAAAATGTAGTCTACACCTTGACTGGGAGCAAGTGAGGGTGGTAGCATGGCTTAGGCTGTGCAGTCACATGCCACATCTCAGTCCCCATGGAAGTTTCCAGGCATGCTCCTGATGCTGCCGCAGCTGTTGCCATGATGATCCACCCAACCAGAGACTGGCCGTCTACACTTCAAGTGCTATGGTGGTCCAGCTCTGGACTTCCCTAGCCCTTGATGTGCGGATGGCTCCTGCCATGCTTCATCTTCACCTGATTTGTATGTTGTTATTATAGCATACGCCTGAGGGCAGGGACCTGTCTAAGATTAATATAATATTGTAACCCGCCCTGAGACCTTCGGGTATAGGGCGGGATAGAAATACAAATAAATAAATAAATAAATAGACAGGTAAGTGAAAAGAGGCCCACAGTGGCCTACCAATTGCTTCTGTACATTCTCAAGACAAAGGCAAAACCTTCAGACCAGCTCTGGACTCCCTGAAAATGGCCATCAGAGGCATCCTGTCACTCCAACCTGGAAGCAGTATCTAGGCATCAGTTCTAGTAGCCATTGATATAGCCATCCCCCATGAATGCCAGTTCACACTTTACTCAAGAATACATGCAGGTTAAGCTTTCAGGTAGAGCATCCACACATGAAGAACCAGAAATAGCTCATTCCATTTGGGAGCTCACCCTGCATGCACTATGTGTAGCGCAGTTAAACTGTTTACTAACGCTCCAGCAAGACCATTCACAGGTCTTCCAGGACATGCAGGAGGGTCATGTGCTGGGCTCCACGTGTGCTCACATGGCACATGTCATATGTTGATAGTGCCACATATATATGCTGGCATCGGCACCAAGATTTAAAGAGGGGTGCCATCTGAGCAGCCACCCACTCCTCAGGTAAGTCCTGGGGAGGGTTTGTATTCACTAAGCATCTGCGGGTCAGTTCATTCTTTGCTTCCCCAGCAACAGTAAGCAAAGTATGAAAAAGCTTTTTGTCTAACCCTATACTCATGTTTCTCTCATTCGTACAATACATCACCATTATGAATTTAATTAAAAATTTCCCTATGTGTCTGGAGAGACCAAGATATCCAACGCGTTTTCTGAGTCCTTTTACTTAAGAAATAAAATTTCAGTGCCTTTGGAATGTGTGTATTCCTGCTAGAGAAAGGTTTATGGACTCATAGGCTCTGTAAGTCTAGTAGAAAGCAGAACAGCGAAGTCAAGGATGAAATATAATCAAACTCGGATGTGTCTCACATTTTTGCATCACTAGCAATCATGCTATAGCAACCTTTATACTCATTAATGTTTTATTCATTCTCTCACTGGCCTTCGGAAGGGACAACCAATTGGCTACCAGAATAACAAAAAGTAACCCTACCCCACTGACCTGTTTAACCCCATACCTGAAGGAAAGAAGAAAAACAGCACCATCTTTCTCTAGAAAAGGTTAGCTAAATAAGTACTTTCCATTTGATCTTTCCTTCTTTCCCTCCCTTCCACTGCTGAATAAAGGAGAATGCCTTCATAAATACCATCAAGACACTAACTTCTAAAGGTAATGGAAACGAGTTCTAATGGTGCATCTAGGATTAGTTGTTTTGGCTGTAGATGATGATGAAGATAGATAGATAGATAGATAGATAGATAGATAGATAGATAGATAGATAGATAGATAGATAGATAGATAGATAGATAGATAGATAGATAGATAGATAGATAGATAGATAGATATGGGCTTTATTCTTATATCATCACAGTCAAATCCAGTACAGGAAAATCCAGCAAATTTAGACTAATTGTGTCTTTTAGTCCATATGAATGTGTTCACTGTATTAAATTCTACAAAGTGTGATCTTGTTGTATGATATGAGTTAGATGTTAATCTGTTTCAGTTGCCAGTGGGAACTACTACTGTTTAGGTAGATTACTTTTTTGTTGGAAAGCAGGAGCAATGAAATGTGTGATTCTTCATTCATTATATTTTGGACATCAATCTTTTTTTTTTTTTAATTTGGGATAAGCAACTTTGAATTTTGGGTGATTCTGCACCAGTTGGTACATTGGGCCAGGAAGCATACTAGAAGCTTCCCTTCTGCATGCTGATGGAGTCTAATAAGAGAGGCCCCAGACTGAGGGTGGGGAGGTCACTTTGACCTCACCATCATGCAGAAGGGGACTCCTAGTAAGCATGCTGTTTCAGTATACCAGTCAGTGCAATGCAAGATCATCCTTTGTCTTTCTCAGCAAGCATTCAAAGACTCTAGCTGTGTGAATGAAAAGCACCATAGTTGATGAAGTACATTCATAGCTCAACTACTCTGGAAAACAATAGGATTTAGAATTCTGCTGAACTGAAGAATATTCTTGCTTTAATTGTCAATCATTGCTTTCATGAAACCACTTGGATCTCAAGGAGACTGTATTTATAACTGGCAAGGCCCTAATACTGCATATAATCAGGTCATGGAAATCCAACTAAAATTGTGCAAGACTGGAGCAGAGAAATCCAATGTTGTACAAGTTTTACTATGCCCAACTATGTTTAATAAAAATAATCCACCAGATTAGTTTAAATGTTGTGTAGTTATAAAGCAGCAGTTCTCTACCTTCCTAATGCTGCGACCCCTTAATGGAGTTCCTCATGTTGTGGAGACCCCCAACCATGGGAGCGGAGCAGCTGGAAGGTGGGAGGGAAGGGTGGCAGGAGACTCATCACGACCCCTCTGAAAGGGTAGTTCGACCCCCCAAAGGGGTCCCAACCCCCAGGTTGAGAACCACTGTTATAAAGAAAAATTCAGTGAGTTTAATTCCATTCAAAGTATGATTGTGATTGCTTCCATAACAGCAGTCCTTTCAGCCTAAATTTCCTTTTCCCTTCAGAAGGTTGAATTAACACAGTAAAGCATCACTAGGAGGACTAAACAAACATTTTAAAGGAATATTAAACAATTACTATATAACTGTATTTTTCCTTCTTTCTAGGTCTGTAGAGACCATCATGAATAGGAAAGTTCATACAGACTGTTGAATCTTTTTACAAATCTTTTACCTGTTTACCGATATATTTCCCATCAATTTTGTTTTGTGCAGCATTAATCCCCACTTTAACTACCATATCATCCAAGTTTCAGGTATATAATTCTTAATTAATAACATGCATTGTACCTGGCAACTTAATAGACACCTGAAATGACCCTGATGGCTTATAACAGAGAAAAACAGTATCAACACTCATTTCATTTAATGGGCATGGTCTCCTGTGACAGTTATTTCCTTTGGGTAAAGTCAATAATCCTCAAGCACTCATGTATTCATACATTTATTTCAATATCTCCATTGTAGGAAATTATGATGAATATAAAATAACTTTATATTTCCCACTGGAAATGTCAATTATTAGCTTAGTCTGTGCCTAGGGTAAAATTTATTGGCTTGCAGAAGAGGGAACAGATAGCATATCATCATGGTTTGCTATGCAAATACAGTGAGGGATTTATTTATCAACAATCAGGATCCCTAGCAAAACATGACTGAGTAAATAATGTATGGACTGGTGCAGGATACAATTTCTACATGAGCAGTAGGGGAGAGAGAAACTGGCTAAGCAATAGTTTTATGTGAAATGGATCTCTAAGCAAAAGCTGATTTCAGTTTATGGAAGAAATGTTTGGATGGATTCAATGGTCTGCCGTAGGGTGCGTGTGTGTGTTAGGCTGAAAGGCAGTGATTGGCCTGGTTGACCAGGTTCCAGGCCAGCACTCTACACCATACTGAGAACCAGGTGCTGGAATATTACAGGTGTCATGAAACCACACAATGGTGTCACATTGGTTGTTTCCAGAGTTAGCATTGATAGGACAGTCTTTGTTGAGAAGCCAACCTTTTGTCTGGCCATTCAGACTGCCACAACCCCAGAGTGGTCCTTTCAAAGGGTGTCCTTAGACTGTTGCCACATGCCAGACACTTCCCCAGTGACATTTTCTCCAAAGAGGCATGCCATTAGTGGAATTTCCTGCCCTTCTCTTAATAAATAAATAAATAAATAAATAAATAAATAAATAAATAAATATTTTCCTGGCTCTCAGGGACAAGCATGACTAGGTAGGTTACTCCCATTTCCCTGTCTCAATCTTTGTGCTATTAGCACTAATGATTCTAATTGGGCACAACCTGATCCTAATATTAAGTCCTCTGTTCTAGTTTTTATTTCCTATGCCCAATGTGGTAAAGACACACAGAATAAGAGCCCCAGAGAACACTGTTGGGAAGAGGAAAGGTTCAAAGAAATACAAAGAGTGGGAGGGAATATCTGGCCATTTCCTCCAAGGGTAATTAAGTTCCTTATTCTGTATCCAAATTGGGCAGCAAGTTTTGATGTGAAAATTTCTATGCGGAAAAATCACATGGATTAATTTTTATAGGGTGATGATCTAAATCCTATAAAGCAAGACACCTTTAGGCCATATTCACACATAATGTTTGTATCCTGGGTCAGAGTGGGCTGCCCTGGCCTGGGATACTCAATCTGTCCCAGATCAGGAAGAATTGCCACTGGGACAGGACAGGGCTGTCCAGGATGGGATGATCCATTCCATTGCAGCTCCCACTGCAAGCTCTGAAGGTCATGCCAGCTTTGGAAGCAATGTTGGAGCCTCTGAAAATCAGAAATGAAATTTTCTAGCCTTCAGAGTTCTTTAGCGGACTTGGAGTGGACCCGATGCAACCAAAAGATGGACTTTGGTGAAGTTGAAGACCCTGAATGGATAAGAAGCATCTATTCTTGCATCCCAAAACATAACTTCAGGGAATGGGGACAGAGGTTTGGGAGGAAACAAGGATAACAAAAAAATTGGTTATACATTTTAAGTCACCAAATGTGGTAGAATATATCAAGTATCAATTTGGGTGCCCATATTAGCATATTCTTGCAGCTGCTCCCACCCAAGACACGAACTCTTAACATTTTTTACTGATTTGACCCCAGCCTGTTCAGTGCCAAATTAATTTTTACCTATTTTACACACTTTTAACTGCCCATAAAGTACAAGAGGTGCTTGTCCTTTGATCTTAGCTTGCAAAAAAATTAGCAGGAAAAAAATTAACAGAGGAAAAGATAAGGTGATTTGTATCCCAATTTAAATGAATGGAGTAATTTTGTCCCTCTGCTTCTTTTCACGAAAGCCAAATCAAACATGTCAATGGGAATGAGCTGATGTTTGCTGGGTTTGTTTCCTGGGAGATTACTGAATTAACAATGTGCAATTAAATACCAAAGAAAAATCAGCATTTGGAAAAAACAAAAAACAGATACAAGTGTACCCTATTTTCTTAAAGGAGACTTTGGGCCTTCCGCACAGGCTCTAAAAACACATTTAGAGCCTGTTTGGGGAGGGATTTGGACGTGGCTTCCACAAAGGGACCAGAATTAGGGTCCCTTTAAGGACACCACGTACGCATGTCAGCGCACAAAACTGGTTGCTTAAACGGTTTTGCCAGCGAAATCCGACCAAGATGTAAGACCTGAAAAATAAGTTCTTACACCTGGCTTTCCCCCTTAAACTGTTTCGGAAGCAAACACTTCCAAAGTGGCAGGGAAAAAGCCGGATTGCCAACACATGCCCAGCTGTCAAAGAGGCACAGCGCATGCCCCCCACCCCACTCGGGGCCGCACGCTCGCGCTCGGGTGCTTACCTGGTCACTGCCAGCCCGATTCTGAGAGCAGCAGGGCCAGAGTCAATTGTGCATGCGCATGTTGCAGCTGCCATGGGCCAACCATGCTCACAAGGATGGCTGGCTAATGGGAAAGGGCCAGCCACCCTCGTGACGGTGGCTGACCGATGGTGACACAATGGATGCACGCACAATGGATGCCAGCCCTGCCACTGCCAGAAGCCGTCGCACAGCGACCAGGTAAGCACCCGAGTGCATGGCCACGGGCGGGGTGGGGGATGGCAGCTGCCACTTTCCCTGGCAAGAGAATGGGCGATCGTCTCTTCTCTTGTGAGGGGGAAGCCGTGGAACCCAGCTGCCGGCCTCCTCATGGTAGCTCCGATGGAGCCAATCGCGGAGGCTGGTGGGCAGGCCAACTGTCAAACAGAGAGCATGCGCTCTCCGTCTTTGACAGTTGGGCAGGGCCTCTGAAGGCCGGATTGGGGTGGGTGCTGTCTCCAATCTGGGCCCAGTTTAGAGGTCCGGCATGCATTGCTTAGCGAGCTGAGCCTGCACATGGGGATGGTCCCAGGTTATATGGGGAAGAGATTGGCCCAGCATTGGGAGGTGGGATGTGCTTGCTGTTCCTGCCCTGTGCATTGGAGACCACAACCACTGAGATTTTTTGGGAGTGAAAAAATTCCGATAACCAAGGCAGAGTAATGGATTAATTTTTGTTCCTTTTCCACGGCAAGTATTCCACCCCCATTTCCCAGTAGCCAAGGCAGGCAGGATAATGGTTTGATTTTGTCCCTTTTCTCAAATATTTCCACCCCCATTTTCCGATCACCAAGGCGATCATGATAATGGCTTGATTTTCTCCCTTTTAAGCTTGCTGGGCATTCTCACGGTTCCCAGTGGAGTGGAGGTGCACAAAACTACTCAACCACTCAACTGCCACCAAACCTCATAGCAGCTTTGGGTTTTTTTTAATTATTAAAAAAAATTAAATTAAAATTAATGTTTCCCATGCCTCCCAGCTGAGTCCTGGCTTTCCGTGCTGCTAAGGGAGAGGGGGATGGCACATTTGTAGCTGGCGGCACAGGGACATTTGCAGCTGGCAACACAGAGGTGGCTGACATCAATCCGGCTTCCAATGAGGAGAGAAGGGACAGACTGGAGGGGACGCTGCTCCCCCATGCCAGGGTTTGGCACAGTTTGCATGGGGATGGCTGCATCTGCACTCAACCCACACCCAGCCTGTGTTACCGGGAATGGTATAGGGATGGGCAAGATTTGATCTCAGACCCATGTGTGCCTAATCACACCCAAACGGGTTGCATGGGGACCCGGCCTCAGTTATGAGGACATCATCAAACAATAAGGTTTCTCTCAAACCTGTCGCTTGATATATTTGTTGTTTATAACACTATTACCCAAGGTTTTGACATTTTGAAAGATTAAATACATGTGGAAATCATTGAGATTTTTAAAAATATGAGCTTCAATTTGATTGACAGTCTGGGGCTGGGTCTCCATTTTGAAATGGAAGCAGCTTTTCTCCACGTGCTTGAGAAAAGCACCATGATTGAGCTTTTGACTGAAAACAATACCTCCTCACTTCCATTTTTTAGTGTGGAGGCATCGTTTTTAGCACAGATCATAGGGTCTCCATTGAGGGCATAAAACCAAGCCATCTGGTAATGGAGAAGCATACTCATCACAAGACTTCTGCTGCCACTGCAAATGGAGTCACAGTGGCAGAAATATATTACCAGGCACTTCATCCAGCAAGTGGACACAAAGGCCCTTTCTGCACATATTTGTATAGGAAAGGGTCTAGGGGCCCTCTTTTCACATTCTGGTGTGGAATAAAGGATGTCCTTCCCCCTCCTAGAATGCTTTTTCCACACAGAACAGAGCATAGACTGGGGAAGGGCACCTAAAATGGCATCCTAGTGCAGTTTAGTGGTAGATATTAATGCTGAGGTCTGCTGACATGGTAGGGGGTCATATACCAAATCACAGAGATATGCAGTCCAGTATACGAGGGGGACCCATTTCAGCAGTGCAACAAGGTGCACCACTGAAATCCCCCCTCCCCATGAACTTTTGTTCTTTGCTTTTGGAGCATTAGGAGGCCCACTGTGCTACCATATGTAGAACCGGCCATCCCACTGCAGATTACTTTGTTCCACACCAAGACCAACCTGTGACATTTTAGGACAGAACAGCGAGCCCTGTACCAGGATAAGCCAGATAAGTGTGAAAAGGAGGATAGCCAGTATTTCAGAGAAACCAAATACGTATTCATATATCTGAAATTACAGCCCTATATGTGTTATTCGGTTAGGTATGTGTATTAATTTTAATTTTAGGATGTACAGTGATGTGCATGGGCTTCTGCTATATCCTAATTGAAATGATAGAAGTTACAACCCCCACTCAAGAAAGTCAAAAATGCTCCCAGCAGGCCAAGTCTCCAGTTGGCTTTGGAAACTACTTCTGCATGGGCACATGTGGGGAAGCACCATGACTGGCACTACAGAAGATGCCTCCCTGTCTCCATTTTGGAGTACAGAAGCATCGTTTAAAGTGGTGATGCCAGGGGCCTGCGGCAAGGACAGGAAATTGTGCTCTGCAGTAAAGGCACAGACAGGCCACTGCAAGGCCTCTTTTGCTGCTGAATGCGGAGACATAGTGCCTAAGAGGCTTTTTGAAGACACCCCCAATGCTAAGTGAGCACAGCCTATAAAAATCACATCATGAGATGAACAGCACTTAAAACAGTTTGGCCATCAACTTTTCTAAATAAGAATCCAGGACATAATGATAATATATTGCACTAGCGCATGGAAAGATACACAGGCTGCGTCCCCATGCAAGCTGCTTGGTGCTGTTTGGGCGCCGACTGGGCTCGCATGTGACTGGGTGCAGGACCAAGATCGAATCTTGGGCATCCCCATGCCATTTGCCTTAATGCAGGTTGGGAGCGGGCTGGGGTGGATTCAGCCGTCCCCAAGCAAACCACGCTGGGATTGTGGTTTTGCTCCCTTTCCCAAGCAAGTTGCTTGCTTGCCTCGAAAGGGGAGTAAAAGTAAGGGAGTAAGTGGGTGCTTGAGTTTTCCCTCTTTTCCAGGGACGCAACCTTATTGTCCCCGTAGAAAAGAGAGAAATCTCAAGCCTCTGCACCCCCTCTTTCTGATCTGCTGACAGAAAGAGGCTTGGCTTAACTGCCGAAGTAAAGGATCACTTCAGCAGTAAAGCCAAACCTCTTTCTGTCAGCAGATCAGAAAGAGGGGGTGCAGAGGCTTGAGATCTCTCACTTTTCCAGGAGGGCAATCTAATTGCCCCCCTGGAAAAGTGAGAAATCTCAAGCCTTTGCAACCCCTGTTCACAATTGCAGCTGACAGGACAGAGGCTTGGCTTTAAAACTCTTTCCTGTCAGCTGAGCTCCTGAAGTCCGGCACCATCCCCATGCACAATCTCGGCTTGCTTGGCAATGCGTGACGGGACCTCACATCGTGCCAAGACTTGTTTTTTCAGGTACCAAATTGGTCCTGGTCTGGCACGATTTGGGCTGATTTGGTCTGCTTTCTGCAGACCAAATCTAAAACACATGGGGACCGCAAGACCACATTCAGTACCGGACCAAACGTGCATGGGGACATGCCCACAGAATCTACTCCATAGTAACAGACCTCAACAGTAACCGGAGCAAAGCATCAACAATCAAAGAAAACTCAGATTCAGGAAAAATCATATGTTTACAGCTCATATGCAGCACATAGAAGAAGCAAGTAGCATATGGTAACCTGCTTATCTGCATTCACTTCCTGCCCAGTATGAAAATATATTTATAACAAATTTTCAGGCCTTTTGAAGTTCCCCCTTTCCTTCTAAGACTTAACATTGAAAAACTGTATCACTGTATCTTTCCTCTTTTTTATTTCCTTCGCTCCATATTAGATATTCAGAAATGCTTTAATAAGATGACTGAACAAAGGCAGCGTGCTTTCTCCACATCAGGAGAAGCACTATATGAACTGCTGGGTTTACAAAAAGGAGCTTCCCATGAAGAAATCAAGAAATGTTACAGGTATTTATGAAACATCTGCCATAGCACATATGTTGCTGGTCTACCCGTGTCGTGAGGTGGAAAGAGAGAACTGTGTCAGGTGTTAGATAATGGGTTGGTGAGGGACAGAAAACAGCAGCCATCTCATAAACCCCTAATGAAGTGATATTGTGTGACCACATGACTTTTCTGTCCTACCACCTCAGATAGGATGAAAGACATTATTCCTCAACAAGTATTCAAATGAAATACAGTTGTCCATTCAGAAAGTGTAACGGGAAGGAAAATAATAGTATAATATACCTGACACAGAAATAGGAATTGCCCAACCCCCACTCTGTGTGTACATTTGCTGCATCCCACAGCTCTTAAAATCATATTTAAATCACATAGCTATTTCATTTGAGTCCTTTTAATTGACACCACAAGAATTTCCAGTCTGTTCTAAGTCCAATTTATGACTGGGTAGATTTAGTTAAAAGAAAAAGTGGCTTAAAATAGCTTAAAAGTGGTAGCATCCATACACTAGTGCCTGTAATCCACATTAATGGCCAGAGGTGCAATGGAATCACTAATATCCACATGCTACAATCTCTTAGCTGCACAAACTAAAGGACGTGTGTGTGTGTGTGTGTGTGTGTGCGCGTGCGTGCGTGTGTGTGTGTGTGTGTGTGTTCCAAACAACACATAGTAAATTGTTGGAATTCACTCCAATGAAATGTTATGTTGTCTAGCAGCTTGGATGATTTCAAAAAAGGTTTGGGCCAAGCTCTACAGTGAAATTCAAGTCTGAATAGGCTGTTTGAACTCACATTATCCAAGTCCAAAATCCACTCTAGCCGTTACACTGCACTGGCTCTTGTTACAGAGTACAAAGGCTGGATCCATGTGGCACCCTCATGCCAGCTTGAATGCACAATGAGCACACCATATGGGAAAAGAGTTGAGCCCCTAAACAGCTGCCATACTCTTCCCCTGCTTTGGCTCCATAAGCTCTATTATGGCAAAGCTCGCATTCCCATTACAAGCTTAATATGGTTTCCCTAAACCAAAATAATAGAACCAGATACAAACGCAAATTTGCCTGATCCCATTACTTTCAACTTAATCGTGTTCGATCTGGATTCTGAGGATCATCCGTGGTGTATGTGAATCAAGAGGGGACTCAAGTGGCTACTTTCTAAAAGCTGCTTTTTGGGGCTGCCCTGCCCTCTTCCTCCTGGCATGAACGTGCCACCCATAAGGGACCCCTTCAGGGAGCCTAGCTGGGTGGCTGGGTGGCTGGGTGGCTGCCACTTGCCTGGATGGAAGAAAAATGGCACCGGGCAGCCACCAATTCTTTCCCCTCCTCTCCCCATTGCCCAGGGCACGCAACAGCAGCAGCAACTCAACCCCCCTTCACCTGCTCATCACCACAGCCTTAAAAGCATTCACACATCTCCCAGAACCTGCAGCTGCTTTTCTTTCTTTCCCTTTCTAAAGGTCAGAACTTTCACAATTGTGCAAAATTGCAACATTGTTATCAGGTGTGAAGTGGGTAGATTGCTACAGTGTAGCGGCTGCTGTAAGGGGTGGATTTTTACAGTAAAATCACTATCTTTAGAAGCAAGCTATTGGGGGAGGGAAACCCTAAACATGCATTCTCATCCCATTAAAATGGTATGGTTCCCACAGTAAGAAAAGTAAAACGTTTCAAATGCATGAACCGGAGCGAGACCTGTTGAAATGAGTGTTAACATTTACAACGCTTTGAGGCGATTTAACATGCAGAAAGCGTGTTAAGCCAACTTGACATGGGGATTGCGAGGATCGAAACTGTTTCAAAACCATTTTAAGCTTGTAATGGGAATTCACCCAAAGCTGTTTAAAGAGCTCTCAGAGTTTTTCAAACAGCTCCTGCTGTATCGCTTGTGGAATTTGCTTCTCCTTGGTGGCATTCTGTGTTACAGAAGACAGGAAATGGTATCCCCACTTTGAAACTAGCAGCATGGGTAGCCCTTCCCCACCACTGATATCAGGGGTCTGTTTGCACTTGCCTTTATTCTGGAATATATCCTGAAACAGGGTCCTGCTGTCCACATGCTACTGTAGACTACAGCAGGCCCCAAGTGAAATATGTTCCTGAGATATATTCCAGATACGTCCAAGTTTGAACAAGCCACAGATCTGGGAATATCCTAGCTTTGATCACAATGGGTAAGGGGCTTGCTCCCCTGCGTCACTGTTAGTGGCATCACGTCCATTGTGGAGGGCGGGGGCAGGATGCCTCCCCTTCCTTCCCAGAGTCAAGAGAGGCTCTGACAGTGGAGGAGGGAAGTGGTGTGTAGACAGAACTCTTCCACATTAAAGAACAGCGCTACAAACATAGCCCTATTCTTTAATACGGAAGTGGGGAGGGGCTACAGTTGTAGCTCTTCCCCTTGCCTGTGCAGATCCTGCCAAAGCTCTTTAATCCCTGAAGGCAAGAGTTGTCATGGAAGAATGCAAAGTGAATTGAATTTTATTTTTCAGTGTACATGAATAGTGATGATTTACATAGCAATCTATGGTAAAACTGACAGTGGTGTTTTATCCATCTTTATTAGCAATTACAGGTAAAAACAAAGGCTGCTTCTGAATAAGTGGAAATATCAGAGGGATTCACACTTAATAGAAAAGTTGTAAATATTTGCAAGACAGAATGATGAGTCAGACTCTTGGATTTCATTTAATTGATCCTTTTACTTTTTCTAATTTGCTTCATGAATCTAAAAACCTGCCACTGAAATAACTAGTTGGCAATGCAGTCTAATAATTCTATAATACCTGACTTCAAATTTCCTATTGTTATTAGTTAGCTTGGTACTTGCCAGAACAAAACCACCTATGTTATTTAAATGTCATAACCGTGAGGCTGTTACATGATTTTCCTTTCCTAATTGTTATTTATGATTTTGTTTTCCTACTTGTTAATTGTTATTACCAATTTAGAACTTTGTTTTACTTGAGTTACAGTAGATAGCTAGGTTACATTCATATATTTAACAGGCTACTGTATGCTTCATAGTTCTATAAACTAAATGACTCTGCCAAAGGAAGTGCGGTGGACCACTTCTAGAAAGGGTCTTCTCAGTGGTAGCACCCTCATCGATGGAAAAACATTATAGTGTTTGTGGTGTTCTTTCCACAACTTAGAGTTAAGAGCTTATACTGAAGGTTCTACAGTATTGTCCCACATCACATTTTGACATAGTTAGGAAATCAGAAGCAACAGGCATTTAAGGATAAAATGGGTAGCCTACCACCACATCTAATAGTTCAGAGTTTGTCTTCATTGAGGTGTGTGTGTGTGTGATTGATTATGTTCAATGGAGTCAATTTTCACATGGCTTTGAATAGAATTTGCAGCCTTAACAGTATCATCTATCGCCTCCATCCACCCCACCATTCCAAATGGCACCAACCCACCTTGGGGGAAATACCATGGAACCACCTATTAGCCAGATAATTTCCAATTTTCAAAAACTGCATGAAACACGACATAGAGCTTCTGCACTCTGCTGCCAAATAGCTCCAGGTACTGGGGGGGGGGGGCTTTCAAGAAGGCTTCTGTGCCATTGGATACATGAGGTGTACATAATAACTGAAATCATTTTAAGAGTTTGCATTTTTACAATCAAAGTTTCTTACATTATCTCCTGTGTATTTAATATCATTTTATTGTATATGTACTTTATTTCTCAAGAGGAAAGTTATTTAAAGTTATTTTTACTGGTTTTGTACAGCATTATACATTTTTAAAAATGGAAAGCATTCTAGACAATACATTGGCAAGCCAGAGCAAGTTCAAAGGAGAGCTACCAAAATCAGTGTAGCCTGGAAACCATGTCCTATGAGGAATGGTTGAAGAATCTAGGAATGTTTAGCCTACAAAAGAGAAGACTGAGAGGAGACAATGGGATTGGGCAGAATGCATGTTTGCCTTGAATTTAGGTTAATTTCATATTTAAAAAGTCAAGTGGGATCACAGCCAAACTTACTCAAGAACACATTCACCAAATACTTTATGACAAAAAGGTTTTAACAGAGTCAGCCTTGCAGGGGCATCTTGTAAGTGAATGCTCAACACTTGTAAGTTGAAAAATGGCCTTAGCAATTGTTTAGGTCAAGATCTGAACTGTGATGAACTTAGCTAGAATAAATCCACTGATCTCAGTTAAATTCACTTTCCAATTAACTATGTTAAAATTTACAGGCTAAGACCTTTTCTGCACATATTGACCCAGGTAAGGAAGCAGCTAAGAATATGTTGCCTGAAACCTGCTTAGTAAACTTGGGGGGGGGGGTTCCACTGACCTCCCTTAATCCAGATCTAAGATGACCCGGATTTAAGGAAAGGATCCTTCAACTAATCCAGATTTAGTAGATCTGGATTAAGAGAGGTGCCCAATGCGTCCCGGTGGGTGGTGCAGCACCCAATAGCAATGGGTGCTAGCGTGCCTGCAGTGGAAACACCTGAGCACCCATGTGACGAATCCAGATTGATCCACTAGGGCCCACCTGCCACCCCCGGTTTTTGGGGGGACAGGGGGTGCAATCTCCACAGATGCACCAGAGATTCTTCAAAGATTCTTCGGAGCCATCTGCCACAAACTTTGAAGATTCTCCGGAGCCTTTGACAAGGTTCTGTAGGACTGGCATTGCTCTCACATGGGGTCCTCTTCAGAGCCTATGCTATTCTTCGGAGCCAGCTTTGGAAATTGTGCACAGGCTTCAGAGCTTTGGGTTTTGAGGCACACACCCCAGAACCCCCCCTAGACCCCACTGCCCAATCGCAGTGGAAACGCACTCCGTATAATCCAGATTTGATGCCTGAAGACCCCATTGTACACCCCTTTAATGAGGTCTACAGGAAATCTGGATTATAGGTCCTGAAGGACCCGTTCAATCTGGATTTCCCTAGAACCAGTGGAAAGAAATGTGGCTCTAATGGGGTCTGCAGTGGAAATGGGGTATTCCTGCTCTGAGCCTAATGGGTACTTAATGGGTACTTAATGCTAGTGGGAAAACCCCCATTGTCTGCAAGGGACTAACACAGATCTGGATCAGGACGGTGCTAAGGGCCCACTAATCTGGATTAGTGGATGACCAGCTAAATGTGGACTACATCCAGCACTCTCTTATTCAGATCAAGGATGGGGCATTTGCACATAGAATGGATCTAGGAAGAAGGTGGGCATTTTGTTGAGTGACATGTTCAGTTCCAATGCCACCATGAAGACACCTTTGCAGCTCCACTGCAACAGTAGCCATACTGACAGTAGTAATATATTCACAGCATTGTCTTCAAAGGCACCATCCCTACTACTCAGGCTGCCTCCAGACTTGTCGAATAAATCCACAGTTAAAAGATTGTACCTATTGTGCAGTGACGACTGGCCATCCCAATATGAAACACAGCTCCATAGTTTACCATCAGAAGCTGTGAGAGCTGAGTCAGTGCACACTGTCATGTGGGTTGAGGCAGCCAATTGGATCTGAGCTGCCTTCCTGCTCTCATCTTGCTGCTCTTACCATTCTGCCCAGACTGTAGGGAAAATTCAAATTTCGTTTATACTGTGCAGCGAGTGTCCTTAGGTCAGCATTAAGGTAAATGTGCAGTGCTGATCTGATAATGCGATGCCATGACAATCCATGAATTGTCATGTGTGACTCCTCAATTGGGACTGCGCATTCAACTATGCAGTATAAACAAGTCTGGACACAGCCCTAGATGTAACATTCAATTGACAGGGATGTGGCCAATTGCACTGAGTGTTGGAGGTGCTGAGGGCAATTGCACCACCGTGCGGATAGTTCATGCAGTAATAGTTCACATGCACAGATGCAGAACAGGGCTTAAATATCTGCACTGTGTCACTCTTTAATGGGGATGTGCACAAATATTTATCACATTTGAAATTTGTATGAATTCATTCCAATTTGGATATTTGAATTCAAATCGAATTCAAATCGATTATTGGTACATTCGAAGATTGACATCTGAATGCAGATCGAATGTTTCTATACATTCATTTGAAGCTTCATCACAATTGTGAACCTGAGGAGGCAGATTCAGAGCGGATCCAAAATGGTTTGAGAGCAGATTCAGAGTGGATTTGATGCATTCATAGTGGATTTATAGGGGATTCGTAGGCACAATCGGCAGCAGAGGTTCAAATCAGATTCATATCAAACATTTGTATCAAATTCAAATCCTATTACATTTGAAGGGGGTCTATTCAAATGAAAGTGAATTTTCTCACACTTGATTCAATTTGAATCGAACATGAAGAAACCATTTGTGCACACCCCTACACTAGTGCACATTTGCTTTTCTAAAGCCCACTCAGTGCAGATGCCTCTGCCTGTGGTTGATCCAGATCTAGCTAATACAGATTAAGCAAGGTAAGTGCAGAGAGGGCCTAAATTTCCCTCAAATCAATACATACACCAATCTGAAATTATTTCAATACAAAATGACCCCAGGAGACAAAAGCAAGTACTCTATCTTGGGGAAAAAGTTCTCATCTTCTGCCAAAACAAGATCAGTTTTGATAGTCAGTTCACCAATCATTTCTATTGCCACCAGAGGGCACCTTCTTATTACTCGTTCAGAGGTATATTAGCCATTCAGAATCTTTTACTTTACATGTGCATACACTAGCACACAGGTGCAACCAATGTCGGGTAAATATTTCGTAATAGTGTCCAATCCTTATATTTAGGTCCTGAACAACAGTATGTTCTGTGAAGTTTATGGAGTCATCAGATACGTCCAAAAAAAGCATGCCTCCATTACTTAAAAGGCAAGCATTTTAGATTTTACTGTGATTTCAGAGGTCCCTTCACCAGCATAAGATCCTGTCACCAGCATGTTTCCTGAAAAAGTCATTGTGGTCACTATCGAGGTGCTAGGAGCTGAGCTCAACTCAAAGATAACTTGGCCTTTATTTTCTTTTAAAATGTGCAGGTCATCCTCCCAGGTGGGGGAGCAGGCTTAAAAAAGAATAGTAAACACAACACCCTCACCTCCCTTGAATGACATGAATGGCATTCAATTAGAAATGAGATAAATTTGATGTAGCAAAAGGGGTGGAAAGCTGTGAGCTCCGTGGAGGAGACTCAGTTCAATTGTGCAGAAAGGTGTCAGCAATGCAGCCCAAGACAGGGACAGCCTAAGGACTACCTATAATGATCCAGGTGTGAACACAGCTGGTACGAACTCAATTCAAATTAATGAATAGGCCATCCTGTCTTAGGGTTTTTTTTCCATTAGCACTAAGTACCCATTAAGTGCCCATTAGGCTCAGAGGAGGAAGACCCCATTTCCACTGCAGACCCCATTAGAGCCACATTTGTTTCCACCAGTTCTAGAGAAATCCAGATTGAATGGGTCCTTCAGAACCTATAATCCAGATTTCCTGTAGACTCCATTAAAGGGATCTTCAATGGGGTCTTCAGCATCAAATCCAGATTATACAGAGCACGTTTCCACTGCAATCGGGCAATGGGGTCTGGGGGGGGGGGCTTGGGGGGGTGCACCCATGGGGGGGGGTGCACCCATGGGGGGGGGTGCCCTGAAACCCAAAGCTCTGAAGCCTGTGCACAATCTCCAAAGCCGGCTCCAAAGCTGGCTCTGAAGAATAGCACAGGCTCTGAAAGGACCTCATGTGAGAGCAATGCCAATCCTATGGACTTTTGTCAAAGGCTCCAGAGAATCTTAAAAGTTTGCGGCAGATTGCTCGGGAGAATCTCTGGAGCGTCTACAGATATTGCACTCCCTGTCCCTGGATTAGTTGAAGGACCCATTCCTTAGATCCGGATCATCTTAGGATTAAGAGAGTTCAGTGGAAAAAAAACCCCTAGATTTGTGTGACCATGGCCATAGAGTGTTCATGGGCAACACTTTTAAATACAATCTTAAAGAATGGTTGCATACACATTACAAAGTCTACATTAGTAAAGCATTTTAAAACTTCTAATTTTTAACTCAGGTAGGATTCACATTGTGTTTTGCACCTCACCAGGACAATGCTTGGCAGGTGGTGTCTGTTCAGCACCATATAGCAAAAGAGGTCTTAGAGGGTGGTGACTGCACATTACAGGGACCTGGGCCACTCCTGGGACTGTTCTGTTTATACAGTGAGAAAAACCTCTCTACAAATATAGTGTGTGCCTGGTTTGTTTTTCACACTGCCATGTGCGAGAGTGACAATGGCAGGATTGGCCTACCTCCCACTCTAGTCCCTAGAAGCATTCCACAAGGCTCCAAAAACTGCCAGCTTTTGGAGACATTTCCAAATCCTGAGAAAGTGCCTCTGGGTCGAAAATTTTGATGCTAAGAAACTTATGTTCCCTGGCCTTGACACTGGCACAGGCTGGATCCACCTCCCAGGCCAATGCAGGCACTTCAGCCCAGGAACAGTCCCCATGGCATTCACCATGCTGTGTGTACAGAAGCTGCCTAAAAATATCTGAATATATATTTGCACATGCCAGTATAATGTGTGTTATTTGTCTTTTCTGGCCTGTTTAAGGAAATTGGCTCTGAAATATCATCCAGACAAGAATCCTGATAACCCAGAAGCAGCAGAGAAGTTTAAAGAAATCAACAATGCTCATGCAATATTAACTGATGTTTCTAAAAGGAACATATATGACCAGTATGGATCATTAGGGCTGTATATTGCAGAACAGTTTGGTGAAGAAAATGTCAATGCATACTTCATGCTCTCTAGTTGGTGGGCAAAGGTAAGTGCTTGAATACAATATTTGTTCCTTTCCAGACTATTGACTGAGAGGTTTGTAGTCTTTGTTGGTCTTTAGTTCTACAGACTTCTAGATAAGTCAACATTGCTCAAGATCAGGAAAAACTTTGTTGAAATAGTGAGTGCATTTCAAGAGCTGCAAAAGTATAATGAAGCTTTCAGGAAAGTGCATATTAAAAGATGTTTCCCTGTCCCTTTAATTTACTAATTAAATATGCTACATGCCACTTTTATTGCCTGAAGACATTAATTATATTTGAAGCTGGAGCTCCGGGTTAATTTTGACTTTCTTTTCAGTAATGACTAAATGAAAGTGACTCATAGCTCAAAGTGAAAAGTCCTCTTGGTGTGACAACCAGCTAATAAGTTATTGCAGTACAAACTTAGCCCTATTCTGGGCTATATATGGCATAGTTCATGCGTAAGCAATAGTAATGCATAGCACCATGTACAATTAAGGCACACCTTGGATGTTTTGTGAAGGGGCTTGAAACAGGAAATGGAAGATGTGAGGAGGTAGGAGATGGAAGCAGGACAGAACGGTACAAGCTGAACTCTTCAAAATGGATTTTGTCCAAGATTCTGAAGACAGTGGAGCCCTTGCTCATTTGGATGGTTATGTAATGACTATATTTTGGCATTTGTGGGTGTAGATATCACAAACATTAGCATTTCACTAAGAGTATGACCAAATGCATTAGGCCTCAGGCATAAAAAATGTGCCAGATCTCACACCTAATGTGTTATTCTCACTGCTATTTCTAGTTAGAAAGTCTTTAGGCTAGAAGACATTCTTAATTTAAATAGAACATAGATACACGAGACTTGCCATTTTGCAAAGGAGTGACTTTGAAAATTAATGATATGTAATACTTCTATTTTTACTGCATTGAGTTACCCTCACACTTTGATTTTAGCAGATAAATCTTGTATAAATACCAGTAAGGGATTCCACCTTTCTAAATCTTCAGCAGTGGCTTTCATAAGCAAATTATTTACTTTTACTTTTGTTTATATATTTTTGTAGTTACATCTTGTCTTTCATCAAAATAAATGCATGGATGCAAACTGCACCTTTCATAAAGAAATCTGTATTTTGGCTGAACTGAAACTCCTATGATTACTTGTTGCCTTCATTGAAATGTACCATCAATTAACCATGTTTTATTAGTGGCACAGCTGATTGTTGAGTATAAAATACATTTAAAAGGGCATCACTTTTCCCTCTTGAATTTTTTGTTTTTCACACATATCCTGGTACAAATCCATGGAATATATCTAGAGAACTCTTGTAAATTAGCCCTCCAAGCATACCTGGGGCTATGTTTCCTGCTCATGTTTATGTGAGTCACTTGAGACCCGTTTCAATCACAGGCTTCACAAAGTATAAAAAAGTGGTTCAAAAGCCACTTAGAGGTGGTAGTGTCCACATGCTGGTACCTTAATCTATTTTAAGGGCCAGAATACGCCAGTTTGTTTTTGTAGCTAAGAGTGCCAGACTCATATTTCATAGTCATCAGGTTTGATTCCATACTCCTCCAAGAAGTCAGATGGGTGATCTTGGTCTTATCACAGCCCTCCTTTTGAGCTGTCTCAGCCCCACTTACCTCAAATGGTGTCTGTTGTGGAGAGAACAGAAGGTTTCTCAGCTGCTTCGGTTCACTTTATATGGGTGAGGAAAACGGCGTATAAAAGCCAAGTCTCCTCCTCCTTCTTCCTTCTCCTTTCAAATGCTTTCTCTAGTCCGGTGATGGCCAACCTATGACACGCGTGTCACAGGTGACCCACCAAGCCCTTTTGGGTGACACACATGGTCACCCTGGCACCTGGGCGTGTAGCGCTTGCTTGTTCTTGAAGTGTATGAAATACCAACTTTCAATTGAAGATTTAGCAACAAAAGTGACTAATGTAAATAATTATTTGTTTTTGCTTTTAATAAAATACATATATCAAAAATATAACTTTTTATTAGAGCTACAAATATTACAAAATTATGGATATTTCTAGATGTGACACAGCACCCGAGTTAAGCTAGGTTTTCTCGCGAATTTTGACACACTGAGCTCAAAAGGTTTGCCATCACTGCTCTAGTCTGTAATGTGGATTAGAGGTGGGACAGAAACACTAGCAATCGTATGGTACCACATCTAAGCTGCTTTTGAGCTGCTTTTTCGAATGTGTGCAAGTTCAATTTCTAGTCCAATTCCCTGTCAATATAAACAATCTACTGCTACACTGTGCTTGACAGTGACCCAGCCTTCAAATCTTGAAATCTTCAATAAAGAATCTCTCTATCAGCAGACTTGATTGGATTTCTCTCTCCTTTCATTAAGTGATGGGGACAGTCTTTTCCCACCAGAGCCGTTTCTTCTGGTGTCAAATGCTTTATTTTTATTGTCTTATAGGTATGTGTTTTATCAGTTTTCAACATGAATTTGTTTGAGATCCATAGCTTTTTAAAAAAACCATACCTGGTATTTTTTTTAAATTTAATGCAACAGTACACATGGTGCAATATTGTAACCCAACCAAGTGAAAGCATAGGTATATGTTTATGCATTTCAAATACATAAACTTGTAGGATACACAATACATTTTAGTACACTTTTGGAGCAGGGGAAAGCCCTTCAGAAATTGGCTCAGTATATATAAGAATTGGCTACAGAAATGAAAAACAAGTGAGGTATAAAACCCCTGTTCAGAAATTGTATAATTTTTCACCTCTATATTTTAGGGCCCTTTGAAGGCAATCAATCAAGCAAATCATCGTTTTGCAAAAACTAGTTCAAAGTATCCTGCTTGTATTCTGCTAGTTTCTCTTCATATCCCATCTACTGAACCAGTTGTGTGTTGTTCTTTCTTTAAGCCAAAATAGCTTGTATTTGTCAGGTGTTCGTTTCATAATTTAAGAGTGTATCTCTTGCTCTTCTTTGCTTCCACTAAGGGCCTGTTTGCACTCTGTGGCCTTTTGACTGGCTGTTACTTTTGCTGCTGTTTCTGCTGCTGTTTCAATTGCTGTTGTGGAAAGTTTAAGCCGAAGCCACCAGAGGAAGAGGAAGGATTCTGCATGTCTCCTGAGGATCTAGAAGAACAAATTAAGACTGACATGGAAAGAGGTACCTATTATACTGGATGTGTAGATGTACCACTAAATTTAAAAAAACAACAACATTATTTCTCGAAGAGAAACCCAGGGTTTGCACTCCAGCTGTTTAGGTTTAATGGTGTTAATTTGAGAAAGGAGACTAAACTGAAAGAAGTGTTAATTGGATTCCTCTCAACCTGTTGCACAGGTTGCTTTAAGTTCTCTGAAGGAGGCTACTTGTTAATGACACTGAAAATGGGGAGAACAGCACACAGAACACACCAAATTTCTTGTTTTAGAATGAATTCATTTCTGCTGGCATAGAGGGCAAGGTAAATCCTCCTGTTTACCTCAGCATTTAGGCTGCCCCTCAACTTTGGTGGGCAGAAGCTCTAGTGGGTGACTGCTCCTACTCATTCTCCATGTTTTAAATGATAACTGGTGTAAATTATTTTCTCCTACACATAGCACCAGGATAGCATTTCCTCTGGAAAAAGCAGGAAGGATGTGAATTTTCCTGACAATTCAAGAGCTAAATCATTTGGATTAGAAAACTGAATGGCTCATTGAAGAAGGCAAAATGCCAATACTGAATGGCATAAATTAAAAACTGGGCTGCTGAAAACTGAATATGAGAAGCACAAGATCACAGAGCAAGCCAATCAATTTGAGGTCCTCCAGATATTCCAGAACTACAACTCCCAATGGGCTGGCACCCAACGCTGGGGCTGGAATGCTGGAACATGTAGTTCAGGAACATCTGGAGGGCTGCAAATTGACACACGCACACACACACGCACACACACGTCACAGAGGCATTGGCTGCTGATGGAAGAAAAAAATACGGAAGAAAAGGCAGCCAGAAGCCTTTTTCTTCCTTCCATTCCAGAATTTTGCATATTTGACTCACACTGTGCTGTTTATATGGTGAGCCATCCTCTTATCCTGAGTAGGAGGTTTGAATTAATCTGCAATACTCATATTTGTTTTGTATTTGTATAAAAATTATGTTAATGAGTTCCTCACTTACGTCACTGATCAAATGTCATTCTTTGTCATGAACCTTCAGGTTAAGCAGATACATTTGTGATGGATTGAACTGAGTCCAGTGATGACACCAAGGAAAAAAATAATAGCAGGGGGAACTTACAAGGGGTTGGATTAATTCTGGGTTGAGGGAGACTTTTGTCTCCACGCTGGATTCCTTAAAAAGAAATAATTTTGAAATTTCCTGTAATCTCAAATCATGGGGACTCAGCTATGCATTTTGGAGTATAAGCAATGCATTTTCTTTTTTGAAGAATGTACCTACGTACCTTTTCTGTTGGATGCCTAGAATATTCTAACGTATAGAAGGACATTTGTGTGTCCTCTCCTTCAGTTTTTGATTACTTAAATTCTGCCTAAGTGCAAAAAGCATGTGTTTGTCTTCCTATAACACTATGGGTACCTTCAGATGCAGGCTAAAACCCATTGTTTTTCTCACACTATATTGGAAATGCCAGACCTAATCATGATATTCCCAATATAGTCATAGGTTACAGAACAATATTCCATTATATTATGGGAAATCTGGCAATGGCACCGGGTTTTCTGTAATAGCAATGCTTACCTTTGTGCCTGCCAGCCCATTTCAGAATGTGATCACTTTGGGCTACCAAAACCCAGCTAAGTGCAAACAAACAACAAAAGTAAGTGGTGGCTGCTTGGCTGACTTCTGGTAGCCCCAAGTGAGCTCATTATGAAGTGGGTTGGCAGACACAAAGGTAATCCTAGGTCTGCTCCATCTGGAAGGGGCAGTAAGAGGCAATCATGGAATCTCACTTTTTTATTTCTTTATATTTCTATCCTTCCCTGTACCTGAATAAAATCAGTATAAAAACTGATCAAATAAATTAGGTGACAGTGCCTACATTGGGAGAGCATTCCATCTTGCTATCTGCAAGCAGCTAATCTATGGTATATCACTGTAAATGGACTCTGTACAAGGAATCTGTGTGGGGCAACACTAGCAAGAGGATTTGGTGAACGCCTCCAATATTACCTGGTTCTAATATGGACCTATTCGCACGTAGGCCTCTGGTACGCGATTAGGACCGCTCTGGTACAGATACACCAGAGCTGTCCTAATCGCGTACCAGGGGCCTAAGTGCAAATGGGCCTATGTTACAATTAGAGGCTCTGTGTACCTAATTAACCCAATTGAAGTGTATTGCTTACTTTATATTCTATTTTCTCAGTGGAATGCAATATCTATTACATACTTACACTGAATTACACAGTACTGGATCCTGTGCTTGACTCTGGGAATGTCTGTGCACAGAAGATACAGTATGTGTGCCTGGTACAGTCGTTGGCTACCTGTGCAGCAGCCAGGTACATGCATCATTATGCTACAGTAAGCAGCTAAAACTATGTAATAGGACCAGCGTTTCTGAGGATCTAAGAAATACCCTTCTAAATCAGATCAGAGGTTGATCTGATGCAGCAGCTTGTTCCCACCCGGCAGCTAGATGTGTACAGAAAACCACATGCAAGGCCAACATCAGGTATATAAGTATGAATGCTGCCCTGCTGACAATCTCCCAGCAGCTGACCTTTACAGGCATGTGGCCTCCCTGGCCAGAAGAAGTCACACAGCCACCACGGCTAACATCATTGTCAGCTGATATTCTTTTCTAGCACAGCAGTTAGAAAACATGTTTCCTATAAAAATGAAATCCTGAGGTTGTAGCCCTAAGGTGGTAAAGGGTGCGTGCAAAAGCCAGTGAATTTTATTTACCTCCCCCGCCATCCTCTTTTCCAGCTCCATCGATGAAAACTATTGTGCAGAGGCATCCTGTCCAATTAAAGTTATATTGCCTATTAGTGTCTAAAGTACATGAAACTATATCTGCATTTAGGCGGCCCCCAGACAATGGCCACTAACAAGAAATATTCCTGAGAAAAGCTCCTCCAGAATAAATGCTGGTTGGCTAGACAGGATGGGGCTGGCACTGTCCCTGCGCAATATATTGACACACACATGTGGGTATTTCAATGGTGCAAAATACCCTGAAGGGTGTGATCATTACCACTGCACATGCATGGCAGTCTTTTTCAGACCCTGCACATGCCCGGTGGTCATGGACAGGATGGTGACTACATCCAGAAGATAAGTTAAGTTATAGCACTATTTCAGGAAGATCCATGATCAGAATTGAGTTTTCCCAAAATAGGCTACAGTGGATTTTCACTCTGATATAGACGGGGTTGCCACAGCTATGTGTGGCAATTTCTCTCACCAGAAAAGACTGGACAAATATTCTCAAAGAAACCCTGCAGCAACACAGATATGCACAAATTTATGTTTTCTGCAGAACTGGAATTGCTGTATCCCTGTGCTGATAGAAAACTGTAGCTGTTGAATGTTTTGCATGTCATGCAGCAGCTTAAGGCTTTTAAAAAAGAGAGACAGAAAATCAGGGAATTCAACCAGGTGACCTTAAGAATTATTTCAACGTTGGCTCTGAGTCCTTTCCATGCTTGTTTGTTATCCCAGAACAAACAGCTTCCTAGTATGCTGTGTCCATGTAAGACTAGCACCATCCCGGTCCTTTTCTGGATTAGGTGTAGATCTGTTTGAAGAGGTCTACAACCATTCCAAGCTATCTTGTATCAGTCCAGGCTTTGGTGCTTCCACACCTGGTCCAGAACAAGGAAAACACTGCAGCCCCATCTTCAAAGCTCATACGAGCTTCAAAGACCATTTCTGAAACCTGACATGAAGTAGGCATGCTACCTTCAAAGGCTGGTCCTGTACAGCAGACATGATGTACAAGTAATGGCATTTGGGCAAATCCCGGCAGGGGTGGGTCATGCCCTAGGTGGGGAGTCTGTTGTGTGGACTTGAACAACTCTGGTGCCTCCATATTGCTGCTGGTGTTGGTTAGGAACAGGTGGGGTCCCCATTCTCACAATGTGGTTGGAACCTACTGTGCTTGTTCTAGGACAGACTAGAGCAGAATAGTTAAACAGCTCTAAGCAAGGTGTAGAAACGGCCTTAGATAATAAATCTGAAGGAAGAAAATACCACAATGCAAATATACTCAGATGTCAAGCTATTTACATAAATTTGATGTAAATTATAGTGTTTCTTATTCAAGGAAATCAGATCTGTAAATCCTCGCCTACATCTGAACATATAACAGCAAATGATTCTGCTCTGTGGAGGGAGGTGTCTTTTCAACGAAAAGAGCAATTGAAAGAAAATGAATTTTAACCAATACAAGCTGATGATGACAAAAACAATGTACTTGATTGAAAGTGGTGAACCCTTTGTAAAGTGATAGGAATCTGTCTCTTTACCATAGGATTGTTTCCTGGGTGTGAAGACTGATGACAATTTGTGTCTATGTTTTATGCATTTATGCAGAATTTAAATTGCCTAAACATGGAGCTAAGATAAAACAAATGCTTCACAGGTGGCCATTTTTGTGAGAAATTAAAGCTTATAAGTCCTAGAAATTCAAGTTCAAATATTTCTGAACTCCAAGAACAGTTTAGGACAGTTCTATATTCCAAATTAAAGGTGTGGCTATGACTAGAGCCCATTGGACTTTTGGGGTGCATTCCTATTCGACTTTTAATGAGCTTTGAATATGTTTTCAAAGCTGAACATTCCCAAAGGATCAGAGGAATCTGCAGTTTCTGAGAATTAAAGGTCCTGGAACACAGATTATCTGTATTCAGATCAAAAGAACTCTCGCTGCAGGATTTAGAAATAATCCTCTTTATTTGTCAATGGGAATACAAGCAATTTTTTGGAAGTGGGGAAGCATGATTTAGGGGTGTTCTGATGCTGTGCAAATCTGGTGCCTACTTCATCCCTCCAGTTGGCAAAGAGGGACTCTTCTGCCTGCTATTGTAATCTGCTCCCCCCTCCTTTCTTCCACCCATGCCTTTTGCCTCCCTCTCTGCTTCCATGATTTTGCAAAGAGGGATTCCTGCCAGCGATCAAGAATTTGGAGGTTTCCATTTTGCTGCCCCCCTTCTTCCTTCCTTCCTTCCGTCCATGCCTTTTGCCTCCCTCCCTGCTTCCCCATGGCAATATGAATCAGGCTTATATAGGGAGTGGGGCTTGGATCCCCGCCCAGGGTATGTCAGAAAAGAGAGGGGGAAGGGGGTTTCTCCCCTGCAAGTCCTCATAATAAGCTGCCAGTGGGAATGCAAAAGTACAGAGCTCACCGCTGATTTAAAAGACCTGGTAAATTGTGCAGTGGGAACAAGCCCTTGGAGTGGAGTAACTAACAAAAAGTGGTTATTTTGTGAAAGCTGACAAACTAAGGGAGCAATCAGACACTGGGCCAATCTGCACCTTAAGTAGATGAAATGGCCAGCTAACATTTGGAATGGTTTGAGAGTCCATACCTTGTGATGTCTCAACCATTCCGGCCTAAGTTGGCACTTCTCCAAATGCCAGTTAAGTGCAATTGCCTCTATACTAGAGGTGATCATGGCACCAGCACCAATAGCCATGTGCAGCACTATTGCTGTGGTGTCCAGGTGATGTGGTTCACAACTGCACCTGCCCTACTCCACCCCAGATTCTGTTCACCCAGAAGAAGTGCAAACGGAGCCATGCCGGGCCTTACCTGTGGGCTACTAGTATAGTTGTGGAACACAAAATTGTACTCCATAACTTCATGAGCAGGTGACACCCTGGCATGTACGGAGCTGCTTCTAAGATAGAAACAGCTCCATGTAATACCTATGCCCTGTGCTTGGGGATGCTGAGACCTCCCCTTTTTGTCTAGTGCAAAAATGCACTCAGTAAAAGAGTCATCTTCTGGGTAACTTTCATTCTTAACCATTGGACATCAATCATCAGCATGTAATAGGTCAGCTTAGTGATGGGCAAGATTTCTCAGCACTTCGAGTTGATTATTTTTCAAAGCCACACTTACCTCCTGTTTGGTTGGAAAACTGTACTCAACAGGTGGGAATTTCCTGCTCCAAGGGGCGAGTACCAGTGACATAGCCTATTTATACAGTAGAATATCTGAATTTCCTTATTTTCAAAAATGTGATTAGGAACGGGTGAAAAATATTTGTCACCTTTGCAATTTGTATCAATTGCAAAGCTTCAAACTTTCACATTCAAATCAAATATTGGCTATATTCAAAGGCAGACATGCACATACAAAGCAAAGGTGGATTAAAACTTAGATATAGTTGGGTCCTTATCAGTTCATTCAACTAACAAGGCTTAATGGCAGTCAACCTTTTCAGAGAAATGTAGCCAATCATATGCCTGTTTTCTTTCATTTTCTAGATGGGGAAACTCCCATTCTACTCCAGCCGACCAATGTATCTGAAAAAACCCAACTTATTGGAGATAGCCATCGCAGCTATCACACAGATTCATAAATCAGTATCTGGCTCGACTGAAGGAGTTCTGGATTGCAAAGCACCATTTGAATATTTTCACATATGACACTAAGACTGTTCCATTCTTTAGCAGACTCACATAGGAGTCAATCCCAAGGAATCCACCAGAGACCCACATCTGAGAAAACAAACACAAGATCCACTCAAGGAACCTCTGACATTAAAGTAATGTGCAAAAGGGGCCATTTAAAAAAATGAAAGTACATGCCAGAGTATCAAATGTGCAACAGTTCTTTTAGTGTGAAGTGTGAAAATGTCTCTGCATACTTGCACTTGTTTTGTTGACTGTGCAAATATAACTGTGTTATTTGTTCTTTCATTCTACAAATAATACTAACACTTAAACATATATGTTCTATTACCTGCACACTGTAGCATCCTTTTTCTGCTTCAAATAATCTTCAGTACTGAGGAGGATTGACCATTCTCCTTAGTATGAAGCAAAATACAAGGGCAAAATATTCTTATTGTAAAATGTTCTTGATTAATTCTGTCAGCTCTTCAGAAGAGTCAAGAAAGTTTAGGGTCTTTCTGCACTTACCTGGCAAAGTCTGGAACCGTCTGGAACAGTAGATCTGGAACAAAGTTATCTGCCCCATGAACAGGATGGGTTGAAACAATACAGTCTACACAGAAATAGCTGGTCCAACCCAGTCACGGCATGGTCTTTGAAGCCAGCCGCCACAAGCTCCAGTGGCCAGGAACAGAAGTTCCAGGCCTTGAGTCCCTGAGGTACAAAAATAGGTACCCTGTAAACTAGAACATGGAAGAATGCACCTTCAGCATGTCTTTGTCATCCAGATTAGGCCCTGCTAGTATGCTGGTGGCCCTGATAAATCAGATCTACTGCCAATCCAGATCAGGAACTTCCTGATTTGCATCACACCTGTCCTGTGTGGACCCAGTGTGCTAGTGGTGAGCATGGCATCTCATACTCTGCATTAACATTTAGAAGGGAGCCCCTTAGTGCACTATGTTATAAAGTAATCTACTTTCAAGCCTTATGACTTCAGTATAAGCAGCAGCATCTCTTGTTCTGTTTTGCTTTGTTTTTTAGCTAGATGAAGGACAAAAAAGAACCATACATTGTGGAACATTAGTTACAGCAAGTCTTCACATTCTTATTCAGTCCATGCATGATAGTCTGCTATCTATCAGTGTATGTCAATAAGACTTCTTCAGTGCAAGATAAGTTCCAACTAGAAATTCAGATTTAAATCCCATATTCTATGATGCATACATGTACAATAGAAGATCCTATTGTGTTGATGTGTTCAGAAGGTATTTCTCCCTAGATGTTGTTGTCAGGTACTCTTGAGTCAAGATCCTTATGGATGCTGAAGTCATTTGTCATGACCTTCTTCCAGGAATTGACCACAGTTTTGAGACAGTTGCTCTATCCCTGAACTACAACCACTTCTATTTATGTAGCACTACAGTCCAAATTTATTATTACATACAGTTATAACTTATCAATTTCCATTTATCTTATTCCTGCAAATTGTTCTTGTCATTACAGCTCTGCTAAGCCTAGAGCCTAATGGTCATAACATGGCTTAAAAGCTGGAATCTTTTAGCATTTACGATGTCAGCTCATGGGAGCAGGAGAAAAGCAGATGGCTGTCCTATGACATTGCACAAAACTGATGAGAGAAACGGTAAAAGGGGTATTGCCTTTAAGATCACTGTTCCATTCAGGAAAATGTGTTGAGATTATATTATGTGTTCAAGCAACCTTAAGAACCATTTAACTCTGGATCTCCAGTTAGATTTTGTGGTATAGTACTTAAGTCTGTTGATGTGTCTTTGAAACTGGACTTGGCATTATAAAATAAAAATACAGGAAGCAAAATCAGTTAATAAATACAACTGTAGTTGCATCTGTCACAATATGCAGTTACTTATGTTTTTGGGTGCACAGGATTAGACTGGAAGATAAACTGGGGGGGGGGAATCAGAAACTGACCAACACCTTGGAAGCAAATAGAATAATAAATGCAGAAGTGATAATTTATAACCAACAGATAACTTTCACTTAACAAGTCGTCAAAAACAAGATTCATTTATCATGAATTTCCCTTGATTTGTTACTTATCGGGCAACACAAAATGATTCAGCGTTGGTCGGTTGGTTTGTTCATCATCCTCATTTATGTACTACCAGTTCAGAGTGTATCCGGTAACTGGAATTAAATACACTCTGCCGGTACAATAACTCAAAGCGTAAAATAGTTTCTCATGGCATTTTGAAACCTTTGGCGTTATGTTTTCGCATATATCCATTTTCTAATACATTGTGTACACTGGATTTGACTTATTTTGCCTGATACATTGTACAGTATTGTGAGAGCACTGACGATCCTCTGGCTTGTTAAGGCTTCACACGCGATCCACCTCAACTAGATACAATTCCAGTCTGGATTCTCACTACTGCTATTACGATCGCTTTAATTTCCCGCCTCCTCCTCGTGCTACCGAATATTTTTGAGGTCTTCATTCTATATAGACTAGTCTTTTTGCAGAGAGAACTGGCTACGGCACAACTCTGGTGGCATCTAATTTACCATCGAGGGCTTGGTCTCAATCCCATACGATTGTTTCTCTCCCTCACCCACCCCAAAAGAAGATACCTTAAAATATTTTTGCAGACATTACAATGCTATTTTTTACCTACATGCGCGGAGGAGAGGAGGAGAAGTTCTGTAAGCAAACTATTCACGCTTGGAAATGCATCTCTGGTTACATTCTTCTCTACAAGAGAAGGCGGGTGGGACCCTGTCTTGAATCGACGCTTGAAATTCAAAGTTTCTGCTCGAACTTGGTTGGCGGCGATTCAATGTGCTTTTTGCACGAGTTGGGGCTCCTTGCTTTGCCACGCTGACACCTGTAGTCATATTTAATTTTAAAACATTGCAATCATCACCCCACGAAAGGAGCGATCTACGGTTAAGGCCCTTTTGGTGCACCTATCCGTGCACGCCGTGTGTTTTGCACAGTAAAAACGAGATGAAAAAGCCACTGCCGTTGCAATAGCGTTCGTGCAACCAAAGGGGAAGGGAGAAAAAAGCGCCTCCTTCGAGCCGGAATCGAACCAGCGACCTAAGGATTTCAGCAACCAGCACTCCTACAGTCCTCCGCTCTACCAGCTGAGCTATCGAAGGGACTTGTCATGGGGGCCGACAGAAAAGCCAAAGAACGTTCTCTGCGGTGACTGCTTAAGCCCAACTTGACGACGGTACAGCGGGCGACGCAAGGTGGCGCTGGAGATCGCGTGCGGGCAGTGATGGCAAGCCATAACAACGCGCCTCTTCCTCTGAGTGGACTCAGCGTCTGAGCGCTTCTTGCGAGCACGGTCGCCTGTCTGTCTCTCCATAACCGGGAATGTACACGCGAATTCAGAAGTAGCAGATAGAGACCTGGCTCTCTTACGGCCTGGAGAACGGCAGAACCTGGAACACGATTCAAGTCTCTATATGCCTGGAGATGTTTGCGAAATCCTTCCCGTACATCGGGCCAGTGGCGCAATGGATAACGCGTCTGACTACGGATCAGAAGATTGTAGGTTCGACTCCTGCCTGGCTCGGCAAGCTTTTTCTTGTTTTGTTAGGTTCCCCAAAATCTTACAGAGTTCTTTATTACTAACAACCTAAAACAGGAAGAAGAAGGAAGGTGCTAGGTATCACCCTATAGAATTTCACAGGGGGGGGGGGCGGCAAACATTTAATTTTTTCTTTTTTACCACTACCCATAATATTCTTTAAGAGCCTTCACTTGGCAGAAGTAATGACATGCTACATCCAGACAACAAAAACTGTCAGCCCATGAGGTTTTCGTATTTCCATTATGGGCAATATAGCTGTGTGAAGGTCATATATAACCTAAACTTTTAATTAAAGCTAAAGATCCTTAATTAAAGCTACCGAAGTCTATGCAGTCCCAAAATTATGGGTCTGCTTGCACTTACTTTGCTGGAAAGATTCCAGCCACTCCTGGGACAGTGCTTCTGCATGCTGCACCACCACTGCCCCCTAGACCATTTCTGAGCTCGCTATGGCTGCCCCGGCCTTCACTAGCTACGGACAAGCGAAATCTTGTTAGCTCCCAGCTGACAGCCTTACACACTCTTCCAGGTTTAAAGCTGGGAGTGGGTGTAGCAGCACCACTATGGCTACACAGACATATGCCCTGTCCTGATCACCCTGGCAATAGCCAGACACGCACATGGATGTTGCTGCCTGGGCAGGGCCATCTGCACTTCCCCAGCTGGACCACCAGCATTTGAAGTGTGGATGGCCCCCTCCGTGCCTGATTTTTCCCTCACTGGAATGGCACAATAAGTGAAGTGTGAACCAGCCCCTGGTCTCTGGGCCAATTTGCGCCTTAAAGTGCAATGGGTGGCAAACTTCTGCCACGGTTCAGGTGTCTGCACCTTGCTGACACCCAATCCGTTGCAAACTTAACTGGTTAAGTGTGATTGTCCCCGTGCTGGGTGATCACTTCACTGTGGCAATGGGCATGCATGCACAGCACCACTGCACGCACTTGCGCCACCCTGCCGCATACCTCATTTGCCCAGAAGAAGTGCAAACAGAGCGAGCCCAACTGTACTAATATAGTTGTAGAGCACTTTTTAGTGCCCTACAGCTATATGCCTGGGAGACTCTCTGGCCCACGTGGAGCCACTTCTGGGACAGAGATGCCCCATGCTATGTGGATGCTCAGTGTGAGAGCAGCACCTGGCTCTCTCACCGAAGCAAGTGTGAAAAGGCCCAGTGAGTTAATTTTGGAATTTCCTACCACAAGATGTGCCGTTGGCTGCCAGTTAAGATGGTTTGGACCAATTTATGGAAATCATCTATGGCTATTGGCCTTGATGACAGTAAGAGGCAGTTTGCCTCCAAAGGGCAGTGGCTGGGAGACTGCAAGCAGAGCAAGCTGGGTGCTTGGGCCAAAGAACACAAAAACATAAGAGAAGCCTTTCTGGATCAGGTCACAGCCCATCCCGTAAGCATCCTGTCTCAAACAGGTGGGTCACCAATTGCTTCTGGGCATTCTCAGCAGTTCTCTCAATTCTTTGAAAATGACCTTTAGAAGCATCCTGCTTGATCCTCCAACAGTACCTGGGCGTGCATCTTAGCAGCCACTGATGCAACTATGTCTTCCGTGAATTTGTCTAATGCTTTCTTAACGCTATCCAGGCTGGTTGCTGTGACCACCTTTTCTGGTTGGCCTGGCCACTATGAGGGCAGATAGCTGGAGTGAGTGGGGGGTCACTAGTTTGATATAATACAGGGAGCACTGTTCCTATCTTTTTGCATACATGGACTAATTATTTTTGAAAATCCACTTAGATGAAATTCCGGATGCGATGTGGAAGATCAGCTCACATTTACCTATAAAGTTTCTGAGAACTTAGCAGTGTAAGAAGCCTGCCTTTGTGTGCTCTCTTCGGCAGCACATATACTTAAATTGGAACGATACAGAGATTAGCCTGGCCCCTGCGAATGGATGACACGAAAATTCGTGAAGCGTGCCATATTTTTTAGAAGTAATTTAAAAAAAAAAAGCCTGCCTTTGTCTCGAAAAGAAAAATTACCAATTTTCCAAGTAACCGTGTTCAGGATTACCAAGTTCAAGGTCTCCGCTTAAACACAAAATTGGCAAGGAATGTTCAAAAGCAAATTTGCCGCGAGCCAGGCAGGAGTCGAACCTACAATCTTCTGATCCGTAGTCAGACGCGTTATCCATTGCGCCACTGGCCCTACGTCTCTCCCACAGTGCCGGGAAAATGCCACTGAAATCTAGAGAATTTGCAAGTCGCAGAAAAACCCAGAAATCATGAACAAATATTTCATAATAAGTCTTTCCATAAAGTAATAAGTATTCAAGTGTTTTGGCATGCAGACTTGCCTGTTCTGAGAGCTGCAAAATGAAAAGTATGGTGGATTTAGGCAAATTATTGCTGATGATATTATGGCTTTGATTTGTCGATCGCTTCTCTTGGGGAACTCAGCGAGCTTTACAAAGAAGTTACATGGGCTCTGAGTAGCTAAAAGCTGTTGGGCATTTGGAAGAGAGAGGAGGAAAACGAAACAGTGTGAATCCAGACGAAAATCCTGCCACGCCACGTTGTGTTCAGATGACACAAGGTAGAATTCCCAAGCCTGAGACCCCACGGCATTCATTTATGCTTTCCTTTCAACCATGTCTGGTTATACTCGCTGCCCGCTTGTTCAGGAAATGTCTCTTTCCATCGCCGCCTCTTAACTCGGTGCAATGTTTAATTCTGCTTAGGTTTCTGTATCTCTCGGGAAAAATTCCTGCCGTGTCCCTTCGATAGCTCAGCTGGTAGAGCGGAGGACTGTAGTGAGAATAAGATTTGTAGGCATCCTTAGGTCGCTGGTTCGATTCCGGCTCGAAGGAGACTGTTTTTTCAATTCAGGCCAGGTTCTTTTCTGCCCTCATCTGCCTTTACAATTCAGCCACGTCCAGATGAAATTCTTCCATAGAATTCTTTGTTCCACAGGCACGTTCACCTGCCCTTGGTAGCTGGAAAAGAGTAATCGTATCCTTTCTATTCTTTGTAAATTCTGGGCGCCTTGAAGGCAGAAAGGAAAGTAGGAGATAAGATGTTTCATCATCTGTTCATTGATGGATTTCAGGTCTCTCAAAAGCTTTACAAATGTGTCCTTGATTAATTAGGCCCTATTTCATATCTTTGAAGCGTTTTTAATTAATCCATAAATGGTGCCATTCTGAATATATCACTTTAGAAACAGAGAGATTACTTTCCAGATAATTAAGGATCTACCTCTCATATTTTAACATTGATTTCCTAAACTTCTGCTTTGTTGTGTTTCTACTAAGTCAGAAAGAGGGGAAATGAACAGAACTGTGGCCCTTTCTGCAAGGGCCCTTAATCTGGATTAAGGGCTCCTGCAGTATGAATCTAGGGCTGTCTGGACAGTGCATTCTGGTGACATGCAATCCATGCATTTGGCTACCATTAAATTCCCAGATGTGCATATGACCACCTCAATGCAAGCATGGTCAGCTGTTTCAGACTCTGTACATGCATGCTGGGCAGGACTATGCTGCTCTGTCCAGAAAGGTAAGCACCAAAGCTGAAAGGTCCACTGCCAGTGCTGGGTTTTCCATCGGTAGTTAAAAGTGCTTTTTAGGGATGAAAAGCAAGGCAATGGGGATTGCCTATGATATGAGAGGTGACCCCCACCATAGCAACACCATAATGGTGCTATTCTCGTTCCATCTGGGTGCACCCTAGGTTTCCAAATTTGCATGTTAATGTAGATCTAGGAGGCCTTGCTCTCTGCTGGTAAAGCTCTGTCTTAGATAGAGCCTGATCCTGATTAAAGAGGGCTTAACCTGGATCATGGGTAGACGCATTTATTCAGGTCTACCAGCAGACCAGAAATCAGCTTTCTCAACACCTTCACACTCCACTGCCTGAGCAGATTTAGTGATTTTGCACTGACCAGTATACCAGACCAGCAAGCATAGTAGGAGACTCCTTCCCACATGCCCTGCCAGCCCCTCCCCTTCTCCCTGGTGTGCAGAAAGGAGGCTCCCAATACACTTGCTAGTCCTTTTATATCAGCTATTGCAGACTCTTGCAGGTTCTTTGTATGGCCCTATTAACAAAAGGGCAGGATAGAAGCAATTACTTCTTGCACAGATACATAAGCATCACATCTTATATGAATCTTACTACAGTAATTCACAGGGCTGCCATTATACCAATTTGATTCAATCAGTCCCTGCACTCACAGGTGCCCCATATCACCCAAAAAAATATTCATAAGGAAGGGAATGTTCAAAATAATATCCACATCAGTTTTGTGTTCTTTTTTCACTCGGTTCCTAATCATCTGATTTTATTTCTCTTTACACTTGGAAATCAGGAGTATATATTGCCACTGAAAATAGTTATATTTAGTTATCATGGATTTGCTTGTTATTTCTTGAACTGTACATGCAGTCACAACACCTATAGATCAATTAATCTGGTTCTCTAAAATCACTAGTGCTGTTCTGTCAGAAACTATACAGAAAACCTGTCAGTTCAGCTGTTATTAGGTCAGATCCTATAACATACAAGTCACATAGGCTGCCTCCACACAGTAGGAAGCAATCATTTGGAGTATTGCTCCACCACCATTATTGCCAGCGCTCTTTGCACTTTTATTTGACATGCAAACTGGTGAATCGAGCTGCCCATTGAATTCCAAGAAATATGAATCACACCACCACCATGCATGCATGCATGCTTTTTCAGCCTCCATGAATGGTGGCTCTGTCAAAAGATAAGTGGCTAACCTAAAAAAACATTATTGCTGGATAAGCCATGACTAGTGCTGGGTTTTTCAGAATTTGAGCTTTTTTTTGGGGGGGGGGGGAAGCAAGGCTGTGGTGGGGTTGCCTACAATGTGTGAGGCAACCCCACCATAGCAGCACTGTAATGGCATTATATTCACTCAGGCCAGACAGGGCCTTAATGTGAGGGAAAGGACGGTAGAATCTAGTAAGATTGTTCCCTATTAATAATATTGTTAATTGCAGAAAACAGAAGGTGCTAATTGAATACAGCAACTGTATTTTAGGCCTGTGTTTAAAGCAGTGCGATTAAAGTTTTATTACCCGAAAATAATATTTCTGCAGAATTCTGCTCCTGAAGTAATTTATTGTCAAGTTTTCAAATCAACATTCCACCATCTCATTTTAATTTAGCGTCTTGTGATTAACACCTAAATCTGTGCATGTTTTCTTGGAAGAAAACACAAGTGCATTCAACAGAATTTCCTCTCAGCGTGCATAAAATAACAGCCTATGTCCATTTCGTCAGATAATACTACACTATAGGTATATTCTTTTTGCCACACTTTATAAATGCTGTAAACCACTACAAGTCACAAGGGAGAATGGCCTTGTTAGCTGAGTTTTCTGTCTCATAAAATGGAAACTGTGTGTTAGCGCTACACACAGGCTGTTATACACCAGCTACACACCAGCCTGTTACAGTAAGTGTCATGAATACTTGGCTGAAAGTTGTAGACATGATATGTACTGCTTGTGCAGTTGTGTGATAAAGTATATTGGCAAACAACAGGACAGATGGTTTTGCCCTAAGATTAGGCTCCACATGCCAGACATGATCTGGGAAACTGTCATTTTAAAAATAACTTCAGAACAAGTGCCAAGCTTTGAGGGATCCATGTGTCTAATAAACTGACAGAATGGTAGCAATGCCAGTACTGGATCTTAGTTATTTGGATATCGCTGTGCCCATGGAACCTAACTAGAATTATCACCTAGGCCCAGCCAATAAAAGTGGCATGCCTTCACCAATTTCCTGAATATCAAGCAGAGGTCTGGCTGTATAACTGTTTGTAAGCATCTAAGGATGCATTCACATGGGCAGAAGGTTTACATGCAGATTTGCCCACCACTTGTTAGTCCCTCAGGCTCTGCAGTTGGCCTTCCCAGCATTTGTTGTGAACTTTGTGTGTGTGTGTGTGTGTGGAGTTGACTGTTTAATCCATGCAGACATCCACATTTATGGGATACTGTGCTACTGTGACTAGATTCTGGCTTGATGGCAGCAGTTTTAAAAATTATGCCCCACAGCATCATACATGGACAAATGCATACATGTACACATATCATTCCTATTGCAATGTCCTTTGTTCTCCTGGTTTATCGTATACTTGGAGAACTAAGCAGGCCAGGGATTAATAACTAAGCTGCCTAACCATTATTTTTTCCAGAAGAGTGAGTGGTCCATGTGCTGCTGGCAACTGTCAAGTGCTCTTCCTTCCCTCCCCCTCTTCTTAAACACAGGAATGTTGATCTCTCACCCTAGTGAGTTGTCACCTGTCTAAATCTGTCCTTGTGTCAGATGCATATATGGAGAAAGTGAGTGTGGCAACCAATGACGTTCTGCGTCTAAAATAGACTCAGCTCCCTTCAGTCCGTTAAACAATGTTCGCCAAGGAAAGATCCTCAAAGGACATTTGATCTCACAAACTTTGGAATTCTTTCCAGGGACCTAACCCGGAAACCACTCAGCAGCACCCTGACTCTAAGCCTATACTCCTTGGAATCACTAGGAGATGAGCACTTCTCTTAATTTCAAGTCTTTTTCTAAAGAGCAGCAAACTATGGATAACTTGGAGAAACAGCTTATTTGTCCAATATGCCTAGAGATGTTTACTAAGCCGGTGGTCATCCTTCCCTGTCAGCACAACCTCTGCAGAAAATGTGCCAGCGATATCTTCCAGGTAGATTTGTTTAACCTTTTCAAATTCAAATACATATTTATAACAATGCTCTTGTATCACAAAATGAGAGTAGAATTACTGAGTTGGTATAATAGCAGAACTCTTTTTAAAAGAAAGGGCAAGATAGTCAGGAAAAGAGCTCTTTGTTACCTATTTTGTGTTTGTGATTTCTGAACCACTTACACACACAAACATTCCTTTTATTTATACAGCAGAATTGTTATTTCACGTATTTAGTGATATTAACACATATAGCCATTCTTGTTATTCCCCAACACCTCTAAAAATGGCAATTTTTTGCCTCAGCATAAGTTGTCATATTATTAGCTACCAGATCCTGAACAAAGTTATATTGGCAGCTATTTGTTTGTGTAATTTTTGGACAGTATTTTCACTGGCAGTTGAGACCAGCTGGGGGTTCACTGAAGTCATAAGAATAATTGTTCAAAGGCATTAGGTCATGCCTTAAGCATATTATGTGCTATGGATCCTTGATAAAGAAACGAAAGAAGTTTCTAAATATAATTGTAAAATCATGCATGTTTGGCTTTAAAACTCTTGTTTATTGCTTGGCAAGAACAGGCCTCGAATCCCTATCTGCCAACCAGAGGAGGTACCACAGTAGCCTCAGGTGGTCGATTCCGTTGTCCCTCTTGTAGGCATGAAGTAGTTCTGGACAGGCATGGAGTGTATGGTCTTCAAAGGAACCTGCTGGTGGAAAACATAATTGATATATACAAGCAAGAATCTGCCAGGTAATGAACTAATATTTGTCTGTAGACTCATAGCTACTTATTTAAGGTGCTGGTTTAGCTGTGTCTCATGTGGAAACAGGAAAATCATTTTGGGCTTTCTAAATTGTTTTCCTCCTGCAGTTTGGCCACTATGACCTGTTTAAATGACATCTCTCTTTCCCCATTGCTATTCTTTTTTCCTTTATGCCATCTTGAAAGATAAAATCCTACAACATTCTAGAGATTAGCCTCAATATTACACAGCATTAAAACCTCAAACACCTTACTGGGTTGCTGTTGTTTGTTGTTACTATAATAAGAAGAAATCTGTGCTTGCTTTAGTTCTCTTTTGGTAGGAGTTTTATCGTGCAAAATGAGATGCCATACAAAACCTCTGTGTTTATTATACACTGTGTTGAAACCTCTAGTTTATTGTTCTGTGGAATTTCTGAGCAATTTAAACAGATGTAAGCATTCACTCTTTATATTTAAGGAAAGGAAATGATGCTGCAGTGAGTTCATTTATGCTGGGAACAGTCTTTGCTCATGAGTATGCTCTGACAGGGCCTTGCAACTTTAGCCAGTAAAGTAAGAGATGAAGCTTGCAGTGGGTAATATTTGCAGATCTGGAAGCCTTGTAACATCTCAACAGTTTTGCCTTAAATTCACTATGTGGTTCATTGTAAAATACATCTTTCAAAATATGTATTTTTAAAAACTTACAAGAATGAATCAAAGAGTAGCTGCAATAAAGGTATAGGGTGTGTGTGTGTGAGAGAGGATGCATTCAGAACATTTAGGCCTCGTCTACATGCAAAGAAAAATCAGTTTAAAAGCTTCTTTTGCTTCTGAGCGTCTACATGCCAGAGCTTTACTCTGGGCTTCCAGAGCCACAAAGGAGGAAAATCTGCCGCAGAAAAAAAACCCTTTAAACAAGCCTACCTCCGCACTTTTGGGAAGCCGTGGGTTTTCCTGGGAGCATGGAGACTTTTTCTCCACATCTTCTCCCATATTCCACTGAAGTTTTAGGCATTTTTGATCTCTGCAGAAGAATTGGCTGTCAGAATCAGCTGCATTCAGCTCTTTCAGCTGCAAGCAGAGCTCTGAACTGTCACATTGTTTCACTTTGGAGGGGGAGAGAGATTTTGTGCTTGCTAACAGGGAAAGGTGATACTTATTATCATTACCAAGGAGATTGTTTCTCAGCAAGCAAATCTCTCTCCCCACCTCCTAATAATGCAGCCTTTGAAGTGAAATTAAGTTTCACTGCGCAGGTCTGGTTTTGTGCTAATCAGGGGCCATTATTTGAATGCAGGCAGCTGAATTTGACAGCTGAAGGGAGCCTGCTTTCAGTTTTGCTTGTAACCATGTTGCAAGCATTAGTTATGGAGAGAGTGAGCTGCTTTCAGTAACTGCTTTTAACTCTTGGTGACCAATAAAGGAATGATTTTGTGTTCTGGAGGTTCAGTTGAGGTTTTTGCCTTTCATCTCTGCAGCGGGCGGAGGCGGGGGCGGGGAGAAAAAGATGCGGGCTCACAAAAAGTGGTTTGCATGGAGACAGGAAAGTACGTTTTAAATCCGCATTGCCCCAAACCACATGGGGATGCTTTATTTCAAATTACAACCCACATTTTAAAAATCTGACACAAGAGGGAAGCAAAAAGAGACCATGGAGATGAGCCCTTAGAGCATCCCTGCAAATTGTATGATTACTAGGGTGCAATTTCAAGACTCCATCTGCTCTCATTTCTCTAACATGGACTTGCATTGGGCATGTCAGGCAGGCCATATTCTCAAATTGTATTGGCATAAAAGAACTGAAAAACTTGAAGTTTGGGAATGCTTCTGTGAAAAGAACTACCTCAGACTACCCTGTGAGTGCACAAAGGCTGTGCTCAGACATAACAAAAGTGGTGCCTCAGAGAAATCCCAGAGAGACAATATGTGGCCCTTGTGTTTCCAAGTCTTATCCAATTGACCTTTTATATCACAGAATGTTTATGAGAGGGAGGGGGAGGGGCAGACTGATGAGCAATCCCACCTCAAAGCTTTCTCTAAGCTTCCTCAGAGGTGCTTTTTTTTGTGTGTGTCTGATCATAACCAAAGATTGTGCATAAAGGCCATCCTGTGGATTGGGTACCCCATCCAAGACTGGCACTTGGCTCCAAAGGAAACAGGGATCTCCACTCCTTTTCTTCTCTCTGCAGATGCTGATTAGATAGGCTTTCAACCCCTCTGGGCAGGAAGGAAGTAGCACCAATGCTGCAATTTCTCTTAGAGCTCTTTTCCTTTCAAAACTGATGGAAGCAAGGATTCCTGGATGAAATATCTGTTGAGTCCCACCCCATCCTGTCCTCCTCCAAGACCCACCTTTTCTTCAAATGTGGCAGTTGTGTCATTCAGTTCAGGCTGCCAGTCAGGGCTTGTACTGGTAACAGAAGCAGAGTAGGACAAATTATGTTTGCATTCTACATGAACAGAGGAATCTGTTCAAGTGGAAATATGTTCAGTGGATTCCTAAATGTTTTATCAAAATACAGTAGAAATGAAAGTTTTGGCCCCTTCTTAACAAACAATTGAAAATATTTTGAACAAACAAAAAAGTTTTTTAAAAAATGATCTCGTCCTTATTTTCCATGTGAAATATGTGGCAATTCCTTATCTTATCTGTCAAGAACTCAGCCTGGCTGAATATGTACCTTTGTGCCCACAGAGCCTGGTAAGAAGGAAGGCAATGCAGCTAATTATGTGCAGAGCCAAGTGTAACAGTGGCTAGGCTGAATGGCAGATTTCAATTCTCTGCGTGCACATGTGAAAATCAGCTCCACATATTACATAGAATTTTCCACATCATAGCTACCCCTAAATTATTACACTATAAATAATGAAGGGAGAAATGAATTAAAAACTGAGCTTCCAGTTGTATTGGGGGCAGATCAGCTACCACACAAATACACATATGTGCCAGTAGGGCCACCACCCCGGGAAGTACATATAAAAAGCCATTGGCAGTTTCCTTAGACGGGTCCTTTCCTTAGAAGTATATTTTGGGACCATGCAGAGAAGTGGAAAGGAAGGAGTAATTAAGCTCTTGGCAGGAATTGGGCGACGACTACAGACTGTGCTCTAGGAAAAGCATCACTTTTGCAGCAATGATCTGGCCACTTGCTTGCCACTGTTCTCAACTGCAGAGACATTGTGGCATGGAACTTTCATTCCCTGGTTTTGATATTTCCAACTCATACTGTTTCACTGAACATGGGAAATGACCCCAAAACCTTTCCTGTGTTTGAAGAAACAGGGTTATTGAAATATCCAAGATTAAATACTCCTGCTTTAATAACTCCTGCTTTCCCTGTAGAGCATTCTAATGATACTGTACTCTTCCACCGCATGCACACACCATGGGTGGATAGAGATGTCTGTGGCAATCCTAGTATCACCCCATTGCAGGAGCCAGCATCCACAACAGTCAGTGCTTCCTTTTGCTCTGTGCTGTTACCCTGCTGTCTGAACGACAGGTGATAATTCTGGAGGCACTATACTCCAGGATATCACTAAAAAGTGGGTTATGTTGCTAATGTCTAGAGGCTGCCCTAGTCTATTTTAATGCAAAACTTGGAACTCAGGGGGTTTTCCCATCTGGATGCAGGCAAGTGACATTTGGGAGAATTCTTTGAACACAGATGGAGATATATAAATTATCAGGAGATGAAATACCTTGAAAAACTGTTTCAGCAGACAGAAAAAAAGATATAACCGATTGTGTACTCTAGTGAATTTTATTTTATTGTTGCATGTCCCTTTTGTATTCCAGTGAGAGGCCACAGCAATCAGTGAGTTACAAATACAATAAATAAAATGAATATAGACATTCCTCATTTCCAAAATTCCTTTTTAACACTTTCTGTATTTCCAGACTAATAATCTTATTTTTGGCAGGAACCATATGTCAGTAATAATAATGTTTACTGGAACAACTTAGAGGTTCAATTTCTGTCATTACCACTATATCATCATCATCATCATCCTGATAATCAGATAGCAGCAGGTACTTTTAAAAGATTTGCTCTGTAAAGACTTTCAAAAGATTCTGGTTACGACTTATGTTATTTCTTTAAACTTCATTCATAGGCCAGAACGAAAAACTGACCAGCCAATGTGTGAAGAACATGAAGATGAGAAAATCAATATTTATTGTCTCAACTGTGAAGTGCCCACATGCTCAATGTGCAAAGTTTTTGGTGCTCATAAGGATTGCCATGTTGCTCCTCTCACAAATGTTTATCAGCGACAGAAGGTAAAAGAAAAAACTGAAACCATTTGTGTGTGTTGTGATAGCTGATGTATGATTCAAGCTTTATCCAGAAAGCACTTGGACAATTAAGCGTCCAAACATTTATTTGGACAATTCGGAATAAAGTACATACATTTTATTCTGGTTTATCCATATTTTATTCTAAATCATCCAAATAATGTGGATTATATAAGTGCTGTCCCTCTCAGACTGGGTATATATCCTTTTTGTGGCCACAGAAAGACTCTGGTATTTCAGCAGTATGACAGTGTTTTGCGCAGACATGAGCATAGCAATGGATCCGACTGGGCCATAATGAATGACAGTTCAATTGCCCTTATGAAGGCAAAGAAGCATAAACTACCTCTCGCTACCACTCTGTAGGACACATGCTGATGCCTGCATCATATCTAGTCAAAAGGTTACTAAGATGCTATAACCACTGGTCCGAAGTCGTGATAAAGGTCATGTCCCGATGCAGCTTTGGCATGGTTCTGAGCACGGGATTGGCACTGTCTGTCCCCATGGGCTTTGGATTTGGCACGCAAAAAGCATACCACAGTTTAGCACTGGACTGGAAATAGTCCTAAAAGTCATCAGGTATTGTGCTTAGTCATCTTCTCCACTGCCATCATCTTCTCCACTAGCAATGGAGGAGACAAATGAAGGCAAGAGTTGCTTCTGGCACTCTGCACCCAAACCACCTCCAAAGATGGATCCGACATCTCAGGAGTGGCAGGTATGTTTCCCTGTAAAGCCCTAGGGATGCTCAAGAGATACTCATTTTCTTTTGTGTGGATGCAGCTCAGAACAGGCTGTTTCAAGTTGGTATCTTCCAAACTTGAAACATTTACTGCATATACTTAATAAATGCATGAATGCTATGCAGCCTCATGATGTTCATGATGCAGCTCTTCACCTAGACAGTTAGCTATCAGTTTCTTCTGTGCTGCTCTGGTGCACCTACTTCTTCCACTCTTGTCACATTTGATTTGTAAACTGCCCTGAGACCATTAAGTATAGGGCAATATTAAAAAGTAAACAATAAATACATATTTGCTACAGGCAAAGGAAAGTTTGGTGGTATAAAGAACAATATTACATAGGAACTTAAAATGTCAGATCCATAAACGAAGGTGGCAAAATTAGACATTGACATCTTGGGAACGAGTGAACTAAAACAGATGGAAATGGGTGAATTCAGGTGACCATTATATCTACAAAAATCCCTTAGAAAAAATGGAGAAGTCATAGCATATAAAAGAGTACAATCTTAGCAACAATAGAATGATCTTTGCCCGAATCCAAGGCAAACTATTCCACATCACAGTAATTGAAGTTTATGCCCCAGCCACAGATGCCAAGATCTATGAAGACTTACAACATTTGTAGAACACACACAAAAGTTACTTTCATTATAGAGAAAGGTAGGAATACTAAGGTGGGAAATCCAAAGATAACTGGAACAGGCAAGTTTGGCCTTAGAGTACAAAATGAAGCAAGGCAGAGACTAATAAATCTTTGTAAAGATAGCTCACTGGACATAGCAAACACTCTTTTCCAACAGCCCTGAAAGTAACTTAACATGTGGACTAGACATCACCAGGTGGCGAATACCACAATCAGATTGATTATATACTTTCCAACCAAAGATGAAGAAGCTTTCCAACCAAAGATGAAGAAGCTTTATACAGTCAGTAAAAGCAAGATCTGGAGCTGACTGTGGCTCAGGGCATGAGATTCTTAATGAAACATTCAGGCTTAAACTGAAGAAAGTAGGGAAATATACTATATCATACAGGTATGACCTAAATAATATCCCTTATGAATATGCACTGAAGATGATGAACAGATTTAAGGGATTAGATCTGTGTTTGCAAAAGTGACAACCTGAGGTCTATTCACACTAGGGCCTCTGAACAAAGTTAGGCAAGCCCTGAGACAGAGCATTTGCTCTGCTGGGCAGGCGGTTCCATCCGGAACCATCCTTTCTCAGGGAGGCCTAATTGCGTTCTAGGTGTAGAGCATGAAATCATGCTCTGCACCCATCCCTGGCCATTCCCTGCTGGCCCACAGCTATCCAGCAGGGAGAGCATTCACATTCTCCCTGCTGGACAGCTGTGGGCCCCGCCTGCCCTGCGGCCATTGGGTCCTTGGGGGAGGGGCAAGACTGTGACAGCCCGTCCTCAGGTCCTGAGGGCTGTAGCCAACCTGAATGATCTTTGCCCACAAGAACCCCCTGGGTCCCCCACACACCAAGGGGCCCGCACCACCCCTCAGCCCTGAGCATGATCACTTACCTTTTTTGACCCTCTGGTCTGATGTGGTGATCACATGGCCAGCCAGGGTGATCTGCCACTCCATGCGCAGGTGCACATGACAGTGGACCACCCCACGCTGACCGGTAAGAGATCACGCAGCTGGGGGGAGGGCACACCCCCTGGGTGCCAGTGGGCACCTAAGGGGTCCCTGGCAGCTGCTGCAGCCTGATTGGGACTGTGCCAGCTGCCAGCGCACCAGGGCAAGACCTCTGCAGGGTGCAGTCACCTCAGGGCATTCTGTGCAGGTGTGGCATTCTGTGCAGGCACATGCCACAGTCCAATCACGTGCCATGGTGTATGCCTGCACAGACTAGGAAACAAAGGGACAGGTTCCCTATTTGCACCTAGGCAGGTAAGGGACACGTGGGAATGCCTCCTTACCTGCCTAGGTGTGAATGGGGTATCCGCCCCCTCATGTCCTAGCCTTACTGCACTACAGCTCACATTTTGCCAGATACTGGGACTTTTTGCACCTTGATTGCCTGGGAAGCCCAGATATGCCTCAGCACAGGGCATATGCACTGCATGGGGTGTGCTGGGCTGTCCCCTGGCCGTAGAGCTGTAGAGCATAAAAATGTGCTCCAGTAGCACAATCCAGCACACTCTGTTTGCGCCGTTACTGCCCATTGTCACAGCCTGGTGATCCCAGGTATCACACTTTTCTTTTTGAATACCTTTTAATTTTTATTTTTTTGGTCACCCAAACCTTCTACATTCACCTATAAGCTTTTGTTTTACAACTTTGCTAAAATATATTCCCAAAACCTAGTTTCAGTTGCAAACCAGGGAATTGTTATGTATATATGAGAAAGAAAACATAAGACTCATCATAGAGTAGAACACTTCTGTCTACTTTTCAGTTAAAAAAGGAAAGTTTCATTTTACACAATTTAGGGGTATAGAATAGAAAACCTGGATAATGCTTTCAGAATATTTTACTCCATTGATATTTGGTCTTTTTATTTATAAACCAGCATTCACTAAACAGTTGTTTATTTAGAAAATCTTCAAAAGAAATGCAGTTTCTTGAGATAGAGCCAGTTTTTTAAGTAGGACCTTTGGACAGAATACATAATTATATTTTCTTGCAAATAGTAGAGCTGGATGAAAATTCTTTTGAGGAAAGAAGCATCCAACAGAGAAAATTGGATGTTGTTCATGGCTTCCCCCTGTCTCCTTTCTAGGATAGTTCATACAAAATTATGTTTAACAAGGATATCTGTGGAAAGTACAGTGAATTAACTAAAATTTCTACATTTATTTCCAATATTGCAATATTTAAGAGGCGATATTTCTCATAAAAATATATAAGCAGCACAAGGCTGGCTTAACCTTACACAAAACAGCCTAGGAAAAGTAACAGAAATAGTAAATCCTGAAATTAGGTAATAGTTACAGAAATCCTGAAATTAAATTCAGGATACAGGTATATTCCAAATGTAAAATATGCAGATTTTCTCAAGGGTATTGGAGGATGTAGGTAGGGGCAGTGAAGAGAACAAAATAACTCAAAATAGAAGCAACAAGAAGCAACACAAATATTATGTTTATTTTACATTATAGTCTGAACTCAGTGACGGCATTGCTGTTCTGGTTGGAAGTAATGACAGAGTACAAGGAATTGTGACTCAGTTGGAGGAAACATGCAGAACGGTTGAGGTAAGCAATACGAAGTTTATTTTATAACTGTGATTATGATTGTATGCCTATCTAAAATGGCTCATCTCAGACAGGTGTTTTAATTTTAACTTTTCAGTGAGGTATTGTACCCTTCTAGTAATTATATAGGCTTCTCTGCGTTTGAATTCAGTTATTTCTTTACATATTTGCTTTTGTATTATATTTGTAAAAAGGGACTTATTTTACCCTGTTTATGACTTATTTTATACTTTTTGGCAGACCCCCCCTTTTTTTTGTCTATTTTTCACTTCCCGATCAGTGCCCAGAGTGATCAGACTGAAAGTGTTGAGAGTGAATGAGCGAACGCAGAGCGCAGTCCCTCCCCATTCCCACTGACACCCTATCAACCAGGGAGGGGGCGGGGAGAAAAAGATGTGGGGAAAGAAAACACGCTTCTGTGGGACGATAGGTGCATTTTAAATGCGCGTTTTGCTGAGCCTCATGCGGACGCTTATTCCGGAATTGAACGGCACTTTTAAAGTCCGTTGGAATAGAGGGACAGTAGAGGGAAACTAGAGAGGCAAATAAGTTGCTTGGGGATGCAGCCAAAAATAGTCTAAAAGGGACTATTTCAGGACTAAAATTCTCGCATCCGGACGCAGCCCATGTGTGTTACTGAGACAAAGCTATCATCCCTATACAGAATGCAACAACAAGCAGAAGCCAGGGATATCAAAGATGTCCCATGACACAGCAGTCTGTTTAGGAAGGGATAGTTTAGTAAACAAACCCAGATGACTCATCTAAGTATACTGAACTGAACCACACCCACTCTGCGGGGAGAATTAATATGAACTGAAATATGCACTCCAGTTTTTCTAAAGCAATTACATTACATTTTTATTTTGGGCTCTATGACTATAAATAAAGTACAATGACCTTTATATAGAACTAGTGTAAAAATGAGGCTGGTGATACAGATTAGAAGACAGACTTTGTCTTCCTATTCTTCCATTTGAGCTGAAACCAAAGGTATTGGGACTAGTCCTTTGGATTTCACTCAAAATACTCCTCTAGTAGGAAACATGTTTGCTGGATTCTCTCCAAGTAGTTTTAAAGATCCACACATCTGAGGTTACGTAGCATTCCACAGAATGCTTTTGGCTGAGTGGATTAAGAGTCCCAACAGCACGACTCAATATCATTTTTAGTTGCTTTTACTTGTATTGCAAACACTATTTGCAAATTGGTGTGAGTAGTTCTGATAAGGGTCAGGGTTGCAGCAAAGAGAAAGGAGGGGTTTCTTGGAAGGGAGGGAGGGAAATACATTTCTCACAATACATTTCTGTCTGAAAGGAAGGCTCTGTTATTTGTGCAGGAAAGTGAAAGAAAAGAAGGAGTGAGCCACATCTGGCTCTTCTGATAGCATCCCGCCCTATTTACAATGAGAACAAAATTGATTCCTAAAGGTTTCAAGGGGTGGCTGTCTTGTTCTCATTATATACAGGTAAACTTACCATGCATTTGTAATATTTAACACCAGCTCCAGCTAATCCAGACTCCAGAGTCCTTTTTGCACTACAGCCGAATGGCTGTAGTGCAGTAATGCTAGGCCACTCAGGGACGCTTTCCCCATTCATGCCTAGGCAGGTAAGGAACATGTAGCCACGCTTTCCTACCTGCCTATGTGTGAAAGGGGAATCTGTCCCCAAGTGGCCTAGCCCAAAAAGGCTAGTGTAGGGGTGGAAAGCAACTCCCAGACCTGCCCCCCATTGGGTTGAATTCGACCCAGGGGCAGGTCGGCCGGTCATGTACCTTCCCTGGGTTCCTGCAGGTTCTAGGGGACCGGATCAGGACCCCCCTGGGCACCCATCCTCCAGGCTTGGGCCTATACGGGGATGCATGAGTGCATGAGGCACTTACCTCATGCTCGCTGGGTTCCAAAGTGGCAAGCCGGGCTGGCAGCACTGTGCATCTGCACGCACCGGCCACTCTGATTGGCTGTAGCTAGCCAATCAGATCGGCTGGGCATGTGCAGATGCACAGCACCACTGGCCCACTGGCCACTTTGGAACCCGGCAAGCATGAGGTAAGTGCCTCTCACGTGTGTGTCCCCATGTAGACCCCTGCCCAGGAGGGGGGGGGTCCTGCAGGCCCTAGGGGACCCGATCCGGTCCCCTAGAACCCACAGGAATTCGGGAAAGGTACACCACCAGCCTGCCCAATTGGCCTGCTATATTTATCCAAATACAGATTGTGTTCTACACCCAGAATGCATGTGAGTGCCCTGGGGTGGGCTGGGGCAGTTCTGAATGGAACCGCCATCCCAGCGGAGTGAATGTTCCATCCCAGGGGATCCTACACACATTCCTTCGGCCCTCATGCAAATAGGCCTCTGATTGCTTTGAGCCAACAGATTTCCATCACTGCTTTTTGGTGCTATTTTTGTCCCATCTGGATGCACCCCCAGGATATTGAGACAATATTCTGAAAAATCACTCATATGGGGAATCTGCCAATAGTGCTGGCTTTCCTCTAATAGTTACTGCTTACATCCCTTGTGTTACTGTACCTGTTTCAAACACTTTGGGCCTTTACACATTTTGCTCCTGTTCATTAGAAGGCAAAGCGCTAGCATGCTCTAGCCATCTGCACTTGTAAATGGCCAGAGCATGCCAAACCTTCTTTAGGTGTGAATGGCCGCTGTTATGGTGGCTATCATTGTGCCCTGGGAACAACACCAGCATGTCTGCACAATGCTGTTGCCAAGGCAAACAGGCAACGCAGCACATCATCATACTTGTGTTGTCGGTCACATGCACCCCCTGCACCCCTTCTACCCAGAAAGGGTGTGAATGGGAGCTTAATGGCCTATTGCAGCCCGACAGCTAAGATAGGCATAGAGCACTTTGGCTGCATCCCTACTGCCCAATTTAATACGGTTTTAAATCTGAACATACTTAATCTGCATGGAGCTTCGTTTATAGCTTATTAGGTGGATTTAGGGGGGGGGGGCCTCTCTTATGCATCATACCCCAACTTTATGGGGTGGGGATCAGACACATAAAGCAGCAAGGGGAGGGGAGAGATAAAGCTGCAATCACTGTCAGACTCTCCACATATAAAGCTGCAAGGGGAGGGGAGGGGATTCATAAAAAAAAGTCCCTCTTCTCTGCAATTGTCAGAATCTCCCTGCTGTTACAATGTAATGTATCTCTTGTAACATTGCAACAGCAGCTGCCAGCTCTGCTTTAGCCCCTACAGCTGGGAGAAAAAGAAGAGAAATAAAGGGTGATTATTGGATCAGGGGGAACTGAAGAGAGCGCCCCTTCCCACCATCCCAAAAAAAGTGAGTTCCCGTTCACAAAAAGTGAAGATTTTTATCCGAATATAGATAGTATGCATTTGAGGACCTTTAATCCTCAGAAACTGTGAATTCCTCTAATCCTTTGGGAATACCTAGCTCTGAAAACGGATTCAATTCGCTTACAAACTTCAGTGGAAATGCAGCCATAAAGTGCTCCAGGTTTATGCTGTTTGAGGATGCTCCGGGATGTGTGGAGCCGCTTTCTGGTTAAGAAATGCCTCTGTGAGGTATGGATGCACCATCTGGGAGCTCCCCCCACCGTCCAGTGCAAAAAGGCCCTCAGATGCTTGCCAAGCACTGAAAAAAATAAAAACAAAAACAAAGCAAAGTGGATGGATGCATGCATGCTTGGCTAGTATACGGGTGTTTCCAGAAGAGTCAGCTCTGTATCAGGCAGATGAGGGAGATGCCCCCATTACATCAGCACCTTCCGCATCTCCATTTTGGAGTGTGGTGGCTCCATTTTCCACAGTGCTCCATGCTGGGTAGGAAAAAACCACAGTGCTTTGGAAGCACCTCTGCAAGCAATTGTGTCACGAAACAGTGTGCACAATCTCTTCAAAGATGCCTCTACTGCTGCTGAAAATGCAGTGCCTTCATTTGCATATATTTGGAAATCCAGGTACACAGATTTTGCAGAGGAAAAAAATGTTTAAAATGTCTGCCATTTAACTGGGGAGGGAAATACGTGTGCCGCTTGGTGGAATAGAGAAAAGCACCAGCTAGTCATGTGGCCCAAACTGACAGTACCATTATCCAATCACACACCACTAAAGCCACTTATCCGGAAAAACCTAGTATTTTTCAAACAGGAGTCCTCAAACAAATTCAGAAATCTCATGGTTTATTTGCTTTACATTTCAATATATATGAAAAGCACCCATATACATGGTAAAGTTTCCCTTTGCAAAATGAAGCCTTTCTTGGAACTTAATTTCCTGTTGTTGCCAGGCCTATATGACCTTGGTTTTTGACCTGCTACTTGCCACCATTTTCTAACAGGAGGCCCAGCTCCCTTGAGAGTCAATTAGAGAGCATAAGAGCTTAACTGCAGTGCTACGTGATTTGCTGACTCTGCGCCTTAGCCCAGATAGGTCAGAAAAGTCATCCGAAACCTCTCTTGCTTCTCATGATATTTTTCAGGCACGAGAGATGGCATTTCTCTTTCTAGATAAGATCTCAGGATTAACATAACCTTAAATGCATTTAGAGTCATGTCCCATGTTTTCTTTCCTTTTTTAACCTAAAATTTGGAAAATAGACTGTGGCCTAAAAAGATTCTGGAGATGCAGGGAGGGCAGCAGATTTTTTAAAAAATCTCAATACCCCCATCAGTTCGTGTCCCAAGTAGGAGAAAACCTATTTTAGAGGAAGCTACTTTGTTGATAAAGATATTTTTTCTAGACCAGGACAGTGCTGAAAACTCCAGCTATCTTTTAAGGAGCTGGCTTTTAACAAGTTGGACCAAACAACTAACAATAGCAGGAATTCGAGGAGCAGTTACTGTTGGTTGAGCATATAAACATGTAGACAAAGTCTACTATGTGCAAAACTATCAAATCTCTAAGATAGTACAGCATTCTTTATCTATGTAATGCATCATACTAAAATACAAAAAAACTAGAGAGGATGTTACTGTGTGTGCTAGACCCTCAGAACTCATAAGGGTTTAATTATTGCACTTTGCCATGCAAATGGAAACTCAGGAATAATACTGAAAATAGCCTACCTCTGGGGTGATGGGATGGCATGCAAACCGTGGGGATGGGCACAAAGTCTCCACCCACATGAGCAAATCTACAGTCCTCTGGGAATCTGGGGAGCTTGGCAGACAAACATTTCCACCTCCGGTGGCCCTTGAGAGTCTCAGAGGAATGCTGGGGTGACCTGATTAAAATACGCTTGGGCCCTGTTCCCATCAGGGTTTTATTGAGCATTGAAAATGATATGAAAATTCTTTGCTTCACACACTTTCCAAGGAGTAAATCACCCAAAAACGTTTATTAGAAACCCTCACAAAAACAGTTCTTGGTCCCATTTTTGCTGCTAACACACTTTATCTTTTTTGATTTGAGAATGGTACCACAGTATTGGGGGGGGGGGATCGTGCCATTCAGGTTGTCCTCCTTGATAGCCTTCTGTCAATTGTCTGTCGCTGTTGTGAGTGCATCATTAAATGGCTGGGATTTCACTCTCAGTAGGGCAGCCCCTTGCCATCCCTCCCATGAAGCATCATGAAAAAAAAAAAAGCATCACACCAACCCACCACTGGCCGAGCACGGCTCCTTTTTTTACCTGCATGAACCAACCTACACACACACACTTGGGAACTAGGCTTTGCATAGACATCCAGGATCATTAGAAGTTGGAAGTGGATAGAGAATTTTAAAGGGAGAGGGCGAGAGAAAAATCACCCCCCTAAGCCTAGATCTAGCCCATGTTTTGTATCCGTAATGTTTTGCATTATGGTTGATAAAGTTCTCTTTCACCCACCAGTGAGTGCAAAGCATGGGCTAGATCTAGGCTTAGGGAGGTGATTTTGTGCAAGACTGAAGCATTGTGGAATTGATCTCCATGGTCATGGGAGATCGCTAGTCTGAAATTACACAGTTGTGCAAAAGAGGCTGGGTATATGATCAAAGGATGGAGCTGGAATTCCCCACCCTCAACCACGTCATCATGTTAACTGCAGGAGCAAACCCAGTAAAGAAAGAGGGGTGGGAACCCTGACTGGCAAAGGGCAGGGAGGAAAAGATGTGTTTTCCCAATGCATTTTTTGGAGCATTTTCAGTGAGAACAGCAAGAATCGGGGTTGACTGCAATTTATAATAATAATAAAAAAGGGAACGGGCAGAATGTTCATTCGCATTGGAGTTAGGTTAATTTCGTTCTTTAAAAGTCAAGTGGGAATGCAGCCTAGGACCAGGAACCAAAAGTAAGACCGGCAATGCAGCCACAATCATTTTTGGGCACTGAAACTCCAGTGGACTTCTGCTGGCACTTCTAGTATCCAGCAGTTCTTCCAACTGCATGATGTGATTATTATTGGCAGTCATCCTCATAGGACCAAGATGGCACATGATGTAGACCATGCAGCTGGATCACCAGGATGGCAGCTTTTTGCCCCCATCATAGATTGCACACTGCCTTGCAAGGGCATCTTGGTGATTCATTGACTTTATTCTTTTAGTCATAGTCTTACATGGAAGATTATTCTTTTCGTTGTTATTTTTGACTTGTTGTGTTCTATGGCTTTATTTGGTACATTGACCCAAGAATATAGTGAGTATAAAAAGGAAGGAAGGAAGGAAGGAAGGAAGGAAGGAAGGAAGGAAGGAAGGAAGGAAGGAAGGAAGGAAGGAAGGAAGGAAGGAAGCCTTCATCATTCATAATTGCAAACAGCACTACAACCTCTCTCTCCAGAATATGTGAGTAATAAATTCATGAGTAGGTGGTAGATAGACTCAGTTACAACAGCGATGAAAATCTCACTGGCAGACCTAAGAGAAATCATAAGACCAATCAGTCTGGAGGAAGTCAATCCAAATGTCACCAAGAGTTGGCTACAGCTCTTCAAGCAAATGAAGAGATGTCATCATGCAAACAAGCAAATTCATGAATTCCCAGGGATTACCATAACTTTCTGCAACTTTTAGCACTCATTAGTACAGAGAGGATATATTTTTGTGTGCAATTCTAATTTTCTCATCTCTCGGAAGTGGTTAGTTATTAACATCTGCCTCAACCTCAGGTCTTGTACAAAAGGTCTAGGAGTTTGAGGGGTCTCATGCAGGCTATTCATAAAACTGCACTCTTCTGAAGAGACATCTCTGATCTGTTGACATCATTCTGCCCGGAGTGCACCTATCGCTACCAGGACCATTTTTGCCTTTGCCTCCCGCTTCTGTTCTTCTTTTACTCCCTGGTATTCCTCCCGTTTCTCATATTCTTCCTTTCTGATGTTACCACCACACTGCCACACTGCCTTTCACCTTTTGCTTCTGGCCTTCACTGCTGTCTAGGAATGTTACTTATAAAGCATTGTGAGTGGAGCCCAGTGTATGCACCCCTTTGGCCAGCACATAGCTTCTTGCAGTGGCTCTATGTGGTGAAAGATGTAAACTGAACACTGACTGCAAGCATCTTGTAGGAGGTTTGGTCCATAGATGTGTGATGCACATTCCCCACCAGTGCATGAATATGTTATGGTTCTCACAAAGCAAGCTCCCACCTATGAGCCGGTTTGGTCTAGTGATTAGGGAGGCGGACTCTTATCTGGGAATATTGGGTTCGATTCCACCCTCCCCCATGAAGCCAGCTGGGTGACCTTGGGCTAATCACAGTTCTCTTCTGAGCTCTCACAGCCCCACCTGTTGTAGGGAGAAGAATAGAAGATTTGTCAGCTACTTTGAATCCCCTTAAATGGGTGGGAAAAGCGGGATAGAAAAGCCAACTCTTCTTCTATGGTCAAACAGTTTGTCTGTCTTGCAAATGCCTTGGGAAAGGGAAAGGCTAATGGTGTGAATTGTAATACAAGATCCAGAGTATCGCTCCAAAGCCATGTCATCTTCACAGCAGGTCCTGAAGCCAACCTGCTGCCCAACGTCATGCTCACACCCCTCTGAATTGCACCAGTGAGGCCAAGAGAGTAACTCTGATGACTGGGCAACTCAAAATAATCCATACCTTCCTGCCAAGACTCTGTGACTAAAGAGGTCACTCTGTTGCTTTTACAGTGACAAAACAACATAAGAGGCAGCAGTTAAAAGTAATATATCCACATTGACTGGCACCAGCTGGACTTCATCTTCACAAGAAGATGATCTTTGAGCTATGGCCTTACCCCACAGTTGTCACCATGTAGGCTGAAACAATGACTGCTCCTTGGTTGGCAGCAAAGTGCACCTTCAGCTTATGCCACCGCTCAAATGTGAAAAGTCCTGTTTACATTCTCACTGCTATCTGTGCAAGCATTTTGCCAATTCCATCAAGCAACCCACCCACCCAAACTGTTCTAATAACAATGCTAAAGTGAGCTGAAATTACATCCAAGTGTGATTTATCATTAAGCCAAGGATAATTTCAGCAGGAGAGAATGACACAATCTAAATTGGTAGGAGCCTGAGGCTACTATCGAGGTCATGTGGGGAACTCTAGTGAATTATAACAGGAATCTGCTAGATAATATTCTAACAGCACATAGAAAAGCTCAAGTTGTCACCACAGCTGAATGTGGCAATGCCCAAGGCATGTTGGGATTAAGAAGCCTCTTCAGCCCAATTCAAGTGACAATGCTGCTGAAGTCATCGATAGGTGTAATCATTACAGACAAGGGCAAACAGATGAAGGGAGAGGCTGAATACCAGCGGGACCTTCCTTTGCAGGAGAATATCATTGCTGATGCCATGTTTGCAAACATCAAGAAACTGTCTGTCATGGAAGAACTGGATGCCCTACCTTCTTTAGATGAACTAAGCAAGGCAATAGACTTCATTACTATCTGAAGCCATGGTGGGCAAGCAAATCACACTTCCCTACTTACCCACATATGCTTCTTTATCAATACTAGAAAGAAGGCATTGTGTCTTAGGATATGTGTGATGCCAACATCATTATATTAAAGGGTATTTTTCCACTGACCTCCCTAAATCTGGATGTAAGAAGATCCAGATTTAAGGAATGGGTACTTCCCTTGATCCAGATCTAGTAGATCCGGATTAAGGAAAGTACCCAATGTGTTTCCACGGGTGGTCTATTGCTATTGGGTGATACCTTGCTTGCAGTGGAAATGCCGGAGCACCCATGTGGCGGATCCGGATCTACCCACCTGGGGCCTGCCTGTCACCCCAGGTGTTTTGGGGGACAGGGGGTGCAATCTCTATAGACACTCCAGAGAATCTTCAAAGAATCTCCAGAGTGATCTTCCACAAACTACAAAGATTCTCCGGAGCCTTCAACAAAGGCACTGCTCTTGCATGGGGTCCGTTTCGGAGCCTGTGCTAATCTTCGAAGGCAGCTTCAGTGGGACTTTGGAGCTGGCTTCAGAGGGACATCGGAAAATGTGCACAGGCTTCAAAGTTTTTAGTTTTGGGGCACCCCCCCCCCAAATGGGTGCCCCCACCGAGCCTCCTCTAGACCCCATTGCCCAATTGTGATGGAAACAGGCTCAGTATAATCCAGATTTGATGGCTGAAGGCCCCATTGTAGATCCCTTTAATGGGGTCTTTGGTTGAGGAAACAGCATCTCCACCCATGCAGGCACTATCTATATTTACAGTGATTTTATTGTGACCTGCCCTGAGACCTGCCCTCAGGGTATAGGGCAGGATAAAAATATGCATGCATACATACTGTACATACATATATACATACATGCATGCATGCATACATACATACATGCATACATTTCCTGTTGCCATATAAACACATTTCTGTGCCCATGTATCAGTGAGAACTGAGAAAGAAAACCCCTAAGGTTTGAGAGCCTGTTTCTATTTACCGAGATCTCTGATACTAACTTTAAAACAAAAAAGCCTGCAGGAAATCTTGGATCCCGTTATCCTGTTTCACATCTAGCTCTTACCTAAGTCTATAGTCTTGTCGAAACGATAAAAAAGAAATACACACAACCGAAAAAAATTGTACTTATTAAACTTCAGCCTTGAACTGCTGTAAATAAATTTTAAAAAGAGGTCAAGAATATTTAAATTCAAAATCTTGTGGTTCTCATTTGCAAGAAAATTCATCATACTCTTATATAACTGAAGCAAAGGAGAGGAAATAATATACCAAAAGGTGGTTCAAAGTCTCTGTCAAAGAAAGGCAGAGGAGGAAGACATTAGCTGTTAAAAGTTAAGACTTTGTTGTTGGAAGGCTTTGCTATGTAAGGATGAAATTGGTTGCTATCAGGAGTTTGCAGACTGAAAAGTGTCTTTCAAGTAAGCTAACTGTACAAATTAGAATCACACCAAAGTAGAGGCTCCTTAACATTGAAGTTTTAAGAAACTTAAACAAAACCTAAACCTCAGAAGTTTATAGAGAATTATACACTGTGGAAACAGTCACTACAACTAAATGCCGTGTCTTTCCATCAGCTCTCTTGTGTGCCATACTCACTTTTTGAAACTCTCAGGGAATGCATAAGTCTTTCCACCTTAATATCATTTAAGGTCATGCATTCATATAAAATAATTAAAGATGTTTGTCCAAAGAAATAGAACTCCAATAATTATTTATTTTTCATACATCTCTTCTCTCTGTTGACCTCAGGAAAGGCATAGCCCAGTGGTGACTTCAAGGCTGTTTCTGCACTTAGCAGCATTAGATCTGGATCAGTAGATCCGGATTCACCAGACCTACTGATCCAGATCATAGTGAGGCGAGGGCCAGATCTGTACCTTCTGCACTGATAGTGTTAATCTGGTTGAAGCTTCCCCAAGGCTGTGAAACTCACACAAGCTTTAAAGTCACCCCCTCTCACATACCCAATGGCTAGAAATGAACATACTTAGCCTTGGAGCTTGAGAGTGTGCTTTTTGGTGGCACACGATGGTGCACCACTGAATAACAACTCATGATAATTTTGCATAACATAGGTGTGCTATCTGCACACCTCTGTGGTTCAGATTACAGCCCTTAGTGTGGTTGTAGACCCAATATATTGAGTCTACAATAGATTAAGGACCTCTTTATCGGGATCTGGTTCTGTCCTGGCTCTGTCCAGAATAACAGAAATGGGACCCCACCCCACCCCATGATCTACATTAACATGCTGATCAGGAGGTCTAAGATCTAGATTGGAGACCCTTTGACCTGGATCTAGAGGTTTATGCAGAAAGGGCCCAAATCTACTTTACGTTCAGGCACACAAGTGCAGGGAAGGCATATAACTTTAAAATATTTTCGTTCCACTGGTTTTCATTCAAAGCCTTACCAAAAGCTCTTGGTCTTTAAATGCCACTATTCGGGATTCCTCCCCCCCCCCCAAAAAAAAACCTGCTTCAGAAATATTCATTTGAGCAAAATAATTGCCACCATTAGAATAAAAACTTATTTTAATGTAAACCCATTGATTCACAGGAATCCTGCAAAAGACAGAAGGAGCAACTATGTGAAAAATTTGATTATTTGTACTCAGTACTGGAAGAAAGAAAAACTGAGATGAATCAAATAATCACTAGAAGCCAAGAAGAGAAACTGGAACATGTTCGATCTCTGATTAAAAAGTATGCAGACCATTTGGAAACAGTGTCAAAACTGGTAGAATCAGGCATCCAGTTTATGGAAGAGCCAGAAATGGCTGTTTTTTTACAGGTATGTTGGGTATTGCCTCCCAAAAAAGAAGGGAATTGTAACATTTTTAGAATTCTGATTGTTCCTTTATCTTTTGTATGTTTGGACTATTCCTATAGAAAAAGTTCATCTTCAAATTATATAAGCTGTTTTTGTAATACTCTAGTGAGTAACTGTTTTTCTGAGGTATTTAGCTCCCAACATAGGCTGCATCCTACATGTAGTTTTTAAAAAGTGGCTTAAAGGTGGTGGCATCCACACACTAGTGACTTTAATCTTCATAAATGGCCGGAAAATGCACTTCCAAAGTGTATTCTCTGGCATTTAATGTGGATTAGAGGCGGAACAAGAACACTGGATCCATATGCTACCACCTGTAAGCTGCATTTTTTGAGCTGCTTTTAAAAATGTGTGTGAGACCACACTGTTTATAAGATCTGGAAGTTTTTCATCCAGTGATTCTAGAAGGATTAAGACTACAATCCTAACCTCAGTTTCCTGAGGTTGAGCATCCACTGAATATTATGAGACTTGACTTCAGAGCAGGTACGGTTAGGATTTAATAGTAATTTAATATCTTTGGATTTAATCAGATGAGTTTGTCTTTAAAAATAAACGTGTCAGGCCCACCCAGCCGGTGGGAATACCACCAAGTTGTGGTTGTCTTATGTATCTGAGGCAACCTCATCATAGCCCTGCTATTTCCTCCCTAAAAAGCGGTAGAAGCTATTGGTGGAAAACCCAGCCCTGGTTGTGGTTTTTCCAGCAATAGGGCTTCTTATTTACCTTCCGGATAAAGTTGCTATCATAACTTCATTCAACAACATGTGTGGAGGCTGAAACAAGCATCCATGCGTGCACAGAGGTGCCAATGTGCACACCTGGGCATTTGGGATGACTGAATGCTCAATGTGTGCATCAGTAAAATGCACAAAGACAGCGTCAGCTGTGGTGCTGTCTAGCTAGGGGCTGGTAATTGCAGAGGGAGGATTTCCTGCATTATCTGGAAGCAGCCTTAGTAAAAGAGAAAGAAAAAAATTCAGTAGCAGTGATATACATGTAATATACATTAAGGAAATGGCTTCATGGCCACAGTGGAAAGTGCCTGGGAGAGAGAGGAAGAGAAAGAGAGAGACCTACCTTGGGCAGACATCATGTACTTTGGTGTGCGTACTCTTCCATGAACACCTGTAGGCACCCAGAAAGAGAAGTGGAGACACAGATTCCATATACAGTATGACCAATAAAATAATGCTATTGTGAAATATAATTGATGCCAGGAAGGGTTTATTTTTATGTGTTCTGCACGATTACTTTTGTAATACTTCTGGCATCAAAATGACTCTCTGGTGATCAAAGGGCTCAGTACTCATACCAATATTACTTATATGTCCATTTAATTCAAATTTTGTACATTGCACCTTCTAAAAATCTTCTTGCAGTCCTCCGTAATGGCCATATACGATCGTAAAGCATCTGGTCAGGGTAGATTCATCTTTAAAAACAAGAACAAATATAGAGCCCTTATTACAGAAGATCATTTTTTTAACCATGGAAGATGATGAATTTCTTTTATTTCAAAAGATGACAGCTCTGCAAAGAGATGTCAGTGTTTCATATGTTTGTGATTTTGAGCAGGGAACTCCACCTACTCCATTCTATTCATAGATCACATAGATGGAGTCAGAGTTGTGTTAACCACTGTGTTAAGCACACTTGAAGCCTAGAGCCTCGGGTAAATTGAGTCAGATATACAGTATAATTATCATGGAGTTTCCCGATGTGAAAAATGTAGCTATCCTGTTCCTTTGTAAAATCTTCCCATAGATGATTATCTCACCCATTATTTGACAGTGAAGCAGTGGCAAAGTTCACAGCTGCAGGGAAATTTAGAGTGTAAGGAGTCTGATGTTGCTTAGCCTGAGGGGCAGAATGATGATGCTTTTTTGCATTAAGGGGGAAAAAATGTTGAGAGAGCTGCAGAGCTGACAGTGTTACCTCCATATGTGTGCTTGTGTGAGAGCAGTCATAAAAATGAATTTGATACAAGAATGCTCAGCAGTGGCTCTCCATATGTTCCTGAACTACAGCTCTCATAATACAATGCCAGTCCCTATGATTTAGAAACATTCAAAACAATCGAGTTGAGCAGTTCTGATTTGCATGTCAAATATGGAGTGAGGAATGTATCCTTTAATAAGATCTGACCTAGGCTGCCTCCAGACGGCATCCAGATATAGTGACAGGAAGCAATAATGTGGGGGTGTTGCTCCTCTACTTATTTTTGCTTCCTATCTAGACAGTGTTGGCTGTGCACCATTGAATTCTCAGATGGACACTTTACTACCTCTGCAAATGCATGGTCAACTGTTTTAACCTCCACGCATGCGGACTAGATGGAGCTTCAATCCCTGCTCCATCCAGAAATGTAAGGTCCCATCTAGAGAGAACGAATGTAGTACCATTACTACACTGCTATGGTGGGGTTGCCTCGTGTGCCATAGTCCTTCTCTTTCATTCCTAAAAAGCACTATTAACTGTTGCTGGAAAACCAGTGCTGAGGCGTTTTCGCACGGGGCTGAACGGAACGCGGAAAAGACAGGTGAGGACACGTCATCCGCATTGGCCGCGCGCGGCTTGCGTTCCGACGTGTCCTCACCTGTCTTTTCCGCGTTCGAAATGTAGAGCACTTCGAAGTGCTCTACACGCGTTCCAACGCGGACGAGCCGCCGGCAGCCGTTCGGAAGAAGAAGCGTTCGCGCTTCTTCTGTCTCCCGAACGGCTGCCGGCGCGCCTCCGACGCCGCGCGGCTTTGACAATCAGCTGTTTTTCAAACAGCTGATTGTCGATCTGCCTCCGCGGCTGCCGGCGCGCCCCTGGCCGGCGTTTGCCGGCTAAGGCAGCTTCGGGCGCTTTGACCATTCGCACCCAGACGCTCCGGAACGCGTTTACACGCGTTCTGGCGCGTCTGTGTGTGAACGGGGAAAGCGCCCGAAGCTGGCTTAAGCTTTCCGCCTGAACGCGTTCCGTCTGGAACGCGATTCAGTGCGGAAATGCCTCTGGTTGCAGGGTTTCTCTTTTTAGAGAGCCACATACCTTTCTGGACAGAGCAGCAATCGTAGTTGCATCCATCACACATGCATGGAGGCTGAAACAGTCAACTACACATGCATGGGGGTGATGGCACATCCATATGGGAATTCAGGCAGCCAAATTGGCTTGACTGCACAGCACCAAACGTGCAAAGACAGCACCATAGCCAGTGCTGCTGTCTGGTTATGAAGTGGTAATAGTGATGGAGCAATATCCTGCATTATTGCTATTTATCACTATATCCAGCTGCCATCTTGAGGCAGCCTAAGTGACTATCTGAAAAGCACTACAGCAACAATTAAAAGCACTTTTTAGGGACAAAAACCCTGGGATTTGGTGGGTTTCCTCTGATACATGAGCTGACCTCACGATAGCAGCACCATAACTCTGCTGTGTTTGTCTCATCTGGACAGAGCCCTCTATGGAATTTCCGAGTGTAGTGACAATCACAGCTAATGCATTTTGTTCTAATATTTGATCAAATAAAATATGATCGACTGACCAACTGGCACCTGTATATTAAAACTGCACATTAGCATTAACCTGCATCCTCCGTACCAAAAAGAGAAAAATTTAATTGGTTTCATTTTGCTTTTCACAGAACGGCAAGGCACTGCTGCAGAAGTAAGTGACTGATCTTGGAGAAAAACGCATATGCTTTCCACATTTATTTTCAAAATGTTTCTTTGCAAACTGTAATGCAAATGACACAGTGTTTCTATTTTAGAATTACTGAAGCCTCTAAAGCTTTTCAGATGGAAAAAATAGAAAACGGCTATGAAAACATGAGCCACTTTACGGTCAACCTCAACCGAGAAGAAAAGATAATAAGAGAAATTGACTTTTACCGAGGTACGGGTTTTGTTTTTTTGAACCCAGTAGCTTTCTTTTTATCTGCAGGAGTGTGCAAATTTTCTCAAGACTTTCTTTTCCCAGAGATATGATGGTAGAGGCTCTTTTCGCTCCCCAAACATAACAAGGCCATCTGGCATGCCTCATAATCAAAAGCAAACTCTCAAGAAGACTAGCACAGCATGCAAAAAATGTATTTTTTCATTAACCGGATCTGGGGGCTTGGCCTTCATGATGTACACAACCACTTCCAACAGGCAAACATTCTGTATCCCGCAAAAGTGATTAACCTCTGTCTGGCCTGTTTCTGTGGCTAGGCAGAACTACAGTCGCTGTTTCCAACAATGATACAATGGGCAAAGTTTACTTGAAGCAAGCAAATGAGGCTTCTTGGTTTAGGATTACCTAATCAGAAGGGCCTAATTGTCTAGCAGTATTTTTCTACCACAAATATTAAACTCACCAGAGTAATTACACTTTAGCTGTAACTTTAACTTTGGCATGTGTATTTTACAAGAAGACTAATGGTTCCAGTATTTTTTTTACATAAGCCTATACATTTCTTGTCACTTTCAATGCAAATTGGAGTTTACTCTGCACTAGTAAACATCTGTTGTGTGGAGACTGGACAGAGAAACCTCTAGATAGGCAGTTTCATCTGACTTCATGGTTTTAGCATTGAACATTGGCAGTCTCCCAATGCCAACTTCAAAGCTAGGGAATAAAAGCTTCACTTGTCCATCTCTTTGAGGTTGTCTGCATGCCTGATAGGTCTAGGGGTACACAATGATAGCTTTCTATTGAGTAGATGTGACAATTCTGTTGAGCTGATGTGACCTCAGTTCCACAGGAAGATATCACCAAGAAGAAGCTAGTACTAGGAAAAAGCCACTACCTAAGGTACACGCACACACAAAAATACTGTTTGCCAATCCCACACAAGGAGCAAAGGAAGATTGCTGCTATATATCCAACTACCAACCAAGGCAGAACATTTGCAATGATGATGGTACCTAGCCTGGTGGCATAATATCTACAGAAAGAAGATTCAGCTCAGAGAACATTCTGATGCAACACTCTAAGGCCATGTCCAGACAGGGGATAAATAGTTCTATTATGGCTTGGCTATGTTTGTGATTGGCATTTGTATCTGTGGCAATGCCAACATAGCCTCGTGACATTGGGGTAAAAACCTGCTATAACCTATTTTGGAAAAGTCTGGCTTTGAATGTAGCTTTCCCCAAAACAGTGCTGTATCATACATGTCTGGACAATGCTGCCAGAAGCTGCCATCTTCAACGTGACCACTGCACATGTGCAGGGACCAAAAAAGACAGCCATGCATATGTGATGATGATGATTCCTTTCTGGGTACTTCACGCCATTGAGAATATTGCTTGTTTGTGTGATCTTTGGGTGGCATCTGAAACCAGCCACTGAGTTACATATATTCCTACTACATATAAAATTCTTCCAAAAATCAACAAAGATCTAACAAGACTGGTGTTATGCTCACAAGCAATGCACTGATTTTATTTTAATGTAAAGCAAGTGTTGCACCTTATCTCTGTTACATTAGAAGAAGAGACTGAAGAGGAGGAGGAAGATGTGGCTGAAGGGGAAGAACTGGATGAGGTCCACACAGAATCATCTGGTGAAGAAGAGGAAGTATCTGATCAAACAACTCAGCAACCACAGCAGGATACTGGGCTGCAAGACCTACAAACTGACTCTCAGGCTAATGCAACTTCATCATTACTACCTCCACCACCACTTACTACTGTCAGTGCAACTACTCAGGTAATTATTTGTCTGCATCTTGTCTAGTGTTATTTTTATGGATGCATTCCAATACTTCCCTCTCACAGCAAAAATGCACTTCTACTGGTACAAGGTGAGGCATCCAATTTGAACCAATCCATCATTTCAACTACACCCTCTTGGGGCTTGAGTAAAATTGCTTGCCTAATTTTATATTCATATTTATCTATATCCTGCCCTATCAGGATGGATGCAAACCGCACCAAACCCAGGCATGGGGGAGCAGCGCCATCTCCTCTCCTCTCCACCCCCTCTCTCCTCGTTGGAAGCCAGACTGACATCAGCCCACCCCTGTGCCACCAGCTGCAAATGCCATATCCCCCCCGCCTCCCTTAGTGGCACAGAAAGCCAGGACTGGGCTGGGAGGCATGGGAAAAAATAAATAAATTTAAGTTTAATAAATTTAAATAATTTTTAAAAACCCAAAGCGGCTATGAGGTTTGGCGGCAGTTGAGCGGTTGAGCAGTTTTGTGCACCTCCACTCCACCAGGAACTGCGAGAACACCCGGCAAGTTTAAAAGGGAGAAAATCAAGCCATTATCATGATTGCCTTGGCGATCGGGAAATGGCGCTGGAATATTTGGGAAAAGGGACAGAATCAAGCCATTATCTTGCCTGCCTTGGCAATTGGGAAATGGGGGTGGAATACTTGCCGTGAAAAGGGGACAAAAATTAAGCCATTATCCTGCCTGCCTTGGCAATCAGTATTTTTCACTCCCAAAAAGTCTCAGCAGTTGCAGTCTCCAATGAACAGGGCAGGAATGGCAAGCACACCCCACCTCCCAATGATGTGAGCACCAATCTCCTCCCTGAATAGCCTGGGACCATCCCCATGCTCAGGCTCAGCTAACTAAGCAATGCGTGCTGGACCCCCAAACCATGCCCAGACTTGGTTTTTTCGTGTACCAAAGTTTGTCCTGGTCTGGTACGGTTTTGAGCGATTTGGTCCGCGGAAATCGGACCAAATAAAAAATGGATGGAGACACCCCTTGCCAAACCCAATTTTGATACCAGACCAAATATGCATGGGGATGTGCCCTATAACAATGATATCCATAAGAAGACTTAAAAATCCAGCATATTTAAGAGCATATACTAAATATTAAAATACTAATATCTACAGTGGGGGGGGGGGATTGTGACACTAGCCAAAGGCCAGCGCAAAGAGGTTTGATGCCCCTTCCCATGTTCCTCTTGGTGCTTCTGAGTGTATCTTCTACCCCCACCAACTTATGTAACTGGAGCAGTTCTAAAGTCATAGGTAGTTTGATCCTTACATTCCAGAGTGCTCACATTTAATTAATGCTGGTTAGCCAAATCTAGGTAAACCAATGGATATTTCCTTAGGACAATGACAAGAAGCAGAAACTTGATCTCTCTATCTGAATACATTTGCCTAGTACATTTTTAGGAATCCGCACATCGTCAAGCATAAATGACCATTTCATTACAATATTACCATTGCTACCATATATTTGACATGATTTCCTTGAATGCCCCAAGCCATAGGTAACCCCTGGGACTCCAGAATACATCCCTATTATGTGTGTGTTACAAGGCATTTTTGTGTAGAAGCTGTTTTGTGTTTTTTAATTTTGCAAAGAAATTAGCTTGGCATTAGCTTGGCAGGCTGGTGAGGATGTGATTATTACAATGGTAACTGCAGCTCGAAAGAATGCCCTTTTGTGGCAGAATTCTGTATCTCCTGTCCTTAGATGGCTTGGGAAACATGACTTGGTTCCCCATCCCCAGCATTATTTAAGCAGTGGATCAGTGCAACAACTTAAGAAAATTTAACTGCATTTGACCAGATTTATAGGTTGCAGTTAAAAAAGAGCACCTCAAAGGTAGCTCAGAGGTGTTACTGTTCTACATCGGTGTGCATCCCTTCTGTAAAGCACACTAAAGGCCAGAAAATTCACTTTCAAAGCACATTAGAGGTGCATTGGACACTGGATGAGTACAGTAGTGTCATGTGTTTGTTATTGGGCTGCAGTCTGACATTGCTTACCCATTCCACTATATTTGTATACTACGGAATAAAATATGGATATTATGGAATAACTTTATTCTAGAATATTCAAATATAGCAGAATAAATAAGCAATGTATTCAGCTGGCCAGTGTTTTAATCCCAAATGTAGTGCTTCATGTGATTTGTCTCCCAGCTCATGAGGGAACCTAATAATCAAGGCATATTGACAACCCATTCATATTGCCTTCTCTGTGTTTTGTATTTTATTTTAACTCTGTCCTGTTAAGGGGGAAGCTGTGCAAACCATAAGCCAACATTCTGCAGGATTAAAAGAAGCAGAACCAAACTCCAGCGGAGAAACAGCCGATCCCTTGTTTTATCCCAGCTGGTATAAAGCTCAGCCAAGACAAACAAGCAATTCAAATTCAGCCCCAGAAACAGAAAGTAGGCAGGTAGGACCTTCCATTCCCGTAGAAGTGAAGAAGGCAGAAGCTCCAGAAGCAGCTACAAGCAATGGGAGCTCTGCCCTGGATGGTAAGGAGGCTGAGGCATCCTCAGACACATCACAGGTGAGTACATAGTCTCAGATTATGGTAATTTCCGCACTCATGTTGCCTGGAGCAGTCCAACTACCTTGGGCCACTCTCTTTCTGGAATAGGATGTCAAGCACTATGTGAATTGGGAGGGTAGGGATGTTGTCTCTCCTGGCCCAACCTGGCAGTAATGTGGACATGCCTAACTTGTATCTGCATCTCAGGCACCACCCACCCCTGCCAGGACCTGACCCAGGGCCCTGTCACTCCTATGTGAACAAAGATCTCCTTAAAATAAAGAGCACATAATGGTGAAAAATAATGCACTAATTATTGATATATACAAGCAGAATGGGAAGAAGAGATGGAAAACAGCATTACATCTGCATGAGACCCTATGGCAGGGGTAGCTAACTTGCAGTTCTCCAGATATTGCTGAACTACTGTTCCTATCAGCCCCAAGGAGTATCCTGGCCTGTGGTCAAGACTCAGGAATGAATGGAATTTTTCAGCAATCTCTGAGCAATCACAGTTCAGCCAATGCTGCACTGTAAAAAAGTTTGGTGTCTGTGAACTTCATTCTACTAGATACTCTTTCAACTCATGGATTCGGATTACTAAGTAGGGACACAGTTGAAGCTTTTGCTTTTGGCCATTTAGATTAGTCTCCAGGTCCTAGCTCCAGAAGTGAAAAGCAACATTTTCAGTGTTACTACTATCCCACCTCCCCGTTTCCAAGCTCCCACTCTGTGGCCTATGAACTACATTCCGTTGATAGTTTATAACAACGGTTCTCAACCTGTGGGTCGTGACCCCTGCCAAGTATTGCAGACCGGAACAGGATGCTCTGGTTGAGGATAAGCAATCCATCCCAAGCTGGGACACAGGGGCTGATGCAGAGAAGGCCATCCCAATGCAGATGCCCTTCTTCTTTGGGGAAAAAGGCAAGCAAGTAGCCCACAACAAGGAGGATGAAAGCCAGAGCTTCTAAGATCACCATTGGAGCCCTCCTAGGACTCCATTGGACCTCCTGCTCGCTGAAATTGGCCCCTCTTGCAATGGACATCAGAGAAAGGGTATAGAAACAACTACCTTGGCAAAGTTTGGATGTCGATTTCTGATATGTTGCAATGACCTAGAGAGTGTGCTGGTAATTTTCTTGATTCAACTAAACTCTGGCACTGGATTTCTCAATTAAAAATAAAACAAAAAAGAAGTAGAAATCTTCTGAAATTCAGGACTGTGTCAAAGGAAATTTGAGATATGGCCTGAGGCAGTGTATGAACCTATCAACAAAGCAGTAACACTCTGGATTGACCGTGTTTCTCTAGACAGTAGCCTACTTTGGTGAAGTTTTCTGCTATTTATGCATAAAGCTGGCCAAAAACTGAATTTTTTTTTGACTATATTGTAGTTTTATAAATGTAAACCTTCAGTTAGCAACAGACAATCCTTTTGTGTTTGACCCTTTATCTGTGAATAAGACTTGGGCAATCCTGCACTTGTTTAATATACTGTGCAGCTTTTCCTCCTTGTCCACTTGTACAACCAGATGCCTTTTCACACTTTTGAACGCGTGTAGAACACGTTGGGATGGAGCATTCGCTCCTCTGGGCTGGCGGCTCCGTTCTGAGCTGCCCCGTCCCGTCCCAGCGCAGCTTCACGCGTTTGGGTTTCCTCTGAACCCGTCCCAGTGTGTTCCCAGATGTTAGGGATGTTCCCAGATGCAGGGCCCACCCCTGGCCTCCCACAATTGGCTCCCTTAGAGCCAGGGGTGGGGAGGCCTGTCCGGTGCCTTCCCTGGGTCCCGCGAGCTGCTTGGGCCTGGATCAGGCGCATGCAGGTGGCAGGACCCCCACCCAACATCCCCCAACCTACCCTGGGGTTACGTGCGCGGATGCTGCTTAACTGCTTGCCACTGGGTCGCAACTGGTGCAAGGAGGCCAGTGACACTCTGCGTCTGCACATGGCATGACCTCTGATTGGCCAGGCACACATGCCTGTACAGATCGCCCGTCAAAGCCAGGGACCGTGCCATGCACAGGCGCACAGAGCTGCCAGCCTCCTTGTGCCAGTTGTGACCCGGCGCTGAGAAAGTAAGTAGCGTTCCACACACACACCCTCGGGGTGGGTGGAGGTGGGTTGGGGGGACTGCCACCTTCATGGGGCCTGATCTGGGCCCATGTAGCTCGCGGGACCCCAGGGAAGGCACCGGGCAGGACTCCCCGCCCCTGACTCCAAGGAAACCAATGGCAGGAGGCCGGGGGCAGGACTTTTGAATCCCAGGATGGCCCTTTGGCCCAAATGCATGGAAGACAGCTTGCCATCCGCGTGTAGGCAAGTAAAGGACATGTTTGCACGGCGTCCTTTACTTGCCAATGCACGAGGCAAACCGTCTTCCACGCATTTGGGCCGAAGCATTCTACAGCATTTTCGCTGTAGTGCGAAGAGGCCTCAGGTTAATCACATACCTAAATTACATGGTTGTCCTCCTTTTACCTGCTTTGTAGGTACATTTAATTTGCAACCACATTAGATTTATTTTCACAGCTGGCAGTGTTCAAGAAAAGCATGGTGTGTTACATTAATCTTGAATTGACAACTGCTTCCCTTGAGCACTTTTCAACATTGCTTGTGCTATGATCAGAAGCTAATATAATATAATAAGAATACTTAAATAGATTATAACTGTTGTTGATGCTATAATCCAAATCACATCTGTCTAAGGATAGGATCTAAGGTTTGCTGGTTAAGACTATGAACAGGTATGGTCGATGAAAACTGCCATCTGCACAACAGCACTGCACCCCATCAACCCCCACACCAACCTTAAAGCTCCCATGAACCTCAGGGCTGGACTCTGGGGGCTCTGAAGGAGTAGAAATGATAGTTCCTAGCCTTGGAACCACCAAGGAACCCATTTTGGCAGCCTGGTTTAGTGCACCACCAAAATGAGTCCTCCAAAAGCGAGGAACATGGAGGTCGGCCTTCTGCACAACTCCATGCTGTGAACCAGGACCCATGAGTACACCAGTAAACCTATTTAAATAGGTCTACTGGTGATCCAGATCAAGGCCCACTTAACTGCCAAACATTTATTGACTATCTACGGAGTATGGAAGAAAGTATCAATTTTAGGCTTTGAAGAATAAAATAAAAGGTAGATGGCAAGAATGAGAAATAATGAAAATGAGAAGCAGAAAATTGGATATATCAAAAAGGCACCTAGAAAGAGGCTCAGGGTCAAATATGTAATAAGTAAGCATTTAGCAGGGGATTGGACCTGGTGACCCTAGAGGTCCTTCCAACTCTGCGATTTTATGGTTTTAGGGAATATTAGAATGTAAGCTTTACTTATTTAAAATAAAATTTTATTTTAAAAAAATCGAGGAAAAAACTCGATTTGGACCATGCTCCATCCTGTGTGCATGGAATGTACTAGTGGGGAACAGGGTTTCCGGTAAGCCACACTAACATGTAAAAGGAAGACCTGTTCTCCCCTTCCTGATCCCAAATAAGAACCAGAGCAGAAAGGCCCTAGGAGTAGCCATATTATATTCAGCGAGACTTCCTTCTTGGAGAGTGTTGACTTATCAACTGTCACTGCTGCAATTTGAGTTTTTTAAAAAATAAATGTTGAGTAATGGTACTTGGGCTCATTTTCCTTGGGAACAGTTTGGCAAACCTTACATAAACTTCCCAGGCATCTGCATTTTCCACACCATGGGTGTTTTTTCCCCTGGCAGAAAGTACCCATTTTAGCACCCATTAAGGACCCATTTGGCTGAGAGCCGGATGACCCCATTTCCACCACAGACCCCATTAGGGACACATCTGTTTCCACCACAGCTTGGGAAATCCGGATCATATGGGTCCTTCAGGACCTTTAATCCAGATTTCCTGTAGACCCCGTTAAAAGGGTCTACAATGGGGTCTTCAGCCATAAAATTCAGATTATAGGGAGCCTGTTTCCACTGCAATTGGGCAATGGGGTTTAGAGAAGGCTCAGGGGAGGGGGCACCCATGTGGGGTGCCCCCAAATTAAAACTCCGAAGTCCCTCTGAAGTCATTCCGAAGTCATTCTGAAGTTGCCTTTGGAGATCAGCAAAGGCTCCGAAGGGGGTTTTCTGCAGAGCCTGTGCTAATCTTTAAAGGCAACTTTGGAATGACTTCAGAGGGACTTCGGAGGGACTTTGGAACCTTTGCTAATCTCCGAAGGCAACTTCAGAGATTGCACCCACTGTCCCCCAAACACCTGGGGTGACAGGCAGACCACTTGTGGGTAGATCCGGATTGCAAATGGGTGCTTCAGTGTTTCCACAGCAGGCAGGCCAACACCCTGTCTACTAGATCCAGATTAAGGGAAGTACTCATTCCTTAGATCCGGATCTATTTTAGATCCGAATTAAAGGAGTGGGGTGGAAAAACACCCCATATGATGCAGTTTCTGTGAAATAGTTGCAGAAGCTGCCTCTTCATCCTTTAAGTGCTAATGTGGTCAATCCCTTTGGCCCTAGTGATGTCCTAAACACTTATTTAAACCATTGAGCATTAAGCAGCAGAGTTCTTCCATTTTAAGACTGCATCCACACACATTATAAAAAGCAGCTCAAAAGCAGTTTATAGGTGGCAGCATTTCAACACTAGTGTTTTCATCCCACCTGTAACCCATGTGCTAGATAATGCACTTTGGAAATAATTCCTAGTCTTTAATGTAGGTTAGTGGCATTAGTGTGTGGATGCTTCTGATTTTATCCTGCTTTTGAGCATCTTAATTTTACTGCATATGGATGCAGCCTAAGTCTTTTAAAATCAATAGTTCACTGCATCATGCTCTTTGCCTAAAGATTAAAAAGAACTAAGAAACATACACCAACAATGTAGCTAATCTACATGAAGTCACTGTTGCATGTGTGATGATGTTGTTTCCTGAACCTAATCTTTTATTTATATCTATGTCCTATCCTATTTCCTGAGGTTTAAGGTCAGGTTACAACAATTCAAATGTTATATTAAAAATTCATGTTCATTAGCTTTAGTACATATGTTTTGGCATGCCAAATCATTTTGTTTATTCCTTTTTACATTTCTGTTGATCCTAAATGCATAACATAAACATGCCTCCATGAAAGTGAAATTTCACGCATACAAGTGCCCATTGTGCCATTGCTGAGCAACAGGTGAACTAGGACATGAGACTCAAGAGGTAGAATAACACAAAAACTCACTATAGCCAGCCCTTTGTTTAAAACAGCAGCCTAAATGGGAACTTTTATAACCCTTTACATGCATCAGAGCCTAAAGGCCAATCTACATGAGCTAAACATAACAATTCCATATTAAATTCTGTATCTAATATTTAAGCAGACTTATTCTTATGCTTGGATCTGATCTTATGTCTAAACTGTGAGAATATTGCTACTTACACATTTATTCTGTGATATCCATAGTTTGTCCACTATATTTTCATGAGAAACCTGTATGATGGTATGAATAAAATATTTCTCACCTGTGCTGCCTTTAGTCAGCTTCCATTCTTCCATCTCTTTCAAGAAAAATTAAGTTTTCAATTCAGAGTAAGCTATGCAGTTTCAAAAGATGTAGATAATCTAAGACCCTTTCTGCATTTACCTGTAATCCTAAGGAGCCTTCTAGTTCAGATCTTGAGCTGCTGGTCCAGCTCCGCTTACACTGGATGGACCCAGATCCAGATTGAGAGGCTCTTAGTCTGAATCTCTGGTGGACCCATTTAATTGAGCCCACAAGAGGACCAATGACTTTTCTGGAACATGGAAGGCATGGAAATGGCATGCTTCCTTGTTCTAGAATTACTGGGAGGTGCTTTTCAGCAGCACACCATAGTGTGTCATCAAACGCCCCTCCACCGGCTTCGAGGCTAGGAACTTTTCATTCCTAGCCTCGGGGGTGGGGAAGAGGGTACTGCGAAGCTTATGCAAGCTTTGGAGTAGCGGAAAAACTTGGGCCACATGAGCACTACAAGTGCAGATGGTGCTGATTTGGCCCACACCTCCATGCAATGTGTTTCAGTGCCCCCCGTTATTCCGGACTCAGTGATCCAGATTAAATAGCGGTAAGTGGAGAAACAGCCTAAGACACTGTTACATCTTCTCAGTCAATTTGCCTCTATATAATTATCTTTCCTCTTTTCTTATGCAATTTAATAATTGCAGGTCATGGACTGAGATCTGCAGAGTTGTGGGAGCAGGGCAAATCCCACCTTGAAATTTTCAAAGCACATTTTCAAGAGTCTGTCACCCTTTCCGCACTACTTGGGCTATTCTGACCTACGTAGCCAACCCAGTAGTCCGCTCCAAGAGCTGTCCGCACTCTTACACCCTGTCATGATTCATCACTGCCTCTGAAGGGTCCTCGGAACCAGCACAGAGCTTGCAAAGGCTGGGAATAAAAGTTCCCAACCTTTGCAGTTTCCAGGATGGTCCATTTCAGTGGCCACCACTTTCAATTGGTGCTTTCTGGAGCACAGCCAAAAGTATCCCCTGATTTTTTGACAGGTCAACCAAGCAACAATTTCTGTACAGCCCATCCCCAACACAATCACAAGGAAGGTGCCCCAAGACATTTGTCCAAGCCACCCTGCTCCTGTGCACCTGGGGTGGTGTGTGCCCTCTGGTGGTTGTCTTGGTGGCTGGCATCTTTCTGTGGAAGTGAAAGTGGCAGCAACAATCAAAGGGCAGAGCTGGAACTCCCCGCCCTCATCAGGTCAAGAATTTTGTGTTAGCAGGAACTCCAGTCAGAGAGAGGGAGTGGGTACCGCGACTGACAATGGGTGGTAGGAAAAGATGCACTTTCCCAAATGCAGTTTTGAAGCGCTTTCACTGGGAACCTCAGAATCGGGATTGCATGCGATTTAAAGTGAAAGTAAGGGGATCAGCCAAATTCGTGTTTGCATCCGGTTCTTTTATTTCATTTTAAAAAGCATTTTTAAATGCATTTTAAACATTGAATGGGAACGCGGCCCTACAGCTATTACTAAATACAAGGGTGAAGATTAAGCTAGCTGGACTTGTGGCTGATTGCTGCTTTCGTCTAAAGCCACTAGATGGAGCTCTGATCAAGAAACCAACCTGTCAGACCACTGCTGACATAAAATTGCCTTCCTGTTTTCAGGTATGACTTTCCTGAGAGACATGCTTGTCTCAGCTACAGTTTTAATATCTCAAAATGCTTAGGTGTAGCATTGATATAGGCAGCTCAGATATGGTGCAGCTGTATATCACAGAGGAACCAGTGCTCCCTGCTCACCACATGGAACTCCATGCTGCTTAGGAGGGGTGGAAGCAGCATGCCAATACAAAGGAGAGCTAAGCAGTTTTTCAGCCTCAGTAGGAATATGCAAGAGGTTCTGCATCCTCTGATTCCCCTGATCATCTAAGCTCTGTTTATTTATGCAGGACAGCAAAAACCAAAGTGATTCTCATGATTAGAACGATAAAGCACCGAGAAGAATTTCATGCCAGAAACGACTGAAGGGCCCAGTCCAATTTGGATAAGGCATCCATAAGCACGTTCAGGTCCCCAAGGACTGCTATGACTTTTAGTGCCGTCCAGCATTGGCAAGAATGTTTGCTGGAGAATTTTATTTTTCTAAACTTGATTGATACTTCTGCTGGTCTGCTTTAACAGTGAGGAGGTGGGTAGGATTTGGAGATGGAACCAAACCCTCTCAACACGCCTCACTGGTGAGCTTCGACACTCATGCACACAAACCTACCGGCTACCTCTAATTCTCAGCCCATTATGGACGATTCTATGAGGGAACTCATGACAGCTGAATTTAGGCAAAGCTAAGAAACACTATAATATCAATTTGCTGTGTATGAGCCTACTGAGGGACCATAAAGAATATCTTTCATTTGATTTCATTTATTTCTATACTTTCCAGAGAAAAGACTGCTCAAGGTGGTTTACAACAAGGGTATAGAATAATAAAATTACAATATGCACTATACAACAAGCGATTATAAGACTCCAAAAAAAAACTTGAAATACAAAGAAACGTCTTTAAATAAACATCAGGCAGAGAAAACAGAAATAGCTGCTTGTTCTGTACAGAGCATCTGACAGCACCTGGAGCTTTGGGTCAGAAGGATTTCAGAAAGATGATTTCTAATATGTGGAAATGATAATGTCTGCCTGATAATTTGCTCACGCATGCATTTTTTAAAAAGACTAATCTCACACCAAATACAGTTTATACGCAATTTAAATCTTTATATGGTGTTTTCATTTTAGAACCACTTAATTGTTTTTTTTAAAAACAATTATGCCGCCCATGTGTATGTACACGTTCAGAGTTAGAGTTGGGGGGAAATGAAATAAATGCTTCGCTCAGTTCAGCAATAATGATGATTTTAGTGAAGTATTCTTCTTATTATTTCCTCACAGGGGTTAGCATTCTGCCTATCAGTTTTGGCTTTTCTTATCTTACTGCACCACCTCTGGCGTCAGATTCAGTACATGATTTTTGCTTTAAGGGGTAGGAACTATTTTGTTTTTATCCTTCACTAACAGCACAATCCCTTTCTCCTACCAATGCCTGCAGGTGGTTTAGAAAGAATTATCCCATTCTTCTCATTTAAAAGGACCATGCTACCATATAATCCCTGTTGTCTAAAGCTTTTCCTCCTCATTTCCTCCTCATTTTGAAATGTTGTCCTGGAATGTCACCCTGCATGGTTGAAAATGTGGGTTTGTCTTATAAGGAAAGGGGTGGGAAATTGCCTTAATTCATGGACTTGTACTTTATAAAGTGGACATGCCTGAAGTCATTTGAAACTGTAGATACAACAAGAAGCAGTCTCTTTTGTCATCCTCATCAGTAGCCATGGTAATGGAGTGCTTGATTGCTCATCCCAAAAACATGTGTGTCACTTTGAGTTTGAGTAGAAGGCTGGAGGAGGGAGAGATGCTATTGGGCATTTATAAAAAGCATGTTGTACAATTTCTGAAACAAAACTACTGCAAAATGGATTTTATGGAGGGAGGGAGCACTATGGAATTCCTCAGGCTGCATTCTTCAATTCTATGAGTGTACCGTCTGCTTTTTCCATCAGCTTTCATATTATGCATGAAACAGTTATCTTTTTTAAAAAAATTTGATTCGTTCTTTTCTATGGGAAAAATCATGAAAGCCATGGTCACGCCTTCACTTTAAACCTTCTTCATGTTCAGGTGTGACTGCTCACACCCTTTCATTTCTATCTGTTTTATTTGTGGACTTTCCACCCACCATGTGGACGATTATGAATAGGTGTGTTATTTTCTATTCTCTCCCCCCACTGTTTTGAAATACTGATTCCCCTGCTATGAACCTGCCAGGGCTCTGAGGCTGTGTCACCATGCTGGCCATCTGGCACAGTTTGGGTGCTGTTTGGGCATGCATGGGCCAGGAACAGGAACACATTTTGGGTGTCCCCATGAGATTCCCGGCAACATGGGACAGGTATGGGTTGGGCACAGATGGAGGCATCCCCATGAGAACCCTGCCAAACCCTGGTATGGTGGAGCAGCACCCCCTCCTCTCCACCCCCTCTCTCCTCATTAGCAGCCGGATTGTCGTCAGCCCACCCCTGTGCCGCATCCCCCCTCCTTTAGCAACACAGACAGCCACGACTGGGGTGGGAGGCATGGAAACAAGTTAAAGCTTCATTCATAAAAAAACTTTTTTTAAAAAATTAAAATACCGAAATCCGCAATGATGTTTAGCGGCAGTAGGTGCATGAGCACTTTTGCGCACCTCCGCTCCACCGGAGACCACGAGAATGGCCATAAATTGAAAATCAAGCCTTTATTTATTATTGCTTTGCAGATCAGGGAAACGGGGGTTGCAAATGAAACAGGAATCAAGCCATTGTTCAGCCTGCCTTGGCAATCTTGAAACGGGGCTGGAATCACCTACATGGAAATGGCAGAAAATTTAAAAAGCAAGCCATTCTCCACCCTGTCTTTGTGATCGGCATTTTGAAAAGTCAGCAGCCATGATCTTCAATGGACAGGGCAGGGACAGCAAGCACACCCTACCTCCCAATGATGGGAGCACAAATCTCCTCCCCATTAGCCCGCTAGTGTTGCCATGTGCATTCCTGGCTCACCGAGCAATGCGTATCGGTCCCCCAAAGCATGCTGAGACTTCTTTTTTCAGGTATCAAATCTGGCACCCTTCTGGCATGGTTTGGGAGGGATTGGCACGCTTTTCACGAAACAAATCCTAAACCCTTGGGGATGGACAGCGCCGATCCTGCGCTCAGAACCATACGAAACTTGCATGGGGACAAGGCCTGAGATACACTAATGAGGCCCTTCTCTCTGTCCCTCCAACTGATTTGTTCAGATTGGTAGAAACTAGAGATAGGGCCTTTTTGGTGGCTGCACATAAACTCTGGAATTCGCTCCCCAGGGAAGCTAGGCAGGCCCATCTCTGGCATTCTTATAAACTGATGGGGTCTGAGCTTTCTGCAACATGCCAGGAAAGGGATCTCGGGGTTTTGGTGGACAGTTCAATGAAGGTGTCAACCCAGTGTGCGGCAGCAGCAAAAAAAGCAAATTCAATGCTGGGAATAATTAGGAAGGGAATAGAAAATAAGTCAGCAAGTGTCATTTTGCCCCTTTATAAATCTATAGTGAGGCCACATTTGGAATACTGTGTACAATTCTGGTCACCACACCTCAAAAAGGATATTGTGGAACTAGAGAACGTGCAGAGAAGGGCAACCAGAATGATTAAGGGTCTGGAACACCTCCCTTACGAAACCAGGCTGCAACGTCTAGGCCCCTTCAGTCTGGAGAGACGGCGTTTGAGAGGGGACCTGATTGAAGTATATAAAATTATGCACGGCATAGAAAAGGTGGATAGAGAAAATTTCTTTTCTCTATCGCACAACACTAGAACCAGGGGGCACTCTATGAAGCTGATGGGTAGGAGCGTAAGGTCTGACAGGGGGAAGTATTTCTTCACACAGAGGGTCATCGGCCTATGGAATGTGCTGCCAGAAGAGGTGGTTACAGCTACCAGTCTGGATGGCTTTAAGGAAGGGTTAGACAAATTTATGGATGACAGATGTATCAATGGCTACTAGAACGAATGCCTAGGTGCATCTTTCAGGCTGGGGGGGGGAGGAAATGGGGCGCTTCTAGGGCCATCTGCTGGGACTCGAGAGCAGGAGAAGGTTTGTCCTTGTCTCTGCTTGAGATGCCCATGAGCATTTGGTGGGCCACTGTGTGCGACAGGATGCTGGACTAGATGGGCTGTGGCCTGATCCAGCAAGGCTTCTCTTATGTTCTTATGTTCTTATTCTTTTGTAAACAATTAAAAATGTTTTTCTTCCAGGAGGCTTTCCAAACTTATCCTTAATTCAATAGGTTGGCCTCCTTGCATTTTAAATGAAATTATCCAATACCCCAATAGCTTGTTTTTATATATATTTTGATATGTGTTATAAAGCTAGTTTAGTATATTTTAATGTGGTTGTTTGAATGCTATATATTGTAATTTATTGATAATTTTTTTGTCAGTAGAAAAGGCAAGATATAAATAAATAAAGTAACAAGTATTTACTGGTTTTGCTGGAGAATCTGGTCAAAAGTGGCCATCTTGCTTTCATCTCTCCAACATGCATTTTTGAGGAAATACTGTAAAAACAAGGCTTCCAATCCTTCCCTCATTTGCCATCGTGTTTTCTTGTTCTGCAAGCTGCCACCAGCCAGCAGTTAACTAAGATTATTGCTCTGTTCACAGTAACAGCAAAATCAAACTTCTCTGTGTCGGTGACACCTATGAAATTTTACATTCCCCATTAATTATCGCTGCAGTCTGGGGAAAATATTTGTAGTGTCTGTAGTATTTGAATACCTTTGCTTTTTTGTGCTTGTGAAATTGTGTTTCTTGATCAGCAGTGAGGACTGATATACTGAATGAGGGGCTCTACTGTTTTTAAAATGGCTCATCTGAGAGGTGCTAAATGGCTGCCTAGACCTATAGGAAGACTATTGGAGTATATTCCAAAACAAAAAGAGGTTTCACGTGGTGGTACATAGTGGTGAGAGATGGAAGAATCTATGGCTTACTCAGCATGGTCAGTGTTCAGGAACTATGGAGGTTGGAGTTTCTTGTTTTTGTTTAGGCCACTGCTCATGTCTGATGAATGTCTGATGAAAATCAAAGGGAACACAAAGTGCAGAAGCAGGATATAGTAGCACTGATATATATGAGGAAATAGTCCCAGTTAGACATTTGCATAGTCCACTATTGGCACAGTTGATGGCCTTTTCTGCATTGGGCTTTATTCTGGACTGTGGCCCTTTTTGCCCTTGCCTGCCATAATTCTGATCTGGATAATGAGAAGGCATGGGCTGAATCAGTGCCATCTACACCCGTGGTGCTGATCTGGATCAGCCCATACGGTGGCTGTGCCCTATGCCTCTGAAGGGCTGCTTTTCTGTGCTGTGCTATAATGGGCTGCTAAAAGGCACTCCAGTCGTTGTCTCAAGCATGGGAGGTATGGTTGTCTGCGCACCTCCTGTGTTCTAAATCAAGGGCATGCTTCTCCATGGGTAGAACTGTTTATATGGCTCTGCCAATGATCCAGATTAAGGCTTCCTTTAATCTGGATCAAGCTCTAGCTAATGCAGACAGAGTGGACCAGCAGGAGGCATTAACATGCAGAAAGGCCCCTTATCTCATATAGGGTCCTCCCATAGTCTGCACCAGCATGCAGATGGCAGATCTGTTCCAAGATATAATCCAGAATAAGGTCCAGTCCAGAAAGGGCCTATATTTTAGAGACTTTTGAACTCTTTGCTTGCTGAAAATACTATCTGAGCAAAGGAATTCTGATCAATTTTTTAATGGAGGTTTCCGTTGTCTAGAAATGAAAATATGGTAGTGAAAAAGTAATATTATTGCCGCAGTCCTTTAAGGTAAATGCCATTTACGTAATTTAGTAATTTATTTCCCCTACAGTTTACCTTCCTTCTCTCTTTCCTGTTGTAATTAGAGGAGTAACCAAATTGCAGCTGTCATTAATAGCTGTTTTGCATTTGTAAGTTAACATTTCACTGCAGACATCTATCTGTAACTTTATCACATCGCCTGGAATTTCAGTAGAGTCACTTCTCTGTGCAGTCACATTAAATGTTTGTCTATATGTGCATGCATGTTTTTAAAATGTTTATAGGGTTAGATTTGTGGGATCATGCTCTTTCAAAGCAGGATATAAAAATACTGTAGGAGTATGTCTGTCCCAGTGGCAAAATAAAGTATTTAGAATTTTAAATTGAAAAAAGAAGTGTGACTAAGTGTTGGAATACCTCAAACGTCAAGGAAGTCAGTGTTATGTTAAATCTCAGACGGTTGGTGGTTATGTAAATGTACTTTAAGTGCACAGTAGCTAATAAGATCATTAAAAAGATGGAACTGAAAGATCAGACTTTGAATTAATGCCATGCTTCATCTGAGTCTCAAGTGATAAACTGTGATTATACAATTTAAATTGCTGTCCTAAGTTGCAGAATTTCTGTTCTGGAATCATCTAGGGTTATTTCAGAGTTTTAATGAAAATTTCAGGGTCCAGTTTTGAACAAGTACTTTCAAGGTTTCAAACAAAAATGTGTGGTGTGTTCAGTTTTAATATTTTGCATATGAACTCTCTTAAGTGTTAGATTGGCTTGCTCATAGAGTTAGACATTTACTGAGATCAAAGCACAACTGTAAGATCACTGAGGCACTATACTGAATCACATTCATGGAATGAACACAATTATTCTTTGTCTGTATATTCTTTGCCTTCTTTCTTTCTTGTCCTCATATACACACACAGCCTGTTCCCGTTACAAACTTAAAACGGTTTGGAAATGGTTTCGATCCTCACAGTCACCACGTCAGGTTGGCTTAACACGCTTTCCGCGTGTTAAATCGCCCCAAAGCATTGTAAATAAAACACTCATTTCAACAGGTCTTGCTCCTGTTCTTGCATTTTAAATGGTTTACATTTCTTACTGTGGGAATGGTACCATTTTAGTGGGATGAGAATGCGTGTTTAGGGTTTCCCTCCCCCAATAGCACTCTAGGAACTCCCTGCCCTTGTCACATCAAACATTTTGCAGCAGGGGGAACCCCAATCAGAGAGAGCGGGTGGGCACCATGACTGGCAATGAGCGGGGAGAAAAAGATACGCTTTCCCAAATGAAGTTTTCAAGCGCTTTCAGAATCGGGATCGAATGTGATTAAAGTTGAAAGTAATGGGATCAGGCAAATTCGTGTTTGCATCCGGTTCTTTTATTTCAGTTTAGGAAAACCATTTTAAGCTTGTAATGGGAACAGGGCCACAGATTCACCCACTCAACATTGTTATTAAAAGCTCGATAGAATACAGGTTTTTTGAACATCATAGTGACCAATAAGATATTAATTTTATTATCCACTGATACTAGGACTTGTCCTTAATATTAGGATAAGGGTTTAGCTCTTAGACCCCATCTACAAAATCTCTTTCAGAGGGTACGATCATCATTTGGTCATGGATGCTTAGTGGATGGCACTGGGTTAGTCTCTGCCCCTGGCTAGCTTACTTCTTCAGAAGACTGAAGATAAAAATTGAGAGGGGAAATAGTATAGATCAGAAGAATGAGGGTTTTCTTTATTATTTAAATTCTGCTGTTTCTTTATTATTTACATTTAAATTATGCCATTTGCCCAAAGGGCTGGGAGTGGTTCACAGAGTAATAAATGCAAATAAGTTATTTAGAAGGACAGTGCAAAAGAAACACTGCAAAGAAATGCAGGGCCTGTAGTAATAATTCCTTTATTGGATCATGTTAATGACTATATTTTGAAGTTCCTCTTGAGCACAGCAATTCTATATTTCTCTGTGGAGATGCACTGTAGGTCATAATGGAATAGTGATTGTTGACGTCTGTTGCCAACATTCACAGGAGGAAAAATCTCTCAGAAAAGCACTTCTTGAGGACTGCCTTGACACCAGATCCCAAATGACCAGCACATATAAAAGTGCTCCTATTTTTGGAACATGTCAGGAGAAATTCCTGATTATCCCTAACAATTAAAATTGACCAGAACAGATAGGTGCTGTACGTCATATTCTAGTTCCAGAGGAACATGTAGATCACTTTCAACACCACATTTATTGCAAAATGTGAGAACCAAATTGCACATGGCAATGCTTGATTAATGGGGAAAACTTTTGTTCAGCTTTAAAAAGTTATATAGGGCTTCGTCCAATGTGGGATCTAAAGAAGATCCTGTGATTGTCTCTTGTCATTCCCTGGCAGAGGTGAAGAGCAATCGTGGCCTTTCTTTCACATCTGTGGCAGCTTCTGACATGAGCTTGCTTTGTGTTACAGGAAGCTAGCCAAGAACTAATCAACTTCCTTTTGTTCTTTTGCACACATGGCTGGCTTCCAGTATCACAAAGACACCTCATTTGAGAAACTGCTAGCAGACAGTAGAGCAAGAGGAACTATTACAGAAACCCAGCATCATTGCCAGATTTCTTATAATAGCAATATATGAGATTATTGCCTCACTAACCTGCAACTATCTTGGGAATGTTGTACTTACATCTGGCACTCCAAATACAGTGCCCACAGAACCACAGGTTTTAACTAGGTTGGAGGTACCCTAGAATGAGTTGAGGGAAATATTTGGAGACAGAGAGAACTCTTCATTAGGGGTGTAACATTTGATATTCATGTGAATTTGTTCAAATTTGGACATTTGTATATGAATCGAATGTTATGACATTCATACATATGTACACATTCGTATGAATGCTTCAGAACATTTGTGAAATGGGGAGGTGGGAAAGCGGCTGCACCAGTCACATTTGCATGGATCCATAGTGCAGTCAACATGGTTTGAGGGTGGATTCAAAGTGGATTCAGGGCAGATTTGATGCTTTCAGAGAGGCACAAATCGAAGGCAAAAAAAAAAGACCATTTGTGCGCATCCCTACTGTTCATCCTTTCTCTAAGACTTTGGGGAAGAGCTCCAGTTTCCATGACACTTAACCGTTGGCCACAGTGGCAAAGAATCATGGAAGTTCAAAATAATGAATAAATTCTATGTTTATAGTTACAGACTTAGATATTGAACTTTTATATAGACAGCAAACATACTGGAAAAATTGGAAAGAATTTAATGATGCCAAAGCCCCTCAAGCCCATTTACCCCCCTTTTCTTTTCTGCTTCTTCAATCAAGGCTATCCTTCTAAATATTTATTTATATATTTACACACACACACACACACACACCACCCTTCATCAAAATATCTCAGGGCAGGCCACAATAATAAAAAATAAAATATGTAAAACATTAAAGCACATTTAAAATATAACCCTCCCTCCCTCCCTTCCTTCCTTCCTTCCTTCCTTCCTCCCTCCCTCCCATCCAGCCTCCTTGGCAGGATAGCGTATTACATTTTCCATAATGAGACAGCCACTGAACTATAGATTCTTGTGTTTATTCTTGACAAACACTATTTGAAATGTAACCCAGAATATAATTCAGAATATACCCTATCCTTCGCTATTTTAAACTTAGCTTTCTAATATATGAAAGTTCTTTCTGTCACACAGTAATACCAGTGAAGAGTTCCTGTAGTGAAGAAACATTTCTGCAAGGTTCCCAGACAATGATATTGCTGTAATTAGTTTGACCGGTTATGGTTTCCCTTAATATTGAATAGTCAAAGCTATAGGCTACAGCATGAGTCATGGAGTTTGTTCTGCTTCATAAGTTTAGATCTCCTCTGAAAATCCTACCTCAGAACAATGGAGAAGGCAGTGGGTTTCCTCTGTTCAAAAAAAAAAAGCCCAAAACCAATCAAGCTGACCTTTTATATTTTACATCGCTGAAAACTGTAATATACTTTATATATATATATTTTAAAATGCACATTTTCCATATTTGCATGCCGAATCCCTCTGGTGAGTGCTTTTATTATTGGTCCAATATAACGTCATTACCTTGAGAAACATTTTTAGACCATTCATACTCCACCTTTGTTCTGAAGAGCTCAAGGCAGTGAACGTTGTTTTTCTCTTCTCCATTCTGTTCTCAAAACAGCTCTGTGGGGTAAGTTAGGCCCTTTCTGCACTGTGTCTTGTTTTGGATTATATCCTGTCCACATGCTAGTGTAGACTGGATGGGCTTTACCAGAAATGTGCAGTATGCTCCTGCACAGAAGGGGGTGTTTCTAAGGTGGAAGCAACCCCGTCAAGTACAGATGCTTCATCTGGGAGCTTACTGCATACAAACTACAGGGCCAAGGGCAGAAAGCCCCCTGGATAGCAGGCATGTACGTGCAGAAAAGTTCCTAGGAAAAGACCAAAAGATCAGAATCAGAGCTCTAATGAATCACATTTTTGGCCTTCTTATCTGGATTATGCTCCATCTGGTGCAGACGGAGTGTACTAGTTGGTGGTGGGGCTTCTCTTAAATCAGTCTACCTTGCAGAAAAGTGACTCCTAGACCCCTGCATAAACCAGTTTAAGAGTACAGAAGGATCTCTAGATGTGTTATTTATGCATGTCAGTGTGTATATTAAATCATTCATATCTTTTGTCCAGCCAAATAAGATTTAATTATGAAAACAGAAATAACCAGAAATCAGAGTAAAGAAGGACATTGGCATCATACTGTGAACTCTGTCCAACAACTGTCTAACTTCGAGGAATCAGAATGTGCTGATGACCATGATGTCTCAGCAAGACGCTCTATTTATGGAGCTCTTACAGAACAGAGTTGGCTTCCATAATATGCACAGTGTGTCTGTGGTTCTTATTTACCTCCTACCGTATTTGCACCATCACAGCTAAGTCATTCATTCATGATCAAGTGATACATGTATCAAATTATGCAGGCTTTGTTACCTGATCTAGTAAATCCATGATACAAACTCTGCCATGAGTCATAATCTTAAATGGTAATGGGACTCATTCATCAGGCCTTTTCAAAGAGCAATCTATATTCTAAAGTGCTGTTTGTGTTTTAAGTGGCCCAGTTAGACATTACTTTGTGTTGGTGCTAAAATCTCTGCCCTTCTCTTTCACAGGAAGGGGAAGTTTCTTTTGGAAGCTCTTTCCCATCTGTTTCTTGTAATTCACAACTTCTGCAAATCCTCACTCTTGGTGTGTCCTTAATGCTTTCTTAATAGAAGTCAAATGTACAGAATTAGAATTGACACGTAGTGTTAGCTTTCTCTTATCAATATTCATCACTAATTTGACATTTTTCAAGACATTAATATGCTAGTATAATACATGGTTACAAGTATTCACATGTCTATGACTCTAACTACATGACCTGAGATGTCAACAAGGTATCTTGTTGCCCCACATCAAGTGCAGACATCTCATGCCTATGGGACTACTGTATTATCTTTTAGTCACCTCATGGCAGCTGTTTCAGCATGGGACAATGTCCGACCATTGCACTGCTCCCATGCCAAATCATACTCAGAGTGCCAGGCCACTTACAGCATTCACCACCCAATTTCCGTTACTACTTCCTGATGCTAAACAGAGGCCATTTCTGTGCTTACCTGTGGAACAGTCCAGCACAGAGGTTAATCCTCTTCAGGCTTCCTACTTCCACACCACTTTACCCAGGCATTTGGCTAAGGAAACAGCAAGGTATCCTCCCAATACAGGCATTGTCATAGTTTGGTAGATGAAATCTACAAAAAAATAAGAACCATTCCATATTTAAAATACAATGGAGACACAGTTAAAGTGGTTTTGGACTTAGAGGCACAAACATTGCAAGATAGATTGAGGCTACACCCATATTGTATGCAAATTATCAAGTTTGGACTGAAATACACATGGATTCTGCTAAGTACAATAGTAGTATATAAGGATGGAAATGCTCTGAAAGCCGGCAATGAGGAGGAAGCGGGAAAACTTTTGAAGGAACTGGGCATAATGGACCAGGATGGAGGAGACAAGGAAGAAGAAAGGATTTAGGATTTTGAGAAGCAAATGATTAAAATAGCAAAATAAGGCTTGAAGACAATAGACAGAAATGGAAAATTGAAGACGATATGGAGTTTGCAGAAAGACTAAATGAATTATTTGCCTCAGTTTTCACTGAGGAAGACAGAAGATTAATGCTTCTAGCTGAGTCTTTCTTTTCTGCAAGAGAGTTACAAGAATTAGATTGGATAGAGGCAAACAGCGAGGAGGTCCTCAAGTGTCTGGATATACTAAATCCTAACAAATCTCCAGGATCAGATGGCATTCATCTGAGAATTCTTAAAGAACTCAAATGTGAAACTGCTGATCTTCCACCAAAAATACATAATCTTTCCCTAAGATTAGGCTTTGTGCCTGAAGACTGCAAAGCAATAAATGTTACACTAATCTTCAAAAAGGGGTCTAGAGGCGATCCATGAAAGTACAGGAAACTATAATTTTTAAAAATGTGCACATCGTAGGTAAAATCAACATAGTTTCTCCAAGGGTTGATCATACATTGCTAGCTTCTTAGAATGCTTTGGGAGTGTCAATTAGCATGTGGATAATGGCAATCCAGTTGACATTGTTTATTTGGTCTTTCAGAAGACTTTTGACGAAGACTTTTGAATAAACCCATTAGTCACTGGACAAAGACAAGGGGGATATAACTCTGTTGGGTCTTCTGGATCTCTTGGTGGCTTTTGATATCCTCCTAGAAGTGCTCCAGAGTTTAGGAGTTGAATGCATTGTGTTGTGATGGTACTGCTTCAGTCTCTGTGGCCAGTCTCCGGAGATTCTTGCTCAACATCTTGGTGACACACCTGTAGGGTTCCTCAGGGGCTGATCCTATTTCCCATGCTCTTTATATCTATATGAGTTCTCTAGGCTTGAAGGCAGTAATGGGCTGGATAGAGACAAAGAACCTGAAGACGAATCCAGACAAGATAGATGTTTTATATGTCACAGGGTCTTGGGTCCATGTAGTAGGAAGGTATCCTATTCTTGATGGCATTGTAAAGACTGTTATAAAATTTAGGGACTGCACTGTCTCTTGAAGTTCAGGTGGAGGCTGTGGCCAAGAGCACCCACTTCCAGCTGCAGCTGCTTTCCTGGTTACTATACTTTCTCAACGTAGGTAACCTGACCTTCCTTCCAGGTAATCTGACCTATCAGATTACCTTCCAATCTGATACCTTCCATATTGGATTGTTATAATGTGCTGTACATAAGACTACCCTTAAAGATAATTTGTAAGTGTGGCTTATGCTGAATACAGCAGTTATGCTGCAGACCAGAACTGCTGGCCAGATGCTCACCATGCCAGCCTTAAAAGAGCTGCATTGGCTGCCAGTTCACTACTTAAGCTGTTGACTTAAACCCTCAAGGCCCTAAATATCTGAAGGGATACCTTCTTCCATATTGACTTGACAGTGCCTTAAGATCTTCAGGAGAAACCCTCCTGGTTGTACTATGACATGGGGACCTCAGATAAGGCCTTCTTGGTGAAAGCCCCCATATTATGGAATAATTTCTCTGCTAAGGTGCACCATACACCTTCACTATATTTAACCAGTAGGTTGGCAATGATACAACTATTTACCCTGGCCTTTAGATGAGGAAACAGCTTCACCTCCCAACTTCAGGCACTGTTATTCTTTTTAGTGTGTTCATTTTACTTTTTTTTTTTTTTACTGCTGTACCCAGAAGCGTTTTTGCAGTAAGGCAAAGATGCCTCAGGACTCTTTGGCCCAAATGCGTTGAAGCCACTTTCTCATCTGCACTGGCAGGTAAAGGACACATTCCAAATGTGTCCTTTCCCTGCCTATGTGTGAACGGGAAAGTGGCTTCCACACCTTTGGGCTGAAGACTGTCCCCCGGCTTCTCCCCATTGGCTGCCTTGCAACCAGGGGTGGGGAGGCCAGTCGCGTCCCTTCCCTGGGTTCCCACGAGGTGCATCAGCCTGGATCAGGCCCATGCAGGTGGCGGGGCCCCCACCCAGCACCACCCAACCCACCCTTACCTGCACACATGTATGAACAGCACTTACCTGCTGCTGCCGGCTCGATTCTGGCTGGAATAGGCGGGCAACGTTCTGCGCAGAGCACAGTGCGTTCACGTGCGTATGCAACCTCGGGGTGGGTTGGGGGTGCTGGGTAGGGGGCCAGATGCACCTCGCAGGAAACCGGGGAAGGGACCTGACATGCCTCCCCACCCCTGGCCGCAAGGCAGCCAATCGGGGGAGGCCGGGGGAGGGGCCCAGCAGTCACAGAGGAAGAGTGTGCGAACGCTTTCCCTCCGTGGCACCTGGGGCGTTCCAGAACACTTGGAATGCATGTAGATCACTTTTTAGAGCTCTGCTTTTGAAATGTGTCTACAACATGTTGGGACACTTGGGGCAGCCTGGAACAGATCCGGCCGCCCCACAAGAGCAAATGGAGCGTCCCGGCATGTCGTAGACGCGTTCCAAACCCTCTTGTGTGAAAAGGACTCAGCTCTGAGATCTTCAATTATAGAGTGGGAAAAATACGATAAATAAATGGGAAGGTTATCTCCTGAATTAGGGTTTGGCTAAGGGACAGAAGATAGTAGAAAGAAAGAAAATTCTGGTCACCACATTTCAGAAAGGATTTTGTGGAACTGAAAAAAGTGCAGAAAAAAACAGACCAGAAAAATCAGGGTTCTGGAACACCTCCTTCATGAGATTGAGCTTCAACATCTAGACCTTTTCAGCCTCAAAAGACAGCATTTAAATTTATAAAATTGTAGTTTATAAAATAATGAACAGTGTGGAAAGTATAGAGGAAAATGCTTTTCTGCATCGCACAACACTAGAACCAGAAGTCACTCTATGAAGGTGATAGGCAGGAAAGTTAGGACTGATCTATTTAAATTATTATTGTGCGTCCACACACGCACACATGCCAGCCACCATCTTTAAGAAGAGATGGATAAATTCATGGAGAACAGGTGTATCTAAAGGTCATCTGTGGAGAGTCAAGAGCAGATGGGGATCTCATCTTCATCTTCTATTTAAAAATACCCAGAAACAAATAGTGGGCAACTATGCAAGACACAATGCTGGACTAGATGGGCTGTGACCTGAGTACCCAGACTCCTATTATTTTCTGATGCAAAGACAGTGTGAGTGATTTAATTTACTGCAGTCCTAGAAAATTAGCATTAATAAGCATTGGAATGCTTAGAATGTGAAAACCTGAAGGCACTCTAAAGAAGTAGTTCTGGTGAACAAATTAGTTCTAGCTTGGTTGTGGACTTATTAACATTGTAATGGAATGGGAGCCATCCCTAAGGATTGAATACCTACAGGAAAGATTATACTCTCCTAAGAGTCATGCACTATAAAATACCATCACAGGTGGACTTGGATACTAATACCTTTGTATGCAGAGCCATTAAGACAGGAACATAATGAAGACTGGCATTTTCAGGTTGAATCCAAAGAATTTCCCACCACATGGAAAAGGGCTTACTTAAGAGCCTACTTTGCTTGAAAAGTCTTCTTCATTAGTCAAAACTCTTGAAAGCATGCCTGACAGTCTATCCTTCAGGGACCTTACCAGCCTACACACAAAGAGGAGAATTGCATTAGTTTGTTCAGGACTATTTTTGGAATCATTAAGGTCATGTGAAATAAACAGCATTACATTATCCTTTTGCCACATAGTTCTAATTGTATCAGAATGAAAATCTATTTTGGAGAGACACTCAGCCCTCATGGGTGCAAAAAGTTCACAGCCACCATCTTCCTGAGAATTGAATAGCTAATATCATGATAGATGGAGTTTGCTGGTGGATATTTTACCTGCCTACAGTTATGTAGTTGAACAACTTATTTCATAACAAAAGAATTTCAGTTGGCTCCTAGAGATTTAAAAATAGGCACAAGAAAAGAAATCTTTGAGCTTGTAGCTATATTGTTATGATAAAAGTTGACAGGTGTACGAAGTTCTGCTGAAGGAATAATATTACAACAGAAACAAACTCTTAGAGAAAGTTGGAATTATTTTAAAATAACTCTAGCTTAAGGTTACCTTTGTTTCTAAACATTCAGTGGTCTGAATGAAGTGCCAAACTATTGAAAAAAAGTCAGTAATTGGGCTCCAAATATTTAAAGGAGTGTACACTCTCATATAGTTGTGTGTGTCAGTCAATAGTGGTTGGAGATGCCCTCTTGGGCTGTGAGCAGAGTCAGCAAAAAAAGCACCTCTAAGGCCGCTCAGATATGGCTTCACACACCAATCTGCCCCACCCCTCTCTCCTGGACATTCTGTGTTAGAAAAGATCCATTAGAGAAGGCTTGGGAATACAAAAACCACATACTATCTCTCTGAGACACCTCTTTTACTGTGGCTGAATACAACCTTGGTGTACCACAGCCGTCAACAATTAAAGGTGCAAGGGATCTGAGAGGACTGTCTCTATAGTAACCCCCAGGCTATTGAATGAACTCCCTCTGAGGTACGTCTAGTCCCTTCGTTATGTGTATATTCAGACATATGGTGAAGATGCACCTATTTACCTTGGTCTTTAACTAAAGAAACAGTTTCTATTCCCTTTTCAGGACCTGTTGGTCAGTGTTCCAATCATTTAATATTATTTTTATTCTAACTCATCTTGAGGCCCCCGGGTATAGGATGGGATAGAAACAGAAATAAATGCATAAACTGAAATATCATCAGTGAATAATAAATTTTACATTATATAGGAAGCACAAACTTTTCTTTCTTTGAAGCAGGCATTAATTGTACTAAATAAAGTTACATTCAAATTAGTATAGGCTAAAGTCTCTGATCGGATGGCTGTATTAAAGTGACACATGGTTCAAACTATCACGTATGCCTGTTGTCTACAGTCTGTCACAGAGATGCGGAAAGCGTGTGAGGGAAGAAGGCAGGATTTCACTTCTTCTGAGCCCCTTAGTATTCTGCATGACCATAAAAATGGATACTGCCAATAATGAATTTTTAGGATTATCCTTTAACATTAGGACTGTGGTTACACTTTTAGTATAAACCTTCAGTACATCTTCAGGTCTGACTGCTCACACCTTTTCATTTCTATCTCTTTTATTTGTGGACTTCCCACACTCCATTTGGACTTTCCTGAATGGAAAGTCAACAAATAAAATGGGTAGAAATGAAAGAGTGTGAACAGTCAGACCTGAAGATGGAATGAAGGTTTAAAGTGAAAGTGTGACCATGGCCTAAGTCAAATACATATTTTGGATTTCAAAATCTGAACGTAACAGGTAGAATTTCTGAAGCCACATACATATGAAAAAATAAATTAATAATCTGTGTACCACATGTGTAGGATACATGCTTCCAGATTGTGCAAATTTAATACCAGAACAATTAGCAAACAAGTGTTTTGGTATTAAGACTAAAAGGCTGGCAAAAGAAAAAATGTCATTTTAATGTGAGAGATTAAGTAATGTGTAGGGCACTGGGACACGATGCCACACGATGCCACTTTATGGTATCACAGCCCTAGTGATGTTTAAAGATAGTATATTCATGCGTAACTGCAGGGCTGGCAATCCTGGATTCACTTTAGTCTCCATTGGCCTTAATCAAGAGGGGACAGGTGACACCAGTGTGCCTTTATATAAGCCCTCTTTTAAGAGATCCTGTGCTGTCCTACCCATAGGATTTTGTCTAACAGAATGCCAGAAATCATCAGTGTTGTGTAAACACCACCAGCAGATTCTACTGATGGGTTAATACAGAGGGAAGCTGGAGTTCATTCCAGTAGGAAAGCTGAGCAAGCTGTCATCCTCACGATTTACACATAGCTTAAATAGGGAGCAGGACTGCTAAGAACAATGTTTAAGTATACCCAAAGTCATTCAGGGAGAATTGTAGGTTTTAGCCTGTCTTGAGGTACCTTAATAGTAGCATCCCATGTAGCTAGCAATATCTCAATACTGAAACTGAACTGTGCAAAATCTATTTCTGATATATATCTTCATACCAAAAAGGAGACCAAAAATTCTGATTCTGCACAAGCAAGCAAACTATAAGTATGATGAGGCTTGCAGTTGAATGATTTGTCTAAAAAAGCATGATGCTAAATTAACACCTAACAAAATCACCAATCCTCACTAATTTAATCTTAAAATCTACCACTAAGCATTTACAAAATCGGCTTGGAACAAGTGAGCTCTTACCGTACTTCATGCAGTAGTTCAACATACGATTCTGTTTATAATTATACTCTGTAAGCATGCATTCAATGTTTAGTGTATCATCACTTACTGATGTCACACTATTGTCCCAATATGCTATTCTATAACCATGGTGAGGTGCAACATATTCTTTGAAATATATGGGGAGGGAGTACCTGGGGCATCCATAAATCAGAACCATAGGATGATGCTGGTGGAGTGAAGCTTTCATTTCCTTGAACCATACTTGCTTTCATTTCCTTGAACCGTACTTAGACCAAAGCATAGTTTGGTGAGATGAAAGCAGAATGCCTCAAATTGAAACCTTGCTCCTCCCTCATCCTCACTTAGTTCCAGTCTGCAAGGCAATATTGGGCAGTGTTTCTGTATGCTGAAAGGTGTTTCTCTGCTCCATGCAGAAGTAAGTTACTTATTCCAAAATATTCATGCTTTATTCCAGAATATCCTAATATAGTAGAGTAAGTAACTGACATCTGGATGCAGCCTTGGGGTTCAGAATTTATCTATGTTAAGATACAGAATATGTCATGGTTGGCACTTACTATAGATGATCCTGCCAGGATGAAGGTAATATGTGAGGACAGTTATTTCAACTGATGATCAACTTATTCATGAAAAATCTCCTGGTTATAGAGAGCTTCAGATTTACTTCCAGAAGCTCAAAGTAATTTGTAAAAATAATAGTATTATTCTGTAACAACATCCAGTGGTTTCAGATAACCCTGAATACTATTTTTAATTAAAAATGTATACATGTGGGTCTAATTCCCAAAGTTATAATCTGACATGGGTCTTTACTTGAGAACATGTCAAAATTAACAGGTAATGTATTAGATCAGGTAGAATTGTATTATCGCTTATCTCATTCAGGCTTGGCAAGAAAACTTTCTGATATATTGTCAGATGTAGCCAGACAATGGCCCTGCCCAGATGGGAGATAAATAGCGCCACTATGGCTTGTCTCTGTTGGGATTGCCACACATATTTGTGGCAACCCAACATAGCCTGACTATGTCAAGGTAAAAACCTGTTATAAGCTATTTTGGGAAAATCTTACTCTGAATTTGAGGTTTCTTGAAATAGCACTATAACTTACCTATCTGGATGCTGCCACTGGGAAAGGCCATTTTGTTTGTGGCCACCATGCATGTGTGGGGACCAAAAAACATGGCCACTGTGGTGGTGATTGCACACTTTTGGGTATTTCACACCATCAAAACACCTGGATGTGTGCTCCACTATGTTTCATACAGACAGTGCCAGCCCCACTCTCTCTAGTCAACAAGCAATTATTCCAGAGGTGCTTTACCCTGAAATATTGCTGGTTAGTGCTATTTTCAGGTGGCATCTGGAACTGGCCTATGCCTCTCCAATATATTGCTAAGTTGCAGTACCTAGATACAGTTTCTTGCTTTTGGCTAGTCCAGTGGGTTATTCTAGGAACTGTGGTTTAGCAAAATCTGAAATGCCATTAATTTTATTGCTCTGGAGAGGCTCTATGCTGTTTTATGTTAATTTTGATAACCCTCAAACACCCATAAAATTACTTTCAGTGGGACTAATAATGTTAACTAGAGGTCTGAAAAAACTGTTTCCAATTCTTCTCTTTGTACTCCCATCCCACTCCAGACTGGGTCTGAACCATCTCTTCAAGGACAAGTGAAAGCACAGCCTGGAAGCAATGAGAAAGTTGATGAGCCGGCTCGTCACGTCTTCTCTTTTTCCTGGTTGAACTCCCTGAATGAATGATGACTCTGTCCAGCTGGCTTCTGAAAGAAATCATGAGCAGCAAGTGGCTTACCTGGAAGTGGCAACAAATAGTAATTAAAAAGGAATAGTGGATCAGCTTGTATCCAGAGGTCTTTGTTTCAAAACTAACACACTGGATCTGATTCTGAAAGACTTTTAGAAGCAGCTGTGCAAATTGGAAGATGAACATGAGGGAAGGCAGAATGTAAACCAGTTACTAATCATGAATTAACTAAGGGTCAAGTTCATACTGCCATTACTTCAAATGATAACTGTATTACTGGTCAAGGTCACCTCCCTAAATGAATAATGAGTGTATGCAATAAGCCTTTATCTGTGATATTATCAAGATGTTAGGGCATGATTTTTGCAATTGACTCTAATGAAAGGGAAGCAGCACTGGGTGAAGTAAGACTTTCAGCAGAACATTGGATATGGGTCATAAATATCCCGGGAATACATAGTTTTGCAGATGTACTTTCCACTTGTATAAAACAGCAGCTATTTTCTCACTTAAAAGCATTATTGATAATAAACCTCTCAGTGTCCAGGAAGTCTCTTCCCCTGACCAATAAGTAGGTTCTTCAATGGACATTTAATGGAAATGCTTCTGTCAAGTGGAGGATACATGGGGTATTTTTGCTATGCACCCAAAGCCATCTGGAGCTCCAGAATGATATTTCACTGAAAAACAAAAATGAAAAATAAGTCTATAGCTCTGATAGGATAAGAAAGAATTACAAAGCAAAACATACAGACATTACATTAACAGACTGGTTTGTAAGAAATGAGTGATCTTATGCCTTCCAGTGTTTTCAGCCAACAAATAAAGACCATCGTCATGCTAGAAGACTAAGGCCTTTTCTGCATTGGGCCTTATTCCAGGATACATCCCAGAATAGGGACCTGCCGTCCACATGGTGGTTCAGACTACAGCAGGCCCTGGAGGGCAGGGTGCTGATATTGTCTGCACTAGCATCCACACAACTGTTCCCAGAATAAGGTCCAGTGCAGAGAAATACTAACTGTAGAGCTACTCAAAAAACAACATGGAATTGAACTAGGAGTACTTCCTGGTTTGTTTCCAAAAGTCATTTTGTAGTTTCCTCTGCTATGCATGTGACTCAGGCAGTGGAGAATGTTCATTTTGGAGGATTTTTATTTTTAGGAGTGGTGACTGGTGCGATGGAACAGGCAGGGCAGTGGGGGAGGGAGGAGCATCAATTGACAGCTGTCCTTGTTCTTGCCAAACTGCTTTTGGTCCACCGCTGATCCAGTCATGGTTTGCACAATCAGAGAGAGGCACTGATCACCACTCCACTTCCAACCCCTTTTTTGTTCCATTTGTCAGTCTCTTGTGGTGCTAGTTTACAGCATTTGTTTTCTGTGCTAAAGAAAATATATGGAAAAAGTATTCTAATGATAGTAGTGTGTCCACCCTAACAGCAGCATGTTCAGTCAAAAACAAAAGCAACAGTAAAGATGTCATACTCTTTTTTAGCTTGTGTTTAATATCATGCAAAAAAAGCTATTTTTTCCATGTTGTTTTTTTTAATGATTCTGCTAATATAACTGCAAATAAAATGCATTAATGAATATCAGTGTTGCAGACAGTGGCTTGAAAGGAACTTCTGTGAAATGTTCCAGTTGGAAACCTCTTTTGATTTTGAATCACATTTTGATCTGCAGTGGATCCCACCCTTCCCTCATTGCCTTCGCAGGCTGCTGCAAGAGAGCAGATGTTTTGAGAAGGTGTGGGTTCCTCCAATCTGCAAAATAAATTCTGTGTTCTACTGGTATTGTAGATGAACTCTGCTGTAAAATCTAGTGTTGTTGTCCAATATCCAGATGCAGCAACAGGAAAGGAGGCAAATGGTTAACTTTTTTCCTGGATACTTTCCACATTGTGTATTGTTCTGGGCAAAATTCCAGAACGAGGGCCTATCGTTCGTTCACAAACTAGCGTGGAGTACAGCTGACCCCTCCCTCATCCTGTTTCATCTGCATTGGTCACAGAGTAGACTGGACTAGAGTGCCCCCAGACAGTACCCTTCCCCCAGTTTAGTGGTAGACCTCAACAATGAGGTCTACAACTGGCCAAGGCCAATATACCAGACCATGGAAGTATGCAGGCATTGTGCTCCTGTATACTATGGGGATCCCTTTTTGATGGTGTTCCGAGAAGTTCTGTCACATGTGGGTCCACCACCAAATCAGCCTGGATGGAAACTCTTCAGAGGCAGTGGCCTGGCATGGAGTAGAGTGGTGTGGCATGGTGTGGAGTCATCCAAATGTGAACAAACAGTCCCTCTCCAGCAGCAACCCATCCCAATGTGGAACAGGTTGATTGTTCTGTGACTGGCTGTCCCGCCCTGTCACAAGCAGGGAGGAGTGTGGAAAGGGCTTCTGGACATTGGGAAAAATAGGGAGATACTTGAGATTTAAAAACTCATGTCAGAGAAATAAAACTATAATTTAAAAAAATGCTATAATTATTGGAGTATAAACCAACAGGAACCCAAATGTATTAGCATCTACTACTTGCTTTTTTAATCTTGAATTTGTCAAGCATTGACTTTTGAACATTGTATCTCTTTTAACATTCCTGCTCTCTGAAAAATTACTTTCTGTCTTGGCAGGAACATTATACTTACTGCTTAAGAACAATCTATGAAAGAAGGACCTTGTCATCTTTGGCTAATCCCAGCAAGTTAATGGTTAATACTTGGATAGAAGACCACCAGTAAGTCTCAGGCCTGGAGGTTGGATTGCAAAGAAAAAAAACTCCAATGGAGGCAATGGCAATCCCTGTTGCCCTGTAGTATCCACACAGTCACCCAGAACTGTGTTCAGTTCAAGCATGTTTTTTCCTTAGGATACTTGTGTCTATACAACAAGAAACACTCTTTTAGATGCAGAGAATGATCCAGAGCTAGCACCCAGACCAGGCCTGCAAGCTAGGGAGTTTCTGCCATGGAACATCTTGCAAAAGCAGGAAGCTTGATAGGATTCAAGGTGCTCATAGAAAGTTGGGATTGTCATACACCCTTGCTTCTACTGAAGACATCAGTGTTTGGGAGAGTATTGACTACTGAGCATGATGCAAGGAACAAGCCATCTCTAGAAGAACCTTTCTAAAACAAAGTTTGGAAAAATTGCTTTTTTGGACTTCAGTTCCCACAGTGAACATCACGGTCAAGGAACATGATCACTATGTCTAAAGACGATAGAAATTATTAGTCCTACAAAGTAAGTTTTCCAAACTTTGTTTCCCACTGCACCTCCAGATCTGTCTCCAAACAGCACAGAGAAATGCCAGCTCTTAAATAAATATTTCCACACAACATAGGATGTTAGAGACAGTATGCATTGGATTGAAGTTCTGGTAGTTTGTCATTTGCTTGGGCAGCAAAATTTCAGAAGTTCAGTCTGATGCCATGTTGTCTGGAAGCATGCCAAAATGTTAAAGATGGAGCAGAAATTTCCACACTATCCTTAATTTTGAGGGCAACAGACCAGTGGAGGCCCAGTATGGTATTGGGTCTACCTGCTGAACTCACCAGATTCTGGCAGCTCCCTAGGTCAGGGGTTGCTCATCACATTATTCTAGCATTTGCCTTTTAAGGGTGTGGAAAGAAGAAAGTGGAAAGGGATTGCTGAAAAATCCAAATAGGTGCTAACTCAAAAAGCAGCAGTTTCATTCCCTTGCACCTACTGAATGTATAATCTGCCATGAGCACCAAGTTGCTGCCTGCAGTTGGGTTGAGCATCTATAGAAAACTGAAAAGCAGGCATTCAGGTATGGAGAAGAAGAATCCTTTTATGCTACATAGCACTATGTAAGAGGCATCAAACCAAATGCGTGACTTTTCTTCCCACATCCGTCTAGTATTCTAAAGAAACAAAAATTAGAAGTTGAGAAATGTGACTGAAACCACATTAAGGCCAGAAAGTGCACTACCAAAATGCATTATCTGGCATTTAATATGGATTAGAGTTGAGATAGGAACACTAGTTTGTTCTTGTGGTTAAGGTGCCAGACTCTTACCTGGGAATACTGGGTTTGATTCTGCACTCCTCCATGAAGCAAGCTGGGTCACCTTGGGCTAATCACAGCTCTCTTCCGAGTTCCCATAGCCCCACGCACCTCACAGGGTTTTCTGTTGTGGGGAGAAGAATAGAAAGCTTTGTCAGCCGCTTTGAATCCCCTTGAATGGGTGAGAAAAGTGGGGTAGAAAAGACAACTCTTCTTCTAGTTGTCAAATGTACCACCTATATGCCATTTTTGAACTGCTTTTTAAAATAAGTGTGGATGCAACCTTTTTTTTTAGTGTGAATGCAACCTTAATCAGAAATGACTGCTCAATGATGCCACAGTGGGAATTGTCAAGACTCTCTTCTTGGCTTCTGCATTTTATGATCCAGGAATGGCTATTGCTCGTCTACGTCCGAGAGGTCTGATGTTCATGAGTGTTCATAGGAAAGCAGGCTTATAATTCTCGGTGGATTATTTAATTCACATGCACCAACTCCTGGCTTCATTTCTGATTAACTGTCCTGCTTTTAACTCTACCAAACTCCAAGTGCTCCAGCCACATCCCCATTACAAACTTATTTCCATTTCAAACTGTTTTCAATCCTGGCAGACTCCACGTGAGTTTGGCTTAACACGCTTTCCATGTGTTAAATCGCCCCAAAGCATTGTAAATGTTAATCCTCATTTCAACAGGTCTCACTCCGGTTCGTGTGCTTGAAACGTTTTACATTTTTTTTACTGTGGGGAACATAGGATGTTAAGGGATGAGAATCCGTGTTTAGGGTTTCCCTCCCCCAATAGCTTGCTTCCAAAGATAGTGATTTCATTGAAAAAATCCACCCCTTAAAACAGCCACTATAAAAATCCACTCCTTAAAGCTACACTGTAGCTATCTAGCCACTTCACACCTTATAACAATGTTTCAATTTTGCACAATTCTGAAAGTTCTGACCTTTAGAAAGGGAAAGGAAATGAAAACAGCTGGAGTTTCTGTTTTAAAGGCTGTGGCTGTGAAGGGGGCTTGAGCTGCTGCTGCTGTGTGCCCTGGGAAATGGGGAGAGGAGGGGAAAGAATTGCTGGCTGCCACTGCCATTTTTCCTCCATCCAGGCAAGCGGCAGCCACCCAGCCACCCAGCTAGGGTCCCTGAAGGGGTCCCTTGTGGGTGGCGCGTTCATGCCAGGAGAAAGAGGGCAGGGCAGCCCCCAAAAGCGGCTTTTAAAAAGTAGCCACTTGAATCCCCCCCTTGAGTCATGTACGCCACATATGATCCTCAGAATCCGGATCGGATGCGATTAAGCAGAAAGTAATGGGAACAGGCAAATTCGCGTTTGCATCCGGTTCTATTATTTTGGTTTAAGGAAACTCAATTAAGCTTATAATGGGGATGTGCCCTAAGTCTGCAATATTGTGGAAACATAACTAGCTAAAACTGTAGCTCTATATTAGGTCTAGGCAATGACATAAAATCATTATTTTAGTAAGAAAGGAGGAAAAATTGCACCAAAAGAGGTAATATTTGTATGTCTGCTAGTGAAAACAATTTGTTTTGATGCAATGGGAAGGTCCAGGAACTCTGGGTCTTTAATTAAGGTTTATTATTATTATTATTATTATTATTTAAAGGTATTTGAGCAGATGCCTTCTGTTGGGTGGAGCAGGCAAATCTTTCCAACAGTTAAATTGTTACTCTTCAGATGTTGCTGAACTTCAGCTCCCATCAGCCTCCTACCAAACCCTGTTAACCCAGGAACAGTATGTTGTGCTGTAGTTTATCAACAACATTCAAAATTTTAATCCAGATTTAGTCCACATTCAGAGTGAGTTGATGCATTAGCAAGTGACAAGCTGTTTGCTTTTGGCTTTATCTGACTCAGAAAATCTACCTTTAGGTTAGATAATGTGGAAAGAAAATGATGTCACTTTGCTGGTGGATTCTTCCATCTTGAAAGTGGACTGAAGCTGGATTAAAACTTTGTTGTGAATGCAGCCATGGAGAGCTATCCCTATGCATAGCTGTTAAGGAGACCTTCTGTTTTTCTTAAAAGTACTAAGTACAGATTCCAGAGAGGTCAACTGCTCTTGATAATCCTGTGCGTTTTCTTTCCTCACTGTGTAGTAAAAAATCACAATAAACTATCCAAGCCTGGGGTCCCCACTCCAAAGCAGATGCTTGTTCTTCTTTGGAGTTCAAAAGATGAGATCCCAAAACAACATTAGAATATATTGCTGATGCAAAGAGCTAAAGAACTGTATCTTCATTCAGAATGGCTGGATCTAACCAATCCATTTTCAATTACTCTTCCTTTGCAAGGGGAGATTATTCTCCTTGCTGGAGAATTATGGGTACTGGTGGAGGGTGTTTCTTTTGCCTGAGTGCAAGTAAATAATATTTCCTTAGTTCCTTTTATGGTTTCAAGTAACTCCATGCATGAACAGGGTTCCTCTCTCACCATTTGATCTTCAAAACAACTCTGTGGTTTCTTGGCTGAGCAGGGACTGGAATTTGTGACTTCTCTTTCTGTCCCGCGTATGAAGACATTTGTGCTTGGACTACAGCTCCCATGATCCTTAACCAAAGCAGTAGTGGCAGTGGCAGTGGCAGTGGCGGCGGCAGCAGCAGCTTCCTCCTCCCTCCTTCTTGGGATGGATGACTGAGAATGGGTTTTTTTCCACTGAATTCCCTTAATCCGGATCTAAGATGATATGGATCTAAGGAATGGGTCCTTCAACTAATCCAGATCTAGTAGATCCAGATTAAGGGAGGTACCCAATGCATCCCCACGGGTGGTGCAGCACCCAATAGCATTGCGTGCTAGCCTGCCTGCAGTGGAAACACCAGAGCACCCATGATTTTGGGGGGGACAGGGGGTGCAATCTCTGTAGATGCTCAGGAGGTTCTTTGAAGATTCTCTGGAGCAATCTGCCACAAACTTTGAAGATTCTCCAGAGTCTTTGACAAAGGTCCATAGCATTGGCATTGCTCTCACGTGGGATCCTCTTAGGAGCCTGTGCTATTTTTTTGGAGCCAGCTTCGGAGCTATGGGTTTTGGAGCACCCCCATGGATGCACCTCCCAAAGCCCCCCTAGATCCCATTGCCCAATTGCAGAGGAATCATGCTCCGTATAATCCGGATTTGATGTCTGAAGACCCCTTTACTGGAAATACAGGAAATACAGGAAATCTGGATTATAGGTCCTGAAGGACCCATTCAATCTGGATTTCCCTAGAACTGGTGGAAACTAATGTGGCTCTAATGGGGTTTGCAATGGAAATGGGGTCTTCCTGCTCTGAGCCTAGTGGGTTCTTAATGGGTCCCTAATGGGTACTTAATGGATACTTATTGCTAGTGGGAAAAACCCCAAAATGTCTTGAGACCACCCAGGATTGCTAGGGACTGCATCAAGTTAATCTGAAGTAGCTACTTCAATTTCACAGATTGTTCCATACGGAGAGTGAAGAGCTGCTCTGTCCACATCAATGCACAGGAAGAGCTGAGAGGGGTGTCCACTTATTATGATGTCATTGGAATTCCTTCCTACATATCCTGACGTTGAGAGGAAATCCTGATGTCAGGGGTATAAGTCTTGACCATCTAGGCTGTTTAAATATTGGAAGGACACTTCGGAAGTGTCTTAGCCAAAAAGTGTCTAATGGGTAATTCAGCTTCACTTGTCTGGAGGTAGAAAAGCCTCTTGCTGGAGAAGCTGATCTAGATCCCTGCACAAAGGATGACTAAGGTGACCTAAATGACTCATTGCAGCTCTGAGGGTCTGTGAACAATCTCTTCTTCATTGATGGCCATTTCAAGATTGGTTGGGAAAAAAGATTGCCCAGCCTTTCCTCTAGGTTGGCTCCAGGGTGCTCTTAACCTTAGCTACTAAGTCTGTTGTGCTCAGCGATACTATGTGAGATAAGCGTCCAAAGAGTTTCTGTCTTGTTAGGGAGGCTGCTTTTCTCCAGCACCTCTCATTCCTGAACTTCTGTGCTCTTGCTGATAAACATCACAGGCAGCATCTGTAACCACCACCACCACCCCTGTCCTGTGAAAATGCAATGCAGTCTTCCTCATAGCTCCCTGAGGAGGAGGAGGGAAGGGAAAGTCCAAAAGATGACATCTTGATATCCTAAATTTCAACAAAATCTTATGCCATTTTCACATCAGGTGTGAGGACTCAGGCTTATATGTCAGCTCGGATGGAAAATATCAGATTGGGATTTCACTAAACTGAACAGAGGAATGCTGCTTGCACGTCTATAATGACAAAAAAGGAAGGGCTGGGACAAGGAGGTGGTTGTGCAGATCACAAATCACTGCTGGTTCTTGGTTTTGAATTAATTGGTTGAGTTTATAAAGGCAACTGTGGTGAAGTGTGGGTTTGAGACTGCATATATGTGCCCCCACCCGTTGGTCACAATGACAAAAATTGTGATCTTAAGCAAATTTATCTGGAGTTAACTCCTACAGAAATCTCAAGTGCACTGGATCATGGTGTGAAGAATTCTGCAGAGTTATCCCCAAATTTAGTATCAACACATTCCAGAAATTCCTTCCTAAAGTCAGAGGGTAGCAGGGTGGAGTCCCTCTTTCCATCGTCTCAGTTTACAGAGGGATGGGCATTCCAGTTTGGTGCAAAAGTAGATCTTCTCTAATGCCTTACAGAACAACCACTCACTTGCAGCGTAAGTTTTCCTAATTACTGTGTGCCACGAAAACTTATGTCATAACTGCTGTGTTGTTGTTTATAATGCTGCAAAACGCTGCTGCTTCCCGTACCTGGAGATCTTGCCTCTTTTAATCCAGGTGGGTGGGGAAGCCTCAGCTGTGATCTCACACTTTGTACATGCTCAAAGGCACTGATTTTATCAGGACTAAGCTGGAGCTGTTTTCATTGTAAGTTTTAACTTCTTTGGAACAATAAGATTGTCAAACCCCCAAAATATTCCCCTTCAGATTGATGTGTGTGTGTTTCCCTAAGGATAAATTGCCTATTTCCTGAATGGCTGGAAATTTTTACTATCCCTGCGCTGGGTCAAGTAGAGGGCTGTTCTTTATACTTCATAATAGTTCCAACAACCAATGAAAGCCTCTCCAACCCTCTAAGTTCGCAGGCAAGGAAGTGTGGGAAGCCATTGTTCCTTTGCAGCTTTTATTAAAAATATAAATATTAAACGTTCTCTTACACAACCAAATTGACCGAGCGCTGAAAAGATGTTTTATTTGTGGAAACGTTTACAAATAAGAAGGAACGAGTGAAAAGTAGAGTGAACCCCAAAACAGCTGAATATACAGAGGATGTCCCGGACCTCCTTCTCCACCCACCGACCCAGAAGACGAGGCTCTTCCATTCACCAGTTTCCAAGGGCAAAGCCGATGGACCTCACCCTAAAAGAATGGAATAAACGCTAACAGGGTGGGAAAGGGAGAAAATAAGATAAGGAAAGAAAGTTTAGAACAGTAAGTCACCCAACAACACTTAAAAACAACGCAGGACATGCTACTAAATACTGTATTACGCTATGCGCCAAGGGACACTCTCTACTGGGTGTAGATAAAGCTGTCGGAGAAAAATAAAATGGGACCTGAAGAGCTCTAGGAATGATCATCTGCGCTAACTGGACAAGGGGATCTCTTTGGTAAGGGACCGGAGGAGGGCAGAGAGCGCTTCATTTCCCGATGATCTCCATCAGTTTTCTGTTGCTGTGAGCCTGCTGAGCCAACTGCTCCGCCCGGGCCATTTCCAAGACTTCCCGGAGCAGGTGGAAAGTCAGGTCTAAGGAGATCGGCGGCTCCTCAGATCGCTTCTCTTTCCCGGCGTCGTCCAGGTGGGCGCCGCTGTCCTCGCTTTCCCAGGGCTCGGCGGCAGCGGCGCCCTCTAGCGAGCGCTCTTGAAGATGCTGCAGTTGCTGCAGCTGTTGGACAACCGCTCGCAAAAAGTTGCCGGTGGCTGCAGACGCTGCTAGGTGGCTACTGCTGCTGCTGCTGCCGCTAGCGCTGGAGGCGGAGGCGGAGGAGAAGGAAGAAGAGGAAGAGGAAGCGGGGTTCTTGTGGAGATTGCCCAAGCGCAGGAAGTACTCTTCTCCCATGCGGAGCAAGATGGGCTGCGACTGTGTTTGCTCTTGGAGAAAGTCGGGCTGCTGCAGAGCGCTTTCCACGGCGGTGGCTGGGAGGCTTTTGCTAAGGGCTCTGCACTCATGGCAGGGCAGGAGAGCGACCAGCAGAATCCCTGTAGAGACCAGCAGCTGGATCTTCATGGTTCAGTGGCCAGATCTGGGTGGGAATAACAAGAGGGGAGGGGAAGGCAAGGCACGATCAGAGCGCTAACTGATCATCAAAGAGCGAATTTAAGAAGTCCAAACGGCGACCACCCAACGGTCCTCTGTCCTTGGTGCTGAAACAGTTCATTTTCCCACCAGGAGTACTCGACGTTATTTTGGCACAACTGCCTAGCTATACCTGTGGCGGCACGATCAACCCAGGCGAATCCTCCTCACGCTTACAGGGAAAAAGTTTGCACTGCCTCTTTGCTCAAAGATTGCACCAACAACTTTACTGCTAAAGACCGCCACTGAAAAAAAAAGCCCAGGACAGCTCTCTACGAGGTAGGCTACTTTTCCGTCGGAGTGCTGAGCAGCTATTACTCTATCCAAAGAGAGAAACCCTACCATTCCAACCCCAGGTACTCCAACCATTCAAAGCACTGAAGCAATAAATTCTCCCTCTTTCAAACTTCTTTTTAAGTTGGTGCTACTTAACTGTTTTTTTTAAAAAAAACCTAAAATGGCCTTTTCTTTTACATATTTTTCTTTCAGCATGATTCCAAGATGACTGTGTTTTCTTACATACATTCACATTCACACGCACGCACTACAGCCACTTTCTAATCACATACACTTAACTCAACCTTTTCAGAGGCAGAGCCGTCTCAAGTGAATTTTTACGAGTGTGCCTGTGTGTTGAAGCTGCGTCTTCCCATACCTTAGAGAGGCCAATGGACTTCAATAACGACTGTAGGGAGTCTGTCGTCGGGTCCCCTTTTCGCTCTCCGTTCCTCTGAGCGTATATCTCTTGTATTCGCCTTCTGCTGTCCCTGTGATCAGATTGCTTCCTAATCAGAGCTCGGGTGCGTGATTTTTATAGGTTAGACCCTCTTCTGGAATCACGCAGCCCTTGCCTAATAAGCTGACGCCTTCTTGACAGCTCGCTTGCGTGCCCCGATCCACTACTGAATAAATCATGGGGGCCGTTTCAGTGCAGCAATGGGCAACGTCCTGCTATCACAACCCAGAATCTCACGTCCAATTATATCAACAGATATTTATCGCCTCGTTAGTGACGTCAGCCCAGCCCGCGACAGGAGAGATCATCAGGACATTCTCCCCATTGACAAAAACCTTTGAATGAAGAGCTCCTAAGACGGGGGTGGATGAGGGGACAGCAAGCGCCGTCCGTCTCTTACTACCATCCGTCAAAGTGGCCCAAAACTTTCCACTCTTTTCTTCTGTAACCAAACTAGGCTAAAGGAACAGCTCTTTGTGAAAGCCCCTTCTGGCAATGCCATATTTTCTTCTGTCTCATCTTTCTTCATTCACACTTTACAAGAAAGACATACAAGTACTTAATATTTAAAGGAGCAAGAAAGCATTTTGTGGTAGGTCAATTCTGCACTGGCCAGTTTACCAGACCAGCAAGCGTGGAGCCTCCATTCCTCACCAGCTCCTAGTATGCTTGCTGATCCAGTATACTGGGCAGTGCAGAATTGTCCATAAAGACAAACCAGAATAGAACTCTGCCTTACCAATGGTGTTCCCATCAATATATGAAAAAAAATATTTTTTTTAAAAAAAGATCCCATCTGTGCAACACAAATATTTACATATTGTTTCCTTTTTTTGTGGGATGATGACATTATAGCAATAGTTAGTAAAGAAACTCCTTCAGGTTGAGATTTGAAATAATCAGATATCCTCAGTCCTTCCAGTGTCACTTATTTGAGAGTTTTTCTCATTCATTATAAGATTTTCCAAAGAAGGTTCCTAGGGTGGTTCCAAAGCCAATGCCTGTAAGAGGGATTCCAACAAATAAGAACATGAAAGAAGTAAAAAAAATATCAGCTGAATGTACATACATATTATATATGTCTGCTAAAGTCATTTTTCTGTATGAATGATGTACATGCATTGTTTATTGGGCAAGCAGTTATGCGGGGATCCTTGCTAACACTTGGGTCACCTTCCAAAACTTTTCACTGATTTATGTGTATTTTGGTTGCTGCAGCAGACACATCATTCTCTTTGCCATTCTTGCCATCTCACTCCCTAATAGCACTTGAAACAGAATCAGGAGGCTTGACCTCTGATAGGTAAGCAGTAAGAAAGCTGAAACTAATGCAAATGCTTTTCTTACCAAATGGAGATGAATTACCCTCTTCTCTAGCTCCAAATTGCCTGTTCATTCTCCCCCTCAAAAAAATTCATCTTGCCTACAGGATCGAAGAGTGTGAGCTCTCCCTATGCTGTCTGTGGGAAAGGAACCCCAATGTGCTCTTCAGATCCAAAATCAATTTATTTGATCCATCCTTCCTGGATTTTAATAGATTTCGGACTGAGCAGGACACAGCAGTTTTTGTCATTCTTGGTGTCTGAAATACAAGAGCCACAGATGCATTGTCCACCCTGTTTCCCTTTTCCAGCCCCCACCTGTGAGTATCCAACAGCATTCTGATTCCAAGTGGGAAGAGGGCAAGGACTGAAGCACTCAATGTTTGCCACACTGCAATGCAAAGTGCAAGAATGAATGGCTGTTGTTAAGACCCATTCAGTTGCAATTGTGGCACAGTTGTCTGGCTGACAGCAGCAACACATTGTGCACTGATGATCCAGCTGTTTTCTGTATAGTGAGGAGGGCACTGTAATCAAAGGGGGGCCGTTTTCAGGATGCTCTGAGTCCTTGAATAAAGCTGGGTTGGAGCACACCCGTCTCCTTACTACAGGCAGGAACAGAAGAGGGAAGAGATGGCATGGAAAAGGAACTGCAGAGACCTCACTACAATCTGAAGTAAACTGGTGTTACCAGCTGCAAAAATTCAAGAACAGGGAGACCTAAGCAAAAAGAAATGGCTACCTGAAGGGGGCACAGCTCACTGATTAAGCATCTGCTTTGCATACAGACAGTCCTGAATTAATCCTTGGCCTCTCCAGGATCTATGTAACTATGGAGAATTGCTGCCAGCCCATGCAGTAAATATTGAACTGGATGGGCCTATCATCTGGTTCAGTATCAGCCAACGTGCCATGTTAAACCCCACCCAAAGAGTCAAAGATGATGGTCACTTAATTTCCTAAACGGAGGAAAGAAGAGCGGTGAAGTAGAGGACAAAGTATTTAAAGATGAGTTAGCACTAGGGAATCAGGAAAGGTGGAGTTAATAGCAAGTGAGGATCTGATAAGGATTGCAATTCTCTTCAGACCTACATGAAAGATGATCTTACTGAACATAATGGATTGGCCAAACCTGAACTGAAACATGGATGAGATAGACAAGGAAAATCAAGTCTGAACTCCTGAATAAGAGGTGCCCCCCTTTGTCCTCATGGACGATTCACTGCTGTCATTAAAACACTAGGGAAGTACTTTTGAAAGTCAGTTTTATTCTTTTATTGAAATACCCTTGGGTTGGGGTGGGAAGAATAGAATTACATACATGGTAACGGGCAGATGGAAAGATCTGTGTTTTCCTAGATTTACCAACCAGTATCAGCTGCAAAAGGCATGACAGCAAATACCTCCCGGGCATTTTCTGAGACCATAAACGTGTTTCTTCTATCAGAAATGTTCTGACTGTCCAGTCATCTTGTGCAAAAATCCACCCCTAGTTAGCTTCCTTCGATGATCATCATTTTATCATTAGAAGGCAGAATTGTATGGACCAGGGCAGGGACAACAGGAATTGGCTTGTGGTACAACTCTTTTTTTTTTTTAACTTCATCTGCCTAAATCGGCTCAGAATCTACTGCAGAGAGCATTTCTTCTATCATAGCATACTACTGCTTCTGCTGTTATACAAACTTTATATGGTAATTGCTGCTGCAACAGGACTTCTGGCATTAATAAATGGCTAATTTAGGTGCCACTCACTTTGTCTGGACTACTGTAAGCATAGGTAAAAGTAGAGCCAAAAGCCATGGGTTACAAAGAAATCATTTTTAGGAATTGCATTTAACATTCTCCTTTTTTTGGACTTATAAGTTAAGACTGTCCATCTGACAAATTATTTTTTCTAAGCCTTTTTATTTTCCAGCCCAACTGGTAGTAAACAGGTTGAAATAAGATGGACCCAAACATAAGCTCACTGTTGAACCTTTGGGGAGTGGAGCAGGGGTAATGTGAAGTTATCCTGAGTTATGGGGAGGGCAATTGCAAATAGAACAGAAGGAAATGAGGCACAAATGGTGATTAAAAAATATAATTAGAGTAGCCTCTCAACAAAAAAATCCAGTTGTGCTGTTATCCTGGTAAGCCAATTAATGTATGCAGTATGGTTTTACTTCATATATGTCATATTGAAAAACGTGGATGCAATGCTGTGGAGAAGATACTACCAGAATAACTGTCAGAACTAAAGGTCTTTTTGTGACAACTGGGGTATGCCAGATGCATCCCAGTTGTACACTAGTTTTCATGCCTAACCTAGGTGCAAAAATGCCCATAGTTGACACCTGAATCTGCTGAAGAATCTCCCCCCTGAATCTGTCTCTTTGTCCAGTGTCCTGTTATCACTTATGCACTACTGTTTCGAGGAAGCAGGGAATCAGATTATAGGCCAGAATTTATATTTTTAGGTTACCCTTCACTGAAAGTCACACCATAGGTTATTGCGCACTAGTGGTGAGAAACAGCTGTGGCATTAGATAGGGACTAAACCGCAACTCCCTGCTAGCCTTCGATATTAGGAAATCACGGCAAACCAGGCTTTGATTCATTTTGGGGTGGGAGGGAGACCAGTTTGCTTCTGTTTCCAGACATCACTCCCTCTTCCCAAGACCTATGTACTGACCAGGTATGCAATATGCAATTTGAAACACCCAGCAGAAATGACAAAACAATTCAAAACTACCAAAAAAAAACCCACCCCATATCATTTATAATTAAATATAATTATAATATTATAAAATTAAAATAGTATATCAAAAATACAGTAAGGACATAAGCAAAGGACCATTGTGACCCACCCTGGGACTCCTGGCTGAAGGGTAGGGTGTATACTGATATACATTTGAATGTTTTTAAATGGAACCTATGTTCTACAATGAGTGATATACCCATGACATAAACTGGAAGCATGCATGTTATTCTAGCAATGAGTTGCTTATATAAGGGAATGTTTGAACTTCCATTATATAACAAACAGAAATGGCCATACAATTAACCATTTGCATAGACTAGTACAGACCCAGACTGTATTCCCCTGGCAAGGGACTGAAACACCTGCTAAGATGAAGTATTTGCTCCTGTTCCAGCATTCCTCAACCCATCACAAAGTTCACCACCTTTGACATTATAGCTTGACCCTATTTTAGGAGATGAAGGAAACGGTCCCAAAAGCTGGCCATTTTCTGCACCTCCAAAGTATGGCCATGTGGAGCACAGAGCAGGTAAGTCACTCATGTTGCCCACATCCACATCTTCAGTGCAGTATGAGTGCCTAAATGTGGCACGCGCCCTCAGAGTCATTCCTCCTTCTCTGCAGGACGGGCATCTCCTAGGATGCTTGCCTGTCCCCGGAGACACACTGCATGCCTGGAAACATTGGCAGGCTAGGGATGTGCTGAATGTCAGTTCATTGAACATGTATGATCCAGAGAGGGAAAGGAATCTAAGGACATCATGGCTTTCAGGGAGGGTGCAGGTGAGTGAGTGATGCACATGCGGAAGCATTAAAGAAGCCCTCATTGGTACTTCTTCCCTGAAGCTGGACTGTTTCATGCTGAAGTACTCTGGAATAAGAGCACATAGGAAAGGGGAAAGGGCCTAAAAGCAGGGAAGTGACAGATATCTGAAGTTGGGGGAAATTTTAAGGGGGGTATAGGAAGGAAACCTGATATGGATGTATCATGGTTAGCCCAAGGTTAGTTCAAGGAGCAAACGCAATAGGAAAAAAAATGAGCTTTTTTCTGTTCTCCTTTTATAGCTGCTCTGATTTCAGATTTGAACCCATATATGCACATATAGTCATTACTATCCTGCTTGATTGGATTTAACTTATAGCTGCCCAGTTTGTTTATTCAATGTCAGCATCCCAGAAGAAGAACAAGAGTTGGCTTTTCTACCCAGCTTTTCTTACCCATTTAAGGCAACTCAAATCAGTTGACTAAGCTTTCTATTCTTCTCCCCACAACAGAACACCCTGTGAGGTAGGTGGGGCTGTGAGAGCTGTGACTCACCCAAGGTCACCCAGCTGGCTTCACGGAGGAGTGCAGAATCAAACCCAGTATTCCCAGATAAGAGTCCAGCTCCCTAACCACTAGTTCAGTGCATTTCCTCTTGCAAACAGAGACTAGGGGCCTGTTCACACTTGCAGTGAGGTCATTGCACAATAAGCACTAAACTAGCCCTATACCCAGCCAGTAGCACTTGTCGCGCAAATGGCCAGGCCAAGGCTGGTAGAAATGCCAAGCAACATCTGGTGCATGCTCGGATGTTGCCAAAGCAATCTGTGGCTTATTCGCACTTAGGCCTCTGGAATGCAATTAGGACAGCTCTGGATGCTGCACACAGCCATGCCCCCTAGCTGCACTACGCCCGAAAGAAGGTATGGACGCTATACTCAGGAGCAATCAAGTCATCTCCATGGAAGGTTGCTGCCAGATGTACCTCGCCATGCAGTGGACCATGGCTCACTGGGACATAAGTGCAAACGGGTGCAACTAATAAAGAGTGTCATGTATAAGCAATATGGATAAAGTTACATTTCTTTCTCTTTCTGCCCCTCTGCTTCAGCCTGCTTCTGGTCCTCAACACATGGCCCCAGCTTAGAAAAGGTAGCTTGTGGGCACTAGTGTCCCCATTCTACCTCTAATCCACATTAAAGGCCTTTTAAAGTGCATTTTCTGGCATTCGTTGTGGAGTAGAGGCAGTAATGTGCCGGTGCTACCATCTCTAAGCCACTTTCAAGTCACTTTGTTTTACTGTCAAAGATGCATCCTCACCATGCTCCTGAAGCCATCCATAAGTTCACATCAAATCAGCTGACTCCATAGCTGCAAGGCAGAAACACAAGGCACATCTGGTCTACTATATCCTGTGCTATTAGGCTTTCTTCGTAGTCTTGAGCTAAGCTAGGACTGGACATCACTGGGGAGATAAACCAGCGCTCACAAGCAAACATAACCAAAGGCCTTAAGAAAGCAGGCTTTACACATGTGTGTGCGCATGAACATTTGGAAATTTACTTAATGAATCTGAGCTGCTGCTTTTCATCCATGGTATTTTTCCACTCCCTTCAGAAGACAGTCATTTCTTGGGAAATGTGCAAAAATGTCCTTTTGACAGTGGGTAAATGTGGCAAAATGATGTTGTTTTCACAGCAGTGTTAGATTACTTCCTTCAGTCACCATAGGCTGTTTTCAGCTCCCTTCTTTCTGAGCTGCTGAAGAACACCACACAGTCACGTCCAGAACTGAATGACTGAATGTTAATAATATCATCTTAGTTTGATATGCAGATATCTTTTTAGAGACTGGAGACAATATTGTTGAGCTACCAGTGCCTACACCACATATGTTCAGTTTTTCTCTGACTTACCATGGCCTTTGAGTCAACTGGTTCTGCAGATTTTTAGCAGAAGTCGAGGCTTATGTAGGATCAGCACTGCTGTAATTGATACGTGGGTGGCTTTCTTGCGTCTCTTACATGCCAGTGCATATTTCCCACCTATATCTTCATACCACGAGCCATAGGTGGGGTGAGGGACACGTTAATGTCACTTCTACTGTCTGGATGTGCATTTCTTCATTATTAATATCCACACCTCTCAAAAGTGGGGGAAGCATAACTGGCCTCAACCTCCCACCTGTTCAGTATGACTTCTAAAATTGATCTTAATTTAAAAATTGATGAAGAATGTATGCATCTTAATTTTATCATAAAATGAAAACAAAAAAAGAATGACTTTGTTTCTGTTTTTGTCCTTATGAGGTACCGTTCAGTTAAAGCACAATCCTGGGCAACATCTGTACTGTCCATGAGGACTATGCCAGATATGTTCTGGGACTGCAGGGTCTGCATATCAGTGCAATCCCTAGAGCAACTCCAGCATCAGACCACTTTAAAATGATCTTCCTTGCAACCTGCACTAGTTTCCATTCTTGACATCAATATGTGGACAGATGGAGGCAGATGGAGTGGAGCAGGCCCCTTTCTGGAGCACAGCAACATTTCCAATGCCCAATTCCAGAGCAGTTTCCAGGACCATGAAGACATGTCCCCAGCCAGCAACTCTGAAGCCAAGAAAAACATTCATTTCCCAGCATCGGAGCTCAGCCAGGATGGAACCCCTCATCAGCCAGGAGGGTTTTCTGCAGCACATGCTAGCAGTATCACCCTGGTGACTGAATGGACCCATCCCTACAATTTTCTTGGCAGATTCAGTTTGCCATTAAACTACTTCCATGGAGATGTCAGGGATCAATCCTGCACCCCCTAGCTTTTTCAGGTAGTTGCCCCACCACTAAAATAAGTTTATGTCAACAGCAGAGATTTGGATAAATTGTAATTCTTCTGTGGAAAGTCAATAATTTCTAATATCCTTTGGCTGAATTCTGTCCAAATATTACAGCTCCTTCTGTAACTTTTAAAAACCATTCTGTAAGGATTTGCACAAACATTCATTCGAATAGATCCCCCTTTGAATGTGGTAAGATTCTATCCAATATGAATGTATTTGTACGAATTTGTATAAATAGCTGAAACGAACGCATACATACCCCATACGTATCCCATATATATCCATGCCAAATTCACTCTGGAGCCATTGCAGATGTGATTGGTGCAAGTCACTTTCCCACCTCTGCATTTGTAACGAAGTTTCGTATGAATGTTCCAGAGCATTCATATCCATATGAATGTCAATGTACAAATGTCGTAACATTCTATGAATGTCCAAATGTGTACAAATTCATACGAATAACTAATGTTATGAATATTCATGCACATCCCTACCATTCTGTTTTCTTCAGAAACATGTTTATGTGGCTATTTCAGAAACAAGATTTTTTTAGCAATACAGCTCTTCCCCCAGGTTCTTTACAGTTAACAACTTGTCATTACTCAGGACAGGTTTAGTCATAAAGTAACTGTAATAGAAAGGTAACACCAGCTTAATTTGCTTATTGGCCAAACACTGTAAACTTGAAATGGGAGAATTTGGATATTTCCACAAAGTTTGGGGGCTTGGGGGAAATGGGAGGGGGAATGGGGGCATTTTCAACACAACAGTCTTGCTAAATGAACTAAGCTAGTATCAACATCTTGCCATTGCCATGAGCATAGATCCAACAGTTTCTCACCAGAACCAAGTTACAATCCTATACTGTTAGCCCTGAAATGGATGCTAGAATAAAATTGTCCACACCTGCTTCTACAGCTGTTTCCCAGATGTTTCAGGAAACCTCCTTCTTCTGAAATGTGTGGATGCCACTTTGATTTAGAGAAAACTGTCCAGATGCTACAAACCTTTCAGGAAGAATTTCCACACTGCCTGAACTTACTTGCCTTGCATTTGCTCAGCTTCGGGATATGTTATAAAGAAAGGAACATTCCCAGAACTGTGAAGGTGCAGCCTTGATCCTAATGCGCTAGTTTTGAATTTGACCCTCAACCATTTAACAAAGCAAGAACAATCCAAGCAGCCCAAAACACGTGTTTACAAATCAATGATGTTTTTATTTCTTCAGTATTTTAACATGCAGTTAGCTGACCACCACATTTGCAAGTTCAGCACTGAAAGGAGTCCAATTATTTTATTGTACTTATTATCTTCCTTTATCATAAAGCAAATTCATGACATCCTTGCGGCATCTTTGTGATTTCTCAGCTGACTAAGGTCTTCAAGGTGTTGACAGCAGGCAGCAATGTGCAGCATAGTGCTTCCCTACATTCACGCAAAGGAGAATGCTACACTGCACCTGCAGATATCTGTACTTCTTGATTTTTATATCACTCTTCACAGGTTTCACGGTGGTGAGCAATAAGCAGGTCAAACAGAATAATAAAAACAATTAAAATAGAAGTTAAAACAAAACACAAAAACACAGATGCAGAATCAAACTAAAAGTAATCGTATAGGAGGGGAAATGTACTGCTCTTTGCCTTCCTGTGCAAATCTTGCCTCAAATGGTGTGCAACTGGCATACAGAGAACTCACTGCAGTTATTTCAAAATGGTAGCAGAGGGAAGACAAATATTCCTTTAACAAGACTGAACAAAATGAGCCTAAATTTGGGTTTCCAAAAGTATTACTGTATATTCAGATACAGACACTCAAAGCTCTGACAAGGAATGACAATTACACACACCAGGTTTTCGTCTTTCTTCTGTCATAGAACTCCACCAAAACATCCATAAATTGCCATGATGGTCAGACTGATAGTCAATCCAGGCAAGATCTTCATGATGGCAGTTCCTACCATTCCAGGGTGGTGTTTATACCTAAACTTTAATCCAGCTTTAATGTAGTTTCCATTGACATTCAGAATGAGAGAACATACTAGCAAAGTGACAAAGTGGATCCCCCACCCACCCCCAGCATTATCACAGAAAATCCAACTTTGGATTAGATGAAGTGGAAAACAAGTGGCTAGTGATTTTGCTGTTGTGTTCTCTTCATTCTGAAAGTGGAATGAAACTGGATTTTATCATCATCATCATTTATTATTGTTGTTGTTGTCGTTTAGCCAATATGGCCATAATGAAAAGCCATATTTAAAGCCAAATATTACATTAAAAACAGTATTCTATCGGTCTTGCTCATCCTTTGGGATTGTTGTACACAGCTTGAATCTCCATGGTCTTAAAGATAAACACTGCCACTCTTAGGGTAACATATTTGTCCAGTTCCCTAAACAGTGTATGCAGTTTTGCCTGAAACTGGATTAAAATTTAAGTGTGGATCTTCGGAGTGGGAGGTATGCTGATAGCATACCTGCTCTGCTTCCAACTGTAGAAACACTGAAGCTGGGTAATTTTAAAGGTTTAAACCTGGGACTATTTTAGTAGACAGAGGAAATGGCTATGGAAGCCAGCATTTGGGGTGGATGTAATAATAAGGGCACACTACATAGCCTACCGAAAGCACTACCAGCTAAGTCCATACTTTCAGTTGCAAAGGAGCCGGGCAGAAAAGTGGAAGAAAGTGCTGGGAGAATGCTTTTCTCCTGCTCTGCCATGAAAGTGCTGTTGATAGTTATTATGGTGAGATGTTTTCTTAACAGGTGAGAAGACCTGCAGTTCTCATGCCCTCCAAGCATGGACCATGATGATGCCATGCAGATCCTACAAGCTGATCACACATATTTTTAAAAATCTGAAACAGGTGCATATATACCAAACTATTTTTAAAAAATGATTCCGTATATAGGCTCTGTACATTAAGTTTGTATCATGTGAATTACTGCCTTATTTATCTTTATGGTTTATCAAAATCTACAAGGCAAGATGAAAAATATTGAGGAAACTTAGACAAGTTACTCAAGTTAGTAGCTTTACTTTGCTGATAGCCTGTAGATGAAGAAGCAAGCTACATTACTACTTTTCCAATAGAAGTGTCATTAGAAAATATTTCAATCATTAATTATAATTGCATTTGTGTTAGCAATTAAAAATGGGGGGATTATTAAGAGAGCAATCAAAGAAACACCTATGATAGCACTGAAACAATTGCTAATTCTTAGGTTTTTTTCATGGGTGATGTGTTTTCTAATTAGAAATTTTCCAATTTATGGGTTACATCACAAATCAATTAGATCTCAATATATACCCATGTGAATTTGTCCTTTGTCTATTCTCAGCACCACCTCCTTCTGTTGGATCAATGCTTAAACACTGGAAAAGAAGTTTTGTTAAGTAACATTTATTCAGATCATGTTCAGTATTGAAGGAGGAGGACAGGTGGAATAATTGGGAAACACTAAGCTACAAATAAACAGCTGGTTAAATCAGAAAGTGTCTCATCTCTGAGCTATTGCCATACTAAATCTGTAAAACAACAAGATTAGGTTCTCCTTAATCACATGTGTTTAGAAAAGAATAAAAAGAATGCCCACACTTATCCAAGAGAATTTTCACGCTGTTATGTACAGTGTAATTTTCATTATCTAAGGCTACAATCACACAACCAATATTTACAGTTCTCTGGCATCTGAGGGTTGGACAGGCAAATGTTTCCAACCCCATTCAGCCCACAATGGAACAGTAACAAGAGTAGCTTAGGGCCCTTTCCATACTGGTTGGGGGACTGGGCCACCGTCTAGTCTGCCATTCACATATTAGTGAATAACACTTAGCACCAGAAGAGATGACAATAGCAACCAACCTGAATAGCTTGAAGAAAAGATAAACGGAATTCATGGAGGACAGGTGTATCAATGACTACTAGAATGGATGCCTAGATACTGCCTCTGAGTTAGGAGAGCCTGGCAGGATGACCCTCAATACCATCTGCAGGGAAATGAGAGTATGTGAAGATTTAATCTTTGTCTTCTGCTTGAAGCCCAAAAAACAATTAGTGAGGCACTGTGTGAGACAAAATAATGGACTAGATGGGCTGTGGCCCAATCCAGCAGGGCTCCTCTTATGTTCTTATGTTACAGAACATCCTCCTCCTCCTTGTAAATTCTGTCTGCACAGGATGGAGTATAAACGGGGCTAGGGTTCCAAAAATGGTATCTGGTTCCAGTCAACTTGAAGACCTTTTTTAAAAGGTCTACCAGCTTATGAGGGGGTGGTATAGTGGATCAGAGAGCCATTCAGATGGAATGCTCTGTGGTCCAGTATACCACTGGAGAATTGTTGTCACTGTACAACAAGGTGTGCTGCTGAAATGTCCTCCCTGGAGCCCCAAAGGCCAGGAATTTTCGTTCCTGACTGGGAATTCAGAGCTCACTCGCTCTCCTCCCCCCTCCCCCGGCTCCAAAGCTTAAACCTTTGGATGCAATGCAGGGACTGATGCAGAACAGGCCATCCCACTGTGGGCAGTCTTGTTCTGTGCCAGGAGCAATCCATCCTAGCTTAAGAGAGATTGCTTATTCTAGTACAGAGTGGGCTGCCCTGAATCAGAACAGGAGAAGTGCAAATACAGCCCAAAGGTCAGAATCGTTTAAATACTCTCATGCCATTTTCATTGCTGGATTTCATCCAATATTGTAAGCTTACACAGTGGTCAGGGTTCAAATCTAAGGCAGGGAATGCAGCCACAATTGCTGAAGCAGAACAGAAATTTAGCAAACTCCAAGCTGCATTTCCAGCCCCCGAGTTTCCATACACCACAGTTTAGATGCCAGCCTATGATTTTATGCACTACTGATATTTGTGCACTTTTTTGGCATGTGCAGATTAAATCTAACCTTAGGCAAATGGCACTTTAAAATATTATTAGTAAAAGTACCAATGGTAATTATCCCAGCAGAATTAATACAGAATCAAAATAGATTAATCAGAATAATTGTTTTTTCAGTGGGTATCAGTCACTTTACCAGCTGTCTTCCAACAGATCTTTTTTTCACTTGTTTAGGAAAGGTCTGAAGATTCATTTACTCTTATTTTCTTGATTTTTGTTCTGCTGGCAGGTTTTGGGTATTTCTGTTTTGCTGGCACTCATTTTATTGTGGGAGTTGAACACGACCCTGAGGGAGTCATTCGCCATATTTTAATGAATAAGTCACTCTTAAATTTTTAAACTGTACAAAGTATATCTGGCTGCCATAAAATAACTAGTTCCTATTACTGTAAACATGCAGTCACAACAGATTCAAGAATGGATTAAAATTGTGTTTCCATATTTTTCATTATTTGTCTTCCTAACATAAACAGCCATTTGTAATCTAAATGCCTCAAAAAGTGAGGAAAATAAAATGTATCTAGTACTGATCCCAGAGGTCAACAAATCCTGTGAAGTTATGCACACTGCAGTCTTGATCTATACAATGTATGACTTACCAAGCAAAATGCAGCCCACCAAATTTCCACCGTGGCTTGCCAAGTGCTTGTGCTGCCCTCATTCTTGTTTCATTCTCTGGTAGTCCTTCAGAAGCAAGCTTCAAAGTCATTCTCTTTCACCAGTCATGTGGAATCAAGCTATAATTATGTGTTTCTAGGTTTGCTGTTCATCTTTGTACCATAGCTTTGCTATGCAGCCATGGAGGGCTGGGAGACGTGATACAAAAGAAAAAGAGGAAGGAAACAAGAAAGTTCATATATCATTTATTTCATATTCTTACAGGATGACAGAAGCAAAACAAGAAGTTCAAGAGTTCTGGGAAAGGTAGAACTAAGGCTGCCCTCACATGTAGCCCTAATGACTGACTCTAGGAGCAATACTCCTTGGAGCCGGCATGTAAAAGATACTATAATAGGTACCTCATGAACATCTGAGGGGACAACTTTACAAAGTTTAGGAGTTGCCTCAGAGAGGGTCTACTGCAGAACGCCATGGCTGTGGTCAAACCTAAGGTTTAATCCAGCTTCAGTCAACCTTCAGAGCAAAATAACACAGCAAAGTGACCAGTAATTTTCTTTCCACATTATCTATCTGAGTTATTTAACACTGAAAGAAAACAGCTTGGCACTTGCTACTGATGTATTTGCTCACTCTGAAAGTGGACGAAAGCTGGATTGAACCTTCAGTGTGATCACGGCCCAAAAAACAATCCTCAGTTGTTGAAGTACCTGCAGTAGAATCTCCTCAGGCAGTCACAGTGATCTTACTGGTTTATAGCAGGAAAGGCAATCTAACCTATACCACCCTAGTTCCAAGCTGTTTAGAGCTTTATGCGCTGAGCATAAAACCTTGTTTAGAGCTTTATATGCCAAGCACAGAACTTTGAATCTAGCCCAGTGCCTTCTAGACAGGGTGGATGCAAGCATATTAACTTCCATTGCTTTGTACATGTTCCTTGTGGAGTTTTATTCTGCCTAAAACACATAATGCCAACTGCATTTTGTACACCATTTGTACAAACTGTGCACTTCAAAGAGTTTATGCTTTCTGCAAAGTGCTTCTGCAAAGCCTCTTCCATTAAATTAATCATATTGAAACTTAAGCAGCATACAGGACTCACACAGACTAAAGTTTTCTCAAACATCTGTGGGTATGTGTGAACAGACCTACTGGCTGAAATATCACCACTATATGATACTACTTGAAGGGATAGGCAGATCACTATATATAGCATTGCTTCTGTCCTACTTAAGCTATGACTAATGCTAAACAATCAGAAATTCAGGTGTTTTTGTACTTCAAGAAGCCAATATCTCTAATGCATCATTTTTCTTCATCAGCAGCATGAAGGACATGAAGAAGCTAATGCTCCTGTTTCATTCAATCTAAGATCAAGCAAGGGGTGCAGCATTTGTATGGCCCCATGTCAGATGTGGATCCTCTGCCTTATCCTCTAAAAAGGATGACCCTTCAGTAAGCCAGCAAGAAATACTCTTAAGATAATTTGGCACGGGGGGCGGGGGGGGGGGGGTGTTTCCTACCTTGCCCTCATATCAACTCTTAACCATTAATTTAGTGCTGCATATAGGGTAAGTGGCCTGATTTCTAGTTGAATCTATGGTCCCCAGCTAGTGGGTCCACCCAGGGGATTTGTTTCTTGACATGGGGTTTTGCGCAAAGAGATGTTCAAGATGGTGGGTATGACCACTCTGAAGTTCCATCACTGTGACAGATTCCCCTGTCCCTGTACATGAAGCTTGAAATAGCCCTGCTGAACCATTGGCAAGTAATAAATGAGGCAGAAATTTATCCCTGAATGATTAGCCCACATTGGCCTGATGATTCCTGAATCATCCTCAAGTGCCCTGTTGCAGCTCTTGGCTTTGCTTTAAAATGGGCTATTGGGGGTGGCAATGCCGTCACACTCCAAAAGAATGTGGAAGCAGGATGATTCACACCGACCTCTACGCTTGCCTATAGGAAACATGTTGATCCCCCAGAACCCACAGTCCAGAGGAGCTTCCCTTGACAGATCAACACACCATTGAGGCAACTGAGTCACATTATCAGGGTGACATGAGACCTTCTGAAAAAGGCAGCTTGCCCAAGTGTCCTGCAAGGACAATTGGCTGTCCTGGGACTGGGATTTCCTAGTGTGGTAGCACACGTGCCACCTGAGAAGAAGACTCAGGCCATGGCACTGTCAGGGCAGCATTTGCCTCTAGTGTTGGTACACCTATTAACTCTTCCAGGAAAATGAAGAATCCAACGCCCTTCTGTTGAACTAGATGGGCTTTATCAAATTTGCTTTATCAAAAAGCCACACAATAGAGCTGCCCATGTTAAAATGGAGAAAGACATCGAAAGAAGTCCCTCATACTTTCAGAGGTAAAATGAAAATTGTAGCAGTGGCAGTTTGCCAGCTGGACAGAAGGAGATGGCAAGGAGAGAGTGGGAAGAGCAACAGCAACAATGGGGCAAGGTAAGCAAGAGAGGAAGGAAAGGACAGGAATGCACTGCCAGGAAGCAAGTGGAAATGAAAGTGACAGGAAGGGCGGTACAGAGTTACAGTCTAAAACTACAAAATACAAACTACAAAGTAAATAACAGCTCCACAGGGAGAACAGAACATCCCCAGTTATCCCAATACTTCAAAACCCCTCTCTCTCTGAGAGGCTGTTGCTTCCTGGATGAAGGTGAACTCCCACGAGATCTTGTGACATCTCACCCAAACACCCAGGAAACTGTGGCAGGAGGGGAAACTCCACTGCTGATGCTGGTGCAACTACTTTTTTTTTATTACTTTGCAGAACTGGGCTTCACTTCTCAGAGTCTGCAGAGCACTGTAAAATCTGTCTGGCCCTTTGACAACTGCTCTGCAGTCCCTGCGAGGTATTCCTTCGGTCTTGGATGCAGCCTCACAATATAACAAGCTTATTTAATATTTATCCTACCCCAACCTTCCCTCCTAAAAGTAACAGTTCTTCAAAGTTGTCCAATCCCAAATTTTCCCTCCTAGATGTAACTATTTACAGAAATCGTGCCATAAAGTGACTTCAGTATTTACAAGACTTGTAGTACAGTAAAAGTCTCTTTACATATAAGAAGTCCCTGGTGGGTATGCCATCCCTGGCAGATTCTCTCCAGAGAACAGTGTCTAATCTAGCATGGCTATACTCTTTTTCATGTTGCTAATTGTTCACAGGAGACTGTCCAACAGTTCATATTCCCATAATTGATGTTTTACACCAGAGTTTTATTTACTGTAATTGGCTCAGCACCAACATTTCAAGTACAGTAGACATTGCCATCTGAATCCCTGTTGAAGAGCCTGATTGCCTTGCATTGTTAGCAGAAATGAATGCTAACGCTGAAATTGATTAGGTGCTCATGTTCTCCCTTGGCTCCCACTAATTCAACTTCTTTGTAGTTAAGACAGAAGTTGGCACAAGATTCTTCCCTGTTCATTAAAAGCAATGTTCAGGTTCAATATGTCCAAGCAACACAACAGTGTCAATGGATCAAATAGCACTTCAGTGATGTCTTCTGTTTAGGCCTTGCCACAGTGGTAAGAAAATGATCCAGGCAGAGTGCTGCCCTTTTCCATAGCGGGTACAAGTCCACACAGAAGATCGCATCGTATTGCACAATACCTAAGCATTGGTCTATATATGGTCCCAAGCTGAGAAGTGAACATGCAGCAGAATTTGGGCAGGACAAATTGGGGACTGGGGAAAACAGAGTTCATCTCAGTGCTTTAAGAGTGGCTCCTTTATAATTTCATTTCTTTATATCATATCATAAATGCATGATCTGCAAAAAGAAAAAGGGGAAAGAATGGAAGGGTACTACTCCTTATGTCCCCTCCTTGTGTCCTACATTACAGAGGACGGCTCTCTTTTATGTAGGTCTGCCAGTTCTCTGCTGGATGGTGCTCAGGTAAAAGCTTTGGAAATTCTCAGAAGAAAGGGCTTTGATGTTGCCATCTATTGTTAGAACCTGAATAGTAGACACACACTCATGGAGCCATTCCCTGTGTTCAAAAGCCTCCTACCATCAGAACTGATCCCAGGGATTCCCTTACTTTGATTCTGATACTGAGGAGGAGGGCTGCTCCCATGATCACCACGGCCATCGAAGCCAGGATTACTTTGCCTGTGAGCATGATGGGGGAAGCAGTCTCTCCCCTGCTTGTTCCTGGCTTTGATCTTGATGGGCAGAGCAGTGGTGGCATATAGACAGCATGCCACTGCATTAAGCAAAGTGGTACCTATTTAGATTAAACTGCCCCATGTCTCCCCTGCAGACCCTTTTTGTACTTTGCCCTATAGTTTACATGCAGTACATTCCCAGATGGAGCATCTGCACTTCAAGGGGCCATTTCCAACTCAGAAATGGCCCCTTCCACGCAGGAGCGTACTGCATGCAAACTACAAGTGGAACACAGTTTCATACTCTACATGTGCACTTACCTTGTCCAGCGGCAGTCCAGCAGCAACACCATCTGCACTTCTATGGTGCACAGAGGACCATGTGACACAATGCTCAAGCGCAGTGATGCCAGCATCACAGACCAAGATGGTAGCACCCAAACTACGCATCTGTACCAGGTAAGTGTTCAGACGTGTGAGGGGGCGGTTGGCATGCACTAGCGTTTGCAAGTGTAAATGCAAATCCATGTCACCGGAAGTTCACCATTTCCTAGGGAATTTTGCTGATTCAATCCCTTCAAATTTCCAAGGCTTTATACTCACATAGTTCTATCATATATCAGTGTGTGAGCATTGGTTCCCTTGCTGACTTGTGAGCAAAACAAAAGTGACATACTCATGACCTAGCACCAGAAACTGGCACTCTTCCTAGCTAAAGGGGCCCAGAGAACACTGGACTTTGGATACCTCCAACCATGCTCTCATGAGTAAGAAAATATGACTGTGCCTTTAAGTTTAAAAATTGAATTTATACAGTCTTTATAGTAATGCAATCCTAAAATTCTTTTTTCATGGTTTTATTATCAATTATCAATTATTTCAACAGTGTTTGGACTCTTTTTTGCTTTCCTCATTTGCTTGAAATTTCCATCGCTCATAACCACATTGCTTTTTTTGGAATCACTCATTTAAAAAATCCATTTATAAATACTACTCAACACATTTATGGCACAGCAAAGCCAGACTACTTGTTAATGACTGTGTTGTATGTATGATTAGCCAGGTATTAGCCATGGAATCACTGGCAAGCCATTTAGAAGAATCAGATTGTATAACAATACGCTTCTAAAAAATAAATTACCGTTATCTGCAACAAGACTCACAGTCACACAAAATAGGAAAAAGCTCTTGATCTATGTAACCAGAAATTATGGGATCCCCCAAGCCACAAATTTATTAAAATGCAAGTCCTACCTCTTGAAATTACATCCAAGTATGTGGGGAAACTGTTGAACAACCATTTGCCCATATTAAAAGATCACTAAAGGGTCCCAAAGCACATCTTAACATTATGATCCTGCCCAACAGGGCCTAAAATATGGGGTAATCCCAGGGCTATGTTTGGATTGTCACATGTATCTGGGGCAAAGCCAGCATAGCCCCATGAAAAAGGGGTTGAGTCCCACATTATTGCTATTTGGGATTAACCAACTCCCGCTGCAGGTTTTTCTCAAATATAGATTTACCTGTCTTGATGCTTTCTCCCATGACTGTCAGCCTGGAAATGGCCACTGTGCATGCACGGAGCCAAAACCAAGCTGGAGGCAGCCATTTGTTTATTGTTTGGCCTTGCATGGCATGATATTGAATTTGATGGAGTATTATGATACATACTGTGATTAACAACAACAACTTTTTTTTGAATTATGTAAGTAACCATTTCTTTTTTGTTTCTTTCCCAAAGATATTTTTAGACACTCCTAATTCTTTGTATACCATTTATGTGCTTTGCCCTCCATAACTCACACTCCCTCTCTGTCTTGCTCTTGATTCAATCTGAGGCCATGTTTCCATTTCTGGTGGAGCTGGTTTTATCTGGGGTGGATAGAGGAAAGTGCCACCATCTGCAAGTCCTTCCTTGTCTCCATTTCAGAACCATTTTCTGTGGCACCTCCATGCAGGGCAAGAAAAGACTGTCCAGCAAAGATGAACAACCACAAGTTACAGCACTAGAAAACATCCTGTGCAATCACTTCAAAGGTTCCCACTACTGCCAAGAATAGAGACAAGTTAGGAGTAGGCATCTTCTTTGACTCTTTGAAGCACCCTATTAAGGTTAGTAGAGATGCAGCCTGAGGCTGCCCCCAGACACTAGTAGTAGTAGTAGTAGTAGTAGTAGTAGTAGTAGTAGTAGTAGTAGTAGAAGAAGAAGAAGAAGAAGAAGAAGAAGAGTTGACTTTTCTACTCTGCTCTTCTCACCTATTTAAGGGGACTCAAAGCAGCTGACAAAGCTTTCTATTCTTCTCCTCACAACAGAACACCCTGTGAGGTAGGTGGGGCTGTGAGAGCTCAAAAGATAAGCTGTGACAAACGCAAGGTCACCCAGCTGCCTTCATGGAGGAGTGCAGAATCAAACCCGTTATTCCCAGATAAGAGTCCGGCTCCCTAACAACAAGACCAAACTGTCTCAAAACCCACAATTCTCTCAATACTATATTGGAAATGCCAGATATTCCCCAGGCATTCTCCATAAAAAGTCTCAAATTAAGCAGTCAAACTCCCCAATATGTTGCTATTACAGGAAATCCAGCAATGACACTGCGTTTCCTGTAATAGCAATGCTTACATTGGCATCCGCCAGCGGCTTTCACAATCAAGCCAACTGGGGCTACAAGAAGGCAGCCAAGTCTGGCAGGGGGCAGTAAGAAGCAACCATAGGGTCTTGCCCCTTGCTTTCTGGAGGCAGTCTGAGATGAATTTGTGTCTCTTGTGTATCCTTATCATTGGGATAAAGTGGCCTCTGATGCTTAAATGTCTTATTACAAACACTTCATTAGAAACTACGTCACAGAATATGTCAATCTGGCCTGGTCTTTCTTGCCAAGAAGTAAAGACTTTCAAGCTGTGCATTTCTTACCATCAACTTTGCAATCTGTTTTTGGAATCTCAATCAGTTCTTTAAGGAATGCAAATGTAACTTCTCCCTTTAGTCCTGAAACTAGCTACTGGGAAATGCACTTGCATAATCTTTCCCTGCTCATGCATGTATTGTAACAATAATCAGCAATAGAAGGGCAATGTACTGTATAGGCAGATTCTCCAGGATGCACACAGACCTTTCTGCCCTTCTAACAACTAATCCACTTTCCCCTAAAGTTGGTAACTTAAGAACAATTAGGTTAAAAACAGAGGCAGTGTCTGCACTCTACAGCACAATGTAGAACTCACTGCAGGCGAGTCAGAACTGCTGCCCCATGCTGAAGTGGCCCCAGGATTAGGTCCAGAGCCTGGCAAAATGGTACTAGGTTTGAAACACTACACAGTGAACTTCAGCTACTGCCACATGTCGGCTTGCCAGCAGCTGCTGGGCAGCAGCTCATAGCCCAGGAATGCAAGGGTGGCCATTTTAACATGGTTTCCTTCTGGAGCCTTCCTGAGTGCAGTTTTTGAAATTAGGAGACTCCATATGCCAGAGTCAATGAACCAGCACATTCCCTGGGAGTCTGTGTCTTCCAGGGAATTCTCTAGCATGTAGACCCCATCGTCCAATGAGGCAGCTGGCATGGGCCCAAATGGACAGCACAGAAGCTGCTGGCATTTGTTGGTAGACAGGATTTGGTAATGGATGTCACAGTCTCAATATATCAGACAAAGAAATATCACAAACACACAGTATGCAACCCTCCTGTCTGGCTGAACTACAGCAGCCATTGACTTCAGTCAACAAAGCATCAGCTTCAGGGCTGGACCAGAGACTTTCCCGCAGGCCACTCCCAGCTTTATGCAGCCTCAGAAGGGGACTTGAGGGCTTCACTGCTGTTCCCAAGGGTGGCATTTCGAAGTCTTTGCACCAGCACTTGAAGGGATTCTTTGCCCTCCATGCCCAGAAAGCCTGCATGTAAATGCGCCCTATCCACAGTTTGTCCATGGGCAGGGCCTCTGCAAGTATATTTCTGCTTCCAAAACCTAATGTTGAAGTAAGTCCAATCACATGGCCTACGTTGATGCTCCTCAAATATCAAATACATCTCACAGAAATCTCATGAGGGTGAAAGTAAAAAAGCAGCAAGCCAGAGATGATGATCAAGTAGATCCCCATCTCAGCAAACAAAAACTACTGAAGCAGGATGACATATTTCTTTATTAATGATTAGGGATGTGCATAAATATCCGTAACATTGGAAATTTCTACGAATTCGGCTGAATTCAGACATTCAAATCCAAATTGAATGCTGGCACATTCGAAGATTAACATTCAAATTCGAATTGAATGTTTTGATACGTTTGTATGAAAATTGCATGGGATTCATATGGGATTGAACATTCGTATCACAAAACCTACCACATTTGAAGGTGATCTATTTGAATGAACATGAATTTTCTTGCATTCAATTTGATACGAATTGATATCAATTGAATATAAAAGTAATTCATGCACATACCTATTAATGATCATTTATGGCTACTAAAAGAGCATGTTATATTATTAGTATTTCAAATCCAGTTAGGGCCTGATGTTAGTGAAATAATTTTAGGCAAGCCACCTTAGCCATCCCTGCAAAGTTTCCGCTAACTGTTTCAGATGCCTCTCTATATAAACTGTTGGGGGGGGGGGCTTCTTAGTAGAATGGGATGCTCACCAGAGTGCCCAGCACCCACCTCAGGAGGCTGGAGGAGAGGGTGCAAAAAAAACACATGGAACAAGACTTCCTAGGCCACAATGTCTTTGACAAGGCCACACATTATGCAATGCTGTCAGGGCTGTGGGGAAGATGAACCCACACTGGTGTCTCCCCCTCATGGCTTCCCGCACAGAAGTGGAGACACAGCCTATATATGTTTTGCAGCAACAGTTCATTAGTGATAATTTCCCTTATGAAAGCAGTAGGGACATGCAAAAATATTCATAACATTCGCTATTTGTACAAATTTGGACATTCATACACGAATCAAATGTTACAATATTCGTACATTGACGTTCATACGAATACAAAAGTTTCAGACATTTGTACAAATAGTTTAGACATTCATACGAATAGTTCAGGCATTTGTTAAACTGGGGACATGGGAAAGTGGCTGCATCAGACATCTGTAACAGATCTAGCGTGTATTCAACATGAATTAAGAGCATATTAAAAGTGGATTCAAGTCTGGTTTGATGCTTTCAAAGCAGATTTGTTACGGGATAGGAATCGGATATATATTGGATAAGTATATGTTTGTATCGGATATGTATTGGTTTGTATAGGATACATATTTGTTTGTATCTGATACATATTCATTTGTATCCAATATTCATGTGAATTCATACCAATAGATTCATATCAAATAGAATTTTACCACATTCAAAAGCATCTATTCGTACAAATATGAATTTTTGAACATTCAATTAATTACAAATTGAATGTCAAAAAACACATTCATGCACATCCCTAGAAAGTAGTATCCATAGGAGCATGTCACCCAAAACTAGCCCCAAATATTGAAGACTTTCTACCAGAAAGAAACACACATGAATGGGAATGAATTAACTTTCCTATTAGCCTGCACACTTACCTGGGAGTAAGTGGTCCAGCTGTACTGGAGCAAGGCTAAGAACAGGCTGTTCACACTTGGAAAAGATGTTCTGGTACAGGTGCCATGCCTGTCCCAAGTTTACACAGCCTTCAGAACCTCCAAGAGACTCACTGTGGCAGTGCAATCTTGTGCACCACCAGAATGCTGCCTCTGCTAAAAACCAGCCCCCAAAGGCATCACCCTTTTGCACACCTCCTCAGTGGGTTAACTTGCAAAAAAGGATGGTGGTGGGCTTTTTAAAAATGGTCTGCTGCTATACTGATCTAGGTAGCCATTTCAGGCCATCTAGACTTGACTACTGTCCGTCCAATGAGAACTGAATATGTTAGCAGAGGGCGTGGTCTCTCTGGTCTGTTCCAGAGTGCTGAAAAGAAAGACCCAGAAGCTGTCTATGCGATGCACTATACTTTACTGGACACTCCCAATGCCTTATGAATAAGCTAATCATTTCATTGGGATGACAGTCGGACAAAAATTATGCCACTTTTTAAGCATTCAATTTCAATCTATAAAACCTGAACAGAACTATACAACTCCAATTTAACATATATTTTAATTGGTTATAAAGTTTTATTTTAAAAAAGTATTTTTTTTAACAGAAGGACATGGTTGCTCATTTGTGCTTAATTCCTGGAATCTGGGTTTCATTCATGCAGGTGCACACACACCACATGTTGCTAGCAACTCTCCAGATGTTGAAAACCACAGTTAACCTTCCTCAAAATGAACATGCCAAATTTGCCCCTCCTGGGCACAGCCACACATTGTATATGAGAAGGACAGAGGCCATCTTCAGTCGTCAGAGACCAAATGCCAAAGTGCATTTCCATTTTTCAGAGAACTTTCCAATAACCTGCACCCAGAAAATCCCAACACTGAGTCTGTTTCAGCCAGAAATGCACCGAGGTAAAAGGCTGCTATTCAGCTCAGCAGCGACTTGGAGGGCAGCCAACAGGGAAGGTCTCAATCTCACCACCCCAACCCTCTCACCCAACCTCACTAAGAACACCCCAATATCCCCCACTGCTAGTTATAAGAATACCCCATTCCCCCACAACCATGCCAAAGAGCAACAATGAGACTATCCCAGTACCCTTGGCCAATATCAATGATGACAGTTGCTACTGCCATGGCACACCACACCACACCAAGTCTTTGTGGATCCTCTTCACCTAGTAAAATGTAAGCTCAACAAGGCAGTGAGGAGACCTCCTCCCATCGCCACCTACACACCCTTTTCACTGTCATATTGAAGCTGACCTTTTACCAGGCAAAGGGGATCCACAGAAGTTTGATGTAGCATGGTGGTGGTGATAGCAGATGGGGGCAGTGGCATGATAGGTATGATTAGTCTGTTCCAGGCTAAGAGTAGCCTGGGTTTCCTGACTCTCCATGGAATGGACTATCTGGTTAAGGATGTGACTGTGGCCCTGGACTAATTCTTGTGGGCCCAGTTGCACACATCATTCCTGAAGTGTTATAAACCAAGAAAATGGCTTTCTGCTTCAGGAATGGTTGCATTCCTAATTGGTAGCTCAACCTCAAGCTATCCTTTCTGCCATCTTTTTTCCAGCACACATGTTGTATATTCCACCTCAAACTCATTTCAAGCAGTCAAGCAGAATTTCCTCCTGCCACCTCCACTCCCAGCAACTTGAAGTGTTTAACCATCCCTTTTTGTCAGTTCCAAGATTGTTGTTGTTTTGTCCCAAGATCCAGCCACAGTAAATGCATTCGAGCAACATTTTGTTGTTGTTGGGTGCCACCAAGTTATGGCCAACTCCTAGTTGATTACACAGGCATCTCTGTCGACAGGCCATGTGGACTACATCGGCCAAGTCCACAGATACATCCACATCTTCATTGAAGTGGGATTGGTGATATAGTTATGTTTACCTTTTTCCAACAATCCATTTCTCCACAGGTACGCAGGTGACTAGGATCTTCAGCAACCAAACAAATTTACTCAGCCATCCAACCCTATACATGGGAAGACTCAGTAGAAGAAATCAGCTGCCCTCCCAGAACATACGGAGGAGCAGTTTTCCCCACTCTTTAATTTTTGGAATGGTTTGCATCTTCAGATCCCTGATCTACCCTATATGACTATATCCAATTAATTACTGTTGTCAAATTTATAGAAGACAGGGCGTTCAGTCTACCAGAAGCAGGAGCAGTATACCTATGCAGACCTACTGTGGATGTTCATGAGCAAGGATAGTGGTCCTGCAATAAGGTCATACTTGTAGGCTTCTCATAAGCATTAGTTGGGCCCCGTAAGATTAGTCTGGTGAATCAGAGGGGGGCATTGCTCCAGTCCTGCTAGGAACTTCTTTGGCTACTATAATGTTTTTGCATAATATGCATTTTATCAACTTTTTATCTCAAAAATTTAAGAAAAGGCTTTGCTTCTACTGTTTTTGACCTAATGCACACAATATTTTGTTAGAAATAGTAAATATTTCTGTCTTCCTCCCACTCTTTCTAGATGGTGCTTTTTCATCTAATACCTATAAGATAGGTAAGAACTTAAGAAATGCCCCACTGGTATTGGCTATCAACTTGGATGGTCTGGATCAATTTATAGAAATCAAAACTATCAATGGCTATTAGTCTTGATGGCAGTACAAGGTGGTCTGCCTCCAAAGGCCAGCTATTTAAAGACTGCAAGCAGAGCAAGTTGGTTGCTCACGTCCTGATGGTGACCTTTCCTGTGCAGCTCATTGGCCACTGTGAAAGTAGACTGCTGAACTAGATGGGGCATGAATGTCTGTTGTGGGGAGAAGAACAGAAGGCTGTCCACCACTTTGAGTCCTCTTAAAGGGTGGGAAAAGTGGGGTATAAAAGCCAGCTCTTCTTCTTCCTTCTCAGTTTGGGTCACTATTGTATGCTCACATATTTCTGTTCCTATCCTCAGACTCTTTTATGAGTCCTTTCCACCATCACAACACCCCCTATGCTCTGATAGGATAAAGCGTGTCATCACACATTAGGTGAAAGGGAAGACAAATTCATGCAGTAACCACACACTATAGTACAGTTCAGCCCCCTTTAGTCCTCCTCCCTGATCACACCCAAAAAACAAAAATGGATTAACACTCTATAATGGCTTGAGACCCATAAAAATCAGGACTCAAGGAAATACAGTTGAAGAGAGGAAAGTCCACAAATCAATCAGATAGGACTAAAAAGGTGTAAGCACTGGGATCTGAAAATGTACTGAAGAAGGATTAAAGTGAAGGTATGGCCATGACCACTGTGTTGACACATTCATTGAACTCTCTACCATTACTCCAAGATCTCCTTGATTTTACAGATCCCATATAGGAGTAATTAGGTCTTCATGTAATATCATTTACTCTGACTGAAGCCTGATGCAACCACCCAATTCTCCTTTCAAATATTTTAAAATCTCTGGGCAACACAAGTGACATTTCCAACATGTAGCTTCTAGACCATTTAGACACACTCAATTCATGGAAATTAAAGATAAATTGAATTGCTTCATCAGCTGTATAATAACACAAAAACCTCAAACTGGCCTTGTTAACAGAAGACCTGCTGGTTTAAAATGAGTTAGTAATTTACTTGTCATTCAGTTGTGAATTAATTTTTCTTTGGAGCTGTAACAATAAGCATTTTCTCTTCCTGCCTCAAAGGAAATTTCTAATATGAATGTTTTAAAAGGTTCGAAAAAGACATGTGAGATGTGTCCAGAGAGTAAAATTTAGACTATGAAAATTGTTTTGGGTATATAAATTACAAAATGGATAATGTCTTGTTCATCATTCTGTCTCAAGTATACTGATGTTAAGCCGCTGCTATGACAATCTCTCTTAATGGTGCTCTCATACTTCTTGCCAAAGTATACCAAACAACAAAAAGATTCAGTTGTACCAATAACATTATTGCAGGATATCACCCCAATATCCCAGAGCTATGTTGGGGTTGCTGCACAGACACATGTGGCAATCCTGATATAGCCTGAGTAATCCCAGGTTTTACCCCCTGTTGGGAGCATTGGTTTATCAAATGTGGGATTCTACTCCTTTTTCATGGTGATAAATTTGGATTGCCATGGATATGTGTGGCAAACCCAACATAGCCATGGTATTATCCCAGATTTTGGGCCCTCTCTGGACAGGGCAATTGTCTTGTGATAATGAGGGATCTACAGAACTCCACATGAAAGTTCTCAAGGCATCAAAGAAAAGTCCTACACTGTTACTCTGTGGAGTTTATCTTGTAAACAGGAAGAGAACCACTGTAAAACAATGCCTCCAGAGCTGTTTTTCCTGAACACGAAGACCCCATTTTCAACCCCATTAGGAACCTGATTGGTACCCAATTAGTACCAATCAGGAAGGCCATGTCCCCATGTAGACCCCATTTAAGGCCCCATCTGGAAGGTACTGTCCCTATGAGTGCAGGAGAAATCTGGATTTAATGGGTCCTTCAGGCCATTAAATCCAGATTTTGTGTGGACCTGTTTAAAGGTGTCCACAATCTGGTCTTCAGCAGTGAAGACCAGATTCGTGAACATGCATCCATACTACTTACATGCTAGGTCCAGGGGCAGGCCTAGCAGGAATGGAGCTGTACGCACAGGTAGTGCTGGCTCCGCCCCACCATTCACAGCTATGGAGGCTTGGACAGGCTCTGTAGCTGCAAGTGGTGTCTCTGCAAAGGCTGCCTGCTTCGGCCAGCAGGCATGATCATCGCCCCAATGCTCCCACCACTGTCACCACCTCCCACCACCTCCTCCCCAGCACCAAAGCAGCCGCCTGGGGGGTGGGGTGGCTGACGCCAGTAGCAGTGGTGGCAACGACAGTGGTGGCTGCACTGACAGAGGTAGCTGCAATTGTTGCCTTAGCCACACACGCCGGTGCCACCTCTGTCAACCTGTGGTGGCACTGGGGTGTGTGGTGGAGGCAGCAGAGGCAGCAACTGCAGCTGCCTCTGTCAGTGTGGCTGCTACTATCACCACTGATGCTGCCATAAGCCCCCACCCCAGGAGGCTGCTACAATGCTGGAGAGGAGGAGGCAGGAGGTGGCGATGGCGATGGCGATGGCGATAGCGGGGGGAGCATTGGGGCACCAATCATGCCTGCTAGCCTAACCGGGCAGCCACAATTGCCACTGCCTTGCCCATGCAGCCACAGAGCCACAGAACTTCCCCTGTGGCATCCACATGGCACCCTGCTTGGCACCCATTTGAATAGGGTGCTAGTGGGTCCATGCAGACATATGGGGTCCTCCCAGAGATCCAGATGAAGGAAGGAGAGGCATCATGTGGCAAAAAGCCACCCAAGGAAAAATAACTATTAGCGTTCATTGGAACTAAGGCTGTTGTCTCCATAGGTGGGAGATGCCTAGCAGGGGCCATCAATTCTGCCCATCTCCACAGCACCCTCTGTCAACAGGGCATGAAGGAGTTTGGAGGCAGAAAATGTTCACTGTCTGAAGAGTGACTGTAAGGTGTTCTTTATGCATTTGCTGTAGGAAAGCATGTCACATTTCCACAAGGGCCTGATGCTGGACATGAGCATGAACAGCAGAACAGCAGTTCAGTTTGAATTTGAATCATTTCAAACAGATTTTAGCCACTGAAGCGTTTACCTTTTTAAAAAGCCATTTTAAAGAGCAAAATAATATCAAATATGGACCAGTTTAACATTTTTTTGAACTGGAATGTTTGACTGGTTCTACTGGACTCTCCAGTTCAATTTGAGTATGAACCAAATTCAAACTGGTTAAACATTCCCAGTTCAAATCAAACCAGTTTATATTTGAACTGGTTCTGTATATCTTTACTTGCTATGTCTGCACACAGAGGACTAGGGGACCATTTGCTCACATGCTCGGCCACTTGATCAATGTGGCCTTAAGCAATAGCAGTGGAACTGTCAGGGTCCTTGCTGGGGCTGCCTGAGGGCAGCCCACTCTAGCTCTCCAAGGAGTTTCCCACCAACAAAGCGGAGGCATGACCTCCAAAACAGTTTTGCATGTGAAATTCCATGCATAGGGCTGAATTTCCAGCTGGGTGTCTTGGACAGTGACCAAAGGTCAAGCCATATACATAGTACACGCCCAGAGCTCCAATTATTTTCTTAATCTAATCTGTAAATCACTTTGAGATTTTTTTCTTAATGAGAAGTTGTATACAAATGTTTGAAATAAATAAATGAATGTTCAGTCAGCATGGGAGTCACACAACAATTCACAAAAAAACCTTGATGCCAGATCCTCGCAAAGAGTCATCCATTCAGAAAGGTGGTAAACCAGGAGGCAAATGCAACTATGTGGATGTCTCCCCACACTCATCCACAAGTCATGTTTTCCATTGCATAGATGGACCCCATACTTCACAACTTTATTAAATCCATGGTTCTGGGCAGTTAGGTGGTTCACAGTTTTCTAATCATCTACAGTTTCTTTATGTGTAATTATTTGCCTTTACATTCCCCGCCCCTCCCCTGGTTAGATTTATAGTATTGTTAAGGATTTTGCTGTTAAATTTTGGGTGTTTTTCCCCTTAGCACTAAAGTACCCATTAAGGACCCATTAAGGGACCTTAATGGGTGTTTAATGGGTACTCTAGTGCTAGTGGGAAAACACCCTTTATTTGTGTATTTTCTATTTCAGTATGTGCATTACTGTCAGAACACAGCCAACAACATCTGAAGGTCATCAACATGAATATCCCACTGGTTCTGATCATAGTCAGGAAAGCACATAAAGGCATAAGGTTGTAGCCACACATATGAAAAAAGTAGCTCAAAAGCTGCTTATTGACAACAGCATGTGAATTATAGTGTTCCCATCACATCTCAAACCCAGATTAAAGATCTCAGAAAGTGAATTTTCTGACCTTTAATGTAGATGAGGGCCACTATTGTGCAGATGCTATGACCTCTAAGCTGCTTTCAACTCCCCTCCCCTCTTTTTTTTTACTGTGTTTAGATGAAGACTGCATCCAGGCATTGATTACTTATTCCGCTATATTTGGACGTTCCAGAATAAAGCATGGATATTTTGAAATATATCCGCTATATTTGGACGTTCCAGAATAAAGCATGGATATTTTGAAATATCCATGCTTTATTCTAGAATATCCAAATATAGCCGAATAAATAACTGGCATCTGAATTCAGCAAAGTCTTACATGATACATGATGCATTGTGGGGTGTTTACAGTATCTAGGAGAACTCTGCACAAACATTTTAAGTTACAAAGACTGGTCTGATTCCAGATTAGGTAATTGAATTTAAAGACAGGCTCTTTAGAACTTCTCCTGCTGTTTTAATTAGTGAAATTATATTTCACTCTCTTTTCTATTAAGAATGGGGGAAGTGAAAGCGGGGGGCGGGGAGGAAAGAGAAGATTAACATTACTGAGAGAGAACAGCCCCTGTGTCTCATTTCTGAAGATGCTGTGTTTTGGCAAAGGATGAGTAATAATGCTTTTTGTGTGTGTAATTTATGGAAAACAGATATAGTTATGAAGAGATTGTTCAAAAGCAAAGATGCTGCACAAATATAAAATCTGATTCATAGAACACTTTCACTGAGCATGTTTGATAAGAAGTACCATTTACACACACACCCCAACGGAACATAATCTTTTGCATGTGCATATGGGTGTTGAGAATTGTTTATCAAATTTAACAAAATGCTCAAAGTGTGTTCAGTGTTTTCAGGGTGCCTCCTGAAAAACAGAAGTTTCTTTTCTGATTTTTTCAGTTGGGATACACGACGTTGATTATTTTCTCAAGGCCACCCAATATGGGTATAAACAAAATTGCTTTGCTATTTCTTTTATTTCCTTTAGGTTCCTTTTTAAAAAAGAAAGTTTTAGAATCAGCCTACCAAATGTCAAGCCCTGGATACTATAAATGCAGTCTGTAGCAAATCAAGCTGGGGGGGTTGTATGCCTGACATCACACTAACCTTATAAGAATGCACCCAATGTGGCTTTATCAACAAAGCATCATGACTCACTGCTATGATGTATTGCCCAGGATATTTAAAGAGTCACTTTGTCCGGAATCTGTGATTAAATAACTGGCAGATTTTAGACTAGGAAGCTTAAATTTAAAAACATACACCTCTTGAAATGACCATCTCACTTTTCTATATTCCCTTTTCGCTTTTGGGTTCCTGTATAATGTCAGCAGCTGGATGTCCTGAGTCTCTTCAACATTTAAGTGCATGAAAAAAAATAGAAATCAGGACATGCCACTTCAAGATGCTTTGGCTGGCAAAATCTCATCCTTTCTACTATTCTTTAATTTATTTTTTTATGTAAGAGATGATAAAATAAGCAATTTAAAAAAAAAAGAAAGAAAAGGCACAGAAATTAACTGTCCTTGGAGCCAGGGGCAGAGTTATATGAATCATAAAGGAAAAGGCTGAATCTCATTAGACGCTACTTATGAGACATGTTTCACATATCAAGGGGAACCTACACCATTACTGACCAAGGACCCTTTTTAATAATCTAAATAGTATATCTTTGTCTGGACAGATTCTTGCATCTCTTGACTAAAACTTAAACTGAATTAGGTGGGAGGGAGGGTTACATTTTTAATTAAGTTTTAATCATGTATATATTTTATTCTTTCTTATTGTGACCTGCCCTGAGACCTTTCGGTGAAGTGTGGGATATACATTTCTTAAATAAATAAATAATTTTCATGTTATTGAGAATATGGTTCATATTCCCCAAAAAAACCCTTTCAGGCATGGTTAGATTTTTTTTTAGTGGGTTCTTTATTGTTTGTTTTTCACTGTTGTAACCCATCCTGAGATCTTCAGGGATAGGACAGGAAAAAAATACAAATAAATAAACAAAATTATTTGAATGTGTCCATGGACTCTCCAGGCCTACACAGTGCAGGCCAGTAGTCACACCAGGATCTCTCCAAGGTCTGTCTGCTTTTGGACAGCTCATCAAAGCACAGCTTTGGCTTTGAAGGCTGCACCAAGCACTTGAAGCTAGTGCAGAACTTCCGAAGGCCAGGAACAAAAGTTTCCAGCCTTTGCTGTTGTTGGGAGGGCCTATTTACAGTAGCTCATTGACTTCAGACAACACTTTCAGTGGTGCTTTCTAGTGTGCCACCGGAATAGGTCCCTCACTGCATTCTGGTCTACAAAAATGTGCTGTCTGCATGCTCTTTATAGCCTAGAACAAAGCTCTGGTCCACAGCAGGGCCAGGATACTGTAAGGTACCATTTTGTTGCCTTATCTCTGTCCATCTCTTCATCTTATGCTAAGAAAAAGGCAGTATTCATATTAAGTGTTGAAAGGTGGGCCTCGGATCAGAATATATTCTAATCAAACCCAATTGTGGAAAGGGTCAAAGACATCTTTATTTTTACCTTAGATTTGTAAGATGTCTTTTCTTCATGGAGTTTGAAGCATGAAGCACCATTCCCTACTCTCCATTTTATCTTTACAATAACCTTGAAAGCTCAGAGGCAGTGGCCGATCCATATCACTCCTAGTTTTATGTCCAGGACGTAATATGAGTTTTCCCAGGTCATAGTTTGATGTTCTAGTTTGATGGCTCCTGATGTGACTGCATGTGCACAGAGCATCATTGTTGCCATGACGATGGCGCTGCCACAGGAACAGTTGCGTAGTCAAGCAAGGCACTGCGACCAAAATGGCGGTGCCCTGTGGAGGATCAGATGTGCAACCAGAAACAGGTTAATCTCCAGTCATGTTAGGGCTAGGCTATTGTGTACTAGTGTTTCTAAGTGCAAATGCTAGTACACATTAGTGTCTAATGCACCTATCCCATCCAACGGACAGGAAAGCAAGTGCAGAAATGCCCTGGTTTTGTTACAATATCTGAGGTCAGCACAATCCTTTACTACAAAAAAGCAACATTATTACTAAAGTCTCAAATGCCTCCCCCCCCCAAGGCTACCCCCAGATCTATGTTGTTGTTGTTGTTTTCCCCAAATAAATTTTTATTTCTGTTCAACTGTTACAATATAAGTTTTTATGGTGTTTGGGTTACAATGATCTCACTGTTCTTCACAAGAATTTCTCCAGTCTAGCAGTTATAGTTTTATTACTGTTGTATCTTAATGCTCACGAAGTGCTTCCAAGGAAGGTCCAATTGGAAGTCTCACTTTAATCTAAATGAACCACATAATGATTCTCTACAAATCAAATTGCAATACAGAAGAACCAAACTAAAGCTTCCAATAAGATTTTCAACTATTCCCCACTTCTCCTGAAATCCTGGATCTGTGGCCCACTATGGCCTAAAGCCCTGCCAACTCTACCTAATCCTGCCTACCCACCCAACATAATTTAGAACACAGAAAAAAGATGGCACACCTAAGCATGCAGGAAATGTGGGCACATAGCTAAAGTTTTCTTTGTTTTTATAAAGACAGAGGTCCCTACTTGGTCAAAGCACAAATTATTTATCTTATGGCAATATTTTATTCCGCCCTTCTAAAGGTGATGAAATACACTGTGACCCCTTTCTTTTCTGTGATCATTGCAATACTTTAAAAAAAAATTCATTTTAATCATCATTACCAACAATAAACAAACAATAACATAAACATATGCATAACTGTGAAGATCACACAATATTAAGAGGTCAATCAAGGATCATCACATTCAGAATGGAAAATCTGGGGAAAACTTCACTATCTTTTGTTTCAAGAATGACATTGGGAAAGATGGCAATGGTCAAAGAGGAGGATCTATGTGTGCATGGGAGATAAATGGTGACCATTTCACAAGGAATTGAGCTTGTTGTTCCTGGAACTGCATCTTATATTGTTGCGCTGTTATACATTTGTTTATCAATAAAGACCATGTATGACTGATCCATTTGTCTATGGTTAATTGATCCGTGGACTTCCAATGGAGCACTATCTCATTGCAATACTTTGAGTTAATTTTAGTTGAGAGATATTGATGTCTCTAAAATAATTTGATGTGCATCATTCTAAATCTGAGATTGCATCCATAGAGTAAAATAGACCACCAAGAGAGGGCCCCTGGGACACATTGTCCACATGCCACCACCCTACTGAGCCTGTAAACCATCCCCAAGAGGTGGAAAGTGTCTTCAAAACCCCTCCTTTATGCCCAGTGCAAAAAAACACACAACCTCCTAGGCCATGGTCACACCTTCACTTTAAACCTTTTTCAATCCATCTTCAGGTCTGATTGCTCACACCTTTTCATTTGTTTTATTTGTGGATTTTCCGTTCAGGGTGAAAAGTCCACCAATATAATGGGGGGAAATGAAAAGGTGTGAGCAGTCAGCTCTGAAATTGGACTGAAGAAAGTTTAAAGTGAAAGTACCTTATCCACAGCCCTAGAGTACATACCACCCTTGTCTGTTCCTCCTGCCACTGTGTGGAGACAGTATTCCAGTTTCTGATGATTAAGCATCAGAGAAAAAATGGTTATCTTCCATGGCTATTTCTGTCTGATGCTAGATCACATTGGGCTGAAAGCCCAGAGCTTCTCCCATACCTCAAAGCCTGGAAAGCTAGGAGACACCTGGACATATATATACACTGTGCCTTCCTCCCGAAACAGTGTGTCATTCAAATATTGTGGAATGCTGCCTGAATCTCTCCAGCCCAACTGTGATACTCTAACCACTGCACTACAATGTTCTGTTTACAAGGTGTCTTACCTCTTTGGCAGCTGCACCAGAAACCAAAGTCAAAACTCTGCTCGCATGCATAGTTCTCCATTCTGCATACATAAAATTTCTTTATGAAATGTTTTATGCTTCATAAGAATTATTTAACTCAATCGCTTTGGATACTGAAAGTTAAAGAAATGGGTTTGGCCAGGGTTAGAACCAATGATAATTTGCATTATTTGCTGCATAATTAAAATGCATAAGTTATTTCTATATTATTCTGTTGCTGTTGTTGGTCACTTTTACTTGGTTTTCCTCTTTGACTACAAGTTCCCCAAGAGTTGTAAAACGAAAGGTCATATTTCTTAATGTTTTAAATAAATAAATGAACAGTGCAGTAAACAATAGGTGTGTTGCAATATAAGGATATTCGGCTCCTCTAAAAATGAGCTTATCAAGAAATTAAGATTTGAAGTATTTGCAATAAACCATAACTCCACCCCCTTGACATTTTAAGAGGAATCTATTAGTCAACGGATGTCATTAACTAAACTGCATTCTTTCTATGGATGACACCAAAAATCTAATCGATCAGTTTTATTAAGCTGGCATCCATCATTTTCGAGACAAAGGCAGCATTCAGAAAGAAAAGTTCTGGGCCAGGAAACAATTCTTCTCCACTACAGAAGGAAGTGAATTTAATCAATGGAAGCATGAAGGTGTAGAAAGCTTTTGACTCCAGGCGAGAGGCATTTGAATGATGTTCAGATATGTAGACGCTGAAAATATGATTAGGCCTTCTAAACGTGACAATACTGTTCAAATTGTGTGAGGAGGTTGAATCCAGTCAATTTTGCCTCCTACATCTTGCCAAAGTATTCAATCCATCAGATTCATTCTATTTGTTGGTTAACAAAACAACACAAACATGAAAAGTATCGGTAGTAGAGAATACACAATATGTTGAAAAAACAAAGATGAACATAGCTGTCTAGTAAGAGAGAAGATGGCATTAATAGTTAAGGTACCCCTTCCCCAGAAAAGATGAAAAGTCACTGTAGTATAGTAGAGTACCAGATAAGGATGTGAGACCAGTGTGGCAGGCAAGAGGCGTTTTCGCACGGGGCTGAACGGAACGCGGAAAAGACAGGTGAGGACACGTCATCCGCATTGGCCGCGCGCGGCTTGCGTTCCGACGTGTCCTCACCTGTCTTTTCCGCGTTCGAAATGTAGAGCACTTCGAAGTGCTCTACACGCGTTCCAACGCGGACGAGCCGCCGGCAGCCGTTCGGAAGAAGAAGCGTTCGCGCTTCTTCTGTCTCCCGAACGGCTGCCGGCGCGCCTCCGACGCCGCGCGGCTTTGACAATCAGCTGTTTTTCAAACAGCTGATTGTCGATCTGCCTCCGCGGCTGCCGGCGCGCCCCTGGCCGGCGTTTGCCGGCTAAGGCAGCTTCGGGCGCTTTGACCATTCGCACCCAGACGCTCCGGAACGCGTTTACACGCGTTCTGGCGCGTCTGTGTGTGAACGGGGAAAGCGCCCGAAGCTGGCTTAAGCTTTCCGCCTGAACGCGTTCCGTCTGGAACGCGATTCAGTGCGGAAATGCCTAAGATCTTACCACATCCCATACATATGCATTGAGACTTTACTCACTCCCCTCTCGAATCCTGAAAACAGTGTGGTGTGAATATCGTATGGAGTGTCCACAAAAGCATGTGGTTATTGAGGGTTGACTTCTGGACACATTGGAATTTGGGTTTGTGCAAACTTCCAAGTTCAGTGCAGGAAGAAGAAGAGGTGGCTTTTCTACCCTACTTTTTCACCCATTTAAGGGGACACAAAGTGGCTGACAAAGTTTTCTATTCCTCTTCCCACAACAGAACACCCTGTGAGGTAGGTAGGGTTATGAGAGCTCAGAAGAGAGCTGTGACTAGCCCAAGGTCACCCAGCTGGCTTCATGGGGGAGTGTGGAATCAAACCCGCCCTTCCCAGATAAGAGTCCAGCTCCTTAACCACTATACCAAACTGGCTCACAGGAAGAACTGTGGATGGAGCATGGATTATGGAGCTCACTGGATATCAACCGACAGCTTGCTTCTTCAAGCAAATTGCAGAAAATCCTACACTAAGAATATCAGGGAGCACCAGCTGGAATAGTTCTGCCATAATTTTCATCACCAGCTCTACCTTACTAAAATAAGTCAGGCATAGACTGCCTCCAGACTTTGCTTTAAAAAACTGTGTTTTACCAATAGTCTTGAGTACAGTGGTTCTGAGGGAAAACAGTTTACCTAGAACCACAGTCAATGCTCCATGCTTTAGCATTTTTGTGACATTGCAGTGACGAGATTCTTCTGCTTGCATGCTCAGCATGTAGTGCATTCTGACAGGCCTTCACATTCTCAAGTGAAGGTGAGTTCTCATAAGTTCTCACACAGTTTGCCCACACAGACAAAAAACACAGAGTAACCCATTAAACTTGGATTTTTAGCCTTGTCTGGACACACCCTCTTAATCATGACAAAAGAACGTTAATGCCTTTAAGTCATTTGTCTGCTTAAGGAAAAGCAGCTAGAGGTGAATGGTGGCTAACATGAGGAGGGAGCTGGTTCACTGAAAGGAAACAAGGTATAATTGGCCTCCATCTTCCCACTCTTGAGTAAGTGTGTGATTTATAATGTATTGTTTATTACAATGTTTTGATGTACTATTTTGTATTTTGTATTGTGTGTTTGCTGTTTGCTGTTTGCAACCCGCACTGGGCAAATTTTCTTCTCAAAAGATATAAATAAGATGGAAATGAAATGAAAAAATGAGTAACCACCATCACACAGTGTCATCATTTTGTGAGGACGTGTTGGAACATCTAGCCAACATGGCAAGCATTGTTATCAGAGCCGAAATTCAGCCTGATAGCAAAGAAGAAATCTCACTGAAGGCAATTGTGTTGAATCAAGAGCCCCTTATCTGAAAACACAGAGGCAGAATCCAGGATTTTCTAGGCTCACAAAATGTCCATGAAGGCTTCATAGATTTTTTAAAGTTCCCTACTATAGACTCTTTGCAGTCGACTGATGGTAGTTTTGTCAGCATTGATTTGTTGCAAGAGCCACCCAGTGCGCCAGTCACCACTGGTACCACAAACTGACAGCTTGTGCCAGAGTCCCTACACTTCAGTTCTCAAGTCTTTATGTTTAGTTTTTTCTCATATTGTTTCTCATTTATTCTACTATAAACAGGGGAAGTTTGCACTTCCCATCCAGTCCAGGGGACAGGAATGGTGAACTTCCCCTGGCACGTACTAGCATTTGCACTCACAAATCCAAGTACACGCAAACCCATCTATCCCCACAAGTCCAGACACTCGCCTGTTTTGGACGCATGGTCTGGGCACCACCATCTTGGTTTGCAACACTGGTGTCACCGCACATGCACCATCACCATCACTATCACTGGGACAACAGTGATGTGATGCACACATGCAGTGACATCAATACGTCACATGATGCACCAGGGTGCTTGTGCTGTGGGTCACATGCCCCTCAGTGCACCATAGAAGTGGGGACAGGGCTGCCACTGGATGCTGCTGGACAGAGTAAGTGGATGTATGGATCATGAAATCGTGCCCCACACATAGCTTGAGTGCAGTATGCTCCTGCATGGAAGGAGCCATTTCTGAGTTGGAAATGGCCCCTTCAAGCGCAGATACTCCATCTGGGAGTGTACTGCATGCCAACTACGGGACAAAGTGCAGAAACGCCCCAGGGATTGCAATATCGATGAGAGACAGCTTTTTCTTAACGATGATCAGGTAGGTGAATTATGCACTAAGACATTTATTGTTGTTGTTGTTGTTAATAAGCAGGATTTGGTAGACAAAATTTTTTGCACCTTACTTCATGGCAAGTTTCTTTCACATTTTTAGTTATATATTTGTGTGTGCAAGCCTGTGTGCATGTATTCTTTCTTTCTTTCTTTCTGTTTTGTTTCTTGATAGTTCTGGTGTGTGTGTTTTCAAAATCCTCAAATAGGTGCCTGTTGCTGTTAATGCTGAAGCTGCCAACCATCTGTTTAGTGTTGCATGGACGGTTCCATTTTCGGAGGCTAGTCCCAGTTCATGCAGAGATGCAGCCCCTGGAGCCATTCACGTGGTTCATGATCCAGCAGGCAATCCATGTACAGATTGGATTTGCTTGCACTGGGCTACAAATGATATGAGAACAAAAGGTTAGAAAAAGTCAGTTGGTAAATTTATACTGGAAATCACAAGTTTTTTTTTCCTGTTGGTTTGAGCAAGGACCTGAATTCATTTTTAAAGACCATTTTTAACTTTTCTTTTTTTTCAAGCATGGGGCCATGATAAAAATTATTTGCTGAATAAAACCATGTAAGAGTTGCCTCCAGGGTCTCAAAAGGACAGACTGGTACCTTTTCCAACAAGATTGCTTTTTACAACTGGTAAAATACTGGATTCTTCAATTTAGATACTGATTCTCCTCCTTTCTTCAAACAATCATGGTAATTCTGCACTGGCCAGTATATTGGACCAGCAAGCGTACTTGGAACCTGCCTTCCACACACTGGTGCAGTGTAAATGGGGATTGAAGCCCCAATTCAGCCATGAATCTTTCAGGGTGACTTTAGGCCAGTCACTGTTTTCTAGTCTAAGGCAGAATCTTTACTCAGGCAAATTCTGAGCCGTGTCTCAGAGAGCCAGTCCAGAGGCAAAGGGGGGATTGGAAACTTTGGGACTCACACGGAGTACTGCTACAATGCAGCACCTTTGCTAGTCATATATTCACTCCCTGGCCACTGTGCATAATAACATGGCAGATGGGAGGTGGGGTGAGGAAGGCGCTTTGGAATTTTCCTGACACTTCCTGATAGGTTCCTCTGGTCACCCCTCCAGAATTTTGGGGGCTGCAAGGAGGCAGAGGCATTTGCCTGCAAGCTCTCCTCCTCAAATGCCCAGAGGACATCTAGAAGCCATGACATCTTATTTTGATGGAAGTATGTCATTTCTCAGAAGAACAATCCCCCAGTGTTTAAGAATAATTAAGGTCCACCAGTGGTTGATAGCAACTGTGGCCCTGAGAACTCTGAAGGAGAGACATAGAGAGAATACATAAACCATAACCTATGGAGATTTTCTCTGGAGCTACCCACAGAAGACATGTAGCTATATATTCCTTTTCAGCTTAGCAAGGGATAGTTAGATAGCATAAGACACACACACACCATTGTACAGACATCACTGCCTCAACCAGCCAACACAAGGGATCAAGGATCAGCAATAACCTCCTCCTTACAGGGCCAATGGAGGGTGCTGCTCCAAGTCCCGAGTCAGGCGGCATGAACCGAATACCAATTCAGTTGGTTTGTAAAAAGAAACAAGCTTAGAAATGTCCTCTTTAGGGATGTGCGTGAATATTCAAAACACTCAAAATTCAATCAAATGTATTCAAATTCATACATTTGAATTTGAATAGAATGTCTATACATTCGAGTTTAAACATTCGAATGAATTTCAAATCTTTCAAATCATTCGTATGAATGATTCAGACATTTGTATGTGTACGGATATGTATGCATTACATATGTATCCATACACATCTTATTCATATCCACACACATTTGTAGGGATACACACAGGATGGAAACGGGATGCATACAGGATAAAAACGGGATGCATACAGATGCATACGAACACATATGAATGTTGTCAACATTCATATCTTCAAATACGAATCCAACATTCTTACAAATAGTTTCAAATGTATTCAAATTGAGTCAAATGTGAATACATTAGAATTTTAAACATTTGAATCGATTTGAATGCCAAAAATTGTGTTTGTGCACAGCCTTAGTCCTCTTGCCTTTCAGCTCAAGCTGCAAAGTTGGCCAAGGGCAGCATCCTTCGACTGGTAACCAGAAGGGAGGTAAAGGAGGCACAAGCAGAGGTAGGAAGCATCAATAGCAGCTCTATCTTTGATCTTCACAAATATGTCTTGGTCTACAGCAAGACAAATGTGGTTTCCTTTGGTCAAGATCAAATCAAAGCAGGTGCACCAACTGTCATACCCATCGCCCACATTTGCTGGGCAGCTGCTATTTAATTCTATCACAGTTTATGAGAACTACTGTACACATCCTTGAAATGAAAAAAAAAACAGGAATTTGGTGGTTAAAACATACACAAATTAATGCATTAAAAATTATAAAGCACCAAGATCACTGAATTACTGGCTTTGAACTTGTTCCAAGAAAAGGTGCCATTTTCTCACTTTTCCCCCTGATGGGAAGGGGCCAGAAAAGTACCAGTTTTTTTATAACTTGTATTGTAATGTGAGTTTCATTTCTTACTAAATAAAAAATAAATGAAATCAGTGACCTTTAGTTTAAGTAGAAAGTAATGGTGTCCAGTAACCAGATGGAGTTAATTTTTCTTTCTCTTTCCTACCTGCTTACATTGAATTGTGAGGACTTTCAGTATCTGATTTCTGGTTAGGTGTGCTAGGGACAGCCAGTTTGAGTCAGTTTGGGCTTAAGGTTGGAGAGTATTGGACTCTTCTCTGGTAATTTCCCGGCTGGAGTCTGCTGTCTTACATGAAGCCAGCTGGGTGACCTTGGGCTAGTCACAGGTCTCTTTCTCAGTTCTCACAGCCCCACCTACCTCACCAGGTGACTGTTGTGGGGAGAAGAGTATAGGTTTGTCAGATGATTTGCATCCCTTATGAGCCAGTTTGGCCTAGTGGCTAGGGAGCCAGACTCTTATCTGGGAATACCAGGTTTGATTCCACACTCCCCATGAAGCCAGCTGGGTGACCTTGGGTGAGACGTTCTCACCACCCCACTTACCTCACAGGATGTTCTGTTGTGGTAAAAAGAAAGAAGGTTTGTCAGCTGCTTTGAGTCCCCTTAAATGGGTGAGAAGAGCGGGGTAGAAAAGCCAGTTCTTCTTCTACTACTACTTATGGGTGAGAGAAGTGAGGTATAAAAACTGGCTCTTCTTCTTCAGCAATACCAGGCTTCATTTTTGGCATGTTTACCATATTTTCAGTCTAAAATTCTGTTTGTCTATACTCACACCAGTTTGAAAAATTTGTTTACAGAATATTCATATATGCATTTTTGACAGATTTTGCAAGCAGTTTTTTCTAATGCATTTTTCATATTATGCACTTATAAGCATGTTTTAATTAGAAATCTGCCTCATAAAATTCAGAAAAGTGCAAATTTTGTAGCAATGAAACAAATGTATTCTCTGAAGTTCAAACCATATTCTAGAGCTTCCCAAATTAGCACCAAGAAAATAGTGAGAATGTGTATATTTTCAAAACCTGAAGGGGAAAATGGAGTAGCCATAATCCATACATGTTGAAATTCATACATGCATTTCAGAAGATATTAGGTTACTGATGGCTTTTATTTATTCAAAAAGTTCAAAAATTCCCAAACGTTGACAGTCATAACCTGCTACTGTTTTAACATCAAAGAGTGATACTGACTTGAATAAATCTGATTTTTTTTTTCTAGGAAGGATAAATTGGTGAAACTACAAATAAGGGCATCAAGTGAAGCAGAGCACAGATTGTCAGGCTGTTTTTTACATATATTTGAATTTTTTGAAATTACCATTTCAAATGCACAGACAGGCACATTGACACTCATAATATATACAGTTTGAAAATATCCAATATTCCTCTTCAGTTACTGAGAGCAATGGCATTCCATTATCTTCCATGATAAGGCTTATTTGAAGGGGTACTACACAGAGTGCTTCAAATAAGCTTGGCTGGCAATCTGGAAATACACTGGATAGGTTTTTCTCTTCTTTCCTTCTAAGACCCTATGCTACGGTTCGACTGGCTCTCACCCATGCAGTTCTCAGGAGACATGTGGAATGCAGGCTTTCTTCAGAATGCAGCAAAGGTCCAGATGCAGATGCAGCGCAACCCCCTCTGCAACACAAACACATGCAAACATGCCTCAATGGGAATATATATGAACTTCACTTCATTGTAACAGCTTGTTTAACTTAATGGTACTTAAAGTATTTCAGTTAACAGAACTATTCGGGATCCCTGCCTATTCTCTCCTATAGGGCTTAATGGACCTGGCTCAAAGCCCAACCAAGAGCCTCCCTCCGAGTTGCCATCAGATTCTCTCTCACTTAGGCAGAAGAGGCTTTGTGCAGGATCAGAGGTCAAAACTATCCAGCAGGCCTGGAATTGCAGATTCTGAGCAAGACAGGTGTAGCGATGTTTTGTTATGCAGAATGATAGATAGACTCACAGAGACATGATGCAGTGAAGATAGAAAGCAAGCAAGAAAGCAGCTAGCTTTATTGACACATGTCAAGTCTTTTATACAGTTCTCTCTGAACAATGGAAAAGTACACTTAGGAAGCCCATAAATGGCAGTGGGGGGAAAACTGGACTGAACCAGATAGAACAGCCCAAATGCAAGGATGGTGCTACATAGGAAGTGCCATAAAACAGCGAGGAAGCTCAGAAACCAATAGAAGCCTGTTACTGGGCCCTGCTTATGCACATGAACAGCTCATGTAATTATCCTTGGATGCTGGATTGTTTACATGTACTGAGTACATGTTATGATTTCCTGAGACCTTCTTTGAGAGAGAGATAGCAAAAGTTACTGTGACCTGAAATTTATCCTTTGGCCTAGTAACTTGCTTCTTACTTCAGCTGAAATAGGCAAAATTGCACCTCCACAGACAGGATTGCCAGTGTTTCAGCTTGTGCTTTCAGCTCATGGGGGAGAAGTGATTTTCAGCATGGCAGCATGGAAGTATAAGACCTCAGGAACACGACGGCCCCTCTTGGAGCCCAAAAGGACTCTACTGTATTTATTCAGGGCTCAGCCAATGGGATCTCAAGGCAAGAGATTTGAAAACTGGGCAGCAGGCTACAGAATCAGAGAAAGACCACAGAGTTAATGAGTCACAGTAATAAGGGTTGTTTTTCACTGAAAGACCACAATTAGAAATAAGAAGGCATCCATTTCCAAGTACTATAAACTATTGTTTCTGCGCTCCATGGCATATTGGCATAGTTGTAGCCACTACAATAAGCTATGATAACTCTTCTGCATTATATTTCAGCATTAGGCATATACTTCAATTTCAAATATTTTCTGTACACATGTAAACATTTCCTGCAGACTTATTGAGAATAACTATTTCAAAAACCTCAGTTTAGGTAATTACACTAAATCATACAACTGCAAATAGTGGGGAAAGTGAACATATAACTGATCAGTGTGGTAAAGGAGAGCATCCCATACTGTGATGTATTTTTCACATCCTAACAATTTTCCTGGGCACTAACTAGTTAAGACTCTGGCAGAAATGTTTTATGGATTTTATACTTCAATATAAATGACCCGAACTGTATCCCCATCTGTTATATAGGAAATTTAATAATGGCAGCTGGAGCATTCCAAATTTAGATCTCTGTTTTGCAGTCCTTCAGTTCAGACTAATGTTTCCAATTTTTCTACATTTTTTAAAAATAAAAACCATAGTTGGTCCTAAAAGCATCAAGAGTTGAAAGAATTCCAATTAAGGCATCTATCATTTTCTACAAACCTTGACAGATGGTCTCAGGGGGACTAACTCCTATCTTCTATATACTATTTAGATTTAGAAATCATAGAAGAAAAAAACCTTAGTTTGAAAATGTCCTCATGGGGGGGGGGGAGAGAGTTTGTACTTTCTAGTTTAACCAACAAACTAGGCAAAACTTTGAAGGCAAAACATTAGCTCTAATGCAGATTATAGCTAAAATTCAGACTGTCCCTGTTTCCTGGATACATTATCAGCCAGCAGTTTCTTTTCTCTCCATCAAAAGAGTGAAATAACACTATCTGCTTTAGAGAAGCTCCTGGAAGGCATGGTAGCCAAATTCTATAGTCATAGTGCAGTCACATCCAATGTTTACGACAGTCTGAACCAGTAGTTGATTCCAGGGACTATACCCAAAAAACACCCTTTCAGTTTTTATCCAAGTTATCCCCCTCTCCCTCCCCTGCAATTAATCTATCCAGTATTCAGATTATCTCAACACTGAGACTGTTTCTGTCCAGTAATCCAGTTAGAGGCCATTCCCATTACAAGCTTAAAATGGTTTCGAAACTGTTTCGATCCTCACAGGCCCCACGTCAGGTTGGCTAAACACTCTTTTCATGTGTTAAATCACCCCAAAGCATTGTAAATAAAACACTCAGACCTGGTTCCCATTACAAGCTTAAACGGTTTCAAAACAGTTTCAATCCTCGCAGTCCCCACATCAGGTTGGCTTAACACGCTTTCCGTGTGTTAAATCGCCCCAAAGTGTTGTAAATGTTAACACTCGTTTCAACAGGTCTCGCTCCGGTTCGTGCGCTTGAAACATTTTACATTCCTTGCTGTGGGAACAGTACAGTTTAAGTGGGATGAGAATGCATGTTTAGGGTTTCCCTCCCCCAATAGCTTGCTTCCAAAGATAGTGATTTCACTGTAAAAATCCACCCCCTAAGCAGCTGTTACACTGTAGCAATCCACCCACTTCACACCTGATAACAATGTTGCAATTCTGCACAATTCTAAAAGTTCTGACCTTTAGAAAGGGAAAAGGGAGGGAAGCAGCTGAAGTTTCAGTGAGGTGTGTGAATGTTTAACGCTGTGGCTGTGGAGGTGAGCGGGCGAAGGGGGCTTGAGTTGCCACTGCTGTTGTGTGCCCTGGGCAATGGGGAGAGGAGAGGAAAGAATCGCTGGCTGCCCAGTGCCATTTTTCATCCATCCAGGCAAGCGGCAGCCACCCAGCCACCCAGCTAGGCTCCGTGAAGGGGTCCTTTATGAGTGGCGCGTTCATGCCAGGAGGAAGAGGGCAGGGCAGCCCCGAAAAATGGCTTTTAGAAAGTAGTCACTTGAGTCCCCCCTTGAGTCCCCTCAGAATCTGGATCGAACATGATTAAGTTGAAAGTAATGGGATCAGGCAAATTCGTGTTAGCATCTTCTTCTATTATTTCGGTTTAGGAAAGCTGTTTTAAGCTTGTAATGGGAACTGGGCCTCATTTCAACAGGTCTCGCTCCAGTTCTTGCATTTGAAATGGTTTACATTTCTTACTGTGGGAACAGTACCATTTTAGTGGGACGAGAATGTGTGTTTAGGGTTTCCCTCTCCCAATAGCACTCTAGGAACTCCCTGCCCTTGTCACGTCAAAAATTTTGCAGCAGGAGGAACCCCAATCAGAGAGATGGGGTGGGCACCATGACTGGCAATGGGCGGATGCCTCTCCTTGCGTGGGCACGCTCACATCTGTGAGGGAGGGGGGTCGGCAGTGGGCACGCGTCAGAGTGGCAGAGGAAGCAGTGGCGACGGCTGACCCTTGCTTGGTTTACATCGCTGCTGCCGCCACCAGAAGGAGGACAGGAGAATGAGAGATTGTGTGGCAGCGGCGGCAACGGCTGACCCTCGCTTGGTCCCCGCTGCTGCCGGAAGGAGGGTGGGAGAATGAGAGACCGCGTGGCGGCAGTGGCTGACCCTCGCTTGGTCCCTGTCACCGCCGTCACCGCCGCCACCGCCGCCACCGCCGGAAGGAGAGAAGGAGGAGGGAGGGGGTCACGCACTGCCCTCTCACCTCACCTCAGGATGGTCGCCCGGGCGGGGGTGGGAAGAAAAGGATACTTTCCCAAATGAAGTTTTCAAGTGCTTTCAGAATCAGGATTAAAGTTTAAAGTAATGGGATCAGGCAAATTCGTGTTTGCATCCAGGTCTTTTATTTTGGTTTAGGAAAACCATTTTAAGCTTGTAATGGGAACGGGGCCTTATTTTCAAATTGTAAATGTGGAAGAGGCCTAGTGGGGGCAGCACCTGAACTTTCCTGAGTGTGCAAAGGGAGGATTTCCTTTCCCCCTTCTGGTCAATGGCTGACATTTTAGATGGTCAAGAGGGGCAGTGGAATCACACACACCCAACATCCTGCTTGCCGCACATCACCATTTGCCTCTTTTCATCAGCATTTCTTTTATTATGGTGATTATACCACAGACCTTAGCAAGTGCACAGGTCAGCAGCATCTTCCCAAACTTTCAGGGGAACATACTGAAAGGTAAGTTACAGTTCACCATTCTTCCAAGGATTCCTCCACTGTTTTCTGCTCCCTCTCCTTGTGTTGGGACAATGGCATCACCACCTTCCTTTTTGCTTCCTCAGGGTGCTGTCATGTTAGGGAGGGAGGGTGGGGGTGGGAAGGAAGGTGGGTGGGTGGGTGGGTTTGAGAGGTTGGTGGAAGGGTTATATTTTAAATTATGGTTTACCATGTGATGTGTTTAGGGTTTCCCTCCCCCAATAGCACTCTAGGAACCCTCATTGTAACTGACCCTGGGACCATTTGGTGAAGAGCAGGATATAACTAAATAACTAAATAACTAAGCAAGTATCTTCTTTTTTAAAATATCATAGATCTTCACAAGTATATAGGTCTATATCTTCACAACCTCTGGAAGGGGCACAATGAAAAGCAGACTACAGTGCGCCATTTTGGAGACGGGATTCCTTCTTGAGGTGGGGTGGGATGGAATGGTTGTGCCAATTGGGGTTGGGGCACATTTAGATTCATTTATCAACTTTTATTATCCTATCCGTCCCTACTAATGCAAGTAGTGAGCATTAGGAAAAAGTGGAAATATTTTATTAGGGTTTACTGGCTGCCATGTCTAATCAGACAGCGACACCCTCAGACTCAGGTCAGCAGGTGGTAAGCCAGCCCATAGCTTAGTAGACGACCAGCTGTCTGTAAAGCAAAAGATCACAGAATCACTTCCTGGCATTTTCCAAGAGGAAAGCAATAGCAAACCACTTTTGTATCTTTCCCAAGAAAATTGCATGGATGAGTCCTTATAGTTATCGGGAACTGAATTTTACTTGACAGTCACTTCTGGGACCTTTTCCTGTGCAAAGAGGCCCTTATTCAGAACTGAAGTTGCCAGCTTTGAAGAGGGTAAGAAGACATCAGACACCTAGCGATGAATGGGAGTGAGCATGAGCATTTCTATTTCAAGGTGCCTACTGCCACTACAGCGTGGAGGCAGCCTGTGTTATAGCTTTGAACACTGAACTCCTATAATTGCTGTGTCCACTTTTCCTTTTCTTGGCTATAACATCAATAACACAAATCAGGACAAGAGTAGGGAAAAGAGTAAAAGTGGGGAGCAATCCCAAATATTTACTGGAAACCTGTCTGTCCCCAGCTACCATGCCCAGGTGGATAGAGGCATGTTCCCAGTTAACATTTGGGATCGTTTCCCAAAGCACATTCATAAAGAAATTTTGTTTCCTACCAACACTTCTACTAGTAATTTAACTGATTCATTTTAGAACTGTTCTACGCCTAGATTTGCAAGGCAATATAAGTACAACCAGCATGAAAGTAAAAACAGTGATTAAAAGTAAGAGAAGATATCATGAATTACAGAGCAGGTGAAGGAGTTATCACTGAACTTTCATGCCATAAAACCCCTGCAGGGTGGAAACATAACTGGCCATCCATTTCTATTCCACCAACATCTATTCCTTTTTGTCAAAATAGGGCATAAAGGGAAAAGGTCAAGAAAACAGCCAGAAGGAAGAAAGAAAACACTTAATCCTGTGAAACTATCTTTGTGTCAGAAGTGTTTCATTACACTAAAACTAACACTGTGTGATAGAAATAAAACAAGAAATATCAGTTTTTAGATATCCATGCTTTATTCTGGAATATCCAAATATAACAAAATAAGTAAATGACCTCTGGATGCAGCCTAAAGCAGGCAAGCTTGGGAATTCTTCCAGGTACCAGATTTTGCCTGATCTTTTCTTCCAAGCGGTCTTACCTTAAAGAAGCTTCTTCCAAGGAAGCATCCAGTCTTCAGGCTCCTATTCCAAGATGTAATCTGGAATAAGGCCCAGTGCAGAGAGTACCTGGGTTTCACATGGCTATTATGATCTTCCCATGCTTAAATTGTACAGACATGTAACTTTTAGGATTGAGACTTTTAGGACTGTTCCTTATACAATTGTTATTTCTTTGAATCTGATATCTATGCATGATTTTCTGAGAAGAAAAGGATATCAAATCCCTCAAGATTAAACAGTGGAAAGAAAGAAAAAGCACCATATTTTACCTATTCACCAGCTGTTTTAAATAAACAATATCGTTAATACTTGTGGCCTTCTCCATCCTTTTCTTTCTTCATTATGAGCTTGGGTCAAAACAAACTTTGAGCCAAATCTATGGATCAAATGTCCTCCTATTTCCTTCTTGTAAAGAGATTCATCCGAGCAAGTAATTTGCCCAGATCATGGTAATCAATGCTTGATGATATTTACTTGTCCAATTAGTTGGCACTTATTTTGGAATGGCTGTAGGTATGTGTAGCAATTATGTGGATGATTTTGCAACATAAAAATATGAGCCAAAGAAAGTCTCCTTGCAAGGCAGCTCGCCACTTTTAACAGGTGGGTGGGTTTTTTAAAACTGGCAAAACAATTTCAAAGCTGTCATTTGAATCTCTGAGAGCATTTGGGAATATGATTTAAACAATGTAAGGGGGAAGACAAATGAGCCTTGTGTGAATCTCCAGGGATTCTGAATGCTGCAAACAGAGGTGGAGCTATTGATTATGGCTTAATATGCCAGAAGAAAAGGATGAGGTTACAGCTATTGCCCGGTCATTTGTGCTGCTGCAAATCAAACCATCCCATCTGTGTGCCAGAACCAATAATTCTAAATGTCTGAAAGCTTATTACTTATGCCAAGTTTCTATGTGGGGTGTCACAGTCTAGCTCTCTGTATATAGAGTTCTGCACAGTATAGAACTTTCTTTATCTCTAGTATCAAATAAAGTTTTGAATGTGCAGTGAGAATATATGCACTTGCTGGTTTTATCTTGATTTCTCCTGTGTAAAGTGGATCCAATGGAGGCAGGAAAGCAAAATCACAATTGTTGTTCACATGTTCTTAGTCATTCTACTGTACACAGTTAGATGTGTACATGGCTAGGACTATGCTTGGTGCAAGCATAGCCATTGTCACCATCAGATAAATTTAGTGAGGTTAACTTGGAAGTTGCTACTCTGGAATTTATTATCCACCATGTCTATGTTGATGGGACTAAGAGTAAACAAGGAGAGATGCCAAACAAATTGCCCATTGAAGGCTACTTCTCATTTTGATCTATTGGGTGTCCCTGACTCAATCCCTTCCTGACCCATAGACAGCAATAGTAACACAACAGTGTAAAAAGGGTCTAGATTTCCCTGTGGGGGTGTACATTTCATTATAACCAAACCTTGCTCACTGTTTATCATAATCAGCTAAACCAGCAACATCTGCTGAAGTCATTGCTTTCCTTGGAAAACCAAATAGATCTGCAAAGATCATCAACAAGCTACAAAACCTGACACACCCAGAAAGAGACACATTTTCCCTGAGATCAGTAGTGGTATCTGGCATCTGAGGGAGGATCTAACAGACTAGGGGTGCTTCTGCACTGGCCGTAAGAACACATTAACAGCACATTAAACACACATAGAAAACTTACCGTCCACACTGGAAGCCAGATCCGGAACCCTTCACAGCAGCCGCTTCTGCACTCCAGCACACGAGACCCGTTCTTAATGGGGTCTCACCGCCAAAAGATCCGGCCTCTGAGAAGACCTCAAAAATTAGGTCTTCCATTCGGCCCCTCGCCTCAATCCGTTCAGAAGCAGGACGCTTCCGCACACGGAGAGGCAAGGAGGCGGATGTGCCGGTGGCCACCATCTTGGGAAGGGCCAAAGGAGGCTGGTCTGCCTCCTTCCGCCCTTCCCCTGCTTGCCACACACCGGCAGAAACGCATGGTGACTGACAGCTGCATGCTCCAGTCCAGCAGCTCCGGGGGCGGCATCGGCGGCGCGGGAGGCCAGATGCCCTTTGGAATAGGTGCAGCCTGATCCATCCTCCCCACGTGAGTGAAGATGCGCGGGGCCTCCTCAGATCCATCCCTATTTCAGACGAATCCTCAGGAGGACAGATCACTGGGAAACAGATTTTTTTAAATCCGTTTCGCAGCGGCAGGTGTGGAAGCACCCTATGTGTCTCGTGAAGTTCAACTGATCATAAATGAACATTCATGTGGGAAGGTATGGCACTCCTGCACATGGATGCCTAAATGGCTAGGGCAGTGATGGCCAACCTATGACACGCGTGTCACAGGTGACATGCCAAGCCCTTTTGGGGGAGACACGTGGTCACCCTGGCACCTGGGCATGTAGTGCTGGCTTGTTCTTGAAGTGTACGAAATACCATCTTTCAATTGAAGATTTAGCAAACAAAATTCAGCAACAAACGTCACTAATGTAAAGAATTGTTTTTGCTTTTAATAAAATACATATATCAAAAACATATATAACATTTTTACTAGAGCTACAAATATCACAAAATTATGGATATTTCTAGATGTGACACAGCACCTGAGTTAAGCTAGGTTTTCTTGCGAATTTTGACACACCGAGCTGAAAAGGTTCGCCATCATTGGGCTAGGGAAACTTTCTTCCAGTTTGTGTGTCCCCTTCCATGAAGGGAGTCAGTGGCTAGATCTGAACCCCAGGCTTGCTGTTGAGTTCCCAGCCAAGCCAAGCCAACAAAATGTGTCAACTTTCATATAAACTATGGGTTAGCTGAGGCATCTCTTGTTTCATATTCTGGAGAGACACAGTAAAACTTGGAACACAACAGCAGCTCAACACATTGAAGCTTAAGAACAAGTTCTCTGTTTTGCAACCCTCACTTCAGCCTTTTAACAGAATAGGAAAGCCTGAAGTTTTGAGTGAAAAGGAATGGCAGTGAGTCTATCAGGCCCAAAGTCTTTACCATCTTGGCCAACTGATACTAGTGATCACTGGAATGGGTGCGGGAAGGGATTCCAGCCAATTCATTGCTGTAGGAAGTAGTAAGGCAGGGAGAATACACCACAGTCAGCCAGAAGTACACTCATAGCCATGATCTGACTTTAGATGCACCTGCATAGTTGAATCTCTCATACTTGATAGGTTTCCTTCTTTCTCTCACCACGATCAACTCCTTCCTCCTCCTTGATACACTGTTACAAGTCCACAAGACCACCCTGGTCTTGCTTTTAAAATAATTATTAGCCAAAGTCTGGAAAACAGTGTTGCCTTACTGTTCTAAGCAAACAATCTTTGCAGCCAGACAGTTGTCGATTCATATATGTATGATGTTGTTTGTAAGAACAGTACTGTAGCTTATTACCCATTGCCAAAGTTTTATTTTTGTCACTGATTCCATTAATTTAACATTTTATTTAATGGAAATTCAACTTGTTCATGTCTCTCCTCTCCACCTTTCCCCAAGCTCAGCTCTCCAATTACATATCAGTAAAATCAAATGTCATTTTTAAGAGCCTCACAAATGTGGGAACCCTTATATGTATCATTGGCTCAAAGGAACTACCAGACCACTTGGAAACATCAAGTAGGGCCCTTTCTGCACTGGGATATATCTTGGGATAGCAGTTTGCTGACCACAAGCAAATGCAGACTATGGTGGGGCTCACCTGGAGCTTCCCATAGTCTGCACTAGCATGCAGATAGCAGATCCCTATTCTGGGATATATTCCAGGATAAGGCAAAGTGCAGAAAGGCCACAGGTCTCAAAATACAACCCTTGACAACTGCATATCCAACAGCAAATAGCAGGCACTAATTCACACAACTGGAGCATTTTCACACTTCCCTTCCCATCCACTGGATGGGAAAGGAGCACAAATACTTACCTTAATTGATCTGGGGCCCAGTCCTCTGCTGGGTGCCACCATTTTGGCTGTGGCACCCTCCTCAACTGAATAGGCATCTGCACTATTGACTTGACAAAGCTGCCCCTCTGCACATGCACAGTCATGTCTATGGTCATCTGAGGTGCTCCACACCTAATCAACAAGTAGTAAACTTCTGGTGAGGGCAGGCATGAATGTCTCTGGTGTCTTCTTTGGAAATAGTTGCCAAAAAAATTTCAGCAACGAGTGACAGCTGACACACTGCAGAATGGGTAGGCAAGGAAAGGCACCAGATATGATGTTACAGAAGGAGAATTAGGCCACATCCCCGTGGTGGCCAGTTAGCACCCTTTGGGTGCTGTATTGGCGCACAGGGGCCGGTCGCAAGGCCACATACACATTTTGGGCATCTGCATGAGATGCCCGGCAACATGTGCCAGGTTCGGGGATCAGCGCAGATGGAGTGTCCCCAAGCAAGCTCTGCCAAGCCTCAGCACGGGGAGCAGCTCCATCCCCTCTCCCCCTCTCCCTCCTCCAGCCCAAGCCCTCCTTCTGTTTCTCTCTCTCACACACACACACACACACACTGGAAACCCCGTCAGACCCCACTAAAATGATTAAAAGAGCAGCAAACGTGCTGCTCTCATTTTAGCAAGGCTCTGAATGTGCACACAGTAACCCCAATCCCCGCCTGAAAGCTGCTCAACTGAGTGCAGGCAACTGTTGGGCGGGTATTGGGGCTAATGTGTGCACGCTCAGAGCCTCACTAAAATGAAAGCTCTTAATTATTTTAGCGGGGTCTGACAGGAATTCTGTGTGTGTGTGTGTGTGTGTGTGTGTAGAGAGAGAGAGAGAAGGAGGGCTTAAGCTGAAGGAGGGAGAGAGAGAGAGGGAAGAAGACTCAAGGCAACAGGCAGCTTGAATCCTTTTATCTTTTCTGCAGCCCCATGAGTGCTCCTGTCTGTGCGTGTGTGTGTGTATGGGGGGAGAAGGCAAATGACAGTGCAAATGACAGCAATTTGACCCCCTCATCACTTCTCTTCAACACAATTACTTAGGCACGGACAGCCAGGGTTGGGGTGTGCTTTTTGCTTATTTTGCACCCCCATCTGGTAGGCAGGCTCGACTTTTGTGCACCTGTGCTCCAGCAAAAAACCACAGGGAACACTGTAAACTTAAAATCAAGCCTGACTTATCACCTAGCAGATTGGGGGTGCAAAAGAAACAAAAAGAACACCCCAACCCATGACGTGAGCTAGAAACTCCTCCCGGTTAGCCCACAAGTGTCCCCATGTAAGTTCCCGGCTCGCTAAGCAAGTGTGCTGGGCTCCCCCTATGGTGCCAAGACTTGTTCTCAAGGGTATCAGATTTGGTGCTTTGTTAGCGCTGTATGGGGGGGGGGCACAGTTTTCGAATGCCAAATCAAAACCCCATGGGGACGCATGGCGCCGATCCCGTTCTCAGCACCATACCAAAGTAGCATGCGAACACCCCCTTAGAGTGGATGATGAAACCTATCTAGATAAGGGATATGTTTTATGGTGTGGGGTTCATTGTGAGGAAGCAGATCCAAGGAAATGTGCTGCGGGTATATGTTTTTGCCTCATGTTGTGTTTTTATCATTTTGTTATCCTTCCTGACACACTATATTTTGGTTGCTACTTCACGCTCTGGGCCTTTTCACACTTACCTTGGTGGTATCTGGTCTCTGTCTGGAGGCAGTCTTAGTCACAATTCTTATTGTGTTCTATTGTTCTAATGCATTGTGGGTTTTTTCTCATAATAAAATGTTTTAAATAAAGAAAAATAGAAGGAATGGCATTTCAAGGGGGAAATAATCTGATAAAGTCATATTTTGAGATTTCAGAAGAAAAGTGGAATTCCCTCCCTATTGGGATAGGAAAAGGCAATGTAGATGCAAAGTGCAGCATACATTACACAGAGGGTAGAAAATTGGTGCCATGTAACATGGCATCTTTTGTTACGTCCACCACACTCCTGTTACCCCATCAGCATCTGCAATACACAAAGACATAATCTACAAGGTGCTTATGACCTCATTCACTCACCTTTCCGTTCTTCAAGTTGCATGTGATTTTAATTCAGAGGTGGAATTTTGAGATACTCTTTGAATCCAATTCCTATAAGCTCCAACCATTTGGCAAGCTGGCTGAATATGACAGGAAGCAAATTCCAACAGTTTCTGGGGGAACTGGAGATCCTTTACCCCTGCTTTAATCCCAGCTTGAGAAAATAGAATCAAGAGTTGAAAACTCTTGAAGTGAATGTGAAAAGAAAAGCCAAAAACTTTCACATGCAGATGTGATCAGTAAGTAATATTTATATCCACCCACTCTGGGCAAACCTAATGAAGCTCTGAAAACTGATGACAGATTTCCATTTCCCCTGACCCAAAGGAACATAAATTTGATTCCTTTTCTTCAGCGTGCATAGATCAATGGACAAGAAAGTAAATAATAGGAACTGTGACAAAGGAGAGTTTAAGGAAATACATGCTGAAGAATTGAGATTCAACCTCACTTTTGAACTAGTCACAACTGGGGCAGCCCATAAGTAGCTGCCGGCATGGGCAGCAAGAAAACCAGGATCAAATGTCCAAAGCTCTAATGCAATCCTTCTCACCTTCTGGATTCTGTCTGTGGGCTGGATGCCACTCACAAGGACTAAATTCCCTGGCTATAGATCTGATGTACATAGACCTGGAAGTAAAGCTGTGTCCGCTGTAGCCTAGAACTTTGGTACAAGAGTCAGGATTGGGCAACATGACATCTTCCACATACAAATTCCACAAAAAGAGGTGAATTCAAAATGGGAAATCCCATGCTGCAGATAAGCTAGACCATCTGACAAAGGGAACAGCCATGTCTGGCAGCCTCAGCCCTTGGCTTAGTCGTGTATTCCTAATCCAGAATGTGAATGAAGCTGGATTCTCTTTGCATCATGGGTTGTGTGTGCATTTTAATTGCATCTTAGGAGAAATGCTTTAGGGCAATGTTAACTTCACAATGGTACCATCCAGAAGATCAATAACAGTTAATCTTCTCAGTCACCAACAGCTGCAAGTTCCTCCTCCCTCAGACATGTGCTCAGGTTAGCTAAGACAAAAAAAGGCATCCTCTAGCAGCTAAACCATCTGGCCCAGGCACCAACAATCTCTCCAAGACCCAGAGGATCTACCCTACAAACATACCACAGCACCAGCAGTTATTCCTCTGCCAAATTCTTGTTACCTTTCCTTGGTCTCAAGAGAGCAGCCTTCTTCCACAAGAAAATCTACTCCCAAGTGAAGCTCTTTCCAAAAGCATTGCTGCAGAAGAGAACCACCTTGCAAGGGTGAAAGTCTGGACTTTTTGTCTGATGCTGCAACAATTCTTGCCAGCTGAGGGGCTGTTACATGTGGCTACTGCTTCTCAGACCTCTGGACCACCCTCTTGAGCAGCTTAAGGGCAAATGTAGAAAGGCCCTGAGAATCTTCTTAAGCTTAAGGGTGGCTTTAATGCACTGTGGAAGTAAGTCCGTCCTGCCATGGCTTAACGGAGATCAAAGAGTGAATCAACATTAAGCCTTGCCCCTCTGCCTCATGGGCCAGTCACTGGTAATTACAAATTCAAAATATTTCTGGTGAGATTCAGTCCAGATAAAATAGGTGACTTATTTAACACTGAAAGTTTGCTGTAAACTTTTTAAAAGAGAGAGAGATTGTAATAGTTGATGATTCACATCACCCAAATTTAATATCAAATCCAGCCAGCACTTTTGTTGACACCTCCTACACAACTACGGAAGCTATGGTTAACCTGAAATTTACCCTATTCTGTTATTTTAAGAGGAACCTCATATAGGGAAATACAAGAGAATCTCTTTAGCATTGTAGTTCTACACCAGGGACAGTTCTAAACTGATTTGAAACTGATCTAAACAGGTGGCTTTCCTGTTAGGACCAAATTAAGTCTTTTTGAAACAGAATTTGCATTCTGTTCCTTTTCACGCCTCACTTCACACATAAAATCAACGTTAATATATGCAAAGATTCCTCAAACAACAAACAGAGCCATGTATAAGACTATTTTAAAACAAAAGTGCCACTCACATTTTGCCAGATAGTTTCCATTATAGTTTTCTTCTTGCAGGGTGGAGAGAAAGTCGTCTATAAATAGACTTAATTTTTGGAAAGTAGAAACAGACTTGTATTCAAACTAATATTATATTATAATCTGTGACCCAGAAAAACTAACCAGAGTTTGGTTTGTGCTGCTGATTTGGGGTGTGATTACACAAAGCATTTGGAGAGCATATCCATGCATTCATTCATCATATATTTTGTATCCAGTTTGTAACTCTGCAACAAGTAAGCAATAAATTGCCAACTCATTTCACTCAGCTCGGGTGCTTACATGTTACACCAGCACACTGTACTTACAGCTGGAGGTTCTATCCCAGTCTGGCACTCTGAAATTTATTTCCAAAGAAATATCCCATTTGTGAATATGGAAGGGGGGAGGGAAGCTTAAAAGCTTTCTACCAGCCTCAAAGCCCAGCAATCCCACCATAGAAACAAGAGCTTGGTTCCCTTTTGCTGCCATCAGCCAATTTTCCATGGATCAGCAGCAGTAACAGGCTGGTGTTGGCTCAGGAGACTCCTGCTTGACCTGAAAATGATTCTTTTGCATCTGCAAAAGGGATGCACAGAAACCTTACAAGACCTTGAAACACAGTTAGAGAGAGAGAGACAGTGTGTGTGTATTTTGTGTCCTAAGAGTTTCACATTCATCCTGAAGGCATCTAAAAACATGTGTCTAAATGTACCCTAAGATTTTCAATTAAACATGAAATGCTGATCTCACTAAAGGAAATCCTGTTGTTTGACATTTTAGCTATAAGACAGCAGAACTAACTTTGGCTTATGGTCTACTACTGCTAGTCATTTTTAGTGCCTTGGATAAAAAAAGTGAGGTATAAGCTGAAATGAATGAGTGCTCAACAATATTTACTGCCTTTGCAGGTACTAAGCTAGGTTTGGCGGATATCAAAAAGACTGGGCCTGGCTAAACTTGGACAGAAGACCACCAAGGAATTCCAGACCTATTGGCTACCTTGACTAGCCAAATATCCCAAAAGAAAGTGGTGACAAGCACTTCACATTGTTTGCAAGAAAATTACATGGCCATAGCCATTTAGTAACTAAGAGACAAATGCAAATTAAAGATATTTTCCACAGTGTATTCTCATTTTATTTTAAGACTTGGCTTTTACTGTACATTGAGGGTGGCATTCATGACATTGTTTTTTTCCTAGAGCAGCCACTGCAAGCATAATTCCTTCAATATTAATCCCCCGAGATACAAAAATTTATTGCTGGATCTATCAAAAACATTAAAACTGAACTTTTGAAAAATAAGACATAAATACTTTAGAGATTATATATTCTCAAAGTTAAAAAGACCCAACCCCCAGCAATCATATCTTCCCTATTCTTTGAAACAAATTTACTACTCTGTTTCAGGTTTTGACCAATACTGATCAGAAAAAGATGAAAACTAAAAACAGAAAAATCAACCATGGTCATGGAATTCACAGATATATTAGTATACGAAAGAAAAAAGATGCAGGAAGTAACACTTTTTAAGGCCTTTTTTCAATGCTTCCAAATTGGCTGATGGATTTCCCTTCTACCAGATGAATATATACTTTTAATCTATGGAACATCAGTTATTCTGATTACATTATTTCTGCTCGAAGAAGCTTTGATTTGAAAAATGAGGCAAGTGACTTCAATGAAATCATTGATAGGAAATGTGGTAATAAAAGTGAACACATTCAAATGGCTCCTAATATTCTTAATTGGCACTGTCATCTTGCTAACTTCTCTCCGCATTTCCCAAACAGTCTCTGGAGAGCAATGAAAGCAACAAAAGCAAGAATGTGACAAGAGTTAAATCTTTCCAGAAATAATAGAAAGAAAAAGAAACTAATCAGTGTCATATCTTGGACACAAGCAACCACACACACACACACACACACAAATGGAAACAGTTGTGTCAGAGCATGCTTGGTTTACTTTCATTTCATTCAGGCTTGTACAAAATCAGTTTTCGTTGAATCTGAAATCCGTCCCCTATTCATTCAATCATACCACATTTCCTTCACAATAACTGTAAATTGAGAATTTAAGCCATAGTCACCAAAGCTGAAGCTGAAGAACAGTTTGAAGACCTAATTTTTCAGGTTTTCCAGGAAACCGGTTTTGGCAGCCTCTAGAGCCTATTAGAGACGGATCTCATGCAAGGCTGTGCGGAAGCAGCGTCCTTGAAGGGTCCCTAACCTGTCCTGCTGTGTGGAAGGTACCTTGCACATGTGTACCATATGTGTCCTTATTGTGTGCTTAATGGGGTTTTAAGGGCCAGTGCGGAAACACTCTATGGCTCCCCAACCTTGGTTTTGCATCAAAGTCAATTGCTCCTAATACATGATTTCATATTTTTAGGAACCATTCTATAGGACATCAGGATGGCCAACTGTATTGCAAATAAGACAGCACTTTCAGGGTGGCACACACTGGTTAACGTTCAAAAGTACAAACATCAGCACAACATAAACCATTAAAATCTACCTTCCAATAATTATAAAATTACCAAAAGTGCATATTAATTTCATAATTCAACACAAAAAAACAAGCTTAATAAACACATACATTATGTATTTTCTCAGTGAAAAAACTTATATAAAATAAAACAAGAATAAACAATATTATCTGGAAGGGAGTTTCAGGACTGTGAAGAAATACTGACAAAGTTCTCTTTCTTGTTCTTACTAATCCATTCAAACTGAGAGATAAAAATGGAAGGCATCCTTGATTTAAAGTTGATCCAGTGTAGTGAAACTAGTAAAATGTTGGGCTAGGCCCTCAAGTGGTTGAGATGATCAAGTGGAAAGAAAGAAGATGAACAAAGTGTTCCACCTTTAGTTCTTCAAAAGAAAGGTGGAATCTAATTGCTATTAATTAATAAAGCCATATACACATACATATGCAACTCGAATTGCTGGTCTGATAATTTTAATGAGAGATTCACTTCACTTCAGCAGACACATAAAACAGTATGTTTAGGGAGAGACTATCCAGTGTATGGAATTACTATCATTTATTATTACTTTAATTACTATCATTAGTAATTAAACATGCCTTCTGCTGATGTTATTAAACCATCAAAGAAAAGTAAGATAGAAATACCACATAAAAATTCTAATTATATATTCCATTTGATAATGGACTGATTCTGTAGTGAGTACTTTATGTAATGATGTAAATTTAGTCTGAAAATCCTTCACCGAACCATACTCATGATATAGAGATTTGTTATGTCTTACCTAAATGCATTTTAACCTCAATTCTCAACATCTCTTTAAAATGTTATCATTCAAACATGTAAGAAATGCTATTTGAGGAATTACCTCTCATCACTAAGGGTGTGGTAACTCTGCATCCTAATAGAGTGAATGTGTAAATGTATTTTTGTGTGCAGTTTGAAAAATATGATTAAGTAGTAAAAGTTTACAATTTTAGGGCAGCCCCTGGGGGAAAAACCATACAGAAATCACACCAACGGCATAGATTGTATGGCTGCAGAGACTGAACCAAACAGGATATAAAGCAACTCTACATTTACAAATTACATTTTTTTTTTAAATTAGCATGGGTAGGAACTACAAGAATGTCACATCTATTTAAATCTCCTTCCCCCCCCCCCATTCATTTGAACATCGGGCAAAGCCTTTATTACATCTGTTTATCCATGAGGAGGAAGGCTTGATGCCTAACGTAGCTCCTTTCTGCACTGGGCTTTATTCCAGGTTATGTTCCAAAATGGGAACCTGCCATCCATGTGCTGCTGCAGATTACAGCAGGCCCTGCTAGGACCTATGGAGAAGCTACTGAAATTACTGTATCCAATTTTATTTAAAATATTTATATACTGCATCATCTAAAAAAATCTTTGAACAGTTTACAGTACAAACTTAAAAATAAGATTGAAAGAGAAAAATCATCAAGTATTAAAACAGAATTAAACTGGATGGGACAAATGAACAGACTGGGAAGACTTGAGCAAACATTTGTATTCAGTTGTTCTTCTCAAGTTTGCAAAAGCAGGATTTTCACTGCTCTGGGCTACATAAAATGGACATAGGATCATGGAGGTAACTGGATAAGGTAGGTTTCAACATTCCATCCAGTCAGGAACACATAATTATAGTTTCAGTTGGTTGTGTTAGTGAAACCCTAGATTTTCAGAGCTCAACAGCACCATCTAAAGATACCAGAAATTTCTGAATACCTACCACTGATGAAGTATGAATAAAGATATCCCAGTCTTCGTTTCAGATGTACATGGTGATCTGATACTTTAAAAAGTAGCAGTAAGGGTCAGAATGAGCAAGCTGTTTAGAATCATTAAGAAGCTTGAGCTATCTTCTTGTGTTTCATTAGGGATGGAACACAATTCCTGAGCGTACGAAGCAAGCACCTCAGGAAAAAAGTACTTGTGCATAAATCAGACTGTGTCCTGCTGGAAATATCTAAGCAGGAGAACAAAGATTTCCCTCCTTCAAAACCTCTCTCCTGCAATTTATATGCTCTGATACCCAGATAACTTTAGGCTTATATTTTAAAGTGTACATTTCTTTTGTCTCATAGATCCTTTATATTTTGACAGGGGAGGAAGAACTCAGAATTAATTTATTCACAGATGACGTGATAATAGTCTCTACACAACCAAAAAAAATGGCACTAAGTATAAAGGAAATGGTGGAGGAATTTCAAAAAACGTCTGGATTAAGAAGAAATGTGGAGAAATCAGAGATTATGTTACCTTAACACTCACCCTGCCAAACAAAAGTTTATAAGACTTAGAACTGGACTATAGGAGGGAAAAAAGAAAATGAAATTTTCTTACTTAGTAACTTACGTTACTTAGGAGTAACTTTGATGAAGAATTTAAATAAAATGGGAGAAACAAACTATAATCAAATATGGAGAAATATAAACAAACAAATGGAAAAATGGAAAAATATTTAAGCATTATCTGGAAAATTAGGGTGCAATGCATCGCCTTATAGAATTGGGGCTGTCCTCAGCCACAAGCTAAATGATGGGCGAGAAGCACCCATTGCTTATCATTCACGTACCTTGTCGAAGGCCGAAAGAAACTATGCACAAATTGACAAAGAGGCTTTGGCAATTGTAGCGGGAGTCAAGAAATTTCACGATTTCCTGTATGGTCAGGAGTTTTCGATAGCCACAGACCATAAGCCACTTTTAGAATTGTTTGCGGGGGACCGACAAACACCACAAATGCTGTCCCCCTGGATGCTGTGCTGGTCAATTTTTATGGCAGGGTACGACTACAAATTGGAACATCAGCCAGGATCCGTCCCCAGCACATTCCATTTTGCTGATAGAGGAGCTGCCGGAGCCACCATTGCAGGCCAAAGATATTGCCTCACACTCAGCAAGGGACCGAACGTTATCCCGGGTCTTATCGTGGGTGTGGAAAGGATGGCCAGAGGAACAGTTAAGCTCAGAGTTTGCACCCTTCCGAGCAAGGCAGCACAAACTTTCAGCTTATCAGGGCTGCCTGCTGTGGGGAAACAGGATGGTGGTACCCAAGAAGCTGCGGCCAAAGGTCCTTACAGCTTTGCATGAGAACCATCTGGGAATAGTAAGGATGAAAGCCCTAGGCCGCAGCTATGCGTGGTGGCCGGGTATAGATGCGGAAATGGAGAATTTGGTAAGGAGATGCCAGATGTGTCAGGAATCCAGGCCGGCTATACCACAAGCACCAGTTCATGACTGGGAAACAACTCGGAGACCATGGTCACGGATACATATAGACTTTGTGGGACCATTGCAGGGCCAGATTTTTTTGATAGTGGTAGATTCATACTCAAAATGGCTAGAGATAGTGCCAACCAGTTCAACTACAACTGCTGCTGTCACGCGAGCCCTTTTCTGAATTTTTGCAATGCATGGACTTCCGTACACGATCGTGTCAGACAATGGGGCGGCTTTTACATCAGCTGAGTTTCAGCGGTTCCTGGAAGAGAGAGGAATCCGACATGTTCGGTCGGCGCCATTTCATCCATCTACGAATGGGCAAGCCGAGCGTATGGTAAGGACAACAAAAGAGAACCTGAAGACGATAGTGGGAAGAAATTGGCATCAGAGGCTTGCAAATTTCATGTTGTCACAACATATTACACCATGTACAGCGACGGGGCGGAGCCCAGCAGAACTGCCGATGGGTCGGCAGCTGACCACCTTGTTGGATAGATTGCACCCGGACTTTGCGCCTAAGAGTGGCACCAAGGGAAAACAAGAGAGGGTGCCCAGTTCATTTCAGCCAGGAGAGCCGGTGTATGTGAGGAGCTATGGGGGAAGGCCGGTCTGGGTCCCAGGAAGGGTGTCCCGAGTCACAGGGCCGCTGTCGTATGAGGTGGCCTTGTTAGAGGGTCACCTGGTACGCCACCACATTGATCAGTTATGGCCAAGAGAGGAGGCCTCACTGGGAGACTCACAGGAGGCTGGAGCTTCATGGAGGGAGGAGGCTTTTGGGGACAGGGAACAACTAGGAGAAACAGGAGGCCAGAGTGAGGAAGAAGGTAGTGAGGGAGTGGAAATATCAAGGACTCTGGAACCGGTATCAGCGGACACCATACCAACCAGGGTGTCCTCACCGGAGCGGAGACAGGAAAGGCAGGAAAGCCCAGGCCCGAAGGCTGGGGAGTGCCAGTCGGCCATCACACCGGAAGCAAGGAGGTCAAGTCGAATTCGAAGGCCCCCGACATATTTGAAGGACTATGTAGTGGGGGAAATTAAAGGTCGAGATTAAGAGGGAAGGGGTGTAATGTATGAAGGATAATAGAGGCTGTTCTGGCTAGAGCAGCCGACAGACGTCACGTGCACATTCCACGGAATGTGGGCAGGGCTGTCAGGGGCTGGGAGGAAATTGGCCAGCGTTTTAGATATATATTGGAGCTCCAGCTGGAGCGTTCATTGTTGTTGTACAGAATAAAGTATTTGTGTCCCTAAGGCTGTTTGCTTCCCTATACATTATAGATGCAATGAGATTTTTGGCCCACAAAATTGTTTACAAGTACATGCAGTAAGAAATTATTTGGAGACACATAGGGCACATCCCCATGCACATTTTGGTCTGAATCGAAATCAGGTTCAGGAAGGGGCGTCCTCATGCATTTTAGATTTGGTCCAATTTCTGCAGACCAAATTGCATGGTTTGGCGTGGTTTGCATGGGGACAGCTGTATCTGCACCCAGCCCACATCCAGCCCACATGACCAGGAATGGCATGGGGACGGGCTGCACCTGGTCAAATACAAGCTCAATAAGAGCCAAATGACTTGCATGGGGATACGGCCATAATGTAAATGAAGTAATGAGAAGGCCATTAAGTGATTGGGAAGAATAATAAGCAGATTACTGAATGACAGGAAAGGGATAAGAGGAAGGATACATCAACTATTAGTAGACATGAAAGACTACATAGACTACATATATAAAAGTTTGGAAGGTTTAGCAGGGAATGAAATGAAAAAGGGGCTCAAAGAAATGAACCTGATTAAAAATATAAGAATTAAGGAACTATATATGAAGGTTATATATAAGTGTACAGGACTCCTGCACAATTGGCAAATATAATTTTTCATTTAATCGCTGGCATAATTGTAATCAAAGAGGCACATTTATACATATGATTTGGCTATGCCCTGAAGTGATAAAGTTTTGGGACCAGATATTTTCACAAGGAAATTATGGGTATTGAAATTAGACAGTTTCCAGAGCTATGTGTGTTGTTAATTTAAAAAAGAAGTCAGAGACAAATATTATATATGTTAAACCATATATAACAGGATGGAAGGGCAAAAAGGCAAGTTGGGGCACAACCTTCTGAATGCAACACTATTTATCTATCCAGGCAGTGCCAGATACAGTCTTCCAAGTTAACAACAGTAGAAACAAAATGTGGGCTGGGCATCTACAGCTTTAAAAGACTGCCTTTGGAACCCTGTTTATAAGGGTGTTTTTGCATTTACCCAGTATAAGTATTGTTAGAATAAAAACTACTTCAGTGCTAGTAAGAAGAAACTCCATATACATGGTCCTTTTTTAGAAGTTGTAACAGAGAGCTTTTTAAATCCTTGTACCTCATGCTTACTCAGGAGCAGATAAACACTACATTTCCAGAAGTCACCCAGAACTTCCTCCTCTTCAGAAAAAAGAAAGAAAAACATTTCTAGAGCTAATTGTGTTACAACTTGGCCCAGTAAACAGATTTCAAGCCTTTTGACAACTCAGAAAAATAGAATTCTGCAATATATTTAGTATTAAAACTTCATCTGGTGGTTATTTTTATTTAACAGCTGGTGCCCTCAGGTGCTGACAGGTAGGATAGCAACCAGAGCACTTGTTACATCACAAAAACCCTGAGCCATAAAAATGCATTTGCTTCCCATATAATCTCATAAACTCAGCACCATCAGAGTAAACAGCCTACTTCCACTCAGCCAACAAATGGAGCCTTCTTACCTGATCACTTAATGCAATGAAATCCACATAAAGATGGCAAGACACAGGAGGCCTTGTAGCTGTGGGCGTAAACACTCAGGGGGGCGGCGTAAGAGAAGCAGGAAGAAAAAGAAGAAACAGTGTAACAAGCAACGAATCAGTAAGAATGGTAACCCAACAATTATAAAAATACATTTGTTGTTGGCAACAATGAGGTTGTTTTACATAAAAGGTGAAAGAGGTGAAATAAGTCAAGGATGTAAACATGTTTGGGATGGAAGGAGGCTAGGGCCAGGCTCCCACTAGGCAATTTAATTTAGTTTTAAATCAGGGTTTTTAAAATCAGCAACGAGGTCTTTTTTTTTTTTTTTTGCATTCCCACTGCTAGCTTATAATACAGACTCACTCTCCATCTTCAGTGCCTGGCAGGGGAAGAACCCCCTCCCCTCTCTCCCCCCCTCATCAGAACCCCCTCCCCATGAAGTCAGCAATTGGATACCATCATACCCTGGCTTCATCAGGATGGGCAATTCAAACCCACCCTCTATATAAACCTGCTTCCAGAGATCACGGAGTCCTTTGGCAGCAGCATTTGTTCACTGCTTGCTCCCTCCCCCCACCGTAACACAGCTTCTTTCTCATGTTAACAAGAGAGAAGAAGATTAAATATCACTTCCCCTTATATTGGTGTTTCGTGCCAGACCAATAGATCAGAGCAGCATGAAATGGCAGGAGTGAGGCAAAAGAGGGAGCAGGCAGGCTTTTACCCAAGAGCCGGCAGCTTTGCGTCTTTCACATCGCTGATCTCTTTGTAAAATCAAGACACCTCAATCCCTGATACATTGTTACTCTCACTTCTAATACATGTATCCCTTGTTAGCTACTGCAGGCTCTTCATTCTTCAACCCTTCCCCCACCTCCCTTTCAGCCAGTCCGATCTCGTCAGAATGTAATTGCTAAATAAAGTGGAATATTTCTAAATCCAACAGCAAGACCTATTTTGATCCAAATATAATCTGTGTTTTGGGACCTTTAATCCTCAAAAACTGTGACTCTTTTAAAACTTTGGTAACGGTGAGCACACAAAATGGTCTCAAATCTCTTTCTTGAATGGGAACACACCCCACAGTAACATTGTCATCTTGTTTGCTCATTTAATGGGCTCAGGTGCACATAAAAACCTCTACTACCCTTCAAGTTAAATCACACTACCCTTTCAAACACCAAATGCATGTGGCTTGTACTTGATTTGTCACTTCAACACAACACAGCTAAAAATGAGATCAGAAACACTCTTGTTCCAGAACCCCAGCATTCCAGAATGTTCTTTATCTGAGAACCCTATGCTGTAGTTGAATACTGACACCTTAAGGATGGCTGTGGGCTTTAACACTTTACCTCACAACGTAACTGTACTTTCACATACATCAGGAATGCTTTTACCACCACCTGCAAGGATTCTGAAAGGCTTTTCCCTAAGAAAGAAAATAATATTAACCTATGCATGTTAGACATAGTTCAACCAATGTAGATTTTCCAGTATTGAAAAAATTATAGAATTACAGTGTCAGGAAAAGGGAGTACTTTGAGTGCCATCCTTGTTAAGCTTTTGTCACTCTACTTTTGTCACTAGCTACTTTTGGGCTTATAGGAGCTAGTTATGTAAACTTTCAAGAAGCACCATGTCAAAATAGCAGTGCCAAAAGTATAAAATGTCATGCCCCTTTTTCTGTAGTCAGGTGTGCTGGGTAATTTAAATTTAAATTAATCATCCCTTATTATTTCCCATTTAATCCTTATTCACTACTTTATTAATTTCTTCTGGCCGTGTTCCCATTATAAGCTTATTTCAGTTTCAAAACGGTTTCAATCCTCACAGTTCCCACGTCAGTTTGGCTTAACATGCTTTCCATGTGTTAAAAAGCCCCAAAGCATTGTGAATGTTAATCCTCATTTCAACAGGTCTCACTCCAGTTTGTGCATTTTAAACCTTTTACATTTTTTACTCTGGGAACAGTACCGTGTTAAGGGATGAGAATCCGTATTTAGGGTTTCCCTATCCCAATAGCTTGCTTCCAAGGATAGTGATTTTACTGTAAAAACCCACCCCTTAAAGCAGCCGCTACACTGTAGCAATCTACCCACTTCACACCTGATAACAATGTTGCAATTTTGTGCAATTTTGAAAATTCTGACCTTTAAAAAAGGGAAAAGAAAGCAGCTGCAGGTTCTGTTTTTAAGGATGTGGATGTGAGTGGGCAAAGGTGGCTTGAGTTGCCCACTGCCGTTTTTCCTCCATCCAGGCAAGTGACAGCCACCCAGCTAGGCTCCATGAAGGGGTCCCTTATGGGTGGTGTGTTTACGGCAGGAGGAAGAGGGCAGGGCAGCCTCAAAAAGTGGCTTTTAAAAAGTAGCCGCTTGAGTCCCCACTTGAGTCACATACACCATGTACAATCCTCAGAATCTGGATCAAACGCGATTAAGTTGAAGGTAATGGGATCAGGCAAATTCGCGTTTGCATCCGGTTCTGTTATTTCAGTTTAGGGAAACCAAATTAAGCTTATAATGGGAACGCAGCCTCTATGTACTAGGGTAGTAACCATCATTACACAGAGTGCCTCCAGACACAAGGAAAGCTGTGAATTCCTTTCACAGCACCTTCCCAGCTGACCGACAGGACGATCGGAAGCTGCAAAGGGAATTAGCAGTCACTTCCTGTTGGGTAGATAGAAAGCTCAGAAGCTGTGAAAGGAATTTGCAGCTGCTTCCTGTCAGATAAGAAGCTTTGACGTCTTGCAGTATCCCCAGAGCATCGCATTTCCAAATTTAAAAGCTGTTGTTTAATCAGCAGCTTTTTACTTGGGGGGGGGGGGGGGGAGTTGCGGGAAATACTGTGGGCAAGCAAAGTTGCAAAGTTCCTTCGCTGCTTTTCCATGTGACTGTAAGCACTCACATTCTTCCCTCCCTCTGAACTCTCCTCCAGAGTATCCAAGATGAGGCCTAGGGGGACAAATGTTCCTGAGGGGTTTTCTGGGCCTGCAAAGCTTTTGAATCATCTGCCTATTCACTGCTCATAGAATTGAACCCCACAGCGTAGGGTGCCCAGCAAAGTGCTTATGCCATCCTCTAAAAATTCTGTATATATCTTTAAAAGTTGGCATCAGTACAGACAGTAAAGAAAACCACTGTAGTATTGTTCTCAAAGTATACTTAGCTTTAAAGTATAGGCTACCGTTGCTTACCCTGAGCAGCGCTTCCATAGGACCAAAAAGATTTTTCTGTCTTCTACAGAAAAAGGAAGAATGTGAAAACATAATTTCTGTATCAGGACAACCATTTAATGGTAGATTTAGAGAACTGGTGCTATGAATTATGTTTATAGTCTTTCTTTGCAAGGTGACTGATGCCAGGATGGCATGTGCCAAAACCACCCTGTGAGAGGCCAATCCCTGCCCATTTTAAGATATCTTTAAACTCATTTAAGACACATCTCTACTTTGAAATAGAGGCACCCAACAGTCACTGAAAAAAATTGCCCACTGATGTCTTATCTCCATTTGCAGTGGAACCAGGGGCTTTGTGGTGATCACCCTGCACCTTTTACAGGCATGGTTGCCATCAGAAGCCCCATGTTTGCAGGAAATGATTTTGCACCCTGCATGGAACCACTAGAAATGGTGCCCCTATGCTCCAAAATGGAGATGCAGAGGTGTTTTTTCAGCAGTGGGTCAGGGTGCCTCCCTCATCAGCTTGCAACAGGGCCAACTCACTCCATAAGGGATATGCAAAGTAATCTGACATAGGGCAGAAAAGTAAAGCTGATCTTCAGCATCCAAGCAGGCCAGCCATGGTGCAAACATGCACAAATATGGATCTGCACAACTTATAGATGTAGTCCTGGAAAAAAGTGCTCTGTCACAGTTAACAGGAAACAGTGCCCTTTGTGCCATTTTGATCCAAAATGTACCTCTCTGAACTTTTCATCAGCACTCAGCCTCTTCCCCACAGCACTCAACACCATTAGCAGGAGACCTGTGCCCTTTCCCCTTGCATTGTTTCTGTGCTCACCTGAATTCATGGAGCAAAGAGGCACCATGGACAATCCCCAGGATTTATCATTTAAATAGAATGGAATAGTTTCTCATACAATAATTCCTTTTGCAATGCAATGGTTTAAGCAGTACAATATCCACAAGATGGAAATAACCGGCCACTATGGAAAACTGTGAATTAGAGGAACTATGGAGGCTTGCCCCAGCTGGGAAGGAAAAAGAAGACAGCTAGAGGCTGATTTTGTGTGTAAGTAAGGGCCTATCCCAGCATGCTCTGCAACGGAACATACGCACCCCATGGTGCCTCCTTGTCCTAGGGCTGCCTCAATCACCGCAGGCTGTGGAGTAGTAAAAAGGTGCTCTCAGTACAGACCTGCATGCAGCATTCACACCGCTGGACTATGTGGGGCAGGGCAGCTATAAGATAAATAGACAACTTGCATTAACTTAGGAATGAGGCAGCAGTGGCCTTTTGGATGTTGCTGGATTACAAATCCTACCATCACTGACCAAGGGCTGTACTGAATAGGACTGATGGCAGTTTTTAGTGCAGCAATATTTTGAGAGCCAAGAGAGTTCTCTATCCCTATAGTAAGTAATGTGATTCCAGCCAAAGTGTTAAATCTGTTTTTTCAATTATAGAACAATGCTTATGTGCTCAACAGGGTACGTTCGCATCACCACCACCTGCCACTACAAGCGAAAATAATGTCTGGCTTCTGATGTGTCCCGGAAAGGTTTCTGTCAAAAACAGACCATGCGATCCACTCACTAGACGTGATCAACCACCACCAGAACCCACCTGTAACAAGATACGCAACCCAGTCGTTATGGTTTCTACATGTGATCAGCCACCACCACCACCACCACCAGAACCCATCCATAACAATCCATGCAATGCAGTCCCTCTGATATTTAAATGTGAAAAATGTGATCAGCCGCCACCACCAGAAGTCACCTGTAACAAGCCATGCAACGCAGTCCCTCTGATTTTTAAATGTCAAAAATGTGAGCAGCCGCCACCACCAGAAGTCACCTGTAACGAGCCAAGCGGGCCAAACCCTCCACCACCACCACCACCACAAGTCAGCAATAACAAACCATGTCCTCAAAACGTTCTGGTACTTAAATGGGAACAGCAGCCCTAAGAAGCCATCAACAACTGGAACAACAGCAACAGCAACAATGAAGGAAACAGAACATTTGAGAATTGACCTTGCAACATACATCCTGGAGCTGCTAATGAGGGTAGGAACCGTAGGCTGTCAATACAACTTTAAAGTGCAAATCTTGTGTGATACATTCTTCCAGATCATTGGGGGAAGGAAAGGATAGAACAACAAATATGAAAGATTTGCATTGACAAAATTAATACATGTCCCATCAAGTCGCTTAGCAATACTTTGGAATTCTTCATCTAGTTTGTCCACATGATGTACTATAATCTATTTAGTAGCTTGATCACCAGTATCTCATGAAATGATCAGAATGAAATAGCTAAAATATAGCCCTTAAGGGTTTACTAGCCACTCCTTGCTTAATTAAATCTTCCAGATGTCCCTCAGCTAGAACTTCCACTATATCTTGTCATTGACAAAACTGGAGTTCAGCAGCAACTGCAGACAACTGCTATTATAGGTCATAGTATCTCTATACTAAAACAACTTAAATTTTACCTGTAAAATTCTACTCGCGAAATTTTAAAAGAGAAAGCAATCTTGAAGCTCATCTAATCATCCCCTCTGCTCAGTGCAGGAAACCATAGCATCCACTGTAAATCACAAAAGTAGTGGGGGAGGAGCAAGAGTCTGAAAGGAAACCTCCCTTTGATCTCTCCAGACCACATTTTGATCTACTATCAATAAATAAAAAAATCAGATGGATGCTTTCATTCAGATCCTAACCACTGCCAGTGACCTCACAGTTCTGATCTATGGGTTGTGGCTTTCAATCACTGTTCAATTACCTCCAGAAAAGAACTTACTATCCATCAGCTTTAGGGGGGTTCCCCAAAAAAGGTTTTAGGCTACCTCTAGATGGCAGCTGGATATTTCACTAGAAGGCAAAAATCTGGGAAATCCTTTGTGTGCCTCCCACCTGGACAGTTACACACTATCTTCACACATTTTAACTTGCATGTGCAACCAGACATCTGGAAGGCCTGGTTATGCTCATCATTATCTCCATGCATGCATGGATACTGAGTGGACCAATCATGGTGTCTCTGTCCAGAAACTAAGTAAGCCCTCAATGAGCACTGGGCTTTCCAGCAATAGTTTTAAGGTGGGTTTTTTTTTAAGAGGACGGAATGTGGGGCTGTTATTGGGTTGCCTAAGATATGTGCATCAGCCCCACCATAGCAGCGGTGTAATGGTGCTATATCTGCCCACTGTCTGGATGGGATCTTACTTGTTAGAAGACAGATGCATTTTGACCTTTTAAATATCATCTTCCTTAATGATAATTTTTTTATATTTTATTCACATCTATATATATCAAGCAAACTACACTTATTACTCTTTTAAGGCTAAAATATAAGCCCAACACTAAACTTTTATATCTCACATAGCCCTTCTTGAAGGTTATGAGATACGCTCTATCCCTTCTGTATTTTAAAGTGTATTTTAAATTCTCCCATAGGACAAAATATTATCCACTCTTAAGTGATACATTTTTGGAACGGCTGATTGCTCAATATAACCAATGTTTGTTTAGTTTTACTGACATTTGTATTGTTACATGTTAGGGTTAGGGTTAGATGAACAAAATGTGCCAGCAAACTATAACTCATGTAATGTGTGGGAAGGACTACAAAAGCAAGGTTCTAGTCAGTATGAGATAAGTAAGGCTGCAATCCCACTTAAGTTTTTTAAAATGAAACAAAGCTAAACCCAATGGAAACACGCATTCTAGCTGTTCCCATTTTTTTCATTTTAAATCGCAGTCAACCCCAATGCTGTTCCCAGAGAAAATGCTTCAAAAACGCATCAGGGAAAGCTAATCTTTTCCTCTCCACCCTTTGCCAGTTGGGGTGCCCACCCCTCTCTCCCAATTGGGACCGATCCCGCGATGATGTGGCCAAGGGTGGGGAATTCCAGCTCCAACCTTTGATCCTATACTTTGATCCTCTTTTGCACAACTGTGTAATTTCAGAATAGCAATTCCCCACGACCACCAGGATTGCTTCCACGAAGCTCCAATGTTGTGCACACCTCCCTAAGCTTCTTTGCTCACGCCTTCCCCTTTATTGCACCTTTCTCCCGCCCACCCACTGTGGTTGGTTCACACAGAAAGGAGCCAGCCAAGCCATCTTTCCCCAGCCAAAACAGGAGAAAGTGAGGGGAAGAGTGGGTGAGAAATGAAACTTGTTATCAGTGTGACGTGGGTGAAAATGAGACTTTTATCCACTGTGAAATGGGCTGCCAAGGGAAAGAGGGGAGCTGTAGACTTGAATACTTTAAATTCCTCTGCAAAGGAGAAATGGCAAACCAAGGACTGTCCTACTGGGTGAAACCCTACCCGTTTCATGACGCATCTCCCCCCAATACTGCGGTACCACTCCGAAAGGAATAAAGATAAAGCATTTTAGCAGCAAAAACGGGAGTGAGAGCTGTTTTTTCAGGTGTGTTTTTATTGCGGATTTTAGCAATTTACTCCTCGGAAAACATGGGAACCCAATCTATAATGGAATTTCAAATCATTTTCAAACCACAATAAAAGGCAGGTGGGAACAACCTCAATATGTCTAATGTTCTGCTTACTTCACCAGAAGTCTTTGACAATATCTGCATGTAAATTTTGTGTCTATGTATAGAAAAGCTTAATGAGCTCAGCTATGATTTTCAGATCCCATTCTGAATGTTCCAGTGCTTGAGTTAAGAAACAGATTCCTATCTATAGTTTGCAGGTGAAGCCATTAAAAAAACCCAAAGGTTTCATTTTGTTTTTGATTATAGCCACCAACTCTTATCTGATGGCACTCAAATTATAGATGAATCCATGCAGATTATAAATATGGAGCAATAATCTTTTTCCAGGGAAAGATAAGGAGAAAATGGGTTCCATAATAGTATTCTTTTGTTTTTGCACATATATTTTTGTAGAAATTTAGAACACACAGATGGGTTCACATGGAGGAATTTTTGCTGTTGCAATATTCACAGAACTTCTGAATACAATATTCAGTTCATTCATAGACTGGTTTCACTGATCAGCAAAAATGAAGAAGATGGTGTAACCAAGAAAATAATTCATTCTGGGAGATGTATTTTTTTCTTCCTCCTGATTCTTTCAAGTCATTAATTTTTTTTAACGGTCCCTTTCTTCATCACTCCTTATCACTCTGTCTATCCCAGCTTTTTGAGATCAGCTGATGGGGACAATTACCAATCTTCCTTTTGAAAATGTTTAATCACTACTCTGAATATAGCATTTGAAATATCTATTGACATCTCTAAAAAACAATCCACACTTAGCTCCTACACTGTATTAATGCAAGACTATAATTTAAAAACCTCTGTTATTTTCTTCATCTAGTTTTATTTTTCTTCTGTCCTCCAAGCTGAAGTCCAGAATGGCAAACAATAAAGTTAATAAAAAGCAAGATTAAAAAGCAGTAACAATAATGGAACAAAATTACTGTACACAGCAGTTAGTCAGACTGCTAAAGCTCTCTCTTTGCTTGTGTTAAAGGTCAAATAAATGCGCCTTTAGTTGTCTCCCAAAAAGATACTAGAGGAAACATCAATTCCACAGCCCCAGTACAGCTACCATGAAAGTCCTACTAAATAAATCTACAGCTCCTAATGAAGAGATCGAACTCTCTGGATTTATGAGATTTTGCATGAAATGCAAATTAATTCTATTCAGGCCAGAGGACAGGATGTTCCACAAAGGGTTGGTTCTAGGATTAGGTGGAACCTAAACAAGGGTCCATCAGCAGTTACCAAGAGTTTTTATATTTAAATTTAAACCAAGAAGGTACCTTAGAAGTTGATTTGGGCACAGCCTGCTGGAAATTAAAACTTTAAGGTATCACTTCCTTTCTATGCCACCCTGCATCCTTTGCTGGGACGGGAAGTTACTGTTGGAAGACCTATACCAGAAGCCTTGACTTTTTATCATTAGGGATAATAGGAGTAAAAGAATAGCAAGAATAATATAAGATTCCTCCCAATCCACCCCCTTTTGTTCCTTTCTGCTTGCATCAGACTGATAGACTGAGTTCTCAAACATCTCTCTTTTCCACAATTCTCACTCTTTGTTTCTTCTCTTTTCTCTATGGACATAACTGAATGACTCAAAATATGTTTCCTATCCAAGTATGTATTTTAATTAACTATTTTTTGTTTTTATGTTTAAGTACATGTCACCAAAAATACTTTTAATGGCTTAATTCAACTATACACACAATTTATCACTGAGTGAAGTTTGCTGAATAGATCCAAAATCCCATTTACCATGTAGAAAGTGACATCATATCACCCTATAACAGAGGCTGAATCCACACACAGAAAAAAATGGATTCAAAAGCAGCTTAGAGGTGCTTGTGCCTTAATCCACATTAAAAGCCAGAAAAGGCACCTTGAAAACGCATTATCTGAGCTTTAAGATGGATTAGAGGTGGGATGGAAACATTAGCATATGCATGCTACCACTTCTAGGCTGCTTTTGATCTGTTATTTTTAATGTGTGCAAATGCAGTCACAATATTTGAAGCAAAAATGACCTTACTGAAGTAAGATCCATTTCTCATAGAAGGTATCACTTCATTCAGCCCTTGTCCCTCAAAAGAAAGGCAGTGCACAAATCTATAGTACTCCAAGGCTGTATTCCAACAGAGCAGATGATCAATTTAGTGCCCATCTTTAGCTTCCAGTATGCCAGTAAAGTCTATTTGAATTAAGTGAGTTCCTAAGTCCAATTCAGAGCATTTATCCACTTTATCCTGGAAAGCAAGAATAAGGAAAGAATCTATTTTGGGAGAGAACTGCACTTTTGGGGACAAGCTCCCCATTTCCTCCAGTCCAATGACAGCCTTCATTGTGGGCAATGTACTCAGGAGACTGAGAATGTCACTGTTGGCGATGTGTTATCTGCCTCTTCTTTTCTCACCAACCACTGCAAGGAGCAGTGACTGTGATTATGCAAAAAAGAAGCTCCTTCAAACCTGCTTAATTATTTATTTTGCTCCTCTCACAGGAAAAAATGAATGATAGTCACTGTGTTACTGGTGAGAGTTAAGCAGCCTAGCACTGCCCTATCCCTTTCGCTGTACTAGAAGCAGTTTACATAAACCTGCCATATATGAGTACCTATTTCTTGCTTAAGTAATTAACTTTGGCTGCATCCCCAAGCAATACAAAGCTCGTTAAAAAGCTTATTTTGCCACTGAGCGTCTCCATACACGGCTTTTCTCCGAGCTTCCAGCGGCACAAAAGGAGGAAAATGCGCGGGGGAAAAAGCGTGCTTTAAACAAGACTACCAGCGTGCTTTTTGGAAGCCGCAGGTATTCCTAGCAACATTGTGCATGGAGACACTCCGTGGCAAAAGGGGTGGGGATTGGCGGCCAAGATCTCCGGAAAAAGCACCCTGGCTCTGCTGCTGCCGCCACTGCCTGCACACACAGCCTTAAACATTCATACATCTCCCATAACCTGCAGCTGCTTTCCTTCCTTTGCCCTTTCTAAAGGTTGGAACTTATAAAGAGCCAGAATTGTGCAGAATTGCAACATTGTTATCAGGTGTGAAGTGGATGGATTGCTACAGTGTAACGGCTGCTGTATGGATTTTTACAGTGAAATCACTATCTTTGGAAGCAAACTCTGGATCCCAAAGTGATAAATGGCTCTGGTGGGTTTTGCAGGCAGGGGAGACGAACAGAGAACTTGTAAATATGGCTATTTTTCTTTTACTTGTCGGGGGTTGTCTCCCTGGTACTCTATCAAGCAGAGAGGGGGCAGGGAGAAAAAGATGCGGGCAAACAAAACACGCTTCCTTAGGGACGGTAGGTGCGTTTAAAATGCGTGTTTTACCAAACCTCATGAGGATTGAACAGCACTTTTAAAGTCCACTGGAATAGAGGGCCAATAGAGAGGCAAATAAGTTGCTTGGGGACGCAGCCTTTGATGCATCTCCAGAGACTTATCTAGACTTCTTCCAAGATAAGAAGTGAGACTAAAGTGACACCCACCTTAATAATCTGTTGAAATATTAATCCTGAAAATATCTGCTGAACAAAACAAGAACATAGGAGCCCCTGTGTTGTACTACTATACCATCTTGTGGCAATCAACAGTATTGTTATACAACAGATTTGACTTTAAATGAAGTGAAAAGGGCTGTGCATGCACAGGATGGCAAAAGGGGCTAATCACTATAGTTCCACAACCCACCTACTGTTTTAGACAGCTTCAGTATCTAATTTTTTTAAAAGTTAAGAAATGGAGTTTAATTTAGTGAGGAGGTGCTAGGCATTCCAGCAGACCTCCAACTGCCCTAAAATCCACCGCAATTACAATAACTAAATAAAACAGGGCTTATTTATTTATTTAAGCAATTTATATCCCACTCTTCACCAAAAGATCCCAGGGCAGGTGTGGTATGTGGTATTGATTTTGGTGCCTGGAAAGAACAGGAAAGAACAAAACATATAAAATATTAAATATAATTAAAAATGTAACCCTCCTTCCCACCCTCACCATTCTTCCCACACCCTCCCTCCCTCCCTCCCTCCCAGGACAGTACCCCAAGGAAGCTATTTAAATGTCAAAAGTCTGGTTTAAAAGATATACTGCATTTTAACCAGGCACCAAAATCAATACCACATAGGCATCTGGTGAGCCTGAAGAGGGTGCATGTTCCAGAGTGTGGGGGACACCACAGAAAAGTCCCTCTTGCATGTCCCTGTGCCGCACACCTCTAAAAGAGCAAGAACTCCAAGGAAGTCCTCTCCTTGAGATCTCAGTGCACAAGAAGGTCTATACGGGAGAAGATGCTCCTTCTTACCACACCATTCCCTCCAAAATGGCATCCCATCAAGGGAAAAAATCCATAAACAAAGATGATCTGGGGTACATGTTGGGATGTAATAGGGGTATGGTTGGTATAGTGCTGTGTGGTCTTATCAAGATATCCCAGAAAGTGTATGAACTGATATCCTACCATTTATTTATTTAATTCCCACCCTTTACCAAATAGTCCCAGGGTGGGTTACAATAATTATCACCGCCTCCCTCCCTAAGGGGACACAACCCAGAGGGAGCTATTTAAGTGGCAAAAGCCTGGCTTATATACACGTGCTTATATATCTGGGTTCCTGCTTCTCCAAGGGTTAAGATATTTATTTGTGGCAATCACTACAGAACCAAAAGAAGAGGCCTGAACTGTCATTTCCATTCTGAGATTTTAAACTGTTCTGCTATTGTTAAGGTCTGGGGCAGCCCAACCTTAAAAAGCGAAGCAGTAGCAGGGCAGTCACTTGGACTACAGGGATTTAATCAGGTGTTCATGACATTTTGATTCGGTCGCTGCTCGCTGACAAGCCGCCCTCCACCCCGCGATCGGAAATGGAAAGTTCCTTCACTCTCGATGGTATATAGCGATACCAGAACGCACTTCCGGTGCATATTAGCCTGTACCTCGGAAGTAATTTCCTTGACCTTTCCAAGCCGGGGTATATGGGAGGAAAGAAGGGAAGCCGCTGGTCTCGCTGGCACGTGTGTGAGTGACTGTGCTTGTATATCACGGCCAAGCAAGCGGGCGAAAGACACAACCAAGACCCTTTGCGCGTGCGGACGGAGCCCATGCTAAATGGCTGCCCCGTCGGTGGAGGAGCTGCTGGCGCGCGCTGACGAGCGCGAGGCGGACACCCTGCGGAGCGTGACGGTGCACAAGGAGCTGGACTTGGAGTTCGACGCGGGCAACCTGCTGGCGGTGGACAAGAACCCGGCGCCGCGCGGGCTGGGGGCGCGAGGAGGCGGCGGCGGCGGCGGCGGCGGCGGCGGGGAGGCCGAGCGCGAGGCGCTACTGCGCGCCCTGGCCCGCGACAACGCGCAGCTGCTGGCGGGCCACCTGTGGGCGCTGCCGTCGGAGCGAGCGCCGGGCGAGGGCCCCGCGGCGGCAGTGGTGGTGCGGCTGCCGGAAGGCACGACCCGCCTGCCCAGGGAGAAGCCGCTGCCCAAGGCGCGGCCGCTCACCAAGTGGGAGCAGTTCGCCCGCCTCAAAGGGATCCGCCCGACGCGCAAGAAGCGCGGCACGCTCGTCTGGGACGAGGCGGCCAAGGAGTGGCGCCGCCGCTGGGGATACCGGCGGGCCGGCGGGGACCCTTCGCGCGACTGGTTGCTCGAGGTGCCCGACTCGGCCGACCCGCTCGAGGACCAGTTCGCCAAGAAGCGCCGCGAGAAGCGCGAGAGGGTCGCGCGCAACGAGCTCAACCGCCTGCGCAACCTGGCACGCGCCGCCCGCGGCGGGGCCTCCTCCGCGGCGGCGGCGGCGGAGCTCCACCCCACCGGCCACCAGAGCCGCAGCGAGCTGGGCCGCGTTTCGGCCCTCGCCCGCGTCTCCACGGCCTCCCGCGGCCGCTTCCAGCCCCGCCTGCCCAAGGAGCCGCCCGGCCCGCCGAGCACCGCGCTGGGCCGCCGGGGCAAGAAGCGCCGCTTCGATCCCGTGCTGGGAGACTTGGAGGGCGAGAAGAAGCGGCAGCTCGAGCTGGTCCGGAGCCTGAACAGCAAAAAGGCGCCCCTGGACCTCACCCGCGCCGTCAACAGGCAGCTCCGTGAGGAGGAGGCCGAGGCTGCTGCGGCCGGACCCAAGGGCAGGAAACGTGGGCAGCGCGGCAAGAGGGGCCGGCGGCAGCAGCAGAAGCCCAGCGGTGGCGGCAAGGGCAGGAAAGGCGGCGGTGGTGGCGGCTCGAAGAGAATGAGGCCTACAGGTGTCAGCGGCAAGAGGAAGAAAAAGTAAGCTGCCTTGTGAGGATGCAGCGGAGTTTGGCAGCTGGACCTGCGGAACATATTTTTATTAAGAATTGGAAGATCTTCAGTAACTACCTTCTCCGCCCTCTGTGCACCCACAAACTTTCTGCCTTATTAAGCAAGTGGATCCTGGGTTTTTTAATACATGCGTACAGATAAATGTTTTTGTACTCTTATTCATCAGTGGCCTTTCAACTTCGCTTTAAGGAACAGGAATGTGAATTTTTTCTCAGAACTGAAAAATAACTGATGGCGATGGAATGTAGGTGGGACCGATGTGAGGCTGATGGTTTTGAAGAGGAACAGTGTGTTTCCTTAAGACATCAATATCATTTGAATAATAATAGTATTGATACATATCTTTATGTAAGAAGAATTTTTAAAATAATTCTGTTCAAGAGATTGATTAAAATCTTATGGAGCAGCTTGTGTTGATTCTTAGTCATTACCATGATTTGAATCCGTCAAATGTGCAGTCGGAACAGGATTGTAATACTAAAATATTTGAAAGGCTGTGTTTCATAGAACAGCTTAATGATAAACATCTCTGATAAACATCTCTGAACAACCATGTGGTCCAGAAATTAGAAATACCACTATTTTAATACAAATAGTTTTTCAAACTGAAAGAATGAGGTATTACATTTCATACATTATTTATTCAATGTACAGAATAGTATGTTAGGGCACTTTCGGCAGAGACTCGTGTAATGGGCATCTAGACCTCATAGATCTAAGTGCTAATGCAGATCTTTGAAGCCACACAGCCCCACTGATCCGCTGTATCTGCATCAGGCAGGGTGTAATTCCAATTAGGGAGGCCTCAATAAGGATTACTGGCAAACCCATTTAATTGGATCTGCCAGCAGGACCAATGGCTGTGATCCAGAACATTGGAAAAGTGCTGAAGGCATGCCTCCTGTGTTCACTACTACCAGGGAATGTGGTTCAGTGGCACACCATAGCATGCTGTTGAAATATGTCCCTTCAAGGCTAAGATCTTTTATTCTCAGTCCTTGGAAGAGTGGCTGCAAAGCTGTGCAGGGCTCAAGACTGTAGTGTAGATGGCCGTGGATCAAAGCTGTCACTGATATCACCCACACCTTCCTTTGTTTGGGATCAGTGAGCCTTGCCATTCCAGACCCACTGATCAAACATGGGAAGGTAAGTACAGAAATGACCTTAGTTTCTAGTAGCAAAAGAGCAACCTTGAATGACCTTAACTGAAATATTAAGATCTTGCAATCCTACTAGTTGTTCTTGAACTCAATTCAAAGATTGCTACTGTTTTGATTTTCTAGGAATCTCTATAATCTTTAATCATAGCTATAACTTTGTGGCTATATGTACATCTCAAAAGTCACAGAAGGAAGTGTTCTGGCTTTGAGTCTGATTTGCATTTTATTAATTACATAAAATAAAACTCAGTTTACAGTTTTAGAATATACAGTATTGTACAGAAAAGTTAGGAGATCAAAAATGTGTGGTCTTTGAATCATGAAACCTTAAATTTCATTAAGAGTGCTTTATGGTGTGAGCGTTGGAAGCAGAAGTAAACCCATTCTATTTGTGTCATGAAGTACAAAGTATAAGGCACTGAAAAAGTTCTTGTCCATTAAGAAATATGCTTGGACACTTTTCTGGAAAATATTCTGTTTGAGAATTGATGCTTAACTAATAAGTACTCATAAGGTTATCTGCTAAAAAATATAACTGAATTCATAAAAGCCTGTCATACAGCAAGCTATTAGCTGCAGTCTTGCCCTCTACTTTGCTAGCAAGCTCTTGAATCCAAGTAATCATTTGTGGATAATTCATTATTCTTTAAGGAACTACAAGATAATTGAGGCATGTTCACACTTGACTTTGTGGGATACTGTAACAATAGCATCTCACTGAAGTTACGTTCAGGGATGGTGGCCAGCGTTTGCGCCACGAGTGCTGGTGCCATCCCCAACTTACCTAAGGGCACTCAAAGTGGAGATAGACCATCCTGGACTGACTGAATCATAGCAATGGACGTGACAGCTTCTGCCACCTGCCTGACCAATTGCCATGCTAATCATAACGCTGCAGCTGCCCTGCCCTCACACAGTGTTTGCACCCAGAAGTGGATGCAAATGGTGCATGGAGCAGAGACCTGATGCCCCTGGTCAAGCTGTGGAGAACGTTTTATTTCTCCACAGATATGGAGGATCAGCGCACTATGGGATGCTTCAGCACATGCCAGGACAGAGGCTGCAGGCCCTCAGTCTTTGTGCAGAACTGGCTATATCCTGTGCTGCTTTGCTTTTCCAGATCACTTTCCAGAGAGGTCTCTGTGGAAAAGTCCTCTTCACTAGAGATGTGCATGAACTGAAATTCAGTGGTTTGATTCAGGTTTGATTTGAACCTTTTTTTAACAATAGGGTGATTGTTCACATGCAAATGATGCAGTCATCCCAGTTTGCTGAAAACCAACTCAAAAGCAATTCCCAGCTCTACCCTCCACTGTCTTTTACATGCCAAAGAAAAAACTCTTGTTTTCCCAAGCTTTTACTAAAAGCTTATGCTTTCAGCAAGTTTGTAAGGATGAAATGTATTTTTAATAAGGATGTACAAAATGTCATTTCAAATGTATTATGAAGTATTCAAAACAATAGAGGATCTCTCAGCTCATCTGGTTGCCCCATGCCTGCTTTTTTGGATCGTTTATGTATTGAAAATGGGTTTTGCTCAGTTGTCGTTCCACGAAAGCATTTTCTTTTGAAGTCACCTTAGATGAAAAAGGGTCATCTAAAAGGTCTTCTGGAAAGTGATGAAACCATCATTGGTGGGGAGAGTATCCAGTCTTCTTGAATTTCATCCCATTGCACACAAACTGCCTTCTGTGCATGTAGTGGAGATTTCCTTGATTCTTCGACACTAGTTCTCATTTCCCATTCAAAGGGAGAAAGCAAGTTGTAACGGTGAATTGCATTAGCAGGGAGCTATACATTTCAGCAGATCATGCAATTTCATGAACACTTTCTTCACACCACCAGTCTAGTATCTCAACCATTTTGTACAGAAGGTCTTCTAGATAGGCTTTTTGGCAATATGGGGATTACAAAAGGAGAAAGCACTTGGAAGATTTAATGTGCTGAGTTTTTTTTAAGGCAGGTAAAGAGCATTCTCTACTGGTGGTATAAAAATAAGCAATGCAATTACTGTATTTCAAATGAATACAAATTTGTCATCTATATCTCCAGTCCTATGGAGGAAATTTGGATCCTATAAAATTTCAATTTGGGTAGCTTTTTAATTTTCCTTTTTAGGATACTGACAGATCGTTGAAAAAAAATCACATTCCTTGATATTACTTTGCTTTGGTTTGGTAAAAGAAAAACAATGTCAAGACAATCCCATTTCTCCAAAACAATATTTCATTGAATCTATCAAAGGCTAAACTAGATATACAATGCTGTTGATATTTTACTGAATTTTCTCTCTGAACTACTTAATAAGCAACTCAGGGTTTCATTTCCCTGGTTAAGACTAAACCTACCCAAAAAAGAATATGCCTTATTAAAACATTGAGGCTACCTTATGAATAGGTATTAGAGATCAGAGTGGAAGCAGGTGGAAAGTTGGGTCCCTCAAGGTTCAGTATTGGGACCAGTACTTTTTAACTTACTCATAAATGGTCTAGAAGCAAAGGTATGTAGTAAGATAGCAAAGTTTGCTGATGATACTAAATTATTCAAGATAGTAAAAAAGAAATTGCAAAGAGCTCCAGTGGGATCTTGGCATTGGATGAATGGGCAGCCAAGTAGTAAATGTGCTTTAATCTTAATAAGTGCAGAGTAATGCACATCAGGGCAAAGAATCCTAATTATGAACTGATGGTGGCTGAGCTTTCTGCAACAGACCAGGAAAGCGATCTTGGGGTTCTGGTGGACAGCTCAATGAAAGTATCAGCCCAGTGCATAAGCAACGACAAAAAAATGCAATTCAGTGCTAGGAATAATTAGGAAGGGAATAGAAGACAAATCAGAAAGTGTCATTTTGCCTCTTTATAAATCCATGGTGAGGCCACATTTGGAATATTGTGTACAATCCTGGTCACCTAGAAAAGGACAACCAAAATGATCAAGGGACTGGAACACCTCCCTTATGAAACCAGACTGCAATGTCTTGGCCTCTTCAACCTTGAAAGACATTTAAGGGAAACCTAGCCGAGTATATAAAATCATCCAATGATATAGAAAAGGTGGATAAATTCTTTCATCACACAAGTCTAGAACCAGGGGGCATTCTATGAAGCTGATGGGTAAGAGAGTCAGATAAGATGAGGGTCATCGGTCTAAAATTTGCCGCCAGAAGAGGTGGCAACAGCAAACAGCCTAGAGATCTTTAAGAAAGGGTTAAGACAAATTCATGGAGGCCAGGTGTATCAATGACTACTAGAAAGGATGCCTAGGTTCATCCTCCAGGATGGGAGACAGGCAGGATATCTCTAAATGCCATTTGCTGGGATTTGAGAGTTGGTGATGGTTTTGCCCTTGTCTTCTGCTTGAGATGCCCATAAGCAGTTGGTGGACCACTATGAGAGACAGGATGCTGGACTAGATAGGCTGTGGTACAATCCAGCAGGGGTTATTTTATGTCCTTATGTTCTAATCACATTGTAGGGAACTTACATTGAGTACATTGTTTCATATCTGTAATAATAAAAGTGGTGGAGGAGGGAACACACAGTGAAGATTTTGTAATAATGTTCCTAGTGCAGAGCTAGTACAATCCATTTTGTTTCCAGTTGCAAGTACTGAATGTATACATCTACAAACATGTAAACTAAAATATTTGTTTCATCCAGGAACACCATACTGTAAAATCTATATTTTTTTTATTTCTTTACAATAAAAGTATAATAGATGACTTGGGATTCAGTTCTGCTGACATAAGTAACTTCCTTGGGGGAAGGGCCATTATAAATAAAAGTTATTATTATTATTGATAAAATCTGTTCAAAGAGATTTAAAAAAAAAATAGAAAAATAATTTACAGAAACTGAAATTTTTATTTATCCTGAAAGCAAATTTCAAAAGGCAAGAACCTCCCTGGAATCAATTGGGAGTGTAAAAACATTAAGCAAACTAAATTATGCCACTTTTAAAACATTCCTTATTTCTATTGTATTTTTATGGACAATCAGATATAACGTATAAGTAAGCTCTATGTTTCAGTTACCTGCCCCAAATCCTATAAAAGCTTAGAAAGCACGTCAGGATGTCCATTTAACAAAGCCCAGCAACTCATTTGTTGAGCCTGAGTGGGGAGTGCTGCATTTTCTCTTATTTCCATATTAGACCATTGTGCCATGGAATAGAAAGTTTTAACAACTTAATGCAGTTTGAATTGTTCACTGTGCCTAAGGATATGTGTTAAATGCTTGCTCCACTTAAATTACTCTGCACCGCCGGTAATTTGACACCATCCAGATTGTTGTTGCAATAGGCAAACTCACCACAGCTGTTTGCCTCTCCTGCACTCAACAAACTTTGCTTTTCCCATCATGCTTTGCTGTTCTAGGTAGCTGGCGCTATGGCAGGCAGACGCAACAGTGTGGTTCATTTGCTGAAACAACTACAGCTGGCATCGTAAGTGTCAACTAGCTTTCCTCCATCCATTCATTGCTCAATAAGCGTCAGTGAGAGAGGCTTCCAAAATACTGTCTTGGCTTCTCACAAAGATTTGATCAGTTCGAAAAGCTTCCCTCCCCCCCCCCACCCCTTACAGCATTACCAGAAATGTTTTCAGGGCCTGTGAAAAATCTTAAGGTCTAAGGTCAACAAAGTGGCTACATTTTGAAACTTAAGTAACAATATAATCACCATAATTTTGCGGTGGAACAGGACAGGGAAGCTTGAGTTTTGTTCCAACATTTGCTTGTTTCAAAAGGTTGTACTGGGCTTTGATTTTGGATGAAAGTTTGCAGGAATGTGCAGGAACTAGAATTTTGTTTGGGGTGAAACAGATTCTGTAGTATTTTATGGTTTGAAATTGCCAAAGATTGAAATATTGTGACCCATCCTGAGACCATCCCGTATAGAGCGGGATAGAAATATAATTGCATAAATACATAAAACAACCTGTACTATAGTAGAATGTATTAATACAGATTACAAACTAATAAAAAACATTTACTAAGATACCATTAAACATATATAGTCAGTGGCAAAAAGGGAGTTTTGAAACAACCCCCTTGAGTTCCCCCAAAATTCCAAATATGCTTTTACAGATCCCATGTGGGTTCACTTATACAGCAACTCATGTCTCTTTATATCTACACCTTCCAATTTCTTCTTTCTCACACATCAGTTCCTCGTCTTATGTCTTTTTATAAAAAGAACCACTGGTTCCTTCAAAGCCACCATATGGCAAACTATAATTTGCAATGCATTCTGATGAATGCAAACCACAATGGAGCCTAATGTGGATATTCAGCTTGTAATGATTACGCAATCTTAACATTTGATATGATTTGGAGGATTGCTGTCCCCGCTGCTAATGCTGCGATTGCAACCGTCCCCCGTGACCTGAGCGCTTAATCGCCCAGGTATTTCTTCACCCAGAGGGTCACTGGTCTATGGAATTTGCTGCCTGTAGAGGTGGTACCAGCTACCAGCCTAAATGGCTTTAAGGAAGGTTTAGACAAATTTATGGATGACAAATGCATCAATGGCTACTAAGTACATCTTTCAGGCTGGGGGGGGGGGGGGACAAGCAGGATGCCCCTAAGGCCATTTGCTGGGATTTGAGAGCAGGTCTCTGCTTGAGATGCCCATGGGCAATTGGTGGCCCACTATGTGAGACAGGATGCTGGACTAGATGGACTGTGGCCTGATTGAGCAGGGCTCCTCTTATGTTCTTATACAAATTGCATATTCCCAAAGATAGGAAGGTGTTCACCTGGGTGCAATTTAATGTACTGCCCTCAGCTTTCCTTCAGAGTAGATTCAAAGGTATCCCCTACTCTGAACATATCTGCCCATGAGGACTCAACCAGGTAGAGTCTTTTCTACCAAGAGGCTCACACAGTTCTTATCACTCCCATCGTGTCCCAAACTCTAACAATAGGGGAGGACCTTTGTTTGAATTGCCTATTCCAAGGCAGCCAGAACACCTGCCCTGTGGCGAAGTTCTGCCTGACAGCAGTCAAACTGAGAACCAGTGTAACTGCGGGCAGTAGATAGGATAATAGGAAAACAAGAATCACGCTCTTCTATCTCAAACTTTAAATTCTAAAATGGAAAAAACACCTTCAAATTTCCCCATCATAATTTTAAATTTAATTTTTTTATTATTTTAACACTTACATGGTAAAACATTTCTAAAGATATGTATATGTTTGATATGGTGAACTGAAATAATAATGTATTTTTATTTTCTGATTTTGGTCTGTGACCATAAATAAATTCAATTCAATTCAACTTACGTTCTTATGCCATCAGGACCAAACAGTATGGCAAAACAGAAGAAACCGTGGGGATTAGTATCCATTTGGAAAGACAGATGTAGCTACTATTATGCTAGAATGTAGCAGTTGCATCTTAATCCATGTTGAACTCACACCTAAGTAAATGCTCTAAGAGAGCATTGCAGATTTAGAACTGAATGCTCTGTAAAGAAATCTCTGATGTGTTGATTTTCTGGAAGAAAAAAAAATGTAGATCTGAGCAAACATGCAAGGTTTTATCTATGAGCTTCAGAAGTAACAGAGTTGTGGATTTCAGCTTGTTTGTTTACAGCTAATTCTCCTAAATGGGTGTACCAATTAGGCTGCCTCCAGAGGGCAGCTGGATATCATGGTAGGAAGAAATAATATGGGGTCATACTCCCTCGCCATTATTGCTTCCTGCCTAGACAGCGCTGGGGCCAGCTATGACTCTGCACATTTTTGTGAAGCTCAACCCAGGTGTCACCATTGAATTCCAGATGTGTGCTTCACTACCACAGCACATGTATGGTCAGCCATTTTGGCCTCCAGGCATGCACACTGGAAAGAGCTGAGGATGGCAGTCCCATCCAGAAGGTAAGGTAAAGGACTAGCCTAAAAAGCACTATTGTTGGAAAACCTGTGGCCAGTGCTAGGTTTTCCTGTAACGGTATTTTGAGCTTTGTAGGGTGGGGAAGTGGGGCTATGGTAGGATTGCATATGATACATGAAGCAAGCCCACCATAGCACCACCATAATGGCAATATGTTCGCCTGGTCTGGAAAGGGCCTTAGTATAAACCTGTATTGTACATTTCCCTAAGGAAAACCCACTTTTGGCCACGAGATGGCAGCATGCATTTGTTAATAAATGGCTGGACCAGGCCCAATTGCCCTATGATGAAGTTAGGAGTTGCTTGTTTTAATACATACTGTTATTGTCTTAATAATGTTTGTTTTAAAATGTTGTTACCCACTTGGACACCTTTGGGTATAGGGCTGGATCAATCAATCAATCTCTAATGGTGTTAATAGATGATCTAGCAGTGTTTTGCAAGATAAACAGTCTCCCCTTTATCCTTTCTTTAGATGTATGTGTCCTGCTCATTCTCACACTTACTCTCAAGGTAAGGCTATCCCTATTTTAAACATACAATTCAGGGTTGTCTCTAAGAGTGCCTGAAGAATTTCATGAAATCTTCCTCGAGGCCCTGATCAAACCTTGGCCATGATCACACCAGTAGTTCAAGATGTCTTCTAGCTGTTTTCTCTTCACATTGCTCACATTTTTCCCCCCTGGGATCGTCTTGGGGCAGGTTGCACTTCCTCAAGCCAACTTCTCTGGAGTCCACTTTCACACAGGAATCTGTGTTGGGTGGGCAATCTGTTTTCTGTTGTCACGTGTAAGCAGGGAACCAGGCTAGAGGGGCTGAACTGTGAGGGGGTGGGTGGATCCAGCCTTCCATCCTGTTCAATACCCTTCCATCCTGCCCCCCTCCCATTCCTCTTTTTTCCAATTGCACGTCTGGGGACTCTGACCATCATTTAAAAATATATATATAAATCTATTTTGTGCTAGACTGATAATGCAATAGATCATATTTCTTTAATGGCTCTTTAGTGGTTTTGCATAAAACAGGGAAGGATTTAAAAATAAATGGCCAGAAAAGGACTGTTAGGAGGGGGAATGAGGGAAGAGTGGAGCAAGAGTATCAATGATGCAATTCTAAGGATAATGTATCTTCCATTTTCCTTCAGCAATGTAGTGAAAGTGCTTTAGCAGCTTGAGGGGAAATGGCAGATTACAGCCTCTCATTTTTCCACAGGAAGGGCTGCAGAGGTGGACGTGTATGCTGGTTGGGATATGCCTCCGCTGCATGTTTTGGGGCACAATCTCCTTACCCCAACAGTGCCCTGTGTTAGCATCAAGTTTGCCATCAGCACTACACAACCCCAACACACCCTGTTGCCACTATTGATTGACAGAACTTTTATCCTTGGAATGCAGGTGGTGTTGATGCAGTCATAGGGGTGGAGAACTAAAGAGCTGTGTAAAGGAGATTCAGGGAGGTAACATAAACGGTGTGAGCATAGCAGCCTAGGCTGAGGACAATCTGAGGACTGGGTGTGAACAGGATTAGGATGGCTTCAGTTCAGTTTCTTAATGGGATGGACTGTTTCAGCAAGGTGTGATCACTGGCCTTGTATTTACCCACATGGACCTTTTCTAACCCTGGCTTAACGTGTGAACTGCATTTTTGTTGTTGCGGCTTTCCACTTTCATGTGGTCTCAAAAACCTAAAGAAGGAAATGGCTACAGCTTAGTAATGGAGTATCTGCATTACACAATAAAGACCCCGGATCTCAATCCTGGCGTCTATCTCAAAGAAGGCAACGACAAACCACTTCTACACCGTTGCCAAGAATAACAATGCCTGTACCTGAATTTAAGGATTCAGGTGCAATGAGGATAGAAAGGGGAACTTTTGGCTCTCCAGAAGTTGTTGGACAAAAGCTCCAACCAACTCTGAACAAGCTAGAGTTGATAAAAACTGGAGGTTTTTTTTAAATGTGGCCATGGGTGGTGGTGGTTGGATACCACTGAGTCATGGCCAACTCCTAGTTGACTGAATAGACATCTGTGTCAGGGGGTGCATTAGCCTTGCCCAACACCTTGCACCCTCAAGTACTGATTCACTTGTAAATGGATCGCCAAGCTATAGCCACATGTAGGCAGGCAAAAAAATCCTCCACACACACACTCAAGATTCTCCCTTTTTCTGCTGTGACTCTTTTAAAAAAGAAAGGGCTTTCTCTTGTCAGCTAGAGTACTTCAGACTTCCTCCTTTTACTTTTAAAGGCACAGTACTTATTTACTTAGTTTTAGCAATAATGTCTTCACTGACAGATTTCAGTCAGACACTTATCAACTGGAATAAACAAATATTCTTTTATTGGTTACAACTTCTTTAGAGATAACAGGCTTAAGATTACGATCACTGTATATGACAACACTTTCACTTCTTTAACACTTTAGCAACAATCAGGACCCTACTACCCAGCTCCCATGCAGGCAACCTTAGAGCCCAGTTCCTTCCTGCCCCACCCCGTGAGATAACTCAGGCAAATAACCTTTTTACTCTGCTTTCAAGACCTTTTATAGAGTCTAGCACGACAACCTCCTGCTCCGATTGGCTCAGACTCTGGGCTTAGCCCCTCCTTTCGGAATACAGCAAGCCACGGCAAACTCTAAACATTATCTAACGTACATTTAAACACTAACTAACCTACTTTGCCCCCTGGTCATCACAACACCTCTATGCAGTTTTCATGGCAGAGATTAAGACCTGGTTTGCCACTGCCTATTTCCAGGGACAGGCTGGGAATGGAACCAGCAATCCTATTTTGCAGGCATTTTGCTCTACTACTGAGCTACAACCACTCCCTCTTCCCTCCTTTTTCAATTCACTTGTAGATCTTCCTGTGAGGTTCTAAGCAGAGCAAAAGGTAGTATTCCACATAATAAATCTGAAAAGCAGATTGAAATACAGGCAACTTGTATCAGTTAGCTAGACTCAACTGAAAAGGGTCTCTCACCTCACCTGATATTTTGTCTCTGGGATGGACAAGGAATCCTGGCCACTTTTGGACTGGAGTGGCCTGGTCACACCTACCAAGCTGCCACCCCACCGCCTCCACCGAACCTTCTAGAAGGTGATTCTCAATGGGAGAGGCTTGTGCAGTACAGGAGCAGGGCAGGGGAGCAACCTGGCACAGAGGTGGGGGGTTAGTGCAGGGGACACAGGAGAGCAACTTGCTGTGACAGGGGAACGGGGGAATGATTAATCACAGTGGGGTGTTAGGTGAGATGACTCAGCATGGCAGGGGGAGACTCAGTGTGGCAGAGGGTGGGGGGACAACTTGGCACAGGGAACAATCGGAGCAGCAGAACAGTGGCAGCCATAGCTTACCAGTTACTAGGCGGCTGTGGCAGCAGCACAGATGGGGGGCCTCCCTGCTCCCCTGAGGGTCAGATTTCTTTTCCTTCACCTGGGTCCGTTCAGACTCAGTGCTGAGATATTCCCCATAGCAGATAGTCCCAATTTGGGAAGGAAAGTTTCCAGAAAAACCACATAGAGACTTTCACATCTAACCCCTCTGGACCCAGACCTAGGTGTTAACTGTCTGCTTGCAATTAATCCCATGGAAATCAGCTAAAGGACAGTCAGAGTATAGCTGGGAAAGTGTCAGGAACTCTATGGAAACTTTTCTGAGCTAGCTAAAGAAAGGCAAGGATTTCCATCTAGTAGCAACATTAAATTTTGGCACTGCTGTATTAGGTTAAACTGAAAATTTACAACTGATAAACTCTATCACAATTGCAAATAATACAGAAAAGTGAGTATGCAAGTGTTATACTGAACAAATAGCAGAATGACTTTCTCTTGTAACTCCTCTCAAAGGCACATTCTGTTTTTCACGAGCATGTTTGCTGCAAGAGAAACAATCTAATCATCCAAGTTCAATAAAGTCTTTAACAAAAGCTTTGCTTTGTCCAATAATGTGACAGCAGGAGACCTATCATTCCATCAAAAGGAAATAGTGTAAGTGGCTTGGACGTGTCTTCAAGTTGTCAAATTAATTACAGAAATGACAACAGGCTCAGACATTAGGGGAAATCAACCATGAATAGGGCTGATGAGAGCAGGAGAAAAAGCAGCCAAGGGTAGTAGTCTTAAGTGTGAATGGAAAGCAAAAAAGATTTTTTTAAAAAATATATTTATGTGCTTAATTATTTGGGTCATCACTTTAGTGCAGACTGGAGTATTTGCATGGCTCTGAATTCAACACTACATATGTAAATCACGTACCAGACAAAAGGAGTCGTTTGTTCTTTGACTGGGGTAAGAAGGGCAGGATTTGACTTTCTTTCTGATGTAAGTGCTAGTAATAAAACTTTCCCCCTCCTCTCTGTCTTCTTCTGTGTGTTGAATTCTAGAGGAAATCAAAGTTCATCCTTGGTTTCTTTCTCCCTCAGTTACAAGAGGTCTGTTGTTTTCCCGTAAAGGACATTGTAAATCCTGTCATAGAAAAAACTCTCCTAGGTTCACAGAAGAAGAACTGTAGAGAGGAGCCTATGAAATTCTGGAAGAAAGCCTAACTATGACCTGCTGGTTTGAGAGACAGGCAGGATGCCTCTAAAGGCCATTTGCAGGGAGTCTAGTGAAGGTTTTCCCCTCATCTTCTGCTAGAGAAAACCCAGAAGCAACTGGAGTGCCATGTGATACAAAGGATGCTGGACTAGATGGGCTGTGGCCTGATCCAGAAGGCCTCCTCTTATGCTCTTTTAAAGGATGAATTTTGAAGTTCTTTAAAGATCCTTCATGCTTCTCTGGTAATAGACTGCAAGAACTGACCCTGGAATTGTGGTATATATATGTGCCCTGGTTGAGGCCATTTCCAGGACCAGATCACTTTTAGGAGGGCTTCATCACAACCTATAGATGTGATTTTTAGTTCCATTACAGAGTATCTTTTTTAACTTGAACGTTCTTATTGCAAGATTGCTTGTTTATTCCACTATATTTGGAAATTCCAGAATACCCATGCTTTATTCCAAAAAAATCAAATATAGCAGAATAAGTGAGCTACATTTGGATGCAGCCTAAATAAATCATAACCTCTTTGCCTACCTTTTGCTTCAGCAAAATCAATTTATATCATTTTGTTTTATAAATATGGACAGATGTTGCTAATAGAGTTTAGGAATTGCGCTCCAAAACTGTGAGGATCAAGCAAAACATTTTTATGGCATTTAGGTCCCATTCTTCTTTCAAAGAGTTTAAAGTAGTGAATGCCAGTTCTCTCTGACTTCATTCTTATAACAACTCTATGGGCACATCCCCATGGAAGCTGGTTGTTCGCTTGTGACATGTGTCATAAAAATCCACGCTGTAACTCACAATAAAGCGTCCCCATGTGGTTTAGGGTAACGCAGATTCAAATCGTACATGCCTGTCCCCATGGAAGCTGCAGTGTGAACCCACATCTTTTTCTCCCCACCCACCCTCTCCCCTGATAGGAAGCTGGGTTGATGTCACCATAACCTGTCCCGCCTGCTGCAGTGATGGCAGGCAAACAGCTGCAGCAATGACAGGCAAACACCACAGTTGTGCCTCCATGAACACAAAGATCATTCCTTTCCTTGACTGCCACAGTTAAAAGCATAACCAAAAGTTAGTTAAAAGCATAACTAAAAGCAGATCATTCCCTTCCTTGGCTACCACAAATTAGCGGAGGTACGCACATGGGCATGACAGTGGGCACCCCCCATTCGCAACCGGATCAAAATTTCCTCCCAATTCAGGTCGACTTGTCTCAATCACTTTCAGATCAATCAGTCCTGAAGGAGGGAAAAGCCTTTTAATTTCACTACTATTATGTGGCTAACAGTCAACAGATTGCCAGGATCTGATCACAGAACGCACGGCAGGAACAGGGAGCAGAGGCAAAACCATGCCCACTAATACTGCGGCCACCAAGCTCCACCCCAAATAACCTGGGAGCGTCCGCCTGACCCCAGGACAATACATTCTAGCCCTTTATTTTGGATGTAGTACACTTGTTAAGTGGGGCAGAAAGCTCTTTTCTGCCCGGTATGAATAAACATCGGATAGGAAGACTGGCAGAAGTCAGTCATTTTCTGTCCAACCATAATTGTGCTAAGCACCAATCAACTTCACAGCTGGATAAGTAGTTTGGTCCTCTGAACATTAAACCACACTTGCTGTTGTGGTGATATTGTGGCTGCTCATGAAAAAGCTATAGCAGACACAATGCATGAGGCTCCCACAATTCCAGGAGAATTCTATTCCCTGTTTTGGGGTGGATGACTTAATAATGAAAACTGGAATAAAGGAAATTAAGAAGTCCCACCACCTTGAAGTTCAAGACCATTTAAGAGGAGTATGTTGGAAATATGAAATATCCGCCTTCAAGCATCCTTAATTTGATGTATAATCTCTGTTATAGGTATTGGACATGCTACTTTGAGGAAAACTGACTATGCTTTTGAGGTAAACTTATGGACGCAAGTCTCTTTGTTTAAAAATGTTCCTTATCAAATGTAATAATAATAAGAAAAAGTGGCTTTTCTACCCCACTTTTTTCATCCATTTAAAGGGACTCGAAGTGGCTGACAAAGCTTTCTATTCTTCACAATAGAACACGGTGAGGTAGGTGAGGCTGTGAGAGCTCAGAAGAGAGTTGTGACTAGCCCAAGGTCACCCAGCTGGATTTGTGGAGGAGTGCAGAATCAAACCCAGTGTTCCCAGATAAGAGTCCAGCTCCAAAACCACTAGACCAAACTGGCCGCTGAAGGAGTTTCTTTTCACCACACCTTCCTGTTTTTTTAATTATAAAGTGGTGTACAATATTTTAACAACTATATGGTGCATCCTGGACAAACATTAGATTGAACTGAATGAACTCATTCAATTCCTCTCTCCATTTTTCTATTTGCCATGTACTCAGAACCTCTAACCAATCAAATTAGACATAAACAAAAAATCATTGAGTTTGAACTGGGTAAAACAAAGACCATTTATGCTGATGATTTTCTCCTGTTAACCCAAGATCCAACCCAAATTTTACCCAAACGTTAAAAAGGGTAGGACACATTTCATATTATATAATGGGTGTTTTTCCACTGCGCTCCTTTAATCTGGATCTAAGAAGATCCAGATCTAAGGAATGGGTACATTCCTTAATCCAGATCTAGTAGATCCAGATTAAGGGAAGTACCCAATGTCTTTCCATGGGTGGTCTAGCACCCAATAGCAATGGATGCTAGCCTCCCTGCCGTGGAAACACCGGAGCACCCATTTGGAAATCCGGATCTACCCATGAGGGGTTTGCTTGTCACCCCAGGTGTTTGGGGGGTCAGGGGGTGCAATCTCCAAAGTGGCTTCGAAGTCATTTCGAAGCCACTTCAGAGTCACTTCAAAGTCTGTGCAAAACAGCACAGAATTCAAAGATACTCCAGAGCTATTTTGCACAGACTTTGAAGTGACTTCGAAATTACTTCAAAGCTTTGGTTTTGGGGCTCCCTCCCCCCATGGGTGCCCCCTCCCCCTAGCCTCCTCTAGACCCCATTGCCCATTTCCAGTGGAAACAGGCTTCCTTTAATCCAGATTTTCTGCCTGAAGACCCCATTGTAGACCCCATTAATGAGGTCTACAGAAAATCCGGATTAAAGGCCAGAAAGTACCCATTTGATCCGGATTTCCCCAGCGGCAGTCAAAACAATTGGGTCCCCAATGGGTGCCATGGTGGAAATGGGATCATCCGGCTCAAACCCAAATGGGTCCTTAATGGAAAAATGGGTAAAATGGGTGCAAAAATGGGTACTTTCTGACAGTGGAAAAACACCCTAAGTCTAAAATTCAGTCTAGAAAAAATCAGTTACTGCATATTTCAATAGTTTGAAATATGTATGACAAACAGTTTGAAATTTATGGACAGTTTCAAAATATCCTCCTGTAGACTGATAGACCTCAACTGTATGGCAATAGGTAAAAAGAAAATTGTTCCACTTGGAAGGGAACAATCTGGACCACTTTAGGTAGAAGAGCTGCCACTAAAATGAAACTATTGGGTGTTTTCCACCGCGCTCCTTTAATCCGGATCTAAGAAGATCCGGATCTAGGGAATGGGTACTTCCCTTAATCTGGATCTACCCAATGTGTTTCCATGGGTAGTCTAGCACCCAATAGCAATGGGTGCTAGACTCCCTGCCATGGAAACACCGGAGCACCCATTTGGAAATCCGGATCTACCCATGAGGGGTCTGCCTGTTACCCCAGGTGTTTGGGGGACAAGGAATGCAATCTCTGAAGCGGCTCCGAAGTCATTTCAAAGTCACTTCAAAGTCTGTGTAAAATAACTCTGGAGCATCTTTGAAGTCTGTGCTGAATCTTTGGAGTCACTTCGGAGTCACTTCAGAGTCACTTTGAAGTTCACTCCGAAGATCAGCACAGACTTCAAAGACGCTCCGGAGCTATTTTGCACAGACTTCGAAGTGACTTCGAAATGACTTCGAAGCTTAGGTTTTGGGGCTCCCCCCCCCCCAGGTTGCCCCTCCCCTAGCCTCCTCTAGACCCCATTGCCAAACTAACGTGGAAACAGGCTCCCTTTAATCCAGATTTTCTGGCTGTAGACCCCATTGTAGACCCCATTAATGGTGGTCTACAGAAAATCTGGATTAAAGGCCAAAAAGTACCCATATGATCTGGATTTCCCAAGGCACAGTGGAAACAAATGTGTCCCTAATGGGTGCCTTGGTGGAAATGGGGTCATCTGGCTTTCACCCAAATGGGTCCTTAATGGGTGTTAAAATAGATACTAAATGACCGTGGAAAAAACCCATTATCTATATTTCTATTCCTATGCCAGACTATTTTACTCTAAATCCCTACATAATTGCTTAAGGAGATGGGGGAGATTTCTTTCAGAATTTGCTTTTCAGGAAAAGGCTGGGGTTACCCTTCGCATAACAAATACTATGATGCCTTCAAATTTGACATTTTTTACCATCCAATTGTGAATCCAGAAAATGGCAGTTTTCAGAATTGCTAGCTTTCCTGGTATTTGAAACTTCAAAGAAAAAAAGCGAACTTTACAATCCAGAGCTAAGAAATATTTAACTGCATTGGAAACAAAGGGAAAAGTAAATGTCTCCTTTTCTCTTCCCTACAAATTGCTCAGTTACAACTTACTTTAGAGGGGATGATTGGGAGAAGCAATATGTTTAGACTTAAAGAATTTTACTCAGTTAAAATACAAGATAATTGTCAGAAACTGGAAAGAACAGCAGTCAAGATCATTTCCTAGACTGAAAATAATTTTTCCTTGTTATACTGTATATAAAAAGTTATATACAGTATAACAACTTTTCTCATGTATTCACTGTTCCTTAACTTTTCTAGATGGCTGTTTCCAATATCCGGTATGGAGAAGGAGTTACTAAAGAAGTGGGCATGGTAAGAAATAGTTTATGCATTCAACAGAACACTTTCTCAAAGATTGGCCACAGGTACAGGAGAGGCAGAGGGTCAAGAAATCTCAGGAATGATCGAAAATGGCTTCCTGGAAACATCATAGGATAGGAATGAAAGTCCTTGTCCTTCAGAAGTTCAGCGCTGTCTCTGAGGGCTCTTTGAAGACAGGGGCCAAGCCTGGAGGGAGTAGGCTGTCCAAGTGTACACATTCCTGTCCTGTTTTGGAGCAAACCATCTCAGCATGGAACAGATTGCTTGTTCTGGGATACCCCATTAGCACCATATGATTCAAGATCAGGTCTCCCCAGGCCTTCACAACAATGGAACAACTCAGCCTGTGCCTGTCTCTTCAGCCAGCAGTGATGTCAGGAATGGTCTTCTTAGAAGCAGGAATCCACTCACACAATAAACACATAGCAAACACTTGGAGTAGGCAAGAATGTGAAGTGGTGACACTGGAAGGGGATACCTGCTCTTATACACCAAAGTATGTCCCAAGATATGGGACCAGATGTTTGGGAGGAAACCAAGGGTGTTTTTCTACTGCAGCCCTTACATCCAGATCTAAGAAGACCCGGATCTAAGGAATGGGTACATTCCTTAATCCAGATCTAGTAGATCCGGATTAAGGGAAGCACCCAATGTGTTTCCACAGGAGGTGTAGCACCCATTGCTAACTGTCAGAAACTGGAAAGAACATTGCTAACACCCCTGCTGTGGAAACAGCTTTGCACCCATGTGGGGAATCCGGATAGACTCCCAAGGGGTCGGTCCGTTATGCCAGATGTTTCGGGGGGCAGGGGGGTGCAGTCTTCGAAGCCACTTCGAATGGACTTCGAAGTCATGTCGAAGTCTGTGCAAAATAGCTCCGGAGTGCCTTTGAAGTCTGTGCTGATCTTCGGAGTGAACTTCGAAATGAGTCACTTCACAGTCACTCCGAAGTTCACTCCGAAGATCAGCACAGACTTCAAAGGCACTCTGGAGCTATTTTGCACAGACTTCGAAATGACTTTGAAATGACTTTGAAGTGGCTTTGGAGCCTAGGTTTAGGGGGGGCCCAATGGGTGCATCCCCTCCCCCTAGCCTCCTTTGGACCCCACTGCCTGTTTCCAGTGGAAACAGGCTCCCTTTAATCCGGATTTTCTGGCAGAAGACCAGAAAATCCGGATTAAAGGCCAAAATGTACACATTAGATCCAGATTTCCCCCACGGCAGTGGAAACAATCGGGTCCCAAATGGGTGCCGTAGTGGAAATGGGATCATCCAGCTCACACCCAAATGGGTCCTAAATGGGTGCAAAAATGGGTACTTTTTGACAGTGGAAAAACACCCCAAGTAAACAAAAGAACAGTAGAGAACAGAAGGACCTGACATGCTATGGTCTATGGGTTCAGAAAGACAGTGACACTGTCCTGCCTCAATCCCATTGCATAAGAGGTGCCAATCACCACATTGCCCTGCCCTGTACATCACCATATGATTTTTTTTCTGGTCTGGCACCAAGAGTCCATTTATGGCTAAGAGAAAGAAGTCTTCTTCCTCACCTGTGTGACCTAGCAGCTCTCTGTGAATCCTGGCCTTGCCTATAAGCATCCTGTGTTTGTTCACAGATGGATTTGTAAAATAAACCAATCACTGCCTACAGACTTCAGGGAAATTTAGTTAGCCATTCTTCAGTTTTGGTATAGCACATCTTGCTTGAGGATAGGGGTCAAGTTAGTATTTTTAAAGGGAGCTCATGTCATCAAAAATTTTAGATGAGTTAATACTTCTGTATTTCAAAATATTATTGTGTTGAGCTTATCTGAAATCTGAATCAATCACATATTCATTGTGTGTGCTTTTTTTCTTTTGAAATATATACTGTTGTTGTTTTAATATATGTCTGATTTTAAATATTGTTACCCGCCCTGAGACTTCGGGTATAGGGTGGGATAGAAATACGAATAATAAATAATAAAAGACTTGTAAACATTCAGGCATCCCAGGACAGGTAATGAGGGGCTTCGTATTAATATTGTAGCTGTCTCATGCGGGGCATGGACTCTATTAGCTTAAGTAGTATATTCCTGTCACAAACTGATGGGATTAAGCTGTCCTCTGGCAAAAACAATTAAACAACTGGATGTTTTTTAAGTGGAAAGCAGACAATGTCTAAGAGTAGAGTTGACCGATTAAGGAAGAGTGAGGGACTGTACTCACCACATCCTCTAGCAGCCAAGATGGATGCTGGTCTATAATCTTGCTGTGTGCCTGGGTTATAAAAATACATATCATAACAGGGGGGGAAATCTCAGTAAACAGCCAGATTACAAGTCAGTAAATAGTGAAAATTTAGAATTAAAAAGGTTCTATTCTTTTTGTTGTCATTGTTACTAGTCGTGTGTTTAGATTTTGGTTTTTTTACCTTCACTCTTTCTTTATTTTTTCTTTCATCCTGTAGGATCTGCAGAATTTAGGTGTTAAAAAAGTTTGTGTAATGACAGACAAGAATCTTTGTCAGCTTCCTCCTGTGAAGGCAGTATTGGATTCTCTAACAAAAAATGGAATAAACTTCCAGCTATATGATGGAGTCAGAATAGAGCCATCAGACCAGAGGTACTTATTCTTTCCTAACTTCATAATCAGTTGCCTGTAAATGAAAGCCTGTGAACAGTGAGATTAAACAACAATAAGACTGGAAGCCTCACATTTGCACACTATCATCTGTGTGCTAGTGCCTTAATCCACATTAAATGCTAAAAAAATACATTCCCAAAATGCTTTCTCTGGTGTTTCATGTGGATCAAAGCTAGGATAAAAACATTAGCATCTGCATGCTACCATCTCTAGGGATCTTTTTCCACTGTCACTAGAAGTATCCATTAAGTACCCATTAATGGATACTTAATGGGTACTTCTAGTGACAGTGGAAAAACACCCTAGGAGTGCTTCTGGGTAAAACCCACATACCTACGGCATTCCCTATGCCATGCTGATTGCAGCTCCAAAAGACACAGTGTAACGCTGTTATGGGAAATCCAGCAATGACCCCAAAGCCTTAGTCACACCTTTAGTTGAAGATGATTTCAGGTCATCCTCAGGTTGCGCTCCTCACATTATTTTTATTCAATTCATTTTACAAGCTGGCCTACCCCCATTAGATCATTCAGTTAGTGAATTTAGGATTGGATTCTGTTTTTGTAGAAGAAATGTAGTGAAGGTGTAAGTTTATTAACATTAATAAGGTAATAATAGAAGTATTGTTATGTGAATAGAATAGATTATAATTTAGTAAATGTTAATATAATAGTAATTCAGGGCCTAGATTTTGCCTTGTGTAGAAATATAGCGAAGAGGGAAGTTTATCAATAGTTATGACGGTAAAAATACAAATTTATCATGTGAATAGTATAGATTATTGTTTAGGAAATGTTAATATAACAAAAAGAGGATAAAAGAATGATGTCTTTGTAATAATTATGCATGAAGAAGGTGGTTAATGAAAATTGGTTTGGTGAAGCTTATAAGGTTAGCTGAAAAACAGAAAGAGGAACACAGAGTGCAGATGAAGAAGAAAATGGAAGAGAAGATGTTTGAAAAACAAGGAAGTCACCCCAAAACACTAAGAAGAAGGATTGACACTATTAGATGTCAATGGCCTATGGTGTTGTGTGTGTTTTTTTAGATTATTAATGAAAATACTTTAATAAAAAATTCTATATATATAAAAAGATAGGTCCCCAGCAAGCCAATCTGATATGCCGCTCACCAGCCTTGCAGGTATGCCAAGGCTTGCAACTGGCATCTGGCAGGGCATAGCAAGAGGCAGTCATGGGAGATGTTTCCTACCATCCAAGCTTTCCTAAACCTAGTGTATTATTAGAGGCTGTTGAAGGAGGGTGAAATAATACAGATCTCTTTTCTTCCCCCAAGTTTCATGGATGCCATCACATTCGCTAAAAAAGGGAAGTTTGATTCCTACGTTGCTGTAGGTGGAGGATCAGTCATAGACACTTGTAAAGCTGCTGATCTGTATGCATCCAGTCCAGAGTCAGACTTTTTAGATTATGTCAATGCTCCCATTGGAAAAGGCAAGCCTGTTAAAGTCATTCTCAAACCACTGGTTGCAGGTAAGGAACTCAGATGTTTTTCCCTGTGATAGCTTTCAATAACAAGCTCCCATGTTTGTTCACTGGAAGTGGCTGTAGCTCAGTGGTAGAGCAAAGTGTCTGAAGAGCAGAGGGTTGGTGGTTCAATCCCCAACCTCTCCTGAGAAGCAGACAATGACAAACCAATTCTGTATCACCACTAAGAAAACTGCATAAAAGCGCCCATGCAATCAACCAGCACAAGTCAGTGGTCCCCAATACAACAACAACAACAAATTCATTCACTATAATCAGAAAGATAAACTGGGTTACCAAGCAGCATATGATATTTGGCAGTGGAAATCAAATTTTAAAAGGAACAAAAAGAAACAAAAATCGTGTAGCTGCTAGATCAACTCTGTTGCAATGTCAAAGGGACGTTTCCCATCTTTGCATGGTCTGTTAAACTGTAGTGTGTTATGACTAAGAAAAGGACTCCTTTTTGTACATATAGTAGCTGCTATTAAGAACATGTTTGAGAAATGTTTCCCAACATAATGGAAACAATTTAGGAACCGCATTTCACCACTAACTAATGATACGGATTCTTCTGACTCCTCAGCTATTTAGGAAAATATATTTAACCACTTATTAAAAGTATAGAGTGTGAGACCCTGTATTAGTGATAATATTACACTTAATTATTTTGTTATCATTACTGCTGCTTATTATTGCTTGATGATACTACTATATGGTTATAGAGAGTTCGTTTGTGCATAAGTTTGACTGTTAAGGTGCATAGGTGATAGTCTGCTAATCCTGAGGTTTAAGAATTTATAGCAGGAGTTGCCAACTATTTTTGGCCTGTCAGTGCATTTGAAATCATGATTGCAAGCAAGAACCACCCCTTTGGGTTGTTTTCCCCTTTACACAATAAGCAGTATAAGGAGGTACTCAGAAAGTCTCTGGGCATGAGGGAAACCCCTGGGTGACCCATTCCGTCCTTGAATACTGGAGTTGGCAGTTCCTGATTTACAGTGCAATATGCTGAGCTCATTTGAGAGGAAATGGGGCATGATTAATAAATTGCAGTGATGTGAATAAATTCCCACATTTCACTGTCAGATCAGGAAAGTCTGTTCAGTCTAAGCAATAGAATGAAGCCGACACAAAGAGCCTGTAGTTCTCCTTGTGTTACCAACTCTCAATTGCCATCATCTCTAGCCACTGTGATCAGTGGTCAGATCAGGGATAATGGGAATTATGATTCAACATTATTTGAATCAGGAACGCCTGGGAAAATGCAGACAGCACTTAGCACCATACCGATTTGGCATATTTTTGTATCGATTTCCCTTCCCTAGTCCAGTTCTGATTCATTTTGGATTGGAATCAGGTATGGAGCAATGAAGCACACTTCAGGAATCCATATGACATCATTTCCCCACTGTTCCACTACCTCCGAGTAATCCCTGATCTAGAGTGCAGTAGATACATAATCACTTACCTTTATAACTGGCTTAATATTTCAGGGGACCTTCTGGCAGCCATTTTCTCCCAGAATTCATTCTCAGAAAAATCCTATGTGATGAAGTAGCAGCATTCTGATGGGATCTCCAGAAATAATTAAATACCTAGCCTTTCTATCTCCTCCCAGTTCTCACTGTTACACACCTTTGCTGTCTAGGGCGTTATGAGCTGATTATGCTATTATGTGTGTATTAATGCTTTTATTTCATTATTTTCTAAAGTTCCTACAACTGCTGGTACCGGAAGTGAAACCACTGGGGTTGCAATTTTTGATTACAAAGAACTAAAAGTAAAAACCGGTAAGGATTGAAGATGCAAATATTAAATTTATGTTTCATTGGAATTTTTTTTTATTTGACACTTCTTTGACTCTTGTTCATTCTCAAGAAGACTTGGAGTCCTGTGGGACAACATTCTCTTATGCATTATAGTGACATGCACATATGATATTGAAAGCTATGGATGAAAGACAGAGGTAAATAACAATGCCTTCAGTGCAAGGTATGTGTATGCTCCTGTTGTTTGCATTTGGGATTAATAGAAGGCTGTCTTAGGTAAGATGGGCTTTTTAGCATAGAAAGGACCATGCACTTGTATGCACATTGTCACATACAGTGAACTTATATGAATATAGAAGTACTTCATGGAAAGTGAAATGAATTTGATCAAATCATGAAGCCTCCAGATTTGTACTGCATACATTCTCAAATTTAGAAAACTTTGAAGTAGATTTGGACATTCCAACTGAAGAACCCTTTACTAAGGGTCTTTCTGCACTTGCCTGACAGTGGTCTGGATCAGTTGGTCTGGATCAAGCAATCTGCTCCAAAGTAGAGACAGATTGCTGTAGACCAGAACAAACACATCCATACTGGGACAGCTGTTCTGGTCTAGCCCTCCCCTTCTAGATCTGGACTACCAGTCGCTCTTCCACGAAGGCCAAGGGTGCTAAATGGAACACTTAGCAGACTCTGCACTAGGAGTAAAGAGGTAAGGTAAGCATTGAGTTCAGCCACCTCTCCCTCTTGGACAGCCTTTTTCAAAGTCAGCAAAGGGTGGGACTGCAAATTTCTTGGTGAACTGATCTTCAATCTTTTTTCACTTCCATATCCCTTGGCAGCCCACTTCCATAAATTCTACCCCTCATAACAGTTGCTGTTATTTCAAATTTATATGTGGTAACTGAAAAGCCATGGTTACACCTTCACTTTAATCCTTCTTCAGTCCATCTTTGGTCCCCAGCATTCACACCTTTTTAGTCTTACCCGTTTTATTTGTGGGCGTTCCTCCCTTCAATTGTACTTTTCTGAGTCCTGACTTTTACAGGTCTCAAACCATTATTGAGTGTTAATCCATTTTCATTTTTTGGGTGTGATTGGGGAAGAGGACTAAAAGGGGGGGAGGGGTGAACTGCACTGTAGTGGGTAGATACTGCACGAATTTGCCTTCCTTTTTGCCCACTGTGTCATTACATGCTGTTGAGTCACAGAACGTTTATCCTGTCAGAGCACTGGGTGTTGTGGGGGGGGGTTGTGATGGTGGAGAGGAGTGGAGATCTAAAAAAGTCTTCTAAAGGAGTCTAAGGATGGCAACAGAAACGTGTGAGCATAGCAACCCAAACTGAGGATGAATTGCAGAAGGATTACCAGGTATTGGGTGTAGTCAGAGTTTTGGGACATGTTGCTTAATAAGATGGACTATTTCAGCAAGATGTGACCATGACCTAAGTTTTTCCACCATTATTCAATTTTTTTCACATACCTCTAAACATCCCAGTAGTATGCACAGCCCAGGCTGGGAATCACTGCTGGAATGTGAGCTGGAATGCAATACTACTTTTAAGGTCATCGAATTTAAAAATCTTAAGATATCAAAATATACTTTTTTGCTTCTGTAAAGGCACGCTAGCTAAAATAGCATATAACCATATTGGACTATGCCTTATCTAGTAACCTCACACCCCATAATATCAATAATTTTAAGGATATCTAGAGACTCAAAATAAATATGTGGAACAGTTTTTGTTGTTGTTTTACATAAATAAGAACAAGGTTATAAAGGTTAGGAAGTAATTTCTTTTTCCATTATTTATTCATTACTTGGATAATTTATTAATTATTTGGATAATTACTATCCAGATGGTTGACCTTTATGTAATGCAACATCTGTTCTGATTGGCTTTCAGTCTGAGCAACAAGAAGCACACAATTGTCTCTAGAGTTAAATGTTCCCCAATGTTATATCTGCACTGATTGGCTCTTATTCCAGCTACTCTTTCTGCCTTCATACATATCTCCAAACTCATCTTCCCCTTTTAGCTTTCAAGCAACATAAGAAGTTCTTTTTTAAAAAAATTAAGAATCTGAACCAGGTATGTATGAAAATAGGGGAAATGTGCCTATGGAAACCCTGCAGGAAATTATCCTAATCTCTACTTAAAAAGACCTGTATGGCCACATCCCCATTATAAGCTTAATCCAGTTTCCCTAAACCGAAATAACAGAACCGGATGCAAACGCAAATTTGCCTGATCCCATTACTTTCAGCCAGAATCATGTTCAATCTGTATTCTGAGGACGTATGTGACTCAAGGGGGGATTCCAGTGGCTACTTTTTAAAAACCGCATTTTGGGGCTGCCCTGTCCTCTTCCTCCTGGCGTGAATGCGCCACCCATGACGGACCCTTTCACGAGCCTAGCTGGGTGGCTCAGTGGCTGCCGCTTGCCTGGATGGAGGAAAAATGACAGCAGGCAGCCAGCAATTCTTTCCCCTTCTCTCCTCATTGCTCAGGGCACACAGCAGCAGCGGCAACTCAAGCCCCTTTCGCCCATTTCACCCACTACAGCCTTTAAAACACACATCTCCCCAAACCTGCAGCTGCTTTTCTTTCTTTTCCCTTTTTTAAAGGTCAGAACTTTCAAAATGGCAACATCATTATCAGGTGTGAAGTGCTTGGATTGCTACAGTGTAGCGGCTGCTGCTTTAAGGGGTGGATTTTACAGCTTGCTTTGGAAGCAAGCTATTGGGGGAGGGAAACTCTCATCCCTTAACACGGAAGAGTTCCCACAGTAAAAAATGTAAAATGTTTCAAGCGCACAAACCAGAGTGAGACCTGTTGAAATGAGGATTAACATTTACAATGCTTTGGGGCGATTTAACACGCAGAAAGCGTGTTAAGCCAAACTGACATGGGGTCAGCGAGGATTGAAAACGGTTTGAAACCGAAATACGGTTGTAATGGGGATGTGGCCTATATGTCATTAGCCAGAATCTAGTTACCAGTATTAGAAGACTGTGCATCAGTTCTCAACCATTTTTCTTTCCTTGGAAACCATTGAAATGTGAATCCTCTCTATTGTCAATGTTTTACTTCATTTTTATACAGTTGTCAAATTATTCTGACAAGGGTTTTTTTCCCTTGACATGTACATATATATATTTTATGTTTAGGTATTGCCTCTAGAGCTATTAAACCTTCTTTGGGCATTATTGACCCTTTGCATACTCTCCACATGTCTGAGCGGGTGACAGCTAATTGTGGTTTTGATGTGCTTTGGTAAGTATCATTCAGTCATATTCAAAGCTATACTAACCCAAAGCTATACTAAGCTAACTCTAACCCTTAGGTTTGAAGGTGCATTAAGTTTTTCCTTTCCTTTTTTTTTTTGGTAAAATGAATATTTTAGAAAAACAATGGGGAAAAAATCTTCATTTTCATCTGTTCTTGTTCTGCTCTCTTTCTCGTACATAGTGAGTGCATCTAAATCAGGGGTTCTTAACCTTTTTTGTTCCACAGATCCCTTCCCAGAATGTAGTGGCAGATAGTTTTATGATACTCAACATTAAATTAAATTAAATTTTAGGATTATTCAAAAGCATGCTTTATAGCTTTCCCACAATTTCAATACCTGATAACCCTAACAAATTTCAACATCTGTTTAAACAATAATTTTCAATTCAAGCTCATGGACCCAAATCTTTCCATGAACCCCTGGTTAAGAACCACTGATCTAAATTAGGGAAGCAAATGGGTTATTCAGGCGTGATGGAAAAAAACACCTTATTTGTAGTTAACAGGTTTTTAAAAAAATGTGTATATAAAAGAAAATTCAGATTAAATTGAGATAAGGGGTCATATGCCTTATCATTTGTGGTTTATGTGGAAGCAACCGTTGTTTCGCTCATCCCACTCCTTCAAATTGCCTGTTGGGTTGTATTTGTTCTATCTGCATCATAGAAGTTCTCCTTTCTGCTGAAGTTTCAGTTCCAGACTAGGTAGCATCATCAGTGTGACTGTTTTGTTTCTTAGTCGGGGGTGGGATTTAAAACAGTTGGTCCTCTATGCTTCTCATATGTGATTAGTAAATAAATACCATAATTCTTACTCATTTCCTTGAACTATCAATAGTAGTTTTTGTTTGTGGATAGCTTCCTGTTGAGTTGATATGTCCACAGAGGACTGGCTGCTATCTATCCCACTGACAACCAAGAAATAACATTTGCATTGATGATAGTATTTAACCTGGTTGTGAAACATCTGCAGAAAGAAGGTTCAGCTCAGAGAGCTTCTATGACGCAGCACTGAGATGAGGATGTTCAGCAGCCTCTTCTATCCCATATGCTCCTACACGGAGCCTTCACTCAAAGGGTTCAGAGCCATTTTATACAATAAAGGTTGCTTATTCTACTTCTTGTTAAACTAAATAGTTTCCTTATATAAGAAGATGGATGTTTTTGCCAATCTGTAGAGTGAGAGTTAGCAATGTTTAACTTATAACTACTACAAGGTCCAAATCTACATGCATTGAGTAGATAGTAAGAAAGGGTGACGCTCCTATGAATGGGTACCAGTTTTGTCCATATTCATTGTCTGCAAGTGCGTTGTCTGTATATCTAAATTTTGCAGCATTTTTTCTACTATAGGTATAAGAATACATTTTTATTTAATTAAGATCAGCACCACACACAATAATTTAAGAAGCATGCTGCTAATTCAAGTTGCATTATTTGTGTGCAATATCAGACACTTGTACTTAACAATAAGATAGTTATTACCGGGGGGAGGGGGAATCACAAGTAGTCAACTCTACCTTTCAGTGATTTGCAAATAATTTTTAATATATGTATCTCTCTACATTTTTCTTATTCCCATGTCAGCCATGCTCTTGAATCCTATACTGCTCTTCCTTACAACCAACGGAGCCCTTGTCCTTCAAATCCAATGAACCGACCAGCCTATCAAGGAAGCAATCCTGTCAGTGATATCTGGGCCATCCATGCGTTAAAGATTGTTGCTAAATATTTAAAGAGGTAATTTTTCCCCAACAGTTGTGCCGTGCATTATGTTTAAAACTCTTATCTAGTACTGTGCAAATACATGTCATACTTCAAATGAAGGAGCCTTATTATATTAAGGTTCTGTATGTAAGAGACTTATTGAAGTAATATAATTACAGAATTAGGATGGATCTAATACGGGCGGATTGGATGGCCAAGCTTTTATGACCAAAAAACCGCTCAACAACTGAACAGGCATCATGCATGAGAAATGCATAGCATTTTGTTCTACTACCCATTTTGTTAGTAATTTCAGTCCTTCCAGGGACTTTCAGAAAAGGTGCCTCCAGACACAGTTTAAAAAATAATTTTCCTGGGATTATATTTGGGAGTCCAACACATTGACAATCCCAATATACCCTTGGGCTAGTTCACTGAAAATGCACTATATAGGCATTACAGAAAACCCAAGAACAGTGATTCTACAAAGAAACAACAGAAGGAGTAAGAGCCCAGGATCACCCTGGGATTTCATCCTGCCGTTTGACAAGGGCAGTAAGAGATAATTGTGAGGTCTGAACAAGCTCAATTTCCTCTTGTCATCTGGAGGCATCATAAATTATCTTACATCACAATGTCAAACACTAATGTGAAAAGGTCCCTGACTTTCATTGCTATCCAAGGTTCTCACACCCAGTAATCAGACTAGTGGCTCACTGCCGTCAGTACCTCAATGCTGGATCATCTACCACCAGGGAAAACCTGGAGGACCACTTCAAAGAAGTGTCCATTTGGAGGAGGCTCTGGTGCCATTTTCTCACTAGGATCTGCTCCACTGCATCATCCCTGTGGATGCAGCATTCTACCAGGAGGCATGACCTTCCAACAAATTGGGTCCACAATGCAGATGAGGCATTCCCCAAGCCAATGCAGAGCCTGCCTAATATACTACAATAAAATCTGCTTTTTGCCCATACATATATTCATTTTTTTGAAGAAAATATCTGCATTGTGCATAGAGCCATCAGGAACCCAGAAGATAAAGAAGCAAGGGCTAATATGCACCTGGCAAGTGCTTTTGCTGGAATTGGTTTTGGAAATGCCGGTGTTCATCTTTGGTGAGTAGAAAAACTTTTTTTCATTCCATACAATTATGAAATGCAAATATATTTTGCAAAAACAAAAATATGACTGCATTTAAAAGAACTATTGCAGTCAGCTAAATTGTGCCTGTTACACAGAGGTGTGCAAAAGGCCATCCTGAATACTTTCTGAAACACTTTATATTACTTTATAGTACACACTACTATAGCCCTCTGTCACGATCCCCAGCGTTCCAGCAAGTGCCTGCCCTCTCTAGGAGTAGCTTGGCCCTGTTAGGATGCTGAGTTCGTGCAACAACCGAGTGAATACTACAGTGTGGACACAAAACACGGGTAGCAAGCGGTTTGAACAGTAAACTAAAACAAGTTTATTATTATACACAAGCAATACTAGAAAGATAATAAGGTTCAGGTAGTTGTTGGCTTGAATCAGTAAGTCTCTTAAGGTTAGGAGCTACCCCTATCTCTACAGGAAAATAGTTCCTTTTTAAAAGACAAACCTCTCCACGTTCCTCCCCCCCCCCAGCTTCCTCTGCCACGGCCCAAGCCAAGCCAGTGTACCAGAACGTGGCTCTAGATGATCACAAGGCACGGCCCGTCCTTGCTTGACCAATCATCCAGTCTGGTCAGTTGCTAGTGAAGTCTCCCTCAGAGCCACAATCCTCCACAATTGTCTCCTTCTGAAATCACTCAGCCACAAGACCAATGGTCAGCTACTGGTCCAGCTCACTCAGGTTCAGCTCTCTTCTGTTCCCTACAGCTCTTGTCCCAGCATGAAGACATAGTCTGCTGTGATCTGAGTTCCTTTATACCTTTTTCCCTGTGGCCCTGATTGGCTGCCACTTCCTGGGGAAAGCTGCTGGAATAAAATGCTGCTGGAGAGTCCTAAGAGAAACTCCTGTCCCTCACCCCTGATTGGTGGGAACTCCTCCTCTAGCCCCTCCAGCACCCAGATCCCCGGACAGCTTTTCCCTCCAAAAATCAGCTGTAGCCAATCCTTGCAGCAGGGCCCTGGCAAGATTTCCCGCCCTTTCTGCAGCCTCTGCCCAGGGCTTACAAAAGGCTGTTTGCACAGAGGCTGTCTAATGCAGCTTGCTAGAAGCCTGCAAAGACAGAAAGCAAAACAGTTTGCAGCCTGTACCCAGAAACCGTCACACCCTCATACCTGGGGAACAAGGTTTACCAGGTAGAACACCTACCTAGCCTAGCCTTAAGAGCCATGAAAGCATTCCTCTGAGTTCACCTCCCCCCTGGCCTTCTTGAAGACTGGGGTCGAGGCCACCTTTCATCATGAGTGTGATGCCCATTTAAGAGAATTATCTTCATGTAAGAGGGCATGGTTGTTTCAAATGTTTCAGAAAATATTGAAAATGACATTTTGCATATTGCTCTTGTTCCATTACTTTTTAAGTCTGTAGATTACCATCTTTAAAGATAATATATAAATGCCTGCCTACCTATTGCTGGAAACACATCAAGGGGTCTGAAATATATGCTCAGTGGACATTTATACAGAATCCTAGAATTATGTTGGGTCTGTTAATTTGTAGTGGCAGCCTTTATCCTCATTTAGCATTTCTATTGAATGAACCTTTGTTCCTCTCAAATAAACAATCCTGGAAGCCAAACCGATAATCTGAAATCATTAACCTAAAACTGGCTGAACAGTTTGCTTTAAAATAAATAAATAAACCTAATTTATTTTGTTTCTATGCCTTTTCCCTTCTCCCTATACTTCATTTAAAGATTTAAATACTGTATACTGTTTTTTCATTTACTTCGGCCATGTTCCCATAACAAGCTCAAAACAGTTTCAAAACGGTTTTGATCCTCACAGTCTGCACGTCAGGTTGGCTTAACATGCTTTCCGCATGTTAAATCGTCCCAAAGCATTGTAAATGTAAACACTCATTTCAACAGGTCTCGTTCCAGTTCTTGCATTTGAAACATTTTACATTTCTTACTGTGGGAACGGTACCGTTTTAGTGGGATGAGAATGCGTGTTTAGGGTTTCCCTCCCCCAATAGAACTCCCCGCCCTTGTCACATCAAAAATTTTGCGGCAGGAGGAACCCCAATCAGAGAGAGGGGGTGGGTACCATGACTGGCAATGGGCGGGTGCCTCTACTTGTGTGGGTGCAGGTGCATCTATGAGGGAGGGGGGAAATGAGTGTTTTATTTACAACACTTTGGGGCAATTTAACATGAGAAAAGCGTGTTAAGCCAAACTGACGTGGGGACTGTGAGGATCGAAACCGTTTCAAAACCGTTTTAAGCTTGTAATGGGAACGGGGCCAAAGCTTTTCTATTCTTCTCCCCACAACAGAACACCCTGTGAGGTAGGTGGGACTGTGAGAGCTGTGACTAGCCCAAGGTCCCCCAGCTGGCTTCATGGGGGAGGGTGGAATTGAACCCGGTATAAGAGTCCAGCTCACCTAACTACTAGAACTAACTGGTTCACTGACGGGAAGGAATGGTGGTCACATATGCTCCTCTCCAGCGGCCCCCTTCTGATGTGTTACAGGGAAAGAAACGCTCTTCCATTTTGCATGTCCAGAATCTTCATACAGTTTAATACTAAAACAGAGCATATTTTCTTTCTGTTTTTTCTTTTCTTCTAGTCATGGCATGTCTTACCCTATTTCTGGCTTGGTGAAGAAGTACAAAGCAAAGGATTATAATGTGGATCATCCTTTAGTGGTAACAACTTAATGTGTCTGTTAGTCATTTGCCTGTAATCAAATAAAATGGCTCTAACTGCATTCTCTCACTGAATTTATCAGATGTACAAGTTGTCTTGTTAACAGTCACCTTGTGCTTTGCTTTTCTCTAGCCACATGGCCTGTCTGTTGTCATCACATCTCCAGCAGTATTTACTTTCACAGCCCCAATGTGCCCTGAACGTCACTTGGAAGCTGCTGAGATACTGGGTAAGGGGATCTTTATTAACTAGTAATATATGCTTTTATTTTTTAAAAAAGTTTGATTTGTTGATTTATCTTTTAAGCTGCTGCTTGTCCAGTTTCACTGTCAAAATCCATTTCCCAGATTCTGTTGTATTGAATGTAATGGTGTTCATGTACTCCAGGCTGTAGAGCAGATTTTGAACATTTCCACAGCCGTATCCAAGCCATTTTCAGCCTAGAACAGCTTGGTTACACCTTCCTGCTGCTGATGCTGGTAATCCTCAGCTGTGATTGGGTGGGGAAAGTGCTCTGCTTGATGGTGAGGCATTCGGGGAGAGTAAAGGGGGTGAGCTGATAGGAGGGGTAAGAAGAGGGATATTGGGCAAGGCAGCAGCAACAGGATGGGGAGAGAATATCAGGGCAAGGCGGAGGGAGATCATTGACTGCGGCAACAGCAGTGACAGGGAAAGGAAATTAAGGCAAGAGGGACTCGGGAAGGGAGATCCAGTGACAGGGAAAGGAAATCCCAGCAAGAGGGAAGGAGATTTCGACTACAGGGCAGAGGAATTGTCAGGGGAAGCGAGGTAGGGCAAGACTCAGAGCAAATCGTTTTCTGGGCAGTCGAGGAGCTGGAATGGTGGCTTGCTGGAAGGGGAATAAAGGAAAACCCACTAAAACCTGGCTTGGCATTTGAAGATGTAGCTGAACAGACTGGAATTCAGACTGAAGAATTATTAAAGTAAAAATGTAACTGCAACCGTAGGCCGTGTCCCCATGCATGCCATTTGGCATGGAATGGGGATGCATGGGACTGGGACTGGGTCCAAGATTGATCCCAGCTCATCCCCATGCCATTCCCAGTGACGCAGGCTGGCTGCAGGTTGGGCACGGATGCACCCATCCCTATGCAAACTGTGGCAAAACTGGCACAGGGGAGCAGCACCACCTCCTCTCCGCCCACTCTCTCCTTATTGGAAGCCAGATTGACATCAGCCCATCCCTGAGCCACCAGCTGCAAATGCTGCATTCCCCCCCCCCTCCCTTAGTGGCACAGAAAGCCAAGACTGGGCTGGGAGGCATGGAAAAATGTTAAAACAAAGCTTACTACTAATAATTATAAATAATTTTAAAAGACTGAAAGCCGCTACGAGGTTTACCGGCAGTTAGGCACTTGAGCAGTTTTGCACACCTCCACTCCACGAGATTGCCTGCCAAGTTTAAAAGGGAGAAAATCAAGCCATTTTCATTATTGCCTTGGCGATCAGGAAATGGGGGTTGAACATTTTTGGAATTGGAACAAAACTCAGGCCATGATCCTGCCTGCCTTTGCGATCGGGAAATGGGGGTGGAATATTTTCCACAGAAAATGTACAAAAATTAAGGCATTATCCTGCCTGCCTTGGCGATTGGGATTTTTCCACTCCCAAAAAATGTCAGTGGCTCTGATCTCCAATGCACAGGGCAGGAACGGCAAGCACACCCCACCTCCAAATGACACGAGTGCCAATCTCCTCCCTGAATAGCCTGGGACCATCCCCATGCGCAGTCTCAGCTCGCTAACCAATGCGTGCTGGAACCCCAAACCATGCTCAGACTTGATTTTTCAGGTACCAAATTTGATCCTGCTGTGACAAGGTTTGGGAGGGGGGGTTGGTCTGCAGAAACCGGACCAAATCGAAAACACATAGGAACACCCCAGACCGAGCCCAGTTTCAGTATCGGACCAAATGTGCATGGGGACGCACCCTTAATCTGGTAGGGAACAAATAGAAAATAAACTACCTAACCTTTCCTGGGACTTGTCCTATCCCATCACCTGTTTAGAATTAATCCAAAGGGGTTATTTTCCCTCATGTGGTTTTAATGAGTTCTCACAAGAGCTGTAACTGACCTGCTACACTCCTTTTGGGTCACCAGCAGGAAAGAAGATGGGAGATATATGCTGCAAAATACAGTAAATACACAGAGATGTAATCAGGTAACCCGATGGAACACAGATGAATGGGTGCTGCTATACTTACCCACTGTCCACTCAGGGTGAACAGTCTAGAACCAAGGCAGTGTTTCTCATCCTGTGGTCTTCCACATATTCCTAAACTGCAACTCCCAACATTCAATTCCTAGCATTCCTTGCCAGCTCCAGTGGAATGCTGGGAGTAGAATATCAAGAGCTGCTTTCAGCAACGTCTTGAGCTGCACCACTCAATCATCATTTGTTGCTTTGGATTCTCTTCTATGCAAATCATTTTTCAGCTTGAAGGACACATTTAGGATAGAAGGCGTATTTATTTCTATCTTGTTTTAATTTCGTTTTCTCTTCTGACTTTGTCTTGGATCCTTTTTTTAGTTTTTAACTGAGAAATGGTTTTCCTTGGGTTAACATTAAATTGTAAAAATTGATAGTTCTATGTTTCTGTGAGCACATACATTCACAAATATATATATGCATTCCAGTTTGTGTTCAGTTAGGTTGTGTTCATACCTAATCTTTAATCCACTTTCAGTCCACTTTCAGAGTGAGAGAACACATCAACAAAATAATTAATTAGTCATTTTCTTTTCACCTTATCTAATCCAGTGGTGGATTTTCTGAGTTAGATAATGCTGAAAGGAAACAGCTTGACACTTTGCTGATGTGTTGTCTCCCTGTGAAAGTGGATTGAAGCCAGATTAAAACTTAGGAGTGAATGTAGAGTGTGATTGTGAATAAGAGGTTCTCTTTTTTCACTTGTGCCAAATTTCACCCTTACTTAGGAGCTAACATCAGCACTGCCAAACTCAAAGATGCTGGGTTTATTTTGGCTGATGCTCTCCGGGAAATTTTATTTGACCTGAATGTTGATGATGGCTTAGGGGCTCTTGGTTATTCTAAAGATGACATCCCTTCTTTAGTTAAAGGTACAATTCCTCAGGTAAGGAAAAAAACGGTTTCTAAAGAAAATGTGTTTTTTTCTTGGTTTTCTCATTCCTTTCTTAGCAAACACCAATAATACTGGTAACCCGTTATTCTTCTATACAGAGGCAATATAGCAGGAGACTGAAACTTGTAAATGAATTTTTTTACACATTATTTCTAATTTCACACAATATTGCTAATTTTGTGTAATGAAATATATAATAGTAAGTAGTTTTATGCTTAGGAAGTTACATGGCCAATGCTACTTTGCCTTATGGAAGAGAAAAACTAGAATACCCTTTTATACTTTGGCTGCATTGCGACATTGCTTACTTATTCTGCTGTATTTCAATATTCAAGAATAAAATATATGCAGAAAAGCTTTATTCCAGAAGATCCAGATATCATAGAATAAGTAAGGGTGCATCCAGGGGACAAAAATAGCAGCATTGTGGTGCTGGAGGTGGTCAAAGGCACATCCAGGAATTCAGTGGCAGCTGGATTACCTGGATTTCAGGTGACTAAATCACAGAAAGATAATGCTGGGGCCAGTGCTCAGGATAGAAAGCAGTAAGTGCAGAAAACAGTACCCCCATTACTGGTTTTTATTGGTATACTGGGCTGTTATCTGAATAGAGTGTAAGTGATGTCTGGATGAACCTTTAATTGTCTTATTGGAAACCCTGCCTTCTTCACATTAGCTGGTTCTGTTCATCAGAGTAATAGTTTTATGCTAGAGCCAAACACCAAATTGTTTATCACATGTTGATACCAGGTGCTCAGAGCATTAAAACAAAAAAGGACTATGAAGGAATCTCTGCACATTGAGGGACTCAGCATCAAAAAGGCAGATGGCATTGAATATGAATAAGTGTAAAGTGATGCGCACTGAAGTTGAAAACCTAAATATTCTTGTACACTAATGAAATCACAACCGTGACTGATCAGGAAAGAAATCTTGGAATAAGGGTAGATAGTTCAGTGAAAGTGTCAGCACAGTGTGCATCCACTCTTAGGGAGAATACAAAGTGGTGTTGAAAACAGAGATGATAATATTCACTGAAATCTTTTTAAAAACTGCTAAAAACAGATTTTGTCACCTGTGCATTTGACGTTGTTTTAATTTCATGTAAACTACATAGAGTGTTTAAATCCAGGATATAAATAAATATTATATTGCGCATAAACAAATTGATGGAACACTGTGTTCAGTTTTGATCACTGAGTTTCAAATAGAAGATATAGGGTGTTTTTCCACTTTCACTAGAAGTACCCGTTAAGTACCCATTAATGGGTACTTAATGGGCACTTTTAGTGACAGTGGAAAACACCCATGGTAGAATTGGAGAAGGTTCAGAGGTGGATGTAACAGGCTGCATTCAGCCAGACATCCAGAATAAAGCATGGACATTCCAGAATATCCAGATATAGTGGATTAGATAACCAGCATCTGGATGTAGCCTAAGATAGTCAAGCAACTGGAGCTTCCATATGAAGAAAGATGCTGGACAAATCAGGCCTGACAAAAGTATTTTTTAAATACACAACACATAGTTAAAACTGTGGAATTTGCTATTATTAGATGTGGTGTCCACCATTAGCTTGGAAGGATTCAAGAAATACTTGAACTAATTTATGAAAATCAGGACTATCAATGACTATTAACTCGATGGCAATAGGAAGTGGATGGCTTCTGAATGTCAGCTGTTGGGAGACTGCAAGGAGAGCGAACTAGGGAAGAATTAAGGGAGAATTTCAATGTTCTATGAAACATACTGGATCACAGATGAATAACCTAAAAAAGGAGATGATTGCTCAGGCCTTCATTGTTCACTGTTCTTTAATAATCAGACTCTAGAACAAAAAGAAGTAAGAAGGAGGATAGCTTTTACAGTCCCTCCAAAATTAGGACCAATGTAATCCAAACAAATTCTAAGTAGCTGTAGTTTGATATTCCACCTCCTAGACCTAACAAGTAGTAACAACACATAAACCAAGATACTATGGGACAGAGCAAATCCAGTAGTACTGTTGCAGCCCATCAAGTTACCATATCATGTCCCTGGCCATCCATGTTTCCATTAAGGCTCTCTCTGTGATAAAGCCAACAACAAAACTGTCGGAACAAAATGGTAACCTTTATTCTCAAACTTCCAGATTCAGACCAGTTATTCTCTCTCTAGGCTTGTCTGCATTCAGACATGATCCTCCAGCATTAGCATTAACTGTGACAGGGGATATGTTTCAATAATCTAATATGTTCTGTCACTATCTGTTTGCAGTTTACCTATTGATGGTTGCAAAATTCAATTTTACTTTTCGTTTCCCCAAGGAAAGAGTCACTAAGTTATCTCCTCGTCCCCAAACAGAAGAAGAATTATCTGCCCTGTTTGAAGCATCCATGAAACTCTACTAGCTTCAAAGGTCTCATACCTTTTCAATAATGTCTAAATTTTATTCAAAATAAATGTTGCAATTCAAAACACAAAGATAGTCTGAATGTTTGTCCATATCCAGACTTTTGGAGTACTTCTGCACACTGCCTAAGAAGTGGTTAAGGGATGGATTTTCACACAATCAGGATGCATACAGGCAGGAAAATGTACCTCTCAGGTCAGGTTCCCACTGGGCAATTCAATCTGGGTTTTTAAAATCAGAGCAAGGTCTGTTTTTTGTCAGCTTGTAATGCAGACTCACAGGGTAGGAACCCCTCCATCCCTCCTCCCCCCACCAGAACCCCCTTCTCATGCAGTCAGCAACTGGACACCATCTTACCCTGACTGCATCGAGGTGGGCAATTAAAACCCCACCCCCTACGTAAACCTGCACCTGGAGATCATGGAACCTTTGTATACCGCTTCACCCCTCACCATAGCACAGCCTCTTCTCATGTTAAAAAAGCAGTAGAAGATCACTTTTCCTTTCTTTTTTGGGAGTGCAGCAGATCAGGACTGCACAAAATAGCAGAGGTGAGACAAAAAGCAGTTATTGAAGAGGAGATGCTGGGAGAGATCAGGCAGGATTTTACATGGAAGCTGACAGTTTTCACTATTGCTTGCTGATCTCTTTGTAAAATTAGACACTTCACCTATCTGATCTCTTGATACAACTCATCCCTGATACATGTATCTCTTGTTTTACATCTCACTCCTGGCTCTTCATTCTCCACCTCCCCCACCCCACCTCCCATTCAGCCAGCACAATCCCCTTGGTGCACAATGGCAGACAGCCTGGGCACTGGGGACAAGGGCAGGAGAAATCACGGCTTCTCATTGGCTCAAGGGAAACTGAGGAGACTGCCCCTAAAGCATGGTTCCCTCCCCCAAAATCCCTGCTTGTGTTCCCATTGCTAAATAGTGAGGATTATTTCTAGATCCAAATAGGATCTAGAGTCCTCTTTTAATCCAAATAGGGATTCTTTGCATTTTGGAAGCTTTAGTCCACAGAAATGGGATATCCCTTGAAAACTGTTGGAACGGTTAGAATTCAAGCCGACTTCAAGCCTGCCTTAATCCTGTGTTGGAACAGGGCCTCAGATTGAAAACTGGAAGGCACAAAGGGTTTTTTTTTCTTTAAAATAAGACAGATCTAAACCCCCTACTTTTACATGTACTTTTAGAATTCTTGTTCACTGTAATCTGAAATTGCATTTCCTTTTCTTGACAATAATATTAATAATTGGTAAACTGGTTTTCTTCTCTGAGGACAGTACAGACAGTCATTAACTGTTTGATTTTCACTGTGTGAAGTAAAGCAAACATAAAAGAGAACAGAAATAAAACTTTACAAGTTTAGAAGATGCTGTTTTCTACAATCAGTTCTTATTCAGCACTTCCATTCATACAGAGGTCCCTTTGTATTTTTATGAGTGCCTTGAACTCTTGGCTCAATGCGGCTCTCCCCACCCATTTGGTGTTAGGACTCTTTTATGGCAGTACACCGGATGTGTGTCTGTAAGTCAATTTATTGCATATGAAAGAGATTGGAAAGAGGAAGTGGAACTCTTGTGGTCACTTCTAGATTAGTGCACCACTCATATAATGGTTGTACAAAGTGATGTCAACATACTGCCACGAATTATTCTGAAAGCCGTTTGCACTCAGATTTCCATACAGTTTTACATCAGAGAGAAACGGGTGACAGAGGAAAAAAGAGGAAGCATAGCTGACCTGTGAAACAAGACTAAATGCTTATAAAGCCTCAAAAGATTCAAAAACCATAGTAGGTTAGGCAACAGTTCAAGGTAGATATAGATGCATACATGGGAAGAGCAAACTATCACAAATTCCATTTTAAGAATTGCTGTGAGGAATTTCATCGGATTTGTGCTGTTCACACAGTACATTCTGGCATCTTTAAAATCCTTAAAGTGGCTTTTAGACTCTTTGTCCTGAAAGAGCTGAATCTTTACTACTAGAACATGTTCTCCAACCAACAAAGCTGATACTTGCGTGGAAGGAGGCTTGTTTTGCTTACAGGTCTCATCCGTGTAGAACAGCAAGAACCCTCTGGCAGTCACCTCTATGACCTTTGAGCTGAATTTTGCACTCTTAATGAGATACACAAACTTGAATGCTGGTCCCAAAGGCCTTAGGTTCACTACTTGACATTCAGATGCTGATTTACAGCTGCAGCTAAAATGGGTAACACATCTTAAAGATTGATTGATTGCCAGTGACTCCAAAGTGTGGCTGCCCTATTTCCTTTGTTATGTCACTTGCTTCTCAACACTTAAAGGGCACCAGCCATTGTCTGACATAGTTGATGTTGCTGTGGACACAGCTGTAGTGTTTTATTCCTATACAGCGTATAGCTTCTTTTTTCAGAAGAAGACCTGACTCCATATAAAAGGGAGGTTAGAAAATATTCCTGTCTCACTCTCTCACATACAGACATTCAAAGATTTGACACACATAAGAAAAATCATGGAGATATTCTCGGTTGATGATGAATCATTAATTTTTTTAATGAATATATAACTAATTTATTCAAAGGACACAAGAGTAAAATGGCATGGAAGGGTTACTCTATATATTAACCACGAGCTTAGAAATCCTCACCCTACATTCATAGATCTTATTATCTAAGGTGATTTACTTTAATCAGCTTCATAGATACAAGTCACGTACTTAAAACTTTGACACCCTTTGTGGTTAAGTGGGCAGAAGAAGCTAAAGGCTGACTCAATAGAAATATAGGCAGGAAAATCCCAAACTTGCCTACTTAGAAGTCAATCTCATTAGTTCAGTAGGACATACCATCAAATAAGTGCCTATAGGATTACTCTACAGCCTGAATTACATGTTTGATCTTGTCTGTCACTGATAGAGGAGTTCCCTTACAGATCATAACTAACAAGTACTAAACAAAAAAGAACAGCAAAGTGGATAAGAGAGTTGGACCAGGGTACGGATCCACACACTCAGCCGTGAGATACATTGGGTGACCTTGGGCCCAATCTAGTCCCACAACCTGTTCTCACAGGAGCCAACTGGTTGCCCACAGAGACTCACAAGCAGGGTATAAGAATGGCAGCACTATCCATACCTAACCTAGCTTAGTCTTTAGAGTTAACTGGCTTTCAGCCATCAGCATTAGAAGATTCTCAGCACAACCTATGGACACAGAATTGTGGAGGTAAAATAAAAGTGCATCTACACAGAGGGAAGTGCAAGGGTGGTAATTCCACCTTATTTTTTAATTTTATTTATATATCCACTCTATACCCAAAGGCTTCCCCTCCTACCTCAGCACTCCTAATCCATATCAAATAAAATTTCGAGTCTTCCCTATTAACTGTTTTGCAAGGATCAGATTTATACACTGTTAAATTAACAGTGCGAGGCAGATTTGCTTTGGATCCCTTCTTTTTTCAGTGGTTCAACTGTGCCACATTTCTGTTCAGGGCCCCAGTCCAAAAATACCTTCACTTTATCCCTGTCATACTGGCAAGCAGGTTCAGGTAGCTCAGCAAAGATCAGATTTACTGTTATGCAACAGAGCATAGGCTCCAATGAGAAGTATTAAATTAAAGACTTAATATTTGATAACAGCCTGCCTCTACAGGAAAGTTAATTTGGGCCTCAGCACACTTCAGCTACTTTGCTTTAAAATCCCAATGATCAAAAATGATCTGTTACTTATCTCTCATTTATTTCAATGAAACATGTCCAGAAGAAGCTTTGTTGTCCCCATACTCAGTTCACTGTATTGGACTGGCAAAGCAACAGTTCAAATAGAAACCTAGATACCTCTATACCTTTCTCACCCAAACCAGGGCTAAACTCTAGGCTAAACTCAGAACTTCTGATGACTCTCCCAGTGGCTTTATATAGATGTTAAATAGTACTGGGGATAAAAAGGACCCCAAGGGACCCCACTGTTCAGCTGCAAGGCTGCTACAGATAGGCATGGAACCACTTTAATGCAGCACTTCCTGCTACCATCCCATATTCAAGCGGATACTGTGATCTCCAATATCAGAAGCCCTATATTTCCAAGAACTGTATATGCCATGCAGGACTGTGGAGCTGTCGGATCTATATATCTATGGAAACAGCAAAAACTGCACCTCTTTGGCAACCATGGGTATTTTTCCACAGTCAGTTAGTACACATTTTTGCACCCATTAAGGACCCATTTGGGTGAGAGCCAGATGACCCCATTTCCAGCACGGCACCCATTTGGGACACATCTGTTTCCACCACGCCTCAGGAAATCTGGATCATATGGGTACATCTCAGCCTTTAATCCAGATTTTCTGTAGACCGCAGGGTCTAGAATGGGATCTTCAGCCAGAAAATCCGGATTAAAGGGAGCTGTTTCCACGAGTGACAGGCAATGTGGTCTAGAGGAGGCTAGGGGGAGGGGATGCACCCATGGGGGGGAGCCCTGAAATCCCAGCTTTGAAGTGATTTCGAAATCATTCCGAAATGACTCCAAAGTCACTTCAAACGGATCGGCAAAGACTGAAGAGGCTCCAGAGCTGTCAACGCGGTCCATTCACTATTAGCGCAGGCCACGTGGACTTCCCTCCAAAATCCCTCCGAAGCGATCGGCAAAGGCTCTGGAGTCTCGCCACCAGTCTCTCCAAAGATCAGCGCAGACTTCGGAGGCACTCCAGAGCTATTTCCCGCTGACATCGCGGGCGCTCTGGGGCTGTTTTGCGCTGACTTTGGAGACATTCAGAAGGGACTCCAGAGCAGCTCCGAAGTCTGCGCTGATCTCTTCGAAGGGACTTCGGAGAGTGCACCCCCCTGTCCCCCGAAACACCTGGGGTGATGGGCAGGCCCCTTAGGGGTCGATCCGGATTCCCCACATGGGTGCAAAGGTGTTTCCACGGCAGAGAGGCTAGTACCCATTGCTAATGGGTGCTACACCTCCCACGGAAACACATTGGGTGCTTCCCTTAATCCAGATCTACTAGATCCGGATTAAGGAATGTACTGATTCCTTAGATCCGGATCTTCTTAGATCCAGATTAAAGGAGCACAGTGGACAAACACCCCATATCTGACAACCCTGAGGTTTCCTCAACCAACCAGTAAGGATAATTTCTACATAATGGTGTCCTTAGTGCAGGAAAACCTTATCAACATGATGATGGACAAAAGGAAAAATATTTTATTTCATTCAGAATAAAACAGCAGCTTCCTTGCAGGAAAAAAGAAAAGCCCTTCAAGTATTATTTTTTCGTCTGGGGATTTTGTTTCCACTTCTTACATCAGAAAAATAAAACTTTCACATTTTTGGAAGCAAATTTAGGTTTTAAATTTCCCTCCCTCCCAAATAGTGTATGAAGAGAAGTGAAACTATTCCAATAAAGGCTAGGGAGTGCCATTTAGAACAGAGAAGACTTCTAAGTATGATAACTTAATCTTAGTGGCAGAACTAACATTTATTGTAACAACACTTGCCTATCTTTTCTTGCTGAGTATCTGAAAATTGGCAGGTGGATAAATAAAGGCAAAATTTGTTACAGCCTTCCATTTTTGTCTGAACTTCAGTGTGGGTCTTTATTATTTCAGACCATTTTTTAAAAGCTTGAAATCCCTGCTGCCTAACCTTCCCCGCATTTGCTCACTGCTGAATAGGCGGTGCGCTGATCTTTTTATTGGTTGGTAATGGATTTGGTTTGATTGCTTGACACAAGAACAATGGAAGGATAAACAATTCCATTTGTGGCCATGAAATTCCCCATCTGTTTAGCGTGTTTGTGTTCAGAACGAACTGGACAGAGACAGATGAACAAGTTGGCCTAGTCTGATGCTAATGGCATCAGTCATACAAGCAGAACATGTGGCATAATAAATCAAAAACAAATTGAACTTGGTGCTGATGGTATTGATTGTTCCCTGAGCATTTTAAATACTCCAGGGTTTTCTGGAGCAGCTTTCCTCTCCCCACTCCATAATAAATTTGCTGCTGCATGTGAAATCATTATTCTGCACAAAACAACAAATAAGGTGACTGAGGCTAATTCACTGAGGGCTTCTACTCTTAAATATTCTCCATGACCTGGGACATAGTGACTATGTGGTGAGAGAGGATTGTTGCCAAGGGTTCAATAATCAAAAAGGCCCCAGAAAGCACCTGAGTTGCCTGGCCGACCTAGGCACATCCTGTTTGTTTGTTTATATCCCATTCCACACAAAGGTCCCAGTGTGACTGACAGAATAAAAAGATAAAAACCATAAAACAGTGTAAAACATACATTAAAATATAACCCTCCCTCCACGGCAGGACAATACCCAGAGGAAGCTAAGCATCAAAGGCCTGGGTGAAGAGGGATGTTTTAACCATGGGCTGCAAGACATACAAAGTTGTCTGCTGTACCTCCAGAGGGAGGCTGTTCTGGTCTTTCGAAATTGCACTCTGTGTATGTTTTTAGACTCGGTCTGCAAGCCACTGCAACGTTTGCTATGCCACACCACTGTGAGTAGCTCAAGTTACAGTTCTCTGAAATCAGTGACCTAGAATTGCCTATACCTTCTGTGGGCCAGAACTAACAAAGAATTCTGCTCCAGGATACTCAGGGAATCCCAAGCAGTGTTAAAGAGTACATTGAGGGCGAATCCCCACAGCAAGCTTATTTCACTTTCCCTAAACCAAAATAATAGAACCGGATACAAATGTGAATTTGTCTGTTCCCATTACTTTTAACTTAATCGCGTTCGATCCGGATTCTGAGGATCGTACGTGGCGTACGTGACTCAAGGGGGGACTCAAGTGGCTACTTTTTAAAAGCTGCTTTTCGGGGCTGCCCTGCCCTCTTCCTCCTGGCATGGACGCGCCACCCATAAGGGACCCCTTCACCGAGCCTAACTGGGTGGCTGGGTGGCTGCCACTTCCATGGATGGAGGAAAAATGGCAGTGGGCAGCAAGCCAGCGATTCTTTCCCCTCCTCTCCCCATTGCTCAGGGCACACAGCAGCAGTGGCAACTAAAGCCCCTTTGCTTTAAACATTCACATTCAGCTGCTTTCCTCCCTTTCCCTTTCTAAAGTCAGAACTCCAAAGAGCTAGAATTGCGCAAAATTGCAACATTGTTATTCCAACCATCAAGGTGTGAAGTGGTTCCATCACTACAGTGTAGCAATCCCTGTTAAGTGGATTTTTTACACTGAAATCACTGTCTTTGGAAGCAAGCTATTGGGAGAGGGAAACCCTAAACATGGATTCTCATCTCTTAAAATGGTACTGTCCACACAGTAAAAAATGTAAAACGTTTCAAGTGCACAATCCGGAGTGAGACCTGTTGAAATCAGGATTGAGATTCACCACGCTTTGGGGTGGTTTAACACGGGAAAAGCGTGTTAAGCCAAACTGCCGTGCGGACTCCGAGGATTGAAAATGTTTTGAATCCGAGATAAGGTTGCTGTGAAGACACAGCCTGAAAGTTGAAACTAGGCTTAATAGACAAAAACACAGATGAACAGAGGGTGTTATTGCAATATATGGCAACTGCTGCCAGGCTTATACATGCTCAGAGGTCGTAATCAAGATGGTGGAATTTGCGGAAATGAACAGTTAACTAATTTGATAAGAGAGTCATAGCTAACAAATTTTATAACAACCTGGCAGCCTTTTATTGATTATTTGCAATGACAAGAAAATTGCAGGATTTGAGGCCTAAGCAAGAAACTAGATGAGGTGGGAGAAGAGGAAAAAACTTTTGGGAGGCAAAACATTTGAGTTACAATGAAACAAAAAGGAGACTGGAAGCCATTAAATGTAATCAGGAGACTAACAATTGTATATTTTTTAAGAAAAAATATCAATGTACTGTATGTTTTAAGGTTTTTTGGAGGAAATAATAAAAATTAGGTAAAAAGAAGAAGAACCAGCAGTCCCCAAATGTTTTGGCATAGTGCCTTCACTGACTCTCTCCTGTTTTTTTAATTGAACTAAATGTATACACATATATGTATTATTGCCTATTTGTATTTTATTTGAAATATACAAAGTGTATGTTTTAAATGCATTATTTACACCACTGTGTAATAGACTTGTAATTATTTTACTTAGGTCATGAAGGCTCCTTTTTTTCCTCAGTTTTTTAATGTTTAAAAATACACTGAAAAATATACTCCCAGATACCCTTGGGCTCCCTCAGAAGGACATGCCCACCACCACCATTTTATGATCCGGCACTGAAAGCAAATTAGTTATTAGAACCTAAGAAGCAAAGGACAGAAAGAAATTCAGTGACTTCTCCTGAATTAGTATGTGAAGAATTTCAGCAAGTACCTGCTGCTTCTAACAAGAGCTCAAAACCTCAGTAAACCAGGCCACCTATTAAAAGAATGTAGATTTGACTGCTTAAGTCTATATTTGAAAATGTTGATCCCACTGCCAAGGGCTAAGAATTACAGGACCTTCTCCTAGGGGCATTTAAAAGTAAAGTATGCTTTTATCATAATATCTATCTAGAATCTGGAGGATGAGTGAAGAAAGATGAAGCTTACATTTACATTTGAATAATAAGTAAATCTCTACTAAAGAAAAAATATTTTAAAATTGTTCGGCTACTTGAGTAACTTCTTGTCTTGTAACTCCCCTATCTATATACATCCCTGGCTTGGATTCCTTCAGGCTGTCACTGGCAACAAGTGCGGCTGAGAGTAGTACACTGAATGGGGTATGATAGGCGATGCAAAGAAAACGCCACGGGTCTGGCAGTGGTTTCAAGGAGCAGCAAAATAAGATCCCGGCGTGAGCAGAATTCATACAAAGGCAGACAGGGTAGGAAATGTTGCAATGAAGAATATGGAATGAGATGAGATCACAACATCAGCCTGTCCTTTGTGGACCTGCACAATGATCACAGAGCCAGATGGGATTAGCGAAACCTATTTACCAGAAGTTCAGAGCAGTAGCAGGAAGCCGATAGGCAGCTAGGAGAGAGAGGTGAAAAATGCACCAGATTTACAGCTGCAGTGATGAAAATTTAGAAGTCTTCACGGTGATTTCTTCCAAATGTGAGTATCAGTCAACCAGAGCTATGGCTGAGACAGTGGATTTTATAGAAAGGGGCATGTAAGGGGAAATAATATAAAAATCTATTAAACTCTTTATTCAGATGCATGTTCACTGTATTGTAGTTGCTGTGTAGTGATGTCTGATTTTTCTCCCCTGCCTCTCTAGTATAGAATACAGGTAAGATATAGTTAGTAATGTGACTGATGTGGTTGCCTAAATGATCTTCATAGAAGACCACTAAGTTAGAAATGTGAAAAATGAGGACCTAAAAAGTTACATATAGAAAATATCTCTGTTCAGTCATGGATCAGTGTATCAAAATACCAATTGAGAGAGTATTTTCAGTCTCAAGTCCTAGGACTGATTACATGCTTTCTGTTTGTTTGTTTGTTTGTTTACATTTTTATCCCACCCTATACCTCAGGGTCTCCCTTTGGGTAACAGCATTAACATTAGAACGAATTTTCCACAGACCAAAAAAAACAGTATGTATACACAAGAGCAATTGCTTTTCAGCTCATAGTGGCAAGAAGAGGCAAGAAGAGGCAAGATGCAGGGTATAAAGTTCTTTGAAGGGAGCCATCAAGTTAATATTTGCAAATTCAGTTGTGCTTTACAGATGCATGCTCACAAAATTGCCATTCACATCAAAATAACATGCTTATTGAATTCTGTAGCATACTCAAAATATAATTATTGAACTATTTACATCCCGCAATTCTGCAGTAATTTGCTCTCTGTTCTCTTTCACGGGTGATGAGATCACTAGTGTATGAGAATCAGGGCTACCTTCTGGTTGGGTTAATTACTGAACAATCTAAGATACCAGAATAGGTTAAAAGAAATGTAGCCATTCTTAAATTGGATCTTAGACAGCCATCATGTGGTTTCTCAGGTACTTACGTTAGGATACCATCAAGAAAGAGGGACATCAGACAGGCACCTTTCTCCATTAACAACTGTTCTTTTAAAGGGCCACTCAATAATTTATTATTACCCTCACTGGAGCAATTTGTGCAGTTGTTTAGAAAAGCCAGGTTGCTGCTTTCCCTGCCAGATGGATATGTATAAATCACTCGTTGCTCTTTAATCTGGAGCATCATTATCATGATTAAAATTGTATTAAAAAAGGAAGGCTTAGTAATTTTTTCACATTCTGCTTCTTGCTAATTCTTTCTCAACAAATACTCAACAGTATAAAGGCACTGGACATTTTCAAACTTATTCCTAAATACTTTGTGGCATTCTTATATTCTTTAAATGCTCCTCTTATCTATCCACTAAGGGGGCTGGACCATCATTTGCAGAAAATACAGTCCTAAAAAATATTTGTTGTTGCTTCCATGGTTATTTGGTGCATAATGTATGGAATGATGAGTGTAAACAAAAATACCTTAATTCTTGGAAATATGTACTTTTCTATATTGCCCATATGATTTTATCTATAAAATAACAGAGGCAAGGACCCAACTACCCTAGAGTACTTTGGTCTGCATTTTTCCTTTGAAAAGGCTCAGAGCCTAGCTACACATGAGTATTAGTTTGCATTAGATGGATTTCAGCTGTGGGAAAATCTCACTGCAATAAGAGATCTCATTTCCAGTGTGGAGTATTTACCATGGATTCCGTATTCTCTGAGAAATGTTTTTTCCCACAGGGAAAATGCACTGGTTCTTCCAAGCACACTTATTTTTTAGGTGTGCCCGCGTCCTGCATTTGTAGAGGCTAGTCAAGGACATTCCAGGGAGGGTGAGAGAGTATGGCCTCCTTCCCCCTCATTGACAACTCCTTCCCCCTCATTGACAACAGGAGAATCATTTCTCAAGGGACAATCCTTCCCTTGCTCCCTTTGGGGTACACTGAAACCATGCCTTACAAGTCAAAATAGAATCCACTGTAATGGCAGCTGAATTTTGCTTCAAAGGGGGAACATACATAAAAGACGTCACACACTTCTAGTGCATTTTTTAATTTTTTAATTTATTTTAATTTATTCATTTCAGGAAAGTAACATATCTTTACAGGTTCTTTTGTTCAAAAGCTCAGGTCCCTGAGAACATTACGGTGCAAAAGTAAAAGTAAACAAAGAACTAGAATTGTGTACAGTTGCACATGATTGGTTGATGTAACAGGAGATAAGAGGAAATATCTCCCCTCCCCCTCCAAAATAGTTCAGAATGCGTAGTCAGGAAAGCAAAATGCACAGATCTGATCCGTAAAACATTCCTGTGCAAAAGTGAAAGTAAAATAATCATAATCATAATGGGATGGATCCAGCAGGATGGATAAAAAACAATTAGAAAAACTTACCAGATATGAAGACTTGAAAATATAACTACAGTGACTCTGGCATAAATCAGCAAAGGTGGTCCCAGTGGTTCTCGGCACGCTAGGGGCAGTGCCGAAAGATCTTAGTGGGCACTTGAAAAGCATTGGCATCAACAAAATATCCATCTGCCAGCTACAGAAAGCCACTTTGCTGGGATCTGTTCATATCATTCGCCAATACATCACAAAGTCCTAGGCACTTGGGAAGGGCCCAACCAGTGATAACAATTACCAAAACCAGCATAAATATCTTGTTTAACAAAACAAATGAAGACAAGGAACACTCTCTGGGTGCAGAAAAAAAGAATTCTACCAAAAAAGAAGCAGCAGCAGACTTCAAGGGCTATAATCCATGTGTACCACGAATTTTCTCTTGGATGTCTTTTTTTTTTTCTGTAAGAGAAATTGTCCACATCTACCTTAAAACCTGTACCACTAACCAAAAATGATATATTTGTTAACTCCAGATTTTCAGGTGAAAAGTTTTCATCATTTATGAAAGAGTTAAAGTGACAGGAAAGAAAACAGAATTGCTCACATGGTTAAATAGATGCAAAGGCCTTTAACAAAATTAAACTATTATTTGAAACAGTTCAGATTTGAAACCTGCCTGGACCAAAGTTTATTTTTATTATACTGGTTTTCACACATAGAACTGTCCATCAACCTTATTAGGTACTTAGCTTTTGGGTGCATACAGATTTGCAGAACTGAGCACAGGTAGGCTGTGTTCAGACATAACAAAAGGAGCACTTCAGAGGCACAGCGTGCAACCTTTGGGTTCCACAGGAGAGGGGGAGAGGGGCAGACCACTATGTGAACAATCCCATCTCAAAGCCATCTCTGAGCCACCTCAAAGATGCTGCTTCTTTTTTTGCTGTTTCTGATCACAGCCCTTGTGAGCAAAATATTAAAAAAATGAACAGAAACCTGCATAGGCCAAAACATTTATAATAAGAAGCTGCTATTTGCAGGTTTTGCTTCTGGGGTGGCAAGTAGCCACAATCCTCAAGCCACTGCTTCCATGTGGTTCAAATCACTGGGCATTCTGTCTTTCTTGAAAACAAATGGAGAATAGAAGGGGGATAAAGAGCAGAAATATCTAGGGAAATGCTTACCTGATCTTTTCTGTCTTCAAGATGAGGAAAGTGAAACTAATGAAGAGCATAGGAAGAGCAAATACGGTATCCTGTAACTAGTACCTGCCAGTGTTAGATGATGCTAAAAACAAGCATTACTAAGGCAAGGATCAAACCAGCTCCGCACCACAAACAAGTTTTGATCCTCGACTTGTCGCCACCATTTATAGAGCCACTTAGTGCCAGCAGATGTCAGCTGCAGTGGCTTTGCTCTTCCATGGTCACTCAGTACCCATTTTAGCACCCATTAAGGACTCATTTGGGTGAGAGCTGGATGACCCCATTTCCACCACGCCTTGGGAAATCCAGATCATATGGGTACATCTCAGCCTTTAATCCAGATTTTCTGTAGACCCCATTAATGGGGTCTAGAATAGGGTCTTCAGCCAGAAAATCCGGATTAAAGGGAGCCTGTTTCCATGTTAGTTTGGCAATGGGGTCTAGAGGAGGCTAGGGGGAGGGGGCACCCTTGGGGGGGAGCCCCAAAACCTAAGCTTCAAAATCATTTTGAAGTCACTTCACAAAGTCTGTGCAAAATAGCTCTGGAGCGTCTTTGAAGTCTGTGCTGATCTTTGGAGTGAACTTCGAAAAGACTCCAAAGTCACTCCGAAGTCACTTCGAAGTCATTTTGAAGTTTCCTCTGAAGATCAGCACAGACTTCAAAGATGCTCCGGAGCTATTTTGCACAGACTTCAAAGTGACTTCGAAATGTCTTCGAAGTGATTTTGGAGCCGCTTTGGAGATTGCATCCCCTATCCCCGCAAACACCTGGGGTGACAGGCAGACCCCTCGTGGGTAGATCTGGATTTCCAAATGGGTGCTCTGGTGTTTCCACGGCAGGGAGGCTAGCACCCATTGCTATTGGGTGCTAGACTACCCATGGAAACACATTGGGTACTTCCCTTAATCCGGATCTACTAGAAGTGCCCATTCCCTAGATCCTGATCTTCTTAGATCCGGATTAAAGGAGCACAGTGGAAAAACACCCTATATTGTTGCTTTTTGGTCATTTCCACACTTACTCTTGTCTAACACTAGGAAAGAATCCAGATTTGGCTACAACCAGATCTTGGGGACGTTCATACTTCCCATCCCATTGCAATGCTAGTACATGCCAACCCAGGCACACACGTATCTGAACATTTGCCTGAGGTCCCGATGCTGGTGTCACTGTGCATACGCCAGCACCAGCACTTGCGCGGTGTGTCACATGCTCCTCGAGGTGCGGATGGGGATGCTACTGGATGCTGCTGGACAGGGTAAGTCTACGTTTGGAGCACGAAATCGTGCTGTACACATAGTTTGTATCCAGTACACCCCTGCATGGAAGGTGCCACTTCTTAGTTGGGCATGGCCCCTTCCAGTACAGATGCTCTGTCTGGGAGCATAGTGCACACAAACTACGGGGCCAAGTGCAGAAAGACCAGGAACTTTTATTCCCAGGCTTCAAAACTAGATTGGAATGGCCCGTCTGCAATGCAGATAGCTCTTGGAGAGAGATACCAGTAGCCTGCCCCACTATGAGCTGTTCTTTATAACCCAACCTAGTGAGGTGCAGAACAGCCCAAATTGTGCATAAAGGGCCAAAATGCCACCTCTGGAAATAACCAATTGATGCCATGGATCTTTCACTTTATCCTGACATTGCCTGTATTCTTTTGCAGCATGTAGCCCAGTCAGAAGAAAAGCCAAAAGCACCCAATGCATGCTGTCAAGAAAGGTAAGGAAAACACTACAAGGACACACAGATCTATTTAGTGGAATTTCAAAAAAATTGTTGAAGAACATTTACTGGTAGACATCCTGCTTAAGTTTTACAAAACAAAACTGAGTTGAGAAACCCATCTTTCCTACTACACGAAGCGCTTTTGTTTAAATCACAGTTACTAGCTCGGGTTTCCTTCCTTCCTTCCTTCCTTCCTTCCTTCCTTCCATTGCTGGGAGATATTAATGCATTTCCTCATTTTTGGCAATGCTTAAGATAGCAGGAATTTCTTTCTGTACCTTCAGCATTTCTGAAGGGCTCTTTTAAGGGGGCATACTGACTTCCAGGGCCAATTAAAGTAGTGCTTCCTTGTATGCTGCTGAAAAGACTCTCCTCTGCTACATTCGGTACTGCAGTGGTATGTTTTCCACATACCCTTTGTAGTATTTGATAGGTGAAATAGCCCACTTATGGACTACTTCAATAGGATCTAGTACAGGACCAGCATGGAACACCATTTTGGTGCCCCTGTCCCTGTCCATAACTTTGTCTAGTGCACAAGTATGTGAAAGGTAAGCCCATGGACCCCTCTGTAGGATGGGATTATGCCCTATGATGAAAGGGCTCTAGACTGCATCTAGATGGCTGTTTTTGAGTTCCCACCTGGAGAGGGGGGGGGGAGGAACAGTTTCACTTCCATTCAGCTCTTGAACTATATCAGACCCCAACAGACTTCTCCAAAGCTACTTTGTTGTAGTAATTGACTCCTGGCCACCATTTGGATTTGAGTGGTGGCCAGGAATCAACTGGTAAAAATGTGTCCAGAATCACTGCTAAAACAAGCATGAGTTTCATGCTTCAAGCCTCATGAACACATCTCAGCATAAGTAATCACTCAGCTGGAAATGGATGCTTAAAGGGGAGAATCAAAGGGCAGAAGAGAGGCATCTTAATGCTTCTACTGTCATTTAAAATTACTATTCCTCACCTGGACTAATTCTGGATCTGAAGTTCAGTGGTGTAAATAAGCACTCAGCCAGTAGAAAAGATAACAGGAAAGGACTTTATATGCCCTCTACCCAAAACTTTGTCCGTATACGTGTTATTATGACCATCACAAATCTCAATGGACCAGGAAATGGAAATTTGGATGAGGAGAGTGCTTTTGGGCTCCAGTCCTACCCAATGACTTTCAGAAGTACAAGTAGTTGGCTACTGTGAGACCACAAGAAAACAATGGGCCACTGATCTAATCCGTTAGAATTTCTTATATTATTACACTTTTAGTAAGATTGTTACAATCACCTTAAGTCCACACCCTCTGATCTTGAAGCTTGATCACATTGACCAAGTAAGTAACACACAAGCTGAGTGAACTCTGTGTTCACAGGGCATTGTGACGGCACTGTAAATGAAACATGAGGCAGCAAATCTTCCCGCCGGAACCTCACAGCTTGAGAATGGAAGATCCCTGGCCACAATGGTTGCATGGCCAGGAACAGTGACAGACACGTAATGGGTGTATCACTGCTTTGAAAAGCATTATAGGCATGGTGCTCTTCTTACTGTAATTCCCAACAGTGCTCTAATTAAAACTCTGCCAGGAATCCCTTCTGTAGATCCTGCCTCCGTGGTGAAAAGGGGCTTTTCTTCGTGTATTATAATGTCCTGGGTGCCTCCAGACGTGCTTAAAGCTTCACAGCTGCTGCTCTGCCAATGACCACATGACTGGAAACAGCAGCACGGAAATTCCAAAGTAAAAAGCTGCTGTTTTTACTTCAGATTTTCCCTCAAATTCTCCTCTATTGCTGTGGACCATTCTCCTCTATTGCTGTCATCCTATCCTGGCACTGCACAGGACTCCTGGAATTTTTTAGGGAATCATAAAAATATATTTTATAGAACAATCGTTTTTAAAAATTGCAGTAAGTTCAAACATACCAAGTGATTCTATGCTCTGCCTGAAATGACAGGAGGGCTTCCACCTTGGTAATCTTGATGGATGTGCTTGCTTTATTTAATCTCAGACAAGACAAAAATAGAAACCTTCGAAGGCTGCCAAGAGTCTTTAACAATAATAGCAAGTGGTTTATGCCAGGGCAGTGCTAAATGCCATTGTGCAATCATATGACTGTCCCTGTGAATTAACCTCAGGTGCCTCAATATTAACTATTTCCTGACAGCAATTACGTTTGAAGACTATCCTGTCTGCTTATTCAGGGGGCTTCCATAATACCAACTTTCCAAAATAACACAAAGATTCCTTTCTGTACACATTCTGTTTAATGAAACTTGAAGGCTTGAAGATGAAAAATGTTTTAAAAGATGCCTTAAAAATGCCTTGCAGAATTTGCTAATTATGTTGACGTCAAAAGAGAATTTCCCCCTCCTATGAATCAATACAGCTTACATGAAAAATTAATATTTAATATTAATATTAAAATTAATATTTATTTTCAATAAAAAGATACCTGGAAAGGATGCTTGCTAGATGCTTGCTACAATTAATAGGGCACCATTACACAATATATTAATGTATTAATAATGAACAATAATTATTTTTAAACAAACTTATTGACTTTATATAAAACTAACATTAACCTGAAACAACAATATTTGATGAAAGCAGTAATAATACTAATAAATCTGTTAAACCAACAAAGATTTACAATAGTGAAACATTTAAAAAAATAACTTTTAAATATATACTGTTTACAAAGTAGATTACAAAGAATAATTTCAACTTAAAGGAATACAGTTCTGAATATACTAATTATAAAATTACTGACTGTATAAAAGACAGTGAAGGGAGATTATGATGGGCATAATCCAGTTAAAGTTAAGAAAATTCCGGTGAATTTAAAAGTTAAGCAAAAGTTAAGAAAAAGTTAAGCTTTTCTTGCAGGGGCAGATGGAAGGCATGAATGCATCTAAAAGGATCACTGTCTGGCCACCAAAAACTTCCCTTCCCAATACACGGGGTACTTTACTTCTCTGTTACTGATTTTTTTTCCCTGTACATAGCATTACATTCATATAGGGCAACATTCTTTTCTTTCTTCTCACTCTGTAAATCTAATCTTCCCACCTTCTGAACAGGTTAGCCTGATAATAATGTATGTAAGCCACAGTTGCTGGTCCTCTGCCAATAGCCATTGAAGGGGTTTTGGAGGCCTCTCCATCAGGGCTCCACCAGCCCCAACACAAGAGCAACCTGCTAAACCACCAGATAGAGCAAACAGTGAATGCAATTCAAAAATAGGAAACAAATATTTATTTATTTATTTATTTATTTATTTATTTATTTATTTATTTATTTATTTATTTCAGAATTGATGTCCCACCCTTCACCTAAAGGTCCCAGAATGGATCACAACAATAATAATACATAACAATATTCTTAAAACAATATCAGCTTTCTAATACTGCTTAGTTTGACATTGTCATTTCTCCGCTTAGCAGCCAAATTCATGTTGCTTTTCTGATACAGTTAGAAAAGAAAATAGACTTCAAGATAATCCTAGAGATTTACCTAGCATGTTCATAATGACCTAGAGAAACACAAAATCCTGTTTAGAGCTAAACTGCTTGGCTTTCTGACCTACATAAATTGCCTATTCCTGCTGTTTAGAAGTGTGTCCTTCCATCTGAAAAGCAGGAAGCAAGTGTACTATCTGAACGCTCCTTCTTACTCATGGCAGTGAAAGTATCAAAGCCAGGGAACTTTGCTTCCTCAGCTTTAACATTTCAGCCCATAGAAGTGGCAATTTTTTGTTCCATCCTAAACAGGGCCATGGCCTGTGGCCTAAAGGTAGGTTGCACTTCTTTGCATGGCAGGACAGAAGAACAGGAGAGAAAACCTTGTGCCCATTCTGCTGCCAAAGTGCTGTTGACCGCTTTTATGGTGGGATGTGATCTCAATAGGTGCTAGTGCATGCAATCCCCTTACCTCTTAAGGACTCCCATGGTGCCATATCAATGTCATATGGATGCTGCCATTGTGATCAAAATTAATGATTTTAACATAATTATGTTTTAGAAAAGAAAAATTATTAATAGTCAATGATATCATCTGACTTACAGACATAACATAGTAATTGTCCACATCTGGTTTGTTTTTTAAGGTTTCATTTATGCCACTTTCATACAGGATCATACAAACTGAATTATTCTTGGCTGGAGTATGCAAGAGCTCCTTCTTTAAATGATGACAAAAAAAAACCTCATGGAAATTATAGTCCCAAAAAAAGAACTTTTCCAAACTTTCTTTGCTAACTTTGCACTTTAAATTCCGATTTTTGTTTTTCTTACAAGTAGAAGTAAAGACAAATGTTGTATAACAGACTGTTGTCTGAAATCCTATTGCCGCTGAATTTTGAGGTATTTCCTTGTTCAAAATTGATCGGTATCACTTTGAACACAGGCAAAATTTTCAACATCAGCAATTTGATCTTGGTTGATCCTATAATATCACGTATATAGAGCATTCTTTTTGAAATAGCCCAGGCACGTCTCTGAAAGTGAAAGCTACTACACACGCTGAAAAAAGCAGTTCAGAGTGGCTTGGAGGCAGTGGCAGCACTTGTTCCAATCCCACCTCTAATCCACTTTAGAAGTCCATTCTCTGGCCTTTAGTGTAGATTAGCAGTCAGGTGGGAACACTAGCATGACCATCTCCTCTAAAAAACATTTGAGTAGCTTTTATTTTCACTATATGTGAATGAATCCTATGTGGATCTGAAAATTAGATAACAAAAATGACAAATTAGGTTGCATCGCCACTTCCAACAGAGGTGGCTCTGTTTGGGGCAGGTGGGGGAGGCACCGCGATCCATGACACCCTCCTTGTCTCCCTTTCAGACTAAGGAGGTGTCATTTTCCACAGGGCCTCCATGTAGGGTGAGAAGATTACTACTCAGCTTTGGCGACACTGCTGCAAGCAAATTCTGCCTCAAAACGGCATATGTGATTGCTTCAAATGTACCCCGCCACTAAAAATAGAGATGGGGTGGAAGCACCTTCTTGGATGCATAGGGACAACCTCATAAGGTAAGTGGAAATGCAGCCTTGAACTGAATCCAAATGTTATCCATGACAAAGGGCATAAATAATTAGAGCTTTCCCACTTTCTCTTAGGCAGTAGCAGTGTCTGACTGTCATTCGCAGAGGGCAGAAGAACTACAGGCACACCAAGGTGACTTCATTCATGCCTTCTGCAAAGATGAAGATGGACAAGGATTTAGTTGTCTGCAGAACAAGCAGCAAGGATGCTTCTCTAGCCCCGCCAAATACTCTGTAATGCACAGTAAGTAAGAGCAGTTAATTAGCTACCCAGAATTGGTATCAGTCCAAAAATTAGTCAGGTTAGTTTGACATTAAAAAAGGATAAAACAATTAATTGTTTGGCATTGACATGTTAATTACAGTTTGAGCATTGCTGATAGAGGATATTTTCACTTTCATGAACTCTTACATCTGATATTAGTTGTATTGCTTAGAAAAATATTGTTTTGCACATCAAATATTTAATTAAATTAGAAGAAAGGTAATGATATAGGGCAAGATTAATAGCAATATCATGGGCTGGATCAGTCAAATCACTCATATCTCCAAAGCACAGTTTGGATGTTTCAGCACTGAAGATCAGGTCCAGTTATTGTTTTACAGTTATAGCATTAAACTGAAAAAAGAAGCTTAAAGTAGGGGAATTTGAGGTCCCATCTCCACTTATGCCTGCAGGGTGTCTTTGTTGGTTGAAAAAGGCGCCTGCTGCTGCTCCCTGTCCATCTTCAGAAGCAGCAGGCACCTTGGAGTGATTGCACCGATCCCTTTTCTGGCACCATCACTATCATAGCTGCCTCCTGTACAAGATGCTTTCTTTCACCCTGCATAGAAGTGCCACAGAAAATGGAGAGTAAGAGGGTGCCTTTTTCTGGGCACCTCTCCTGCCCAGTTCCACCTGGAAGCAGAGATGTGGCTTTAATCTGCATCATTACTGCATTGGGTTAGGAGAAGAGATTATAAACAATGCTCTTTGATCATGGGTCTTTCTGTTCCTTTTGATGACTGACAATTGATTTCTGCTTAAGACTTCAGGATAATTTTGACTTTTCAATTCAACCCACACATGCACAAAAAGTTTCAGATAGTAGTGCAATAAATATGTATTTCTTTTAATTGTATTTTTACCCACTTATTTTACAAATGGAAGGTTCTCTTCTCTTTTGTACCTTGCAGCAACGATTGCTAAACAAAAGTCTTTCTGCTATAGCCATAACCAGCCAGATGCAAAGACTTCAGTGAGTATTTATTTTATTTTATTTTATTATTTTATTTTATTTTATTTATTGGGCTTACATATCACAAAATTCATAAAGACTCTTATGTGGTTTACAGATAAAACATAGACTCAGAACAAATACACAGATAAAAGCAATTGTGGTCACCCCATCAATCATTACCAAGGGCACATTTAAAAATATATGTTTTTAAAGATTTTTAAAATGATAACAGAGAGGGATCTATGCAGATCTCATTCAGAAGTGAGTTTCATAGAAAGGGGATCACAAGTGAAATTATTTTCTGTACCCTGGCTCCTGTTATCTTGGGTGGGCCAGGAAGTTTTAAGATCTAATGCAGGAACCAAGCCCACAGAACAGCTAGTAACTGTGTTGGGGAGATGAGCTCAGATAGGTAGATAATGCATTATATGAAGTTGACTCTTCTGTATCATAGGGTGTTTTTCCACTGTCACTAAAAGTACCCATTAAATACCCATTAATGGGTATGTAATGGCATTTTTGTACCCATCAATGGGTACTTAATGGGTACTTCTAGTGACAGTGAAAAAACACCCATAGATTGCATTACTTTGAATATATGTCAAGACGAGTAGAGATTGCTAAGCAATGATATGTGATGTCCAATGGTGGCTCATGGAGGTATGAGTCATGGAGACCAAAAGGAGTCTTTTAGTTAAGAATGTTGCTTCTCACCATTACCACTATACTCCCCATTTCAATCCATGTTAAAAAAAAATTGTGCAGAATGGAGAATTTAATTGGAATAGTTACATTTGCTTTGCATTTTTAATCATACCTGGTCATATTATGTCAGTTTCATTTTTCAAAAATTCTCTGCTAATTTAGCAGCTTCGGACATCTCCAGTTTCCCAATTAAGTACAAAGAGGATGTCAGCAGCAATGGATCCGGCAACAAAGGACAGTGCTGTTGTAGAACAGTAAGAATTTTTAGTTCTTTTTCATTTACACATTTCTCATCCCAGCAAAGTTCCATCAGCCCAAGCTGAGATGGTTAGTAGTCTGGAGTTTCAGAAAAATGTCTTTTCCAGAACTAGTAAATATACTGGAGGGATTTGGTTTATGGCCATTGCTTGCTATCATTTTAGACTGACCTCAGATGTGAGGTAAAACCACAATCTTCTCAGCGCTATGTAGAGTGCCAGACATATCCGAGGCAATGTAGTGGTAACTGCAACATGCAAAAAGTTCATTGCAGTGTTGCTACAAGAAATCCAGTGACACCAGATTTCCCCTTTCCCTGCATGTCTAGCGATCAGCTTTTGTGATTAGCCTGCTGGAGACCACTTGAAACTAGACAAGCACACAAAAAACTACAAAAGAAAAGAGATGGGCATCTGGCTTCTGTTAGCCTCCTTGGGCCAATCACAAATGCTGATCACAGACTAGCAGGTAAAGAGGGTTTTGCTGGTCTTGGCTGGTGGTAGCAAGCAAGAAGCAAACAAAGGATCTTGGTTAGATTCTGCATTGCCTCCTGCTGTTGGGAGGCTGCCTTAGAGTTTTGATATTGCAATTTTCACTTACAAACAGTATTTCCACAATGCAAAAGTACTGTTGTCTTTAGCTGTTTTAATAGACAAAATGTTGACTGCCCAATGAACAATCTCAAGTTTGAAAGGTTGAACATTTCCCACTTTTAACTACAGGAATGGAAGACTCACAGAGAGAAACGCTGAAGATGACATAAGCCCAGTTCAAGAAACGGAGGCCTCTTCACCTTTGACGGGTGGCACTTTGTATGGCACACCCAGCCTTTTGCGAAAAATGTGGATGAAGCATAAAAAGAAATCAGAATATCTGGGGGCAACCAATAGTGCCTTTGAAGCAGACTGAGAAGCTTCGCCATGTGATTGTGCATTTTCTGCTTACAGACACAATATGGTTCACATCTACCCAAGGAACTTACTTTTCCTGAATGTAAAAAAAGTGAAGTGGGAGTGACACAATGTAAACCGTTCACTTTGTTGTTATTTTGCACAAGCTTCTACTGCAGGTTAATTGAGCTAGATTCTTCAAAAAAAGGCTTAAAGATGTTACTTTATCCTCACTTGACCTCATGTATCACCTACACTATGACATCTAAAGGAGGTCCTGTCTATTGTACAATATTCTGCTGACAGACAATGACTTTAGATCTCTACTTTTCAGGCTGTGTGAGGTTTTATGTCACCTTGTTTGCTGCATAGCTTTTGAGAATTTTGAGGATTTTAGGAAGTGTTCCAAGACAAACATTGAACGTAATGCCCTGATATGTTGCATCTTAACAGCTGTCACACATGAGCATAAGTATCTCATCTACAACAATGGAGATCCTCCGCTTTCCAGATAATGTGGGATTCCAGGTCACATCAACTGTAGCCTAAAGAGTTATTGATCAAAGACATTGGAAACTGGGGCAGGTGGCAAAGGGCAGCAAAATCTTCCACATGTCTGTTCTAACCTATGCTTAGGGCACTCCTGTGGGATATGTGGGGATGGTCAGCAGTGATAGTGGTTAGACTGCTGTTCCAAACTGTGTTTGCTCCCTAATCTTCTTATTAATAAATGGCCCACCTAATAAGGGCTCCTAGGTTATCTGGAATAAATTATCAAAACTGTTGTCCTTATCCATGCCCAGATGCTTGAGATTGAGAAAACAATCACTATCATTTGTTTTGCCTTCCCCCAACACTGTACCCAGCAACAACTAAAATAGAAGCTGAATCTTATTTGAACAATGATTACAGGACATATTTCACCATGTTATGGAGGCAGTCAGATAAGATATCACGTAAAACCTTTGGTTTGGTACTCCAACCCCAGACTGTTGCTCACTTGCTGTTCTGCTTAGTGTTTCATTACCACTCACCTCACAAAGGAGCAACAGCATATAATGCATGAACAGAGAAAACAGCAAGACACGGGCTGCATCCCCAAGTAATAAAAAGCTTGTTTAAAAGCTTCTTTTGCCTCTGAGCGCCCCCACGCACGGCTTTTCTTCGAGCTTCCAGTGGCACAAAAGGAGGAAAATGTGTGGAAAAGTGCCCTTTAAATAAGACTACCAGAGCACATTTTGGAAACCGCGGGTATTCCTAGCAACATTGTGCATGGAGAAGCTCCATAGCAAAAGGGGCGGGGATTGGCGGCCAAGATCTCCGAAAGTAGCACCCTGTCCACCTGCACACACAGCCTTAAACATTCACACATCTCCCAGAACAGCACCTTCCCTTCCTTTCCTTTTCTAAAGGTCAGAACTTTTAAAGAGCCAGAATTGCGGAGAATTGCAAGATTGTTATCAGGTGTGAAGTGGTGGATTGCTACAGTGTAACAGCTGCTGTATGGGGTGGATTTTTACAGTGAAATCACTATCTTTGGAAGCAAACTCTGGATCCCAAAGTGATAAATGGCTCTGGTGGGTTTTGCAGGCAGGGGAGACAAACAGAGAACTTGTAAATATGGCTATTTTTCTTTTGGACTTGTCGGGGGTTGTCTCCCTGACATCCTATCATGCAGAGAGGGGGCAGGAAGAAAAAGATGCGGGCAAACAAAACACGCTTCCTTGGGGACGGTAGGTGCGTTTAAAATGTGTGTTTTACCGAACCTCATGGGCACACTTATTCCAGAATTGAACGGCACTTTTAAATTCCACTGCAATAGACAGGCAAATAAGCTGCTTGGGGATGCAGCCACATTTTATTCCTACTGTAGCAAATACAGCACTTTGCCTCTTTGCTTATTCACTTGCTTTGGGACCACATCCATTTCAACAGCTTTTCTTGATAGCAAAAACAAACTGTCCTCATAGTAGCCACCATAAAAACCCTGTCTTCCCCTGGAGAATAGGAAAAATAGGGAGCCCAGGGCAGGGGCCAATTGCCTCTCTCTGTCTAGTGGTAGGACAAATTATTCATGTTTAGTTTTTTTAATAGATTAAAAATAAATCACGCAAGTGCAGAAGCCTACCACATCAATACCTCCATTGCCAGAAATTTTGATACCTGATAGCTAGTTAGCAAGAAAACACTGTATATTCACAAAAGCCTGTAGATTGTGTTTTACTGTACAATAGCTTTAAATATGTGGAGACGGGGCAGTGCGTGGATAACAAATACTATATTTTAAATGGCATTTTCTTCTAACTTATTTAATTTATAATTCAAATTCATAAAGTGTTCATTTAATTTATATTTCTTAATACTCTTGCAAAAGTTTCTTACAAGTAGCAAGGATTTGTTTATTATTTAAAATAAATGATCTATCTATATGTATAGATATATATGCAGTTGAATGGAGCTATGAATCCTCAAAAAAAGCTGGGAATGCAGTGAAATAGGAAGCAAAAGTAAGGACAAGCTTGACACCTGGCAACTACATAGACCCACTCAGGCAGCTTCTCTATCAGGAATACAGATGTCGTTTGCCATTGCATTCTAGGATTAAATGCACTTCGCTTCATTCTCTACTGTTGCTGGATTGAAGAATTGGCTTCTCTACCCTGCTTTTCCCACCCATTCAAGGGGATTCAAAGTGGCTGACAAACCTTCTGTTCTTCTCCCCACAACAGTCACCCTGCTCAGCAGAGAGCAGTGACTATTGGAGTGCAGCTTTAGGGCTGGAGTTAGCACAGCAATTCCTGGGTAAAGCCAGTTAAGAGATCAGGTTGTCATCCAACAGAGGAGGCTTATCTTTATTTACAGGTACAACTTATATACAAAAATCATAATATAGAAGCATGAAGTGAAGGGTACAGGTTAGAGGCATGAAGCAAAAAGCAGAAGTTATACAAAGCATATATACATTGACTCAGCTTCTCAGTAACACAGGTGTAGTAGATTATCCCACCTGTTGGTTGTTAAGTTAGTTGCCACGGTGCTTAATACAATACGTTTTAGTGTCTGACTTGCATTTAACCCTTAAATGCCTGACAGTGACTAGCCCAAGGTCACCCAGTTGGCCCTATGGAGGAGGGTGGAATCAAACCCAGTATTCCCAGATAAGTGTCCAGCTCCTTAACCACTATACCATGTATTATTGGAGCTCCGTGGGTGTTGCATTGTCCTCTCACATTTCCCCATCATGCTACCTCCATGCTGCCCACCTCCACTACCATTAGTAAACACTTCCTTCTGTTCACAATTTAAGAACATAAGAGGAACCCTGCTGGATCAGACCATAATCCATCTAGTCCAGCAACCTGCCTCACACAGTGGCCCACCAATTGCTTCTGGGCATCTCAAGCAGAAGGCAAAGGCAAAACTTTCACTTGCTTTCAAGTCCCAGCAAATGCCCTCTGGAGGCATCCTGTCTCCCCATACTGGAGGATGTTCCTAGGCTCAACATTGCAAAATATTGTGCACACATTTCTCTTTTCAGTGACTCTTAGCTGTTTCTGGGTGCATCTACATGCCAAAAATACTCCGGATTTAAGCTTGTTTTGCCTCAGAGCGTCTCCATACACAGCTTTACTCCGGGCTACATCAGGTGTAAGGGAGGAAAATCCGCAGTAGACACCCCCACCCCCACCCGTTTAAACAAGACTACATCTGACTTAGAGGGAAACTGCAGATTTTCCTGGGAGCATGGAGGCACTTACAAGCAGAACTAAAAGCAACTCACTCCTTGCAGCCCTGTAGCTATCAAATTCAGCTTCCTCCATTCACGTAAGGACAGCTGATTTAGCACACAAGCAGAGCAGTGATCATCAGAGGCTGCATTATTAGGAGGGAGAGATAGAGAGCCCTGCTAAAATGGTGAGAAGAATGAAAGCAGCCACTTTTAATGATTTTAGCTGACTAAAGAGCACCTGTCAGGCACTCGTTTGGGCTAAAGGAAGCCCTTGCCTGAGCGACTGCAGGCTCAGGCATGGGTGGGGAGGGGAGAGAACTGCATGGAGAAAACAAGTGAAGTTTATGGGGGAGGAGAAACAGAAAGGAGGGAAAAAGACAGACATACACATGAGTGAAATTTACAGGGGAGAAACAGAAGGGAGAGAAGGGAGGGAAAGAGACGGACTCATACATGCTGTGAAAGAAAGAGATCGCTGGTTTGCTTTTGCATTAAAACAGCTGCTGTTCTTTATGTGAATGCCAGCAGCTGAATTTGATAGCTGAATGGAGCCTGTCATCGCTCAGTGGTTTCCATGGGGACAGGAAAGTGCGATTTTAATCCATGTTGCCCCAAACCATATGGGGTCACTTTATTGCGAGTTACAACATGGATTTTTTTAATCACATCAATAGCGAAGCAATTAGCTCCCATGAAGACGCGCCCTCTGATGGGAAAGACAGAGGTTCTGCTGAACAAATTTAGTGGTGTCCTGAATTTAGGGCAGCTGTAAAATACTGACAGGTGAGTCATTTGACTTGCCCACGGGGGTACAGAGCCTGAGGTTGGATGGTACATTAAATTCTACACTCCCAACTTTGCAACCTCAATTCAGTCTATCTTAAGCAATTATTCCTTATACTGTTTTCATATCACTCTTTATTTTGCAACTTATCCCAAATCCATTTTATGAAACAAGGAACAAACACGAATGCCCATCCTAATAGTCCTTGATAGCACATCCTGCTGAACAGCTGGTAATCAGAGAGCAGCAGATGTTATGTCAGAGGTTAGGTGACTTACCTTTTATCCCCGCTCTTGCAGTTATCAGATACAGGATGTAACTAATGCAAGCATTTATCTGAGCATGCATTGCTTATTTTAAATCAACCATGGCTTAGCTGGCATACTTTCCCCCAAACTGTGATGACCATCTTAATTCCTGCTGTGGGTTAAGCCTTACCAGGTTGTTTAAAACACAGTGGAACCCTAGAGAATCTAATCTAAATCCTATCAATTTCAAGAGGAGATCATTCCTCAGTAAATGAGTATTGGAACTGCAGAGTAGTAAAAAGTAAGTATCTAATTGGAAGCCTGTCTCTGAGCTAACTAAATGGCAGAAAGCCTGATTCAGAGAGTTCATGGTGAAGCTTCCAATTAAGTCTCACCCATCCCCATGTTCCCAAACCATGCTTAGTTGGATTGCACATTTCCTTTAAAGGATACTGTTTCCCCAAATATATGTATATGGCAGAAAGTAATCCTATCATGAACATCACCCAATAGAACTATGTCAGTGGAGATGAGCAGAGGACAATTATGATTTAAATTTGTATTATTTGCAAAAACCGATTGTAACCCATACTGTGGACCACTAGATTTTCTTTCTGTAAATATGGACTTGGCTCAGGAAGTCTCTCTAGATGACCCACTCCAATCATTATCTGTTCACCTACTCTCTTAGGAGCAGTGACGAGGAGTAGCAGTAGCCATAGTAGCAGGTGTCATTAAATCAAAATCAGTTACACTTTTCTTTAATAAAAAATAGCAGGAATGGTCCACAGATTTAACTTTAGTCTCCCTAGCTGTCTCACTAATCAAAAAGACCAGTTAGGAAGAATTAAATCCAAAGAAAATTGGATTTCTATTTATTCCTTGTGGTTAGGCCATGAACTGTAATCTCAGGCATCCTTTATGCCAGTTGTTTCCTCTTTTAACTTTTAAATTAAGTCCCTGAAAATCTGCTTTCATGGTCTTAAACATCATATGTTTTGAATCAAACCTCACATATTTTAGCAAGTGAGGATTAGAAACAGGATCTCACTATTTCATAATTGCAGTTAAAAGGCTGTAATTATGTTAAGCCTGGTTCCACATGGGGTGTTCCTTCCATCTGTAGTCTCCATAAGAGGACTTTTGGCCACAGGCTTGAGGCTGAAAGGGGATTCAGATTTAAACATTCATTATGTTGTAAAACTTTTATTTTTATTATAGCTACAGGTCTCAAAAGCAGCTAATAAAAACCTGTTATGTAAATTTATGCTATTATTCATACAAAGTTACTATTAAATGCTGTATTTGTCGGCCTATGGGATGCAGTGGGTTATAAGACGTACCTCCTTTTTTATACATACTTTTAAGAAATTTTTTTCTACATTTCTTGTGTCGCTCCCTGCCATCGCCGAGACCAACAACAAAGGCCCTTGCTGCCTCATGCCAGTGCAGCAGCCAGGCGATCCTCCTCTCTCATCTCCTCCCTTCGGCTGCTGGTGTTTTTCATACAGTTTGCTTCACCACCACTATCCGCCTCCCCACGCACACTGAACATGCAACACCTATCTGCCTGCCCACATGATCGCTTGAGTGCCCACCGGATGCTGCCACTGCCACTGCCACTGTGTGTCAGGATGCGTGGGAGGGGGAGAAGAGGGAAGATGAGAGAATGAATATGAATGGGGTGGGGTGGGACCAATGCATGACACACCCTATATTTTAGGTGCATTTTGAGTGGGGAAGTGCATCCTATATGCCGTCAAATACAGTACTTGTGAGGTGACTAGGACCTTCTACTTGTCCACAATATTTAGTTACCCCAAAGTTATTCAAAACCGTTTTAGAATGCTGTATAGTTCCGATTTCTAAAGTTTGAAATGGGAAATCTTAACTATGGAAGCATTTATTGAATCAAGTCATATTATTATATTAAAACTAGATGTTGTGCTAAGAAATTAAGATCAGGGAGAGAGAAACAGGCACCACCTGTATAAGAAAGAAACATCTGAGGACTTTCTACAAAATATGGACCATTTCAAATTGGATGAATGCTTTTTGGTTGAGGAAGTCTCTGGGGCCGAGCTTAGTTGTCACAAGTCTCTGCTTGCTATGAAAGGCTACAGCAGGTGGTGTCTTATTTTGTCCTCTGCCTTTCTGCAGCCATTATCACAAAAGAGGGTCTTGAGGTCTAAACTGAGCTATCAGTGCAGTCTGTGCAGTGAACTTTCAAACACAAGGTCACACAGCGGAGATGAAATTCAGCAACAATGTCTCAGTCTTCTGAATTTTTTTAAAAAGCCCCTCAGTTTGTCAAATTTTGAGGACATTGCCTTGTTTGCTCTTGTAGCACTCACAAAATACAATCTTTTCACCACACTAACTTTTTGTAATATATTTTACAAATGCATCATTCGGTTAAAATTAGTATCTTTTTCCCCTGCTGACCACTAGGAAAACTCCTATGGTTTTAAACTTTCTCCAGGACGCATCATGGTTATAACTGTGAAGTAGAAATGGATGGAAATGTAGCTGCGTTTGGCAAGTCTTATTCTGTGTACAGAACATAACAGCGATGCAAATAAAGGCCTTCTTTTGTTGCTGGGGAGGTACCAAATGAAACCCTGAATTATATGTCCAAGGTATATGTATATGTATTTATATTTATACCTATATCTAAAGGTATTGTAAATTGTAATTTTTTTACCATAGGAAAAAAAAAGAAATATAATTTCATTTTTATTGAAGGATATGTAACATTGTGAAGTCAAAATTATTTGCCATGTAAATAGTTAAAATGGTTTTTAAACAGATTAGTTCCCGCCAAAAATTATGCAGGAGCAGCGGTCCCACAGAGAATGTGCCAGATGAGCCTCTTATAATGGCATAGCATCTGGTGTCTCGCATACATAACACTTGGCTTTTTGCCAGATCAGGACAATGCTCACTGATCTACTTCTGTTGTAGGAGTCTCTGGGGGAAACTGCCATTCTGCTTTAATATTGTGCATTCATTTAGAAGCTTCTGCGAACTTCTATATATAAAGGCAATGCTTCCACACTTCTAAGGAAACTTTTGAGTCAGATATTAACTGAAACATCTAGAGACTGAAAACTGCCTTTGCAACCTGAAAAAGCTACATCAATCTGCTGCCACAATCATCTTCTTTTAAACAACAGTAATCCTCCTTGGAACAAGTCTCTGTTCATGCAAGGTTTTAAGAGCCAGCTGTAGGGATCTGCATGAAACAGTCTTAGCACTTGGTTTCAAGCTTAGGGTAAAATGAAACTTTTGTGTTATAAGGACCATAAGGAACTATGGGAATATTTTACCCTACTGTTCTTCACAACTAACTCTTGGGTGACAAGACATGATGGGTGCTACCTATCTATAGCCAAACAGAAGACTTCTAGGGGCTTTCCTCCCTGGCCCACTGTGTTCAATTACAGGGCAGGGTATCCTGGCCCAGAATAAGCAACCTGTTGAAAGCTGAGTTAGGATTGCCACTGGATCAAGATAGCACTGTCCACATTTGGATGGCCAATCCCACTCCAGCCCTCACTTTCAGTCTTCAAAGAGCCCTTGGCTCTGAGGTTTCTGACCTGACCAGTTTTCAGGACCCACTTCAAATAGTACTTCCTGAAAAGTGTTCCCCATCACAGAAGCACACTTTGATGGTTCAGTATGCTCCACTTGGATCAGTTGCAGATCTGAACATTGAGGTCTACAGCTCTACAGTTGGACCCCATATCTGCAGGGGATAGGTAACAGGTCCTACTGCAGTTACAGAAAACCGTGGATATTTGAAACACTGGGAAATCACACTCTATTTCCATGATTCTGGGAAACTGTACAAGATTTCCTGGGAATCATGGAAAACCGTGTGTTTGCACTACTTCTGACTGCCCCAGACCTCCAGGAAGCCTCCAGGAGGCCTAGTGGCATCAGTGGGGGAGGGGGAAGACTGGTCCAGTTGACCACAGATAAGTGAAACTATGGTTACCAGACCAGTGGATACAGGGGCTCAACTGGACTGGACTGGGGCACCATTTTCAGTTCTGTAGCCCAGTCAATGCTTGTCCAATGCAAAATGCAACAGGATGGATGGGACCTGTATTGATCTGTACTAGCCTTCACACAGCAATCCAGTATTCCAGGATATATCCCAGAATATGTCTTAAGGAATGGACTTTATAGAAAATTCTAGGTTTTTTTATATTTTGCTAGTCAGCAAGCAGAAAAAGGGAAAGAAAACACTTCCAAAATGGCATTCTAAAACACCAGAACAAAACAACCTGGAACACTATGGAGTATTGAGGTATAAAATGTGCTAGAAAAAATGCTATAAAGAAAAGTGCAACTGTTGCCCTTTGATAGGTGAGTACAAGCAAATCTTCCATCACTCTAAAAGCCTTGGAAATGGCAGCCCCATACATATCGTTACTTTCAAATATTTTAATGAAGCATGTACCAAATTTCAAAAAATGTGTTTCTCATTGCCTTCTTTTATTCCTAATCCTGTGCTACTGACATTATCATGGTAAGAGCACAATTTGTTGTTTTTGATCAAAGCAAGGCAAAAATGGAACTCCTAGAAAGTTCCCACAAAAATAACGTCGTGTAGCCAAACCCAAAAGTTTATACTTCTTTTCTCTTAAATAAACTAAAATATCCATGAAATGTGTACATAAATGTTTTATTTGGGATATTAATGTGGGCTTCCTTCTGAATGAAACAAAATCTGCAGTAAAACGAAGAAACAAAGTATAACAGAACATCACCAAGTTATTGATTTTCTAATTAAAATCAAAATTTGAGAAACAAACTTAAGTATTAACAGATGCTGTGATTTTCCCAACATGCATGTTTGGCTGCTGCAGATATATTCTACTTATAAACTTAAAAAAAAAATGCAAGTGCACCTAACTCTTAGAAAATATCAAAAGATGTTGAAAATGTCCAAGGTTCAAAACCTTTTATTATTATTAATTTGCTTAAAAGCAACAGAAAAGCAATTGGATAAAAAAATTCAACCAATACCAACTCCAATTTCTACTACTTACCAGAGATCTACGTTACACCGTGGTACTGGTGCCTTTGGTACCATTAAATATGCACACATACACACTTGAATAATTTATGTACCTTCAGCAAAGGAGCCAATCAATCTTCTAAGTATACTATAGACAACCAGAAGTGTATTATGTGCATATATGTGTGTATGTGTATTCTATGCTCAGAAAAGAATTTGTGTGGTGCAGTTGTCAACCCATGGCTACACCTTGTCCCCAAGAGCTATGCCAATAAATCAAGTGATCCTGCAGTGCAACGCTCAATTTAGCTTGAAAACATAGCCAGGAGATGAAAATCTAGGTGCACACACAACTCTTTGGATCTTGATATCTCAGTCACAATCTACACAGCCCATTTTAAGTACAGCTAAGAGTCAGTGTATGCCTAACAAGACAGGGACTCTCACACACATGCACACACACGCGTGCGCACACACACCACTTCATAATTGCCCATCAAGACATGATGTAGTTTGCCATGTAGCTTAGGTGGGTAACATTAAAAACAGATGGAGTCAAAAGCCATAGTCAAATACAGAGGCCTTTGTCTTACGTCACTAACCATATGCACTTAACTCTGTGCTAATTCAGGTAGGGAGAAGCTTATTTAGATATATAACATGACAAACCAATAATGTCAAAGAATTCCAAACTGGCTTCTTTTTTCTTTTTGCATTTTGAAGAGGAAGAATAAATTTCCTTCAAATGAGCTGCTCTAAAAAATATTAACTATTGAAAAACTGGATAAAAGCCTTGTGTGCCCATTAATGGCAGCTAGGCAAATATTCTATATATTGTATAAATATTCATTCACAATAATAAATAACTACAATATGGGGCTTCAAGATGTATTTTTTAAGTATTCTAACCCCAAAGATTGCTTTACACACCTCACACATTAAAAGAATGAAATTCGTTTTTAGAGTTCTTGGTGTTATGTGGTACCTAGGGTTCCTCCCAATGCCCCCAGATATTGTGTGTCCCCACACAGAGCAACAGTTGATACCAAGTTAACTTGAGAACATGCCATCATTCTGTTTATCATTTTACATACAGTGCATATGATGCTCTCTCTTTCCATCTCTCATAGCAGCAAGCAGATTCTGCTACTGTCTATAGCAGCACATGCAGGAGTGGAGAGGAAGAGTGTCAGATTTATAAATAGCTAACATTTACAGTATATAATTCTATTTTCCTGTCAGTATTTAGGTTGACAGTGTACCATTATACAAGAAAATTAACTACAAAAATAGCTACAACAAGAGCAAAACCAAGACATTCCTTCAAATCAAATTAAAAATAAGTGCAAATGTCTAAAGCAGGTAAACTGAAGCAACTGCTGTAACCTGTAAAGATTAGAAGCATGGACAGACCTTTTTATAACTCTTTTGTTTCGAGGCTCCCAAAAGCAGCTATAAAATGTTTTAGAACTGGTTCATTACCTCAGAGCAAGTAGCCATAAGCTCATCTTCATTACCATGCACCTGCCCCTACATGGGTAATTGAACATGGGCCTGTTCACACTTGGCTTTATTCTGGAATGTATTCTGGAACAGGGGCCTGCTGTCCACATGCTAGTCCAGGCTACAGCAGGCCCCAGTGAGACCTGCCAGAGTCTGCACTAGCATGTAGACAACAAACCCCTATCCTGAGATATATTCCAGAATATAGGCAGGTGCGAGCAGGCCCCATGACCCTGGGCTGTACAGAGACAACATCCAAAGTGGCTGTAATCTAAATTCCAGTCCAGACCAATCCCCCATAGGTAAAGTCAAACAAAAGTAACTAAGGAAACCTTCTGGCTACACAGGTCAAGATGACCAACTGAATGGCTTCTCCACACTTCTTAGATGTGTAACAAAATGCATTGGTATTAAGTCTGAGCATAGGGCTAAAAGAAGCTGCCTAGCATGCTATCATCTTCTGACCCTATATAAACTCATCCCTTTAATTATCAAGTTATTTGAATAGTTGTAGTATGACTAAGATGAACTTTAAAAGTACTACATAGACGGACATGATTTAAAAGGGAATAATGCAATCGTGACTAGATTAAATGAAAATGTATGTCCTTCACATCCTATAATGTTGCTGCTGATCCATGTACTAGGATTAAAATTTGCCTTTTCACTCTAGCTGCAGATATTTTACCAAGAAAACAGGATCAGCTTCTAAGACAACCTGCATACATATAAATATCTACACAATGAGGCTGCAATCCTGCATATTGATTGTGTCCGCACAGACCCAGTTCGGGTACTGGTGTTTGCAAAGCATCCCACTACAAAAGCTGATCCTTCAAAACTTATCTTACCAGAAAGGCCACTCATTTCACCTTTTGCCATTTTCTCTATTTGTGTAAACACAATGTTTGTGTAAACACCCTGATCCAAAACAGAAGATTCTCTCCTCTTTTACTGAATGTATGCCCAGGCCCTTGGAAGTTTTTTAGACCATAGTGCAGCACTTTCTTTTATTCCTGCTCATTCCATAGGAATAACAGAACTTCACAGCTGCAAACATAACAAAGACAGCCTTCCTCTTTCATATAGCTCAAGTATTACTATTATAATTAAGCTACTATGCATCTATGGAGCCTGGGAGCAGGTCAAAGAGATCAGCTCAACAGTACTCTTTCTATCGCTGGTTATCTTATCTACAGTCCTTCTAGAATCTAGATTCTACAATAATGTAAACTGTGCTAGCTCATAGGATGTTGGCTTCTATTTCAAGATTCTTAGACTCAAGAGCCAACTTGTTCTTTTCTTTCCCCTCATACACACCTCTTAAGACCTGTGGAGTGGCAAGAGACTCCAGTCACTGGAAAAAGCAAAATGCAGAATATGAAAGTGTCGTCTTTTAAAAGACTGACACTTTACCCCTACAAACTGCTCACATTTCTGTAACTCAGAGGAATCCCTCTCCCTAATCCTTGCACTGTACAAGGACTAAATCCATTAACAAAACCATATGCACATACTCATTCTCTCTTCTTAGTGTTTCTGATAGGTATATTGTACAAAGATGTCAGTCCCTAGGAAAATTAAGATGATCTATAGCATTCCAGGGATGCAGAAAGCTGTAATTAAAATAAATGAGAGAATGAGAGAGAGTGAGAGAGTATTACCATAGAAAACTAATCAGGGACATAAGGAAGATGCAGTTCATCCCCAGAATTACTAGAATGGACTGAGGGTACTCCCAAAATTGCCCCTGCATCCTCTTGGGCTTATATTGCTTTGCAAAGCAGCAGAAATATGCGGGCACCTGGCAAGATTACAGCCTTAAAATAATAAATTAAACACAAACTTCCTTTCAATTTATAAAAGCTTTCCTGCTCTTATATGCTGTACAATACATTCAACAATGGTCTCAGAATGAGATTTATGAATACTGATGCTTCATCTTAATAAAAACTCAGTTTTTCCCTTTGTCTACTCTTTTTTAAAGTACCATTCTCAAATAAATACATTTAATACTGTAGTTAATTTTGTGCAGCATTTCCAGTCCTAGTAGTGCAACCTTCTATTCTTTTAGTCTCCTTTCTTTTGTGTTTAAAAAAAATGCTACATAAGCAAATGAGCATTTAAGCAAAAGCATTTTCAAAGAATTGTGTGATGTTTTTCTTTCACAGACCACCAAGTACCTGTAAACCTACTCTACATTAAAAGTTTAAAAGTATATACTAAAAAAATAAAAAACCTGTCTTACAGAAAAAATAGTTATTCCTTTCACTATTTCCTTTGCAATGGCCTTTTAAAAGACCATTTAAATTTGTTTTAACAAATGCTTACATATGACATTTATTTTCTACAGAGACTTAAGTTCTCCCTTGTAAAGCAGCCTCAGCTCCTAAGAAGTTTCAGTACATACAGTGCTGAAAAAACATTTCAGCATGAAGTCCGCAGTAAAAACAAAGAAGGCAGATTTGTGCATCTTGAGTCAATCACAAGATGAGAGCCCTTGAAGTGCTGCCTGAAGCAGTATAGGTGCTCAGATATCTTCTTGCTTGCTCAGTCATAATAAGCTGATCTTCTGTCTTCCCATAAACCACAGCTTCCCATTCACAATTCCCCTGTAAAACACAGTTGAGTTAACAATGATTTTCAAATCAGTCAAATGCATTGCAAAGGTGTGTGACTTTGCAAAGGTTATGACAAAAAGTCACTGCAGGCAACTCATTTAAAAAAAAAATAACATGCGTGTGTAGTTTTAGATTCAAGGTTACATGTTCCTGAGTGAATAATTCCAGCCAATTCAGTTTCTTTTATAACTATATACGCAGATATCCTTCCAAACCAATTAAACAATGACCTATAATTTTAAACCAGAATTCCTGCATTCATCAGCTGATCTTAAAGCTAACAATATATAATAATGTTTCAGGGAATATAATGTGTTAAATATATCAATATAAAAGTAACAAAAACTATTTTAAAATCACATATAAAACCTTCAGATAATTTAGTCTATGGCGTTTGGTGTACAGCTGTGTATATGTAGTCCACTAGGTGTAGAAGTTATACAGTTGTCTTTGAACTTTTATATTCAAAGACATTGTTGAAGAACTTGGTGATAATAGCTGGATCACGGTTACTTTGCCATTGAGAAAGACAACTTGAATAACTTTAATATATACTGTAAGTAACTTTAACATATACTGAGTTGTAATTTGCTGTTTTAAAGGTTGTTACCTGCCCAGAGACCTTTGGGTATAAGGTGGGATAGAAATATAAATAACAAACAAAACTTTTCAGTCTAGAGCTCTGAGAACAGATATCGGATCCAAGGCAACTATACTATAACTCCTACAGCTCAAGGTTGCATTATTGCAACAATGCAACCTCAGCAGCAAAGTTCAAAAAACACAAGAATTTATTTCACTCATCATCAGTGAACCTAAAACAGTTTCCATTGTTTGTCTTCACTCATTCAGAAATGTCAGTATTGCTAGCATTTTGCTTCCTGCAGAAAACAAGTTGCATTAATAACCCTCATGTCCTTATTCATATCTGTATTTATGTTCACAAATCAGGAAAAAATTAATATAGAAGCAGACTTTTAAACAGCACACAGTCCAACATGTATAGCAAGTCTATTAATATATCCTGAATACAGACCTGGAGTATTTTTTCTGTTTTGACATTTTTTGAAGTGCAAGTATTCAACTTTTTCTTCATTGCTACATTCAGCTTTGTTGAACAGGGATCCTGCTTCTCTGGAGTCTGGTTACCTCTGTTATCATGTATTTCCAGTAATGGTATCATTAGGAGTGATGTTGTATAGATATTTTCTGACTACAATGGGAAGTGAAATTACTGTATTTAATCAAAAAATACAACTGAAGAATCAGAAAACTGACTTAACATGTTTCTAACAGTTATGGTGTTTCACTATGGGCATCTCCATGAAGATGCATCTAGAAACTTTTCCTTGAAGGCTCCCAAATCCCACAACTTTTGAGGCTAAAAAATCTTTTAAAATGTATGAGATTCCATATCTGAAATCACCACTTGGCAGAGAGGTAGCTTCCAAGAACTGTGTAGTTATTTTAATAGCGTAGGTCAAACTATCAGGGGATGAGCATGGATGTGGTCAAGTTCTATGATCCACATCGCATTTTTTGCTTCCATAAGAACTTCCACCTTACCTTTGGTTGGGTGAATGCAATGCCAACTGCACTGTCTTGCTTGGATGCCCTCATTCTGACAGTTTGTAATAAGATAATTTCTGCCCCCTTCTCTTTCGTCCTGCCTTCAGTTTTACATTTATTGTCAAGGGAAACTAATTTTTACAGTTCTACATTTATTGTCAAATGGAAAAAAAAATCATATTATCTAGGCAATTTAGGGCTGCTTTGTGAGCATAACTGAATGCCATCCTCATGCTTTGTGAAGGAGACTCTGAATTAAGCAGTTTTGGTCATTATGGACCTTTCTGTGTTTAACAGTAGCCCAGCATAAATGGGGTCCAGGACAGGTCCACCCTTCTGTCACGTTTTGTCAGTACTGGTCAAAGTGTGGGGTGCCCAAGAGTGCCCCAAATGGTACTACAGTCCAGTATAACTGTAGGCCTCAGTGACTAGGACTGTTGTACCGGACCATGGAGGTGCATGGACAGCATGCCCCTGTAGTCTGATATACCCTGGGGGACCCATTTTGCCTTGCTCTGGAAAGCATCACTCATAAGTGGGTCTGCTCTGAATATAGTGAGTTCAAAACCCATGAAGGCTCAGAACTTTTGTTCCTGGTCTTCCCAACCTCCAAGGGTTCTTCAAAGGCAGTAGTCAGGCCTGAAGTGCAATGAGCCATCCACATGTAGATGGCCCTGTTTCACTCAAGCAGCAATGTGTCGTGGTGTGGAATGGGTTGCAATGATCTGGGACATCTGGCCTGTCCCAGAACACAGAAGGCCATTGCAGAAAGACCCTAAGGCTTGAAGGGGAAAAAGAGTTCTCTTAACTAGTATAGTTTAGGCTTTTTTTTGTAAAATGAACCTAGAAACAATAAAAATATTAAAAGCTTCAAGCTTGTTCAATTGCCACAAATTGCTATTTCTTTCTACTATAACTGATCTTTATTAGCATTACTGTTATTTTAAATTAACAATGTTCTTCTTCATTGAGGAAAGGCTACCTGAAAATATTTTTAAATTAATTATTCACAGTGTCATTTCTAATATCAGCTCTGTTGGCACAGCTATTACACCTCAAGAAAAATGCATTGAAAAAGAGCAGTTACACTGGCTCTCCTTTAATTCTATGTACTTGAACTCTAATATAACTCAGTGAGCCATTTTACATGGAAAAAAAGATGGATACCCATCTCTACTGAAAAGAGGCAGGCATTTTGTGCCTAAAAAACTGTCCATTATAAAGTTACAAAAGAACTAACATGGTGTTGCTTATTGCAACCATTTTAAGGCATTTTTAGAGCACAGAAGCAATATCTGTAGAACTACTATCTGATATTGTAAATAACAGGTATCACCCCAGGTTTCATTTTACCCTGAATATTTGCTTATTTTGTGACTAACTGCTAACCTGTGCATCAGAAACATTGTCTTCTGTGAAAAAGTGAGTCCCAAGCTCTTCTTTTTCCCAAGGATCCAAGACCAATGACTTCCTGACTTTCTTTGCAGAAGGATTCTAGGACCAAGGTTTAAAAAATAAAAGAGAATCATAACTATTCCAATTATCCTTGCAACTCCAGATTTACAAGGAATACAACTTACCTCTAGTTTGCTGCCCTTATAGAAAGATTCCTCTTCTTCCTTCAAAAATATGTCTGTCCCAGTTTCTTCCTTTAAAACTTCTCTGATATCTTCTTCCAAATAGGCAAGTGGCTGAGGCTAAAAGAACAATTTTTGGTAGAAGTGATCAAATTCATTTATGTAATATCCAAGCATTATAATTATACTTGTTTCATTAATTGTATGGTAACAAAGCTTTGCATAGGATTTACAGTTTAGAGTTCACATACAACTTCTTTATACAGTCAGATCCCCATATCCACTGATTCGGTAACCACAGTTTCAGTTAACCATGGTTACCGGATCATGTTGTATGAATGCCTTCATGGCCCAATATTTTACCTGGTCCAGTTGTAGGCCTCAGAATTGAGGTCTAGAACTATACCAGGCCTAGGGCATCATTTTCAGCACCCTAACCTGGTCCAGATTTTGGGCAATGCAGACAAAGTGTTATAGGAGTGCAGGGCTTGACCTAAGGCCTTTTCGCATTACAGCCGGAATGGCTGTAATGCACTTCGACTAAGTCAGTTTGGGACGGTTTCGCCACTCACACATAGGCAGTAAAGAACCTGAGGCATTTTCGCACACGGCGTTTTGGAACGCGTGCAAGACAGCTCCGGACACGGCATACGCATTGGCTCAGCAGGGCTTGCGCTCCGACGTGTCCGGAGCTGTCTTGCACGCGTTCGAGATGTAGAGCACTTTAAAGTGCTCTACATGCGTTTGGGCGCGCACGAACTGCCCGCAGGCATTCGAGAGGAGAAGCATTCGCGCCTGCTTCTCTCTCCCTAACAGCCGCGGGCTCGCCTCCCACGCCGGCGCAGCTTTGACAATCAGCTGTTTTCAGCCAGCACCGGCTGCGGGAGACTCCTCAGCTGTCTCCCCGCCCCTTGCCGGCGTTTGCCGGCTAAGACAGCTCACGACGCTTTGAGCATTCGCACACAGGCGCGCCGGAACGCGTTTACACGCGTTCCTGCGCTCCTGTGTGTGAATGATCAAAGCGTCCTGAAGTGCCTTAGGCTTCCCGTTCTACACGCATTCCAAATGGAACGCGTGTAATGCGAAAATGCCTCTGTTTACACACGTTGCTACCTGCCTATGTGCCAATGCTGAAACCGTCCTGACTTGACTTAGCCGGGAAGCCCGTACAGGGGCGGGGACACCTTCCCCAGGCCTGCCCACCATTTGGTGGGAGCACCCAGGGGCAGGCAGCCCTGTCAGGTGGCTTTTCCCAGTTCCTGCCAGCTGTACAGGACCCAACTGGGTCCTGTACAGCTGGCAGGAACCCACCCGGGCACCCACCCACCCACCCCAGGGCCGGCTGCCTATGGGCCAGAAGCTGTGGGACTCCTTGGTAGACCAGACACACGTGGGGCTGGTTTACCGGCGTCCCACCTCCCCTGGCTGACCACGGCAGATCGCGAGCCTCTGCAGACTATCAGATGTTGCAGCCCTCTCACACTTCTGGCTAACATACAGGGGGACATCTTCTGAGAGAACAAAGAATTTCCAGAGTCTGATTGCTTGTGTGCATGGAGGTCTTGTGCAGGCTAGTAATAAATCACACTTCATCTTTGCAGGTACTTCAAGCACACCAGCCTTCAAAGCCAGTGAATCACTTTTCTCTCCCAAAGGAGCTCTATGTGTATTTACTACAAGTGTTGTATCCCTTGTGGGCTGCAGTTTGAGCACCACTGGAATGAATTAACATTTATATATGCAATTCAGAGTGGCCATATGTTTTTAATCAAGCAAATTTGAATTATATTATAAAAGCCATGAAACAAAGTCATACCTACCACAATTTTCAACGGACCATATTTTTTTTCCTGAGCAGCTAAAGCATTCTTAAATGGAGTAGGTGTCCTTGGTGTTGTACCTAGCAGAGATCTTCTAATAGTAGGAGTTCTAAAACTATCCAAGAATAAAAAATAGTGTTGTTTGTTAAAGTTATTTTAGGTCAGTCCCCCATCTATCTTGAAGATGATGATGATGATACTACTTGGAAAAGTCACTGTTTTGTATAAAAATGTGTATTTCAAAACCCATATTCAACAGCTATTTCAAATAAAAAATATTGACCTACCCAGCATTTTCTTTTTGATCTTTGGGAGTCACTTCTTTATTATGCATAGGAGTAGTAATAAGTACTTTTTGGCCACAAACTGGAGTTGATGTAAATGCAGGATTTTCAATGCTGATCTGTTCATTTCCTGAACAGGTATTGAAGAACTGCACATGCAAACAAGAAACAACTGTTTGAATAATTTACATAACTTCGGTGCCCCTCTCTAAAATAACTGCCCCTATATCCCGCACCTAGGCAGAGTTAAGGTGTTGTTCTTTAATGGTCTCAAACATTTATAACTGGAGTTAGAACTACAGATTGGAAATAACTATAATCTGTACAAACAATCTGAAAGCTGCTTACAGAGGCCATTCCTGACAAGAAGCAAGATCAAAAAGGCTTGAAAGAAAGAAAGAAAGAAAGAAAGAAAGAAAGAAAGAAAGAAAGAAAGAAAGAAAGAAAGAAAGAAAGAAAGAAAGAAAGAAAGGCAATATTCACTGGCCATGGAATAGTTATTCAACAGGCAGAATATGAAATTTATTTAAGTTAGAGCTGTACAGGCCTTAACAGCACCATGAGATCAATCTGGAAGTGCAGAGCCACACATTTGTGTGCTCTTGTTGCACCACAAGAACTCTCCTGGGGCACAGTATACACAGAGTATTCTCTGCGCCATCAGCACTTAGAGCAATATAATGGCAAAGTGAAGTGAACCAGTTTCATCTAGTGCTTAGGGAGCCGGTCTCTTATCTTGGAATATTGGATTTGATTCTGTCCTCCCCCATGAAGCCAGCTGAATGACCTTGGGCTAGTCACAGTTCTCTTCTGAGCTCCCACAGCCTCACCTACCTCCCAGGGTGTTCTGTTGTGGGGAGAAGAACAAAAAGCTTTGTCAGCTGCTTTGAGTCCCCTTAAATGGGTGAGGAAAGCAGAGTAGAAAAACCAACTCTTCTTTTTCTTCCCATCATTATGTACCTTAGCATTTGAGAGCACTCATCATTTTGCGGAGCACAGGAAAACACTCAAATTCTGTGGCCATTTCCTCTGCTCTGCAAAAAGCTCTGGGTGGAAACATCACACTCGTGAGGAAGGTTCCCTGATCTGACGTTTTCTTCATCAGAAGCAGCTGCAGTCTGAGAACAGCAGGTTACTGCTGCAATGACAGTGCAGCAGTCAGAGAAACGCATAGTTTAACAGATTCAGCAGAGCCAAAATGCATTATTACATTTAATCGTAATAACTGCAGTTACCTGGGACGGAGAAAAAGGTAGTGTTTTCACTGGTGTTTGTTTTAGTGCAAAATTGGAAGCACTGGAACTGGAACCTTCATTCTGTTCACTGACCGGAGACTGTCCAGCTTTACATTTCTTCTTCTTGCGCAAAATAGCTGGAGGAGTACTGAACTTGGCTGTACTCGGACATGCAGAGTCTTCCTCATCACATTTTTTGCCATCCAATATAACACTCACATTAAACTGGCACTCCATGGCGCCATCACTATGCTGAATCCGCATTAGTTTTACTGGAGCTTGACTTACTGGCGAGGTAGCTGCATCAGAGAGGTCAAAGCTGGTGACATCACTCCATGCTACAGGATCCTACCGTGGCCAAGTCACATAAAGAAGATAATAATTGATCACATTTTGTTCAGTAAAGAGTTATTTAGTAGAACTAAATGGTTGAAGACCTTTTTCTCATCTTGTTTATCTGTCCCTTGTATTCCTTGATAAGAACCTGTTTGGGCCCCCTTTTACAAAGTGCGTTCCACTGGAATGCAGAACATAAGGTGACTTACCTTCTGCAAGGAGAAAATGTCCAGGTGACACATGGGCTAGCTTTGTTTTTTGTTAAGGCTGCCTGACTTAGGAATTCATTCATTGGGGTGCCTTGTAACAATGACGGGGACAAATAATGATGATATTTGATTTTGTTTTTTTAATTTTATCCTTGTATGTTTTATATTTTATCTTTTGTAAACTTGATATGGTCAAATGACTAATAAATACAAATAATAATCAATAAAGTTCATTTCATTTCAAGTAGAACTAGACTAGCGCACAAGTGCATTTAATTGCAGGTCAAGACCTGTTTTCTTTATCATAAGTGTGTATTTTCGCAAACAAAAATGCAGATAATGCTGTTAGCAGTACGGTTCTTTTATTACTCACGTTTTGCTAAGTCTAATAGCAAATGGTTTACAGAATAAATTAATATGAATTTAAATTTCCAAATCTGTATATTCCCCTGCAAAATAACTGCTTATTATTAAACAATAAAAATAAAATGAGTGGACTTACAGACTCAATGAGTTCTAGCGTCTCTGCAAATTCAGGAATGGTCTGTAGAGATGACAATACTGCGTTTGCCTCCACAGCCAAATATTTGGTAGGAGAATTCTGCTGAGCTGCTGCAGCTTGATTTTCGGTCATGTTGTAAAAGTCATTAGCTTGTTCCCCAAGGCTATTTAGAGTATTTGACATACTATCTTCCATAATGAAATTTCCAGACCAGTTAGAAAAATTTCCAGCTTGCTAAGGATACAAAGAAATATTGCTGTTTGATCCAAGTTATTGAAAGATTCAGAATTACTATGGAAATATTCACAAAATATGTAACCATATTAGGAATGCCAGAAAACCTCACTGCTTTGTACGGCTATAGAGGAATTTATCTTAAACATTATTACTGTACTGAATAAACATGCAGGATTGTATTGTAGATCAAGTCTAAGTAAGGTGTTTTCGTATTCTTTGCACAAATTATTATTTGGCACAGATTAAATAGGCAAAGAAGAAATAAACAAAAACAAAAGCCAACCAAGAATAGGTAACTAGAGATAATACTGGGACCAATACACACTTCATAATTCACACCACTGTGACTGCACTAATTTCCTAGCTTTTCCTATACGAATAGTAACCCAGACTTCATTTTTGTAAAAAACTAAAAAATGTTTTAGATGAGTTTTGCCTTGGTCAGCCAGGAGGAGGAGGAGGAGGAGGAGGAGGAAGACTCACTTCCTCAGGTGCAGGAGGAACGTGAGGTGGTGCCAGGACCCAGTTCTGATCTCCCAGCCCCAGTGGAGCCTGGGGTTCAGCAGCCTAGCCTTGCCACAGCAGAAGTGCAAGACTTGGGAGACATACAGCAGCAGAGTACTGAGATATCTACCTTTAAGCAGAGGCGAACAGAAAGGGAGAGTCTGAGGCATTCAAAAAGACTTACACAAAATTGCTTATTAGGCAATCAGCAGCTGTGATCAGGGCTTTAGAGATAAAACAACTGGCAGACACCCAAGCCTCTCGTCAGAGACTATTTGTTTTACTTAAGAGATGGCTGCTGTATCTGACTCCTAGAACCTGACTACTTAGAATTCCTAGACCTCAGACTGGACCACTGACCATCCTTCTGGCTGCCCTGACCTCGGACTGGGCTGTTTGTATTGCTCTCGTTAACCCTGAACTTCAGACTGTCTCTTGACTTATTCTCTTTGGACTTCCTCTTTGGGCTGTGCTGCTGGAGCCAGCTTAGTAAGTACTTTTGCCGAGCAGTCTCTTATCAGCCATGTGTTGGTATGTGTGCTGGCAGCTTTCCAGGACAAGTTTCTTCAAACTCATATTACATTTTAATATCTCTGGACCATACTGGGTAATTCTGGTGAATTTGGAAAGAGCTACATTTTCTGCATTTAAATTAAGGAAATAAGTGGTTTTGTCAACTGGATTTTCACTGTAGGATCCACTTTTAGGAACTAATTAGATATAGAAAATGGAAAATTAATGTAGAAAGGCTACTTGTTCATTGCATAAAGTATATATCAAAAAGACCAACAAACTATCAATTCCTAGTCAACAGTAACACAAAAGCAGCATATTTATAGAAGAGTTCTTACAGATGAAGCTCTTTTTTTCCGGATTTCATTCTCAGCTGACATGAGTAGCTGTTCAAGTTCTTTTATTTTTTTCTCTTTGTCAGGATCATCATCAACAAATGACTGCTGAAGCATAAATTTTAAAAATATTTATTTAGGACAAGAAGAAGGGATTTGGAGCACATATGTGAATTAGCAGAGAGACTTTTACTGTAATTACCAGCACATTCAGTGTAACTAAATTATCATTCACATTAAAAAAGTAACATCAATGACATGTTAAAATCAGCGCAGCTATGTTCTTCAAAATCATTTCAGAGTAAGGCTACAGCTCTAAACAAAGCTTCTTTTAAATAATAAGGTTAATCAAATTTATTTATAAAATGCATCACATTTTTGTAACTTTACGGAAATATCTCCAAACAATTCCTTTATAAGTCTCAAAAAGCTTGCTATGTTTGTAAATTATTTCCCCTCAAATACTGACACAAAGGTGAAGTGCATTGTTAAAATTAGTTAAAAAGTTAATTCAACAACCTTCTAAAAAGTTTAGGAATTCAGTAAAATCACTGGGAAGTTACCTGAATGAAATCTGAAGAAGGTGTAGCCTGGTCAATGCAATTGCTTTCTGTCGATACATACTGATATCCTGGGATCTAACAAATCATAACTGTTCTTTACATATGAATTTCTAAAACATTGTGTAAACTCGTTTTCATTATGAACAAGCATTTTCAATTTTATGTACTTATTTTAACACACTGAGACATTGAAACAAAACAAACTAAATTAAGAAGTAAAGAAGGCCAAATTCATTAATACTATCATCTATACCGGTGATGGCCAACCTATGACACGCGTGTCACAGGTGACACGCCAAGCCCTTTTGGGTGACACACATGGGCACCCTGGCACCTGGAAGTGTAGTGCTTGCTTGTTCTTGAAGTGTATGAAATACCAACTTTCAATTGAAGATTTAGCAACAAAAGTCACTAATGTAAAGAATTATTTGTTTTTGCTTTTAATAAAATACATATATCAAAAATATAACTTTTTTACTAGAGCTACAAATATCACAAAATTATGGATATTTCTAGAAGTGACACAGCACCCAAGTTAAGCTAGGATTTCTTGTGAATTTTGACACACTGAGCTCAATAGGTTTGCCATCACTGATCTATACAGTAACAAAAAATTTCTTTTAAAAACCCTGTCATGATATGACTTTAAATACTAGCATTTTTAAAATAATTCTAAAATGTTTTCTAAAGAAGTTTTCCTCTCAAAAAAAAAAGTTAGCATGGTTTCCTTAAACCTTTAACTTTAAGCTTCTTATATAGCCTCTGGTCAGGCAGTCAACTACAAATTAGAATATGTATTTTTAATAGGTGGAACAAAGAGAATCTCAGGCTATCAGGTCAGCTGTATCTGCTGAAATGCCAAACAGGCAAATAAAATAGGTGCAGGAACATCATCTGTCTCCCTTTCACACAATATAATTTCAAACTCTCTTTGTAACAAATCAGGTGAGACTTCTGTCAATTTCCTACAGACTTTTCCCCATGCCCACCACCAGCATATGACTCTTCAACACTTGTTATCCCTTAGGGAATGTGCCCCTCCACAACAGAAAAAAATGACAACCTCTGCTTTAACAGAGACATTTTTCCAGTTATTGCAAACCACATTAAAAAAAAACAACTTAGATGAACATACATGTGCTTCAACTGGTATATAAAACTGATTTGAGGTTTGAAGATGATCCATAGATGTACAAGTTTTATGTGGCAGTTTGGATGGACAGGGTCGCTCAGTTTTGATTCCATCTTGCAAATAACCTTCTTGTTCAACCTTTCGTCGCATAGTGGAATTCCAATGATTTTTGATTGAATTGTCAGTCCTAAATAAATCATGAAACATGATCTAACCAAAACTGAGCAATTTAAAGTCACACTGATTTAAGTGGAAGAGAATTAACTCATATTCAACTCCTATCGAAATCAATGTACCATGAAAAAGAATAATTTACTATAAAACAAATCAGTTACCTCAAAATTTACTAAACCATTGAAGAATAAAATCTCTCATCTTCATGCTGGTTTGATAACATACCTACTGAGGCATCCAGGGTACCATCAAGACTAGTATCATGGGATAATTTTTAGCTTTTTTAGGCCTGGACAATGTGCTCATAGTCTGGCCTACAATTCGAGGTGGTGGTTCATTTAATCCTAAAAAAACTCTCCTTAGACTCAGAAGGACAGTCTAACAACTGTAATTTATACCATTTTGAGGGCAAGGTGGCTGTGGAACTGCAATCAGCCATGGTTGAATGACCTTCTGCAGGAGAGAGAAAGAAGCACAGCTCTATTGATCCTGCTTGATCTTTCAGCCATTTTTGATAGAGTCGATCAGCATAACATCTCCAATACTGGCAGTGAGGAATACTGTATTAGAGTTGCTCCTCTTCTATATGTGATAACAATCTCAGAGTACATTACTGAGCAACTATGCTTCTATAGTCTTTCAACTATTCTGTAAGATGCCACATGGAACTATCTTTTCTCTAATGCTATTTAAAATCGACAAGGAACTGACAGAAACCATCAGAATGCTGATGATATTTAGCACTATTTCTCTAAGTCAAGAGAGGCTGTGAACATTCTGAACACAAGCTTCAGTATAGTAATGTGTTGAAGATGGATCCCTAGAAGACAAAGACTCTGTGAGGAGGAAATTCCCTGATTTGGGAAATGGGGGATTTGCATGTTCTAAATGGGTCTGCACTCTCTCAGAAGGATCAGGTAAAAATAAAGAGCCCATTAACAGATTTGGCTATGTCAGTTATGCCCCTTCCTCTGGCCATTGTGTTCATGCATTCATAACTCATATAACGCAAGGAAATGGCCTTTCGCCAAACCTGTTCCACAAGACCGAACCGTGCAGAGTGGCTATGGACTGTTCAGTGCTTCCTCCGACACGTCACACTACTAAACTCTGAGTAAGTTAAGCAGAGAACTCCCTTGCATGATCTCCACACAGGGGCCACCATTTCTGGCCCATTCCACATTGTACATAAACACACAAGCACAATGAGGCTCTCTGCACCTCTCATTGATAGTACATGTGCAACTTCAACCACAAATGGTACAGAACGGCAGTCTCTGAATGGAGATCTTTCATAGTTCAAGTACATTAAACTAAGGTTCAGTATGAACCTATAGGAAAATATTCATATCTGCAAATGAAGACTTCCCCCTCAAACAATACACTGCAACCTATCTTACCCAGCACATATTATAGAATGTGTATCAGGATAGGAGTCTGTTGTCCTCATGATAATGCAGACTCTGGCAGGTCTCACTTGGGGCCTGCTGTCGCCTATACTGGCATGTCATCCACAAGCCTCTATTCTGGGATATATTCCAGAATAAAGCCAAGTGTGAACAAGCCCCCAGTTGCAGTGGCTGCCAAGACATGCTTTGCATGTCAAAAAGCAACCCAGACTGGGGAAGATAACTGGATGCCTGGTCAAAATGGCATTTTCTTTGCAATAGCATAGTCTACTGCTCAAAGCAATGTCAACAGAGCTCTCATATATATTATAGGAAAGGGGAGTTTTTGGTACTAATGAGTTTGGTATATACTTCAGAATTCTTTCTGCACTGAATGTCTTTTGCACACATGTGATTTTTTTTTAATTACCTTCCAGGAAGCAACTTTGCAATTTCAGCCCACCGATTCCCCAAGCGTTTGTGAGCTTCATAGATGATTCTATCCTCTTCCTCAGTCCATGAAGATTTCTTTACTTCAGGATTAAGATGATTATGCCACCTCTCTCGACACTGCTTTCCTATTCTTCCTTTTAAGTGCTTTGCAATTAAAGACCAGCGCTTAGGACCATATTTCTGAACAAGTTCAATAACCTGGAATGCAAATTGAACAGCAACCAGATTCAGGAAATAAGCCTGGAAGAATAAATGTATGGGTGCATTCAGAGTTACACAACAGAATTTGAACCACATCATTCCACAATACTGGCACCTCAAGGGATAAAATGTGAGATACTAAAAGAACTTGCAAGCCTGCAAGTTAAAATGGGTATTCACATAATTGTGAAGTGATGCTGACATGGCATAACACAGACTGCTTTCAAAACAGCTTTTCTATCCATTTCAGGATAGAAAAAAACAGAACCTTGCAGCTTCAAGGTGATGCAAAAACGCCTAACAGTGGGGAACTTTGCATGGAATCTGGTTGACACTTCAGATGACAAATTTCATTTCCCCAGAATCATCTTCTCCCTGATTAATATGTTAGTCTCTTAGTTATTCACCTCCTTGATATATAGGACCAAAACAAGAAGCCCACCAGAACAGGGAGCTGCAGGGACCCACCTTCCCTCCCTTCCCTTACAACCTCTTCCTGGGGAACCAAGGCAGAACAAGATCATGAATAGAATGAAGTGAAAGAAGAGTGGCTTTGGGGGCCAGGAAAATGCCTCTGAGTCCCAACCAGTTGATGCTCTGCATAGACTTGTAATGTAGAAGTCTCCTATTTTTTGGCTCTCTTCTCTGACAGATGGCAGGCTAATAGAGCAAAAAAGGGATTCCAGGCACCAGGAGCTGTTAGCATAACATCAGCAGTAACAGAAGGACAGAGGCAAGAAAGAAAACTCATCATTATTCACATTTCCTTAGTCATTCAAGTATACACAGCATGGAGTGCCAATAGGTATAGTTAGAGCTAGCCATTATGTCACTGTGAATGACTGTAATCATCAGGTAAACCCAGCAAAACTAGCCTGCAAGCTGCAACTCCAAAAAACACTGCTTAGCAAGTCTGCACTGGTGGAATTAAGGGAATACTCCATTGGCAATACTAGATGTACACACTTGTATGAGCTTCAGGCAGGTGATTCTGCTAACCTGTCCCTTGAAGACTAGGTCTTATCTCACACTTAGTATCTCTGCAGCTTCTATTCCCTAGTCAGCCCTCTCTGCCCTGTAGAGAACAATAACACAAGAGTACAAAAAGAATTCAGATTTCTCCCATATGTCTGTGAGTGTGTGTGTGTGTGCGCGCATGCGCCCCATTATCAGCAAAGTTCACCATCTGTGAGTGTCCACTGAAGAAGCAAGCAACATCTGCTAACGGCTGCACCCAGACATTGCTTACTTATTCCACTGTATTTGGATATTCCAGAATATTCTATTAATTCTATCCTGGTATATCCAAATATAGTGGATTAAGCAAGCAATGTTTGGATGCAGCTGTAAGTCACCACCTTCCATGGAAAGATGAAGGGACTCGCTTAAATCACTAACAAGCCAGGATCTTGGCTTTGAGCAAGATAAGCCCAGGCAGAGGTGCTCTTTCATGCAGCTTTGAGGAAGCAGGAAAAAGCGGCTGCAAAGAGAAGTTTGTTACTACTTTGTCAATAAACCACTGTATAAAGGCTCACCATTGCTGCTGCCACTGCTGCCACCTCATACTGTAATCAACACCACTCCTTCCCTGGTATCAAAATTTTTATTGTGCTTGAGAGAGTCAAGCTTTTGTTTTGATTTTTGTTTCTTTACATCCTTCATATTGCGAGAGAATCACTGAGCTGGTTGGATCTACCACAATATACTGAAGACAAACTGGAGCCTATCTAGCAGGATGAGTTGGTTATGCCTCCTTCTGCTTGGAATTCTGCATAGTGCACATGAAGTCCTCCACAGTGGGGTACATAGGGACTGTAGTGACTGTAGATGAACCTTAATGAATAAGTAAAGGCTCCTTCCACACTTGTTATCATGGAACAAGCATCACCCTAGAATGTTTTGTTTCGATGGAACTGGCATCATCTCGGTCCAAAACCATCCCAGCTATTTCAGAATAGCTGCAGACCTGTTTGAAATTGTCTACAATTTCAAACAATTTCAATCCCAAGCTGTCTTGTTCCAGTCTAGCCTTTGCTGTTTACACACCTGGGCCAACACAAGTTTTAAAGATTACTTTGGAAATCTTGCCACAGAGGTATGCACACTACCTTCAAAGACTGTTCTGTTCAGCCCCACTTTTGTGCATCAGACACAACATACGAGTGATGGTCCAATTGCTAACAGAGGTGGGTGGTGCGTTGGGTGGGGAGTCAGCTATGATACCTCCACATTGCTATCAGTGTTGGTCCAGAACCAACCACATCCCTCACAATGCGGACAGAACCTGCTGTGCTTGTCTGGGACAGGATGGAGCAGAATAAGCAAGAGTCAAACTGCTATTTTATAAAGAGTATCAAAGCTAAGCATTTTACAGGATTATCCTATATAGAAATCTTTTAGTGAATTAATTTTTATTTGATTAACAATTCAAATTAATATTACCCCAATTACATAACATTTAATTGATTTGGTACAATATTGTATTTGCCTTTTTTCTTTTACATAAATAGAGTGGACAAGGGAATAATAAAACAAAACAAAAAGTAGTACAATTATTTTAAGTATATGTAAGAAAAAGATAATTCTACACAATGGAACTTAAGTGCTCAAGAGTGGGAATGCAAACTTCTGAACACCTTCATCCTATTCATCTTATGCTTGAATAAATCATATCAAAACAGACAACATATTGTATAACCTTAGAAATTGTTAATAAACAGAAGGCCATTACCCTCTGATCTTCCTCCTTTGTCCAGGGCCCTTTAATAAGTTCTGGATTTAGAACTTTCTGCCATCGATGTTGGCACTGAAAATCAGAGCGATTCTGCAGAAAAATACAAAATATATATTCTCCTGATTGCAAGAATTCGTAAGATTTCAATATCTATTGAGTAGCTTCCAAACATTACTTACTTGTAAATGGCTAGCAATAAATGTCCAGTCACTTGTACCATGTTGTTCTACTAGCTTCTTCAGTTTTTCATCCTATGAATACATTTTTTAAAAAAAATTATAAATATTATATAGAAACCAAATATGAAATAAAGACCATGATCTAGTTAAAACCTACCTCATCACGTGTCCATTTTACCCTATTGCAAATCTTCTTTGCCCCTTTCTGCTGTGGTACTTCATAGTCGTGATCAGCATAGTGAAGGTCATCATCATCTTCTTCACTGCAAAGTGCAAACTAAAATTAAGTTAACATTGACAGTGAAATCCTGCTATGTAATCCCCCAAGAAACTAGAAAGAGAGACTTCGAACTCAGAACAGACATGTCCAGTGATCCCAATGGCAAGGCTGACAACAGCAAAACCGGAAAGAATGCCAGTAGTCCAAATCTTACTACATGATTCTATTCTAGGAGAAAATATTTCATGATATACAAAAGCTATGAGGGGAAATGTATTGGAAGATTCTTTTGTAAAAACAACTGGTTTATCTTATAGAGCCCTAGAATATAAGCCTAATAGTTGCCATCAAGATATGTTGTGCAGATTTCGTCTTCATAATTAGGGCCTTTTATATTTTAGCCTGGTGCTAAATGTTTTATAATGTATCCACATGATTGTACTACAAATGTGTTTTATGTTTTGTTTTTTACATTTAAAGAAAAAAACTAGGTATAAGCTCATGGCAATTGCCTGAACTTCAGAACCAAACTCACTGAGAAAAAGGGGAAAGACTTCATTTGGAAACCTTCCTTTTAATTTCTTAAACCATGTTTTGATCTGCCATGGATCAAAAAGTGATTCAAGGAAATCAAAGGATGCTTATAACTGCAAAGTTGTGCTGTGCATTATCTTCAAATGGTATAAAATCTACTTAAAAGTAACATAATAAAAACCAACAAGATAGGATCAAAACATTCTGAGAGAATTCTGAGTCTGAACTACCCAGAACTGAAATTCACGTCTTAATAGATACCCTTTTTAAAAAGTCAAAACAGCCACGGAGAGACTAAGGTTGCAAGCTAAAGCCTTGATTATTCCTTCTCACTATCCATGACTAATGAGAGCTGTAGTTCAGCTACATCTGGAAAGGCATAGTTTAGTTACCTCTGCACTGGTCCAAATTAGGATGCTGGGGCATAGCAGAACTTTTTTCTTTCCACTCCATTTTCCTTGCCTTCCCAGTTATAGGGGGGTTTTCCATTAGCACTAAGGACCCATTACGAACCCATTAAGGACCCATTAGGCTCAGAGCAGGGAGACCCCATTTCCACTGCAGACCCCATTAAAGCCACATTTGTTTCAACGAGTTCTAGGGAAATCCGGATTGAATGGGTCCTTGGGGACCTATTTCCTGTAGACCCCATTAAAGGGGTCTACAATGGGGTCTTCAGACATCAAATCCATATTATACAGAGTGTGTTTCCACCACAATCAGGGACTGGGGGGCTCCAAGGAGATGCACCCATGGGGGGGGGGGTGCCCCGAACCCAAAGCTCCAAAGCCTGTGCACAATCTCTGAAGCCAGCTCTGAAGCTGGCTCCAAAGAATAGCACAGGCTCTGAAGAGGACCCCATATGAGAGCAATGCCAATCCTACAGACCTTTGTCAAAGGCTCTGGAGAATCTTCAAAGTTTGTGGCAGATTGCTCCGGAGAATCTCCGGAGATTATGACAAAACTCCAGAGATTCTCCAGAGCCACTCTGGAGAATCTTAGAAGAATCTCTGGAGCGTCTACAGAGATTGCACCCCATCCCCCCAAAAACCTGGGGTGATGGGCGGGCCCCACATGGGTTGATCTGGATTCACCACGTGGGTTCTCTGGCTTTTCAACTGTGGGCAGGCTAGCACCCATTGCTATTGGGTGCTGCACCGGCTGTGGGGACGCACTGGGTACCTCCCTTAATCTGGATCTACTAGATCCGGATTAGTTGAAGGACCCATTCCTTAGATCCAGATCATCTTCGATACGGATTAAGGGAGGTCAGTGGAAAAAAACCCATAATTTTCTTATTGCTCTAGAAGCTACAGCATGGTCTTTTCAGAAAATAAATAAATATCAGGCTATTAATTATAAAAGTATCTAGTTTGCCACACAGATTAGCATACAGGTATCTCATCTTGTCTAAAAGTAATCTAAGATAAATTTTATTGTTTTGAGGCTGATTTTATGGGGGATGTAGGAGGGTGGCTATGAGAACTTCTAATTTATTGAAAATCTCAATTACATATAGATATATACATATCCACCTACTACCCAGATGTCAAGACTGCCTATAGATTAGGAAATATATGATGTTCCATTTATTTCTATGTAGGAAAAATTGCAAAACAGGCCTCAAACGGAGTATTTATTCGGGAACTGAATAACTACCATCCCCTTTACAGCTACTTGAAAGCCTTGCGCCATCTACTGGCCTAATAAAATATGAATGCCAACATTATCTGATATTTCCTGGGCAATTAGTTTTCACCATATATGCATCTCTCTTGCTTGCAGAGAGCTAAGACATAGTTCAGAAAACTATCACAACCGGAGCTCAGGAAAAGTGCACACACAACACTATTTCATCTCTTCTCTTCTCCTTTAATATCTTTGCCACAAATGTGATTGAAATAAAACATTCAGATAAAAAGAAAATTTCCTGAGCAAATAAAATCCATAAAGTGCAGAGTTAGTATTTGACTGTTCTATTTGATTCTGTCCCCTTTATCAGTAATGCAACGAAACCCTGATAATTAACGTTTCCAAATGAAAGAATCTGGAATGTTTTTGAAAAACAGTAAATGCTGCCTTGGACATTCACTTGCTAGAGCATGACATCACAACCAGTTTTGCAGAACTCTGAATTACATTATTCTTTGTTAACGCTTTCCTTCATCGTTCAAGACCACTTTCAAATGTTGTCAATATGTGCAATGAAATAGCCTGCATACTGATTACTTTGAGGTATAAAAGGTTTCATTAGTTTAATTACTGACAAAAAACTGATTTTGACTCCAAGACTACCTCCTTTCATAGAAACATGCCTATATTTTTTAATTTACTGAGATATGATTTGCTATTACTGCCACAGCCTTCTATGACCCACAGAGCAGCAGCAGATAGAAGGGCTTTTTTGGTAGTTGTAAGCAAGTTGCAGAATGACTTCACCAGTGATGTGTGTCAAACAATACCATACTCCATTGGATTTTGGTGAAGAACTTTCCTCAAGAGCCTTGGAGAAGCCCTTCCTTCATGTTTGGAGTACTGCGCATTCAAGATCATTCTTATGGGTTACTCTTGTTTTAAATTCAGGCCCTTTCTGCACTCACTTTAGATCCAGATGAAGGAACCTCTTAATCCAGATGACAGGCCTTCCACACATTAATGCAGATCAAGGGTTTTTTTCCACTTACCTCCCTTAATCCAGATCTTAGAAGATCCAGATCTTTGAAATGGGGCCCTCAACAAATCCGGTCCTTGAAGATCCGGATTTTGACAAGAACCCGATACTTCTCCACTGGCAGTCTCCATAGGGTCATAGTGGGAACGCCGGAGCACCCTTCTGGAGTATCTGTTTCGCCCAAAGCAGAAGGCATGAAGGCGGTGCGGCACGATTGGTCACCACAGACATCAATCAACGCCCGCCCCTGGACCCCATTGCCCCAATTGCAGTGCGAATGCGTGCCTTCTGATCCGGTCTTCAAGGCTGAAGACTGGATTGAAGACCCCTTTAAAGGAGTCCACGGGAAGTCCAGATTTAAGGGCCTGAGGACCCCATTCAGTCTGGACCTCCCTTATACTGGTGTGAAGGGGGTCCTAATGGGATCTTGTGTGGGAACAGGGTCTTATTGATCGGTACTGATCGGGTGCCTAATGGGTTTTAAATGGGTGCTTCCTGCTAGTAGAAAAAACCCCACAGGATGCCCTATCCCGTTAGTCCGTCTCCACCTGTAGAAGATGGAGCCAGATCTGGATTAAGTGGTCCTTAATCTGGATCTGTTGTAGACCTGTTTAATCAGGCTTTCAAGTGGTCAACGAGTCTTGTTTGCAGATGACATATCTCTATGGTCCAGAACAACCAGGGGCTGTTTTTCAGCAGCACACCATAGTGGGCCACAAAAAACCACAACCACTCCAGGCTTCAAGGCTAGGAACTGTCATTCCTAGCCTCTGAAGGTGAACAGAAGGTGGCTGTAAAGCTTACATGAACTTCATAGCTATTGAAAGGAATGGACTGGATTCGCACGGATCTGGCCCACACCTCCACATGATCCATATCAGGGGCCTGGTTATTCCTGACCCATGGATCAGAATTAACTCAAGGTAAATGCAGAAAAAGCCTCATCGTCCTCTACTTTTACCCAATTACCCATACTAGGGTCATTTGATAAACAGCAGTATATAAACAGAAAAAATGATGACAGACAAAAAAAAATTAAAGCAACTGGCTAGCTTAGCAACATCAAGATTAAGTTAAGATAGATGTATATGTATGAGGAATTGTCACAATATGGGTACTGTAAAGGCTATAAACACTATAGATTTATAGAGTAAAAATTTGGTAGTATAATTTTAATGGTATAAGGATATTCTTCAGAAACTGTGAAGTTTTTTTTAAAATAATGGCTGATATTACTTCATCCATATCATGGACAGCTGAGGGCTGCTTCAGCCTTTATGCAAATAAAAATGTCAGCATCACCACCGCAGGATTTTTTGGTTGTTTTTTGTTTTGCATGCAGCCAGATGGCTTCCTTAATGTGGCATTTGTTCTTTAATCCATGCAAAAAATTAACATTCTCAGAAATGCCCCCCTGCAAAAAATCTTATTTCCTCAAAAATATTTCTTCAGGAAAAAAAAAGAGTGACTGGTTTTCTGTAGCAAATGTTACATATGCTCATTCTTATTTAACTGAAGTAAACATTATGCAATATCATAATAAATAGATTTTAGTCAATTAGTTCTATGGGTATGGTGTATAATACGAATCACATTAAAAATTTAGGAATATGTGTCCCAATATAATACAAGGGAAAACTCAAAGGTTCCAGGGTAACATATATAATGAGTAAAGTTGTAAATAATATACTATATTTCACAATTACTTTAAACCACATTGATCTACAAACAACATTAAACATTAAAAGTTGGGTGAGACTGTCATGGAAAGCAAGAGCTGGGAAAGGACAGGAACTTTATATTTCTGACAGCCTTATCCCTCTTTTAGTTTTCTCATGACTATGTTTGTAGATCAGTGTGTAGATAATTGTGAAATATAGGATTATATTCTTTACATCTTGACTCACAGTTTATTTACTTGTTATAAAGTAAAACCCTTGGTTTTGTGTTTCAAGTTCATTTACTTTTTTTTTTACTAAAAATATAATGCAGTACAAAAGAGGCCTATTTGAATGATCACCTTCTCCTACCCTGTTCTGTCCACATGCTGGTAGAAGAGGGATAGTGCTTGAATTTCCATCTTCCCTAAAACATCATCAGTGCTCACAGGAGAAAAGGCCTTCTTAGTGGCAGAATCAGAACTCTGAAGTTCTCTGAAAGTCATTTTAGTAATTTCAAGTGTCTTTAAAGTGTTATCTATTTCTGTGTATATACTCTTGATAGTTATCTGTCTACTTTGTTTATACTGTATTATCTGACTAATTCTTTATTATGGCTATTGTTACAGTGTCTGATTTCTGATTTTATATCTATCCATCTACAATATCCCATAAAGGCCTGTCACATTATATAATTTAATTTTAAACAGTGTGCCGCTTTAGGTGATTTAAGGTACCTACTCACAATGATAAATATTTTAATTCCACTCTTATATGCGTAGCTTGCATACTTTATTGTGACTTTTAATTTATAATTGTTACTTTCTGTGAGATCCTTTTAAACCATACTTAAATTTCAAATGATAGGTGATAACGTCAAAAGCTAGCATCACTTCCAGCAAGATCCTATGCTCTACAGAGTATAACTCAACTATTCTATCTCTCTGCTACAGATACCAATCAGTATTACACATTTTAAAATAACTCATTTTACTGGAACATCACACACACACTTACTAGATTATTCAAATCAGTCACACTTAAAGCTACTGGCATTTGAATTCAAAATATTTCCAAGTATGCAAGAACATCACAGGAAACCACAGTTAAACAAACTGTGGCTTGCCAACCAGCTCCAGACTGATTTTGAATCCTGGTTTGGCAACTCCCAAACAAACAATGGTTTGTAGGCAGGCTCTGGTATGGCCATTAATACAAACCATAGCTTAGCCAAACAAACCACAATTTTACACTAAATTTGAGCCAGATCACACACTTCCATTTTAAAAAAGAAGCGCAATCACATTAGCCTTACAGTTTATTCACATTTCTTTAAAAAGAAATCCAACCGACTTCAAAAAAGTCTTATTTCAAATTATAAGAATGCAGGCATAGACATGCTAACTAGCGAACAAAAAAATCAGCATGATTCAGATTGTATGCAAGACAATCAACTCAACTAATCTGACCTAAAAATATGAATACTGTTTAATTTTTTTTTTAAGTTGCCAAGAGCTACACAAATTAATGCAACAGTTGTCAATGCAGCATTTGTCCCCGAAAGCCTTCCTGGTGCCTGAAAAGCACCTGAACTTCGTCCCCTGACTCAAAGGGAGTGGCGCCTGTGGCAAGGCCACAAAATTCTAGATGAACTCATGGAATCAAAAAGATCGGTGCCCCTTGCCTCATCTAACTGGAGAAAGAGCACTTATGCAGTATTCTGTAAGCAAGTTACAATACCTTTGTAAGACTCACTATTATGTTTAATCTATTATATAGTAGTAGAGATGACAAAAAAGATGTTCCCCAATCCAGAGGCCCAATTTGCTAGGATTTTAAAAAAAGCATCTGATACTGTTTAAACTTTTTACAGCAAATAAATTCACACCTTTTTGAAACGTTCATTTTAGATCTCCATTCTTTATGCTACCATCACATAACATATAGATTTCTAAATTCATTTCAGAAACGGGGGGGGGGGAATCGTGTACAGAACTGAAGCGACTCAGGCATATCTTTACATGCAAATTCTGTCTCTCTCAAGCCTGTAAATAACTAAAGACCAAACGACGCTCTCTTCCCACATACAGTATTCGGTATATTTGCATTTCTTCTCAAGCATGAAGACACTCGTAGCGGGTTTAGTTCAATAATAGCTCCGCCGACCGCCGTCTGTTCTTATTGCTCTCCGCCTCTTTCACACGTGCGGGGACAAGAGATCGCCAGGCGGCGACACGCGATCGCCAGACTCAGGGAGGGAGGCTGTACTGTCAAAACAGCTGGACACGCGTACGGAACGAGAAAACACCTTCCTCCCCTCCCGGCCCCCCGGGCTGCGACTCAAGGCCAAAATAAAGAAGGAAACCGGCGGCGGAGGGACGGAGGGCAGAGGAAAGAAGAGATCGGAGGGGAAGAGCGGCGTCGCGGCCAGGGAAGGAGGGGAACGATCGCCGACCCGTAAACGGGAAAGAGATCCGTGTCTGTTGCGGGGCTTTGGGAATAGAGGTCACCCGTGGTCTCTCTCGCCCACAGACACGCAGCGAGTGGGGAGGGACAGAGGCGGGAAGGGCAGCGGGGATTTCCTGAGGCAAGCGGGACCGAGTGGGCAGCCGAGGCTCCGGCCTCGCTCCGGGCAGGAGCCGCCGAGGGCAGGGAGGCCGTCCTGCGCCGCCACTCACTCACCTGCGCGGCCTCTTCGCCATCCTCTTCGGCGCGCACCATAAGGCGAGAAGGCGGCGGCGGCGGCGATGTCACACCGAGCGCGGCTCCCACACGGCCCGAGCGGGAGGGGAGGGAGGCTCCGTCCGTCCGTCCGTCCGTCCAGGGGGCGCCGCCGTCCGCCTCTCAGCCCCTCGCCCGCCTCGCCCCCCGCCTGGGGGACATGGCCCGAGAGCCGACCGAGCCGGCGGGAAAAACGATCGGGGACGAGGCGCGCAGTCCTGACCCGCGGCAGCCTCGCCCGGCTGTCACTGCGCCCAGCCGGCGCTTCTCCTCCAGCAGCGCGACGCCGACGCCTCCTCCAGCGCGGCCCTCCCGCCGCCGCTGCCGCCGCCGCCGCCGACGCCGGCCTCGCTGTTTTTTCGTCCGTGCCGCCGAATCTCGCGCCCAGCCTCTTTCCAGAGGCACCGTTTGAATCTGCGCACGCGGACTGCCACCCCATTGGCTGCTCCAGAAAGCACGCGACCACGCAGGGGGGCCGGTGCGAGGCGGACCGGGGAACGGCCAGTAAGCGAGGAGAGGTGGCGGGAGACTGTAGGCGGGCGGGGACGGTGGAGGGAGGAGAGGAGGGGCCAGGGGGCTGTCTTGAGGCGCGCGGCATTGTGGGAAAGAGAGTCCTCATCTAGCTACGACGTGTGACCGCCTTGAACAATTTGACTTCCTCACGAGAGCGGCTGGCCGGATGGGAAGAACCCCACGAGGTGTCCCTAAGCCGGAGATCTCGTCGTTCTAGCCGTAGGTCAGATGGCCGAGGCTCATGGAACTTCTGCCTCAGGGACCCACATCTGCCCCTTTTGAGCTCTATTAGTGACACCAGCGCCCTAAAAATGTGTCACGCGACGGCGGGAAAGGAGGCGAGGAGAAATTCCTGTAAATAGGGTACAGAGTTGGTTAATGCGGGGAAAAAAATTTTTGTCTCCTTCGAGCCGGAATCGAACCAGCGACCTAAGGATCTCCGCTGCCGCCAACGCCTCTACAGTCCTCCGCTCTACCAGCTGAGCTATCGAAGGGACGCTGGGCAAAATGCTCTTTTTCCAGTATATGAAGGTTGCCGTTCGGTGGTTAGAAGGAAATTATTAGCGGGAAAAGTCAATTGGCTGTTTCACTGGCCTTGGGAATGTACGGATGGCTCCGCAATCCAACTTAATAAAATATTAGGATGGTTACTGTGACCGCAGCTCAATAGGTGGCGGATCCGGCTGACAGACGCTTTGTACTTCAACGGTGTCGGTCGTCGCGGCGGAGGGAAAGATCAAAGCTGCCGACATTTTTAATCCCGGTCTTAAGTACGTTTAATCAAACCCCATCGAGGTCGAGTATGGCTGGAAAAGACGGATTAACGCCACACTCAAAGGCTGGGTAACGATGGGCGTCTCTGATCCGACACATACTGGAAGATCTGCACAAGTTGCCCCTTTGCTTCCAAGTCCAGTTCAGGTGTGGACACGTTGCAAAAAAGAGCGCCTCTGAGGCGGCTTAGATAAAAGGTTTGCGGGTGGGATTGTTCGCACACCAGTGTTAGAAAAGGTGGATCAAGGAACGCTTGGGCACACGAGGGCCACACACGGTCTCTCTGAGGCACTTCTTTTGTCACAACACAAAAGTCCATGAATGGCTAGCAGCCCAAATACCTGATGGATGCCTTCTACAAGGCAGACTTCCCCAAACCTTAAAATCAGGAGATGATTTCCTGGTAGTCCCCTCACCATCAGACATTGGAGAGGGGGCAGCTAGTTAGGAGGGCCTTCTTTGTGGTGGGTCCCGATAGTGAAACAGTCCACCTTTCTGAGATATGCCAGGTGCCAACACAACGAGGTCAGCGCATGATAAAGATGTGCCTTTTAGAAAGGTCCTTTCCTCCTAACCCCCTTCCTTGCCTTGCCATTGACAGTGTAATGGGTTTTCCTTCTCTTTTAAATTAACTTTATTGTTAATTTGGTTTAACAATTGATCTGTTAAAAAGAAATATATATATTACCGACCCTAAGAACTTTAGGTGAAGGATGAAAATAAAAATAATAAACCGCAGAGGCTGTGTTCACACCCAAGTTTTAAAACTCAGCTACAGTCCACTTTAAGAGTGAGACAACTGATCAACAAAGTATCAAGCTGATTTCTTTTGGCACGTTTGACATAAATAAAGAGGCAAGAAAATGCCTAGCAACTTTGCTAGAGTGTTTTCTCACCCTGAAAGTGGACTGGAATTGGATTAAAACTTAGGTGTGAACACAATCTAAGGGTGCTTCTGCATTGACCCTTAACATCCCTTAAGACCACATTTTAGAAACCCATTAAGACCACACTTGAGAAAACCGTGTTTGCACAGCAGCACCCATTACAGACACATTGGGGAGTCCGCTTCCTCATTGACTCCCGCCAGATGTGTTGCTAATGGGTGTTAAGCAGCCCTTAACCCGGTTTCTGGGAAGACCACATAGAATGTAGTCTTAATGGGTATTTTCACGGTTAGGACACATCCGAAATAGATGCGTATGCACAAGCGAAAGGGTCCCTAACTGGATCCTCCCCCCCCCCCCGGCCTGCCATGATTGGCTCCTCTGGAGCCGAGCATGGTGAGCTGGGGGACTCCGATTTTGGGGCTCGCCCTCACCCTAGAAGCGGCAGATCGCTGCTTCTGGAGCCAGGGGGAGCTTCATCTAACCCCCCCACCCCACCCTGGGGGCGACCAACCACGATCCCCTCCTTACCTTAACACAGCCAGCCCAATTCTGGCTGCAGGGTCCCAGTTTCCTTTGTGCCTGCGTCCTGTGTGCCTCCTGATTGGCCAGGGCCACGCCTGGGTTCAGGACGCTCTCTGTGCCAGCGCCAACCCTGGGCAATCGGGAGGCGTGCTTTGGCCAGGGCCGCGCACCTGTGGAGAGAGCATCCTGAAGCCAGACGCAGCCCTGGCCAATCGGGAGGCATGCAGGACGCAGGCTCAAAGGAAACCGGGACCCCGCAGGCAGAATCGGGCTGGATTCATTAAGGTAAGGAGGGGATTGCGGTCGGTCGCCCCCAGGGTGGGCTGGAGGGGTTAGGTGAAGCCCCCCTGGCTCCAGAAGTGGTGATCTGCGGCTTCTGGGGCGAGAGGGAGCCCCGAAATCGGAGTTCCCCAGATCACCATGCTTGGCTCTGGAGGAGCCAAGCATGGTGGGCCAGGGGAGGGCCTCCAGAGATCCAGATTGAGGTGGGTGCTGTGCTTCCGGACTGCACCCACCTCAAATCTGGATCTAATTCCGTCCTTCTGCCACATGTGTGGACAGAAGGGATGTTAGTAGATCCGTATCTACTAGATACAGATCTATCTTAACATGGATTTCCGAAATCCGGATCTAGTAGATCCAGATTTTTGAGATGCAGTGTGGAAGCACCCTAGGAGACACTTCTAAGCAAATCTGAATAAGCTCACTACCAATCAACTTCCAATTTAGTACCACTAAATTTAACAGAACTTATTCAAGTGTAGATATAGGTATGTAAGAATGCAATTTTAAAGTCAGTGTTTGAGTGTTTATGTCAATGCAGAGGCTTAATATGGAATATACCTTGGAAAAGAAAAGAACACTATGCAGTATTTACTTACAGAGATTTCATTCTACAACATACAGAATCAATTTTCCATTTGTACATGGCCAAATAAAAAACCACGCAACTTTGCAAACATGTTTTTTCCTCTCAGGCAAAAGCAAGTGGTTCAAAGAAGGCATTGTGAAAACTGATATGTACCTGGCAACAGGACAATATATTTGTACATTTCACAAGGTGACTCCAAAAGTAGTATCACACAGGGATATTTAAAAGGAAAAAAAAAGGACCAGGGCAGTAATACTGGTAAAATTGAAACCGCGTCTCTACTATTAAGCTAAATGTAGCTATTCAGTTCACAAAAATGATAAAAAGTCAAAATAAACACTAGTTTCCCCCACCATATTAGCTTCCCTGATTCAATCATTTTATTGTTCTTTCTGGCTTTGGCCAAAAATTTACAGAATGGTCTCCAAATGTTTGGGTGAGGTTGATGGAGTCTGTTGTCCAAACCAATCAAAAGGTATTGTGATGGTGAAAACTTTTCTAAAACAAAGAATGTGTTTTGAAAATTCCTACGACTTGAGGATGTTTGAAACTTCAGTGTTATCATATTATGACTACATCCTCAAAATTTACTAATGTGGATAGGCTCCCCTATCTCTTCTTAACCGATTTCTGAAAACAGAACTTGTATTGAAAATCTGGATCATGAAAAGTTATTCCATTAGTTTAAATGGGACAAATTCAGACTCATTACGAGCCTGTTCCAAGTTCAGCCTTCAAATATCATAAACGCCTAATAACATAAGGGAAAAGTCATGTAACATAATAAAACAGAATGAACAACAATTAACAAAGAAAAAAATAAGGGTTTCAACCCATTACAAGTCAAAATCCCAGTTAAAGTGCAATCTGGAAACAACAGGAAGGGGATGTCTTTTCCCAGACTGCAGATCTTATTTCTGAAACTGTACTCGATAACAGACACAGATCATTAATGAATGTGTATATAACAGAAGTCTCGATATAGCAGTGCACATCCTCATCCATCTTCAGTGTAGAAAAGGAATATAAAATCTTACAGGCTAACAGTGAGAAACTGAAAATATTGTCCTTCTAATAAGAACGTAAGAAGTGCCCTGATGGGATAAGGCCACAGTCCATCTAAATGGCCTTTAGAGGCATCCTGCCTGTCTCTCTCACCTTGAGGCAGTACCTAGATATCCATTCTGGTAGCCATTGGCTAACCCTAACCTGTCCTCCATGAATTTATCTAATCCTTTCTTAAACCTCTCCAGGCTGTTTGCTGTCACTGTCTCTTCTGGTAATAAATTCCATAGGCTGATGAGTATCTCAGTGGAAAAATACTTCCCCTTGTTGGTCCCGTCTCTCCTATTCATCAGCTCCATAGAGTGGCTCTTGATTCTACTGCTACATGATAAGTGATTTTTTCCTCTCTATCCTTTTCCATATGGTGCATTAATTTATATACTTCACTCAAGTCACCTTTTAAATACTATCATTCAGAGTTGAAAGGCCTAGGCACTGCAGCCTGGTTTTATAAAGGTGTTCCAGCCCTCTGATCATTCCAGTTGCTCTTTTCTACACTTTCTCCAACTCCACAATGTTCTTTTTGAAGTGCGGTAACCAGAATTGTACAAAATACTCCAAGTGTGGCCTCTCCATGGATTAATAAAGTGACACAGCGATGCTTGCCAACTTATTTTATTCCTTTCTTAATTACTCCTAGCACTGAATGTGTTATTTTTCATTGCTGCTGCGCACTTAGTTGACACATTCGGTGAGCTGTGCACCAGAACTCCAGCATTGCTCTTCACAATCTGGAGCTCGTCACTATTATCAGCAGACTCTGCTATCTCATTGCTTATCCCTACTTCTGCCTGACCTGAAGGAGGCCCATCAAGTCATCATTCTAGATACAATGCTGACAAACCAAGTGTTGCTAATATTACTGTTTGCTGATCAGTAAGAACACAGTGAAGGTGGATCAAGCGATGAAACAAATTACCTTCATACTGGCATCAGTACTAGGCTCAGGTGCAAATCTTCTCCATATGAATCCCCAGCTCAGCCTTCAGCCAGCCTTCAGGCTACATTCTTCAAGTCAAGTTATGCTTAACTTCAAGTTCATTACTTTTGTGGTCAACCACACAAGACTTCGGTTTTAGAACAATTTTATGAAGTACACCACTGAGTAACATGGTCATCCTTTAAAAGTGCTTTAAAGTACAATCTGATAGGGTGCCTCAATACCAAAATATTTTGTGTATTAATTAAGATACTAACTTCTTTGTGACATCTTAGAGTTGACAAATGGCAGCTTTCTGAAGCTTGTTTACTATAGATAAGGATGTATTAGATAATTACGTTTTTACTGTGCAATTCAATTATCTTGTGCTTAAAGTTTGTTTTGGATAAATAGGACGCATAAGGGCTTTTTTTTCTTTTAAAGTCAAATGAACAAATGATACTATAGCATACAATCCAATGTACACAGGAGCATGTCAAGGGAAGTGTTTTATGGTCTCAGTTGGTTCTCGTCATGATGGCCATTTCTATTTTTGAACATTTCATGCAGACTCATGGTTGAAGTTCCATAAATAGGAAGGAGTCCAGTATGATCAGCTGAGAGAAGTATAATGATGACTAAAGTGTTATTTAAGCCAGTAACCTATAGAAGGATATGATCAAGTATATATGGAAGAAATACCAGCACTTCAGTCTGACAAAGTGGAGTGGTAGCCAATTTGCATCATGGTAGGAACACTTTATTCTACATTATTTGACATGTAACAGAACTCAAGCAAATGTTTTGTGGCTTTCAAAAGTTGTATTAACCCAAATAATATGGCCTCTTAGTCCAACCACCAAAGCATAATGCTGAGAGAGCTAAACAAAAATAGGGAAACCAGAACTGGAATCTCCATTTGAGAAAACTGCACTCAGCCCAGCACAGCCTAACCTACCTCACATGACTGTGGTGGTGATAAATGGTGGAGGAAAAGATTACCAGGGACACAGATTGCTTGCATATCCCTAGTGCAGTGATGGCGAACCTTTTGAGCTCAGTGTGTCAAAATTTGCAAGAAAACCTAGCTTAACTCGGGTGCTGTGTCACATCTAGAAATATCCATAATTTTGTGATATTTCTAGCTCTAGTAAAAAAGTTGTATTTTTGATATATGTATTTTATTAAAAGCAAAATCAAATAATTATTTACATTTGCTAAATCTTCAATTGAAAGTTGGTATTTTGTACACTTCAAGAACAAGCAAGCACTACATGCCCAGGTGCCAGGGTGACCATGTGTGTCACCCAAAAGGGCTTGGCGTGTCACCTGTGACACGCGTGTCATAGGTTGGCCATCACTGCCCTAGTGGATAGCGGGGTGAAAAAATAAAATACTGAGAAATAGCAATGCCCATCTTGAAAACTAACCCTATAGAAAATAACTCCTTTCAGCTGCAATTTGCCCCTCTGCTCTTAAATTGGAAGTAAGCTTACCATCTTGAAATTACTGAATCAATCCATAAAATAAATGTTAAATCCTAGAGGTCTCTCCCAATAGCCACAATTCTCTGGTACTGCTCTTGAAAGATACTGGAAGCATAATCAAAATCACAGGCACAGCACTGGAAAAAAATGGAAGATCTATTCAGGTATAGGTAAACCCAGGTGGTTTTGCACTGCTGTGCTTCTCTTTTCCAACAACGCAGAGCAGTTTTTCACAATAAAAGGCACGAAGAAAAATAGACTCAATTCACATATCCAATTCTATTAATTTTAGTACAGAAACTAGAAAGATGTTTTGCTTGTATTTTTAATATAGCAATCCAAGAAAATCCCAAGTTTACTGTACAGTGAAGTGTAATATAGTACACTGTTATAATACATATTGTTACATTACAGATAAAAAACAAATTAGTACAGCAATCACAAATAAAATTCAAATGTGCTGAAATTATGAACATGGTATCATTGCTATTCTAAATTTAATTCAATTCATAAAGCACTTGCTGTTTTAAAAGGATTTCTAAATATATACAATACTAATGCTTATTTATACATTTTTTTAAACCAATGACTTCCAAAAGTGCACTATTTTTCTCCCTGGAAGTAATCCCCATTAAAATAAAATCTAAAAATACCAACCACCATTGAGTCTTTTAACTTTACTACAATCAAAGGGACAAAATTGGAATGCTGCTTTAGAGAATTTTATATGTAACGTCTTAAAATTCATGTTACTTGATGTTGCTAGAGGACATCAGTCTTTATATTGAGGGTGCCAAATTCTTCCTAGCATCCAGTAGATCAAAATTATCAAAATAAAAGGCAGCTTAGATTGGAATTCTATGCATACATATAACTGAGTTTGTAGGTAGTAGGGATAATCCACAAACACTGGGCAGCTAGTCTGAATATATGTACATAGAGAGAACTCATGAAAATACCTCTGCTATGCAAGGACATACTAAGTTATCTCTTCAGGAAAAAAAATCTAGCACCAGCCATTTTGGTTTTGAAAGCACAGCCTTTTTAGTACAGAACCTCAGAAATACTCTTCTGTAATCTTTACTAAAGCAAAATTAAGAGCCATGTCTGGACCATATTGCAGCAAATACTACATTACTGTCCTCTATAACTGATCATTTTCAACTATAAGGAATACCATACATAGACAAAAGGGGGGAAACATCTATTATTTAAAAATCAAAATCTTATGCCTTGCCACTTTATTTCCTAACAGGATTAGTGAGTTGTGATTTCAAACGTGAAATTAAAAAAGCAGTGACTTTTAATTTTTTAAAGCTACAACAAAATCTTCTGAGAAATATAGAACACTGTTAAATCTTCAGAGAACTACAACAATATAAGGGCATGTCACATTGTCAAAAACTACTTCTATATTTAATGGAAAAACCTTAAATTATGCTGCAATCCCAACAATTTCTAAAATGTGCTTCATCTTTACTTTCCCTCTTGTGACCGTAAACATAATAGACCAGTGCATTGAATGTTCTCATGCTACTGTTGCAGCACTCTTTCCCACATTACTCATGAATCACTTTGCAGCTTGAGATTAAGTTTGTTCTGGAAAGGACAGCAATTTTGATGTGAACACGCTACGATCATCAAACAGCTGAACCTGAACTCCATGCATATTAGAAAAGTCTGATGGTTCGTGAAGAGACACAGCTTTGCAAATTTGGGAGAAAACTAGTTTTGAAATTTTCTTCCAGCTTCACTTTGTATCCTACTATGGAGCTCAAAGTAGCACTTGTGCAAACCAGCCATATGTGCTTAAACTTACTAAAATCAGCAGGAAGACAAAATGTGTACGTCTCAAACCATCACTCTATCCATTTTCACATGGAAAACCTATACTGCAAAACTGCAGTTTTTAAAAAATTAACATTTACGCAGAAATATTTTCATACAGTTCCTAAGCCTCCAATGGAGAACTAGGGCCTTCCATCTATTGGCAGCCTACAATTCTTGTTCCTGATCACAATGCTGGTTTCAGCTGAGAGCTGAATGTTCTCAGATTCCCCATCCCTATCTATGGTCTTGAACATCTTTATTTTACAAACTTAAAAATCCCTAAAGACATTGAAAGAGAGGGATTCTACAAACTGAACAATATTGATTTAGACAGTTATTTCCTGGGAAAGGAAAAACGAAGACATATAACACAATCTCCCAGAGGAGTTTCTGTAAGGGAAAGAAAATATTTCACTAGCAGTCAAGGTAACTTCATTACAATACACAGCCATCACTGTTCTAACATTACAGCTCCTGTTTACATTAATTTGGAGTAAGGAATACTGAGCATATTCTTCTTCCCACTGTACCATTATACTATTTCCATGCAAACCACCAATCTACTTATCAATCCTATAAATTCAAGCCAGTTTATAGCCTGTAACTGCCATGATTCTCATCTAAGGGGTCCTAGGAATTGTAATTAAGTGACAAATTTCCAAGAAAGAATTCTGTTCTTACAAAGACAAGAACTCCTAGACTTTTTTGATAGAAATCACTGCAGTTTTCAAAAAAGTATTTAGTCAATGCAGAGAAAGCACCGCTCCTTTGTTTATTACACCAGTCACCTCTCATGTTGCATCATAAGCTACTTTTCAATCTGGGGCATGGGCCATTTCTAGAATAGCCACAAACCAGCCATGCACAATCTTTTATGAAAATATCAATGGGTTCTTTGGGTCATGACCAAGAGCTGGTTGTGGCATAGTTAGAAGTTACAGCATGTGTTTTTAAACAGCTTATATCATACATTTGGTTGTCAATGTGGAATGGATCACTTTTAGAATGCCATATTTCTCTTATTTATCTTCTTGAGCAAACTGTGCAGCAAAATTTATTTAAAATCGTTTATTCATGAAAATGTGATACTTTGTATATAAGCAATGCACTAGGCAGAGATGTATTTCCTGAATGAGAAACCTTAAGAAAATGTGTTTAACCAGATTAATATATTTGAAGGAACCAAGGCAGCACATTAAAAAAAAGAAACCGCTTATTTGGGATGTTTAATCCTATGAGTTTTCTTCTGTGATTGCAACTGTAGAAAGTGTGAGCACATTTCTAAATACAAACATTTATAGTACAAATGTAATATCTGTGAACCATGAAAATGTGCGTGTAAGCACTGACTTCAATAACTAGAGATATCAAGTCTGAATTTGTTCTGTGTTATCTTTACCCCATTCAAGTTTTTTTCATCAGATGAAGCAGTAATAATGCACATAAAACAGAAATATGCAAAGAGGCAAAAGTGCAATATTAGTATCAAGATAAACATTCTATTTGTATGGAGCAAACGTGTTGGCCACTTCTTAAAAAATAGCACTGTAGATGTGATGAATATGCTGTTTAAGTGAATGACAGCTTAATCAAAGTGATGCATGGATATTTTTATTAAAACAAAATACTATATATTACCCATTTTAAAGGAGTTTAAAAGGAACTTATATGACATCACTGAAAACTGCTGATGGAATTTTTCTTAAATTCCATTCATCCAGCATGCTTGGAAATGTTAATAACCAGCCCTGAGAATTAAATATTACTTGTCAAAGTCTTCCTGCACAAAGCCATGTTCTTACTAGTCTGCTGCAGCTTCTTGAGATACTTGCATATTACTCTCTTTGCTTTATAAAGCACACTATGGCACTTTACCAGTTCAACGCTAAACATGCAATTACTAGCCGAAAAGAGTAACGAACAAGCCACATTGGCTCAGACTGCCATGCATTATATCACCTTTACTTTTGATTCCTCTTTTACTATACAACATGTTCCTCTCTTTCCTTAAATCTACAAAGACATCTCAAAAATAAACTTTGGCTTTTGAGAAACTCTACAATTCTAACTGGATACAAAGTGCTTTGATTTAAAAGACTGCATCTTTACGCTATTCATCTGAATGAGTCAGTATCTGACAAAATACATAGGATTTGCCAGGTTTTATTTTCACATATGAATCTTTAAAATGTAGTGATTTAACATGGGCTGGAAGAGTAAGACTTCAGTGGAACTAAAATTATCAAGAAAAAAAAGACAAAGAGAGAGAACCCACATCTACAGCAGCTATTCATCTCAGTGCATATCTTAATAACTAATTAACAGGTAACTGAGAGCTAACCTGGGCAGCAAAATGACACCTTAAAAGCTATTGTCTATCACACATTTGCTATCATGCAATGAGTAAGATATAATCTTGGAAACATACAAGATTTAATAACTAATTTTATGTGGCCCAGCCAACAAACATTATATTTGCACAGTAATCTCTTGTATTTTATCACTTGTTATCTACTGCATTCACGAGTGATCCATTGGCTCAGCTGCATTAGTGATTTCTGCATCTTGACTATCCATCTCTTCAGGCTCTTCCACAGAATTTCCTTTTTGCACTCTTGATCTTGCTGAGAACGTTGTTCCCACAGCATTTGACACACTACTATCAGTTGTTTCTGCATTCAAACGTCCACTGCCACTTGATAAAGAAAATGATTCAGACAAGCCAGTCTGAGGGCTTCTGGTTTTAACAGACGAACTTGTTGCCTCCAATTTTCTCTGAGAAAAATCATGTGTTGCCGATTGTTCTGTATTCTGATCCCGCAAGTGTCTGTCCATTGAAGCCTGAATTGAAGAGACCATTTCCTGCAATTTTTTTCGCTGTGCCTCAATCAAATTAGGATCAAGCTGTCTGCTGTCTCTCATTGTTCCTACCCCAGGAGCTATCCGTATAAGCTCACTGTTTCCAGAATCACCTGGATACACAGAAGGCTCAGATTTTGCAGAACCAGGACTAAAGTCTGCACTTTGCTTTCTTGTAAGTGGAACTTCCCTAGCTCTTGGTTGAAGCTGCTGACTACCAGCTGCAGTTCCCAATGAATGGCCTTTTCCCTGAAATGCAGTTATATTGTGAAGTTGTTCTGATTTCTTTTTAACAACTCCGCCACTACCTAGTTTGAGTAGTCCATGTGAAGGACTAGCTTCCCTACTTCTTGAAGAAGCCTCTGCTCGCACCTGATTTAGTGCTTCTTTCACCAAGTCTTCAACATCAGAGCCCACAGGAAAATGCCCGGCAGCATCCACACATAATTCCAGTCTGTCTTCTGCTGCATTGTACACAAAGGTCTTACCAGGCAAGTGTGGAAAAGTACAGTGCTTACCATCAGCCAGACCTAAAGAAGGGGGGGAGGGGAAAGATGTCTTATGTTTATACAGTAGTTCTTAACAGTATTTGTGAACTGGCTTACACAAAAACAAAGCCTGTAATAAGAGCATATAAAAAGCTTGATTTTAAACTAAATACATCACTATTTTTAAAAATCTATATTTACAGCAAACGTATAAGGAATTTTATCTGCTGTTTTCAACAGCAGCAGCAGCAGGCACCAGCCTGGTTCCAAAAGCCAGCTCAAGATGCTGCCACCAAAAATAAAGTTACTTGCACCAGCTCAGAATGCACCCTTTTCTGCAGTAGCCTTCAGGCTCTGGAATGGCCTTTTAATGGAGGGACACCAGGCATTCACCTTATATGGTTTTCAGCACCTGGTTAAAATATATCTCTTCACCCACATCTTTGATATTTAGCATCCTCTGAATGTTGCCTTTCTGGACTCGGTAGGTTATATGTTAATTTGCATTCTCAGTATATTGCTTTATTAATGTTGTGACCCACCCTGGGACCATCGAGTGAAGGGCAGGATATAAATCCTCAAAGAAACAAATAAATCAACCATTCAATGCTAGCTTTTCATTTTCTATCTTCCATTTATATGACACTTTGAAGCATCGTTAAGCTGTAAATAAATGCTAAAACGAAGTGACTTGGCACAAAATCATGTACAGGCATTTTAGATTCCAGCCTTTTATGCATTAAAATAAAATTGTTCTTTAAGTTTACCGTATTACATTTTCTTGTCCTTTCCAGTTCCTAACTGTTTTATTAAGATTTTAATCCTCCATCATGATATTGATAATGTACACTGTTCAATATAGCCCCAAATATAATCAATCTACCACAGTATCACTACTTCAGAATTTATAGCTACAGGATTGATATTAAATTCTGAAACAATATGCATTGCTCTGTACTACATACTCTTATCCTAAGCTTGGCAGTCGTTTATAATAAGACATAACAGATTGCCCATTTAAGACCATGACTCTGTGTTTAGTATAAGACTGCAGTTCATTGAAAAATGTGACTACAAGCATTAAGAAACGATACCCATTGTTTTCTTCATTGTATTGTAGAACACGCCACCCTGCTGGAACAAGTGAGGGAGGCCTTTTGCATAAGACCAAACATCTTCACCTGTAAACAGAAATAAAAAGTTAAAGTAGGATAAATATAATTATTGTGGAAACATGGATTTCATTTATCTATAAACGTAAGAGCCACTATGCAATATGTCATACATTTTCCACTTAAAATTCTCAAGCATCACCTTCCACTGTCTGCAGCTCTGGCATTTTTATAGGATCTTTCCCCTAATTATCTAAAGAATACTTGAAGAGGAAAGCGAAGGCAGTAACTTGTTTCATGTTGTGTTAATGTTGCCCGCAAGCCATCAAGGGAACTAACAGCAGAAAGACAAAATATTTTTTAAAAAGAAGTAAATCAAAGATGCCAGAAACACAGAAAGCAATAAACTTTCTTCAGAACAAATGGACTCACCAGAGGTGATTTTACACTGGCCAGTATACCAGATGAGCAAGCATATTAGAAGCCTCCATTCCGCATACTGCTCTATGGAAGGAAGTTTAAGTGCGCAGGATCTAAATGGGTGGGACCTCTCTTAGACTGCATCGCTCCTAGACTGCTTATTGGTCTGGTATACCAGCCAGTGCAGAATTGCCCAAAATATCTGCAGGGTAAAAGTGAGAATAAAGATCGACTAAGCTCATCCTTTACTCTTCCCTCCGCCCCAAGAAACACAATGGCTACCTTATCTTTATTTACTGGGATCTGCTGCACCTTGCAAAAAAAAAAAAAAAACCTCTGTGTAAGCTTGCCCAGCCATTTCATCAGTGGCAGAATTTTTTTTTAGTTTTATTTTATTTAATAAACTGTTAGACAGCTTTTCTAAGCAAGCATCTCCCTGAAACAGTTTGCCATCACAGGCAACCAGAGAATCTTACTATATAAATATTTTTTAACATTTTTAACCTTTTAAACCATACAGGTTGCGAATTCCACTGATCTCCATAGGCAAAGTAAATGAACGTGTAATGAGACGAGTTTGAGGTTAATTTAAAAATATGGCCTGCCCGATCTCATTCAGAATACAGTTCTATCTTTTGGAAAGGTGAGAGGAAGCACGCAGTAGATGAACTGTCTTACATGTCCACCAAATTGATGATTTTCATCAGCAAGCATCTCAACAAGGCCTCTAAAATAAATCTCAAAATACAGACTGACTGGAATGGCTCGTGAATGCCTTGTCACACTAAGAAGACTGCATTCATGTATCTCCACTGCCTTATTCCATATTTACTGCTATGGATGATCTTACCAAACAACTCAAAAGACTTTAAATATTTTATCTGATTTATGCAACTATCCACAGTATCAATAAAAGAGTACCTTGCATTTACAAAAATTAAGGTTTGGAAGTTAAGGATAACCCATAGGCCAACATGCATGTAGTCTCTTAGTATGCGATTAGTTAACATCTGGGCAGGTGCACCTGCCCTTGCAGGAGGCGTTTACAGCCTACAAATGCCCCCCTGCCTGCACAGATTTTAACTAATTGCATACTAACTGTGGTGCCTGAAATTGTGCACCACAAACAGCCCAACTCTCCCCAATCCCGACCAATTCCTTACCTTTCCTGTCCACACAATGACCATCTGCACTATTTTCTGTGCGAAGGGTCATCTAAGGTGTCGCGCAACTGTGTTGGCACTTCAGAGGACCCCTGACATGATTGCACATGCGCAGAGCATCATCACCATGACAATGGTGTTAATGCAGTCATGCAGGGCACTACAACCAAAATGGCAGTACCCTGTAAAGGATTGGATGCACGACCGGACCAATCGCACAGAGCTTAGGCTAACATGTACTAGCATTCCCTAGTGTGAAAGCTAGCACACATTAGACCCTAATGCATCCTTCCCATCCAGCGGACGGGAAGGCAAGTGCAGAAACGCCCCATGTTTGCTAGGGAAGGGTTCTGTTGTACAGTATATAGATTGCGCATAGAAAAGTTGCAAGTTCAGTCCTTGGCAGCTCCAGAAAGATAGGAATAACTTCTCTCTGATACCCTGGAAAACCACTGTCCGAACAGACAGTTATAGTCAATGGTCTCATTCTGTGCCTGGATATTTCCAGTGTTCCGGTAAGGAATATGTACTTAAGCAACAGTATAGTACATAAGCACTGAAGAGACAAATAGTAATTCGAAGACTGAAACCTGTAATCTTTGCTCTCCACCTTCCATAAACTTTCATTGTTCCGAGATAATCTTGTATCTCTGAACAATTTTAAACCACTTGTGGAAATGCTGAGTTTTGAGAAATTTAAATTAGAAGACATAGCATTACACAGACATTCTTGGAGGTATTTAAGCATACAGGGAGACATAGGAAAGAGACATTAGAAGTTTCATAAAATCCTGGGTTTATTTATCTCCCATTCCTATGTTTATGTACATGGACCTGATGTAAGCATATACTTTGCATCCTATTTACTACTGCTTCTACTACTCTTCCCTTCCCTGGGCCTAGATTTAAATCATAAGCTACTCAAAAGCAGAGACCCATTTCTTATAAAGCACTAAGCATATGAAGAGTAGTAAAATTCCAGTCTACTCACGGATTTTAAACAATCAAGACCACTATATTGGCTTTCCATCATCTCATGTTTGCTAATGTTTGCTATAATACAATGAAGAAGACTACAATTATTTTTATTTCTTATTGAAAGCAAGTAAAACTCCAGGAATTGGGCAGACTGGATGTTCTGGACAGAATTGCACACTGTAACAGAGCATCTACACCAGCAGTTCTCAACCTCTGGGTCGCGACTCCTTTGGGGGTCAAACTACCCTTTCAGAGGGGTTGCGATGAGTCTCCCACCTTCCTGCCCCATCCTCATCCGAGCTGCCCCGCCCCTGTGGTTGGGGGTCTCCACAACATGAGGAACTATATCTGTATGAGATATAGCACTGGAATGGGCCCTGGCAAGATACGGGCAATGTGAGACAACTTTGAGGTGCCCCTCACCAGGCTTTCCCCAAAGTTCAGGTGCAGATGGGAGCAAATGGTTGGACCAGTCTACTGAGTAGAGGATCTTGGTGCCAACTTGTTAGAGCTCCCAGAAGCAAACCCATAAATGCACCTGCTTCTGGATGCCCAGCTAAAAAAAATTCTCAATTAACAACTTTGGAGGGTGAGAATTTTTGCTTCCAGCCTCTTAAGTTGTGCTGGCCTGCTGCAATGCAGACAGCCTGTAGTTCACACTGCTGGCCATGCTTCTGAGACTGTTCAATATAGCTCAAGATCAGACTTGCACAGCAAGTGATAACATATGCCATATGAAAATGGCCATTGTTACCAGATGTTTGGAGGAACAATAGCTGCAAATTTTTAACAAATTTCAGTTGATGCATCAGTGAAGGAACCCTGGTTACAGTGCTTCATATACGTGGTTATTTGAAATTGCTCTAAAAGGCTATGTCAGGTTACTCTTAAGACAGCAAGTGATAACATATGCCATATGAAAATGGCCATTGTTACCAGATGTTTGGAGGAACAATAGCTGCAAATTTTTAACAAATTTCAGTTGATGCATCAGTGAAGGAACCCTGGTTACAGTGCTTCATATACGTGGTTATTTGAAATTGCTCTAAAAGGCTATGTCAGGTTACTCTTAAGACAGGGTTGCAACCTGCTGTTGATGTACAATATGGCTATTAAGACTACTGAGTGGAGCTGCCTATCATGAACATATGATTTGCCATCAATTTTGCCACTGGGCCAAACTTAAAAGTTTTGTTGTTAAAATATAATGTCCTGTGTAACTCAGAACCACCTTATCTGAAGGTATACTTCCTCTCATATAAATCCAATGAGTCACAGATTCACACAGAACACATCTACCGTGGTTATGATTCCATCTGCTTAAGTCCATCAAGTGACAAATGGAGATGGCTTTTTCTGCAGTAGTGCCCAGCTTAGAGTATTACAGAATAAGCAAGACAGACATACTTGTGTAGACAAGCTTTGCTTCTACTAAGAGAGTCATTAGCAGAATATTCTTTGGTTTTCTGGAATTGTTTTCCAATATTGGCTTTATTTTCTGTTTTTTGTTAAAACTAGCAAAACATTACTAGAAGGCATTTTAGTGAAGTTAATTAAGATTTAAGTACTTGAAAGAATCTATCAAAATACTGATTCAGAATTCTTTCAAAAAGAAAAATACTATTCTGTCAACAATGAAAAATTCAAACTATATAATCTTTTTTTAAAGTTGATATGTACTACCATCTTTCTTCTCCCTTCTTACGCATGCAAGAAGCTTCTACTTTGAAACAATTCGTTTTGAATTACAACCAAATAACTAAAACTGGAATTTCTATTAAATTACAATTTAAACACTGGACTGATATACCTTTTGTTCTACCCAATTACAAATATCCGGGGCATAGATATTGTGTGTTAGTGAAAAGTCTTCTGCCACAAAGACACACTTGGATATCACCCATAATTAAGAACTGTTACTACTTTTGTTCCAAAATGGAAACACAATCTTCTTGTTTATGGAATGGGGAAACAATCCAAGACTCATGCAGACGAATTATCATAAATAACTATGATTTGTTATATCCGAATTGCCTGAGTATAACCCATCTACTGCAAAATAGGTGTCCTGTGGAAATTGTAGATAGGTAGTTACTATGTAATCTTCCATATCCCACTGTCCCTCCCCCCCTCTCTCTCAGGCACACACACACAGCTCTTCGCCCTGTGTAGACCTTCTTTCCAACAGCTCCGCCTCCTATAGAGCAAGCCCAGTTTTGTTTCTGGCATTTTGCTTCTCAACTATTCTTTTTGTTATAGACTTTTTAACGTATACGTGGCCATATTCTCTGCTTTACCCTACTTGCCTTCCACTAATGTTAAGATGAGAAAACAATAATTTTTCTCAAGTTAAAGTGGTCTAACATCTGCATTTAACACCTCCCCTCTTAGTTGAAAAAGTTAACTTGTCAGTTTCACTTTTGTTTTAGTATCAAATTAACTTTTGTTTCTAAAAAGTCTCCCACTTCCAGTTAACATGGAAACAATGAAATGCCAATTTTCTATCTGATAAACACTGGTTTCTTCTGCAATTATCAAAAGCATTTGACAGTTAAAGTCAATCAATATTTAAGAAAAACTTGAATCAGCTATATATAAACAAAGGAATACTTCTGATGTCATGCAGTCTCCAAGGTAATGAAAAAGACTGCAATATACTGATTTAATTGTAACACTGCCAACTAATTTGATTTAAAAGGCTTCTTAACCTTTCATAAATTTGGCTGACAAAAACTTGGTTTCATGTATTCAGAACTTAGGTTCTGAACATGAAATAAAGAGAAAATACTTTTACTTGTTTCCCTGCTTTAGATTCAAAATGAAATGTTGTAATTTTAGGTGCTGTTCAACTAAGTTATAAGCAAAGCAGACCCATTAAAATCTTAAATATAACTTAGCTGGATACTACTCTTACAGAGAAAAAACACTGAGATGTCATGAAGGATAAGGTAAAAAGATAAAAGTACATAAAGCAAGTTTGAACTGAAAACAATAATTGAAAAGCCAGCTACACAAGGCCTCATAGTTACTAGGTAGAAGAGAAATTACTTTTTCTGAAAGCAAAATGTTACTGAGAAAGATCTTGTTTATCAAAGTACCTGATTTCACAATAACCTCATAAACTATCACTTGAAACATTATAACCCGCAGTTAGCATTAAAATACTCCCCCAAACCTATCTGAGAGCTAAGCAACTCATGACCACCCACATGTTGCAAGGCATACACTTCCAGGCATTCTTGACCACCTATTGAGGCTGAAAGGAAATTTAATACAACATCCCCTGGCAAACTAGAACTTGTCATCCCTGACCAAAATGAAGAAAAGGTCTTCCTCATTATTAATGTCATATGAAAGTTCTTTTACCAACTTGAACGCATGGGTTTCAAATTTTGTTTTTTAAAAAATCAACGTTTATATAGTATTTCTGTATTTGGAAAAGGTAAATTCTATTTTGTCTTACCCATAAACGTTGCTAGAAGATACAAAGAGTACATTTCCTTGTCAATTTGCTCTTGGAGTTCCTTGGAAGCAATTTTACTTGTAACTGCAAGATCCTCATGTTTCACAGCGTGGGCAGAGTGCCCCAAAGCTGTCTGGCTACTCTCCTCTTTCCCTTTCAGGATCTCTATAGTTACTCTATCACCGTGTAGTAGAGGAACAGGGTCATTTTCCTGCCCTTCTTTGGGTGGCAAAAGCTCTTTGGGAGGAAACCCAAAACGAATACACTGCAAATGGGGAGGAATGTTAAATTCTTTCGCTATGCTTTCCTGCAGTTCTGGAAACGTGGTTGTGGACTTCAAAGTGAGCATGGCCTGCCGACCATCATTTGTTGTTATGCGAATTTTCTTTTCTTTTGGAGAAGTTGGAGAGTAAGGAGCCTTGGTAGGTGTGGCAGGTGCAGACGATGGTCCACCTGGGGAAGCAGTTCTAGCTGGCCCCTTTTGTACTTGTTTCAATTTTTCAGTTTTTCGTTTCTGCATTATAGGGGCCTGTTCTGCAATGTTTTGCTGAATAGTTCTTTCAGTTTTACTCATATTCAGCTCCTCTTTGTGCAAAGTTTTTGTCTTCTGTCCTGTAAGAATAATTTTGGTTGGAAGCTGAGATTCCAGTTCTTGTCCTTGCTGTGTATCATCAGCTCTTCGGGCATGAGCACCATCGATGTTCACAGGCGTATAATCGTCAGGGTTCTTTTTGGCTGTTTGATGTAGAATTGTGTTGACAACTTTCTGCACGAGAATCTCACTACCGAATTCTCCAGGAAAATGTTTAGTAACCAACTTCATTGCAACATCATATACATTACTGTTCAGAGATGGATCACTTTCATACTGGAACCAGTATACTGTTTCTCTCACCACTCTCCCACCCCATTCTAAAGTAATAGGAAAAGCTTCAGGGAGATTGTCATATTCTTTGCCCTCCCAGTAATGCTTGAAGCCACAGCCACATTTGCCACCTGTAGATCTAGTATTAGTTCTGTCCCCATCCAAATAAACAATAGAGCCATCATTTCTGACACGACGCACCAATGTGCCATGACACCAGTTACAAGCAGTCAAACTACTCAACCCATAGTCTGGTACAAGAACATCCTTCACAGGATTATAAGAGCATACCAAACTGTTAAGAGGAAAGCTATAGTTTTTATCAGGCCTTAGTTGGCCATGAGTACTTTTTGCCAAATTGTACAGTTTCCCTCCTGGAGCCAGCCACTCCGAAGGAACATGCAGTTCTGAAAGGGCACCACAAATGAGACACTTGTGAAGGCGGTTGTCTATCACTGCCTTTTTGGCAGCTGCTGTCACATCTTCAGGCTGAACTCCTATTACACCAGTCCTCCTGTAGAAATACTGATGGACATCAGCTACTAAACTGGGATGAATCCCATGCTTATCCATAAAAACTTCCTCCATGGCAGCAACTAACCTCATCAAATATTTGTCCTGCAAACTTCTGTCACCCCCTATTACACAACTGCCATCATCTTCCAATTTGATGTACTTTTTAATAAGGTCCTGAGGTACTCCCCAAGCTTTGGGAAGTAATTTCAGAGGCAATTTGGGCAAAGCAGCACCTTTTATTCCAACCAAGGGAATATAATGGTTACGTCCAGAACTACTCCAAGCAATACAGATAGGCTTGTTTAGCGTGCCATCTTTTCCCATACATCTCTCTTCTGGTATCAATCCAGGCAGGAAAGTGGCCGAGTAGTCTCCTGAACTACGCATTCCACTCAGTGAATCCAAGAGAATGATGGGCCTGTGCAGCACGTTAGCCAACCCAAAGATATGGATGTTTCGAAGGCCCATTGGCACACCCTCCGGGGGAATGAACGAAGGATCACATTCATTGATGATGTCTTCCCATTCAGCCGCATCAATGAAGTCATGAAAGAGGGCTTTGTAGCGGCTGAGATTCTCTATAAAGTGCTTCTTGAGGTTCTCCCGCAAAGCATGCCAGAACAGCTCTCTACCCACTAACGCCCGGGAGATCGCATGCACCAAGCAATGACCATCACCATCCACATGTACTGGGATGAGGCACTCCTGGCTGTTGTTGGCTTTCTTGATATCCTCCAAAGTGTCATGCAAATAGAGAAGACTCCCGGAGCGATCTTTGCCATAACCTACAGTGTCGACGTGCTCAGGCTCTATAAGAAAGGCACGGTCTCCGAGAAGAGCACAGTCAAAGACGTCTCCTTGATTCATCTCAGTGAGGAGCTTGGCCTTGCCCGTCTGCTTGTCCATACCGTAACGGGCCAGGATCGGAGACAGCAGCTTGCAGTGGTAGTTCGACAGGCCCATGACTTTCACCAGCTCCGTGTTCTTCCTGGGGGGACCTGCTCCGCTCACCCCGAGCAGCGCATTCCGCAGCAAGTTGTGCAGCACCAAGTCCGGGTCGGTCACCTCCTCGACGCCCAGTAGTTGCCGCTGCTCATGGCGCTGCCCGCAGTCCGTGCACTCGATGCTCCCGCTACTCAGAGGCCCGTGCGCCGGGAAGAACAGGCGCGCCTGGCACTTGGGATCCGGGCAGGTGCCCGAGAAGATACGGCGGTCCCGTTTCTTGGAGACCGGCGCGGCCACCGGCTGCTGCTCCTGCTGAGGCGGATGTTGTTGAGGAGGCTGAGACATCGCTCCGCGCCGCCGCCGCCGCCGCCGTCCTCTCCGCCCGCTGCCCCTGTGCCGCCGCCGCCTTCCCGTCTGCGGCCGGTCCTGCTCCCGCTTCTTTCGGTTCGTGCCCCTTCACAGGTTCATGCCTTCGCCCCACCGGTAACGGCCGCGTCCTGACAGAGGCTGCCCTTTCCCCTACGCTGTTGTACCCCAGCCGAACAGCGAATACGGAAGCCTCCAGCACCGCGCCTCAGCCTACCTCTCCACTGCTCTGGCCGTTGCCCACAACGTAACGGCTTTTCCCCTCCCTTCTTCCATGCACACAGCGCAAGCGCAACAGGCGAATACAGACGGGCATTGTAGTTTTCTCCGCCCCGGAAGCCAAGCCTTGGAGAATTGCGCATAGGGTTCCTCGAACACTACCCAGACCGTCAGGCAGTGCGGCAGAGCAGGGAGGAATACCCTGCGAGGAAAAGAGCAATGTTTTTCCCCACGGGGGCGCGTGGGAAATGTAGTGCTTTTGACATGAGGAAGCCTCAGTGTCGTCAAAAAGACGGAAGAGCATGAATACATTTCCAAGAATGCTTTGTGGCTCTCCCTCGCGGTTTCTTGTGTCCCGAGGTGATGGGGGAAGAGAGAGAGCGCCGAGAACAGTAGCTGAAATCTTTAAAGGGACAAAGCTGTTTTACTGTGTTTTGGAGGACTATCGCCTTGGCAAAAGTGAACGCGCAGGAACGTGCTTGAGCACTAGATAAAACAGCAATGACTAAACAAATTTTCTCTGGATTTCTTTTTTCTTTTACTCCCTATTCCTTGCACATTTATGTAATGAAGACAAACTATGCACGACTCCACTAAATCAATTTCCCATTATTTATCTATATTCCCATTCTTCACCTCCCTGTGGTCTTTTGTTCTTTCCAGAGAGTGTCGTATAAGTGGTGCTGTGAAAAAATGCTGCAATAGTGAATATTTCTGGATCTCCGCTTTCATTTTCTGCTACTTTCATCATTGTGACTACCTTACGTAATTTAGAATCAACCGGTTTACATCACTTCCTCATCCCTAACCATGTATAATTACCCAGTTAGCCTTACAAATCCTGACGGTTTGCTGACTAATTAAAGAATAATGCCAAATAAAACAAAAGCAATTTTGCAAACCATATATTTGATATTAAAATATGCATTTCTTACAGACAAGCACCAAATTGCCTATTTATTGGATAAAATGTACTGCAGAATTCAGAAGCAAGCTCTTTTTTTAAATACTAATGATAATAGAATTTAGTGCAAGTCATACACCGCATAAACAGTGTACTTTGCATGTACAACCTGTTTTTAACAGTTTTGAATTTAACCTAACTGTTAAATTACCATTCAAACCAAAGCAGTCTTTAAACAAACTTAGCCAGTGTGGGCTCAATTAACTACTCTTTCCTATGTCTACATTGTACATCTGATGGCGGAAGACCCATAATTGTGTAAAATTCACTATATAAAACTCTCTTATTCACATGTTCTGTGCCATGTTCTGCATAGCCTTATTTTGACCCATAAAGAAAATGGCTGCTTTGGGGTTTATTTCCTGCCTGTTCCAAAATAGAACTGTGCTGTAACTTTGAAACAATGAAAATTTCATTTCCATTGTTGATGTTTGCAAGGATAGTGCAGAGCATGGATCCTGCCTGTGTTATGAAATAACTGCCACCTATGTAAAATTGTGAGTAAATGAACCATTGAGCTCTTGGCTGCATCCTTGGCCTTCATGGAACCTGGGAAGGGGGGATTGGGATACCTCACTATATCAAGACACAGAATGACATTATTTAATGGGCCAATAAAATCACATTGGCCCATATAAGGATGACATCAAAATATGATCATTTAACAAACATTGCATAATTTCTGAATTATACCATTAGGGATGTTTAAAGTAAAATTTGAAATGAAGTACCACATATGTCAGTTTAGCATACAGGGTATACATAGGTATGACTTCTGGGAAGATTTTCAGTCAGTCAAGTGATGCTAATGTTTTACTTTTCATCTTTCCAGTTGAAGAAACAAAGACTTGTGCCCTGAAGGCTAAACGTCTCCTACTGTGATTATATTTTAGTTTAAAACTTAGCTGTGTCTGGGCTGACTAAAACTTGCAGAACTGATTAGTGAAGTTTTCATTTTGATGCATATACTGTACTGAATCACTAAAGCTGTGTCCAGACAGGGGCTAAAACATGGTACATGTATCTGTGGCAATCCCAACATAGACCCACGATACTGAGTGAAAACCTGTGCTATCCCTGTTCTGGGAAAATTTAACTCTCACTGCAGATATTCCTGGAATAGTGATAAGGCCTTCCTGTGTGGAAGCTTGCTCCTGTGATTCTTCCTAAGGAAATTGTCCCTGCACATGTGCAATGCTGAAACCAGGGTGAAAAATGGCCACCATGTATGTGTGCACCCAGCCCACATGGACTGCTGGTATTTTGCACCATAGATATGTCCAGAAGCAGCTGCCTTGCTATCGCAGGGGCAAGCATCTTGACTGGTAAGTGCTCTGCTTGCCCCGTGATGTTACCCTGCTGTTTGGCTGGGATGGTGAGAGGCAATTTCCTCTCACCATCTGCAGGCAGCTGTAGATTCTGTTACATTGAAGAATTGGAAGAACCCAAGACCAGAATTTGTTTGTTTAATTTCTTTATTCAAAGTCCTGAGAATCCAAGTTAAAATATGCATAAGATATAAATGGCAGGAAAAGGTCCATGATATGGTACAGGTGGGTCCTGGAAAGCACAAACATCACAGGCCTCATAAAATGTCCAGATATTACCTTCTGTCATTTTATGATAGAGTCCCCCCTACCTTCTGAGTCCCCCCACCCCTAAGAGACAGGACACCACTTCATGCTTTCAGAGCTCGTGGTTTTTCAGGGAAAACCACTGCACAAATCTCATATACAGGACTGCAATTACTCTGATTTTTATTTTCTTGAAAAAAATATTGGAGGTATTTAGATGGTCATAGTGATGTTTTCAGGGCCAGAAGCGGCAGCACCAGGGCAGGTGCTTGCACTGTCCTCCACCCTCAGACACCTGACTCTTCCCTTCAGATGGGGAAAGTTCGCTTTGACTTCAGAGTGGTATTTCCCATTCTGAACTAGCCCCATCCTATTGATTTGGATTAGAGCAGCTAGTAAGCCACTGCAAGCCAACTGAAGGAATTGCTGGCAATTATGTGGTGCACTCAGTTGCTCAACTTCGAAGCCAGTAAAATATCTCCCACAATAGCCAGTGTGTGCAACTTCCAACTCTTCCCTTCAATTCATCTTGAGGGAGAAACATCAGAACTCAGCCACAGTCTATATTTTTAAGAGTGTTCCTGTAGGTTCAAGTAATGTTCAAGTAGGAGATGCCTGTTGCATTTAGGGAGCTTGTGCCATCTAGTCCAGCATCCATCTCTCACAGTGGCCAATTGCATCTGGGCATTCTCAAGCAGAAGGTGAAGGCAAAACATTCACTTGCTCTTAATTCCCTGCAATTGGCCTTGAGAGGCATCCCGCAAGCATTGCCACCATAAATAAAAATAAGAAATCCACATTCATCACAGCCATTCCAGCACTCTGGGGAGAACATAGTATTAATTCTGTATAGAACCAATGGCATTCTGTACCACCTATATAACACTTTAAATAATAATTCTCATTCAATTTGAGATTTGAATGAGGAAAACATTTTGCTTATTATTTTCAGCCAGGTGGAGTCATCCAGAGTTACCTTACAGTCAGATTCCCACATTGTTTTTAGGCCCTGCAGGTTATTAGAGTTATATTCAAGAAGGAGTTTATATAACACTGAAAATATACCTTTCTTTTTATATGTAGCCTCATTTATAATGCCTACTTTATCTTTTTTGCTTTGGGAATGATACCACAGTATTGGGGGGAGATCGCACCTTTCGGGTTGTCTCCCCCAATTGCCTTCTGTCCAATGTCTATCACCATTGTGGGTGCGTCATTAAATGGGTGGGGTTTCACTCTCTGGAGGGCAGCCCCTTGCCATTCCTCCTGTCTTACCATTCCCCTCCTCTTTTGCGGTAGGTAGGGAGAAAGAAGTTTTGGGTTAGGGCAAAACAGAGAATAATATTTTGTTTGATATGGTGGATTTTAAGGTTGTTAGCTGCCCTGAGACCTTCGGGTATAAGACGGGATAGAAATAATAATAATAATAATAATAATAATAATAATAATAATAATAATAATAATAATAATAATAATAATAATAATAATAATAATAATAATAATAATAATAATAATAATAATAATAATAATAATAAAGGATCAGAATATTAGCAGCCCCCACCACCGCTGGGTGCAAAACACAGGTTAGATCTTGACTTTATGGGTTGATTTTGAGCACGAGCGCAGCATCCTGGAACGGATCCCCATAGTCATGGGGGATCGCTACTATGGAATTTCACAGTTGCACAAAAGTACTGCCCCAACAGGCACTGATCACAGCACGTGGGAACCACCAGGAGGTGGTGGCAAACCAGCCACGCAAGCAGCAATTTCTGCCCAGCCCACTCAGTCATGGGGCCAATCAGCGAGAGGCAAACCGCCCCAGGAGTGGCACCAGTGTGTGTGTGTGTGATCGAAGACTGGAGTTGGAACTCCCTACCCTCAGCCACATCCTGATTTTAGAGAGCCTAATCAGAGAGAGGGGTGGGAACCTCAACTGGTAAAGGGCAGGGAAGAAAAGATGCTTTCCCCCCAATGTGTTTTATGGAGAATTTTCAGTGGGAACAGCAATATTTGGGTTGACCGTGATTTATACTCAAACAAATGGGAATGGGCAGAATGCGCATTCACCTCAGTATTAAGTTCAATTTGGGTTTAAAAAGTCAAGTGGGAATGGGGCCCTATTGTAATAGTTAAAGATAAAGCATTCCTCCTTCTTTCTGTTGACCTTTAAAAGAATGTGTCCACAATCCAGTGATCTTGGCAATGCATAAAAATCTAAATGTCATATTAACTTTACAGATGGTTGATGAGGTTAGTTTTGGCAACATTTCTTTTCTGGATTCAGTATCCAAAAATAAAGCAATTTGATGCTCTTATAGCTGGCTCGCAGATTATCTGTAACTTCTTATTTCAAAAAATGTTTCAGCTCTGCATATTTCTTTTTGCAGAACTGGGTATATCTCTTTATTTCCCAGTTGAGCTTGCACAGTGTAAAGGCAAACTCCAATCAGCTAAATCTTATCAATAAATCCTAGCTGTGGGCACCTCTACATATGATATTAATTGTGGTTCAGAAGTGATAATGCAGCAACCTTGCCAGTCTTATAGATCTTATAAATCCATGGAGGACAGGCTACTAGTATGGCTCCTGGAATGGTTGCCTAGGTACCTCCTCTGGTTTGGAGAGATAGGCAGGATGCCCCTCAAGGAATTAAGAGCAAATGAAGGTTTTGCCTTTTACTTTTGCCTGAGATATGCAGAAGCAATTGGTGGGCCACGGTGGGATACAGGATGCTGGACTCTATGGGCTATGGCCTGATCCAGAAGTGCTCCTCTTATGTTTTTAATCTGGGAGTTACCATACTAATATAACAAGTCTCTTACCTTATCAGCACTCTGTTTGCTAAATCTTTTAAATGTTTTTTATGTATATTATTGGTTTTAATTTGTTGTTTTAAAGGCTGCTACCTTTAAGAAGTTGCTTATATTACTGCACTCTCTGGATGTTAAATAAATAAATATTCATACGAACAGCACAAATGCATGATTTGTCTATACATGTATTCAGAACTTGGGGGGGGGAGCTGGGTGGAGATTTAAGATAGAAAAAACAAATTCATGGCCTTGTTGCCTTTTGACAAGATACACCTACTGCCATTGATGGCAGGTACTGGGATAGTAATAGTATGGCTGGAAGAAACCTGAAGGCATGGGTGCTTCAGTTTGCTAAGTAAATGACCAGAATTCATTATCTTTCCTGGATAAAGGCTGAACACAGTTTATTGATTGATACCATGGTTTATTACACAGAACATTTTCTGATCTTTTAAAAACCTTTCTTGTATTTCCATACTGTTTTTATTCTAACATAGAACCCAAGGCGGTCACCATAAAGTTCCAGGCAACATCTTCCAATCCAAGTAATGACTTGATCAAGTCTTGTATCGTGGCATTGCCTTTAGACCATATATTGGAACACTGAGAAAAGGCATAGCATGTAGCTACAACAGCAGCACTATAATAAGCAAAGGGCCGATTTACTTTACACTTCCCTCGCTGGAATGGTATAACAATACCATTTCAGTGAGATGAAGATGAAGCACCACTGCGACCATTTGCACTTCAAGTGCTGGTGCCTGGCCCAAGCAGGCCAAATCGCCATGGTGTCATGCCATGCTCTCCATAAACTGTTTCTGACTGTTTGTTCAGCAACCACCTCTGTAGCTGAGATGGACATAAGTAACACAGAGGCAGGAGAATCAGAAGCCCAAGTCCAAGCAAACATAAATAACAAATGCATGATTATAAGATAGCAAAGGCAGGAGCAATAAATGCTATACACATTGGTATGGCTGTGCAACAAACACTGAGTAAATAATCAGGCCTCATCTTGCTACACACCTGAGACTAGATCCAGAGATATAAGCACCAGCAGCTCCATAGAAAAGCTGTTGCCGGCACCTGCAACCTCCTGTTTCCTGGCTCCTAACCTGCTGCATTCCAATTTGTACACTGACTTTTGGATCATCCCTGAACTTATAGTGAGTTTTGGCTTTGGACTCTTGACCTTCATTTGGTTTCTCTCAAGTGTCAGTTCCAACTGTGGACTGACTGCAACATTCTCCCTGCTATATCAGACTAGTGGCTCATGTGCAGAGGGCTCACAGGCTGTGTTTCAATAAACTATGCTTCACACTGCTTTGTTGGGCACCAAGAATTACCATTGGAAGTGTGCTACTGCTGGGCAACTGGCCAAAAAGAAACTCTGGGAACCAGGAAGTTTCATTCTCTATCTCCAAAGCTGGGAAGGAATATTACTCTAGTGGTGGTGCAGCCCATCATGCGCCAAGTTGCCCAGAGAGGCCTGGTGTGGCATGGGCTATCTATCCTGAGGTTAGGATGCTATTTTGAATTATGGGATGCAGCTGTTGCTTTGATTATATCAACGCTTGCTAACTTTCCTCATTTTAGATTCACACAATTCACTTCCTCTTAGTTCTTCTACTACTACCACATGGAATTTCATCACTAAATACTTCCTACTTTTAATAACCCCCAGAGCCTCTTTTCTACTTTCGATTCTTAGCTGACCTGCCTCCTCCATTAACTTCTTCCTCATTTTCTCACTAGAACTTCTGTTTGTCTCTTGGGATGTTGGTTCCAGTCAGACTATTTTGTATTAAGCAGAGTGTACAGAACTAGAATGAAGACTGATCTTATGGTTAACTGCTTGAGAAATGAGAGGCTTAATACTAGCTATATAAAATGGAGAGGAAAAGGAAACATTTCATGGCTTCCCAAAAAGAATTTGGAATTCTATTTATGACTTCAACAGAAACCTAAGACCGCATTCACTTGATTTTTTCTAAAACTCCTTTGAGATGACTTTTGGATGGCTTAGAGATGGTTTGCTGGCAGGATTGTTCATACTGTGGTCTGTCCCTCCACACTCTCATGAACATTCTAGGCTAGCAAATGTGGATTAGAGATGGGGTATGAACATGAGGCAGCAGCAGCTGCTGCATCCTCACATAGGAAAAAAGCAGTTTGAAAGCGGCCCAGAGGTGATACTATATAGAGATTATGGTTCCCATCCCACTTCTAATCCAGATGAAAGACCTCTAGAGGTGCATTTTCTGGCCCTGGAAAGTCCACAGATAAAACTAATAGAAATGAAAACGTGTGAGCATTGTGATTAGAAGAAGAACTGAAGGTCTAAACTTTAGTTGTCATAAGCAAAGCTATTATCCTCCACCACAGCACACCCCTTACACTGTCTTTAAATGTGCCACATCTTATTTGTTCTGGGAAAACATTACCTTTAAAACTCTTCTTCATTGTTCAGTTACTTCCCACAGGGATGTTCCCACCATGATTTACAGACAACTCAGGAGTCACAAGGGTCATGGAAAGAGTGGAGGCTCCACCTGGAAACCTCATTTTGAATTCCCTGGACCCTGTTTTAAACCACTGTAAATCAAAACATAACTCAGGAAGATCATAGGGAGACCTCTCCATTCAGAGTCCCCCTCAGCCACTCCCCTAAGTGCCTCACGTGTCACCCTTGCTTACTAGCCAATAAAAAGAACACTGGTCATAAGAGAAGCCTTGCTGGATCAGGCCACAGCCAATCTAGTCCAGCATCCTGTCACACACAGTGGCCCACCAAATGCTCATGGGCATCTCAAGCAGAGACAAGGACAAACCTTCTCCTGCTCTCGAGTCCCAGCAGATGGCCTTAGAAGCACCCCAGTTCCTCCCCCCCTCAGCCTGAAGGATGCACCTAGGCATTCGTTCTAGTAGCCATTGATACATCTGTCATCCATAAATTTGTCTAACCCTTCCTTAAAGCCATCTAGACTGGTAGCTGTCACCACCTCTTCCGGCAGCACATTCCATAAGCCGATGACCCTCTGGGTGAAGAAATACTTCCCCCTGACAGACCTTATTCTCCTACCCATCAGCTTCATAGAGTGCCCCCTGGTTCTGGTGTTGTGCGACAGAGAAAAGAAATTTTCTCTATCCACCCTTTCTATACCGTGCATAATTTTATATACTTCATTCAGGTCCCCTCTCAAACGCCGTCTCTCCAGACTGAAGAGGCCTAAACGTTGCAGCCTGGTTTCGTAAGGGAGGTGTTCCAGACCCTTAATCATTCTGGTTGCCCTTCTCTGCACCTTCTCTAGTTCCACAATATCCTTTTTGAGGTGTGGTGACCAGAATTGTACACAATACTCCAAATGTGGCCTCACCATAGATTTATAAAGGGGCAAAATGACACTTGCTGTCTTATTTTCTATTCCGTTCCTAATTATTCCCAGCATTGAATTTGCTTTTTTTGCTGCTGCCGCGCACTGAGTTGACACCTTCATTGAACTGTCCACCAAAACCCCGAGATCCCTTTCCTGGTGTGTTGCAGAAAGCTCAGACCCCATCAGTTTATAGACGTAATTTGGATTCTTGGTCCCAATGTGCAATACTTTGCACTTGTTAAGATTAAAGCACATTTGCCACTTGGTTGCCCACTCACCCAATGCTAAGAGATCCCTCTGGAGCTCTTGGCAATCTCTTTCAGATTTTACTACCCTAAATAATTTAGTATCATCAGCAAACTTTGCTATTTTACTTTGTACCCCTTCTTCTAGATCATTGATGAATAAATTAAAAAGCATTGGTCCCAGTACTGAGCCTTGAGGGACCCCACTTTTTACTTCTTTCCACCCTGAGAATTTGCCGTTTATTACTACTCTCTGCTTTCTGCCCTTAAGCCAGTTGCAAATCCAGGACAGAACTTGTCCTTTTATTCCATGGCTGATGAGTTTACTCAGTAGCCTTTGATGTGGGACTTTGTCAAAAGCCTTCTGAAAGTCCAGATAGACAATGTCTACTGATTCACCTTTATCCACGTGTTTATTGACACTCTCAAAGAATTCCAATAAATTTGTGAGGCATGATTTACCTTTGCAGAAGCCATGCTGGCTTTTGTTCAGCAATTCTTGCTCCTCCATATGCACACTAATTTTGTCTTTAATAATGGTTTCCATCACCTTGCATGGAACTGACGTTAAGCTAACTTGGTCTGTAATTGCCTGGATCACCCCTAGATCCTTTTTTGAAGATTGGTGTTACATTTGCTACCCTCCAGTCCTCAGGTACGGAGCCTGATGTTAGGGAAAGATTATATATTTTTGCTAGAAGTTCAGCAATTTCGCATTTGAGTTCCTTAAGGACTCTTGGAGGTCCTAGCCTCAGATGCATTTACTTATAGTGTAAAAGAGAAAGAATGAAGCTGTGCCAATTTAAGTCATGCATTCTTACCAGTTCTTATCTAGGGTGATCAGACTTGCCCATTTGGGAGATGAGTTGACAGCAAAGATTGGACTATATGCTCCTTCCCTTTGCCAGACTGCATAGCTGTGGGTTGTTGAGGTTTAGGAGCAGGACTAAAGGACTTGGGAATATAGGCCTTTTTGGCCCGAGGAGGTAAATTACATTCTCATATTGCCAGACTAAGTTTTATTCTGATATTTCCCCAATGAGGAAAAATGAGTAATGAGCCTTTGGGATTCCATAAGATCTTCACTCATTCATGTCATTTCTTCTAATGATATATAAATGTACTGCATTATTTACCAAATGCAACCAACATTTTTTCTAAGATAGTTTCTTCTAAAATCTCTCTCAGTGCAATTATTTAACATTTTTTTCCTAAACATTCTTTGGCAAATTATAGGTGTGTCTTATATGCCAGTGCATCTTACATGGCATAAAACTGTAGTAAATAAATATAATCCACAGATAAATTATGTTGAGGTATTAATATAAACAAATGTTTTTTGTCAAGAAAAAGTTTGTGCATTGGCATTGACCTTTCTGGTGTCCCATCTGAAATAATAAAGGAGTTAAGAAAGTAAGAGGAGCCCTGCTGGATCAGGACACAGGCTTATGGGCATTCTCAAGCAGAAGACAAAGGCAAACCTTCATTTGCTCACAAGTCGGTGCAGATGACATCCTGTCTCTCTCCAAACCTGGAGGCAATATCTAATCATCAGTTCTTGTCCCCCATGAATTTGTATAACCCTGTCTTAAAGCTATCCATGTTGGTTGCTGTCAGTACCTCCAGATCAACCACAATTCTGGGTCAGCTTAATGATGTCAGGAATGATCTCACCCCAGCTGCCAGTAGGGTCCTGATTCTATAGAAAGATCTTTAGTTTGTCCCTGATCCTGTGCTTTTTATGTTGCATTTGAATCATCCCTTTCAAATCATACTCTACCAATATTGCATTTATACAGGTAATTTCTGGTAACAGCCAAAAGTCACTCACTCATATTTAATGATGATGGGGTTAAGATGACCATGGTCTGAAAGTAAGATTTGCCTGTTGTGTTTAGGGAGCTTGTGCTATAATTCTAATTAAAAGAATTAAATCTTAATAGCTAAAGGGAATTGTCAAGTGAATATTAACTGGCAGTCTTTGCAGGGGCACATTGTCATAGCTAGCCAATTTGCTGATGCAATAAACTTTGCCTTTCACACACAGGGAGTTTGGAAATATACTGGTGTGCACTTACAAAAAGAAACAAGGCTTTTTAAAAAGAGCTCTTATAGCCATCTCTACATTTATTGGTTTTAAGATACTTTTGAATGTGTTATTTAGTCATTTCTGTATTACTCCAAAAGTACATTGCAGATTGTCTTCTAGTACCTTTAGGGACAGCCACAAGGTTGTTCGTATCCTTTGGCATAAGCGCACTAGTTATGCATGGTGTTCATCACAGGCAGCACACAAGTTATGTGCCATAGCAGAAACTCAGTTTTCCAATTCATATGCATCTTGATGAAAGAAGACAAGGAGAGGAGAAGAGACAAAAAATATATAGCTTAATGTTTTCCGTGTCCTGACAAGCAAGCAAAGCTGACACTTTTCACAAGAATGCGTCACTTTTCAGCACGTTTTCCGCTTATATACAAGGAGATTCCATTGTCCCTTTATAGCAAAGCCCTGAGAACCTGATCAAAGTCTTGTACTTTAAGGACTATTTTCGATCTATTTTCCTGGCAAACGATAGTTTCGTTACAGATTGAATTTGCCAGAATATTGAAGGAAAACTAGCGACAACAATTCTCTACTGATTTAGCATGGGATACCTAAAGCTCCTCCAGCTGTTGATAAACTACAGTTCCCGTGGGGATCAATCAGCCTCACTAGAATTATGGGGATTGTAGTTCGGCAACACCTGAAACTCGCAGTTCTGTGCACACACGGACACCCCGACCGATCTAAGAAGCTCCTTTGGAATAAGGGTAGCAGAGGCCCGCAGTGGCCGCCAGGTGGCGGGATGTCCCGCCGCTTCATCATGTCACATGAACTTAACGCTGGCAGCTTGTCCTCGGATGACCCCGCAGGGCAGCAGCAGCAGCAGCTCTTGTATCCGATCAGAGCTTTATGGCGCGTCCCGGTTGCTGCTGCTGTTGCTGCTGCTGGAGGCGTCCCAGCCGCCGCGGGATACGCTGCAAACACAGGTTGGTGCTTCGGGGGCGACTGTTGCCGCCCGAGGGTTTCGCTGCAGAGGAGCGAGAGACAAAAAGCGCGCGAAGGGGAGCGGGTGGAGGCGCCGGGGTGGCAGGTAGAGCAGCAGCAGCAGCAGCAGCAGCAGCAGCAGCAGGAGGCTCCACCCTGCCCGCGCAGGCACAAGGCGGCGGGGCGGTTGCGTGTGGTCGCTCGCCCAGGAAACTAACGGAGCGCACCTTGCTTCGGGGCGGTGCATGTGGACGAGCGAGGAGGAGCGTCTCCAGGGCGCCGCGAACACGCTTCGAACCGTCCTTTCCCGCCGAGCGGCGTCGAGGCTGCCTGGCGGGCGACGCGTGAGTCAGACCCAGGGGCAGGCGAGGGGGGATGCGGGGATGCCGGAGCCCCGGCGCGGTCGGTGCCAGTCTCTTGGCAACTCCCGGTGTTTACTTGAACGTGGGAACGCAGTCCCCTTGGACGCCTAGCTGGAAGGGGGTCCTCCCGGACTCGGAAATGAATCGCTTCGCGCTAAACGGGCGTCGGGTCGGATTTTGCTGCCGGTCGCGTCTTAAACGAGCCGGAGCCGCTGATAGGAAACGTATTTCGGATTAATTGGTCATCCGTCGCGTCTCTTGGGAATCGGTCTAAAGGGAATTGAGATTGGGCGGAGGCTGACCTTTTCGCCCTGGCGCTGCCTTCTTGCTTTTAGGGAACTGTGAACAAATGTGGAGTAGCTTCCTCTGCCGCTGGAGTAGTTCATTAAATTAGTGAATCTGAGGTTTAATCGGATTCGCCTATTTTATTAAGGAGAGTAATGACTGAGTTTGATTATTGTTGTTCCTTTTTTCTCATAATGAATAGCCTTGTATTTGCATGTCCTGCTGTTTTAAAATTGTGGGCTCCATTTTAAGCTTTATTTCAAACCAGATTTCACCATGAAAAAATAAAAGTATTGTTTAGCAAGGATGAGCAGCTGTGGTCATAAGTGCAGTCTTAATTGTCTACTCAGAAGTAAGTCCCTCTGTACTTAGTGGTACTTACACAAGAAAATTAATTAGAATTGCAACGTGAGGCCCCTTCTGCACTGGGCTTTGTTCTGGATTATGGGTGTTTTTCCACTGTCACTAGAAGTACCCATTAAGTTCCCATTAATATCTCAGAATAGGGACTTGCTATCCACAGGGCAGACTAATGTCCCATCTGGGGCCTGTTGTAGTTTTCACTAGCCTGCAGATGGCAGATCCCTAATTTGAGATGTAATCCAGAATAAGATGCAGTGTGGAAAAGGCTCGGGAACTTTTAAAGGTGTGCACCTAGTCTGTCTGTTTCAGGAAGATCCCCAGAATCCGGATAGGACTTTATGCTGAGAAACTTTATTACAAGGAATACATAATTCAAGAAAGGGCGTTAAAATACTATGAAACTTTATTCTGCTTTCAGAAAGTGGTAAATGATTGCTATTGTCAGATCTTCTTTGTAGACTCTTCTATTTCCTTTAAGAAATTTTGTACAGGAAAAAGAAAAAAGAGATAGTCCTAGAGGAAGCTCACTTTCCTTTTGAGTGTAAATATAAGATTACAGTACTGAACTTTAATCTCAAATTTCCTGACAGCTCCGTTCAGTTAATGCTCTTATCTCACTTTGTGCCTTTTGAGAGACGGTGACCCTACAGAGAGCATTCGAGTACTGTATAAACGTAGGTTACAGCCAGATGTACAGTTTCTACACTTCCTCCACCACTGTGCCTGTTATTAAACATTAATTTTCTGCGGAAGGGATGGTAAGAATGAGCAAAGCATGAAAATAAACTACTTGGTGGATTACTTTGCTTGTATAAAGACAAGCATGTTCCAGCTACAATGGGAATGTAATGTGCTGTGTATAGGAGCTTCAAATCTTCTCAGAGTTCAGCTCCAGGTGACCAAAACTACCTATATGTAATCACAGAGATCCCATTTAAATATCACTATCTAGTGGACACACTCCTTGTCCCTTCAGTAGCCAAGTATTCACACATTTTCTGATGCATGTTTGGCTTTATTCCAGATTACATCCCAGAATAGGGACCTGCTATACACAGGCTAGTGCACACAACAGCAGGCCCTACGTGTGCATAATCTATTAGGATCAATGGGTGTAATTTCCATGTGGATCTGCAGTGTCTCAAGTACCCTCTGTCCTGTCTATTTGAACTTGCTTTATTTTAGATAGACACCTTGCCCTTCAATCCACCAGCAGCAGTGGTGAGGCTTATAGGAGACCTATGACAGCCAGGGGGCTACAGATCCCAGATCCTATCACTAATGTAAGAGCCTGGACCCTATATGCCACAACTGCGATGTCACAGGAATAAAAGATAGAATCAAATAATTGGGAGACATATCGACGTATCATTCAACCATCTTACAGAGCAGGAGAACTACAGTATTGATACAGTACATCTTTTAGGTAGGAATCCCATGTGTTCTTTTGGTGTTGCAGTGACTTTGCACATGAATGTATTGTATTTGGTCTCTTAATTCCTGTTTGTTTTAAAAAGCCTTCTTTCCCTCAGTGCTTTAATTTTGCTACTTAAAAGTTCTCTGTTAAATGCTGCATCTGGATATATTGTTTATCTTAACTCTTGTTTTGCATGCCTACATTTTAGGGGATCTCTGAATACTTTGGAAGTCTGTCCTATGCAAAATTGGGGTATGTGTATGCAAATAGTCTTTAGTCTATAATTAACTCTGCATAGGCTGAGTTGTGCAAGGGAATTAAAGCTTGTTCTTTACTCCTAGTAAATTATTTCTAGCCAGTTCATGGAGAATGAGGTAATCTCCTACCTCTCTAGAAGTAAACATAGTAAAATAATAAGTGACTTCTTCCAGGAGACAGAATGTGACAGAACTAATGTTTCCAGGAAAAGCACTAAATGTGTTTCTACTAAGAAAGAAAAAATATTTTTTTAAATAAGGGGAGATTAAAAATATGACATCCAAGTAGCGGTCAAGTGATCTTTGAACCTTGCTAATTGAACAAGGAATGGCAGGGAGAGGAAATCAAATTTGGAATGTACAGAGTTAGAACTTGCACAGTCTCTTCCCGTTCCAGTGAAGGGATAGCTGAAAAATTCTTAACCCTATATTTATTTAGATGCAAGCTACAGACTCATGAAAATGAGAACTCTTAGTTCCCCTTTGTATTTCACAACAGAAAATGACTCAAGGAATCTTCTGAAGGAAGGCAAAGCTAGTAGCTCCATGAAATTGAGCTTGGTCTGCCTGTAGTCAGTGCCTGAATGGGGAGTCACCCAGCTCGGATGTGACCACCTAGTTTGGATGAACCTGAATATATGGCTTTTTCTGCATCTACGTTGAGTTAATCCAGGTCAGTGGGTCCTGAGTAACCGGACCCACTGATTTGGATCTCTTGGCAGCATGGGCAGGATCAGTGCTAACTGCTTTGATGGTGGTGATCCAGCCCATGCCTCCCCACTACTGTGACCCTTGCCTCAGAGCCTGGTGGTGGTGGATTTCATGCTGCTGGAAAGCAGCTCTGGTAGTTCCAGATTATGGGGATCCATCTGCACACCTCCTATGATCTGGAACAAGGGCCTTGATCTGATTGTAGACCCAATTTAATTGGTCTACAAGAGATCCAGATTAAGGGCCTCTTAATCCGGATCTGGTTCCATCCTGTGCAGACAGACCTGGACTAATGGGGAGCAGGGTCTCCTTGATCTACATTAACGTGCCAATGGGAAGCCTATGATCCAGATTAAGAGGCTCCTTAATCCAGATCTAAAATGAGTGCAGAAAGCACCTGTTATACCTTTGACTTTGCAACTGAAGCAGTAAGTGTTAAAAATAATTTTAAAAGACACATCGTATGACCATATTTGGCATCTAGAATGTCCTTATGCTTGTTTGATTTTTGAGAAGATTTTTAGTTGGCTAGTTTACTTAAAATACAGTAAAACAGAACAGAATGTGTAGATGGTGGTAGGGGTAGAATGAGAAAATTAGATATCAACAGAACAAAAGCTAAGTATCAAGTTTATGGCTTCCTGTTAATTCTTACCCAACAACAAGAGCAGACTTTATCAGACCATAGAGCCATATATAAAACAAGATTACCAGTTAACATGATACAATGATAACCTTATCCTTTACAAGCTGAAAGTATGAAGTGTTTGGCATCGTGGCACTTACTCTTACAACAACAGTTTGAGATAGATTGCTCATATTTCAGTTTTCCAGGTGATGGATTAAGGTTGAAAGATTGAGACTTCTCTAGGCTTCATTCACTGTAGTCACACTGCTTCTGCTTATTTTTGTTATTAAAAAGATGAGATATAATTGCAGCCTTAGGGATCCAAAGCAGGGATTATAGTTTCTTCCAGGCATAATGAGGAAAAGGCAAACATAAAGACATAGCCATAATAAACTATTAAACATGTTTAACATTATTGTTTCCATCAGTGAAGCTTAGCAGAATTGCGGTTCAAAAGCCCTTTCTGCATTGTCCTTCTTGATTGTATCTTGGAATAGGGATCTGTCATTCGCATCCAGGTGCAAACTACGGCAGACTCAACCCAGGGCCTGATGTAGTCTGCATTGGCATGTGGATAACAAGCTCCTATCCTAGGATACAACCCAGAATAAGGATCAATGCAGAAAGGGCCAGAGCCAGTGAAGGTTTCCTAGATAGATAAATTAGGACATTGACATGCAACATCCTGTGTATTGGAGGTGGAGGTGAATTGTGATTCTGGATAATTCAAGACTGAATGCAGTAGAAATTGGATTGAATTTGAATTTCTAATTACAGTATTTAAACGTTTCTGCGACTGCTAGCCCCAGCTAGTTGAACCTGAAGTACACCAGAGACTTTTAATACGTGAGTTTATATTTTGATAGGCTATTGACTAAATTTATAACCATGAGTAACCCTTCTTTACAAACATTTAGTTTCAACTTGTTTAATTTTTCTGCTACTATGTAACAACTTTATTGTAACATCATTTTCTAAGGGGGGGGGTAAATGCCATTGAGCACAGTGAAACATCTGAATAAACACTGCTAATGCTACCTTGCACTTCAGGCCTTCCTCTCTTATTTGATCATCTATAACAACAATAGCAAAAATTCTGAAATTGCGCTGGACTGTATACTTAACATGAAGCTGTAATCTGTTTTATACTCCAGATCAGGCTTCTCCAACCTGAATCTTTTTCGGTTGGGGCCATGCCTGAGCTTTAAAAAGCCGGAAGAAGACTCTTGTGCTCAATGGCCTTAAGATTTTATCCCCTGAAATTCGGTTTACTGGAGGAGGTACTGGAACTTTCTCGACCTGGCAGAAGAGGACTACATTTTCAACTAAGATATTAGGAAAGACAATATTTGTTGTGGGGTTCTCCCATCATCCTTTTCTCTCTTTTGCATTTAGAGTGGAGGAGTACTTTCTCTCCATCTTCCTTGCCCCATGTCTCCAGCTTCTACATTTTTTGTTTATTTTGTTAAATCCAAGATTTCCACATCTGTGCAGTTCTGAATATTTACAGACTCTGGGGGCTACATCACCAGCCGTGATTTTAGGGCCAGGTCAAGAGGAATGATAGTATCCATTGTGGGTTTTCTTGTAGAGAAGGGAGTAAAAAAGAACAAGTGAAAGTACTAAATTAGCACATGAAGAAACAGAATGAAAGCAGTTACATGGAAGTGTTATTCAAGCCCACTGTCTAGTTAGTGTGTCTTGACAAAATTAATTAACACAGTTGGCTGAAGGGAGTAAATGATTATCTCCTTTTATTTCAAGTACTCACTTTCCATGTTAGGAACAGACAGCCTCAGCATGCATCAGTCAAGATCAGGTGTTAACGATGCAATGGTTGCTTTTAAAATTTACTCACTGTTTAGTGTTATGAAATTTCAGTGAGTCAGACAAAATCTTTCAATTCAAATATAATGCAAAGCAATTAAATAGCAATAAAAACCGTAACAATAACTGAGCAAAAAGTTAAGCTATTTTGTGCTTTATGCATGTGTGATTTTAGATTTTTTAAAAAGAGGTCTTATATGGCAAAAATACAATAAGTAAAGCAGACTGGTACATGTTTGCTAATTATGGCAAAAGCAGTTAATTATGTTTATGACCTTCGACTTCAAGTAATCACTCAGAACTATGAATTTACTTTAAGACTATGTTGAAATGATTTATTGGAGAAGACAGTATAGTGTAACTAAAATTTGGTGTTTATTTCACTCTCTTCAAGTGTTGACATGTTAGCTGTTTGCCCACAAGTGCTATTTACGATGCAGTTACTATAACAGGTTAGAGGAACACAGCTTTCTTACAGAAGTTTCTCATCTGACTCACTGAAGCTTGCATAAATTTAATATTGGTTCCCAGATTAGTTTTACCTTACCCTGGACATTTTGTGCTGAAATCTGTTCACGAAGGGAAAGGATCATTCATGACTTGACTAGATAAATTGTACTGGTGATCTAAGTTAGGAAGCTACACAATCCCCTTATATTGTTACATGTTTGGATTTGTAATCAATTTAAAGGCATTTTCAAGATTTTAAAGGTTTTTAACATTATGACCAGTAGTTTTGACTTTTGCTATGTTTGCTAGACTTTAAAGGATGGTGTGTTAAAAAGAAGGAAGCACTTACCATGGCTCATCCTAGGGAAGGGAAGGAATTCCTTCTTTTTAAAACACTCTTCAGGGAAATCCCACATCTTGTCTAGGCTGTGTTCACGTGTAGCAAAAAAAGCTGTTCAAAGACGTCTTAGAAATGGCATGTGGTGTTCTCATTCCATATCTAATCCACCTTTTATAGCCTAGAATTTTCATGATATGGGGAAGCACAGACTGACATGTGAACAATCATACCTGCAAACCATATCTAAGTCACCTCAGAGGTGCTTCTTTTTACCGTGTGTGAACATAGTCTGAGTCTATCAACAGACTAGTGGATAAAAATCCAGTTATATAAAAATTTGCAGTTTACCAGGCTGCAAAGTCACAGCGCATTGTCCCTACTCCAAATGGAGGTTCACAGCTTCCTCCTCAGCAACCGTGAGATTTCTGTGGTGCGCGAGGTGAGGCACGTGTGACGTGGGATTGGGCAACCAATGGGAGCTGATCTGCAGGTGTTCAGCTGTCGTTGGCTGTTTCTCACCGACTGTCAGGATGGCACGAAACTCCGAAATTACCTAATAGTGCAGAGCAAGTGTTGATCATTCCATAGCAGGTAAATCTGCAGTAGCGGCAGCATAATGTGACACCCGGTACAAAGTATTGGGCATCAGGTGTGATGCCTGTGCACTGGCTGAGCATCAAAATGCGCAGTATCCCCAAGTCTGGACACACCCAGAGTAGTATCCAGCGCTGTGTCCAGACAAGGTATAAAACATGGGATTATCCTGGCAATATATTGGGATCTCCACATGTATCTGAGGCAATCCCGACATAGTCCTGGGATACAGGAGTGAAATCCCAAAATGTTGTTATTCCAGGAAAAAAACAACTCCAACCCAGATTTTCCCAAAATGATGGTATTGCTTACTTTGTCTGGCACTTGCTCCTGGGTTTTTTCTTCAGGGAAATTTCCATCATGAAGGTAGATTTGTGAAACTAAGTCAAAAATACTGCGTAGGTGTGGGGGTGGAACTTCTTGTGAACTTCTGGGTATTTTGTAAAATCATCCCTGGCTATTTCTGGCAGGGCTGGATAGGAGAAACTGTGTCTGTGAACAGGTGATTTGTTCAGGCATCATAAAAATCCCAGAATGCATTTTGGCTACCTCTATGAAAAACATGAATGGAGGCTACCAAATTGAGTTAGCCAATGCACATTGATCACAGCTTTATTTGGGGTTGATTGGGCATGAAATGGAAGGAGACCTCTGTTGAAAGATGGAGACTGCATTGGGGCCCTGTGAGATATCTTTTTTTTGGGATGCCATAATAGGAGAATATTGGTGCCATCTTGTGTTGCTAGGCAGAATGATGCTGGAACTGAGTACAAAAAAAGAAAAAGGACTCTAGATTGTCTTTTTCATTCTCAGCTTGTGTCTCTAAGGGATAGGTGGTTGAAAAAACTGGAATATTGCATTTGGACGTTAGAAACAGCTGCAGCTATGTTAGCTATGGGTAAATAAGCAGAGGGTCAGGACTGTGGCTTGTTGCCTCAAAACAGTGATTGTTCAGTTGTGGCTAGTAGACTGACCTAACGGGTTCAGATGATGAAGGAACCCGAAACTAGGAGAAAATGAGTTCTCGTGACAGAATATAGCTTGCTGTTAGAGTATTGTTACTGATAATTTAAAGGAGTCTGTTCTTCCTTCTCAGAGATTCTTTGTCTTTAAGCTAGATTGAGATTCAGAGTTGTAGAAACAGAAGACAATTTCTGACATCCTTCAAAACAGAAGATTTTTTTCTGCAAAGTAGGACATCTAGCCATACTATATGCCAGGTATTTGGGGAATGATGGCATAGGGAGTTTATTAGGTAGTGCTTGCAGGAACAATAAGCCCAGGCTGATGTAAGCTTAAAGTAGGTAACAAGTCCTTTCCAATCCCTTGTGTTTAAGCTCCCTCCTGAAACTACAGATGGATCACACCCTTTCCTTGTTGGCTGAGCAACACAGATGTGGGATCATCCTTCCCTGAATAAAAGTTGGAAATGCTTAAATGCCAGCAATAGATCCAGTTTAGTCTAGTGGTTAGAGAGCCGGACTCTTATCTGGGAATGCTGGGTTTGATTCTGCCCTCTCCCACAAAGCCAGCTAGGTGACCTTGGGCTATTCACAGCTCTCTTCTGAGCTCTCACAGCCCCACCTACCTCACAGGGTGTTCTGGGGTGGGGAGAAGAATAGAAACCTGTGCCAGCTGCTTTGAGTCCCCTCAAATGGGTGAGAAAAGTGGGCTAGAAAAGCCTCCTCCTCCTCCTCCTTCTTCACCCTCTTCTTCAAGGAGAGCTCTTCACAGTTAGTTGCAAAATGAATTATAGCGAGATGAATTTCTAAAGGAAAAAGGAATACTCCATATATGGAAGCCTTTTCTATAATATGGAGTGACAAGTGTTGTCTTTGTCTATTTAATACTTGGAGCACCAGGAGTACCAGGATCACCACACACTTATTAGCATTGGAAACTGAAAAATATCTTGGAAGAAGACACTTGCAAATCAGCTCTGCATTGTTGCTACACACTTTTATGACTGTGCAGTCATGTGGAGTCAACCCAGACTCTGGCAGCTTTACTTTTGTAAGCCATTGGAGATTGTAGTTATCAAAACTGCATTCTTCTAGGAGAGTGGGGTGGGTGGGTAGAGAATTAAAATATTTTCATTTGCAAAAAAAAAGGGCAAAAGCATGTTCTCACTTTTCTATAGTTCCCCAAATTGATCAAAAATTTTTACATTCTGTTATCCTCTGTTGCACATAAATCAGGTTGTGTGTGCATAAGGGAATAGAATTGCCTTTTTTTGGGAAAAAAAAAGGGTTGCTGGTATGCTAGATGAATAGGATTCTTTATTCAGTCATTTATTGCCAAACACTGATGTATTTGAAAACAAAGACTTTCTTCAGAGCAAAGTTTAGGCTGGCATTCGCATGAATCCCAGAATTATTCTACATTTAGAAGGAAACAGTGGTGCACTTGTGTTTGTAGAGTGCTGGAAATCTGGTCATCCCTGAGTCAAAGTCTGAAAGCAACACTTCTACTGTAGCTCACAAATCTACTTTTCTCCAGTAGATATGAAAAACCAACTCAAAAAATAAACCTGTAGAGTAATGCGTAATAAAACAAAGCATCTTAGCCTGCTAGATAAATTGCTTGACTGTTACAGCAATATAATTTGGCCAGTCATAGGTAATTCTTTGATATCTACTATGGGATTTCTTGGGATAGGGCAAGTTTTCATTACTGTAAATAATGTAGGATCTAATCCCAATGTAGGAACAACTATTTTGAAGTGCTCAATAATGCTGATAAATGTCCAAGTCAAGGGTACAAGCTTTAACTTTGTTTAGGTTAGAATCAGCTGTGTGCATTGAGTTTCCATAGCGGCATCCAGATGGAGCCTAAAACCAGTGATTGACCATGGGCCATATTGGGATTGCCACAGATATATGGGTTGAGATCCTGACATATCACTATTCCAGGAAAATCAACTCTCAGCCCAAAATAGCACTACAGTCAGACCTCTATATCCACTGGGGATATGTTCCAGGTTCTACTGCGATTAACAAAAAATTGCAGACAATTCAAATGCAGGGAAATGCACTCAGTCTCATGAGATTTCACAGGAATGATGGGAAATCTCACATCATTTCACGTGATTTCCTGTCTGTCCCAGGCCTCCAAGAATTCTTAGGTAGGCCCAGTGGTGCCAGTGGTGGGGAGGCTGATCTGGTCACCGGAGAAAACTGAAACCGTGGTTACCATATCAGCGGATACGGAGGTCCGACTGTATGTCTTGTCCTGTCTGGGTCACTCCCAGGATCCTTGTTGAGAAGAATTGGCCACATCATGCCAAAAATGCTGACTGTGTATGTGCAGGGACCAGCACTTGTACACTTCTGGATATTTTGTGCCATCTTGGAAGCAACCAGTGTACCATCACCAGAGCAGCACTAGACAAAAGCAAGGGCCTGGGGTTCTAATGGGCCTGGGTTTGTAAGGGCTGTGCCAGCCAATTTCAACTAGGCTCAAAAATGAGTAAAATTCAGCTGTTTAATCAAAATTGGACTTAAAAAAAATTAAGTCAGATTTCAAAAGTTTCTTAAAATAATGTTTTAAAAAGCATAGCTTAAAGAATCTATCATGAATAGTAATTGTAGGTTTTTTAATTATGCTGTATAAAAATGCTAAAACTCCTTACAGGGACATATTTGTATGTCTTTGCTTTCACACGATTGATACAATTTCCTGTGTGTAATCGGTTTTATTTATTTATTTATTTATTTATTTATTTATTTATTTATTTATTTATTTGCTTTTAGATAGTTGGTAAAATGTTATTTCCCTTCTTTAATCTGATCCTGGAAACTTTTTATGACGTGGTTTTACCTTTGACTTGACATTGGTAGTCTGGAACTCTTTAGATCTTGCATAACGTATTTGTATTACACAATTGTTTGTGGCCTTTTGTTAGTATTTTTTTAAAAAATCTCTTCAATTGGGTATCTATTGTAAATTGACTGATTTTCTGTGCCTCTTGTATTTCTTCTAATGATTCACAAGCTGTACCACATAACCTTTTTTCCTGCACTTGTGAGTGAAAATTTTGTAGGAGAAAATGGTGTGTTTGAAACCGACTGGGTTTTGAGGAAAAAAGCTAATTCAGTGCTGGGAATAATTAGGAAGGGAATAGAAAATAAGTCAGCAAGTGTCATTTTGCCTCTTTATAAATCTATGGTGAGGCTACATTTGGAATATTGTGTACAATTCTCGTCACCACACCTCAAAAAGGATATTGTGGAACTAGAGAAGGTGCAGAGAAGGGCAACCAGGATGGTTAGGGGGCTGGAACACCTCCCTTACAAAACCAGGCTGCAACGTCTAGGCCTCTTCAGTCTGGAGAGACAGCGTTTAAGAGGGGACCTGATTGAAGTATATAAAATTATGCATGGTATAGAAAAGGTGGATAGAGAAAATTTATTTTCTCTGTTGCACAACACTAGAACCAGGGGGCACTCTGACAAGGGGAAGTATTTCTTCACCCAGAGGGTCATCGGTTTATGGAATTTGCTGCCAGAAGAGGTGATGTCAGCTACCAGTCTAGATGGCTTTAAGGAAGGGTTAGACAAATTTATGGACGGCAGATGTATCAATGGCTACTAGAATTAATGCCTAGGTGCATGTTTCAGGCTGCGGGGGGGAGAGGGGTGCTTCTAAGGCCATTTGCTGGGATTCTAGAGTAGGAATAGGTTTGTCCTTGTCTCTGCTTGAGATGCCCATGAGCATTTGGTGGGCCACTGTGTGCGACAGGATGCTGGACTAGATGGGCTGTGGCCTGATCCAGCAGGGCTTATGTTCTTATGTTCTTACACATCATGCATGGAAGCCAAGAGAAATAGAAACTGATAGTTTTAAATGCAGTAGAGAGAGAGTAGGGAAGCTAAGTGAACTCTCCAGGAGATTAAGAGCAGCAATTAAAACTTTTCTTTTGAAAATGCTAGTAAGCTTTTTAAAAATTTGTCAGTCCTTTTCTTGGCTATAAAACCACTGAGGGTGCTGTAATAATATTTTAATTTGAACTTTACAGTTCCTTTAAAAAAACTTCTTATTTACTGAAATAGTTTTAAATAGTTAAAACTTTCAGTAAGTAACATGTTTATTTTTCTAATCTGGTTGTCTCTTTGAAGACAATATTCTTAGGACAATGTCAGGTGGTAGTTCTTGCATAGAACAAAACATAATTGAATAATAGGAATCTGCTGTTCTGAATGGATTCATAAGTAGTTATTAGCCTTAGCATTAAAATGACATGATTGTAATCCCTTTTTTTTATTAAACTTAATCTGAAAACAGTCCAAAACAATTCATTCACAATGTATAGTATGTATCTATTTTATAATTTTCTATACATCTCTGGAGATGCATTATTAGGCAATAGTACAACCCTTACTAAAAATTATTATTAGAGTTTTCCTTACTAGCAATTTAAATTGGATAGTGGATAGAATATGGTTGTACATAAGAAATAGCATAAAGCAGAGAACCAGAGATTGGGTACTAGTAAATAAATGGAGAGGGACGTAAATAAACAGAAAATACACAGCAAAAGAGCACCTTAAGAGTAACAGAGAAAGAAGTTGATAGCATGAGCTTTCATAGACTAAGCCTATTTCATTAGATGCATCATAAAAAATACATTACAGCATTTCCTTCTAGATTCTAAGTTTTTTGTTGGGACATTGTCTCAAGAGTGTTTAAATAGTGGTCACTCTTTAGCAAGAGGAAGCTCTGATTAAATCCAGTACAGCTTGATTTGATCTATTTTGAAGACCTCCCTTGCTGTAGCTCGCAGTAAGTTCACTTTAATGCTGTATTTGCAGTCCGATAGATCGTAAAGGTTTAATCATAACTGTATGAACCAAGTTTTTAAGAAAGGCTTGCATGGATGCAGAGTGTTTATTTCATTGCTGAGTGTCACAAATTCAGTAGACTGTACAGGGGTTTCCTACATGTGTGTTAATTCAGTATAGCTTTTGAAGTTCATGTCTGGGCAGACAGAGGAATAACCGTTGTTTTTAATCTTTTCTCCTAACAGTAGCTTATGAGAAGAGATTATATAAGGGATAATTATAGACTAGGGAAGCATTTATTTATTTATTTTTAAATCCAAATGTAAGGGCTTTACATGCAGGGTCTGAATAACTTAGTAAGTAAGATTGTAAAGAAGTAGAGAGGGGGGAATTATCTCTGCTTCCCTTTTCCGTATCTAGAGAAGCCCTTAATTTTTGCTTGTGTCATTTGATTCTTCAAGTTAAATCTGTAGGGGGAACAAAACTGAACTTAATTGGTTTATTGTAGTATTTTAAATTAATCATCTGCAGTCACAAGAAACTGACAAACTTGTTTTTGAAGTGGCTGACTACTTTGTGATGCCTTATCAGTGTCAAAGATATCTGTTTAAACACATCAGGTGCTTGTCCTGAGATGAAGTGGGCAAGTTAAGAACTTTAACTAGTCAGCGATTTTATTTTATTTGTATCTCTTTCATCTTATTTTGGCACACTGCAATAGGGAAAGAGAGAGATCGTATGTTAATTTTTTAAAAATGATATATAGTATTTAATTGATACATTAATTAGTCATGGATTATATTAGACCTCTGGTCCTGTCAAGTAAAGTTGGATTCAGTGTTTCAAGCACCTTGACAAGAAGGTGAAATTTTTAGGACAACAACAATAAAATGGCTTGATCTTGACTTGATGCTGTTAGGATTACTGCCACTGGGTCAAAACCCTCACCACGTTCCTTCAACCAAACATGACTTTCTTTATAACCATTCAGATGTAGCAAAAAAAAAAAGCAGCATCTCAGAAGTGTCGCAGAGATGGCAGGGTGTGGCACTCATGTTCTCATCCAATCTCTAAGCTATATTCTGTCACTTAAAATATTCCTGAGAGAGGGGAGGAGCAGACTGACATGTGTGAACATTCCTGGTGGCAAACCATCATTAAGCCATCTCTAACCCACAGCAGAGCTGTGGTTTTTTTACTGCATAAACACGCAGCCTATCTGTGGTTCAGAGGTGTGTGAACTTGGAGTGAGAGATACATGGAAGGACTGTTAGGTTTTGGAATAAGAAAAAGTGTATTGTTGAAAACAGGCAAAATTCAAACTGTAGTAAGATTGTTTACCAAATGGGCATAGTACAATAAAAGTAATTATGGGGCAGTGATCAGACACAGAAAAAAAAGCATTTCTGAGGAGCTTCAGAGAAGGCTTAGGGACCAGTTTGCTCACATGCAGGGTGCCTCCAGATACGCAGTAATGCTGTGCTGTCCATTCACAGCTTTTTTCAAATGCAGCAGTGCCGAAGGATTCTAGTGAGGTAAAAAGATGCTGATTTAACAGAGCATCCTGACTGGTGGACAGGAAGCTGTTGCAAAGGGGCACCACAACTTCCAATCCTCCTGTCTGGCAGACTGGAAGCTACTATGCTGCCCCTTTGCAGCTTCTAATCCTCCCGTCTGGCAGATCAGAAGCTGTTGTGAAGGGGCATCGCAGCACACCACATGTCTGGAGGCACCCATTGAAGGCTTGGGAACACAAAGGCCACATACTGTCTCTATGACATGCCTCTGAGGCACTTTTAGTATGTCTGAACACAGCCTCAGCCTATAGTCATTCTTTTGCTTTTTCTCTCAAATTTGCTTTCAGATATCCCTATACCATTCATTTGAGGCATTTGCTGGCTTTGCTGGATCAGTATAACACTTCTCTTATCAGTAGCTCATTAAGCTCATTTCCCCCCCGCCCATTATGAAAGTATGTTAGCGTGTACACTAGAAACCTAGTGGTTTATATTTCTTTTGAATAGCTCTTTGTCTGCTACCTTGTATGTTTTACAAGCTCTTTGGCTGACTTCTGAATTATACTCTGGCAACCCAAGAGCTCTCTTGAAGCTTTATTGCTGCTGTCTTTGTGCTACTTTGCATTCTACCCTTTGGATCTGGCATCACGGTGACTTGCACAGCTTAGGATGAGATCACGTGCATTACAAAAGTCTCCCTGAAGCAGCTTTGGGGTGGATTGCTAGGGGGATGCATGTAAACCTGCATGTGAGCCTGCCCCTCCCAGGAACATTCCAAGCAAAATAAGGTGGGTTAAAAGCAAAAGGAGAATATGAGGGCCCATGCCACAATCTCTAAAGCCTTATTGAGCTTTTTTTTCTATGTGTGAACAGAGCCTAATGCCCTTTCTGCACTGGGCCTTATTCTGAATTGTATCCTGGAATAGGAACCTGCTATTTGCCCACTAGTGCAGAGTACGGTAGGCCCTGGGTGGGGCCTTCCATAGTCGGCACCAGTGCAAAAAGACCCAGTGCAGAAAGGGTCTAAGACTCTCTTGTTTTTCCTACCTTCTATAACAAATTTCCGGAGTCTTTATTCTGACCCACCTCTTCTCTTGTGCCAGGTTTTCACTCAAGTCTAACAACAACAACAACAAATTAGAATCAAGTTTTGGAGGGAGATTCAAACAACCTTATACTGCATAAACTAAAGTTAAGATTAAAATTTTCCTGAGCCGAGTAGCCCTCCTGGCAATTTAGATGGACACATTCATGCAGTTTTCAAGAACTGGACTGAACCTGGAACCCTTTACATGCAAAAGAGAAGTTGGATCACTGAGTTGTGGCCATTCCTACTACACCCTGGCTGATTCTGCCAGTATATCAGACAAGCAAGTGTAGTAGGGACCTCCCTTCCCCCACACCCAGGACCTCGCACTGCTGCACCGGCATGCAGAGGGGAGTCTTCTAGGATGCTTGTTGGTCTGGTATACTGTCCAGGGCAGAATAACCCCAAGTTACAAAGAATAACAATTTTATTTAGTTTTGCATTCATGTTCCCCTTTTGTTCCAAAGAAAGGCAGGAAATATCACTGAGAATTTTTTTAATACTGCAGATTCAAGGGGCCTAAGTCTCTATGGCAAGGAGGGGATTTAGGCTGCGATTAGACACAGGAAAATAAAAGATCTCTGAGTTGGCTTACATAAGACTTTGAGATGGGATTGTTCACACACTACTCTGCTCTTCCCCCCTCTCCTGAACGTTGTCTGCCAGAAAAGGTGGATTAGAGAAGGCTTGGGAACATGAGGGCCCCACATTGTCTTTCTGAGGCACCCCTTTTGTTGTGCCTGAACACAACCTTAGGCTGTGATCAGACACAGAAAGGAAAACACGTCTGAAGGTAGCTTAGAAAAGGTTTCAGTTTGGGATGCCTCTCCTCATTCTGTGCTAGAAATTGTCAGGCCGATAAGGCCTCCGAACAAGAGGGCCAAGCTTTTCTAATGTCTGAACACAGCCTTAGGTTTTGTTCTGCCACATCCTAGGCTGCTCCTCGCAGAGGTATGCCACCTACAACATATTCTGTGTAGGATTAATTCCTTTCATGTGGGAGGAGGCACAGGTTCCTCATTCCTGTTCTAAAAGACCAAATGATTAACTCTGTTTATGAAACGGGATCTTTGTAAGTAGTGATTTGATTACGATGTCTCCAACTTCACCTAGCCTGTCTCGGTAGAACTTTGTTTTCTTCTTAACGTTACCTATCTCCCGCAAGCGGGCAGATTTAAGAGGGTGATGACTTGCAAAAGGAGAAGGGCGAAGGATTGATTAGGGAAGCCACCCTGCTCTGCCTTGAGCAAGTGCACAACTATTACAGGGCACTTCATCCACAGCACAAAGCAGCAGCTGCTTTCCTGCTCCTCACCTGAACCTGCCAGCTCTTGAGAATAAAGGTAACATTAAAAAGGCCATTGTTTTCAGGCCCTGGTATGTTGAAGGGTATGAAAGAAATCTAGGATAGGAAAACCTAGAAAGAGAGTTGTGGCACTTTTAAAGACTGAGCCCATTCATGCTTCCTGTGATACTGGGAGTAAAGCGTGAATGGTCCTCTGGATTGTCCTATGCTGCTTGTCTAAACTTATGGAGAGCAATGTCGCCAGGTTTTGTTTGTATAGTTTTCATGCAAAGTGAATGCACTGGCTTCAGAGCTGTTTTGCTGACAGTTTGAGAGCGGAGGAAGAGGATCACTGAATTTGAGCAGAAGTTTCCATTAATATGTGAAATAAGAGTCCAATTGATCAGATGTATTGAGTGTGGTGATGGGAGATGCCAGGAAGTTACTGAAGTGTGTGCACTAAAGGGAAAGTCCATTTGAATTTTTGCACTGAAGTGTTCAGGCAGAACTAAAATAGCTCTTGGTCTTTGAACTGTAAGGGCAAGACGAGTAACAACTAATTCTAGTTTTCCACTACCTCTGGATGAAATAACTGTGCCTCTCTTACTAGCTCTTCCAGAATTCACTAATACCAACTCAGTTTTCTATCTAGCACTCTCTCTGTATTTGTCAGATGGTAATTATGTACTAAATATTACAGTAAAATTACTATCCTCAGGCAAGAAATTCTTGGCTACAACAGAGGTGTGATTTTTTCCTCCCTAAAAAATGTTAAGAGATTCAGACCAAGGTACATCGTTGAAATATTTGTATTAAGTTTGTTTTTGTTTCAGGAAAGAGCTGAGTTCTTTGTGCTGTCTGCCCACTATGTTCTTGAGCTTTATAAAAGAGCTTTGTTACTATTCTGTGTTGCTGAAGACCCTATTTAATCCTTTACATTATTGCTTGTTGTGTTTAAATCCTAGTAAAATTATGATAGATGGTAAAGGGTTTCTTTCTTGCAGGTAGGGAAATCCTCTGCATCTCCAAATTTGGCCAGTGTTCATTTCAACAGCGTCTGAAATGGTTCACCATTCCTGTGTTGCAGAGACAAAAGCTTTCAAGGTTTTGTGTCTGTTGCTGTCCTACTGAGCAATCTTCCATTTCTGTTATGCTGAGCCTTGACTTATAATTCAAAGCTGGCAAAACGTCTATCAAATTCTTTGCATGCTTAGACCAGCCATAGGGAGTGGAGAAGGCACAGTATATAAAACTAGAGGAAAGGACAGTGAACGCCCTCAGTCTTCTTGGAAATGATGCTAACATTCATCTGTTAGGAGATGTCTGTTGGTTATACCTGTAGGCTTTGTAAAGTAGAAGGAACCTATGTTTGGTGCATCTTTGAGCGCTGAGTAGATATAGTCATGCCAAAGAGATGTAAATGCTTTCTCATTAGATCTCTTTCCCTGCTTCTTAGTAGTTGGGGTATATGGCAGCGACGCTTCAGTTTTGACAGCCATCATGTATAGGAAAGTGATGGAGCAGAAAATAAGAGAGCAACGTCTTCAAGTATGTCAGGGTGCATCCCCATGCAATTTAAAGCCCGCTGAAAATCTTCGTTTGTCACGGAGCATCCCCATGCATGGCTTTTATCTGGACTTCCAGCGCTGCTAACTAGGAAAATGCGCTGCAAAAAAACAGCCCTTTAAAGAAGACTGCAAGCGCACTTTCCAGGAAGATGCGGGTATTCAGAGCAACATTTTGCATGGAGACGCTCTGTGGCAAAAGGGGCGGGGCTTCGCGGCGGCAAGCTCTCTCTCTTTTTTTTTTTTGGCCTCTCATCCACAGCCAGCATTCATGATATGAAAATAGTAGGCAGGCATTCCAATCACAAAGAGAAGCAGGAAGATACATTGTAATGAATTGCTTCCACCCGCCCGCAAGTGAAAGTGTAAGAGCGCAAGATCGCTGGCTGGGGGAGGCATTTCGGGGCCAGAGATCTTGTAAACTGCCTTTGCAAGCAGGGGAGACGAACAGAGAACTTGTAAATTTTTCTTTTGGACTTGTGAATGAGCACACGATCGCATGATCGCTGGCTGGGGGGAGGCGTTTCGGCAGCTGGAGATCTTGTAAATAGCATGATGAATTGCTTCTGCTTGAGCACTGGCTGCAGCCCAGCTGCCTTCGCAAGCAGGGGAGATGAACAGAGAACTTGTAAATTTTTCTTTTGGACTTGTGAATGAGCACACAATCGCTGGCTGGGGGAGGCATTTCGGCAGCTGGAGATCTTGTACGTAGCGTAATGAATTGCTTCCGCCCGAGCACCCAATGAAACAGCGAGGGGCGGGGAGAAAAAGATGCGGGTAAGCAAAAGATGCTTCCTTGGGGACGGTCAGTGCATTTTAAATGCGCATTTTGCTGAGCCCCATGGGGACACTTAATTCGGAATTGAACGCTCGTTTTTTAGATCCGCTGCAGTAGAGGGACAATAGCGACAGGAAAAAGTACCATGGGGATGCACCCAGAGTGTTCTTCCTCACTTTACCATCCCTAGGCTAGCTAAAGCTAGGTGCTTTTCCTTGTTGAGGTGTGCCATAGTGTAGTGGTGTCAGTCTGTAGACAGGGCATTGAGAAACTGCTGCCTGCAACCCTGCTGTGCTGCTGTCAGTCTTGTTTGGACAACAGTGGACCAATGGTCTGATTTAATAAAGGGTAGCTCCTTATGGTCTTCTCATCCTTCCAGTGCAGGGGTGTCCAACCTGGAGCCTGCCATATGCAGCCTGGGAAGGCTATGAATGTGGCCCACCACAAAATCATAAATTTACTTAAACATTATGAAATTATTCCTGGACTTTTTTTTTTTTTGCTCATCAGTTTTCATTAATCATTTATGTATGGGTGGCCCAAGGCACTCTTTTTCTTCCAGTGTGGCCCAGAGATGTCAAAAGGTTGGACATTCCTGTTCTAGTGCATCCTAACAACAACAAAAAACAATCTATGGTACCATTAGTGCCTTTAATGGCTGCGATTAAAGAAATACTAAAAGGAATATGTGGGATTTTCAGCGTTCAAGTATGGTTTGAACTGGCAGCAGGACATTACCTATAGTATACCTCATGGTAGCACCAGCTCCATGTGAGGGGCTTATGTGCCTGTAGCACAGCTGCTACAGTGAGGTGAGGACACAATAGACAGAAGATGTTTTAAGGGCCAAATGAAAAGAGGAAATAAAATAACCTAATGCTGCTAGGGTTCGTGCCTCAGCCTACTCCTACTTCGAGGGGATGAGATAGTATTCACTTCCTTTTATCCCACAGAGGTTGTAGAGGGCAAAAACAGCCATGGTCAGCAGCTATTTGTTCTTCTTTGGACATCCAGGCAATGACCCTTTGAGATAAAAGGAGTCGGGCAGAAGAGTCAGTGCTTGGAGTAGAGCATCTGGCTTTTGTCAACAGCTTGTGTACTTGTGAGGATTAATGCAGTTCTTTTGTGGAGAGGGACAAGAATCGTTCACCCAAGTCACAGTGTACACCATATATAAAGGGGTGAAAGAGAGATGGTGGCAAGATGGTGTGCAGCATTGCTGTCTGAAGTCCTCATCCAATTTACGTTGTGTTTTAGAAAAAGAGCTTATAAGATTAGGAGTCTATGTTTGTTATGTAGCCATGCTGTTTGATCAAGACTGTGCCTTTGTGTAGAAAAAGGTCCATCACCAGCATTTCCATTTCTGTATGCAGGATGAGGGTTACTGTCACTGCTCCCACATTATTTGTGTAGTGATCTGAAGTAGCCATGTAGGCAAGCTGAGAGGCAGTTTTTCAAATGCCTTTTACCTTCTGTGAACTAGTTTGGTTTTATGGTTAGGGAGTCAAGCTGTTATCTGGAGATACCTGGTTTATTCTGCACTCTTCTACAAAACCAGCTGGGTGACCTTGGGCTAGTCACAGCTGTCTTCTGAGCTCTCACAGCCCCACCTACCTCACAGGGTGTTCCGTTGTGGGGAGAAGAACAGAAAGCTTTGACAGTTGTTTTGAATACTCTTAAATGTAATTGACTGTAAACATGGAGGATCATATGGGACTTGTTGCAGAGCAGTGAGTGTTAGTAATTAAAAAAGGTAAGAAGATGGGCCACAACAGGCAGATGTCACCTTCATGCCTCACATGGAGTCCTCAACGCTGTGCCCATCCTTTTCTTTTTGCCCCTCCCTTTTGTGCATTGAACCCAACTCTAAAGAAAGAGCTAGTGGAATACTTAGACTTATCCTCCAATTTAGATGAAGGATACTTCATAGGTACATCTGGTTGTCACTTAACATTTTTGCTTAGGGATCCAAAGCCTGGTCAGCAGACATGATTTGAGGACAGGTTCCTGTTAATTTCATAAAGACGTTTCCTGTAAGAGTTTTTCTTGAGAGAACTTGCAACCAGTGCTCGTCCGATCCAGATGAGCATCCAACACAGTTTTTAATAAAGTTTTTAACTGATCTATTTTCATTCTTTTACACTGGTTTTAATCTTGCTTCTTTTTTCCATTTTTCAAATGAAGAAATAGAAAAGATACATTCTAACACTATTGCTATAATTTGACCTCAATTTAACTATCTTAACACATCATTTGAAGCTTGTTTACTGTGCTACATTTACGCTTCTGTGTTAACTGGAAAAAAGAAAGCATTGGTACCTGTGTAGTGATCTGATTTAGTACAACAGCAAAAGTGAATGGTGTGTTCCACAATACCAAAGATGAAGATAGGTTTTGTATTTTTTCAACAGTTTTTTTCAACAAAAGGACCCTCAGTGTGCTATAATACAGATTTGTCATCTTTTTCCAGGGTTGTGCTCGTTAAATGAGGGCATGGTTTTATGAATACAAATACACTATGTCTGCACGTAACAGAAAAGATATGTTTGTGCATCTTTCACTATTGTGAGTCGTTACCTCAGAACCTTGCATAATATTATTTTATAGAACATATTTTTGATATTATATGATTTTCAAATTCAGACTGTGTCATGTGTAAGGTATCCCTTTTGTAGTATTGTGTGATTTGGCGCCTTCTAGAAGTGAATCTGAGGACAGGGTGGGGAACACTTGCTGAAATGAGCAACTGCCCTGGGAAGGATCTCATATTCAGAAAAGCATCTCTTGCTGTATAAAAACCACATTTTTTTAAAAAAAAAGTTTCTAAAATCGCTCTGTGTCCTATTTATTTATTGATGTTTCCTAAATATTCCTTGACAGAATTATAGGTGCATCTTGTATGCCATTGTTTCTTATACAGTTTGAAATGCAGTACCTTCTACGTAAGAATTGTATAGAATAACGTTTAGATAGCAAAAACCAGTAAGATTACAGTGCAAACATTTTTCTCTCATTTATTTGTGAACATCTTTATACCTATTATGTGATTTTGGTGGGGAAAGGCTTAAAAACAAATTTCTTATATATGGTATATAATTCATTTGTTATTGCAAGTTATATTAAAGGTATTAAAATAAAAGATTTTGCAACCTGTTGTGTATTGAGCCAATGGAGTATCTATACTTAATTTGTGAAATGATGTCTGTGGGAGTTGTATATAGAGAGAGCACTGTATGAATTTGGTTGTTGTGGCTGCCAAAGTGGGAGCTGTACCTTATTTTGATGATGTTTTAGTTGTGGGCACATCTGAAGAAGAGCTGAGGGCCCGGGTACGAGGGGTGTTGCAGAAGTTTGCCATTGCAGGATTGAGAGTGAGACGGGACAAGTGTGTGTTCAGGGTGAGACAGGTGGAATTCTTAGGGTTCAGGATTAATGCTGAGGGAATCCACCTGACTGCAGAAGAGGTTAAGGCTATTCAGGATGCACCGGTGCCAAGAGCAACACAGATTAATACACAGAGGGCCCATCCCTATGCTGAAAATATTTTGAAATTATTCCGAGACCACCTCAGGAGCGTCTCCATGCAAAGCCCTAATACGGGCTACATGTGAGACAATAAGTGTTAAAAAAAAACCCACTTAACAAGTGTACTACATCCGAAATAAGGGGCTAGCAGATATTGTCCGGGGGTCATGCGGATGCTCCCGAGTTATTTGGGGTGGAGCTTGGTGACCGCAGTATTAGCGGGCAGGGTTTTGCCTCTGCTCCCTGTTCCTGCCGTGCACGCTGCAATCAGACCCTGGCAATCTGTTGACTGTTAAGCCACATAATAGTAGTGAAATTAAAAAGCTTTCCCCTCCTTCAGGATTGGTTGATCTAACAGTGATTGAGACAAGATGACCTGAACTGGGAGAAAATTTTGAGTCAAGTTGTGAGTGGGGGGTGCCCACTGTCATGCCCATGTGTGCACCTCCGCTAATCTGTGGTAGCCAAGGAAGGGAATGATCTTTGTGTTCGTGGAGGTGTTTGCCTGTCATTGCTGCACCTGTTTGCTTGTCATCGCTGCAGTGGGCGGGACGGGTTATGGTGACATCAACCCGGCTTCCTATCAGGGGAGAGGGTGGGGAGAAAAAGATGTGGGTTCACGCTGCGGCTTCCATGGGGACAGCCGCGTACAATTTGAATCCGCATTGCCCCAAACCACATGGGGACGCTTTATTGCTAGGTACAATGTGGATTTTTATGGCACGCGTCACAAGCAAAGCAACTGGCTTCCATGGGGATGCGCCCTGATTTAGTTCCTTGTGGAATTCACTAATTATTGCTTTTCTGCTTCCAGACAGAATGTAAAACCCAGGAATATCCTGGGGCTAGATTGGGATTGCCAGATATGTATCCGTAACAAGCAATTATTCCAGAGGATCTTTACTCAGGAATATAACAACTTTGGGGCAACATCTGGAGACGACCTACAAGAGTGGAAGTGGGAGAGCTTAACTCCATTTGTCTCCTTCAGATTTATACTTTTAAGTGATAGTGTCTAAGGCTGGGATATATAAATATTTACAGGAGAAAATTTAGCTTGCAGTTTGCTTAAACAGAGGACGGTGTCCTGAATCCTTATAAAATACTTTTTGCCACCTTGATTTAATGATATGATTTACTTTCGAAGTTGGTCACTTAATAACCAGATAAAGATGGTTAGAAACAAGGCCTGCAATAAGGGTGGAGGGGCACAGTGAATCACAAATACAATATTACTACATACTGCAATGTTTATTTAAACATCTGCAAATTTTTGATGACAGGGAATCAAAAATGTATAGTGTGGATAGGAATGCTACAAATGTGCCTCAACAACAGGATTTTAGGCGTTGATATCTTGGCTGTGGTGACACTGATAAGCTTCCTTTGATTCAACTTCAAAGCCTAGTTTACTAAAATATTAGAAAATATTTTTCCAGCAGGAAACCATTAGTATCCAACTGAGTAATGGTATTTACAACCAAAAAATTTCTCAGTTCATTCTACAAACAAAAAGTTGAAGCAATTAATGATGATCATTTATACATGAAAGGGTACAAATTGTTCTATCTTCTTACTTATGTGCTTCCTAGTTTTGATTATTAGCTCATTCATTATTGAAGAATGATTGTTATGTAACCTTGACAAAATAATTGTATTTTTGAACTTATAAATTTGTCTGTTCAGTGTCATCCAATGCAAGGCTTTTTAAACAATCCTTTAGCCTGAAAATTTGCAACTCCCTGCAAACTTTGTTTAAAAGAGCAAACACTAATTCATATAGGCTGCCTCCAAATGTGAGAGAAATCCCGCAATCTTCTCAGCTTTACTTGGGAATGCCAGACATATCCAAGATATTCCCAATGTACTGCTAACTGCAATGCACCAAAAGTGCATTATAGTACTATTACAGGTAATTTAGGAATGACACCAGGTTTCCTGTAACAGCCTTGCTTTTCTATGCAAATGGTGAGTAGCATTTATAATGGCCCACAAGGGACTTCTGGGAGTCAGTGAAGCACATGAAATACACAAAAGAAAGGGAGGGGGTAGTTGACTGACTTCCAGTAATCTCCAGCAAACCAATCACATATGGTGATTGATAGATGTGGAGGTTGATGTCTGGAGGGATACAGGGAAAGGTAATCACAGGATCTTGTTTAGATACCACATTACCTCTTGCCATTTGGACGCAGCTGTAGTTATCCCAGTTTTACCATCATAGCAGTCATGTTAATAGTTTCTAGACAGGATGACCCACTGATCTTCATGCTGGAATGGGAATGAGAATCAGGATTTCTTTTCTTCAAGTCCAACCTCAACTACTTATACTGCTGGTTCAACAGATTTCCCACCTTATGTGATGTCTTTTTCTAAGACGTTCCCGAAATGATGCGGTCTGCCATTTTCTAAACCCCATTTTACCTGGCCATAACAATGAAAGAGGTGTTGACACTTAACGTTCCGTAAAGTTTCCATCTCCTTTTTATCCCTTTTTGAAGCTTTCTTTTTAATATTTTTCTATCCTGTCTTTCATGTGGCTGTGCTTTAGAGCACAGCAGGAGTTTGTCTTTTTGAACTGCAAGTGTTCCTGAATTGTTGTAATTTCTGCAGATTCCTGAGAAATGCATAGATGAAAATAAAAATATTAGGGGTATACACTGGGCATTGTCCATAGAGCAATAATAAACTTCCACATCTGGAGTTTTGTACATTTATGTTAATTTGAAAATTGAAGTATGGCTTCAGCTAATGTTATTTCCCAGATGTGTTTGAACCTATTAATTCTGATCTCATATTAACCCTAATAAGAGATTGATGGATAACATTTCACAGCCTTTGGGGTGGGGAGCTTTTTATATTAACTTATATTGCAAGGGTTTTGTTTTTTTTTTGCAAATATTGAGAATATGTAAGTTTCAGCTTGTTGCAACAATGATTAACATATGTTTAAAACATTAGAGAAGTCTTGGAAAATCAGGCCACAGCTGCATTTAAACAAAATTCCTGTTTCCTACTGTTGTCAGATGTTGCCTTGTTTTTTGTTTTGTTTTTGTCTTCTCCTTTTTGGAAAAGAATCAGCTGGAGAATTTAAGGAGACCAATTAAGAAGTGAAAATTTTAGTCCAGGGGGTAATTTTTTTTAGATATTATTGAACTATAGGTCCCATAAGTCTTTAAATTATCTGTGCTTTCTCTCTGATTAGGCCTGTAAACCTGCCTGCCACTTCTATGGTCCCAGGTACAGTCTCTGAAGCTGCTATCAATCTAACAAATACAGTTAGGAGTTGTTTGAACACGTCTTGATTTCTTCTAATTTAGACCTATCTGGTTTGACAGTCTACTGGCTTGCAAGTTTAATTTGTGCAAGAGCATTTTATTTTTAAAAAAATGACTTGGAGCTGTCATTATGTTTTTCAGTTTGGGGAATTAGTGCAAAGACAGATTGAAAAAACAATTAAGGTCAATTATTTCTGTGGCCTGAAATTCATTATGCAACTCTGCTGTCTCGAAAAAACAGTCTAGAAAATGAGGAGTTATTACATGTTTTTCTGAAAATTGCCAAATGGATGATAGGTTCAGGTTGGAAAGATAAAAACATATAACTATACATAAATGATATGCAGGAGGATGGGACATAGCAATAAACCGATTACCATTTGTTATCAGAAGGTATATGTATCTCACATCAGTGACCATTTACAGAAGTATATAAACCATTTTTGGACATTCAACAGATCATATTTACTATTTGATATTGTTACGAAATGATTAACTCATTAGGAAAAGAAAGCCCAGGTAATCTGTGAAATATTGGATGGCCCAAAACAGAGAACTTCTTCCACTTACCTTAAGCCTGTCCGCGCAACTGCACATAATTTGATTTGCCTCTCAGCCCAGGATCTCTCATTTAAACAGTTGCTGAATTAATTGTTCTTGTTCTATGTTTGGCAGCATTTGTTTTTATTTTTGCTTTGTGAGCCAAAGAGGATCAGAGATTTGACTGTTGCTGAAAATATCTACTACATTTTCCATCCATCACTTTGTTTACTTTGTCATAAGGAATTATGATGCCTTGTTGTTGGGTACTGTCAAGTTATGCCTGATCCCACATTGACTATATGGGCACCTCCGTCAATTTTCTTGGCAATTTTATGCTGTACCTCTGTGGGTGTGATCATATGCAGTAAAAAAAAAAAGGGGCAGGGAGGAAAGGACCACTGCGGCAGGTTGGAGATGGTTCACAGGTGAAAACATTCACATGTTAGTCTGCCCCACCTCATCTCATGAACCGGTGGAAGAGAGATGGGATGAGACCACGGGGGCCACATATTACTATTTCTGAGGCACTTCTGTGCTGCCTTTTTCTTACTACTGAACACAGCCTAAATCTTCTTCCTCGGTGAGCCATGGATATGATTTATTCTTTAATCATAGTCCTACCTCTAGCTTATTTTTTTCCTGAACTTATTTAAAAACCCCTCAGATAAGTTAGTTGTCATCTGACTTCCTAAGCTACAAATCTTCTTAATAAAAAATTCCATTACTTAATAAGAGCCAGAAATCTAGTAACGTATAACCTAGAGTAATTAGATGAATCCCAAACCCACTTATCAGCAAAACAATAAGGTATTGAAGGAAATCTGAGTTTCTAAAAGCTTATTTTCAGCAGAATTCTTAACACACTTGGTTGAAAAAATAAAAATTTAAAATGGGTCTCAAAACCTAAGCCATGTTAGGTGTGGTAGATGTGTGTGTGCCTTTCTTCTTTATAGTGGTGATAATAGTGATAGGCTGGGTCCAGATGTTGTGCATTGGAATGTGCAGCCAAGATAGAGTCGTCACACATGACACCTGATACTCCATAGTGGTGTTCCATTGTAGCAGACAGGATGGTCAGAATTGCCGGTGATTACTGGGATGGCAGCTCAACTGCAATTGGGTGCCTTGTCCCATGTGACACACATACCAATGCAGACTTCCACAGCTTCCTCCTCAGAAGCTGCTGGAGCCTGGATGCCAGATCCCCACTTTGCAGCAGGTAAGCTGCAAATTTCTTTATAACTGCTGATTTAATCTGCCTATCTGGAAGGGGCCATAGTTATAATTATTATCAGTGGGGTTGCCCAGACGTGCACACAGATGTGTCACAATGCAGATTTGTTGGACTTCTTTAAATCCCAAATAGTGCAGCAAGCTGTGAGTCAGATCAAACGGATTTGCTGCATGAACGTAGCTGCTTCCAGATGCACTGCCTAAAGGAGGCCTGTCTGGGGTCTTCCTTACACTACACCAGTGTGTAAAAGGGATGTGCCTAGTATACCTGCTGGTCTGGTGTTCCAGCCTGAGTGGATTTGCCTTGAGCATTTGTACACATATCATTGATGTTAACAAGTTGTTAGCATGAGAAACACTGGTCTTTGATGAAGACAGTCTTGAGGAAGCAGGCATAAGCAAAATTGGGTTTTCCCATTTCAGAAATCCTGGGCTGTGCTGACTCAATTGAAACATTTTAAAATCTGTTCATTTTCCCCCCTTTCCCCTCAGTAGTGTGATGTCTTTTTGATAGTTTCATTTCCTGATTTTTGAAGCATGAAGTTGGGAGGAAAGGATTCTTCCTGCAATCTAAATAGTGAACAAGAAGTACACTAACAGACAAGTAATAGGAGATCTTGATGATAAAATCTCTTGCTATAAACTGATAGGATGCAATGATTACTCCTGCCTTATTTTCTGCAGTGTAGTAGTAGCCTGTAATTTTATTTTATTTTTACTTAGAACAGAAAGCGTATGACCTTTTGCTGCTTTGAGACCTTTGGACTGCTTCCAGTCAGAAGGAATTTCACAGCTCAACTACTTAGCTGTATTATTCATACAGTCAGGTGCCTTAAAGCTGGCAGAAAATATCTGTTTAGTGGAACTGCTTCATTTACCAATGCATTCTATTTGTTTTTTCTTTTTAAAGTGTAAATAGCATTCCTTTGATTGTAGTGTTTGAGAAATGTCTGTTTCTTGAGACCCCAGGCTTTATATTTCAAGTCTAGTCACATAATTTGTGTGGTGCTTCATGTGAAACAAGAGTTCAAAGAGTGAGGAGACTGAGCTGGAGAATAGAAGGAGGCAAACAGTGTATAGTTAATAAATGGGAGGTTTTTGTTTTGATAAGTTGTAGAACTTCTACAGGGAGAATTTCTGATAATGTTCCTGGAATCGCAAAGTTAGATGTGGAGACTCCACTACAATTTTAAGGCAAAAATTAGGTGAAGTTTTTCTTGAAAGTGTAGGGATACTCCAGAGTTGTTGGTCATCTCAGTTTTAGAATGGAGGTGCTGTAGGCTTACACAGTGGGGGCTCATGAGTGATGAATGAAATTTGTTACTATTGCTTTTATTTGTAAAAATCAGTTTTTAATTTATTACTTTGTTACTTACAGAGTTGGGCCAGCAAACTGAATGAGCTTTAGTTGGCATCAGGGTAACATTCAGAAGCAGCACTTGAATGGAATTTGGCAGAGTAATAACTTCTAGTTCTAGTCCAGAAAACCTGCAATGAGGGCTAGCACTGTAGTTAATGAAGGAGAAGTGAGCAGAGAAAGTTGTTGGAAATACATGCTATGCAGCTAGCAAGAAAAATCAGGTTAGCATGGGCAGGGTCTTTTTTCCTTTCTAGAAGCAACCATAATTGATTGTCTTTAGCTTCCAGCACAAGCATTTGTGAAATGATCGTGGGAATAACTCATTGGGATGCATACTAATAATTTTATGCTCCACCATTTGTAATTAGTTGTGGTAAACTGACTATATTTTTTGCAAAAGCAGGATTTCTTTTCACTAGAGAGGTGCCTCTTGTTATAAAGGCCTATGATCAGATAAAACATTTAACAGATATCTTCAGAAACTAATAATCTGAACTTTTTAAATGTTTTTTAATGATTTAAGATACACATTTTATAACAATATTTCCCTTTCTCCCATTTACTTTTGCTGTGCTTAGGTCTTTCCTGCAGCCAGAATAGATCCCACCTGGGGTTTGCAGACCTTGATTGTTCAGTGTTTCTTACTCCTGACTTTGTACTCCATGCCTTAGGGATTAAATGGTAAGTGATTTCTGCAGATATCTCACTTGCTAAGTGTTTACCTTGTTTGCAGTTATGCTCTGCTATTAAAAATGGGCAACGAAAATGTGCAAAATGACCTCTTATTGTTTCCATCTCCTCCTGAAATCCACAGAGCTACCAATAGATAGAGGGTTTTCCCAGTGGTGTCCCCAGGCTTTGAAACAATCATCTTCCAGAGTTACAGAGGCATAAATGTTAAATGTTTTCTAGCAACTTAAAAAAAACCCTATATTATCTATCATTTTCAGCCTTCTACTTGTTTATAATTTTATCTAATTTTTAATGGTGTTTTTAATGTATTTTATGTTTTAACTGGTTTATTTTTCTTTTGTTATACCTGTTTACTTCCCTGAGGTTTATGTAATTGGGAGGTAGAAATCTTGACAAACAATAATGAAAAATCTTAAGACATTGATAACAGCAATGTCCCATCTTTAAAGTTGATGTATTCCAAACACAGACTGTGACATAATATCTGTGATACAGCTAAGAAATGCAGAATTATTCTGTTCAGTGTTGTGTCGCCACCAGAAACTTGCCATATGAATCTCCAAGTGGTTGCGTCAGGTTTGTTTTTGCCTAACCATCCTGGAGTTATGTTAAATTGCATTGCTCATGTAGAAAAGATGTGTTACTTAATCTAAACTACCATAGTTCATTTATAGTTTTAAACACATTCAGTTTCAACTTGATCCACTGTTAAATAAAAGGTTTCTGGCTCAAAAAAAGTTATCAAAGCTTTGTGATGGTTACTGTGTTTCCCAATTTGGTTGAATCAAAGTTAATAAATTGTGTTGGTCTAACTCAGTGATGGCCAACCTATGACATGCGTGTCACATATGACACACCAAGCCCTTTTGGGTGACACACTCGGTCACCCTGGCACCTGGGTGTGTAGTGCTTGCTTGTTCTTGAAGTGAACAATCTTTCAATTGAAGATTTACCAAATGAAATTCAGCAACAAAAGTCACTAATGTAAAGAATTACTTGTTTTTGCTTTTAATAAAATACATATCAAAAATATAACTTTTTTACTAGAGCTACAAATATCACAGAATTATGGATGTTTCTAGATGTGACACAGCACTCGAGTTAAGCTAGGTTTTCTTGCAAATTTTGACACACCGAGCTCAAAAGGTTCGCCATCACTGGTCTAACTTGCCACTTGTTAGATAGGAATTCCAGAATTATTCCCCCTTTCAAATCTTCATCACTGGAAATAACAATGAACCAATGGGAAAAAACCTTTTTAGCTGTGGTCAAATATAGTTCAACCCTCAACAACCACAGGATCAGTTTTTCTTGGCTAAGAACTGAATATATGATCCACACAGGTTAAAACTTATTTCTTTAAAGGAAAACAACGTCAGAGTTTGCATCTGTGTTCTTGTTTTCTGTATCAAGCCTATCTTGCTAATAGTGTTCATTTGTTTAGTTAAAGCATTAAATAATACCTTCTGCCACATAAGAGCTTTGTTTGATCTCTTATTGAAAACATTAGCATATGTGCTATCTTTTTTCTTTTTATATAACTAACTTTCCCTATTGATCTGTGGTTAAATTAATGAGAGTTGTCAGCTGAAACAAAGGATGTTGTGCTTAATCCACAAAGTTAGGTAGGAACAACAGCTCAAAATACACAGCCCTGGCAGTGTTTAAACCAGGATGTTCTGTGGTTTGCAGTATACATCTGTTCTTGCTTCCTGTTTTTAGAACTACTCTGTTCACGGATTTTCATCTTCCTAAATTATCTCATACATTGAATTACTTTGTTTACTTCTGGTTGCAAAGCGTGCTATTTGTGATCTTCTTTGTCCTTACAACCTTTTAAGATGCTTCCAGTTAATAGCAAACAGATGCTAACAAATTGTTTCGTTGTTGTCTTGGTGACATTGTAAATTCACCTTTTGGTGCAGAATATCACATTGTTTCTTGCTGCAAAATAATCATTACATGTTCAGAATAATTGGTTAAGAAAGTGAAGAGCATCCTAAGGGCACAAGAGAAGTGAAGGTTATATATAAAGTAGTTCCTTTTGAGACAGTACTGTATATAGTTTCTATAGCACACTGTGTGGTTAAGCTGGTTGTGAGGAGCAATTGATTTGAGCATGAAACTGTGAATTAGGAGATCCACATCTAAAACCTTCATTGAATTACGTTATCCATTGACTTTTATTAGTTAGACTATGGCTTTCTTCACTTACATAGGCTTACAGTGGAAACTAGCCTCTCTCACAGTATGATCAGATAGCACTTTTTTCAATCACCTCTTAAAGGAAAAGCATCCCTTCCTTTGATGTACAAAAAAGAGGCAAACAGTCAAATGAATAAGTGGCCAAAAGCTTACCTGATTTTTCCATACTTTGTTTTTGTTAACTTCCGAAGTCTGACAATGCTGAGTGCTATTTGTGATTGGTCATATATCTCCCTGGCTTTCCATAGCCTTGATTAGTCAGTTGTCCATAGCAGCCATTTCACACACTGTGACTGGCTGCATTTCCCATATAAATAGTTTCCTGCCAAATCCAACTAATAGAAAGAGTTGCCTTCAGTGTAATAAAACCCCAGATAAAGAAGAAGTGCCTGTTCCCGGGCTTGAGATGGGCTAAGGCAAATTTAGACAGAAAATGCCTGACATTTCAGAATCAGATTTACCCAGAGGGTATCTTTTTAAGCATATCTGATCACACCCTCATTGCAAGTTAGAGAAGAAAAGTTATATGGCTTCAAAGTGCCACAGGCATTGCAGCATGCCTCAGAACAGTAAGAAGAATGCCTAGTATCTTTGATGCAAAATTGACCACCTCACCAAAACATAGAAAACCACACAGAAAACCTCTTATAGTCCCAGAGGATCCTTCTAATTGTATTAAGATGAGTGAAGAGATGCCTTTGCCCACCCACCCACCCACCCCAAAAAAAACAGTTCACAAGATCCATTAGGGTTGCCCTGTGATTCAACTGTTTCCACACCAAATCAAGTTCTGAATAAGGGAAACACTAGAACTGACCATAGTTCAGTAAACTCACATAGTAAAGTACCAAGAAATGAGCTGTCTGGTCTTGCGAGTCTACCTTAGCAATACTTGTTTGGAATCATAAGTAGAAATAATTGTATAGTATTTAAAGACAACATTTTAAATTACTGTATTTTTTTAAAAAAAATCTAAACTACTTTAGAAACCAAGTTTACCTACATACAGAATGTAAGGGCTGAAGGAAACATGAATGTACAGACACTGAAAAATGGAACATTTTAAAGGTTTCTCTCACCCAAATCAGTTAAATCTTATATTAAAATCAGAGATTCTTAAAAATGTTTAAATATGCCTTGATCATAGCCCCAGTTCTGAGTAAACTTTTTTTGTTGCTTTTCTTAATTAGATAATGCTATTTATTAGTCTTTTTCTTGATTCTGTTTTATAAATTTGGCAAAGAGGGGTTATTGTTTAAGTTACAGTTTTAAGCATCTACTGTACATTTAAATTGGGGTTTCATGAACTTGAAAACAAAGTTCATGAAGGCTTTGTCACTTTAGCCAATATAAACAAGGGTGTCTCCCTAACAGGAGAATTACATCACTTAAGCTTAATGAACTCATTCTCATACACATGCAGTCTGAATATAGGCTTCTAGTATGAAACAGGAAATAATGGACCTGTGTATTCCATATGTTGAACAATCAGTACAACTTGATAGTTTGACAGTTTGATTTTATAAAAACTTTGCTAATAAAACAACAATTCTTGCACTCATAAGCTCTAGTTTTTGTACAGAGAATGAGAGATAGATTTGGGTAATTGCTGGCTTTTCAAAGAGAGAGTGGCTGTTGTGTTCTCTAAGGCTTTGGGTGGAGCAGGTTTGGCCCTGAAGGTCAGTTTTGCTCTGTGATTTTAATTTGTTCTTATCTAATGTTACAGTGTTAGTATCCCTATGTTGTATTTTGTAACTAACAGATCAACACAATTGCTTACATATTATTTTGTAACAATTAAGTAAGAGATGTGAACATGGAAAAGAAGGATATAATTGCATTTGCTAGCTCTATCCCCAATTTCTATTTGTTGACTGTTCTTTTTTGTATACATGTAGTCTATAATGGTAGTACCATTGAGTTGAGACTGACTTTTTCACTATATGGGCCTGTGCCTGGGTACCTCTGTGTAGCTCAATGGTACAGCAAACTGCTTAGAAATTAGCGGTTAGTGGGTTCAATCTCCAGCTGCTCCCCAGAAATAAACCATGGTAAATTGTTTCTGTTTCTTTGCCAAGAAGACTCAGTGGTATCCAACAACAGCAAGGCTTTTTCAAAATCATTACAAGTCATGGTGGTTTTGCCAGATTCTACAGTCAAGTTATCTGTGTTCAAACCCGTCAGTCTCCAATGGCATTTTTTTTAAAAAAAAACTTCCTTACATTCAGTGGTCTTTCATGTCTGCTATTTACAAAGATGTAGCCACATTGGGAAATGTGGGATGGAAATCTGCATCAAAAAAGTGTATTCTTTGTAGTGTAGTGTAACTTGCTGGTTAAACACATGCCTATAAGATGTGGTGTCAGTGGATTTGGTTTTCATAAGGCAGAAATGGGGTTAAACTACACAAGATCAGAAAGTCCTTACATTAGATCTTATTTTGAACATTCACAAGTGCAGTCGGACCCCCGTATCCACTGGGGATACGTTCCGGCTCCTACCGTGGTTACCTGAAACCCTGGATAATCGCGAACAGGCCTTCCAGTTCTGGGGTCGTGCAATCCCAGAACTAGAAGGGCTTTTCTGACCTCCGGGGAGCATTGAAATAGGCGTGCAATGCCACCAGACACCTCCCGCCTGCCTCCCATGCTCCCCTTTATATTTGGGATGGGATCTGGTGGCTATTCCAACACTGTATGGAAGCCAAAATAGGCCTTCTGGGTCTGGGTGCTTTTCCCTTATGGTGCCCACACGGGGTGGGGAGGGGCTGATCCAGTAACTATGGTTAACTGAAACCATGGTTACTGAATCAGTGGATATGGGGGTCCAACTGTAATAGTTCCAGGGAAATTCTTATTCTTCTCTTCCATGCTGGTGCTGATAATGTTGGCTTATGTTATCTGCTTCTTGTAATAAAGCCTAGTATTACGAAAAAATGTGCCAGAGTCTTTGTGTGCAGTTACCCTGTTTTACTGCAGCCATTTTTCTTTTGACTGCCTTTCATTTGCCAGTATAGTTATCTTATTTGCCCCTTTTTGCTTTGCTATAAATGTGGGAGGATGGACTTTATTTAGAAAAGTTTAAAAGTTAGTATGCAGCTGTAGATAAAACCAGTCACTTGAACTTCTTATGTTTTATTTTATTTAAGGTTTGCATGATGGAAATTAAATTTGCACAAGAGAGACTGCATGTTTTAGATCAATACTGCTGACATTTCCTACGTTTTGCTATACCTGGTCTGGTGGTCTTGATTTTTTGCCCAAAGACGCTGTATAATGGATCCCAAGGAAAGCTGTCCAAGTGTTAGTATCCCCAGCTCTGATGAACAGAGAGTGAAGAAAAAAAGATTTACTGTAAGTATGCAAACATAAAACACTTCTAGCAATCAGAAGGCATTTTATTCTTGTGCCGTTTTATATTCTATTAATAACACAGAAGGGCCTGGTTCAGAAGTAATGCTAATGGAATTATTTAAGCAAACTTTAAGCTTCCTTGACCTTTTCCCTTTTTTCCCTGGTTGACATAAGGGGAGAGTTAGAAGCATCATCTCCTTTGTTTAAACTAATTTGAGTTCATAGTTGCATCCAGAAAGAGTAAGCTTTGTTATGCTTTGGACAAAACAGGGTCAAATAGATTTAAAGAGGAAGCAGGCAAGCAAGAGCCTCGCTGTTGCTACTTATTTCACAACGCAAAACCATGGTGTAGTGTTGCATCTGAATCAGGCCTGTCGGCACAAGACTGAATGGCAAACTTAGTTCTCTCCAACTTCACATAGTGACTGGTTGAAAGGGCAATGAATTATTGCAGCATTCTGCTTATCAGCATTTGCATCCTCTGTTTTGGTTGCTCCAAATTTTATACATGCTGTGACATTTAGAGTACAAGAACTTGAGAGCATATTAATTTTTAATCTCTATATATGGATGTTGCTTGTGGATAGACTAATTTCAAAGACAGAGCATGGGGAGGCTACTAAAAATGAAATAAAATATATGTTGTATTTCTCATTTCCCATTTTCCTTTTATTGTTTCCTATTTTATTTCCCACTTTATATCAGTAGCTTGCCAGATATGATTTGTGTTTTTATTCTGTCAGTATGATTTGTGTTTTTATTCTGTCAGTAGAATAAATCATTCTTCTTTCTGATAGGCTTTGTAATTATAATGATGGCAACTTGAGATTTACCCAGACAGCACTTACTTATTCTGCATTATTTGGATAATCTAAATTTATCCAAGTAATGCGGGATAAGTAAGTGCCCATTGTACTGATGTCTCAGATACTAATGCAGAATTTCAGGACACACAGGTTCCATTCCTAGGCAGCTGCCTAGCGTCAGCGCCAGGAAAGCTCAGTGTGAAGATGATAAATTCTGTATTTTATATATTGAAAAAAGTTTTTTTTATTCTGCAAAGCATGTTATGGCTGTGTATATATACAACTATGCCAAGGCCATACCAGAATTTTTTTAAAATGTAGATGGGGTCTCAGGTGAATAAAACAGTTAAGGACTTCTGCTCTAATCATAATTAGAACTCTCAGATCATCTCTTCTTGAAGCCATAAAACCATAGAGCTGGCTGCAGAAGCAAGAAGGAGTAAGCAGGAGCCCTGCTGGATCAGGCCACAACCCATCTAGACTAACATCCTGTCTCATACCGTGACCCACCAATTGCTTATGAGCATCTCAACCAGAAGACAAGAGTAAATCCTTCACCTGCTCTTGAGTCCCTGCAAATGGCCTTTAGAAGCATTCTGTCTGCCTCCCAGCTGTCACCAGCTGGCATCTAACTCACTGGAGTAGAAGGACAGACAGGAAGCATGGCCAACTCATCAGCTCTGCAAAAAAGACTCATTTCACCAAATCCCTTCCCTTCCAATTCTGTTAAGCTTTCTTGTTGACTCCTAATCCCCTTTCCTCCTGTGTCATGCCTCTTTCTAGATTGTAAGCCTAAGGGCAGACACTTGTTTAAAATTGCATATTGTGAGCCAGTCTGAAATTCTTTCCACAGTTAGACTGAATGAATATGAATGAATGAATCTGGGAACCATCTTGCCCTTCAGGGATAAGAGAATTTAGTTGGCTTCTCTCCTCCTCAGTAGTCACCAGAGAGCTGTTGTAGAAGCCTGGGTATGTGTAGTCTGATTGAACCCAATTATTAATTAAATTGGTTACATTGGTTGACTGAGTAACTTAGGATACAGCTACTTTTTCACATGGGTGATATGGGTGTCGAATAATCTTTCTTTAATAAATGAAACAATCATATAGAAGCTGTATTGTGTGTTTATTCAGATTGTCATTTTCTCATATTGAATTTTGTTTGAAGATCTGAAACAAGTGTGACAAATAGACAAAAAGAGAAGAAATAAAAATATTGCAAATACTTTTTCCCGATGCTGTATGTTTAACTATCAGTGCTGACCCATATAAATGACAAGTAAATTTGCAAACTGTACCTAGTTGTTATAGTCTAGCTGTTTGAAGCATTTTTGATTTGAACATATCCTTTTTAAACAGGTTCTTGACTAGCGTTCAACTTAAGCTTTTTTAGGTTATTGTTATGCCTTATATTTCTGTCTTTTCTTTTAAAGGAAAGCATAAGAAACTGTAAAAAGAAAGAGAATTAAGGTAGCTACATTATGTATTATAATATATTCAGTATATTCAGTAAAAAGTTCTTGTGTACCTTAAACAACATGAGCGTTTCAAATTCTTGACCACTGTTTTTATGTGTAAGTGATAATCTTGGGACCATTCTACTATGGTCACTACAGTATCAGCATGGAGAAGACCCCATCATGAATCCTTCCCTGTTGTGTGAGTTATCTTCATTGGTGATATAACCAACAGAAGATAGCCAATGCAAGTCAAGAACTAATACGAAATAAATTTTGGGATTTTTTTTCTGGATTGACCTAAAAACACCTAATACACACAGAAAGGCCAAAACTTCTGCACAGTTCCCTACTTCTGCAGCCTCCAAACAATGTCCTGAGCTGTCTCCAACAGGTCACATCTGGATAGACATGGGACAACATGTACAGTTCATGCCCTGTCAATTCTCCATTTCCCTTGTTGGACTACATGTGGCCCATGTTTGCCAATCATTTTGTTCTTGTATTGCTACAGGTTTACAAAGTATTGGTCTCAGTTGGCAGTAGCGAATGGTTTGTCTTGAGGAGATATGCTGAGTTTGATAAGCTGTATACCACAGTAAGTAAAAGAATTTATACTGAAGGCAGGTTAGTTCCTGGATTTATTGCCATTAGGAAGTCACCTGTACTTCAAAGGTCTGTGTTTTGTGTATTTCAGCTAAGGAAACAGTTCCCCACAATGAACTTGAAGATTCCAGCTAAAAGAATATTTGGAGATAATTTTGATCCAGGTATGTAACAAATAATGTTTGCTTTCTTGTCGTCTCTGGAAGATACAAAGGCAAAAGTAAAAATCCATCTATTCAATAAGCACTGTGCAGTGTCTTCCTTAAATGTGTCACATTAAATGTTGATTTGGCTTTTTCAACTGCATAGATCTGTGATTAGATCCCTGGAAAAATTCTTTCTTCAGTGCTGACTTCATTTCCTTCTATTTATAGCATAAGACTTTCAAAACAGGTTGAAATCAAGGCTTTACTAACTAGTGGATTTCTGCCAACACAAGCACATTAATGATCAGAAAAGTTTTTTTTAAAAACAAGAAAAAGAAGAAAGGTATCTTTAAAAAATTTTTTTGCACTTACTGCAGTATGTTCCAAGCATACAAATATCACTTTTTATATAAAATGCATTTCAGTCCATTTCAATTTCTGTATTGTTCGTTGAATAAAAGGAAGATAAATTGTTCTTCCTTTTAGCAGTTCTGTTGACCACTAAAACTATAGCTACAAAACCTTGATTTTTCATTTGAAGCTGCTATGTCAGTTTTAATTAACTAACCATGTACTTTCTGGTACACATTACCAATACATGTTGAATCAGATGGCTGTCTGTGTTAGGATCTGTTAAGGATTGGATGATGCAACTGTAAAACTTTAAATACATTTCATTACTTATGTAAGAATACGTGTCCTGAATTCTGATAGATCTGTTTAGCATTCTCCCCAGGATATTCACAAGAGTGTTTTTCTCTGTCTCTTAAGCAATACAGATTAAAACTTGAAAAAGCTTAACAATTATTTACAATTATACCTAATATCAAACATTGTCTTGGATAAATGGCAAGGAGGACAGCATCCAGAGCGTTAAAACACCATGTGATGGTTTTGAAAATACTCCTTAGCCATGATCAGAAAACAGCAAAATAGTCCATCTGATGGCAGAACGCATTAGTAGTTAACTTGCTCCTCTTCTTACCCAGCTCTTCTCAGCCAGGCTGCTGATTGAGAGGGAAGGGGACGAACTGCTACTTCCCATAGCTTCAGTGTTTGCAGACATCACTCATTTGCACTCCAGTGACCCCCTTGGGGATAGAGCCTTGCTTGTGCTATCTTGCCTCCCTTTTCCCAGGAAGGGCCAGACTCCGCCAGTGGAGGCACACACCCCCCCATATAGACCAGGGAGGGCAGCTGTTTCCACTTCCCCTTCTGGCCAGGAAGAGAGAGCTGGGGAAGGGAGGGGGCACTTCCTTCTGAAATTGGAGTGGCAGGTCCTTCATATTTCCTGGGAGTTGAAGGAGGAGGTACAGGCCAGAAACCCACTGGTCTCACTAGCAGGTAAGGTGCGAGGTAGAGCAGGTGCACAGGAAGATGTCACTTCTCTGTTTCTCTGGATTTGCGCAAAATCTGGCTGCCAGCTCCTTTCACTTGACTGCCTGGCATGAAGAAAAAGCTCCCAGCTTGTTGTTGTTTGTAATCAAGCCTTAAAACTGACTCCATGTATGTTAAATGGGTGATTCCCTTCTTGCCTGTCCCTCAGAAACCCTTCTGCCATTGAACGAGCTTTTCAAGGGTGAGAATGAAAATGAAATGTCTTCCCAAGAGCAGAGAGTACAATAAGAGGAAATGAGCTCGTCCTATGCCATTGCCCGGTGCTCTCCCTCCTGAGGAAGGTCAGACGTTGGCAGAAGGGAGAATGGACACCCTCCCTCTAAAGTCTGGTTACACCCCAAATAATCTCCTTGCCTGATCAGACACTGCAAATATAAATGGACTAACCAGTTTAAAGGGATTCATTATTGGAATTATCTGAGTGAAAAATACTCTTGTCCAGGTCACTTTAGTTCACAAAAGAAACAGAAATGGATTTTTTGTCAGAACTCTCAGACCTGAAAATTGCCTGAAATCTGATTAAAAGTAATGACAGACCCCTCACCCTTGTGTTTATTGTTGGAACATCCTTATTCTCAATTTATTAAACCAAGTGCTTCCCCAGATGTTGTTAGATGAAATCTCTTTGGCCTTTTTAAGTAGAGTTGATAGACAAGAAGTCTGCCAGGATCTGAAGACATATAGGACACCTTTTGAGTCTGTACCTTGTAGCTCTGCCTTAGCAGCTGTTTTCCTTTCTCTGCCTGCATCATATCCATGACTGCAGGAAACAGCTTCCAGTTTTTCACTTAATGCACAACAGGAGAGAGTTCCTCTGCCCTTTGGCTTCTCCCACACTTATCCATAGATGATTTTCATTCTAAATTTCCTTAATGACATTCTACTTACTCAGTGAATTGTGCTCAGTTGATAGTTTTCAGGCTTCGGTTTATGACTTATAGTATACCATGAAAAAAACTTTTAAAACTTCAAAATTATAAAAACTCCTACTGCAACCAAATGTATACATTTTGCTATAAGCATCAGTTAGCTACTACCAGTAACAGACTTTTCCATCCTCCCAGTGGTTAGACATTTTTGGAATACAATCTGCTGTTTGAACATATTTTTTATTATGCTTTTTGTTTGTTTAAAATACTTATTTACATTTGAGTTCTCTTTTAAGAAATACACTTTAAACTTTGATTTGGCACATAAACTTTGTTAAGCATATAAGTAAGTAAAATAATCAGTTATACAAAAACATTAATAAAGATCAGGGAGGGGAGGGAAAAACCTGGTAGGATTTCGGTTGGTACCTAGAAACAAAAAACTGTGGGCGCCCCACAAATAACAATGGAGACTGTTCCTAGATGTAGGTACCACCACAGAGCACTCTTTTAATTTTTTAATAAATGTTATAAAAAACATACAGATTAGATAATATCTATAAGATGATACAAATAGCATATAAAACAAAAGCATAGATACATATAGTTCAATCATTAATCCTATTACATAAAATGGATAAGGGAATCAACAAGGTCAGACGGGTAGAGGCATTCACAGAGCACTCTTGACATCCAATAATTTGTGGTACCCTCAGAAGGACTAGACCAAAACGGCCTTATATTCCATTACATTTCATGCATTCACTGGACTTTCTGGGAATCAAGATCATAACTAGAGAATATATACTAAACTGCAAGGATGTAAACTATGAAAGGTATACATGTTTTTTAAAATTTAGAAATTCAGTATGTGGCCCTTCTTAATTTTCTTTTCAAACAGATTTCATTAAACAAAGAAGAGCAGGCCTAAATGAATTCATTCAGAATTTAGTACGCCACCCAGAACTTTGCAATCAGTAAGTAAAATATGTTCCCTAAGGAATACTGTGGTTAAATAAGAAAGTAGACAGCATAATTTACAAACTGCCTTCAAGTGGTCTAGAGAAAGGGGAGTTCAAAATTGTATCTGTGGTTATAAGATGCTGCATCCAAAGAAGTTTTCTGTTAAATGAACTTCTGCTTTAGGCCAGCAAAGCAATGTTTAGGTTTTTAAGCTGCTCACTATGGCTATGTAACAAAGATTTAAAACTAATATTCAGTCCTATACATATTTTAGTGACTCCAAACAAAGTAAAATGTTTTAAGTTGGGCTATAGTCATGTGGCATAAATCTAAACAAACAAGTTCCTAAACTGAATCTTGCTTTCAAGGAAGGCTTTAAAAATGATGGTTCTGCTCTTGGTTTTTATCGGGTTTTACAGAGATGGTTTTAATTGGCTCTATTTTATCATAATTCTGCTTTTTACAATATATACAATTCTTAACTATATATGATATGCACCACAATAGAAAATAATTAAACTATTGGCAAAAGATGCTAATTAACCTGAGCCTATATCTTTTTTAAGCTTCCAAGATCATATAACGTGACTTAGCAGTAACATTTCCATTGGCATCAAAACAGTGTTAAAAGCATCTTAGATCCACAGCATTTCACCTTCTCTGGAGAGAGGACTGTGGAATTGACTGGTTTTTGGGATATGGTCATAAACAGGTCATTCTGTATAAAATCTTGGGGGAAAGTTGCATAAACTACATGCTTCAGCCACATGATGTTGGACACAATTTTCACAGATTTTGTTTTCCATAGATCTCACTTCCTGAGAAATACTGTTGCACCTTCTGTTTCTAATTCCACTTATTGCAGAACCCACAATAAGAAATAGGCTTACCTTGCTGAGGATTTTTAGTAGCCCTTCATTGCCACGTGAGACTAATAGGTCTGTATCTTAATAATAGACTTCCTGTTGCCCGTGTAGCAGATCAGTGAAATTATTGAAAGCACTCAGGCTTGCAAGAATCCACTTCCAAATGTTTGCTCACTACATGTTGGACTCAAGTGTGTTCTTGGCTACTGCGGTCAGTTTTATATTAGTCAATAGAGATGATATGAACCAAAAAGGAAAATCTGTACAGAATTCAATAGAGCACAGCTGACACTGAAACTGTGCCAGTGAAGAAGGCTGAATTATCTAGCAAGATTTGATTTTAAAAACTAATTCATCCAATGCTAAACTTCTCTGAGCTTAATCTCACTAGTACAGCTTGTGTATTATGAGCAAAGTGCAAGCATTGTCCACATTAGTTCATCCACAGTTTGTACAACCCTTCCTGAAGTTTCTATAGTGATTGCAAAACCTGTAGGTTTTTGTGGTGGTTTTGTCAAGGCTTTGTCATCTTGCCAAACATTCCGGTTGGTTTTGATCTATTGATTCAAAGCACAAACCAACACTATGAAGGGCCTTAATTTTGCTGAAAAGCAGTTGCTTGAAAAATAAGTTTGGCTATTTTGGAATGTGAACAGTAGTTACAGATGGGGAGGAGTTGGGGGAGAAGCCTGCACATAAATATAGACATATATTCTTTTCCCTTTAACATTTGATCTGCCCTAGCTCATCTGCTCTTGGATATACTTTTGAATTGGCATTTTATGTAAAATGCTACAGTTCTGTTGACATAACAGGATGCATGATCAGCTCTAGTGTTCATTCCTAGCTGAAAGTGTTGGCACCAACTTTTAAAGCTCTGCAAATTCAGGGTCCAGTTTATCTGAAGGAATGCACATTTCTTATGTACCTCCCCATGCACTCATTTTCAGCAGCTGGTCATTTCAGCTAGTTAGTTTGTAGCTGTGTTGGTCACTGGTGTCCTACACCCAATCCAGCACAGGAAGAAGGAAGCAGTTCTGGGTCATGGAAACTCTTTATACTCCTATACTTACCTTTCTCTGTGTCTTCCTGGAACTCAGTTGACAGTGTTACGTGTCATATGTGTGCCTTCTTGCCCCAATAATAAAGATGTCCAATCATGGCCTCTGTTTCTTTACATTCTGAGCATAGACTTGTCTGTGCTAGCGGTTCTAATTTAATTTTATTGGAAATGAAGAAAAAGACTTGTCACTAAAAGCAGTGCTTAATATATTAGAAAGGAGATGACATCTTCCTGGTGTTCACTAGTTATCCAGTTAGTATATTTATTTTATTTAGCATATGACAGATTTACATAGTTTAAAACAATGTGATAGAACCAGGAGATCCTTTTAAGATTTTCTGGTTGCCGGACCTTCAAGGTTTTAGATGATAGCCTCGAAGTGACTGCTCTTTAGTACTACCCAGGGAACACAATAAGTTCACTTTAAATTCAGTTTCTGTTGACCTTTGCTGCCTGTGACATTTGTAACAGAAAGGCTTGATTATCTTATTTTAGTCCAGATGTCAGAACGTTTCTTCAGATGGATAATCCAAAGCACCAGTACGATCCGTTTGAAGATGAGGATGAAAGGAACAGTCAGAAGGTGATTTAGTTACTGACTTTGTCCCCTAAGGAGAGCATTTGTTTTATTTCATTCCTCCATTCCGTGTATGACTTCCCATTTTAATCCACAAGAGAAAATGAAACACTGCTTCATTCTCTTCCTCAATTGGCTATCCTCCACTATTAGTGTCTCCTATAGTTGGTTCTTAAAACTCCCCATCCCAATACAAACATGTGTTGCCTTTCATTCATTGTTCCAGTGAACATGTAGGTACATTTGGTTTCATATTTTTCTATTCCAGGAGCCGAGCTGGAATTAGTATTTCAGTATCTCATAGACTATTAACTCAGGGCATCAAATAAAAATGAAACATGCGCATTTATTTCTACTACATGCACTGACTTGTTCTTGGTAGTTCCACGTTGAGGGAAAGTATCCAAAACAAAATGTTATCTGTATTTGGACTTGAAGGCATCTATAAGCATACACATTATATTTAAACAGCTAGGTAGTATTTCACAGAGTCACTTCCCAAATCCTTATTGATGTTTGGCTTTTTATCACAGCATTTCCTTAGTCTTGCAGGATAATTTTGTCTGCTTAGTACACTCAGCTATGTGGTGGACTGAAGGACTATCTGAATTGAAAAGTGAAGCTATTTACACTCCAGAGAGATATTTCTCATGCTTTGGTGATTGAGTGACTAAGAAACTGGAATTACAATAATTAACCTCTACCCCCTTCCAGAGTCCAGATTGTAATAGAACATTATTATTGTTGTTACTAATATTATTTTTATTAGCTCTCTGAAATATAAGAATAAATATTTATGGTAATTAAGAAAAATATCTCAAACTTCTTTTTTTGTTGTTTTTGCTGCCTTCTTTAACAGTTAAACTCTACCTCACAGAATATCAACCTGGGACCATCTGGAAATCCACAGTAGGTTTTTAGTTAAATCTAAACCAAACCTTGGCCCACCTATGTCACCCATGAATAAATTTTAAAGCTCCGTGCATGCATTTGATGTCTGAATCATTTTAGAGTACTAAAAGAAATCTTCTCTTCATAAAGGACCTCCAAATATAAAAAATTGGTTTGGGGGAAATTATAATCTATATAATCTGTATTGCATTATACTAATCAACTTCTATATAACCAACAAAAAATCGGGGGGGGACTAATTGGGAAAGGATAGGTTTAAAGGAAGTTAGGCAGGGTGAAAAATAAATGCAAAAACTGCGATGGAATGGTCTTAGTTTAGTGGCACAGTCTGGAAAGCAAAGAATTGCAGGTTTATTCCTGAGCATCTCCCTGGAAGACCACCACAAAGCCATCTATGTATCTGCTGAGAAAACTGCATGGATGTGTCTGCATAATTACCAGGGGTTAGTCCCAACTTGATAGCACCAAACAAGAAGAGACTGAAAAAGTAAATGAATAAAATGGAGGTTTGATTGACAAATCACCATTATGAGGAACATGACAGAAAGTACAAATTTAATATATGTGTTTATGCCACGTATTATTTTGTTCCTATTATTATTTTATATAATATATGTATTATTTTATTACTGCTGTCCGTACTATTTTGGCTGCTTTATTGACCCTGAACTCAATCTCTTACAGTGCTAAACCAACAGACTTTGACTTCCTGAAAGTTATTGGAAAGGGCAGCTTTGGCAAGGTAGGTCAAATATTATCTTCTTTTGAATCCGTATCCTGCAGAATGAACCTGCTGATGAAATGAGATAGGTGCCACAACTCAGTGAACAGATCTAATATCTTATGTGCAGATAGTCTTAGTTTCATTACTTGGCATCTTCAGTTAAATTAGCAGGTGATGAGAAGAAATTTAGCCTCATAACCTAGACATCTGTTGCAAGAAAAAGTAAAAATAAATCAGAGCCAGCTTCACATATAGCTTGTTCTGTTTCAGGAATATTCACGTTAATCATTTTTCACCTGTCTTGCTGTCCTTTTCACCACCTTTTTCCAGCACACATTTTATATCCCACCTCAATTCACTCCAAATAGCCCAGCCCATACAACACAATTGGCTATCTATTTTTGATATTTTCTGATTGAATTTTATCCACTGTTCAGGAAATTTATTGGGTAAAATGATGAGGAAGGAAAGTAGCCTGACACTTTACTACAGAGGTTGATTGAAAGGAGATTAAAAGTTAAGGGTAACCAGGGCCTTAGATGGACCAATGGTCTGCATTTTTAAATGTCTCTTTTCCTATCTGCATCTGAAATTTTGAAGAGTAATTTCAATGACAGCCTCTTTTTAAGTATCCTTGAAGGCTTTTTATGATGCTGTTCACTAAGTATTTCAGTTGAAAGAGTGGAGATGAAAGAAGGAAGCTGAACAAGCTTTCAGTCCTCTTCCAACTGTACTATATTTAACCCTTCTGTTATTTGATTGAATTCTGACTGTAATGCTTGTTGGTTTTTTGAAGGGGTGTTGGGTGGCTTAGCAAAGAGGAGCTATGTCCTGTGGCAGGCCCTCAAATTTTAAATGTGTCAATGCGCTGACAATCATTACTGTCTTCAAATGCTACAGTAAAACAACAGAATCTACACTATATGAAAATTCTTTTTCAGGTTCTTCTCGCAAAACGCAAATTAGATGGGAAGTTTTATGCCATTAAAGTGCTGCAGAAAAAAATTGTTCTCAACAGGAAAGAGGTGAAAGGAAATAGATATTTTATTCTTCCCTCCAATTACATTTTTTTTCCTATTTACTTATTGACCTTTTACTTCCTTGCAGCAAAAACATATTATGGCTGAGCGTAATGTGCTGTTGAAAAATGTGAAGCATCCATTTTTGGTTGGATTGCACTACTCATTCCAAACTACAGAGAAGCTTTACTTTGTTCTGGATTTTGTAAATGGAGGGGAGGTAAACTCATTTTTTAGTCTTTGTCTTGTGGCATCGAAACTGAATTTGGGTCTGTGTAAGAAACAAGCTTTGATTATTAAGTATAGCCATAATTCTATTTTTTATAGCATTAGATTGGTTTATCATATCTGTGTCTAGTGAAATTCTGGTTACAATATGGAGAGGAAGGTAGAATTTCAATTTATGTATCATCTGGCACAAGCCATCGTATTAATAGTTTATATAAGCTCCATGTCACTTTAGAAACAGAGTGTATATTTGGGTTTACAGATGTGACAAAATAAGGAAATGATTAAAGGAAGGATGTGAATAATTTATACAAGAAGATAATCTATTTTCAATGTTTTTATAGTTGTTCATAGGGAAATTGCAAGTTGTACTAATCTGTCACTACACATGACACCATCAATTGTGGTTTTTAAATCTTACATTCTTTTAACTTGCATATCACAAATTTACAGCTCTTCTTTCATCTGCAAAAGGAACGTTTCTTTCCTGAACATAGAGCCAGGTTTTATGCTGCTGAAATAGCTAGTGCGTTGGGCTACCTACACTCCATAAACATTGTATACAGGTAATAGTCTGAATGCTGAAATGAAAATAAATAATCCCAGATTAAAACTTTTTGTGGTTTTTATGCCTGTTTGCTTCTGACACTTGCCAAACAAAAAAATGGGTGGAGTTGAATTTTGTGTTGTGTTGAGGCACAATATTATCCATATTAGAGCATATCAAAGTGTTATATAGTCTCATAGTTTACACAGAAACTAACTTTGTTATTAAAACAAGCAAAACAAGCAAAGAGCAAAATGAGTGGTTGACAAAAGTGTTTACTTTCAATTTGATACTGAACTTTTTCTTTTCATGTAAATAGGGACTTGAAACCAGAAAACATTCTTCTTGATTCACAGGTAGGCATTTGGTATGTCTTCCAATTTTATATTGCCCTGAAACTTATTTTGCTTAACAGGACCACAGATGCTCAGCATTTTTTTTATAGTAGAATATCTGTTTTCAACACAGGGGCATGTTGTCTTAACAGATTTTGGGCTTTGCAAAGAAGGAATTGCTACTTCAGACACAACAGCAACATTTTGTGGAACACCAGAGGTAAGTATATTATTTGAAATGCACAGACAGACACAAGTAAATGTGCTTTGATATTTTCTAGATCAACAAAAAGTGAAGAGGTGTTAAAGAATGTAACTTTCACTTTAGTGGAACTGTAGTGGTGTAACTACCAAATGATGGTGGCTGGTGAAGGCAAGGCCCGCTGGGTGTTAGAATAGCAGGGCCAGAGGGGGTCAAGGAGATGGAGCTAGGTGCTATGTGAATAAATTAACTTAATTTTTAATTGAATAAAACATTCCCACAGGGCAAAAACAGGTCAACATCTCCTTTGAGTTATCCATCAAAACTCAAAAGTTCCCTTCAGAACTCAAAAGGTCCCTTCACTTCTCAAAAGTTCCCTTCCCTTACAGAAAGCTAAGATACTATCAATTTCTAGGTATAATGGGGGGAGGGGGTTGCCCAAGTATGCATTACCTTGCATTTACTAAGGTTGAAATGCATTTGCCACTTGCCCACTGAATGTCAAAAGATTCCTCTCGAGCTCTTCACAATCTGAATAATTTGGTGTCATCAGCAAACTTTGCTGTCTTACTGCTTATCCCTACTTCTATCTCCTTCTAATTCCATCTATCATTTAGCAAGAGAAGTTGTGTCTGTTAAGTAAGCTGTATTCTTTTATTTTCCCCCTATAGTACCTGGCTCCAGAAGTAATCAGAAAGCAACCTTATGATAACACAGTAGATTGGTGGTGTCTTGGTGCTGTTTTGTATGAAATGCTATATGGTCTGGTAGGTAATTGATACTTGTCATACTCCATACTTAAAGTATACTCTTGGAAGTGTTTCAGGATAAATTGCTAGAAGGGAGAAGAAAGCTATTGACTTCTTGTTGTTCTTATGAGCTTCTGCTTTTGGAAGCTGAATACTGGTTTAGAAGGACAATTGGTCTGAATGTGCAGCTCCTAACATCTACATTATTGAGAATATTAGCACCCCATAATAATATTTCTGAAATAGGCTGCTTCACGTGCTGTAGATCTTTGACTTTGACTTGGTTTTGGTTTCCTGTAGTTAATTTAATGTCTTTCTAGTGGAAACAGATTAAGGCCACGGTTACACCTTAGAATTTTAATCCTCATCAGGAAGGCAGCCAAATCCAAGCCGTTTTTGGCCTAGAACAGCTTGATCACACCTTCCTGCTGTTGTCATGGGGAATTGCAGCAAGGGTGACGGGGCGAGGGAGCAATTCCAATGACAGAGCAAAGGGAATTGCAGGGATGGGGTGTGGGGAAGCAGATCCGACGACAGAGCAAAGGGAATGGCAGCGGGGGGGGGGGGCAACGAGGCAGATCCAACAACAAGCAAAGGGAATGGCAGCAAGGGGGGATGAAGAGGCAGATCCAAGACAGCAAAGCAATCACAGCAAGGGGGGTGGGGGAGGCAGAGGAAGGACTGCCATGGCAAGGGAGGGGCAAGACTGAAAGCAGAGGCTTGCATAGGTATCTTTTTCTGGGCAAGGAACAGAATGGTGGCCTCCTGGAAGGGGATTAATGCTGTGTTGGCCTGAATGAAGTAAAATCCAAATAGAAGGAGGAAAGTCCAGAGGAAAAAACAGCTTGGCATTTAAAGATGTAACAAAACGGGCTGGAATTTGGGCTGAAGAAGAATTAAAGTAAGGGTGTAACCATGACCTATGTCATCCAGCACAAATGTAACCAACAACTGAAGTGATAACAATGCTGTTCATTGCTAAATAGAATGGAATCAGCTAGAAAAGATTGCCAAAAACAGTATCTAAGGCATTAACCATATGTATGCATTTTCCCATGTATTTGTCCTTGAGACTAGGATAAAAGGATTCTATTTCAAGCTTGTGGTATTTATGCTTTTCAAAGGAAGGATTCTCATATCGTTTTCTTTCTCTAGAACTGAAGACTTGAAATCACAAAAAAACTCTTACAGTATTGTTGGTTAGACCTTAACTTTTTTGTTACTGTCATGTAGTAATACCGTACTGTCACGCCTGACTGAAGTACTGTAAGAATTGATACAAGAAAGGTGCCTCAATTCCATTCTGCTGTTGTGATTGCTGGAAATTTCCTACCATTGCTCACGTGCTTTACATTTTAGATCATTCTGGCTGCAGTTTCTTTCTTCAAATCTAAGAATACGCCCGGGGAGTGTGTTTTGGAAACAGTTTTGGTGCTGCAAGCATAATAAGAGTATAAGGCACAAAAAATGATTTTTACTTTGTTAAATTTCTAGCTTAGGGTTTAGGGTACAGAGAAAGTGCTAAAATCTAAAATGATGAATCTGTAAGATAACAGCAGTATACTATTTGATTAAGATACCATATCTTTGCTTAATTCACACTGTTAAGCTTTGGCAGTGTTTTTTAAAAAATCTCTTCAGTAATTATGTAAGCAAAAAGAATTCCAAATTGTGATCTAGGGTGTTTTTCCACTGTCACTAGAAGTACCCATTAAGTACCCATTAATGGGTACTTAATGGCATATTTGTATCCATTAATCTGTACTTAATGGGTACTTCTAGTGACAGTGGAAAAACACCCCGTCTTCAAAAAAGTCATGTGCACTATTTATATTATTTTACTGTAGAAATAATTTGAGTATACTCTTGTCTCTTGGTTGAATTCTTTCTAATTATAGCATGAGTGGTCATTTTAAATTATGCCTTTATTACTCTGTTGCTTAAATCCCTGTTGGAATTTTGTTGTTGTTATTCTTCCATTTACAGCCTCCTTTTTACTGTCGTGACGTGGCTGAGATGTATGAGAATATTCTTCACAAACCTCTTCATTTAAGGCCAGGCATCAGTGTCACAGCATGGTCTATTTTGGAAGAACTTTTGGAGAAAGACAGGCAAAACAGGCTTGGAGCTAAAGAGGATTTTGTATGTATCTGAAGTGAGACCATGTAGTAAATAAATAAAGAGGATATGCTGTTATGCAGGAGGAAAAAAAAAGTCTATTCCACTTTCTCTACACCATGTACAATTGTTCACTTGTCTATGGGGTCTCTTCATGGGTACCTTTTTTGTAAAGATTATCACAATGATCTCACTGTTATATTTTTCCCTGGTTCCTCGAAAGGTTGAACAGGGCAGAAATTCATGGTGTATTTTATCCCATTCAGGCCAGGGAAAGGCAGAGTAATTGATTATTGTGGGGCATGCACTATAATATTATGAGTGCAGGCTCATATGGTCCTACCTGCACAGATGTTAAGCTAATTTGACTCTAATTTGCTGGATCCTTCTGAATCTTTGTATTAAAATTGGCATTATGTTGGTGTCTTTCTGCTCCTTAAATACAGAAGCTGAACTTAACAAGAAAGTCCATATTTTTGCTAGGCAGTTGTCTTTTAGGGGGGTTTTCCACTGATCTCCCTTAATCCAGATCTAAGATGATCTGGATCTAAGGAATGGGTCCTTAAACTAATCCGGATCTAGTAGATTCCGGATTAAGGAAAGTACCGAATGCAATGGTTGCTAGCTTGCTTGCACTAGAAATGCCGGAGCAAGCATGTGTCGAATCTGGATCTACCCACATGGAGGTGGTGCGATCTCCGGAGACGCTCCGGAGATTCTTCAAAGATTCTCCAGAGCAGCTCCGGAGAATCTCTGGAGCTTTGCCATAAACTCCAAAGATTTGCCGCAAACTCTGAAGTTCCTCCGGAGCCTTTGACAAAGGTCCATAGGAATGGCATTGCTCTTGTGTGGGGTCCTCTTCGGAGCCTGTGCAAACTCTTCGGAGCTAGCTTTGGAGATTGTGCACAGGCTTTGGAGCTTTGGACACTTTTATTGGTTCTACAGGAAATCCAGATTATAAGTCCTGAAGAACCCATATGATCTAGATTTCCCTAGAACAGGTGGAAACAAATGTTGCTCTAATGGGGTCTGCAGTGGAAATGGGGTCTTCCTGCTCTGAGTATAATGGGTACTTAATGGGTACTTAGTCTAGCTAGTTTGGTCTAGTAGTTAGGGAGCCAGACTCTTACCTGGGAATACCAGGTTCAATTCCACCCTCCTCCATGAAGCCAGCTGGGTGACCTTGGGCTAGTCACAGCTCTTTACTGAGCTCTCACAGCCCCACCTACCTCACAGGGTATTCTGTTGTGGGGAGAAGAATAGAAAAGCTTTGAATCCCCTTAAATGGGTGAGAAAAGTGGGGTAGAAAAGCCAGCTCTTCTTCTCCTTCTCCTTCTGAGAAAGTTCAAGCTCAGAATCTGGCCCTTATCTTGCATCATGAGTTAAAGGATTAGTTTGGTGATGCCTCTGTTCTGTTTCCTTATCTTCTTTTAGCGCGTATATCGGGTGGGAGAAATCTTAAATGGCAAAAAATATTAGCAAATTATTGCAAACAAATTTGGAGCGAAGATCCAAAAAAATAAATAAATCACATGATGTTACCCGCCTTGCAACCTTCAAGTATAGGGGAATGAATGAATGAATAATGCTGCTATATTGTATTTATGGGTAGATCATACTTAAGGCAGCTTCATCAATGTACAGTATGGGTGTTTTTCCACTGTCACTGTCACCCATTGAAGCACCCATTAAGGACCCATTTGGCTGAGAGCCAGATGACCCCATTTCCACCACAGACCCCATTAGGGACGCATTTGTTTCTACCACAGCTAGGTAAATCCAGATCATTATGGGTCCTTCAGGACCTATAATCCAGATTTTGTCTACAATGGGGTCTTCAGCCTTAAAATCCGGATTGTAGGGAGCCTGTTTCCACTACAATCCAGCAATGAGGTCTAGAGGAGGCTTGGGAGGGGAGTCACCCATGTGGGGTGCCCCAAACTCAAGACTTCGGAGTCCCTCCGAAAGCAGCTCCAAAATCCCTCCAAAGTTGCCTTCGGGGATTAGCAAAGGGTCCAATGTCCCTCCGAAGGCAAGTTTGGAGATTAGCAAAGGCTCCGGAGAGAAACCCCTTGCCTCCAGGCATGGAAAGAGGTGCATATTAATGAGGCTGACTTGGGAGCTGCCTGTTACCTCCAGGCATGGAAAGAGGTGCATATTAATGAGGTTGACTCATCAGTGCTCACAGGAGACATGTAAGCAAGGAGCTAATTAATATGCACCTCTCTCTTAATGGTTTTGTCTTCGGAGCCTGTGCTAATCTCCAAAGGCAACTTTGGAGATTGAACCCCCTGTCCCCCCAAACACCTGAGGTGACAGGCAAAACCCTTGTGGGCCAATCCAGATTTGCCACATGGGTGCTCCGGTGTTTCCACAGCAGGCAGGCTAGCACACATTGGGTACTTCCCTTAGTCCGGATCTACTAGATCTGGATTAAGGGAAGTACCCATTCCTTAGATCCAGATTAAAGGAGTGTGGTGGAAAAACACCCCATGTATTTATGTATGTTTGTTTTAAAAATCTTAGCAGCATGGTTCTATTAAAATATTGCTGAGAAACAGCTACTTTTTTCCTTTTCGGCTTAATTCCTTTTCAACTTAAATGCTGTAGCACACATTTAGAACCAAAAAAATGTCAGATAACCAGACATGGATTTTAGGTCCTATAAAACACTACTGTGGTATAAGCTGAAGTATATTATTCTGATACATTTCAGTACAAAGGTTTCATTTTGTATACAGGAAAATGTCTTCTGTGCACATTATAACAGTATCTGTTATATGACGACCATATTTTTACCTTTATTTTAGCTTGAAATTCAAAGACATCCCTTCTTTGAATCACTCAACTGGACAGATCTCCTACAAAAAAAGATTCAACCACCATTTAACCCTAATGTGGTAGGTGTATTGGGTCATATCACCTGAGTAAACTAAAATATACAGCTAACCAATTTAAAATAGCAGCAATAAACTAGAAATCAAAAATATTTTCCAAAGTAAACCCTGAGAGTGGAAACATATGATAGCATTCCAAGAAAGAAAACTCTGTGAAGAACTTTGGCTAAGAAGTGAATCATAGAAATGCATAATAGGTATCAAGGGTGTATTCACCTTTGAAGCTTTTGTGCAAAACCTGAGTAAATCTTTGGCATCATCTGTGTGGTATATATCACAATTTTGTAAACTTTTCTCAAACTTCTTGAGCACTGTTGTGATTTTTCAAAGAAATGCACTAACTGAAGTTTTTTTATCCTATTATTGCAAAAATCCCTTGTGCAGAAATTCTATCTGTACCTGTAGCATTTACATGATTTAGCTTCCTTCTGGAATTGGAACACAGCAATATTTGCTAGCTGTATAGGGATGAATAGTAGTAATGGTAGAACTGACACAATTTCCTGATCACTACCAGGGTGCGCTAGCTAAGAAGAATGTGCCTGCCTGCTCTGTGGGTGTGTGTACATGCACATGTGGAAGAGTACTCTGGGAATAGCTTTCTGCTCTGTTTTAGGGGAATAATATTTTGAAAATAAAGATTATTGGGATTCTTTTGGTTCTTGGATGCCCAGATGTCCTGCCAAACCTTGTTTTCATTCTGACTGCCAGTGGTGCAGATGCAGCAGAGATTTGACAGCGACCTCCCATCACTTATGTCATAGGCCCACCCAAAGACTAAGGGATTTTAACCTTAGTTTTTTTACTTAGAAATATTTCTTCCCAATATGAAATAAAATATTGTTAGACTTTTTAACAATTGTTTGTTTATTATTTCCTAGTCTGGTCCAGATGACATCAGAAACTTTGACACAGCATTTACAGAAGAGATGGTACCTTGCTCAGTCTGTATTTCTTCTGACTATAATATTGTAAATGCCAGCGTACTGGAAGCAGACGATGCTTTCATTGGATTTTCATATGCACCACCTTCTGAAGACTCATTTCACTAAGAATTCCAGAAATAAGAAAAACATGAATGTCATTTTTAAATGGACTTGAAATGTTTCACTTGTGAACAGGATTGTAAGATATGTGCAACTAGTGCCTCATTTGATACATTGAACAAACTTTCTATACTGTGATAAAAAGGAACCTTGACATTTTGGACTGTTTGCTTAGACTGTTACATTTGTGACATAAATGCATTTTCAGAACAAAGAACTTAGTTATATTTTCTTTGTCTCAAGACTTTCTAAAAGCAAGGATGCTATTTTTGTTCCAGTTTACATTACTGTCTCCAGATTAGCTGTCTTCAGAAGCAGCACACCTTGACATGTAAAGGCCTTTGTAACTAATCTTTAGTGACTTTGTATCTAAAAAAATACTATGCAAATATTTTTTGTATGTCGTCACTTTAAAATAGATAAACCTTCCCAGTACCATTATCTTGGCTGTTCTTTTAAGGGAAGGTGATTTAATAGTAGCATTTCCCAACATTTCCTAAGTTCAGTCAAAAGCAAGGAATTGAGACAATTGAGACTAAACACTGCCACCCTTTAAGTCACAGTGGGCCAATATTGTAGCCATGACCACTTGAGTTACTTAAATCATTCCAGTAGTAAAGCCTAGAAAAGTACTCTGGGTTGTGGTAGAACACCATCTCACATAATAATAAAGTTTCTTCTTCTCATAGAAGCAGCTGTATTTTTCCCCAAAGAAACTGGTGATTAAAAATAATTGTATTAATAGAGAGAAAGCTTCCTTCTGGTGTTTAGTAAACTAATATATTGCAATTTTATTGTATTACAGTTCATATGTTCTTGTGATATGTATTTTGCCTAGTTCTTATTTTCACAATCAGTTTGCAAAAACACTGATTGGGCTCAACCTGACACCTTACATATTGTGGGACTTGGTGAGTGTATATTGTTGGAGCAAAATACAGATTCTTGAAAAGGAATGAATTAAAGACAAACTTAACACCTTAAGTGGATAATCCACTATGTCTTTTTTCCATTGTGCCCATGATGTATATTTTTACCATTCCGTCTAAAGATCCTAGATTAGTCTGAACATGAACAGAAGATAAAGGCAGAACAATAAAAGCAACAATTGTCAGCAAACTTAAACAAAATTAATTTGCAAAACCAAAACCCACAGCAGACTGCAATTCAGCAGCCATCCCAAGCTTTCCTAGACAAACGTCCAAAATTATTTGTGATTATGATTGATTATTTTCAATCAAATTGGCTTCTAAATGGTTTTAGGGGATGTAGACAAGTATAAGAGGTCTTTGGTCATCAAAATAATAAGTAGAATGAAATGTATAAATCCAGCAAAGCTCATTTAGTCATTTGTTTGCCCCACCTTTTTTCTATTCTGCTATGTTTTTATTTCCCAGGTAGATCAGAACTGCATGGCATACTGTCCTGCAAAGCAAAAAACAAGTGCTTTCTCTGTCTTATTAAAGAAGATGCAAGAGGAAAGGAGAAGATTTTCCCAATCAACCCCTAAGCAAACCAAATTCTCCTTGTCTTTGGTCTCCTTTTTCCAGAAGATGAGGAAAAAACTAAGAGGAAGAAGAGATTTTTCTCAGCCCAACCATTGCAAGCCTGTTGCTGTCATCCTCTTTACATCACTGCTTCTATATGGTCTCAGATCCAGAAATCTAGAAGTCTAGGTTTTCTAGATTTCTCCAATACTGTTATACATGGATGCTGTTTTTCTGTGGGAGTTACGCTACCATCTTAGTACTTGAATTTGATCCCTTCATGAAAGACCATTGTTCAGTTCAGCCATCAAGTAAAAATGTTGCTGCTGTAGATTTTCAATTTCATTTCAACCAGAATTGAAGTCAAGTAGAATGGTCATTGTTCCCAACTCTGTTGTTTTGAATAATGGTGCCTAGATGTTTTTAATGATAGTTTCTGGCTATTCTCCATAGTCCAGGTTCTGATGGCAATTGTCCAAAGTATTTGTAGAGCATAAGACTGATTTTAATCCGTTCTTATGGGTCTCTGTATAGAAAATCTGCTGATAGCAGTAAGATAACAAAGTTTTACTGTGAATAATTTTCTAAATAAGTGAGCACTTCTATATAAACTGTCACAGTTGTACAGCTATACAGTAGTACATGGACATATCCTTGGAGAATGGAAACAACATTCTGAGTCTATTCAGATGTACCAAATTTTCTCTGAAGATGGCTCAGAAATCTGCGGGAAGCCAGAGTAAGTCATTTAGGATGTGATGCTGTCTTTATTTGGTCTTCATGAGTGGATTCTTAAGGTTCCAAAATAGCATACATTTTGTAATTATTCATAAACAGCTTGTTGTTCAAGTAAGCTATAAAATCATGGGATTCTGAACAAGTCCATAACATTAGTATTTCCTGCAGTAGATCTCATTGCAGAATGGGGCAAGTAAAATGTATTCTTACTTGTTTTACAAAACATGTAACTTTGGTGAAAAGTAAGATATTTTTTAAGGTCTCTGCTGTGCCATCAGAACAATCTGTTGGCTTTAATAAGCAAGTTGGTTAGTGGATATCAGATATTTGCTTTTTTAAAAAAATACATTTCATGTAATCAACTTTGACTTTCCTACTTGCTGACTGATTTTCATGATCTATATTGCAGAATTTCCTTGAAACTTAGAAGTCAGGAAACTGCCTCCAGGGGACATTATAGTAAAGCCTGGGACTATCACATGCTTTACCTGACAGCCCTGGTTTTCCTTGGCACCTATAGGTGACTTATGGAATAGGTGGTAAAACATATATTTTATGAGGGCACAAAAGATTGAGACTACCTTAATGGAAATATGGGGAAAGGATGTAGAAACTGACAAGTTAGGAATAAGAGATAATACAGTACTGGTTACAGAACAACAACTACAAAAAAAAAAGCATGAAAGAATTAGGAATGAAGATTTTATCTTTCTTATTTTATTATATTTTCATTACAATTCAGAGCAGTACACATTCAGATCTGTAGAACTGTCACATTCATTGCACTAACTCAACCATTAATAATGACTCATTCTTTTATTCATTTCCTTATAATTTATAATACAGTCTTTTCAGGAAGATACTTATTTCTTATATTGAAATAAAGATTTCTATACAACTTTGCATTTTTTATTCATCACTTTTATTATGGTAATAACACAGATGGTAATTCAAGAGTGGAAAACAATGGATAAGTTAACCTTCAAGAAATGGTATAACAAAATCTGGGAAGTGTTGATTGATAAAATAATAATTGAAAAATATAATATCATAATACCATAAGAGATGAAGATTTTATTGGCGATATGAAGCATCATGTCAACTAATGTTTATAAATAATGCTAGGATGTTGGCATGGATGTTCTTAAAAACATTTCTACGTATATGGAGCTGTGATAAAATGCAGGTATTTGGGGCAAAAATGAGAATAAATGAGATAATGGATAAGGATGCTGAATTGAGAAAAAAATATTAGGATGAAAGCTGATCAAACAAGGAATGAAGGCAAATATTTCACTAGGCAACACATAGTTGCAGTGCAAGTATAGTATACAGATGGAAAGATGATATGTATAAGAACAGCTGCAATTAGATTTGATAAGCTCTACGGTGACCAAAAAATAATAGTTTGAAGGAATAATAAGTGAAAGAAAGAGGAATAAGGTAATAAGTGGCATAAAAATCGTTATGAAAATGTTATTAAATGAGCTCTTCTAGTGATTGCCCGGGGCGGGGGGGGGGGGGAGGTTACTGATAAGGAAAAAGAATATTTTTAAAAATTAAACATACTTATGTTAAATGCATAACAAACTTTGTAGTATAAGTTGGTATGGAAATAATTTAATATTTTTTCACAGAAAAACAGTAAGTACATTCTCAGAAGTGCAGCTGCTGCCATGTGGCATTGTGTGTCATCATGAATGTGGTTGATATCATTTTATAGGCACAGCATTGCTTACAGGTGCCTGACTGAGGCCTTACAGTCCTGGGCCTGTAAAAAACAGTTCATAAGAAGCAAATTTATAAACTGTAGTTCACCGCATTCTTTGTTGCTTCTCTGCTTTTTGATAGATGCCATGTCTGCTTTTAGATAAAGGATGGTAAGTTAAGGCTTATGTTATTAATACCTAGTATTTATTCAGTACCAGCATAGCATTTGTATATGTACAAAATAGTATGTACAAAATGCATTCAAATATAAGTATAGTGTCTGCTCAGTTTCAACTAGATTGTAGGGGTCTGTGTCAGTAGAATATATTTTCCTTAAACAGAAGTGAGGGTAAATGACTGCTTCTATGTTTGCACAAAACTCAAGTGTACATTCTGCCTGTGTATACAAGGCCATACCTATATTTATACAAATATGAACATTTGAGTTTTCTGTTAACTTTTGATGTGCCCCAGTATAAAAAATAAAAACCTATACAGTATTGGAAACTATTAAAGATTGGTGGGGAAGTGAAAATATTTTCTTCTCTCCTTATTTACAAAATTTTCACCATCTTGTAAGCACATCATGTAAGTCCCTACTGTCATTACATGTCTAGGACAGTAAATTTTATGTGTAGATGTTTATGTTTACTATTTTTATTAAAGTGTTTATACCACATAACTACAAATACTTCAATGTGGTAAACAACATAATAGAATAAACATACAGTCATAAAGATAATTATATATTAAGTACAGAACAGGTATTAAAGGGGAAACCCTACTAAATAATAAAAGCTAGGCTATAATATTATTTAAGGCATTACCAGGAGACGTCCAAAGTTTGAGCCAGATATACATATGGGAGAAGATTGTTTAAGAGCCTGGGGGTCACCACTGAAAAAGCCCTGCCTCTAGTGACTTCATGAATCTCACGAGGTGGATAAACCATTAGGGCTTCTTTAAGATATTTGGGTCCCAAATAACTTTAATATTCATTATCAGAACATTAAATTGGGCCCAGTTTCTCACTCCCTATGTCTCTCTCCTATAAGGTGGCATCAGTCAGAGCAACCATGGCTGTCTCAGTATTGTGGGCAGACCTAAAGCCTGATCAAAATGGGTCTAAATAATACTTTAGATTAGCTCAAAGAAAATAGATAATTTAAGTACAAGGAAAGCGCTATTGAATAAAAAAAGTTGTATGCCACTATTGCATCATTTCAATTTTCAACAAGTAACGTTTACTCAAAGCATTTCAAAAGTTTAAATGAATATAAAGAACATTTAGGCAGCAATGTTGAACAGAATGTTTTTTATTTAATAAATAGTAGCGATAAAAATCTTAAATGAAGATTAAAGCACATTTTTGGAGCCATTTATGCAGAAATCCAGATAATTCAAAAGGGTTCATAAACTTTTTCTTACAACTCTTCAGATTCAGTGAGTTCAAAAATAAAGATGAATTGTCTGAAATATGTCCTCCTATCTTTTTGTAGAAGAAAGGCCAGAGGACTTTAGTCCTTGATGGGCTAATCCCTTGATCCTCCCTTGCATTAATGTCAAAGGATAAAAGGATGTTTATGTGAAGTTACATTCTTATGTATTCCTTCAAGTCTTTTCTGTGTCCCTTGAATAAGACTCCCTGTGAAGCAAGCAAAACATGAAGTTAAGGTGGGCTTGGAATCCTCCAGACTTCCAGAGGACCTCCAAATTCCTAAAGGAAAGCCTTGAGGATTCCATTTTGATAAGGTAGAATATTTTGGCGTATGTGGGGCACTTTATACATCATGAAAACCTTGTGTTCTTGTTCCAACAGCTTCCAGAAACTAGTTTTTTCAGACTCAAAATGCCTGGTGGCAGTCACTCTTATTATTAATGGAAGAAAAAATACTGGAAGAGCTTATTATTAGTTAACATCACCAGGAGTGTCAGCATTAACCCCTTCTGAGTTAGCCTTGCTTTATATTAGAGTGGCCTGGGAAAGAACCAGGAGATTCATCAATAGTGGATACCGTCAAAACCAGATGGAATAGATGGAACATCCAAATTTGAACCCACAGTAACTGAAGTTGAACAAGCATATGAGGAGAGAAATCCCCCCTTTCCTGGTCTAATCTAACTAGTGCTCAAACATGGTAGGGAATGTATGCTGAAGTGAACGACAAAAGCTTTCTCTCAAATACATAAACTCATATTTCAAATTATTTCTGTGAATTTTCTGGTTTAACTTGGTGTTTCTAAGAAGTAGGAACAAGGTATCCTCAGACTCAGAAGAAGAGATTTCCTTCCAAATCAAGCTGAAGGCATTATTATAGTGAAGCGGAAAGGCAGTGTGACGGGACCATAAAGGAATGCCAGGAAAAAGTATCAAAAATAAATGACAGGGGCTCTATAGCACCTCAAAGGGAAGAAGAGAAGAATAACATATCCAACTTAAAAGCTTCTATTTAGTCTTAGGTATCAAATGCTACAGTTGTAGGCATTTCACACAACCTACCAAGCAACAGAGATTATTCTCTATACCTTACTGTTTTTTTCAGAGTATGTATCTCTAGATTTAGGCCTATTAAAATTAGAATTCATGTCCTAATAATACAGATCCTCACTTTTTTTCTTTAAAATTTTAAAGTGGAAGATAAAGCAAGTTTGCCATTCTGTTGTTCTTTAAAACAGTTGAAAGATGGTTCTGGCCCCCATAGGATAATAATATAGTCACTAAAAGAATTAAAAATGGATCTCTTAATTTTTGGATTGTAGCTTAAGTGGGATGGTAACTAATTTAAGAATACATGTTCTTTGAATCTGAAGGTACTGAGGTAAATTTGGGGCATACTTGGGAATACTGCTTTTAACTGCAGTTATGTATGAAACTGAAAATAGTGACAGCACTGCTAACCATGTACATCAAAGCAGTTTTAAGGTGTTTTTCCACTGTCAAAAAGTACCCATTTTTGCACCCATTTAGGACCCATTTGGGTGTGAGCCGGATGATCCCATTTCCAACACGGCACCCATTTGGGACCCGATTGTTTCCACTGCCGTGGGGGAAATCCGGATCTAATGGGTACATTAGCCTTTAATCCGGATTTTCTGTAGATCTACAATGGGGTCTTCTGCCAGAAAATCCAGATTAAAGGGGCCCTGTTTCCACTGGAAACAGGCAATGGGGTCCAAAGGAGGCTAGGGGGAGGGGATGCACCCATTGGGGCCCCCCTAAACCTAGGCTCCAAAGACACTCTGAAGCCACTTCGAATTGACTTCGAATTGAATTCGATGTCTGTGCAAAATAGCTCCAGAGTGCCTCTGAAGTCTGTGCTGATCTTCAGAGTGAACTTCAAAGTGACTCCAAAGTCATTTCGAAGTTCACTCCAAAGATCAGCACAGACTTCAAAGGCACTCCGGAGCTATTTTGCACAGACTTCGAAGTGACTCCGAAGTGATTTCAAAGTGAATTCGAAGACTGCCCCCCCTCCCCCCCAAAACACCTGGGGTAATGGACCGACCCCTTGAGAGTCAATCCGGATTCCCCACATGGGTGCAAAGCTGTTTCCACAGCAGGGGTGTTAGCACCCATTGCTAATGGGTGCTACACCTCCTGTGGAAACACATTGGGTGCTTCCCTTAATCCGGATCTTAACACCCTTAATTTTGGTGGATGAGGATGTCCATGTAGAAGAGAGTTTGAAGTCCCGGCTTGCTTGCTTCCATCAGAGAGACAAATAGGCTCTGTATACACCTAAATTTTAATCCAACTTCAGGCTCCTTTGGCTGTGGCCACACCTAAGGTTTAATCCAGCTTCAGACCACTTTCAGAGTGAAAGAATACACCAGTAAAGTGACCAGTGATTTTATTTCCACGTTATCTATCCCAAAGATGTTTTTTTTTTAGTTATTTAACGCTGAAAGCGAACAGCTTGTCACTTTGCTGACATATTCTCATTCTGAAAGTGGACTGAAGCTGGACTAAACCTTAGATGTAACCACAACCATAACAGAAGCAACTGAGAAAATGAAGTGGTGACGCTAGAAAAAATAAAAATGTCTCTAAGAGGTAAAACAAGTATGTTAAGGAGATGGAATACCTAGGTTTTGAACAAATTATTCCACAGGCCCAGGTTGTGATGGAAAATACAGAAACCTTTTCTGTTATGGTCTTAACTATCACTGCTAGCTGTCGCCACCTCTGATATGTGTGTGAGAGGGAAGGAAAGTGTGATAGGGCATTACTGGAGCCCCCCCTCAAAGGGATAGGGAGGGTGCAAGGCTAAACCTGGAAGTCTCCTTTTCATCTTCCCAGACAAGGTTTTGATCTTCAAAGTCATTTTAGGGCAGTTTTCAGAAATAACTTTGCCCATCCCCCACTGCCCTGATCACGCAGGCGACAGTTTGAATTCTTGACACACATTCTGTTAGTGTTTAACTCACACCATTTAGTTGTCTCAACACTAGGTTTTGCCAGTTCTCTTCATACGGCCAGTGGTTGAACGTTAATTATATAGCTGAATTAAAAAGATAACAGCAACTTCCTGCCTTGCCCATAGCAAAGAAGCTTAAGGTGATTCTGAGTGGGAAAGACAGGGAGAAAAATGTAAAAGGATACTTTTTTGTTGATCCTCAGCCTAAAGTGACTGCCTCCCAGGTTAGTTTTAGCAACAAAGGCAACTCTAGAAATAAAGGAAGGACTTTGAGAAGAAGAATAGATGTGGGTAGTTAAGGAAGTTGTCTATCTCAAGCATAGGTTATTAAGGGAATACTGAAAATGTACTTGCTCTTTCAAAAGTTGCAGTTGGCTATTATTCCAGTACATATGAGATTAGAAAATCAATACAGTACTTGTCTTATTCTTCACCCATCTAGTTGTGAAGGTTGGTTTTAGGCTGTAAAAGAGTGTGAGGAAATGTATGTCTGTGGATTGTAATTTAATGCAAGTTTGATCTGGCATCAATTTTAAACATCTCATCTTCTTAAATTTTAAAATAGGGATACTGAGCGTGGACTGCGGTGTATCAGTTCTGGGTCTTGCAAAACATATGAGAGAAAATGGTGCTAAATCTAGCAAGGAAAGCAAGAGAAGTAATTTGGTAAATGGTCCGCTGAGTGACATCACCACACTTGATAAACTTTTTAAGACAAGGATATACAAATGGTATCTGGAATGGAAATGTTAATCTCGGGTGCTTTCTGGTTACTTTTAACTTTTATTAAAACTCTATCACCACTTCTATTTTTGTTCTCCACCAAGGATCTCAAATTGTGGTCCTTCAGATGTTATTGGACTGTAAGCTTCCATTATACCTTGCCACTGACCAAAGTGACTGGGTCTGTTGAAATGAGAAACATCTGGAGGACTGCAGTTTGAGATTCCTGCTCTACATGCTCAATCAACAGAATTATCGGTGGCTGTGTCCACAGCGGGCCAGTAGACTGTCCTAGCAGCCCTACTGCAACATTTTGTCTATATTGCAGTCAGGATTACTGGGAGGCATCTCTGCCTCTACATTGGATGAGCCATGAGGGCCATTAGATCAGGCTACAGCACAGAAATAATGGCACAGCCTGCACCAGTAGTGGATTGCTTGTAAGGAGTGCACACAGAGTTCCAGGCTTGTATACCAGACCAGCTGTTCCCGTGAAGATGGTACACAAGCCCACTCAACTGTTGCTATGGAACCCAGAGCCATTTTGCTAGGCATCCAAAATCAGCTGTGGAAGTGGGATGCTTCAGGGCACCCAGCTAAAACAGCCACAGCTAGCATTTCAAAAGCAGGGAACTTTCATTCCCAGCATCCAAAATTGGACCTCCTCACATCTGGCAGCAGACATCAAGAGGCAGTCACAGGATCTGGAGGCAGCCTTAATTGAACTGATGTAATTTACCTCCACTGAGCAAATATAAGACAATGCTTAAGTAACTGTGGTGTCTTACTATGATAATTTTGTGTGTGACTACATGTTCAGTGACATTTTTTCCCATTCCTCTGAACCTTCTACATTAACTGATGAAATCAAACATGGTTTGCTTCAGGTGGTTCACCTCTTGTAAACAATAGCTTGCCCCTACACTATTTTTACAGTGTGATTCAGTGGTCTCACATTTCTAATTCTTTCCAGTAATTTATACCTGTAAACTGAGAATTTGAAAAAGAAACAAAGCCATCCAGAGACAATGAGGCCAAATCTTCTGAAAATGAAGGAAATGGCCTTGATGTATCTTGACAGAAGTGGTGGCCTGCAGAAATTTATAGATGACTGCAAAGTATACAATTCTGGTAATTAGTAATTATAAAATTCATTTTACAAGAGATAGAACATTTTCAATTCAATTTAATGTATGAGAAATGGTAATGCTTTTCATTCTTTGCACTTACAGACTCAAAGCAAAGTTATGCCATTTTCCGGTTTCTTGTATTGATTAATCCATCTGATATTACTGAGTTAGATGCTGAGTTTGGAAATTATATTCTCCATGAGCCTGTGAAAGCCACTCAGATTTTTCAGTCAGTAAGGAAATCTCATGTATTTGGTTTGGATTTTTAGAACATTCCTAAATCACAGTTTCCTTACCAAATGAATTGTGACTTCAATTATAGGTATGTTTCGCAACTGTTAAAACGCTGTCACTAATTCAAGAGATGAAAACTGAATCTCAGGTGAGGTTTGTTTCTTTTAATTTTGTTATTTTTGATTTAATCTTTGTTTTAGTTGGTGGCAGGTTTCTTTCAAAACATTCATTAAGAGTCTGCTTTTGAGAAAGTTAGACAAAACATGGTAAAGTGTGCATCCATGTTCATAGCAGCTCTAACGTGTGATCAACATTTCTGTCTTGAGAAAAATTATATACTGACAATATTAGAATCATTTGTACACTGGATAAGGAAGATTACTTCCAGTACTGAGATAATTGTAGAACAAGCACGTGCAAATGGATTTTTCTCCCTTAGATATTTTTTTACAGAAAAAGGATTCCAGTAGTGTCCATAAAGTTCTCACATATAAAAATATGGTTTCCTAAAATAAACCAGATTCTTTAGCAACTGCACCTGCTGTTCTATGGTTGAGAGGAAGCTAATGAGATGTGTGTTAGATGGCCTTAAGCAAAGGACATTATCACCCATCTGCAGTAGAGATCACAGTGCAAGTTCATTGTGTTTTATGGCTATGTGCAAGAAGATATTAAACAAACATTGTCCTCACAGCATAGCAAATTATGACTTATGATTTTTTAACAAAAAAGTGTTGAAACTGCTATCTGGAAATTCGCAGAATGACATTCTTCTCAAAAGGTACATAAACATGTATTATAACTCTGTCTGTTATTCACAGTCCGTATCTTGTCAATTTGTATTTTGCTTTTCTTCTCAGATGAAAATAGTCCTGAAACTAACACACTTACCTTCACTGCCCAGTTATATTCTCAGTCTTCAAAAATTTCATCTTGACTACTCTTCTCACAGATTTTATATGTTGGAGGGCATAGTAGTTGCAATGACAATTGTAACAAAATATACGCAGGGCGCAAAGTTTGTTTGTTGTGAAGAAGCATGTCAATTTTGCAAAGGTATGCCAACCTAAAAATCTGAATCCAAGTTCTATTGTCATTTATGTTATTAACATCAAGAAGTCCAATTTTAGAAATACTGTATAGTATATGGAATCTCATTCAACAACTATAATACGTTTTGCACTTATATTTATGAAGGCATCAGGAACTATAATTCTCCACAGGGAACCACATAACTGTCACTCTGAAATATCATTTTCTGAGATTTATGCCATATTTTGGCAATAGGAGAGAACAGAGGAAGAAATAAGGACATAACATTTCTGTTTTTCTCACTTCCAGTTAAGTGAAATTTTAAAGGTATATTGGCAAGTTGAAGATGTAATTTTGTGAGCTGCCTTACAAATATCTTTCAAAGAGATAACATTTCCCTTATAATTTATAGGTCTCTGACAAAGGAAATCTTAATTTAAAAACCTTAAGATCATAAATGTTGCATGTCAATATACTATACTTACTTTACACAAGAACCCAGATGTTTTCTAATTAATTGTGAACAGTTCTGCCCTGCTTGTGAAACCTAGGCAGAGTTCTAACGCATCCCAGAGAAATGGTATGTCATTTAGGGTGTTTTCCACTGTCAAAAAGTACCCATTTTTGCACCCATTTAGGACCCATTTGGGTGTGAGACGGATGATCCCATTTCCACCACGGCACCCATTTGAGACCCGATTGTTTCCACTACCATGGGGGAAATCCGGATCTAATGAGTACATTTTGGCCTTTAACCCAGATTTTCTGTAGACCCCATTAATGGGGTCTACAATGGGGTCTTCTGCCAGAAAATCCAGATTAAAGGGACCCTGTTTCCACTGGAAACAGGCAATGGGGTCCAAAGGAGGCTAGGGGGAGGGGATGCACCCATTGAGGGGGGGCTAAACCTAGGCTCCAAAGTCACTTCGAAGCCACTTCGAAGTAATTTCAAAGTCATTTTGAAGTCTGTGCAAAATAGCTCCAGAGTGCCTCTGAAGTCTGTGCTGATCTTTGGAGTGAACTTCGGACTGAACTTCAAAGTGACTTCAGCACAGACTTCAAAGGCACTCCGGAGCTATTTTGCACAGACTTCCAAGTGACTCCGAAGTGACTTCGAAGTGACTTCGAAGTGAATTTGAAGACTGCCCCCCCCCCGCCCCCCAAAACACCTGGGGTAATGGACCGACCCCTTGTGGTTCGATCCAGATTCCCCACATGGATGCACAGCTGTTTCCACAGCAGGGGTGTTAGCTAATGGGTGCTACACCTCCCATGGAAACACATTGGGTGCTTCCCTTAATCCGGTTCTAAGGGCTGCAGTGGAAAAACACCCTTAGTGTGCACCAAAGACAAAATAGAGCAATGCCAAATAATATGGTAGTTCCGTAGGATCAAGGACAACCTGTACAGTCAGTACACTATTCTCTTTGAGTCTGCTGTGATTATAAATGTCTTCTTGGTAACTAGAGAAAGAGAATTTGCAATAATTGTTAATCTTGTCCCACTTCATTTTAATCCCTGCAGCCAAGCTATATGTTGTTGGCCTGATTTTTTTTTTTAAAAAAAAATCTCTCACATAGTAAAGGGTCCAAACTACAGTATTGGAGGGGGAAGCCGCCAACTATTCAGAATACAAATTAAACATAGTACTTCAGACTATGTCTAATGGGTTAATGTTCCCAATTCCCAATGGGTTAATGTTCCCAATTGCCAGGCAGAGCAAAGTCTGGAACTAAATTATTGTTTCAGCACAGATTCTATGAGATAGGCAATTCTGGCCTCCTGGAGACACCAGACTACTGCATGGCTTCAGAAGAGAATCGTATTATTTTCAGCACTTATTGTAAATGAATGTATAGAATGGCAATATCTTGTTTAGGTAGATGGGTTGTCCACCGATTGTCAGTTCATAATGCTGAGCAACCTAAAGTGAGGAATAGTTAGCATTTTATGAATGTTTAGGCATTTGAGCAAGCTATTTCAAATTGGGGAACATTTGTCATGTGTGTTTTAGAGTTTCAGTTCATTAGAGTACATACACCTGGAGCTACAGAATCAGCAACAGTGAGGAATGATTTTGCATGCAGTTTCTGTTCTTCACCACTCCAAGAAGATATGAAATACCGAGTTCTTGGTGGTAAAAATTATGTTCTTATTAAACTCAGATCATTTAATTTCAATGGCTGTGCATTTGTTTTAAGAAGAGAAATGCTACTAAGAAAAAAGAGTACAGAAGTTCCACGCACTTCTCATCTGAGGCGATAAACCTCTCTTCCTCAGCTTCACTAGCCTCTATGAGGTTTTATTTATTTAGAGCAGTGGTTCTCAACCTGGGGGTCGGGACCCCTTTGGGGGTTGAATTACCCTTTCAGAGGGGTCGTTACGAGTCTCCCGCTGCCCTTTCTGATTTCCCATAGTTCACTGATGTTTCATAATATGATAATGCCTCAAATTATGTAATATAATTTCTTGCAATATTATAGATTACAAAATGTTATATTATGCCCATTTCCTTATGTGGAAATAAATAAAGATCATATCATCAATCCTAAACTAAAAATTCTAAAACCCAGTTTAAGATGGGCTTCTCACTTTCATTCTAGTAACAGAAATCATATTCTTCGTTCTCTTCAGTGAGCCTCCTCTTGGCATCCAGGTACTGTACTTTGAGCCTTCTCGTACTTAATGCTCAGCACTATCTTCTTCCTGTTCAGCTGCACCCAGTTTCTCAAACATGAGGATCAGTGGTTGCAGCCTGACTGCAGGAAGATGGCAGCAGGCATCAAGTGTCCACAGGCTCAAAGCACTATGCCTGCCTACCAAGGCCACATGTGCTGAGAACATGGTACCCATCACCAGGAATCACAGAACACCTACCTGCAAGGAGTTGCTCAGCCCTGTGCACAGTGTGAACAAGGGGGCATCCATCTGAAGCACTGCTCTGCCACCTCAGTTGCTTCCATTCATGATCATCTGGTTCAGGAAAGGAAGGATTATTAATAGGATCATCAAGATCTTGTTCACTTCAATAAATATTTTGAGTGCTTGAAAAAAGAAAACTGCAGCAGTATCCAACGGCTGCCACCTCCTACTTCCCCTCAGTGCGGTCCTTAAAAGATATGGTTTCTCAAACCTATGGAGACCCCAAAACCTGCAGACAAGGCTAAAGGTGCATCACAAGGGGCAGCTAACACCTCATTTGTATGACCAACTGTAAAAAGGAAGGTGGACTTTAGGCACCTTTTCAGAAGACCCAGGTTGCAATCTGCACACCATATCAAATACCGGACACAAAAAATTGTGTATTCAGTGGTCTTCAAACCACTCCTTCTGCAGTACAGAATACTGGCCCTGAAACTCAGGACAGCTTTGATTTTTTTTCTGTGAATGTGTAGTCGCCACTCTGAAAACCCAAATCCTTCCCTACTGCTTTTACAACACGTAGAAACACTCTTCATAGCTGCATCAGTAAAGGGCCTGAAGAAAGAATATAGGACTTTTAAAAATTATGAGATTGTTTTTGAATGGCTGTGCAATGGGACTTTATTACTTTGTTTGTACCTAACTTTTAATCCGGTTTCAGTTCACTTTCAGAGTGAGAAAACACAACAGCAAAGTGACAAGCCATTTTCTTTCACCATTATCTAATTCAGACAGGGACCTTTGGGTACAGGGCGGGATAGAAATTCAAATAATAAAATAAATAAAATCCACATTGAGGCTGCAGTCCCACATTAGGTTTTAGTAGGATGGAGGATGTTGTAAGTGCTCAGACTACATTTCAGGTTTTTCAGAAGACCTTCCTGATAGGAATGGACTATCCTGTAATAATTCCAGGACTGAGTCCATTTCAGCCCTAAATGGACCAAGGACCAGGCCTACCATATTGCTGCCATGCTGATTCCAGTTCCCCTGTCTTGTAAAAGGTAAGCTTCAATGTGGTGGCAGGGGTCTCCCTGCCTTCCTGCAATGCTTCCCATTGTAATGAGTCACCCACTGCCTCCTCACTTCCCCACAACCCCCTCATCATGTTGAAGCTTACCTTTTACCATAAACATTTAGCAGGGGGCAGCATGGTAGATGTGTCCAAGCTGTTCCAGGTTGAAAACTCCCTGATTTCCCTGTCCATCCCTGAGACAGACTAAGACTAGGATGTAACTACAGCCTGGGTTAGATATTGTAGAAAGAAAGTGATCTAAACACTCTGAACTTTGGGGTGAACCCTGTCTTTATAGAAAAGCAGCAATAATGGGCAGAATCGCCAATGTAACTTTGTCCCATGCTAGCATGTGAGCACAACATGGTGTTATTGTAAAATAATGTGAACAGCAAAGAACGTATATATGTATGTTTATGTATTTATGCAAACATAAACTAGATCGTCAATACTCTTTAAGCATAGTACTCTGTAATAATGTAAATCTTTCTTTTTTCCTTTTAAGAAAAGCAGATGATTGAGATAATTGATTCTAAAGCAATTAGTGTTTTTCAAGGATTTTCCCACAGTAAAATGCATTTCAGATTTCAGTCTTTCACAGTTTTTCTAAGAGGTAAGTTTTTATATCCCTAACAGCTAATTATAGATGGTAAATTTCTCTGAACTAAATGTTAACAGCTATATATTTGAAGAGAATTCCATATACTTAAAAATAAATTCCATATATTTTTAGCAAAGATGCATAAATTAAAATAAAATTGTTTTCTTCCCAATAAATATTGTCTGGGCAACGCCAGCACTATTGTGTAATTGTTGGAATTTAACTTCCTGTTTTCAGTTTCCTGTTATAAAATTGTTCTGCAGTAGCTTGGTTTTGTAATATCCTCCCTTAGTCTAGCTGCTTCCCCAATTCTCTTGTGATCTCTATTATTTCTGGTTTTCATCATTCACTACACTGAACAAAGGTTTTCACAAAGGAATGACATAAGAACATGAGGAGCCCTGCTGGATCAGGCCACAGCCCATCTAGTCCAGCATCCTGTCGCACACAGTGGCCCGCCAATTGCCCATGGGCATCTCAGGCAGAGAGACAAGGGCAAACCTTCTTCTGCTCTCAAATCCCAGCAAATGGCCCTATAGGCATCCATTCTAGTTGCCATTGAGACATCTGTCATTCATAAATTTGTCTAATCCTTCCTTAAAGCCATCCAGGCTGGTTGCTGTTACCACCTCTTCTGGCAGCAAATTCCATAGACTGATGACCCTCTGAGTGAAGAAATATTCCCCCTTGTCTGATCTGACTCTCCCACCCATCAGTTTCATAGTGCCCCTTATTTCTGTTTCATTTTTCAACATTTGGAAGACTTGTTTCTGCACTTGTGAGAAGCCTGATTTTTGTGTATCACTAAATAGCCTAGATTTGCTTTGTATGAAACACTTTCAAAAAGTGTTATTTTACTTGTCTAGGTGTCTTTTTTTAGACTGATGATCCTTTTGTTTATGGCTATAACTGCATTTTCCTCCTTTGGAGTGGTTTAACTATTCCATTCCAGCCTGTCCTGGTCCAAGCATATGAACCTCACATTCAGAGGGCAGGCAGGGCACCATGACCTGATCACACTCTCTCCTTCATTTGGCTGGCTGTGGTCATTTAGCTGCTGGTGTGCTAGAGTGAGGGGTATGTTTGCACAGCCAACTGTCAGAGGACCAAGATATCATCCGTACCATGCAGGCACAGGCAACAGCTGTAAATGACCTCTCTGCATGGTGCAGATGTGAGGGATATATGTCTGAATGCAGGTTAGATTGTTCTGTCAATCATCTCTACAATAAAAATGAACATAAATGAACCAGGACATAGAGGGTTAACGCTCCTGTATTCTACTGGGCCAACCATTACCATGGAGCTATAAAGCTCCACCCATCAGTGCCAGCTGTCAGTTATTTGTGAGATGCTCCTCTGATCTGTCTATGAAGCAGTAAGTGCCTAAAACAGACAAGAGGAAAAAGAACAACAAAGACAACCCCAACCCTAGGGTGGGACCCGGTTTATAGAGTCCCTCAAGAATGAACATTCCCGTAAGTACAACTGTTCATTATCTGAGGGCCTCCAATAAACCAGGACATAGAGAGACGTACCCACGCTTCCAAAACTAGGGCAGGAATTATATATCACCCACCAACTCACCGTGCCAAAAGAAAACCTACCATTCCAGGCACAACTTGTTGCAGAACCCTCCTGCCGAAGGCTGCCTGTGCGGCCTGGAACACATCCAGCTTGTAATGTTTCGTAAAAGTTGATGGTGACTTCCATGCTGCTGCCTTGCATATTTCTGCCACACTCGCATTCCTCCAGAACACTGCAGTAGCCACTGCTGATCTTGTAAAATGCGCTTGAATTTTACCAGGTAGTGGTTTATTCTTTGCTTTGTAAGTTAGAGCCACACACACACGAATCCATGCCAAAAGCACCTGTGGTAATGCCTTCTGGCCCAGTGTGGGTGGATGAAAACTTACAAACATGTCTGTTTGGTTCTTTCAGTGTAAGCCTTCAGAGCTCTTCTAACGTCTACCTTACGCCAATGCCTCTCATATGGGTGACTGGGCTTGGGGCAGAATGAAGGTAAATGAACTTCCAAGATCGATGAAACAATGAATCCACCTTTGGCTTGAAATCTGGTTCCAGCCACAGTATCCAAAGAAGCAAAAAAAATCTCCTTTATTGATACCATTTCTTATTATATAGGGACATTCCATTTTGAACTTTTGAATATTCAAAAATTTGTTATCAAATTTTAAATTCAAAACCGCCCTCCAAGAATCAACTTTTTTGGGCACCACAAAAAGAACAGAATAAACTCCTTGACCCTGCGCACCATCCGGAACTAATTCTATCGCACCTATATCAAGCAAATGTCTAACTTCCTGTAACAATCCAACTCTCTTCCTAGTATCTTTAGATAACGGGGAAATCAAAAACTTTTGCGGGGCACACTTAGAAAATCTAAAACATAACCTTCTGCAACTACCTTTAAAACCCATGAATCTGAAAAATGTAATTGCCATGTCTCTGCAAACTCTAGCAGACGACCCCCAATCATTTTACTCCCACTATCAATTTGATTGAGCATTGGGTTTGTTTGCATGTTTAACACGAGGCTTTGGAGGCTGGTATCTGTACTGCTGTTGTTTCCAGCCTCCTCTTTGCTTATCCCTAGCTCTAAAGCCTTGTTGCTGTTGTTGAAATGTTTGCTGTCCCTGAAAGAGTCGAAAAAAGTTTCGCCTAGGAGGCCTGAAACCTTTACCTCTGCCCCTGCCTACATTCGTTGACACCTGGGCAGTAGGCAACACAATTTTTTGTTTCAACCAAAATATTTTTTAAGTTATCCTCACCGAACAGGTGAATCCCTTTGTAAGGATATGACATCATCTGAACTTTTGAACTCAGATCAGTCTCCCAATGTCTGAGCCACAGAACCCTTCTAGCTGCTATCATGCTGCCCATCGCTCTTCCTGACAACTGCAGAGCATCTAAAGTTACGTCCGCACAAAAGGCCAAAGTGCGACACATCTGCCAGTACAAGTCTTGAGTGATCTGACAATGCTTCATCTGCCCCCAGATCCTCCAACCATTTCAGCCCCGTTCTAGCCATAAGCAAGGCTGAAGAACAAACCCTGGCCTACAGCAAATTCACCTCATAAGAACGTTTAAGCATCCCTTCGATTTTCCTCTCCAGAGAATGTTTCAGAACTGGTTCTGACTGGGGCAACAAGTTCCTAGGCATCAGGGATGTCAAAGGGGCGTTCACAGTGGGCACAGACCAAATTGATGGTCCCAACTCCCTTGCTGTGCATAACTGCCTTGACCATAATGGTAGTTTCTTGGAGTAGCTTTTCCCATTCAGCCAAAATTATATTGATGAATGAAACCAGCACCAGAAGCACCTTATTTTGAAAGGCTCGCCCAGCATCAGGCCTTGAGCCTCTGCTGCTAACGAAGATGGATCTTCTGGCAGGGCAGTAATGTTAAGTAACTGAATAACTACATCTATCATTGGTTGTAACTCATCCAATAACAAAACATGGTGTCTTTTGATTTGGCACAAACTGATAAGACAAATCTAATTCTCCCTTATCTGAGGATTGATAACCACAACCATCATCTTCAAGTTCTCCTTCCTCATAGGAGTCTAAATCACTTCAGGGATGAAACCCTAGTTGACACTTAAAAGTCACCCAGAGGAGCAATGAACAAATAACTGACAGCTGGCGCTGATGGGTGGAGCTTTATAGCTCCATGGTAACAGTTGTCCAGAGGAACGCAGGAGTGTTAACCCTCTATGTCCCAGTTTATTGGAGGCTCTCCCAGAATACCCTGTGAAGCTCAAAATGCAAGTATCTGTATACTTGTTATTTTCCCATTTCTTTAAGGGAGAAAGGAATATTTTTCATTGATAATTACAGTATGTATAATCTGAAACAATATCTAAACAGTTTAATGTCAGTTTTGTTGGAGTCAGTTGCATAGTTGTTTCTGTGATGGCTCATAGGCACTGAAACTTCAGGAGCTTCGTGCCACCACCTAATTAATATGCCTTTTTGCAGCCTTGATAGCTCAGATGATTTGAACTTTTTTAAAAAATCTCATTTTCAAATTTGTTTTACTATTTCAAACATTAGGCTTAAGTTGTTCCTGCTAAAATCATTAGACACCACAAACTTGTAAAACGTGTGTGTATATAAAAGAATGCATTAAACAAGAAATAAATAAATGCCTCATGCCTCTTACTTCTAGATGAACTAGTCAATAAAGTGAAACTAGGAAATAGCTATAAAGTTATAGGAATTCCTGTCTGTATGGAAAGTTGCTCACAAATCACACCTTGCATGGAAGCCAACAGTGTACAGCCCTCTGATCTCGAAGGTAAATGAAGAGGATAACTGAATTGTATGTGGTTATCATAATTTTCTGAATAAAATAGTTACAGGTTTTTGCAAAAATAAGTATGTGTGCACTTGTATGTGTACATGTGTGATACATACGCATGCATACCTTTGAAAGTGCTTTCTTCATGATTAAAAACTCAACCTGCTGCTTATATAACCTCAGCAAATATTGTGAAAAATGTAAACTGTTTTTATATTTTTGTCTTTCATATTGTGCCTTTAGTAAGGTTTGATTTTTTTAGAAAAGCTGTATAAAACAATTTACATTCTAGAGATCCTCTGTTCAGTGAATTCACATAATTTCTTCCTAGTGAAATCATAGTCAGAGAGTGCCCTCTACCTATAAGTTTGTGATCTAACAACATTGAAACAGTTTCTCATATTATAATACAGTATAACAACAGTGTTGAGTTTTTTAAACTAAGAATTTATGGATTGCTTTTCTTCGTTGTGGCTGCTTTGCATCTGGATTTGTTGTAAACTAAACCCACCCACCCACACATACAGGGGGTAGCTCATAGTAGTCTGGATTTAAAAAAAAACCTTGAAATATTGGAGCTTAAGGGAGATGATTCAGTGTGAACGGAAACCACACAGATAAATTAAGCAATTGTTTTATATTTGTATTGTTTTCAAACAAAATATTACTTGCATTCAGAGCCTTAGTGCTGTCTGCAAGGGATCTCCAGGGGCAGATTATTTTTGACCAGTTAGGGGGAATATGTTGGCAAATATGCTTACCAGGTCTTTAGTAAAAAATTCAGCCATTCTGTATGCTGTTCATGGTTATTGCAGATGCCCTCCTCAACCCTCTCGTTGCTCATTCTTAAATCCATGAATTCCTTAGGCCAGCTCCAGACATTATCAAATATTATACTAACAAGTGATATTCTGGAGAAAAACCTCTCCTGAATACTCACTTGTTAGTTAGGCAGCATGGGGCTGCTGCCATCTGTGCACAGTAGATTGACACACACGTAAAATATCCAGAGGTGCACGACTATCACCACTGTGTATGTGTGGCCATCTTTTTTTGCCCCAACACATGCAAAATAGCCACAGCCTGATATGTTACAGCACTACTTCAGAGAAAGGCTCCAGTCAAGTCAGGTTTTCATAAAATAGCTATAATGGGTTTTCATCCCAATAGTGGGGTTTCGTGGGGCTGCCACGGTTTTGCTTCTGTCTAGGACTCAAGAGTGTGGCCCAATGATCAAACCAAACCAAATAAATGTTAGACAAGGAAGAGAACAGAGATTCTGCCTATAGACACAACTTTGAGATACTGTGTATGTATGATGACTTCTTGGCTCTACTTGCCTCTGTAGACAACACAAATGAAGAGCATACAATGTACTTCCCTCTTCAGCAAGGTACTTAGCTACTGGCAAGTGGAGCCAAGAAGTCAGCAGTGGGAACATGGATAGCTCTTGGTTGGTAGTGTAGCGTTTGGACAAATCACATTCCCTCTGTAATCACACTCCCACTGACCTGTTCTTTATTAATACCATAACAATCCATTTAATCAAAATAGTTAAAGCATTTATAGTTCAATTATGACTGTAATTTACTGTACACATAAGATGGATGACCAGACCCTAAGTCAATATTTAAAAATATGAACTTTAAAATATTGCATTTTAAGTATGTTTATTGGAATTAATCACAAATGAAGCTTGTGAAACTAAAATATGTAGATATGTTGTTTTTATATTTATTATTATTAGGCCCTTCCAGTATCAATAAAAATTTTAAGCATCTGCTTTCTTTGACATCAAGTTCATATTGGAGATTCACAGCTCTTCTGGCCAATAATTTTGCTTCAGAAATTATTCCACCAGGCACTTACAACACACTCAAACTGGCTATACTTTTGAGTTTAGTACTAGCAAGTGATAAAGATGATACAATATCAGATTATCTGGATCTCTTGGTATTGACAAATGATTCTCTAATACTAGACAGGTAGGATCTTAACCCACTTCTCTGCCTTTAAAGCTTTAACACTATGGAAATAGCTGCATTATTTCTATACATTTACCTTCTGGTGCAAATTACTAAGCTGTTAAATTCCTTATTTTTTATCAATGTTACCTATAAAACAATTGTGTGTTTCTTTATTCCAAGGACAGATGAACAGTGATTTCAGTTTCTTTCAGTGCCTTGCGCATTCATTACTGAGTTATCTATTTTCCACATCATTTAGACTTATGAATTACAGCATTTGCCTTGTGCCCCGGGGCATCCGCAACATTCCATTTGCTGAAATTTTTCCTGCTGTGGCCAAGGACAAACATGGAACTGGAACTGCTAATATTCAGGCTGGAAGTGCCCTGCTTGCCAAAGGTGGAGTATGTTTCACTGGAGAACTGTCATCTTATAAAAAGGAAAAGCTTGAACAGTTACAGTCAGGTAATCCCATAGAAAATCATATATACTTCTCAAGCCAGGATCACGTTTGAACAATGTTGTTTCAGTTAGGGCACTAGCTTCTGGCTGGTGTAGTATGAATGCTTGGAGTCTTGGATTTGGTGAAGCTGGACCCCACCCAGTATAAAATGTTTGTTGTTTGTTTTTCTGATATGTAGGCACCTGGCGGCTTGGCTTGTTAGCAGTTGCTTTGTTTGATTATTGGGCTTTAATTGCCTTCACTTCTGTTTTCTATGATTGTGGCATGTGCTACCCTTCAGCGCCAGCAGGAGCTGCAAGGGATAACCCACTCAGTACAATTTCAGAGGGGAATTCAAGAATGAACATTCACATAAGAACCAATTCTTCACTTTTTACAAGTAATGTAAAACAAGTTTCCAGACTGAGATTAGAAAAAGAAAATAATATTTGCATATCCATATTTTAACACAAGCTAAACATAGTACACAAACTACTGCAATCCTAATCTAAAAATGTGACTTTCAGGAATTTAAAAATAGAGTTGGTACTGCAAAATTATTACTGTGGTTTTTTAAAAGAATAAGGTATTACCATTTGTCATTATTTAAAGCACTGCTTATATTGAAATCCTCAAATGTAAGATTTGAAATACTTTTTTCTCTCTGTTTTTTGTTAAGTACTTGAAGGAAGAACTACTACTATTTTTATCCCCGGGAAAAAATATGGAGAAGATACTGATCAACAAGTTAATCTTCCAATTCACACCAATTTTTGGTCATTTATTGATATGGATTTTTCATCTAAAAAGCACATTCAAAAGGATACCTTAATTGGCCAGATGGTAAGTCATATGTTGGCTATAATATTTGATTTTTAGTTAATACTGTGTTGAAAAATAGCCTTCAGAGGAAAATACCACTTTTCAAAATAGCCTTTTTAATAATCTGCCAACCCATCCACTCTTGGAGTCTGGGATAAATAACAAACCTCTGGGTGCTTCTTTGGTTGTACATGTTACTTTATTTATATTCTGCCTTTTCCCCAAAGGGACTCAAAGCAACATACAAAAAATTAACAAGCCAATACAATATATAACATTCAAACAACCATTGTTATATAAAATCCAAATAGGGAATCTAAAATATATAAAACAAGCTATATAACATATATAAAAACATATACAACAAGCTATTGGGGTATTGGATAACTTCATTTAAAATATAAGAAGGCCAACCTATTGAATTAAGGTTAAGATTGGAAAGCCTCCTGGAATAAAAAGTTTTTAATTGTTTACCAAAGGATGCCAGAGATGGGGCTAGCCTAACTTCCCTGGGGAGCGAACTGTTGTCCTTGGTTGTACTGGACTTTGCAATACTGCCATAAGACTAACTAGAACCACTGTGAATGTAGTCTATGTTCCCTTAGTCAGTATCAAATAGTTTTATGGCTATTGTTTTGAAACAATAGGAAGTTCTACTCTAACATACTACTTTTGTTTTTATACTGTCTAGGATTTAAGCTTGATTTCCACTAACATTGTAGATGCTTTTGGCCTTTTGATGCATTGCAGTGACTCATCATTCTGCAGACCAATTCTTCCCGTAATGAATCTCATTTTTAATAAGGCTATTCATCCAGAAGAGCCTGTTTATGCCATTTCTCAGCAGTTTAAAACACAAGATTATGAGGAGGTAACTAGTAAGGGATTATTACTAGTAAATCTTTATAAAATCTTTTCTTAAAAAATAACAATTGACATAGTTCACAATTTCTTGCTTTTAGTTCCTTGCCTTCTCCAAAAATGTGTATGTGGAACTCTCTTCTGAAGCAGAATGTCTGATTCACAGATACTACCTAGCAAGTCGCAGAGTAAGAACACATCCTGTTCAAGGATCGAATCTCTCAGCAAGCGCATTGAAAACATTGTAGGTTTTCGTTTTCATGTACCTAAAACAATCTTTAAAATTACAGGCCCAGGCCACTATCACCAGCTATGTTATCATTGGAAGAATTATCACTTGATCTGCTCCCAGCCCTTCACATTTCCCTGAGTTTTCTGGAGGGGATTACAAAGTTTCCCAGCAAGCTATAATAATGCCTGCACCTATTTCTGGGAAAGGTTAGGGTCACATCTGAAGCCTTCACAAAATCAGCCAAGAGAACTTGTAGTCTTCCAGAAGATCCAAGCAAGCATGAAGAGCTGGGAGGAGAGCTGGGAGGAGAATTCTATGCTGGGAAAACCACGAGCATGAGGAGAGGGGATGCTATGAACACGAGGGGGAAAGCAGATCACAAACTGGAAGAATCAGTTTATTGTAAACTTCCCAAGATTTGGCTAACAATAAGATTGTATCCTGGACTTCAATCGGAATTTGGTTCAATAACATCCAATGTTTATTTATTTATTTGTTTACATTTTTATCCTGCCCCATACCCAAAGGTCTCTGGGTGGGTAACAACAGATTAACCAGCAGATTAAAAAACAAAATACAAATTAAAAACACTTTAAAAATTCAGCAAATTTAAAACAGTATGCTCCATATCACATTCATAGTGACTGTAACTTGGGGGGGGGGGAATATAGTCACCTTAGCCAAAGGCCAGGGTAAAGAGGTGCGTCTTTACTGCCTTCCTAAATATAAATAAGGAAGGGACGTGATGAACCTCGAGTGGGAGACCATTCAATAATCTGGGGACCACTACGGAGAAGGCCCTCTCCCAGGTGCCCACTCGCCTAGCTGCTGAAGGCGGTGGGATGACCAGGAGGGCCTCCCCTCCAGATCTTAAGACACGGGCTGTTCGATATGGAAGAAGGTGTTCCTTTAGATAATTGGGCCCAAGTCATTTAGGGCTTTGTAAGTCAGAGTTAACACCTTGAATTGGGCCCGGTAGTGAATTGGCAGCCAGTGCAATTCTTTTAGAATCGGCATAATATGTGTCCGGCCCGCTGTTCCAGTCAGCACTCTGGCAGCTCCATTTTGCACTTGCTGCAACTTCCGAACTGTCTTCAAGGGCAGCCCCAGGTAGAATGCATTACAATAGTCCAGTCTAGAGGTTATCAGAGCATGGTTAACTGTGACCAAGTTGTCTCTATCCAGAAAAGGCTTCAGTTGGTGTACCAGCCGTAGGTGGGAGTAGGCACTCCTGGCCACGGCCTCCACTTGAGCTTCAAGTTTTAGCGCAGAATCCAGGAGTACCCCCAAATTACGCACCTGTCCCTTCCAGGGCATTCCAACCCCATCAAGGACAGGGTATCTCCCAACTACACAGACCCGAGACCCTGTGACACACAGCACCTGTCTTGTCTGGATATAGTTTCAATTTATTGGCCCTCATCCAGCCCATTACTGCCTCCAGACACCTGTCAAGCACTTCAACTGCCTCTCATGGTTCAGATGGCAGAGAAATAGAGCTGGGTACATCTGCATATTGATGACACCTCACTCCAAATCTTCTGATCACCTGTCCCAACGGCTTCATATAGGTGTTAAATAGCATGGGAGGTAAGATTGACACCTGAGGTGTCGACTAACCTGTTCTAGAATTGGGTTTAGTACATGCCTACACTTTATCCTTGCAACAACCCTAGCAAGGTAGGGTAGGCAACAAGCGGCCCAAGTCAAGCATTCTGCCCACTACACCACACTGTTCTCAAAGGCAGCTTCTGCATACTCTTAAGGACTTATCCTATCTGCTTGCACAGTCTGCAGTGTCTAGTGCTACAGCAGGATAGTTTAGGCAATGACTGGTCCAGATATGGCCTCCCCGGCACTGCTCTGTCTGCACAACACCAGAATAAGACTACTGTCATTCTGAGAGATGTCACTTTCCTTGGACATATCACTGAATTACTTATATGCTCTTTGATTTGCAGAACTATTAGTTAACTTCCTTTTCAATCAAAACAACTGCTTACCTGTTTAGTATAGCAGATGTAAAACTATTAAATTTCTGTATTTGTATTTTAGGACCTCACTGTCTAAAGCACATGCCAAACTGAATTTAAGAACAGAAGTGCTTGAAGAAGATGTTTTGGTTGCTGTCTTATTATTTGAGTCATCTCTAACATTAAAGTATGGTAAGGAAGTCCTTTGGAAAAAAATTAGATATTTTAAATATTTTGGATCACTTAGCAGTCACAAAAAACAAACTGCTTTTATGACGCTTTTAAGGTTGGGTTCCACAGATGTCACATATTAGTCCATGATTCCAAAGTTTCTATTTGTGATCCTTAAGATCTCATTTTCCTGGCTGTGATTTTCTATTCCTTCCTTACCATTTTCTTCACCCAGAAACCAGTCTTTATAAGCATCAAAATTCTTTATTTTGTAAGATCACCTCCAAATCTTAATCCCGTTCTTTGCTCTTAAGGGTACACATACTAAATTACGATTAAACTGAATTACTACAGCTACATAAAAAGTCAGTATGAGGCCAAACTGTTGCTGTAATGGGACCAATTATTTAGTGTGCGGGATTTTCAAGTTATAACTGTTTTTCTCCTTTGCTTTTCATAGGTGCTTCAGTGTTCTGTGTGGCCCCAAATGCTCTCTTTCCATTTGAACTCAATGGTGAAAATTCTTTGAAAGAAAGGGATGCCTACTTGATCCAATGTCATCAACAACTGATACAGTTCATTAGTACATATGGACCTGTAACGCATGTTCTTAGTAATGAAGATTAGCATTTATTTCAAAAATAAAAACTATTTATAGAATTTCTATACTTTGTATAATGCCTTTAATTTTAGATTCTGCTCTGTTCAGGTACCTGATTGTACAGGGACAAGTGCAGCCCCTATCCAAGTAACGACCGGATGTAATTCTTCTCCTCACATAGCAGCCTCAGCCTGAAACTACCTTTTCTCCTCAGTCTATTCCTGAAACAAGTCCTTCCACTGGCAACTAATGCAATTACCACGGGGAATATTTAAACTTCACCAGGCAGCCTAAAGGTTTAATTGCTGCCTATGCCTATTCATATAAGTTCACTGAATTTGTCTGCAAAAACTATGCACACTATTAAGCAATACAACTAGAAGTGCTGAGGTTGTGATGCTCTAAAATACAATAATTTTGAATACAGCTTTTCAAATCTGGCATTGCAGTCAACTATGTTCTTGTATTAATAGTTTTAATATTTACTGAAGTTATAAATGCTGAAAGCATTTAGATCCAACAATTACATTCAGTACATAATAACAGATGTACAGAACTTCATCAAAGACCATAGTAAAAATCACACACAAAGAAATGGAAACGTGAAAATATGTAGAAGAAATGGAAACACTAAAATATACAGTGAGAATTCACAGAGGCGCTTTTTCAATATTATATATTATGCAAATTTTTTTCATGACACATACAGTTTTTTGTAAGGTAACCTTAAAAAAAGTCCTTACGCTCAGGTTGATCGACAAAAGAACACAAAGAAGGCATTCTGGCAAGCTCCAAATGTTGGGTTTTATTGCTTCTTCTGCATCACAAATCATCACCTTCTCTGGCTTCTTCACGTTCCCAGCATTCACAGCCAGGACAGTTACTCCTTTTAGCACATGTCTGTTTCCACCTCTCCATGTCCCTGAAAGGCAAGTGAATTCCATGATCTGTATGTCTTTGCCACTCCCAGGCAGCAAATTACCTCCTCCTAGAGTTATTTCTTGGTAGATTTTGCCAGTGCCTAATTCTTGGTAAGAAGGTTTTATTTTATTTAATGACGTACTCTACAAAATTCTGTCTAAGTTGTACAATACTGTCTGGATGTTGCACAGAAGTTATCAATGGAGTGGAAGATAAATCTTCTTTAAGCTTCTCTTTTTTTGGGGTGGGGGGAGAGCCTTACATTTTGCACCAGCCGTTCTGCTACTAGGATTTGTATACCTTTTTGATGTCCTCCTGTTGTAGTTATCTATATTGTTTGCTAAGTGGTCCTTCTACTCTTTCACTTTGTGACACTGAGAACAAGACTTCTCTTGCCTGTCCGTATGGTTTTTCTTGGTAAAAAAACATGCACTAATTAACAGAGTTAACTGTCATTATGTTCATTTTAAATAAGATATTTTATTGTTGATTTTATAAAAGAATGCTTTAATTAATAGCATAACTCCTCAGATGTAAACAGTTCCAATTATATGTACTAATTTTCACAAGATAACAGGGTTCAATTTATCTCCCACTTGCAGACACTGTTATTTTAATATATGCTTTTATCTCTTTTTGTTTATTTTTTAAAAAATATGGAATGCTTCACGAATCTGGGTGTCATCCTTGCGCAGGAGCCATGCTAATCTTCTCTGTATTTGTAAGCGAACATTTATCTGTTTTAATATATTTGGTTTTAAATGTTACCTGCCCTGAGACCTCCGGGTATGGATGGAATTCTCTCTCTCTCTCTCTCTCACTCACACAAAATGGCAAAAGCACCAACATATGAAATACATAGCTGTTTATTACCTTAACTTTCAAGCTCCATCTTCAGAATTGCACCAAAACCAGAGAGGTCTTACTTCTGAATACATCTGAATTTAGGAAGCCACCCAATTTATTCACTGCAAAAACAAAATAGTTACCAAAACTTGAGGTCTTGAGGAACCTGATCAAATTACCTTGGGGGTTTAAAGCTTTGCTGGCAACTCAGAATTAAAAAAATACGCATCAACATACATTCAGATGGGTAAACGGCAAAAGGAAATCATCATTGTTGCCAGCAGTGAATTTTTTTTAAATGACTAAATCAAGCAACTATCTTTAAATTCCATGCAATTCTTCACTCAAGTGGGACAACAAAGAGTAAAAAAAAACCTTTTATATAATTTTCAGAGAGGAAAAAAATTATTGACATCCCATTTTTCAGGCACATCTTATCTGAACTAAGCTGGGAATAGAGCAAAATCTTTCCAAAGCTGGATATAGGATATCATAAAGGTGATTTTCCATTGGAGAACTCCTGGCTTATCGCATTTGAACAAATCCAGTCACTTACAGTACAATCCAAACTTTAGCTCCACCAACCGTACCAACAAATTCTGCTAGCTCTGGCTCACAAGATAGTAACAATTGGAACTTTAAAAACATGCTAATTAAAAAACTACAATGTAATATTCTGTATTTCAGAATTCCAATGGATTACATATTTTTTTATCCACTACTGTACCGTTAACCCAAACAATAGCAGACAAGCTGAGGATTTCCAGTGTTAAAATCTTTTACATTTTTAATCTCCTTGTACAGCAAATACTGCTTGTTCCTGCACAGGAAAAGGAAAGCTGCTGTGAGATAACACCAGCCTCTTAGCAGTATTCACCCAGGATTATTATTATATAAGGCCAATAATCTGCAAACAACCATGTATCTACAGAAATGATTTACAAAATTCTTGTCTCTTAGCTTGCAGCACAATTTTTTAAAATAAATTAATAAAAAAAGCACTCACCAATATTTTATAGGCAGGGCTAAATAAATTCTTAATCGCCACTCTAAACAAAGAAACAAATACAGCATTTAGAGGCAAGCTGACAATATTTACTGTTGAAAGTATTTCAGATTTAAATAAATGGTTTGGTTTATGTAGAATATTTCCTTTTAAAAACCTGTACGTTCAAAATATAAAACTATACCAGCTTCTTTACCAGCTAAATCCATTTCCAGATAGTGCCTCGATATACTGCTACTTAAGAGACAGTCCAGAATAATCGCACATTGCCCTGACAGCTGGATACCTATATGAAGCAAGAAAAAGGTCTTAGCTGTCTGGACACTGCTCCCACAATGGTGTGATGTGTCCATCCAGCTATTTCGACAAGACATATACAGTCACATTTTTAAGCCTAGTTTGGCCCTGAACATGCACAGTAGCCATTCCTAAGATGGCAGATGGCATTTTCTAGGATTTTCCTTTTCCTTTTATATTTATACCTTCCCTTCCTTCAAGTTGTTACAGGAAGTAAATATAATTCCTTACTCTCATTTTATCATTTCAATCATTATGTGAGGCACATTAGCTAAGTCACTATCACCCTTTCTGCATAAGATGCTGTCCTGTGCCAGGAAAGGGTCAAGTGACCTCTCCCTGCACATTAGTGCAGGACAGGAGGAGTACCAGTAGTACTCTTTATCTGCACAGAACAGAACGCAAACTGAGCAATGGCACCCAAAATGGTATCCTAGTCCAGTTTCTTTGTAGATCTTGCCATTAAGGTCTACAGGCGTGCTACCTACCTGTCCTGGACTAGTGCGTCATGTTTTGAAGGTATATAACCCCCTCTTCTGATATACAGGGGAGCATTTTGCCAGTACAACACGTTGCACCATCAAAATGTCATGGGATTGTGAAGGTAAGTGTGAAAAGGAAATGTGACTAAGCCATGGTTACCTGAGCTTTAAGGCTAAGTAGAGTTTGACTCCTATATAATCAGTTTCCAATCTAACATAAAACAAGGCCATTTGCTACTGTATCCTTTTCTTAATTGCTGATCCCTGGGAAGTAATTATTTTCCAAGTTTGATTTACTCTTCAGAAGAAACTTGCCAAGGTAAAAGTTAAATTGATGGTTTGGCAGCCTCAACTACTGTAAGATTATTCTACTTTATTTAAGCAGTATTCTTAAGTATTTGCCTTATAGCTGCTGAGTGAAAAAAGAAAATCTAGCAAAACGATCTTAAGGCATTGGATATAACCTTAATAACTTGACTACATTGCCAGTAACAATGAAAAGGGCTGTAAGAACATATCCAAAAATTGGGATCCAGTTCTTTAAAAGCATCACCGAGAGGTCTCTTTGTGAAACTGAAAGATGCTATGAAATCACAAGTAGCTCAATAATAAAAATTGTTGGCTATATTACAGCTATATATGCACACATAGGAAATATAAATAGTTCTCATTTTGCAGTATTATAAATCCAAAACACAAGTAAACCAGAACTATGGAAGCGACTAGTGAAGAGGATATGTGTCAGAACTGTTAGATAAGCCTCCCACTGATATCCGAGATAGAAGCAATTTATCATTAGAAATGTGACATCCAGCTGGTGCTACTGATTAATGAAGACATCAGCTACAGTAATGATCTGTAGCTGTCTCATTCATCATCATTCGGACAAGTTAGCAGACTAGAAATAACTCAAAATAATCAATACTGGAAGTACATTTTCCCCTGTGTCATCCAGAGATCACCTAATTAAAACCTAGGTCAATTTTGCAGAGGAACAGTTCCTTTCAATTTATACTAAGGAAAAGAAGAGCCAGCAACTGCATTGTCAGTGAAGATATTGGTCCTTTCTGCACTAGACCTTAATCTGGACTGTATTCCAGAATAGGGACCTTCCATCTGCCTGTTAGTGCAGACTACAAAAGCCCCACTCAGGACCGGCCATCATCTGCACTCGTGTGCAGATGGCATGTGTGACAGCCCTTACGAAGGTAAGTGGGCTAGAGAAAGTGAAGCTACAAGTTTAGATTAGCTTAGAGGCTTAGAAGGGAACGTGGGTTGGTTACAGTCACCGGAGTGTGACTTTCACAAACTAATAAAGCTGAAAGTAGTGCAAGAGCTGTGGGTGTCAGGCTGAGGGCGATTAACCCTGACTAGGGGCATCACAGCATGGTTCTTATTCCAGGATATAATCTGGAGTAAGGCCCAGTGAAGAAAGGCCCATTGACTAGATATGGACCTACTCAGCTTTCAGCTTAGTATTGTCAGCCCAGTAGTGATGCATGAAATACATCAGCATTCGCTTCTCAGCACTGTAGCTGAGAAGTGTAGACTCATTATACAGAGCGCAGAATAACTTAACATAGAAATAATTTCTATAGCAGCCCCAGTACGTAGGCCATGTCTCTTTTCCAGTGCTAGCACTCAGAATTTCCTTTCATGAGTTACATACCCAGGAAAGCTGAATCGTTTACCAACGATGAATAAAGACTGTAAGCTCTTCCCATTGTCATCAATAAATATTTTTCTATTCAACACAGCAAGTACACCCACTGAACACATAAACCAATTGAGATGTCTCCTAAATCTCATACAGCATTTTTAGCACCATTAATCTTATTACACGACGTTACAATCTGTAGCCTAACACAAGGTGGTTAACTGTTTTAAGATTTAAATTTCTCTTGAAATGGAAAAATGCGGAATTAATAGCATAAACACTGTTGAATTTCCCTGTTCATATAAATTCAAAGGTCCCACTCAATCCTTTCAGCTTGAAGTAGGATACTAAAGAAAAGTTGAGGAAACCGTTCACTACCTGGAAAAGCTGCTGCAGGCACATCAATTAGGCTGAGTATCACTGTGTCTTCATGGCACCTTTGCGCAGTGTGTTCTGGCAAGGGAGGAGAAAGAACATGCCCATTAGAATGAAATTAAAACTCTTAAAGTACTACGATTTTAGTTGTTTATTTTTGTACACTGCTTCTATTTTAATGGGAACCAGTCTACAAATCCCCACCCTTAGAAGTAAACTGACTAGTTCAGTTTGAGAGCTAAAAGAAAGCATACTGAAGAAAACGTCTGAGAATTTGATGGCAAAATAGCAAAAGTGATGGTGTCTGTGATGTCAATCTGTTTCACCATCCTCCCCTTTTCTCCTTCCACCCCACTATTAGCCCAGTATACATAGGAAAAGACACCCTGCAACTGAGCTTGCCTCCTGGTGACTACATGAACTCAATCCTAATTGTTAGCTCATGTCTAGTGGGGACCAACAGCATAGCTACTGTATATTCTGGCGTATAAGACTACTTTTTAACCCAGGAAAATCTTCTCAAAAGTCAGGTGTCATCTTCTTATTCAGCGAGTATAGCCCAAACTCTATATTTTAACTGGAAAGTTGGGGGTTGTCTTATACAGTACACCCAGTCGTCTTATACGCCGGAATATACGGCAGTCAGTATGCTGCTCCAGATACTACGAGACCACAGACTTCATGCAACACATACTGTTGTGGGCCAGTTCTTTTGCTTCTATCAGGCTTAGTTGATGTTTTTCTAGATACTCCTTGAGCAAAGACAACTTGCACTTTTCAATCTACGGGGCACAACCTCCAGAGCAATTAATAAGGATAAGAAAGTCAGTTATGTGGCACTATGGCAGTTGTGTTCAAACTGCTGCATTTGACATTTCTGAATCTCCTCAGACAGAGTGAGTAAGTTACAGGCACCGCTCTCTAATGGTTTCGCTGCATGTGGAACTGACCCTACAGAATGAGTTTCCCCTTGCCTTCTGTTACTGAATTGTATTCAGCTGCTGATTTTATGGCTTCTTAAAGTTATTGTTTATTAAAATCTTTTATATATATACCAGCTCACCACCTGAAGGATTCAAAGGCATTTAAGACAACTTTGAAAACAAGGTTACAAAAAAACCCCAGCCAAACGCGAAAACAGAATTAAAGCTGGAAGAGAGAAGAAACAAGGTCCAGCTCCCATTTCTTGTGAGCCAGTAGTCTAGTGGTTAGGGAGTCGGTCTCTTATCTGGGAATACCGGGTTTGATTCCGCCCTCCCCGACGAAGACAGCTGGGTGACCTTGGGCTAGTCACAGCTCTCTTCTGAGCTCTCACAGCCCCACCTACCTCACAGGGTGTCTGTTGTGGGGAGAAGAATAGAAGCTTTGTCAGCCGCTTTGAGTCCCCTTAAATGGGTGAGAAAGGCGGGGTAAAAAAGCCAACTCTTCTTCTCCTCCCCGCATGGGGCTCCACCTGCCAAAGCCCCTTATTAATGGTGGCCTCTGAGGGGTCACAAAGAAGGGATGGGGAAGGAGATTCACGTTTGTCCTCTTTCCGAAGCTGATGCGCTATCAGACTGGAACCAGGCGGTTGCTGCCGGGACCACAAAGCAGGGGATGCAGCACACGCGTCTGTGTGGCACAGAAAGGAAAACATCCGAAAGGGGAAGGCGCAATCGGTGCTGCTCCCGGCTGCGGAAGGCCGGGAATTCCCGCAGGCGCTCAGCCACCGGCTTCACGCGAGCTTAGCTCTGGAGCGAGCGACTCCCAGGGGCTTTTCTGCACTGGGTCTCAGTCTGGAATATGTCCCAGAATAGGGACCTGCTACCTGCATGCTGGTGCAGACCGGGGAAAGTCCCAAGTGAGGCCCGCTATAGGCTGCATTGGCTTGTGGCCAGAATAGGGCCAGGGTCGGGAAAGAGGCCGAGGGGCAACTAAAAGGCCGCCGCTGCCTTCAGTCATGAGACGCCAAGAAGAGGAGGGAAGCAGCAGGGCAGCCTACGTGGCCCACGAAGGAGAGCGAGGCCCGAGGGGGGCGCCTTTTCCCTCCCCCGGCTCAAAATGCCCCGCCGCGTGGCCGCCCCGCCTCGGCTCCTGCTCCTCCCCACCCCCGCGTACCTTCGTCCAGGCGCCGGCCAACCGCTCTTTCTCGGAACTCGCTTGAACCCGCCGAGCGACGGCTTCGACGACTCCATGGCCGCGCTGAGGACGCACGCGCGCCCGACCGACCGACCGACGACGCCGAAGAAAGAATTAAGTGCGCGCGGGGCGGAACAAACAAAAGGAGAACTTTACTCCACCCACAGCCTCGCGCGTGTCACGGCGCCCCCGGCCGCCTCGCATTGTCTTCTTTAGGTCTGGGGGGCGGAATCGGTGGTTTCCTTTTCGTGCTAAAGGACCAACCAATCACTGGCATTAACATAACGCCCGGTAGATATTCCAGCCAATAGGAATTTTCAAGACAACACAGGGAGAAAAAAGACACAATAGAAGATATACGGCCTTCTTCTTCTTCTAGATTCTTTATGCTTCTATGTCTATGGCGGTTAACTTGCATTCTTCAGCTTTCATAGCTCTGCATCAGAAAATACAAACTTAAGGCGCCTGCATGGCCACGCCGAGTCAGTGCTCGACATGCGTAACTGCAGTGGGTGCGGCATCGCCCACGCCTCTCCAAAAACAGCATGCGGGGCATTGTGGGGCTTGCAGTCCGCTTGCTGCCTTCCTCCAAATTTCTGGGTGTGTGTTGCTTCTTGTGCAACCTTTGTGTATCCTCCCCTCCCTTGCATTATTATTCAAGTTTATTCTGTCTCTTCGTGGTTGGGAAACACGCCTCCAAAACTGTATCCATCTCACTGATAGGTGGAATACAGATAAGCTTCTTTAAAAAAAATGGTTTAAGTGGTACCCAAATAAAGCAAAAGGATGCGATAGGAACACAGGGTGCTTATACTCCTGGGCCACGATCACACCTCACATTTAAGAAGAATGGAGGCTGTCTTTGGTCCTTAAAAGACCACCAGATGACAAAGTGCTTTTCCATTTTTCTGAGGAATTTTGTGCCTTGAATGGGACTATCTTGAAATCAGATAATCCCAGCACTGAGTACATATGGCCCCGGCAAAGGAATGCCACCTGGCTGCCAACACCCCCAAAACCCCACTGTTGCTGATTTCCTGCTGCTGCTGCCATTCCAGTAATAAACTGCCACCTCCACTCAATGAAACTGACATCCCAGTACACACACACCCTGCTGCCACTAAGAATGACCACACAACACCTTATACCTCCCACCCCCTGCTTCTGAATCCTCACCACTACCCGCAGTATCCTGGCACCCCCCTCCTGCTATCCTTGCCACTCGTGATGACAATGACACTTCAATACACCCCCCCACTGACATCAGTGCTGACACCCCAATACTCCTGTGCTACCACAGACAGTTTACCTTTTATCCACGGGTTGTCAATGTAAGTGTGACCAGACTGTTCCAGCCTGGAAACAGCCTGACTTCCCTGTCCACCCGAGCCAACCTACCACTTTAGAGTGCGACCACCACAAAGATAGCTGTTTTTATTATTTGTACACTGCTTTCAGATTATATTTTAATGGGAGACAATATATAATTATTTTAAATAAATAAAATGAGTTAAGAAACCACTCGGCCGGTTTGGTCTTGTGATTAGAGTGCCGGGCTCAGCAAGTTTGATTCTTCACTCCTCCATGAACCCAGCTGAGTGACCTTGGGCTAGTCACAGCTCTCTGCTGAGCTCTCACAGCCCCGGCTGCCTCACTGGATGTTTGTTGTGAGGGGAAGAACAGAAAACTTTGTCAACTGCTTTGATTCCTCTTAAGGGTGAGAAAATCAGAGTAGAAAAGCCAACTCTTCTTCATCTCTGAGAGACTGCAAGAACAGCAGCAAGCTATATGCTCATGTGAGGTGCACTGTGCACCTGGTTGGTCAGTGAGAGCAGACTGCTGGAGTAGAGGGGCCACGAGACCGGGGAAGTGAGGCACATCAGGGTGGTGGCGGTGGTGGTGTTCAAACAATGAACTCTGCAGTTGATAACTGTCATGATTACTCACTACTTGGAGAATGTAGGGGACAGAAAGGGCTGGTTTGCTATGCCCCATGGGGTCACAAAGAGCGGGACACAACTGAACGGCTGACAAGCAGCAACAACAGGTGTGGTCACCACACCTCAGAAAGGATATTGCAGAACTGGGAAAAATGCAGAAAAGGGCAACCAGAATGACCATATGGCCAGAACATCTCTCTTATGAAACCAGGCTGCAACGTCTAGGCCTCTTTATCCTTTAAGTGGAGACCTGGCTGAAGTTTTAAAAAAGCATGCATGGGCATAGAAAAAGTGGATAGAGAAAAATTACATATTTCCTCTATAAAGCTGATGGGCAAGACAACTGCCTGACAAGCAGAAGTATTTTTTCACCCCAGAGGGTCATTGGTCTATGGAATTTATTCCCAGAGACAGCAACCCGTTTGGGTGGCTCTAAGAAAGGGATAGGTGTATCAATGGCTACTAGAAAGGGTGTCTAGGTATTGTTTCCAGATTGGAGACACAGGCAAGATTTTTCTAAAGGTCCTTTGCAGAGAATTAAGAGCAGGTGAAAATATTGCCTTCATTTTCTACTTAAGAATGTCCAGAAACAATCGTTGGAGCACTTTGTGAAATAGGATGCTGGACAAGATGGGTTGCACCCTGATCAGCTCCTCTTATGTTCTTATGAGTCCAAAGTTTAACTATGGCTGTATTCAGATAAAACATAAAGGGGAACTCAGGAGGGCTCACAGACAGCAGCAAGTGATATTCATGTTTCCAATTCTTCTCTAATTCACCTTTTCTAGCACATAATGTTTATAACGTGGAGAGCCAGGCTCGTGTGTGAACAGTCACATCTCTAAGCTATCTGAGGGCCCTTTCACACTTAACTGCTGTGGGAGGTTTTTTTGCTGCACAGCACTGGGCTTTGCTTTGGAGAGAGTGCAGAGCTTTCTGAAACCTGTATAGCTGTTCACAGCACCTGTAATGTTTATGCCCTGTCTGGATGCACCCTCAGTTAAGCTGTGGAGCATTTTCTACTGCTTCACAACTAACAGCTATCAGAATGGGTCTCAACTGCTCTGAGACACAGCATATACCATGGGCTGTATATGAACCATGCCAGAGTGCATTGGGCCATTCTGATCGCCAAAGTGTGAACAGGCCCTAAGACACCTCAGATAAGCTTTTTGCCTATATGTGATCACAACTTTAGTGGTTCAAAAAAGCGGGGAAAAGTCCAACCTTACTCTTTCACCTCATTGGTTGATTGCAAAGATGCACCTTCTGAACTACAAGGTCCCAGGGGAGCCAAGAGGACCAATTTTTGTTTCCCCTTTGAATTCAGGGAATCTTTGGTGAACAATAAGAAGAAAAGAATGCATATGCCTGTTGTCGTTGGCAAGAGAGCAGATTAAAATTTGAAGTATCAATGAACATACCTGTGTATTTTATAAAGTCCAATCTAGGTGCCCTTGGCAAATGACAGATTTCACCAAAAGTAAACATCACCCAATCCAGACAGGTGGAACAAAGGGCTGCTGCACACTTTTTGTTGTGCACTGTGCTGTATGAAATTGTCTGATTTTGAGTGTTATCTCTATAATAGAATAGGTGTAGGTTTCCCCAAACTTTGATGATTTGCAACCCTTTTACCTGCCTCTTTACTCCAGAATTTTATTTCCATATAAAAATTCAGTAAGAAATTCTGAAAATTTCCAGATTATAGTCCATCTAAATTTTGTGTAGTTTGTCAGTATCTTTGAAGACATACTTGGTTTTTCCATTCCTCTTCTCTTGGGTCTTGATGTCATTTCCTACAATATGAACAGTCACTTTAGGATCACTTTAGGATCTGCTGCTCAGGAATACTGTATGTGAAGAGGCCCTCCCTCCCTCCCTCCACCTTAAACTGATCAGTGAAAGAACTGCTATATACACTGCTAAACACTAGTGTCCAAGTTTTGCTTGACCTTTCAGTTTGGGATTGCATTTTTTTTGTGCTACATTGTACCAAATAACTACATCCCGACAATACTTACTTCAACTTCATTACCTGGTTAATCTGGAATAAACCGTGGATTATCCAGATTATCCAAATAATGCAGATCAAGTAAATGCTATCTGGATAAAGCTTTATTGCTAACCACAGCATTATTACAAGGTATTGTTTAAAATAACTTTCCAGCTTTTAGTCTTATACAATATGACAATTTAAAAAAATTGAGAAATCACTGCTAGTACAGCACTGCTGATAAAAATTATAGCTTACAAGTTTATTATGCTTCTTGTTTAAAATCTATTGAAAACATTTAAACTTTTTTTTAGCTAAAAGACTTGTGGAGACCACAAGCATTGGTAGCTTGTGAACATGATGGTCTCTACTACAAAGGAGTTTTATAGAAGGCTAAGGACTTCTATGAAAAAGGTTTCGTTTATAGCTTGATGGAGGTTTTCATTTTGTTGGCTATGGGTAGAAAGTCCTTTAATGAGATTCGTGCTCTGGGGGATCCAAAGCCTTCCAGATCCCGCTTGGGGCAATTCTTGGACCCACAGATATTTTAAGAAATAGTTACCTGCTAAAAGCTGATTTATGAGCTTCTTTTTGAAGTCTACGTGATTTCTACCTGCCTCAAGACCACAAGTGATCCTATGATATCCTGATTCTTAAGATATTAGCTGTATAGCTATCATTATGAAAGCAATTCTGGCTGCATCCAGCCATCAGTTACGTATCTTACTGTATTTGGGTATTCTGGAATTTCAAAAAGAATAAAGTCTGGATGCAGCTAGATCTGTTTTAAAAGAATAAAGAAGCATTTTCATGCCAACAACAGCAGTTTTTGTGCAAAGAACAGACCTGATTTTATATGATTTTGTCAAATAATTTAATAAGCTGGGACATGTTAAAAGTAAAAGCAAGAAAACAAATTAAGATCTTGGCGTGTTCCAAAGTATGCATCACACTCACACTGCAAATCGATTTTCTCTTTTTGTTCCCTTCCCTTCCCCACCCCACACACAAGTACTTCCAGAAAAGGTTAATGGAAGAGGATTCAGAGAGGACTGGAAAATAGGCCAGGCTGATCCATCACAGAAAGCATGGAAAATCAATAGAAATGCCATCAATGAGCTCTGGGTGTTTAGATGAAATTTTAGGTGTAGTTTTTCTGATTTTGTTAACAGAGATAAAGTGCTAAGAATGGCAAAAAAAAGGTCATACTTACAGGATACGAAGGTCATCTTCTAGGTTTAGTCAAATCAAATTACAAAGACAAAATCTTAGCTTACTAAAATGAGGGCTCAGCTACATGCAATTTTCATGAACACCTTTGAGCCAAGAAAAATTCTTGTTCTGCTTCAGTAGTGTTTACATTTGTAGCTGTTAGATCTCCTTTCTCGCCAATGTGGATTAAATTCCACCTCAATTCATGTCAAGTAGCCTAGGCCATTTCATCTGTTCATAGCCACGTGATGCACATGGTAGCCTGTTTTGTGAACTACGTTTTGATTTCTGTCTTTTGTTTTTGCCCTAGGTCCACCCTCCCAGAATGCATTTGACCAACACACTGAAAACACTTACCTGCTTTAGGGCTATAAAGAACAACAACTTCCCAAATAGTTTGTATCTACTTTTCAGGAAATCCAACTTTAAGTCAAATAATATAGAAAGAAACTGGAGTGTCACTTTGTTGATACCTTAGATTCTCTTCACTCCGGAGTCCCATTGAAATTAACAACAGAATAAACGTAGACAAGATTTGTCCTATAAGAATATAAGGGTGAGCTGTTCAGTTTCTAACTTCTAATTGCTGGGAGTCCACAGTCAGAATTTACTTTTCTAATGCAATCACACCTTGCCTGGTTTACATATTATAAGGGAATACGGAATTTGATTTTTTAATTTATTCATGGGAAGCCAATTAAACATGGCAATTCCACAGGGCTTGGTATAGTGGGCCAGCAAGTATACTAAGAAGTTCCCTTACCAACTGGGGCCTCCCCTAGACCACACCATTTGTGCAGATGAGAGGCTCCTAGTATGCTTGCTGGTCCACGATACTGGCCAGTGTGGAATTGCCTACAGGTTATGTTACAAGGATGACGACTTTACTCCACCAGGCAATGACAGAACCTTCAGCATGTCTATTTTTTCCAGTATAACACACACTCCTCCTCCTCTAAGCTATAAAATGGTTCCAAGCCTAAGCTTGCATGTTGGGCCAATAGATGCCCCAATATTTCAAGCTATTACTGAAAAATGCAAACTATATTAGGATTTTAGCATTTTGATATATTCATATTAGAAGCTTGTTTGGGAATGCTGCAATAGGCATTCTTAAGTAGGGCCCTGTAAGTATTTTGCTTGTACATGCATGGAGACATTATGTGAAACTTTCTTATCTGAAGTATATTTGCAGTTTTGAGAAAAGTGAAGTTCTTGTTAGAACTGTTAAACTACACGACTAAAATATTCATAATACGGCAAAGCTTGGGGAAAATGGCATTTAAGCACAGAAAAACAGCAAGTCACAGCTAAACTATCGGAATGCTATCTTAAGTGGGTCTTGGATGAAACACACTGACAGCCAAGTCAAGGGTCAAATACATTTGTCTTTGTTTTATAGAACCTTAATGTTAAAAGAACCAACATTTTTAACTGTACTATACAGAGAAGCGGGGTCTACAATTTCTTATTAGTTTTATGACTTAAGAAGGTTTGCATTTCTTTGATTTTTAATTAATTATATCAATACTCAAAAGTGTGAAATATAACCAATCTGTAAATCAGGTTTGCTATACACATGCCATAGGAGAAGATTGAATAAATCTACTATAACTGTAATTTTAACCTTGTGGGCTTACATGCAGCAACTATTTTAACTACTGTAACCAGTTGTGCAAGTTTCATTTTGGGAAGGAATAAGCATATCCGACTGCTTTACTTATATAGATATCCATGCTATATGAGTAAGCTTTTCCTCATATATTTAGCACTGTTCTAGCCATAACACAAAAAAGAAGCATAAACAATATTACATTGTAACATATAGTATATTTTCTCTTCAAAGCCTTTTATGTTCTTTCTGATTTGGGCTCATCCAGACAGGGGATATGTGTGGCAATCCCAACATAGCACCACTGTATCTCCACCATATCATATTTTCACAAAAACCAACTCTTTCCTAAAACAATGCTATAATTTACCTTGTGGATGGAGCTGCCCTCTTCGCTGTTGCTGCCCTGTATGTGCTGAGGGCAAAAAAGATGGCCACACATGCATGGTGGTAGGGATTGCACACATCTGCACTGTTTGTTCAATAAGTGATTATGCCAGAGGGGCTTTTCTCCAGAATACTGCTTGTTAGAGTCAATGTGGCGCCATGAAAATATGGTTGTCTTATTATAACAGAAAAGTATTTCATTTGTTTGCAGACAAGAACCTGCTATCAGATGCATGATGCCTTGCCATCAGTTGGAAGTATGTCCAAATAGAAAAGCTGGAGCAGTGACATCCAGTAGTCATAAAGCATAAAAACACTGGATGAGCAAGCTGTAAAAACGTCTAACAAAGACAGCTATTTTTAGGGGTTACATTGAAATTACAATTTATTACTTAGGATGATGCTTTATTAGGGATACTTCTGCTCAAAATGCAACACAGCATTCCACACTGAAGGATCACAAACTTTTTACTCTTTTTTTAACAAGCTCAGTCAAACCACATTGTGAAGCCTAGAGTTTTTTCTAAATACTGTCCTCTCGCAGGTCAACAGCTATAAATCACAACTATAAGAAGGAATATCAGGTGCTGGGGCAAACTACAGACAAACAGATTTTCTGGAGGCACCTGAGCAGTCACTGGTGGAGACAGGGTACAGGAGTAGATGGACCTTGGAAAAAGAAGATGTAACTGTTCTCCATGCAGCCATTTCCCGTCTACCGTTCATGAACAATAAGCTGCATTCACCATCATCAGCAGTCAAGAAACATGGATCTGATTATTCCAAAGGAGGCCATCTACACTCTATTTTTAAACCTCTTCACCTACTTCAGCAACATATCTAGTCTTTTCTTTCTTTTTGCAGCTTTTGCCAAAAACAGGGCTATTTTCAAGGGAAAGAAAACATTTTTCTGAGGGCTGCCCAGATACAAACAACGCAACGTAAGCAATTCATGGATCAACTGTAGCAACATTTGTACAATCGGAAGTCCATTTTGCCCTTTTAGAATGAGACTGATACATAAGGAGAAGAATGTGCTGCCCCCAAGCATCTACTGCTTCTCAACGGGAGATAAAATAAACTGGTGTCGTCAGTTCCAGGGGTACTTGGGAGAAAAGCCATCATTTCTAAAGATGCATTAAGTTTATGTAGTGTAATAAATACAATTGGTATTCCAGAGAATAAAAGGCAGAACTATATTTGTGAAGCTGTTGAAGTTTCTCCTTGATTTGCATTTTCTGTTTGTACCGAATGACTCAGAAACTGCCCGGTTGCTCCAATGTATAGCCTCGATCGCATGGGCCATTTCTATAAGATAAGGCAGTAAGACACAGTAAATTAGTATTGCTTTGGTGATGCGATTACTGAAAATAGATTAATGCAACTATTTTGAGGATATACGTACATATTTTGGTGCTTCTGTAGTTGATAAATTATGCTTTTACTGTAGTTACTCAGTCCACAGACATAGGCACTGTTTCTCAGGGCCAAATCGGTCATTGTCCTAACAGCTTTAAAATTAGTAACAGGTACAAGACCTGATTATTTTCCAGCTCCACATCCATACTGAATATGGAATATATTTCTTATAGGCATGTTTATATTTTACTGCACCTACAATCCATCCTTTACCTAACATGGTTCCAGAACAGCTAATTTTTTAAGAATATATACCAAAAATTAAAATAATTGAAATTACGATTATGATTAACATTATAATAATAATTTAAAAATGAAAACAGAACTGATTATAACAAAAGTAAGCTTGGGTATAGCACTATTACCACTTCACTCTGATACATTAGTTCTCTCTACTGAAGCATTCTTTAAAACTTAAAATATGTTTATTATTAAAGTATAAACCGTATGGCTGATTATCATAGCATTTTACATAATCCATGTGGGCCATGTTCATCCTGACCTTCTGCTTCTCTACCATGATGATTACAACAGATTATTATAGAACAGAAATCTAATTCAAAACACTGCATGCACTGTCATCTTGATGGCTTATTATTAAGATGTAAATATCTATATGTGGAACTCTCAATTCTTCTGAATTCAAGAGGGCAAACTGGTACAAACAGTAGCCATCTGCACTGGTAGGGACAGCAGGAACTATAGAATATGGTACATGAATCGAATAAATAAAATACATAAAATCTCTGGCAAGAATCTGTGTGGCCAAATCAGGCAGCATCTAAAGGGTACCAAGAGTACATTGACTACTCTTCAACACCCCATCTGGCACCTAGTCCAATCACAAGGGTGAAATCTGCTCCTGGGAGCATAGCAGGGGCGCAGGCCTGGTTCACTTCTGTGGCCACTATGCAGAGGGACAGTAGCCTCTGGACCAACCTATCTGCAGTGTCACTGCCTGGTGCCATTACAAGAACTAGAGTGATATGGATACTACCAAATTTGAGGCCGTGCTGAAAGATACAGGTACCGAGAGGATAATATATAGGTCCCTTCACATAATGCTTCTTTGTTCCAGGACAGGTTGCTGCTGGAATAAAACAGGATCCATCCCATGACAACCCTGGCAACTACCTTCAGAGACCCCTGCAAGGCAGTATTGAAGTTCCAAAGGTTGCATGTTGTCTGCATGGCTTAATGGTCCAATATATGAACCTCAGGGCATTGATTGACCTTAGCAGCTATACCAAGCTAAGGCACCAATGTGGGTGAAGTGTGATGGGAAGCAGGCCCTTATTTTGGAATTTATTCCAAATTGAGCCCCTGTGTGGAAAGGGCGGCAGTCACTAGAGTGAAACTGGAAGAGTTCCATAAAAAGTTTTGTACATAACAGAAGCGTTTTCAACCTTTGAGGGCTCATGTTTATCTTCCATTGTGCAATGACTGTACACTAGGGATGTGCACAAATGTGTCTGACATTCAATTTGCAAGAAATCGAATGTTAGAAAATAGGAATACGTCTCCGTATCCAGTATCTCGTAACAAATTCACTCTGAAAGTGTCAAATCCGACCTGAATCCAGTTTTAATACGCTCTCAATCCATGTCAAATCACTCTAGATCCATTGCAGATGTGACTGGCACAGGTGCTTTCCAACTGCCTCAGTTTAACGACTATCTGAACTATTTGTACGAATGTCAATGTACGAATATCGTAACACTATTTATTTATTTGTATTTAGATTCGTGTATGAATGTCCACGTTGTACAAATAATTAATTTACAAATATTAGTGTACATCCCTACTGTACACATATTCTACGTAACAAATGCTGCTGTGCAGGACTTAAAACATTTCCAGGATGAAGAGAATTTGTGCCAACACTACACAAAACCAGAAGATGTATGTGTATGGAAGGACTCCATGCAGAGTTTTCCAGATATCATTGAACATTTGTTTAATTTTCACACAGTGAGAGGAAAAAAAGGAGACTTTAACAATCCTCAGAACTGAGGGCTCACTGACTACATGGGAAGATCTGTGGAGTTTGCTTTGCTAGGACTTGGAAATAGGTTACTGTATCTTCTTCCGGGAGATCTGGGGGTCTATTTGTGATTCTCTATGAATGAGCCCTTAATGCTTTCTCTGTATAGACAAGACGATTTCCTCAGCATGTATTTTGGTTAACCATATAAATGTAGATAAAAATTACCTTTACTGGGTGCAAGTAGCCATCCCCTCTCAAGGTGCCCAAGCCCTCTCCAGGGGAGTCTTCTTCATCTTGCAAGCTACGAGTGAGATGAGCAATGTAGGTGGTGGCCAGAAGCAGCACATCCAGCTTTGAGAGTTTGGTGTCAGGGGGCACAGACGGCAGGGTTCTCTGCAGCTCCAGAAAGGCATGGCGCAGAGTCTGTACTCGGCTTCGCTCGCGGGCGGCATTTGCTGCTGCTGGTCTGCTCAAATTTGTTCCAGCTCGTTGGCCAGCCAAGGAGTCTGTGCCAGACACTGCATTTGGTAGAGAACTGGAATCAGAGCAGGGCCCAGAGAGCTCCTTGCAATTCTCAGTTCCATTTCTATAGTCCATTGAAGGAGATGAACCTGTAGTCAATACAGATTTAGAAGGATTAGGCACAAATTTTCATTACTGTTACAAGCACATGGAAACTCTGGGTCTAAATTATATAGTCTCTATAAATCTGAGTATATTATTCTGTTATGCAACATGTTTGAAGTGTCACTACCTGGAAAATTACTGGCACCCATAAAATCAGTTTTCAGATAGTATAGCAAGTGTTTGTAAGCTCATATACAACAGGAAATAACAGACATTTCTAATTGGATGGGATTGCAATTCATTACTGTTAAAATAAAAATTTGCCAACAATTCTTCATCTCCTTCTGGCAGTCACTTCTTCAAAGCAAACACACTAGAAAACACCTGCCAGAAAGAGACAGCAAATAAACTGCCAGCTTGTGAGTAGGCCTCATTTTTTAAAATCAATCTGTGTTCTCTAGGATAATGTGCCCAGCACTGATCACTTTGCTTTAAGGAGGATGTGGACAAATTGAAAGCAGTATGCAACTGGGAACATTGGCCCTAAGTCCTGAGCAAGACAACTACCCATATTTCATGCCATATAAGATGTAAGACTACGGCAGCCAATCCACCAGTTGAGAAATCACCTGGTCCTGAGGCCGAACAGGGCAGGGCTGAGTAGATGCCGGCTGATCATCTCTACCATCATCTGGTTTGTCATCAATGAAGAGAAAATTCAAAGTAAAGAGAATAGGAAAATTCCAGCAATATGAAATGAACAGAAGAATTGGAACTGAAGACCACAAGTGCTTGCTTTTTGCTGTTCCCTCCCACACCTTTTCCTTTTGTTTCTTGTCTCTTTAGATTGTAAGCCTGAGGGCACGGACCTGTCTGATTAATATAATATTGTAACCCGCTAACTAAAATTTAAAGATTCTCTTCACATATGTTGCCACCAACACTGTGGCTGGCACCTATGATGGCTGGTGAGCCAGAGGGCAAGGTAGCTAAAAGGAAGCAGCATCAGAATTTAGAACAGGTAGACAAAAGGACAGACAAGATACCAATGCAGCATCACTACTATGCAGTAAAGGCTCCTTAATCATGCCTTCAGGGCAGCTGATCTCCATTGGGACTAATGGAGACTGGTCTCATTGAAAGCTAGATAATGGAGATGCAGCTAAGGCTGTAGAGCTCTGCAAAATCTGTACCAAAATTAACCCCACTGAATGTTAAGAATGATACATACATTAGCTAATTATGAATCAAAACATGCAGGAAGGAAACAGAAGAAGATTCAGGCTCTGAGCGCATGGGTGTGTTTGTACACTGTCTCATTTATTTTTATAGGGAAGCTGGCGCTAACCTCCAACTTAACGGCCCATCACAAGATTCTTAGTGCAGAACTTTGCATTTGTCTGTTTAATATCTTTCTGTTGTTCTCAGCCCAGGTTTCCTTAAATCAACTTCAGTCAGAACTCCATGTTCACCTTCTAGGGTAAGCAATGGATCCACTTCTGCATTGAGAGGAAAGGCGGGAAAAGGTGCCTTCCTTGTTTGCATTTTGGAATGCAGAGGCACCAGTTTTCATGGTGCCTCTGTGCAGGCTGTGGAAAGGGGCCAGTGCCTGCTGCCAACAAAGGAGGAAACAGGGTGCCCGCTGCCGTTGAACGTGGAAACAGAGTGGCAGTAAGTGCCTTTTTCAGACAATGGAGGTACCTATTATCAGCACGTGGGGTTTAAAATCCTCTTAATTATTGTCCATGTGCAACGAACATTTTATCTTGCACTGAGAAATGTGTGTGACCTTCTTGCCTACGAATTACTATCCATGCTATAATAACATTAACAGCAAATCAACAAAACTGCACTACAATGTAAACAGCACAGATCTTGTCAGCAACAGACATTCTATTTTCACTGTAAACAGTAGTTTGTCCTCTGAACAAACAAACCGAAACTAAATTTATACTGCACCTGCTAGCAGCAGAGTGGGATCAAGTGTATATGATTCTGCCTTCAGTGTATTAGAATCATGCAAGAAGCATCTGCAGATTTTACAAATGTTTATATGGACTGACCATGCGGCATTCCAGAAGTTGACGAGTTAGAATTCCCAATTTCCTCTCTTTCACTTTGTGTTCATAACAGCCCTATGACAGACTTGGCCAAGAGGCCTAAACTCGCCCAGTGAAATTTCATGGCTGCGTAGGAAATTGAAATCTGGACTTCTAGGTCCGAATCCAGCACTCTAACAGTTATACCATGCTGACTGGCAGCGGCAAGAGGTTTCCTCAAAGGTACTTTATGACCAAAATTTTCTGTTATGGGGAAACCTCCACAGCACCTCCAGAGCAGGCAAAAGGTATAGTGTAAAGTGCCTACAGTCTAATGAATTCCTCACATTCAGTTTGCACTAGTTGCTGTCAAAACACTATAATGAAGACTTTTGGAGATTTTTCCACACCATTTTTGTGATTTTTGCACTATTATGTAAGCAAGTCCCAAGCCTGTATCCAAACTTAAAATACTGTAGATTTTCCTTTTTAAAAATAAATGAAAACTGGCAGTTACATTTGGGCAAGGACTCACTTGGCATGGTTTTCCACTGTCACTAGAAGTATCCATTAAGTACCCATTAATGGGTACTTAATGGGTACTTCTAGTGACAGTGGAAAAACAACCTTGAACTGCATCAGCACGTGGAACGGAGGCTCCTAGTTCATTTGCTGGTCTGATATGTCAGCCAGTGCAGAATCCCCTTAGACTGCTGTCAACAATCACTTCCACGTCTCTCTTGAAATTCACTAATTCATCTGAAATGACTATCATTTCCAACAATTGTGTAACCCATGCATACTACATTAGGAAAACAGAAACTAAATCCCTTTATTTGGGGAAGGATATAAATACTAATATGCATCCAAAGCATTAAATCTACTAATTCTGCTCTTAGTTGTTAATCTGATAAAGCTCCTATATATTTTATTTGTTTAGAAAGTTCCTTAATCATTGAGGCGGGGATTCTCATTCACTAAAATTTTGTTTTCTTTTCACTGACGACTACTATACCACATCAGGAACAGCCAAGAAAAATAAGAACTACAGTACTGAAAAATTTACCGCTTACTAGATAACTACGGAGACTTATATGTACACGTTCATAAAATTAATGTTTATCTAACAATCCATTTTGATTGATATGTTGTCCAGAATTCGGTGATCACACAGCAGAGAGGGGAAACAGCAGGGAGAGTTGCATTTAGAGATGTTATTGCTGTCTTGTACAATAATCATACAGTCCATAAAGTTTTATAAAATAGATATCTCTATAAATCTCATGAAAGTTTTGGAAGTAAGTACTGAACAAAGATATGTAATTACTTTGTACAGATAACACCACTGACAGTTAAAACATCTACATACATTTATCCAGCAGCACCCATGTCCTTTAACAAGTCAAGTTCATACAACTCTTCTTACAAGTCTCCAAGAGGTAATCAAATTAAAGAAGTGTCTGTTCCAAAACCTTCTGGACAGTACTTTTAGAGCCAACTCATCTATAGCTTTGTTTATTTATGGAAAGATTCAATGTATTTTAACATTGTAATCTCTTTCAACATGCCCCATGTTTCTCATTCTTGTTTTAATTAATCTGTTTTCAGTTTTTAAGGATTGTACTTTCTCTCTTCACAATGTAATGCTATCTATTAGCTCTCCTTTTTGTTTAATGTTGATGTTGGTTGTTTGGCTACAACTGCATAATGGAAAGATTGTTTATGTATAATGTATATAAAAATAAATGTTATTTTTTAAAAAAGATTGTAGCTTCTCTAAATATTAATTTCCCTGCATGTCCATTACTCTACTACACAATGTGTACACTTGATATTACAGCATTTTATGGTTCAGACCTGTGAAAAGATTGCCACATCTCGTAAAACAAATTGGAAATAATTGTGGATTTCATTTGCCAATTAAATCTATTTCATGTATGAAGCTTTTGATATGTGTGATGAAGGATGACAGTAAGTACAAAGCAGGATTTTATTTGTTACCAAAGTCTAAATTTTTATTTTATTATCTTTTGGTTATCAGTGGGGACTTAAGGAACTCTTCACATGTATCTACCTCAGTAATATCAGTAAACCAAGAAAAATGAACAAATAAACTAATACACCTTTAAAACCACTTTAGTATTTTAAACGGTTTCAAAAAATATGTGGAGTTTCTTTTTTTTGGATGACCGTACCACTACAACTGAAGCAAGTTATTCAATGCCCCAGAAAAGTGAGGTTAGGGTTAGAGTCTGTGTGTTCCACATCATCTTTAGTTTGGCAATAGTTCCTTGGTGCACAATCAAGTAAGTTTTAGTGCTAATCTTTGCTGAAACTTCGTAAGCTGCATCTAGACTTTGGTTATTCTGCTATATTGGGATATTCTGGAATAACACATGGGTAGTGCAGAATATCCATACTTTATCCTGTAGTATCCTAATATAGCAAAATAAATAATGCAGCTGTGGTTGAACTGTTATTACAGATTGCAGCTCTCCACAAGACAAGAACTAATGGGAGAACACACATGCTGAACTGTAACTCTTACAAAGGAAGGCTGTGGTTATTATATCAACTTCTATATTTTCTTGTCTATATATGTTTGTAGTTTGTGATAGTTACATTTTTATTCTTTAAAGCGTATTGAAATACTGTGATATTAAAATCCCTTTTGAATGCATCTGTACATGTTCTTCTTAGTTGTCTAATCTTTAGAGGATCATTAAAAAATAATGCACTCATTTCTGCTAAGCTTTTAGAATAGAATACTGAAAATTATTCTGTCCTGTGCTTTAAAAACCAGCGCTACCTCTAAATCCTTGATTGCAGCATTACGTTTATATTGTTCAGTGTTGAAAAAAGGCAGCTGGAAAAATGAAGCTTCTTGATTTCACATTCTAAAAACCAGGTAGTTTCGAATGATTAAAGGAAAGACCTGGCATTCCTCCCTTTTCTTAGTTTATCCTCATTCGCACCGTTTTCTTTGGTGTTGTGCGGTTTTTATGCGGGTTCCTTCTTTCCTATCTTTTATGACTTTTAATTTGTCTTTTAAAAAGCGATTATCCACTTCGGAACCCCTTGAATGAATGCCATCTATCACGCAAATACCAGCTACACTTACACGCAAGTTTTAATCTAGCTTCAGTCCACCTTCAGAATGGGAGAACCCATCAGAGCCACAAGCTGTTTTCTTCCGGCGTTATCTAACCTGCAAATTCCACCTTGCGTTAACGGGGAAAGAAAACGATGAGTGTCTTTGCCGACGTGTTCTCTCCCACTGAATGTGTACTGAAGGTGAATTAAAACTTAGGTGTGAACGCAGCTGACTTACATCCTAACCGAAGAATAACTGACCAACACCCGATTGCTAGCGGGGATTTAAACAGGCGATGAATGCGAGCAAAGCAACCGCCCGCTTTGGAAGCGGTGTCCGTCCGTCCTTCCTTGCGTGCGACTGCTGCATGCCAAAGCCCGGCGAATTCCCCGGCATGGAAGCGGGACCTAGCGAAGTTGCAGCGCGACCTTCCCGAGCTATAGCGAAGGAAGAAGCATTAAGGGCGTTTGCAGGGAAATCTGTGGATCTTGATTTTTTCCAAAACAGGCTGGCACAATTACTCCCCTGTAGAAGGTCCAGTCGCCAGGCCCGCAAATCTGCCAACACACTGCAAAAGACTACTGAGGGAGAAAGCAGAAAGGAACACTAGAGAACTTACTTTTATCCTCCGCAACTCGCACCGCGAAGAAAAATACGGAGCGAACGCGCCGGCCAGCCGTGGCGATGTAGCCGCAGCTGAGAATGCAGCCGCGACTTTTATAGGCGTGCAGAGAGCGAGCGCGCACCCGAATCCGCCTCCGCCGCCGTTGCGCTAGAGCGCCGCTCCTCCTCGACCTCCCCGGCTTCACCCCCTTTTCCTTCGCGGAGGTCTCTTTCCTGGGTGGGGCGAGGCAACTTTTTGCAAGAAGAAAGTAGGTCTGGTCTGGCCTGCGACGCGCCACCGGGGCTCCTCGGGCAGCTGCGACCCGCGACTGAGTGGAGCCTTAGACCGTGGCCGGAGTCGCTCTCTGGGGGTCTCGCAGCCGCGCGCACATCCCCTTAGGACCGGCCCGCTTCTAAACTTGCTGGCAGGCCGCCCTTCCCTGATTTTTACCTCGTTTTCCCTTCTCTGTTTAAACTCGTGCTCGTTTCCCTTCCTTATATATATTTAGGAAGGCAGTGAAGACGCATCTCTTTGCCCTGGCCTTTGGCTGAACTGCTTATGTTCCCCCCCCCCCCCCCCCAGTACAGACACTATCGTTTTAAACATATTGTATATTGTTTTATATTTGTTTTATATTTATATTAGTCTCCAAAGAAGGACAGGGGTGCAGCAGAGCAGATGATCCCTGGTGCAACATGTCCTATTCTAGTCTAGGCCTAGATCAAGTGATGTGGCCCAAGACTGGCTTCCATATTGTTTGATACGGCCATTACCGTAGTTCAGTGGTTCTCAACCTGTGGGTCGCGACCCCATTGGGGGTCGCGCACCCATTTCGGCAGGGTCGCCAAAGCCTGCGCAGGCCCCCCGCGTCCCCCCCGCCGCGCCGCCGCCACGCTGCCGCTGCTTTGAGGGGAGATCGGCGGCGCCAGGCAGCGATGGCGGTGAAGGGTGCCGGACCCGCACCGACTGGTGCCTCGCCGCCAGCGCCCTTCGCCCGCTAAAATCTGGCGTTGCCAGCCCCCCAAGGAGGAGTTCTGGGTTGGGGGGGGAGCGAACACGACGCCAGCGGCCCTGGCCCCGCCCCGGCTCCGCCCCACCCCCTGCTCCACCCCCCCTGGCCCCGCCCCTGGGGTCGCGGAGGCTTGGGGAACCTCATTTTGGGGTCGCGGCTCTCCAAAGGTTGAGAGCCGCTGCCGTAGTTGTTCTGAACTGGAACATTCTTTAATGCTATTTGGTAGATCATTGGTATTTATCTGTTCAGAAGCTGGAGTTTCTGTCATCAAAAGATTCTTCTTACATATTATTTTAATAACACTTCATGCTCTTCTAGATTTGCTGTCTTCAAAAGCACACTACTAAAAAGTGAAAATAGGAATTCAGTGAAAATCAGTTGTTAAATTAGGCCCAGTTTCCATTACAAGCTTATTCCGGTTTCCATAACCCGAAATAATAGAACTGGATGCTAACGCGAATGTGCCTGTTCCCATTATTTTTAACTTTAATCGTGTTCGATCCGGATTCTGAGGATCGTACATGGAGTTTGTGACTCAAGGGGGGACTCAACTGGCTACTGTGTAAAAGCAACTTTTCGGGGCTGCCCTGGCCTCTTCCTCCTGGCGTGAATGCGCCACCCATAAGGGACCCCTTCACGGAGCGTGGCTGGGTGGCTGCCGCTTGCCTGGATGGAGGAAAAATGGCACCGGGCAGCCAGCGATTCTTTCCCCTCCTCTCCCCATTGCCCAGGGCACACAGCAGCAGCTCCAACTCAAACCTTAAATATTCACACATCTCCAAGAACCTGCAGCTGCTTTGCTTTGCTTTTCCTTTCTAAAGGTCAGAACTTTCAAAGAGGCAGAATTGTGCAAAATTGCAACATTGTTATCAGGTGTGAAGTGTGTGGATCGCTACAGTGTAGCGGCTGCTGTAAGGGGTGGATTTTTACAGGATTTTTCACTATCTTTGGAAGCAAGCTATCGGGGGACGGAAAGCCTAAACATGCATTCTCATCCCACTAACACGGACCATTCCCACGGTAAGAAATGCAAACCGTTCCAAGCGCACGAACCGGAGTGAGACCTGTTGAAATGAGGATTAACATTTACAACCCTTTGGGGCGATTTAACACGCGGAAAGCGTGTTAAGCCAACCTGATGTGGGAACTGTGAGGATTAAAAATGGTTTGAAACTGAAATAAGCTTATAATGGGAACACAGCCATACTCTAATAAGTGTTTAAACAGAGAATCAGGAGATATTTTTCTTAATTATTGACTTTTTTACCTCCTTACTAAAAAACTCAATTTTTTTGAGACAGAATGCTAAGAAAAGAGAAACCCTGAAGGAAGGTTTAAAGGTTTTTATAATTTCTTGCACAAATATACCCTCAAAATCACACCTGAACTTGGTCCCAAGAGTAAAAATCAAACCTGACCTTTTCTGCTCTAATCATTTTAGAGCTTACACAAGAAACAAACAAAAAATTGACTCAGTTGGCACGTTAACCTTTCATTTAGCCTTGCAGTACTGAATATCTTATTGTTCAAGTGTGCTTGCGTGAATATACATTTAAATAAATTCTATATTCTAGAGAAGTATTTAAAACACAAAGGGGAAGGTGCACAGGGCCAAAATAAAGTAATCTGAAATAGTTATCTTCAAGTCAGTGGCGGCTGGTGGGCTTCAGGGCTGGGTGTTCACAGCCCTAAGTCCCAGGGAGGCGGGGCTGCTGAGTTCGCTGGGTGGAGCCTAAGAGGTCGCTGGGCGGAGTCTAAGAGGTCGCTGGGCGGAGCCTAAGAGGTCACTGGGTGGAGCCTAAGAGGTCACTGGGTGGAGCTTAAGAGGTCACTGGGTGGAGCCTAAGAGGTCGCTGGGCGGAGCCACAGGTCAGAAATTCTCAGAACCAGATAGGTGGGACCACAGCCAATCTGATGTGTTCCCTGGCTGAGTCTTAAAGTGCACCTCAGGCGTGACTGCCGCCAATGAGAAAAGACAATTACTGTTCACACTTGGCTAATGTCTTCTCTGGCTGTGAAAGTGGATTAAAGCTGGATAAATCCTTCTTAGGTGGGACCTAAGAAGTGGACTAAAGCCAAGGTGGAAAGAAAATTGCTGGTCACTTGGGCTCAAGGAAGGTACTTTTCAACCCAGGTTATCCCCTTGTCAAAACATTATAGTGAAAATTGAAAACCATCCTTTTAGGCACATTTAATCAGGCAGATCAAAAATGTTTAGACTGCTTCATTTTCTCAAAGCACACAAGATGCATTTTTTTTCCATGTGCTGCAACTACCATGAAAAGAAACATCAGGTAGGAAGGCTGACTGGGGAGAGGAGAGGAATTAAGAAAGGGAAGGAAGGTGAGAAGAAGAAAAGTTGGCACTCAGCAAAGCAAGAAGAAACTCTTTAAGCCTCAGTCATATGGTTTCTGCCTTAAAACTGCCAGGGTTCAGACTGCCTCCAACAACACCCAAGTCTCCTTAATGGGTACTCTAGTGCTAAGTGGAAAAACAGCCCTAGTCCCATTGATTTCCTAGGATTTAGTTTATTAAGACCTGCAAATACCTCCTTGATTACCTCTACCACCGCGATCCAGCTTCAGTCCACTTTCAGAGTGAGAGAATACTGTTTTGTTTCAGGGTTAAGTAACTCATAAAATTCACCTTTGGGAGGGATAGTATGGAAAGAAAATTACTGGTCACTTGGCTGATGTGTTCTCTCACTCTGAAGTGGTCTGAAGCTGGATTAAACCTTAAGTGTGAGTACATGTCATCTTTAATCACCCCGTTCTGATAAGAATATAAGAATAAATAAGACATAAGAATTTAAGTGCATTAGAAAATTAGATGTTATGTCTTCTATTCTAACTACTCCTGTCCTTCAGAAGCACTTTACATGAGAAGGCAAAACAAAATCTGTTGTTCAGTTTATTTTATCTAGACTGACCCCCCCCCCCAAAAAAAAAACCACTCCTAGAGACCTCCATTATCACAGATCGTAGTAATCTTCCACACATTTTTTGACATCAGGTTTCAATTTCATAAAAGCACCCTTAAAACCTTCAGGAAGGTGGCAGTGGTTAAACTATTACTCTAATAAAAAAATGCTTCAATACTAGTTGCCAAAAATACATCAAACAGTGTGAAGCCCAACAGAAGCAACATCACACATTCTGAAATAGCAGGAGGACCACTTCTGTTGTAAGAACTTCAGAAGAGACTGTCACTGTCATGTTACCTTTATCCGCTGAGGATGAGTTTGAAAGGCAGGCCCCTGAGTTAAAGGACGATGCATAGATGAGACTGAATTTCAGGATGAAGGAGGGAGAGTTGGCTTTTCTACCCCACTTTTCTCACCCATTTAAGGGGACTCAAAGTGACTGACAAACCTTCTGTTCTTCTCTTCACACAAAATGCAGGGAGGTAGGTGGGCTCAGAGTCAGCTCAGAAGAGAGTGACTAGCCTATGATGCTGGCTTCAGGAAAGCAGGCAGGCAAGAGTGAGCTTTTCTACCCCACTTTTCTCACCCATTTAAGGGGACCCAAACCTGGCTTTGGGAAGGAAGAAGGAAGGAGTGGGCTTTTCTACCCTGCTTTTCTCACCAATTTAAGGGGACTCAAAGAGGCTGACAAAACTTCTGTTCGTCTCTCCACACAACATGCAGGGAAGTAGGTCAGCTCAGCTCAGAAGAGAGCTGTGACTAGCCTAGGAACAGTAATCCACGTTCCTATTTCACAAGCCTATCATGCCTTTTGTATTTCTCAGTTTAGCTGTGTTGGGGAATGTGGTGTTAAAAACTTATGAATGCACATGATTCAGTTTGCCCCTTCTCCTCTGAGTTAAAGATCTTACACGCCAGATAAAATTAGAATTGGTCCAACAACAAAGAAGACTTTTTTCACTCATTTAAGGGGACTCAAAGCATCTGACAAAGCTTCTGTTCATCTCCCCAACAGAACATCCTGTGAGATTAGTGGGGCTGTGAAAGCTGTGAAGGAGGGAAGGAAGGAAGGAAGGAAGGAAGGAGGGGGAGGGAAAGAACAGAGGGAAAGGGAAGGAGTGAAAGAGAGAAGGGAGGGAGGGAGAAAGGAAAGAAAGGAAAACCCTGTGGCTCGACCATAACCAACCGATGCCTCGTGAAAAAGGGAAGGAAAGTTAGAGGGGGGAGGGGAGGGAAGGGAGATGAAGAGAAAAGATAAAAAGCAAAGGAAAGGAGTAAGAAAAAAAGGAGGGATAGAGGAAGGAATGAAGGAAATAAGAGAAGAAAGAGGCAAGGGGAGGGGAAGGAGGATGAGAGAGAAAAGGAAGAGAAGGGAGGGAGAAAGCGGTTTGAAAGAGAATCCACTCTGCTTCCACAGAGGCAACACAGCTGGGGGCAGGGGGGGGGAGGGAAGTCAACTACCGTGGGCCCGATTCCTCTCTCTCCCAGCCATCCCAGGTCTCTTCCCGCCCTGGACGGCTGGGAGAGAGTGAAATCCGGCCCGCGGTGGCCTGTCCGAGCACCTGGCAGCCTCGCTTCTCAGCAAAAGGCTTTTCTTCGCAGGTCTGGCCGGCAAAGAAAAACCTCTCACCGGGAAGCGACGGCGCTGGGGGCGGGGGGGGGGGAAGGGAAGTCCCGCCGGCCTTCAGACTACCGCGGGCCTGATTTCTCTCTCTCCCAGCCATCCCAGGTCTCTTCCCGCCCTGGACGGCTCGGAGGGAGCAAAATCGGGCCCGCGGTGGCCTGTCCGAGCGCCCGGCAGCCTCGTTTCCCAGCAGGCAAGGCAGCCCGAAGCGAAGAGTGAGCTGCTGCCACCGCCGCCGCCGCCCCGTGCTCTTGCGGCCTAGTCGGTTGGGACGGAGCCATGGAGGGGGGAGCAAAAGCGGGGAAATGGCAAAGACCACGCGGCGCGGTGTGGCGTGGCGGCGGCGGGCGGCAGCTCCTACAGGCAAGGCAGCCCGAAGGGGAAGAGTAAGCCGTGCCAACATAGCCTCCCTCCCTGCCCGGGGGTGGTGAACAAACCGTGCCTGCCTGGAGGAGGGCAGGCGGCGGCGGCAATGGGACCCGTGTGCTCAACAGGGGCACACGCCGGCCCGTGGCTGAAAGAAATAAAGTTCAATCATGGCTGGCCATTGTGCTAATGAATCAAAAAATGCCCAGTAGAGGAGCCAGCCAGTCCTACCTCTATCTCCTCCCGCCGAAACCGAAAATGGCGCCGCTGAAATGTGCCAACTCTGAATTTGGAAGGAGGGGAGGGAGGAGAGAGGAGGCGTGTCTATTTACATTTCAGACATCCTTATTGGCTAGGTGCGGCGCACCCAAATAGGCTATAAATCTCCCGGTTCTTCCAATGAAGAATCGGGATATTTTTTTGGATTTTTCCTATTGGCCAGAAAAATTGTCTTTCTGGCTATCTTTTCTTTAAAAAAAATTTTTCTTTCCCTAGCAATGGGTGAGCGGCGCACACTGCGCTACCATTGGCCAGCCTCCTCTGCTTCAAGTGCAGCTTAAGTGTGATTTAACTCTTCAGATAAAGAAATCTTAAAGGGCCCATTCAGGTGGAGGCAATTAACATGCACCTTAAAGAAAAAGTGTTTTTGCTTTTTTTACCCTGAGCAATCTGTTGTCAGACTGAGCAATAATGATGTGATTTAAGTCAGCTTTAAAGGGGTAAAAGAAAAATATTTCACAACGCAGGAAGACCACTCTAACTAGGAAAAAAGCTATTACGACTGGAAATTTCCATGTGCACTGCTCATAAGACATACTCAGAAAATCTATAAGGCATAAGCACCAAAAAAATTAAAAGAAATATGCAACAAAATATCACACTCAAAGAAAACACCGACCACAAGAGAGAAAAAGAAACTGAGAGGCAAAGCAACAAGCACCATCCAAAACCACAATGTCAAACTTCAAAAAAATTATGATATCCAAAATACTATTATTTTAAACACAGAGTACATTGTTTTAGATTTGTTGAATTTTTAAAGTGCTTTTAATGTATATTCTGTATTTTTTTTAATCTGTTGTTTTAACGGTTGTTACCCGCCCAGAGCCCTTAGGCGGGATAGAAATGTAAATAAGAAATAAATAAGAAATAAGGCCCATATTAAAAATCAGTATATGCTCATTAAAAAGAGGAAAGGGAAGGGAAAATGGAGTACAATTATACCTTACACTCATCCCTTTCTCTCGGGAGAGGGAATTTCTAGAAAAAGGTAATGAGGTAGTTCTGTTTAGAATTAATTATAGCATTATTTATAAACACAGTTATTGTCATGTCCTGGGCAGGCAGCGTACAATGAAGCAAACACACACAAGTCTGGTTAGTGGCAGCCAGAAGCCAGTTCAGGTGGCAGAGTTCTTTGGAATAAAGAGTTTATATGTCATCAAAACAAGCTGGGGTCAGATTTACCAGACAGTCTTCGTTAGGTGGAATGTCAGTCAGGGTCCAGAAAGCAGCAATTACACAAACCGGAGGTTTCTAGTTTGCAGTGGTGGTTGCAGAGAGGGGCCTTCCTTAAGGAGGATTTGGAGAGTCATACCCTTGCCAAAACAGGTGTTTTGCATGGAGGCGAGCCAAGTGGGTAGCTGTTGTCAATCTCTGTTGAGAGAACTCAGCTGTGTGCATTGCGTATCATCTGAGTCCTAACTATGCCCAATTGAGGGGATAGACTCAGTTTCTGTGTTTGGGCCCTGAGGCGCACCTCCCTTGCTTAGGCTAGCAGGGAGACACCCTTGTATGGGCTGGTACGGGCAACGCCCTCCTCATCCGAAGAGGCACTGAGGGCATGAGGCATGACACTTATCTATTTTCACTTGTTTCTAGAGAAATTTAGGGAAGGTGGTAAATAAGGGTTAAGGGACAGGAGTTGGGTGGCGAAAATGGGTTTGACAGTATAGTTTTTGGCTTAATTCATATACTAAAAATTATATTTCCTTTAAAAATTTCAGCATATTCTTATTATATACAAATAAAGACAATAAAGTTCTAGAAATACAATAAAACATAACGCTGAGATGGAAATAACACTTAAGATGAAATTTCTTTTAAAAAATTGAAGAAATCCAAAACAACAAACAAGGGATGACATACAATAATTAGAGCCATTATATATAATGACTTACAGCACAAATGGTTAAATTCAATATTAAATCAAATTAACGAATATCATGTTACGGGAACTTCATGAAGACAAAAAAGGAAAATCCAATTACTTGGTACCAGGAAATAAATTTATGGAATATACTTCATAATTGACTGCTTAATTAAATATTTGCACATAAGTGTAATACTTTACAATTTCAATTTCAACCACAAAACTCACCTTAAACGGTAGTTGTTCTCCTCCCATTTTTCCTTCCCCCCCATTATAGTACCTATTTTAAAACTTGGAAAAACCCAAACTCTCCAAATTCGTACTGACCAATAAAATTGACTAACACTGATTATAATTTTCAGTGCAATATTAGCAACAAGAATAAGTCATTTTGTCAAGGATATTCATTCACAAAAATTAATAAGAATTTATACAGAATTAATTTATGAACTAATAATAGTAGTGCTGAATGCCAAAATTGATAGTTCAATAAACAAAAAAAATTAGCAATAAGCCTAGATGTAGTTAAAGTATTCCTCTTCTTAATAATAATTCTTAATAAAAACATTAATACAATGAACTATGGAGAATCTTTTCTAACAACTATTAAAAAATTATGAAAGTAATACAGCAAAATTAAGGATAAATGGACCTCACTCAGAAAAAGATTAATTTAGATACAGGAACAAAACAAGGATGCTCACTTTCCCCTTTATTACTTGATATAACTAATATTATTCAAGCAGATAATGAAATAGTACCATATCAATTTGATAAAACACAAATTAAGATTAATATGTATACAGATCATACCTTAATTATAAAAGGTGACCTTAAGAGCACGGTAACAATTTTTTTAAAAAAAAAATTCATGACTTTGGCATAGCCTCAGGTTTACAAATCATCTTAAATGAATCTCAAACCTTATTAAAAGACATTTATCATGCAACACAAATAGAATGATATGATATCTAAACGCTGAACAAACAAAGCAAAGGAATAAAATACTTAGGTATTACTATCATTAAAAATCTTAACAAAAACTACTAGACACTTTTGAAAACATTAAATAAATTCATAGTTGGAAGTTAAAGCAACTATATTGTGGCAGAATCTCAGCAACAAAAAACTGGTTTCTAAACTACTTTATTTTCAATGCGTCATATTGAATATCAATAAGCAACTAATAAATAAATTTGAGAAAATGGTACCAAAGACATACATCAAATGGAGGATGGGGGTTCCCTAAATTATTCTTGTCTTACAATACATTTGCACCCAAACTCAACTAATAAGGGCACATAATTAGAAAGGTTCTCATTGGAACAAAACAGAGAACATAAGAACATAAGAGGAGCCCTGCTGAATCAGGCCACAGCCCATCTAGTCTGGCATCCTATCTTACACAGTGGTCCACCAATTGATTATGGGTGTCTCAAGCAGGAGAGAAAGACAAAAACTTTACCTGCTCTTGACTCCCTGAAAATGGCTTTGAGAGGCATCTTGCGTGTCTCTCCAGCTTCAAGGAAGTACCTAGGCATTCTAGTAGTCATTGATACTCCTATCCAAGCTGGTTGCCGTTACCACCTCTTCTGGCAGCAAATTCCATAATCTGATGATCCTCTGGAGAAAGAACATTATGACATGCTTCCTCTTAATATCATTTAAATAATAGAATTTTTTTAAAAAAACTAACATTGTGGTTGTAAAAGAACATATAAACATTTGGTTAAAATGGCAAAGAAATAATAATCCGTGTTTCTTTCTTATTAAAAATGAAGTATTATCCAAAAAAAAAATCTATTCATTCGAATTCTTGCACTTATTGGACTCTGAAAATCTAATTAGAGGAAGAGATTTTTATCATTCTACATCAAACAATCCCAATTTGGAAAAATTATGGAATCTAAAAAACCCCAAAACCTTTACTAAACTTCAATTCAGTGCTTTAATTAGAAATGACAAGACAACTAAATTCAAAAAACTGTTCATTAATCATCTAGACATCTCTAAAGGACTTACATCAGAAACATATAAATTGATATTTAACATAGAATATCCTACCTCCTTTCATCTAAAAGATTAATTGGAAAAAGCCTTACAACTGAACTTAGATTAGACATGGATATAAATTCTTACTAAACCAATATTTATAGGAATATCATAGGAATAAAAGAAATTTCAAATATCATGCAAAAACGATACTTAAATGCCCATGAATCCACAAAAAGTAATGTAGTTGTCAGCTGTTGGAGGAATTGCAACTTATCTCCATATTTAGTAGTCTTGCAAAAAAAAAAGAAAGAAAAAGCTTTTGGAAAGATGTAGGAAAGGAGAAGATGTAACATATGACTGGACTTAAAATTGGGAAGAGTTTTCAGCCATAGACCTTTAAGTTTCATGGGAAAGTTTGGACATATAATAATGACAGTATTGAATTAGGCAGATATGACCATCTACCTGAAAAGACAGCTTCTGTCTTTTAGGAGGAGCGTAATATCCTTGTGGGGAAACGTGTAGCTCCAGGGCTGCTAAGAGTGTGGGCATCCTAGCAGATTAATTTACTTTTTGTCTGTGAGTCTACTCTATGTTTCATATACACCTGAGAGAGTTAATAACATGTGGGTCTGGTCTGAAAATGAAATTGTCCGTAGAGGGGAAACCTGGCATTTTAACTGGCAAGGGGCTGCCCTGCAGGGTGAAATCCCACCCATATCATAACACATCTGTCCCAATACTGTTGTAGTGTTCCCACAGCAACAAGGAAGAAGCATTTTAAAAGCAAAAACGGAAAAAATCACCTGAAAAAACAGGTGTCTATTTATTCTATTTTTTAGCCAAATAATCCTCAAAAAAAACCCTGAAACGGATTGGTAATAGGGACAAAGAGGATCCAAACCATTTCTAAACCACTTTAAATGATTGGTAATGGGGCAAAGAGGGTCAAACCGTTTCTAAACCACTTTATTCTATGAGTAGGAATTCAGCCTGAGTGTAAAATAAAACAACAGACTTTAGCCACATATTTCTGATAAGTAGAATGCTGGATGTCTGGTTGGTTTTTATTGCATGAAATTAGCCAGCTATTTCTTTGGAGAATTTGCTTTGTTTTGCTGTTGCCTTTTCCTCTAAGCTCTCAACCCGCCAGCCACTTTGATATTAAATCCAAAAGAGGGTTTTAGAATAAAATCCAAAGCTGGCACTGAGCCACACTTCCCAAGCCATGGACCACAAGATGCGAATGGACGCTCTCAACAAACCATTAGCTAGCACCTTATCTCACTCTCCACAAGGAAATAGTTGCCAGTTCTATGAATTAATCATCTTTCCATTAGGAGCCTGGAAGGCATTTGCATGATTGAAAGCTATGTCTATATTCTCTAGGTATAAATGTTGAAATTGTTCTTTATGAAAATTGTTTGGGTTAGGATAAAATAACCATTTTGCTGGAGGGGAGTAATTTAAACACTGGGCTTGGAGGTTAAACAATCTTTTCATAGGCTTCCCCCGCTCTCCCAGTTCTCCATTCTTCTTCTTAAAATTTGTCAGTATTGACCTCTGCTTTGTCTGGGTAGAAAATCATAGTTACTTATTCTAACTTTTCTCCCCTTTCCCACAATTAATAAATATTAATATTTTATGATTTATAAAAATGAGATTCTTTAATACTGCTGGATGAAAAAAAAGCATTGCATTAAAAAGAGCCAATAATAAGCCTATTACAGATCATGCTGTTTTATCATCCATAAATAGCTCTTTTATATTTATTGATTAAGACTAATAGATTCCCACTAGAATTCTTAATAAAATTTTAAAAACAGGTTTACATATTAGACTATGTTCATTCCCATAAGCAAAAAAAGTTATGATGATATGTCCCTAAAAATACTGGTGATCTTGGGCCAGTTCATATTTCTCAGACCAATCTAGGCTCGTTTCAGACACTGAGCGGATATTCCACTAGCAGGCAATGAAACCAGAGTATTACTCTGCCACCGTTATCACTTGCTAGCCACACAGCACAGCGGTTGGAACTGTCTTTGCATGCTTTAGTGACGTGCAGATCCAGATATTCAGCCAGCCTGATTTACCTGGAAGTGTGCATTGCTGTTTGCACATATGTCACAGGCAGAAATTATGGCAGCTTCCTCCACAAAGGTAATTAATAGTGTTACTGCCACCAGCCCTGGGTTTTCCAGCAATATGTTTTCATGCTTCTTATGGGGGAATATAGTAGAGCTATGGTAGGGTTGCTACAGTTTATGTATCAGCTCCACTATAATGCAACCATAATGCTACAATATTTCCCCTGTCTGGACTAGGGATGTGTACGAATGTTCTAAAAACATTCAAAATTTGATTGAATTCGATTCAGTGTGGACATTCGAATATGAACAGATTGTCTTCACATTCAAATTTAAACATTCGAATGAATTTTGAATGTTCCAGAACATTCATTCAAATGATCTGAAACATTTGAAAGTACAGATACGTATGTATTACATACATATCTGTATGAATCTCATATGTATCTGTATGCATTTGCACTTATAATACGAGACAAAAACGGGATGCATATGGGATAAAAGAGGATGCATACAGATATGTATAATATGTACAAATTCTGTCATCATTCATATCTTCAAATACGAATGTTGTCGACATTTGTTTCTTAAGATTCAAATTTAACATTTGAATGAATAGTTTTGAATGTATTCGATTCGAAACGGATGTTGTTGCATTTGGATTCTAAACATTCAAGTCGAATTGAACATTTTGACATTTGATTCAACTCAAATGCAAATACAAGCAAAATTTGTGCACATCCCTAGTTTGAAAACAGCCCTACTTCACAGGGGTATGGTGAGGATAAAATAGAAAGGAAGAGAATTCATAATCCCTGCTTTTGGCCCTTTGGAAGGGATGTATTTTTTTCAGTGTAACATGGGGTAAGAAAGGATAGAGCAACAACTTTCCTTTAAGAGAGTAAAAAGCAAATGATTATCTGGGTCACTCCACTGATTTCAGTAGTGATACTGTATCACTTTATAAATGCATTATTTCAGAAATTAAAAGGTGGAGATAAATAAACCCTCCTTGCCCACATGCTAACCATTCTTTTTCTGAAATAACTGCAAAAATCAGACACTGAAACAGATTTCTCTGCCTATATCTACTTCCTTGCTAGCAAATCCAATTGAATTACACCTGAGTAGACATGTGCTATACAATATTTATTTGTAAATATACAGGACACACACACACACTGTGTAAGATTAGCTAACCAATTTTCGTTTTAAAAACTGAAGGCAGTAATTACCATTCAGTAACATTAATGAGAAGAGACATTGAAAATAAATAGGCAGGGTGTAGAATTATCTCAACCAAACATTAGGAATGAAATTTTGATTATGTGATAACATAGACACAATAAATCAAATCTTTGACCCAGCGAGACAGGAAAATAAAGTCTGAATTATTTGTTAACCTTTATGTAGCCAAGAAAATTAAAAGCTTAAACTTCCAGTTTAAACTGCAATTAGGAATGTGGTCTAGGAGAAGGTTGATTTCAGGGGCAAGGTGTGGTATATGCAGCAAAAGGAAACTGTAACTCTAAAGAGACTTTAAATGCAAATTTCATGCTGCGCTGTAGCAGCTCAAATTCTGTGGGATTACTCCTGTATTTGGAGAGTGTAGTGGTTTTTTTTTTTTTTAGGATTAACCACAACTCCTTAGAGGATTTTGTTTTTTATGTGTTAAAGAACAATTTAAAGCAAAAGGTACCGTCTCCTGAACACAGTTGCATGGTGAAGTTCCTTAGAAATTATTAGGGAAAATAAAGCAAAGAAATATGTTCTAAAATAGGCATTTTAAAGATTCAAAAGTTCCAGCACATATGGATTAAGGGTCCATGTAGAACGCTTCTAAACACAGATCTAGTCACATAGATCTGCGCATTAATGTTGACCTATGAGGTTAGCCTCCTGCTGGTCTGCTGTGTCTGCATGAGACAGAACTGGATTTGCATTAAGGAGGCCCTTTATCCAGATCCATTGTAGATCCATTTAGGAGCTTATTCCAAATCACTGAGGGGTGCAGATGACATGCAAGGCTCATGTGAAGTGGGAAGTGTGGATCAGATCAGCACTGTCCATGCAGATGGTGCTGATCTGGCTCACGCCTCTACACAATCCAGATCAGTGGGTCTAGTTAATCCAGATCCACTGATCCAAATCAAATGCAGGGAAGTGCAAAAAAGCCCCGAATGTCAATCAGTTTAAATTCTAAGCCTTACTGAAAGACAAGAGAGAAAGCATGGGAAGATGGAGAGAGCTTAGCCACAAAGAACTGCGGATGCCTAGGTCTATCTCTACAGATTATTCCCCAAAAGTATTCATGTATCCAGCTATTTCCCCAGCCAGCAGCGCCTGCTGTTACCCTTTTGGAGGAAAAGACAGGCTGGATGCTTTTTTCTTTTCTTTACAATTACCAATCGGCCGTGGGGGGGGGGGGGGGGTCGGGGGTCCTCTTGGGACTTTGTCCTATTGGGTGAATCATTTCAACTTGGCTTAACCTAGATGGTGTTTTCAGAGTTTTAGCAGAGAGCTATATTTTAATGACAAAAAGATGACTTATTTTACAAACTAAAAAACGGCAAGTTATATTTATAATCTATGAGTCTAAAATAATGATAAAAGAGAAACCAAGCCAACAGCTCTCCATGTTTGGTCTTTGAGTCACTAGACATGACACAAAACTCTAGGGAGTTTTTGCCAGATCGTTTGTTAGAGCTAACGATGCCTTTCTTGGCTTTGAAAAAGAACGGGCAATAGTGTATCCAAATGGGACCCAGAACAAAACTTTTCAACTCTAATTTCTGCTGGTTAGAGTTCCAGACAGCTATGTTATTTTTCAAGTTATTTTCTTCCAGCCTTCATCTCCAGTTTTCAATTCAGGATACTCCAGACAGTGTAAGGAAACACTGGCTGTTTAAAGACTGCCAGCATTTACTTGTTATATAGTCACCATTTACCTGTAACCCACCATGCCAAGCCCTCTTTTGTTATTTTTGTGCACACGGTGAAGTCCTAGAAATCCAATCTAGCACCTCATTGAAGGCATACACATCAGTGCAAGATTCTTGCACTTCTGTAATCCAAATTTGGGGGACCCTTTGGTTTAATTATGGTTTTGCATCCGTGAATGTTCAATTGATTTTATCAATCTTTTGTTTTTATTAATGTTGTGGCATGTCCTGGGACCATTTGGTGAAGGGCGGGATAGAAATACATGGAAATAAATATGCCGCCAGTGGCACAACAGGACATTGGGCTCATCTTGCTATGATCCTCATAGGATGCCTGCATTTTAAAAACGAGTTCAGCTGTCCTTGCCCACTAAGCGTGTTTGTTCTTCTCTGAGCCAATTTAGCACATAGGCTAGAAGCAAGACAGAGATATGGTGACTCCTCCACCCAATACCAGGTATCTTGAGGGACAAACTGAGAAAGCATTGGGCCTCCCCCCCTTGTTCCTTTCATGGATGATTGATGACTTATTTTGTATCTCAGCAACAACAAATGCATGTCCACCAAGCAAGTGGAAATGTGGATTGGCATCCTCAAATTCTGGTCGTTGAAAAGCAGAATAAAATGAGTGATAGCCTTAACATGCCTATCATGTTATTAAAATAAACATTAATGCATGCTATTAAAATAACTTTCCTTACTGTTTAAAAATTCAGGCTGTTTCTGCACGGGCACCATAGACCCCATTAAGAACCTGACTGATACAGATTTGGTATGCATTTGCTACATACCTTCCACACTTTGGGCCCCATTAGGACCCCATTGAGATTGCGTCATCTGCATGAACATCAAGTTCCAGATCTAGTGGGGTCTTTGGGCCCCATATTCCAGATTAGCTGTAGATCCCTTTAAAGGGCTCTGCAATCTGTTCCTGAGCTTGGAAGACTGATTTCAGAATGCGCACCTGCATGCATGCTGGGCCAATGGGGTCCATGGGCAGGCCTTTGTAGCTATTGTTCCCTCTTCGCAGAACGACTACGCAGATTAGCCACGCAACTGGTAGCTGGCAACATACTAGCAAACCACACAATTCCCTAAAGCACAAAAACCCAAAGCACAAAACCAAAACTAAACAGGAGGGGTTCTGCCGGAGAAATAAAAATAACCCAATAGGGTAAAAGTAAAAAAGGCAATGTCTGCCCAGGTCACCAATGTGAATAGTAACACAAAATACAAAACTATATGGCAGAAAAGCAAATATAGGGTGTTTTTCCACTGTCACTAGAAGTACCATTAAGTACCCATGTTTAGTTTTGGCAACATAGTAGCTACTTAGGCACACAGTGTCTCCCTTCCATGCCCACTGTCAACACAAGTGACTCTTGACTGACAGTTACACAGACCAATCATGCCATGCCTGGGTGGCACTTCCTGCATGAGCCTATTTGGGACCTTAGAATGGGTGCTATGGTGTCTGCTCACCAGCCCTGTTTAGCAACCATTGTCATTGGATGCTATACACCCCATCTGGATGTATAGGGTCTTTGTTTAGATTCGGAACTACAACGAATGGTTTCCCCAAGAACCAGATTCCAAAGATCCAGATTTACGTAATTCGTATTAACTATGGTTTAGTGTGGAAATGGCCTCACTTTCATTGTATGACCTCTCATTCTGGTGTTATGGGAAGGAGAAAAATGTTTCATTAATCACTTTTTCGATACCATGTACACACTTTGAGTCATAGAGGAATCCCTCTAGTTCCTTTTATCGTTTTAGCTGCCCTCCTTTGAATCTCTTCCAATTCTGCAATATCCTTTTTGAAATGTGTCCAAAATTGAACACAAGAATTCCAGATAGAATGAAAGAAGGATCTTTGAAAAATAAAAACGACTTTCTTCTCCCATTTCTTTCAGCACTTAAAATATAGCTTTCCCCCATGCTTTACTTATTTCCTCAATACAGTGTGGGTATTAACCCTGACTTGTTATTTTTAAGATTGAGATAATTTTTATCAGGAGATAATTTTGCAGAGGCACACAACCCCCTTAACCTGCCTGCAGGATACAGGTTAGTCAGCTCTAGTCTAGCAAAATAAAATGAGAATTTTATCAGTTTTGTAAATTGGATGGAAAAGAGCTGAAAACGTTTTCTTGTAAAGAAACATTTTAATTTTGTTTTAAAGGTTTTACTCTATCAGGCTACATTGATATGTCTGCTCCACTACACAAATACTGGTTTTGTATTATGAAAAATGGCTGCATTAGGAGTGGGAAACTTCAGTCAGTTTTCTTCTCACTGGGTTCATTTTTCCTTTACAGTCAGTTCCGGCGCACTCTGTTCTGCTCACAACACAAAAGAAGTTGTCTTGGCAATATCTTCATTAAGAGGTAGTTTTCTAAGGAGATGTGGTTCAGACAGCTCTTTCTGTACATTTTGAGAACTTCTCAAAGCTGAATGGCTGTACAAAAAAACATTGTAGTGGGAAAAAGAGAATTATTTTGCTTATAATCACAAAATTCTCATGTCCATAGACACATCTCATTTTCTGAAAGTAACGGAATAATCTTCATCAACATAAGTGAAAATAAACATCACTGAGCCCAATAAGATTTAATTCTGTGTAGATACCTAGATTAAAGAGCTGGGCAGAAGTAAGAAAAGAACATATTCTTTAATAGTAAACGCAGTAATCAAAAATTGCATGTACACATATATGACTATCACTGAAAAAGTACAAGCATGTGTTTTGACTTGAAAGTGACTCAACATAAATGGAAACCACTACATGAGATTATTCACACATCTATATATGCATCTATTCAGAACTGACTTTCAGTGAGTTAAACTGTGATCCATTTTAGAGATTGGATATAGTTTACGGCTTTCATAATTGTTTAATATACTCTTGTTAATATTAGGAAAACATATATAACACAAGTGATAATGTTTAACCGCTTATTATCTAAATATGAGTTAAGTAATGCCCTAAAATAGCAAATTTATGTATGAAAAAAAATCTAATTTCACCAAGTAATTGCTATTGTTTTAATTCTTTTTAAATATTCATTTAATGTATGTTTTCAGCAATGTTCGCAACTAGTAAATTAGTTTGTAATTAGTCAAATGAATTAGCCATTACAATTTAAATTATATAAAAAAAACCCGTCTTATGCTGATTCAACAACATTTTCTGGCAGGCAGTCTGGTAGATGGAAAACATATTTACATCCAAGATGCTGTCTGGATATCACTGATGGCAATTGGAAAGTATGCTAAAAGCTTTGCATTTTAGGGTACTAGACCTGCCTGTGCACTGAGATCTCAAGGAGAGTTCCTTCTTGTAGTTCCTTGTCTTTCAGAGGTATGAGGCATAGGGACTTGCAGGGGGGGTCTTTTCTGTGGTGGCCCCTAGACTCTGGAACAGCCTCCCTTTTGAGGTTCACCAGGCACTGTATAGTTTTTAGTGCCTGGTGACAACATATCTTTTCACCCAGGCTTCTGCTGTTGAAATAGCTTCCTCAGGGTGCTATCCTGTTAGGGAGGGAGGGGGTGGTTGCGTGGGTGGGAAGGTGGGTGTGGGTGGGAGGGAGGGAGGGGTTATATTTTTAATTATGTTTTACTATTTGATATGTTTTATTCTCATTGTAAGGGAATGGGACTATTTGGCAAAGAGTGGGGAAAATAAAGAAACAAAGAAAGAAAGAATTTCTTTTGTACCCCATACTGATTTAGCAGCACATTTCATTTTTAGGTAGAGCTTTCTTTACAGTAGAATTTAGCTCAGTTCAATATGAAACGTCTTGGAATTTGTAATCTGTGGCAGCCTGTGGAAGGAATGGGAAAAGGGTAAGTCTTCGATAGAAGCTTCCAGTTGTTGCCCCAGAGATACAAAGACAATTCAGGGAAATCAAAGAGAAGCTTCTAATCACAGCCTCACTCAGCAAGCCACTGCTACTTGTAGTATCACTCAATCCTTGCCTCAAACTGGTTTCCTGATATTTTACAGTGAATACATATTTAATACAATAAATTTTATATATAGGGCTTCTGAAACAAAATCCCTAAAAGCTGAGTAGTCCTCCAAAAGCAGAGAGAAGTATAGACTACTGACCAACCCCCCCCCCCTAAAATCAACAGTGAAATGAAATAAAAGAATGCAAATGTGCGTTCTGGCTGTTCCCGTTTTTTTCATTTTAAATCACAGTCAACCCCGATGCTGTACCCACAGAAAATGCTTAAAAATGCATCAGGGAAAGCTAATCTTTTCCTTTGCCAGCTGTGGTGCCCACCCCTCTCTCCTGATTGGGTTCGATCCCATGATGATGTGGTCAACGGTGGGGGATCCCAGCTCCCCTCTACTCCTTTTTTTGCTGCTGCCGTTTGCTTTCCCACAGCAAAGCCAAACCTTCCAGCACAGGGATTGCTTCCATGATGTTGCGCAAAGTCACCTCCCTAAGCCTCCTTGCCCACGCTTTCTCCTTTATTGCACCTTTCTCCCATCCACCCACCGTGGTTGGTTCACACAGGAAGAAGCCAGCCACGCCATCTTTCCCCAACCAAAAAATGAGAAAGTGAAGGGAAAGCATGGGCGGGAAATGAAACTTGTTATCAGTGTGAAGTGGGTAAAAGTGAAGTGGCCTGCTGAGGGAAAGAGGGGTGGTGGAGGGATAGCAAGCCATTTCATGATGCATCTCCCCCGAGTACTGCTGTACCTTTCCCAAAGGAAAAAAGATAGAACATTTTAGTAGCATAATCAGGAATGAGATCTGGTTTTTAGCTTCTGTAAACTGTTTTGGGATATACTAGTTGTGGTTGTATTTATAGGACATACTAGAAAAGTTTTTAAATTATAAGGAAGAATGAGTCTGGAATTAAAGTACATGTGTGTGCATGCAATTTTGCTCAACAGAATACTATTCAGTCTGCGTGAGTTAACACAATCTTCTGGTGTGCTTGCAAATGATGTCACAGACACCATATAGTTAATTGTCTAATACATTTGTGCAATCACATCATCAACAAAGCATATGCCCTGATTTTTCAGGAACCACATACAGCTTGGAAGCAGTGCTTTGCTAAGCAGTGGTTCTGCCAAGTAATGTGTATGTGGTTTTTGTGAGTCATTTCCATGGTTTTTATAAGAATTCTCTGTTATAGACAGTAAAAGGTAACATTAGTTCAGCTTTCAGCATCAATCAGTCTGCTCTCAAGAGACAATTTAAAAACAATTGTGATGTTGACTTGGGCTCTGTTCACAAACAGTGAAAAAGAAGCACCTTGGAGAAGGCTTAGAGGCGGTTCACACAAGTGAGATTGTTCACATATTAGATAGTCTTTCCCTCTGAACTTGAACATTGGCTAGAAAAGGTGGATTAGTGAGAACATGAGTCCCATATTCTATAATGTATAAGACATCTTTAAGCTGCATTTTTTTGCTATATGTGAATGTAGAATTGGGCTTTTTTTTAAAAAAGTTTCTCATAAAATAACAGAAGTTGGGGTTGTTCAGAGGATGAATGGAGTTATAAAACTGCAATGAAAATGTTTATTAATAAATTACTGAAAATTTCAGGGACTCAGTTTTTCAAAATGAAGGAAATAAGGTGCATTTTTGCATATCAATATTATTTGTAGAATTGATTATAGAAACAAACTTGGAAAGAAGAGCCAACTGTGATTTTTTCTGAGAGACATCTGAAATTATTTTTATTATTAGAATCAACAGAGGAATATAAGATTGGACACATCTTGAATGCGTGTATAGTGTGTGTTTATAGCACTGAATTAAAGAGAGCAATGTTCATGTCTGGTCATTTATGTGGTTCACTACAGGTAATGACCCCGCAAGTCACTCCCTCCGCATAGCATATTTCTTATCAACTGGGAGATTTCTTTTGTCAGAGTTGATGATAGTGACAATCATATAACTACCTTAGTTTATTGCAGAGAAGGTGGAATACACTTTATATAAAAAAACTCATTTAAACCATGGGTCTACATTAAAATAATCTTACATTATTTTTTCCTACAAACATCTCTTTATGAAGAATGAGCAAAGGAATAAGATCTGAATGCACCTCACTGGAACTATGTAAATCTGAATGCTACCTGGCTTAAGGATGTCCCAGCAATTACAGGTCTTGAATATGATAATGAAATAAAGGCAGGACATAGTTGCAAGGTAAACTTTTTTTGATGGCATTATTTTAGGATCCTGTGTATTGATTTTCCTCACACTGCAATTCTGTACTATGGGTTGTAAAATGCATGCCTTTCTTTCTTCTTTTAGCACTTTTCTGTCAATCTGAAGGTGCAGAAGAGCCAAACTGCTGCATTAAGGAAACCTCCCTTACCTCCTTCCATCTCTTAAGTGGGCAGGGAGGTCACATGCCTGTCCATCTTCCCATGTTGTTAAAGGGAAAGTGACGGAAGCAATGTCCACCATGATAATACTTATTAAATCCTTTTGGATTTCCTCTCCTGGGATGAACTCTGATCAGCTCCAGCTCACATCTGAATATCAGGCTAGCAAGCGATCTTCTGGAGAAAGGTTCCTACAGTGTAACTGCTTGATTGTTTGCTAAACTGTGTGGGGTTGGAACTGTCTGTGTGCAATATATTGATCTGTTTATCAGATATTCTGATGGCACGAAATACCCAGAAGTGCACAATTGCCACCACTGAACTTGCATGGTGGTCTTTTATGGCCCCCAAACCTGTATGGTGGCCACAGCCAGGATAGTGGCTCCATCCAGAAGATAAGTTATAGCACTATTTCAGGAAAGCTTGCAGAGCTGGGTTTTCCAGAAATAGGTTATAGCAGGTTATAGCAGATATGTGTAGCAATTCCACATGAACTCATAGATAATTCTGCCATATATCCCCATATGCATATGGTCCATATCTACCACAGGTGTATACAGCAAAAAAAGTAGGGAAAAAAAGGATCTGAAAAGTATCTAGGGCCTTTTTGCACTAGGGCTACAATCCCATTTAGGCATCCCTGCCCAGGGTGGGCTCCGATCATAGCTGCTTGCTTTGGCAGGAAGTAAGGATCATGGCCCCTATGCTCTTCCTCGCACTGACAGAGGCGGCTGCAATCGTCTCCCGTCATCTCCGACACACACCCCTGTGCCCCGACCACCTCCGTCAGCTCATGGGAGCACCGGTGGGCAAGCCGGAGATGGACGCCACCAGTAGACCCCTACCCCCAGGAGCCTGCTTTGGCACTGGGGAGGAGGAGGAGGGAGGCGGAGACAGTGGGGAGAGCATAGGGGCGAAGCCGGCAGCTGCAATCGCTGTCCACCCACCCTGATGCCCCATGGCAAAGCATGCTGCCGGTGGGCATGGAGGCGGGGAAGGGGGGCAGGGGCTTGCCTTTGCTGCCTCTCCCCTCTATTGCGGCTGCTTTGAGGGGGGTGGCAAGGTGCAAATGTCCCCTCCCCTCTACCCCCTGCCAGTCCCGGTGGCTGAGGAGGGACAAGCACCATGGCAATTGGCCCTCTGCTGCTGCGTGGAGTTGCGGCAGCAGCAAGCCCCTGCCCCCCCCCCCAAGTGGCTGCTTTGCCGGGGTGGTGGTGGCAGACAAGGGCAAGGGCATGATCTGCTTGGGCCACCTGCCTGCCCAGCACAGACTTTGTAGCAGCTGTATAAACAGCTATGAAGCCTTGCCTCTCCGCCCTCTTCCGGCTCTAGTGAAACAGAGCTGGAAAGGGTTCTTCAGCATCCCCACAGTGCCCTGCGCAGCACCCATTGCAATTGGGTACTACCGGGCCCATGGGGACACATGGGGTCTTCATGGAGAACTGGATCTTCAAGTTCCAGATCTTGGAGTCCCTGTGCAAAAAGGGGGCTAGAACGCTATCTGCACACAATAAGAAAGGCTTGAAAACGGCTTAGAGGTGATAGTATCCACACATTAGTGCTTCTAATCCACATTAAAACACAGAAATTGCACTTTTTAGATCTTTAGTGTGGATTACAAGTAGGACGGGAACACTAGTGCCTGGATGCCACAACTCTCAAGCCTCTTTCAAGTCACTTTTTTCATGAGTGCAGATGTAGCCACAGCTGCTGTTGCCTGCCTTCAGAGAGACCACAGAGGCACCAGTTGAGGCTCTGGAGGCTTCCCAGGTTTCCTGCTTGGCCATTTTTAGGCCAAACCAACTTCCAATGGTACTTCATGGAGTGGCATCACAATCGGCTCCCGTTGGTATACCAGATCACAGGGGCATGCTGTGCCTCTGTGGTCCATTAAATGGGCCACAGTTGTAGATCTTGATCTTGAGGTGTATTGGTACACTGGACATAGGCACCATTTTGAATGCCCTAGACTGGTTTACACTTTTTCCAATGAGGATGAAGTGTAAAGGGGGGCAGGGCCATCCATAGTCTCCACAAGTACTTCAGACAGAAGGCCCAATCCCAGAAGAAGCCCCAATGCAGAAAGGGTCTAAGATACCGTAGCTCCAAACTAGTTAGCCAACCTTCATCTTGACAACCTTGTTTGGGAAGGAACTAGCTACAACTGCTCTATAATTGTTGACATATGCTGGGGTTTATGTTAATTTGTTTCAAGGATGCTCACATCTTTTTTAAAGTTATGTGAGCCTCCAGATTATAGAAGACTTACTACAGATTTCTTACAGTGATTTGTAGCTGTGTTTCAAAGGTGTTTTGCATGAAACGTACCTCTTCTTTTCAGTGATCCTATCTTCTTCATGAATTGTTTCCTGTGGTTCTTTATTGTAAGATGATCTATGTGCCTCAGACAAAATAGCAAGATTTGGCTTTTCTTTGGACTTTGGAAAGTAGTAGATAGGAAAATGAGGGTGTTCTGCTTCATTACTGTCTGCAGGTGTAAAATAAAAGCATTTATTATATACAAAGTACTCATAATATATCAAACAAAATAACCGCAATGTACTTATACCTGCAGGCATTGTAACTATGACTACCTCAAAATACAAGGAAATCATGTGATCCTACATTTCCCATCATTCCTTGCCAATGACCACAATGATTTTAGAGCATGGGAAATGTGCTTCCACTTATCTAGAGGACTTCACTAAAAGGTGCCTAAATTTTTCATTCATAAGTTATTTGCTGAATTTTCTTTAATCAAAAGGCTAAAAAGCTATCCTCACTTCAAAATACTTTAGGCTGGTTAATAATCAACTGACATCTTACTTGCAAAATTATCTTAACACTAATCCTGTAAATGATCACAAATAGATATTTTGTATACCCAAACGTGAATATGGGGTTCGTTCACTTGTTGCACTTTCTGCCTTGTTCCTCCTCCTGGCATCTCGAGATGCTTTCCAATTCATCAGGAATTGTCTTTCCATTTCCTTTATTTCTTTTCCATCAAGGGATTCTGAGGATAAAGTTTTGTAATTTAGTAAGTTAATAGGTTGTTCTCAGCTGGCATTGCCCTTTTGTTATCAGTGCCATTTATTTCATTACATCGGCATTTGGTGTGATACTAGAACAGAATGTGGCTTTGCATCCACAACACGACTGAAGGCTAGGAACAAAATATTAGGAACAAAAAAGCTGCATCATGGTAGAAAGGATATTTGTAAAACTGGCTCAGATGTAAAAGAACATTTTGCCAAAGTGGATAAAAAGTTGGTAAACTCAGTATATGACCCTATGCAGGCAACTTTAAAAGTATGGGAAAAGTGGCAAGCAAAAGTGATAGGCACATTTTCAAGATACACCCCAGTATGCCATATAAATGATAAGGATGAAGTATTAAACAAATGAGTTTTGGGTAAAATGCAGGATCTTCACGTGGTATATTTTAAAGATTTATTTACTGAAAGAATTGAGGTGAAGTCAGATGAATTCCTTCTGGTGTCCTTGGGGAGGGAACATTGGTTGCAAATAGTATCTTTCAAACATTTCCTGAGGTGGAACAATATACAGCATGTAATGACAAATTGGTTGAATGGATTTGAAGATATAATACGTATACTGAATGCTAAAAATTTGGTACTTGTGCCAGGTTATACAGGATATTAGTGTGAATGAAACAGATTATACTTCGATACTGACTGATATATGGTATATGGATTATCAAACAGATCAGGAAGATATGCAAATGAAAGTAAAGGAAATTAATAAACTGCAATATATCAAGATTAAAGAGTTGAACATGAACATTTTATATAGAGGGTACAGGACCCCGGCCCAGTTGTCCCACATTGTTCCAACATTTCCGTCCTCCTGCTGGCACTTGGGTGGCAACAGGGGAACATACTTCCATATGTGCTGGGCATGTACTGAAGTTGCAAAGTTTTGAAGTGACACTGGAAATGCAAAATGTTTTTGGAATCAATATTCACTCCCATCCTGGATTGTGTCTATTGCAAGTTTACAGGGATCATTTGGCATCAGTGCTAAATAAATATATAGTGGACAGACTCCTTTGGGCGGCTTTACTAGTCATAGTTGGGGGCTGGAGAGACGAAACAAAATGGACCTGTAAGAGATGGCATAGTAATATCCTTGATATGTATAAATTTCATGCCCTTACAGAGCAATGACTTCTTTACTTGGGAGAACATCCTCGTCTATGCTTATGGACTGCTTGGATTAAATTATATACAGCATTTATTAATGATACCCTACTGATGGAGATGAAAAAAGGGCTACTGAAATTATGAATATACTTACCTGTGCTCTATGAAGATTAAGGGGTGTGGTGTGGGGTTTGGTTTTATTGTTATGAGTTATATCTTATGTATCATGTTTGTGTAATGTATATCTAATAGCAATAAATTCAAGTTTAAAAAAAAGATGCAAAAGAACGTTATTAAATTACTATCAGAACATTTTACTCCAACTCAATTCTTAAATGAGCAGCACAAAGAAGCAGAAGAAAATAAAGGGACGGGAGATATCAAGGGAATGTTTCATACAAAAAGCTCATGATGGTAAGGCCCTAACAGAACCAGAAGAGATAAAGAAGAGATAGGAAGAATACACAGAAGAACTATATGACAAAGATCTTAACATCACTGGATAACCACAATGGTCTTGTCACCAATCTAGTGTCAGATATTTCTGGCCAGTGAAACCAAATGGACCTTAAAAAAGCATTGCTAGCAACAAGGGTGACGAGGGTGAAGGAATTCCGGCTGAGCTATTTAAAGTCCTAAAGCTGTTAAAGCACTACTCCCAACATTCCATCGAATTTGGAAAACTTAACAATGGCAACAGGATTGAGAAAGATCAGTTTACATCTCTGGCCCAAAGAAGAGCAATGCCAAGGAACACTGTGCTCATTTCACAAGGAAATGTTCGAGATCCTGCAAGCTAGGCTTCAGCTATACATAAACCAAGAACTACAAAAATGGAAGCTGGTTTTCAGAGAGGAACCAGAGATCAAATCATCAATATTTGCTGGATTATGGGGAAAGCAAGGGAATCCACAAAAACACTCACTTCTGATTTCACTGACTTTACTAAAACTTCTGTCGGTCTGGGTCACAGCAAACTGTGGCAAGTTCTTAAAGTAATGGGAATACCAGAGCACCTTAGGAATTTGTATGTGGGTCAGGAAGTAACAGTTACAACTGAATAAAGAATAACTGACAGGAATGTGACAAGGCTGTATATTGTCTCATTTATTTAACTTAGATGCATGTAGGATGAACCAAAAGCTGGAATTAGGATTGCTGGGATCAATAATCTTAAATGTGCATATGATACGGCTCTGATGGCAGAAAGTAAAAAAAAAAAACCCTTTGTACTGGATTTCTGCCTTAGGGGTTGAACAGATTTCTTGATCAAAGGTAAAATACGGCTTGGGAAGGGATGGTACTTTACCAAGAGATTTTGATTGCAGAATAACCCTGTCCCGGTATTTTGCTTTATGACAGACAGGATTCCCATTCAGTTCAATTTTGCACAGCTTGGTCCATATACCTAAAACAAATTCCAAATCCTGCATACACCAGAGACAAAAGGCATAAATATTTTTTTCATGTTTTATGTTTAAGCAAACATATCTGTCAATTAAACAGAAGCTTATCAAAAAGGATGATATATACAGCTCTTGAATTTTCAATTAGATCTCATATATGGCTTACAAGCCAAAAAAAATTTTCATGTTTTTTTTAATCTTGTGTGGGTCCAGCCCCTAGAATGTTAATTTCCTATTGTAAATACCACACATATAGGGCAGAATCTTAAATTTTCATAGAAACATAAATACTATGTGAATAAAAGCAATATCACATTCAAGATATATGGATATTATATTAACTGAGTTGCTTTATTTATCATGAGTCATTTGTGTCAGCAACATAATTATGACAAACCGTCACATGTAGAGATTAACTTTCTATATGCCATAAGCTATCTCATGCCATGGTGGGCCAGGCTACCAATAGCCTCCTCACTTTTTGGATAGTCTGTTCTGGCCCAGCCCCAACCACTGGGATCAAATGCTGGGTCCAGTTGTCAAAGGCTAGTCAAACTTTGCAACTTTGTAAATGCTGCAGTGCATTTCTGGCCCTGTTTCAAATGCCTGGTAAACCAGCCCATGGGGGGGGGGGATCCAAATGCCCTTTTCGTACTAGCATATCAACAGTATATTAACAGGTTCAGCAGTGAGGCAGGATATGGTGCTTCATTCAATGCAATAGAATATACTAGTAGTGGTGAGCTTCCTATATCACAGTCCAGAATGCAGACCATATGGATTATAAGCTGCTTTGGACCAGGATACTAGGGCCTATGATCTAATGACAGTACTGTATATTAAATTTGCCAGTCACATAGGCCAATAAAAGTTTACATAACACAGAATTAAAAAGCATCTAAAATATAAAATAGTGTAATATGTAATAAAAAAAATAAGTTTTACATTCTGGAACGTAAAACTCTTATCCCAGTGGAGGAAGATGAACAGTTTCTAATATTATTAGCGGATGCTAATAACTTTGCCACAGTTTCTGTTATAGTTTTATTAAAGCTAGCCAAGATTTGGCAAATTACATTGAAATACCAGAACTGGTTGTGTGTAGGCTTTCACGGACAGTTTTTTTTTTCTGAGAACCTGAGCTTTTGGATATTGCTGCAATATCCATCATCAGAGGACTTGGCTCTTGGAAGATACCAGTTTGGTCTAGTGGTTAGGGAACCGGACTCTTATCTGAGAATACTGGGTTTGATTTTGCCCTCCTCCACAAAGCCAGTTGGGTGACCTTGGGTGAGTCACAGCTCTCGTCACAGCTCTCACAGCCCCACCCACCTCATAGGCCATTCTGTTGTGGGAAGAAGGACAGAAAAGATTTGTCAGCCACTTTGAGTACCCTTAAATGGGTGAGAAAAGTGGGGTAGAAAAGCCAACTCTTCTTCTTCAGTAGCTTTTGACTCTTCCAAGAGACAAATCCTTTGATGATGGATATTGCAGCAATATCCAAAAGCTCAGGTTCTCAGAAAAATCTGGAACAAGGCTTAACAGCCCCCAAAATGCTACTAACAAAATACCAGAACTATTAGGGTTTTTTTAAATAGCATTTTTAAAAGGCTCTGACTATATGTGAGGCCACAGAGATGGCCACTTGGCAAGGGAATATATAGATCCATACTCTTTAAGTCACACTGAAATCCATATACAAATCAACAATACAAAAAGAACTGAGGCCGCATCCCCATAGGGGCTAAATTCCGGAGTAGATTCAGATTCGGCATCAAGGGTTCCCATTAAATTCCCCACTAGTCCGAATCCAGTCTGGATTTTAGCCCCCTGTTCCCATGCCACTTCTCTTCCCTGGAGTTTCCCAGGAAGATCCGGGGAACGAAAACCTTTGTTTCAACTGGGCTTTTCTGGCTGACTTGAATTAAAGCCGAGTGAAGGAGGACAGCCAGCGGCCAGGCCGAGCAAGCGGGTGCAGGGAGGGGAGGCCCCCCTCGAATGCCCACTTCCCCTTGAAGGCAGCGAATGCAGCAGCAGGGGTGGGAAAGGAGCAGGATCAGCCACCGCCACCAGCATGCCACCGCTACCACTACTGCCTCTACTACTCCCACTGCCACCAGGCACTTGACGAGGTCTGCAGGAAAGGTTTGCAAAAATCTCTTTCTTCAGCCTCCTTCTGCAGGGTCGAGGGCTTTGGGGCTGGGCATGGCCAGGCCCCGGTTTCCCTTCAGGTTAGGAGGATGAGGCTGCCGCCAGCGGTTCCTGTCCAAAAACCGCAGCGCATGGGTGAGGTTTGGGAACAGTCCGATGTGTGTTCAGTGCTGTTCCCGGCCTCCAACTTAACCCTGTAGCAGAACCTGGATTACTCCGGACAAGAGTAATCTGGATTTGCAGTAGGATGGGAACGCAGCCTTTTTAAGGTCTAAATGTTCTGTGATTATTTCACTTATTCTCAATAGACATCATTCATTATCTTGGCCCAAAGCAGCAGCAGAAGAGAGATTTATTTTTTAAAATGAACTTTATATGTAGTATGGGGTTTTTTTTTTAACTGTTGAAGGGCAAGCTGACCTTGCTTTCTTTTATATTGCTAAAATATACAAACATGGTAACAAGTCATTTGGCAGTCTTGGACTTTTGTGCATATACACTGTCCAAGTATCTTCCTATTTTTATTCTCTATACTGTTTCCAGCAGCCATATATAACAGTACTATCCAAATGAAAGACAAAAAAATTGTTTTTTTCTACTGGTTGATGGTATCAGCCTTACTGATTATTTTGTTACACACTGTCTTTACAACAGTATGTATCATAAGAAGTACAGCTGGAGCTTTTTCACACTTACCTGTAAATAAGGTAGCAGCATGGCAGTGGCAGCCATCTGCATTTCAACTGCTGGAAAAGCCTGGTCCTGGGCCAGTAGCTCTTCCAGAGTGAATGGCCAGGGCAGGACAGGCTGGATTGCCATGGCAACATCCACAGCAATATCTAGTATGCACTCCCATCTTGCCATCATGATTTTGAACTGTATGTATGTGATTTTGCAGCTGTAGTTGTGCTGCCACACCCACTTACCGTGCTGCTTCTCTTCCTGGATAGCAGTCTACCACTGGATTCCTCTGGGAGAGCCTATGGCAACTTCTGGGGAGTTACTGTGGTTCCTTTGTGCAGACAGGCCTGACTAGTGAGTAAACCAGCGCTCACTAAATGTTAAGTGCAAACAGATCCACGGAAGCTAATAATCATTCAGTACCATAGTGTTTGTTCTGACCTGCCTTTTTGTTTCATGAGGCTTGTACAGTTTTGGTCAACGGTTAATTTCTCATGCTTGAGTTGTACAAATGAAGAGTAGGTTGTCCTTTAGCATTTCAATTGAGGATTTGAGAGCTCCCCAAATTTAATAGGTCTTTCCAGATCATCTAAATAAGGTGGAACCTAGATACTTAGGATGCCTCCAGACGCAAAAAAAATTTCAGGGGGGCACTGCAGCTTCAATCACCTATAGTATCCATGGAGCATTCCCCCTTTGAAGTAAAAAGCTGATTAGTCATACTGCTTGCCCTCTGGAACAGGGGCAGCCTGCTTTCCATGCGAGTCAATTTATCTGGATACAGAAATTTTGATCACCAAGTTCAGGTTGGCAGGGGAGAAAGAAAACCCCACCATGGCTACAATGACTAAGTGCTGAGCTCACACTTTCACTCTGGCACCCAAAGCCAAAGGGCAATCCATGAGAAAATGTAAAAGGCAGGGACCACACCAACCCCACACCCTTCTTTGGTCATGTGGCTAGACTGACGGCAAAGCAAACCATGCAATACTGAATCTGAGGGGCAAGGTAAATTAAGGGAGATCACAAACTGCTATCAGTGTTATAAATCAAAACAGGGAACACTGTATAATGAATTTTTCAAAAATTTGTATTTATCTGCAGAAATAGATGTTATCTCTCATGCATAAAAGGTATCCAAATATTTTAACATTAAATCAGTTTTGAAAATATACATTTTTCCTCAGTACATAGATTTTCAAAACCAAAAAAACCACAACTGCATTTGTTCTCATCACCTGATATACAGACTTGTCTGTCATTGCTCTCTGTTATGAAATGAACACTGTAACCCTGCTTAAAGTTTTAAAAAATATATATTTCACAAATAGATTGTAAAAATTCAGAATATATTTCTTAGAATCTTCCAAAGTACACAGCTAAATGTTGATGAATGTATCTCCAAAAGTTTGCAGAGTTTTGTTGACTACTGCTCAGTTGATAAATGATCCATAACAAGCTCACACCAGTGTATGTTTATCTAAAACTGTACTACTCCCATGTTGAAATATGATTACCCTCTGGATACGCTCTACTTGCTCATTGCCTTCCTGTCTCTAATAAAGGGCTTTCACTTTACAGTCTTTCAATAAGCTGTTCTAAAGGGACTAGACACTTTTTTGGGCAGTCTCTTTTTGATAAATGATCATGTCATGCTATCACTTAGAGGTCTGCTACAAAATACTAAAGAGCAAATTATATTCCTAGGCACACTGGAGTGTATATGAATGCCTCAGGTGACATCTTCAGTGGTTGCCTTCTTCCCAATTAGAGAAAGTCATTTAAGAACAAACATTTGACCAGTCTACTCCAGTTTGTATTGGCTGTGTCTACTTCAACTGCCCTAACTACATCTGTAGACAGCAATTTGTCATCGTTTTGATGGTCTGTCATTATCTTTTTCAGAAAATCTATATTTCTTCTCTTGTTCCTGACTGAATTGTGAAGGAAAGGAATTCATCTTTTTGATATCTTGTGTCATAATCAATAATGGTCAAAGGTTGAATAAATTAAAGATTTACTTTAAAATCATATCTTCAGAACACTAACCTGGATCTCTGCTTAAATAAATAGAATTTCTAATACTCCAGATATCTTAAACCAAAGCTTTAAAAACTAAACATATAGCTCATAATTCAGAGTTCTGCTGGCATTTCACTACCTTATATCAATTACTCATAGATATCCATGCCTTTTGGTTTCAGAAGTTTTTATTTCATGTAAGATTGCAGGAAAACTTTGCATACTTCAGGCTTGGTGTTTCTAGTTGGTGACCCAACTGCATTTAAAGTTAGTGTTGAAATTTTAAACACTGTATCTTAATTTTTTTCTGTGCTAAAATGAGTATTAGATAATTTTCCCCAACATAACCAATTAACAAAAGGATCCGGAACATTTTTGAAAATTCAGATGGAAAAGAAGTTCTGACCAAAATACACATGTCCCTTTTCCCTTCTACATATATGACAATGAAGGGAACAAACTGCATGCTTATTTGCTTTCTCCCACCCTTATCTTCATAATGCATAAGTATTAATTTTATATGCTATTCCCAAATTCAGTGCACATAGGGACAATAAATTACAGGTCATCAAATGAAAGTAAGATTGCTTTTTTAAAATGTAAAAAACCTGAATTTGCCTTCACAGAGATATGCATGAGAAGAAGCAAAACTGGAATTAATCTCTCTTTTTCAGATTATTACCGCTGTCAAAACTGAAAGCACCAATCATCTATTAGGTTACCTGTACACAGCACTGAAGCAGCAAGCCCTCATCTTCTTCCGAAAACATTTATCAATTACATAAAGCTGACCATTTACAGAGATTAGTAATTTTTAAAGGACTTTAAGGGTGAGTTCCCATTCAAGGAATAAAGCACTATATACAAAGCTATCGATATGTAAAGCACGCTAAAAGGAAGCAAAGGCGAATCTGGCAATCATATTCAACCCCGATTTTGTGTCTCCACTATTAAACACTTAAAACACTTCCAAAAATGGATTGGGGAAAGTGATTTCCCCCCCTCCTCAGCCTTTCCCCACTCCTCTCTCCCCATTGCCCAGGGCACATGGCAGCAGCAGCAACTCAAGCCCCGTTCGCCCACTCCACCTCCACAGCCACCATCCTCAACAGGGGTTCCCTCCGAAAAAAGCACCCTGGCTGGCTGGCTTGCTCTGCTGCCACCACCGCCTGCACACACACACTTAAACATACACACATCTCCCAGTTCCTGCACCAGCTTCACCCCTTTCCCTTTTTAAAGATCAAGGAAGGAGGGAAACAGCCAGAGTTGCACAGCATTGCCTCTTTCAGTCTTTAGGCTTGTGTGGGTGAGAAGGGAAACATTGTTATCAGGTGTGAAGTGGCTGAATTGTTACAATGAATCAGTCTGTTGTATAGGGGAATACTCTACCATTCCCACAGCACTAAGGAAGAAATGTTTTAAAAGCAAAAGCAGAAAAAAACACTGGAAAATTCCGGTGTTGATTTATTCCATTTTTAAGCCAAATAATCCTCAAAATACCCCTGAAACTGATTGGGAATGGGGACAAAGAGGATCCAAACCATTTTGAAACCATTTTAAAGTGGTAATGGGAACTCACCTTAAGAGTAATAATGGATCAAATCAAATGTTTAACTAGATCAGCCCCCCCCTCCCGCACAATAGCCAGATACAAGGTTATGGAATATATCAGTAACAGTCCTCTCATTTACTGTTCTTCACAATTTAGCCACCTTTAATCCTGGAGGATTTAATAACTGTTAATCCAATCCCCTTACACAAATTTTAAACTGTGTCACTATATTAAGTTTTATAAATTCTTAGAGTGTTTAGCACTTTCAAATCTCAGATAAGGTATATATATTTCAGATATATTTATGTTCCTTATTATAAAATCATAGGAAAATTCTGGTCTTTGTTTCCTTTTCATGATGCTAAATCTTCATTTAATCCTTATTACCTTCAAATGCTGGAGCTGGTTGTCAACAGCTATGAGATGCGAAATATTTTCCAGAATAGCTAAATCACTCAGTTCATCAATATTGTTATTGCTGATATTCAGAACTGATAAGGACTTCTGCAGTAAAACAGACCAAACGTTTAGACAAAAAAATTAGTAGATTAGTAGCTGAATCGACAAACATTAGTACTCAGGAAGTTATAGTGAATCCTCAGATTCACCAGATAAGACACACAGGGGGATTGAGATGGCACATATCTCATGTGGGCCCCATCTGTTGGACAGCCACAAGACAGGGGCTGAAAAATATGGCAGCCCTTACCTCACTGAGAATTTCCCACAACTGGATCTCTTGTCCCTGGTACGCCTGGAAACAGTATATTCTAAAAGCTTGAAGGGAGTGAAAAATTTCAGATACTTTTCCCTTCAAAAACTTTCTTAGAGTATAGGGCACAAACATAGTGCAGACAAGCTGATGTAAGATTTTTTTGCCCCAGTGGTGATAATAGTAACCACAGACTAATCATTAATAGTATTCTGTTGTGGCTTTCCTCTTGAGCAGAGTAATATTGTCCATTTGAATTATGCTCTTGGTTTTGCAGGCATAAACATGCATTTTAGCAACGCTTCATTTTCAGACACTCTGACTGACTCTTGTAAGACTCTTACAAAATGAAAAAATGATAAAACAAAATAAAATCAACTAAGAAAACATAACACTAGCTATACATAACAAGTAGTCTGAAGCATTAATTCTGAAATACACATAAAAATTATCAAAGTATTTAAGTTTCATTTTCAGATAGAAAGTTTAATTTACTTATTTGTTCAAGAAAATGTGGCAGTTCTGCACTCATCCTTCTTTCAAAACTCCCTAAAATAAAATGTCATGTAATCCAAAGAATACTTAGAAAGACTATCTGTTCTAATTAAAAAATAGAAGCAATTAGCAGTATAAGCTCCTACAAAAGTAAAACAGAAAAAACTAATTTCACTTATCCCAATAAAGACTTTAAGGAACACAGCTTCTGAACATTAGTAGTAGACATAGTAAAAACGAATGATCCCAAGGAACAGAACAGAAGGTAGACTATGTTTGAGACTGTAAAAGCAGTCTCCAATATGGTAAGGGAAGTTTCTTTGGTACAAGCCTAATCATTTCTGTCTATCAAACTCAGTAATGTTTGCTCCCACAAAAATGAGGATGGAATACTGCCCTTATGTTTGCCAAAAATTTGTTGTTTCATATTCTATCATACAGAATTCCCTCAAATGTATTACCCTATAAACAAAAACTACTACCTTTCTTGCCCATACAGATTTAAAATAGTCAAGTTTATGAAGTGAAATTAAAAAGTCATTTCTTACTTGCCTACAAAACAAGCAAGCTATTTGCTATACACAAATACACCTTTTTAAAATTTTATTTGCACCAAAACATAAAATAAGGAATAAAAGCAAGCATAAAAGAATAAATAACCAGTGATGAGACACAGTATTAAAATATCTTAGGATAAATTTCGCCAAAACTACTGGATGTACATATCCATTATTTATGAAGCCTATCTTGCTCACATGAGTATAAACCAGTTTTAAAACTCCTTGAAATCTTTTGCTAGCTATGCGTTTCCTGTTGCTAATATTATATAGATGTTCTCTAAATCAAGATTTGCACCTGGAATACTAGGTATGTTTTAGGATAACACACCAAATGAACAGATTAAAGATACACTTTCAAAAGAGGACAACTCAAGTGGGGATATGGTGCAGGCCATGAAACAAAATCATGGAGGACAAGTCTATCTCTGACTACCATCTTTCATGATTTAAACCAAATCAGCCCCGATTTAGGACTTGTTTTCTCATACTAAGTTTTAATGATTTTTTTTAATTTTTAATGATATTTTTAATGATGCAAATTAAATATCAAACCTTTTTCTGTCCTATGAAAGTAGAACTCTTGGCAAATGGAAACAAAGAACAATAAGGATCCAATAATCATCCAAACTCTATGTTCTTACTGCTAGTGAGCGAAGGCTTCTTGGGTCAAACAGCAGCTTTTCTCCAAGGGGAAGTTGTTGGCTTTCAATGTGTAATTCTCTTAATTCTTCTAAAGTCTCTAAGCCCTCCACTACGGTGATGTAATTGCCACCTAGGTATCTTAGAAGAATAATACAAAAGAGGCTGAAGTGTTATGTTTTTGCTTATGAATTTATACATTTCTGGAACTATCAACAATCTATTAATTTTTAAAATTAATATTCTAATATTTACAATAGACAAAATGGAACATCAATCTGCATCATCAGCTGACAGCGCAAGTCAGGTGAGAATACATTTTTGTTTTGTCAAATAAGTCTACTGGTGTTCTGTCCCTCCCTACCGAGCCACTATTTCCAGCTTGCTGGCCAATTTTGATGTATACTGTTATCTACAGTTTAGACAAAACACTAGATAATACCAATTACCAATATTTTTGCAGCAGTGACTTTCTTTATTATATAAAATAAACAGGATTAAAAACAAATTAATAAAACATTCAACAAAGAAATGCTAGCTTAAAGGTATGCAGAAGTGTTAAGCACAATTAGCAAAATGAAAATAAATATTTCAAATATTGTTAATTTGAAATACTACTAGATCAAAGATAACAACTGTAAAGCCCCAGTGATTTCAGCAGAAGATGACAACAAGTTAAACTCATCCAATGAAATTAATAGTTAAACTTTGTCTGAGTTGTAATAACAGGTATATATGCAAGTATAAAGTATAATGCAAAAAAAGAAAGGAATGAAATACAGATTACGCTCAGCATGATTTACTTATTGTTATACCATTCAACACAAAATGATAATACTTACAATTTTTCAAGTCTTATTAATGATGTTAGATTTTCAATTCGTGTAATACAATTGTTTTGCAGATACAGGTGTCTTAGATTTGATGCAAAGTCCAAATTATGTATTTGTCTAATTTGGTTATCATACAAATAAAGGACATTAAGATTTTTACACAAAGAGAGATCATCCTAAGAGAAAGAAGGAAAGTATTTTCAGTCACAAATAACTACTTGAGCAAACTAGTTTTTCTATATCAACTCTGATATTTCCATAAACATCTAAATAAACCAAGGGTGTTTTTCCACTAGCACTAAGCACCCATTCAGTACCCATTAGGGACTCATTAGGTTCAGAACAGGAAGATCCCATTTCTACTGCAGACCCCATTACAGCCACATTTGTTTCCAACTGTTCTAGGGAAATCCAGATTATATGGGTCCTTCAGGACCTATAATCCAGATTTCCTGTAGACCCCATTAAAGGGGCCTACAATGGGGTCTTCAGGCATCAAATCTGGATTATATGGAGCCTGTTTCCACCACAATCGGGCAATGGGGTCTGGGGGGGGCACACAAACCCAAAGCTCCAAAGCCTGTGCATGATTTCTGAAGCCAGCTCCGAAGAATAGCACAGGCTTAGAAGAGGACCCCGAGCTAGAGCAATGCCATTCCTATGGACCTTTGTCAAAGGCTTCAGAGGATCTTCGGAGTTTGCAGCAAATCTTTGGAGTTTATGGCAAAGCTCCAGAGATTCTCCAGAGAATCTTTGGAGTTTATGGCAAAGCTCCGGAGATTCTCCAGAGCTGCTCTGGAGAATCTTTGAAGAATCTACGGAACGTCTACGGAGATTGCACCCCCTGTCCCCCAAAACACCTGGGGTGATGGGTGGGCCCCACGTGGGTACATTTGGATTTGCCACATGGGTGCTCCAGTATTTCCACTGTGAGCAAGCTAGCACCCATTGTTATTGGGTGCTAGACCACCCGTGGGAACGCATTAGGTACTTTCCTTAATCCGGATCTACTAGATCTGGATTAGTTGGATCCAGTCCTTAGATCCAGATTACGGGAGGTCAGTGGACCCCCCCCCCAAGTTAACCCTTTTACAAGTATATTTATAAATATATTAACAGAATATATTGTTAGAGTCAACTACATTTAACAGGTATCCAAGTAACAATGCATTTAGTATTTTCTTAATTTAAGTCTCACCCATCCTAGTCCCTAAAAAAGGGAAAGAAAACTGTGTGGCAGTTCTAAGATGAAAGGCATAGAAATACTAATATGTAAAACCACAGTTCTTTGAATCACAGTCCAATATGAAATACATTTTCTTCTATATTTAAAAATTTTTTTTGAAACCACTACATTCACTTTCAGGTTACTATTATTGGTCAGTGGATTCCACTGAGTTGGGCACAACTCCTGTTTGAGCACAGGGACACCATTATGCAGCTTCCTTGGCAAAGAAATATATTTACTCAGTTGGGATAAATAAATTTAAAAAACAAGTAAATTTTCTGTTATCTACAGTAACTGTTTTACTTTATGGATTAAAGAACACAAACAAAAAAGTAATTATCATTGTGGCATAAAATAAGGTTTTTTTTTTCCTTTTGAGCCCTAAACAAAATAACTTAAAACTTAGGCATGCATATATGCTTACACAGTGTACGTCTCTTCTACACATGACTTAGGTAGATAATAGCCATAGCCATAAAATGCAAAAAAATCTTAGTAAGAACTGATCCACTATCAGGATCCAGCTTACTGTGGGTGTTCTGTCTGGAGCCGCACTAGACACAAGCATATAATAGGGATATGGAAGGGCAGGTCCCAGAAGTGCAAGTGTAGGACGTTTTCTTTATATCCCAATACAGTTGAGGCTAAGGATGTCAAGTAGGCTTTCTAGCTCAGATAAATCTAGAGTGTTTTTTTGGGCAGCAGTCAAAACAGAAGACTACTAAAACATTAGCACTGTAGGAAAAAAATTTCAAAATTGAAATGCTGTTCCCAAACAATGAGAATATTCTTACAATTATATCTATATTTTTATTGGATAACTTGAGATGAGTTGTCTTCCTCAGGTGCTGGGCCAAGGACTCATCTCTGCGGTTCTTCTGATTAAGACTTTTACCAATTAGCTCCAATGTTAATCGAACCATAATTTTGTAATAAATTCAAATTTTTATTCAGAGAGATTGCTATCCACTTCTTTTGTTGCAGTACCTTTAAATAAAATATACAAGTAATAAATACAAAGAATCTTGCATAGACTGAAGCAGTAATAGCTGTCCTAGTGACATTTGCTTACCAAGACTGACACTGAATTAAGAAACTCTCAATAGGAATAAATCTATCCTTATTTTCCCCCCCTGAAATTTCCATTAATCTTCATATTAATACTATTTCTGAAAAAATGGCATAGTTTATGTTTAGCTGAAACATATTCTTAGTAGTGGTATTAGTAGTGTGAGCAAAGGAACATTACTGAGAGAGTACTTGCCACCAAAGACTGTTTGTTCTATTGACTGACAACTGAACTTTAGTAGGATTCTAACTTAGAATGAAGTAAATCCAGAGAGCTAAGATACTGTTGTTCCTTTAGCTCCACCCTTATCACATTCCAACAACCCCATTTTGAAATATTTTTCAAACATAAATTTATTCAAAAACTTCAAATCTAATATGGCCTTCTACTTCAGAAACAGAAAAATAATTGAACACCTAAATCTCTAAAACTGGAATTTCTCTCTAGAAATGCTCAAATGGACATAACCACAGGAAAATCTTCTGGAGCTTCCTCCTTATCCAGTACCATTACTGCCTGATCCTTCTCCATGAGATCATTATGACCAGGATAGAGACCTCTGCCTCTTTCTATTCCTTCCTTTCCTCTCATCATGAGAGGCTAACACTGCCAAGGATTTTAAAAGCCTCTTCACCAACCCCTTATCAGGGGAGGAACGAGACAGCAATGCAGGCACTGCTTTAGCCCCACAGGCTAGGTCCTCATCCTGAGACAGGACAGGAGAAATGTCACCTTTGTTCCTTCTGTCTGAAGAAACATCAGCCATTCCTCCTTCCAAGGAATACATCGCTTTTTTGGACTCAGTGCCTCCAGGGTGAATATTAGAGACAAGGGGACGAATGTCGAATGGGCCTCATCCAACAGCTTTGGGAACTGTGGCTTTGCTGAGCATTTGTGTGCCCCGCTGCAGTTGCCAGTTTATGGGCTGTAAATGTCTCATTTTGAGGCTTTGTGAATTCAGCTGCAACCATGAACATATGAGCAGAAATCTGGCCACTTTGATGATGATTTATTTATTTATTTATTTATTTATTTATTTATTTATTTATTTATTTATTTATTTGTTTGTTTGTTTGTTTGTTTGTATTTCTATCCCGCCCTATACTGAAAGGTCTCAGGGCGGGTTACAATATTATATGAATCTTAGACAGGTCTAAGACGCCTTGTAAACTCAGCCACAGCTGTGGGCTTACAAGCTGTAATCTGGCCCCTGTGTGGCTTCTGAAGCTCAGCCACAAATGCAGGCTTATGAGCTATAAATTGTCTGCTCTGACACCTGGAAAACCTGGCTGTAGTTGTGGGGATACCAAGAAGAAGAAGAAGAAGAAGAAGAAGAAGAAGAAGAACTCCACTTTTCTCACCCATTTAAGGGGACTCAAAGCAGCTGATGAGGCTTTCTGTTTTTCTCCCCACAACAGAACACCCTGTGAAGTGGGTGGGGCTGTGAGAGGAACATGTCCTTTATTGGTTGTTAGTCAGAAGACAGACAACAAGGGTTATACCTCATGTCGGTCTGTTGCCATCTGTCAGAGGAAGTCTACTGAGAGAGCACTGGCACCAAAGATGGTTTGTTCTATTGACTGAACAACTGAACTTTACTAGGATTCTAACTTGGAATTATATCATACTTGCTGACTAGTGATTAACCATAACTTGAACAGGTGATCACATCAAGACAGTAACAATACTGCAAAAATCATTAGAACAGCAAAAATACTTTAACATTTTAAAAGAATCAGACTTAATTATCTCAGTTCTGTCTTTTCTACCAGAGAATCTGAGATTAGAAGTCTGGAACCCTACATACCTGTGACAAACCCAACTAAATACAAGTGCATTCGGACACTGAAACTATGGATAGGGAAGAAGTGACAGTTAAATTCTGTCCATTGTATAGTCATGCCTTATCAGTACTTCTAATCATGAATAGCACCATTTAGCAAAATGTATTTAGAATCTCCTTGAATTTTAACACTTATGATTTACATAGGATTCCACATAACCACATAACTCAGAACATGGCTTGTATATAAATCCCAACACCTAGTTTGAACTCTTATATGTTCAGGCCAATTAAGGTGCTTATTAATGAAACAGCTATTCAAAGGATCAACCTGTTGGGAGAAGAAACTGAGAGCAATTGCATCAGTGGATTTTTCTTACAGTCCAAACAGTTGGGGAATGCACAGTTTGATAAAGAATGTCAGTTTTAGTTTCAATAATCAATGTCAGTTCAGCTTGTAGGTCACTTTTTTTTCTTTTTAGAACCAGCCAAATCTTAAAGCTTTTAAATGCTCACACAAAAAAAGCTTAAGAATAGTGTTACTGAGGGAAAGAACAGGGTTTTTTTCTGAGGAAAAGGAAAACACAGTATCCATAGAATAAAACATGTGATGAGGAGAACAGCACAGTATCTTTGTTTTACTTAATACGGGAAAAATCATAAGAACATAAGGGGAACCCTGCTGGATCAGGCCACAGCCCATCTAATCCAGCATCCTGCCCCACACAGTGGTTCACCAAATGTTTATGGCCATCTCAAGCTGAAGACAAAGGTAAAACCTTCACCTGCTCTTGACTCCCAGCAAATGGCCTTTAGAGGCAGCTTGCTTGCTCGCCCCAGCCTGAACGATGTACTTAGGTCTCCATTCTAGTAGCTATTGATAGATCTGTCATCCATATATTTGTCTAACCCTTTCTTAAATCCATCTAGGTCGGTTGCTGTTTCCACCACTTCTGGCAACAAATTCCATAGACCGATGACCCTCTGGGTGAAGAGATACTTCCACATGGCTGATGTGCCTCTCCTACCCACCAGCCTCATAGAGTACCCCCTAGTTCTATTGTTGTGAGATAGAGAAAATAATTTCTCACTGTCCCTTGTCCCTCCAACGATCTGGGGAGGGAGAGAGGAGGAAGAGAACAATTTCAAAAAGCAAAAAATGGCCAAGAGCAATGGAAAATTTGCCTTAACATCTCACCACCGCATAGAGGCATTTTCTCTCAGGAGGCCTTTCTGCACTTGGCCTTATTCTGGAATGTATCCTGGAATAGGGCCCTGCTGTGCACATACTAGTACATTCTACGGTAGACCCAAGGTGAGGCCTCCCACAGTCTGAATTAGCATGTGGACAACAGATCCCTATCCCGAGATACATTCCAGAATAAGGCCAAGTGCAGAAAGGACCAGGGTTTAACAACCTTTCCGTGGGGTTGTGCTTCTACACTGCGCGATACAGCACTCAAAGGTGTCCGACGACAACAGCACAAGCCCCTGTTGTTTTTGGGTCCTATGTGCTACAGGAGACTGTGGTGCTTTTGCTGAAGTGATTTGTGCATTACTTAGCGCCAAAACATGGAGGATGAGCACTAGACTTCCATGGCAGGGGCCACTGCTTTTGCAGTATCTGCCCTTCTCTCTCTCTGTGGCTGTGATCACATCTACACTTTAATCCATCTTCAGACTACTTTCAGAGTGAGATAACACACTGGCAGAAAGTACCAAAGCCGTTTGCATCTTGTTTTATCTAACAAAGAAAATCCACCTTTGGGTTAGATAACATGGAAGGAAAATAACAAGCCACTTTACTTTCAGAGTGGAAGAACACCACAGCAGCAAAGTTGGGTTAAAATGTGGGTGTGAACGCAGCCCACGTGTATGGCAGGTAAGAAAGGACAGAAGGACTTTGCAAGCGTTAAGATCGCCCAGCTAGTCTGCCACGCCACAGCGCCTCCCTTGACTGCCTGACTGCTGCTCCTACCGAAGTCACCGTCCTTTTGAATGCTCAGCCGCGCACCGCTAGGAAACGTCAAGCTCAGCAGCAGCGGGTTGCAAGGAGGCAGCCAGGCAGCCACGCAAAAGCGATGCTCCTTCGCCCCATCCACGGTCTCCTTCCCCACTCACGCGCCCCCACAGGCTCTTTCCTCGCCAAGTCTCCTCACAGGTCCTCCTCCCTCAGCGGCCACTGCAAGGCGAAGGGGCGCGCGCCGCACGCCTCCAAGAGCGCGAGCAGCAGAAAGAGCCAGCTCGCCTGCCGGCCCAGGAGAGAGGCAGTTAGAGACGCGTTGCTATGGAGATAGACGTATCAGCAGTCGCAGGGTGAGGGAGGCGGGCCGAAACACGCCTCTGACGTAACACCGCGTGACCTAAGGCATTCAGGGAGTCCCCGGGCAGCAAAGGAACAAAACCCAACAATGGCAAAGGGAGGGTGTTGCCAGATCCTGAGCTACCTTAGTAGGTAGAGGCATCATTTGCTCAGCCATCTCCCAGCTGCTGCCAGCTGCAGGGCCTACATGTGAAGGCGAGCCTCCTTTCTCAGATCCGTTGCCTCTCTTCCATTTGAATTGAATGGCCAGTCACAACTGACTGAAGGGTGGCCGTGGCTGTCTGCAGGAGAACAGCGAGTGCAGCTCATTTCCTGCGGGAAGGCGAGGCAGGCTACGAACGGTCAAAAAGAATGAGCATCTGAAACCCATGGGCAGTAAATGCCCAAGGTCTACTTCAAAAGCAGGCAACGAAGCAGAGGGTAGCGGTGACAAATGGGAAACAGCCCGCTGCTCCTGCCCAGATGAGGGCCTAACAATACCTGCAGATTGCTGGCAACACAGCAACACGATTGGTGATCTGGGAGAACTCAGAACCTTGTCAAGAAAGCAGGAGAACCTGAATATAGTACCCGTAATTTAAAAACTCACTTTGAGTTGTAGAGAAGATGTCACTCTGATTGGACGAAAATTTGCCACACTTTTGGATTGCTATGTGAAGACCTGGCTTTCTTAAAGGAGGCAAAGACTCGAAATGCCAAAGTCTCCCTTGGTCCTGTCCAGCTGAGTACCACAAACAGCTGACATGGGTTGCCCTAGAGACAAAAGAAGCTATTGGTGGGAAAGACCAGAAACTTCTGAGAAGGCAGAAGCTGAGGAGTAGCAGAAGCAAGCACTAAAGCACCCCACCCCACCGCTCATCAACCCACCAACCCTCAGCTCTGGAAAGGAAATGGAAGAACACTCAAAAGCAAAAGATGGTGGCCACAAATGCATGAGTACCTGTGCTTAGTAATACTGTATTATTAAATAAAAAAGGGATTAAGGGTTTACAAATCACAGCAACCTCTGCCTCACATGTGTACAATGCGAGTCTGCACTCCCAGAGCCCCAGGTGTGTCATGCCTGTGTTTTAAACATGTGCTTCCCAGTTCATAGAAGACAAACAGGACCACATACAGTAGACGCTGAGGGCCTCAAGTAATAGTGGCCATGAATACCCACTTTTCTCACAGTCAAAAGAAAAAAGTAAATTTCTTTACTTACCCCATCCAGTATTGCCAAAGAGGACCCCCAATCACAACAGCACTAGGTGTGGAGCCACCAACCAAAGAGAACCCAAATTGAATAGAGGAAAGCAGCTAGCACAGCAGTGACACCTCCACTTTACAAACTTTTACTGTGAATTAGCACCAGAAATGTGTACATGGAGGATAATGTGGGGGAACAGACAAACTGGTTTTAATAGGTAGACACAAATCTATCCCATATAACTTCAGTAATGAGTTTGCATGGGAAAATTGGTGGTTATTGTGCATTAATAAGTTTATTTTATAAAGTGGAAGAAAGTGAGGACTAAGGGCCTTTCCGCACTTGACCATGTAGTCAAGATGGAGCATCCACATGCAAAGAACCCATTTCCTTCAAAAATAAAAATAAAAAGGAGCCATTTCCTAATCAGAAATGGTTCCTTCTGTGCAGGAGCTCCCTCCACAGTGACCACTACATGTGGTGCACGTTTAAGTGACCACATTTGCATTTACCTTGACCTATGCTGGAGCTGGTAAGGCTCCAGGCAGGCCTATATGCACCTCTCTTGGTGCTGCTGCATCACATGACACAGCTCCCAGACATCCATTCACATTTCAACGAAGTTGTCCAGATGCATTGGAGGAGAGTCCATGTGCACTAAGCATCCGCCAGTGTAGATGCTTAGTGCGTGGGTGGGCAAGTTAGCCCTTTGCTACCCAGGGATGGGAAGCAAAGTGTGAACTTTCCCAAGTCTCACCTACCTTTAATACTGACTTTTCTGACAGTTTCCTGCCCTCCATCTCCCGTGTTCCTATGACCCTCTCTGACATGAGGCCTATTAGTTTCAGGTAGTGGAACTTCTGTTATCTTATGAATTTGTATGGGATTTAAGGCTGTAAAACTCATGATATAAAGAGTATGCCTGATTTGATTTGGAATCTCCCTTTGCATTCACCCTCCCCAACCCTTGCAAGTGTTAATGAGCGCCAGCATTATAGCAGTTTCATTTCTCAGCAAGAAGTAAAACTGTATCTGCTTAAATCCAGCGCTCTAGTAATATATCAGATGAATGAATGTTGCTTTCAACAACTGAAGAGGAAAATGCAGATGGTTGTAATTACAAAAGACTACATGCAGGCACACAGATTAATTTCCTTTTTAATAGTAACGTATTTGCTGTTATACACAAGCCCTCAGGTAACTGAGCCTAAAATAAACAGAGAAATTTACACAGGAAATGATAGATGAATTACATAGGAGTTGAATACTGGCTTCAGTAAAAATTAAAGTCTCTAAAATAATATATATAATTTCTACTCAAAGGGTTCATGCAGTTCCTCTCTATTATAATCTAAGACTATATCCACACATTAGTTGACTGTGTTCATCCGAAACCTGCACATCTTTATTCATATGAAGCTTCTAAATTTGAAAGTTGAAGTTTTCAGATTGTCTCAAGTGTTTGCTGGCCACAACTGCTTAACTATTTTCCGCTGTTGCTGTGAATATTTCTTCAGTTAATATTATTTATTTTACAAGTACTTCATGTGATTTGCAACTTCCAGTGAAAGGAAGAATAAACATGTCTTAGACAACATATGACTTGAATAACTAACTGCACTACTTTACTAATATCTGGAGAGCATTGTATATTGGATTCTGATGATCCTGATAAATTCACAAATGCATTAATAGTATGTGCTTTTTTCTGAAAACAGATGCATTGAGAATACCATATCCCTATTGGTGAGGTGAAGCAGAGGAGAAGAAGGAGACAAAAACAGACCTGTCAAGATATGAATATTTAATAGTACATCAGATTTTTTATGTCTCTTCCTCATCATTTGGGCTGCTTCTTGCTAAACTTCACCAGTCTTGGACACTAAGCAGGGTTTGGATCAGAGCCTGCGTAGAGAAAACAAGATGCTGTACACTGGAGTAGGAAGCAGAAACATACCTTGGAATATGATTAAACAACTTCTGCATTTATTGCCATGAAACTATGTGCTTATTTGTCTATGTAGTTACTATGAGACAAGCTTGACCTGGTGGTCCTATTACCTTTACACATTTAATTAACTGTTTACAGTGGTGTCCAGGGCTTAAGTGACTCAGATTTCAGCACTGTACTGTATATGTGTACATGTTCCAGCACATTCAACATGTCCTTATGAAGTTACCTATTCATTTCTTTTTAGCATCTTTCATACAAAGTTGGATGCCTTTATAAAGATATAAAGATGGCAGGAGGCAACTGTGAGATCTTCTTTAGATCCTGCAGTTGCCTCTCACAGCCCGTGCCAGACAGCAGGAGGCAATCTGGGGGTGTTGCCTTTTTTTGTGGACCCTTAGCATTACTGTTCCAAATATCCTAATGCTAGCAAAGCACCCAACCACTCCCCCCCCCCCATGCATTGCTAGCATCTGGGTATTTGGAACAGTAATGCAAGGAGCTGGCAGATGGAGGTAAACAACTGGTGTTACTGGAAACATGGCACCCAACATCTTTCTATCATCTGTGATATTAGGAGAAAGGTTCTGGGTTCCCTCATGTAGGGCCATGTACAGAAGGAGAAAGGCTTATTTTTAGTCTTGATCAGGGATGCTAAAACTTCAATGCACAAGGATGTTCCAGGACTACAAGTCTCATGACCAGTGTGTGTGTAGTACTTCTGGAAGTGAACCACAAATCACTATTATTCTCTGCAGCTGCTCTGTACAAGCCAGTTAAGAGAGTTGCATTCTACAATATCTGGCAGGCCAAAGTTCAAGCTCCCTGATCTAGAGTCACTAACATGATGTATTCTATGACAACCCTATAAGTCAGCGGTTCTCAACCTTCCTAATGCCGCGACCCCTTAATGTAGTTCCTTGTGTTGTGGAGACCCCCAATCATGGGGGTGGGGTAGCTGGGAGGGGGTGGGAGGGGTGGCAGAAGACTCATTGCGACCCCTTTGAAAGGGTAGTTTGACCCCCAATGGGGTCCCGACCCACAGTTTGAGAACCACTGCTATAAATAGTCTCTTTTCAAACTACTTTAAAAGTCATCTGAAACATCTCTCCCAAAATATTTGCTTTGGATCATATTATGTTCATCCAAGTCACACTGGATTTCATCTCTAGTGTACAAATTAATGCATTTTGTTTTAAAAGAAACAAATAAACGAACTTCCTTGCCTGTGTGATGGCCTGCAAATAAACATCCTCTACTCATTTTTATCCTTTGCCATCCCGTGAACCACACCAAGGAATCTTACCTTCTCTTGAATATGTAGAAGTTTGGATGCCACCCCTTCAATCCATATGGTTTGGTGAGAAACTGAGCCTTGCAAAGAGTTGTTTTCTGTTGGTACTAAATGATTCCAAAAGCAGATGTCATATTTGAAAGTAGCTGAACATCTGTTGTCCATCTTTTCATGCAAAGGAGGAAAAGAATTTGGAAGGCAAGTTGTACATTCACCTTGATCTGGTTTGTAAAAATGAATTTCTAGCCTAGCCAGGTTGCCTTTTTTGAGATAGAGGGAGGGATGGGTACAAGAAGGCAAACTCATATTTTTTCCCAGTGTTTGGCAATATTTATTTATTTGTTTGTTTACATTTCTATCCCGCCCCATACCTGAAGGTCTCTGGGCTTATACTGCTTGTGATTTCTGCACTCTCTTACCTTGCACAAACACCAGCCCTGATTCTCTTTCTCTGTTTGGAGAGGAACTGTGCAGTACTTCAGTAGTAAAGGTTGAGGGGAAAAGGGGAGATAGATTGAAGCTCTGCCCCAGAATGCTTTAGTGTGTCTTTATGAAAGAGAAGCCTGGCATGAAGGGAGGAAAAAAGGGAAAGGAGGTACTTTTGATGGAGATGTGCTAGTATGGAAATTAAATGTTCTGAAATCAAAACATAAAAGCTAGCATAATGGCCAGTAGATGGGTTGTTTTGAAATTGTGTTGGAATAGGGAAGGGACAGGAACAAGCCCTTAATTCATCACTGAGGCTGCATTCACACTTAGGTCTGAATCCAGCTTCAGTCCACTTTTAGAATGAGAGAATGCATCAGCAAAGTGACAAGCTGATTTCATTTATTCTTTTTTTTTTCTTTTTAGTAGGCAATCTAATTCATTTCTCAAGGCAAAGAGCAGTAGGTCAGCCCGAGCTATTAAGTCCAACATTTGAGACTCGTTCAAATTTGGCCAGATTTTGCAAAATTCAAAAGCTAAAATTCAGGGAGTTCTTCCACAGATATCCACAAATCACCAAAAATTCAGATTATCAAATGTTTGAAATGTAAGAATCTAGAATTTGAGGAACTGGTCCATCCACAGCCACATCATTATACATGAGTCCTAATGCAATTGTGGGCTTGTTTGTACTTTAGGCTTGATGTGTGATCTGGTGCAACTAGTCCCATGCACAGAGTTCTTAAACAGGAGGAGGCAAGTTGCATAAATGTGATGCCCCTGAGGAACATGGATAACCAAGAACCTCAGAAAGAGTGTTCAAAATCTGATTGCAGTATGAAACAACCTTTTGGCAAGAAATCAACCTGGAGAGCCATGCTAGAAGATGTATTTCATCAAGTTACTTACTGCAAGCAGGCTGGGCAGTTTGGGCAAGTTTTGCATGAGCTGCACAAACTTCTTCAGGAAATGCAGTGGACAGCATCCGGCAGGGCAGAGCAGAAGGGGAACATCCAAACTGGAGTGATCTAACTCAGAAAATGACTGGTCACTGCTGATGTTCTCTTCCATTCTGAAGGTGGACTGAAGCTGGATTAAAAGTGAGGTGTGAGCACAGCCTGAGGATGACACCACCAAAATCAAGAGAGAGAATAGGAAGCAGTGCTTTGCTTTTTGTCATGTCCAAAAGTAGGAGGGATGAAATGATTATGCAAAATGTGCATGTGGGCAGATGATCACAGCTGGTAAAAAAGAAAAACATTCCACAGCAACAACATTAAGATGTTGTTCTCAGGTCCATCTCCACCAAGCAATTTCAGTCTCCTATGTGACTTTCTAAAGCGTAATTCAAAGAATACCATTAGTGTCAGATGTGACACCAGAGCACTGGGTGTGAACATAGGAAAAACCTCCCCTTCTCCTTTTAAGTGGGGGCTTAAATTTCTACAAGTTAGGGGACTTCAAAGTTGCAAATGATGTACTAATTTGGTTCTTCACCTAACTTTTGAAGATAAGTTACATTTCTGGAAGGATGAAAAAAGAGGTTGACTCAACCAGAGGGCAGATTTTGGAGGCACATCTAAACTGAAACAAGTCAGGTCCAGTCAACTGCCAGGTCAGACAAATAGTTAATGTTTGGTGGTGATACATTCAGTGGGTCCAGGCCTATATTCCAACATTTCCATCCTATCCATAGGCGTACATTTCAGGAAAATACCTGTGTGGCTGTGAATAGGGCATTGGATCTGTATTACCCTGTGTCCCTGTTCCAATATGTTAGTAAATGTATGAGGTATCAATAGTAGCTTTGATGATTGTCACCTTGGTACAAAGTGCTCTCCAGGAAAGCATTTCAAAGGGTATAATAGAACCAGAAAAATAAATAAATGCTGGAACAGGGAACAGAATGAGGAAAATACCATACATTTCTGCAAAATGAATCAATGGGGTATATCCTGTAAATGATCTAACAGTGTTAACAGAAAATCCCTTTGGAGATACAGTTGGAGGCAGAAAAAGGGATTGCGCTTAAGTGCCTTAGCAACCACATATTCCAGAAGATTGGTTTAAAAACAGTGCAACATGTCATAATAAATGACACAAATGTACATGGAATAGAATTGTAACTAAAACTAAACCACCTTCTTTGTAGAAAACACTCTTTGAAAGATGTGGCCGTTAATCAAAAATGTGCCCTAGAGGATATTTTTCCTTTAGCTTTATTAGGTCATCAAAGTTCAATGTAATAGTGGGCAATTCCAAAATAAATATATATGCTGTTTAATTTACAAGTGGCTCCCCATTGTCAGTCATCCCTTATGTCTTGGCAAAAAGATAAAAGGAAGAGAGAGAAAAATTCTGCATCAAGCCATTAATCATTGATATGATCAACTATGGGTCTTCTAAGTTCTTAAATTCTTATTATGTTTTCTTACTAGGCTAATTGAGACATTTGTAACAAATATTTATTTTTCATTCATTTGATTTATATCTAACCTTCCAATGGGTTCCCAGGTGGCATGTGAAAATTTAAAATTACAATAAAGCAAAACAAAACTTTGAAGCATCTTACTATAAGGCAGAATTGTAAAAACTTTCAGCGTAACTGAAATCAAGAAGCTCATACAGAGGAATGAGAAGCCTGGGAAAATAAAATGCCTGCAAGGTTGATGCTGGGACCTCCTGGATAAAATAGTAAACAAAGAACGGCGTTTTAAAAGATTTGCCTGGTGTAATTTTGTCACTTCCGCGTTTTTATACAAACATGGTACTGAAATTCTTCTCTTTTTCTTACATATACACGCACATACGTTATTGGTTACGATAAACAGTGCTAGGGACAATTAAAAGAAAGGAGTGATTTTAGTTCCACTTCAATAGTATTGTAATACTGTGATAAATCAATGCAATACCTTGCACATTTACCCAAAATTTATGTTCAGTATGACTCACTACCACATAAACATGCCCACAAGTGGCAACTGTAACACCAATATTCAAAAAAGGATCCAGGGGTGATCCAGGCAACTACAGACCAGTTAGCTTAACGTCAGTTCCGTGTAAGGTGATGGAAACCATTATTAAAGACAAAATTAGTGTGCATATGGAGCAGCAGGCATTGCTGAACAAAAGCCAGCATGGCTTCTGCAAAGGTAAATCATGCCTCACAAATTTGTTGGAATTCTTTGAGAGTGTCAATAAACACGTGGATAAAGGTGAACCAGTAGACATTGTCTATCTGGACTTTCAGAAGGCTTTTGACAAAGTCCCACATCAAAGGCTACTGAGTAAACTCACCAGCCATGGAATAAAAGGACAGGTTCTGTCCTGGATTTGTGACTGGCTTAAGGGCAGAAAGCAGAGAGTAGTAGTAAACGGCAATTTCTCAGGGTGGAAAGAAGTAAAAAGTGGGGTCCCTCAAGGCTCAGTACTGGGACCAATGCTTTTTACTTTATTCATCAATGATCTAGAAAAAGGGGTACATAGTAAAATAGCAAAGTTTGCTGATGATACTAAATTATTTAGGGTAGTAAAATCTGAAAGAGATTGCCAAGAGCTCCAGAGGGATCTCTTAGCATTGGGTGAGTGGGCAACCAAGTGGCAAATGTGCTTTAATCTTAACAAGTGTAAAGTAATGCACATTGGGGCCAAGAATCCAAATTACGTCTATAAACTGATGGGGTCTGAGCTTTCTGCAACACGCCAGGAGAGGGATCTCGGGGTTCTGGTGGACAGTTCAATGAAGGTGTCAACCCAGTGTGCGGCAGCAGCGAAAAAAGCAAATTCAATGCTGGGAATAATTAGGAAGGGAATAGAAAATAAGTCAGCAAGTGTCATTTTGCCCCTTTATAAATCTATAGTGAGGCCACATTTGGAATACTGTGTACAATTCTGGTCACCACACCTCAAAAAGGATATTGTGGAACTAGAGAAGGTGCAGAGAAGGGCAACCAGAATGATTAAGGGTCTGGAACACCTCCCTTACGAAACCAGGCTGCAACGTCTAGGCCTCTTCAGTCTGGAGAGACGGCGTTTGAGAGGGGACCTGATTGAAGTATATAAAATTATGCACGGCATAGAAAAGGTGGATAGAGAAAATTTCTTTTCTCTATCGCACAACACTAGAACCAGGGGGCACTCTATGAAGCTGATGGGTAGGAGCGTAAGGTCTGACAGGGGGAAGTATTTCTTCACACAGAGGGTCATCGGCCTATGGAATGTGCTGCCAGAAGAGGTGGTGACAGCTACCAGTCTGGATGGCTTTAAGGTAGGGTTAGACAAATTTATGGATGACAGATGTATCAATGGCTACTAGAACGAATGCCTAGGTGCATCTTTCAGGCTGAGGGGGGGGGGAGGAAATGGGGCGCTTCTAGGGCCATCTGCTGGGACTCGAGAGCAGGAGAAGGTTTGTCCTTGTCTCTGCTTGAGATGCCCATGAGCATTTGGTGGGCCACTGTGTGCGACAGGATGCTGGACTAGATGGGCTGTGGCCTGATCCAGCAAGGCTTCTCTTATGTTCTTATGTTCTTATGTTCTTAACTTATCTTATACTTGCGAACAGCATCCATATATGCAAGAGTTTTAACCTGAAAGCAGAACACACATGCAGAAAAAAACCTTTTGCTATTCTTTATCAGAACCACTCAGAAAGCCAGAACATCATAAATCCTGCTTTTATCTTGTATCGTTATATTTCTGTTTTCAAGCAACAAATTAATATTCTAAAAGGAAAACTGAATGGACCTACCAGTCCATCGAGTACTTGCTTAAATTTCTTTCTTTCCCTCTAAGCTGTGTTACAATGTGCAGCCCCCACAACATTTAGATCTACATCTATTGGAAAAGAACATCCTCAGCGGCATAAATTTAACACCACAAGCCAGACAGATCAATGAGATAGATGTATTCCAAATGAATCCCTGCTTTCTTTCATAGAACCAGTCACTCTACAGTTTTAAAACAAGTATTAACTGCAAAATTCATCATGGCAAGGTTAGTACAGTATCTGTGCAATCAAGACTAAAGGATGAGGCCAGGTTTCCCTTCTGTTATTAAATGATGTACACAGTGAATTCATTTTTTTTTTTGGTGGGGGAACAGATCAGATGGGTAGTCTCAAAATATTGATGATTAAATAAGATTAGTCCTCAATCTTAATTGCACTGTACCATCTACAAGTTCATATGAACTTATAATTAAAAGTACTGAATACCAAACAATGCAGCATTTTAAAATTTACATAACCGCCTGCCCAAGAAAGCCATTACTCTTGCTCACAAAATGTACTATTGCAATTTTAACTAACTTTAAAATAACCCAGAAATATAAAAGAATGCCTAAAGATAAACAGTGTGTTTTCACTTAAGTTTACATAACGAATTCAGACACAGTGCAGACTTCAAGAGCATAAATGAATTCCTGTGAATGCACAATTCCTACATCTGCATCTTATCATTCACACAGCAATTCTCCTCAAGTCCTTTGCTTTTGCAATATGCCATATTCAAACAGCAAAACATGCTGACCAAGAATAATTCCAAGTTTTGTGGCTTTCTCCCGGCGTGCTTATTCTCAAAAGTCCATTGTATTTTTGTATTGTGCGATATTGTGACTGCTCAAAATAAAACTGGCTAGACGTATTGTTGATTTTAAAAGCAAACAATCTTCAAGCTGGAATATGTATTACCTCTAACATATTTTAAAGGAAAAGCTTCAATCTGTAGGAATGCCTTGTAAAAATTGTTCAGTAAGAGCAGTTTCTTTCGACATCCCATCAATTGCACTACAATTATCAGCTTGAGATAAACTTTAGTAAAACTAATTTAAACACTGCCAAGGTTTTCAAAATTGGCATTGGCTTGTTTGTTTATGTTAATATCCCACGTAGTACTGGGATAAAACACTGTTAATATGCAATGTTAAAAATAAAGATGAGAAAAATTAAAATATACACATTAAACATTCAAAGGGACTGTCCAGAAGGGAATGCCAAGGTGAACAAAAACATTTCCACTTCTCTTCTAAAAGTAGCAGATAATCATTGCAGCAACCAGAGTTACCCAGTTATATTACCCTGTCCTATCATCCTTATGCAAATAGTTTTATTTACAGAATGTCCTCACTATCTTTTCCTTCCCTTAAGACAGGGTTTCCCAAACTATGGGTCGCGACCCACCAGTGAGCAAATATTGAGTGGGCCCTGCCTGTAGAACGACACACCAACCGACTGAGTCACCTGGCCGGGCGGCAGGCGACTGACGGCGGACCGCTGCCGGCCGGATTGCAAGCGCGGGCGGCGCGCATGCTGAGGGGGGGGCGGGACACGGGAGGTGAACGAACGCATTTCGTGAGTCCAAAGAGTTCCGAGTGAGACGTCTTTTGTTTTGTGAAGTTCATTTTCCATTGTGTCGTGTTCATTAGCGTGCGTCATTGTAATCTTATTTGAAAATAATTATTTATGTTTGAAGATAATAATGGAAAAGTGGTTGAAACAGGTAGCAAGAACTACCTCGCCGCCGCCAGTTGATTGCAAAAATAGTAGTGAAAATACAGATGATCTTTTGAGTGACAAAAGCGGCACTGAGTCCGACTTCCAAATGCCCTCAAAGAGATTGCATGATCCGAAACGTCGGAAAGTTGTGAGAAAATATGACCCAGAATATCTGAAACTAGGATTCACTTGGAATCATGATACAGCAGATCCGCATCCTCAATGCGTGATTTGCTACAAAATATTAGCGAACGAAAGTATGCGCCCGAGTAAGTTGAGACGTCGTATAGAAACAAAGCATTCCCATTCTATAAACAAACCAGTAGACTTTTTTAAAAAAAAATGTTGGAAATGAAGTCTTCAAAAAAGATTGTTTCTCATTTCATTAATATCAATGAAAATGCTGTATATGCATTGTACCTCATTAGCTTAAGGATCGCTAAAGCAGGTAAGCCTCATACCATTGGTGAAGACTTAGTATTACCATCGATTAAAGATGCTGTTGGAGCGATGTTTGGAGAAAAAGAAGTAAAAGAAATCGAGCGCATACCACTATTGAATAATACTGTTGCGCGAAGAATTGACGAAATGGCTGAACGGACAGAAGATGAATTAATCCAGAAAATAATTGGTAGTAAATATTATGCTCTGCAACTAGATGAGTCTACCGACGTGCAAGGCCTATCTCAATTGTTTTTGTGCTTTATATATGGCAAGAAGACGTGCTTGAAGATAATGTTGTTTTGCAAGCCAATTACTCATGGGACGGCTGAGGTAATATTCAGTGTAATTGATTCCCATATAAAAGAAAAAGGTATACTTTGGAAGAACTGTGTCGGTATATGTACTGACGGTGCGCGGACAATGTGCGGGAAAAATAGCAGTGTGGTTACAAGAATTCTTGAACAAAATCCCTGTGCTTTGTGGACACACTGTAGCCTTCATAGAGAAGCACTGGTTTCCAAAGCATTGCCTGATGATTTCAAAACAGTACTAAACACAGCTGTTAAAATTGTAGATTATATTAAAACAAGACCCTTACAAGCTCGCTTATTTCAAAAGCTGTGTGAAGAACTAATTGATTTATCAGAAGATTCGTTACTAAAAAGTAGTTTCAATCGTAAGCAATTAATGAAATTCTAGCTCCCGGTTGCTGTTAACTATCCATGCCTGTTTGATGAAGCCATGAAAGTCCTCCTCCCTTTTACTACCTCATACCTATGTGAGGCCGGATTTTCTAATACGGTGAACATTAAAACTAAATACCGAAATAAACTGGACTTATCAAACTCACTGCGATTAAAAGTAACTTGAGTTGAAATTGATGTCAAAACTGTAATGGCGAAACACAGGACACCATTTCATCCTTCCCATTGAAATAACTTTTTTGATGTAATTATTTAATTAAGTAATTTAAAAAATTGTATTAAAACTTTGTTATTTGAAAAGTCCTTTATTCATATTGGTAACAGTTAAATTTCCTAGAGGTGGGTCCCGAGTTGGTAAACTTATATTAGATGGGTTGTAGCCCAGACAACTTTGGGAACCACTGCCTTAAGAGTTTCAGCTCCAGAAATCTGATGGTCCAGCTTGGGTTGCATGTAAGGAAGTGTTCCCTTTGTTCACACTACTATTTTCAATAAGTTGAACATGTGCTTTAGTGAGGGCTCAGATAGGACATTGTAGCTGAAGTCCCATTCAAGGTTTATAACGTTTTGAAAATAGTTTGGATGTCCTTTGACCCCATTCAAATATAGATTCTCAGATTTTCTGAGGAGTAAATAGCCAAAATTCACTTTAACATACTCCTCGGAGAAACAGCTCTCACTCCTGGTTTTGCAGCTAGCCCACTTTATTTTTCCCCAGTAGGAATGCTACTGAATTATTTGGGGCGGGGATATGTCCTTTTGGCCAATGCCTGATAGATGTGGGTGGGATTTCACAGCTGCAATGGTCTCCCCCCTCCCTCTCGTCGCCATGCCTACTTTGAACACGATCGCAAGAGGAATAAGAAAGCATAAAAATTCTTGCTCATTTAAAACTCAAGCCTCAAGTCATTGCATTGCTGCAAACCTCACAGAAACAGAAAGAGCTGTCAGCTCTCCATTAGGATTTGTGATGTCGATTCTCCTGTTTAAGCCCAAACAGGAAGAACCAGCAGGGAAAGAGATTCTATCTGAAAAGGAAAGTGTGAAATTGCTTTGTTCTTTTGCTTAGCTGTTTCTACCGGGCAAAATGTTAGAATCTCCATTAATCAGGGGCAGGCTTACAGGGTTTGGATCCCCGCCCAATAAAGTCAGGGTATGACACAAAAGAGAGAGGGGAGAGGTTCCCCCCTGTAAATCTGCATAAAAAGCCATAAATGGGGACATGAAAAAATGGATTGAATGTTGATTAAATTAATAGATTTAGAACAGCAGTAAAATAGTCCAGTGGGAACTCAGCCTGTGTTTATAAGGCTGTTAGCAGCTACCTCTTTAATATGCAATAATTTAAGCTTTGAGCAGCATGGGAGATAATAATTATCTACTCCTCTTCTTAGTGGCGTTTTTAAACTTCCCTTCTCAGTTTGTGTCTTCCCAATGGATACTCACAAGCAATTAATTTGGTAAAGGAATAAAAATGTTTATTCCCATTTACTTGTAAACAAAAGCAGTGTTACTTCACATGTGTAATAAAAAACAAATCACAGTTCTCTTTTTCTTAAAGGAGATTGTTTAGAAAAGAGCTACAGTGGGCTACTATGTTGTGTCTCTGAAAACTCAGTTTTAATTCTAGAACTGTGGCCTTTCAAGTTGTAGCCCTGTGGCTATTATGGTACTCCAAGGAAATGTCTGCAAGATAAACCAAGAAATGTTAATGTGGTGAAAGTACATTTTAAAGCTTCTGATACCTGACAGAAGAACATGAGCTCACACGTCAGCATGAGTTTTGCAGCATCAGAATGCATGCTGATATGAGCTATAAAAAACTCTCTATATAACAGTTTCAGATTGCATCCACAGAGGGTATAAAAGCCAAGATTCTTCAGACATTGGATTGGGATTTCCCCATGTATCCCAGGTAATCCTAACACAGTCCTGGGATAAAGTGGTGAAGCCCCAATATATTGATCTTCCAGAAAAAAAGAACTATAACCCAGGTGTTCCCAAAATAGTAATATCATTTATCTTGCCAGGATACTTGTACCTGCATTTTTCCTTCAAGAAAATGCACAGGGATGAAACTGGCTCCAAAAGTGCAAGTGCAGAGGTGGGTTGCAGTGTTTCAGCTCCTACCCACAGGGACAAACTCAGAAGCTAGGATTGGGCAACGGTATCATTGCATCCTTTGTGGCGCTTAGTCCTACTGGTAGCTATTTTATCACTAGTTGTATTGCATCTGTATGAAGCTGCTTGGATCAGTCATCAGAAGTTTGGGGGTACAATTTCATCAAAATACCGATGACATTCTGCTCCTTTTCTCTGAACTGGTCCCTGGGTACAGTGATGGGTTAGATGAAGGTCAGTAACTGAGGATGAATCCTGACAGGGTAGAAACCTTGGGAGTAAGTTCCCAAGCTTGGGGATTGGGGATTCTGTCTTTTCTGAAAGGGACTGCACTCCTCAGAAGGTGCAGGTATGCAAGATTGGGAATATTTTCTTGAATTATTGCTGACCTGATGGTTCAAGTGAGAAAGTTTCTACCAGCATTCAGCTATTGTACCAGCTGCACGCCTACTTGGATGTTTGGCCACTGTCATCCATGTCCCTTAATGTCACACTTGGATTATTTTAAAGAAGTCTGTTGGGGCTACTGTTGTACCAGCTCTGCAACTGATGGAATGAGCAGCAGGTAGTCTGTTGAGTGGGGCATCTCCTCACACACAAATATCTGTGCTTAAGTCGTACCCTTGCTGCCAGTCAGATGCTGGGCTGGATTCCTAGAATGGCTTCCTTTATACAGACCAATAAGAATATTGTGATAATCTGGGGGATTCTGTTGCAGGTACCATCAAACACTGGATGTCACCTTGTGGTTTCCTGAAGCAAAACCTTCTCTGCTGTGGTGACCACACTCCGGAATGCTTTCCCTTCAGATATTATGGTATGAATGATATAAATGCATGAACATTGGTCACATCCACTTTTAAATAGTGTTTTTATAGTTTTTGAAAACATTAAAAACTACAAGAACATCAAAGGAAAAGGAACAATAAAAAACAATGAACAGCTATTACATACATGGTTGATGTCATACTGATGTATTTGATATGGTCAGGCAACTAATCAATAAAGCTTATTCATTCATACTGATGTAAAAAGCATAGCTAATATTGGTCTGACGTTTTAGTTTTACCATGTTCATTGGTAGTTGAAGATCTATTAACCAGGCAGTACTTGCGAGGATGAAAGTCCAGTACAATGAAGTCAAGAGTTCTGTGGAATGCAATTAAAGAATTTGCCCCAAACGGTGATTGGGTCTGGTCGATCTCGGAGTTCATGGTTTGCATAGTTGTGTGTTCAGCAGGTGCGTCTTTTAAACTTTGTTTTTAGTCTGCTTTGAGATTTTAATATGAAGTGGTCTATTACTACTAAATTAATCTAACCCAGTATCCTATTTCCATCATAGAAAATAGAATGTATTAATATTAAAGATGCATTACTCCTATAAAGTCAATTAGTTATTGTAAGGATTGAAACTTTTGGCCTGAATGAATTTGAAATAGCTTGATGACTGCCCTCTCTCCCCTCAACTGTCTTCAAAAGAACTACCTTATCTGAGGGGAGGGGAGAAAAAAGCAAAACCTATGAAGAGGTATCAGTGATGGTCCAGCATCATGTTGTGTGAATTTATCCCACCCTAGAACCAAATGGCCCAGGATGGGTTATAATAAAAAACCTAAAACAATCACAGTGCCTCCATGGGAAGGGGATGCTGTTTCTTCAGCCATAGGTCAGGGTAAAGAGGTGATTTTGTGAATAATATCTGTAGTAATTTAGTTTGGGTTTTTTTGTATAAACCACTCTGGAGCCTCAGTGTGAAGAGAGGTATAGAAATAACAATGGCTTGCAAGGCAAACCACAATTAGTGTTCACAATAAGTTTCTCTGTGCATACATTGTAATGATTTGGGTTTCCACAGAGGCTCCTCCTCCAAAACTTGGTCTGATTGTGGAAGAGATTGTGACTGAAAAGAAAGCTTTGCACTGTTTTTTGCTTTGAGAAGTAGAAAGGCTGCTTAGTCTGATCCAGGCACAATTTACAGTTTCTGGCTCAGCTCTACACAGGGGAATGAGAAAGGATGATGAAATTCTGAGATAAAATTAAACAAAGCAAAGTGAAAAAAAGCAGTTCATTTTAAAGGGATCTTTATTGCAGATTGACAAAGAGATAAATTCTCAGCTTCCATCCTCCAGAAAGCTACATTTTACTGTTCTTTTGAAGCAACAACCAAAACTTCATGGTAAAGAATAGATTGGAAGAAATTCTGGAAACTTGTTCTTAAAACTGGGCAAATAGTTGGCAGAGTTGATTTAAAGCATTACAAATCAACTGACAATTCCCATGCTAGCTTCAGTTCCAAACTGAGTAAGTCCAAGTAGCCTTTCTCCACTTCGAAGATACGTATCAGTTGGTGATATACTTCAAGCAATGTTAATCTGATTAAAAAGTTTGTCCTTAATAACCTGAGACATCAATCCATGTATTGCTTCTATGGTGGTCTTGCAGCTGAGAAGAAAATAAAAGCAGTTGGCCGAATGCAATTCTGTCACTGTATTGTAAGTTATTTGGATGTTACGGTGCCCATAACCCCATGCATTTCTACCACTGTCCAATTATTTAGAGAACGGCACAGCAAGTCAGTATCACACATTAGTTCCTTTAAAAGGTAAACTCAAACTCTCTTATCTCCAACCCCCCCCCCCACGAAATTCCAGGTATTCTGAATCCAGTGTGTCTAGTCTAAACCAAAATAAAACAAAGATTCTTGCAGCTGAATTACGGTAAACTATCTTTTAAGCAGACCAGACAACTCTTTATATTGCCCCTAATGCAGTGTTGTAACTGGGGTGTCCACTTAGGGAGCAAGGCAGCTGAGGGAAGTGCCCTGATCTACTTCCTGAAAAAGATGCTCCTGCATTTTCATTTTGGAGCATGGAGGCACCATTTCAAGCACTTGATCTTGATACCTCCATGCAGGGCACAGAATTGCAACCTGCAAACACGGCACCTCTGACAGTGATCACACCTGTAAAGTAGCAGGCAACTCAGTTTAAAAGGGAAGATGGAGCCTAAGCCTGAATAAATATAGGTTCCTGTTCTCCCCAATTTTATTTCATTTCCTTTTTCCAGTTGTGTTTCCTGTGTGATTGAATAACAGTTAAAACCTAACTGGGGATCCATCTTTTTATTCTGCTTATGTACAGAGATTGAAAAACCAACTGCTGTCTTTTAATTGCCTTTTCCTGCATCTCCTTTATGCAAGGGAAAATACACAATAATCAAAATGAGCCAAACTTAAGGAAGAACCAAACATAAAAGAACATGATTTGCGGGTAGAAGGCTGTGGCTTTAATTCCTGTTGTGCCGAGATGGGGCTGGGAAAGATTATTGCTAAAGCAATTGGTGGGCTGGTATGTATGGCCCATTGGTGCTGGAGCCAAATATATGGCAAGACATACCAGTACTTCCTTCAATCTTGATTAAGACAAGAAATAGACCAATGTTCTGGATCCTTGTAAAGCAATTTCTTATGCTAAGTTTATAGTTAATCTACTGAAACCAAGCTGACACAACCTGGAAGATTAGTTGGTAACCATACATAAGTAGCTTTGAGCAAGCTGCGGGAAGAGCAATCAGAAAGTACTTTTTTGAAAAATGTAATAGATGTTTTTACTCTATTTAAAAGCTTTTGGAAATATAGCTAAATGATGTTTGAGAATGATTTGTATTTAAAAGTTCCTAAGCTGTAATGAAGCATATATCATAATTTCTGTAGATTAGAATTCAAAGACAGATTCAGTGCTCTATGGACAAAGAAGGTCTTTTTCTTTCTCCTATTTTCTGAGTAACTTCCTGTGAACTCTAAACAGCATTCTCTTCAACGTGTGAGAGCCCTCGGTATATGGAGGAAAAGCTTTCTTCATGAATCAAGCCTTGACTGATACTTTATCACTTTGTGTCAAACTTATATTAGAAAGAGGATCTGAAAAGTTGTAAAAAAAAATCAAAGATCCTAAAAGGAATGGCAAGAATCATTAAAAAGATCACTGATATTTGATTGGAATCCAACTTCTGGAATTCACTTCAGTATAATTTTTCTGTTTAGTAAATCTTGTATTTAAGAGAAAGAAAACAGTTTTAACTAGAATACGAATAGGAAAACCATGACTACAACTCTCCTCATGGTCTGACAGGTGGCTAGGAATTATGTAAGGTGAAAATTCACCGACATCTGGAGAGATTTCCCATCCATGCTTTACATCTCAGTTGACAGTCTTTTTGGTCATTATCAAACCCCCCAAATTCTCTAAGAAAAATTTTCTCCTTACTGACCAGCTACTTCATAGTAATAATAATAAATAATAATAATAATATTTATTTGTATACCGCCCTATGGCAAACCAATCCGGGCGGTTAAAAGTAAAATGTAAAATATAACAATTAAAAACACCTTATCCCTCCCCCCCTTAAGAAAGTATTAAACAGTATAACATATTAAAACATAATATCAATGCATAAAACATATAAAAACTAAAAACCCTGATGTCCCTCTACTGATCCTCAACCATCACTAAGATGGGGCCACGGGAGGAATCAGGGAATCTGGGCCGGGATGGTTAATCTGGAAAGGCCTGCCGGAAGAGATCCGTCTTGACCGCCTTTTTAAAGCTGTCTAATGATGTTATCTGACGGATCTCATCCGGCAGGTCGTTCCAGAGTTTGGGGGCGACAGCAGAGAACGCCCTCTGGGAGGTCGCCGCAAGCCTAGATTTTAGAGGCTGCAGTAAGTTCCTCCCAGAGGACCGGAGAGTGTGGGGAGGATTGTACGGGAGGAGGCGGTCCCTGAGATAGCTTGGACCCAAGCCATTTAGGGCTTTAAAGGTGATAACCAACACCTTGTACTGGGCCCGGAAGCTGATAGGCAGCCAGTGGAGGGACCTCAAAACGGGAGTGATGTGGTCCCTCCTAGATGTTCCTGAGACAAGCCTGGCTGCCATGTTTTGAACCAGCTGTAATTTCCGAGTCAAGCACAGGGGTAGCCCCATGTAGAGTGCGTTACAGAAGTCAAGGCGTGAGGTTACCAGCGCGTGCACAACAGTCTCGAGATCCCTTACTTCCAGAAAAGGGCGCAGCTGGCGTATCAGCCGAAGCTGATAACAGGCACTCCTGACCGTCGCATTTACCTGATTTGTCATCAGGAGCGACGAGTCAAGGAGCACCCCCAGACTGCGAACACAGTCACTGGAGGAGAGTGTGACCCCATCCAGGACTGGAGGTTGCAACCCAATTCTTGGTTTCGGGGCCGCTACCATGAGCACCTCCGTCTTGTCTGGATTCAGTTTCAGTCTGTTTTTCCTCATCCAGCCCATTACCGCCTGAAGACATTCATTGAGAGAAGAGATGCCATCGGAGTTCGAGGCCGACGAACGAGACACGGAGAAATAGATTTGGGTGTCATCAGCGTACTGATAACACCCAGCACCATGACTCCGTATTATCTCACCCAGCGGCTTCATATAGATGTTAAATAACATCGGGGACAAAATAGCCCCCTGAGGAACCCCACAAGTGAGGTACCTCTTACTGGAGCTACAGTCCCCGAGCAGCACCCTCTGAGACCTGCCCGAGAGGAAGGACCGGAACCACTGCAAAGCAGTGCCCCCGATGCCTAACCCCTTCAGGCGGTCCAAGAGGATGCCGTGATCTATAGTGTCAAAAGCCGCTGAGAGGTCTAGGAGCACCAACAGGGTCACACTCCCCCCGTCAATGCTCAGACGCAGATCGTCGGTCAAGGCAACCATGGCGGTCTCAACCCCAAAGCCTGTCCTAAAGCCGGTTTGAAATGGGTCTAGATAATCGGTTTCATCCAAGACAGCTTGGAGCTGAAGGGCAACCGCCCTCTCGATCACCTTGCTCAAGAATGGCAGCAATGACACTGGCCTATAATTCCTCATATCCAGGGGGTCTAGGGAAGGTTTTTTCAGGAGCGGCCTAACCGCCGCTTCCTTTAAACAAGATGGAACATATCCTTCCCTGAAGGATGCACCGATGATATCCGTGAGGAATCTCATCAATGCATCCCCCCCCTGGACGGCCAGCCATGATGGGCAAGGGTCAAGAGGGCAAGTTGATAACCTTGATAGCCTCTAGAACGGTGATTTCTCCCCCTCCTTACCTGTCCCTTGTTGCTTTGGCTAATTTGTCCTCCGATTTTCTGTCATGGGACTCCAAACCTAACATAAAACTTCCTCGGCCTAGCTGGGCTTCTGATTGTTCCAATTTCTCAGACAGATCAAAAACCTGCCCTGTGGTGTAGTCTGCATTCTGCATTTGAAAGACAGTCAACATTTACAGAAATACAATCTGACAGGAACAATTATGAGTTGAATTAAGACATAAAAACTATAAAACATTTGCATCAGATGAAAGAATAGGCAGTATACTTCTGTACCTCTATCTATATGAAGCACAGTACTACAGTTATATTTAGATCTCTGCAAACACAGATAACTGTGAGGCAATAAGAAATATACATTAATAGTCATAATTATAGTCTGCTTGCAGGATTGGCTGTAGAAATCCAATACGCTTTTTGGTTAGGGTTACTTTATACCATATACAATCAAAATCTTTGGACAGACTTAATTATTTTGTTACAGTTGCTGTGAAGAGAAATGATGTGAACTCTTTAGAATTAGTGTGAATGAAGTTGATTCTAACACCTGCAAGAAATGCTTCTGAACATCTTTTGCTCCTAAGCTGCATGTTACTTTTGCATTTTTAGAACTCAGCTGAACACAGAGCCATCTCTTTAAAACCAGACTAGAGTAGGGAAATTCTTTCTCAACAGGCCTAGTTATTTGCTTTAAGGCAAGTTAAAAGGTAGTCTGACCTTCATTAAAATTTTAATAGGTATGAACACCACCTAATTAAAAACAAAACAAAAATAGTACTTTTATTGTTACAGTGCTAATGAAGTGTAATAATTAATTAGCAATCTTTAAGTTACAATACTTTTATGTTTTGTTACTATGAAAATCTCTGTAATAAAGATGCAAGGTTCTGTTGCTTTCCAGACTGAAATTTAGTGGTATATTTCTTGCTCAACTCTAATCCCAATGAAATCATTTTGTTACATTTGTAACAGTTAGGGATGACTTCCTCCTAATCATTCTGTGGGACTGTAAAGTTCAGGACTCCCAATTTCTACAAATAAAATAATTTCATTAAACAGCTCTTGCAACCTGATCTACATAAGGATGTGCAAAATATTTCGAGGTTGAAGTGTTTAAGCTTGGAATGGGTCCCTTCTGTGTCTTCGTACCTGGTGCTTTGGTGTTCCTCTGGTACCTAGGTATGAGAGGCATGTAAGAATCTTAGAATCCCACCCATCTCCCCCATGTAACACACAAACACATGAAGTACCACAGAACTCCAGAAAGCAGAAAGAGATTAGTTATATAAAGTCTTCCAGCTCAATGGGTATCCATGTAACTTCACAAAGAAGTATTTACTCAATCAACTTCTAACAGCACAACCAACCCCACAAACAGGAAAAATAATTACTCTCCCATATAACAAACACATTTCAGAAGCCAGCAACAGACTATTACAACCACTTGGAATATCAGTTGTGCACAAACCAACTAAGTCTCATCAAAATCTATTAAGCAGCCAGAAAAGACAAAACAACAGTAGCCTACCTAGAAAATAAAATTCCATGACTGTGAACACCACTTACATAGGACAAAATAGCAAAAGAGTATTCAAGTGCACCCATGAATACCAGCTACCTGTAAAAAGGATGGATTTTTTTAACTGACCTCACAAAAATGTAAAATATCTAGCAATTCAGCTGAAAAACTGACAAATTGCTAGAGCAAAGAAAGCTAGAGAATTTTTAGAAGCCTAACATTCAGCCTGTTAACAGACACAGACTTAAATCTTACCTATGGATTGGCTCAAAAGGAACAAAAGAAAACACTGGAAGTCATACAAAGAAAAGATCAGCAAAGAATCCAATAATGAAAGGCCTTAGCTCCACACTTCTCAAGCCATACCTAATCCTAATATTATCTACCAACACTTAGAGCATAGAAGTTACTTAATACCCTAAGGACCAAGAAAAATTAGCAGATCAGCTTAAAAAAAAATAACTACCATCAGTAACTGAAGAAGACCACCAAGGAAGAAGGGACAAACACAGAAGGCATAGAACACTAATTTCCCAATCACATTCAAGAAGAAAACAGAACTACTCTACAACCCATCAACAAACCAAAAAGAGCATCTATAGTGATGATACCACCTTTTCTGACAATGAAATGTCTGCAGAAAGATAATTCAACTCTTGATAATGCAGCGCTCCAATTCTGAGCTATATTCATCACTACAGCAAATAAAAAACAAATTTGATAATAATCAGGAACTAGGATTCCAGTCATCCTCCTCACCAATGGTAATTCTGGTGTATGCCCATGCCTAGTAACATCCTTCATCTTTATCTTAAACATTTTAATGTCTGTGTTTCAGGAGTTTATACCTGTTAAGACAAGAGCTCTTCATAAAAAATGCTGCAAGTAGAGGGAAGACTGGCCACTGGCCTGGGTACATAATACTGACCTAGATGAACCAACTATTTGATTCAATATTAGAAACCTATGTTCCTTTCTGGCTACCTCCTTCCTTACCATCAATTCACCATAACAGATTCTCCAGATCTGTGTTAAGCGTTAGGAGATAACATGCCACTTTCTTTTATCTAAGAACACACATAATGTGAACTTTGCTTAGACTACAACTCTATGGATGACATTTTCCTCACTATCATTCGAGAGCTCATTTCATAAAACTCCTTCCTCATTTCTTTTGATCTCACTACACTGACAAACATTACAAAATGGTACATATGTTTTGGAAGAACATATAAACCAGTATTTAGCTCAACCCACAGTGATACTTACAGTAAGTAAGCTAGATGAACTAAGTGTGTTCACCCAATATTTGTTCCACAGAAGCTCAAGCAACTTGCGATCCAACGAAGATTTGAAATATGAGACTTCTAAAGCATAATACCTGTTAATAAAAGATATAAAATATATTAGTTCTTCTACAATGAAAGATATAAAGAATGTCAAGATGATAAATGTTAACAAGCTTATAGAAACTTAAAACAGGAATATGGAACTTGAAGATCTCCAGATACTGCTGGATGCTGATTTTCAAAAATCCTAACCTACATGGCTAATGATCATGGATGGCAGAAATTGCTGTCCAACAAGTGTTTCTCAACCAAATCCAAACCCAATGTTTACTTTAATTGCACTGGAAGATTCACATCTTTTTTAAAGAACTGTATGGCATTTAGAAACAGCCTGCAAGAAAGGCTGTATTGAAAACTTGATTAATATATAATCAATATATAAACAGATTGCAAAATATTTAAAATAGTATTTAACATATATCAGCCTTTTTTGTTAGATATTTATTATTAATTATTTGTTAGATATCTATCTGCTGCAGTTTGGACAACTACAATAAAGCAGACTTTATGGATATATTACATTTTTTTCTCTATATACCTGAGCTGTACCAATCAGAGAACATACTGCCACACACTTGTGCTGAAGCTGGTGTAGGAGTGGAGTCACTGCAAAACTGCCCCCATGTGCTGCTTTTTGGTAGTGCATAAGGTCTCTTGTCATTGTCCGGAAGCTGCTACCAGCCCACGTCTTGCTGCCACTGAAGCAGTCACAATTTTGATCACACCGCACTGGCATATATTATGGCCATACTAATAATACACCAATACTTTCTCATATCGATCAAGTGACTTACATTATAATGAAAACAAATACAATCAAAATGGTTTGTGCTTGTGCAAGGTCTCTAAGGTTAAAAAGGTAAGACCAAGCTTGATTATAGGCAAAGTATATATGCCCTCCCTAAACAAAACACCCCACAACCAATAACACCCTATTTTATACAGTACTGCTTTGTAATATAACTTTCAAAACAAGTCTCAATGAGATGATATCTTCATATCTCACCCCAACCCTTAGAACAGGCTAAAACTAAAGCTGTGCTCAAACTGATGTAAATTCATGTAAAGGACTTGGATCTAATCAAAACATGTACTGAAGTAAGGCTGGGTTGCCTCCTCCATCTTGCAGGATTACCACCCATGAAAGTACACCACCTTCCAGAGCAACTTTTCAAGGTGTCCTCTTGGGGACTGTATCAGAAAATGAAACAAACAGTGAAAATTGTTCCCTCAATGAAACATTCCATGGATAGAACTCTGCTCATAGGAAGTCTGGATCCAACTATCATAGCTGTCTATTATTCTGCCTCAGCCAAAATAAACTACCCTGACCCCCATTTATATCTTCTTTTTTTAAGTTGGAGAGCTTTATAAACCTATGTGAGCAACATTTTTCTTACTGTTTACAATGCACTCCAAAATCTTCTATTTTATTTAGGGGGATGGTCTGATACTCAGAAGGGCCCTCATCAGGAGGCTTGTAACCCTGTAGAATACAGAAAAAAGAACTGATGTTCTAAGGTTGTCTGTCCTGTAAACAAATTCAGATTTTGCAAAGGTTTTACATTAAAAAATATGTATGAGTGTATTTCAATAACAGGTAAGGGTCCATACAGCTTTGATACCAAAACTCTTTTATGGGTGCCCATGCCAGCCCCTTTTTGTTGACAAACCCATTGTTTTCTCATTCATACAGAATACTTCCGGAACCTCCCAGAATGCACTTATGGCACATCAGTGTTCAAATTCTTCTGAAAGCAAGATTAACCCATGATAGACATGTTAGCAGCCTGTCAGACTTGTCCGCCAGTTTGGGAACAGTATATTAATTATATAACTTTTTATATGGAAAAAAGTTATTAGCTTTCTAGGAGGAATAATCCTTTTGGTTCTCAGTATCATGGTGAAAAGCTCCTTTTTACTAAATATGTACATGTTGCATTCTGAGGAGCATGAGATACAATACCACAATGTCTGAAACCTTTAAAAAAAGGGAGCACGTATTCCCCAATGAGCTTTGCAGCAGAATAAACAACTTAATTTTACCTGTTACTACCTAAGAATCTATAAAATTAACTAAGTGGGAAAGAGCACACCGTATCAGGTTCCTGAAGTCCAAAGGCTATGCCACCAGGTCAAATGCGGTGAGTTTCTTAATATTGAGGCTGTAGTATAATTTGACCAGTAATTTAAAATAATATGTCCCACCATAAAAGCTTAAGTGTTGGTAATGTTTGGTTGCAGCCTTCATATACTTTATGAATATAATGGGACAAACAATCTATCATAGGAAGTTGAACTGTTCAGGAATAATATTTCATATAATTTCTATATTTTAATACACTTTACCTTAGGGTATGTTCTAAAGGCTCCCAGATTCACTTTTCCTGCTGATATTGTCCTTGTTGGATCAATCTGTAAAATAAATTTCAATATTGTTCTGCATCTAGAAGCAGCTCAAGAGAGTAGTTCAAAAACACTGCTCTTATCTCTCAGAAGAATAATTCTAATACATGCCAGCATAAAATGATTTATAGTGTGTGAAAAAGTTTTTGCCCTTTTTCCAATTTCTTCCATTTTTGCATATTTGTTGTACTTAATTGTTTCAAATCTTCAAACAAAATGTGAAAGAAACACCACTTGAATAAATGCCAAACAAGAGTTTTCAAATGGAAAGGACCCTTCTGTCACCAGATAGGTTCCTGTCAGCCAGAGACAGAAGGCTTTCCATTCTATCTTTAATTTTAACTTCATATGCTGGCCAATTTTTATACTTCCTTTCTGTTAAGATTTTTTTGCCTGGACCTGCTTTAGAATAAAGGTTTTAACTATATCTTTGCGTTTTATTGTCTTTATCCAAAAGAACTAGCCCAGGAAGACTGTGACAAAACAGGCTAAAAGGCAATGGATCCCAAGACCACCAAAAAGCTTCAATGGCTGAGAAAACAGTAAAACCTTGGTCCTTGCTCAACTTTCCTATCACAGGATGTGCTGCAGTATGGCATTTGGGGATAATTAAAAAAGACTTCGAGTCACATCAGATGACTGTGGAAGCAGAAGGCAGATAAAACTAGCCCCTTTTACTCTAGGAACAGCTTCACTCAAAAGTTAAGATGACTATTAAAAAGCATTTAGTGCTTTAGTGGGAGGGGGAGGGGGAGATTGCCTAAAGATAAGGGGGAAATCCAATATAAAGCTCTGCTCAGACAAGATATTCTTTTCTAGTATGATGTTTCCCCCCTCTGGCTCAATCCACTTATACACAAAGATTATACTTTAATATTAGTCAGTACAATTCAAGAGTACAGTACAAAAGCATCTAAAAGAAAAAAAGGAAGTATATGCTATTTCACCATTCTTTTCTATACTCTATTTATGCTATGAAAATGTGCATTATAGAAAAGTGTCAAATGTCAGCAAATTCACATAAACAATGTTTTCAGAAACAGCAAAGGAATTTCAAAATTCCTTAATTTTCAAGAGAACCTATATTCTTTTATTTTCATTTCCAATACTATTCAACACAATAATTAAATCCAGATGATTTAAAAAGTAACTTTATAGGTCCAAAGGTTTAACAGACAAACAAAATATAGATTTCATGAAATTTATGCAGAAAAGTGAATCACTGTGAATAAGTTTCACAACAATTCAGCAGACAAATCACTCAGCATATTCACAGCAACAGTGTTTTTTAAAAATAAAGTAATACTGCAAATTTTATTTTGGCTCAAACCAATTATACTTACAACAACAGCCACAAATGGTTCTTGAAATTGCTGATTAAGCATCTGAGTACTGACATCAATTCCCGAAAGCCAACAGCCGTATCCAGGGTGGCTGTGATACCAACCAATTGCATTTTCTAAACGACCAACCTAAGCATTTTTTTAATAAAAGGAAGGGGGTGGGGAAGGAAAGACAACGTTAAAATGCTTTTTATTGGGGGAAATACTGGCTTCTTTTGGATAATTAGCAAGGTGCAGATTTTATTTCAAAGTAAAACTATGTAGAATCCTGTTGGACAAATCTAGTTCATGTTTCAAAGATGGCTGCTATAAAGTCCAAATGCAGAGTAACTTTAATTTTCCTGTACGTTGTTCATAACAAAGTTATACAAAGGTTGGAAAAAAAAGTAATAAGGACACATGTAAAAAACAGAACTACTACAAAAATGAAGCCTTGTGCATGAAGAAACAACTCTGAATCTAAACTTACCTAATTTATATTTAACCATCAATGTAACTAAGAAAGACATTTCCAGGCAATGTATGCAGTTCAGAAATTATAAGACAAAGTATCTCCAATTTCCAAAGTGATTTTATATACCCAGTGTATGTTAAATCCATTTTACCTGTTTTGCATTTTCTATATATGCAGCCATATATTCATATGCAGCAGCCTGAGCATTAACTCGTGTTTCTGTCCCTTCCACTGGTAGAGCAAAGCTGTCCATGATGATCATAGTTTCACCATCCACTTTCCCAAGCATTAGGCCCATCACTTCCAAATTGCCTCCTGATCTAGCATGCATGACCATCTTCAGAAGGGCCAGAGCAGAAATTTTGCAATATTTGAAATAGTGGTGACTGCAACAAAAAGAAAACAAAAATAGAATTATGATGTCAACAGAAGACACTTGAAAAATTATAATAAAACCAGAAATTTAAGGCAAGAACACTTATACTGATGATTAGAACCAGTAAGCTAAAATCTATACATTTCGTTTATTTGCATTTTTATCCTGCCCTATACCTGAAGGTCTTAAGATGGGATACAACATTATAAACCAAATGTAAAATGAACATAATAACAGTGGCTAAAAGAGGGGAGGAAAAGCAGTTTCCTTATCTAGCCAAAGGCCAGAGTGAAGTAAGGGGGGAGACTATTCCATAATCTGGGAGCTATTACTGAGAAGACCCTATTCCAGGTGCCTCCACCTTTTGCTACTGAAGGTGGTAGCACAACCAGGCTTGGGCAGGTTGATATGATGCTCTGTTTAGACAAGATTCAAGAAGACAGTCCATCTTAGTAGATACCTGGCATTCAGCAGATCTCAAAAGATAAAATACATAGACTTAAATAATCTTTTATCAGTCTTGGCCACTAAATACACAGGCTAATTCCACTGCACAGAATAATGAATTAACTATAACCATACACAGAGCATGATAACTAATTGACCATATATATTGCACAAATGTGATGGTTTTGAAGATGGTTAAAAACTTCTAATCCTGTACTGCAATTAAGGCTGCAGCTACAACAGTGGCATTAACATGCTACATTTATATACTTGTGTTAACTTTTAACATAAGAGTTATATGGGTACTTCTAGTGACAGTGGGAAAACACGCTTAGTTCCTTTCTCTCTTAATTTAATTATAGAACTAAATTGCGACTGAATGTGATAACAGAACTGGAATGTGAGATATCTATGTTCAAAAAACAGTTGTTAAATTAACTAGGTCTTGGATAGAAAATAAATCTTCAGATGTTATCATGGCACACACACCTAGAAAATGGAGAGTCACAGAATGAGTTTTAAAACTTTAACTGTCATCACTATTATCAGATGGTAGAACTGTTTTGTATGTCATTTGTTTTTAATACCTGCAGCTAAACCAGGGATTCCCCCCCTCCTAAAATTGCACTAATCACATTTTTTATTACTTTCACTTGGCTGGGATACAATTTTACCCTACTTGTACTGAGGACATTTAAATTCTGAATAATGTAACGATAAAACATTTCGTTTATTAGCTCTCTTGCACTTTGCTATTGCCAGCTCTCCATTTCCAATCCTGGCTTCACTTTACTCCTTAGCAAAATGATGTGGTCATGGTATCACTGACTGCTGCTCCTTTTTTGTTGTATGGTTCCCAAAAATTCCATGTTTCCTTTTATTAATGCCATCATAGCACACCCTAGTCATTATTTGCTGAGTCCTATAGTCTCTCGGAAACCAACATTTTTCTTTCTCCAGGTTTATGTACCCCTCCCCACTCGGCCATAAGGCAGCCACTGCCTTCCACTGTCCTACTCCACAGGTCTGTTGTGAGAATAAAATGGAGGCTCTTGACAAACACCACGAGAGAAGGGCAAACTAGTTTTTCTCCCAGTCCTACAGGAGGGCATCTTCGGGGTTTGGGTTCCTGTCAAGCGGATCAGGCCGAACTCCTAGACTTGGGCCGAGAAAGAGGAACGAGGAAAAGCCTCTCCCGTTCCTCCGTCCTGGGCACTTACTCCTTGGTCCAGGGCTTGGCCGCCAGGATCTCCTGCTGCTGCTTGCGGTCGTATTTGTAGATCTCGTCGATGCTCTGAGCCTCCTGCATGTTGTTGGCCAGCTCCCACGTCTTCTGGGCCATCCCGCTCCCGGAAGGGCCAGCCGCCATCTCAGCAGCCACCCTACCTGGGCTCCTCTCGCCGATGACAAGCACCTCAACTCGGACCGCCCGAGCCTACCGGCCCGTTTATCTTTCACTGCAGCAGCAGCAGCACACAGCAGCACGAACCAAAATGTGACGGAAGTGGGTGTGCGTAGCGGTTGAAAGAGCGAGCGAGTTCCTCGCGAATGGTTCCGTCCGTCTGATGAGCCACGCTTTCACATTAGCGCGCCCCCTGTTGGAAAGCCTTTAGAAGCCTCCTAGGCTAGAAAAAGGAGGAGAGAATGTCTGGCCGCCTCATTTGCCAAGACAAATCACATGACATGGCTCTTCAGCCGCCGAACCGATTTTGTTACGACACTCTGTGTGTGACCTGTTTATATACTGCGCGGGGTTGGTCGCATGTTATTGCGTGATTGTTTCACGGATTAAGAACTCCGTGATCAGGGTCGGGGAAAGATGCTACTGCAGTAGCAAGCTCGAGATGGCGGCAGTGCTGCCTCTTTTTTCTCGTCTGATTAAGGCGTTCTCCTCTCCAGCCGTTTTGTTACCAGGCCTTTAGTAAGTTCTCCTAGTTGAGATCGTGTCTTTAAAAATTGTTCCTGCTATATATTGATTTTTGTTAACTGTCTTGGGCTCTTTCCATGTTTGCTCCATGTTCCAGTACGTGTGTGTTTTAAAATTGTCCAGGTCTAATGTTATTCAACTTTTGGTGTTGCTTCAATACACCTTTTGGGGGCATTATTCACATTATGTAGTCTTCATCACATACTTAACAATTTATGAATTCATACTGTTTCAGCATCATCCAAATGCCATTCTTATTACCAACCCTACTGTATTCAGTTTAATCCCAATTTTTCCTTACCACAAAGAAAGCAATATGTAAAAAAAATCCCTTTTTTGTCTGTATTGTTTCCATCTGGCCATCCTAAATAGTGATCCACATAAAGTCAACCAAGGGTGTTTTTCCACGGTCACTGGAAGTACCCATTAAGTACTCAAGAGTCCTGCTAAGACTCAGTGGTACCCAGCAACAACAAGCTCATCAGTGCAGTCCAGCCAGTACAGAATCAGAGTCCTAGAGGATTTTCTTTTCCAGCCTCCTTCATGATCTTTGGTGCCATCAAGATAGATAAAAGATTCTGATAACTGTGGAGTTCTGTTTGCCATCTTGCTTTGCCTTTAGTAAGTGCCTGTAACCAAGGCATTCCAGGAGACAAAAGTGGAACATTTTTTGCAGGAGGTACTTTCCCCCCTTTTGTTTTTTACCATATCCTCATGCATCCTTACCTCATTCTGGTACGAAATAAACTAGTACTGCTCTTCATATTTTCTATTTCTATTTTGTTTTATGTGTATCATGCATTTAATTTTTTTTAGTCTTCCCTGGAACAAGTTTTTTTTTAGTCTAATCCATGGAACGAGTTTTTCCATTGAATTTCTTGTTCGGTATCTATTTGAATATGCCACCTGTGCTCTCCACTGGACCTTATTCCAGGATGTATCCCAGAATATGGGCCACTCACAGACTACTACAGACCAAGGCTAGTCCCAGGTGGGCCCTGGGGCCTTCCTGCACTTGGCCTGATTCTGGAATATAGGCCAGAAGGCCTTCCTATCTACATGCCAGTGCAGACTACGGAAGGCCCCAGGTGAGACCTGCCATAGCCTGCATTAGCTTGTGGCCACCCGACTGCTGTCCCGAGATATATCGCAGAAAGAGACCAAGTGCACCAGCATGCAGACAGCGGGTCCCTATTCCAGGATATATATATATTTGTTCTACAAAATCCAGGAGATATCCTTGAATAAGGCCCAGTGCAGAAAAAGCATACGTGTGCACAAATGCTCGCCGTTTTCACTTTTCTTTAGCAAAGCCAGCTGAGGTTTTCTTCTGTTTCTTTTGTAAATTCTTTTGGAAATTTTATCAGAGAAACCACAAATAAATTCAAAGAAGAAGAACTCTTATACCTAAGAAAAAGTCAGCTGAGTTTTACGTTAAGAGTAATTAACTCCCCGCCGGCGGCCTCCGCCACAGTCTCGCTGTCCCCCTCCGCCAGCTGGGGGGCCATCAAGTAGGGCGTGAGTCAGTCTGAGTGCCGCGTACACGTCTCGCTTGGCTCCCGACGGGGCGCCGGGCAGCAGCCGGAGCGGAGGGCGTATGTCCTCCGTCTCCTCCTCCGCGTCGCCTCCCGTCCCCGGCCGTTTGGTTGGCTCCTCCTCCTCCTCCTCCTCCTCCGCGGCGGCGGCGGCGGCGGCGGGGTTGCGGGGGACGCCTTCGCCTTCTCGCATTTCAGGCGGCGGCGGCGGGAGTTTTGCCGCTCTCTGACAAGCCACCGGCGGCGAGCGAGGTCTCTCTAATTCAGGGGCGCTGAGTCGGCGGCGGCGCGTCTGAAACCCGTCCGTGGACGTCTCTGTACGCGTGTCCGGCGGTGCGCGGGAGAGGCGTCGTGGGAAGGAGGCGCTTTTCCCTTCCCGGGTGGCTCGCCGGGTCTCCCTCTGGAGAGTGCGTTGTAGTCTTGCTCCTGGGGGTGGAGGGGGGGGGGGCAAATATGTGCCTGGGGGTGGAGGGGGCCCCCGGTGTGGAAGGCATTTAAGACGCGTGTGGGCAGCTGCTGGAAGTCACCGCACCTGGATTTGAAGAGTTTTTGGGAGGGACGTGTGGATAGCTTCATTACCGCAGCAGCGCCGACTTTGAGTGCGCTTGTGTGTGGGGATTATTGGCGGGGGAGGGAAGGAGCAGGAGAGTCTAAACTCTCCGTGTCCTGATAGTTGGGCGAGTTTTGGGCGCGCAGGCGGCGGGCAGAGCCGCTTCGTGCTTAGGAGGCCGCAGTTTTGTTGTAAGCCGGTTGCCTAACAACGCTGTAGGTCGCTCTGAAAGAGGCCGAAATCGTTGGCTCGCTTGGAAGTGGCTGTCTCCCTCCCTCCCCCGCCCAGCCCCACACCGCCTCGCTTTCCATTTCAGTCTCCCCAGAGTTAAAAGCTCCTCTGCCCCTCTAGTCCCTGCTACATATTTTGTAATTGTCTGGAATTGGGGTCACTTCCTGTGGTGCAACTTCGAGGCATTTTGCTTTCTAAAAAACCCCGACAAATGTGAAGACGGTGTTGGAAGAAGCAGCCGCTTGCAAGATTTCAAGGCCCTTAAGGGAGGACTGCAAGTTCAAGGCGCGTTTATGATGAATCCCTGGAGTATTTTTGCTGTGAACCTCTAGCCTTGGAGTGAGATCCTCACAGAATGAGGAGGGAATTCTAAACCTCTTTATTTGAGCATGGATGCCCTCGGGTCCAGTGGGCCTTACTGTAGGAGTAGTGCTTTAGTTTCACTAGTTCATTTCTTATGTTTATTGCGTGGATACATAATGTGAAGTGATTGTTGGAACTCTGCAAAGTAATGTAAATGCGAATGAAATTGAATTCTCTTTCTAGGTGGACTGGTAATTGAGGAAATATTTGTTTTGTAACTGGTGCGCTAGGGGATCTCTTTAAGTCTATTGGCTACGTGGCTTGAGAGATTTCAGGAAAGTGTTAATGCGGCACCGGAAGACCTATGCTGAGTGGCATTTTGGTGACAGAACCATTGATGATAATTGGAGTTGGTGCACATGATTTTGTGGTTTGATGGTGCACTTTACTATTTGAAGTAGTGGAGTTCTGAAACAGATTTGTGTACTTCTTTGCTTGCACGGTATTGGTAGGAGGCAGGTGTAATTGGATTACCACCTTCTGGGTGCGTTCCCAATTAGCTTTTTTGGTTTTGTTTTAGTCCCATTTGGACTATTTTTATTCTGAATAGAGTGCCTGATGATTAATTTGAATATAGGTGTTCCCACTCAGAACAGGACTTTTACATCCCCCACCCCCAATGCAAACCCTGCCTGCGATCAAAGCAGCCACACTTTCCCCTTCACTCACTCTGTTTGAGCTGAAGCCAGAGAGCTTTAGTTAAAAGTTGGTGCAAATGTGTCTGGCAAAAAGGTTTTAAAAACAAAACTGCATCTGAGAGCTTTACCCTTTTTTGTCTTTTTTTATTGGGGCTCTAGCATTGCAGGCATGGCAAGGGAGGGGGGCTTTGCATCTGTGAAATCCAACCCATAGCTGGCTGGCATTAGCCAGAAGGCTAGATCTACACCCCAAATAGCCCAGTAGCATTCCCATTTGGGGGGGGGGAGCAGACTCTGCTCCAAAAAGGGGAAAAAGTCCTGTTTTCATCAGTACTTTTTTTCCCCTGCAGACTTCTGCAGGATAGTCCTCATAAAATCTGGGAATAGGAATTTGAATGGGAATGCTGGATACCGAATTCTGATTCTGATTTCATTTAAATGCCTGTGAGAAAGCACCCTTAGACTGGTAAAGCTGCCTCTATTTAATTTTGGAAAACTTCAGTTCTCTTGACTGTATCATGCTATCTGATGAAAATTATAACTGTTATTACTTGTACAGATAAATAGTTATAATTGAACACTTAACATATTTATGATATTCTTCAGTTTTCTGTTTTGTAGTGTTGCCTATTCAGGCTTGTTTAGTGTCAGCAACATCATTTATACAGGGCCATGGTCAGCTCTGACCTCTCTTTCTCTGTGAACAGTTTTCACTTCAGCTAGTCATCAGAAGAACTTTGTTACTGAGATCTAGTGCATGAAATCATTTTTCTTTTACCCTTTTCCTTCCATGTGTCATAGCTTTTGAAAAAAAGCTTGAGAGAGTGCAGTGGCCTCCCAGTATTCTATCTTACAAACATAAGAAAGTTTAGAAGTCTTGTTTTTGACTGAGGATTGTGATAGTAAAAAATAAAAATACTCTCCAAGATCTATTTGCTGGTCTTAATACAGAGATGTTGGCAGTACCTAAATCTATGAAGGATGGGAGAGAGTGAATTGAAGGTTGCAGGTTGTGATGAGTTGTTACTTGCATTTTACCCTGTTTTGGTTTGCTTTTGGACCAAACCCATAATTTTAGCAGTGTACAATCTGCTAGAGAACCCCACAAACCTGGCTTTATTAGAACTAGTTCTTCAACATCCTACTCTATGCATGTGTTATGCACCATGAGTGTATGAGTTTGGTTTTATTGATAATTATGTAGTGCTAGTCCTAAGGCTGGGGAAACACTTAGCTGATATTTGTAGAGTAAACGTAAAAATGTAAAAGGCTCAGAGAAAATAACTTTATTAAAATGCAGGCAGCCAATAAGTAAGCAATTAAGCAGTTGTGATGCAAAAGTGGCACTTTTAAGTTTGGACAAATTAGTCAATGAGAGGTGACAGCACAGGTTGCAGCCAGCCAAAGTGCATGCAACTCACAAGCCAAATATGGTTGATTCTAGACTAAGTCTCAGCTAATAAAATATTGTTTTTTTAAAAAAGTTACTGATGGCTAAATAATGTTGTTTCATTTCCCGAATCCCCCAGGAAATGATGGCTGAGGATCTAAACCAGTTCCTTGAAGCTCAGAAAGTCAAGCTGGCACAACACAAAGCAAAACTTGAAAATGACCCTCCGTACATGGAAATGCAGGTAAGTTTAACAAAAAGAGAGGAGCAGAGCATTGCTGCTTGAAAATTGTCCTCACGTGTGCTTTCTTTTGCAGCAGGAGTAATATAGTGTTGTCTTTTTATGTCATCTGAAATACAGTTTTTCTTTTTTAATTAATTTTTCCTTTTAATTTTTAAAACCATAAATATGTAACTGACAGTAACCAAGAGCTGTCACCTCATCTTAATTAACAAATATACATGGCCACTTGATTAATACACTGTTTCCCCTTGACAGTGTGAGGAGCTATCTGCATATTTTTCAGAGGAGAAAGAGAAGCCCTTTTGACACATTGTGTCTGTAGCAGTTGTTTGACCACTGTGTTTAAATTAAGTTCATGTTTCTCACTGTATGAGGCCTTAGTGGAATTTGAGATCTCAGTGTAAAAGGACTCCGTATTGCTTGAATTACAATGTTTAGGTCCTTCTGTTTTCCCTCTTGTGTGAATGTGGGGTTCAGAGGCCCTTCTGATTTAAGCAACAAGTAATGAATAGCTGGACCTTAAGCTACAAATACTTTACTATGAAAACTAAATTGGATATTAGTTCATATATTTGTTTTTTAAAAAATAGGAAGTAGGGGAAGAAGATCAAGGGTAGGGGAAGAAGATCAAGGGTATGTTGCTGAATGGAGAAGTGGAAGTAAGAGAATTGCCAGTTGAATAACATAAGAAATGCTTTGTTGGATGAAACATGTACTCCAGCCTTCTTTTTTCACAGTGGTCAACCCCTTGCACTAGCAGGACCCAAGCATGTTGCTCTGGTCACAGTATCTAAGCAATTGGTCTTCAGAGGCATTCTTCTTCCTATTACCAGAGGCTGTCACACTGCTGTCAGCCTGATAGCCATTGATAGTCCTTTTTGGGTCAAAAAAGTCCAAACCTTTTTTGAAAGCACTCAAATTAATGGCCAACACTGTACCTCCTGGTTCTAAATTCTCTTGTTTTATTGTGCTTCATTTTAAAAAATAAGGTCCTTGTTTTCTGATGTGATTCTTTCAGGGTTCAACTTCATTGTTCAATTCTAGTATTTTGGGAAAGGGAGAAAAGCATGTTGGCCTTTGCCTCTATCTTCCCTGGAGCAAATGTTAAGCTGACAGGCCTATATTTTCCTGGGCTTCCCCCTGAGCCATTTTTAAAATCTTGAGTTACATGGACCACCTGCCAGTCTTCAGTTATAGAAACGAAGTACCTGTATAAGAATTTGGATCTATTTGCTAGGGTGTCTACACTTTTGTCTTTGAGCTCCTTAATAACTCTTGGATGGATACATGCTATTAAAGTTTGGGGATTTGTTAATGTTTGTCAGTCTTCTCTTGTCACTTCTGTTATCCTCAGTTCCTCAGCTTCTCTTTCTTAGAAGCGAGTCAGGAATCTGTTTCAAATTCACTTTTATGAAAAAAATGGAAAGAAGTCACTCACCTTCTCTGAAGTTTCCTTTTCTTCACTTTGCATGACTTTGGCTCCCCACCATGGAAGCCTTCCCTCAATGGGAAATACAAAATAAACTTTGGAGGATGGAGACTTTCTAGGCAAAATATTTATGTCTCTTTCCTCCTCCAACCTAGTCCTGATAAGACTTAGATGTCCTGTTTATGCCTCTGTTTTCACTTTTATCGTGAGCTTGCATATTTCACAATCATGTGAGATGTTTGTTTCTGGTATTATAAAAGTTTATATGTTGCATTATAAATTAAAGAAAATAAAGGCTTGAGTGAAGGAAAGAATGCTACTTCAAATATTCATCTTTCTTATAGTGAAAAATTAAAATTTATATACCGAATTCTGCTGCACTTTCTATGAAGAAATGTATTTGATACTGCTAGCTGTTCTTTCAAAAATCTTAAGAAAAAACAACAGTGTCTCTGATATGGGAAGAACACAGATTATAAACACTATTTAGTGATATTTATTAATTTTTTCTTATTTTTTTGTTTACAGAACAAAAATTCAGAGAAACTTTCAGAGACCAGCAAAATGTTAATATCAATGGCAAAAGAAAACATACCACCAAATAATCAACATACTGCTGTACATGGTATTTATGGATTTTTTTGAGAAAGAGAAATGAAAATTATATCATTTGAAAGAAACTAGCGTATTTATCACTTTGTTACCTATCATTTATTGCATCTAATTATTGAGGACGAACCTTACTTGAATATGATTCTTTTCACAAATGTGAGAGGATGAAAGAAAATTAATGTGAATGTTACTCCGATTCATAAGCATGTGTGGGGTGTATTTTCCTACTCCTAAAGAGTGAATAACAATGCATTGATAACCACATCTTGCTAGTCCTAGATGGTGCTACATCTGGTCTGTGGCATGTGACATGTCTCTGAACCATTTCAGATATGGTTACTTGCATAGCACACTGTTTCCCTGATTTAGCACCATCTCATATTATGAGAAATACTTGCTGGGACTTCTGTTTCTGTTCCATTGCCATTTTACAGGGCCTTGTCTCCTGTGGAGCCCTTACAATAAGGAATAGCTTGGGGGAGTGATCCACCTCATGTATATGCCTACTTAATTATAAGCTGCCACATTTTTGTTTGTGACTTAAGGAAACTTCTGTGCAGCTGGATGGTTCATGTGAAGGAACACCATTCATTGTCTTTCGGTGGAATTATTTCAGTATATGATACACTATAGATTTGCACTTAGCCGTGTCTCCTGGTGTCTGGGATGTCTTCTACACTCTTACAGTACAGTGTTACTATTGTCTAATTTTTGTAGTAGGTGAGCTTTTTGTATTATCTAGAGCAGTGGTTCTCAACCTTCCTAATGCTGCGACCCCTTAATGGAGTTCCTCATGTTGTGGAAACCCCCAACCACAGGGGCAGAGCAGCTGGGAGGTGGGAGGGAAGGGTGGTGGGAGACTCGTCGCGACCCCTCTGAAAGGGTAATTTGACCCCCAAAGGGGTCCTGACCCCCAGGTTGAGAACCACTGATCTAGAGAGTAGACCATCTAAATTTACTCTTGGCTTCTTGTGAAATCTAACAATGTATGCTAAATGGAAGTACAATTTTCTATATCTGTGAAACTGTTGTGTTATAATCACTTTCACAGCATTCAGTTCTACAAACTAGATAGACTGCCTGTTTTTCTGGTACTGCTTCTTTACAATGGTGTGTCTGTGTGAAATGTTGATTTGTTTAGGAAGTTACTGTACAGTTGGACCCCTGCATTCACTGATCCAGTAACTGCGGTTTCAGTTTTCCATGGTGACCAGATCAGCTCCCCCACAAACTCCCTGCGAGCGCCGTTAAGCTCTTCCAAGGCCTGGGTCAGGCAGGAAATGGCCCAAAATGGCGTGCAATTTCCCTTAATGTCTTTGAAATCTCACGAGATTTCACAGGAATTACAGAAAATTGAGTGCATCTCAAGTGAAATTTCCCATGATTCCTGTGAAATCCCATTGGATTTCACTGGAATTGTGGGAAATGGGAGTGCATTTCCCACGGTTGGTTTTATCTGTGGTTTTCTGTATCTGTGGTAGGAACTGGAAAGTATCTCACATGGATGTGGGGGTCTGACTGTATAGGCATTCTCTGGATCTGTGTTGTTTTTCTTATTCCTTTTAAGATTTTAGTCACTCAGCTTTTCTGAGTAACAAATTGACAATTCATATATATCTCTCTGACATGTTATGTGTGGTGCGATTTCTTTTTCATTATATTTGAGGGGGTACCTCTTGTAAGAGTGTGTTACAGTGGGCACTGTGGCAAGTTTGTTGCTTAGTAACATCTTCAGTTTCTTACAGTTTGTAGCATCTCTCAACTGCTTCAGTTGAATTTGTTCTCATGCATGCTGTCCTGCTATTTTTTAATGTTTCCATCTGTTCTGTTGCATGCTGTCCTGTTATTTTTGATGCTACCATCTGTGAACAGGGTTGTTTCCAACCCAAGCCTGGTATTTGTCCTTTTGCCAGATATGTATATATGAATGAGAAGGCTAATATTTGAAAATGTCTTGGTTCAGGGTGCAGGGAAACATCTTGATTGGTGTTCAGAAAGAAAAGTCAGAGCTGAATTGCTTCATACCGAAGCAGTGACATTCTCACTTGTGCCCATAGAAGTACAGTGCATCTTTTAAATGTGCAATCTTCCAGGAAAAAAATGCTATTCCACTATTTACAGATTGTGACCATTTTTATATTAATGTGTTCCTATAATTTTCTGACACAGAAGTAAAGACTGCGGTATGTTGGGACCTTCTTTCTGGTCCAGCAGCTGTTTTCCTATTTGTTTTTTAGCAGTGCTGAAGGTGCTTGGCCTGGATTATTCTGAACATGATTTCTGAGTGTTTTTGTGAGCTGGGATGAGGTTTGACTGTGTTTTCATGAGTCTGAAGTGTTTTTGCGTGCTTTTGAGTGCAGAGACAATGTTCTTGCTAGGTTTTGGCACAGCAGGGAAGCATCTTGATTGGTGTTAGAATATTCTGCACTGTAAGATGTGAAAAACACTTGTCTGGGTTTGAGGGCATGGAATCAATATGCTCGGCATCTGTGTCTGATGATTTGGTCCTGTGTGGGATCAGTATGCTCAGCTTTGCAGAATGTGGAAAACCCTTTTCTGAATGTGGGAAGTGGACATTGGCATCAGAGTGTGTTCAGCACTGAAGATTGTGAAAAACTCTTGTCTCTGTGGATCTTGTCAGTCATCAGTGTATTGTGCAATGCAGTCTGGGAAATTCTTGGGTGAGGGCACCTGAACCCACGTCTGTGTGATGAAAGTTTCAGGCATGGTCTTTCTGTGTTCTGCTATTGCCCCCATGGTAGATATTCTTCATAGGGGAAGCTGTGAAGTACACCTTTGAATGCAGGTTCCTTTCTATGATAGTGCTAAGAGCCCTAACCCATTCAAGTCAATACACTGTAAGTTATTGGAGTCCCCATATTTACACTGAAATCTATTTGGCCTTGAACACAATTTCTTTTTAAGTGAATATTTGCCAGAACAGAATGCTCATGTTATAAGTGGGTATACCGTAGTGTAGTCACAGAACAGAAAGTATATTACTTAGATGGTATTAAACCAGGGATTTTGCATATTCTTTAAATTCTGTGAATAGGGTGGTACTAGAAATATGTACCATGTTTTACAATCCCATTTAAAATGCCTCTGTCATGTTGTTATTTTGTGCAGATAGCCCTGTTGCCCTTCTCCTTGTGAAGCTGTAGTCATAGTTAAGCCAAGACAAGCTTAGAAACTGGTCTAATTGATAAGCTTATTATCCATGCTTGTTACTCATATGTGTAGCAAACTGACGTAGCATAAGCCATTGACTAGTAAAATTCATGAGTCTACCAGTTTGTAGAACATATTCCCCTTCCTTCCAGTAACCTTTTGCAGGCCCTTTAGAACTGGGCAGCTTAAATCTAGAAGGGATAAGAGGGTGGAGACGTATGAAGGGTATGAAAAGAATTGCCTAGTATGATATCAGTTATCATTCCTGGATTTGGACACAATAGCTTTCCTTCTCCATTGTAGAAAGTCCTTCAACCAGGATATTTTTCTCTGCAAGCGTTTTCCCACCAGGATAGGTAACATCCTTTGTGCTAGTGTTCCTAGCCTGGTAGAAAAATGGTCACGGAGAAAAAGTAAGCTTGGAGGACCTTCAACAATTGAATATTACAGCCTTGAGCTGCTAATATTCTTGATGATAACAAGCTTTTGTTCTGTTAGGAATATGCTGTGTATTGTTTTTAGAAAGTCATTAATTTCAGTTCTTCATCTGACAAACTGAGCAGAATACTGGCCTAATTGTTAAGACTGTTATGATATGTTTTTATAAATTAAAGGTAATTAAATGCAGAATCCAGATTAAAAATTTATTTGCATTTGCTAGAAAATGACTGTTCAGTAACAGCAGATCTGCCTTGAGATTTATTTAGCAATTTTAAAACTTTCACTTAGGTACTAGGGTGATATACAGGACAACCCCTGAGTACAGTCTAAATATGGTCTAAACCCCCCAGCAGCAGTAAGAAAAACAAGCAATGGAGGAGTGGTTTGTGTTGCTGGTATTAGTATGACAATAGGTGAGATGACATCACCTGCAGTGAGGTCTCTTTAAATAACAAGTGGCACCACTTTGCCTCAAACTGCTGAGAAAACATCATGGCACCACCCAGATAAGTACGTATACCACTTTTGGCTTTTAATTTTAGAATGGTAGCATACCTTGTATCAGATGGAGGTTGACACATCTGTGTGCCCTACAAGAGGGTATGGACATGATATTCTTAACTTTCTGTTTGTCATAGCAGTTATATCTGAAGGTAACTGGTGATTCACCTGCTCTGTCTCATCAATTCAGGACTGTAACTGGCAACTTGATGCTCTAAACGAGATTATTTCCAACTTGCGATTAGTTTGATCAGTACTTTGACAAAAATGTGAAACAAATGAATTTGAGGAGGGCGTGGTTTGTTTCAGCACTGTTGACTTTGGAGGGTTATAAAATTCATAAATACATAAATAAAATAGACAAAATCTTCAGTGACAAGATTTTTATGTATCAGTTAATTGTTACAATTTGTTACAGTTTGAAACATCATGATGTCACAGAGGATTTATTCCTATTTCTTAGTAACCCAGAAGTTGTCTCAACAAGTATTTTAAATGGATTGATTTTTTTTTATTTAGGAAGAAGGTGTCCTTACTTTGAAACAACAAATGAATTTGATACTTTGGAACCAATTCAGTAATTACTTGTCTCTTTATAGGAGCATGTAGGAGCTCTTTGTCCTGATGCTGAAGAACTCACGGTTGTTTCAGTTTGGCAGTGTGATGAACAATGAGGAGGTGCCATGTGGCGGAAAATTGCATGATTCTGAGCTGCTTCGTGCCAGAGCACTGAAATGGCAAGCAGCAAATGGCTGTGCAGTTTGCTGCCACACAGCTACCCCCCCCCCCAAAAACAACAACAGTATTCTGTGAAAAAGAAAATATTTTGATGCCTTTTAGTTTTTGGCTAGTACGTTTGCTTTATTGCATAGATCATAAGAACTGAATTATTGTTTGCAGATTATGGCTTAAGTTTACCACTTGGAGAAGAATATGAACAAAAAAAGCACAAGCTGAAGGAAGAGCTTCGACAAGATTATAGGCGTTACCTTTCTCAGGTAAAAGATTATATCTGTTACATTTCCACTCCCAGGCTGAAGAGTGAAATCATAAGCTTTAGGAACAGGCTTATGGAAGGTCTTCAAGATGGCTTGGAGGAGGATTAATAGATGGTGTGACAAAAAGAGAGCAAGACCAGAGATTCTGAGAAGCTTTTGAAACAGGAGGAGAGAACAGCAGCATTCCCATTGTTACAGGAGCTATAAGCGTGGATAACTTCACATTCTGGATTGGGTAGTATAGAAGAAAGTAGAGAACAGTTAACATTGATTGCTTGATTGATTGATCGATTGCCATTTATATGCCCTGTACAAAGGATGTTAGGGCAGGTTACAAGAAATAAAAGCAAGGCAAACAGGTCTCAGTGTGCTCTGATTTTTATTCAGAAGACATTCTGTGTCATGTAGCATATAGATAGAGGGTGGAAGATCAAGAACAGCTGCTGGAGAAGCAACTAGAGAATGTAGGACTGGCCTAAACATTAAGGCAGTAACAGTTGGAAGGACAGATAATGCTAGATAAGTCAAAGAAAATAAGACTTATTTTTTATCATGAATCTTCTGAAGAACCACTTGGAAGTACTGAGACATGGAATTAACTAAAGGGACATAGGATCAAAGTGTGACTAGAAGTGGAATTAACATATGCTAGATTTTTAGCTGAAGGCTGATTAAATAGTGGAAGGACACAGAGCAGCCTATAGGATATGTCTAAAGAATGCTATTTTCATTCTGTTTTTATTAAATAATTTCACAGTCCTTTCATTGTGAGATTCTATTTTTTATACGAGAGGGACTGATGTAAAACATCTGGAAATTTCTAATGTACTCACATGTTTTTCTGCGTTGGTTTGGCCCCAGGTCAGCAGGAATGTGGTTTAGTTCAACTTGTTCTTGGCCTGAACACTGGGGGTGCCAGCCTGGTGTGGCTTAAATAGTTTGGAACCAGACTGAATCAGTGAGCTCACAGTGAGAAAATGCTTACTTTGCTCAAAAGCTGAACTTCAGAACACGCTGGTTAGCTTTTGTGGGCATGAAGGAGACGCTCACTACTCCCATACAGGCTGATAGAGACTGTCAAACCAGGTGTTAATTTGTTTTGAGGAAGTTGATGGATGAGCTAAATTTGCAAGGTTGGTTTGTTCTTGTCCTAAATTCTTTTTTGTATTTCTGTGCATGTTTTGGGATACTGCAAGTTCTTTTTTCTTTAAATTTATAAATGTTAGTAGAAATGGCATATGTACTTCCAGTAGTTTTTTGGTACATGTATTTCTAATTTGTATTGTAAAGAAATCAAAACTAGTTGCATATGACATTTTGTGAGTGAAGACTCAAAACAATTCTTGACAGAATGTTTTAGTGTGTTTTCCTAATTTTAGGGATTTTTGCAAGCAAAAAAGAAGGTAGGGGGCTTGTATCATGCTTCTCTTCAAATTAATATAACATTTTGTTTCATCCTAATGCGTTGAATAAAATTGTTGAAAAATAATCCATCTCTGTGCTTTGCTGTGTTATGTAATTGTCTGATATTGTGAGCTTGCTAATCATCAGTCAAGCTGTGCATTATTTTCTTGCTATCATTTTACTACATTGATTGGCTTTTGTTTCATTGCTGACTGGAGGGCCTTTTAAATTCAATTTAATATGATGAATGTTTGCTGTAGGGCGTGTTAATGTCAGTCAGTGCATCTCTGTACATTGATGCCATCAATTTGGGTAAGCGTGAATGATTAATTTCAGAAATTTTCTGAAAAATGCAGTGTTAATACATAGTATTTTCAAAAGGCCAGTTAATAAAATATAAAGAACTGGTTTATGCTTGCGTGTTCATTGTTGACACATAAGCCATGTATGGGCAAGAATGATGTTGCAGTAATAAGTACATTTTCAGAGGAGTAAATTTCATTGAACTTAATTCTGAGTGAACTTGTGCTGACAGATGCTCAACTTGATGGTGTCCTTTGTTAACTTCTTCACTTTTAAAAACGAAGTATAAATGATCTGAGGAAATGTAATATTTTCTGCTTGGAATTACAACTGCTAGTGTCTTCCAAGGAAATAACATTTCCTTTTCTGATGTGCCATATTTTCCATGGTTTCTGTGTATCCAGTTTTGATAAAAATGTAGAAAGAAATGTAGTTCACTTACAGTGGATTGTAGGTTGACATAGAACTACTGGAATCTGTTGTGCTAGTTCTCAAGTAGTATATTAATTATTAGTTGGCTTACAATTTCACCTGTAAGCGCAGTAAGCTCTATTTTGGTGAAATAAATTTAATTGAATTCACTCTACAACAGAAATCATTTGAGGTGATTATAAATAAATCTGGTTGAATTATTGGGGGAAATCTTAAATTCAGTGGCACTATCAAGTTAAGAACATGTTCAGCCGTTGATTTTCCTTTGTGTAGAAAAAATATCTTTCATCTGGTGAAGATCCATATTCTCAGGGACTTTCACTTCCTATTGGAGATAGGAAGTCTGCTAAGGTAGGTGGACCAAAATGCAGGAAATATTGCATGATGTTTTATAATTTAATATAGAACATATTGGCAGCAACTTCCAGTTACACCAAAAAGCTTATGGGTTTGCGCTGATAAATGCATGCATCTTCAAAAGTCTAAAACATATTTAAGACCATTTAATTTACTACATTAAACAAATGTTGAGTTCCCAGTTCTGGCTGGAGGTTTGCTTTTGACTCATAGTTTCTCCAGTTCTAAAGGAAAACTTGATATTTAAGTTATACAATTTCCACGCAGATAGCTAAATTTATCATTTTACAAGCAGAAATTGAGAGTGATTTTTTAAAATGCAAAATATGCACTAATATTTTAAAGTATAAGAATCATTGTGTTATCAATAAGCTTTTTTTGTTGATCCATTATGTTTTTCCCTGTTTGTTCTAGGATAGGTTAAGACTTGAAAGAAACAAAGAGTATAATCAATATCTCAGGGAAAAGGAAGAATGGACTGAAAGGCTGAGAAAAGCAGGGAAGAAACAAGCAGAGGTAACCCATAGAAAGGCAGACAGCAACTCTGCATGTGTGTGAGAGAGAGAGGGAGGGAGAGGGGGAGAAGATCTATTATTTTATTTATTTATTTACATTTCTATCCCACCCCATACCCGGAGGTCTCTGGGCGGGTGACAGCAGATTAAAATAGAATGTACATTAAAAGACATTAAAAGTTCAACAAATATAAAACAATATACAATATATTTAAAATGATAGTGTTGCAAACTGAGCTCTTCAGAGAGGCCAGATGTCCAGAGTGGAAAATTTATATCCTGATTAAATCAGTTAAATTTTTGCCTGTGTATCTTATTGAAGTTGATAACTCGTGCCTGTTATCTGTTTTGGAACGGAATTACCCGAATAAAGATATCCAGTCATAAAGTTGACATTTCCCATTATGCTAGCCTGTTTTCTCTATATTTACATGTTTGTCTTAATGCAGTTTAATCCGCATTGATTCTAATTTTCACTATAACTTCCGTACTGTAATTCAGCTTTTGATATGGCTGTGTCATTTAAAGTTCCCAGTAGTATGCTGTACATTTTGGGATTAACATTAAAATGGTTAATTAAAATAGAAATACACTGCTTATATTTAGTTTTGTGAATAATTTTTCTTTATTTTAACAGTATGACCTGGGCAAACATGCAAAAAGTTTAACCCTTACTAGATCTCAGCCAGAATTGCAAATCCCCTGCTTGTTAGCAAGAAGAGATGAAGAGTCATCCAAGAAAGATGCTTGTACTTCTACAGAGGCCCATGAAGGACTTTACAATATGAGGCTATCATTAGATCAGTATCACAAACCAGATAAGGAAATTGGACATGGGGACGGCATATTGTACAAAAAAGTTGATGAAGGATTGAACATTTCTAATCAGAAGCATCAGTGGGTTGACAGCAAGCCTGTTACTTCTGCTAGACAGCATCATAAATTTGACAGAGATTGTGATCCTGAAATCAGTGATGAAATGGATCCGAGATTTCGATATGAAAGTGACTATGACAAAAGACCACTGCGGGTCTTTCATGCTCAAAGGTTAGTTTCTTGTTGATGTTTTTAAAGTTCCATTGTAAGTGATACCTAAGGGTGGCAGATCTGTGGAGATAATGTTGGTAGTGTCCCATCACACCCTGTACCCTTAGATCTTGAGTGGCCCTTTCTTCTTTAAACATATTTTATTTCCTTGTTGGCTGATGTACACATTACAATGTACAGCAAGGGAGATCAATGTTCATGTAGGTTTGAACAGAATTGCAGCCTTGACAGAGCTATTTATTCTGCCTTTTAGTGCTGCTTCTTTTAAAATCGCTGTGCCCTTCATCCCACAAGCCAAACAGAAAAAAAATCGCCAATAGTAGTGTCCCCTATTGTTGCAGTTTAGCTGCCCTAAACACATATCATGTCTGAGGGAGGACACCCGATGCCCTACCAAGCAGAATGCTGATTTGTTCTGCTTTTTTCCAGTTGAATATACATGTACAGGAAAGGCTTAACCTCTGCTGAAAATCACTCTTCCAGTGTATGATTTATTTATTTTATTTAAATTTATATTTATATCCTGCCCTGTACCCGAGGGTCTCTGGGCGGCTAACAACCTTTAAAATCAAACATATCAAAATTATATAAAACAATGATAACCGGTACAACATTTAAAAATCCAACATGACAAAAGCGATACAAAAACAGTTAAAACAGTAGTGTTTGCAGTGGGGGAAGCGTAAGTAGCATTTAACCAAAGGCCTGAATGAAGAGGTGCGTCTTCACCGCCTTCCTGAACACAAACAGAAGAGGCCTGATGCACCTCCAGGGGGAGACCATTCCATAGCCTGGGGACCACTACCGAGAAGGCCCTTTCCCGGGTGCCTACTCGCCTAGCTGCTGAAGGCGGTGGGATGACCAGGAGGGCCTCCCCTCCCGATCTTAAGACACGGGCAGGCTGATATGGGAGAAGGCGTTCCTTTGGATATTTGGGGCCCAAGTCATTTAGGGCCTTGTAAGTCAGAATTAGCACCTTGAATTGGGCTCGGTAGTGAATTGGCAGCCAATGCAATTCTTTCAAGAACGGCGCAATATGCATCCGGCTAGCTGTCCCGGTCAGCACTCTGGTGGCTGCATTTTGCACCAGCTGCAACTTCTGAACCATCTTCAAGGGAAGCCCCAGGTAGAATGCATTACAGTAGTCCAACCTGGAGGTTACCAGAGCATGGATAACTGTGGCCAGGTCATCTCTGTCCAAAAAAGGTTTCAGTTGACGCACCAACCGTAGTTGGGAGAAGGCACTCCTGGCCATGGCCTCCACCTGAGCTTCAAGTGTTAGTGCAGAGTCCAGGAATACCCCCAAGTTACGCACCTGTCCCTTCCTGGGTATTGCAACCCCATCAAGGACAGGGTATCTCCCAACTACATGGACCTGAGAGCCTGTAACACACAGCACCTCTGTCTTGTCTGGATTCAGTTTCAATTTATTGGCCCTCATCCAGCCCATTACCGCCTCCAAGCACCTGTCAAGCACTTTCAACCGCCTCTCCTGATTGAGATGGCACAGAGAGATAGAGTTGGGTATCATCTGCATATTGATGACACCTCACTCCGAATCTCCTGATGATCTAGTAGATCAGGATTAAGGGAAGTACCCAGTGTGTTTCCATGGGTGGTCTAGCACTCAATAGCAATGGGTGCTAGCCTGCCTGCTGTGGAGACACTGGAGCATCCATGTGGCAAATCTGTATTGGTCCACAGGGGTGTGCCTGTCACCTCAGGTGTTTTGGGGGACAGGGGGTGCAATCTCCAAAGTTGCCTTCGGAGATTAGCAAAGGTCCCAAAGTCCCTCCAAAGGCAACTTTGGAGATTAGCACAGCATCCGAAGACTGAAGACAAACCCCTTACCAAAAAGGTCCATATTAATTAGCTCCTTGCTTGCATCTCTCCTGTGAGTACTGATGAGTCAGCCTCATTAATATGCATCTCTTTCCATGCCTTTAGGTAACAGGCAGCTTCCAAGTCAGCCTCATTAATATGCACCTCTTTCCATGTCTGGAGGCAAGGGGAGGGATTTTGGAGCTGCCTTTGGGAGGAACTCTGAAGTCTTGACTTTGGGGCACCCCCCCATGGGCGCTTCCCCCCATGAGCCTCCTCTAGACCCCATTGCTGGATTGTACTGGAAACAGGCTCCCTACAATCCGGATTTTAAGGCTGAAGACCCCATTGTAGACCCCTTTAATGGGGTTTACACGAAATCCAGATTATAGGTCCTGAAGGACACATAATGATCCGGATTTACCTAGCTGTGGTGTAAACAAATGTGTCTCTAATGGGGTCTGTGGTGGAAATGGGATAATCTGGCTCTCAGCCAAATGGGTCCTTAATGGGTGCTTCAATGGGTACTTAGTGACAGTGGAAAAACACCTCAGGAATCGCTGAGATTCCATAAGTCTCCGGGGGCGGACCATCTCAAAAAGCCCCCAATGCCTGCTATTTCCTTCTGTCCTTCCTTCCTTCCTCCCTCCCTCCACTTTGTTTAAAATCACATGTATGTAACTTTGTTGAAACTTGAATATCAAAGTATATGTTACATGAACATGCCTGTGCCTGATAGTCACATGTGCACGCAGACACGGGCACCAACATGAAAAATAAAATAGACACTCAGTGTGTCTACATACATTTCTGTAACTTCTTTTCATTCTGATTCCTGCCTTTCTTCTGCCTGTAGCTGGACTTCTGCAGGCAATGGAGACTGAATGATAGAAATTTTAATATTAGCCAGTAAAGGGTCTTCTTTAAACAGTGAAAAAAATAGAGTTGTTTTCTTTGCTTCCAGTTTAAACTGAGAATAATTCAAGAAGTGAGTAGTAGAAAAATTCATCTTATTTCAATTGCAGTTGCCTTCAAATTTTGGGATATGATACAGGATTAGGGAAAGTGTTTTATTCCGGGGATGATTGTTGTTACAGACTGTCTTGAAAGTCCGATTTCATGATGAAGTTATTAAATTCAGTATTTATTTCTTTTTACTTACTTGCCACTTCTGTTTTATTGCAGAAGTCAAGCTTCTTCTCCTGTTAATGCCGAGACTCAGTCTGTTCCTGGTAGTTTTCCATATCCAACAGGACTAATACTTGGTATGTCTTGAGAGTCTAGCTATTCAACATTGTTTCCTAATTATTTCTATAATTCAGTATGTTTCAAGGTTAGAAACTGCAAAGACACTTAGAGTGTAAAGTTAGAAGCACCACTTTGATTCCTGCCCTGCATCCTGAAAAAAATAATACTGTTCTCAAGGAGAACTTTCGTGTGCCAGCATTTTCATCACTTAGTGAAACCTATGAAAGATTTGGGAAATTTTAAAGTAGGTTTGCACGCACCTAAATATTCATTCTGTACAAGTGAAAATATGGTTTCATTGTGTTTTTTTCTTCCAATTGATAATTGTTAATTTCTTCCCTGGATTGGTAGTGTGAAAAAAAGGTCTGAGCTTCCTATTAGTGCCTAATTAACCAGAGCTTGAATATCCTATTAGACTGTCTTTTTCACAAATCCAGTCCAGTAAGGTGCTGCAGAAAGAACTTTTTTTTAACAGTTCATTTCAGTAGCTTTTGCTTGTACATTTGGTTGTATTGTCATTTGGCCAGAAAGACCAGAAAGAGTTGGCTTTTCTACCCCACTTTTCTCACCCATTTAAGGGGACTCAAAGCAGCAGTCAAACCTTCTTCCCACAACAGAACACCCCCCAAGGTTCAATTCCCCCCTTCCCTGTGAAGTCAGCTGGGTGACCTTGGGCTAGTCACAGAAGAGAGCTGTGACTAGCCCAAGGTCACCCAGCTGGCTTCTTAGGGAAGGGCGGAATTGAACCCAGTATTCCCAGATAAGAGTCCGGTTCCCTAACCGCTAGGGAGCCTTACACTTCGTTGTTGATATGTGGAAATTATTTTTCAAATGAGAGATAATTAGAATAAATCCAAATATTTGTTTGTTTGGGCAGGTTACAATATTATATTAATCTTAGACAGGTCCCTGCCCTCAGGCTTACAATCTAAAGAGACAAGATACAAAAGGAAAATGGTGTGGGAGGGATCAGGGACACTCTGGCAGCAACAGTGTCCTTGGAATGGAGAAAGGAAAATATAAATGAACCCAGTACCCCTTTTCTTGTGTGTTACATCATTTTAGATAGTAAGCCTGAGAGCAGAGACTTGTCTTACTTATTTTATTCGCTTATTCCCCACAGAATGTAACAGTTTTACCATTTTTTATTTTTAGTACACAAACACTGGTGAACTAATCAGTAGTGTGTTTCTATTGTATCTGGCATAATGTCAGTTAAAATGTGAAAGAAATGAACAAGAGTCAATATTTACAGACTGTCTTAATTTTTAGGTGGTCAAGATAAAGAACTGCTTCAGAGGAGAAAAGAACAATATAGGCAAGAACTAATGGAGCAAATTGCTGAACAACAAAGAAACAAGAGACGGTAACAATGCAATTGGACAAATAATTTCAGTCAGAGAATGATTAGTAATGAGATCTTTGTTAAAAATGCAGTGAGGAAATCATACGCATAGAGTTCACGTTAGACCTTCTGGAATCTGTTCCTTCTAGTTTCACTCCATTCTCTGGAGAGCATATCCTACTGGATCATCAGTGTATTAATTAATTTAAGAATTATGTGATTTGTTGTTCAAGACGATTATATTAAGCTCAGTTTTGTAAATGAAAGCCCAGCTATGCATAGGGCAGTGGTTGGCAAACTCATTAGTCAACAGAGCCAAATATCAACAGCACAGTGATTGACATTTCTTTTGAGAGCCAAATTTTTTTAACTTCAACTATATAGGTAGGTACATTGTTATTAACTTGATTAGGGTATTCCTAAGCTGGAAGAGCCACACTCAAGGGGCCAAAGAGCCGCATGTGACTCCTAAGTCACAGTTTGCCTACTCCTGGCGTAGGGGATTAAAAGCACAATTTTACATGACTGGATGCAGGATAGTAACTTCAATTTGTAATTCTTCCATTCATCTCTTGGAGAGAAGCTAACACTTGAAGCTGTATGAGATTTTGATTAGAATTTTTACCAATTCAGAACAAATGCAGACAAGCAATTAATTGTGCCTTGTGTGTCTTGCTTAGATTTAGTACTGCAAATCTCTTTTTAAACTTACACTAGGGGTCACTTTTATAATGTATATCTAAAGTCGTTTGTTCATTAATCTATTTGTCTCTTGGCATGTTTTTTTTTCAAGGTCCTGATAACACTGCTTTTTAAATGACAGCCTGTTTTTTAATTCGTACAGAGAGCTGGAGAATGGCCTGGGTTTAGACTGTAGTAGATGGCAAAACCTCACCAACGGTTTTGAGCACTGCTGAAATGTAGAAATGAATTATTACAGGAAATATTTTGAAGATGGCTTATGCTCCTTTTTACTTTTTTCGACAGGGAAAAGGAACTTGAGCTTCCAGTTGCTGCTTCTGGTGCTCTAGACCCTGAAAAGAAGGTAAAGTATTTATTGTTCTGTTCTTACCAAGTTTGACTGACTTGATATACATCAGCAAAATGTATACAGAAGTTGTTATCTTTCATCATCAAGAAGTCTGCTTCTGTGTGGATCTTGGTGGGTTTCAGGTCCCATTATTTCTGACCTTTGATCTAATAAATGTGGTTGAACAGAGTTAAAATTCAACAATACCTAGAGGCTGAAGTTTCACAGACTTGTAGGAGGAAAATGCTAGTATCGTTGTTGCCATTATGTACAGGTTATCTCCTGTGCTTAAGTTGCATTTTTAATTTTCTGTGTGCAAGAAGTCCTTTATGCTTTATTTTACTCATTTGATAGTAGCCAGTTTGAAGTGGAGTTGTATAATATAGAAATATATTTCTGCAGTTCATCAGAAAAACAGCGCTTTTCCTCATATGTGTTGTTTTAAGACATATATATATATATGAGAGGTAAAAGGCGGAAGCTTAGGTTTGTTCTCAGTGAATGGTTTGTCCTCTGAATTTGAAGCAAGTAGTTTCACAGTTGCTGTTTAATTTAGAGAATCGTTGCCTCATTGTTGAGGCAGAAATACTCCCAGAGTGATAAAAGTAAATAAGGTTTCAGATTTAGACTCTAAAAGCTGTGACATGATTCTTATTTTCCTTCTCCTTCCTCCTCCGTTTGGGAAGTGAGGAACGGAGTTGATCTGCCTCTGCCTTCTTTTTTAGTGACCAGGGGAGGTTTGAAGCTTTTGTTTTCATTTACATATTAACCATTTGTGAAAGCATGGCTAATGAATTAAAATAGGACAGGATCAACTTCCTAAAACTAATAGTTAGCAGAAGGCAAAATGCTTAACCAGTTTTGTTTAAGAATATGGTTTGTTCTCGGTTGGTTACCAGTAGAATATGCTTGAGGTTTTTCTTTCCATATCCCTTGGCTAATGACTGATAGAGGGCACAGTATAAATTTTTCTGCATGTGCACCTCCCTTCTGGCTCCAGTTGTTCTTGGGCCTCCTAATGGCTAACAGTTATGTTGAGAAAGGTTCTCTTCCCTTAGGGTGATACTGAATTACTGCATACCATATTGGCAGTGGCTGTCTTAAAGCAGGGACTGGAGTCTTAGTTGGATGTGGGTGAATATTGGACTCAGATGAGACCGAGGTGGACGGTTGATCAGGAATTCAGCTGGTTCTGGATGAGGTGGCACACACTTTAAAAGAACAGGCTCACAGCTTGGTGGTTCTGGATGCCCAGATAGCAGCAAGGACAGTTCTGTACCTGCTGTGAAAAATGCAACAAGTAAGAAGAAATTCCAGGGCTCTAGATAATGCATACTTTTGTATCACATTTACTTTAGCTGCCATAGAAAGCGAAGAATATTTGATGAGCTGCTTCTTTTTTATTGAGAGGAGTTGGGATTGTCTTAAATATTACCTTAGTTATTTAGGTTCCAGAGCTAGTAGAATTTTCTGCTTATCACTAGAATAAACAATGCAGTAAAAAACAAAGCAAAATCAACCCTTGATAACAGAAAAGTGAAAGTCAGCACATGTTTTGGAATATTTTGAAAGTCACTGTAATGTCGGTGTCAGTTTTTAATAATATACAGTGTAGCTTCTTGAGAAAACATGGGCTGATGGATGAAATTATTTTGAAACTTGCATGTGTTTTGTGTTAAGTGTATTGTACTTTTTCTTTCTATATCTTCCTCCAGCTGTCCATAAACAGTTTTGTTTGTGCTAAGTTAAAATTTAAAAAGTCATAATATGATCTTAACTGATAGGACTATATTTAAAAAATGCTATGTTTAAAATGTTTACTGGGCGTGCTTAGACTTTTTTGCACTAGATTACATCTTACAGAATCTTATTTGTAGCAGTTTTGGGCTCTCATGTCCCAGTTTTCTTCTGAGAACCTGATCTTTTGGATATTGCTTTGATACCCATCTTCAGAAGCTTTGGCTTTTGGAAGAGTCAAAAGCAACTATTTAAAGCTCATATTCTCAGAAGAAAGCTGGAACATAGCATAACAGCCCCCAAACTGCTACAAATAAGATTGAAACCAGCCGTGAAAGCCTTCAAACGGCCAAGTAGTACAAAACCATTTCCTTTTTAATTTCTTTAATATAACTGAATATGTTCTATTAAATGTTCATTTAAATGATACCATTTATAGACAAATTTATGGAGGTCAGATGTGTCAATGGCTACTGGAATGGATGCCCAAGTACTATCTCCATGTAGTAGGCAGGATGCCTTTCAAGGCCATTTGCAGGGATTTGAGAGCAGGTGAAGGTTTTGCTTTTGTCTTCTTCTGCTTGAAGTGTCCAGGAGTAATTGGTGGGCCACCATGTGAGACAGGAAGCTGGAGTAGATGGGCTGTGCCTGATCCAGCAGAGCTCCTCTTATGTTCTTGTGTTATAATAGAGATTTAAAATATCTTAAAATGGCTATACTCCTTTTATCTGTTTATTAGTTGATTTGTATTTCTATCCTGCTCTGAACCCAAAGGTCTCGGGGTAGTTTACAACGGAACTAATATAAAAACAATTAAGAGTGAGCTGGTTGAAAACAACAAATAGCCTTTACTATGTATCAAAATATATATAACAAAGAGGCTAGATCAGTGATGGCGAACCATTTGAGCTTGGTGTGTCAAAATTTGCAAGAAAACCTAGCTTAACTCAGGTGCTCTGTCACATCTGGAAATAGCCATAATTTTGTGATATTTGTAGCTCTAGTAAAAAAGTTATATTCTTGATATATGTATTTTATTAGAAGCAAAAACAAATAAGTCCTTACATTTGCTGAATCTGCAATGGAAAGTTGGTATTTTGTACACTTCAAGAACAAGCGAGCACTACACGCCCAGGTGCCAGGGTGACCATGTGTGTCACCCAGAAGGGCTTGGCGTGTCACCTGTGACACGCATGTCATAGGCTGGCCATCACTGGGCTAGATACAACTCATAAGACACTTCACAGCCTGCTGGCTGCCATGGGGAAGGCCTTCTCATGTGTCCTTGCACCTTCGATTATTCACTAATGTGACACTACCAAGAAGGTCTCTCCATTAATATTAACTGACAAGCAGGTCTCTATAGGAGGAGGCACTCATTTGGAGTTTTATAAATTAGTGATAGCGCTTTGAATTAGATTTAGTAGCAAATTGGAGACCTATGCAGTTTCTTTAAGACTAGTCTGATACATTTGTGGTGCTGAGTGTCTATCAGCATCATTGCCACTACATTCTACACTCGTCGCACGTTCCAGATTATCTTCACAGACAGCCCAATGTATGGAGCATATGGAGTCCCAGTCTGGAAGATACTGAAAGCACAGGACACTTTTTGTAAATACCCTTTTCAGTTTTGATTCTTATTACTGAAAAAACTTGAGTACTGTATGGTAAATAAATCAGTTTTTCTCCTTAGCCCGACAGGCTAAGAGAGCTGGGATTAACACCACGAAGACTCGAGGAGAGAATACCTCCGGAGAGACCCAAAGCAGCTTTTCTAACTCCAACACCTGGTCCTACCTCAGTATCTGCACCTCCAGTCTTGCCTGTAAATGAGGATTTTCACAGGGGATTGTCCTCAACTCTTGGGGAGATGTTGGCTCCAAGGTGATTATTATTTTTCTCTTGTAGTTGGTATTTAGGTAAGCATATTTTTTGTTCATCTAAAGTGACTAAAAATTTTCCATTTCCTGTTCAAATATTAGAATTTACTTCTAAGGATGATATATTCTGCTGGGAGCAAAAGGTTCCTGTCCATTTTCAAAAATATTTATTCTTTTGACTGCAAGGTAAGGGATTTGACTGCCGCCCCACTGATGTATGTGGCAGTAGTGTTTCCTAAATCAAGAGAGTGTCAGGCAAAGGATGTTAGTGAGAAGAGAGTGGAGGTGTCAGCTAAAAAGATGGGTATTTTCACAGACTTTAGTTTTCCTTTCTTCCTCTTCAGTTTCATGTTATAAGCAATATACAGTGGTGAACAGCGCACTGTTCGTTTGTTTTTTAATAACCTGTTTCTAGCCTTTGATACACACAGATAGTTGGTAAGGAAGCTTTGTTTATCCACTGGTACAGCAAATTGCTGGTGAGAGAAGCATGTGGATCTGGCAGCTGCTAGGCTCACCAAGAAAAAACTTCAGTGAAACGCTAATCAGACTCAAAGCAATGCAGCGTCGTTATGAAGGTAGCTAAAAGCTTGCAAAGAAATCAGCAAAGCAGCCTGATGTTGTTACAAAGCTCAGCTCAGGATGTCTTCCTGTGACACTGAATGACAAGGCCTTTAACTGTACCCTTTGGCATCAGTTGCTGTCTAATCTTTCTTCTGTTTAAGAGATGAGGACCACTGCTGCCTTTATGACACTGATGGTGTCAGACACTGTGACACTGCAGCATCACCAAGAAGTACACATGGTTGCACCTATGATGTTAAAGGTTGCTTAAATTCCCCTCCCCAAAAAATTCCTTGCTAACTACAGGTGCATCTTATGTGCTGATTCACCTTATATGATACTAAATATGGTGATTTTAATTGTCTGAGAAATGTAGCCACAAGTCTATAATTGCCGTGCAGAAAGGTGCTTTAATGGAGGAATGGATGTGTGTGCTTTTAAGCAACTTTTCACTCGGAGCCTGAGGGACATAATTTCCTCTATATACTTCTGCTGATAATTGCATCTTCCTAGGGGATTTTTTTAATGGGTTATGTTACAATTTGCATTTAGTCAGAGTCAGCACATTTTTAACAGCTCAAAATCCAATAACTCAATAATTGCTTCTGACATCACGACTCTTACTCCACAGCCTGCTGAAAAGTCCAAACAAGTCCTTACTTTTGATAGCAAGTGACACATTTAGATGATTGAGCACCCACTGATTGCAAGGTGATCCTTTACTAGAAACAAAATGCAATCTAGGAATGGCATAACATCTTTTTGCTGAGATGGATGACTCGTGGCTACTAATACCTGCACTTTAACTGGATTCAGATCCTCTGCCCTCTTATCCAATGCTATGTCCCTGCACTGATTCAGGTCATAAGTTACCTCACCTAGGTCAGATGAAAAAAACTGAATATTACCTGTACATTGGCAACATATCTAGCCAGATCTTCAGGTGACTTTTCTGAGTGCTTATTTCACATGTCAGATAGCACGAAATGTGGATAGAACTCCCATTTTACAGAAATAGTTATCCAGTTTGAAGCAAAACAACTGCAATACAGTGTCTGTGACCTGCAGCTAAGCATCTGTCCAGAAAAACCATGGCTGAATATTTTTGAAGAATGTTGGTTTGGGTGCATTAGCCCCCCTTGTCTCATGACAAATGTCATCCTGTAAGATTCTTAGTTCTAACACAAGCCTAATAATTGACCAAAATAGATCATGATAATCTGTTTCATTCAAGAGTTTCATCTGGAGTTTGATGGATACTTTTCTTTCCAAAGAAATGTATTTTGGTATCCTGGCTTCCTGAGTTCTGGTTACTTTTGCTTAGAATTACTTGAATAATGGCGTCTTTCAGGAAAACTAGCACTCTTACTACCCACTTTCTCAGCAAGGTATTATAACCTCCTGGGGCCCCACACAAAATCCATTTCTGTTCTACTTAATTAGCTGTGAGAGGTAAGGGATGAATATATAACTTTGTTCATTTTTTTCCAGACTCTTTTAATACCTGAGACTGATCTGATAAAATGAGACTGTATGCTCTCTGGATACCTTAATTACCTTTACTGTATTACTAATAGGGTCTTAAGTCATGATGAATGTCAGAGGCTTTACCACCAAAATGTTTTGCAAAATTTTTATAGCACAGTACCAAACATGCCTCTATACTTCTTTCTGGAAGAGTGTTATGAAAGAGAAGGAACATCTGTCTTTTCCCCTCACTGCCTCAGAACAGACTTAACAATGAGGTGTAAATTGCGTTCTCTCAAAGTTGTGACGTCTCATGTTTTCCTTTCCCTTTATTTTTAGATGTTGTACCATTTACTTTCTCTTCTTTCAGTTCAGATAAATATTATGAACATAATTGTAAAGGATGCTTGGGAGCAACCCATGACAGTTGCCCACAGTATCTGTTTCCTTAAGCATTTAAGAATTTATCAGAATTACTTAAAATATGCAGACATAAAATTTAATAAGTGCTTTAAGTTCAGGAAGTGATCTGACCATGATGAGGACAAAGGTTATTGGATCCCCTACTTCCAGATGAGTGTTCTCTTCTATAACGGAAAAATGAAATTAAACAATAACACAAAATCCAATGTGAGAATTATATCTTGTTTGGACTATCAGCATATTGGGAGAGCATCATATTGGCCATGATGGTCCTCAGCCATTGATTTCAACATGGATACTGAACAAAGATACTGGATATCTCTAAAACCAAACTAAAGATTGCATATATTTGAAACCAAATAAGGTTACCTTTGTTATTTCAGGCAGTAGTGCTTCAAGGCAATACTCCAATTAAATTCCCATTCTCTTGTGAGTGCATACATGAGGTACAAATGCTTAACCTTGACAGTCAGTGAGAGGTGATGTTGTCACCAACAGAAATAACAACATACATTCTCTTAAATTCAAAAAATTATGGTGAAAAACTAGATGTCTTTTATTGTATATATGGCCACCTCAGACTTGAATGCAAAAATATTTCATGTCACACATATGTGTTACCACTGCCCTAACTGGTCGAGGCTGGCCAGTTGTGGAAGAGCTCATTGCCTTCCTCCTACTCTTCAGTTTATTAAGCCAATTATTAGGAAAGGAGCAGTTTGCATCCTGTTAGGTTTGAAGGGTGGTGGCCTGTGGGGAGAGCCATTTTGTTGTGGGCTCCAAGCTTTGGAGCAGCCTCCTAGAAGTGGTATGCTGAGTACAAGTGTTATAGAGCTTTTGAATGCTTGGTGAAAGTGTACCACTTCTCTTAGGCCACTTCTCTTAGGTTTACCTCTTTCCTAATGTTGTCCTGCTGGGTTAAGGGGTTACAATTTGAGTTTAATTCTGATTTTATTGATGTTTTTATATTGGGTATTTTTATAGGGTGTTCTGATCTACCTTGAGATCTGTAGGTGAATTATGTGATATAAATATAAATAAACGTTAGTCTTAAGAGGCCAGAAAAAAATTGCCAGCAAGGTAACATTGCTGTATAGCAGTAGAAAACTAACATCTGGAAAAATAATGACAGTGGCTCTACATTCTAGAAGTATAGTATTTATCCATAACCAGGCATGTCGCATGAGATCTTTTGACAGAGTAATCCTTCACTAGGTATTATTTATACATTGAGACCAACATGAATTTCCTACCCCCTCCGCATTACTTTGTCATCTTTTGGATACAGATCACTAAAAGTCTTCTTTGAACTAATGCGGTTCTTTTTTTGATTTGGATTTAGAATTGTAACCCTACCGCCGCCACCACCACCACCAGTTTTGACTGATAATTGTAGAACTCCATATGATGATGCATACTATTTCTATGGTGCCAGGAATCCTTTGGATCCCAGTCTTGCATATTGTAAGTTGGTTAGTTTAATAAAAATACTTAACCAAATGCCTTTTGAATCTATTGTAATATCCCCTTATAGGTTTGTGACCCCCCCTACTTTTGCAAACTTACGTTTCCTTACAAATCCACTAAGTCTTACCTCTTTTATTTTTCTGTAACCAGTTCAAAACACTGAGTTCTTTGGGAAAAATTTAAAGCTGCCATTAAGAGCCTAGTTAATCAGTATTTGATCAATTGGACCAACAGTTCAATTAACTATTATTTTAATATATAGAAATTTGCTGTTCTCATTGTGCTGTTTCTTGTAACAGTGGGCTTTTTCCACAACTGCTGATGCAGTTAACCTTTAATGCTTCTGTTAAATACTTTTAAGAGCCCTGTGAGGAATGTACATTAATACCTCCCCCAGCCCCCATCTCCCACATACAAAAGTGAATGCTAAACTTTCTGGTTTGGCTTTAATGCCAAACATTGCTTCATGGGAACTCTTCTGTGAAAAAGACCTTGTTCTCCTGAAGCTGATAACAGAAAGTATTGCCACCTCTGACGTTGAAGCCTGTGTCAGCAAATCACAGGAATGCTGGCATGATAATGGGAAAGTGCTCAGCTCAGCTAACCAATTAAATAAGTGAATTGTCATTCTTTATGGTTATCTCTTAGCTGTGCTTTTGATGTATCCTCATTAATCTTTACATAGTTTCTTGACATGCAGCTTATTGTGTTGATCCCCCCTGAGAATTTCTATAATTATAAATCCTAGATTTAAATATATTTTCAATTTAGATGGTACAAGTATAATGGGAGTTCAGCCCTCATCTGCACCTCCACCTACTGATGCTATTAAAAGAGCTCCTGCTGAGACTTTGTAAGTACTCTAATTATTAATATTGCTTGGCTTTCTTGAAATTGACATAATTTTGCCAGTTTTCTAAAGATAAGCTTGAAGCTAAAATATTTCAGTTCTTTTAAAGAAAAGCAGCAGTTTATTGCTTAAAAATGCACTTCATTTAGAAATATTTTAGGTTTTGCTTATATATTTTTTGTACTGTTTTGGATACAGAAGTAAAATTGGAGTAGGTGTTGCAAATGATAAGCCTAAAGGTTTGGGAATATTTCCTGAAGAGAAGCCCAAGTCCACAAGAGAGGTTAATTTAACATATCAACAAGAATTAGAACAACAGGTAAGAAGCTGATACTCATTTGGAAATGAATTTTGTATGCTCAACTTAAGTTGTAATATAGTCCTATAGTTGTAATATAGTTGTAAAAAGTATTTGTCCCTTCTTGATTTTTTCTTTTTTGCATATTTGTTGCACTTAATTGTTTCAGATCTTCAAACAAAATTTAGTATGAAACAAACATAACCTGAGCGAACACAAAATACAGCTTTCAAATGATTATTTCATTAACTGAAGGAAAAAAAAACCTATCTAACATTATGTCACCCTTATGAAAAGTTAACTTAGAGTGTTTTTCCACTGTCACTAGAAATACCCATTAAGTACCCATTAATGGGTACTAAATGGCATTAATGTGCCCATTAATGGGTACTTAATGGATACTTCTAATGACAGTGGAAAAACACCCCTAGTTACAAACCCTTAGTTACAAAGGCAACCAGTGAACAAGTAGCCTATGATACTGGACTGCTGGAGACCTGTAAGACATGAGAAACGAAACCTATAAAACAGAAAAAGTATGGGTGGGCAACAAATCCTTGCCTGACTACTAGAAAACACTTTCATGTGAGTAACTGTCTCCCATTCTTGGAATGTACCCAAGTTTCCCCAAGATAAGTGGAATGAAGAAGATATGTATATATGATCTTACCTATCAGGCAATCTTCTTGTTACATCCACAGAACAGTAAATGTCCATTTTAAAGTACCTCATAAATGTAGAACTGTAGGACCAAATGACCACTCTACAGATTTCATTGACTGAAGCACTTGCTGGGAAGGCAGCCGAAGCTACAGTGGCTCTGGTCAAGTGCATTATTATGGAAGCAGGTCAAGACAAATGAAGCACTCTACAACCTAAGGAACTGCCAATAGCCATGTATCTGTCACCTTGCTGGAAGCTTTCAACTTCATTGAATATAGATTGATGTGTACTGTACAAAAAGAAAATGTTTTGCAGAATGCCTCCTCATTCCTCTAATACCTGGAATCTGCGTTTGGTTGGAAGAAACAACCTCAGTAATAACCTTCCTCTTCCTTCCTTGAACCATCCAAAGTAGATTTTTCGATACATAGAGAAGGCTGTAGTGGAGATAACAGCAGCAGCAGCAACAACAACAAACTGTTGTTTGTTCATGTAATACTGAATATCATACTAAAATATTTATTCAAAGTATTTTAAATCAGAATGTTGTCTGCAATATATGCATTATTCTTGTGTATTATTTAATGTTCTATTAGTTATCACAAACTACAGAATGGACAGAAAAGTTTGGTTTAACTGAATTGATGCAGCTGTCTCACATAATTATAAACATTTAAATATACTTTATCTTAATAAATATAAAATATATTGATCATTGAATATTACTCCTTATTTCCAGATAAAGGAAAGAGAAGAACGTCGCAAGAAAGAAAAGTTGGAAAAGGAACGGTATGAAGCCAAATTAGAAGCTGACATGAGAAGTTACAATCCTTGGGGAAAAGGAGGTGGTGGTGCTCCTCTCAGAGATAAAAAAGGAAACCTTATAAGTATGTTTAAAAGGCAGGGGAACTTCTTGTTAAATATATTTTTTATTTCTTTATAGTACTTAAATAAGTAATGCTATGATAGGAGAGTAAAATAGGTATGCTCCAGCATAGAGGAAATGTGCTAAATTTGTTGGGACAGACAGCTGTAGATTCCCCTGCATATCATATCAAGAACAATGTTGATAAACACAGAATGAAGATCTAAAACAAGGAAGAAAATTATATGATTAAGAGCAGACTGTGAGAGTGAATATTAAGCTTTTTGTAACACATCAGTAAAATGTCAACTGATGTGCATGAAAACTTTACCTCAGATTTGTCTACTACAATGGAAGACGTTTAATTTTTAATGAATTAATTATACACATAAGAATTTAATTGGTGCCTGTTAAAGAGAATTATAGAGGTGTGTGTATTTAAGAGGAACTTTTCTGTGAAGCTGGTCTTTCTTGGTGAAATATATGTAGAAGGTCTCACTAACAGGGTAGAGATTTCCTTGGCAGAAAGAACAGGGATGAAGGCTCTAAAGGCTGTTCTTCTGGTACCTTGATTCCAGTTTCTTCAGCACTTTCAGCACATAGCCTTTTCAGTGTTTCCCCCCATTTTTTTCCTTACTGCCATACTTGCCTCCTCACATTTGGCAATGATGGGATCTCTGCTCTTATCCTTTGCTGAGGGGATCTACATAGTGACCTTTCCTCACTGCTTTGCCACCATCTCTGGGCAGATGCCCTGGCCTGCAAGCTGCTGATTTTTGCTTTTAAGATATCAGCTTGTCCTGGTTGGCTTTTATGTCTAGCAGAGGCTGCAGCTCTGCTCCCACCTCTTACCAAGGACACTCAAGTGGTGGCCTTTTCTCTCTGGAATGAGATAGTTGACATACTGTCTTACCATTAGGAGTACTGAAGTACCCTAGCCCCTCATAGCTTTTTATTACTGCTATGATAGGTCTCTTTGCAGTGTATCCAGCCAAGCTGTAGTTTGTTTTCTGCTCTGTATTTCTGTATGCATTCTCATGCCATTTTGTCGGCACTTTCAGTTTGGGCAACGTTTTTCTTACTCCAAGTCTAGGGTTTTTTTTGTTTCTTTATTTTAATGCATAAGGCAACAAGCAATTTGGCTGTTTCTAGAGTTTGATATATTGAAGACTGTGCTCCTCAGGAGAAGTTCTCCAGTTTTGTAGCCTTCAGTGTATAAGGAACATCACCTCAGTTGCATGCCAGGGTATTGCATCCAGACCTCAGCGTCTGCTTGGATTCCTTCTCCATTATGGATCCCAATATGAGCATGCCATGGATGTTGAGCTCTTAACTCTTCTGTCCTTCCCTGTCCGTGTTTTCATGAAAGACTCTTTGCTGGGGCAGGGGGTTGAGGAGAGAGACTTAAGAAACATTTCCTGTAGCACTAAATCCTGGCGAGAAGGAGTTATTGTGTATTAATTCTTATGGGATCCAGGAAGTAGGAATATTCTTGATAGAATTTCACTCCTATGGAAAGAACAAGTGCATAGTCTGGGTATATATGTGAATTCATTCCTTTTACTGAGGCTCAGGTAGTCTTAATTACCAGCTATGCCTCTTTCCAATCTGGTTTGCCAGCTCTGCCCCTTCTTGGAGAGGAGTGGTATAGCTGCAGCAGTACGGTCTCTTGTACCTTACAGATTGGATTACTGTGATGGATTCTATACAAGGCTATTCTTGTATATAGTTTAGAGGCTGAGAACAGTGCAGAGTGCAGCAGGTGTTTCTGATCGTTTTTGCTAAATGACATTTAATGATAGCCAACACTTGGCATCCATATGGAATAACTTCCTCCAGACTGACTGGCCTTCTGCAGTCTTTCTTAGATCTGCCAGGAAGATTTTTATCACTGCCTTAATGGAGTCTATCCATCTATTAACTGGCCACCCTGTTCTTCTCCTTTCTCCTTTCCCATGCATCCCCATGTTTCCCATAACATTTGATCTTCTCATTATGTGTCTGAAGTATGCTTCTAATGAATGTTGAGGTTTTATTTGATCCAGAAACTGCTAATTGTTTTTTCTAATTATTAATGGTCCCCTGAGGAACCTTCTCCAGGAACAAAGTTCAGAAGAATCTACATGGTCCCTGCCTTGCTTTGTTGTTGTCCAACTTTCACATTCATATAACACAGCATTAAAACCCATAAGGATGATCTTTGTGTCCAACAAGACATTGTGACATTAAAAAAATGCTTCTCTAAGTCTTCCATTACTACTCTTCCCAGTTTCAGCCTACAGTGTTGTTCTTGAGTACTAAATAAAAGTCATCAGCTGTTTCCAGGGCTTTGCCCTCAAGTTGGAAATTGGTGATTATTGTTCCTCTTCCTGTTCTGATTTGTTACAGTTCAATGTAAATTGTCCAAAAGTTTTTGGAGGTACCCCTTCCATGTAGACTTTCTCAGAGATTTAGGACACCCTTATGATGGTCATCTCTGAAGTCTGATGTAGCAGCCGGTGAGATGATGTTCTTGGTGGTAACCCAAAGGAATTGACTGTTTTCTATTGTATGCTAGCCACGGCATATTATTGGGCATTTTCTGATGCTAAGACACATTTCATTCCAGCCTCTGCTGCTGTACTTGTCCTCCTTCATTCCCATTGTACTTTATTTTTTTTAAATACAGTGTATTTAATTGTTTTAAAAGTTCTCAGTTTTATTTGTTTATTTACATTACCACAACCTGGGACATTGGAGTGAATGGTGGGTTGTAAATTAAAATAAGTAGTGGATTACTAACTTTGTGATATCACTCTAGAAATGCCTATGTTAACTTGTTTATTGATAAAGGGTAACCATTAAGTCAGTATTTGAGTTATGGCTCTCTCCCCCCCCCCAATATTGTTCATAGCTAACTAGTAGTTTGGAATCTTCAGTATATACGTGTTCTGAAACATAACTGGTACTTGACAGTCCTTTGGAGATGGCAGATGAGATCTAGTGGTGGTCTACTATTACCATAAAAAACATCATCTTACGCAGCCACCACCCCTCCCATCTATGCCTCTAAATATACAGAATGAGTTTTAATAAACAGCAGAAAAGGAGGAGGGGGGGAAATACCACTTTCAGGAAGTGGAAATCTGCTTCCATGGTATTGGATTTCATTTATTATAGGTACTATTTAAGACAATTTATATAAAGAGGCAATAATTTCTGACAGTACTGATAATGAGGCAAATGGTATATAATAGTATTTTAAAAGTACATTAGATATTTTTGTCTCATACCATTAATAGGTAAATTCCAGTGCCATTAGTAAAAGCAAGTAAAAAGGCATCATAAAAAGCATACACTATGCGATGCAAGTAATTTTTCATCAAATCTTGATCCATGTTTCCCCTTAACATTCATGTATCATTGAAGAAGCATTTCTTAGCTTGGAACTAAGAGGCCTCATGTTGGAATAAAATATTGTAAATGGCTATTTCCCACTTTTCTTCAGCTGACTTGAATATGATGCACAAGCAGAATGAAGATGCATATCATAATCCAGAGGCACGAATGTATGAAGATAAAAGGGCTATAGTATCTGTTGACCTAACTTTGGCTTCCCCAAGACTTGAGAATACAGATGAATCTACAAATAAAATAGCAGGTTTAAATAATACCATATTCTGAGTTGCAAATCTGTGTTGTCACTGCTCCTAATTATTGTACGTTCTTCCTATTCTTCCTTTTTTCCTTTAGTCCTCTTAACCTTGAAATAGGTAGTCGAACTGCAAAGCTCTGCATTGCACTAATGTTTTTGCTTCCTTTATAGCTGCTGCTGCTTCACTGTAATAATATTCTGTCTAAGCCGAAGGAGTATCTTGAGCATTTACATGTCCATCAACATAAGATAAAAGGAATCTCCTTTGAATATTTGTCAATGAATGATGTAAAATCTTTGCTAGATTTTTTTTTAGAGCCACATTTTCCTGCTATCTTTTAAAAGCTGAATGCAGCCATTCAGGCATGGAGGTTCTACCAAAGGCAGTCCAATTTAAGAACCTTTGTGTTGGTTTACATACAAAAGAACAAACCTTTTAAAAATGTTGAATTCATGCTTTCTTTTCATAAATAAAAATGTAAGGACCCCCCCCCCCCCGTTAAACTTGCAAAAAATCTGTGTGTCGATAATAGTATAGTATATAGACCAGTGATGGCCAACCTATGACACGCGTGTGGTGACATGTCAAGCCCTTTTGGGTAACACACATGGTCACCCTGGCACTTGAGCGTGGAGTGCTTGCTTGTTCTTGAAGTGTACGAAATACCAACTTTCAACTGAATATTAGCAAACGAAATTCAGCAACAAAAGTCACTAATGTAAAGAATTATTTGTTTTTGCTTTTAATAAAATACATATATCAAAAATATAACTTTTTTACTAGAGCTACAAATATCACAAAATTATGGATATTTCTAGATGTGACACAGCACCCGAGTTAAGCTAGGTTTTCTTGCAAATTTTGACACACCAAGCTCAAAAGGTTCGCCATCACTGATATAGACACTAAAAGTGACTGCAGCTTAACATGAAAATGACCAAGCGCATATGAGAGCAAATAATTGTGGTTGTTTTCTAACAGTTGAAGCTGCAAAAAAGACTAATTTTGCAGCCTGAAATAGTTTTACAGCTGAGCTGTTACAAGTTGTTAAGGGACTGTTGTCATCTGCTCATGGAAATTCTACCTACTGGGATGATCTTAGAAAATAGTGGTGGGCGATTGTGTCTCAAGCAACATCTGTGCTTACCTGGCAAGGGAGACAATTTGATTATGAAAGAGGTTTTCCCAGGGTGAGGCCCAAGCATTGTACTCTAGCTGCACAAACGCACGCGCACACACTTTTCTCAACCAGTGCTTGGATGCAGCAATGGGCTAGAGGAGTGCCAATAAACTATAGCTGAATCCTGACAAGACAGATTCTGTGAGTGGGTAGTTCTCATGTTTGGGTACTTGGGAATTTTCCTATTCTACATGGGTTTGCACTCTCTCATAAGTTGCAGGTATGTAGTTTGAGGGATCTGCTTGAGTCGTTATTGTCATTGGAGGTCCAAGTGACTAGGAGTGCCTATTACTAGCTTCTGCTGGGGTACCAAGTACATGGATCCATACATGGACTGAGATAGCCTAGCCTCTGTTGTCTGTGGACCAATAGCCTCACACTTTGGGCCTTTTCTCACTTGGCCCAGTAGGTGCCATAGGGTGAGCTCTGAGGTGGAGCATTCACAAGGAGGAGAACCCTTTCTTAACCAGAATAGGCTCTTTTTGTCCATGAGTGTACTCCATAGTGACTATGTGCAATGCACATTTAAGTGCAGCACATATGCACTTACCTTAATTAGCGACGGGCTCTGGGAGGCCTATTTACATGACTTCCAGTGCTGGTATGTCACATATCACAGTGTACACTGCTTGAGCACATCAAGTTGTGGTTGCCCTGGTAAGATGGCAGTGCCCAGACATTGCAGGTAGGTTGTTCAGATGGGCTGGGAAAAGATTCGTATGCAGTAAGCATCTACCAGTGCAGACACTTAATAAATGAGTGGCAAGTTTGCCCTTTGGTTTTCAAGGGCTGGAAGCAAAATGCAAACTTCTCATTAGATTTTTGTATGTGTGGGGCTGCCCTTATACCTGGTCCAGAAGCTGTAAGTAGTGCAAAATGTTGAGTGGGACACCCCATCATGCACATATCACATCTTTGCTTAAGTACATGCATTGATTACCAGTTAGCTGTTGAGCCAGTTTCAAGATTTTATGGCATACAAGACCCTTAACAGCTTGGGACCAGCTCTGCAGACTCGGGACAGTCATTAAGATTTTCAGGGGAAGTTCTGCTGCAGGTGCTACAAATTGCTGAATATCGTTTTATAACTGCCTGTGGTCAGGCCTTCTTTGTGGTGGTATCCACCCTCTGGGAATAGCTCCTATACGTCTGGTTTTTAGGCGCAAAATGGAAGACTTTTATCTTTTTACCTAGGCTTTTGCAGAGTGAATGTTGTTTCCTCTATCCTTGATGTTAGCCATCTTTTAGTCTCTCCATCTTTTAGCATTTTTATCCACTCTTTTTTGTAAACAGCTTCAAGATTATACATTTTTTAATCGGTTAGTGATATATAAACATTTTAAACAACTAAAATAAAAATTTCCTTCTAAGAAAGATGTAAAGAATACATGTGAAGTAGTTAGGTTGTATGTAGCACATTGGTCTATTGCTGTATTACAAAATAATCACAGTTAAAATCATTTTTGGAGCAGTTATCTTAAAAGTTTTCTGATTTGGGATTCTTTTTAATGAACAAGGCACTACTTTCCCAATACAGAGGTGAGGGTTTTAACAGATAAGCTTTTACTCAGTTATCCCTCACATGAACTAAAAGATTTGTGTGTTTTTACAGTCAAATTTGGCTTGTCAGTGTAGTTATTTGGTTTTTCCCAAATGTTACACTGTTACATTTTGAAACTGAAGATATAACTTTCTCCTAGTGCCAAAATTTTCAGTCCTTAAAAAGAACTCCTAAAATGCCTTTTAAGCACAATCCATCTCAAGGCATCCATTACTGAGTTAGAGAGTAATGATATATAATTTTAATGATAGACAGTGTTTATAACTAGTTTTTTTTTATATTTCTTTTTTGACCAAAATAAAAATGAGTTGAGGATGGATAACAAATGATGTCTTTATTTTTATATAGAATGTTCTAAATAAATAAGGGTTGATTTGAATATGGATGTTGCCAAATCTTTTTGTTGTTAAAAGCTAAAAATTACAATGCTTAAATGCACAAGATTCTCACAGGCTCAAGTAGGTTTTATATTTCTTTTCTCTCCTACTTACACATGTGTATAGGACTGTGAACATGTGAAACAACAGACATCAGGGAATAGTGTACACCTTGTGTATTCCCACCTCTTGTTAATCTGTACATATCTTGAGGCAAGGTTTTAATACTTTGATGGAAAATAGTATTAGGTTAGGCCTAAAACTTAGCAGAAATAAAGCAGAAATAGCCCTGAAGTGGACAGGGCAATTAAATACAGAAGCAAAGTGGATTAAATAGCACATTGATGGAGCTGCCAGATGGTTAACACACTGAGAAAGCTATAGAAGACTAGTAAAGATTGAGTGCAGTCTTCGGATCCAGAAAGGCTAGTTGCCTCTCCATTAAGTACTCACTGATCTGTTCCCTGATAACCTGTTTTGTTTCCTTGTTCACTCTGCACATGTGTCAGTGAAAGAAAATGAGGGTCTTTCAGATCCTTGAAAGTCCCTGCACTTTCTGTCCTTTCTTAACATGTACTTAACTTTGCCTGTTTGTCCTTCTAAACAGTCGTTCCAACTTTCTTTTCTAACTCTTGGCTCTTAGCTTTTTGTTGTTTCATATCTGTAGGAGCTGAAGAATGTTTTGTTTTTCTTGAGGTCCAATCTGAAAAGTGAACTTTACCAATGGTTGCAATTCTTTTCTTTAAAAAAAATAGGTTTTACATATACACAAACATCCCCATATGCTCGTGGCAATGTTTTTGGTGAACCTCCAACACCAGAACAGATTAGACGACAAGAGTCATATAAGAATTTCCTTCGTTTTCAGGTAAGTTTTGGGTAAATTAAACCACTCTCATTATGTACATTTCTTTATTTAGAGTTATAGACACAAAATAGCATATCTTGTGTAAGTTATAGGAATAATCAGTGAATTCATAATAAAAATAGACCTGAGTTTTATGGCAGCAGGTTAAAACTTTGCTATCATGATTGCAATCCTGGAGTAGAAACTTAACATCAAAATTACTTTTACCTAATAAATTCTTAATAATTGGCAAAATAAGTTTCTAAGAGATTAAGCATAAAAAATACATTCTAAAACTCAACTATTATTACAAGGACATAATCTGGCTGTTACAGAAATTCCTGTCAGATAGCTGAAATAGTCATTGGCAAGACATTAAATCTTTCATTTGATGCAATACGTTTCCTTGAATAAAACAATGATGAATAAGGTGCTAATTGAAAATAAGTATTATTCTTTAGGTTAAAGAGCATGATGGGTGAACTTAAGTTCTTGAGCTGCTGTGTCATATAATCTTGGTTTAATTTATTGAAAAACCATGGATAAATCTCCTATAGCATAATCAGGGCATAGGCTTATTTGTAAAATTTAGAGTATCTGCAGTACATTTTAAAATAACATATATTCCGGTGTATAAGACGACCCCCAACTTCTCCAGTTAAAATATAGAGTTTGAGATATACTCGCTGTAAAAGAAGACGACACCAGGCGTATAAGACGACCCCTGACTTTTGAGATTTTCCTGGGTTAAAAAGTATATACAGAATATACAGTAAGATTTCAAGCAAAATGTAATCAAAGACTTTCCCGTATCTTTGTACAGAGTCAGGTATGCTCTCTGCCTATTGATCGTGGTGATACGTGATTCTCAGATGACGTTTACAATTTGAGCTATGGTTGCAGGAGAAGGAGCACCAACTCACAGCTCTATAGCTTCAAATGACGGGCTGCCTGGAAGGGATTACATAAGTAGACATTGGGTACCTCCAGACATGTGGGGAAACAGCGAAGTCCCTTTGCTGCGTTGATTAAACAGTAGCTTTTGAATCCAGAGATTCTGGGTATGTGTGAGGATACTGTGGGTGATCAAAACTTCCTGTCTGACAGATAGGTGGTGACCACAAAGCTTCTGAGTTTTATGTCTGTCCGACATGAAGTACGGTAGCTGTGAATTCCCTTCTCAGTTTCCCATTGTCCTGTCTATCAGACAGGAAGCAGCTGCAGCTGTTGTCTGGAGGCACTCATTGTTCCGTTTTCAGCTGTGGTAGCGGAGCTGTGGTTTGACCCTCCTGTTTCTCCAACCACAACTTCAACTAACAAGCTGCCTAGAATGGACAATCATGTAAGTAGACATTGTTCCATTTTTGAGTTAGTTTAGAGAATCCCTTATTGCGAATATTTTTTCAGTAACTACTTTTTCCTCTTTAGATTGAAGAGAAAAGAAAGAGGGAAGAAGAAGAACGTGAAAAACGAAGACTTGAAGAAGAAAGAGAAGAAAGAAAGCTAGCTGAACAGCGTGCAAAAATTCAAAGAGAGTATGAAGAAGAATTGGAAAAGAGGAGAAGGAAAGAGGAAGAGGTTTGTTATCTAATTTCTATAAATTTACTGGGTTATAGCGCCTTTCCACGTTTCCTTTTAGTCCAGTAAATTGTGGCAGCAAGGCCTCTTCTGGACCCCTCTCTTTTGCACTTAGGTGCAGTCTAGAGAGGCCCCACCCTCTTCTAGCATTTTGTGCCCTCATTGGATGCAGCTTAGGACGGTCTAGGAGGTGCAAAATGGATGCCTAGACCAGGACAGTGGTGGACCTGTTCAAACAGCTCCACCAATGTTCTTTTGCAAGTAAGACCAGCTCAGAGAAATGTGCAGAAGGACCAGTTTAGCACAGAAACTGATTTTGGCAGCACACAAAGTTGTATCACCAAAATGACTCCTCCTAGTATGTTCCTGGCTGTTTGAGACCTTGCAGCAGCCTCTGAAGCTGAGTGAGCTTTGGAGCAACACTGTGAGGCAGGGTGCTGGCACAGGGTGAGAGCAGTGGAGGGTGGCAGAGATGGTGGTGGGCTTCATATGGGACGGAGTCTATCCTGGAACAGGCTGTCCAAGTGTGAATGGCCTTTTCCTGGGACAGTGGGACTCCAGCTGTTCCTGTAGGAGCGACTCCAGATGGAATGTTCCAACTGCTGCAAGAGAGGAAATGGTCATAGTTCAACTTTAGTCCTCTTTCAGCAAAATGTGCCACTGGAGTGCACTTTCACTTTATCTGCAGCATTACTCCTAATTTTTAGTGTCATACAAAATCATATGCTCAGCATTTTTTGTATTAGGAAGTTTACCAAAATATGTTTTTGATCATTGTATTATACCTTCGCAGCAAAGACTAAAAAATGAAGAACTGTATCGCTTATCTGAAGAAAGAAGAAAAGAGGCAGAGAGAAAAAGAACAGAGGAAGATGAAAGACAGGAAAAACAACTCCAACAGATTAGTGAAACAGAGATACATACGACTGAACAAGAAAAGGTAATTTTTAAAAATCCCTTAGGTTCAGTCCATGTTGACTTGGATGGAATCTAGGGGTGTTTTTCCACTAGCACTAAGTACCCATTGAAGGACCCATTAGACTCAGAGCAGGACGACCCCATTTCTACTACAGACCCCATTAGAACCACATTTGTTTCCACCGGAGCTTGGGAAATCCAGATCATATGGGTCGTTCAGGACCTATAATCTGGATTTCATGTAGACTCCATTAAAGGGGTCTACAGTGGGGTCTTCAGCCATAAAATCTGGATTATAGGGAGCCTGTTTCCGCTACAATTGGGCAATGGGCTCAAGGGGGGCACCCATGGGGGGTGCCCCAAACTCAAAATTTTGAAGTCCCTCCTAAGTTGCCTTCGGAGATTAGCACAGGCTCTGAAAAGAACCCCTTGAGAGAGCAGTGCTGTTGTCAGAGGGTCTGGAGGATCTTCGAAGTTGCGGCAGATTGCTCCGGAGATTCTACAGAGCCGCTCTGGAGGATCTTCGAAGATTTTCTGGAGCATCTATGGAGATTGCACCCCCTGTCCCCCAAAACACCTAGGATGACAGGCAGACCCCTCGTAGGTAGATCCGGATTTGCACCTGGGTGCTCCGGTGTTTTCACAGCAGGCAGGCTAGCACCCATTGCTGTTGGGTGCTAGACCACCCGTGGAAACACATTGGGTACTTCCTTTAATCCGGATCTACTAGATCCAGATTAAAGGAAGTACCCATTCCTTAGATCTGGATCTTCTTAGATCCAGATTAAAGGACCTCAGTGGAAAAACACCCTAGGACAACCTCATCTTCTCTTTATTTTTCCCTGGTTTGTACCCATTTGTACTTCTCTTAAATCAGCTCAAGGGGAATAAGAAGTCATGTGAGTAGCTTTGTTAAACAGTGAGGGAGACTGGGGGGAAATGAAAGAAGTGTGTCTTTTCAGCTGTGTAGATAGTTTATGTTTACTGTAATGTGTGCAGAAGCATTGATGTTATGTGCTGTATTGTTCCCTCAGCCATTTCACTCCCAAAATAAGTAGGTTTTTTTTCATTTATTTGCTAGGATGCTTAAATGGAATAGCAAAAAAAAAAAAAAAAAAGAAAGAAAAAAGAAAAGAGGGAGTTGGGCACACATGAGCAATATGGCTGATGTTCCAGAACATCTGGTTGTTCAGGATCTGAGGGCCTCTATCATGTTCCGGATACGTGATCCACCACTTGTCTCAGGGAAGTTCTTGGCAACAGCTGGGGAGTTGCTTTGATGCACTAGCTTTGTTATGATAGATTTACCCAGGTTTCACTGGCTAGGATCCTGGAGATCAGCCACAATGGTTGACCCAAATAGACTAGAAAATGGGGGAAGGAAATAAATAGGCTGGAGACAGGTGTCAGGGGGAAATCAAGAGAGCTTTTTAATTTTGCCAGGGGTTTTAATACAGCCAAAGAAGGGGTGTCGGGGGAATGACATCGGGGCAGCGTCTAGGGAGGTGATTGGAGCAAGGCTAGGGCAGGCAGGTCAGATGTCCTTGTGATGTCACATCCTCTGGTCCGTGGCAGGAAAAATATGCAGCCGGAAGAGAAGGAACAGCTGTAGTTTTTTCTCCATGCGGGTTAGAATTGCCATTCCACATGCAGGATGTTATGGTTGGAGTTGTCTCCTTTGTGATGAACTGGGGATGTCTGGGAGGGAGCAGTATTTATCGAAAGAAAAGTTCCACTTCTTGGTCACAGGACAAAGGCAGATGAAGGTTAACCCTATGTTGACCATCTTCATTATCCCATCAAGAATGAACCTTCACATAAGTACAATTTACCCTTCTTAGTTCTGATTCATGGATATCATGATTCTTAGTTATGATTCATGGATATTCATTGTTACTCATAAGCTGTATGTTGCTCACAAATACCTTTTCAATAACAAGTAATGAGCTTACAGATAACAAGGGTCAACTCATCTGAAAATCAAGTTTTATGAATAAAGTTAAGAAGTGTCTCAAGATACAGATTGCATATACTTTAGGATACAACTGATAGTAATGAAAAAACAGAATTGTTTTTTAAACTTTAGGGAGAGGAATGCAAGAGAATAAGAACAAACATTGCTTTTCCCTAGTTAATTTTCTGGGTTTTGTCCTATGGTCACCTGAAGCATAATCTGGTTGCTGATAATCTAGGTGCTTAAACTAGGGAGTTGGAGCCAGAGCAGCAAAAATGCTTGCTTTCAACAAAAGAATGGGTTTTTGTCTCAGTTCCCGATTGCGTGCTGGAGAGTATCCAAGGAAGAGTGTCAGTCAATCTGACTTTCTATGAGTGCTCTTTTTCAGCTCAGATCAGCAGCCTGCAATTGACCGTAAAAGGGCCATGGAGAGAGGGAGGGGCAGCTGCAATACGCACCTTCCCCCAACATAAAGTTCTCCTGCCTCTTTTTTCCGTCATGGTGGAGCAATGATTTAAAGATCACAGCATGGCAGAAGTACGCTGTCATATAAGGGACACACGTGTGATATTTGAAATAAAATGCTTCCTTCAGTAAACATTTTTCGGTTGTTTAAAGAGAAAAGGTGACTCTTCTGTTTCTTATTTTAGATTTCTAGACAACCTTCTCCTCTTATTCCATCTCTTCAGAACAAGGGTATTGTAAAAGAAGAAAGGTCTGTTTTGGTGGAAAGCCGTACATCTTATTATACACACGTATGTTTATTACTTGAATATGGTCCAGTTACAGCTTTCTGGTCCTATAATTCTTTTTATAAACCCAATTCATTATGTATTTGTGAAAGGTTTTTTAGTTGGAGAATTTAAAAACTCCAGCATATCAGCTAGAATCTATGTTCTTGGCAGTGTTCAGTACAATTCTGGCTCTGTTTTCTGGATGCTGTTCTGTCTTTATTATGCTTAGCCTGCATTTCCACATCAGATAAGATACTTCCAAAAACAAACAAACCCCTTGATTATTACAGTACTATCTCTTATAGTTTCAGTGGCAGTATAACCAGTGCAAAGAATCTCATTTATGGCCCAGAGGAGGACTCTTGTGGCTTTAGTTCCTTGGTGCTTACTTGGGTCTGTGATCCAAACCACACTTGCTTATCACTGTGCGGAAAACCAAACCTCCTCTGTGAGAGCGAAAATGCCTGCAGCAACAAGATGTCCAAGTTTCCTCATCTTAGACCATTCCTTCTTGGATTAGCCAGTAGCAATTATATTGGTGGTGGGACTATCATGGGTGAAGTTGACATGACTGCATCTTCTGCTGTATCAGTTGCAGTCTATTGTAGTAGGGTTCAGATGGCAGGAGCACAACTATTGTTGAATGTACAGCATTTAATGAAGAGTAAATATTCTTATCTTACTTCATGGCCCAGCTCTTACTTCATTGTTCTCAGAATGCCTAAAAATAACCCGTAAGACTTTACAGCTTTCTCCTCCTCCTTAATGATGTGATTTTATTACGCAAAATACATTGTTGGTAAAATAGCATATATATTAATGTCTTTGTAGGATGTTCCCAGAGCTCAGTCTCCTCCAGTACCCGCTAGAAGAAACCAATTGCGTGCAGTTGGTAAGAGACCTATATGCTACGATATATTAACCTGTAATTATTTGGCTGCATTCTTAGTCAAGAAAATTGCTGGTATTCTGTGTTAATTTATTTTAATATTGAATTGTAGAAGAAAGAAAGAATGTAATAAATGAGTTATCTGAAATGAGGAAACAGCTTCGCAGTGAAGAGCGGCGACTACAAGAAGAGTTGTTGAAAGTGCACTGTGATGATGATGACATGACAACAAAAGGGTGAGTATGTTTTATTTATCTTAATAAAAATCTGATACAGGAAACATTAGTCAAAGTCACAACAGTGACCTCTTGCTCTTGTATATGTGCATATTGTCGTCAAGTATGTTAGTCTAGGCACCTCCCGCTGATGTAAAAAGAAGAATTAAGTGTATCCAGTAAGACTTGAGGAGGTCTGTTTCTGAAGCTTGTTTCCTTGTTCAAGTGTTAGGATGAAACTGAAATTAAAGTCTGTGGGCTTGCTTCTTGGGCATTGGTACATAAAAGGCAATACTATCAATTGGTTACACTGATTTAATGATCTCTTTTCTCCAGTAAGGAATAATACTGCTTAAGATATTCCTTGCATCAGCTTTCAGAGCCAAAATCAGATATTGTGTTTTTATTGGTCAGGCACAGCAAAGAACACAATTGGATTCTTTGTGCTTGTCTGAAGATCTGTTGACTCTTGAAGTACTCTTGGAAGCCATGGAAGATAATTTCAAGATTCAAGTTTATATTTTGTGTAGTGTCAAGGAGAGCTCCCAAGCAAAGCATTTCTTGGAAAGTAAAGAGATCATTTCTGTGAAAGTGTGTCACAGAATTAAAGGGCTGAAGGTAATTGAGGGCCAAGGAAAGAACTATATTTTAGGACCTGGCCTGATTGGAATGTCAGGGAAAAAAATGAAATTTCATCTGAATGGTTTCAAAGCTACTGCCAAAATCTTTGTGAAAGCTCTTGTAGTCAGTGCCAAACTGAAAAGGGTGGCCCTGAAAATGAATATCTTTGAAGGTGAATTGAAGAAAACAACATGATTGCTCAACCATCAGGAGGTATTTGTGCTGGGGAGGGGGGTGTTCTGGCATTCGTAGATCTGAGGGATATGCAGATACGTCACTCAAGCTTGTGGATGTCAGGAATAATCCTGCAGTGTAAATGCCCTTCAACTTGACATGATTGTCTCTATCCTGAGTCTTCTTTACTGGACAAGACAGGTCTCCTAGTCTTTCTTTGAAACAACCAAGAAGGTGGTCTTCTTCAAAAAATTGAGAAGAGACCAGTTCCTATGCCTTTTAGATAGACAGGGGTACTGCATGAAGTCAGCTTGCTTAAGCCCATAGTAGAAACTTTAAGGTCCATCTCTTCCAATATTTTGGAGCTAGTGTACTCTTTTGGCTTTGAGGAATCTCAAAAAGATTGTAGCAAATTCTGTGGGAAGCAGCCTGATCTGATAAAATGATGGTGGTACTGTACCCTTGGCTGTGGGAAAGCAGTGAAGTCGTTCAGGTTAGCCAATTCTGCTGTGAAAGCCTCCTAAGCAAAAAAGAGATTTTAACTCATCCAGCAACCTCAGCACCAGAGTTAGTCACACTGGCTGCCTCGTTTGGAATACTGGAGTCGGTGAGCAGGGGACAAAGGAGTGGCTGCACCAGAGGTCTTTTTGGCTATCATGCTGAACTGCTGCTGCGGATGGCTTACTGATGCTGCCAGACTTGAGTGTTGACCCAGCTTGAGAGAGGAGGATGGTCTTCCAAACTGGATAGGAATAGCTGCGTTTGTAAGATATTTCTACCGTTTTCCATTTTTTAATAACAGCAACAACAATGATAAAAGGAAGAAAAAAAATCCCACTGGGTCACTGCTGTGAGTGATGGGGGAAAATTGGAAGCCGGAAGGGTTGCGTTTTTTTTAAATGCTGTTTTTTCTACCTCTGTTTAGAGAATTCTGGGTTCTGGAGTATTGACATCTAGGTTTCCAGAATCCTGAAGCAGAGTCTATAGAGAACAATTTTTACACAAATGTACATATTTAGGTCTCAAGAAACTGATTCATTGCTGCTTATAACTTTCAGTGCTAAAGTATGTACCACTTCTATAAAGTATATAAGAGCCTTTCTAGCTTATAAATGAAACTATATATTTCTAGAACCCAGGGTTACAGGATAGATTTGATAATTTTTAGCAGGAAGAAAGATAAACATAGCATGGATGTATTTGAAATGGCTAGACTGCGCATGCAAGCTCCAGTGAGACGGCCATCATCAAGAGATGTTGCTGATCCCATCAATGTGGAAAATATCCGTGAGTTTAATGAACTTAAATACAAAGGTTAGTCAGTTTCAAATGTTGCTGTCTATCTTTGAGCCTCGGTCAGTCTGATGATGAAAGCTGAGATTCCCTGCAGTAAAATTATCAAAACTAACAGTGGTTTTGAAAAATCCACAAAGGAGAGCTGTTGCATAAATGCACTCTGTACAAGCACCAAAAAAAGCACACTGGGAAAAAGTAGCTGTGTATGTACCTCAAGAGAAGAATTTTGACAGATGTGGTAAGAAGAGAAAAGTGAGAAATCTGTATTAGATCCATTTCAGGTTTAATACAAACATCCTTTAAGCTATTTAGTATCCCCTGATAACCTATTTTTAGTCTTTTTATTTCCTTTTTTAAAAGATACAAACTATGTGAAATGTGTTTTCAGCTTTTCCTTCTTTTCGTGGTAGCAACAGCCGACAGTTTCTCTTAGAGCTGGTCAAATATTTTGAAAATGAAGGGTATCTCTTACTAGGCTAATTTCTCCTTGGTTTTTGAGGTAGAATAAGCCTTGTTGGTCTTATTTTTTGACAGAAGTTATTTCCTGCTTTCTGAATAAGAGAATGAAATATCACTTTTGTCCCTTATTGTTTAGGTAGCAAAAGTCCAACCCTCACATAGCTGTAGTTACAAAGCGAGGTCAAATGTGAAGCATGTGGTCTTTATTCTCTTCCTTTTCCCTGCAATATGGTCTTGATTGCCAGTGATTACAGTCATGTAGGAATCTAGAAGTTGTAGGGCTTTTACAAATCTTTTCCCAGGCATTTTCAGGGAGCAACGCAAAATAATTCTTTGAAAGGATTGATGAGGGATATTGCAGTGTCCTGAAAGAGGAAGTTGAGCCGCACTGATGTCATAATCTTCTTAATCAGCGGGAGAGTATTTTTGACCTGCAAAGGAAATATTGCTGTCACATTGTTTATGTGCTTGCTGAAAGCCTGTCTTTTAGCCTAGATTTTCCATGTCTGAATAGTATCTCTTTTTAGAACATAAGATCAAGGCGCAGACCATCTAGGGATTTTATTCCACTGACCTCCCTTAATCTGGATCTAAGCAATGGGTCCTTCAACTAATCCAGATCTAGTAGAGTAAGGAAAGTACCCAGTGCGTTTCCATGGGTGGTCTAGCACTCAATAGCAATGGGTACTAACTCGCTCGCAGTGGAAACGCCAGAGCACCCATGTGGTGAATCCGGATCTACCCACGTGGGGCCTGCCTGTCACTCCAGGTGTTTTGGGGGACAGGGGTGCAGTCTCCGTAGGCACTCCCAGAGATTCTTTCAAGATTCTCCAGAGCGGCTCCGGAAAATCTCTGGAGCTTTGCCATAAACTCCAAAGATTCTCTGGAGCTTTGCTATAAACTCAAAAGATTTGCCGCAAACTCTGAAGATCCTCTGGAGCCTTTGACAAAGGTACATAGGAATGGCATTGAACTCGCCTGGGGCCTTCTTCGAAGCCTGTGCTATTCTTCAGAGCTGGCTTTGGAGCCAGCTTTGGAGATTGTGCACAGCCTTCAGAGCTTTGGGTCTCAGGGCACCCCCCCCCATGGGGGTGCCCCCCCTAGACCCCATTGCCCAATTGTGGTGGAAACAGGCTCTGTATAACCCGGATTTGATGCCTGAAGACCCAATTGTAGACCCCTTTAATGGGGTCTATATGAAATCCAGATTATAGATCCTGAAGGATCCATATGATCCGGATTTCCCTAGAACAGGTGGGAAAAATGTGGCTCTAATGGGGTCTGCAGTAGAAATGGGGTCTTCCTGCTCTGAGCCTAATGGGTCCTTAATGGGTACTTAGTGCTAGTGGAAAAAAACCCAGTCCAGCATCCTCTCACACAGTGGCCCCACCAGTTGCTTCTGAGTACTCACAAGCAGGAGACAAAGACAAGACCTTCACTGGCACTCAAATCCCTGCCAATGTCTTTTCTTTCCTTAACCTGTGTAGCCTTTAATCTTATGAGTGATTTTTGGCAAAGTTTTCATTTATGTTTTACCTTGTAAACTGCTTAGATTTTAAATGAAGAAGTGGGATAGTAATGAATTAGTATTTCAAGAAATACTGTATACGTTTTAGGGGAAATCCTTATGAGTCCTACGGCTTATTTCCATATCTTGCTTTTAATAAGTAATTATTGCTTTTGAGGGATAAACCATTGTAGAATTATGTTGGATCATAATATTTCTAAATCAGGGGTTCTCAACTGTGGCCCTCCAAATGTTCCTGAATTACAAATTCTCAGCCAGTTTTACATAGGTCTCGGTCATAGTCTGTAAATGAAAATGGTCTTGTGTAAATCATAAACAATAGAGTCTTACTGAAACAGAACTAGTATAGATTCTGATCATTTTATATAATCCATAACATTTTGAGAAAAAGTGTAAGACAATACCTCAGTGTCACTTTCTTAGAAAATACTTCGATGTCACTTTCTTTAATAGATTCAGAAACACGAGTAGAAACAAGATACATGTATCCTGATCCTCCCACTAATAATGAGACCTTAGACATTCAGCAGCAGGCATTACTGAGAGAGCAGAATAAGAAACTTCAAAAATTGAGGAAAACTGCTGAAGGTAAGCTAGGATCTGATTAAAATGGAGTTTATAGGCTTTCTTATATAACTGCAATAATTTTCATTTGGAACCTTAGTATGTGTGTGGTGCTTCCTTAAGTATGTTGTCCCTCCCAAAATGTAGAAATGATAGACACCCCCTTCATGAATCATCATAATTATTTTTTATACTTCCAGCAACTTTTGGAAAAGTGAACAGTGAGATATGAAAGGATAGAATCCAGATATTTATGGTAGCCCTTCACTGTTAGCCCAAATTTGCGAGTAGAGAACTATTTGTTAGGGAATATTGTGACACTTGGGCATTGCTCATATGTGAAAACTATCATATCGAAGATTGGGTGCTTAAGAATGATGCTGTAACTGAGGAGGATTGAAACTGCTGATTTTTGTCCCTGTTACTGTTTGGAAGTTTCCAGATATGTGGCGTTTGACTGAAATCATACCTTTATTAGATAGCAAGGGATTACTGCATTAATGGGTGTTTTTCCACTGTCGCTAGAAGTACAAATGCCATTATGTGCCCATTAATGGGTACTTAATGGGTACTTCTAGTGACAGTGGAAAAACACCCAATGAATATCTTCTCCCACAAGAATTGGTGAGTGAACATTTTAATGCTGTTAATGGTCACTGATTGTTCCTTCTATTTCTATTTCTCTTAAAAATTTAAGTCTGATTTTGTGTAATGATGGCTCATATCTGTCATTATTCTCAGAAACAGCTATTGCTATTGTGATTCCAAATGTATCACCTTAATAAAGAAAAATGTTTATTATATAGCCCCTCAATTTAAGATTTGTATCACATATACTTTGTCCTTGATTTTGTTTTTCCTTTCACATTCTATTACTTTTATAGCTGTCCTAGATTTTGAGGATCCCGTGCCTGGCTTTAAAACAAGAGATAGGCGACTGGTAAGCTACAAGAGATAATTTTGCTTAAAGGTTGCTTACTGCTGTGCACATGCTCAACTTCTGTCTGACCGTGTTCTCTCCTTGAAATATTGCTTATTTGTAAAAGCTCTACTATTTTTGCTCAGAAAACATGCTATTTTCCCCTGGTATCCTTGCTGTAATGCCATTTAAAATAAACTAATATGTGTTGTACACTAGTGATGATTACGATTACTTGGGAATGTTTATTAATGCACTATCCTGTGATGAATTTGATAATGGTCGATACTAGTCTTCTGGAACATATCTCATCCAATAATGATCAGTTCCTTGGTAAGCATTGCTGTATGAGACAATTCATAGGCTCCGAAGTGCTCCTTGTTAATAATTTTTAAATTCTCAGGTGTGGAAGCCTGAAATTCTCTCTCAAAATAAAGGATTCAAATGACTTATTGCAGTAGTAATCTTGATTATTACTGTAGAATGTCTATAAGGGAAGTGGCTTAGTTTTTTTCTGGATGCAGGACATGACATTAAATTCAAAGAAAGAAAATTCTTATAGTACGAAATTGGGAGACAAATTTGAATTATGATGGAAGCCAGGACTTGAGGTTCCTGCAAATCAATATAACAGATGGGTTAGAATCTTAGGTTTGGTGGATGCTGGATTCTGAAGCTAACTTGGAAGAATTACATGCGTGTGTGCATGCAGAAGCAAACAATTATCTTTCTGGCCAGAAGACAGAATGAGGAGGTGACTATTCCCAATCCCATCCACCATTCTATTTGTTGACATAGGAAGAATTTCCAGTGACAATCAGTGCAGTTGAATACTTACCCATAGCAAGTGCTTGCAAAAAATAGACTGTGATTTAATACAATGTGAAAAGGTGAGTTGTTAATGGAAATGTAACTTTTAAATTTTAGATACGTATCTTTTCCTGAGATTTATTAAGCTACTAGCCGATAAGACTAGATTCAGTTCATGGCAAGATTTAAGTGTTGCATGCATGCATGCATGCTTATCTGATGTGCAGGCATCCATTCCAAAAGACTTCTACTTTACGTAAGTTAAGGCTTCCATGACTGGGTACAGTACGATGGTTGGAACAATTTCCGGGTAAAACAGTCATGTTAAAAATACTTTAAAAACTACAAAAGGATAAAACTATAAAGAGGGGGAGCTAAAATGACACTAAAAAAGTCAATAAAAGTCCCAATCTTTAAAAATCCCAATCTTGACACGTGTTTCGCCTACTCCCTGTAGGCTTCCTCAGAAGAACAAGAAACACATAGTAAGACAGACAATTGGAGGTGAACTAGAGAGAATCAGTTGGCTGCTACAATAAGGCATATAGGGCTCACGAGGTCAGGAACAGGTGCCAGCTCCTGCAGTTTCTTCCTTCTTATTTAAGACAACAGTGGCATTCCTCCACCCAATCGTTTTATCCTCAGATTTTTAGAGAAGCCATTGAGATTTATAAGCACCCGTTTCATTTTAATAGAAAGGAGGTGGTCAAGGGAGTACCGGACGCCTGGTTACCAGTTTTAAAAACATGTAGAAAGGCCTTGACAGACAATCCTGGTCAGAATGCCACTGTTGTCTTAAATAAGAAGGAAGAAACTGCAGGAGCTGGCACCTGTTCCTGACCTCGTGAGCCCTATATGCCTTATTGTAGCAGCCGACTGATTCTCTCTAGTTCACCTCCAATTGTCTGTCTTACTATGTGTTTCTTGTTCTTCTGAGGAAGCCTACAGGGAGTAGGCGAAACACGTGTCAAGATTGGGATTTTTAAAGATTGGGACTTTTATTGACTTTTTTAGTGTCATTTTAGCTCCCCCTCTTTATAGTTTTATCCTTTTGTAGTTTTAAAAGTATTTTTAACATGACTGTTTTACCCGGAAATTGTTCCAACCATTGGACTTCTACTTTGAATCTCGGCATATCACTGTTCTAAAAATACTGTGATTGGGTCAGGTATTAAATTAGTAGATAAGCTTTTCTTTTTCTTTTTTGTTAGTTGAGGAATGATTCAGATGAGTTTATGAAAACCTCACTCTTGGAGTCTGAGAGTGCTTTTATTGGTGAGTGCGATTTTTCAGAGATACTTGTTCAGAGTTTAGATTTATATTTGCTAAGGCTGTTAAAAATAATTGTTGTTATGCAACAAATTTTGATTTATGTTAATAATCATGGGGGATTATTATGTTGGTCCAAGGCCCAGAGAGGGATAGAGGAGACAGTTTACATATGAACAACACTATGGGAAAGAGTGGTGTGTGTTCGTGCACTCCATTATTCAGGACTGCAGGGATGAAAAAAAGGTCTGCAACTGATGGTCAAATATTCATATTTTTAGATTCTGATCATATCAACACGGAAAGTCCTGACTATGTAAAAGGTGGCCTTAAAGGCTGAGAATAGATTTGAATCTTATGTCCCTTGTCATTGTTTTTTCTAGTCATTGTGCCACATTATACAGATTATACAGAGAAATGAAATTACTATTAGGATGATATACATATTTTATGGCACTTAGCTTATTCTGTTGAACAAGATTTGACAGCTAGCTTAATATATAACTGCCTATATTTTGTGCCCTGAATATGAAGTGTGGATTGGCATTACAAAATGTTATAGGTTTGTGGATTATTTTTAGAGTTTTCTCTTTTAGGTACAAACGGTGAGACTTTTCCTAATTTAGAAGAAGATAAAATCAATGTAGCCTCATTACCAGCTGTATCTGCAAGGGATAGGAGGCGGGAGAAAAAAAAGGTAATTAAAAGTGGATTCTAGTTAAAATTGTTACTTAGATTAGTAGTATTTAAATCAAGCTGTAACTTTCCCATTTATTTCTTATTCTGACTCTTCATCTATAATAGCTCTTTTTAGTCCCACTTTTTCACTGACAGATAGGTACGGAGGTATAAAGACTCTTGGAAATAAACAGTTGGTACTTATGTGAATGTTTATTCTTGAGATTCCCAAGGAAACTGGGTACCAATGGGTTAATGCTTGTTGCTCCTACTGGTGCCGAAGGGTGGCGCATGCCACAGCAAAAGAAGAAAGCAAAAGTGGCTACTGCTCCCCAGTAATCACACAAATCAAACTGCTACAGAGCCAAGCCACCAGGAGCCTGTAAGACATGAAAAAACAACAAGAGGACCCCACCACCACCAGTTAGGATCACTGCGAGTGGGCCCCAGTTTTCTTGGGAATCTCAAGAATGAACATTCATGTTAAATACCAACTATTCATTCTCTGATCTTCCTTCAGAAATTGGGTACCAATGGGATGTATCAAAGCTCCCCAAAATGGGAAGGAAACAGTGTCCCCCCAAGGTAAAGATCAGGAGGAGGCAAAGTCAGCCTCTGTCCAGGAATAAGGGGAAGGGAGCCCTTTCCTCCCCCTTTGGACATGCACCCCATCTCCCTTCCAAGGGTGAGAGTATAAGAACCCAGAAGTGGCAAAGCCGATCTCCTACCAGGCCAGGAACCATGTGCTGCAGAACCCTGTATCTGAAGGAGGCCTGAGCCGACCTGAACTGATTCAGATGGTAGTGGCGGGTGAAGGTAGAAGAGGATCTCCAAGCCTCTGCCTGACAAATCTCTTTCACCAATGTGTTCCTCCACATAGCTGCTGAAGTTGCTGCTGAGGGGGTAGAGTGGGCCTGGATCCTCCCAGGGAGTTCCTTGTTCTTGCAATTATAGACTGTAAGCCACACAGGCCCTGATCCAAGAGCGATGAGCTGGGATTTAGATGAGACATCAGCTTTCCAGTGCTGGAGCCACGGGGCTCTCCTTGCCACGACATTCAAAGCCAACGATCTGGTGGACAGCTGTAAGGTGTCTAGTGTAATGTCTGCACAGAAGGCCAGCACCTGATGTCTGTTAGTAGACTCCTGGAGTGAGCAGACAAATCAGGATCTAAGCTGAACTCATCAAGCCACCAGAAGCCTGCTTGTGCGAACAGAGAAGCAGATGAAGCCACTCTCGAACACAAGGCATCTGCTTCGAACCCCTTACGAAGAAAACTTTCGACTTTCCTCTCGATTGGGTCCTTCAGCTGGGCCTCCTGTTGGACCAGCAAGTTGGTAGATATAAGTGCTGTAATGGGGCCATCAACTTGTGGAACTGACCAGATTGAGGGTCCTTCATCAGGCAGGGTGCCCAACTGACACGGAAGCAGAGGTAGTTTCTTTGAAGACGTATGAGTCTGCCACTCCTAAAGCAAAATTTGTTGGAAAGAAACAGGAACTGGAAGCACCTTGACTGCAGGAGGTTGTTCCAGCATAAGCCCCTGGGCCTCTTCCAGCACTCTAGCCCCTCTGGCAGGTCCTCCAAGCCAGAGATCTTCACCTCAAGAGGGAGAAAGGCGGCCCCTGAGGACTCACATCCATGAGGTATAAACCCCTTCACGAAAGGTTCAATTTAAACCTTTAGCTGGAAATTCTTCTTCCTGAACGCGGGCACTAGCCCGCAGCTACTACTGGTGCGAGGCAGCTAGCAGGAGTGAAGAGCGATTACTGGGGAGCAGTAGCCGTTTTTGCTTTTTTCTTCGGCTGTGGCATGTGCCACTCTTCGACACCAATGGGCATTAGCCCATTGGTATCCAGTTTCCGAGGGAAGATCAGAGAATTCTGTTTTTGAATAAGTAAAATAAGCAGCAGTCACATTCTGTGTCCTGTAACTTATATTTGTGCTGCACATAGTATGTAGGTAGGCATAGTGGGGTCAGATCCGTTCCATCCAAGTCATGTTAATGCATACTGAGCCTGTTCCTCATCTCTGAGAGTATCATTAGATTGGATTGCAAGATTATAGGACAACCAGGTGCCAGAAAGCGGAACAAATTGTAGGGAGAGGGAATTATTTGCAGACATTTGTAACAATTGTTTCTCAATATACCCAGCCTTTGGAGGCCTCCATCTTCATAGAGTCATAGAATCACAGAATTGGAAGGGACCTTTAGGGGTGCCCAGAACTAGACACAGTACTCTAGATGAGGTCTAACCAAGGTAGAGTAAAGAGGAATAATTACTTCTCGTGATCTAGATTCTATACTTCTCTTGATTCTGTACCTTCAAGAGGGTCTTCCTCAATCTGCTTTATGCAGGAAGAAGAGCTTGTCACCTTGGCTTTTGGCTGAGGGAACAACACCCCCTTCCCGTGCAGGCACTATTTTAGCAGATCTGTTTCATTATGATCTGCTTTGAGACCTTGGGATACAAGGTGGGATAGAAATAAAGTTAACCAGCTTAATGTCAGTTCTTATCTTCTTACCAGTCCTTGTCCAGTGCAATATTTCATGCCCACAGCTGTCATTCTTGATAACCTTCTTCCAGTTACAGCCACACACAAGCATTTTCCACCATATATATGTATATATTCACCTTTTTAAACTACTGTCAGCTCTGTTACACAGCTGCTTGAAACTGATATTATCTGAGTGTCCCCATTCAGTATTCTTATGCTAATCATGCTCAAAGCCATTTTGGCTTCTTGGTTCTGAAGTAGAGGGGTAGGATTTCAGCAAATCTCTCTTAGTTTGTCACGGAACATGAAGCAAGGTAATGGCAGTGTTCCCCGACGGATGGAGCAGACTCACTGTGGGTTATCACCGGTGGCTGTAGCTGACCACGACCGCCAGGGGGAGCCCTGCAGAATTTTCTCTCTCTCCAACTGCCAACTGCAGGGCTCCTCAGTTCTTCCGCGGTCGTGCAGCTGGCCACACCGTTGAGATATCTCTCAGGCGTCATGTCCACCGTTTATTCATCTGAAGACCAAGCAACGGATTTCAGGGGTATGATTGCGACATCCCCTACTTCCTCCTTGGGCCATATAGTGGGAGGCAGCCCCTTTGGATCAGTTGCCCTCACAAAAAACCTCCAACAAATCCTACTGGCCAAATCGTCCTGCAGCTCCTTTGGAGGCTTTTCTGTATCTTTGAGCCCAGCTGACTTAGCTTTCCCCTCAGAGACTGGAGAGCGGGTCAGTAAACGGCACTATAGCCATTTGAATTGGGAGGAAGTATCAGGTAAGGAAATTCCCTTTAATCCACTTGGTTAGGGCTCAGTTAGACTTCTCCTTACAGTTAGTAAGAGTATAGATATGGCATTTCTAACGGCCATTGGAATGTTCAGAGAGTGCTCCCTGCTTCATGCAGGAACTCCAAGTCCCAGCATTCTCTGAGGAGGGGCTGTCCACCATTTCAGAATGTTCGTCACCTTCAGGGACTACAATTCCCAGAGGCCAGTTCGCTTAGAATGCTGGCCACATGGACATTGTGAAAGGGCCAAGCATTAATTCTAGTCCCAGCAGAACGCTGAACTAGCGAAAATGCCATGAGGGCTTCAAGCCGCCCTATTTTGCCATTGTTTAAAGTGAATAATTTGCCTGTAGCCTCTTAGCCACATGGTTATGTGCGCACTTTGTAGGCAAAGTTTCCATAAGCACTATAACAGTAGCCCTGGGCTCAATATACCACAATCCTATGCATCTATGATGCATGCAGCGTGCAGCATTGAAAGGGACAGCTACTGTTTCTCTGCCCTGAGATCACCTCAGCAACTAGCGGTACTGAGTTATTATCTTATGCTTCAGGCCGCAGAGCTGAGGGGCAGGAACGCTCACGCTCGCATATGCTCACTGGCACTCATAGACCATCCTGTTCTAAAGCCATTATTCTTACCTCAAGAGAGGAAGAATGTGATATGAGCTATTCATCAGGGCACATGCCCAGTGAATGTCATAGATCTCCCTGTTCTAAAGCTGATATTCCTACCTCAAGAGAGGGAGAACATTATTGGAGCTATTCGACAGGGTGCGTGCCACGTGAGTGTCATAGATCTTCCTGTTCTAAAGCTGAAATTCATACCTCAAGAGAGGAAGAATATTATAGGAGCTATTTGACATCTCCATTCCCGGATGGGGTTGCTGACGCTAGACAATCTTCTCCTGATAAGAGAGAGACAAACAGTAAAGTATTTATGTGACTGTTACTCACCTTCTGGGAAGTTCTTCTACCACTTCTGAAGATGAGCTACTCATCATGCTTGCTTCTTCACTGGCCAAGAAGCAAGCTTAAAAGAAAGTATAGACAATCTCATCATCATGAGAAGATTCATAAGGCTACTTAGCTATATCCGAGCCATCACCCATCCGATGCTCGTCACAGTCAGCTGTGCATCCTGGGTTGCAACAGCAGCCACTTAATGTTGTGCTGCCAAATCCTCAGCAACCCAAATCAAGGTTCAGGCAACTAGGCAGATGGCCAACAAGTGGCTTCTTCGGCCACTCAGCAACCTCCAAGGCTGCTCTCCTATTATTATATTTCACAAATGATAACTGCTATTACGAGTGCACTCAACACTTCGATTGATACCAAATCTGCAGATGATAAGGCTCGTCAGGCCAAGGTTCTGTTGTTGAATCCACCTCCTCAGGAATGGGTTCTTTCAATTCCACCATTAATGCAGGAAATGTTTTTGGCCCATCCTCTTTTCTACCCAAAGACTGCCTTCTATGCCTATGAAGTTGTTCTAACCCACAGATAATGCTTCTTCCATCTGGGCCATGCCAATGTTCCTATGTTACAGTTGTCTTCAAATCATCGCCTCTGTGTCCTGCAGGACACTATTGATAAAAATTGGAAGTTCTTGTAATATATATATATACATATATATTATATCTTGCTGCCTCTGGCTCTTTAGCTAATAGGATGGTTCTAAAATGGGTGGAGGAGCTTTTGGCCAATTCCTCATTGCCCTCTGACTTACAATCGAATTTCACTGACATTAGATGAGTGATTGTGTTCACAGGGGACACAGATTTGGATGTCTTTCATTTGGCCGCAAGGTCAGTATGCAGCACAGTAGGTGCAAGATGCACAAGATGGTTAAAGTTGTTTAGAGAAGAGGCTTTAAAAGATTGTTGATTTAAGAGAACCAAAAGAGGGTGTTGCCCTCCTCTTCAAACCACCGTAGCAGCCAACAAATAACAGTAGCTCTTCTTTTAATAAGAAGCCCGTATGCTGGTTTTTACAAGAAACAGCCTTTTCGTTTCTAAGCCCTCAGGAGGTTGCGATTCCTGGGGGCGACAAGAGTCCGCTAACAAATAGCTCCTTTTCTGTGGTAGAGGGCACCAGTTTACCACCTAAAGTATTGAGCCCTAAAACAGTGGGAGCTAGGTTACAGAGTTTTGCTGAAGTTTAGCATCAAAAGTTAAAGATAGTTGGTTTGTTAAAACTGTTTTGGAAGGTTATTCTTTGCAATTTTTATGTAAGACAAGGCATAAGTATCTGGTTACTCCAGTTCTGGTTTCCACCTCTGAAGCACAAACTTTGGAGGAGGCCATACTTGAGTTACTAGACATGCAAGCAATTGAATGGTTCTCGTTGATCAGTTTCGGTTTTTCAATTATTCAAGATTGTTTCTTGTGACAAAGAAAGGGGGGAGTTTAGAGCAGTACTGGATTTAAAGTATTTAAATAAATTTATGGAGAAAATTATTTTAAGATAGGGTCTTTGAATTTAATTAGGTCTCAGTTAGAAGAACATTGCTATATGGTCTCTATGGATCTCATGACTTTTTGCATTTTTCCATTCATCCAGAAGACAAGAAATATTTACCGTTTGGGGTCAATGGCAGGCATTTTCACTATAAGGCTCTCCCTTTCAGCCTCCCGGCCTCACCTCATGTTTATTTTTCAAAGACTCTGCTGTGCCTAGTAGAAATCCTAAGATTTAGGAACATAGCAATTTTCCCTTACTTGGATGACCTCCTTTTGACATCTAGATCCAGGGTACAGTTGGAATTGGCCCTGGAAGTTACTATGTCTCTCCTTTCCTCCTTTGGCTTTTTGGTCAACTTGAAGAGAATTCACTAGTCCTTTCTCAGTCTATTGTACACTTAGGTACCCTGATAGATTCGAGTTCCTTTATGATCCGTCCATTGGTTGACAGGATTAATAAGATTGTAGATCTTGCCAGCCAGGTGTTAACATCCAAATAGTCAAACTGTCCACTCTAGCTTCCTTGTTGGGAAAGTTTATTTCAGTTATTGATCTCCATAAGTGGGCTCACTTTCATACCAGGCCATAGTATGATTGTAGAAATCAGGAAACTGATCTACCTTTGGATCAGGATACCGTGACATCAATCCATTGGCAGACTGAGTTTTCAAACTTGGAACAGGGAGTCCCTATCATTGGACCGGAACCAACTGTCATCTATACAGATTCTAGCCTCAGAGGTTGGGGCACTACGTTGGGCATGAACACTCCCCAGGACAGCTGGTTCACTGATGCGAGGGCATATCACATTAATTGCCTGGAATTTAAAGCTAATTTTAACACCATATTGTCATTCTCCATTTTGATTCCAGGCAAGCACACCCTTATAATGATGGATAATACAACAACTAAGTCGCACATAATGTGACAGGGTGGTACCAGATCTAGGGATCTTATGTTACTTTCTTCCATGATTGTCATTTGGGCAGAATATAATTTGCTTTCTATATCTGCCATTCATGTGAAGGGTGTGCTGAATTTGAGAACAGATGCGCCGAGCAGTCAGGAAGTTTCAAGTGCGGGGTGGATGTTGAACTGGGAGGTGTTCAGATCTATCACACAGGCATGGGGCTATCCAGCAGTGGACCTCTTCGCATCAAATTCCAACAGACAAGTGCGGAGGTACTTGCACGTCATCCTGATCCTGTGGCACTTGGCCTGCCAAATTTCTATATGCCTCTCCATCTTTCTCATTAATGCCAAGAGTTCTTCAGAAGATAAGGGTGTGCAAAGCCAAAGTGATTTTCATTGCCCCCTTTTGGCCACACCAGATTTGGTTTCCACTCCTCAGGGCAATGCCAGTTTGTGGGCTGATTCACCTACCTCCATGTCCAGACCTGATTCTTCAGGACAGGATCCGGCATCCAGACCAATGGTTAGCCTTGGCGGTTACTCACCTCAAGTAATTAACACCATCATTGCATCTCGCAGGAGCTCAACTTGGAGGATTTGCAACTCTTCATGGAAAGTTTTCTGTAGGTAGTGTTACTTGAATAATGTGAATCCCCTGAGTCCATCAGTTCACGAAGTCTTAGCCTTTCTATCAGGCAGAAGTATTGAAAGGTCTAGGATATAACACAGTTCGTAAACAGGTTTTGTCTTGGTGGCAATTGCTGAAGTAAACAGCGATGTCAGTCTACCATCCAATAAAGACATAAAATCGTTCTTGTTGGAAGTTAAAGCAAATTGTCCACCAGTAATACATAGATAACTGACCTGGGATTTTGATTTAGTTTTGGTCGTTATGTCCGGAAAACCTTTTGGACCAATAAGGTCTATTTCCTTTAAAATGTTGTCCTATAAAATGTTTTTTCTTGTGGCTATGACATCAGCCCAAAGGATTTCAGGCATCACTGCCTTTTCAATAAATTTCCCATTATGCAAATTTACTCCCGACTCTGTCATCCTACGTCTTGATCCGGCCTACAGGCCGAAAGTGAACTCCACCTTCCATAGGTCACAGGAAGTGTATGTACCTTCACTATGCCCTAAACCAAAACATTGTTTAGAGGAGCAGTTGCATTGCTAGTAAGAAGAGCCGTTAAAACTTATATGGGAAGGACAAAGATCATTAGAAAGACATTGTCTATGTTTGTTTGCTTCCACCCAGCATACCTGGGGGAAAAGGCTTTACCTAAAGTTTTAGCAGCCTGAATCAGGGCAGCCATATACAAGCGAATTCGACGCACAGTGCAGCAACATCGGCACATTGCAACTGAGGCCAGTTTACAGGAAATATGTAAGGCGGCTGCATGGGCGTCACCGTCTACATTTACCAAGCACTAGAGATTGGGCGTCTGCTGCAGGCCCACTGAGGCAGCCTTTGGATGAAGGGTACTTCAGCAGGTGCTGCCTAGGATGGTATGTACTTCTTGAATGCCTCCTTTTCTTTATCCCACCCATGAGGGAAGCTTTGGTACATCCCACAGTGAGTCTGCTCCATCCGTCGGGGAACAGAAAGTTGTCTTACTTACGTGAGCTTCCGTTCCTGACGGATGGATGCAGACTCAACCCTCCCTACTAATCATGTTGTATATTATTAGGTAAGCTCAAGCTCTATTCCATCTACACTCCCAGCGTAAGAACTGAGGAGCCCTGCAGTTGGCAGTTGGAGAGAGAGAAAATTCTGCAGGGCTCCCCCTGGCGGTCGTGGTCAGCTACAGCCACCGGTGATAACCCACAGTGAGTCTGCATCCATCCGTCAGGAACGGAAGCTCACGTAAGTAAGACAACTTTCCGATTTCAGCAAGAGACTTTGCATGCTAATTAAGGCTGAATCTGTGACTTTTGCTCTTTGTGCCAACTATTGGCATCTGTCAGTATGAAAGGGGATGAGATGCAGCACAAGAGGAATCTGCATAACTCTATTTTCGAGCAGTCTTCAGGAAAATGGGACAAAACAAGTGATAACCTTGAGTACATAGTTCGTTCTCTAAAAGGGTGCATATCCCAGTACTGTCAATATAAACGTGGCAGGTGCAATGTTGATGGGATTTGTCTCTTGGTAGATGAGATTTCCTTCAGAAATAGCAAGATGGGACTTACATCATACTCACCAACTGTGAGACAGACATACTCTAGGGTTTAGTTATAGAAAACAAAACAATCAGTTACATTAGATTACCCATAGATTGGTCCATAAAACTGGAGTCCAGGATCATGGCAAGGAAGTTCAGAATTATTACACAGGAACCTCTTTAAGTTGTGGAGTTATGGAGCTAGAAATCAAAAGCACCAGGTCTACTGGGCTAGTAACTTTTGCTTAATCACTTGATAAATGGGAGATTTGCTAGTCCTCTTGGAGGAATTTTCCTAGAAGGCAGAAGGAGAGAAAAAAGTCCACAAATGAGCTGTCCTTCATAAAAGTGGAAAGTGTGTTCCGTCCTTTCATTTTTTGTGTCTGGACAGAACAAGAAAGCTGGAGCTTAGAAATCTTCATCAGCTGTGGGAACTCTTTCTCAAAGCCTTACAATGCCGCAAGACTAAGCTCTTCTCCAGAGACATCAGGGGCCTCCAGAATGTTGCCTCCCTCGGTGCTACTTTGTACTGAGAGAAGTTCCAACCTTCCAACTCCAAAATAGATTATGATTTTTTTTTTGCTCTTATCAGAAGCCATCAGATGTAAATAATGATGAAAAGGTAGGCAGCAAACAAGAAAAAAACTCCCATTTAGAAAATTCTGCAAACAGCTGAGGAGGCCATTGAGATCTAGAATGCTTGGCTGTCCCTTTTTGACCTCATTTTCTTCTTTGCTGGAAATTTCTGAGTGTTGCAGCATTAGTTGTATGGTCTCTAAAGACCTCTGGAGCCTCTCTATTTGAGAAGGACTCCCAAAGCTTCTTTATAGATACATCATAACAGATTTCTTGTGCTTTCTTAAATCTGTAGGATGATGCCACACTTAGGTTCACTCCACCATTACAGTCTGACAACATCTCTCTGCACTCTAGCTCTAGTGTCAACATAGATCAGCTGGAAGCCAGAAATGAAGAGCGTCTGCGAAAATTGAACGAGCTACAAAAGAAGGCCATGCATATAGGTATAGTCATTTTGTTTTATGTTTTAAAAAGAGGTTATCAAGAGAATCTATAATCCAGCACACTGAAATTTTATAAATGGTGGCAGAATCAAATGTCAACTGGTCACTTGATAACTGTTGAATAATAAATATTAATACCTGAGATATCAGTTTTTCATATATACAATATATATTAGTTATTTGAGTGCTATGTAATTTTCCCTTCAGCTTTTCCTCCTAGAATATGATTTTCATATCCTCCATCTTAGTCGTCCTTCAGTTTCAAAGAGTAATTTAAGCAAAGTGTCAGGGGAGGGGAACCGTTTTTTATTTTTTATTTACAGTGTATTACCCTATGATGATGTTCTTTCCTCATCCATTCACACAGGGAATGCCATGTCTTCAGTAGACACTAAAAAGTATAATTTAGGTGCCTCATGAATAGAAGGGAGAGCATTCTCTGGCAGCATCCCAGAGAAGGTCTTGTTGCAAGTTATTGCAAGGTGACACTCAGTAATTTGTGATATCAGCAATAGGACCTCCAAGGACAGTCTGGACAGTCTGAGTGATATTAGAGATCTGTAACAGGCAAGGCACTCTGTTAGGTAACTTAGTCCCAAGGTGTTTAAGGCATGGTACGAGAAAGATAAAATGTTGAATCTCACCTTATAGCTAATTGGCAACTAGAAGAATTGCTTAAAAGTATGAGCATGAGCAGGCATCCCACTTAGCGGTCTGGTTGCTTTGCTCTTAATAATTGCTGCAGCTTCTGGAGCAGGGTAGCTCCACATAGAGTTCTTTTATGTAATCTAAATGTGAGTTTACTACTAGAAGGATCACAGGCCAGTTTGGTCTTGTGAGCCAGTTTAGTCTTGTGGTTAAGGAGCCAGACTTCTTTCTGGGAATGCCGGGTTTGATTCTGCACTCCTCCATGAAGTCAACTGGGTGACCTTGGGCTAGTCACAGCTCTCTTATGAGCTCTCACAGCCCCACCTACATCACAGGGTATTTGGTGTTGGGGGAAGAATAGAAAGTTTTGCTCTTTTGAGTCCTCTTAAATGGGTGAGAAAAGTGGGGTAGAAAAGCCAACTCCTCCTCCTCCTTGACTGTCCCAGGTAGGCATGTACCGTATATTCCGGTGTATAAGATGACTGGGCATATAAGACGACCCCCAACTTTTCCAGTTAAAATATAGAGTTTGGGCTTTACTTACTGTATAAGAAGATGACCCCTGGTGTACAAGATGACCCCCGACTTTTGATGAGATTTTCCTGGGTTAAAAAGTAGTCTTATACGCCATAATATACTGTAGCTGGTATCCAGCCGAAGCTGGTAGTAGGTACACATCTAATTAACAGTGTGACTGTAAGATGCAGTTGAAGCCCTATAACATCCAACCCCTATAACATCGTAATACTAGGGATGATGAAGAAGAAGAGTTGGCTTTTCTACCCTGCTTTTCTCACCCATTTAAGGGGATTCAGAGCGGCTGACAAAGCTTTCTGGTCTTCTCTCCACAACAGAACACCCTGTGAAGTAGGTGGGGCTGTGACTAGCCAAAGGTCACCGAACTGGCTTCATGGGGGGAGGGCAGAGTCGAACCAAATATTCCCAGATAAGAGTCCAGCTCCATAACCACTAGACCAAACTGGCTCACGATCATAGAGATGAAGATGAAGATGCACATGCATCTGAGCCTTCCCTGTATTTTAATAACCACAGAGATGGGTAGAGTGGGTTCAAACTTTGAAGTGTCTTTTATGGTGGGGGTGATGCCTTATTTGCCCTTAAGATTCAGGCTGCCTGCTCGTAACTTTTACTCTTCATTGCAGCATCACTTTGAGTTATTTTCAGGTTGTGATTCCTGAGATAATTTTCATAATTGCTTAAAGTATTCATACCCTGTAAGAAAGATTCTTTTGGTGGTTTGTGATGGAGCACTGAAAACATAGCATGAAAAATAAGCGAGAAACATGCAACTAAAGTAAAATGAAAACAGCCACTTTTTAAGCATGAATATATTACTGCCAGACTGGGACCTATCCTAAACCTGTCTTTTATTAATGATAATGCCTGATGTAATACTTAGAACTTGTCTCTAAATTTTGTTTTGCTTCAATCCACCCTTCCGTTTTATTAATGACATTTTGTGTTGTTTCCCTGTATTTCCAAATTCTAAAACTCACTGCTATGTATCAAGTATTGTTAAAGTTAAGAAAAAATTGGAGAAGCTAAAAACAATCCAAAACTCCAAGTATTGTATAAAATATTTTTTCTTGCTAGGTTAGCATGTTGCATCATTGTAACGTCCCCCTCTCAGCCCCTTCTATGCTCACCACTCCTCAGAGGGGCGCAGAATAAAAGCAAGCTGTGGGGGTCGCCAGACCCTGCCAACTTTCATTTATATAGCTCCAAAAAGCTGGCGCCCCACTTTGCTAGTCTGTCCTTGGACAGGTTTACCACAAAGCAGCAGACAGTAGAGTAAGGATAACTCTTAAACTTTATTAATACAGTAATGAAATAAAATAAAGAAATAAGCTTAGGTTGTGCTTCGAGTCCTTTAGTCCATGAGAAAGGCCTAAAATAGTAGGAACACAGAGTAAAGTCCTTTGGTTGTTCACTCTTCAAGAGTTCTCATTTAAAACATTGTTTTACTGTCTGAAAAGGGCCTCCCTTCTCTTGTTCTGAGGTAAACTTCGTACCCTAACTCACAGGCTCTTAATAGATTCTGCCTCTTTTAAGCCCTTTCCCTCTGTTTAGATAAAGCTTTGTCTTTCTCTTCTTATTTCTCTTAGTGTTCTGTCTCAATACTTTATATATCTTCTTGTTTGTTCTCCCCTACTAACTTCTGCATCTAACTGTCATAAAATCCTCCAGCTTCTCTCTCTGTCTCAGTCAGCCTCTCTCCCCCTAGCGAGATTCTGCAGCTACCATTGGCTGGAGAGGGTCATGTGATCCCTACTGCTGCTGAAAGCAGCCTCTCACTCCCTCCCCCCAGCCTGTGATCGTCACAACCCCTCCCCCCTAATTTAGAAAAACGGTCATGGGGCGGTCACTCTCATGATCGCCACCATGATCGTTTTTCCACCTTAGGTGGGTCCTACCTGTTCTAACTACATTACCCACACAACCACAGTCCAAAAAGTCCTTGGGCAGTGTCCCACGTCGCATCCTCCTTCTGCGATGCTGGTCCATGGTCCTCTGGTCGTGTAGCAGTTGGTTGTCTCTCCCAGTGATCTGGCGATGTCTTCCTCGGCCTGGACATCCTCTGGAACAAACATGATAACGCGTTGGTCACACGATTCCCCGCTCCCTTCAGGTATTGGATGGAGAAGGAATACTCTTGGAGATGCAGACTCCTCTGCGAAAGTTTCCCATAGTTACTTTTAGAACTCTGTAACCATTTCAACAGTGCATGGTCTTTCTGTAGGACCAAGTGCCTGTCCCACAGGTAAGGCTTCAATTTGATGACGGCCCACACGATGGCCAACCATTCTCGTTCAATTGTTGAAAGCCTTTCTTCTCTTATGTTCCTGTTCTTAGGCCCATACTTTTCCTTTGTGGCTGTTTGCAGCTGATCTATTTCTTGAGATGTTTTCTGTCTTACTTGTTCCAATTCATCATGGAGTTTGTTTTCATGTTCTGTTTTATAATGATCCCTAGATGTATCATATTCCTCATACATTTCTTCTCTAAACTTTTTGGCATCTTCCAGTTGAGCTTGAAGTAGTTCAATTCGATTTTCTTCACAAGCACAGCGAACATTCAATTCCATGTTTTGCCGATTTAGATAATCTTTATCCTTTTGGGTCAAGGTAACAGTCTGCTGTGAAGTTGCAACTTCCATTGATAGATCATTTCTTTCATTGCCTAACGCTTTGTGTGATGGTTGCAAGTTTTCATGTTTCATCTGCAGTTCTGAAGGATTTACACGCTTATATCTATCATCAAGTTCTAGTCGAATTCTTCTTTCTGATTCAAAGTTCTCCATCAGACTTTTCAGCCGAGACTTGTAATCATTCAGTTCTTCGTTCACTACTGTGTTCTTTACTTGTAGTTCATTTAGCTCTTTCTTAAAGGGTATTATGGCTTCATGGAATCTAATAGACCCATATTTGGCAATAGAAAGTTCATCTTCTGGACAAGATTTAAGTTTAGAATAGTGTTCATCCATCAATTCAAAGTCACATATGTTCTGGTGGATATCTCCTGAGTACTCTCTCAAGTCTTGGTTATTCTTTTCTAGCTGTTTTTGGTGCAACAAAATGGCTTCCATTTCCTGTTTCACTAGTTCCTGATGTTTTCGAGGATCTCCTTGCTGTAATCCCAGCTGATTATCTAATTGTAAAGACAGTAACTGTTCCTCATGAAGGGCATCATTAAGTTTCTCTTCCAATTCTTCAAATTTAGTCAGATATTCCACCTTCCGGTTGTCTGTCATAAGGTTCTTCTGGGAAAGTTCTGTTTTCAGCAACTGAAAATTATGAAGCAGCTCTTTACACTCAATTAATTGCCCAGTAATTTTGGCAGGCCCTTCCTGATCTTCTGAAGAAGCAATATCCTTGGACCGTACTGTGGTTTCCAGACTAATATCTGCTGATTTCAAAGTACTCGTCACATCCACTTTTTTGGATTCTCTTGGGCCTTTCCATGTGAATGGAGTCTCAATTACTGGTGAGCATTGTAACTGTGCTCTAGTCTTGTCTCCTCTTTTCCCTACGCGTTGGCATGGACCACAAGTGAGACAATACTGTCTAACATCCTTCCCAACTCCGGGCCAAAAGAAATGATGCATGACCCTTTGTTTAGTCTTATTTATCCCAAGATGTCCTCCCATGGGTTCCTCGTGAGCTAACCTAAGGATATCGGCTCGATACTTAGCCGGTACCACCAACTGTGCAATGGGTTCAGCTCTACTTCGGGTAGTCATGTTTACTACCTCCTTATACAGAAGTCCATCTTTAACAAGATATCTTTCAGGTACTCCACTTTCCCCTATAAACTCATCTGTGTTAACTTTAGCAAATAATGGATGTAAAGACTGATCTTGGTGTTGCTCTGTCGGAAATTGACTTGGCGATGCTATGGTCTCAGCATCAACATTCAGTGCCACCACTTGAAGTGAGCCCTCCCCAGTGACTTTTACATCATCCCGGTTCAACTCGACTTCTGTAGACCCTGTACTGTTGTTATGGCTGTCTGTCACTTGTCCCACAGCACGTGCTAATTGGTTGCCTACTAACATGGGTGTAGGTATTCCTGCATGTACAGCAAACATAAAGTCTCCTGACCATTGACCAATCCTAACTGGTAAGCTTGCGACTGGCGTTGTGAAAGCTGGACCTCCCAATCCTCGTAACACCATCTGCCTATCGGGTAGGATGTCTGACTGTTTGATCAAGTCAGGGCGAACGATACTCACTGATGAACCTGTGTCACGCAGCGATCTGACACTTTGGCCTCTAAGTTCCACCTCCCACATATATTCTCCTTCAAAGTGTGATTCAACCTCAATCAGTACTAGCTCTCTTTCCAAGCCCTTGGCCTGTACTGGCTGACTGTGTTCCACAGCTGTAACATTGCTCACTGATGTGGCATTCTTGTTCTCTGATGCCTCACAGTGTTTGTTACCAGACCCCACAGTGCCTTGTTGATTCTGAATGTAGAAACTGGTATGTACCTCACTCTTCTTTTCCTTGGCCACTGTTGACAACTTAGGGCACTGGGCCCGATAATGCCCTGGTTTCGAGCATAGGAAGCAGACTCTTTCCTTGCCCCCTGCATCTGCCCCTTTGCTTTTTGGGCAAGATGGACCGGTACTTTTCTCTGGCACCTTGCCAATTTCTCTTTTGTCCCCTACAGGCACATTTCTGTTGATGTTAGCACCTCTATTATAATATTGTTTATTATTTGACCCTGGTGCTCTCCTGTCAGGATACTCTCTAGCCAGCGTTATCTCATCAGCACAACGGGCTGCCTCACTTGCTGTAGCAAACTTTTTATCAGCAATAATCCATCTAAGGTGGTTGGGTAGCAGTTGGAAGAATTGCTCCAATAAAATCAGTTCATTATATTGTGCAACAGTTTGTACTTTTGACTCTTTTACCCAGTCACCTAGGTGTCTGCTTAACTGGGAAACGACTTGAGTGTAGGTTTCACCCTCAGCTTTAGTCACTCCCCTAAAAGCACGGCGATAGTGTTCTGGGGTCAAATTAAATCTTTGTTTGACTTTGTCCTTGAATACTGTGTATGACTGACATTCTTCATCTGAAAGAGATGCATACAGGTCTAAGAGTTCTCCTGAAATCTTTGGTCTAAGGAACATCATCCTTTGTTCCTCAGCTATCTGAAACTCTACACACACTCGTTCAAAGGACTTCAGAAAGGCATCAATATTATCTCCTTTTACATACATCGGGAACCTTTTCATGTCAATAGACCCCGCCCCTGGGTTAAGACCTGTCCCAGTACCAACATTGGCTGCTAAGGCATCTTGCCTCTCCTGGGCTTTTAGCTGCAGAATAGCCAATTCGTGGGCTCTTTGTTTTTCTTTTTCAATAGCAGCAGCCTTTTCTTTCTCAAGTTCAAATTCCATTTGTTTAAGCTGTTTTTCATGTTCCAATCTAAGTTTTAGGATCATAAACTCCCGATCCTGTTCTGCACTTGGCTCTGTCTCAGCCATGGCTGCCTCGGCACCCACACGGCTATCTGGAGTCTCTACCTCCTGCATGCTTCTAGCTTGTATACTTGAGCTCCTAGGTCTCCCTCTGGATTTGCTGCTGCTAGGTTTCACCCTAACTGTCCCAGCTACTCCTTTTGGGTTCACCCGGCTCTTATACGTTTTCTTCATACAGTAACTGCTTCCCTAAGAAAAGCTTTCTGTGGATATTCCTTTTTTTTTTTAATCCACACAACTGTGCAGCACACACCTGCCTACTGCACCATCAGGTTACTGTTCTGCACCACAGAACCTGTGTTGCTACTTGCCCACTAGTGTGCAGCGCTTATCCTGGCTTTAAGCCGACTTTCTACTTTACCCTTGAGCCTACCTCGAAAGTCAGCTATTGCCACACTTGTGCCACACACTTATGTTTAATAACACAGAGCTGATGGCAACACTCTGCCAACCAGTTGCCTGATCTCACTCAGAATCAGCAAAAATAAGCCAGCACTTTGCTGTACAAATCCCAAGCCTATTGTTTCAGACTTATGCCAACCTTGGCAATTATAGACAGGAACTGTACCCAAGGCTTTACCACCTTGTGTTCCTGCTGTGCTACTAGGCTCTTTACCAAGCCTCAACGGACCCTTAACCAGACCGTTGGTAACTGCTGAGGATTTATTTCATTGACACTGCTTAGGATTTGTTTCTTTGACACAGAAGATAGACACCATGAGGGGAGAGACAACTACTTAAAGGCTTTCTGGATATAGTTTCTGTCCCACCGCTGCCACCAAAATCTGTAACGTCCCCCTCTCAGCCCCTTCTATGCTCACCACTCCTCAGAGGGGCGCAGAATAAAAGCAAGCTGTGGGGGTCGCCAGACCCTGCCAACTTTCATTTATATAGCTCCAAAAAGCTGGCGCCCCACTTTGCTAGTCTGTCCTTGGACAGGTTTACCACAAAGCAGCAGACAGTAGAGTAAGGATAACTCTTAAACTTTATTAATACAGTAATGAAATAAAATAAAGAAATAAGCTTAGGTTGTGCTTCGAGTCCTTTAGTCCATGAGAAAGGCCTAAAATAGTAGGAACACAGAGTAAAGTCCTTTGGTTGTTCACTCTTCAAGAGTTCTCATTTAAAACATTGTTTTACTGTCTGAAAAGGGCCTCCCTTCTCTTGTTCTGAGGTAAACTTCGTACCCTAACTCACAGGCTCTTAATAGATTCTGCCTCTTTTAAGCCCTTTCCCTCTGTTTAGATAAAGCTTTGTCTTTCTCTTCTTATTTCTCTTAGTGTTCTGTCTCAATACTTTATATATCTTCTTGTTTGTTCTCCCCTACTAACTTCTGCATCTAACTGTCATAAAATCCTCCAGCTTCTCTCTCTGTCTCAGTCAGCCTCTCTCCCCCTAGCGAGATTCTGCAGCTACCATTGGCTGGAGAGGGTCATGTGATCCCTACTGCTGCTGAAAGCAGCCTCTCACTCCCTCCCCCCAGCCTGTGATCGTCACAATCATCAAAACGGGACTCATTTTTGACATTTACTTTATAGGAAGTGATGGTCAGGGTGAGTAACTGGCCAAATTTGATTTCTTATCTCTGTAGGTAGATAGAATTATTCTTTTGGATAAAATTGTGCATCAAATACAAAAAAAGAAAACCCTGACTTTTTTTTAAAAAAGTACGGTATTTATGTATAGAAATCTCTTTGCTTGATCCAAAATTACACATTATTTCCCCTTTCACTTACTTGTGAGAAATGGACTTTGCAGCCTTCTGTGGTTCTCTGATCAGGATATTGCTCTAGTGAAAAATGTTATTAGCTGCCCACATTTTAAGATGGCAACATCTTTAGTATAATGGTGATGTAATCTGTTTGTCTCATTTACATTCCCTGTATTTCACCCCATAAAGGAGCAGTTTGAAGCCTGTTTAAAAACATTGTTCTTGGTGAAGTGATGCTGGAGGCCTTGGTTAACTCAAACTGAATGCTGGGCAAAGAAACAGAATGAGGGCTTAAATAACTCAGCACCCCATTGTTTCCAGTTTTTCCTGGAGAGGTGGCATTCCCAAGAGGCCCTCTTCCACAGATACTAACTGATTGGCAAGTCTATAGGGGAGGCGGTGCTTCTATAGATGTTTGGGTCTAAAGGTCTCGAGAGGTTTCCAAGTCACTGTTAGTCAATAGCAAACTACCAGCCAATACAGTTCCTTTAAGACAGTGGTTTCTCAACCTGTGGATCACAACCCCTTTGGGGGTTGATCTACTCTTTCACAGGGGTCGTTATGAAGTAGCAACAAAAATAATTTTATGGTTGGGGGTTAGGGTTAGAGTTAGGTTGGGGGGTCATCACAACATGAGGAACTGTATTAAAGGGTCGTGGCATTAGGAAGGTTGAGAACCACTGCTTTAAGACCATTGTGATGTGTCTCTGGCCAACAGTAACTGTCAGCAATCTTACTGCTGCATTCTGTATTAGTTGCGCTTGTCTGGATTTACTTTATTAGCCAAACTGTCTGTCCTGATTCTGATGGAATGGAGAGAGAGAGCTGGAAGTCATTAGCATTCTTGTGGTACCTCATTCTAAATATCCTGATGATCTTACCTATTGGAGGATTGACCTCCGAGAAACTCTACAAGTTAAGTTCCGTGAGCCATACAAAAATCTCTCATGGCAACTTTCTGGTGTTGACGTGGATAGAGAGAAACCATTATAATGCAGTGCTTCCAACTCCCAGTCCCTGAAGCCCTTCCAGAAGATTATATAGTCAAATGTATCAGAAGCCTCCAAGAGTTCAACAGGTTGAATAGTATCACCACAGTACTCCCAATAAAGGTCATCAGGGTGACCAAGTGTACCTCAGTGCCCTGACCAGAATTTATACCATAAGATGCCCCCTCTCTCGGTTGTTTGGCTGATGACAGCCTGACAACCCACTTGTGAGAGCCCATTGCCATCCACAGAGAATTATTCCTTCTAAAGCTAGAAATAAGCTGCTGATTTGGCCTAGGCTGTGGTATATATCAGGTATCACATGGCAGCCTGTTTGGTGATAAAGCGCTGTTAGGCTTTCTAGAGAACAAGAAATTAGTAATGCTGTTTTACTCTGTAGGTCTTTACAGTTTAGTAGATTTTAACCATTCCAGGAACTTGGAAGGGAAGTTGGAATGACCTCAGCTGAGACAAAGACAGAAGATAATATGCTGTCTTCAGTGAGAAGTCATTTTCCACAGCATCTGTCAAGAGAACATAGTAGTACACCTGACAGACTGCTGACAGCTTCACAGTGGGCGGCATGCACCTCCTGTTGTTTCAAGAGATGTGAAGGGGACAAGTGCACTGTGAAAGTAATGTCAGTATGATATTTGATAAAATTATAGACTCTTAAAACAGATTTCTGGAGTCCCTTGCACCTTTGAGCAGGAGGAATTTGATACAGTGGACATCCAGATATCCACTGCTGGCTAGCACCTTAGGGCTTCTTCCCTTAGGAGGGCTGAAAGATATATACAGTCCTTGTCATCTTCAAGAAGTACAACAAATGAAGGTCCATTTGGGGCTTTCTGGATCAGTTTGTTTAATACTACAAGTTCAAAATGGCTTCTACCAAAGCAGCTCAGTGATCTGGAGACTATTATCCCAGTGGAGCTTACAGGTTGCAAATCTTCACATCACAGTGGCATAGGCTTCTGTTTTTGTTATTTTTGAGTACCACTACCAGATTTGTGTTCACCGCTTGGTATTAATGTCTAGTCCAATTATGTTTCACAAAATGCTATAGTAGCAATTTTGAAGCTCCTCAGACTGGAGGGGATCATTATCTTTCCATATCTAGATAGTCTTTCGGCCAGAGCCTGTTCAGACTACTTTTTCACCTGTGCCCAGAAACACAGCTTCATTGATGGCCCTGTACAGTGGTTGGGGGGTATTAGTAATGTGCTTGTCAGTGTCCTTGGCAGACATCCTGGAAGGCCTTCAACAAGATCCAAGGAAAGTGTGGACTGGTTTGCTTCAGTGGACAACAGGAAACAGGGAAAGGGTCTTATGAAGTTATTGCCTTGTTGTTAACTCTGTTTCCAGAGACAGTTTTATACCTGTTGCCCCAGGGGCGAGCCTGATTCCACTTCACATTAAAGTTAAATCAGGCATAGTGTGTTTAATTCTTAGTGAACTTGGAAGCACAGGTCTGGATTCACGAACTAGTCCAGTAGTTCACCAGTCCTTCATGTTCTCAGTGTCCCCCTTTGTTTCCTTGCACATGTGGCTTGCCTTGATCATATTCTTGCCATCCTCTTTTGTATCTCTGCATGCCTGGTCTGCCGTATTGCATTCCTGGTCTACTGGCATCATTCGTTGTGGCCTCCTTACCTCTTTACACCCTGTCTCCTGGGTGGCCTATACTGGCCAAGATGCAGTTCTTTAGGCTTTCTCAGCCACCTAGGGCTTCCAGAATGGAGCACCATGGGCCCCTCTTAGAAGGCCAGGTGTTTCAAATGCATTTAGCTGGTCGTGCACACATCCATGTGCTTGACCTCCTCAGAGGAGCCACACTGTTCTGTTCTGGAAGCCCTATTGAGCCTGGAAGGCAGCAGGTGAAAGTGGCATGGAATGAATAACCTGGGAGATAAGGTAGTAAAAGTTAGGGAGGCCACAAAGACAATGCAGGTAGGTACTTCAGGAAGCTGTTTGAGATGGCAAAGTGCGCAGGGGAGCAAAGGATAGGGTGGTGTCCTGCTAGGAGGGTGGATAGGAGGGAGGGAGGGTTATATTTAAATATGCTTTAATCTTTTATATCTGTTTTATTATTATTGTGACCAGCTGTGAGACCTTTCAGTGAAGGACAGGATATAAATTCTTAAATAATAAATATAGAGAAAGGCTGTGAATATGAAAGGAGTAAGGGAATTGAATGGAGAAATTATTCAGTATAAAATTCCCTCACCACCATTTCTCTTTGACATCAAATTAGAATCTTCAGTGTTGGGGTAGTTCAGTTTTACTCCAAGTTTGTAAGAAATTGGGTTAGCACATCCCTTAGCAGTTCCTCTGGTAATGTTATGTTGATTTGCAAGTGGTAGATGCCTTCTTGGCACCTTGCTGCCTTTCTACACTGTCTTTATCAGATTCTAATGAGAGTTTTTATTCAGTTGGTGTAAATGGAAGAAGGTAGACCCTGTTACAGCTACACTTTGCTCTGTTCTTTCTTTGAGCTGGGTTGTCTTTGGGTCATGGGTCCAGCACCTAACATTGGTCTTGAACTTTGAGGTGATCAGTGGTTATGCCTTCATAAGATGTTTTCTGAGGGGTGCTATGCAGCTGTCTCTTCCAGCAATTCACCAGTTTTCATCCTGGAAACTCAGTATGGGCCGCAAGGCTCTGACTTGGTCATTATTCAAGCTGCTGAAGGAAGATGTTGCCTTTTAAAGTTTATTTGGTCACAGTTAAGAAGTGTATCAGCACTAGTGTCTTCACCAGGCTTCATTTGTGCCAGTCCAGACCTGGGCCTCTGACTATCATTCCATCCCAAGGTCAACCCCATCTTTCATGTCAGTCAGGGTGTGTTTCACATCTTTCAGTTCCAGGCCTTCTTATGACTTGGAAGAAATACAGGGCACTTTGGATGTCAGACCTATGGTTACATAACCAGAAATGTCTGAAAGATGGTTACCTTGTTTATTTACTATTTTCTGGCTAGACTAGGAACAAAATCTTCAAGCAAAGTCTTGAGCTGGTTCCTGAAAGCTTGCATTGCCTTGACTTAGAATCAATTAGTCACAGAAGCTGATCTCACTTTCCATTCTACAAGGTCTGTAGCTACATTTGTAGCATTTTCAGGTAGTGTTTCCTTAAATGAAATTTGTAAGGCCATGATTTAGAAATCATTGTCTAGCTTTACTAAACATGACAAAATAGATATATGTAACAGAGCAGGCCCAGCATCTGAGAGGCATATACTTAATCAAATAGTGTGTTCTGTTACCTGGGGCATTTCTGTGCTTTGCCTGTTAGTTGGCTTCCAGCACACTCCCAGATGGAGAATCTGCATTGGAAGAGTCCGTTTCCAACTCAGAAATGGCCCCTTCCATGCAGAAGTGCGTTGGAAGCCAACTACGTCTGGAGCATAATTTTGTGCTCTACACGTAAACTTACTGCATTTTTGTGCCATCCTGTTGCATCCTCCAGCACAGAGGGGCACATGACACACTGCACAAGTGAGCTGGTATGTCACACGACATGCCAGCACCAGTGCACATGCACAGCACGTCACTGTTGTCCTAGTGACTGTGATGGCGCTTGCACAGGAGTACCAGCATCTGGACAGAAGACGGTGGCACCTGGTGTCGTGTCCCAGGCAGGAGTGAGCAGTGAGGCAAAACACACGCACACGCTTATAGCAGTCCTTTGGGGGCTCAGAAGTACTCAGTGTCAGTTGAGTCCAAAGTCAGGGTTGTCCAGAGATAGATTCATCAAGTATCAGCATGGTCAGTCAGTCCAAAGGTCGAGGTTTCCAGAGGTTCAGCAAGTCACAAGGGAGTCCAAGAGTCAAGATACACACAAACGGCAGGAGTTGCATCAGAGTTGTCTGCAATGCCGGCTCAGCGTGTGCTGCTCAATTAAGTAGGGGAAGCAGCACCATACCCTTACCAACACAGCTGGACCAAACGCTGTGATCTATACCTGGTTTGTTTTTACCGGCGAAGAAGCAGCGAGGAGAGGCATGCTATGGGTTCCAAGGTTTCGTCTCCCTAGGCTATATAGTTTTCATACCATCACAACTAGACATTGCTTGTTCTATAAAATACTTGGAATTGCATTTTGTTGTGAACTACTCAGACATAGTAAGAGCTTTGAGCAGTAGGAAGACTTTACAGTGATTTAGGGACAGGGGAAATTGTCTTATTTAATACAAACTAAACTTGTTTTTTCTCCCCTGAAGCTGATATTTCATTGGCAAATGTTGAAGATATTCTGAATGAGTTGCCACGTAAAGATGACAGAAGATCCAACTCTGTAGACACAGTGGCAACTGAACCATGGCTGAGACCCGGAACGTCAGAATCCCTTAAAAGATTTATCACTGAGCAATCAAATCAAGCTAAACTTCCTTCTGAAACAAACTTATCCTTCAATTGGCAAGGATTGTCAACTGCCCATGGGTGAATAAATCAATAATGAAGCTAGCTGTGCCTTTCAGAAGAATGTTTCTCCACTATTGCACTTTATAAATGTAAATGTTGTGTACAGAAGCAGAGGGATATCTCATAAAATGAGTTAATCTGATTATGACAAACTGCTTCAGTCCTCTAAAGCAGAGTGGGCCAGACTCTTGTCTTCCTGATGTTGCGTACTATGGCTTTAATTTTTTTTTCATTTGGATGGGGCTTAATGGGAGTATTTCAGCAACAGGAGTTGGGCTGTAGTTTGGCTGTTGCTGCAGTTAAAACAGCCAACATCCAAATAAAAATCTTGGGAGGGCAATTCCTGCCTTAGAGTACCTTACTTATTTGAGCTATGTGTACCAGCATTCTCATTTCATAGCACAGAGGCATGTTTTTCTGTTTACCCTTCTGGCACTTTTGTTAGTACCTTCTGAGATTTATTTCAGTACTATGACAAGATTGTGAAAACTTCCTGTGTTTAATAGAGCCAAATATTGTACTGTGGCTTGGATTTTTCAGATATTTTAATATATGAGCAACTGCATTCTACACGCATTGAAAACTGTCCATCTACCCCACTTCCCCAGCCTATATTTTCTACCGAATCATCTAAAATGTGAAATTTGTCGTCTTTGGGGTGTTTTAATGTTGACAACGAATGCAATTAACTGTATTTATAGTCATGATTTTAATGTCTTAAAATAAATTATATTTTACTAGTAAGAGTTTAACACAGTTTTTATGGGGCTAAATACATTTAAAAAGAATACACTTGACAGTGAATGAAGATTATGGTTCTCTGTGGATGGCAGTAGGCTGTCACATGAGGGTTACGTCAGCCTGCCTGAAGCCAGACGACCGAGGGAGGGCTCCCCTCCTGGTTTAAAAGTTGACTCCTCCTCCTCTTGCCCAGTCTACCTCAGTCGCTGAGCCAGGCAACCATTAGTCATGTCGTCGGACCAGGAGGCCGCACATCTTCAAATAACTTATACCTGCCGTACAGCTTTGAGTTCACAACTTGCAATGCTTTCATCAGTAGCCAAGCATACCTCTACAAACCAAATAATCTGTTAAGACAGGAGTAACTGCAGCTGATTCCATCAGTAACTTGCGTTTTGCAGGAGATGCACTTATATTCCCCAGATCTAAATGTAATCCGTTGTAATTCATCTTTCTGAATAACATCAACATTGAGTGAAACAGAGAAACTATTTTTGTAGATTTTACTGTGAAAATTCTGATTGCTATATATTTCTGTGCGTGCACTTATACATAGGCACAGGCACATGACTATGAATGCTTGTTCACAGGCAGTGGAACTCTTAGGCTCAAAAATTCTCTGACTGCTTTGTACTAATGCTTGAATAATTCTGCATTTTAAAAATTCTGCATTTTAATTGAGTATGTTATAATTCTGAATGTTTCAGAATCAAACCCTTACTTAGCTGCTCTGCTGGAGGAGATAAGGCATATAGGAAGAATGAAAAATAGCTTCTCATTAACTTCTGAGATGGGCAAGAAGCAATGTAATCTTGGTATTGTGCTTTGGACTCTGATAAAGGTTTCTTGTGGAGGCTTTGGAGATGGTTGTCAAGCAGAGAACCACGGTTTAAAATAGCATGTTGGAAGAGGGTTGGCTTGCTGGATTTAGCTGTGACTGAAACAAAGAGGATGCGGGGTAGTAGACTTAACCACCAGTAACTCTTCGTTCTGTTCTTTAACCAGTCACAAGCTATTTATCCTAGCCTTTGGCTGAGGAAACAAATTCCTTTGATCACCCTTCAGGTGCTATTCATGCTTACAGTGAATTTAACTAATATTATAAAGCCATTACAATGTGACAAACCACACTAGGAAAGGTTAACAGTAAAGTGATCAAGTGGTGAGAGAAATTTCCGTACACGGTATGGATACCTCAGGGCTCTTTAGTATATGTGGATGGGAAAGGCAAGGGCTTAGAATTCCAAGCTAGCTCAGTTTTTCAAAACAGACAAAACCTAAACCAGTTAGAAATGTCTGCAGGTATTGAAATATACATGGGCACACGGAAAATGACAGATACGATCTACTGTTATGTGCTGTATAATACTGCACAATTTTATACAAAAGTAATTATTTTAAAGTGCTTTTTAAAATGTTATGTGAATAGTCTACTAACATTAGGTATTTGCCCACAATTGGTAGAACTGTACTTCTCTAAAGGCCATGATTTATCAACCAGTATGCAAGAGTCATAAGAGGTAGATAAAACTCTGTATGTTGTGGAGATCATCCCTTAAAACTAAAAGCAGCAATATTTTCAGCAAAGTAAAAACCTTATACATGTAGAATATAGTGAATCACTAGTACACATGGGGATGAGTATGAACTTTGCTAGTTTTAAGCAGAGATTAGTAAGATAAGGCTATCAGTGGCTACTAGCCATAATGGCTATATATCATGTACAGTATCAGAGGCTGTATGTCTCTGTGTCCCTGGTACTGGTTAATAACAGCAGAAGGCAACTGTTCTCATGTCTTATTGGAGACATCTTGAAGGATTCATTTTGTCATCAAAAGACCAATTGTCTCACAGACTGAATGGGCCTTTGGAATGATACAGAATACTCTTTTTTCCTATTATGATCCATAATTGGTAATGGGCAACCTCAGTTACCTTCTTTGTAAAATAATATTCCAGTCAATCAACAAACGGCATGCAATTAAATGCCAGCAACTGCTATACTTGCAAAGATTTGGAAGGCAGTAATTTTAACCACATCTGCTCCAGTGTTGAAGATATTAAAGTTAAAAACACTGAAACAAATGGCTGTATATTTGCATTGGCTTTGATTGCACCGATGAAATAATTCAAAAACTTTATTGACCTATAACCTGATTAGAATATGCCAGATGAGAACCAATATTGTACAGAAAGTTGTACAGAATTTACATAGAAAACTTTACAGAGCTGTACCATATACATTTTTCCATCTGAAAAAATTTTCTACATCCACTGTAAGACAAGAATGCTTGACAATCTTTTCTTTAACCATCAGAGCACAATTCACAGTATGAATACATTTCCATTAAATTTAAAACCATCCCCAAACCATGCCGGATTTTACTTGAATATATTCAACATTAAATTCTGTACACAGAGTGAAATCTACATCAAACAACCAAAAGAGGGAGGGGTAACAAAACAAAAACAAAAATACCCACACACAAAGAAGTGACAGCAGACAAACCCTAGACTTGTTTGCAGTGATTCAAGTTCCAGTCCTGAAGGATCATTGCAATGGCTTATTGTATTTAAAAGCCCTATCAGGTATATTACAAACAGTTAAGTCAGTTGCGACTTTTCAACCTCTCCTCAACAAAGTTAGAAAAACTAACTTTTAGAGAAGAGATTTAAATAATCACAACTTAACCTCAAACTAGTGCATTTGGTAATCAGACTTGCAGATCTCCAGGAAATAATACAAGAAATGAAAGAAGGCAGGAATAACTATACTTTATAATGTTTAGAACTTTATATTACAGACCTGCATCTCTGTACATATTTTTTCACAGAAGGATGATTACCTATCTCAGACAGCCTGAGTGTGCAAAAAGAAATAAATTTAAAAAACCCCAAAACAAATAAGAATTCCACATAGTTGCTAGATCTGTTACATAAGCAGTATTTCCTTTTTCACTACAAATATTTCTTTCAAAATACAGCCCTCCTGAGTTGTACTTTTGTAGAATTTTAATCTTTTTTAAATCTGTTAGTTCTTTGGGTACATCTTCAAATCACACCCACCATAAACATCTTTTGATATATAGGTCTCTTTTTTCAGTCGAGGAAAGTAAGAAGCTTTCACAGTCCCAGCTGGCAATAGGATCATGTGTGAACTCATGGCCCTATGCTCATCCCAAGAAGGAAGGGAGAGAGAACCCACTGGAAAACTAGAGCTGTTGCAAGCCTGTGTTATAGGCTTAATATGTACTGTGAACCCATAGAGGTACACTGCCACACTCTTTTCATGGGCATCCTGTGCAAATTATCTTGGTCCTTTGCTGACTTAGCCAGACTTCTACTGCTTAGCTGTTCCCAACTCTTGGTCCGGAGGCTGAGAGATTTGAAAAACGACTCCAATCCGTAGAAAAAACCTTCGCAGAACAGCTCGAAGCTCAGGAATCAGATCAAACTGCATTATTTCACACAAGAGAGGATAGTAGAATGATGCATGAGCTTTGAACTGTTGGGGAAAAAAAAGATACCATTAATTAAATCATGAGTTGCAGTAAGGAAGAGCAACATTCCATCTTGCTTACAGCAGAATTGATACAAGGGGAAGAATTCAAAAAAAAAGCATTAAAAAGTCCAAAGCACTGCTAATAAACCTTCCTATAGGAAATACATTCTGATGGCTCTTTCCTCATGATTTTGAGATCCTTTCTGTCTTAATGACAGGAAGGGAGGAGAGACAAAATGTTCTTAAGCATACAATGATTTTGAATATAGTACACCTTAAAGTTCATGCCTTCCAAGTGAAAAGGCAATTTTTCCAACTTGTCTTGCTTTTTATAATCTGTTATTTTCTTCATGGAAAAAAATGCTAATTTAATGTCAGAATGTTGGCAAAGTATTAATAGATAGTATGTGGTAATTCACAATTTGTATTTTCCATTTTTAGAACACTACTTACCCGATCATCACTTATCTTTAGGACCTTTGTTAAAAATAAAAGTAACAGGCTGGTCCAAGCTTCCCGATGACTTTCTGATGTCAAAGTAAGGAAGTAACTGAGAGCTTCACTGCAAACACTGCAAAGAACATGGCAAGAGGAAATAAAACTCTGCTATAGTAGATTTGATTTTTTTCTAGTCAGTATAATTGTTAAAATACTTGAGAGAAAAGTAGCATTTTCAGAGGAAAAAGAACCTAGAGTCTCTCCCAGCAGAAACACAGTAAAGGTAGCATTACAGAATTAGCTGCTAAGTAGGTTCCATCTTATTAAAGCTCATCAGATTTTATTTAGTACACAGTATAAAGGCTGAGCGGATGGGACAGTCTAGATCAGAGGTGTCAAACTCAATTTTGCAGAGGGCCATATATTAAATTGAGAATGTGTAGGTGGGCTGGATTCAAATAAAAAAAATATACTGAATTATTATAACATTTTATTTATTTATTTAATTATATAGTATATAATATACGGCTGTTGTTCTCCTCACAACAGGCACTTTGTGAGGCAGGTGGGGCTGTGAAAGCTCAGAAAGAACTGTGACTCGCCCAGGTCCCCCGGCTGGCTTCATGGAGGAAGAAGAATTGGCTTTTCTACTCTGCTTTTCTCACCCATTTAAGGGGGCTCAAGGCTGCTGACAAAGCCTTCTATTCTTCTCCCCACAACAGAATGCTGGCAGCTAGAGCCCGTGGCGGGGGGGGGGGGGGAGGGAAGCATGGCAGGAGGGGAGATTTGAGGGCTCCCACCTAGCCACAGACACTGAAGAGATGCTGAAGAGAGGGCTCTGGGCCCTGCTGGGTCACCTGCTCGCTCGCCTGCCCACTCGCTCCGGGCCCCGCTGGGTCACCCGCCCACCTGCCCACTCGCTCCGGGCCCCGCTGGGTCACCCGCCTGCCGGCGGTCTCCTTCCCTCACCTACTGGCAAAGGAAGAGAGACAACAGCGGCCGACCAGGCGAGTGGGCGGATTTCCCGCGCTTGTCGCTGCCTTCGCCGATGCCGCTGTGAGGGAAGCGCGCGCGAGGATGGAATGGGCAGGGGGAGGGGGCGGTGACAGGAATCTGTCTCCTCACACGCGGCCGCGTAAGGGGCGGCGAGGCGAAACCATGCTGGGGAGAGGTTGGGGAGGCGGAGGCAGCGAGGGGCGCGCGCGGGGGGCCTGCGGGAGACACATTGCAATCGCGGGCCATATTGATTTGTCCTGCGGGTCGGATGCGGCCCGCGGGCCGTATCTTTGACATGACTGGTCTAGATAAAAGAAATGGTGTAACCATTCCCCTTTGAAATAGCTGCAACTAGTCAATTTTTTCCTCAGTGAAAAGGACTGGTACTGAATCCAACCTCACAAACATAAAACTACAACATAGTTTTGAAACAAATTCCTTGCTACTGCTATGTGGCACCAAAGCCAAGGGCCATTGTGCAACACACTTGAATAATGTGCAAAACACTTTTGGGCGCCTGGTAAAACAATAGCTTCCTCACGGTATTGTCCTGTTAGGAGGGGAGGGGAGGAAGGGGCTTATATTTTTAAATATGTTTTACCATTTGATGTTTTAATCTCATTGTAACCTGTCCTGGGATTATTTGATGAAGGGAGGGATATACATTTTCTAGACAGACAAACAATATGAACAGTGAGTAACTAGTTCAGCCTTCAAGCCGGTTTGGATCCATTCAAATGTGCTGCATGATGGCACTTGTTTTTAGTTCTGCTAATATTAGCAAGAAATGCTTGCCAGTTTTCAAACATTTGTTTTGTTTGTTGTCCTAATGGGTTAAATAGCAGCCAATCATTATATGGACCAGTATGGAAAGTAGCTCAGCACAATGCAATAGAAAGGTAAGTATACAAGATTTTCAAAAACGGCAGCAATTAACAACCTGGCAAAGCTCAGAGGAAGCTGGGAAGAGAGAAAACAAAAGGGACTCAGGGCCTTTTTGCACTTAGGCTGGCAATGATCTGGCACAGTTGCAGCCATCTGCTCTTTGAGTGCTTAAGAACTCCTATATTGGATCAACAGCACTTGACGTGTGGACAGTCAGGCCAGGGCAGGCTGGATTGGCATAGCAACAACTGAGGCAGCATCTGGTGTGGCTGTGACAATCTGGGTGCTGCATGAACTGCACAGCTGCAGTTGCATCACTATGCCCACTGGGCTACACCTGGAAGAGGATGCAGATACTGCTGTCCTGGAGGCAGCTAGCCTCTCCTAGTCAAGCTATGGACTGATTTTCCAGCAATTCACAGTGAGATTGCTCAGAAGAGGGATTAGCTCTCTCCAGGGCAGTGGGGAAACACTGACTTCCACTGACTAACTGGCCCTCAGTTCACAGACCCATGGTACAGCCCTCACCAGTTCCAGTGTATCCATGGCTATATTTGCTGCCAGGGCAATCGCCTTTCTGATATCTGTCAGCCTAGATTTAAATACTCTTGGAGCAGTTGAAAGACCAAACGGTAACACCCTGTATTGAAAATGCATACTACTAAATTTGAACCTTAGGAACTTTCTAGAAACCCAGTGTATGGGGATGTGCAGGTAAGGCGAGGATAAATCGAGCGACACCATGTACCATTAGTCCCTCAGCTCCCCCCTTTTCTAATTTTCCCATCTGAAATTTATACTGCACTTATCTTCAAGGATGGCTCAGTATGTGTTACATCCAAATTCAACAAGCTTTTTTATATAAAAATTGTGAAAAGGTTCTTACTTTAATAATCGCTGCTGCACTTCTTCCCATGCATCTTTTCGACTTTCATCCATATACATACGGAACAGAATGCGTAATCCACAGGCAAGACTGCTTGTTTCTTGTTTCAACAAATTTGGCTTAGACTTTCCTTTGAAACCTAGAAAAACGATACCATTTTTGTAATGGTTTTGGCTTGAAGTTTACTGTAGAATAATGCATGCAGAAGAATAAACAGGGGTGCAAAATCTATTTACCTGAGATTCAGAGTACCTGCCCTCTTCAATCAGGAGGTTTTCAAAAGCATTTTTGTACAAACATTATTATAAACATATTTTGCAAAGGATGCAACCAGAATCAGCACACTGAGTGACCCATATTACACATGGCTATTCTAGAACAAAAGTTTCTTTACAGTTTGAGCAAAGGGATCCATTGGACTATATTGATATAAAAATGAATTAAAAAGCTACAATGTTTATTTTATACACAGTGTTTATTTACTAGAGAAATCACTAATGGAATTTTGATAGCTCTTCAATTTATTAAACATACCTGCTTTCCACAAAGCAGTCCTTTGCTCATTATTAGAATTGAAAGCTTTAGCAAATTTGTGAGATTCCAACAAACAGTCCAGTAGTTTGAAAAGCTGCTGTGATGTTAAAAAGCGATACATTCCTTGATCTTGAGTATCCACATGAACGTTAAAATCTACAGCGTCCCTCTAAAGGAAAAAAAAATTATGTTCATTGTTGCTAACCGTCTCTTATTTTTGCAGTGAAACCTTCCATTTCCTGTTGTAAAGGAATACCAACAAAATGGGGAAAGCTGTCCATTATATCACTACTATTTCCTTGAATTCCCATAGGCCTCGATGTTCATACTACTTTACACTTGCTCAGTTATTATCGTGACAAAAGACAAAAAAGAGCTCTCTGCACAAGTGGCCACTGAATCTATTTTACTTCTCCATCACTGGAATCCACAGTACCGTAAGCCGCCCTTGAATACAATGAAATTAATGAAGAAATCTCAGAACCATCTATCTGTAGCCCCATGGGCTGCCAGGAAGCTTACAGAGAGGTTTGTTCTCAGTCTAGGGACACATATGTACTTAGAAAGCACCGTATACGACTGAACTAAAGGCCCTTGAGGAGGGAGGGAACTTGCTAGGTTCCATCATCATGCTTAGAAGAGAGTGCATGAGACATCTGCCCACCAGCATCTCTTTTTTCTTCTCCAATCCTTTCTTCTGTCATATATGGTATCTTTTTACAGTGTTAAGTCTGAATTCAGGGATTGACTAGTAATAAATTATATAATCTGCTCTGGAGCCTTTTGTAGATATAAAAGTGAGATAAAAATGCACTTAATGAATAAACAGCAAAACTGGATTTGCCAGAGGGGACTCTCCCTACTTCAGAACAGGCACAGGAAGGCAGGACAATTCAGTGATGACTGAGAGTGGGGCAGAAACAGCGTGTGCCACTGACCTGGGCAGCAGCAAGATTTTCCGCATCTTCCTTTTTGCTGGTTGCCGGGAAGAACACAATGTTGTCGATGGTCTGAATGAGTTCTAGTTGTACCACACATTTGATCAACAGAGCACCAAATAACTTCTGGTCTGGGAATTCTTTAAAAATCAAGACACAATAAATATATTGAATAACTGAGGAAGCTAGAAAAATCTGCTGAATATATAACGGTTGACGGCACCTCTTATAGGAGTGTGCAGAGAGGGTGTGCCCCCTCCTAAATTAATGTGGATCAGCTGGGTTCCATCTCATTGGATGCTAGCTGAATGAATCTGGACCCAGAACTAGTGTTCATGTCCACACTAGTTGAACTAGCATCTAATTTGGTGCGCAAATTTAGCACCATGCAGCACTTACTTTAAAAAGCTCTGCAGTGCTTTTTGCTGGGTTTCCTTTGTTTTAGAGCCAATCTGATCCACCTAGCACATCCTGAATGTTTTGCAATCTAAAATATCTAATAATACTTCTAAATGAGTAAGTTAATCAAAGGCTGTAATTAAACCAAATTTAAAAACTACACAATACATTTCTTATCTAATTTTCCTAAATGTCAATTAATAACATCTAAAAGGCATCTGTAAATGTTCAATACATTTATAAGATTAAAAGATTAAAAACAACACTGTTCTTATGGGGAACTTTTACTGAATATTCACTGCAGCAAACATGGTTGGTTCACCAAAGTCTTATAATTTCTCTCGGATTCTCTTTCCCTTCACCCCAACTTCTGACAGCGGTATCTGAAAAAATATTCCTATTTTTAAATTGTGTATGAATTTGTAAGGAGTTTCAAGTCAGAGAAAAGTGCAGGGGATGGGGAATAAAGTCCCACTGCTTAAAGCAAGATAGCTTCTGTGATCCAAACCATTTATTTGACTAACACATGCAACATATGTATTCAAGAAGACAGGAATTGTCCAACAGCACAGTTTGAGAACAATAAAACATTTTTCCTTAAGACTCACTTGCTGTAGGTTTGTTTTTGCTAACTTCCTCGCTTGCTGGTGATGCTACAGGGGGCAGCAACTGATGTCTGTCTGAAGATCTTGGTTGAACAGAGTCATGAATATCTACAGATTTCTGTGAAATTGTATCCTGAAAATTGAAAGAAACAGCATCATTCTGTATTAATTCAGCAAAAATTCCTCAAAACAGTCTGAAAATACAGCCGTGTGCCCATACAAGATTAAATCCAAATCTTGTCCGGATTCGGCACTGTCAGTTTCCATTAAAATTTTTATTCCTGGACTTTACGAGGACTTTTCTAGCCCAGCTTGCATTATTTTTCGCTATGGGAATGGTCCCAGACTATTTGGGGAGGAGATCGTGTTGGTGCATCATTAGAGGTGTGGGGTTTCATGTCCAGAAAGGTCTCCCACTTGTCTTCACTGTCCTTGTATTTTTACATTGGGGATCAAAAGCGTTGAGCATTTTTGTAACTTGTATTAAATAAAGGATGATAAAATAAACATGAGGAGATCAAATGGTCTCCAGTGTTTCGCGGGTCTGCTATTTCAACTATTATTCCATCTCCACCACCGATCACCAAGCCAAGAATGATTTTGTGCATGAGTGCTGCACCATTTTACTGGACTCTTTGCTGGTGGGGAAGTGTGGTCCTGTGCAAAAGTCCCCCTAAAGCCGACAGCCACCTGCGGTCAGGGGACAGAAGAATTTGGCTTCTCCAGCCACAGCCACTCTGCCATTCCCAGGATGGGGAGTTCCAAGTGGGAAAAAAACTCTCTGCTGGCTTTTTTCTGCCATCGCAACCACAAGCGGCACAGGGGTGGGTGGGTGTGATCCAAGGGTGGGGCCATGGCAAGCTTGCTCTCTATCAGGGAGAGGAGTGGGAGGATCAAAGGACAAGGTGTGATGAATGAATGAGAAGAGAATGAAAGAAAAAGCCCAAACAAAATAAACTCTTGACTCAATGCATGATAAAATGACGATTCGGCACACAAGGTGAGGACTCTTTTATGGATTGTGCAAAAGCATTAAGTGTGGCAATAACAAGCTGATAAGGTGTTCCCCAAGAACCAACTGTTGAGCATAACAGGATGTGAATCGAGAACTGCAAGCCAACTGATGACTGCAAGTAAAAACAACTATGAGTTATGTGAACAACGGTTGGGAAACAGGGAACTGAGACAATATAAAAGAAGGACTATTTGCTGTAGTATGGTGTCCCTCGAATCAGCTGCTACGGGCATCTGCTGTCTTTGCAAGAAACTGATCAATTCTTGAGAAGGGCTTGTAAGTCTGCAAGTATGACTGTGTGAGTGAATGACTCTTGGTACCATATATGAAATAAAAGTTGCATGAATGAATAGTGCAAAAATCCAGATCTGGTATTCTCTGTCTTTTTCGTGCCTCTGTCCATGAGGACACTTTGCTTCTCTGAATTAATTGCTCTGAATCTCTAAAAGAATCTGGCCACTGTGTGACATAAAATGGCTCTGCGAGCAGGATTCAAGCAAATTCAAAGAACAGTGTCAGGACAAGAGGGGATAGCAAAGAATTGGGCTGCCGAAGGATCCCGGCAGAAACCTGAAAACTTGCTGTGAAGGGAAAGGAGATAAGGGAATAATGCCTTTCCTAAAGGGAAAGAAAAAGGAAGAGCCAGCAAGTGGTCTGGCTTATGGAAATCCTTTTTCTACAATGAAAAGATCCTGTTTCTCTCTGCTGGGGATTTGTGTTGTTTTAGTGGGAACAGCCAGAAGGTGCACTTGGTCCTGAATCCAGAGTAGAATAGTCCAATCTGGATTTTAAAAAGTCAAGTGGAATGTGGCCTAAAATGTATTTTAGAATACAGTTTTGTGCCATTTTGACTACAGACGTGTAACTTGGAATGGCTACTTTCCTCTGCAAAGGGGGATGGCATTCATGTGTGCTAGCCCATATGTCCTGGTATGCTGGCACAATCGTGGCACTGTGCATTTTCAGACTTGTCAGGGCTTCTCTGGTCTCTTAAAACCATAAAATGTTGCAAAAAAGCATCACTTGACATTTTGGGACTGGGGAAACAATGATAGATCAGAAAATGCACAGCCATTCACTGCTAAAATGCCTAAACATCAGCTCACTTTTAGAGTGAACACAACTATTTTTAACAATAAGTAGGCCACATTTTCCTTCAGTGATGGCATCACTAGAACCAGTACCACAGGATGAAAGGTGTGACCCTAACCCAATAGTGTTGGTTTATTTAATAATTTTCAGATAAATTAGCAGACTGCATCAGCCCTAAGCCTAGTATCTTATTTATCTTTTCAATAAACTATAATGACCCCATATTTGCCCAAAGAGGGACAGGGGCTCTCCTTGATATCTCAGTGGCTTCTGATACCATTGACCACGGTATCCTACTGGAACGGCTTCAGGAACTGGGATTGGGAGGCTGTGTTTTACGGTGGTTCTCTTCCTATCTCCGGGGCAGGCCCCAGAAGGTAGTAATAGGACACTTCAGTTTGATACCCCAGGAACTTGTGGAGTTCCCAGGGGGCAGTCCTGTCTCCTATGCTCTTTAATAGCTATATGAAGCTCCTGGGAGAGGTCATCAGGAGTCAGGTGCCATCTGCTTTGTTTCCCCTGACAGGAAAGGGAAGGAGGGAAACAAAGGGGAGTGATTTAGTCCTTGGCTTTTTCCTTGGTCTGAACAATACAGAGAGAACTTGCCCTTGCAAACTGAAATGACTACTGCTCACGATATTTGGGGTCAATCAGCCCCAAGGTCACACCCTAGCCTTTCACCAGTCTCAAATGTAAAAAAAGAAAAAAAAAAGAACAGGTAGTTTTGACTATTTGATTTTTCTACACATTTCCATGAGAGACCCAAATGCCACAAAGTCCAGTTTGAGAACTGTTTTAAACTCAAGCAAACAAAACCTAAGATTCATTCATGTTGTATGCTTAAGTAAAATTAGAACTATACATTTAACAATGATTGTCACGATGCCCAGCAATCCAGTAAGTGCCTGCCCTCTCTAGGAGTAGCTTGGCCCTGTTAGGATGCTGAGTTCGTGCAATGGCCGAGTGAATACTACAGTGTGGACACAAAACACTGGTAGCAAGCATTTCAACAGTAAACTAAAACAAGTTTATTATTATACACAAGCAATACTAGAAGGAAAATAAGGTTCAGGTATTTGTTGGTTTAACTCAGGTTTAACTCAGTAAGTCTCTTAAGGCTAGGAGCTACCCCTTTCCCTAAAGGAAAATAGTTCCTTTTTAAAAGACAAACCTCTCCACATTCCTCCCCCTCTCTGACTTGCTCTGCCACAGCTCAAGCCAAGCCAGTGTACCAGAACGTGGCTCCAGATGATCACAAGGTCCAGTCCGTCCTTGCTTGTCCGATCATCCAGCCTGGTCAGTTGCTACTGAAGTCTTCCTTCAAGATCTTCCAGCCAAAAGACCCCTGGTCAGCTACTGGTTCCAGCTCCCTCAGGATTCAGCTCTCTTCTCCTTTCAGCTCTTCTACCAGCATGAAGACCCAGTCTGCTGTCTTCTGTGTTCATTTATACCCATATTCCTGACCCTGATTGGCTGTAACCTCCTGGGGAAAACTGCTGCCATAAAATGCTGCTGGAAACTCCTGATTGGTGGGAACTCCTGCTCTAGCCCCTCCAGCACTCAGATCCCCGGACAGCTTTTCCCTCCAAAAAGCAGCTGCAACCAATCATTGCAGCAGGGCCCGCACAGGATTTCCCGCTCTTTTTGCAGCCTCTGCTCAGGTCTTGCAACAAGCTGTTTGCAACAAGGCTGGCTATTGCAGCCAGCTAGAAGCCTGCAAAGCCAGAAAGCAAAACAGTTTGCAGCCTGTACCCAGAAACCGTCACAATGATGTATAGTTACGCTGATATATTAACAACTGTTGGAAAGAAAGGGAACTTCAGAAAGGCCATGAAAGTTAAAATTTATTCAGGAAGCGTCTACTTCTGTAATTCATTCTTTAGACATGGCACAAAGCTTTATGGTTGGACTCTTCCCATGGAAGAAAGTCACACCACCCAGTTTCAGAAAGTACTGCACTTGATAAAGCAAAAGTTGGAATCCAGAAGTTCATTGATACAGATAAATACAGGTTATAAATGCAGTTCAGTTGCAGTTACTTTGAAAAACTATATAGAGAAAAATGATGGGACACAATATCAGCATTTTTAACTAGTCTGAAATATGAACTCTGGTGGCTGGCTATACCTCATTAATTAAACGGCAACCAGAGGAGGTCTATATAATTTATATCCACTACAGAGATAAAATCTTCATGAAATCCGGTGCTCATTTCCCCTTCAATAGCAGGGACTATCCTGAAGATGCATGGGAACACAATAAACCATCTCTGGTAGACTAGCTTTCTGCAAAACAAACACAAATCTACTGAGTCGCCAATGGCTAAAGATCCTGTCTCCTGAAGTTAACATCAGAAACAAATCAAGAAAATAGTATGAAGTAGGGAAGTGAAAAACATTTCAAGGGCAGCTATTTCAACTGCTTCAAGTGTTCCAACTTCAAAAGAGAACAGACCCTTCAAGCCTCAAAAAGAATATCTTCACTGTTTTGCTCCAAATGCCATTCTAGGTGCTTCCCACCCTCATTAATCGGGGGGGGGGGGAGAGAGGAAAGTATCTCTAGTGCCTAGTCTCTCTAGACACATTCTTACATATGGTACTTTAAAACACAAAAATGGGATTCGTTGATATACCAAATAAATATCCTAATGATCTCAGTCAGATACCACCCCAAACACAAAAATGTACAAATTTAATTTTCACTTTGTAAACATACCAACTGTTTCTCTCTTCCAGACGATGGAGAAGGAGGAGCATTATCGCCTCCCGTAGATCGCCAAGTTAAAAGCCTTTTAAGACAGGAAAAAATGAATTTAGCTTAGATCTGAAACAGAAACATTTTATAATTTGAAGATAAAACTCAATTTTGAGCATTATGATGAGAAAATGGGAGATCTTATTGATATATAAATCTCTCTCTTTCCCACTTCTGCTCCCCCTAAAAAGAATTTACACCAGGGCAAGATTTGAACAACTTCAACTTATGACGCAAACAGGGCGCTACTACAATATTCCAAGCAGAGAGAGATTTTGTGTTTGGGGGGAACATTTTTTGATTGACTGTCCAGCGTACTCTGAACTCCGTTCCAAATACTTGGAACCAATATTATCTAACCTCAGGCCTCGTAGTAGAGAGGACCTTCTAAACTTTCTCCTGAAAGGTCAGGAGAGAGCTACCGTAATCAGCGTGGGTCTATTTTACTCTAAGGGCTATTAAGAAAAGAGCACACCATTTGAAAGATAAAATTGGGTAAATAAGAATTTGACCATAAGCAGAAGGATGGTTGCTCACCCTTGCCTTTTTGTTTTGTCTTGTATGTTTGTATATGTATTTTGAAATGGTCTTATGACTAGTCAAATAAAGTTTTATACCGCTCAAATCTCTCTCTTAAAGGCATGCAAAAGTATTTTAATCAGAGTTCCATGTAGTCATTTAGGAGCCCCAACTATTATGTCAAACCCTCCTTTAATGCTGTCTTGCTTGAGTCAGCTGTGGCCACATGGAAAGAGCACTGGCACATCAATCAGTCTGACATAGCATTCTGAGCACTGGGCTGCCTCTCCCTCAGCACTTCTGATTCACCAGCTGATTCCCCGAAGAGAAGGGTAAAAGAGATCAGTTTCCCATAAGAACAGGGCTCCCAAAAGGCTACTCGGAACATGGTTCCAAGTTATTGTACATGATTGGACATACTGTTTGTTTCTTTGTCTCTAGCACTTCTTTAGTCAAAACGTAAAGACTGCTTTTCACTGAATTTCTAAAAAAACCAAAGGCACTAATGTAGCAAACATTTTCCTTGCCTTGATCCTAAAAATGAAAGAAAAAACCTTGCTCCAGTATTCTCAGACATTCTTCCTACCCATTTTTGAAAAGGTACTCTACTAAAAAGTAAAATTTGAAAACTAAAAAGACATCAAAATGAGTTTGATTTAGCGCACACACACACATATATGCACACATGTGCACAACAGTGTAAAAGAAATTGTCTTCTGAAGATTGGCAGAAATTGTGGAAAGTCTGTGACAATCTCTATGGATAATAGTTTTGGACAATGTGGTTCTTTAAGTAACAGGCAGAGTTTTATATTTCTAAAGTTCCAGGACCTCATCTACACGGACCAAGGCCATGAAGGACAAACATAAGTACTTTTAGTATATATCAAACGATTTACAAAGGAAAATGTCTTACGCGTGGGGAATTGTGGTTTTGAAGATATCCAGCATACAATTGCAAGTCTTATCCCATATTTCAAGGGTAAACTTCTCACCATTTAAGATGACAACGTTTTCTAAACAGTTGGTACCAGATCGTGCTAACTGTTCATTGTCTGAAAGACAAAACAAGGAACCGTTTGGTTGCTAGAGCTCTGAAAAACTACTAACAGGGATGTTGCAATGAACTTCAGTTCAATCAAACTGAACTGCCTAAAGGAGGTGGACTGTAAGGATTTCCAACCGTCACATTCATCTCTTTAAGAGTGCAGGAGCAAAAGGGGAGGAGGGTGATTATCAGGTCCCTGTGCATTGAAGTTTAAAGCAAGGTTCACCAGTACCCTTTCTTTGTCTCTCCTTTGCTGTGTTCCATTTCCCAGCTGGCCTTCTACCTGAGAGGAAGCAGGGCTGCACAGGCCTTGTGATGATATCATCCCAAGCCCTTCAGCAGAAGCATCTTTCTCCTGGACTCTGCCAAGCCAAATAAATGTTTTTTTTCTGCCCCATTCAGGCTTAGAGTCCAGCAAAAGGCCAGGGACTGTGAGACTGTTGGGGGCTGTGCAAAGATGTCATTGTTAGTGCTTTGTGGTCCTGTCCCTTCCCAGCTGCAAGGTCAGCTGGGAAATGAGACATAAAGGACACAGAGAGATAGCAATCTTGTGAGCACTGCCTTTAACATGCAGGGACTGACATCAATTTCCTACCTGCTCCCTTTTCCTTAGAGATATGGATGTAGGGATGAAAATCTTTACAAGCCACCCACTTTCTGGGTACTGTGAATTCATGAAACTGAAGTCTGGCACACTGCTGATTATTATTGTTACTACAATAACTTGTATAGTCTTCTTACCTTGCTGGACACACCAGTACAGTTGAGCAAATATATCATCCAACAGAACATCGCTGAGCACTTCCAAATACTGTGTGAACACATCACATATTGCATAAAGTGCATGATTGCAAGTTGTTGTCATCCACTCAGCTTTCTAGGAGGAAAAGAGAACTTTTTAACAACGACAAGTGTTGTGAGGAACAATTGTGAGGTCCATTAAATCTCTTCAACGACGCCTAATGTAATCTCAGAAGCACTTTTAAAAAATTATAATCTGAAAAGGGGAAAGTTGTTCCTAAAATAGCATAACTGCTCTGAAAACAAAAAGGTAAAATTCAAAGTCTTCTCAAAATAATCCTTTCTAAGCAATCTTACACTTAATGCTTTAATCAGTATCCAACTGAAGCAAAGCCTAAGTAAACATTAGATGTATGTAATAATTAATCCAAGTCATGTAAAAGAGCCATGTACCCTCTGAATGTTTCACTGTCCAAGCATGCTGCAGATGTACCTGTTCTGGTATGGACTCCTCCCAAGATCTACTTGAACCTGAGCGTGTAGCACTGCATGGCAACATGCATATCAGGCCTGCAATGTTCCCCTAGCCTGCCCCAGCCCTCTAAGGAGCAAATAACACTTTGGAGGGCCAAGAGAATCCTCTACATGCTCCAAAATGCACATTGCTATCACAATGTGACATGCAGTAACATGCAGCTCACTTCCTTGACTGAAAGGAGGCCTGGGGCTGAACACAGAGCAGATGTCCTTAGGTAAGGACTTCGCTAATTTCTTCCCATGGAAGAAATCTCTCGGAGGGAAGTGAAAACATGCTCAATCACTAGGAAGATGCATAGTTCTGAAAGATTTGGGCAGCATTTTGCACACAGCCAGTGCATGCCCCTGTTCATATTCAACTCTTGCTACAGTATCTCTTGTCTATTTTTTATTCACTGAGTGCTGAAATCTATGTCAAGAGATGGTTGGACAGCAGTCTTTTTGCTGCTGTTCAGTAAACAGTACATGTGAATACTGACAGCAGGGTAAGAGGAAACAAGTGCTAGGATTACAGCAGTGTAATTCTAAGCTAACAAAGCTGATATGGCTTTTATCACTGTAATTTCAAAATGGCTTTGAAGTGCATTAGTTTAGGTGCTACTTGTGCCAGATCATCAACACAGATTAACTGGCACTATATGGACTGATGGACTAACATGAAAAACAAGGAAGATATTAAATATTATGACAGTTGTACAATAACATTTTAATATTTCATTCGAAGTAAGACAGCAGCAAAAGCAACTATGACAGAAAAATTAAAATACAGTATTTATCTGTTAGTCATAAATCATTCTATTCCTACCTCTGTTTGTTGTTCTGGCAATTTCATGTTGTCAAATATCCGGAAAACAATCCGAAACAAATCCTGCCACCAATGCTTTTCATAGGTATGCCCATACGTTTTCATTATTTCAAACATAACGGTTAAGCCTCTGGAATAAAAGTAAACGGCAAATATGATAAGTCTCAGCAAACTATTATCTTTATTCTCCCTGACTGGCTTTTAAAGTTTACCCTTTACACCAGTGGTTCTCAACCTGGGGGTTGGGACCCCTTTGGGGGTCGAACTACCCTTTCAGAGGGGTTGCAACGAGTCTCCTACCGCCCTTCCCTCCCAGCTGCTTCGCCCCCATGGTTGGGGGTCTCCACAACATGAGGAACTCCATTAAGGGGTCACGGCATTAGGAAGGTTGAGAACCACTGCTTTACACATTTTTAAGGCATTGGCTGCAGGCCTAAGCCTAGGCTAAGTTAGGCCTAAGATGATCCCATGTATATCAACTTCTGTTCTATCATGGAAGGAAGGTACAATATACTGCAAATACAATCCTTTATTTCGAGTGAGGATACAAAATTCATTTGCACTGTGGTCTTCTGAAGCTAACAGATAATTATGAATTTGTTAAAATAAGCTAAAATGTGCAGTAGAATTGTTTTGCTGAATATCTGCTAAATTAAAAATAAACTGAGAAGGTATTATGTTTTGGTCATATGTGGGCTTTCAGGGCTGGAATCAATCTCATTTGTAGCAGTTTTTTGGCTGTTATACAAATGAGATATTATGTTTTGATTATTCTTTTTAAATAAAAGCAATGCTGAATTATACTAAGAATGAATCTTAGAATGAAAGAGAACTTCCTGCATTCTGGAATGTAAAATCTCATTAGGTTTCTAGAAAATGGCACTTCTTGTAAAAATGTTCAATCATGGGTAATTAAAATCATTAGGGACTGGAAAGTTGTTTTACCTTCGTAAGCTTCCATTCTGGACGGATGACTGCAGACTCACATAGGGCAATTCCTTTGTGCATTAGCTGGCCATGACCGCAAGGGGGAGCCCACCTTGATTTTAAACTTATGATGTCCCCCCCTGGTGGGCTCCCAATTCATCCTCGGTCGTTGAGCTGGCCGCATCACATCTGCAAGGCATGTCCTCATCAGAGAGCTCCATAAACCCAGGGAATGAGAGGGGCATGAACCCTCTACACTCTCTGTCCCCCACAGGCCTGGGGGGTCTGGGTGTCACCCATTCTCCACTGGTGCAACCCAGCTCAGCTCTTAGAGACTCCTGATGCATCAAGCTTCCAGCTAATGCACAAAGGAATTACCCTCTCTGAGTCTGCTGCATCTCTCTGAGAACTGGGAGTTTTTCAGAAGCCAAGAGGCCTGGAGCTGGGCTGCAAGTGTGGATTTGGTGCCTTTTGAGGGCAAGGAGGAGTGAAGCAGGACAATTGCCAGAAGAGGCAGCTGCCCTGGGAGTGATCTCACCTTTAGAAAAAATACAGGAGGAAGCAGAGGGAGCCAGAGAAGGCAATGGTTACTTGCTGGAAGACTCTCTGTGAGCTGTTGCCTCAAGTGGAACAGTGAGGACCTTTCAGGGTTGCCATACACATTGCCTGTTCTTCTCTGCCCCTTAAAAGTAACCATGTGAGGAAACCACACTGGCTCACTCGGCGTCTTCCTGTGTTTTTCTGCTGCCCTTCTGGCAACTGTTCTCTATCTCTCCCTGCCCTAAAATGCACTCTCAGGAAGCACCAGAACATACCATAGTAAAAGAGGAGTGTGTTAAAAGATGCGTGAAAAAACTTAATACAAGGCTTCATAGCTTTTCATTTCTCTTCTTCTCATGGTTTGTAAGTAAAATTAGCACTATCAATGTGCGTAAAACATTAATAGTGGCACACATGACTTAACAGAGGCACACGTGACTTAACAGAGGATCTGGTATTATATACATAGGAATGCTCATATTAAAAAGTTTACCTTGCTTGATTACTGTATGCATGTGCTTAGAAACAATGCAAAAACAACACTAGATGGCATTAAAAGGGAAAGGCCAAAGATCTGAAGCTTCCCAAAAAAGCGTAGTGTACCAATATAAAATTAAGAGTTGTCCCAGAACTGCAAAATTTCTGTAACTTTGGTCGATGCAGTTGAGAGAAAATGAAATGCAGTTAAGTGTAACTTAAGTTCACAGGAATAAAGTAATGACGTGCAAGATCTTATTTCACTGAACATCAAGCACTCTGGTTTGGGTGTGAGGAGGGGTTGATTTATTTAAAATATTTATATCCTGCCCCATATCCCAAGATCTCTGGGTGGCTTACAGTAAAAACCCATATAAAAACAAAACAGTAAATACATACCCCATTAAAACAGTATTAAACAGCATAAATAGTTTAAAAAGTTAAAATAGTGCTAGAGTGAATTAGTGCCCAAAGTCAAGTCTTTTTATTAAGGGTTGTCAATGTGCTGAGCCTGGGAATGAAGATGTTGCATGATCACAAACTGTACACCAGGTGGCATGAGGAATCTACAGAACTGGGTCCTAGCATGGCAGAAGCCTCTTCTAGCACTGTCAGCAATAAGGGTCCAGGAGGCATGCTTGGGCAGAACCATTAGCAGCAGAAATGCTGTCTGAGGAGATTCCTTGGCCCTAGGTCCATGCCAAATACAATAATGTAACAACATTAGATAAGGACAATCTTTAAGGTGCTCTGTGTTCTTTAGTCCCTCTGCCTCTCACCATGCTTAGTGCTCCTGTTAGTGGAAACAGTTCTGACAGTATACCTGTAGAGTCTATGCTGCTTTCTTACAAGAAATTGGAACAGGGTTTGCCTTAGCACTAGTAATTAAAACAGCATTTTGTGGAGTAGAATATCTTTGACTCCCAGCATTGCAACTGTACCACAATGCTAGAAAGTGCATATAAGTAAACTAGTGAATTTAGCTGAAGGCTAAATCCTACATTTATTTACAGCTAATCCACTAGCTAGGTTTATATACTTATAATGGATTCCAGAATTGAGGTGAGGCCAAATTTTGTTTATAAAACCTGTGTGGAAAATTAGATACCTATTACATTATTTGTCTCTAACAAAAATATGTACCCATATTGAGTGGATTTGCTATGAGTAAAGTACTCCACAACATGATCCGTTGCAAAACTTCTTTATTTCTGCTCTTCATAGATAATCAGATTGGTCACAACCCAACAGGACAGTAAGCGTGCCATCTTCCACCCACTGTTTCCTCAAAGACATGTCAAAGAAACAATTTTTTAAAATCTGAATTGCAAGTATGGATTGTTACCTGGTTCTTACATCTAATTTGCATCTATTGATGATACATGAGAGCTCAAAGAGAATTGGAAACCATCCTCTCACCCACACTCTGTCTTCTGGAGCTACATTCATGTCATCACTGGTATATTCTTTGAAAGCCTTTAGAAGCAAACACAAGATTAATGCTGTAGATGTGCAATTTAAAATGCAATTTCTGTTTTTTTTTAAGAGTTGTGAGATAAAGTTTATGGAGCTTTTAGAATTATTGGCAGTTCTGCACTAATAGAACCTCAAATGTGATCGTATCAGAAAAGTCCTAAAGCAAAATGAAAAAATGCAGATTAAACAAATAGCAAAAATTAGTACTTTATGGAATACATTGATGCAACATATACTGCCTTTATTGAGAAAAGCACATGGGCCCTTAGGTTAACCACTCTTATTAAATGGCTGAGTCAGACGTTCCAAGCAATAAGAAAACAATGACTTTTATTCCTGTTTAAGAAACCAAACCACACCTGTTGATTGCAACCATCAGAGGCTGTTTTTGTGACACAGAATAGTGAAAGTGAACCATGCTCTGATCAAGAGAGATTACTGAGGACCTCTGAAAAAAGTTGATACTCATAAATTTGAAAAGGGTTACCAAAAGTACTGCAAGAGACTGTGACAAAAGTACAAAAGTACTGCAAGAGACTGTGACTTTCACAATCTGCTGCCAAGTCTCTTATACTCTTCCCATGAGTGCTTATGAAGAACCACAGAATATAGCTAGGGATCTGAAGCCCTAACTTGTACTTGTACTGCCTAACAAAAGACACTGATGATGCCTACCAAGGCCTGATGGTGAAAAGAGAGCAAAGTTGGAAAGTCCCAATTATGCAACACAAATAAAATGAATCTACCATAAGGAAAACACTGAGCTAGGGCAGCATGCATGGGCTGATAATAGAGGCCCCTCATGTTTGCCAAATGCCACCAGAATGACTGAGAGGAGGATAAATATTTCATTATAAGGGGTTTATGATCTGGGGTCTTCATTAAAAAAATTAAGTAAAAGGTGATGAGGGAACTATAAATGAGAAATGTTAGATTTGGAGGAAATGGAACACTACATTCCAATAAGTGAACCTCTTTCCAACAGTGAAGTATGGCAATGGAAATATTATGGCTTGTGACTCTTTTGCCAGCATACAGACTTCGATATCCCACAACCTTTCAGAGAACAATGAATTATCCATTGTACCAGCAATTCTACAAGAGATATTTCACAGAAAGTGGGTCAGACACCATAATGATCCTAAATGCACAAGTAAAAACACAGCAGGTTGACTGAAGCAGAAAAAAATGAGCATTTCAAATAGACCATCAGGATGTGCTGAACTGCAGTTAAGAAGCTGGGACTGCCAGGCACTTTTACCTGATTCTTGAGTAAGGAGTCACATGAAAGAGAAGAAGAAACTAACTTTTGCCCTGCTACATGGTTGCCACCATTACAGGACTGTGGCATGTGCCATTGTGCACCAACAGGCACACCTCTCCATCTTTCCTTGCTTTCCTTTTCTTACATCACTGCTTTTGTTAAATGCTTAGGCTCCCACTGCAGTTTTATTCTCCATTTAACAGACTGGGCCACTTACGTACGACCCCCATGCTCTGTAAGGTTCTCCCAGTCTCGGCAACAGGCAAACAGCAATGGCTAACTAAGGAAAAGGAAGAGGAGCCAGCCAGGATGCAAGTACAGTAAAAATGCCTTGGCTTTCCCCCTCTTTCTCCATTCTGTCTTCCCCACTCAGTCAGTGCATGCCCCTTTCTCCCCCCAACACACAAAAACAGCTAAACATCCCTTACGGAAGAAAATTCAGGACAAATTGCTGGACAGTTTGGAAAGTAAGCAGAGAAATTATTAGCATATTAGTACTCTAATATGAAAAAGCAAGGCAGGTAGTTTTAGTTAGTGGGTCAGCTGACAAAGACGTTAGTAGGGGGGAAATACCAAAGGCTACTGAAACATCTCCTTTAGTTTGGATGTGACTTCCTACTCAGGAGTCAAGTAAAAGTGACAAATGGAGCCAGTAATGTCAGTTAAAGCACGTGAATAGGGTGGCTTGGTTTTCTCTGAAAGCTTCATCCAAATCCTGGGTGGTGAGGGTACTTGCCCCTTTTGTTTAAAATTGGCAGCCATTTTAGCACCTTCCATGTGCAGGGCTGAAGCACATTTCAGTGCATGGCCCTGCACAGCTGCATGCATGTACAATCACATAAACACAACAGCACATATCATCACATGAGTCAGGTAAAGCTTTCAGAGATAGCTGGGACTATGGGTTAGAAGGATCATTCAATCCCCTGCCTCCACATCCATTTGCCAAAGGGCAAATGGCCACCTTCCTAAAGCATCTATGAAACTCTCTTCAGCAGTGATTTCGTCTGCTGGATCACAGTAGCAAATTTTTTTTTAAAAAAATTAACACTTTATTCTTATGAATGAATAGAATAATAGGTTGTGCTTAGAAGAGATACCTGTAAACTTAGTGGAATATGGACTAATCCTAATTTACTAAAGCCAAATTGATTTAAACTTATAATACACTGTACTGCAACCACATTTTCTTATTTGTGAGCCAGTCTGGTCTAGTAGTTAGGGAGCCGGACTCTTATCCGGAAATACCAGGTTTGATTCCGCACTCTACCACAAAGCCAACTGGGTGACCTTGGGCTAGTCACAGCTCTGTTTCTGAGCTCTCACAGCCCCACCTACCTCACAGGGTGTTCTGTTGTGGGGAGAAGAATAGAAAGCTTTGTCAGCCGCTTTGAGTCCCCTTAAATGGGTGAGAAAAGTGGGATAGGAAAGCCAACTCTTCCCATTTTACAGTGCAAACAGTGTTTTCATGCTCACATGTTCTATGACTCCCAATGAATTTTAAAGCAATTCCTCAATAAAGCAAAGTTCCAAAATTGTAAATCATAGTTTTTAGTTTATGTAAGTTCATTAAACATTAAAGGAGCTTTTTAAATTGGAGACAAAAGCTCAAAGTCACTGGAGAAGCAGGGGAGAAGTGATAGCTTTTGATAATAGCTAATTAGCAGCAGCTTTCAAAAACGGCTATGCTTCGCTCACATCAATTTTTCATTACAGAACAAAGACTTAGGCAGATAAAGATGTGTATAAATATTGTTTCTACTAAAAAAAAAAAGCACTCTACCTGAGGCCTTTCTGATACATATTTGGCACAGTGGCGAATTAAGCGAATTGCTTCCATACTTGTATCTGGGAAGGCTGCATTGCATGCAAATTCAGACAAACATTTGACTGCATCCTGGAAAGAATCTATGGTTGCTGGAAAATGTTTTTCAAACACAAGAGCTGAGGGAAGGAAAAGAATACACTGTTAAAAGATCTGCACTTTGAGGAAAACAGACCATATCACAGAGAATTTTTAACGCTACGTTTAAGGTGCACACATTCACTTAGTAAAGCTAAATAAAAAATGCCTGGTTCAGTTTGTACTAAACCGAGGCAGTCATGAACTGTCTCAACTAAAACTAACCACACTACTGGTTCTAAGAACCAATCTCTCAGTTTGTGGGATTATCCTTGCTGCATTCCTGGCCCCTGTCTTTCCTCATGTGCATGGTCTCCCCTGATTACGTCCTCAGCCTCCTTTCCTTCTTTTTTTGCATGCACCATTTCCACAACTGGGAAACTAGGCCAGGGAAGTTGGACGATTAGGCTGCTGAAAAACTGTGTGGCCGGAGGCAGCAACCTAGCACAGGCTGTCTGGAAGATGGGGCATGGGGAGGTAAGGGGGCTGTGGATGTGATCTGAGGAAGTCATGGATGTGATCACAGAAGGTTGCATGGATGAGGAAGAAAGTGGGAGAGACCAGAAAGTACTAAGGGGAGGTGACATGTAAACAGAAACAAGAAAGGAGGCTGGCAATGCAACAGTGGCTGGAGAAATCAAACTGACTCATCAATTTGCTTTGAATCTCTCCCCCTATTTCAGTTTGGGAACCAATTTGATGTTGAGCCAATTTTTCTTGGGGGCTTGCACGGGTAACAAACCCTACAACCCTCACCCCCTTTTTAATCATGTGGCAGTTGTAAGAAAAACTGGCTCAGCACATCCCTCTCTCTGAATAAGGAAAAATCATCATGTTTTGGTTGTACATAAATTAAACAAAAATTAGATAATGTAGCTAAATGCATAAAACTGAAGGAAGGAAACATCTTCCCCGCTGCACATCCAGTCATTATTTCAGTATCTTATTATTTTTAATACATTCATTTTATACTGTTTTCTATTTATGAAACCTTCAGCTATAGAGTGGGGGGAAATGAAAACAAATACTTTTTATTTAGCAATATTTGCTACTCTACATAAATTCTGAGTAATAAAAATGATAAAGAAAGTGCATTGCAACTCTTGATTGATACTCACTGACAATATGCCCTGTTGTCTGAAATGCGAGTTCTACTATGCTTTCATCTTGATCAGATGCAGCCAAATGAAATACTGAAAAAATATTTTTCCATCCTGAACGAATGTTTGCTGCTTGAGAATTTACCATCTGGGCTATGCAGCGGACAACCATGTCACGAATGGTTGGAGACCTATAAGAGATGTAAATTTATAAACACATTTAGTAGTTAAAATTTGTACTTCAATTTCATCATTTAAGGAAGAGAATGACTGTATTCCAGACGATCCTCTTCACCTATTACCTGTTTCTCTTCATGATGTGCTCAAATGGTCTTAAGAAGTCCTTTTGGAATCGGAAATTAGCAAGTTCTCCTTTTTCTAAGAATTTCATCGATAACTGCCTTAAGGAATCCACTGCAAAAATTGCAACATCTTCATTGGGATTGCAACCCACCTAGAAAAGCCAAGTTAAGAAGGTAATGCTCTGCTGTGCCAACATTTAAAAATAATCTTTAAACAAGAACTAGGAAAAAGAATAAAATCATACCAAATGGTTAAAAATGAAGAATTTCTTCCTACTAGGGCTATTTAACAGTATGATAGTTTTCTAAACATAGTTTCTGTTTCTTTAGTTTCAGGAAGTAAATATGCATACTTTATAGACTTTTAAACTCTCATCAGTAGAGCTGGGGCAACTTTGTAGTTCACCTGAGTGAATATACAGCTGTAATTTTTTTGTATGCAGTTTGAAAATATGATTATACAGTACAATATTAGGATGCCCCTCCCCAAACAGAAATCAGACCAACTGCATAGATGGTCTGGCCACAGGGATTAAAAACATGTGGAACACAAGACAACTTATGTAGATTCATATATTGTTATAGTGAAGCTGATGAAAGGCTATTCCACCCAACCTAACAGATACGCATGCGCAGGGAGTCCCAGTGTGCAGTACAGCATGTGCAATGATGTTCTGCACTCCAGGTCCTGTACACTGCCGTCCATAATGGCAGTAATGAGGATTAAGACAGGGAAGCTCAACAGAATCAGAGTAAGGAGAGCACTTGGCTTCTAACTGCTGTTCATGTTTATTATTTACATTTATATCCCGCCCCGTACCCGAAGGTCTCTGGGTGGGTAACAACCTTCAAACAACAGATTAAAACAGAATATACATTAAAAGACTTTAAAAATTCAACAACTTTAAAGCAATACACATTATGTTTAAAATGATAGTGTGTGGCCTGGGTGGGAAATATAATCAACTCAGCCAAAGGCCAGGGTAAAGAGATGCATCTTCACCGCCCTCCTGAATATATATAAGGAAGGGGCAAGACGCACCTCGAGGGGGAGGCTATTCCATAGTCGAGGGGCCATCACAGAGAAGGCTCTCTCCCGGGTGCCCACCAGCCTCACTACTGAAGGTGGTGGAACAACCAGGAGGGCCTCACCACTCGATCTTAAGGCACGGGCAGGTCGATATGGGAGAAGGCGTTCCTTTAGATATTTGGGGCCCAAGTCATTTAGGACCTTATAAGTCAAAGTCAAAACCTTGAATTGGGCTTGGTAGTGAATTGGCAGCCAGTGCAATTCTTTTAAAACCGGCGTGATGTGCATCTGGCTAGATGTTCCGGTCAGCACTCTAGTGGCTGCATTTTACACTAGCTGCAACTTCCGAGCCGTCTTCAAGGACAGCCCCACGTAGAGAGCATTACAGTAGTCCAATCTAGAGGTTACCAGAGCATGGATAACTGTGGCCAGGTCGTCTCTATCCAGAAGAGGCTTCAGTTGACGGACCAGCCGTAGTTGAGAGTAGGCACTCCTGGCCACAGCCTCCACCTGAGCTTCAAGTGTTAGCACAGAGTCCAGGAGTACCCCCAAGTTACGCACCTGTCCCTTCCAGGGCATTGCAGCCCCATCAAGGACAGGGTATCTCCCAACTACCTGGACCCGAGACCCTGTGACACACAGCACCTCTGTCTTGTCTGGATTCAGTTTCAATTTATTCACCCTCATCCAGCCCATTACTGCCTCCAGACACCTGTCAAGCACTTCCACTGCCTCTCCTGATTCAGATGGTACAGAGAGATAGAGCTGGGTATCATCTGCATACTGATGACACCTCACTCCAAATCTCTGGATGACCTCTCCCAACGGCTTCATATAGATGTTAATTAGCATGGGAGATAAGATTGACCCCTGAGGAACCCCAAAAGTGAGTTCCCAGGGTGTCGAAACAGTGTCTCCCATGGCCACTATCTGAGATCTGTTCTGGAGATAGGAGCAGAACCAGTGTCAAGCATTGCCTCCCACTCCTAAACTCCGTGGTCTCTCCAAAAGGATACCATGGTCAATGGTATCAAAAGCCGCTGAGAGGTCCAGGAGAACCAACAGGGTAGCATTCCCCCTGTCTCTCTCCCGGATAAGGTCATCAACCAGGGCGACCAAGGCGGTTTCTGTGCCATAACCGGGTCTGAAGCCAGATTGAAATGGGTCTAGACAAACACAAGTTCAGCACATCCCTAGAATCTACCCTTGGTAAATGAAATAGCATTTTGGGTGACATAAAACTACTCCACTGCCTATAAATTAGGTAATTTTTCACTCACACTGATAAGGGTTCTAAATAAAGGGGAAATGTCTTCAATACGCAAACCATTAATAACATATACATATCCTTTCCCTAGCATTACAGAGAACTGTTAGCATATGAAGTTGTTCTCTAAAATTACCTATATGCTACTACTTAATTTATTCATTTAATTTTAATAAACAGAGATCAGGACTTCAATATTTCACATTAAATTTTCATAAGTAACTGTCCATTTTGCTTTGAAAAAGAGCTAATTAGAAATGCACAGTAATAATCAGAGATACCTTATTGAAATGATCTCCAATAACTTCCCAGATTCTGGACCACTGTAGCCTTATCCGCCCCATGTTATAATAAGAAATTTCTACTATCTTCTGCAGGCTAAACATGCGAGGATGAGTTGCAGACAGAAGTTCATCCATAGACACAGCACAGAGCCATCGGACAAAATCCACTGTTAAATCCACAGAGAATCCATTTAGTTATTTTCATTTTAAAATGTTAATATTAATTTTGTAAACTCTCACCAAAACTCACCAATAGCATTTCCATCTAGCCTTGTAGATCCTGTAAATATTCTGCCAAAAAGAATAAAACTGTGTAAGACTTTTCATGAAAAATTTTCTCTGAACAAATACTGTTTGTTTAGCCACATAATGATCACCTTTTGCTTAACAAAATCAAAAGCCTGACATGAACTTCTAATAAATTCTCTGCATAAATGAAGCAAACCACTTTGGAGGTGGGCAGGAAGACAAAGGAGGCACAGTGATCCAAAGCTTCCCCTATGGTGTAATGCAAAAGGGGCAAAATTCAGCATTCTAAAGTGTGGTGATAATGGCAATGGAACATCTGGAGACAGAAAAAAAAAAGAGTGGCTGGCTTCATTACTTTCCCTCTAGGCAACGAGAAGAGGAAAAAGTAGAAGAGCTGAGAAGAGACGAAAGAAGTGAGTTAAACTATCTTCCCTTTATCGCTACCTGAGCAGTTACCAAGTTTCAAAGTTGATGTCAAGGTTGCCGGGCATGGTGGTGGTGGAGGGAAAAGAAAAAAGAATCATAGGTCCTTTCTGCACTTACCTGCCCCTGGTCCATATCCCAGGCCTGCTCTTCCACACATTAATGCAGATCAAGGAGGCCCTGCTTCCCATTAGTTTGGGCACTGACTGCACAAGACAAAGCCAGATCCGGATTAGGAAGCCCTTAATCCGGATCAATTGTAGACCCAATAAATTGGTTCTTCAACCAGACTAATGGCCTTACACCACTTCATGCAGATGGCAAGCCTCCATGATTCAAAACTATTTGGCAGTACAAAGGTTCCTAGTCTTTGGAGGTGTAGAGGGCCACAGTGCACCACAGAAAAACACCCCCCTAAGCCCTGAGGTTAGGAACTTTCACTCTTAGCCATTGAAGGGTGGAGGCTTTAGCCAAATCAGCACATCAGTGCAGAGGTGCTAATCTGGCACAACTCTCACCATGATCTGGATGAGTAGGTCCAATTCATCTGAATCTATTGATCTGAATTTAAATTGGGTAAGTGCAGAAAGGGCCATAGTTCTGGTGCTGGTGGCAGAGCATGAAGAAGAGTAGTAGCTTGGTGTAAAGAACTATTCAAGTTGCTTCCATTACAGTGACCATGCCTCCTTCACACAGTCCTTGGATACCTTCCCATTTTTCACATTCACCACCAAAGGGAATGTTGTGTTGTGCCCGTCTCTGAGTGCCCACAAATGAACTTTGGCACAACTGTGCCCACTCTGTCTTATTTCTGAAATGAGACATACCTACTCCTCCTATTCTGTTCCATTCATAGCTAAAGACTCTAGAAAGACTACATGAAATGTAGATGTGGATAAAATTCCTGGAAGGTTGAATTGAAGAAAGGCTAGTAGCTCTGTAAGGGCTTAGTAGTATATAGTTTCATAAACTCTGCGTGAGGATAAGATTGTGGAGTTGGCTTAAGAGTCATAATGAAAGTCTTAAGTTGTTTCCTATTCACTGACTAGGTGATCAACCTGAGCCACATTGGTTCCAGGGGTCTTACTGGGTTTTGGTAATCTGCTGACACCATTCACAATCTATTGTAATTAGACAAAAAACAGCTGAACACCAAAGGCATCTGGGCACATTGGAATAGTGTTAGTATTTCCTCAATTAAGTTTGCAGAAGACTCTGGCTCTGAGATGCATGGGAGGAGAGAGGGCTTAATGAAAGGCTCTGGCTCATGAATGACTGAGGACAACAATACTTATTTCTATGGCCACCTGAAACAAAACAGCTCCTTCCGATTGCAACAGGAAGCAAGCATCTCTGATGAATAGCAAAGAACATTGAAGCAGGGAGCTATAGTTCTTCAAGGTCAAGAGCAATCCTAGAAAAATTATCCCATGTCGAGTTTGCATGTAACATGCTGACTCTAAACTGAAAACAAACCACACTCCTCTCAAGTGAGGAAATGAATGGCCTCATGCTGTAGGGACCTTGTTTAGGTGAGCCTTGGTGGGCCCTACTGATAAGGACATGCTGTAAATGGGGAACAAATTCAAAAGTTTGCTGAGCAAGGGCCTGCTCCAAGCAGTTTTTATGACAATGGAACTGGCTCTCTGTTCATGTGCTTTGGACTGAAAAATACAGACAGTGGGGTCCCCAATATTGCAGGTGGTCATAGTGGTACTTGTGTCTTGCTCTGACTGTGTACGTGGTATCTCTCTGAGAAACTACTGGGACTGAGCCACCACACTGCTTTGGAAATGAGAAAATAAATGAGTGCAAACCAATGTGGCCCAGGACAAATAACATCAGCCTAGGCAGTGAGCAAATAGCATGTTCTTTTCTGAAAGCACATCTTGCAGAGACAAGACAATTGTCAAAATCTTGAAAATGTTTTTCAGAAAAAGATTCGTCTGAGATGTGTCTAAGGACTCAGATGATTCTTAGCAAGACTGATCAAGAAATCAGTGCAAGAATGTAACATCAATTAGTTTTTATTTTCAAAATACTACAAGAGGGAAGCTAAAGATGTGAAGGAGAAAAGGCTACAACAAGAGAGCAGGAAGTGCTGCTGTGTATCTTTCTTAGATGAGGCCAGAAATAGAATTAGTGAGCCCAATAAGAGCAAAGCAAATAAACATTTTGTTTGTTCCCAACCTTCTTTCCTGGGTAGAGCTGCAGTATAATCTGGAAGCACTAAAGCACCTCTAGAAAGAAATGTAATGTTGTTGCACAAACATCTTAATACCAGAAGACGGACAAAAACTCACTGTACCTGTCTACAGCAACTACAACACTTTGTGAACTTGTTTCTCCAATGGATTCTTGAATACTTGCTATCTGCTTCCAATCCATATTTCCGCCAACTGACAGATGAATTTAAAAAAAAAGAAGATTGTGGGAAATAAAGAAAAAAGTTATTTCAGAAATATTAAAATTAAATTTGTAATGCTAGTGTTACAACAGGAAAATCCATATAATGAACAGATTCCTTTCCTTCTTACTGCTAATTTGCCTCTCTGCTAATTTAGAAGAAATCATTCTCCCTGATAACTTTTTCTGAGAACTGGAGTGTGGAATGGAATAAGTGATTTCTAATAAACAACAATTACCAGCTAAGGTCGTTTATGAACTGCAGTATGAAAGCATTCTTGCAACACCAGTTTTCTCTCGTTTTTTAAACATGATAAAGAGTGGATAAAGAAATAAGACCAAATGAAAAAGACTGTGCAGAGCCTCAACTAAGGAGACTGTTCTCAGCCTTAGTTCAAAGGATGCTTCTGCTACCGGTCAAACAAGTTTAGAAATACAGTTTAGCTCTCTGTCATTTAGCTCTCTGTCAAAGAGCAGAAAGCTTGATGCTGACCGACAGCCAGGCCTAATAAACACCTTAGCCTGGTTCCCACTCATGGAATAAAACATTATTTACAATGTTAATTATAGCGCTTTAAAACAAAGCAAACGAGCACCTGGCAATCACAATCAACCCAGAAATCTGTCCCCACAGGGAAAGGATTAAAACCACTTCCAAAAAACCCATTGGGGAAAGAGAATCTTTTTTCTTCCCATGCTTTGCCCACCCCCTCTCCCCATTGGGTTTGATATGGGAGACCTGTCAGAGGGTAGAAGTGTTGGCAGGCATGGCGGGAGCTGCTGGGGATGCCAAGCGCTCCTGCATGCACACACAGATACACACTTGTGCACTCCCCAGTGAGCAAGCAGTGCTGCCACCGCGGCAGACAGGTGAGAGGGTGGGATGGACTCAGGGCTGCCACTTCCTTGCTTCTCCCAGTTCCTGCAGCTTCCCCCCTTCTCCCTTTTAAAGATCAAGGAAGGAGGCTGGGAGGGAAACAGGCAGAACTGTGCAGGACCACTTGTGAAGGGCAAGAATCCTTCCTGCCTCTTTCCTTGATCTTTAGGCATGAGTGTGCATGAGGGGAAGCGTGGGTGGGAAAGGAAACATTGTTATAAGGTGTGAAGTGGGTGAATTGTTACAATGAAACCGTTTGCTTAGAGGGGAAACCTGGCATTTTAACTGACAAAGTGCTGTCCTGCAGGGTGAAATACCACCCATTTCATGACGCATCTGTCCCAATACTGCTGTAGCGTTACCACAGCAATAAGGAAGAAGCGTTTTAAAAGCAAAAATGGGAAAAAAACCCCTTGAAAAAACAGGTGTTTATTTATTCCATTTTTTAGCTAAATAATCCTCAAACTACCCCTGAAACTGACTGGGAATGGGGATGAAGAGGATCCAAACTGTTTTTAAACCACTTTAAAGTAGCAATGGGAACTCAACCCTTCATAAGTATCTCTTTGGTCCTTGTTTACAGACACAGGGACTTGCCATTCTATGGCTATTCTTTCTTAGCCTTCACTTTCTCAATGATTAATTACCTACTACATCTGTTATAGTTGCTACCAGAACATTTTAGGAACTATAAGAGAAAGATAATGCAGAGGTTGGTTTATCACTACAACGTATGTTTAAAAGACTAGACAGACAAGCCTTAACATTCCCCCCTCACATACAGGTTTATTCCAAACCAGAGTGTAGATTTGAACAGTTCCCTAAAGTCTCTTAAATGAATAATTCCTAAGTAAGTGTACAGAATAAAGGAATGAGTGACTATTAAGAATCATGTACAAAAATCATTGTTTTTTTTTTCAGTTAAGAAATGTCAACAAGCAGACCCCCCCCCCCCCGCTCAATCTTTTAAGCGACTCTGCCAGCCAGTAGTTAGTATTTAACTTGCCTAGTCCCAGACTTGCAAATTCATCTGGTGCCTGGTCCTTGGTTCCTGTAAAAGAACCTTCTCGGCCTCTCACAGTCCCAGAGATGTAACGTGGTTTTACACCAGTACCTATTAACTGTGCCAGTTCAAGTTGACTGATGCATTTCAAAATCTTGAATTGAAAAAAAAAAAAATTAAAAAAACCAGAACGAATGAAGATAACTTTAATTATTCTCCTAAATGAGTTTGTGTAAAAATATTGTTTTTAAACACATAAGCAAAAAATTATTTAGGCATTTTGCACTGACGTTATATAATACATGCTTTCTTTAAAAAAAATTAACAATGCAATTTTACTTTGCCATGGATTTTTTTTTTGCTATAATGAGGAAATAGGCAATGCTTAAAGAAAATTCATTTGCATATTATTCATACACAAATACAGCAAAATATAGCAAAAAATAATCTACCTCATGCCAAGAGTTTCCTAAGTAATTTCCATCCGTATGGGCCACTGTAATTAGTGTTTTTATTGTGTCAATGTTCTTCTGCTTCATTTCAGTAATACCAGAACTCACTGTAAGCAAAGTAAATCTTGCTAATGCTTGGACGTAAGCATCCCTTTCAAGCTACAAGGAGGAGGAGGAATAAATTGTTTTAATGCATGACATTAGATTCACAGAGAAGTCAAATAGAAAATGAAGGTATCCTAACTACTTCAGCTTTTTAAAGACTATATTAAAACATGTGCCATTCAGTTCATTCACAAAAAACCCATTCCTCGATACAGCCTTTCTACACTTCACATTCAAAATGTAGAGAACCTCCTTCTATAAAGGGAATTTTTAAAATGCAGATTCACTACGTCTTAAACTCTACCTCTCATTAAATGATTCTCTGAGCTGATATTGCGTGTTTTGTTGCCTTCTGCTAAAAGTCTGAGGTCAGAGGTGAACACTGCAGCATGCTGGGACCTTCTTCCTCCTCCATACATTTTCGCACTTGTCTTTGTGCAGAGAGGAAGCAGCTTGGTGTGGCTGTTATTAATAGCCTCTTAGTGTGGATTTGTGTCTTTTAGGGTGCACTCCCAAACAGATTATAATGAGCTTTGGGACCATTCTGAGTGCCTACCATTCCTAAAGTTTTAAAAGAATCTGAAGTTTCTGAGGATTAAAGGTCCTGAAAAGTGGATTATCTGTATTCAGATCAAAAGAGGTCTTGCTGCTGGATTTAGAAATACTCCACTTTATTTAGCAAAATGGAAATGCAAGCTTTTTTTGGAGGAGGGAACCCTGCTTTAGGGGATTTCTCCTCAGTTTCCCCTTATCCAATGAGAAGGCATGATTTCCTCTGCTGTAGCCCCCTCTTCCATGGGCTCTCCGGCATTACATGCTAAGGAGATTGTGCTGGCTGAAAGGGAGGTGGAGGGAAGGAGGTGAAGAATGAACAGGGCCTGCAGTAGCTAACATGTAGGTCAGACCATGTAGCGGGGAGTGAGTGTCTGATTTTACTAAGAGGGACTCTCTGGCAGCGAAAGTGAAAGACTTTGGCAGCTTCTGTCCTGGGGTTGCAAAGTGTGTCAGCTCTTGTGTTAAAGCCTACCTGCTTGCCTGCCTGCTCCCTCCTTACAGATTGCCTCTGCCATCCACACCTTTTGCCTCCTTGCCTGTCATTTTGCACTGATCTTTCCCCTCCTTCCTTCATTCCCAATCACCCCTGCCATCCATGCCTTTTACCTCCCTGCCAGCCATTTCACACTGATCTGCCCCGTTCTTCCTTCCTTCCTTCCTTCCTTCCTTCCTTCCAGATCACCTACCCCATCCACACCTTTTGCCTCCCAGCCTGCCATTTCACTCTGATCTACTGTAATGATCCAGCACAAAGCTCCATTAAAAGAAAAAAGAAAAAGTGATATTTAATATTCTACTGCCTTATTAACAGGAGAAAGAAGTTGTGCTATGGTGGATAGAAGATGGAGGGGATAAGCGGTGAACAAAAGCTGCTGCCAAAGACTCCATGATCTTTTGCAAGGGCACGTTTATATAGAGGGTGGGGTTTGAATTACCTGCCCCAATAAAGTCCCGGCATGGTTCTCGGCATGACATTTGTGTTTTCGTATTGCCCCCATAGGAAATCCTCTCTGAGGGAGCTGTCCTGTGCCCCTTTTAATGCAGGTTCTTTTCCTCTACTGACTTGCACTGGGAGCCCTTCTCCATTCAAGTCAATTTAATTTTGAAAAGGGCTGGTCAACTACAATAAAAATCAGTGGAGCTCCTGGCCAGATTTGCACTGAAGCCTATTGGTCTCATAAAGTGGATTCTCATTAAGTGGCATTTTCCAGGAATGGCACTTGAGCATTATAGGAGGATATACTATACTACTTTCCTTTAAAGAACAAGGGGTGCCAAATGATAATAGGGATTTGATTTGCTCGCTAATCACCACTGCAAAAGCGGAGATTGTTCTCCATTGGAAATCTGCGGATCAATTAAACATAGACAAATGGATCAGTCGTACATGGTCGTTATTGATTAATGAACTCATCACAGTGCAACAGTATAAGATGCAACTCCTGGAACAAGAAGCTCAATTTATCAGGAAATGGGCACCTTTTATCATTCAGGCACAAATCGACCCCAGACTTCAACCATCTTCCTCTTTCTCTGTATCATTTTTGAAAAAAAAATATTGATGCTTTTTCCAGATTTCCAGTCTAGACTGTACTGGATAAATCTTGATTGAACTGTATGAACTACGCGATCCTCAGAAGTGTATATTTGGTTTATGTTATGGGTTTTTGATGTTCATTGTTATATAAAAAATACACAAAATGTAATTAAAAAAAAATTATTCTGAATTGCTTTTTGCCTTTGATATAGCTCAGCAGATTCTCCTCTCTGGATCCACTCACAACTTCTGGGTTATGAATAGACAAGAAAGCTGGGATCTTAATGATATAAGCAGCAGCATTAACAGTCAGAATTCATACTGAATTCTAAAACTAATTGGAAAAAATGCACTGAAGCTTTGAAGGCATCATGAAATTTCCTCCCCTTGAAAAGATATACCTTTAACATAAGGCGTTTGATATGGGGCAAGCTGTTGATAAAAGAATGTCTCCTGTCCTGTCAGCTTTGAAGCTAACAAGATTTAATTTATCATTTTTATTATGCTTGTGTGTAAAGAGCCCTAGGAACTCACTTTATGAAGTGTAATTCCAGAATCAAGTAATTTGTTTAATACAAAATTGAATTTATTTGTATAATAAACAGAACTGTTTTCAGAATTACAGTACTTTAACTAACATACAAGCATAATTGCGACTGATTGTTTTTATACTATCTCCAAAAGAGATAATATAGTTAAGGACATGAATTTATGCCTTTATTACAAACTGAAAAGAATCTTCTTAAAATCTAAAGTACTTCCAGTTCTTAATGTTTAAAGAAGATTATAATAATATTGGTAGATCAAACCAACAGGGCATAATCCTGTAAAACAGCACCTCCTCTAATTCAACAGACACAAAACAAAAAGCAAGTTATCATTAAAACCGTAAAATAAACCAGAGCCAACCAATGCAACATAAACAAAAGTATTGTGTATTGGCAAAAGCCATGGAACTCTCAGTTACCTGAATGCTGAAAATACACGCTATCCTGATGGCACATCGTATCCCTTCTAGGCAAAGTGAAGCAACTTCGGTGTCATCACAGTCTTGTAAACCCACACTGAAAGCAGCTAAGAAGGGAGTCCATGCCAACTAAATGACAAAATAAAATAGCAGCACTCACATTAATATTCAGTGTGGGTAAATGAGCAGCTTCAAAATGAAAATATGGGCAAAAAGGCCAAACTTTATCTCATTCATTAAATTTCTATTGCACTTTCTTTAAAGTAGCTTAAAGTAACTTATATGTTTCTGTGCCACCACCTGTCCCTGTGCCCCAGTCATACTCTATTTACACTCACTCTTTGACTAGATTTAGCTGAGGGACTGAATTTGGCTCAGAGCACTAAGAAAACTCCTTCTAGTCCTTTAAATCCGCAAAACTCAAACATTATTTATTCTATTTAGTTACTTATTTATCTACATTTTTATCTCGCTCTATACCTGGAGGTCTCCGGGTGGGTAACAACATCTAAAATCAAACATCATTAAAACAATAACGTTATGTATCAAAACAATAGCATCTGCAAGTGGGAAGAGAAAAGTATATCCCCATTTAACCAAAGGCCAGGGCAAAGAAGTGTGTCTTCGCTGCCTTCCTAAATATGTACAATGAAGGTGATAGATGCACCTCAAGGGGGAGACTATTCCATAGCCTAGGGGCCATCACTGAGAATGCCCTCTCCTGGGTGCCCACCCCTTTTGCTGCTGAGGGTGATGGGGCAACCAGGAGGGCCTCCCCTCCAGATCTTAGGGCATGGGCAGGTCGATATGGGAGCAGACGTTCCAAGTCATTTAAGACCTTATAAGTTAAAGTTAACACCTTGAATTGGGCTCGGAAGTGAACTGGCAGCCAGTGCTGCTCTTTTAAGACTGGCATGATGTGCATCTGGCAATCTAGCTGCTGCATTTTGCACTAGGGGCAGCTTCCGACCTGCCTTCATGGCAGCCCCATGTAGACCACATTACAGTAGTCTAGTCTGGAGATTACCAGAGCATGAATAACTGTGGCCAAGTCGTCTCTGTAAGGCTAGCCACATATCTGAAGTTAGTAATGGTAAAAGCTGTTGCACACTGACAAGTTTAGAAAACAAAAAATGGTTTTTATAAGGTTTAAAGTGCAAGTTATTTATACATATATGTAGCAATATAGTAAGAGAAAATATTTAATAAAACTTACTTTGAACATGGGTCGCACATGTTCCAAATGTGTTGCACTTGTGAAAGGTGCCTGAACATGGCTTACTGCTTCCATTAGTGCTTTAGCTGTTTTAGCCATCTGCTCCATTTCTAAATTATAAAGAAGTCTCCGCTGCTTTTCACTCGCTACACCTGCAAGAAAGTTTTAATTATTTTTATTGATTAATGGATTTCAGTTCAACAAAACAACCATACAACACCAATCATAACTAGAACTGAATTTCTGTTTTAAAAAATGACTTTATCTTAAAGTTCTATTGAAACAAAGACAAGGTCTGAACAAATATACTATATGCTTAATGGTGGTCCCTGGCCTACTGGAGGAGAATCCTGCCTCTGACACCTTGAAAAAGACAGCAAAAATCAAAAGGTGAGGGAATCGGCTGGTGTAAGGGAGAGGGCAACACAGAGTCCAGGTTTGGGAGGGGCATAGCTACACGTGAAACTGCTTGGAAAATTACTCACTTCTATCCCCAGCTTACATAGGGTGGCACCTTGGTACAACTGTAACTATTCATATTAAAGGATCAATCTGCTCGCACAGCAGACATCTTTTGGCGGGATAGACTTCTGTCCATGAGTTGCAATTCCTTTGTGGCCTGCAAACTTCTCTGAAGTACTGAAGACCCTCTTAGGGGTGTGCAGGAAGCAGAAAGGAAAATACCATAATATCCACATAAAGCTGGATATGCTCATCATCTTCTATTATACATTAGAATTTAGCTTCTTAAACTGATCCACTACGTTTCTATTATTTCAGTATCTTTTAAGACTGTACCGTAATGAAATTCTTGGTCACATCGTACTACAAGCAGTTGAAGATGATGTATCAGAATCTTTCTATGTTTCTCAGTTGCCTAATTATTAATTTGTTATAAATTTATGTACAACTGATAATGCTGCTTGCAAATTGTTTTTTGCAAAAGTTTTGTGCTCTATGAACTGAACAATTCATATTAAATTTTCTCATGAACTGCAAGTCAAAGAAATAACTTACTATTTAATACTTTGCCTGTGTTCTTTACCCAGAAACAATTATGTGCTGTTTATATTCTTGAAACAACTAGGTTGTTGAAACAACAACTCAGTCCCTTTCAAACTGTTCAGTAAAAGCAGGGCTCTATGTCTAACAGCCATCCATTAACAAAACTAATACGGAATCAGTAAAGGTGAAACTACAACAAAGCACTTGAGTACAACAAGCTTTAAGCTAGCCAAACTGGATCAGAAGCCTTTGAACCAGTCTGGTTACTTTTTTGTCACGTGCTAGCAGCATCTAGTGCTAGCGCAAATACTTGCCAGGGCTTTTCCACTCATCTCCATACTGGCTTTGCAGGACTCTGTTAAAACACAGAACTCTGCTTTCATGAGCATCTGACAGTCACTCCCTGGACATGCCTATTATTTTACATTATCAGTAACAAAAACGTTTGCTCTTAAGTGTTTAACAGACCAATAATTAATTAAAAAGTTTCTAATTAAGTAAGGACAGGACAAGCCATAATTTTTCAAATAGGGTAGTATACAACTTACACGCCTACTGTATATTCTGGCCTATAAGACTACTTTTTAACCCAAGAAAATCTTCTCAAAAGTCGGGGGTCATCTTATACGCCGGGTGTTTTCTTATACAGCAAGTATAGCCCAAACGCTATATTTTAACTGGAAAAGTTGGGGGTCGTCTTACACACCCAGTTGTCTTATATGCCGGAATATACGGTGATTGTTGCATATGAAGAAAATTATATTCTAGCAAGACCCGAAAGATCACAAGTTCCCCATCCTTGTTCTAAAGACATTTCCTCACAAACACAAAAAAGAAATAAATTGACCTAAAAGGATGACGGCCCCAAAATAAAATATAACACATTACCTCTTTAGAAGTGCTACTCTTGCACAGACTAAGCTGAAAACCTGATGGTTAAGGGAAGGAAAAACTATGGCTCTGTCCTGGGAATAGTTATTGCGGACTATACGTTCATGTGAATGTAAATAAGAAAAGGTGATACACTATAACAACTCAAGGCAGTACCAATAAAGAGAACTATCAGTCTATGCAAACAGGTATACTGGGGCCACTTACTTTGTTTAGTTGTTTTTGTAGGTATTGTTAACTCTTTTGTTTCTTTCATAGAAATCTTTTTCCCTGCTATTTCATTATATATGGCAGACAGATATTCTTCTGGGAGATCCTTACTATCATTTATACCTCTGTTCATCTTAATATACTGCTCTTTTGTCATTTTATTCTTCACCTAGGAATTAGGAAAAGCTGTTTAGTATTATGATAGAAGCAACACTAATAGACATTATCTAGAATATTGAAACGCTACAAAATGTAATATACGGGATTTAAAAACAACTCTGGCCCAAGGGAGACTCCTATCTAGTTCACACCCTCCAGTATTCCTTCTTATTTTGGCTTCTTACATCCATGAAACTATAGAAATCTAAATGGCAATTATAGTTACCCTGTCTATATGTGTGTACATCTTCACAACGTTATAAACAACAAGACATCTAAGAACAAGCAATTCAGAAAATATTACATAAATATGTACTGATGTTTCCCTATTAAGATAATCTGGCATTTTTTATTCAAGAGGACTCCTATCAAAAGGGTTTCCAAGATGACTTGTAATGTTTACACAGCAGGACACAAATACAAGCATAGAAAGCAGACTTTGTTGGAAGGCAAGGATACAAATTTGCTTAATAAACAAACAAGCAAGCAAATAACAACACAAATCCAATTAGCAGTACAGAAGTGTACAAATATGAACCTGTAGTTTTGTGAACTTCCTGCAAGGCCTCAAAGTGTCAATGCAGAGTCCAGGTTTAGGAGTAAGATGGCTAGGCGCTTGGAAAATTACTCAGTTCTGTATCTGGCTCTCACAGGTTGATTCCTTGAGTTAAAGGACAGTCTACTTACTCAGCAAACATATTTTTGTGGAATAGGCTTCTGTCCATGAACTCCTGCCCCTTTATGACCTGCAAATGATCTCTGAAGCAACAAAGACCCTCTTAGGGGAATGAAGCTTTTGAAGCCTCTCAGGAACTACTGTAGTCTTTTAAAATAACTTGTAGTCCTCTTGTAAGGGGCCTTGGAGTCTTCCTGAAGGCTTGGTAGTCCATAAAGGAAACACACTGCCCACAGCCATACCAAGAGTACACAGCTGTCTACAGAAGTGGTGCAGTCTCAAGGGAAGAGGCAGGAGCCCTTGGATACAATACAGGAGATGGCAGGATGAAATCTGGGAATGTTCTGGGTGTGTTGGGGCTATGTGAGTCTCCTGCATCATCTGAGAACTAAACTCCAAATTTTTGTGGGGCTTGGCTTGATAGTAAACCCCTAAATCTTATTTTACACATCCCTAATTAGTAGACAGGAATTTATATTGACTAAAGCCCTAAAAAAATAGAAATTATCTATCCCAAAATTATCAACAGTGAGATGAAATGAACCTTTTTTTGTGGGAGATGTTAGTGCGCACTATTCCAAATTTTAAATACAGAATAAACAGTCAAGGTTTAGTCTTGATGCATCTTTGCAGCCAAGGGGCTCCCAAAAGTCTTCTGTGTTACCACAGTTTGAAAGAATAAATTCTTCAAAGCTCAGCCTTCCTTATGGTCCAACCATCATCATCACTACTGAAAAAACCAATGCTTTGACAATATGGACATTTGTCAGCAAGGTGATATCTCTGCTATTTAAAATGCTGTTGAGTTTTGTCAAGGCTTTCATCCCAAGGAGCAAGTGTTTTTTTTAATTTCATGGCTGCAGTCACTGTCTGCAGCAACCGTTGACTCCAAGAAAATAGAATATGACACTGCCTCCATTTCTTCTCCCTATATTTGCTAGGAAGCGATAGGACCTGATGCCATGATCCTAGGTTTCTTTAAAAAAAATGTTGAGCTTTGAGATAGTTTTTGCATTCTCTTCATCTGATCAAGTGGCTTAAGTCTTCTTCACTTTCTGCCATCAGAGAGGTATTTGCATATCTGAAGTTGTTGATATTTCTCCCAGCAATCTTAATTCTGGGTTTTCTATTCATCCACCCCGGCATTTTGCACAATGAACTCTGCATATGAACAGACTGAAAATATGTCACACTCCTTTCCCACTCTTGAACCAATCAGTTGTTCCATGGTGATTCTAACTGTTGGTATTTGACCTGCATACAAGTTCCTGAAGAGACATGAGATCCTTGTGTAATTCCACTTCTTTAACAGTGTGCCACGAGTTGTTGTGATTCACACAAGGATTTAGTTTAGCTGATGAAGCAGACGTAGATGTTTTTCTTGAACTCTCTTGTTTTCTTCAAACTCCAGGGAAAGTTGGCAATTTGATCTCCAGTTCTCCTGCTTCTTTAAAACTAGCTTGTACTTCTGGTAATTTTGGTATTTCTGAAGCCTAGCTTGCAGAATCTTGAGCATAACCTTGCCTGATGTATTAAATGAACACAACTGTTCAGTAATTTGAACATTCTTTGGGATTGCTCTTCTTTGGGTCTGGAACACAGACTGACATTTTTCAGTCCAGTGGCCACTGCTGAGTTTTTAAAATTTGTTGACACACTGAATGTAGCTGCATCTTTTACGATTTTAAATGGTTCAGCTGGAATTCTATCACCTCCACTAGCCTTGACGTTACCAATGCTTCCTAAGGTCCATTTGACTTCACTCTCTAAGATGTCTGGCTCTAGATTAATGCCTAATGGAATTCTTAAGTAACTGGCCAGGCAAAAATTTCATGCTATTCTATTTTGTCTGTCTTCATTATCAGACACTGTAATGCTGCAAGCATATTTGTGATTATAGGTATGTTCCCCAAATTCCTTTTTACATAGTGACAAAAGGTAAATAAAAAACCCCTAGAAATTCTGTAATTCTAGAGGGAATATACACTTGTTTTTGAAAATTAGTATTAGGACACTGAGGAGGAAAATGGGGTAAAATATTAACAAGAATGCCATCAAGCTGTTGACAAGGATGCATTCAAACTGTCACTGGTGCTTACGCTCAGCCCCAAGCTGATCTGGTTTAGCTGGTTTGGATACAAACTAGTTTAGGGACACAGGGAAAGGCCTGGCAGAGGAAGGAAGGCACCAGAGGGGCTCTCCATGTGTTACTACCCATCAGCTGATTTCTGCAATACTACAGGTGATGAACCAGATCAGATCACTGCAGAGATTTTCGTGAATGTAAAAACTTAACTGCTGTCCATCAGCTGGTTTGGTTTGGTTTAGCAAGCGGTTCAACCAACTGAGCAAGAAACTCAACCCACCCCAATTTGGATCGTTTCCTTAATGAAGCTGAACTAAAAGTTTACCAGATCAGAGCAAACTATACCCCAGGAAATGGTCTGTGTAAGCCTCTAGTGGAGCCTGTCATAATATAAACCAAATGATATAAATTCTGTACCCCAAGTCATTTAATTATGAAGGCTTCAGCTTTTCAGGTTATAATATCTATTACTGAGAACAAAATAATGTACCTGTGGGCTATGGAGATCTGTGGTCAACATAATAATTGAATAAGCCAAGACATATGCTGTGTCTGCACTGGCAAAGAGAGTTTGCCTGAAACAAAGAAAGCAATAAATTATTGATTTTCCCCACTATCTCAATTCACAGATCAGAAAAAGGCAAGAGAAAACTGCTCACCCTTGGTTGCACTCTAAGTATCTAGCAGCAAATTTCTCCATTAGTCTATCAATTTTCTGAGCCTCTCCTGGAAGACGGAAACCTTCCAAAAACATGCGCAGAGCTGACACAAAATCCTTTGCTGAAAAGTCGTGCTGATCCACATACGCATACATAACTTCCTTATTAAATTTATCATTGTCCCCTAGGAACTCTCCAACTTGAGTCTAAATTTAAAAGAGTGAATTCTGAAATCAGTTGAATCTTCATACATGGACAAGGAAAAGGATAAAATTATACATTGTACATTGTTCAGTATTTATTTTTAAGAATTCAGAATATGTTACTGCACTGATTGCTGGTAAATACAACATCTGAACACTATGAAGAATAGGAAAATGTATTAGATTTAATAAAATACTTGATAGGGCAAGAGAAACCACTCATTGTAGGAAATCAAAGCAAAGGATATTATTATAAACAGAATAATCCAGATGTCTATACTTTTCCAACTTTCTACTGCGTGTTCTCTTCCCCAATCCATGAACCCTCAACTGGGAAAATTAGGGTATATCACTTTATAGACTCTATCCTGTTCAAGCTCTGAAATTTAATAGATTGTCCAGTCCACATGACCACTTACCCACTCATCTTCTGTAACCAGACAGTCTTTTTAATGTAAATGTTTTATTCCACTGCTCTATATTCTGTATAATTACTGTGTACAAATTCTGGTCCTAAATTTAATTATTTTTCTCTTGGAGGTAAAAGAATAAGTTCTGAAGGGTCCTTATGCTGTCATTTTTGTATCACTTTAAGCCCCACTCAGTCTTCTGTTTTGCCTCCTAAAATCTCAACAAATATTCTTTGCTCATATTAAATATTTTCTTTCTACTCTCAATGAACACACATATGAAATCTCAGAACATTTCATTTTCTGCTTAATCAGTTATGGCTGTCTCTCTACAACCTCTTCTCCAGCAACTTGGATTCTGTTCTTCAGGTAACTTTTTAATCCCTGTCAGTATTCCCTAATTATGACCTTTCCTTGTCTGCACTTCTTAAATACCCATCTGAGAAAATCCAGACTTCTAGGAACTACACATAAGCTTCCCTAGTCTAAAGGGTATAAATTATGATCCACATTGACCACTGATTATTTACGTTGAATAAGCCTAATATTAGGTTATATTTACCGCCATCATCTGACTTCAAGAACCTCTCCTCCTGACCCTCCTAGACTACTGCTGTCTGGATGTACTTCTTTCCTGCCCTATGCCTCCTCTTCCCCAAGCCGTTTGGCTTGTCTGCCTTTGTCTCTTCCAAGGGTTTCCGCACTTGCCTCCAACAATGTGCTCCAGCCAGGCCCCTCCCTTTAGCAAGAGTCACCACTGTGCTTCTTCAGCCCACAAGAGCTTTTCCTGAACACGTTTCCTGTGTGCTTCTCATCTTACTCCCACAGCCCCCACAAAGCTCCTTTCCAAGGGGTCTTTCACGACCATAAAAGTGATAAATGAGATCCTATAATCAAAGTAGGTACTAAAAAAATTGGTGACCAGATAAGTGAAAATCCAGAAATTAAGCACTGGGATAACAAGAAATGTGCATATATAGAGAACATCAATAACTGGCTTACCGAATCTAATCTTTCTTCTTGATGCAAGAACTGTGCAATGTCTTCGGGAGTAGTACCAAGCATACCTTGTTCTTGCAGGTACTGAATCCCTCTCTTTGGTTTCTTATTAAACCTGCATGTTAGACCTAATATTATTATGCACTGAAAATCAAATGTACAAGACACACAACTACATGCAGAGAATGATCATTTGGTAACAGTATTAAATAAATAGAGGCATAGTGAGACCTCCCTTGCATCCAATCCATAAGCTGAGCAATTAACGTAACAGTTGCGGGGTAACTGAAGTTTTACTATATTTTAGTGTGAAAACATTTAAAGACATCTGTGGGAGGAGGACTGAATACATATGCAAGGATATGCTGTTTCTCATTATTTCTTCCTCTTAATTTAGAATGAAATTACAATACTGAAGCATTGGTAAAGCTATCAAAGTCTTCAGCTTAGAAAGCCAAATCCCTGCCGAAGTCGAAGGTACATCACAAACTTCCTCATTCTGCTGCTCCTCTGTTGCCTTTTTCCCACGGCAGTTTTTGCAGGACTGGGGCTCAGCAGTTAGCAGGCCCTGCTAACCTGCCTAAACCACTTTCCAGGGCCCTTTCTGCACTTGGCCTTATTCTGGAATATATCTTGGGATAGCACTCTACTGGCCACAAGCTAATGCAGACTATGGCAGGCCTCTCTTGGGGCCTTCCATAGTCTGCACTAGCATGCAGATAGCAGGTCCCTATTCTGAGATACAGTGCCTGACAAAAGTTCTGTCGCTTATCCATGTTGTTGAAACCAAAGCCTATAACCTGACTTAAAATTCATCCATTGGTTTTAAAAATGACTCATATGAAAGCTGAAACCCTCCCAAATGAGGTTTTTAAAAAGAAAATAAATTTGCTTCGCTGCTGAAATATTGATCATTTAATGAACACAGAAAGGTCAGATTTTGGCTAGACAAAAGTTTTGTCACCCACAAAAAGTAATGTGAAAATCAAACAGATAATTCACTTCAAATACAAAGATATGTTTCATAACATTGGTGAATGAAGTTGTGGTGCTATTAGAGCCATATTTAATATTTTGTGTGACTTCCATGAGCCTGAAGGACTGCATTCATGCGTTTCGGCAATGATTCATGCAATTTATTGATGAAGTCATCAGGAATAGTAAAGAATGCAGTTTTACATGCCTCCCAGAGTTCATCAAGATTCTTTGGTTTTGTGTTCCAAGCTTCCTCTTTCATCCTATCCTAAACATGCTCAATGATGTTCATATCTGGTGACTGGGCTGGCCAGTCCTGGAGCACCTTGATCTTCTTTGCCTTGAGAAACTTTGATGTAGAGATGGATGTATGAGATGGAGCGCCATCCTGCTGCAAAATTTGACCCCTTTTATGATTGGGAATGTGAGAGGTAGCTAATACGTCTTGATATTTTAGGCTATTGATATTGCCTTCCACCTTGCAAATGTTTCGCACACCCCTATACTGAATGTAACCCCAGACCATGATCTTTCCACCACCAAACTTAACTGTTTTCTGGGTATATCTTGGATCCATACGGGCTCCAGTAGGTCTCCTGCAGTATTTGCGGCAGCTGTGGTGTAATTCAACTGAAGATTCATCTGAGAAATCCACCTTCTGCCACTTTTCCAGCGTCCATCCGTTTAGTAGGCTGTGGGCCTTGGCAAATACCACACGGTTTTTTAATTGCCTTTTGTTTAGTGCTGGCTTCTGGGCACTGATTCGACCATGGAGGCCACTTCGAGACAGAATCCTACAAACTGTTCTAATTGACACAGGGACTTGAGGTGACCAGGCCTGTTGGAGCTCTGCTGCAGTGGAAGAAGGGCTGGCTTTTGATTTTCGAACCAACAAACGTTCCTCCTGAGCAGTCGTCTTGCGGGGTCTGCCAGACCTGGGCTTGTCAAAAACATCTCCAGTCTCTTCAAATCTTTTTGTAATTCTTTGTACTTGACGCTGAGACACATTAAAGGTGCCAGCCACCTCTGCAGAGGATCTGGTCTTCAGTCTCCTGATAATCAAGGCTTTGGTCGCAGGGTGGATTTTTGGCATGTTGTCAGAGGTCAAGTTGCAGTTCAAGTGAAGGTCTGGAGTGCTGGAGTTCTTTTTATACACACCCACTAATTATCTGATCAATTAGTGAGCACAGGTGAGGCTGTAAACTAGGATTAGATGCATTATATGACAAGGCGACAAAACTTTTGTCTAGCCAAAATCTGACCTTTATGTGTTCATTAAATGATCAATATTTCAGCAGTGAAGCAAATTTATTTTCTTTTTAAAAACCTCATTTGGGAGGGTTTCAGCTTTCATATGAGTCATTTTTAAAACCAATGGATGAATTTTAAGTCAGGTTATAGGCTTTGGTTTCAACAACATGGATAAGCGACAGAACTTTTGTCAGGCACTGTATCTCAGAATAGGGACCTGCTATCTGCATGCTAGTGCAGACTATGGAAGGCCCCAAGAGAGGCCTGCCATAGTCTGCATTAGCTTGTGGCCAGTAGAGTGCTATCCCAAGATATATTCCAGAATAAGGCCAAGTGCAGAAAGGTCTATAGTCTATAGAGATGCTTCCTGTGACTCACATTCTACGGGGAAGCAGCTCTTGTGTAATTGTGCATAATTTATTTTTCTCTCTAATAAATTTGTTATCATTACTACATAGATATATTCTGTACAGATGATAAAGTGATCTGTACATTTCCCCCCTTTGTAAAGGGGTATAATACAAGCAGCAATAGCAACTTCTCTAGTTTCCAAAATACAGTTGCTCTAATCCACAAATTCAAGTTTAGTTTCACCTGAGATTCTTAAAAAAATAAAATTATCAGAAGCAAAGGTGCAACTATATTGTATTTTATTTCCCTAGCAATGAATGTCAACCTCTCCACAACCTGCTGCAATGAATGTCAACCTCTCCATAGCTGAAAAAATCAAGAAATTTTTGCTGTCTCTGAACCAAGGTAGTTCCTTCTATCATATCTGACTGTATGTTCACTTAACACAATATACTCATTTCTCTATGGCAGCAGTAGTCAGTGTCATCAAAATTTGTCTGAATGTTAAAATGCAAGTCCACTGCATCCACACCATGGACGAAAAAATACTCCTTGACTGATCTTATGCTGTTCCATATTTGCCCATCAACCAGCCCCATTGTCCAAAGATGACCAAAATAAAAGATTCCCTTGCCACAGGAAAGTGGTTAAAAACATCAAAACTTATGTATGCCTACAAAACAATTATGTAGGCGAAAATGTGGCAATCCTACTAGTAGTAGGTATTACTCCCTGTGATTCTCACAGTGTTATATAAATGAAACTCCCTGAATTTCAGCGAGGTTTGCATTTGATAAACCACATTTCAGCAGTAGATATTATGGTATCCAGCCCATGGAATTAAAAGCAAAGTAAATAAAACTGAAGGTGGGGGGGGGGGGAGGAGACTCCTCTGTATTACAATGTAAGGTGTCATTGTAAGTTCATCCTGTAGATGGACCAAACTTACAAATCTATTCCTTGTTCTATTATTTCCTTTTGCTGCTTTAGGACCTCGAACTGCTCTGGATTGTCAGTACCAGACATCTGTGTGCTGTAGCTACCAATTCCAGATGAGGCTGTAGAGTCTAAGGAATTTAAGCTTCCATATCTGTTAATTGTCTCAGGGTGTTTGGTTTCAGCGCTGTCTTGTTCTGTGGGTTTTTCTTGACCTGCCAAAAAAAAAAAAAGCTAAGCAGTTGTTTTTAAGTCCAGTAGTGTTTTCATATTGCTATTACAGTCATTATTAAAATTTAACACCTAGAAGTAGAACCACAGAAGCTGTAAAAGGAACACATTTCTGAGATGTAAATTTAAATTTAGGTTGCCTTATCTGAATATTGTACCGTTTTGACCATATTTTCCTATAGTTCAATGGATGTAACTTTTGATAACTTTTAGGTAATACTACTTCTAAGTATTTTATACTTTTATCTGTCTTTAATCTAGCTATTTTTAAATTTAGATTTGTTCTTTTAGTGTAACATTTATAAATAATATCTCAAGTTTATTCATATTTATTTTGAAACCTGACATCTCAAAAACCCCTTCATTACATTATGAAATGTTTCAAATAACGGATTCAGAATCTGAATTAACAAAAATGAGTAAGAATAGAAAGACAGTACATGAAAAATGGAGGTAATTTGGTTCTATTTTTAGATCTAAATATTGGTAGATAGGGGATGGTGGCCAAGTTTTGAAAATGACTACAGGAATACAGTGAGGGTGGAATAGGAAATTATTACGAAATAGTTTGGGACTGGGTCCAACAACAGTAATGAATTAAAAGGGGAAAATACTCTCAAGTAAAATTATTATTACACAGAAAGTACAGAGATTAGAAGAATTTAAGGAATTTTATAACAATAAAAATCAATAAGTTTGGGGAAACTAAAGGGGAATGCAGAAATAGAAAGACTGAATGTAACTGATAGTGTTATAAAATAACTGAATGAAATAGAATCTGAAAAAATAGATTGCTAAAAGATAATAGAAATAAGAACAGACTAGAGGGATCGTATCAAGCATATACAAAGTCATATTTTGAATTCAATAAAAAATAATGGAAACTATGAAACAGGTATGGGAAGCAGACATGGAGATCAATATGAAAAATAAAAAAAGGACTGGACAATAACTACTAAAACCCAGCAGAGACAATTAAAAATACAGAACAAAATGAAATCATGTTAAAAATATTAGGAAAATGGTACAGAACTCCCATCCAAATAATGTATGTAAGTAAAATGGAGAATCCATTGTCCTGGCATAGATGTGGTCAGAGGGGTACCTACTTACACATACGGTGGGGCTGTGTAGGCTCATTTAATAGTATCAGAGTTTTTCAAAGAGGCAGACCATTTTCTCCTAGCAAACATGGCTAGCATTTATGAAAAATGGGCAGATATCTGGTAGTCATTAGTTCTTCCTGACTGGTTCTTTTTCGTATTGAACAGCTACATCAGTACCAGCTTCTGGCTGTTCTCAGAAAGATCTTCCTATGTAATCTGCACACTTCTATACCTTATGCCTGTGTGCCAAACACAAGTAATCCTCTAGATTTTACTTAACAGAACAATGTAAGGTGTCATAGTTAGTAAACAAGACTATCAACTACATTTCTTTGCAACAAATCACCAAGATATAAGAATATCCAAGCAGCAGCTTACCTAGAGTTGTTTGAGAATTGGGGTTTACATACTGATCCTTACTCCACTCCACCATGCATTTTAAAATTGATACCAAGCATTCGAGTCCCTTCTTCCTCAAACTCAGCTCCTGGAGTAAGATGCATGCAGATACAATTATTTTTACGTTAAATGCAATTTTATTTTTTACTTAATATATTCATGATAGAACTATTGCAAGATGTACTACAGGTTCCCACCTGAATATTAGTCATGCCAAGCTCTTGGCTCCCTCTTCCTTGAGCAATCTTGGACAGGTCATTAACTAGTCTTTCAAATATGTTTGCAGCATTTAAGTCACAATCATAATTTACATAGATGTCCACTACACTCTGGGCATCTGCAATGACAACAAAATTATACATTGAAAACCTTCTGCCGAGCACATGAATAGCCAAGGGAACAGTAAACCTGTATATTACTAGCAAGAAATTGGAAACAGAACTAAACTGAAATAAATAAGTATGTCCAAAAGAGTAATACCTGCACATATCCTTGTTAATGTTTGTATGACCATCCACTTATGATCAAAGGAACTAGTAGAGGTTTCCAATATATACAAAAAAATCTCTTTGAAGAAAACCTTGCAAAAATGGAAGACAGAAAACGCAGTTTATTTATAGCATATGTATCCCACCATTCACCCAAAGGTTGCAGGATCTAACTAATGGGAAAGATTCCTTTGGAAGCTGCTTTAGAAAAGCATTATTTTGTGAATTTCTACCTTAATCTGACAGCATATGTCTACAAAGAAATTAGAAAGCTGGTGTTATGTGGAAGTGTTATTTTATCCCTCTGAGACTAAAGAAGAGGTAGCAGATGGACATTTTAATTCAAGGGAAATAGTTCAAAGAAATACCTGTGATTTTACAAAGCCTTAGATGTTATGCTCTTGAACTGTAATAGTACTTGCATTTACCCAATTATTATACTACCACCTCCATTAAATTGCATTTGAGTGTCTTCCTGGGCAAGTCAACACTTTTCTTGGGACAATTTTTTAAATAATATCACAAAAACTATTAAAATACGACATGAGTTCTATTCTGAGTTTTCAAGATTTTAACATCCATAGTATTTTAGACAAAATGAAACTGCACTAAAACTTTGTATAGCATGGGCATTAAGGTCCTCAAAAATGGAGCACTTTATGAAAACGCACAATGAGAGCAATTTAAGTCAATGGAAATCTGATGATCAGGAGAACAGAAACAAAACAAAAATAATAAAAATTTGGAAAACTAAAGAATCCATTCTGTGCACTGGAAGATACAACATAAAAGGAGCACAAGCTTAGCTTTTGTTTCTAACTTCATAAACTATGAATTTAATATAAAGTGCTTTTTCTAATTTTAAAAAAGGGCCAAGATCCTTACATGAGATACTTTATGTGACAAAAGAAATCTGTCTGATTAATATTCCAGGACAGCCACGGTAATAACTTCATACATAATAAGTTCCTCCCAGACATTAGCCAACAGATAAATGATGCTGAATAGAATGCCGGGGAGGGGGGGTGGGGAACATATCCAGCTTTCAAATTTTCCCTTTCTCTGGAAACAAACGACCACTAAAGAATGTTAAATAAATTTGCACTAGCCTACTAGATTTCAAACCGCTTTCAAAACCCTTTCATTTTAAAGGCACGATAGGCTACTATTCAAGTAAAACACATCTAGAGATTTCTTGGAGTCATGCAACTAACTATAACATATTAGGCATTTCATACAGCTGCCTTTTTTAAAGGCATTTTACAAATTGTGATCAGTCCCATAAAGAGCCCCATTTATCACTATTGCACAATTGGGTGCTTTCTGAGGGTCTGTTTCAGTGTAGGGAAAGGCAGAGGGTAGCAAATGCCAGAAGGGACAAATGTCCTGGGAGGAAGCAGAAGGAGCAAGAGGAGATAGCAATGAAAGTGTCAAAGAAGCCTCCATATCAGTGGATAGACCCTCAAAGGGGTCGCAACCCACAGGTTGAGAACCACTGCTCCATATGATTTGCAGCGAAGACCCTTCAGGGTTGCCTCACATCTTGTTCTCCTCTGCCCCCTCTCTCTGAATGTACCAAACCCACACTTCTCCTCTCTATGTTAACCGGCCACATGGAGGTTCTTCTAACCCTCCGATTCCCATTGATTTAAATTGCTCTCATTGTGCATTTTCATAAAATGCTCCATTTTTAAAGATCTTAACGCCCGTGCTATGTGAAGTTTTAGTGCACTTTCATTTTGTCTAAATTACTACAAATGCAACAGCCTAAAAACTCAGAACAGAACTCATGACGTATTTTAAAAGTTCTTGTGATATCATAAAAAACTTCCAAGAAAAATGTTTGCTTGCCACTAAATAAACATATATGAATGTGAAAAATTCAACGCTTTACATTGTAGCAAAAGAAAAAAGAAATGGGCAGCATAAAACTTTATTGTGAGTAATTTTAATTGGCATCCAGCCTTGGATTATATAGTAAATTGGGAAAACAATGGCACAAGGTAGAGTGTACATTTGAATCTACAGTTGTTTTTGATAACTAAAGGCACAGAAGTCCCAAGTTAAGCTCAATTCCTCAGAAAAGAGAGTTTGCTATTAAAAACAAAATGCTGTACACAAAACATCACTTATCATTTTTTATTCAAGTCAGGGACAGGAGCTGCCACAAAATAAAATTTTAAGAAAACTCTGCCCATGCCTCTTAGGATATTCAAATTTGCCACCACAATCCTGAATGGGCTCTGGACCGTGCAGTTTGCCTGCACCAGGTGTCCCACTTTGGGTGCGTTCCCATGGTACTAATTTGTATCTCTACTGCCCCTCCACTGAAGTGGATTAAAGAGAAGTGGATTCAATCTGGATTTAAGCATTCCCAAGGGGGTAAGCAAAACACGCATTTAAAATGAACGGACCGTTCCCAAGGAAGTGTGTTTTGTTTACCCGCATCTTTTTCTCCCCGCCCCTCACTGCTTCATTGGGTGATCGGGCAGAAGGAATTTCCAGCTGCCGAAACGCCTCCCCCCCATCCAGCGATCCTGCAATCCTTTCCTTCAAAAAGACCAAAAGAAAAATTTAAAACTTCTCTGTTTGTCTCCCCTGCTTGCAAAGACTGCAGCCGGCACTCTTTACAAGATCTCCACCCAGCCAGCTCTTTCACATTTCACTTTCGCGGAAGCAATTCATCACAATGTATCTTTGCTGTTTCTCTTTGGGATTGGAAAGAGAAACAGCAAAGAGAAAATGCCTGCCTAGATCGCTGTTTGCATAGATCGCTGGCTGGATGACAGGCAAAAGAGAGACAGAGAGAGAGAGATGATCTCTCCGGCCGGCAATTCCCACCTGGGAGAGAATCCCCGCCCCTTTTGCCACGGAGCGATCCCATGGAAAATGTTGCGCTGAAAACCCATGTCTTCCAGAAAGTACTGCTTTAAACAGGTATTTTTTTAAAGCGGGTTTTCTCCATTAGCGGCGCTGGAAACCCGGATTAAAGCCGTGCATGGGACCGCTCCGTGGCAAAAGAAGATTTTCAGCAGACTTATTATTGCATGGGAACGCAGCCTTTGTCTTTCATATAAGAACTATTGGAGTTACCTCTGGAAGAATAGCTATTGGCAGAAGTTAAGGGCCAGGAAGTGGTTTTAATAAAGTGCTGCAGCAAACAGAAGATCCACATCAGCAACGCCGGAGGCACTGATGTGCATTCCCTGTGCAAGACATTTTTTGGTTCAGCAGATGCTGGTGCAGGATAATGCTGTATTTTTCATTAACTTATTGGCTAATTATCCTACGCTGTCCTGACAAGTAAGGTTCCACTTTGTCTCCTGTCCAAAAGTGAACCAGTTAAACCCTGACCCATACTTAATGGGCCTTTCTGCATGGTGTCAGTAGACTGACTCAGCAGAGCCACTAGAATGCACAGCATGAACCAGAGACCATGGCCCCCAGCAGAACACATCATCTGTAAAATGGGGTAAATGGTGCCACAGCAGTCCACACAGCATTCTAGCTAGTATGTGGATGACCCACCAGAGGGTGATTCAGTGTACCAGCACCATGATGTCTGGTGCAACTTCTTGGTACCCAGCCAGAATAGCTTCAGTTAACAAAGCGAAAGACCACTGTCCTAGGCCACCAGCAATCTGGCCCACTGTGGGTTGGGTTACATGATTTGGGCCAGTGAGGTGCTGGAAAACCCACTCCATGCAAAATGTTCACTTAAATTTAGTTTTTATGGACTGTATTTTCAGAATGTGCACCTACCATATTTCTACTACTGTGCTTTATTATTCAAATAAAATGGAAGGGGGAAAAACCTTCAATGGGGATCTCTGCTTGGGACCTGCAATCTGAATGCCAAAGGTGAAGAAATATTTAGATATATAGGATCTTCTGTCAGTCTGAGAAAATCAAGTTGGAGAAAATGGCCAGTTTTCCTACTTGTATAAAATAATTTTGGCTACATGCAATCACTTAAAACTCATAGTGAATTTGTAACATTTCCTGAATGGCGGAATTTCCTTACTTTTCAAGAGGTGATTAAAACAGGAATATTCTTTTTAAAATAATTTTAAAAGTAAAAGATATATAACAATATTTCAAGCAGCAGTCAGCATTTTTACCTCAATCTGCATTTTCAGATGAGTCTTAAAATTTGAAAGGAGAGTCAAGAATATAGAAAGTGAAAGTTCAAATACTTCAGGAACAGATGAGACTCCATTTTTAGACAGTGCAACACAAAGATACTGTTTAATAGCATTAATAAACATTTCATTTGTCCTGAAAACAGGTCCTGCATTCTGCAGAATAGACAGTAGCAACTGCAGTGAAAGAATTTTCGAGCGCAGCTCATGAGACCTAGAAGAAATAATTACAGTTATTTGATGTTTTATGATAATTTCTCTTTACTCTTATAATACCTACAATACAGAGAGCAACCATATGAAATAAAGTAACCATTACAGTTAAAATATTACTAACAGAAACAATACCTCAGATACAATGCTCCAAATTGGAAACAAATTGGAGAGACAGCGTTTAAGAGGGAACCTGATTGAAGTATATAAAATTATGCAAGGTACAGAAAAGGTGGATAGAGAATATTTCTTTTCTCTATCACACAACACTAGAACCAGGGGGCACTCTATGAAGCTGATAGGTAGGAGAGTCAGATCTGACAAGGGGAAGTATTTCTTCAATCAGAGGTCATCAGTTTATGGAATTTCCTGCCAGAAGAAGAAGAGGTGGTAACAGCTACCAGCCTAGATGGCTTTAAGGTACGGTTAGACAAATTTATGGATGACAGATGTATCAATGGCTACTAGAATGAATGCCTAAGTACATCTTTCAGGCTGGGGGGTGGGAGGGGGGAAGCAGGACGCTTCTAAGGCCATTTATTGGGATTCAAGAGCAGGAAAAGGTTTGTCCTTGTCTCTGCTTGAGATGCCCATGAGCATTTAGTGGGCCACCGTGTGTGAGGGGATGCTGGACTAGATGGGCTGTGGCCTGATCCAGCAGAGCAGATAAGATTTTCATTTGATCAGCCATATAGCCATTTCAACTAACAATACAATTAAAAAACAGAAAGGACGGGAACAGAGGGCAAAGGAAGTGAGGGACAACGGGTTGAAAGCCAGCCCTCATCAGTCCTCTCTGAGGCAAAAACAAAATCAAGGGTGTGGCCTGCTGTATGAGTCGAGTCAGATACAAACTGAGACAGCCCCATGGTTGTCATGGAGTCCATGAAGAACTGAGCTGATCCACTGAGCGTAGCCTAAGCATGGATGGCATGCCACTAACACCACAGTAGCAGGGGCTTCCATGTCTGAGACCACCTCAGCCAATTCAGATAGGGAGGATGCTGGGTAGTGGGGTGAACGGTATACCAGCAGCATCCCTATTCAGTCTTCCTGGCCCAAAAAAGAGAAACAGGCCCTCAACCCCCATTACAGAGTGAATTGGCCATCTGGTGAGAGAGATGGAAGTCTGATGGACTACAGTGACACCCCCTCCCCTTCCCCCTGGTCTATAACAGTGTTCCACTGAATAACCTGGAGGACAAAGGTGGGTGAGACAACGCCCACCCAGTTCATCCGTCCAGGTCTCAGTTATACATGCCAGATCAGCCCTTTCCTCAAGAATTAAATCCTGGATAACTGTTTTATTCCAAACTGATCTAGCAACACTGTTAGAATAGGGGGCTTTTGGCTGGCAGGTCTCCCCAAATTCTGCTGGCTGGCTGGCAGAACAGAAGGGGTGATAGCTTCAAGGTATATAACTCCTCCTAACCTGTCTCTTCTGCCTCCCAACACCATATCTCCCCCTACCTGATACCATTGTGATGGTGGTCCCCGGGCACATCTCTCCCCCTCTTGTTTTATGTTACTAAGATAGCTATGAGAGCTTGAGTTTCTAAAGCAACTTTAAACACTCTTTTAGAACAGAGCGAAGTTCTGTTGCAGATATATAGTGTTGCTATGCATTTACTGTAACAGTGCATTGCTAATTATACTGATTTGAAATGACCTCAGCTCTTTTCACAAGCTATGCATCCAGTGACAATATTAAAATATAGGTACCCAATTTTATTGTTTATTTTCATGTTTTTCCATGTTAGGAAAAATTGTAAAGATTTTAGAACACCTATTATGTTCACTTAAAAGATGGTAGACAAAATTGTGATGCTATACTTTTTAAAAATATTTGAAAAATTTAATTATTTTAAGCAGAAAATAAAACTAGTATTTTTTGATCTTGTGATTAGGGGTGTGCACAAATGCAATTTTTGACATTTGGTTTGTACTGAAGCAAATATTCAAAAATCCGAATTTGACAGAATAATGAAAAATGAATGTCCAGACATTCAATTTGATACAAATACATTTGTATGTTTTTGTACAAATTATTCAGACATTTTTTTTATTACTGTGTGTGATACATGAACACCAAAGATTTATATTTTACTTGATCATAATATCTGAAAAACCTATTTCTTCTAAACAATTGCTATGTTTTATTATTCTTAAAGTGATCAAGATTTGGTTAGCAGCATCTGTTTTTAGATCCTCAAAATCTATGGAAGAATCACAGTCATGGGGCTATCTACCTCTTGCAGCATGCTGTTATCTGGCAATTCAAAAGCAAACTCATCTGCAATGCTGCAATATGGGATCTATTCAGCAGCCTGAAATCTATTCAATTTCTGAATGCAATTCAGGTGATCATTTTGATCAGTCAGTTTAACATTTCAAGAACCCTTATTGCTGACAAACGGTCCATTTTATAGTATTTAGTACACATGAATTGGTTTAAGTACTTTAAATTGAGTACTGCCCTCCAAGTACCTCCTTTCTTGGGTATTAGAAATATTATGGAATATATTCCCAAGCCCTGCTCGCTAGGAGGTACTTCTTCTTTGGCCCCCATATCAACAAGTTCCTAGCCGTAGTATGCTTGAATCCATCTGAGAACTACGCAGTAGTACAAGAGAAGCATAGTGCTGATCTGCGTAAGATCCACAGATAGAGATTGGAAAAATGGTGACCCAAAATCAAAGGCATGCTACAACTCACAGACTCAGTATTAATTCACAGTTTCTTAAACCTGTTTGTTCCAGGACTTTTCTTCCCTGTCCCTTATTTAGTATCTGGGTGTCAGCAGCCTGAGAACAAGACTTAGTAGCAGCAGCAATTCCAAAACACAGAAATGCCACTACTGTTGAGTCCATTTAAACTGTGTAAAATGTTGGATACTGGATACTCATAATGATGACAAGGAGTACCCCTGGAGCATCATGGTTAACCATTTTTCAGCACTGCCTTAACTTACTTTGGATCTGGTGGCCCATCTGAAAGAGGTTTCATAGACAGTTTACATAGTGACCTGAATACTAGGAAGGCATCTTTTTGTAAAATGTGGGAAAATTTAGCACCAGGCGTAGGTCCTGAAGAATTTCCAGATTCCTGGAGAAAAAAAATAAATTTGTATTTTAATAAGCCATTTAGTACAAAAGACAACATAACACCTTGTATAAGGATACATTACAAATATGTCTTAATAAATACTTAATGTTTGACTTTTCAAAATCAGCTGTGATTCTCACGACTCATTAGACAAATACATTTAAATAAAATTTACTAAAAAATCATTCTGTACCACATTCTTTTATATTATTTATCAGACAGATATAATGCTGGCTCCTGGAAAAGTTCACTTAGCAAACTGAAAGCCAGATATGGAATGATACACTTAGTCATTCAAGCCTTTCTTTGGTAGAAATGAATTCCTCACTTCTCTTCTTAAGCACACCTAAGTGCTAGCTCACAGGTCATAGCAAATGACGTGTTAGGGCTTGCTTTTTCTAAACAGATAAGCACAACAAAACAAACATTATCCCTGAGTTTTCACAAGTTTTCACAATATGCATTAAGTCATGAGGATGTTATTATTTGTTTTTTATTATTTATATTTTTATCTCACCCTATACTCAAAGGTCTCAGGGTGCATTACAACAGTAAAAAATTAAAATGAACAAATACCTCTACAACTTGTATAAATTAATAGTAGCATTTTTATCACTGTCCCAGCATATAATGACCTCTAATAATTTCGAGGTTTCTATAATTTCAAGCCAAAATTCTAGCGTCTTCTGAGCTCACGTAACGTACTCTTCAACTTCTGTATCTTTGTGTTGGAAGTATCCTGGTGAAATTCATCAAACCTGAAGATTTTTTTGAGCATTATGACCACTAAATTTAACTCAGCGGTAAGATGAAAAGGTAAAAGGTCACTAAGCTGAACAGAGAAACTACATATTATTAAGAGACTGGAAATAGAAGAAAAGTCAAATGATATGGGGGTAGCCATGAACTTGTCTTTATCAAGAACAAGGGCTATTTAGCGCCCAGAGAACAAATTTAATACACTGTTCTATCTCATTTTGCTGTGGTAATGTGGAGCATGTAAATAGATCACAGGAGACTACAAAAGATTTTTAATGCTTTGAGCAGACAGCAATGGTATTTAAAAGCAAACATGATTAGTGTGTTTTAATATAAAGAAGGCTGAAGCTAAAGGACAAGAAGTATCATACTTTAAAACAAACAAAAAATGCTTTGAATCATATAAAAGGCATTGAAGTCTGCACCAGGTAAAAGTCACTGGTGAAAAAGGGAATGCAAAATTAAAACAGCCATGCAGCTGAACTTCAGCTAAAAGAAGAACAAAACTGATGAGTGAAGATATTCATCAAAACAGGTTTTCAGTGTTGATGAAACAAGGCCTTCTCAGATGTTTGTTTCCTGTGATGAGAGATGATCGGAAAAATACTTTCTTTTTGATGTGTATTCTAGTTCACCAGTCACAAACCCCTTGAGACCTGAAGGGCATTGTGAAGACAAGACTACCTATGTTCCGCTATTGGCACTAGAAGCCTGAGGTGATTTCTTTCATACACTACATTACTGAATACTGTCACAGTTCATTGCAGGACGCTATGCCTCCAAGAACCCTGACAACGAAGAAATGATACTGGATAATGTCCTTTGTCAGAGTGTGAATACTGAAAGCACTGGTAGTAGTATTAGTGGTTTGGGGTTTTCTTTTCTTTAATCCCCAATCAACGGACGAGAAGGTCATTACTGCCTTTAAGACACACTATGTGCAATGCTACTGGATAGTGATGATGATGTTATTAGTCAGCAACTGAGGTAGAACTAAAGCACAGAAATGATAGTTGGGAATATTGATGCTGATTGGGAAAAAAAAATAACTACGAATGCTTGAACATTATCTGGGAAATATCAATGCCAAAAATGGTCCATGACCTCAGTGGCTTTAAAGAAGCGCTGACAAAAAATGAAGAACCAATTGTTAAACCCATTAATCAAACAGACTTTGGTGTGACTGACAATATTGATGCTGAGGAGATGTTAGCTTCACAGGATGAAGAATTGACAAATGAAGTTCTGTGGCTGCTTTGGGTTGTGTTGAGAAACTGAGAAACCAAGTCAAAATTATAAAATGGAAAAATCCCATAAAGTAGGAATTTAGTTTTTACATTCTGCTTACACCTTAAAAATAGTTTTCATGGAATTAGTTTTATTCACATAACATTAGCATAAACATTTTTGGCACGCTTAAAGTACTACAAAGTATTTCAAATTACGATCTGACATATTTAAAAGATGTAATCTGTTTAAGCATAAATTCCTATACCTGAGTGTCATTGGAAGAGACTGATAACCTGTCATCAGGTAAAGAAGGTGTATAAACAACAGATATGGGTGTCCCTGGAATTCCATTTGCCTGAATGTTTTCACTGTCACTACCATCTTCTGAAATCCCTATTGGTCCATCAGCCATGCCCTTTTCAGCCTTTTCTCCTACATTCAAATGAAAAGAATAATTATGGCATGTAATGAAAAGTTAGAAAGCACTGGCAGGAATATTCTGATTAATTTTTATACCACTCTTCATAACTCACAAAGAATGGTGAAGAGAGTAAACAAAAAAAATCCATTAAAACCAATAAGCAGGAACAGGAGATAAACAATTTATTTTAGATGATATACTATTAATACTATAGGGTAAGCATTTCAAATATTTGGTAATGTTGTTATAATCATGACTTGGGGTTGTAAGTCTGTTGACAAATATCCTCGTCACGCCACACTGCATTTAATATTACTATATTAAATTACAGCTAAGGAAATATACTTGCAGTGTTAAAAATGCTAGCTCTTGAATATCAATGAATCAGGTACCTATAAAATGTTTGACTTTTCAGCCCCAAAGAGAGTAAGAATCCAACAGTTTGCTAAAATTTCAAGCATTTCAGTTAAGCTCTCATAACTTACAAACACCTCATTAAACTTATTATGAGAAAATAAAAACCTGCTGTGAAGTGCTCACACATACAGGAGAAACCAAAAGGAAGCAAAGAAAAATAGAAGTTGTTAAACTTTGATGTTCAAACCAGATCAAACTTAACTTCAATAACAGTTTTAAGTTAACAGCCAACTACCCCAGATATTTTCCCATCTACCTTAGTAAAGATAGCTTCAGCATCTCTAAAACTGGTGATGTAGTAAATATAAATGCAATAAATAAAAATTCAAGTACTCTTGAACTTTTTAATAAACCAGACTAGAAAGATACCAAGGAATTTTATCAATCAGTCCGTCAATCAATCAAAGGGGCGGAGCAAATGTTGCAAAACTCTTGGGGCAGTCTTTCACATACTTAACCCAATCTAATAAACCCCAATTTTGTCAAACTTATATTTATATCTCAAGATCAAACCAGTTTACTGTTTCAGATATAATGGAAAACTTCAATTGTAATTACTGTTTTATTAAAACTATACCTATGCAAATCCATACATACAACCTTGTTCTTTTGCTACCACTCCTTCCCATAAGGCTTCTGCAATAATCCCCCTTAATTCATTAAAATCTTCTAAGTCAAGGCTACTACCTCCTACAACGATGTTCACCATTTCCTGGACTATACTTTGTACAACTTCCTGTGCTGTTTCTTCATATTGACTAGTTTCTCCATCATATGGCCCTGAATCGCTTTTACAAAGAGCTATAAAAAAAGGAAAAGAAAAAATAGATTATTATAGCATTCTAATTATATTTATAATCCATATGGTTCTTGAACAGTTTTTAATGATTATTCTTTCCATTGGTTAAATTTGGGCTGCTAGAAATTATTTGCATACTTTAAGAAAGCAACACTAAGAAGAAAAATATCTTCATCTACAACACAGCTTTGTAAAGAATCCATGAAGTTGCATCAGGCATGTTCATAATCTACATATTATAGACATCTCTCATCTCAGGTTGTTTCATAAAGCATGATTTTGATAAAATGTAGCATCTATGGAAATGCCCTGAAGAAATCATTGTGTCTGCTATGTGAATGTTCAATATATAAACAAGGAAGCTAGGCTGTATTGGTTCTTCCAACACAATTGATGATTTGAATAAAACAGTGGTTTCTACAAATGGAACTACCATATTACACAAGAAACTATATTTTTAACTACTTGAAAGAGAAATAATTACTTTCTGCTGCTGTTGCCTGATCAGCTTCTGTCTGTTCGTTTTCTGCACTAGAAATATCAGAGCCATTTTCTGCTTCTGTGTCTTCCTGAAGGCTCTTGTCCATATCATTTGTATGATGGTCCAAGTCTCCTTCGTGATCCTGGGATAAGTGATCTACAATTTGCTCTGAAAGATGTCTCAGTTGAGGTGATTCCAGCTCATGATGGCTTAAGGGTGACTGCTGTAGATGGTGCTGCTGCCGATGCCTCTCCTTCTCCATTTGCTTGGCTTCCTGAAGCTAAAAACACATTGAATGTGTCTGAACAAATCAGCTATAAATAAAGCCTGCATGCCTGCTTCTTTGCACACTGAAAAACACATAGTACAGGAGCTAAAAAGGTGCTTTGCTGTACTCAGTGCTCTCTCTAAATATTAACATCTCCACAAGCATAATTATGCGGCAGTAAGTCTTCTATAGATTCACTTCTTTGGATGTTTGAGTGACCACTGGACAAAGCTGAGAAGCCAAACTGGTAAATCAACCAAAATGTTGCTCAGATGCTCTAAAGATTAAACAAGCACATGCAAACATTTTAAATATGAAAAATTAATATACTTACTGCTTGATTTTCCATTCGTGCAAATATAACATTCAACATTTGTGTAAGAGTAGCTTTAGCTGTCGTTTGATTTATAAGATTTTTGCTTGCAAGGTAGATATTGTAACATGTTCTTACAGCTTGCAGTACTGTTCCTTCATGAATTTCTATGTGCTGAGATGTTACTGCTGTAAGCAAGGCCTAAAACACATAATGTAAGACCTATGGTCATCAGTAATTCATTAAAAAATGTTATGTACATTTCCCCATCTTCCTTAAATATTTTTACTCCATGCTTTAGTTCCATATATGAGCAAGTGGCACATTTCTCCCTACGCAAGTGTGATGCAATTGTTAAATACATGCAGACTAGCACATATTGTTATTATATTTAAAAGTGGTAAGTTAAGTAGCACAGTGGCACATTAAACACAGAACTCATCCCATTCATGTAAGGCCCCTGTACACTACTGTTTCTTAAGTACAAAGCAGTAGTTTCAAAATTATGGTTGTCAACTGGTGGTTGGAAATTTTCCAGCAAATTTTTAAAGCAATCCTTAGTTGAAGTGCTAGTGGGGAAGTCTCCAGTCCAAGCACAGTTACTGCTGAATATCAGTCAGTGATTTCATTTAGGAATTACTCTTCCCAAAGAACAATCAATTGCATCTTGTTAGCAGCAACTAGAATGTCAAATAGTTGTACTGTAGACAAACTGAAGATTACATGCCAAGAATAATGAACACAAAATCATAATGTATAAATCAAAATACAGAACAGTTCTGCTTTATTACTGCTGGTCTATTTCAAGTATATATACCTTAATTTATTTTATCAAATATTCAGTAATTAATCTTTAATAACATGGTAAACACCACAATGACATATTTAATTATATCATTTCAAGACATCATTATGGACACTGAAAGGTTCCAAACAACAAGACCTTTCTGGCTGATGGCTGACTTCTCACTACAGACAAGTCCCAGGATAAGTTCCATCAACCAGCAAAAGCTTTTGCAGTCTATGAATGGTGTTATTTGTTCTGAATACACGTCCAGAGTTATCCAACTTAAGAATGTCAATTACCTGACTGGTTAGATTCCTGAATTAATTCTTTGCTTTTAGTCAGGTAACTGCACACATTGAATCTAATACCTGCAGTCATCCTTCTATTGCTCACATTTGCAATAGCAACATACAAATTTTGGATATGATCTTCAAAACATGTTCAGTTCAGTTAAAATTGCATTTTCTAACTGCTAACAACCAAGTTGTACAGTATTTCTTAGTATGCAATTATAGTACTAATTAACTAACTGCAACAATGTATATTTCCACCATTTACTCAGTATGGCTGCATTGTAGACTGCATCTTAAGCCTACAAATATTTCAAGAACAAAATGAGACAAGACATCATCAGCTAATGCCAAATTACCTTTATAATTTGTAGTTGGACTCCTTCATCTGTCTGAGGACCCTGAAAACAGCCACATATTGTTTCAATAATTCTATCAATTAGTTTTTTCCCGGGAGCTGTGCTATCTGGAGCATTGCCAGTCAAGTGTCCATAGGCTATAAGTTTCTGAGGAAAGAAGTGATAAAAAAGAAGAAACAGCTCTTACCAAACAGTCATATCACACTGGATCATATTCCTTAAGAGTCACCATATCATTTATAGTTGCATTTTAAAGAAAGTATGACTTTGCAAAAACTCTGAAATATATTGCAGTGATGGGAAAATGGGAGCACTTTTCTGTAGTGTTTCTAGCCCTTAATTCCACAGACTCGTGAGACAGTTCAGATCCCAAAACAATCCCTGGAAGTAGTGACAAACTAGAAGTGGTCCAAGAGACTGAGACTGAATCCAGAGAAGATGAAGCTGGATTTTCATGTTAAGGAAGTAAGTCAGCATCCTCTGCTGAAAAGGACTGTACTCCCCTGTAAAGAATTTGTGCAGAGCTTGGGTATGGTCCTGGAGTCATTTTTGTCACTTGATTTTCAGACAACAGGGATGACTAAGAATGCATATCCTGGGCTCAAATTAAGTAGACCACTGAAGTCCCTCCTTTAAGAGATCATGTGGCCATAGTGATCCATGCCCTTGGGGCCTCATTAAGACTAGGAAATAAGTAAACTGCTTATAATTTGATACAAACCTGTAAACAATCTAATGATGTACTGACGATTCTAGGACACTTGGATTGGCATGCCAATTCAAACGGTAGGAAGTACTTGTCTGCCTCAATAAAACTTGTCTTTGATTTCACAGGTGGAAGAGTGCTTGAACCAGGCTTGGTTTCTCCATGAGGAGGGCTGAAGACAATGATCCAAACAGAGTGACAATTTAGTAGTACATACTTCTATATGGATAAACTAGTCCCTGCATTTATTTACTCTATAGTTATAACACTTTCCCCCCAATTTTAATGATCAAAATTTTGTTTAACTGAATCTGATAGCATTCAAAAGTCAGCAAAGAAAAATCTGAAAGATATACAGGAATATCTATGAAATTTACCAATCCCCTGAATAAAATCTGTGTTAGTCAGAAACTGTTAATTTGTTGGTAGTTATATACTGGTGTATGGACAGATGAAGCAATGAACACTAAGGATGTGCAAAATTTGGTTCATGTCTGAAAATTCAGTCAAACAGTTTATATTAATGTTCTCATCAAACTCAACATCTGGTTGATCGGATATCTGAAAATTCAATCAAACCAAATCAGTCTGTCACTCATGAACACAAACTATTTCATCAAACATTTCTTGTTTGCTGTGTTTTTGCCTCTGAAAAGAGCTTTCTTCAATGGAAAAAATGCCATTTTGTTTTTGAACAATTCAGATAATAAGCAATTGTTTGTCTGATAAACCAGTTATCTGCTGAACTGAACTGACCAAATGTGTGTTTAATTCAGTGGTGAACAGGACATCCAATCTTTGCTCATGCACATCCTTAATTAGCACAGTTAATTTCTCAATGGCTGTAAACATTTGCAACAGACTTTTAATAGACCTATGCTTTTTATAATTATTAATTGATGAAACAGAAAGTACCAGATGTTGCTGATTTTCTCAGAATATTTAACAGTGATCTAAAGCAAGGATTTTTTTTCTTTCAGTAAATTAAAATTAATCCATTTTCTATTTGTTTAGCAAACAATGAGAAAACTAGCAAATTAGAACCTACATTTTGATACTGATTAGAATGGCAGTTTAATTCCTCCAGAGTATAGGCATCTACTTACATTTCACAAACCTATTCCACTTCATACTATTAATTACTTAAATGTATCTACAATTTTGAATAACGATTAATTGCACCTTGCTTTTATGGGTTTGCAAGTTTGGAATCTGATAGTCTGAGCTTGACCTAAATTCAGCTTGGTTTAAACCTCAAAGGCTGAGCCTGTTTGGTGTTGTTTGGTCATATGAAGAAAATATGTGTGTGCTGGGGGAGAGACAAACTATTGCTCACTGTGGATTCTTTGAGGACTCTAGGCACCCCTAAATCATTCTCCAGCCTGTGAAAGCTTGAAAAGAAGTGCACAGGAGCTGTATGCCATCAAGTATTATGTTAAATCAACTTTTGTGCCCTTCTTAGAATTGGGTAGATCCAGATTTGCAAATGGGTGCTCTGGTGTTTCCACAGCAGGCAGGCTAACACCCATTGCTATTGGGTGCTAGATCACCCATGGAAACACATTGGGTACTTCTACTAGATCCGGATTAAGGGAAGTACCCATTCCTTACATCCGGATCTTCTTAGATCCGGATTAAAGGAGCTCAGCAGAAAAACACCCCTAGTAGAAACAGGCTCCCTATAATCTGGATTTGATGGCTGAAGACCCCATTGTAGACCCCTTTAATGGGGTCTACAGGAAATCCACATTATAGGTCCTGAAGGACCCATATAATCCAGTTTTTCCTAGCTATGGTGGAAACAGATGTGTCTCTAATGGGGTCCGTGGTGGAAATGGGGTCATCCGGCTCTCAGCCAAAGGGTCCTTAATGGGTGCTAAAATGGGTACTTTCTGCCAGTGGAAAAACATCCATATTACATTTTCAGTATATTCTACATACTTTCTTCTTTACATAACTTGGATAGAGAGATTAAGTACTTATAAAGGTAGAAAGAATTTTCATTTTGTGTTAGCATGCTTAAAGGAAGAACTCACATTTCAGGAATACAAATATCTAAATGAAATATTTCATACAGCAAAGATTTTGAAATTTTATGGGGTAGCAATAGTTATGAAAATGTACTCCTCCTATAGCACGTTCAGATGTTTAACTCTTCTCTGAAGCAGTCAATGAACCAGTATTATGTTTCATTCGTTGGAATTCCTGGAACATTCTAGCACACTCTAGAATTCAATTTGGAACCTGAGTATTTGGAAATATGATACACATCTTCAGAAGGTTTGACTGCATTTTAGATATGAGGCCTCTGAAGATGGATATCTCAGTTATATCCAAAACCTCAGGTTATATCCAAAAGCTGAATTCCAGAACAGAGCAGAATGCTCCAGAAATTCCATAAATGACTTGAGAACTATCCATGAACATTTGTTCTTATGTTGACAAGACATTTGTTATTCACTAGCATCTTAATTTAAAAATAAATACAGTCATTTTGAAATAAGAATGATTAGCAAGAAAAAAATGTATTCTTTGAAAATTAACTTTAGTAACTGAAATAATTTCTCCCCTTTACAACTGTAACCACAATGGAATGCATTTCAAGATTAATGTCATGTCTGTATAAGGTTTTTGGATTCTGGACACATTTATAAGCCACCTTCTGTAAAGGGGAAAGAGATCACCTAGTCTCCTTTGTATAAAAGCTGTTGGGTATATTTTTGATGCAACTATTAAAGGTAAAACTATTTATAATCAACAAATAAAAAATACCTTTGTTTTCCAGTTTCTGCTTTTATTTCCTCTGGAAAAAAAAACACAAAAACCACTCTTTTAAAAGTTACAGACATATTAAAGCAACTTGAAAAAAAAATCTAAACACCCATAAGCTCAATCATAAATCTCTAGTTTTCTGGAAATACTTCACAATATGTGAGAATCATCCACTGTATGAGTGATGACACTTTTTCGGTCCAGGGGCAGGTTTCCCTTTGTAGTCTTACAACAGTCAGGGTCACAGATAGAGGCAGAGGTTGTATTGTATCTTTGAACAATAGTTTATATTCTACACAGCAGTAAAAATCAGAAGTTTCTATTTATGTAAAACAGAGATACGTCTTCAAATAAAAGAAAGCACATTCCAAACAAGCAAAGATATCTGGACAGGGGTATCAAAACAGTGTTTGTATGGCATGAAGGTTAAAGGTCCTGAGGATCAGTACCAATGGTTAGAACTGTTTTGTTTAAGTTAGAACATAACAAAACAGGAACCCAGCTAGATTAGGCAACAGCCTACCTAGTTCAGCATCCTGTCTCACACAGTGTCCCACCAATTGCTTCTGGGCATTTTTCTCAACAGAAGACAAAGGCAAAACCTTTACCTGAGCCTGACTCTCTGCAAATGACCTTTACAGGCATCCTGCCTATCTCTCTAACCCAAAGGCAGTACATAAGCATTCTAGTAGCCATTGATACACCTGTTTTCCATGAATTTATTTACCCCTTTCTTAAAACATTCCAGGCTGGATGCAGTCACTATATCTTCTGGTAATAAATGCCACAGGTCTGATGACCCTCTGGATGAAAAACACTTTCTCTTGTCAGTCCTACCTCTGTTCATCATCTTCATTGAGTGAGCCCTGATTCTAGTGTCCTGAGATAAAGAAAATATTTTTTTTAACTATCCTTTTCCAGAGCATGCACGCATGATTAATATACTTCAGTCAGGTCACCTAATAAATCCAGTTCCCTGATCATTCTGGTTGACATTTTCTGCCCTTTTTCCAGTTCTACAATATTCTTTCTGAGGTGTGGAATATTGTACCCAATATTCTAAATATGGGTATACAGGTAAATTTATATAGAGGCACAACTATGTTTGTTGATGTACTTTCTATTCCCTTCCTACAGAGACCTGTCTGATAGATGGGAAAGAAAGCCTTATTGATACTCAAGCTAGCCCCTCATGCTTCTGTGTTGCTGATTTCCCTAATATAAAATGTACTAATGAAGTGATGATTGGAGACAGGAGGTTAAATAAGGTCCCAATTATTTATAGAAGAATTTTGCAGTTTTATTGCTGATTGACCAGGTTGGCTGCCTCATCATTGAGTAATTATTGACTTAGATGCAAGCCTATTTTGCCATATAGCATTGCATATAAATGAATTTAGAACATAAGAGTAGCCCTGCAGGATCAGGCCACAGCCCATCTAGTCTAGCAACCTGTTGCACACAGTAGCCCACCAAATGCTCATGCGTATCTCAAGAAGAGACAAGGACGAACCTTTGCCTGCTCTTGAATCCTAGCAAATGGCCTTAGAAGTGCCCTGCTTCCCCGCCAGCCTGAAAGATGCACCTAGGCATTCATTCTAGTAACCATTGATACATCTGTCATCGATAAATATGTCTAACCCTACCTTAAAGCCATCTAGACTGGTAGCTGCCACCACCTCTTCCAGCAGCACATTCCATGAGCCAATGACCCTCTGAGTGAAGAAATACTTCCCCTTGTTGAATCCGACTCTCCTACCCATCAGCTTCACAGAGTGCCTCCTGGTTCTAGTGTTATGCGATAGAGAAAAGAAATATTCTCTATCCACCTTTTGTATACCATGCATAATTTTATATACTTCAATCAGCTTCAATTTCTGTTGAAGCGTGTAAGTGATTGACTTATTTCCCATGCTATAAGTCCATGTCCATGAGGATTTTAACAGAAGAACGTGCTTTTAAATTTATGGGAAGATATATGTTATAAGAGAGGAGGATATATTTTCTGTTATATTTTCTGTTCTTCTATGATCACCCAGGTAGTAGAACCTCCACTCTAAATTGAGTTTCATATGAGTATCTTTAATATCTCTCAAACCATGAGAACTACCAGATTTTAATCTCACTCTAGTTTCGTGGTGATTTTATGAAAATCTTTTGTGCTATTTGAAGAAGTGGCGCTAAGACTGTATCCCCCTATGTTTCCACTCTGAAGCATCAAATCTGCCCTGAATCCACTTTGAATTTGCTTTCAATCTACTTCAGGAATAATATGGATGCTAAGATGCTTATTTTATTGATATGCTGTTTTCTATTGTTAACACGTTAAATACAATTCTCTGAGCAGAACTGACCTGTTTAAAGGTGGTTTCTTTCAGTTGTTTGCTGGGCCTTAGTTTATTCCATCATCTCTTTGATAACTCTGCCTCAGTCATCACAATGACCAAACCAAACCACACCACACTCACATTAGATGCATTAATACATCCCACTTCTTTCATTTTCATACTGACAGTCCAGACTACAGAAACCAGACAGCAGCAGCCACCATCAGAAGCAGCACATGTACACCATTCCATTCATTCTCACCCAAGAGTTGCAGGACTTCAGGGAAGCCAAGCCTCCCTATTCCTTCAGGAGATGATGTTTCCCAGTGTATAAAACTGTAGGGCCAGTAGGTTGTTTTTAAGAAATTTTTTTAAAAGATCCTCCCCGAAGTAAAATTACCCACTGCCCCCAAACTTTGTAATAATTTATTCAGTAAACCTCCGAGCTTATTCTGAGTCCTGTACACCTGGAAGTGGTTCTGCTCCAATGTTTTATTATCTGTCCTTGATGTCTTCCATGCCACCCAAAAGCTCCTGAACCCTGCCCCTGGATCCTTTGTGGCAAGAGTGACCATTTTCTTCCTTGAAAGAGAAGCTAAAAGAGCTTTCATATAGGCTTTGGCTTCTGTCAAATCACAGAACTATGAAAATCATAAATGCATTTCAAATAAGACACTACCCTATGGGAAATGTGTGTGTAGTGTATGTACATCCCTGCTTCTTTTCAGAGTTTGGGAGGGTGATCTGGAGGAAGAAGCAATCAGTAGAAGCTATGCCCGCAACCTATCTGCAAAATTCTAAGTGTGCCCACAGGCCTAATATTCATGAGTTTTTATATAGTTACTTATTTTGAAATTTACTTCCCTAGCAAATCATTTAGATCTTTTACACTTCAAGAGTATTCAGGTTTATTTTCAGGAATATGCCTTTGGAGTTATACATGAACAAGACCTCATTATACAGTATTATATATAAAATATAATCATAATTTAATCCATCCACTCTAATTCAGTTAGGATGTTATCTACACAACGATAAAGACTACACAACCAAGAGTATGTCAAAATTCTTAACAAGATGAAATCCAGTATTACACTGAATACTTTTTATCTTGTTTGCCACTTTTTAAAGAACAACTAAAAACAGAGTTCAGAGATGTCAGCATTTTCGTATAAATGTGTAAGTTTGCGTTGCAACATTGTGGAATTTAATAAAAATATTTGCTACAATAAATCAGTTTACTAGCAATGTGATTTGGCCAGTATAATTTTATTTCTGTTTGATGGATTTGTTAAAAAACAGTAACAGGTTTTGATCCCTAGCCAGAGTTATTTAATGAAACTTTCTTCCTCTGTATGCTTCATTAGTTTATAAGGAACACTGCCTAATTATTATGGGAACTGAGCTTTGCAGGATGGTAGAACATAAGAATGGCTCTGATGGATCAGAATGATAGACCATTTGCCTCAACCACCTCTTTTCACTGTGGCTCTATCAGAAGCTTTCTTCTAAAGTGTGACATGAACTCAGTGCTTTCTTGGTTCACCTCAACAACTGACCTATAGAGGTATACTATCTCAGATTTCAGCCACAGGGCACCTCAACCCTGATTAGTAAATACTGATAGTGCTGCCTTCCATGAACTTACTGAAATGCATTTTAAAGTGAGGCCTGACTCACAGGCGGTGTGGAAGCTTCACTTCTATCTACCAAAGTCAGCAGCCTGCCTCTACTTCTCTAGTATCTGATACGGATGCATGAATTTAAAGCAAGGCTTTAAAGAATGTTGCTGCCTCTCTCAATCTGCAGTCTTAATCTACAAGAAGGTGGCTATGATTTTCTAACAGTGATTAAGGTCTCGTAGAGTTTCATTTCCTCAGACTCATTCATTAGTTTTCTCAGTATGGAAGTGGTTTGCCACTGTCTTCTTCACTGTCAGAGGATTAAAGCAGATCCACTACCTCTACCCTATGGATTAGTGAATATCGCTATATAATTAAAACATTCATTTTCAGTGGATGACTCATGTTCCTGTATTGTGGGGAAAGGAAAAAAGAACACGTTCTCTATGTCCACGCTTTATACCAGTGATGGCGAACCTTTTGAGCTCAATTCACAATAAAACCTAGCTTAACTCGGGTGCCGTGTCACATCTAGAAATATCCATAATTTTGTGATATTTGTAGCTCTAGTAAAAAAAGGTTATATTTTTGATATATGTATTTATTGAAATCAAAATCAAACCATTCTTTACATCAGGGACTTTTTGTTGCTGAATTTCATTTGCTAAATCTTCAATTGAAGGTTGATATTTCGTACACTTCAAGCCCAAGCAAGCACTACTAACTTCATCTGTCAGTCGGTTTCTTTTATTGGTTTTAATATTATTTAAGGCTCACAAAAGTACATAGAGGGAAAAATTGTGAGTAAAGCCATCACTGCCACACACAGATCTTCAGTCCTTTAGCTGCCGGGAGCACAGATGCACTGTGCATGACCTGGCAGCACAATGATGTGACTCCATCGTGCCTCCTATGCTGGGCACAGGCAGTGCCTCTGTGCTCCCGGTATCTTGTAAGCCACAACCCAGAAGCAGCCTGCAGCCTCCAAGATACTGAACGGCAACAACATGCCCAGGTACCAGGGTGACATTGCGTGTCACCCAAAAGGGCTTGGGAGGTCACCTGTGACACGTGTGTCATAGGTTTGCCATCACTGCTTTATACAGTACGTAAAATTTTATATACTTCAATCATTATTTCTGCCTTTTTATCTTTCCCCTAAACTTAAAAGCCTCACATGTTGCAAACACTTCTACAAACAGGGTTTCTTTATTCTGTTCATTTACTTGTCCTATGTACTTCCAGCTCTGTGACATGTATGGATGGACACCTAGCTGACAAAGGGCTTTATAGTCAAAGCTATGGTCTTCCCAGTAATAATGTACGGTTGGCTAATTCTGATAGTTTGTGTCAACAAAAATATTGTTTAAGGCAGCTGCTAGGTCTGTGTGCCTCAACGGGTTAAGCACTCAGCCACCTCTAAAACAGTGGTTCTCAACCTGTGGGTTGCGACCCCTTTGGTGGTCGATCTACTTTTTCACAGGGGTCGTTATGAAGTAGCAACGAAAATAACTTTATGGTTGGGGGTTAGGGTTAGGTTGGGGGTCGCCACAACTTGACGAACTGTATTAAAGGAACTGTATCACAGCATCAGGAAGGTTAAGAACAACTGCTCCCTTTTGCCTCTAAGCGCCTGAGCACGCCAGACCTTAAGTGTAACAGAACTTCTTTGAGAGAAATGCCTATTTATTAGTACACTATTTATTGCTTTTTAATTAGTTATTTCTTCATTCATTTTTTTAAACTTCTTGTTATATGATTGCTATGCTACTCAAAGCACACCTGCCCACAGTGAAAGATCTTTATTGAAATTTCAAGCAGCTCAAATTTTGTTTTTAAATGTTGGAAGCCGCCCAGAGACCCTCGGGTATGGGGCGGGATATTAATATAGATATAAATATAAATATAAATAAATAAAAAAGACTGAACAGTCAGGATTTAACTCTGTGGAAGCCACACTTCCCTTCTCTAGTGCATCCAGATGTCACTTATTTAGTCTACTCAATATTCTGAAATAAAGCATGGATAAGCTAAGTCTGGGTGCAGCCTAGCATAGGCTCTTACACATGCTAGATACTTATCTGGTGTTTTATAATAAATTAAGTTATCCTAGAACAGTGTTAAGTTAACCATCACATAATTTGCTAAATTTCTCTAGTTTTTTTTTTTTTTTTTTAGGATAGTATGGTTTCAGGAAGAGAATATTCACTTTCTTCTCAACTTGTTTAAATTATTTAATCCTTTCTCCTCTCCCTTTTAATTAGCTTGCTAATTTGGCATGCCTTGGACTGAGAGATCTATTGTTTTCTTATCTCTGAACAAGACCTAGGTTCTTGTCTCTTGTTACTATCATTCACCTCAAGTTCCTCAAAATGTTTGCCTCCCTGAGGAAATTATTTCAAGTACTGTACATGGATTTCCTCCTTTTTCTACCTATTTAATATCTACATGAAGCCACTGGGAGAGATCATCAGGAGATTTGGAGTGAGGTGTCATCAATATGCAGATGATACCCAGCTTTATCTCTCTGTGCCATCTGAATCAGGAGAGGTGGTTGAAGTGCTTGACAGGTGTCTGGAGGTGGTAATGGGCTGGATGAGGGCCAATAAATTGAAACTGAATCCAGACAAGACAGAGGTGCCCTGTGCTTGATGGGGTTGCAATATCCAGGAAGGGACAGGTGCGAAATTTGGGGGTACTTCTGGACTCTGCACTAACACTTGAAGCTCAGGTGGAGGCCGTGGCCAGGAGTGCCTACTCCCAACTACGGCTAGTGCGTCAACTGAAACATTTTTTGGACAGAGATGACCTGGCCACAGTTATCCACACTCTGGTAACCTCCACGTTGGACTACTGTAACACACTCTACATGGGGCTACCCTTGAAGACGGTTCGGAAGTTGCAGCTGGTGCAAAATGCAGCTGCCAGAGTGCTGACAGGAACATCTAGCCGGACACATATCACACCGATTCTAAAAGAACTGCAGTGGCTGCCAATTCACTACCAAGCCCAATTCAAGGTGCTAACTCTGACTTATTAGGCCCTAAATGACTTGGGCACCAGATATCTAAAGGAGTGCCTTCTCCCATATTGACCTGCCTGTGTTTTAAGATCTGGAGGGGAGGCCCTTCTGGTTATTCCTCCGCCTTCAGCGGGTGGGCACCCGGGAGAGGGCCTTCTCGGTAGTGGCCCCCAGATTGTGGAATGGTCTCCCCTTGGAGGTACATCAGGGCCCTTCTCTGTTTATGCTCAGGAAGGCGGTGAAGACGTACCTCTTCACCCAGGCCTTTGGTTAAATGCCCCCTCCGCTTCCCCCCACTGCACACACTACTGTTTTTTAAACTGTTCTTGTATCTCTCTCTCTTTTTTCATTATTATTATGATGCTGGATTTTAAAATCTTGTACTGATTTTAGCATTGTCTTATACAGTCTTGATATGTGTGTGTTTTAAATGTTGTGAGGCGCCCAGAGACCCTTGGGTATGGGGTGGGATATAAATATAAACAAACAAACAAACAAACTTCATCTTTGGCCCTCTCTGTATCTAAGTGCCCAACAGCTCCTCCACTTCTAATATATCTGAGGATTTTATTAATTTGTTGGCATTTATTTTTGTGGCAAAAAGCTCTTAGAGCTTATTCAAGGAGAGACTCAAACTGTTTGGCTCTGATTGGGCTCGTATTTGACCGGGTGTGGGGCCGAGATTGAATGTTGCCCGTCCCCTTGTTATTCCTGGTAACGTGGGCTGGGTGCAGATACAGCCGTCCCCATGCAAACCGTGCCAACCCCTGGCATGGAGGAGCAGCACCATCTCCTCTCCGCCCCACCTCTCCTCACTGGAAGCCGCGCTGACATCGCCCCACCCCTGTGCCACCTGCTGCAAATCAAGCCATTATCCTGCCTGCCTTGGCAATTGGGGAAGGGGGGTGGAATACTTGTATAAAAGTCTTGTGGGGCAGTGAAGGCCATTCAACCTCTCATCATTTCGGCTTTAAAACCATTTACTCCCCCAAATCTCAGCAGTTGCGATCTCCAATGCACAAGGCAAGAACAGTGAGCACAGGACACGAAACCTCATCTCCCAATGACGCAAGCACCAATCTCCTCCCCAAATAGCCCGGGACCGCCACCATGCACAGGCTCAGCTCGCAAAGCAATGCATGCTGAGACACCAAACTGTGCCGAGAACAGTTTTTTCCAGTACCAAATTTGGTCCTGGTTTGGGTGATTTGGTCTGCAGAAATCGGACCAAAACAAAAGCACATGGGGACGACCCTTGCCAAACTCGATTTCAATTTGGACCAAAACATGCATGGGGACGCACCCTTATTCACAGATTACATTTCTTTTGCCCAAAGTTGTATTCCTTTTGTTTTTTACGCTTGGGCAAAACTTCAAAATTTCAAAGAAACATTTTCTTCTACAGCTTCTTTGAAAACTATAGTTAACCACATTTCTTGTCAATGTTCTCATCTATTCTGATCTCCAGTATCTATTTTAATTGTTTTTAAAGGAAAATTTCTGAATAACCTCCAAGAATTTTGGATAGATCTGACCCCTTTGAATTTCTTTTAACTTTCCTATCTTTCAAGCCATCTTTCTGAAGGCAAATTTTGTAGGGTTGGACACTTTTGGCAGCTGTTCATTTATACATGCAGTGACAACATCATTTAAATCTTGCAACAGATTCTCAGTGCCACTTATAATTCAGTTTAAGGTTGGCTCTCGTCTCACCGGTTGCATGCCAGATTGTTCAAGGACACATCTGGAATATACTAACGTTTCATCTCTTTTTAATGTCTGGAGTGTTCAGTCAGTCAATGTCAGAGTACATCAAACCATTTTATATTTGTAGTTTATTTTCGGTTATACCCCTTCATGCCTTGTTGTGGCAGAGGAGCTTGTGCATCTCAGTGAAGCTATAAGCTATGCCAGGCAGGGTCACCCAAGATGGCAGGTCATAATGGGGAGCATAGACCAAATGTGATCCACTGGAGAAGAAAATGGCATACCACACCAGTATCCTTGCCAAGATAATCCCATGGAAAAAAAGAAATGACACTGGAAGATGAGACACTCAAGTTGGACTGTTTCCAAAACTTTACTAGGAAACAGCAGAGGGTATGTACAACTCCAAAAAGAATGAAGCAGCTGGCTGAAGCTAAAAGGACACTCAAACTGTGGATGTGTGTGACGGTGAAAGGAAAGTTCAATGATGTAAAGAGCAATATTGCATAGGAACTTGGAATGTAAGAACAAGAAACCAAAGTAAGCTGGATGTAGTCAAACATGAGATATCAAGACATCTTGGGGGGAAAGTGACCTAAAATGGTTTGCTATGGGCAAATATAATTCAAACGATCATTGCATCTACACCAGTTGAACTTTCTTTTAACTAACCCCTTAAGTTCATTTATCTTGAGTCACTGACTTCTACTTGTGTGCAGTATCTCCCTCTAAATTGCATTGTCATTTATCTACTAAATGCCTTGACTGCTCTAAATAATTATCATGTCTGTTAGTAGTGCATTGTCTAATTCAATCTTTCCTCCATCTGTTCAGCATAAATAATTTCATGTTCATGGGGGGGGTTGTCTCTCTCATCTGAGGAGTAATTTTAAAACCTGTTCTGTCACCTTTTTTATTATAAACTTGATCAATTAAGTTTCAGTTAAGCTCCACAGTGTATATTTTGCATGGAGTGGGCTGGCCAGCAAATTGCCCAACTTCTAATAAATCGAAATCCCTTTTCCTAATACCACTATTTTATTCAAGCTTTGAGATCTGCTTATTTTACCTGGTCCAGTGTATGGAAAAGGTACTACAGTATTCCACAGAAAAGTCTCCTTAAAGGCCCCAGGTTTTTCTTTTATGATGCAGATACTAATATGAACCATACCAAGCACAACAACTTTAAATATTTCTGAAGACCACATTCAGGCTATTTAGATGATGCATAAGAGTTGTATCTTTTCCTTCAGATACAAGAGAAAGTATCTGTTGACTTCTGTGTAACCACTTCCTTTATCCTCAAAATGACTCCTTCCTCCAAGGTCCTGATTCTCCTTGACAATAGTGACGGTGGAAGCAGAATGTCACCATCACATTACTGAAGGCTTTGTGTGTCAGCCCAACTCTTTCAGCTTCTCCAGGTCAGTCACCTTACATAAAATATACAGGTTCTCCAAGAGTTCATCACACTAAATAAATTTCCATGACTTTCCCCCCAGCATGTTAGTAATCCAGTATAAAATCTTTCCGTCTTTGTATTTATTTTCATGAAGTTTCCTTATCTAGGAGCTACAGAGCTGTTAGACCAAAGAGGAAATAAAGCAGTAAGCTCCATGTTTGTAGTCAAAGTTTTTGTAATTTATTTTGTTCGAAATAATTTTTGATAACTGTTAGTCTTAAGTGTTCTTTTTACAGCATGAAAATAGGGAATTAAAAAACTGAACATTAATATAAATTTGGTCATATTAAAAGTTGCTAATCTATGAAACATGGCAAGCTGGCTCCACAATTTTATAATCCAGTGTTCATAGTATATTTAGCCCTCATACCTGTCAGAATAGTACAGACCACAAAACGTAGAATCAAATATTCAACACATTCACTCAGTATTCAGCTTAGAAAAGCTTTTGTTAGAATCTGTCACAAAATTTTTGTTGGATAGCCAAATATCTGAAAGATTTTAAGGAGAGGTATCTGACAACAGATTTTTATGATCTTGTCATTCATATGGAAGTCCTAAGTAAAAGTTGTAGCGAACAAGGTTTTTTTTTTTGTTCTGCTGTTTTCAAAAACAGTAAGGACACCATTTAAAAAAGCAAAAACATATCTGTTGTTATTATCAATATATTACTTGACAATACTTGTGAGACCAGAGGAAATAAAAGAAAAAGGCCACAGAAGCAACATACTACTTTACGGTTTTTGACCTTGATTCAGTTAACCAGTCTGCCCCGCAGTCCCACTAAGTTTATCTTAAAGGTTTCAAACTTTGCCAGCAATTTGTATTGATATATAGTTACAGTACCTTAGGGCATGCCCTTCCTCTCCATCTAACTTGTTACTTTATTCCCAAGAAATGATTGTTGTTGTCTTTCTAGCTTGGCCAGTACAGCTATCTGAACCATGTTGAGTCAGTTCTGCATCATGTGAACTGTACTGAGCTGCTCCAACTTAGATTTCACAATTCAAATAACCAAACTAGCCAAAGCCCCAAACCATTGTTCCTAAGGTATACAAGCTATACACATTTAGCTGTTTGCAAATAAGCAGTACATAAAACAGTAGGCTTATCATGACTTGCAGGCATGATAAAGGTCTTGTTTTCTGAATTATCAGGGGGTACTCCAAAGCCACCACTGAAAGGTTATGAGCACAACAAATCTTTGTACTCAAATTCTGCTCATAAGCTTGCATATGAACTGTTGGCCACTGTGAGGACACACTCCTAGACAAAATAGGACCCTGCCTGGTCTATTTTGGAGAACATTACTTATATTCCTGCTACAGAAGCTGATCATAAACTATCTATAATATCTTTATCCTGTATATGGAAACAAGGTGCAGTAAAATTCAACATGACCAAAATTGTCTACTACTCAGTGACAATGAAATCAACAAGCCTGTGTTTCTACAACAAACTGCAAGTGCCAAAATAGTCAAACCTGCTCTTCAAGAAAGACAACTAGGTAAAGAATACAGTGTAAAATGACAGAATAAAGAACAGAGGAATATGTCAATTCAGTGCAAACAATGGGGTGGGGGTGGGGGGCAAATAGCAAAAGCAACTATTTCTCAACAGTTAAGAACTGAGTAACTTAGATGGAAAGAATAACTCAGGACCTCGGGGCTTAAAATGTGCTCCTTCTGACCAACATCTCCATGAAAAATAATTCCTGTAAGTTGAAGGATGCTTGGAATGTTGTGTAAGGTGGCACAGGAAGGGACTGCATCCAGGATGAGGAACCACCAGGAAATATAATAATGATGCCTACTATCTTTTCATGCTAAGCATACTGAGGATCCAAGCATATCCTATTTGAACTCTGACATTCTTTCAAATCAAGAGCTTAATTTTTAGTTGAAAGTGCACAGGACCTCTTTCATACTGTCATTCCTCTTTCTACCCCAGTAGCATTTGTCTTGTCACTTGACCCAACTGAGACAATATAGGGTTTCTACCAACCCCATCTAGGCAGCAGTTTCTAGAACACCAATATTGTGCTATCATATCTAACCTACCAGCCTCTAGTCTGTTTATGTTTAAGCTATAGCCACTTTGTTCTACTAGAACCTCTTCACAGAGGTAGTCAACAGCTGTTTTTAAGCAATATATCAAATGGCAGATCCCCAGTGAAAAATTCCCATGGGCAACAACACTATTACAAAACATGAAAGGAGGCTACCGCCTGTGGAGCTAAATCAGCAGTACAGCCCTAAGAAATTACTCATTATCAAATATAGGTATTTGTCTTAGCTTCTGGTATAATCCAAAACATTTCTTAGGTATTGTTGTATTTGAATTGGAGATTGTGTAAGTGTTTTTGTTTGCTTGCTTGCTTGGCATGGACCTATGATTATAATAATATTTTATTAATAATAAGAGTTTGATTTTTCTCCTTCTAAACTCAGAATCAGAATGCCCGTCAGAGAAAAAGATATGGAGATAAGCTGCTGGTTTTTTCCTCTGCTTGTCATTCTTCAGTTAAGCATCACTATTTTTTTTCACCCAAAACATTAACGGCACTAGATACAGGACCCCCATACCTGGGCACTGCTAAAAAGTAGCTCAGAGAGCATGATTCTGACATTGAATAATGTTCTGAAGACATGGAAGGAACACAGTCTTCCCTAATTCACCACAATTTGCAGTCTGCAAATTAGTTTCAGGAAAAAAAGCTTCAGTGAATAGCACAAGGAATGCATAATTTTTTTTCCTTTAGTTCTAATAGCTCTTTTGCCAACAAAGCACTGCCAGGACAACCATTTTTGATTTGTTAATGGGCAACAAAGCAAGGCAGATAGAGTACAGGATGGTCAAAGCAGGTATGTGAGTGCAACTACAATCTAGGCCATCATTAGTAAATTATACACACCTATAACCAAAAAATTCCCCACTCTAAGATAGTTATTCTGAACAAACTTTAGGTAAGTTGCAAGCCAAACTATTAAGAGTGGCAACTGGTCAGACAAATACATTTCATTTATTTAAAATATATACTTAAGCCACCTTCTAATCAAGAATAAACACAAACTCAAGGCAAATGATATTTATATATGCTATTATTCTATGCTATTTCCTATATTGTTTTCTATTCAATAACTAAAGGATCAGTCACTGTGTTATAATTCAAATATGCAATATTTTTATTAAAAATAAAACTCAGTTTTTTTCCCTAAAATATTTTTGTCTACAGTCAAACAACAACTTCCAAATGTTGCAGGCAGCATTTGGAAAAAGCTTGTAAAAATATTGGAGTGGCATTCCATTCATTATAAGAGAATGTATTTTAGTGGAATTATGTTTTTATAATAAAGGTTCAAAAATAAACGTGTAAAATAAGTATCAACACTTAGTCAACATTATTTTGTGTTAGTTATGTGGGTAGTTTCTAGGAAATCCTGTTTCTTTCTCTAGCCATAAAACAACTTTTGTCTTTATTTATTTACAAGTATAATATAAACTCAAAATAAGAACAAAACAATTGCAATTCACCATGGTGTCTGTGAGAAAACAGTTACTTATCTTTTCTGCAATTCCACAGTAATGTTTTTCTCTCTCAATCAGTGCTAACAGTCAATCCTTTTGACAGAATTTGAGTTCATTTATTACTCTTGAGCAAGAAATCTTCTGTCTTTCAACAGATCACATCACTAAAACGTTTTAAAGGAAATTGTGCTTTATAGTGAAAAAAGAGTAAAAGACTGATGAGAGCAATTACTTGGAAGACCTACTACCACCAATATTGACTCCCAGTCAGCTGACATTTTTAAATCAAGATAAAATTTTCTCATGGTCAATACAATTAACGACCTTGATAAAACAATACTTATATGAAATTCTACAGCCTGTGTAGGAATCAGGTTAACAAAAGTGAACTGTCTAGACATTATCGTACATCACACTGTTTGATTTTGACCTGCCAGAGCAGATCAAACGCTTCACCAAATTATTTCTTCACAAAATTATGATGCACTTATGGGTCACAAAGTTATTTAGATGGGGCACTGCATCTATTACAACAGCACATGAATTCAAGGGAAGCAAGTGGGGTAAACCTGTAAGGGAAATGTGGCTGTGAAGTGGCATCTTTTTCCTAACCCTTTGAGACCCTTACTTTGGGAGCAAGCTGGCCCAGTTGTTCTGAGGCACTCAAATGGCATTACCCAGTCCAGGTCTTAACCAGACCTCAGCAAGGGCCAAGCGGAAAGGAGGCATGGGTCATGAAGGCATCTGGCCACTTGGGCTCAGAGATCCCCTGATCCATGGAACAACAGACATGCTCCAGAAGGATACAGTATTTGTATGTATTCACTGTGACAGCCCTGAGAGGATCATGGGTTTGGGGTGACTGAACATAGCGACAAAGTTGATATGAGTAGGAGAGCACCAGAAATGTCCACCCTTGCCAAGCCAGGCACAGGAACCAGACAGAATTACCTCCAGTGCCCAGAGGAGCCAAGGATAGCCAAATCTTCAGATCACTGATTGGAAGGTCATGGATAATAGACGTTTGGGAAACTGTGCTCTAGAAATGTCAAAATGAAGACTTCTAAATTGTCCTTCTTAGGACAATGTTGCATAAAGCACATCTTGAATTGTTTGTGTTTGTGTGTTTAAAAAATATTGAAATATTTGTTATTCTACAATACAGGTACAATAAAAAAATTATAAACTTATTGCAATGGCATGCCTATCTTGCTTATTCTGACTTGGACAAACACTTCATTTTCAAAAACCGCTGATCTTATAAACAGCCTAATAATATTTTAGCTCCATGCTACCTCATCTCAGGTATGTCAGGAGTTGTTAGGTTTGTTTTCAGAAGCTACAAAAGCAGGTGATTCTTGACTGATGCCTTCTGCATCTGGGTACATATATTGTAATATATATGCTTTTATATAAAGAAGAAAAGGGAACAAAGATATGGGGCTCAAAAAATAAGAACAAAACATTTTTAAGAGCAAAAGAAACTGTCAACAGCAGTAGGAAATAACACTGTTGAAAACTGTGATATTAACTAAGCAAAAGAAGTGCGAAAAGATGACTCACTCTAACAAACTTAATAACTTTTCCTTTTTGAGCTCTAAAGGCTGACTTGCACAGCAACAAAGCTAAGCTTCTTACATGTCTAAACTACTACTACTATCTACAGATTTAAACTGTTTATAATCATATTTAAAGTATGCTAATCTTTTTTTCTGTATTTTACAATTCTAGGGTTTGTAATATTTTATCCATTTTAACAATTATAGTCTTTAATTTTAGTTTTATTTTGTACAATCTCCCTAGAAACCCAAGGGTTTCTGGTTCAATCCCCAGCCTCCCCCAGAAATAAGCAATGGCAAACCTGTACCTCTGCCAAAAAAAATGCACAGAGGTGTCCAAGATCAGGAGTTGGCCATGATTTCACCCAACAGCAAATCCTTCTTACCTTACACAAGGAGCTTACTAAATGGTAATGGTACAGAAGAGATCATTACAAACAGACACCAAGAACATACAGAATATAAGTACTTGCTTATAATGGAGGGGATGTGGGGACTAGGCAAAGAACTAAATTAGATGTACAGCTGAATTTAGGACTCAGAAGCTGGCCCTTCACTGAATGCCAAAAAGCTGTGCAATTCTTTCTTTAATTCACCTACAATTTGTCATTACATGGCAGACAACTACAACTCAACCTAAAATGTATTTATGATTAGTTTCATGTTCTAAGAAACTACTAGTTCAACCACAGGTTCTCACAAATTAGAACTGCTTTAATTTTAATTCACATTAGCAGGAATCACAACATCAAAACCACCAAGCACCAGTAAAAGCACTTCAATAAATATAATAGTGCCCAGAAAGAATATCAAAAAGATTTCAAGGCCACACACAGCCACACAAAAATATTTGTGATTATTTTAAGTTATCAAAAGCAGATCATTTCATTAAAATGAAACAAAGAACAATGACAGAAAGATTATTAAGACAGAATAAAAGGTTACTGATATTTCTTTACAAAAATACAACACAGCTTTGTAAGATACTAGTAGAAAGCAATATTAATTGTTCTATGGCATGAAAACTCTGGTATTTTTTCCTCTCTATTTGGACAGCTTTTTGGCATTCAGTGAATGAGTTTCATGAAAACAAAAGGAACATTGAAAGGGAAGAACAGAGCAAATGAAGACCTCATGTAATCAGAATGAGGTAGATCAAATTTAAGACGTACTATTCAACTGCCATTTCATCCTCACATTAAAGCAAAACTGACAACTATACATATTGACCAAGGAACAGGTCCCACTAAGCTCAGTCGAAGTTACTTCTGTACAAACGTATCATAAAACGTATAAGAAAATAATCTGGGACTAAATTGCACTAAACATAATGGGACTTAATATCTAGGTAGAAATGGTGACACCATTTTATCGAAACAAGCAAGCAAATGGGTGGACCCAAAGACCACTGTAATAAAGAAATAAGGACATGACAAACTTCTATACATTTCAAGTCATAAAAAGAAAAATACTTTAAAGAGTTTAACACTTAAAATCATGATTTTCTTTTCCTTCCATCCATGTAGACTTTTCTAAAGTAGGTTTTTAAAACAAAAAAATCAGATCTTCTTCATTTAATTTGCATATATTCAAACAAGTTTCTAAACAATAATAAACAAAAAAAAATTGAACAGAATTCCCATTATTTGTATAGACTGGGCACAAATATATTTTCACAAATGCAATAAATGCTCCAACCCCTTAATACATCAACATACTAAAAGTACAATCCAAACTTTCACTCTGTAGAGTGAAGTTTTAACGCTGGAAAATTTGATGTTTACACCAAATCTCTACTGTGAAGTCTGGGTTGGTTCCCATATTACAGACTATGGTAGTCCTTGATGGAACTACTAGAGGCACTCCAAAATCCAAGTGACACAAGGCCATGGTCAGAAACGGAACATTTCTATGAGATCCAAACTCCCTTAGGGCTACAGCCAACATTCAGATGCCTAACAAGAACCAGTTAAAGGTAAAGATGTCACTCAGTTGAATGTGATTTTTGGAGATTGTATGAACACATTCATGCAACTTTCTTGTCAACAGAAGACTCTGGCTATTATTATCTTCATTTCTATTTTCCAGTCTAGTCTACAGCACCTAGTACTTCCAAGAAGTCTTCCATCTAAGTACTAGCCATCTTCAACACTGCTTAGCTTCCAAAATCAGGAAAGGGCAGCATAAGCACTAAGAAGCAAGTACTAACCAGGACAATAAATATTTTAATAGTGGCAACCCCTGGTTCAGCTGAATTAGGATACTGTCTAACTCCTATACTGTCTTTAGTACTAAGGAGATATGCTGAGTAAAACTGTTACTCATTAAGTTCCACTAAGCTCAATGAGATTACTTCCTGGTACGATTTACTTTCCATGGTTTAAAACAGCACCCCAACTTTCAGCTTATTTACTCATTTATGCAGTCTCATAGATACGATTAATACAAGTTATTTCCCAGTTATGCATATTTAGGAGTGCAGTGTTATCATAGAACACGATATGCTGAATAGCATACTAGTGAACAATATTGTTATCAGATATAAAAACAGTTATATGAAGCATGCTCAAAAGGAATACCTTCTGTTAAGCACCTTTAAATGAATTATAGCTGTGCATTAACAAATGTGTGCTTGTTATACTATGCCAGCTGTGTTTTTTCTGCAATTTCATTTCAACTGAGCTACTGTAGAAAAACTTCTCCAACTGTTTTAAAAAGTTATCCTGTAATACTTCTTGGTGCCTTTAAAAATACACAGCAAATGAATACACTTTTAAAAAATTCAGCCCATGATTATCTTGTCCACAATGAGCATATTCCATAAATATTCACTGAAATTGATCTCCATTTATGATTTTTATATTTGATTATGAACCTAATTTTAAATCATACTATATCTGTAGTATCTTCATTGCTTATTATATTTTCAATCATTATTCTTCCTTTCCCAGGCCTCATTGGTAACCATCTGCCAGGATTTTCTTTAAACATTACTAGATTTCTTTAACAGAAACACATTTTTATTACTAGGATTTCAGTGCTGGTTTTCAGATCTCTTAAGACACCTTATATATCAAATTAAACATAAAACACAAACAACAGCTCTACATGAGAACAATGAAGCTATGTACAAATGAACTATGGAGACTGAAAGACAGAGATCTAGTGAACAATAGTTACACAACAGCTATACAATAGAGGTTTGGTCCTGACTGGTGCTTCTTAGAGGCAAATAAATACTTTCTTGTTGGCTTCATGATCTCTATCAAGGAAGCAGGAAAGGTGAACCTGAAGTTCAATAATGTGCCTTTAATTGATCCACCCTTCTTCTAAGGCCTTAGATTGGGAATGAGTTTTTTTCATATTTTATTAAATAATCTTATCTGCAGATATTTGGTTAGTGATGTGTACAGGCAGGAGTATAAATAAACACAGAAAATAATTTAAGACTTTTTAAAATCCTGAGAGTGAAAATGGCAGTCCTGATGAGCTGCGCATTTGATGGACCACATACAAGAATGTACATGTCAGTGAAACCAAAGTGGTAAAGATGGACCTGTTCACGTATATACAGTTCCTGTTCTAGAGGAGAAGCTTCCATCCAAGCAGTAAACTGAACTGATATATAATTGCCTTTATAAATGTTATTATTAGTCAATTATTGATGCTATACATTTGTTACTTCCGCCTATTAAACTGTAGATATTCCCTTTTATTAAATTCAGGACAATCTCCATTTACAAATATACGTCTGTCCTCAACCTACTACAAATGTATATGTGTCTCACCTACCACTTTCCATTTCTATACTCGCTCTATTAAAGTGATTCAAATGAGGTTTGTTTTGGGGGGGGGGGAGGATTTCAAGATTTAAGCCCAGATTTAACTACCTGGCGGGCTATTTTGTCCTGTGAAATACATTCTCGCATTTCCTCCTAGCTTGCCTTCAATAAAATAAATTCCTCCTTTCAGCAGCTCCCTCTCATCTCGAGAGATGCGCTATGAAAGATTCCTTGTGCCCCTGCATCTCTCTGCTGTTATTTCTCCTCCTTACACAACAGCTTCTCAATTCAAAGGACAGGCATCAATTTTAGATGTTGACAGGGTGTCAGTGTTCCTTGTTTTCCATCCTCCTCTCTTCTTCTCCTCCTCCCTCCCTCCCCTCCGCCTGTCACCTGCTCCCTCCCAGACGGCCTTGCTTGTTCTTCCAGGTCAGCTCCCTCAATCCCTCCCTCCCTCCTACTCACACCTTCCCTGCCTATTCATCGAGGGTGTGTATGTGCGCGCGCGAGAGAGCGCGCGCTTCTAAGGGGAAACCCGTGTCGAGACAACCGACTGCATTTCCTTGTCAACAAGGGAGGGAAAGCTTCCTCGTACACAAACTCCTGCGGCTTTCCGTGAACTCCTTCCTAAGGCGAAGGCAAATGCACCCAACACGCCAGCAACACACACACACACACACACACACACACACACACACACACACACACACACACACACACACACAGGGGGCCTTCCCGGTCGCTTTAGCCTCCCTGCCGCCGCCGCCGCCGCCGCCGCCGCCGCCGCCGCCTTCCTCGCGCGCTCCGCCAGCCAGATCACAAAAGGCCCGGCTCGCGCATCAGCCGTGCCCGGGGCTGCCTGTGCTCCCGCCACTTGCTCCTGGCCGAAACCTGTCCTCGAAACCTGTCCCGCCCGTCGACGAACCACCCCACCCCCCACCCCGCCAGGCCGGCTCCTCCGCCCCCTCCTTGCGTTTTCGGCCCCGCTGGAAGCCCCTTCAGCCCCTTCGCCGGCGACCAGGACTCCCTCCCCACAATGACAGGCAGGCGCTCTCCTCGAGGCTGTGGCCTGGCTGGCCTGGCCTCCCCAGTGCAAGTACTCGGCCAACCGCACCCCCCCCCCTTACCTAGGGCCACCTCACAGGCTTTACGCAGCTGGGAATGATGCGCCTTCTTCACTTCCTTGTCGGCCAGGATCTTCTCCAGGGCCCGGGTCAGGAACATGTTCTTGGTCTTCTTCCCCTCATACATGGGGACACGATGGACGGAAGGGGGAAATCAGGAAAGTAAAGGAGAAGAGCGAGGCAGCGGCAGGGGAGAGTCCCCCCCCCCTAGACCTACAGCTGCCCCGACGGGGGTGGGCAGCCCCCTCGCTGGAAACCGAAGCAGCAGCAGCAGCTTCCTCCGCGCTGAAAGTGCTCGAACGGGGCCGACGCCGGTGTCGGAGAGGGCGGCTACTGCGGACCTGCCTCGTCGCGGGAGGCACCGGGTGGCAAACGGCGGGGCAGCTTTGGCCGCCTCCCCTCGGGACACGGAGCCCCCCGCTCCAAGGCTGCTGCCGCGGCTGCTGCCGCTACGACCGGCCCGCCGCCTCAGCCCCCATTAGCAGGCGCCGCAGCAACAGCAGCGTTGGCGACGGCGGCGGCAGCAGCAGCGGCAGCAGCGGCAGCAGCAGCCTCCTCTCGCCATGTTGAAAGGAAACGACGTCAAGGCCGCGGCGGCCCGAGTGGCTGCAGAGGAGGAAGCGGCGGCGGCGCAGGCTGGCTGGCTGGCCGCGGCCGCTCACTGCTGTTGCTGCCGCTGTTTCTCCGGGAGGAGGCGCAGCAGCGGCAACGAGGGCGCCGGCAGGAGGACGGGCGCTTTCGCGTGAGGCTCGCTTGGGGAGAAGCGGCTGCCACAGCGCCGCGCTACAGGTGCGAGGAGGGGAGGGGCCTCTTCCTCCGGGAGCTGCTGCGGGCGGAGGAGAAGGCGAGGGCTGAGCCGGGCGGCGTTGAGGTAGCGAAGTGCCTGCCAGAAGTGCGCCTTACTGCTCCGGTTCACGCGCGGCGGCGGCGGCGGCGCCAAGCGGCCCGTTCGCTTCCCGGCTCGTTTGATTTCTCCGCAGCACACGCGCTTCCCGGCCAGCCGGAGCCCGCTGGTGCCTCTCGTTGACGCGGGACTGGATTGGTGCTTCGCCCCGGCTCCGTTTTGGCTTTCGAGACGCTTCTGCGCGGGCAGCGCGTTGAAGCCGGTTTGTTTCAGGAGAAGGCGGGTGTTTCCTTCCCCCTTCGGGAAGCCCTCAGGACCAAGTTAAGGACTATAGTTGCCTTTTGTGCCTTTTTGGGATGTGCTCGGGGCACCGGGGCACTGTGATGTCCCCAAAGGCTTCTTTTGCGGCCTCCATGCGGCGACCTGAAGGGAAGAAGCGAGGAGAGGAGACGATGCTCACCTGGCTGGAGCACCCACAAAATCGCCAAAATGCTCACAGCTCCCATCCCCGCCGCTGACAGACCTCATTAGACCCTTGCTTGGAACTAATAAAGAGCCTGAGTTTCGTGTTTTAGAGTAGATCATATTCATCTGTGAATATAAGAAAGGTGTGTGTTTATTTATGCCTCTTAGACAGCTTCCGCAAGGTCTCTGGGAACCGGGGCAGTGCTGCCAGGGACCTCAAGGCCTGCACATTAGAGGAGTCCCTAAAAGGCCTCCAGTGGAGAGAAAATAGTGTTGGGGAACATGCAAATGGGAGACAGCTTTAAAGTGGTCTCCCAAGCATTGTGTGTGTGGTGGAGCAGGCCAAGTGTCTGCCATGCAAATAGCTGATCTGGCCCAGTTCGTGTGAGTAGTCTGGCATGATTTTCTTGGACTCCCAGAAGTACCACAGTAATCCTCCCAGCTTGGGGGTTGGGGGAAGCTAGAAAGCCTTAATTCCTAGCTTTGAGAGTTAGGCTGTGTTTTGATTATCACTTGTAGATATTGTAGTGTACTGGAGAAGAGCTAGAGTGGTGCCAGAGAAGACTTCACCAGAGTCCCTTCACCAGCAAAAAGATCAAATCAATCAATACCAAAGGAAATCAACCCTGACTGTTCACTGGAAGGACAAATACTGAAGCTGAAGCTCAAATATTTTTGCCACATAATAAGAAAAGAAGTCACTGGAAAAGACCCTGATGCTGGGAAAGATTGAAGGCAAAAGGGTAGCCATGTGCTCCCAGAATCCTTCACTGTGTGCTGTGCTGAGCCAAAGCAGGGGTCTGCTAAGGCACAGACACCTCTGGACTTTGTATGTGTGCAGCTGTGATTGTCATATTGTCCTTGGCATTCAACTGGATGTACAGAATCATGATCATTAATATAAGATTTTGTACCAGGTCTTATTAAAAAAGACATGAAATATACTTTTAAGATATAAAGATATACTGTTAGAAACCAAGCTTCTGTTTTGGAAGTAAAGGAAAAAGATTGCAAAAACAGTCTGTTCCAGGAAGCAAGCAGCTGATTACATCTGCATTTACAAAGACTGGCCAAGACAGAAGGAATAATTCCATCACCACATTTTGGGTACTGTCTAGGGAATTCTGTACCAAAACAAAGTAGAGAAAAGGAGCTGTTTTGCTATAGGAGCCAGCCTTTTATTTACAGTAAATATTTGGAGAGATTCTTTTAAGGAATGCTAAAATTTAGCAAGTTCTGATCAAATCTTTGTTCTACTTGATTAGGTTGTTCACAGTGAAGCCAGGTCATCAGTTCAGGTGTTATGCAACTATAATCCCCTCACATCATATACGTTCTTTGTTTTCTTTCCACCCCTCACCTAGTCCATCCTTTCTCCATTCACTTGAATGGAATCTTTAGCCCCCACCTATGGGTTATACTTTTCTTTGTTCAAAATTACTGCCCATATTTTTCATTGGTTCCTAATGCCTGCCCCTGGACTGGAGTCTAGAGGCAGGGTCCCTGCCTACCAGATTAGGAGTGCATAGAAATAGGTAGCCAGAAGTAGCTAGATACAGTTCCCCTCACTAACACAGTTCTTCTACAGTCTTCCATCAGTTCCTGTGCCATCTTTCTCATCAGTAACTGTTCACTATGACCACATCTTTGATCCTCAGTTCCTACTCTCTACATGTTAATTGCTGCTTTGATCTGGTATCTCGTCACTGCTGAAGAAGCCTCTCCAGTTCAGCAGCTAGTGTGTACCGGAGCTAACACAGTAGTGAGGTTTGGCTCATGAGTAAAACCCCTTCTTCACAGATCCAGTAAAGAAGTTCTCAACTTCATTTTCATGGTCTAGCGAAACATCAATCTCAAGTCACATCAGCAAGTTGAGAATTGTTGATCCTGGGTGATTACTTTTTTGTTCTTTTGCTGTAATTCAAATTGCCATCTCTTTGATACTTTTCCTGTGTACTGAGTTAATGGTCCTTGTTCAGTCAAGCCTTGTGCCTATCTCATTGTTGGGATTCCTTTCTGTTTGCATTTCTGATACATTCGATAGTGCTGTGTGCAGCGCCCGCCCAAGCTTGCAGTTTTTATATTTTTGTTGCTGTGTTTAAAATAAAATTATACTTTATTTGAAAAAAAACCCTGTCTCTGAAGTCTGTCTTGCTTGCTGTTCACTGATTTATCCCACTTTGGTTCATGGCTGGACTCCGCTAATTTTCCTCCACAATACACGTGTCCAGACCACATCCTGTAACCACAGCAGAGGATGAGATGGAATTAACATGACCTTGGGCAGACTGGAGTCAATGGAAGTCTGAGGGGCCTAACATCATGGGCTCATGAGTTGGACATGACTGAACAATGACAACAGCAACAAAGAAGATCCTTTAATTTCCTCTTGTGATCTGGAAACACAGAGATGTATATTCTACTAGATAAAGTCAGTGCCTTGGAGCTGGAAGCATGTATTTAGAGGTTTTGTTATCTTTGTGTGATATAGACAATTATGTATTTGGTTTCTTGCTGTTATCTTATACCTGATCTGTTGTGAAGGGCTAGTACAATAAGAAACTAAATGAACTAAAAAATAAAGTATTAAAGCCATCATAGGAATAACAGCAGCAAGAGCACAATAATCACCTTTAGCAACAAGAAGCAATCTTATATAGAGTCTATCCCTCAACATTTTCTATGAGCATTTTTGCCCATAACTGCCATGGGAAAGTACCCTACAGCAGTGAAGATCAGGGATGGTGGCCGGGATTAGCATTGTGAGTGTCAACTTGTCCCAAACTTCACCCAGCTTACCTGGGTCTCAGTAGAGTGCAGACGGTCCCATCCAGATCACTCTAGCCATGGTCATGCATGCTGGGATGCTGCCATGGTGATCAATGACATGATCACCTCAGCTGCCCCTGTCCCCACACAACGTTCACTTAGGAAGTAATGCGAAAGTTGTGTCCGGGGATTAACTGGGTGATGATCAAGGCTGCTCTGGGCCAGAGGTGGCACTACAGTTTGTGGATGCTTGATCCTAGAGTGTGCTGGGCTGTCCTGATTGCTGAAGCGTGAACAGGACCTATATCTGAAATCCCTGGTGTGGTGCTCGGCAGACAAATATTTGCTATGACTTTCTCTGGTGGCTGTGAAAAGACCTTGGGTGTTTTTCCACTGTCAATTGTACCAATTTTTGCACCCATTTTTGTACCTTTTGGCTGTGAGCTGGATGATGCCATTTCCACTACGGCACCCATTTTGAACCCGATTGTTTCCACTGCAGTGGGGGAAATCCGGATCTTTTTGACCTTTAATCCGGATTTTCTGTAGACCCCATTTGACAATGAAATAAACCAATACTGTATATTCTGGTGTATAAGATGACTTTTTAACCCAGGAAAATCTTTTCAAAAGTTGGGGGTCGACTTATATGCCGGGTGTCGTCTCCTTATACGGCAAGTATATCCCAAATTCTATATTTTAACTGGAAAAGTTGGGGTTGTCTTATACGCCCAGTCGTCTTATATGCCGGAATATACGGGTAAATTGTAGTTCTGTTGCTAATAATGCTATTTATTCCAAAGAAAATGAGAAGAGGGAGATGATAATTTACTCTTCTTGAAATTCACCCTCAAGAAATATTTTATTAAATGGTTTCTGTTGTGTAATTATATGCAATTTACCTCTTTGCATTGATACACAGCAGTTTGAGACCACCAAGCTATCAAAATAGCTAATTATTGGAACAGCCTTATTTCTAATAATATGAGGTACTGCTCTTTGAAATCCTGTCTTAAATTAAGCCATAGACAATAGTCCCCAACTCAAATACCGAAAGTTAATATACATTTCCCTTCATTTTTGCAACTTCCAGCCTCATTTATTTACTTATTTAAACAACTAGACCAGCCGACATCACTGTGGTCCTCTATCATGCAATGGCACCCACTTTAATAACTGAAGTCCAGGTTGTGAATATATCTGCCACCATTTTACAAGCTTGAAATGTCAAGAACCTCTGCCAATTCTTGTATGTAATCTGCCTGTGAAAAATGAAGTAAGCTCTGGACACTAAAAGTGGAGAAGTTATAGACCACACTGATTGGCAATCATAAAGGGCACTCCTTCATTTAAAAAGTCTGTTTTTGTTTCTTAGTGGAGTATTTTATTCCTACAAAATGCACTGAAGAAATCTATACTGATAGTGTACATTTCCCTGCTGTGCTAGCTGCATGAGCCAAAGAGCTGTACTTTAGCTTCTTTGTGGCTAGAGGGTACTTGGGCTTGTGTTCCATAAACAACATCTCTGTAGGCCAAACATGATTGGGAAATAAGCAGAGAACTTTTCAGATTTTTCATGATTATGACTCAAGGTATTTTAAAAATGCCACTGGACCTACAGTATTTCTAGATTTCTTGCATTACTAGGGTAATTGAAATCTAAGCTGCCCCTGGCCTTACCTTGGTGTCTGCCAGCCCACGATGTTCTAATCTCATAAGAAGCTTCTTAGAAAACCAGCTAAATGCTGAACCACGTCCTTTTGTTCTTTTTGCATATTTGGCTGGTTTCCAAGTAACCCCAAGCAATATAATAACAAAATGGGCCAACAGAGCACATAAGAAACCATTGCTGGGTTTCCTTTAATAGCGGTATGATTTATTGACTCACTAGCCTGAGTCTGTGTTGGGAATGTTGCAGTTTTGTCTGGCATCCCCAATACAGTCCTGGGAAAACATCAGTTTTAGCCTGTGTTGGAGACACCCCTGATAAACATCTTAGCAGCCTGCAGTTTGTTGTTCTCCTATAGGTGATTACTTACCTTCTCCTTTGAGTTTTACTATCTCTAGTTTTATTAAAAAATGAAAAAGGCACATGGGGTTCTGCACTTGATATGAAGATCTAACCTAACAATTCTGTCTACAAGGATTTGTCGTACTTCTAGAATTGTTGTATTCTTTCTTGAACGTTATTTTTCCTAGGGTAGTTGGATGTGCCAAGAGAAATAAATTCAGATGTCACATTCAATAGGTTAACTCATGGGGTAAGCCTACTTCCTGAGATAAAAAAGGAGGTTTTTGAAATTTGCCACCACTGCTTTGGCAGCAAGGGGAGAAATAATAGTACTGAGGAAATATTTCAGTGGTTTCTTTTTGTTTAAACAATCTGAGTTATTTGCATTAAAATTGCCAAACAGATATCAAAGAGTTTATCAAATTAAGGCAGCAATCAGCCGCATCTTTCTGGAACCAAAGTTCACTGAGTATACACAGTTAGCTTACACTCTAAGAGAACTGGCAGTAAATCAGTGGTGAGAAGCAGACCTTGTTGAACTATTGCTTAATAATGTAATATAAATTGGTAACATTCTGAAGGCTAGTTTTTATGATCTGGAAAATGAGATGCCGTATATTTAAGTGATCAGTTGATTGAGAGGATTTTACTACTGAATTAACATTTTTTTTCATTTCAGTAATTAAAAAATAATGATGTACACATATTAACACAAGTAATTTTAAATAATGGTTGTCCAGTTTAAATATCCATTATTATTCAAAACTATAACAATTTTGAATCCAGAAAAGATCTTGCTCATTGGCACAAGGTATGTTGAAGGATTTCTGTTATGCTATCATGAAAACATTGTGGAGCAAAAACTGTTTCAGAAATTGTTGAAAATTAGAAATTGAAAGGTAAAGTAATACTGTATGCTTACCAATCTGTTTAGATTTTATAGATGTAAACCTTGTGTGTGTGTTGTGCACGCGCTGGTAACCTCACGCCTTGACTTCTGTAATGCACTCTACATGGGGCTACCCCTGTGCTTGACTCGGAAATTACAGCTGGTTCAAAACATGGCAGCCAGGCTTGTCTCAGGAACATCTAGGAGGGACCACATCACTCCCGTTTTGAGGTCCCTCCACTGGCTGCCTATCAGCTTCCGGGCCCAGTACAAGGTGTTGGTTATCACCTTTAAAGCCCTAAATGGCTTGGGTCCAAGCTATCTCAGGGACCGCCTCCTCCCGTACAATCCTCCCCGCACTCTCCGGTCCTCTGGGAGGAACTTACTGCAGCCTCTAAAATCTAGGCTTGCGGCGACCTCCCAGAGGGCGTTCTCTGCTGTCGCCCCCAAACTCTGGAACGACCTGTCGGATGAGATCCGTCAGATAACATCATTAGACAGCTTTAAAAAGGCGGTCAAGACGGATCTCTTCCGGCAGGCCTTTCCAGATTAACCATCCCGGCCCAGATTCCCTGATTCCTCCCGTGGCCCCATCTTAGTGATGGTTGAGGATCAACAGAGGGACATCAGGGTTTTTAGTTTTTAAATTATTGTTTTACGCATTGATATTGTGTTTTAATATGTTATATTGTTTAATATTGTCTTAAGGGGGGGAGGGATAAGGTGTTTTTAATTGTTATATTTTATATTTTACTGTTGTTAACCGCCCGGATTGGTTTGCCATAGGGCGGTATACAAATAAATATTATTATTATTATTATTAAAGTAGTTTCATGTTGGTCTCAAGTATTCATTTGCTCTCTTTTGTAGCTTGAAATCCAAATAATTATGTACAGGAAATATTTTTCCCCTTTTATTTTTGGCTTATAGAAAGATGAATAGTGACAGCTTCAGCTGCTCACCCTATGGGCATTCTAATATCTGTGTTCCAAGGCTCAGAAAGAGAGGTTGTAAAAGCATGTGAATTAAGACGGAAAGCAACGAGACTGAAGCAATTGCTACTTTTTAAAACAAACTTTACTTTATTAAAAACTTGCAGTAACCTGAAACAACAATATTTGATGAAAGCATTAATAGTAATAATAATAAATCTGTTCAACCAACAAAGATTTACAATAGTGAAACATTAACCAACATTAACTTTTTTTAAACATATACTGTTTATGAAGTAGATTATAATTATAAAATTACTGATTTTATAAATAACAGTGAAGGGAGAGTGTCAACTTCCAGTTCTGGTCAGTTCTGAGATCATGGGGGAGTAAACTTCCAAGAAAGAAATTTTTGGGGATAGACCTTGAATAAATTGATTCTGATAAGTAATAAGTTCTTGTCTAGCACGTTCCCATAATTTGCTGTACCAGATGTCTATATTTAAACCTTTAGCATTTTTCCATTCTTTTGCTATGACTAGTTTGGCTGCATATAAACAAATTCAAAATGAGTTTGTTACTAATTTGAACATTATGAACTTTATAGAACTGTAGTAGAGCTAGTCCAGGTGTAAATTTGGGGAGAGGTGTTTGCTTTCTTCACATGTGTGATAATTATGAATATGTACAGTGACCTTTTCCCCCTCCTAGTGCTGCATCCCAAGAACAACTACTGTAAAAGAAAAACAGATTATTCCTGAATGAAATGAAACCTAACTGCTCTCTTGAGACAATAGTCATCAGCCAGGAAACTCACATATTTTGAGCGCGTGGCACAAGCAAATGAAGCATTAGGGGGAAACAACCATGTATGGCAAGATAGAGTGAAGCACAATAGAACAACATTGAACCTGATGGATGTCTGAGATCCAAGAAACTATCAAATTGACCTTTGAAGAGTTTTGAGGTATTCCTAGATACAGGCAGAAGTTGTGAGCATTGGTTTATATAGTCACAAGAAGTGGAACATAACTGAATGTCTGCTGCTGTTACAACTATCATTATTTCTATAACTCACATGCATGTTACTTGTTACAGCAGGCCAGGTTATTGTTGTCATACTTTTCTTTCTGATTGCATTTTTATATTTTCAGAATCAATGCTGAACAATAAAGCTCACTATTTAACCACAAATCTGTTTGTTAGCGATCCCTGCTGAACAAAAACACACTGTTCCTGTCATATCCAGTCCACTGGCAGACATGGAATAGCTGTCATATGTACATTGTCCAGGTAGTGCTGATAACAGTTGAAAGAATGATCTGCTGCTTTTTCATTCTGCCTTTCCTTTACACAAAACACCCAGGAAAAATCTGGGTGAGAAGATAGCCTATTTTGACAGGAAGTACTCATAGGACATCAGAATCATTATTCAGGACTGTATGGTAAGGAGCCATAAATGCCCAGATCATACAGCCATGAATTAAATCCTTCATTTCCTCTTTATTATTTACTTATACTAGTATAATTCAAAGTTCAAAACAGAACATGAAGTGAGCAAGGGTCTTTTGATACAGCTATAGTGAGCAGTCAGCCTGATATTTTTTTCATTTTATCATTTCTTTGTAAAATTGCAATAGTCACACAAAATTGTTACTAGAAGTATCTGCCTCCATCATTATCAAATGTTTTTGGTGGTACTCTGAATTTCTCATGTTGCTTGATTCCCTAAGATTGCCTTTAAAATCTTTTAATCTTCAAGTGATTTTCAGGCCAGAAAGGCCTGTCATCAATGTATTGATTTTCTCTTTTTAAATAACATTGTTGTTTTCTTCCAGCCACATGCCCTTAGGTTTTAAGATATGAAAGTTTAAATGCTATTAAGCATTTTATAATGATGTAAACTTTTTGCATTTACTGTCTGCAAAGTACCATGAAAGACTGAGAAAAGGACTGGGGCAGAGTCTGGGGAAATCATCTACTTAGCACAACTATTTTGAGGGGGAAGAGAAGTTCAACATTGCTTTTTTCCAAAGTAAGAATGTTTAATCTACAGCATTAATTTCTAATTGAATTAACTTTGAGATTATACAAAATCTTCATTTTTCATTCTTCCCTAATATGGCCTTCTACCCTCTGTTACTTCTTAGTGCATTTGATTCAGAGTAGCAAATCCCAGTTGATTCTGACTTAGTAGCATTTCATGGCCTCCATCCTCAGCGTAAAATATTCTCTTGTCTTTCTGGATTTAGTTTTTTGCTCTATAGGTGATAGACTTTTAAAATAAGTATTCAGTCATTGTCCTGAATTTATGAGGAAGCTATAGTAAAATTGGGTGAATGAGCAGCTGATTGAAGAATGGATTTATCATGCTTCTGTAGCACCAAATGACCAAAGTCCTCTGGGTGCTTTACAATAAATCAATTATAGGCAATGAATTTTACATGGCTGCTGGCCTGGAGACAAAAGGTGTGACTACAAGGAAGTAATAAAGCCAGGAAGCAAGCCAAGCAGATGGAATCTTGATAACTAGTTATATGAGTCAGTTGACCAATAATGAATAGGTAGGTGTGTGACCAGATTGTGCCCTTTGGTTTAAAAGCACTGAACTTAAAAAGCATATGCAAGTAGCAACACATAAACCTTTCTCAACTGCAGTTCAATTTTGGTTTTATGCACAATCTGACATATATAAAGTGTAACATTAACATTGTATATGCTACTAATTAATGTTTTGAATGTGGAAATGATAGAAGTGAGCCAGTTTGGTCTAGTGGTTAGGGAGCCGGACTCTTTTCTGGGAATACCGGGTTTGATTCCATACTCTCCCAGAAAGCCAGCTGGGTGACCTTGGGCTAGTCACAGCTCTCTTCTGAGCTCTCACAGCCCCACCTACCTCACAGGGTGTTCTGTTGTGGGGAGAAGAATAGAAAGTTTTGTGAGCCACTTTGAGTTTCCTTAAATGGGTGAAAAAAGTGGGGTAGAAAAGCTAAGTCGTCTTCTAATGACATTTATAAGACCGCAGTTGGATTTGATGATATATACTAGATAAAATGTGTGTATATGGACAATAAACCTCAAGCAAATTTGGGTTGATGTGCCATCATCATGCATATGACACCCAGCTCTATCTCTCAATGGAATATGAATCAGGAGAAGTGATTGGAGGCAATAATAGTCTGGATGGGTGCCAATAAACTGAAGTTGAATCCATACAAGAATGACGTTCTCAAGTCCATGAAGTATGAAAGTACCCTGTTCTTAGTGGGATGGGATAGGTATGAAATCCAGCTTCTGCACTGATGCTTGAAGCTCAGTTGTTATGCCCCAGCCCAATTTCTGGATTTGTGCTTGCCATGCTATGTTAATTCCTACCTCGGTGTGCCTTAATTTGGGATAATATGCAGAACCCGAATCCAGAAGTTGGGCTGGAGATAACATAGGTAGAGATGCTGGCCAGGAGTACTTACTTTCAGCTACAGCTGGACAGAGACAATTTGGCCACAGTAATTGGCCATGGTAATTGCAAGACTGGACTCTATGTAGGACTGCCCTTGAAGATGGTTCAGAAGCTGCAGCTGGTGCATAGTTCAGCAATGAGACTGCTGACTGGAACTGCTGGTCAGATGCACATCATGCTGGTCCTACAAGACCTGTACTGGAGACCAAATTCAAGGTTTTAATATTAACTTATAAGGCACTCATTGGCTTGGTCCCTAAAGGAACGCAATGCCATCTAGGAGAAGAATATGGAATAGCCTTTCTTTTGAGGTACATCAGGCAGTTTCACCTCTGTGCCCTAATCATTGGCTGAAGAAACAGCTCACCTTCCCCTTTCATGAATTTTTATCATTGTTCTAGTACGTTCTTTTTAATTGTGTTTTACATCGGTTTTACTATAACCCACTCTGAGTTCTCTGGGCACAGAATATGATAGAAATACAAATTAATAGATAAACATTCATGATATAATCTGTATTTCTGAACATACAAATTACGGTCTTGGCCTCAAAACTCAGCATTCTTCTTTCAAGGAAAAAGAACATTCATTTGGAAAAGCGATCAGTGGATGTAGAGAAAGGTGCTTCATTATCCTTTAAGTTCCAATATAAGCAAAGGCAAATGTTCTAATACTTTTTTGTTCTGAGGATCGCAGACAGAAAGAGAGGCTGTCAGGTACCATCTATATATCCATGATGCCACAACCCAAATCTCTGAATTGTTTCTCCCCAATGACACAAGGATACGGTCAATAGTGTGGTGATTAAGTAGGGTTTGGGAATTAAAAAGAGAACAGCATTCCTGCTTCTTTAGTAGCTGAGTAGAAGAAGAAATTTCAGCATGGCAGTATGTCATGTAAGCCACAATTGTTGAAATTTCTTCTCCTATGCAAGTATTTAAAGGAGCAGGAATCTTATCATCTTTTTCGTATGGTAATCCTAGATCCTGGCTCCATTCAAACACGAACTAGATACATTTGGGAAGAAGAAAAACATGGGGTTTTCCTTTACGTGAACTAGATTCCCTTATTTAAATTGTCCATTTTGGAAAATGACTTGAGTACAGAAGAAAACCTAACAGAACATGGGGGGAGAATGGTGGGAATAAGAGGGGGGGGTTGAAATGGGGGAATCCTACTGCAGAGTTGACAGGAGTCCAATAATAGTGGTGAGCCGTTGCAGACACAACACTTGTGCTGTTTGTTGAATTGGAGCTGTGGTCAAATTGCCTTAAATCTTTTGTCTAGATTGGCCATCTGAATTAAAAAGAGGCAGATTGCATCGCGGTTTAAAGCAGGCAATGAAAAGGGATAATAAGTAGCTGGAATAGAAGTAAATTACCCTCTAGGTCAGTGATGGTGAACCTTTTGAGCTTGATGTGTCAAAATTCGCAAGAAAACCTAGCTTAACTCGGGTGCTGTGTCACATCTAGAAATATCCATAATTTTGTGATATTTGTAGCTCTAGTAAAAAAGTTATATTTTTGATATATGTATTTTATTAAAAGCAAAAACAAATAATTATTTACATTTGCTAAATCTTCAATTGAAAGTTGGTATTTCGTACACTTCAAGAACAAGCAAGCACTACATGTCCAGCTGCCAGGGTGACCATGTGTGTCACCTGAAAGGGCTTGGCATGTCACCTGTGATACGCATGTCATAGGTTGGCCATCACTGCCCTAGGTAACTCATAGCTGCATATTATAGCAAACTAATGAATGTTTTTTCTTTATCTAAAAAGTGTGCATGTGTTATCAAGAAGCATTACTTCTCATACCAGCCAAATCATGTTCCTGTGTTTCTATAGCATGGAATACAGACCTAGAGCAATCATCTTGCTTTTAGCAACAGTAAGGTTGTCAATTAAGTGCTACTCTTGTTCCATTACGTAAAGCATCATACATTATGCACTGTGCAGAGGCATCTTGTGAATGAGTCTGCACAGGTATGTGAGAAAGTTTGCATATTTGTTAACAGGTTCAGGATTTGAAAGCTACCAAAGATTATGCCTTATTAGAGATTTCCTCATTAGCTGCTTGTTTTGAAAGTGATGCAAAGGTACAGAAGAAGAAGGTAGCACTGGCTGGTAAGTTTTAACTCTGAAAAGATGTTCAACTACACATTTCATGCAGATTTTTTTAAAAAGGGACAAATCCAAACTTCCTCATACTATGGCCAGTCAAGGGACAAAGTCAAGAGGAAGTACAAAAATCCCAAAGGCTTGGAACAATAATACCTCTTTCTTTTGCAGTGTTTCAGGACATATAGCTTCTCTAATTTTAAGTGATGTATCAGTGATCTGCTAGATCAGTGATGGTGAACCTTTTGAGCTCAGTGTGTCAAACTTCACAAGAAAACCTAGCTTAACTCGGGCACTGTGTCACATCTAGAAATATCCATAATTTTGTGATATTTGTAGCTCTAGTAAAAAAGTTATATTTTGATATATGTATTTTATTAAAAGCAAAAACAATTTACATTGGTGATTTTTGCTGCTGAATTTCGTTTGCTAAATCTTCAATTGAAAGTTGGTATTTCGTACACTTCAAGAACAAGCAAGCGCTACATGCCCAGGTGCCAGGGTGACCAGGTGTGTCACCCAAAAGGGCTTGGTGTGTCACCTGTGACACGCGTGTCATAGGTTGGCTATCACCGTGCTAGATGGTTGGATTGAGAAGGGATGTTGCTGAGAACAGGCCTCGAGGTTTCATATATACACTGAAGAGCTGTAAGTAGGAGACAACAGTTTCTCAGGTGTTTTAAAACCCAACAAGTCATTTTCTAAAGTGCTGGGGCAGCCCATACTCAGATAATAAGATGCTGTATAATAATTTTTAGTAACTGGGTGCCAAATAATTATATGTGTAAATATTAGATGGAAGGTTTGGCTGTAGATCATGCAGGCATATGACAAAATATATTTGGTCCAATAGATATTCTATAAGTAACAGGAAGTGATTTTTAAAAATACTGATGTGTTGGAAGGGTGGGAGAGGCACAGCAACTGAATGTTTTTCTGTCATCTGTCTAAGCTGTCTCTTGATCTGCTGTGCCCTTGAGAGTTCAGGCAGGCAAAAGGGGATCTTCCAATTGCTGCACATCTATGTCTCTGCAAAATTACCCAAAAGAAACAATGAGAAATACAAGAACATTCCGATACCAATGCATACAATAGTCAGAAGAAACTCACAGAACATTTTTATGAGGCGACTGGGGTACGGTGAGGCGTCCATTGCCAACTTGTTTACTACATTTTCAGGAATCTTCCCTTACTGCATTTTCAGAGTTGGCCTTATTGTTTGTAGAATTTGAGCTGGAGCCACACTGGTGTAGCTTAGGTCAGGAGGGTTCAGCCCATGGTGGTAATTTACAGCTTTGGGCCATGGCAGGCAAATGATCCTGATGGCAGCTGGCAAATGATGGCAGCTGGTTGAGGTTCCTTAGAGCAGTGATTCTCAACCTTCCTAATGCCGCGACCCCTTAGTGCAGTTCCTCATGTTGTGGAGACCCCCAGCCATGGGGGTGGGGCAACTGGGAGGGGGGAGGGAAAGGTGGTGAAAAACTCATTGCGACCCCTCTGAAAGGGTAGTTTGACCCCCAAAGGCGTCCCGACCCACAGGTTGAGAACCACTGCCTTAGAGCCACTGTACTGTAGAACTCCAAATGCCAACTTGAGCTGCAATGTGGGACCCCAAAGACAGGCCCAAACAACTAGTACGGAGTATAATTTGTACAAATGGCCTAATGTGAGACCTGTGTATTTCAATCCACCATAACACAGTTTGAGGATATCAAAGGTAGGCATCCAGGAGAAGCTTTGCAGAGAATGAGTCATGATGACTGCTAATGACAATCTGCCCAGTAATATGGGCTGCTCCCAGGTGCTCCAATAATGGCCAGGGATGGGAATGGAAAAAGGCACAAAGTCTATTACCTGTACTTTCCTGACCTATGCACAGCCTAGATTTCCTTTTTACTTCTTTAGATTGTGGAAGGCTTTAAAAAGTATTATTACAGTCATTCCACATAAAACATAATTTTGTACTACATGATTGTGTGCACATGCAGTTGCTAAAATCTGCGTTCATATGCTATGCAAAATTGAGTTATACAAGTTGTTGTCAGGAATTGAAAACCAGCTGTTAGAGGAGAACTGACAATCTCTTCTGGTTCCGCTAATGCAATTTGTTTAATGCTGTGGTTTCCCAGAACAGAACTACCATGTTAAGCAAAAGTTTGTTCTACTGCAGTCCTGAAAAAAGCTGTTAGTTCTACCAGAACTGATATTTAACAACACGATGCTACCAATACAATTCAGTACAGTGTATTTTAGTAATATTCTAATCGTGTTTTTATTTTTTCTGTATCATTTTCTTTTGATTTTTCATTTTATTCTTGCACATCTCCTTAGTTTGCTTATGAGAGAGACAATTAATAAATAATTTAAACATTGATCTCCTGAGGGGAACTGCTGGCCTGGTGCTGACCTGTTCATTGTGTTGACCCTGTTGAGAGTTAACATTTACTTTGAATGTGTAATCCATAGTGCTCTCATAAATGACTCATAGGGAAGCCATGACTTAATGAAGAAGATCACCTTCTCAGTTGACTTGATGTGACAGGTTTTTGCCTGGCTGGGCTTAGCCATAGTAACATAGGGTGTTTTTCCACTGCAGCCCTTAGATCTGGATCTAAGAAGATCCGGATCTAAGGAATGGGTACATTTCTCAATTTCTCAATTTACTTCTAGTAGATCCAGATTAAGGGAAGCACCCAATGTGTTTCCACAGGAGGTGTAGCACCCATTAGGAATGGGTGCTAACACCCCTGCTGTGGAAACAGCTTTGCACCCATCTGGGAAATCTGGATCTACCCACAAGGGGTCGGTCCATTACCCCAGGTGTTTGGGGGGGCAGGGGGTTGCAGTCTTCGAAGCAACTTCGAAGCAACAATGTTGGGGGGGATCCCAAAGGTGCATCCCCTCCCCCTAGCCTCCTTTGGACCCCATTGCCTGTTTCCAGTGGAAACAGGCTCCCTTTAATCCGGATTTTCTGGGAGAAGACCCCATTGTAGACCCCTTTAATGGGGTCTACAGAAAATCCGGATTAAAGGCCAAAATGTACCCATTAAATCTGGATTTCCTCAATGGCAGTGGAAACAATCGGGTCCCAAATGGGTGCCGTAGTAGAAATGGGGTCATCCAGCTCACACCCAAATGGGTCCTAAATGGGTGCAAAAATGGGTACTTTTGACAGTGGAAAATCACCCTTATTTTATCTGGGCCTTTAAAATTCTAACTAAACAAAGCTAGGACATGCTGCAAAAGTTACAAGGCATTTTTACAATAGATGTGGCCCAGGAGCCCAGAGAGACCACTCAGTATCTCACACCAGACTAGGGATGTGCATGACTGGTTTTTTTTTTTTTTTGCATTCAAATTCAAATTGAATCGAATATCCAAACATGCAATTTGATCCCAATGTTTAGAATCCAAATGCAACAAAATCTGATTTGAATCGCCAACATTCGATTTGTATCTTCAACATTCGTATCTTCAGATTTGAATCTAACATTTGGACAAATAGATTCGAATGTTAGATTTGAATCTGAGGATACGAATGTTGGAAACATTCGTATTTGAGGATACGAACATCAACAACATTCGCATGTGTTATACGTATCTGGACGCATTTCATACGCATCTTGTTTTACCTCGTATGCATCCTGTTTTCGTCCTGTACTATCAGTGCAAATGCGTATAGATACGTATGAGATTCATACAGATATGTATGTAATACATTATGTATCTGTATATTCGAATGTTTCAAATCATGCGAACAAATGTTTTGGAACATTTGAAATTTGTTGGAATGTTTAAATTTGAATGTGTAGACATTCTATTCAAATTAAAATGTCCACATTCAACTGAATTTGATCAAATTTCAAATGTTTAGAACATTTGTGCACATCCTTACATCAGACAGTGTCCTGTACCAAAGCAGTAAAAAACACCACAAACAATCCCAGTACCATTAAAAGTGGCGGCTTGTTAAAGATTGTAGAACTCAGATAGCAAGTTTTCTTCCTTTCATAATGTCTGGTCAGAACAATTATCCTTGTTTATAAGTGGGAGTACCATTTTAGAAAGCTTACTGTATTTTAAACTCCTAAAATCGCCCTGCATGCTATTTTTAAATTTATTTTTCCTACACATTTCTTGCCAAATTACAGGTGTGAGTTAATATGCCAGCACATCTTTATAAGGCACAAAAGATGGTATACTGTTTGAGTTCTGTAAAGTAAAATGTTACCCTCTTTTCTCAGTAAGCAGCAAATTGCATGCCCATGATTTGCTAACAAAGCTATTGAAGTAATTTAGCTTCCTGGCTTCTTAGGAGCATGCTGCCCTATGGATGCCACACAACTCAGGCTGTTCACAGGTCCCTAGTTCACACTGGGCAGATAAACAGCCCTTCAGCTGGAACTTCAGAGCAAGCCCCAGCATGTTTGTTATCAGGAATAAATTTGAATTTCCCAAGTAGACATGAATAGTAGGTGGAAATCTTTCTGAAAAGAAAGCAGTATGGGTAATTTTTCCCCCTTGACATTCTTAGTTTCTGGTTGGCTTAAGCTGCCTCCCTGTGCAAAGGAAAGCAAGGAAACGGGCAGTCTTATGCCTGACTTTGTGAGGAGAAAATACTCTGGCAATGGGGTTCTTGATGAGAACCAGATCCGTTGGGAGTGCTAACGGTCTAAATCTTCCATTTATGTGTAAATAAAACTTCTATAAGAAACATTTTCAGTTTCTAGTGACCTTAATTCAATGGAAACTATACCTAAACTTTCACTACTCATAAATTGGGATGTGTGCAATCATTTTAATTTTAAAATGATAGTTCAAAATTTTAAAATAACCATGTGTGGATTACCAAAAGCTTTTGTTTAAAACTGCTCAGTTCCCACCCACTCCTAAAAATGATACATTTTGTATATGTTCTAGAAGATATTTGGCATAGAGACACAATAGCTTTAAAAGACGGTTCGGAAGTTGCAGCTGGTGCAAAATGCAGCCGCTAGAATGCTGACAGGAACATCTAGCCGGTCGCATATTACGCCGGTTCTGAAAGAATTGCACTGGCTGCCAATTCACTACCGAGCCCAATTCAAGGTGCTAACTTTAACTTATAAAGCCCTAAATGACTTGGGTCCCAGATATCTAAAGGAGCGCCTTCTCCCATATCGACCTGCCCGTGTTCTTAGATCTGGAGGGGAGGCCCTTCTGGTGATCCCTCCGCCTTCTTTAGTTAGGCGGGTGGGTACCCGGGAGAGGGCCTTCTCGGTGGTGGCCCCCAGGCTGTGGAATGGTCTCCCCCTTGAGGTGCGTCAGGCCCCTTCTCTGTTCTTATTCAGGAAGGCGGTGAAAACGTTCCTATTCACACAAGCCTTTGGTTAAATGTTCCCCACACTTCCCCTCACTGAAAACCGCTGATGTTTTTAACTGTTTTGTACTTTTAAAACTGTATTTTTAAATTTGTTTTATCTTTGATACTGCTTTTATACATCTGTTTTAAATGTTGTGAGCCGCCCAGAGACCCTCGGGTATGGGGCGGCATATAAATTGAAATATAAATAAATAAATAAATAAAAATAATATCACTCAGAATAAAAAAGAGCTTATTTAACAAGAACATTGTTTGTATTCACCTCAAAATGTAATAATCTATGATTCACATTTAAACCTGATTGTGCTTCTGGCTGTCTGAGATGTAAAATTAATCTCATTCATTCAATCTTAGGAATAATAATAAGCTTTAATTCATTCAGGCTTAAGCCAAATCAGGCTCCTCAAGAGAATATACCCTTATACTCAAATACAAGACTTCAAAATACAGTCTTATTTCTTGATTGAGAAAATGATCTAAGCTTTGTCTTTCTAACAGGAACTGTTTATCTATGTATTCCTTGGTCTACAGCCTTAAACATTATATATCTTTAAACAATGGAGATGAGCTACAGTGGACATGATTATTAATGTTGCACTATAAACCTCGTACCTTTTGTCATGTGCAAGGACCAATCTGTTTACCTCAATGCGTTTCTTTCAATTATCAATTTAATATATTATTCATAAGTTAGAGTCTCTGTTGCCTTAATGGAGGGAAAGACTCATCCAACTGGTGACTTGACATCTTCGTCCCAGGGGAGGCAGATTGCAAAGGACTGCAGCAGAAAGACAGCTGGATTGTTCTGCCTGACTGCCCCATTTCTGACACTCCAGAGGAAAAAGGAAGGGCGCCTGGTCCAAAGAGAGAGCTGCCTTTTGAATGCAAAGGTGCTGCATCTGCTCAGATTCCCCCCCCCCTTTTTGACAGCAGGCTGATTAACTTTGCAGCATGCCAGGAACTGGAATCAAACTTTCCATTTTATCTGTTAATTGATACGAAAAATTTCAAGGGGTGAATTTTCTTCTCTCACACTGTTAAATGATCCTCAAAAGAGGTGGTTATGCCATAAAGTTTCAATATTCTGGACTGATTTTAATGAAATTACAGATGTTAGACTGTGACTTTATCTAGAATTATGTATAACACAGATGTATAAGAGACAAAATGTAAAAGAAAAACAAAAATATCTGATTAATCGAATGTTTTTAGCAGCATTACCCATAATAACATGTGGATGGAGGGACCAGACAAAACTGACAATGGAAATATGGTATATATATATATATATATTGTTGATCAATATAAATTTGAAATTTCCAAACACTAATGTATAATATTTGCAGGCTTTCAGAACCGAAATAGTCTGTAAGTAGACTGGAAGGATCTTCAAGAGTATATTAACAGATTCACTGAGAAGGTTTTAAAATAAATATTAAATATAAACAGATAAGTGGATAAAGGGAAGGAAATAGGGGAATAATGTAACCGTGGATATATGGATGTATCTATGCGATATATTTTATATTCATCAATATTTTTCAAAAAATCATCAAAAATCTTTGAATATTCACACAATAATGTTGAATTTTACATGTGGTATATAGTTTAGTGGTATATACTTCTGAAAATTGCCAAGGGCTTGCAGTTTATCTTTTTGTTTGTGATGGATAGGGAATTTCCCTGAAAATTATCACACCCATGGTTTGACTAGGATCCCTGAATTGGCAAAGTTTTGTTTCTCCATTTCATCAGTATTGAACCAGTGACTGAATGACGTAAATGTCTAGATGAGGGTGAATAAACCAAACATCGAGTCAGAAAAGATGGTGGGCACTTTTAAATGGAGATAAGAGCAAAAATTTCATTGGAAGGAATTTCACACACACACACACACACGTCCATATGCCATTCCCAATGCAGTGATTAATGCTACAAGAAAGGAGGGGAAACGGTGCGCCATCTTTTGCCTTTGCTTCACTTTCCCTTGTGTTTTTGATGAAACTGATGGAGAAATACTGTACCTTCCAAGAAAGCAGCTTACAGTATTCCTTTCCTTTTATGTTAGTGAGGACAACATTTTGGACAGAGTAGATACAAGATGGAATACCTACCGCTTGCAGGTATACCCTAAAGTCACTGCTTTTTGGTAGTTCTTTCATCTGGAAATATTCTTCAGTTCTGCATAAGATGGCACCAACCCTGAAAAACCAAATCTGTAGCTGGATAACAATCTTTAATCTTTGTCCAAAAAGGCTTCAGGCATGAGGCTTTTTCCCCACCAACTTTGGCTAGTGGCACAGCTACAGTCTTACTTACCCCTTTCTGCAATGGGCCTTATTCCAGAATATATCCTTGAATAGGATCCTGCTATCCATGTGCTACAACAGACCCCAAGCTGGCTCAGGCTATTATATTCCATAACTGGTGAGTTTATTCCAGAGCCTTTGATGAGGGACTTTAAAAAAAAACAAACTTCTGAAAATCCAGGTAGACAATGTCAAATGGATCACCTCTATCTATGTGTTTAACACTCACAAAAAATTCTAGTAAGTTAATAAGGCATGATTTACCTTCATAGAATCTATACTGATTTCCCTTCACAATGCTGTCTCCTCTATGTGTGCACTAATTTTATCTTTAATGATGATTTCATTGGGATCTGATGTTAGGTTAAATGGTTTGTGATTTCCTGGGTCACTTGTGGATACTTTTTTGAAGACTGATGTAACATTTGCTACCCTTCAGTCCTCAAGCACACTGTGCAGAAGTTGTCATAAAGGCTTCAAGGGCAAGGATTACTTACTTTGGTTGAATGATTTCTCAACATAACACCTAGCATACACAAAGTAAGTTGGGTATTTCAAGTTGCCTTCCCATACTTCCAGGATATATATTCACCTTAAAATACCTTAAGTTCATGAATGTTGTTCTGTCATTTAATTCTTCCTCTGAACACTGAAAAAATGCTGTCTTGTGGATTTAGTTCAGTGGTTATCATCCAAATGCCATCATAAACTGATGTGACCATTCATGAAAAAATTTCCAGGAGGCAGTTTCAATGGTACTTGACTTTATTTTTAGCAGCAACAAACAAGGTTACAAAGTAGGTATGTAAATTCCTGGCAGCAGTTAAAATGTTAGAAATCAAGCTGTCTTAGGTTTAGAGAACTTACAGATTCTTGGCAGCAGAAATCTCAGAGGTTCTAATTACACAGGTGCCAAAGTAATAGGGTGTGATCAGACTTGTTTAATGAGGTGTCCTCTGGACAAATTTGAGACTAAGGGTGCTTCCGCACAGGCCCTTTAACACTGATTAAGCACACATTCCAATGTGCGCCTCCGCACACAGGTCGCTAATTAGGACACTTCCGGTGAGGGGTGTCCACACAGCGAGCCCGTTTTTAATGCGGATTTCGGTGGCAAATCCGGTTTGCTGCCAGAGCGTCCACATTAGCAGGGGCAAAAAAGTACACTTCCGGTGGGTGCGTCCTCACCTATCCGGACTTAATGTGTGCTTAATGGGTGTTTCTTGCACACCACATTTCAAGTGGTTTTGCGCTGTGAATCCGCATCTGAAACGGATGCAGCCACACAGCGCAAGTGTGCTCACCCGTGGCCCTCTCCCGGCTCGCCATGATTGGCTCCTCGGCAGCAGTTAAAAGACAAAGTTAAAACATCTAATAGACAAAGACTCCAAGCTGTCAGCAATGAATGTATTTTTTCCAGTTACTTTAGAGACATGGATATGTTACTTGCAAGTGTTCATCTCTAGTAACTCCCAGCCTGGATTGCTGTGATGCACTCAATGTGGAGCTACCCTTGAAAATGGCTGAGATGTTGAATTTAGTACAAACTGCACAAGCCATACTACTGATCAGTAAATTTGGCTGGACATATATTATACAAATGCTAGAAAATCACAGGGTTTTGGTTTTCTATCAAGCTCAGTTCAAGGTGTTGACACTGAAATATCAAGCTTTAAATAGTTTTGCCTTCAAGTATCTGCAGAGCGCCTTCTACCTTGTCTGGACTTCCCAGTTTGCAGGTTAGGCTAGGGTGGTGATGGCCAACCTATGACACGTGTGTCACAGGTGACACGCCAAGCCCTTTTGGGTGACACACATGGTCACCCTGGCACCTGGACATGTAGTGCTTGCTTGTTCTTGACGTGTATGAAATACCAACTTTCAATTGAAGATTTAGTGACAAAAGTCACTAATGTAAAGAATTATTTTTGTTTTTAATAAAATACATATACATACATAAAATACATAAAGTTTTCTTGTGAATTTTGACACACTGAGCTCAAAAGGTTTGCCATCACTGGGCTAGGGCTTGCATTTAGTGCCACCCTGTGTGGTTCATAGGAAGGAGGGCGTGTAAAACAGACTTTTTATGAGTGGTTCACAAGTTATGGAAAGTCTTTCGTTTCAAAGTGCATTGGGAACCATCATTGTAATGCTTTCAGGATTGGGTTAAATGACATGTTTTAATAGGCCCTTGTACAGTCCTTTAAGCTTTTGTGCTGCACTTCAGATTCCTTTTTAAGTTTGTCTTGCAGTTGCTATCTTTTTACTTTGATTTTTGTTAATTTAAAAAACAGAAAATCTCCAAATCCAGTACTATATATATGCCCTTGGACAGTTTTGACAAAGGTCTATTATACATGTAATAGATGAACATTTATGAAGCCAGTTTCTAAGAATTTGGGGGGAAGGTAGTTAGGTTTACAAAACTTACCTGTTATGAAGGAAGAGGAAGACTCATCAATTTCTAGCTGTATCATTTTAATCGATCTAGTAATACTTATGCCCCCCTGCAGAACTGTGTCTGTTTCCCAGGTTCTTGAATTTTAGACTTCAGAATATCCGGCTGGATTTCGAACCTTAGCACCCAGAAATCTCTGTCCTTGTAATATTTAGCTTAAAATTTACCTCTGAATATGATTTATCATGGCACATTAAGTCCATTTATGCATGCTCTTATGACTTCCAGCTGGATTGCTGGAATGTGCTATATGGTTTATGTTGCCTTTAAAAACAGTTTTAAAAGGAAAACATACCCACTACTCAATCTTAACTCTTTCTACAATATGGAAGTAGTTTGCCATAATCTTCTTCCAGTTTGTGTTTTTGATTTTGACTTCTGAATCTCACTTACAGTCCTGGAGCTCACTGGTGACCCCTTATTAAAATACAAACCAGTCCAGCCCTATGTGGTGTCTAGGAATAGAGAAGGACAGGTCAGATACTGCCACTTGCTGATCCTGGAGACCGTATATGTTACTAATAGTGACAAAAATAGGGCATCATATGATGGTGATCTTTTCATCTGATAGGACCACCAATAAGTTAAAATGAATGTGTAGTCTGAAATAAGCCTTTAGATTGAGAAAAATGAGAATAAACAACTGCATAAAAATGTAGAGAGATGTATAAATAAACTGTAATTCAGTGGAATATTGTCCATTGTCCACAATGTATATGTAACTAAAGCTACATCTCATTGATGGGGGAATAATACTACCTGCTGGATGGGAAATGTGGCATCTGAATATCTCAAGTCTCACAAGCTTTGAAGCCGAGGAATGAATAGCATGGCCGTATTTCAGAATGCACAAGAAATAGCTCCACAATGCTTTTTTGACCCTCACCAGGGGTGCTTTTTGCCTGGTATGGATGAAGCTGAAGTCTAAATACAGACACCACAGAGGCATAATAGTTGCTATAAAAATGTGTGGTGCACTATTACATAGTCTAAAACATAGGGAGTCAAATCCAAGAAAGACTTCCCATGGGAAACTGTATCCCACAATGGCATTCAGTGGAGCCTTGTAATCCAGTATGTCTTCAAATGCCATTTCTAGATGAATTTCAGCTTCACAAAGGGCTTCCTCAATAGCAATCTCAATGCAATTTATACTGTCCCCTGCAATGTAAACCTGTATGACGAGCTAGAAAAACATGCTGTCTATTGCTTTGTAACCCCTCATAAATTGGCACCCACATATCCATTAGATCATTCTCTGTCATGTTTACCTTCCTCTGAACTGAGATATTCTTGTTTGAAGTTAGGTAGGTGACAGCCAAGGAGTAATTTTGATGCTGGTGCTCCATCTGTAAAATTCCCTCCTGGGGAGTCTTGTCTGACACCTAAGTAAGTCATTTTGGAGCCTGGCAAAGAAGCTTTTAAAGTCCTTTAAAGCTACCTTTAAAAAGGGAAGAAAGATTTCTCAGTATCAAGCTGCAAGTACCATGTTACGTATGGCTTAGATATAGCAATCCTAATTAGGCAGTGATCTTTTCTGTTGGTCTGTATTTGTATGTGTATCTGTGTGCATGTAATATTTTTATTTTATATGGTGAGCTAAAATGCATGAAAATATATATTGAAAACGTGATGATCCATTCATTCATTCAAAAGTTCTGCAGCTACTAAAAACTAAAATATATTTCCAGTTCCACAGTAAGAATTAAAGGAGGAGGAGGTTCTTCTATGAAAACTGCATCATTACTGCTGGTCCAAGGTTTGTGGTAACTTCAGGAATGCTTGTGCTCTCTAATTCAATTAAGCTTAATAAATGTTCTCTTTTGCAAAGTATTAGGTCCAAAACTAATTCAGGAGTCAAGGTTTGTTGCCTATTACCTTCTCCAAAAATGAGACCATTGAATTCTACAAGGCTGTTTATTGAACATTCCATTCCAATTTGTATACTGACTTTCCAAAAGAATTTTGCCCAAGGCGGTTTACAACAAACAAACAATACAATGCAAATACAATAATCAAATCAGAGAAATACAGCAAGTAAATACAGCAAGTAAGGAAATCAATTTCACTAACTAAAACAAATATATATCATAAGCAATGTACAAATTCTAATAATAAACTACGTATCTAAAAAACTATAATACACAGTATGAACTAAAAAATAAACCATAAGACTAATTAATACAAGACAGCTCAAAAATGTCAAAGGAGAAACTGAACCAAAATTGTAGCAAAGCAACAACAACAAACCCAGGTGTCCCTCCATCCCTCTATCTTCAGCTGGAACCCACACCTAGAGAAGGCCACGGCAAAGGCTCCAGTCTCACAGGTACAGTACAAGACTTGGATGTTTCTCCTCTCACCCCAGTCAGAAACAGCCACAGTTTTTTTATCCATCCTGGGGGAGGGCGTGGTGCAGGCTCCAGTCTCACAGGTGCAGCACAAGACTTGGTTGAACAGGCTTGAGTCAGAAAGAATGCAACTATGCAGTTTGTATTACTGTGATGCATTTTCCCCAAATAGTGAAGAACTTCTTGACCACTTACTCAGTGGGAACTTTTACACATTGTAACTGGTACAAAGTTAGATGAGGGATGATATCCAGAGCCAAGGTACAAGGATCAAAATGTGCATTCAGTCAGTTTCAGATGTGGGGAAATTGCATTGAAATATGAGTTCTTATTTCTACTGTGGAGCATTTGCTGTGGAATCTGTGTTTTTGGCAGAATGCTTTTTCACTCCTGAACTTTTAATTTAGTTTTAAGTATGCCCATATCCTGCATTTGCAGAGGCTAGGCAGGGGCACTTCAGAGGAGGATAAGAGGGTATTTCTTCCTTTCTTCCCTAAATGGCAGGACCAATAATTTCTCAGGGAATGACCCCTTTCTTTGCACTGGGACTTGGATGCTTTTGGTTTTCTTCTTGGCTGACTGTCATCTGTTGGAAGGAATATTTTTGTTAGGACATCAGACTTCAATGGGACAGGCAGCTGGGGCAGAACTGTTTCTTGCTTTTTGCACTTTTTGTCAATTTGCACTGGACTGCTGCTAGAGAAAATGCATTAGTTCTGCTTTTGTGATGGATCACAAATGCACTGGACTGCAAAAGTTGAAAGAGGCAGAGGGTGACAGATAGTCCAGACCAATCAGAACTTCGGCAAGGCTGAGTTTCAGATGAAAAGTGGTGGGGACAGTGCTACTTCCTGCATATTAGACACAGAAGATTGTGACAATACACAGGTGCACTTAATGCATATTTTTTAGTTATGTGTCCTTCCTGATTTGGTGGACAAGTGGATTTCATTCTAATGTGGGCCTACAGCAGAAGATAAGGTTTGTGTGTAATGAGGCTCTCAGTCTGAATTGGATCTGATAATCTGGATGCTCTTAGGGTGAATCCCCATGGCAAGCTTATTATGGATTCAATACGGGTTCAGTCCTCGCAGACCCCATGTCAGTTTGGCTTAACATGCTTTCCACGTGTTAAATTGCCCCAAAGAGTTGTAAATGTTAACCCTCATTTCAACAGGTCTCACTCCGGATCATGCGCTTGATACATATTACATTTTTTACTGTGGGGACCCTACCGTTTTAAGGGATGAGAATCGATGTTTAGGGTTTCCCTCCCCCAATAGCTTGCTTCCAAAGACAGTGATGTCAGTGTAAAAATCCAACCTTCACAGCAGCCGCTACACTGTAGCAATCCATCCACTTCACACCTGATAACAGTGTTGCAGTTTTGCGCAATTCTAGCTCTTTGGAGTTCTGACCTTTAAAGGGGAAGGAAAGCAGGGGCAGGTTCTGGGAGATGTGTGAGTGTTTAAAGCAAGGGGGCTTGAGTTGCTGCTGCTGCTGTGTGCCCTGGGCAATGGGGAGAATCGCTGGCTGCCCGCTGCCGTTTTTCCTCCATCCAAGCAAGCGGCAGCCACCCAGGCTCCGTGAAGGGGTCCGTTATGGGTGGCGCGTTCACGCCAGGAGGAAGAGGGCAGGGCAGCCCTGAAAAGCGGCTTTTAGAAAGGAGCCACTTGAGTCCCCCCTTGAGTCATGTATGCCACGTACGATCCTCAGAATCCGGATTGAACGCGATTAAGCTGAAAGTAATGGGAACAGGCAAATTCGCGTTTGCATCCGGTTCTATTATTTTGGTTTAGGGAAACTGGATTAAGCTTATAATGGGGATGTGCCTTTAGTCCTCAGACCCGCTAGTTAGATCATCTTCATTCTGCATGGATACAGGCATTTCACTGCACATTCTTTTGCATGTTGCCACCATCTGCCACCACTGTATCAGATGTACTGTGTGTATTTCACATAAAGAATGTTTATATCTCAATGTACATATGTTTTATGTGATGCACAGTGCAAAACTGGACCCATTTTTATTTCCCTTATTTTGATCAGATATGTATCATATATCGTGGCAGATTTAAACCCAGTTCTGACATTTTCTGTACCCTGTGCACCGTTCAAATCATGCCATAAGGCTGAAATAAGTTAGGCTAAGGACTAGGGTGGATATACAATGGCATGCCAGATGAGTTGCCTCCTGCTCCAACAAATGTCAGGGGTGACTTAATATCAGTGGGATTTCCAACTCTATGGTCCCTCAAGAGCTGAGATGAAATGGTGGTGACTTTTTGAAGGTTGCCTCACCCTTATGCTGACAAAGGTTTCAGAGTTTTGGGCCACATACAGCTCTGCTGGTATAAACATTGCAGACAGCATGGAGAGGCAGGGTGGGAGAGTTGTCCAAGGCCTTCTTGTCCCCATGCCAATTGCTAGGTTGATCAATTTCATCCAGCCTTGTAAGAGGCTGGATGTTGATGAAACTGGTCCATGTTTTGTGCAGCATTATGTAAGTTATAACCTTGGTTTAGTGAGTTCTTCCCCTTCCCTCTAAATCTTAATTTGATTTGATTTTAATATCAGTCTATCAAATAACCAAAATTCTGCTGATTATGTTGTCTTGTTTGCTTAGATTCAATTTCCTGTGCTGATCCCTGATCAAAATATTTACAAGTTACGATTGCCCAGAATATCAAATAGAAGGAGAAAATTCTTACCTCACTTAATTAAATGCCATGAAAGATGAGAATCTAGCAGCACCGTAGCCTCACTAAGTCTGCCTTATTCAGATAATGGAGATATCTAAATAAAGGCAAAGTCACTTCCCTACTATCTAGGCTCAAGAAAATAAAACTTAACATCAGATGCAAAAAGCTTAATGCAGCCTTGTAAGATTATGTTATATATATAGTTAATTCTTATATCTCACTGTGAAATGTTCCTCTGTTCTTGCAACTCCAGCCTGTGTCAGAGCAAAAGAAATATTCACAAATTCCATGTCTCTTTATCTATCATCTTGGAGATTTTATTTATGAAGATAATGCCTCTTCCCCCTAATATAATAGACACTTTCCTGTACTATCTGTAATATTAATGAAACTGATGCTGTACATGGAAAATGGACAGATTTTATTATCCCAAAAGAAAGATTATTGAGGTTACATATTTGAGATATATCCAAGACTTGCACTTTAATATGTAAAAATTACTCAAGTTTTTTCTTCTTGAAAGCAGCTATTGTAGCTTTAAAAATAATACTAATTAAGCATATCTAAATAGGTTCAGTTTTCCTACGAGTCACAAGTTAGAGCAAAGACCTATTTCTTACTATGAAGTCTGTTACCACTGGTATCTTTTCTTGTCCCTTTTCTTCAAAGATGGGGAATCTGCAGTCCTTTAGAAGCTGTTGGACTTGAGTTATTGCTTTTAAACATTGACTATCCTGGCTGGGGCTAATGAAAACTGAAGTTCAACAGCATCTCAAAGGCCACAGTTGCCCATCCTAACACTACTCTTAACTTCTGTTCTTGCGATTGTCATTGTTAGTCATATATTTTTGAGTCCCAAATGATTTTCCTGCACTTTTATATTATGAGGTCTGGATGCAATTGACCCTGAGTATGTATCACACTTTTCACTAGTAACTGTAAATAGAATAAATGCCACCTATTTCTTCTTCGAGTTTTACTAGCAGACCACATCAGCATTCTGCCTTTCCTTGAATTGACCTTGTCTATGTAATAAAACTTCCAATAATACAAAAAACAGAGTTGGACTTTGGCTATAATCATACTGCTGCTTCTAGTGACATTTTTTAAGCAGGTGTATGGTTATATTTTTAACAGCAAGCATGGTCTCTTTACATGTTGGCATGATAAGAGTTTCAGGCAGTAGAAATCCAAAATGTCCTGTATCACGTAGCTCAAATGCAAATGCATAAGGAATCCCATTTTTGTATGCCCAGTCCATAGAACTGCCAGAACTAACATCTGGAAAAGAGAGAGAAGCAGAAATATTTTATGTGGGGCATGTAAAAGAATATACTAGTTCCCTAAGGCTACTCCCTAAGTCTTTTTTTCCACAAACAACTTGAAAGCAACTAATTTCATAGAGAAGCAAGACTGGAGGCTGGAAGCTTAAACAATTTTCATTTGTTCACCCTTTCCCTGTCTCTTGGGATGCTTGTTGTATAGCACAGCAATGTAGAAAGCTGAAGCAACGTGGCAGGTGAGCAAAACAGTCCAAATTGAAAAAAACATATCTGGGGAAAATGTTTTTCCCTTTCTACTGGATGTTTTAACTTGCTTGACTGCAGTTAACAACATAAGAAGTGTCTTGATGGATTGGATCAGTGGCCCAGCTGATCCAGAAGCTTGTTTTCCAGCTGTTGAGCCAGTTTGGTCTTGTAGTTAGAGGGCTAGACTCATATCTCATAGTCACTGAGTTTTATTCCACACTCCTCCATGAAACCATCTGGGTGAAACCTTGGGCTAGTGACAGCTCTCTTTCTGAGCTCTCACAGCCCCACCTACCTCTCAGGGTGTTCTGTTGAAGAATAGAAAGCTTTGTTCGTTGCTTTGAGTCCCCTTAAATGGGTGAGAAAAGCGGGGTATAAAAGCCAACTCTTCTTCTTCCAAAACAGCCAACTAGTTGCAGGGCATGAGCCGAATAACTTGTTTTGCTCACAGTCTCCTCACTGTTGGCTTTTAGTGACATATTCTGTTCAAGAGGCAATCACACAGCGATCTGGGCTACCACACAGTGTCCTCCATGAATATGCCTAAACATTTTAAAGCTTTCCAAGCAGGTGGCCAACACCACCTGTTGTAGTAGTGAATTCTACATTCTAATTATGTACTGTGTGAATGGTTTAAACTTTTCAATGCTATGCTCAAATAAGTGACCAAAACTATAGTTTTGTCACCCTTGAGTAAGGATCATGAAAACTGCAATCCCCCCCTCCAAAAAAGGGAATCCTTTTAAACTCTGATTTTGATAGCTTGTGAGACAGGCAAGATGCCTCTAAAGGCCGTTTGCAGGGATTCAAGATCTTCTTCTGTCTTCTGCTTGTGAATGCCCAGAAGCAATTGGTGGGTGACTTGATGTAAGATGGTGAGCTGTAAAGGGCAGGGCACCTCTTATGGTCTTATAGATGGATCTGCCTGATCTATTGGTTAGGGAGCTGGACTCTTATCTGGGAATATAGGGTTTGATTCTGCCGTCCTCCACAAAGCCAGCTGGGTGACTTTGGGCTAGTCACAGCTCTCTTCTGAGTTATCACAGCCCTACTCACCTTACAGGGTGTTCTGTTGTGGGGAGAAGAATAGAAAGTTTTGTCAGCCACTTTGAGTCCCCTTAAATGAGTGAGAAAAGTGGAGTACAAAAGCCAACTCCTTCTTCTATGTTGTACCTAAGCTGGGCTTGGCAGCACTAATACTGGGTCTATCTACACCTAAGTTTAATCCACCTATGATCCACTTCCAGAGTGAGAGAACACATCAGCAAATTGACAATTTTTTCCATATTATTTAATCCAAAGATTGATTTTTTTTAGATATTGCTGAAAGAATATATCTTGTGACTTTGCTGATATCTTCTCTCTCTCTGAAGGTGGATCAGAAGTGGATTAATTTTTTAGGAATAAACAGTGCCACAGTAACATTTGTATTGCTTCTGTGACTAAGGGTACAGTGCTCAAAATAATTAGTTTTAATTCTAAAGAAGATCCCAGTATTATGCAATGGAACACGAGAGTTGGGTTGACTTTTTCCTTTCACAATGTTTTTATCTTGCCTTGTCTGAAAAGTGCCATTTGAAAAGGAAAACAATGCAAGCCTACAGTTGTCTACTTGTAAAGTAATCGGTTAAGTTCTGTGGGATTTATCTCTGCACTATACATGATTATAGATAATTTCTGCCAGGACTGTTGAACATGGGAGAAACTGAAACTCAGCCAAAAGAAATCAGTCAAGGTGAGCCCCAATGTGCTACCTAAACATCTCCATCTTTGTGTTCCTGTTGCAAAATACACAGATGCTAGCAAGCACCTGCCCACTTCCTTTGTTTTTCCCCCCTGTAAGGATTTCTGCCCCATGGTTCCCTAAGAGGCCCAGCATGCTTTTCAGGGTATAGGGCAGGAAACTCAGAAAACCCTATCTCATTTGAGTATGAGGCGGAAATAAGGCCCAGTCCAAGTGGAGGGAATATAGCACCATTTCAGCACCACTGTGGTGGAGTTACCTCAAGTATCTGTTCCCCTTAAAACCTGCAAAAAACTATTGCTGGAAAACCCAGCACTAGTCATGTTTTTTCCAGCAATAGTGTTTTTAGTTACCTTATTGACGGAGTTGCCATCATAGCTCTGTCCACCATGCATGCATGGAGCCTAAAAGGGAGTGCATGACCTAGCTATTGGCGGCTTCCCTGGACACATGGTTACAAGAAGGAAATTATTTCCTTCTGCAAAACCCTGGCAGCAGCATGTACCTACTGAGGAGACCTAGTGCTAGTTAATTATTGGGATCAGTAGCCAACACTCTGAAAAAAAAAGGTTAGGTCACCATAGGACCTTAAAAAAATTAACTCACACCATCATGGCTACGCTGCATCAGCAACATTTGACACTTGAGGTTCCAACTGGTGCTGAGCATGACAGCTGTGCCAGCAATGCTGGAGTCCATTTTTAACTCATCTAAATGCATGATGTGTTTTATTTGATCCAGGACCTCCCTTGCTAATTATGATGTGGGTATGGTTTCTATATATGTGTGTGTGTATATGTGTGTGTGCATGCTTGCGTGTAGCATTCACAGCTGCAATCTTAATCAAGCACTTTATATAGGCTCAGCTTGTGGAGGGCTGAAGGCGAATGAGGGAAATGCAATTCACATTTATTCAGTATACTTTTCCAGCCTACGCATTAACATGAAAGGCTTACTGCATTAAGAAGAGATGAACGTATTGATTACAACAGCAGGAAAAATTCATTGTTAGGTGCTTGCATGTCTGCCAAACTTATGATAGCATACATACATGCTGAACATATACACAAACAATAAGCATCACTGGTAATGCCTTTTTGCAGTTTATGCTCAGAGACTTAAGAAATTCATTTTGTGCACCACAAAAGCCATGAGCCTTGAGCAAGCAATGAACCTTGACCATCCAAGTTCCATGCAATCAGGCATCACAATTTCTGCAAAAACTTTCTGAGGATTATATACTGTTGATTACTCTGAAGAAGGAGTTATGTACTTTGCCAAAATTAGAAATGCAGCACTGTGGCTCTTGAGAACTTTCTGAGACTTCCATTCCCAACTGCCCCAGCCAGTATGAACAATAATGAGAGAAATGAATTCCAGCAGTATCTGAAGACCCACAGGTTGGGCTTTGCTCATACAACATTTTATTTCAATAAGCGATTTAAAGGCTAAGGGAAGTGTCATCTGTATGCTTTCCCCCTCATTCATTTTAGCTCAAGCTAAACTATGAACCATATATCTCTTTGCTATATAAAGCTTCTGAATTTCTTTGGTCTTTCATAGTTGTCTAGAGACTCCCATTCAAGCCCTGACAGTTATTGAAAAGCCAGCCTTTAAAGATTTTACCCTCCACTGGGAAGAATATGCATTTTTAATACTTAGTAAAATACTTCTATATGGGAGTGATTTTATGTTCTTTAAAATTTTCTTCAAATAAAATGATTATGCTCTAAACCCAGAATTTGAAAAGAACATTGCCTAGAGTCTGAATGAACATTTGGCACATCAAAAAGACAAAGCAGACATTTTTCTACAGCACAAAATACATATGCTCTGATCAGCAAACGTGAACTATGCAAAGAGGCAACGTTTCAGCCTTGGAATTGTCACACATCTGGATCCATCTATAGTGTGATGCTCAGCCAGGTCTCCTGGAATTGAATCAAAGTGTCTTTTGACACATAGGGGGAATACAGAATTAACCTGAGACTTGTTAAACTTGTGATCTGGGCTAGACTGATTTCTTTCTTTTGGATTTATTTTTTCCAGTTACTCCTCAGTGTCTGTGGCTTTCATTCCAGCTCCTTGCTCTTCAAAAGTTATTGTCTGTCTTCAGATCTGTTATGCCAATGGTTACCATGGCAAGAAAATAACAGGAGGCATCAATAGGCTGATGATCAAAAAGAGTTCAGACCAAAGTCTAGTTACTTCCTTCCACTGGCAACTCTCATTCACAGAAAAACTCCCTAACAGGAATTCATTCATTCATTCATTCATTTATTGCTTTATATCTACCCTATACCCAAAGATGTCAGAGCAGGTCACAATGAAGTTAGCATAAAAACAGATAAAATGAGTTATGTCACGGGATAGAAACATTGCACTGGGAATAAGGAGAAGTGGTCTCCTATCATGCATTGGTATATGTTGTCTTACGCTCTAAACATAACATTATTTCAATAGGCTGACTACAGTGCATAGCCCTTTACAGTTGCAAACACCCATCTCTTGCTTCTAAAGATACCAACATGTTGTTTGATGTGATTTCTGAGATGCATTGTACTTGAACCCAAACAAAGATTCAGAAGCCACTATGGGCCTCGTTCACCTAGTTCCTGGGGCCTTATCATGCTTATTAACACATTAACTACTCTGCACATACCTGCATGCCAGTGATCCTAGCCACACACCGTCTCATTCTATACCAGTCAGTCAGGTCCAAATCAAGATAATTAGCAGCATGAAGCAAATTTTAAAAAGGGTACTTATTTGCCATCTGGCTACCTCTCCCCACCAATTTTTATTGGGCCAGCTCAATGTGGATGGGTTCTTGGGTGACAGCAACTCCCTTGCTATGAAGCTTTATACAGACTCACAAGGGTGCGTCTCCATGGGAGCTAATTGTTTCACTATTGATGCAATTTTAAAAAATCCAAGTTGTAACTCGCATTAAAGCGTCCCCATGTGGTTTGGGGCAATGCGGATTAAAATTGCACTTTCCTGTCCCCATGGAAACCGCTTTTTGTAAGCCTGCATCTTCCCCCCCCCCCCCGGCCTGCTGGAGTGATGACAGGCTCCATTCAGCTGTCAAATTCAGCTGCCGGCTTTCACGTAAAGAACGGCAAAAGCAAACGAGCAATCTCATCTTTCTTTCACAGTGCGTGTGCATCTGTCTCTTTCCCTCCCTTGTTCGTCCGCCGCCATAAACTTCACTCGTGTCTGTCTCTTTCCCTCCTTCCCTCCCTTCTGTTTCTCCTCCCTGTAAACTTCACTTGTGTGTGTGTCTGTCTCTTTCCCTCTTTCCCTCCCGTTTCCCCCCCCCCCCGTAAATTCACTGGTTTTCTCCGTGTGGTTTTATCCCCCTCCCCACATGCCTGAGCCTGCAATCGCTCAGGCAAGGGCTTCCTTTAGCCCAAATGAGTGCCTCACAAGTCAGCTAAAATAATTGAAAGTGGCTGCTTTCATTCTTCTCAGCATTCTAGCAAGGCTCTCTCTCTCCCTCCCTCCTAATAATGCAGCCTCCGATGATCACAGCTCTGGGCGCTGAATCAGCTGTCCTTACGTGAATGGAGGAAGCTGAATCTGACAGCTACAGGGCTGCAAGGAGTGAATTGCTTTTAGTTCTCCTTGTAAGCTTCTCCAAGCTCTGAGGAAAATCCGCGGTTTCCCCCTAACGTTGGGGAGTTTTCTGCCGTGGATTTTCCTCCTTTACACCTGATGTAGCCCGGAGTAAAGCTGTGTATGGAGATGCTCCAAGGCAAAACAAGCTTAAAGCCGGAGTATTTTTGGCATGTGGACGCATCCACATGATAAAATACTTTAAATGCAAAAGTCTTCCTCTTCCCCTACATCTCCTAAATTTATCAGGGCTCTGTTCTAATGTCCTGAAAAATTATCTTTGGGTCACCAAATATCCCAAATATCTCATCTCTTTTTTCCAGATGGACCTCAAAGGCACCTTGGGAAGTCCCTGGAGTCCATTTCTCATCATCTCCAGCCAGCCTGGCCAATGAAGAAGGGTCATGTAACACCTAGGCATAAAGTCCCAGTGTGGATGCCTCTCTGCCCAGCTTCCAGGTCTGCTGTTCCATGGGGCAGGGGTAGGCAAGTGGGCACAACATCATGGTAACCAGAGGGAACTCTAGCTTGGCTATGACCAGGAAAAAGGAGAAAGGATCCAAGAGCCACCCCCTGTGATGTCTCACATACTTCATGGAAGCTTGAGGAAAGTGTTTTTTTTGTTTGTTTTACAGAGATCCTTAAGAAAGGACCATTCCTAGAAGAGGATAAGTCCTTACTATAGAAAAGCCAGCACTCAACCCATTACACATGTGAGGAAAAGCCTGTTAGAAAAACTTACACAAAGTGCTGGAGGCAGGTCCATACTGATATCTTATCCCGTTAACTGACTGCAAGGCATTTATAGCATTAAAGGCTGCAGATTCCTGGAGGAAGGAAGAAAACATAGCATTGGGGATCCACTAAATATTACATTTCATTCCAAAAATCAAAATGACATCCTATGATTTCGAATGATACCTTTTCCTTTTTATTCTTAAAGAAAACCTCTTATTAATTTGAAAACTTATTTTGCTACAGCGCCACCTCTAGCCACCCCCAGGATGTGTGCATAAATCCTTGTATGACAAGAATTGTTTGCAATGGTGTAGGAAGATGTGAACTGAAATACTGATCTAAAAATGGCATCAAGTGTGATACATAACAGCTTATTCTGCAAATCAAGCCTAAACTCAAGAATAAACTCAAGAATGTGCATGAAAAAAATTGCATATTTGTTTTGCTGTCAAAGTGAAAATCTACCGCATATAAGACAACTGGGCGTATAAGACGACCCCCAACTTTCCAGTTAAAATATAGAGTTTGGGATATATTTGCCATATAAGAAGACGACACCTGGCGTATAAGACGACCCCTGACTTTTGAGAAGATTTTCCTGGGTTAAAAAGTAGTCTTATTACATCAGAATATACAGTATTGGTTTATTTCATTGTCAAATGTTTAATCAAAAAAATTTTTCATGCTTGTTTTTGAACATTTTTTGACAAGAAAAATTCAATATTTTCCATTGAAAATAGCCCTTTTCATGAAATGCAGCGAAACACAAATGTTGGATTGAATTGTTTGTTTTCACAAACACGAGAGTGGTTTGTTTCAATCAAAGTTTTGGATATGTGAAAAATCACATCTTCATTTTAATGTGAATGTCTAAGAATGTGAAATATTTAATCACATTTGCAAATGTGAATTGAATTTTGCATGTCCCTACTCACCAAGGGGTTTCCCGCCTTGAGGACATGGGATGCCCTTATAGTGGGAAATTCTGTTCTCCTGTTAGGGTGCCTTGTCCTCTGTCTTAGTTGAACCCTCAGTCATAGTTTGGAAGAGGCCAGAAACAAAGCCACCATTGACTGGGAACATTTTTTTTTTTGTCATTAACTAGTAAACAAATGGGATTCAAAAACCACTAAATACAGTTTGTCTAGCTGCTGAATTTGATATGTATCTACTGTGCACATTTTGGTTTCAGTCTGAGAGCATGGTTCTATCTTGTTTCCTCAGCTAGTGCTCTCTTATGGTTTTGCCAAGGGCTATAACACTATCAACTCTGCTTCTAAACTTTTCTAATATATCAAGCTGAAGGGGCAATGAAATTGCAATTAAGAGGAAACTTCTGACTTGGCTGAAAGAAGGGAAAGCTGTTCTTACATCAAGATCTTATACCTTTGTGTAACTTAGGATCCATCCAGTGGTTGCTTACTTATTCTGCTATTTTTAGATATTCTGAATAAAGCATGGATATTCTGGAACAAAGCACTACTGGGAATGTTTTATATCAGAATATCAAAGAATAGCGGAATAAGTAAACAACGTCTGGATGCATAAGGATGTTAACAATTTTCTTTCCTGTCTGCTTTGCATGAAAGTGGATGGGACAGAACTTCACTTTTGTGCAAACAGAGCCCCTTCAAATGTGCTAGGCTTTGAATTTGCTTCGAATCTGCTTCAAACCCCTGCTGCCACCAGTCACACATCCGAATCTGTTCTGAATCCGCTCTAAAGCTTTGAACAAATGAACAAAAGCTTTTGCTCCACATGTGGTCAGTCTTCAAATGTGAAGGTCAATCTTCAAATACAGCCAATATCCAATTCAAATGCAAAGTCCTGAACCTTCACAATTGCATTTGTATGAATTGAGAATGTGATTAACATTTTCTGTCTATACCCATGAATGCAGCCTTAATACCTTTCTTCCAAAACCAAAAGCAAGACAATATTCCTTCCTTTGTTAATCACTTCTCAAAAGTACAGAGAAACAGAAATGGTGTGTGACATGTATACAATTTTTTTATTTGGTAAAATGTACTTTCATGGCCAAGCATGCTGCCTCTACTGATAATGGAATAGCAGTCAAAGTGGTTACAATGAAGTATCTTTTGAAATCTCTTATTCAGATCTCTGCTCATGTATAACTGATACAAGATAACAAAAGAAAAAAAAAGGGGGGGGAAGGATTTGCAACAATAGTTTGATGATTCACAGCAATATGGCTTTCTGGCAGAAATATTTCAACATTATACCATGATCCTAAGCCACATTAAAAGAAGTACCAATGAAATCATTTAACATTAGCATTTATACTTGGTATTACAGCACCTAACATTACTGACCTTTGGATAAAAAGGATATAAGTTAACATATAATTAACTGATTTTTCCATAATAGCCTACTTACAAAGTATCTTTCATTCACCTGAATGTACTTAATATATTCACTGCATTTAAAAAATAGAAACATGTTCAACTTTTAAGAGTAAATTGTAAGGTGAAGCACCTATAATATCAGTACAACCTCATGGAAAGAATTTCTGCAAAAGCTAGCAGAATAAACCGATTACAACCTTTAATTGGTAATAATCACCAAGGACAGTGCATAGAATTGTTATGCAGTTAAATACTCTTTCTCTATGTATCTTTGTTGCCATTATAGGGTCCTGCGTGTGCAAAGAGCCTCAGTGAGCCTCAGTGCACATGGGATGACATCAAATGCATACACAATATCACACATGTGTATGCACTGCACACATGCACTGCAGGTCTACCTCTGAAGGGCCTTATAATGGCCATGAGGATGCATGGAGCAAGGGAGTAAGTTCCTATTCATGTGTAAGGAAGCAGTGCTGAAAAGAGTCACCTAATAGTCCTTGTCCTCTAACTGCCACACACATACGGCAGTTCAGAACAACCCTACAGCCAATTCTTAGTATTGAGGAAATTTGGTTTCCTTTCCTTTTTAACACCTAATCTACATATGAAACCCGCTTTTAAATAACTCAGTTATGATCTCTGAGATAAAGGAGCTGCTAGCCGTTTATTTCTTTACTGTTGAGATATCTTTAAAACGTAGTAACATGCTTACAGAAGTTGCATGGAGACCCAACAAGCTTTTACCACTGTAAGAAAGTTGAAAGTGTGGAACTGCTTGCCCCCAAAACAATGTTCCTGGGGCTGTCACAAGCACGACTAATTTCTTCCACTATTTTATGGTCTGTTCTCTCATCTTCATTTCATCACATCTAAGCAGCAAAAATAATTATTTTTATTTCTTACTCAAGTCAAATACTGGCACAGTGGTTAAGAGGACCTCACTTCTGAAATCTCTACCAGGACCTCCTGTCTGCTCCCAAAATGAAACAACCTCCTTGTCTCACAGTCGATCTGTAAAACTAAAGCTTAGTTTTTCAGTTCACAGGGACCTTGCTTTCCATTATTTCTAAAGATACTCCTGTTTATTAATATTTGCTGTACCAGGCTCACAGTACTCCACTGTCCAAAGGTATCACCACTATCTTCAAAAACATTATTTCCTTTATCTGCTGCAATCTTATGTACTTTAAACTATCTTCCAAGGCCCCTGAATAATGCATTTCATCCAAACCTCTCCACTTTTTGTGAAGCCTTTAGCTCAATCGCCTAGTCTAAAGGGGATTGAGCTCCAGCTGTATTTTTCCTAAGACTTAGGTACATGTGGCTAAAACAGTCAAATTTTGTTCAGTCTTGGCCCTACTTTCACTTCACCCGCTCATTATTTCCTCCGTGTCGTTGGGGCTAAATCTATATGGAGATTGGAAGCCATTCAGGGTTGGAGGTTCCAGGATACCAAAGGAGTGAAAGAAGCAGTCAGTACATGCCACAATGTTTTGCTTTGGCTTTGCTCACAGCAGTAAAAACTGTGCAGGAACTTGCTACAACAGGCTGGAAACGGTGCAGGAATTTGGCCATTTTCCATCCACAGCAAAGAATATTAGCCAGTTCCTCGCATCCACAGCATGCACATAACAGGAGGTGACGTCCCCCTACCAAAGTGGCCTCTGAGTACTTTGCTGGGGGGTTAGGGTGGCTCTGAGGCTGAAAGCATCTCAACGTGCAGGCCCACAGACACTTGGGTGTTTGGATGCCTAGGATTCTGGGAGTCATGGAGGTGTTTTAGGTGCCTGTGAAGATAGTGCACTAGACTGTAACCTCTTCACGACTGGATTATTTTTTACTGTACACTGTAAAGAACCACTTACACTGATAGATGTATAACTATACGGGAACACAGAAATTAAAAAATACAAACTCTGTTAACCAAAGTAAAATTGATTTTTTTTTATTTCCTTTCATTCACTGTCTTGTTGGAGAACTACAAGAACCTGAATGTGCTTTCATGGGAAGAAAATTCTAGGCTTCTAAATGGGGATGTGCCTGCAGTTCTACATCTGTTAACTAGCTTGTGGGACAAGAGGTCACTAATTTTTATGCACTCAGTATTGATGTTCTAAATATAGAAGACAGATTCTGTTAGAGATGGACAAATCAGCTTATATTTGTTCTCTTCTCATTTCTCATGTGCTCATTCACAAAGTTCTGTCCTATTTTGGTACTCGTATGTGGATTATTTTTAAAGCTATGCAATAGGTTGCATTTGTCATAAATATTTAATATTTTTATCTATGTAATCTGTATCTTAGATCTGCATCTCACCATATATATCTCCTCTGAGGATTTTTAAATATTTTATTCCATACTTGTCCTATTAAATAAATTTTGTAGCTTTTTAAAGACAAGATATGTGCTTCTAAATTCGTGCAAGTGCAAAATCTAAAGGATAATGATGTTATAACTTGCCCATAAATCCAGTAGGCATGGATTAGTCATATTCATCCACAGAGCCTCTTGGTTTATTTATTTATTTGTATTTCTATCCTGTCCTATACTCAAAGATCTCAGGACAGGTTACACCATTAAAAGCAAAATATAAAATGAACAAACTAAAATCACTACAGTGCCTGACAGTGGGAAGGAAAGTTGTTTCCTTATTTAGCCAAAGGCAAGGGCAGAGGTGTGCCCTCACAGGTCTCCTAACCATGTAAAGTGAAAGCGCCTTGTGAATCTCAGAGGAGAGACTATTCTCTACTCTGGGAGGCACCACTGAGAAGGCAGTATCCTGAGTCTGCATCCTTTATGCTGCTGAGGGTGATGGCAAAACCGTCTAGCCAGGGCAGTGCGCCTGCGCAGAACGCCTCCTGAAGACAGGGGCTACCAGCAGCAGCCCCGGGCACTCAGGAGGTGCACAGGACGCAGGCGTGCTGCATCCTGGGTTCCTCCTCACAAATTTGGGGTGATGCCAAACAGGTAAGGAGGGGATTCTGCAGGCTCCTCCCTGGGTGGGCTAGGGTAAGCTTTAGGGAAGCTCACCCTGGCTCCAGAAATGGCGATCCGCCACTTCTGGGGTGAGGGCAAGCCGAAAGGTAGGAGCCCCCAGCTTGCCATGCTTGGCTCCGAGGAGCTAAGCATGCCAGGCCGGGGGAAGGCCCTGGCTAGGCACACTTTCACTGTGCGGACGCATCCTAAATGGATGCGTTTTCACAGCTGAAGTCCCATCAAGCACACATCAAATGTGGTGTGGAGGTAACACCCATTTAGCACACTTTAGTCATGGATAGGTGCGCGCACACCTAGCTGGAAGTGTGCTAAATAGACCCGCAAATACGGACACGCCGCCGCAAAAGTGTTTTTAATCCGTGTTGCTGTGCGGACACACCTCACCGGATGTGTCCGAAACAGCAACGCGTGTGCGGAGGCGCGTTTCCAGATGTGTGCTTAATGGGTGTTAAAGGGCCTGTGAGGAAGCACCCCAAGAGTCCTCTGGATGAATTAGTTAAGGACATATAATGAAGGCATAGATCTAAGTCATATGATAGATTCTCAGGTTGCATTAAGCCATCATCTGTCAGGCCATTCTGGGGGGCATATGAGCACTTGCTGACCCACTGGGGTGTTTACATGGCTTCTGGCTAAACCAATTTTGGGGGTTCTAGTGCTAGCAGTGCATTCTGTCTGACTTTATTGTGACTTGCAACTGCTACTCATACTGTGTATGCATTCCCACTTAATTTGGATAGTGCTTCCAAACAGCTACTATCAGAGTGGGAAATCCTATTCTCTCCCGTTAGTCATGGAATGTTCTAGCTCCTAAGTTGTAATTGCCTTTAGAATCTTCTAGCAATACAGGAAGCCTATAAGTTCTGCTGTAATACTTGTGTCTATTTGTACCATGTAACCCTGTCTCCCTGTCCCTATAAAACCCACCTGCCCCAATTCCCTTTACTTCTTTTCTGTTAGCCTGATGTACATGGTTATCTTTTCTCTCTGTAAGCTCTACTCTAAGTTTTAGATTTTAATTGATTGTCTTGGAAATTAGTTAGTTTCCATCCTGATTTTTCTTCTGAAACACTACTTTTAGGGGCAGCCCAGGGATTTTGGGTGGCTATAGCAAAATATCATTGTGGCATGTTCACTCAATATAGAAGGAAAAAAAAAAGGAATCTAGGAGTCACTGACCAGCGAGGTAGGGGGGCAGCGCTGGCATTTTGATTTACAAAGTGTTGCATTTCCAGCAAATTTTTATGTAGCTAGAATATGCAGTGGAGAGAAAAAAATCCACCAAAGCATAACATTAAGCTTAATGCTCTAGGTTCACTAACGTGATTGGGCACTTTTTTTCTTAATGCAATGATATCCAGAATTCCATAGTAAATTATTAGGTGGACAGAATCTTGCTAACATCCTTTCAGACCTAATACTTTGTTATTCCAAAATAAACTACTTATGTTGTGAACTTGCTTCTGGAAGCATCCTGGCTCCAGATGCATCATCAGTCTATTGCGTATTGATTTTTGTATTCTATCTGTATAACAGACAAGTCTGTTAGAAGTTTCAGTCCTCGCCTGCCTGTTATGATGCAATTCATCTTCATGCAAGTTTCCTACCCAGATTGACTGAAGATCAACTTTTGAAAAAATAAAGGATCAGCCTCCCTTTTAAGAATGAAATGATAGCATAGATAACATATCGGCACCAGGAAACACAGTCAACGATAAGACTTAAATGTGATGAGTTGTGTCTCTTTCTCCAGTTTCAATGCCCTAAATAATTTAACGCACTAATTCAAAGAGTTGACTAGCAGCAACGTTCATTGTAATAAGGTGGACAGAAGCTTGTTTGCCTTCAGCTCAGGAATTATTAAAGAGTCCCCTCATTTTTGAAGTCCATGGAAAAGCTTTTATCCGCTAGCCAATCTCAACATGCAAAATAAATCTGAGGGACTGAAGATGGCTGCAGTGAGCCCCAAGGGAGGGAAATAGGAGGCAAAAAAGTCTTTGTTATTCTGTTTTGCAGCTCACTGTAGTTGCCTGCATCTCTATGATATCTTGAAATTGCATTTTGGTGATTATGAATGAAATACCTAGGACAAGATGTCCTTTTATTCCGTGTAACTTTGTTATTCTTAGAAGTTGGGTATTTGCTATATGCACAATTAAACTCAATATCTTGTGACACTTCCTCATTGGCCATTTCTGCACTTAATTTTCATATCTCTGGGGCAGTGCGGAGTGTCTGTCCCAGAATACAAAACTTGTCCCAAGCTGGAATGGGTTGCCACTGGAGGAGGACAGGGCTGTCTGCATTCAGATGCCCTGTCCTGCTCCAAGCTGCCTCCAAAGATCTCAAGGAGACATAACTGATAACTTTCACAATTCCAGCCTGTTCATTTTGGGGACAGAGCCACCTTTGGCAGTGCTTCCTGAATTGCTGCTAAAAAGGGTTTCCCATGAGGATGTCCCATCTGTATGCCTCCATGGTCTGGTATATTAGCCTAGGCCTCAATGTTGAGTTCTATGCTATACTGGGCTAGGGTGCCATTTTTAGCACCTTAGCCCTGTCCATTGTTTGTCCAATGCAGATGGCTCATGAAGGGTTGGGTGTTGCCTTAGTCCACACTGGACTATTCTGGAACAATCCCAAATGTGAAAACGGCTGTTGTTCTCCATCATAATTCCCATCGGTTCCTCCATTATATATAAACACGATGGCACTGTCTTTTAAAGGGAGAGTGTTCCTCTTGCTAAAACTTCTATGTTCCTTAAAAATAAAGATAATCTCTTGGATAAAACATGCTGTTCAAGTGACACTTTCACACTTCTGAATTTGGAGAAGGTTGGAGGATTTCCCACTGCAGACCTTGGAAAAATTTAAAGGCATTTAATGATAACCAATGTTTTCTGAAACTTTCAAAATTTATAGAGATCTTTTGCTTTATTCCAACTGTGAAAAAAAGGTAAGAGAGCTCAGTAACCTAATGTTGAGCTCTGGAAAGTGTTGTTAGGCATTTGTAACTCAGCTTTCCTTCATGTTGCTCAGAGTGGTGGACTTTAGTTTCACAATGAATCTGTGAAGAAGGTTACATTGTATGGAAGACACTGGTTCAAGGTCACCCAGAGATCTTCACAGCTGAGTAGAATTTGACTCCTACTTTCCCAGGTTCTGGTTTGACATTTTACCCTCTACACTACCTTGCTTTTTAGTCTTTTCTGAGTCAGCGCAAGGTTTGGAAGCTATCACACCATCACTTTTTCCAGCCTCAGACAGTACAAGAAGCAAAACTCCTTCCACTCTGATCTTGAAATAAGCCAGAAGGCCACATTTTCCTCCCACAGCTGTATAATATCATCCTTGTCTCCATAATATCAGTGAAGTGCCCTTTCTTCAACCCCATGATGATGTGTTTCCACAGATCCCCAAGGGAATCTAGCTGAGGACATCTTAGACACAGGGCTGGGGCTTTTAATTCAAAAAATTCCTTGATTCTTTAATTCAGCTTTCAGTGTTTCACAGCACTTGTGGAAATGCTACATATTGAATTAAGGGAGCTGCTAGAGATTGCACTGTGCAGCCAATCTGAGAGGAGAATCAACCTTTGTGGAGACCTGGCTAGAGGGAGTGGGGAATGGTATCTCTTTGCTCTGAAATGCAGCTGTGGAGGGCATGGCACCTCCCCATGTGGGACTACTGAGTATAATCACTGTTCAGAATGTTCCTCTCTGTTCAGTGAGGAAATCTAGTTCTACTTTGATGAAGATCAACTGATGAACACTCTTTGAGTACTTGGCCCTTTCTGCAATTGGCCTTACTCTGGAATATATCCCAGAATAGGAACCTGCTATCTGCATGCTAGTGCGGACTATGGAAGGCCCCAAGTGAGGCTTGAAACGGACTACATTAACTTGTGGCCCATAGACTTGTAACCCAAGATATATTCCATAGTCTGCATTAACTTGTGGCCAGTAGAAAGCTACCCCGAGATATATTCCAGAAAGGGCAGAAAGGGCCCAAGCCTTCAGCCAATTGTGGATCCACACACAGTAATAATCCTAATCAGGCTGTATTTGCTCATCTTACTGAATAGAATGTGGTGAGACACTTTGTCAAATCCTTTCTTGTAGAATAGTGAAATGGAAAAGGAAACTAAGCCTTTTTCTCCAGAGCCGACCTTTTATATGGACAAATATTTCTGCATACAAGTCTCCTTCCAGTATGTCCAGGTTGATACATTTTTTGTCCCCCAAGCAATCACTTATGTTACTCTACTTATGATACAGAAATAGTAGGAGGAGCAGGTTACCTGTTGCTTAGCAATTCCCCTAATATACTTTCCTCCCACAGTACAGATATCATCATAGCTATATGAAGGGTAAAAGGAGCAGTGCCAGAAGATTTAAGAGCAGGGAAACAGAATATACATGTGGGGTGGGTAAGTGGGTGGGTTATTTAATATTTCTTCTACTAGAATGGATACCTAGGAACATCCTCCAGGATGGGGAGACAGGCAGGATGCCTCTAAGGCCATTTGCTAGAATTTGAGAGCAAGTGAAGGTTTGCCCTTGTTCTCTGCCCACAAGAAATTGGTGGGCCACTGTGTGGGACAGGATGTCGGACGAGATGGGATGTAGCCTGATCCAGCAGGGCTCTTCTTATATTCTTATGTTCTTCATGTTCTTGCAATATCACTCTGGGACTTTAAGCTTTCTTTCTTTCTTTCTTTCTTTCTTTCTTTCTTTCTTTCTTTCTTTCTTTCTTTCTTTCTTTCTTTCTTTCTTTCTTTCTTTCTTTCCCCCCTCTCTCTCCCCCTCCCTCCCTCAAATCTCAGGCTGCATCCTGACTGGTCTGCCCTGAAACTGACAGGGTGGTGGAAGAAGAAGCCCTGCAAACCCTGCATCCAAGGGACCAGCCCCTCCTCACAGCATTAGCATTCAGGATACTGTAAGGTCTGGTGCCATGAGGTACCATTCTGCAGCATCTCCTTACTCCAAAATGGAGATATGCAGATAAGGAGGTTCCCTTCTTCCCATTGTGCCCCTCCAATTGTGGTGCCTTAACTAAGAAGTGGAGACATGGCCAAAGACTACCAACAACAACAGTGGCTCCAGGTGGAAGAAAAGGGCCAGAGTTGTGAAAATCCATGCCATAGAGTTGTACAGATAGAAGCAAAAGACTATCTTTCAAAGCCATTCAAAAATTGCCCTAATTTGGCCTATCTTCCCTTAACCTTTCAACAAAGCATAACTGGTGTTTGGAAGAAAGGGTCAGATTGTATTTATTATATATTCTGCAGGAGTTATCCTGTTAGGTGATATGGTCAGGAAAACGTATGAAATAATTTTTTTTAGAATTTTATTTTTCAGTATCTGAAAAATTCAGCTCTATCACTTTTTAACCACTATTACCTATGATATAGAGGCCAAGGCCTACTTCCGGATAGAAATATGGAAAACTGGGCTAGCCTGAAATTTTACAAAACTTCATCAAGAAACATTTACAGTACGATATACTCTTCTCTATATTAGAAGAATGAAGTGACATTTCAGGTTTGAAAATCATTCAAACTTGGTACTCACCACACAGCTGAAATTTGGAATAGTTGCATACTTATATGAATATGGATATAGCAACATCTGGGCATATGCATGAAACGACAAGTAGGCTTTGATTTGTTTCCGGCGTTTGCGAAGAAACTGAGCAACTGCCTTTACTTCTGGCTCGGATTCGGGAAAAGGACCACAGTATGTGTCATCACAGGGGTGGATGGAAGCACCTTCATCTATGCACGGAGGACAAAAAAAGAAAAAAGGAATGACTCACACAAAATTAAATTGGACCTTAATGTACATGGACATTAGCCAGAAAAACAATCAGCAGATAAGGTCCCCAGTGCTTGCAGATTTCTGTTTGTGTCAATGTTTGATATAATTTTACTTGCACAAACAGGGAAGTAAACTGCCAGGATATGCACATTACTTGATATTTGTGCCTTGATTTATATAGATGAATTTTACTACCAGCATTTAAAAGGCTAGAAATTAACTTTTTACCTCAGTGACCTGGTATGTAGATACTTCAGAGAACATTAGGCTATGATCAGACACAGCAAAAGAAAGCATCTCTGAGGCACCTCAGTGAAAGCCTGAAGGTGGAACTGTTCACATGTCACTCTGGCCCTCCCCCCTCCCCTAGAACAGCTGGATTAGATAAAGCTTGAGAACATGAGGGCCACACATGGCCTCTCTGAGGCACCTCTGAAGCTCAGGTGGAGGCTGTGGCCAAGAGTGCCTATTCCCAACTATGGTCTGCCAGCTCAGGCTGCTACTGGACAAAGACGATTTGGTCACAGTTATCCATACTCTGGTATCTTCCAGACTAGCCTATTGTAATGTGCTGTACATGAGGCTGCCCCTGAACATGGTTTGAAAGCTGCAGCTGGTGCAGAATGCAGGACAGCTGGCCAGATTCACATCACTTGGTCTTAAAAGAGCGGCACAGGCTGTCAATTCACTACCAAACCCAATTCAAGGTGGCCCCCCAAATTTAAAGGAATGCCTGTTCCTTAAGATATGTAGGGGAGGCCCTCCTGTTCGTACCACTGCCCTCAGCAGCAAAAAGGGCACTCGGGGTAGGGTCAGTAATGGATCCCAGACTATGGAATAGTCTTTCCCTTGAGGTGCATCAGGCATGATATACTGTGCTTGTAACATTCCCAAAGCAAAAATAAAGCATGTTACCAACAAAAACGGGAGTGAGAGCTGTTTGAACAAGTGTTTTTTAATGCATTTTTTTCAAAGTGCGGGAAGCCACTTTTCAATGCAGACAATGAATTCTGAAAACGTTTTCAACACAAAAAAAAAGTCCCAGTGGGAATGCGGCCTAAAGTGCTGGTGATCCGGCTGGGGACTGCACCAGCATTTGAAGTACAGATGTCTCCCTCTGTGCCTGATCTTAACTTCAGTAGGATGTTTTGTTTTCAGGACATGAAAAACTAAGAATGAAAGTAAAATTTCGGCTATTGTCCCATGTCAGTTACTGCCACAAGATCATGTAATACTTCCTGTAATACAATACAGGAAGGGGCAGCACTGCCACTGCCACTGCCACACAAAGCCATTTGAGAAGGCTGCTGAATCCTCTATCCCTGCTGTTAAAATACAAGAATCCGCATACGTTAATTATATATGTGGTATTAGGAAGCAAGCAAGCTGGCTGGCCAGCTGGCAGGCTGGCAGGCCAAACTTATTAAGTGCAGAAAGCCTGACAACTTCATAATGGCTTTCCTTCCTCAGCCCAGTTTATATTTTCAGGGTGTGATCATGCAAAAGGACTATTGGCAGGGACATCTCTACTTGCCAGGGTGGCAGACCTTGTGGACATTCTTTCTCTCTGCCTCTCCCACATATATACATATGCATTCATGGAGCAGGGTTGGAGGGAAGAGCATGGAGCATAACCCCTTCAGCTCCCCACTTTCCCACAGCAGCAGGAGGTGTTGATGCTGGTGGCCACCAGGAGCATCAGGGACTGTGGTGGCAGCACTGAACACAGCAGGAAAAAGTATTTGGAGTATTTCCTTTCCACACGAGGAGGCGAAGCCTGGTTGTCAGTTGGATTTGCCCTGCAGAGTAGAGTGTGCCTGCAGAGGAAACCAAAAGGTGGCTGTGGTTGCTTCCACCTCCTTGTGGGTGCCTTGCTGAATTGTTGTCCAGAGGAGCCATCTCAATGCCAAGCATCTTAGAAGTAGTTATATCCAGTGACAGGAGTGGTGTCTGGGCTGCACGCTGAAGGCTCCAAGTTGCAGTGATGAAGAAGTGGCAGCACCATTGTTGGAAAAAGTGCTGTGCTGTGACTCAGTTACCACTGGCTCCCCTGTTACCTCCCTTGCCCATGGTGGACCCTCCAGCCCCCTCACTGCTCTTCCCATTGCTACAGCCCTCACTGCTGCAGTCACTGCTGCCGCCACATTTCCTCACAGCCAGTTGTAATGGCACATCCTACTGTTGTGGGGAAGGGAAGAATGGTTGAGGCCATGGGGCAGGAGGCATGCAGGGCCCCTGCACAAGCAACAGTGCAACATGTTATGTGCTATTGGAGCAGGTAGCTTTCAAGGCCTGAAAACTTCCAGTGTCTCCAGAAGGACACAAAGTGGGGAATCTTCAAACAAGTCAAGTAACGGAAACGATGTGTTCATTTTTTTGCCTCTTTGAGAGCTCTTGTAATTTATAATCTGAAAAGAAACCAGAGTACAGAGATGCACAGCAAGGCAGTAAATGTTCCTGATATTCAGAGCAAAGGGCTCCCAGGCTCTAATTCTGTCACTGTTATTGGTTTGCTTCTTATCTGTGGATAAGTATATAGATGCTCTGTGTTTCCCTTTGTTTCTGAAAGAAGATTTGCATAAAAAATGGACAGCTCTGAGAATCAGCTATTTATAAACTAGCTTGTGTGAAAAAAGGCCCCGGGATTACTATTTGAATGGAGTATCATCACTGTGAGAAATAATAGTATCTTCCCTGTGAGAACTAAGAATAGAAAAAATTGACCAAAAAAGCAATAAATTCTTGCTTGGATTTGAAATGTTTGCAGTAATATCAAGTCATATATCCATTTATATTTGGTAGCTACAGAGAAGAAGATAACCTATTCCCAGCCCGCCCAAGGCAAGAGTTTAGGATACCTGACTGGTGCTGTTTTTGCTACCGCTGCTGCTACAGTTCTTGCAAGCTCCACCATGGAACTTCAGGGGAGAAAGACAGGGTAAGTGTGATTCTGCTGGTTTTTCTCAGACACTCATTGGCTTTTTACATCATTGACTATAGTATCCTTCTGGAGAGGCTCTGATGACTGGGAACTAGAGGCACCGCAATGCAGTAGTTCCTCTACTATTTCTGAGGATGTTACCAGAAAGCTATCATGAAGGATTTTTTTTTCTTTTGCTCCCTAGGAATTAATTCTAGCAGAATTAGAGGAGGCAATTTGAGCACTTGCTGGCTGAAGGCAATAATGGCTGGAGGGGACCAATACATTGAAGCTGTATCCAAGCAAGATGGGGGTACTGTGTGTCAAATGTTGTCAAATCCATGGAATGGGGAGGCATCAATAAACATTATAATTCCTTGTATAGTAGCATGTCCCACCTGGAACGGATGGACTGTCTGCCTGTCTAAAAAATTCATATCTCACCTGTCACCAGAAGATCCCAGAGTGAGTCACAACAATATAATATTCCTAAAACATATTTCAAATATAGCCCTCACTCTGTGCCTCCCAGAGAGGACAGCACTCAGAAGAAGCTAAACACCAAAGACCTGGAAAAAGAAATATATTTTAACCAGGCACAAAAAATATAATGTAATAAAAAATATAAGAAACATCCCTTTGACTCAGACAAATGGCTCATCCGGGCCAGCATCCTGCCCTCCCAGGGCAATCAACTGCATAAGAAAACCCTTGGTCAGGATGTGAGCACAACAAAGTCCTTTGCTCACAGCCTCCAAGCAGCTGGACTTTAGGGGCAACCTCTCCCCTGCAGTATCAGGGGTAGTCATATTGTTATTAGGACTAATAATCCCTCATAGTTGCATCTTCCATGAAGTCATCCAGGCTGGCTTCAAATGAAGCACAATATCAATTCAAAGCTTCTCTTGCCTATCCAATCATGGCAGACTGAAATAAGCCAAGATCCAATACTATGCTGAGCCACAAATCATGTTTCATTGTCTGCCGTCATAGTAGGGAAGATACAGAATGGAAGTAATCTTTATGTTCAGGGTAAGTAAATTATGGTTTACCGTGCTGTGAAAAATGGGGCATATCCTGCATAATATATGTATGGCAGTTTACTAAAATTGCTACACAGCTTGCTACTTTTAAACTTACCACACCATTTCACTTTCCAGTTCCGATTAGCATCTACACCATGACAGCGGAATCTTGAATTCTTTGATCTTGTTTTTCTCCAAAATCGATCCTATCCATAAATGTATAGAGTATGAAAGTACAACGCACACACATACAACACAGCACAAGGCAATTAAGTGTTTGATCTTATAGAGCCCACCAGTCACAACATATATTCTGGAAATATGTGACTGGGTAACATTATTTCAATGTAAAAGTCTTTGTGCAATGTGTATTAATATGTTAGTGTTGGAGATTTTTTTTTTACCTGGGTCCAGCTAAAATGATATCCATCCACGTTAAAAATAGGCATAATGTAAAAATATAGTTGATTTAGCATTTTTCTCATGGCTGGGTCTCTCTGATATGTCTGGAGAGCCTGCATGTGGACAAAAATAGTTGAAGGAACATTTGTCAGATCTACTATTGTCTACACCATTTGAACATTCCTGTGAGTCAGTGGCCAAACCTGATCCATTATGGCGTACAGAAATGCAGCTTTCCTTGTGACAATTCAACTTTGCAAGTAAAATATGACGGAAAGTTAATAGGATCAGAGCTGTCTGTATTTGTGCTCTGTTGATTAATAACACCTTATCTGGCAATTCTTATTTGAAAACTTCTCCACACTCACTGTTGTAGCGACATTGCTTCCCACACCGAGGTTTATCAAATTTCTTTTGTATTAGTGAATCATTCCTATATGGAATTAAATTTAATTGTGAATTTTAAAATTGACTGTGGGTGAAACTAAAAACAACATACAGTATAATTGAATTTTCAAGCAGCTTTTTTTTTAAAAAAAAGTTAATTGACTTGCTGCATGAGAAAAGTGACTCTGCTTGTTGCAAAAGACTAGAAATAGCTATAGTAAATACACTATTTACTATATGAAACTTTTTAGAATATTTAAAGCAATGCTGTATAAGAGTTGGCAACTACTAAGTCTATATAGTGTATTTAGATAATAACAATTTGTACGCGAAGAAGAGGCGTTGGCTTTTCTAGCCTGCTTTTCTCACCCATTTAAGGGGACTCAATGCGGATGTCAAAGCTTTCTATTCTTCCCCCCACAACAGAACACCCTAAGATGTGGGTGAGGCTGTGAGAGCTCAGAAGAGAGTTGTGACTCGCCCAAGGTCACCCAGCTGGCTTCATGGGGGAGGGCAGAATCAAATCCTGTGTTCCCAAATAAGAGTCTGGCTCTCTAACCACTAGACCATAAGATCAGGGATGGTGGCTAGGTTAAAGAAAGCAATTCTGAGCCAAGACATTTTGCTTTTTAAGGTGCCGCAGCAAATACATACATACTTCCCTGAAATGCCAAAGGATTTTTAATTTTGATTCCTTGAAAACAAAACTGTGGTATTTTTCACCTTATACATTAATGGAAAAACAATTTTGTTATCCTTATGTGATGTGAAAATTATACACACTTGCTTCACTTGGGTTTATGCTAAAACTTGCTTATGTTTACTTATTTGATTTGTAGACTGGATACCCTGAGATCATCCGGACCACTCAAGCAGGCTTAGTACCCTTCAGATGTTTTGGATAATGTTACCTATCAGCCTAACCTAGAAGAGGATGTGAACCACAAGAGTATGTGACTTGTGACCCTAAACATTTCCAAGACACCAAGTTACTGATGGCTTTCCTCAAACATTGTAAATGTATTTTATATTACTTTTATTTTTTCTACATTTTCCCCCTAAAGACTTAAACAAGAATGTAGTGAAAAAGGAGTCCAACAATTATTTTTTTCAAAACCATGTATGGCATGCCTCGTTGTGGTGACAGCGAGGTACTACACTCCATATTTTAAGAAGGCAAATAACAAGCCAACCATCAATAAGCACACAGAGTATTTATTCCATGTTTACTCCCCACCTTTTTTGCAAAGATGTTAGAGGGCATAAGGTACTCTTCCTGATTCTCATATGATTAACTTCTGCCTGGGTTATTGAAGCAAACTATGAGATGGTGGTTGACCAAAGGAAATCAGAAAGTGTCACGACTGAACAGATAAATCAATTTCCCCAATGTCTAAGTAAGGCTAGAAAGTCAGTAAGCCCAGGCTCTTTCTCTGGGAAGGTTCCACTGTACACAGACCCATTTCAGAGGAACAAAGAGTGACAAAGATGATCGAAGAACAGGACACAAAGTCCAGCAAGGAGAGATTGGGAGATACTAGTTTGTTTAGACTGATGGAGAGATCTGATGGCACTCTTCAAAGACCTGAAATGACTTCACAGAGAAGAGAGCTGAGATCTGATATACATCACATCAGGATGCCAGCTTAAGTTGCAACAAGATAGACTGCAAGTTTATATTCGTTACATTAAAGGATGGAAGCAGAAGTGGGACAGCCATTAGTTAAAGATCCTTTTGGATTCCTACCTGGATGAAGCAGTGGGTTGATTTAGAGGTCTAAATGTCTCCTTCAAGTTCTAACATTCCATAAAAAGCTATAGATCGGTGACGGCCAACCTATGACACGCCAAGCTCTTTTGGGTGACACACATGGTCACCCTGGCACCTGGATGTGTAGTGCTTGCTTGTTCTTGAAGTATATGAAATACCAACTTTCAATTGAAGATTTAGCAACAAAAGTCACTAATGTAAAGAATTGTTTTTGCTTTTAATTAAATACATATATCAAAAATATCACAAAATTATGGATATTTCTAGATGTGACACAGCACCCGAGTTAAGCTAGGTTTTCTTGCAAATTTTGACACACCGAGCTCAAAAGGTTCGCCATCACTGCTATAGATTGATGTGTAATTCACATCATCAGCAAAATCAGTGCACCAAAGGCCATAGAGCAAGTAGCTCTAAGGAATCCTAGTACATATCAAAAATGGACAGAATACCAAGCGGAACCAGGAAGAGGTTCCAAACTTTGCTTCTGCCAGTGGAAGGCATTCCTCCCCCCCCCCTTAAAACCTGCACACAATGGCAGAGGGAAGATGTCATTTTTGCAAACCTCCCCTCCTCCTGCAGCTATGAGTGACAATTCGTAATCCTGGAAATTGCCCATAATGCACAATAATGCTAAGCTGTGGTTTATGACTGCATATAGGTAAGGAGTTGGCAAAAGTTCTTACCTGTACACTGTCCAAGAGTTACCTCTGGTGGATTAAAAGCAGAGGCTCTGGAACAGCTGGATACAACCCAATAGATATTCTATCTCTAAGCATCTTACAGAAATGAACTATCTGGAAACGTGAATGATGCTTTAGGGCTGTTTCCAGTAGTTTTGCTCCAAAAAGGAAAAGGATTTTTTATTCATAGAAAAGGAGTTATGCACAATTCCGTTCTGTTTATGGTGCAAATATTTTAAATGCTGACACCTTCATTGTTACCCTCTTTCCCCAAAATATTTACGCAGCCCACAACCTGCTCTTCATATGTTATTCAAGTCACACTACCTTAGAATGTAAGAGAATCAGGCCACAGCACATCTAGCCCAGCATTCTGTCTTGTAAACTGACCCATTTCTTCTGGGAATTCTCAAGTAGAAGATTAAGGTGAAACTTTACCTGCTCTCAACATCTTGCAAATGACCTTACAGACATTCTGCGCGGCCCTCCAACCCAGCCATTCACATACCTGTCTTCTTTGTTTAGCCTTTTTTTAAAGTAGTGGTAAATTCTGGGAGTAACTTCAATAGATCAGTGACCCACTGGGTGAAAATATGCTTTTTAGGCACAACTATCTTGCCCATCAAAGTCACAGAGTGTTGTGTGTGAGAGAAAATATTTTTTTCCTATCCACCTTTTCCATACCATGTATGATTTAATAAATTTCATTCTAGTCCCCTCTTAAACTCTGTTTTTGAGGCTAAATAGGCCTAGATGTTGCAGCCTGATATGGTAATCACCATGACCATACCATTCCGTTTGCCTTTCTCTGTCCAATTTCCAGTTTCACAATATCCTTTTTGAGATGCAGTGACCGGAGCTGTGTGCAAGGTCCCATTACTGAGCCCTGAGTGTGTGTACCTTTTACTTTCCTTCCTTTTGAGAATTGTCAATGTATTACTGTTCTCTGTTTCATGTCTTTTATACAGTTACAAACCCAAGACAGATACCGCCTTCTTATTCCACTTCTGATAAGATTATTCAAGAATCATTGGTGAGGGACTTAGTCAAAAGCCTTATGAAAGTCCAGATAGACAGTATCAACTGGATCAACTTTATCCATGTGTTTGTTGACACACTGAAGCCATGTCCCCATGGCTCTTTGTTATGGTTCCGAACACGGTATTGGCGCGGTCAGTCCCCATGGGTTTTGGATTTGGTCCATAAAAAGTGTGCCAACCCTCCCAAACTGTGCCAGAAGGGTGCCAAATTTGATACCTGAAAAAATAAGTCTTGGGACCGATACACATTGCTCAGCAAGTCAGGAATGCACATGTAATAAATAAATAAATAAATAAATGGGGACACTAGTGGGCTAACAGGGAGGAGATTTGTGCTCCCATCATTGGGAGGTAGGGTGTGCTTGCTGTCTCTGCTCTGTCAATTGAAGATCATGTCTGCTGACTTTTTAAAATGCCAATCACAAAGCCGGGCTGGATAACAGCTTGTTTTTTTAAATTTTCTTCCATTTTCATGGAGGTAATTCCAACCCCATTTCAAGAATGCCAAGGTAGGCTGCATAATGGCTTGATTTCTGTTCCATTTGCTACCCCCATTTCCCTGATCTGCAAGGCGATCATAAATAAAGGCTTGATTTTCAGGTTACAGGTGTTCTTGCAGTCCCCAGTGGAGCGGAGGTGTGCAAAACTACTCAAGTGCCTACTGCTGGTAAACCCTGTAGTGGCTTTCTGCATCTTAATTTTTTTTAATAAAAAAGTTATTTTTATGAATGAAGCTTTATTTTTACGTGTTTCCATGCCTCCCACCCAAGTCCTGGTTGTCAGTGCCACTAAGGGAGGGGGGTATTGCAGCACAGGGGTGGGCTGACATCAATCTGGCTGCAATAAGGAGAGGGGGGGAGAGGAGGGGGCGCTGCTCTACTGTACCAGGGTTCAGCACAGTTCTCATACAGACGCCACCATCCACACCCAAACCATACCTGTCCTGCATTGCCGGGAATCTCATGGGGACGCCCAAAATACGTTCCCGGTCCTGTGCCTGGCCCATGCATGCCCAACCAGCACCCAAACTGTGCCAGAGGGCCAGCATGGGGATGCAGCCTGAAAGAATTCTAGGTCATTGGCCATGATTAACCCTTGAAGAAGCCACACTGATTTTCTTTCAGCAAAGCTTGCCCTTCTATGTGTATACTAATTTTATCTTGCATGACCTTGCCTGAGACTGGCTCATCCCTGGATTCTACTTTAGTCATCTTTTAATTGACTAAAATACCCCAAAGCTACACATCCTCCTGACTGCATGGTGAACCCTTATAACCACTGCTAATGTAAAAAAGCAGGTACATTCTCATTTTGACTTCTATAGAGCTGTGTGACAGATTATGCATATCAACTCCTGAGCAAAGCTCACCACAAGAACAATGGGCATATACCCTTAGATGTACACGGCTATGTGATCATGTACATGGAATCCACGGCTGGCTATGTGGCTGCTTAGCAATATCCTATCAAGCACAGAGGCCTGAGAGCTTTCTAAACTCGGCTCAGCAGTGACAGATACAGGTATCAGAAACAATGCATGTCTGCTTACTTCTTTCACAAACCATTGGCAAAATGCTGGGCCAATCCATTCTCTTGCATGAATTCCACAGTCAATCCAGACAGCTTTCTTGTAAATCCGTGACCTTTTGCCTAGCTGCAAGAACAAATGTGCACATATGATGATAAAAGGCAGCAACAAGAATCCAAAATGCTGCAGAGACTTCAACGATGTGTTCTGTAAGAGCTTGAGGCAACTTGCTGGAATATTTCCATTCCTGCTGCAAACAGCTGAGCACCATATACTGTTCCTGGTCACTTAAAAATAGTTTACCGTGTAGTGCAAAGGTACATTTTTAGTGAAGATTTTGATATCTTGTCTAGGTCATAGTTTCAACAGGCTCTGAATTCTTCTCCACTTAGCAGAGTAACAGCAATAAAGACTGATTTTATATTTCTTCCCCTACTGCATTTTAAATAGTTATATACCTGTAATGTCTACAAACATCATAAAGGAACAAGTGGAACATTGTTAACCTTTTGAGTGAACTGCTTCAGTGAAAATTATTTGGGACTGCCTTTGAAGACTGTCCAGAGACTGCAGCTAGTGCCAAATGCTGTAGTCAGGGTGGCATGCGGACTCAGAACACAATCACACTTTAGGCCTGTGTTGTATGTACTGTGCTGAGGCCTATTCACACTTTGGCCAGTAGTCAATGAGTAGTGAACATCTAGTAAAGGACATAGGCACACGGAGGGCACTCCAAGAGTGCCCTCCCTCCCCAGAAATTCACTAATCCTTGATTAGGCATGGAGCATGACGAAAAGTTTACCTGAAGCATCCAGCAGTGTGACCATTCACTCTTCTTCCAGTTCCTTGTGGTCAGTGGGTAGGGGGAGGCAGCATCCACGCAGGCACAGTTGTTGTGGTGGCTGTGACTGATTGCTTACCTTTGCCATGATTGGACCATGGATCCATGAGAGTGGCGTCCAGTCATAGAGTCACGAGAGAGGCATTTGACCACAGGGGATGATGTGATTGGCCGTAATACATCCCTGTGCTCAAACATGCTCCTCTGCAACAGCAACCAGTTGCGGCAGCGAGGAGGTGGAACTTCCATTTGCACTTCTGGCCAAAAATGGACGCTTTCCTTATGACAAGTGTGAATGGTCCACCTTTATCAGAAGTTTACCAGCCTTAGTTGACGGCAGCCTAATCAGCTAAGTGTGGAAAGGCCCCTGGGTGTTGGGTTTGGCCTACAATGTCCTAATTAACTTTGGACACTTTAGTAAGTGTCAAGGTGCCCAGAATCTGAAATCCTTCAGAAATGACTTGCTAACATAGCACTTGTCAAGAGCATGTTGACTTATGGTGGCACTTCCTGGTAATCTGTCGAAATTGGTCCTCCATGGTATTCTGGCCTATGAAGGTGTGCCATTTTGGTGTCATAACCTTGTACACCACCTTGCAGACAAAATGTACTAAAGAGGGCATGAGGTTTCCCTATTTTGTGATAGGTGTGGAAGGTTGGGCTTTGTATAAGAATATATCCCAAACCCCAAGGCCTAGTGTGGAAAGGGCCAATGAATTTTCATTATCCTATCTTTTCAATTAAATTTTACCTTCAAAACAAAAAGTGGTCTTCCTTCATATGATTTGCCAATACAGAACATGTGCACAAGATCTGAATGTGTTTTGTTCAGGTGATACATCCAACCCTGAATCTGTAAAAAGAAGGAACAGAATTTAGGAACTTATATAACATCTATCTTCTGAGGACTGAAATCCAGCAAACATTTTTCTCCTCCCCTTCATTTTTATCTTCATAACCACCCAATGAGGTTGGTAAACCTGAGCTGCACAGGTTGCTCTGAAGTTACTCAGTGAGTTTTCATAGCCAGATGAGGAATTCATAGTCTACCCAACCAGGCCCTTGTTTGACCCTCTAGTGCCCTGGCCACACCAATATCAGACAGGATGTCCTGGTTCATAATTTGAACTGAGGTTGTACCAGTTCTGTTTACATGTAGATTGTTATAGGTTGTCCTCAGACCATCCTCGCTCTGGGCTGCATGGCTCACACCTTTCTCCGTGATCAACCTGAGAGTCCTCCGTGGAACTCTTGGCTCTCCACCTCTTTTGCTGCATCAAATCTATCTCCTTTCTTATTGGATACTGTTCTGTCACTCAAGGAAGGTGAGGGGGTGTGTTTGCAGTTCCTTTTAAGCCTGCTCCACCACCTCCATGTCCCCTTCCTTTTTAATGTGCTATTCTTCTCTGTGTGATTAATTTTTAAAATAATAATAATAGATTTGCAGAAAAACGCTAGATAGAAGAATCATACACATAAATGGAGGAGAGGGGGAGGAACTCTGCGCATGCTGCCCTCCCCTGGACATTGACCAAGAGAAAAGACTGGACCCCACCCACCACAGCATGGTTCAGCCTCCTTTAGCCTGTCCCCAGGCTCACACTGAGGAAGTGCAGATGGCCTTGAATGCCAGGACGGGCTGAATCCTCTGAAAAGGAGGACTCCAGTTAGAATAATCTAATGGGGAGAGGCCGGCTTGGAAGACGAACTGAATAAAAATCATGTGAGTAACGTGACCAGAGGACAACCCGCAGTCATCCTAAACTAAAGGTGTGATCAGGGCCTAGCTCTTGTATCTGCTGGCTCTCATCAGAAATGAAATATTCCATATGGGGTACTAGTATAAAACTGCAGATATTAAATAATTTCTTATAATATTTTATAATTTATACAGTATAAATTTCCCACTTTTCTGGGGAAATGAGTTGGCAAATCCATGAACTAATTTTTTTAAAAGTTACTTACTTCTTCTAACGTATGATATATCTCATAGCTGTATCCTTGCAATGATCTACGATTCCTCGATGACCTGAAACTGCTTTGTTTTTCTATCACTTTTTGCAAATCAGGGATTAAGATTCTGTGTCAAGAAAAAGAAACCTGAATAAGTAGAGTATGGTATCAATAAAAAAAAGTACATAGAAAAATACTGAAAGGAAAAGGAAACACCACAAACCATGTAATTGTATTTTAATGATTCTTCCTAATCTACAGCTACAATAGAACAGAAGGGACCTTCTCCTGGTGTGAAGACTGGCTCAGTTCTAGGAAGCATTATTTATTTATTTTATTTATTTCCATTTCTATCCCGCCCCATACCCAAAGGTCTCTGGGTGGGTAACATCAGATGTGTCTGCACTTTGCGATGCCTGATGCATTCAAAACTTCCCCAGCACTTCCCCAAGCACTCGGTAAATGGGATTCTGGCAACTGCCTCATTGCAGCAAGGGCATCTGTGGTGTTCTTGCTGAGGTGACTGGGCAACACAGTGTGCAGTCGTGACTGCCCTGCCCTGCCTCAGTCTCTATTTGCCCAGAAGAGGTGCGGATGGAACTGTGCTGGCATATACTAGCTGGTGGTTAGTATAGCTGTAGAGCACTTTTTAGTGCTCTGCGACTATACACCCAGGGGACACTCTAGTACACATTGGCCTGCTTCTTGGATAGAAGTGGCTCCACCCAGTACATATACTGTATTCCATGTGGGAGCAGCCTCTGGCTGTCCACTGGAGCAAGTGCGGAAAGGCCCTGAAATTCTAGTTACCCTACCTAGCTATGAGAGCATAGGGCTCCCTCCCAGTATGTTCTGTCTGCACAGGACAGATTGTAGACCATAGCATCCTAGTCTGGTCTACCAGTAGCTGTCTTTCAAGGTCTACCAGCATATTGGGAGGTGGTATACAAGTCCATGGAAATTTGCACCTCTGAAGTCTAGTATACAATGGAGGACCCATTTCAGTGGCACAACATGTGCTGCTGAAATGACCCCCTCCCCCCAGAACTGTGCTGGCATATACTAATTTTTTAGTGCTCTGCAGCTATACACCCAAGGGACATACAAGTAACATGCAAGTGCAGAAAGGCCCTAAAATTCTAGTTACCCTACCTAGTATGTCCTGTCCAAAGGCCAGGGCTTTCCCAGTGCAAACTGTCTTGTTCCACACTAGGAGCAATTCATCTCAGCTTGGGACAGATTCCTTTTTCCAGTACAGGGTGATCTGCCCTGTACTGGAATAGCAAAGATAAGTGTGGATATGGCCTAGGCCATTGTAGTGTGGTCTCAAGAAATAAGGCTGTGTTTCCATGACAAGAATTGGAGGGCCAGTAGGTAGGCAGCTCAGCGGTTGATGGGCTCTTCTGTGCCTCTTTTTCAGGACATGAAGACACCTGTTGACATTTATTTATTTAAGTTCCCTGTATTCTGCCTACCTCATAAAGTCTTGAGTCAGCTAATGAGAGTCAATCAAAACATAAGAAAGAAGGAAAGGGGGAAAACTACATGAATAGATTAAGGGAAAACAGTAACAGTATGGCAAACAAGGCACTCCTTTTAAGAACATGATTTCTCATCCCTAGGTAACTCATCTAAGCATCACATCCCTCAGGAGGATGTTGCATCTTTTAGCAAGTGTGTCATGCCACTAAATGCGGAAACACAACACACCTTCAATGAGGTGCTCACAATGGTAAGTAGAGGCATGATGCAAGGGGAAGTACAGTTTTTTTAAAGTGAATGAATGAACATAAAGATTATTATAATTAGACTTAAAGAGAATCTTATTGGTCTATGATATGTTATTTAAGTCCATTCTTTTTTTTTTAAAAAAAAGAGTATTTCATTTTATTACCAGATGTTTTATAGGCTTACACTAAAAAATCTTGCCCAAGTTACCAACAGCCAAATCTCAAAACCTGCAGTAGCAGAACAAATGGCACAATTACAAACATAATTTTTATTTATTTATTATTATCCTATATCCAAAGGTCTCAGGGTGGGTTACCACATTAAAAACCAAATGTAAAATGAACATATTAAACATTTTGAGGAATGGGCTGCAAAGTATTTGTAGTTCCTTAGGCTGTGTCTGCATTTAAGGCCTTTCTGCACTGACTTGTGGACCGGGATAGCAAGAGGTCCAAAGGCCTCCCTTAAACATCTTGGCGTGGTTTATGAGGGACCCCACTCCCCTATCGTATGCTCTGTCTGCACTGGTAGGAGGTAGCCCGGAGTTTAGTGTGTGGGCTGTCCTGGAACAAACTGTCCAAGTGTGGGCAGCCAGAGGCATTTTCGCATTACACGCGTTCCATTTGGAACGCGTGTAGAACAGGAAGCCTAAGGCACTTCAGGACGCTTTGATCATTCACACACAGGAGCGCAGGAACACGTGTAAACGCGTTCCTGCGCTCCTGTGCGCGAATGCTCAAAGCGTCGTGAGCTGTCTTAGCCGGCAAACGCCGGCAAGGGGCGGGGAGACAGCTGAGGAGGCTCCCGCAGCCGGCGCTTGCTGAAAACAGCTGATTGTCAAAGCTGCGCCGGCGTGGGAGGCGAGCCCGCGGCTGTTAGGGAGAGAGAAGCGGGCACGAATGCTTCTCCTCCCGAATGCCTGCGGGCAGTTCGTGCGCGCCCGAATGCATGTAGAGCACTTTAAAGTGCTCTACATCTTGAACGCGTGCAAGACAGCTCCGGACACGTCGGAGCGCAAGCCCCGCTGAGCCAACGCGTATGCCGTGTCCGGAGCTGTCTTGCACGCGTTCCAAAACGGCGTGTGCGAAAACGCCTCAGGACACCTGGACCACTCCAGTTGGGAATCATTCCAGTAGGAATGGTTCCAGCTAGAGCAGTCCAGCCAAGTAACTGCAAAAAAGGCCCACTGTGGAAAAAAAAAGTGCTCAAAAGTGGTCTAGAGGTGGTCGGACCAACACACTAATGGATTCCAAAGCATATTCTATGGCCTTCATTATGGATTACAGGTGGGATGGGAACACTAGCATCCACATGCTACCACCTCTGCTTTTCAGTTGCTTTAAAAAAATGTGTGTGGAAAATGATTTTCATTTTTATCCTGCCCTATACCTGAAGGTCGAAGTGGGAAGAGAAAGTGTATTCCCTTTTAACCAAGGGCCAGGGCAAAGCAGCCGTCTTCACTGCCTTCCTAAACACGTACAGCAAAGATGCCTGACTTTCCCATACTTATTTATTCTGAAACTTTTAGGGTTCTGCTCTTCACCCATATGTAACCTAGATCCTTAAGGATTTCCATGAAATCCCAGCAACTGAGGATCATTTTTTGGGTACTAGAACCTCAGGTTTGGGATACTGTATTCAGAGAGATTAATTTGATGCTTAAGTTTGGTATTTCCCATGCCTTATATGTATATTCAATTCATTCTTTCGGAGCAAATTTATTTCTATTATTGAATGCGTTGAGTTCAAAAAAAAAAAAAAAGAGAGAGAGAGAAATTAACAATAATGGTATAATATTTTAGATACAGTAGTTTTGTTTTGCTATAAGAAATAAAGTAGTGAGTCTTGGGTTAAAAGCATGTAAGTACTTGCCTCTACAGGACATGCATACTTAACACAGTGTTGAAAAGCATTAAGCAGACCATGTAGCCATTGATAATAATTATTGTTTATTTAAATGCATCAAGGAGTCTATTCTAAAGGAGACTGTACCGTCTACCTGTGTGAGTTCTTGCCCAGTTTGATTCAAATAACTACTTTTGTGGAAAGTTCAGGTAATCTTATGCTGCTGTAATTGAAAAGGCACAGTATCAAAACAGAGCAAATTTCCATGCTGCAATGCACCAGCTGGACTTTCAGGAATTAAAATCCATGCTTACGTATATTGAATGTTTGCTTGCTGTAGGTATGGTAGAAGAATTTGGGAATTGTTTCTGGACACCCGTACGTCCATAGCTGCACCCTTGAAGATGTGGGCGATGCTGCCAGGCTGCCACAGGTCTACCTGTAGTGCAGGAACCAACCTGAAATTCATATTTGTTCAGTCTAGATTATGTTCTCTAGCAACATGGCAGAGATATTCAATTAAGAGTGAAAAAGATTTGTATTGATGTCTGCAAAAAGCTAATAGTTCCAATTCTTTTTTCTTTTTTGGGGCTAAAATAGAAGTGGGGTTACTTGAGGCTGTGTCTCCACTGAACTGGTTCTGTGTACCTCTGCAGGCACCTATTGCCACACCCATCTCCATTCTCAGTGGCAGAGGGCACCTTGCAGAGACTCTGCTGGCTCCTCTTATAGCACAATTGCTGGCAGAAGTGCCTCCTTTGCAGGATGGTTTCTCCAACCCTGAAGAGAGGAGGCATCATATTCTGTAGAGTCTCCCCACTCCAGTAGGGAGGCCATGAGGACGCTTTCTTTCCACTGCACCATCTCTGTCCAGGGTACCTCCACCTGGAAGTGGAAACTCAGCCTCAGCTCACTTACTCTTACTCTATATTGGAACAAGTGATGAAGTACAAAACTGAGTAGGGATGTGCACGAATATTCGAAACATTCAAAATTTGATCGAATTTGTTTGAATTTGGACACTAGAATTCAAATCAAATGTCTATAAAATTGAATTTAAACATTCAAACGAATTTTGAATTTTCGGATCTATTTGTTCAAATTATTTGGACATTGGTAGGTTGACAGTATGTACATGATGCTTACTTGCCCATGTGCATCTTTTCTGCATCCATACGGGATGAAAAGGGTTGCATAAGGGATAAATACGGGATGCATACGGACGTGTACAGATGTTTACGGGATGTGTAACGACGCGTTCGGGCACATACAAATGTTGTTGACATCTAAATAGAAAATTTGAACAAATAGATTTGAATTTGCTTAATTCAAATCGAATTTGGGTGAATTTGAATTTTAAAGATTCAAATTGATTAGAATTTTTGGATATTTGAATCGAATTGAATCCTGAAAATTGCATTCTTGTACACCCCTAAAACTGGGTTCTCTTTATTGTAAGTTAAGGCAAGATCTGCACAGAGGTGGAAGAAGGCTTCTACTGGGCCAGAGGTAGGAGATGTGACATTTACACCCACCAGTCTCCTGACTTTTCTAATTTTGAAGCCTGGGAACAAAACTTTGGTCCTGTTAGTAGGTACACAAGAAATGGCCCTGCAATTTGGCCGTTTTTTATGGGTCTCTTAATAGAATTGGTCAGAGAGTGAGTGAGTCAAGTAATTCCTGTCACTCTGGCTGCATTTATACCTAAGTTTTAAACAAGCTTCATGCCACTTTTAGGGTGACAGAACACATCAGCAAAGTGACTAGTTATTTACTTTCCACTTTATCTAACTGAAAGGTAGATTTTATAAATTAAAATGCAAAGAAAATGACTAGTCACTTTGCTGATGTGCTTTGTCACTCTAAAAGTGGACTGAACCCAGATTAAAACCTTGGTGTGAACACAGCTTTTGTCCCTCCATACAATGATAGGAGGAGTGAATGAGGTGATTCTTTTCACAGCCTGTAAATAGGTGGCTTCTGAGAGCGGCTGTTGCCCTTTGTAGTGGTCTTTGCTCTGCCCCTCATCATGTTACAATGCAGCCTTCTTCAGTCCTCAAAATAATCTCTCAGCTTACATATCTGTATGGATGCTATCTACTTCAGCTGATTTTGGTTTTGAGTATGTCACTCTGCTCTATGATCCAGGTAAGATCTTTAAAATAAGAAGGCTTAACTAGCCCTATCTAATATGTGGCAGGCATAATTATGCTCACCATTAAGTGAGATCTCTGTATTCAATTTCCTGCACAGTACACTTCCTGCCAGTGCTTCAAAGCACTGAAAATTCCATTAAAATCATATCAGATGGAGTCAGTTAAGTGCTGCCTTCAAAGTCTATTTTTGATCAGGTCAAGGAAAGGAAAGGAATCTGCACGACCATCTCCCTTGCTACGTGTCATGGAGACTGGGAACAGACTGCATTAAATGTAAACTATAAAAGATTAGGCAAAGGACGAATTGGAGGCACCATTCCTTAGGGTGGCTACATGTCCAATACAGTTAGTAATGCATTTCTAGATTGGCTGCCCCAGAGGTCCATCCCATTGCATTAGGCAATTGAGTAATAAGGCTACGACACTAATTTCACTTTGTTGGGATGGAGCCCATAGTGCCATTGTAGGACTTACTTCTGAGGAGATTAGGAGACTATTTGGGGGGGATGACGACAAGAAAGGGATAAAAAATTTATGTGAAGAGCAAGGGAATGGGCCAAGACAGTGTATGTTGTTCAGTCTTCAGTGCCCCCACCCCCAATTTCAAGTCACTTGCACACCACCTGAGCTGAATTTTCTCTCTGCTTATACCGTTCACTACCAGACTATGTAAACATCTTCAGTGCAAAGATTCTCTTGTGGTTTGTGATGGGTTTAGGCTTCCCTCCTTCCTGATGATTAAGCAGTGAGTGTTCTTTGTTGTTGTTTTCCTTGCAATTTGTTTAATTGATGGCCTAATTATTCCTGGTCATTAAGGTGTTGAATGCTTTCTTCTTTGCTGCCTGAGTGGGTGTAGAGTGAATCTTCTCATCGCTGGGTTCTTGGCTGATTTCTTCTTGGCTTCAGGTTATTTCCTGGGTTACTTTTGTATGGTCCATATCTCAATGATAGCCGTCTAAAAATTCTCTAGCTTCCTTTGATTTAACCAATTCTAATGACCTTTACAGTTTCTTAGCTGAATTTGTGGTGATCTGTCTGTAATACAATTAAAGATATTCCATTATAATCCTTTAGCAGCTGGTTGGTATTTATGATGTGATACTCTTATAAACTATTTTTGTTTTGCTTTCTTTGGATCTTGGGCCTGCTTAACATGTTTTAAAGAGGTATAGGCTGCATCTAGGTGATGGAAAGGGCACTTTATGATAACTCTTGGAGCCCAGAGACTACATGGGCCTATTCACACTTGGCTTTATTTTGGAATATATCCTGGAATAGGGACTTGCTGTCCATATGCTAGTGCAGGCTTCAGCAGGCCCAAAGTGAGGTCTGCCAGAGTCTGCATTAGCATGTGGACCACAAACCCCTATCCTGAGATATACTCCAGAAAAAGGCCAAGTGCGAATAGGCCCCATGACTTGACCCAATTGGCCTGTAGCATGTTCCTATGACATAGAATCTGTCCTTGGAGGTGACCTACACACAGCCCATGTTAAAGAGCTTTCTCCCTCTTCAGTCCCTGCTGTCACCACATAGAGAGATGGTGATAGTGGGGGAGTAGTTTTCACCCAACATGGTCAGAAAAGGAGTGACTTCTGGGGCCATTTCTTGCCTGGTGCTAAACTGTCCGGGCAGAAACTAACACTTCAGGAATAGGAGGCCCCAGCTGTCTACAGTTTACTTGCCCCAGCAGTGGGGTCATGGACTTCCACTCCAGAGATGACAGTGTTTCTAGGGTGTTTGTGTGCCACAGATATCCCAAGTGACTGTAGTTTCTGATACATGTTTGGCATATGGAAGCATAAGACTGTTTGCAGATTGGGCTGGCTGTACTGCCATTAAATGGCTCCCTTGTCCCTATGCCAACTCTTCACCAAAAATATTGGACATGCAGCAGGTATGTGGGATGGTTTCCTGATTTCCTTCTGGTCCTTGATGGTTTGCTCACAAAAATAATTCCAGCAGTCCACGGATTGCTACCTGACCGGTAAGCCAACCCCATCCATCCTCTACTGGGCTTCATATCGGATGGCACCTATAACATGTGCTTTTCTTGTTCTTGTAATTCTATGCTAAAATTATACTTTAATTTTAATGTTTTATGGGCCAGCCAGATAATCGTGGCAGAAATATTGTATATACGGAATAAATAAGTAATTTGAGAGTTTACATGCAATACTATTTATGTGGGTTCCTCCTCCTTTTTACTTCATTACAGGCATTGTGGGGGGAATATTCTTCAGTGCAGTACACAGAAAGTGGGGTAACTGCATACTCCTCCCATCTAATGCAATTAGGATAATTAAAATCCAAACTCTAGATTCATCCTCTAGTTTTTTTAAAGATACACTCTGTGTAATCTTTTTAAAGATTATCTCTGTGCCTTTGGCATAACATTACATTCTCTGGACCAATGAAATTAAAGTTCAAATGCAATTTTTAGACCTTTGTTGAGGGAGCAGATCTAGGAACCTATAACTATTAAACACATGCAGTTTTATGCTCTTAACTGGAGCAAGGCAATGCTATGAGTAGCATCCAGGGGGGAAGGAAGATGATTTTTGCCATTCCTTCATATAAGTATCTGTGACCTCAATAGAGGTCTTCCAAGACCATGCTTCTGAGAACAGCATCTACATCTGTTTGCAGGTACTGAAAGTTGCCTCTTTCCTTGTTCCACCACTGTAAACCTTCCTATTTATATTTGTTAATATATATATTTACTGCACAATGCAGGTAAATAAGATCATGAGCAGAAAATTTGAGTGCTGGAATCTTACAGTACAGTACCATGTTCTGCCTCTGGAAGGCGAGATTACAACCTAAACAAACATGTCTTCTCAAACTGTGCCTTTTCAGTTGGCATATTCCTTTTTCCTCAATGCTCCTGGTGCCCAGCATGTACACCACAGAAGGGATTCCAGGGAGGTGAATGAGTCATTATAAAAGAACACAGAACCACAAATAGCTACTTACAAGTTTACCTAAAGAATGGAGAATAGTGCCAAGGGCTACACTGAGAATAGCCCAATTAGAATATTTTTTGTAGGTTTCCACTTCTTTAGGCATGAACAAGTTCATTCTTGGGAAGATTCCCAACTTTACTACACTGGTTTCAAATTTCTATTTGCTTTTTCCCTTGAGGGATTGTTTAAAAGTGTCAGTAATATGATAGATGATTTATATCTACAACATGAGACAGAAGCACTTAGTAAGCGCTTCTTAAAACATGTCTGCATTCTTAGGCCTCCAATTTGCCTTAAAGACTAGTATAAAGTTAAATTAAGTTTTACATTATTGCTGTCCTCCTGCCCTTTAGTTCTTCAGATTATTGTGTTCATTGTGATGACAGATTTGTAGAGGCAGAAATATGGAGCTGGCAGTTACAAACTGCCCAATGAGGAAGTGATATGGCTGTGGTTGGAGTGCTGCATATGACCTCTCTGAATGGTGTTTTGATCTGGAGTTTGAAATCCCAAGAAGGAAGAGTAGATAGCTTAGTGTTGCCCATCAGATAGTACCTGGATAGCAGTACAGACCCTTTCCATATGGCATGAGCAATCTTGCATGTGATGGGTTGTCAGCCCAGCCCAGCCCAACCTTGGAGGTTGTGAACAAAAGCACTGAACCTCTGTTGTTGCCAGCTGGGGCTATTATGATTTAGTATAGCAGCAGCATGTTTCTGGTGCCATTTCCTGACAAAATGGCACTGAGTGTCCCAGTTTTGGTATACCAAACAACCTGCTTCTGTGCCATTGGCACTTTGTGGCTGGTCCAGTGTACCAGCCTGGAATACTGCATGGATCACTTGTTACCAGATCAACTTTCGAGGTGCAGGTATCATAAGAAATGTTAACTACGAAACCGGAACTTGAAATATACCGGGTTTTGACATATGAATTTGGCTTTATGATTGTCATAATTAAAAGCTAAAGGCAGACCATGAAACGTGGAAAGGCCTTAAAATAGCCATATTGGGAGAAAGACAAGCCTGGAGTTTAAAAAAAGGACATAGTTTTCTCAAGTCACAAGCTGGCTGTTTGCAAAAGATAAAAGTCTGTATGCAAGAAACACAGCCTGAGATTTAATCTTGATTGAGTCAAGACAGAGTCCTAGCACCTAAAAAGTCTTTGTTTTCTCTTTTTGGGGTAACAGATTTTTAAATAATGAAGGAGAAATAAAACCATGGAATCTGGAACAGAGATTGGTTTGTCTAATTTTAATAAAATAATAAAGAATAAAATGGAATGGATTTTTGGAAGAGATCTGGGTAAAATAAGTATACCAGAATTTGGAATTACTATCTAAATTGCAAATGGCCCATTTCACCAGTATTAGAATGCAGGATGTTGGAGGTGACTCACTGTTTACACCTTTGTTTACACCCTAAAAGAATTGGGTAAGAGCTTGCTGATATCTACATACACTGGGTCTAGTTGAAAGGATTAAGAGAGTCAGTAGAGGTGCTAAAATGTTAATTTAAGGTAAACTTTTACAAATCAAACAGGGGTTACTGGGCTGACTCACCATTTACACCTTTTGTCTGAGGGTGTCAAGGAGAGGTCAGGAGATGCACTGATTGAAAATGTTGAGAAGACTGGAGTCACATACACATTTTTATTCATTAACAAGGGAAGAACATCAGCAGTTTTATTTTTGTTCCAATTTTTGCTATAAAAATGGCAGAGAAGAGATGGTTTTAAGGTCTTCTTCTTCTTCTGGTCATCAGAGGAGGGAGGTCTTCTTCTTCTGGCCATCATGGGAGGCTAAAGAGACCTGGAGAAATTTTTCTCCCCCCCCCCCTTTTCTTCTTTCTGCTACAGAGTTTTGCTGCAAGAATTGCAGTTTAAAACTTTTGCATTCTGGATTTGGCTGGTTTGGTAAAGGCAATTATAAAGATTATTTTTAATCTATTTCTTTTGGATCTTTGTCCATTTTGGGGATCAGTCTGACTGAGGCTGAAGGGATTCCCAATTTTTAAGTCATTTTTGGGTTCCTGAAAGAGATGCAGTTTGCTGTGGTCATGCATATCTGTAACTTCAAACTTCTGCACATGGAGAAGACATCATTGGTGAGACAGAAGATTGGTATCCTCTATTCACTTTCCCTTATTTTTCTTTAGAACTTTTGGGTTAAGGGATCTTTCTAGTCTTAGGAGTTTTCCATTCCCTTTCTGGCTGTTTTATATTTGCAATTTTTAAATGAGAATTTTATTCTCATTCCTTAATTCATACTTATGAAAAGCAATTTGTTTTGGGTTTTTTTTGGGGGGGGAGCTTTTGCTGCATAACTATAAATCAGTTGTTTTAATAAAAGAGGGATAAATTCAGTTAAATTCACAAAGATTTCTTAGTGGGAGATGTTCATTTCTTTAGTCGTTTTGCAGTTGTTGCATGTTTATTTCTGTTCTAGAAACGCTTCTGATATGGCTTTATATTTCATTTCAACTTCTTTTCTGTATTCCTAATAAATTCTTTGCCCTGGTTTAACAAGAAACTGGTTTTTGAGTCTAAAATGGGTTTTGTCTCTGTTTTCTGATTATTCCTCGTTATTAAAACCTGTGAAAGATCTTGCTACTGATTCCCCTGGGAAGTTTAAATTTGGTGTTCTTTGGGCTTCAAAAATAATCCAAATTATCCAAATTTTACTCCCTCCATAGTTGCTTCTAGTTTATTACTGGAGCAGATTTGGTAACACACTTACAAACAGTTGGAGTGGGCTAGTGCGGCATTTTCGCACCACAGTCTGGTCCATCTGATGTGGACACAATATTCTACAGGAGGTGTTGTCTACCAGCAGATGGGATTGCAGTGCAAGACATGGCATACCAAGGGGTTCACCCTGGCTGTCTACCAACTGACCTGCCCTAGATCCATACCTTGAATTTTCGATACCATGCCAATATCTCAGCATCATGACAACTAACAGTCCACACATAGCACTGCATAAGCATGGCCACTTAGGCTTAAACAGTTTTGTGAAAACAGGTAGTGGTCCTAATACCATAAAAACTCTGTGATCATGACAAGAGGCGTTTTCGCACGGGGCTGAACGGAACGCGGAAAAGACAGGTGAGGACACGTCATCCGCATTGGCCGCGCGCGGCTTGCGTTCCGACGTGTCCTCACCTGTCTTTTCCGCGTTCGAAATGTAGAGCACTTCGAAGTGCTCTACACGCGTTCCAACGCGGACGAGCCGCCGGCAGCCGTTCGGGAGAAGAAGCGTTCGCGCTTCTTCTGTCTCCCGAACGGCTGCCGGCGCGCCTCCGACGCCGCGCGGCTTTGACAATCAGCTGTTTTTCAAACAGCTGATTGTCGATCTGCCTCCGCGGCTGCCGGCGCGCCCCTGGCCGGCGTTTGCCGGCTAAGGCAGCTTCGGGCGCTTTGACCATTCGCACCCAGACGCTCCGGAACGCGTTTACACGCGTTCTGGCGCGTCTGTGTGTGAACGGGGAAAGCGCCCGAAGCTGGCTTAAGCTTTCCGCCTGAACGCGTTCCGTCTGGAACGCGATTCAGTGCGGAAATGCCTAAGGTCCAGACATGGTAACAGTCTTCTTTGTGAGGTTTTGCATTTCACTTTATAGTAATTTGTTGGAAATATGCATTTGCTGGCAGCTTTCATTCACATTTCTACCCTCTTCTTTTTCTGATGATGCATTTCCTCTTTTTTGCTGTCGTGTAACTGGCCACCTTATCTCATCTTCTGATTGGACTATGGAAAAGGCCATGCAATCAAATGTACACCATTTAAAACATCTGCTGAAGCATCCTACAAAAGCACTGACTGTAGAAGCCGATGCTGATGAAAAGCCAGAATGTTTTCCATGGTAGCTGCATTTAGGAAAGCCTAATAACTTACCTTTTTACCAAGGTTTTTGAGAACTAGGATGGTTTTGACTTTCTATTACTAGTTTTATTTTCCATCTTAGTTTCTGCTTTATGACATTCTGCTGTAAGCTCCTTTGGGAGGAAGGACAGGATATAAAATGAGGAGACAAACGAGAGAATGGTTTGCCACATCACTTTTGAGTAACAGTGACTAAGCAATGACATTTCCACATCAAAAATAGCAGCATGAATAATGCAGTTCCAGCTGAGCTGCTGACACCTTGGTTAAGAGCTGAAAATCATATACAGGTTCTATTTGTGATTAGTATGGTTTCAGGAAGTTCCTCCTTATGCAGGGAGCTCTGCCTCATGTGCCAGAAGTGCCCACTGGCATTCTTTATTGTCACATACCATCTTTGTTGTCACATACCATCCATTTATGGCTTTGCAGATTCTTTGTTATCTAGACGCACACCATGGGAGACAACAGCATTTATGTGATACTGCAAAGGGCTTTGGGGAAAACTTATTTACAATTGTACACAGGAACTGTTCATACAAATATTTTGGAAGTCTGTGTTAAAATGGGCAGCAGTACTATCAGAGGTATGACTAAGGCCCTTTCTGCACTGGGCCTTATTGCAAACTATATCCTGGAACCAGGCACCTGTCATCCACATGCTAGTACAGACTATGACAGGCCTTGGGAAAGACAACAATGAAATAATACAGTTAAAAGAAACATGCTTAGGGATGTCTATAGTCATGCTATACTGTCAGATCATGCCATTGCATGGTGATGTGCAATTTTCACCTAGAAAACTTGGCTCCCACTTAGAGGGACAAAGACATCTTGAGAGTTTCAAAATATATTCAAGATGCTGTTTTGCACATCCCTGAAAAATAATAATTGTCTCAAAGAACTTGAAGAGCTGGTTTCTTATAGCCTTTGCTTCTGCTGTTAGCAGACTGTCTCCCCTTGCAGAACAGAATGTGTCAGGTGGACTTCAGCTCAATGACAGAACACACACTATATATGCTAAATGCTCCACATTCAATCATTGAATAATTTTATTGGAAAGGATTGATGCATAGATTGTTTAAAGACAATGGACAGAAGCCTTGTCAGTGTTTGTAGACTGAAGTGGAGTCTTAGCATGGATCAGGCAGTCTCTTTTGTTATGGATTTCTGTAAATCAAACATCTTTTCTACTGGTTAAAGCTTTCCTTCTTGGGAGTCTCATTCTGTACCGCAGCCTTTATCTATCCTCTGCTGGTTTGCGCATACTGGCCTGGCAGTGATCCAGTTTAGAGAGATAGATATGGTACAAGCTAAACTATGGAGGGTAGTTCATGGGGCCAGGGCTAAATACTGAAGATGAAACAATGCTGGTGATCAGGGAACACATCAGAAATTATAGCCAGAAGCTACAGTCTTAAGATAGAGGGTTACTGCTTTGATCGTCAGCCTCTTCCAGGAAATAAGCAATGATAAACCACTTCTGTATCTCTGTCAAGAAAACTTTGTGGAGGTACCAATGGAGGTACTCATGTAGTCAACCAGGAGCTGGTCATGACTCATTGTCACCCAATAATAATAACAACCATGTGAAAAAGGAAAGAGTTCTTGCTCCTTTAATAATTGCATTGAAGAAAGAATTTCAGCAGCTGTTAAACTGTCAAACAAGTAACATCTGCTGATTTTTTTTTCTCCTGTGCACCTAATAAAGTAGCAGGGATTTTGTCCTCTTTTTAAGGCCAATAATAATTGGATTGACCTGAAGTTCTGTCAATCCAACAATCTTCACTTCTTGTAGCACCGCTAAACAGTGTGTAAGATCAAGAACTCTTTATGATGAAAGGCGAATGCCGCTGCTCATTCCACCACCCAAAGTATGAAAAATGCCAAACATTCCAAGAAAAAGCTTACCTTAAGTTGTTGAGAAATGCTCTTCAACATCTCTGTTTCTTTGTCATTTTCAGGCACCACTCGTATCACTTTATCCCTATTAAAGAAGCCCAAGAACTCTTTTTAAGGGAAAAAGAATGGCAAAAATAACAGAAATGGACAAGACTACTGGAAAATGGCATTAATGTTATGAACAGTCTACAAAGTTTCTAATTTGGAAAAAAATTCCCACAGTGTTTAGCTATAGTGGTCAATAGCTATAATACTTAAGTAAGAAGGAGTTGTAGTCCAATAAATTATATTTCTGAGCTCTGGTTTAGACAAATTTCTGTGATTTTTTGCATATAAGACCCACATTTTCCTCAGAATAACTCATTTTAAAATCATCCTGTGTACTACTTTTGAAATTTATCTTTCCCAAATTTCTTGACAAACTATTTTGTCACTGTGAAAAAAAAAAATCAGATCAAACTCCAAATTCATTTCACTTTTCTCCCCCACTTTCCAGGATCGTTTGAAAACCTTGGGAGATTCATTTTTCTCCCCTTCCTCACACTGGAGACAATATCCCATAATATGTGTTCCACCTCTATGCACAAATGCCATATAGCAGCCATACCTTTCTGCATGCCATTGATGTAGGCTTCACATGGTTTATCACCCAAGGTCACATGATGGAGGCAGGTTCACAACAATAGGGCTTATCTAACAATGCTCAGTGTATCTCTGGGCATGGAGCTGGTTTGTGGAAATGTCCCATTTTTTTATATTGTTAATTTGGCAATATTAAGAGGGGTTCTCAAATAACAAAAAGGATTATCTTAAAATGGGACATCTGTTGTCTATTTAGGTTTAATGTACAACTTTATGAGTCACCAGATAATGATATTTTGGTGACACATCAGTTATGGAAGCTCTTGACCCACAACGCTACAGTGGTCTCTCTGGTTTATGTTCTACTTCCTAGTACATTGGAAGAATCTGCACTTGCTGGTCTAGCAGTCCAGCAAGTATACTAGGAACCTTCCTTCCACATGCTTGTGTAGTCTAAGGGAGGTCTTGGGTGGGGCAGAAAGGGGCTTATTAAGCTTGCTGGTCCAGTATACTGGCCAGTGCAGAATCACCCACTGTCTAATCCTTGTAGCAAGTCCTTTCCTATGTGTAATAAGAGGATACTTTGGGTGTTTTTCCACTGTCACCAGAAGTACCCATTAATGGGTATGTAATGGCATTTTTGTACCCATTAATGGGTACTTAATGGGTAGTTCTAGTGACAGCGGAAAAACACCCTTTATTTGAAGACAGTGTTTTATTTGCAGTGCCTACTTCCCTTGTTTTGTTTCTTCATTTACATAATTATGTTGTTTGCTTCCGGTGTTTGTGAGTTCCGAGCCACACTGAGAAAAGAACATGCGTGAGAAGGGTGGCTCACAGTTCCCATACATCCTTGATGCCAACTCATTGTCACTAGTTCTTTGGCAGAGATCAAGGCTGCTGGCTCCCCTCCCATCATAGTCTATGGCTCAACACACACACTAGGCGATGAACCAGCAATCTCATTTACTGCATGCTCAAATTACATGAATGTTGGAAGCAATGCAATAAACTTGCCTTTGTATCTAAAACTGCAGTCTTCTGAGTAGAAAACAGACGCACCAAAACCACTCTTAACAGCCATTTCTGTAGCAATAAAATAAAATAAGTCTGCAAATGGACTTTGAGACAATCTGGCTTTCGCCTCATATATCTCAAGTAATTTGTCTTGAATGGGAAGGACACACAGCTCACCTCTGTTGAATCTGACTCAGACTCTATATCATCTCCTGTTTGATTAAAGGCCCACCTGGCCAAACAGAAAGGCAACACAGTAACGATGCAGCTGCTTGGATGGGTAGACTGTTTGGTACCTTATTGGTAAATATGCGGTGTTTTCCCACTGTCACTAGAAGTACCCATTAAGTACCCATTAATGGGTACAAAAATGCCATTACGTACCCATTAATGGGTACTTTTAGTGACAGTGGAAAAGACCCATAGTGTATGAAGTTGAGACTTCAACAATGGTGAGGATGTAAGGCAAGGCAGAAATTTAGGCCCTTTCTGCACTGATCCTTATTCCAGATTATATCCCACCATTCACATGCTGGCAAAGACTATGACAGGTCCCACCTTGGGCCTACCAGAGTTTTTAACACCATGTAGATGGCCAGTCAACTGTTCCAGGATATAATCTGGAATAAGGGCCAGTGCAGAAAGGGCCTTGAATCATGCTTTTGTGCTGGAATCCACTCTGATCTAGTAAAGACTGTTTGGCACAATTGTAGGTGAGACACCAACTGCCCCTTTGCCCACATCACTGTTCAGGACAAAGCTGAACTTAGCATCCTATGCCAAATGATGTGTATTCCAGTGTATTACTTTAGTTACATTTATTCAAGAAAAAGCAAACGGAAATAACATATTCATTTAAACATTCCTTTAGTGTTACTTATATACAAAACCAATGAGGCCTCACCTTTTTTAAAAAGGGTTTTGATTTATTGATCCTACAAGAATATCTCCTATAAATCTTCCACAGAAATTCTTTAGTTTGCAGCATTCCATTCAGAGCAAACGAAGCCCTCAGCTTATTGCATTTTTAACTGAGAACCTAAGATACTGCATTTATTTTTAGGTCAATAATTCATACCATCACTAGAAGAAATGTGAAGTCTTTTTTTTTTTACTTGCTGAGAGAGACCAAAAGGTCTCCCTTTCTTTTTGAAATACTGCTATTAAAACTTAAGATTACTTTCCTCAAATTCATTCTTGGGGTGTGTAGATTATTAGTTTGATTGATATACTGCTCAGCCCACACAAGCTAGCACTTGTGAGCCATCTGGAGTGAAAGATTTTTGGCTGGAATCATAATCTTCCTGTTAGACCGATAGGCAAGGCACCACCATTGCGAGAGAGTTTTGAAGCATGTAAGGAAAGATCCCAGAGCAGCCCAAGGACATTCTTGCCTTTATTTTAAGGAGATGCCTCATATATCTTACAAAGGTATCCTGGTCATATTGAACAGTCCTATTATGCACCTTTTTCTGTTGATGGCCTTTTGGCCCTGGTCTTGATGGAGCTTCCATTAATGCAGAACTGTCAGGCCATGCCCCCAGACTGGAATACTCCTTTTACATTAGACAGAACATGATGCTAATCAAAGAGTCTGAGTCAGAACATGGGAGGCATGTGGAAGGTGTGTGAAACCTTCCATGCTAGCAACTAGAGTACCACTGAAATGCATCCCCCAGAAGCTCTGAGGCTAGGAAGCTTTGTTCTTAACCCCAGAAGTGTTGAAGCCTGGCCTCAAAACCCACACATGCTTTGAGGGTGTGGCATAAGCTGGTCTGGCCTAGCTGTTCCAGAGCCATTGACTCTGATTACAGGCCTTTCAATAAAATCTAAAACTTACTTTTTCTGCATCATAAAAATATAACAATCCAATAAAGCCAGCTAACCCAATTTTGCAAGAGTAAATCTGTCTCTCGCCTTGCCAGACAGGTCAGTCTGCCACCTCACCCCCACAAATAAAAGCACAGTGCATCTGTGACAGGTTATCAGGGGACTATTAGCATTCCTCATAGCAAAAGCCTGGGAGAATAAAAGTATCTTGCTTGCCACGAAAAAGATGACATGAACAGCTTGAGGTAAGACTCCCAGGGTAAAATGCAATTTCAGTTGGTGAGGGGACATTACTGAAAAAGTATAGCTTCTTTTTCCACTTTCCAAACCTCCTAAAAAAATACATCTTGCATCTATGGCTGTCCCCACACACATTAACAAAAACAGCTCAAAATTGGTTTAGAGGTGGTAGCATGTGAACACTGGTATTCTCATCTCATCTCAATTGTTCTTGTTGTTCAGTTGCGTCTGACTCATCATGACCTCATGGGCTATGGCATGCCAGATCCCTCTGTCCCCAACTGCATCCTGAGGTTGTCCTAAGCTCATGTTGAATGATTCTATGATGCTATCTATCCATCTCATCAGCCCGGTTCCCATTACAAGCTTAAAACGGTTTTCCTAAACCGAAATAATAGAACCGGATGCTAACATGAATTTGCCTGATCCCATTACTGTCAACTTAATCATGCTCGATTCAGATTCTGAGGATCATAAGTGGCGTTTGTGACTCAAGGGGGGACTCAAGTGGCTACTTTCTAAAAGCCGCTTTTTGGGGCTGCCCTGCTCTCTTCCTCCTGGCGTGAATGCGCCACCCATAAGGGACCCCTTCACAGAGCCTAGCTGGGTGGCTGGGTGGCTGTCGCTTGCCTGGATGGATGAAAAACGGCACCAGGCAGCCAGCAATTCTTTCCCCTTCTCTCCCCATTGCCCAGGGCACACAGCAGCAGCGGCAACTCAAGCCCCCTTCACCCGCTCACTCCACAGTCGCAACCTTAAACATTCACACATCTCCCAGAATCTGCAGCTGCTTTCCTTTCTTTCCACTTTCTAAAGGTCAGAACTTTCAAAGAGCCAGAATTGTGAAGAATTGCAACATTGTTATCAGGTGTGAAGTGGGTGGATTGCTACAGTCAGCGGTGCTATATGAGGTGGATTTTTACAGTAAAATCACTATCTTTGGAAGCAAGCTATTGGAGGAGGGAAACCCTAAACATGCATTCTCATCCCTTAAAACGGTACGGTTCCCACAGTAAGAAATGTAAAATGTTTCAAATGCACAAACCGGAGCGAGACCTGTTGAAATGAGTGTTAACATTTACAATGCTTTGGGGCGATTGAACACGTGGAAAGCGTGTTAAGCCACCCTGATGTGGGGACTGCGAGGATCGAAACAGTTTCAAAACTATTTTAAGCTTGTAATGGGAACGCGGCCATCCTGTTGTCTCCTCCTCCTCCTCCTTTTGTCTTCAAATTTTCTCAGCATCAGGATCTTTTCCAATTAATCTGTCTTTTATTATGTGGCCAAAGTATTTGAATTTCAGCTTTAGTATTTATCCTTCCGTTGAACATTCAATAGTTTTCCCCCTTTCATATTGAATTATTTGATCTCATGAGTTTTTTTGAGAGTCACAATTCTAATCCATATTAAAGGCCAGAAAATGCATTTTGAAGTGCCCCTTCTAGCCTTTAATGTGAATTAGGGCACTAGCATGTAGATACTACGACCTTAGAGCTCCTTGTGAGCCACTTAAAAATAATAACTATGTGGAGAGGCCCATGAATGACATTACCAACTCTTATCAAGTATCTGCAGAAGGGCTGATATTTGATGCAAGGGTTGCTGCTCTGGTCTACTGCAAGTCTTGATGAATTTACCTCATTAGTTCTGTTATCTACTGGATGCATCACTCTGGCAAATGTATCAAATTCATTTTGCAGGGATGGCTAAGCTATGGTCTGCTGAACATTGCTGAATAGGAGGTCTAGGAGCTTGAGCAAAAACAAAGGGCAATTACATGCATATTGGTATGCTGGACCAGCATGTATACTAGGTGCTCCTACTCTGCACACTGTAAGGTGTTGGAAATCATTATTAAAGATGTGCACATAAAGGGGCACTGTGCAAGAAGGGATGCTGGATGAGGGCTGAGGCCTGGTCCAGCAGGGCTTTTCTCATGTCCTCATGTCCTTATATGTTCTGGGTAGTATGGAGAGCAAAGATGGAGCCTTGGGCATTCAGCCTAGGCCTTCTCACCACTGTACTGCCAAAGGGGCTACACATTGTTAGACTGCAGGTCCCATTGTCCCTGGACACTAGTCTTATGAACTCTATCTGTCAGGAGTTTAAATCCAACCATAACTGATGGTTATAGAGTCAATATTTGTGATTTAACAAATTATGGGCCTGAAGGGACAGCATTCTATTTCTTAATTCCTTGGCTATTCAAGGATATTCTCAAACTTATATTTTCTGAAGACCTTTTGTGAACATTTACTAAAGCCCTCTTCCCCCACTACCATCCTGATGTACTTAGCAATGACTTTACCACTAATAAAATTATTTTCATGTGATCATGTTACTTCCAAGGCTTTCAGTGTAGCCATTAAATGCAATATGTGCATGCATGGATGTCTCATAGGTCTAAATGTCCCTATCCTCCCATTGCACATTTAGTGCTCTGGATGAGTGTGGTGTCTGCACCAGAAATACCCCTTATAAAGTTTGGATAGCAGAGCAGAAAAGCGCTGAGAGCTCAGTGGCTCTGGCACTACCATGTTATGATTGCCACACTCAGAAAGACCTACCTGTCTCCTTGGATTAAAGCTCTCTTTTACCCTCTCATATTGGTTGTCCCATTATTTTGAAAAATTAGATTTTGTAATAGTGAAGCTATAGCTTCATTTAAGAAGAAAAGTAAACATGTTTTTCACCAGCACCTGAAAAGCAAGCTGTGCAAGGTGTTGAAATGAATTGCTTATGCTAAATCCTCTGTTGTCTCACACCTTGCTTCAGAGCATAGCAAGCATAAATTGACACCGTTCAGTCTCCAGAGTGACAAACACCTGCAGAACTTGCAGGGCACATGAGAATTCAGGCTGCATTTCTGGAATGCCAAACATTATTACTCTTTGCTCGTTCAGATCTGTAGCATATCACTACTGTATTGTCACTTGTTCACATTAATTGCAAGTCAGTTTGGTTGAGTTTCTTGGTCTCTGGGTGGGCAAAAGAGATAACAGTAACTCTTATTTAACTAATAAATGTATGGTATATATTACAAATGTGCTATCATCTTAACATTCCACTTCAGATATTGGCAGTCTACACTGGAGACCTACTTTACACAAAATGACTGATGTTTCTTTTTGTCTATAAACCCCGCCAACAACAACACCTTTCATCTGCTATTCCTTGTAAATGGATTGCACAGAAATTTATAAGGCAAATCAACACTTATCTAGCTTTCTTTGTTTTTCTCACTGATTAGCATTCAAGACTTTAAAAGCACTTTTGGCTTTCAAAAATTTGCAAAGCACTTTCCTTATGGGGTGTTATAAACTTTGTTCGTATCACGTATCAATGAAGTAGCAAATAATAATTATGGGCCTGCAGAGGACACAGATGCATGTCCTTCTAGGAGATTTTTGGCTGCAAGATAATATAGAGGCCAGCTTTTCACCACTCCTCTATTTATATATTTAACAGGTTCCAACTAGGGAAGTGCACTAATGGGATTTTTGAGTTCAATTTGTGTTGAATCGAATGCAATTCATATTTGTTTGAATAGATCTCCTTAGTGCATTAGGATTATATTTGATATGTATCTGATACAGATCCTGTGACACTCTGAATGTGTCAAATCTGCCCTGAATCCATTCTCAAACCATGTTGAATACACTCAGGATCCATTGCAGATGTGACTGAAACAGCTGCTTTCCCACCTGCCCATTTCACGGAAGTTCTGAAGCTTTGTATGAATGTTCCGAAACATCCATATTCGTACGAATGTCAATGTACAAATGTCGTACTGTTCAGTTTGTATATGAATGTCCAAATTTGTATGAATACGTACGAATATCAAATGTTACGAATATTCATGCAGATCCCTAGTTCCAACCCCAATAGAGGGCCTTTCTGCATATATCTTTGTTCTGGAATATGAGCCCTCAAAGTTCTCTTCTGGCCACTGGTATGTGTCATTCGCTTTGAGACATTTCTTCATGAGACCTTAATCAGGATTAGGGGTCCATGTAAAAAGGTTGTAGGACGCATAGCTCTGCCTGTTAATATAGATTTACCAAGAACGTGATGCCAATTAGTGAAGCCCCACACGGTCCTGTGCCTCTCACACCAGTCCTTGACCCTGCCCCCATACTATCCCTGTATCACAGCCTTTCCCTCTCTTTCCCACATCCCACCCACCCCCATTGCCTTTACTCTACCAAACAAGGTAGCACAATTACTGAGACTGGAACTGGATTTCACCTATAGTAAGTTATAACATGGATCCTTTGAGAAAAAAAATATTAATCAGATCATTCACTTTGTTTTACAGAACTAGTAGGGATGGGCATGAACCGGTACTAGTGATTCACTTTGTACTGAACCAGCTTAAGAACCCTGGTGGATCATCCCATGTCTCATCTAGCACAGCATCCTGTCTCACATAGTGGCTCACTAACTGCATGTGGACTTCCTTTGACCGATTCTATTATGAACAGAACTGATAAGGTGCTGGACTGGATCTGATCCAAACTGATGGTTTACGAGGTTGGATTCCATCTGATTCTGGTTTGGAAGAATTAGTGAGCTGACCTCCTGATTTGCCCCCCAGTACTGGAGAAAGGAAGCAGAAGTACTGGAATGCTGGCCTAGAAGCTAGAGTTGTGAGGACAGAATGGAGGGGAGGCCAATTCCTTCTTTCCAGAAAGGCAGGATATAAATCCTGCAAACAAACAAACAAAATTTATGGTACACCAACCATAAAAGGGAGTGGGCCCAAAGACAACCTTTTGCTTCGATGCAAATGTCCCAAAAACTGAACAGAAGAGACAGCTACAATTTATATCATCCTCGCAGACTGGGTCTCATAGGAACTGGGAGTCCAAGGACAGCTGGGGAACAGCAAGCTCCCTAGACTTGAGCAACAAAGTAATAATTCAGAAATGATGTTGATGACAATTGGTCTATTTTGATGTAACACTGGTGCTTTGTTCTTTTTTCAAAAACAAAACAAAACAAAATCCAAATGCTCTCTGCTTAAAATGAATGCATACACTGATTATTCCAGGATGGCTGGCATTTTTATTCTTTTGTTGTAGGCTGACATCTGGTGCCCAAATATCATTTGAAAGGTAAGTGCTGGACATGAAGTCTGATGAAGGAGCAAGAACTACCAGCTTCTAGCCCTTGCTGCATGTCATAAAGTTTTTAGGAATATGCTCTGCCTTTCCATTGCCTACAGCCTTTATCCCATTTTAAATTCTGATGGCTCATTTGAGCTACTGTAGTTTAACAATGATTAAAACAGGAAAATAAACTTTTTTTTTCATGGTCATGCTCTTCTCAGCAAAATGGAAATAAGTAAGTAAGTAAGTTTGTATGTTATGCAAAATTTCATACAGGCCATTGTAATTTGAATTAATTTTTGTATGAAGCAAACTTAAAAAACAGAGAGATACATCACTACAAGCAATGTGCTTGCATCAGGAAACAGAAGTTTTGACATTCCAACAAAGGTTCCTCTATGATTGATTCAGAATCAGCATTTGTGTACTGCTTTCAACCACAAAGGTATGCTGTGTACTTAGCATGCTTATTTGGTATTATATTATATGGCTGCTAAATTCTACCTTCAAACATTATATATGGAAAAGACACACTAAGTGATCAAAGCAGCTCAACGCCAATGTCGTGCAACTTCTGTCTTCATAATGGATATGACCATTCGTTGCCATTGATCTCTGTAGAGGGAGACCCTACATGCAGATATATTTCCTTGAAAGTCAGAATTTAGCACGGTTAGAGTTTCTAGACCGCATTGGCTTTTCATACCTTAATGTGTGAGTAACAGTTGCAAAGGCAGGGGAGAAGCCACATGACCCTGAAGATAAGATGTGCAACATCTGCTGGATTGGGCCACAGCCCTTCTACTCCAACGTCCTGCCTCACACAGTGGCTCGCCAATTGCTTCTGGGCAGCCTCAAGCAGAAGACAAAGGCAAAACCTTCACCTGCATTTGACACTCTGCAAACAGCATTTAGAGGCACCCTGCTCGTCTCTCCAACCTGAAGGCAGGACCTATGCATCAGTTCTAGTAGCCATTGATCCATCTGTCCTTTGCAAATTTGTCTAACTCTTTCTTAAAGCTTGATCAGGCTTGATCATTCATGCCCCTTCATACTAGTGAAATCCCAAGTACCCAAAGCATGGTGTCAGCATTACACAATTACATTCACTGATGTGGCTGTTTCCAGTTTTCTGAGCCACTGCTCCAATAGCACTTGGCACCAGTAGGTAATACCAGTCAGTGATGTCTCAGGGCAAATCACCATAGGTAATGATGAATCAGAATGGAGAACCAAGCTTAGACAGTCCACTGTGCATAAAAGCAGGCCCGCATGAAATCGGCTCGTATTACTGACTGAGGCTGCCTCCAGACAGGGTGTATAATCTGCTGGTATCCTGGGGCTAAGTTGGAATTCCCAGACATGTTTGTGGCAATCTCAACGTAACCACAGGATATTAGGATGATATCCCACAGTATCACTATATCAGGAAAAAACACTCTAGCAATGTTGACTTATGGGTCTGGAAGCTGGCCCTGATAGCTGCCACCTTGGAGATGGCCACTCCTAGAGAGTTTCTCCTGCCTTTGCCTCCTATGGAGCTTCATGGCAACTTCCTGGGATAATGTTTTCTCCTAGGGCAGCCAACTTGTGGAACCATTTCTGTGTAGAAACAAGGCAAGGCTCAACCTTCCTAAGTTGTCTGTATTTGTTCACAGATTATTTGTGTCAATCATTAGATGGAGTCATTGTGTGTATTATATGTTTGTTGGACTATCATACTATGGGTTTCATGAAAATTCTATGCAGTTTATAATTGTAAAAATAGACCCAGGAAAACACATACATGGACAAAAACAATTACAAGTGATTATGGTCAATATTGATTTTTTTTTTGCCTTTTGTCACTGTATACCATCTTGAAATATTTTAATTCAATATTTTAAATAGCAAACAATATTTTAATATATTAAGTAGTTACTGCAGTTTATGAAGAGCATTATCTTTCATTTAACTACACCTTCAATAGTTGTATCATCAGTTTTACATATATATTTTTCTTCCTTCTCAATAACTGAAGCTCTGATGCTCCTATGATGTTTTTTCAGCAAACTTTGTTCTTGTGCTCTTAATAACAAGTCTAACAAACCTTCTCTTCAAGTCCAGTAAGTTCTGGGCTTTTCTTGACACCATCAAAAAGTTTTAGGAGTTCTCTTCCGAGCAGAGGATACCTGCAACTCAGCACAGGACTCAGACTAGAGGAACAGCTGCCATGTGTTAAGGGTTTTGTCCCTCTTTGTGACCTAGAGGTGAAATCCTTTGTATCATATTACCAGTGCCCTGTACTTCCTTTTCCAAAAGCATATGGAATGGTTTTTAAACTTCAATGAATGGCTGTGCTTTGACTCAGGAATTCACATGCCTTACTGCTTCAATAAAGTGGGGTGGGGGAGAGCAAAGAAATCCTTACATCTCTCTGTTTATCTTAAGTACCATTACAAGACAGAAATGCTGCCTTTAATGACTTCTACACAGACGGAACACATTTACTGAAAAATCTATCCTTTCCTTACATTAGACTGTACAATTTTCTAGAGGCCTATTTCCATGGTTGTTTGTTTGATTTGGATACTTCTGGACAACATAGGGTATGCAAATAAAGAGCACCGGAAATAGGAAAAGTGCAGTAATAGTCCATACTCAGCCTTAAAAATGAGAGAAAAGGAATCTCCCACAACTGAAAAGGCAAATCCCAATTCAAAACAATCCCCCCTCGCCTTCCTGACAGTATAGCCTTGCATCTCAAGATTGTCTGCAAAGCTATTGTTCCTTCTGCAAAAGGAAAAACTGTTTAATATAGGCTACATCTACATGTGGGAAATGGGGAACCACAAGAACAACCAGAGAGAGATACCATTCCACTGCACACAAACATTGTACCCTACACCTCTCCTGGAGATGCAAGAAACTGGCATTTGGGGCAGGTGGGATGAAGGCCTCTGAGGGCACCTTCGTGGCACTGACTGAAGTGGAACCATCGTGTGCCATTGCTGGACATCTCTTCCTGAGAGTGGACTTCCTTACTCTTTGGGTGTTGTGGAGAAGCAGCACAAACCCTTTGGGAACATGATTATTGTAACTAAGATGAATATCTGGTTTCTAAAGCAACTCAGTAGAATGGTGGTTTATACAGATTTGCTGTTTTGAGAAAAACTGTGTTGCTTCAGGGAAAAAAGAAAGCTAGAAGTGCAAAATTGGGAAGGAAGAGAAGGTACTATTACTTAAGTGTGGTTGGGGGGGACAGGACCTGTGGGCAGCCAAACAATCCTTGGGTGTTTTTCCACTGTCACTAGAAGTACCCATTAATGGGTACTTAATGGGTACTAGTGACAGTGGAAAAACACCCCTTGTTTAAAGGCAAAGAAGTGGGTCTGAACAAGGGGGAAGGAAGGAGGCAAAAGGAAAAAGCTAAAACAACACAATAACTCAAGAGAATGGCACATTCAAGAGCATACATTTACAAATGAACTCACTCTCAAATATCCATTGTGCTGGTTCTTTCAGCTGTGCTGTGGATAAGATTTCTAGAGTGACCTTCGAAACAGAGCAGATTGTCAGAAAGAGATGTTTTACTGGAGCTATGTGGGCACAAAACTGTAATGCTAACTGAGCCATTTTAAAATGATAAAATGCAATGGTGGCCAATATGGTGGGACAGTAATTGACTCTGCACCTCCAGATGCACCAAGCCATGCTTTAAGGTGTTGGAGACCAAAGTACAGTTCAGCACAATCAAACGGGAGACACCAATTGCTGCTTTACTTCTCTCAACTCTGCCTTGTGTGAATCCACACTTACATAATATTACATGAGCTCTTTTAAAAAGAAAGTGAATTCTAAAATTGGTTATGTTTGGGTTCCTGGACAAATACTGTGTGCCATAACTCATATGAACTGTCTACATGATTGACAGGTCTGGTGCCCTCCACAACTCACATCAGTCCCAACCTGATGGCACTCTTGTACAGTCCTATCAACAAGCAAACTGAGTCCCAGAAGAAAAGTGAGGACTCAGCTGAGCTCAACTACCTACTGGCTGTACTTCCAGACTGACAGAAGGGAGGACACACTGTTGCACCTCTTAAGCCTACAGCCTACCTCAAAGGCCAGAAAGTGCCCTTAGAGGGGTCATTCACACAGAGCCCCAAAATAAAACAATAAAAATCCCACAACTCAACTTCAAGGGGGCTTGTTGGTTTCTTCTGTCCTAGTCACTGCTCTAGAGGGGGACAGTGTTGGCAAGGGTGATTTTCTTGATTTGCCTTTTGCCCAGTTCCATTAAAACACGAACAGAAAATGGCTGACTTCTGTAGCCATTTCCTGTCCATCACTTTACTGCACCAGGCAGAAACTTTGATGAGTCAGACTTTTTTGTTTCTGGCTTCAAAGTTTGCAAATCCAGCAGGTGCCAGGAGCAGCCTTCCTGCCGCTGGGACCAGATCACATGCTCCGGGACAGCATTTTTAGCATTTTAGTGGGCTAGCATTGTTAATGTCTAGAACTAGAAAAAAAACTCATTTATTGCATTTATATCCTGCCTTAAACTCTGTGGACCCAAGGCAGGTTACAATAATTAAAATATACAAACATAAAACTAAAAGCAGATAAAAGCTGTGTAGTATATAGAGGATGACAACCATGGATCACAATTATCATAGTGCAAACAAATATATTTTCTGAACTTGGCTAAGAGTTAAACCTTTGTATGGCAGCCCCCCCTCCCTCAATTGCTAAGTGCTAAACCCTTTTTTGCCCAGCTCCTCCCTAGATTCCAAATATCCTATTGATTTGGGCCAAGGCAGCAGAAGAAAAAGAAAAAAGGAGGCAAAATGCTTATTGCCATTTCTTAAGTTGCCAGGGAATCTATTGGAGCGCATGCACTTATTTTAATCCTTATTGATGGCCTTTTTGTGGCTTTGGGTTTACTTAACTGCTTTCTCCACAGTATCTCCAGGTGGTAAATAAGAAAGCCATTTCCACAAATAGGATGTGGGGAAAAATCCCAGTATTTTTAGTTACGTTTACAATTTTGTATTTGTAAATAGTCCATAGAACAGTGGTTCTCAACCTTCCTAATGCCGTGACCCCTTAATGGAGTCCCTCATGTTGTGGAGACCCCCAACCACGGGGGGGGGGCAGTTGGGAGGTGGGAGGGAAGGGAGGTGGGAGACTCGTCATGACCCCTCTGAAAGGGTAGTTCAACCCCCCAAAGGGGTCCCGACCCCCAGGTTGAGAACCACTGCCATAGAAGAATGTTACTGGACAGCATCCTATGTACATAAACTTGCAGTTTGGATCAATGATTTATATTTTTAATAAAATGCAGGCACTGGACACTCAAAACTTCCTCCCAATTATATCATAGGAGAGCCTGCTTCCGTGCACGCTTTTACAAGAATAAGCTCTACTGGATTCACTTCAAGCAGTTCTGAGTAAATATGTATATAACTGCAGTCTTTAAATGAGAAATTTACTCTCTGAAATGAATGTCTTTGGACTTCCAAGTTGTAAAGCCAATTAGATACCATTGTAAAGCCTTGAGCTACAATCCTGTTCTCAAACATCTGGAAGTGAGCCAGTTAAACTTTGCAGGACTTACTTCTGAGTAAGAGACACAAGGCAAGACGGCGGGAAGCGGAGGAAGATTATGATAATAATGGAAAAACGGTGGTGGGATCAAAGGCACTAAAATGCCCTGAAAACAGCTACAATATTTGGTTAAAGGTGGCATGCAGTCAGCAAGAGATGAACCATCCGTAATGGACCCCGAAATTTCCCCCTGTCCTCAAGTCCTTTTAAGCTGAAAAGACTCCAAAAAAGCATGAGGAGGAACACGGTTCCCTAGAGTAAAACCTTCTACTGGGCAGATGGTTTGGCTTCCAATATCCATCTGTCCCACCCAGCAGGCTCAAAACGTGGAGGACACCAGGCTGAGGATATTCGCTGAAATGTAGGGGGAATCCAAGGGTGTTTTTCCACTGTCACTAGAAGTACCCAATAAGTACCCATTAATGGGTACTTAGCTACTTAATGGCATTTTTGTACCCATTAATGGGTACTTCTAGTGACAGTGGAAAAACACCCCAGGTCTCTCCAGTCTCGGTAGGTATCAGCGATGAAGGAAGTTTCCTCTTACCTTGCTGGGAAGCGCTATAGCTCAATTGAAAGGGCGGTTGTTTTACGCGCAGAGGCTTCCAGGTAGGGCTAGAAGAGACGCTCCCTGGACCGCCTCAGGCCGCCGTCGACCACAGCAGATCGACTTCGGTTCTGCTGCAGGACAGGGCACCTTCCTGGCTTCTAATCTAGACTCCATCAACACTGAACTTCCTAACGTCTGAAGTGGGCTTACAGATCAGAACGAGGCTGCCGATCCCCTGTAAGTCCGCACAGACCGAGGGTCAACAGCAGGGGCGCACAGGGCGGTCCCGCGCCTCACGCCATCACGACTGGGCTGAGGATGGGAAGAACCGGTCTCCGCCGCAGCGTGGAGCGATAAGCGGAGCAGCGGAGCGACTTACCCGGCGTAGCGGTTGCCGTAGAGGGGGCTTCGCACGGGCGTCACCACCCCGACAGCCGGCAGCAGCAGCAGGAGCCAGCGGGCGCGGAAAGGGAGCAGCGGAGGCGCTTGGCGGGGAACTTCCATGGTCGCCGCCGGCGGGGGAGAGAAAAGTGCCGAGGCAGCCGGCGAACTTGCACTGCGCGCATCGCGCCCTCGGTCGGCTGCACAAAAGAGCCGCCGGCGGCGGAGGAGGGAGGCAGGGAGGGGCGGCGAGGCGGCAGAGGGCCTCCCCTCCTCCCCCTGCTCCTCTTGCCTTTGCTGGGACGGAGGCGGCCTGGCTGTTCGGTTACATCGACAGTCGCAGCTTCGGGGGGGGGGGGGAGAGGCTTGGCACGGCAAAGGCCGTTCGAGATCTTAGATCGCCTCAGGGGCGGCCGGTTTCTGCGGTCTTCACGCCCGGCTTCCTGGCGCCGCCGTGTAGACGCTTGTTCGCGAGGGCAGAGCAGCGCCGTCGAGCTCCAAGTTTCGCCTCAGCGAGCGCGGCGGGGCTCGTTCTTCGCTCCCACGGAGAGGGAATATTGGAGCCCTGAGGCGCAGGAAAGCCCCGCTGTAGGCAAAGGGGTCAAGCCTTTTTAAAACGAAATGGTGACAAAATGCACAGTTAAAGCCGCATCTTGAAGCAGGAGTTGCCAGGGAGGTACGTGAGCCCCGTCGCCTGGGGAAGAAGAACCCTTTGGTGGCCCGTGGACTAGTGACAATTGGTATTCTTTTTTGCCATCGAACAGGAGATGGTGATACCTTCATTTTAAACCTTTGGTCCATCTTCAGGTCTGACTCCTCGCACTTTTTTTTATTTCTGTTTTATTTGCGGAGTTTCCACCCCCCATTTTGGACTTTTCTGAATAGAAAGTCCACAAATAAAACAGAAATGAACCGGTGTGAGCGATCAGATCTGAACTGAAGAGGGACTGAAGGTTTAAAGTGAAGGTGTGACCGCAACATAATAACCCTCGCAAAAGCATTTGCTCTAACCACTGCATTGGGACTTCTGTTATTTAGAGGCAGTAATTCTAAATCTAGTCATAAGACTCCAATGCATTTTCTTCTATCTACAACCAAACTGTTAATTACATAGCACTGGAAACATAGGCCGCATCCCCATGCACACCAATTGGAGCAGAATGGACACGCGTGGGACCGGGAGCGGGTCCCAGATTGATCCAAGCCCGTCCCCACGCCTTCCTGGTGACATGGGCTGGGTGCAGGTTGGGCCCAGATGCACCCATCCCCATGCAAACCGCTCCAAACCCTGGCATGGGGGAGCGGCACCCCCTCCTCCCCGCCCCCTCTCTCCTCATTGGAAGCTGGATTGATGTCAGCCTATCCCTGTGCCGCCAGCTGCAAATGGCACAGAAGTGGTGCAGAAATAGCTGGTATACCACTCCAGCATCCCATGTGTTGACAGCTTGCAGGCTGTGGACCAGTATACCATGCCCATAACCATTGCTCTGGGTGCTTGGAAGGGACACTAGAAGTGTGCTGCTTCTGGGATCCTGGTCAAACCCAAACGGCAACTGTGGGAGGCCAAAGACTATAGTTCTTGGTCTTCAAAGTTGGGCTGGAATGGGCTGCCTGCCCTTAAAGCACACCAGTGACAACCACCAATGCCATATGGATGTGGCCATAGACTACAAACTGTATTCATTAAGGACTGAAATAGCCTACTTGACAGTAAATAAAAGTACTGCACAATCATTCCTTGTGTGACATGTAACAGGGTTGGTCTTATAGGGCTCCGTAAAATGCACCTTCTTGTGAGTATTACTGGTTTGTACAGCACAGCTTTGTTCCTACATCAGTGATGGTGAACCTTTTGAGCTTGGTGTGTCAAAATTTGCAAGAAAACCTAGCTTAACTCGGGTGCTGTGTCACATCGAGAAATATCCATAATCTTGTGAATTTTGTAGCTCTAGTAATATTTTATTAAAAGCAAAAAGAAATAATTCTTTACATTAGTGACTTTTGTTGCTGAATTTCATTTGCTAATATTCAATTGAAAGTTGGTATTTCATACACTTCAAGAACAAGCAAGCACTACACGCCCAGGTGCCAGGGTGACCATGTGTGTCACACAAAAGGGCTTGGTGTGTCACCTGTGACATGCGTGTCATAGGTTGGCCATCACCGTCCTACATGGTCTGCAGAATGAACTTCCCTTCTTTAGTGCACTGAAACTTGCAGGGATTGATTGATCTCTGTGACACCATTGACTTAACATTGGTAGAATAGTCCTCCACAGTCCCCTGAACCCCCACTTTTCCACAGATATCAGTCCCTTGGATAACACAAGGACCTTTAGGTGAAGGGCAGGATATAAATGTAAATAAATAAAACAACTAAGTACTGCTTTGCCCAGTGTGGTTGATCAAGATAGTCAAACCATAGTATTAATTTCATGGCCTTCCTCCATGGACCCTTAATCCGGATTAAGGGTCTGTATAGAACACTTCTAGGCCACATTGATCTGCATGTTAATTTGATCTATGAGGCTATACCTCCTACTGGTCTGCACTGTCTGCATGAGACAGAGACAGATCTGGATTAAGGAGGCCTTGAATCCAAATTTGTTGTAGACCCATTTAATTGAGTCTACATCCAGACCAATGGCCTTGCAGATGGCATGCGTCTGTGATCTAGAACTACTTTTCAGCAGCACGTCATAGCTTTGCAGCTATGGGGTGGCATGCGCCAGATCAGCACTGTCAGTGCAAATGGTGCTGATCTGGCCTATACCTCCACAAGATCCTGATCAGTGGCTCAGTTTAAGGCCTCATTCTAGTCTGCATCAGAGGATTCTTGGGTAATTTACAACCCAGAGCTTTAGGCAGAAAAACCGGGCTAGAAATAACAGGCCGTTTTCAGATGCCATGAGATATCCCTATGTCAGGGTCCCTTTTGACAGATTTTTCATCCTGAACTTTGAGTACCTTCAAGGAGGAGCATCAAATGGAGGTATCTCAATACCCCACCTTTTGTGGTCAAGAAATGCCTCAAATGAGGGGCAGGATAAAAAACTCTGAATGTATCTCCTTCCATGGAGGCAAACAATAGTTTGAGCACCATCAGGAATGTTCCTCGGCGGTTGCCTGCTACTACACATTGCCTACCTTCCCCTCGGGTGTCCTCTGAGGATGGGCTTTGATTGGGGTGAGTGCACTCTCTCCTGTGGGGCATCCCCCCATTAACTAATCAGAGGGTTGGTATGAGGTATAGATTTGTCCTGTTTTCCTCTTTCAGCCAATCATTTCCTGTCTTCTCTTTTACCCCTCTCCTGCATTCTACAAAGAGAGGATGAAGGTAGAATGTTCAAGCTATTTGTAGGAAGTGGTTTCGGAGGGGATCCCAGATCGCTGCTACAAGCTGCCTTCATTTAACAGCTGTCTTAGATTACATTGGGGGATAATAATGTGCCAAATAACATTTTGCAATGTGAATGCAGGTGTTTCCATGCACCTGAGAATATGACAGAGATTGAGAACACGAAATTAAAAACAAAGAAAAATCAAAATTGTGTTGGCAGCAAGTCATTATTCACATTTTTAAAAAAAACAAAATTGTGAAACCCAGCTTAAATCTCCTTTAGTCACTTTCACAATTTTTGGATTTCTAAGCAAAAGCAGTCACCCCAACTTTCATTGTTAGGAAAGTTTCATTCACAACACTGGGTTGGGAAGAGACTGGAGTCCTAAGGTCTTTCTTCTCTGACCATGCTGTGATCTGAATTGGTGAGTGTGGACCAGTGAGGCTGATGGTCCAGACCACTGCATGGCATGGCCTGGAACAGTGCTGTCTGCATGACACTGGCCTAGATGAGACCTGGCACTAGTCCCAAAGGTTGCATGATCCTTGGGGTCAGACTCTGAGGGCTAGGAATGAAAGTCCAAAGCCTAGGAGCTATCTGGGAACCCATATCACGTTTGGTATGCTGCCAAGATGTCCTTCAATGGTCAGAAAAATGGAGGGACTCCTCCATGATCTGGAGTAGGCTAAGCTGGTATTCTGGTAGTTCCCAATGTCAGGGAGTACTGGCAGTCCAGATCAGAACCCCTTGATCTGGATTATGTTCCTTTGTCTATGGATGGGGCATACCAGATAAGGGCAGAGCCCCTTGGATCTACTTGCAATTTGTATGAATTTGTGTGAATTTGAACATTTGCAATTGAATCGAATGTTGGCTATATTTTAAGAATGACATTCAGACACAAAGTGAATGCTTTTGAGCATTCATTTGATGCTTCGTCATATCTGCAAAGTGGTAAAGTGGCTGCCCAGTCACATCAGCAGTGGATTCAGAGAGGATTCAAAGTGAATTTGGAAAAGATTTGGAGGGGATTTGGAGGCACAACTAGCAGCAGGGATTCAAAGCAGATTCAGAGAGCATTCACAGCGAATTCAAGTCCTACTACATTTGAAGTGGCTCTCTTCCCATGATTGCAAATTTCCTTTGCATTTTCTTTGATGCGAAGTGAGCATGAAAACAAAATTGTGCAGATCTGCATTAACATGTGGCCAGAAGAGGCCGTGAAGCTCACGACAAGGGCTCCCAATACACAATACAATGCAGAGAACGACAGATGCTAATAATGTGGAGCAGGAAGCAAGGACAAATTTGTTCACTTCTTCACCTTCACTGCAGTCCTGCTTATGCCCCACATGGGCCATTCAGGGAGCCTGATATACTTCTGTAGATGCTGTGTTGTATTTTTTAAAAAAAAACCTTACTGAGATTTCCAAAGAATGGCAATCAATCAATCATAATAATAAACAAATGCCAGAATAAGGCTTGGACTGGCCATACATTATTGGGAATGAGAACACTGGAGCAAACAATGGAAAAGAGCAGCATTGCTCTAGTTGGAGGACCAGGAATCGACCCAATAATCTCATTCCTCAAGTGCTCCGGTAAGCACCTCAGTTGTTAACCAACCCCTTTAAGGGATTTTTAAAATGCTTTGAAAGTTTAAATGAAGGGAAAATGCAAACAAAGCCATCAACTTGTAATTATTTCTTTAATCTGTAGAACAACATTTTGATAGCTTAACACACACGGAGTTCCAAACAGCCAGTCAGTAGAGGGCAATTCAGCTCTGGGAAAAGCAGCCTGTTGCCCATAGTTTTTAATCCTAAATTTTTAATGTTGGTGCTACCTGGACTAGTCAGAAATACAATTTTGTCTGGATCACAGGAAAACACAGGTGACAGTTTGACCTTTTGCCTTCTCCAGGCATTTTGACAGTTTAATTGGCAGGGTGGCGTGTGGTGAGTGCCTTTGTGCCGACAAGGTTATCCTGGAGCAGCTTGTGATTTGCAAAACCCTCTGTAGGCAAACAACATCATAAATAGCTGATGGCGTCTGGTCAACAAAAGGAGGTGTTTTCCATCAATGAAGGGATTTGGCATCTTGGCATTTCACAGAGTGCAAACAACATAATCTGCATGGTAAAGCCACCGGTAAGCCACTGAAGGCTGTTTTAATTCTGTGGGCTTGTTCTCAAAGAGTATCCTAAAACTGTTCCTGCAGTCAGAGGAATGATGTGTGATCTTTCCCCCAGCCAACGGAGATCAGACTAGTTATTTGTATTTATAGATGAGGAATGCACTTTGTAAAAAGTGCCCATAGTTTGGCAGCAGAGTAGTTACCCGGAAAACAGAGAATCAGAGTTCAACTCAGCATTTCCTGAGAAAGTGGCTGGTAAAGTACTTTGTGGGTGCATCCCCAAGCAATTTAAAGTCCACTAAAAATCCTCTTTTGTTGCTGAGCACCCCCATTCACGGCTTTTATCCGGGTTTCCAGCACCACAAATTAGGGAAATGTGCAGCAAAAAAAGTGCCCTTTAAAGAAGACTGCCAGAACACTTTCCGGGAAGACGCGGGTATTCAGAGCAACATTTTGCATGGAGACGCTCCGTGGCAAAAGGGGCGGGGCTTCACGGCGGCAAGCTCTCTGTCTCTCTCTCTCTCTTTTTTTTTTTTGCCTCTCATCCACAGCCAGCATTCATGATATGAAAACAGTAGGCAGGCATTCCAATCACAAAGAGAAGCAGCAAGATACATTGTAATGAATTGCATCCACCCGCCCGCAAGTGAAAGTGTATGAGCGCAAGATCGCTGGCTGGGGGAGGCGTTTTGGCAGCTGGAGATCTTGTAAATAGCGTGATGAATTGCTTCCGCCTGAGCGCTGGCTGCAGCCCGGCTGCCTTCACAAGCAGGGGAGACGAACAGAGAACTTGCAAATTTTTCTTTTGGACTTGTGAATGAGCCCACGATTGCTGGCTGGGGGAGGCGTTTTGGCAGCTGGAGATCTTGTACATAGCGTAATGAATTGCTTCCGCCCGAGCACCCAATGAAACAGTGAGGGGTGGAGAGAAAAAGATGCGGGTAAGCAAAAGACGCTTCCTTGGGGACGGTCAGTGCATTTTAAATGCGCGTTTTGCTGAGCCCCATGGGGACACTTAATTCGGAATTGAACGCGCATTTGTTAGATCCGCTACAGTAGAGGGACAATAGCGACAGGAAAAAGTACCATGGGGATGCACCCTGTGTCTCCTTGCCTTGGATTCAAGGACAGTGGGTGTCTACATTGTAAAATGGTTTCATATTAGTTTAGTAGCTAGTTTTCAGATAAACAGTAGACAGTGAGCAATAGCAATGGTGGAAGCACTTGTATAAATATAACCAAAGGCAGAGAACAAAAGATGCACTCCAATAATCATTTAACAATTGTTATTACTGACATTGTTATTTGAATTTTTCTCATTTTTTCAACACACACAATACTACAATCCCAGCCTAAAGTACAGTAATTCTTGATTACTCTCTGGTTTCTACTCCAGAGTAACAGGGGAGTGCTGCCAAGCCCTGTTTACACATTCACAAATCTAAAAGTAACAGACTAATGCATTCATGAGTTAGTGTGGGAGGCAGGCATGTCCCTCCTGTTTCCTCTTCTAAAAGACTTTGGTGTTCATCTCAAAATGTTTTGGTGTTCACAGAGTTTTTTGGGGGATGAGGCATTTGGCATTAACATGGAATAGTTGTGCACAGGTTAACATCTTCAACGACTTATTATTGCCTGAGTAGAAGGGGCAAAAAAAAGAAGAAGACCCTTAAGAAGAAGTTGGTTAAAAAGAAAAAGAAAAAAGATGAAGTTGGTTAGCATCCTTGGAGAATAACTAATACAGGAACATTAGGTGCTACTTAAGGCCATGAGCCTATGTAGGTCATTGACAGTGACTCCAGGGTACTTGGAAATTCAGAGAACTGAACCTGCCATTTTATACATTAAAGATGGATATGTTCTATCACCGATCTATGACATTCACACTCTTTGTCTTCCTTTGTCAGCATAAATGTGGATGTGTGAGAGGACCGTATGTAAAGGTAAGTTAGGAGTAGGTAATGTTAGCCCCATACTATCAGCTGTTTGGTGGTTGAGGGGTGTGGCTTGCTAAATTCCTGAGGGTGGGGTAAGCTAGCTCCGTGCTAGAGCCAATCAGGACTGGATGACAGCTTGGGAGAGACTATATAAGGACCTGTAACGAGAGCGTGTGGTTCTTTGCCTGGAGTAAATCACCAAGGGGTGGGCAGGGTGGAACCTGGCTCTTAGCTTACCTGAGGAAGCTTAGTTAAAGAGTCCTGATTATGGTGTGTTCTGTTTAAGAATAGAAAATATCCCAGAGTTCTGTGTATGACGTTTGAGACTGCTTGCCATTTAAGGAGATTGTTACAATAAATCAAATATCCATTTGTTCTCTTTAAAGTGTGCTTGACTGCTGGCTTTGATTTGAAACAATAACAGAGTATTCTTCTAAAGGAGTACTGTGCCTTTAAGTGTGATAGAAACAATATAGGGAGGCCAGCAGCCTGCTGGCAAGAAAAGCCTCCTGTTTATATTCTGAAGAAACAGGAAGGGGGGGATGTGGGGGATGCCTGCCAATGCTGAGCCCTTGTATACCTCTGCCAGTGACTGACACAGGCCCTATCACCCATGTGTTGTGTTTGGTGCAAAAGGGTGGAGCTGAACAGAGCAGTCTTCATAGGCAGCATACCCACCTCCATGATCTTCAAATCTTACATAAGCTTCAAAGATAGGGTTGCGGCATTATTTTTTTCTGCACCATGTGTAGAAGTACAAAAGGCTGGACTGTAACAAGACAGTGTAAATTTCTTTAAACAGTTGTACCGCTAACCCTAACCTCCTGGGACAGTTTTTGGCCAGGATAACACTAGTCCACTGTGGACAAAGCATACTGGGCAACTGTTTGGTTCAGACTATTGACTAAGTGTGGAAATGGACTGAGATGTCTATCGACTACAACTAGGGCTTCTTCTGGATGCCAGAGGGATATATCCTAGGAAACAATCATGTGGGGGTATTGCTCCACCTCTATTATTCCTCCCTATCTAGACAGCGCTGACCTAAGCTGTGCTTGTGCATTCTGGTGATGTGCAGTCTGGCCAATTCAGTTGGCCATACAGAAAGGTAGGTACATCCCTAAAAAGCACTAAAGCTGGAAAACCTACTACTAGTGCTAGGTTTTCCAGCAATAGTTAAAAGTGCTTTTAAGAGATGAAAAAGTGGGCTATGGTGGGTTGCCTACAATACATTAAGCCAGGGGTGTCCAAACGTTTGGCATCTCTGAGCCACACTGGAAGAAGTAGAGTTGTCTTGGGCCACACATTAAATACACAAACAGTAACAAAAACTGATGAGGAAAGAAAAGGTATGTGGATAATTTCATAATGTTTAAGTAAATTTATGATTTTGTGTTGGGCCACATTCATAGACATCCTGGGCCACATGTGGCTCAAGGGCCAATGGTTGGACACCCCTGCATTAGGAAAACCTCACAATAGCAATGCCATAATGGTGAAATTTTTGTCCCATTTGGATGCACCCTGGAACAGATGGGTCCTTTTTCTTATCTGTGGATACTAGAGAAATTAAAATATAGTTGAGAAAAGTCACTGTGGCTGAATCCACACAGTCAAGAGAAAGGGCATCTGAGAGGTGAGAGGGAAATTATATGTCTGGCATCTCCCTGCCTCTTTGAAGTAGCAGTACAAAAGTTATGCACTTTTAAAGTTTCCACCCAGCATGGTTTAGTGCTGGACAGGAAATAGCACTGCAAATATCCATTAGTAAGTTAACTTTGCTGCTGCAGTCACTCTACATAGCAGCGGCAGTGATGAATGGGCGTTAAATCCGCTTTGGAGTGAGAGCAGATTTGACGCCTTGAAAGAGGCTAATTGGCTGCTGGCCTCGTGGAGATGGGCATTAGAGATGCTCTAGTGCCCTAGATGTGCTCTAGGGGCCCATTTTTCTCCATTATGGAAACAACCTGGGTTAGGCCGTTCCTTAAGAAAATAAAATTATAGGAAGACTAACCTAGCTATTACCTTCCATTGAGTGGCCAGTTTCAACATTTGGATGTAAGAACTGGACAGCAAAGAAAGACGAGGAAAATCAAATTGTGGCATTTGAGACAGTTTAGATAGATACTGAGAATCAGTTGGATGAAGAGGAATAATAACTGGGAGCTGAAAATGGGAGAAATGGGGAGAAATGAGATGGGATCTATAATGAAGAGGAAGTTGTGATAATTTGGTCATGTGATCCAAAAGGTCACCTGTGTTTGGAGAAGGATACAAATCACAATTAGGAAAAGAAGACCGAGAATGGTATGGATAGAGAATGTAAACTGAACTCCAGTAGGGGAGGCTCATACATGGTGCAGACAGTGTTTAAACTGAGGTTGAAGTTACGACAAAACTCATGATTGATGGTTCACTTGGACTGACATTGCTTTGTATGTGTGGTTTGTTCACTTAGCCACACATTGAGGTAGGAGTTTGGTTGTTCTATTAGACGACTCAACAGCATCTGGTGCAATGACATAACTCTTTTCTCACACCGTTTGGACTTGAGAGTTGACCTTACTGTGATCCAAAAGAGGAAGGAAATTAATCCCATGCAGCTGGATGGAAACTGTGGGGTCAGTTTGCTCTCTTCCTCCTCTTTTTTTTTTAGATCTTCTCAGATGAAATCTTAAAAAGGAATAATTTAATATGGGGGAGTGGGGAGTAGGAACAACTTCACTATGGTAAGAACCAATTGGCAAGTGAAGTGATAGCCTCTCCCTTAGTGAGTATCTCTAAAGGGAAGTTGAGTAATGATTAGGGATGTGTCGGATGGCAGTTCTTCAAAGCACAAACTGCAGTTAGAGACCAGATGCATTACTTGAGAATGCTGGTTCTCCATGGCACCTTTATGCGATTCCCACGGAGTCTCAGAGGTGCAGGGAACTTACCTGTTTCCATTGCATGCATACTGACACTTGCCACAGCTGCACCAATGAAGGGTCTATAATGACAGTGGCCACACTTTTGGAAGCAGGTAAGTTCTATGCACCACTGGGGCTCTTCAGGAGTGTGATGACCGCTAGGACCCCTCAACCTCAAAATTAAGTTATTTTGGTTTAAAATGCAAAGTGTGGCGAACATGGTAAGTCCAGACATTTAAAAGTGTCACCAAAGCGTTTTTTGTCAAGGGTAAGTAGCCTAAGGGAGGGGCTAGTTAAGCACTCCAAGGGGAGGGGTGAAATAGAATGCTGGAGGAGCTCAGCCAATCAGGGCGAAGCAAGCCAGCCAGGCCCATATTTAAGGGAGCCTGAGGGAACAATTGAGGTTCTCTGCCTTAGGTCGTTAAACCTGGAGGGTGTTTAATTAGGGGAGAAACGGGCTCTAAGCTGTCCTGAGGGAAGCTGGGAATTGGGGTCCTGAGTCTGTTAATATGTGTTGTTGTTGCTGGTGAAAATATAAGGGCAAGCAAACACATATTGTACTGGTTGAGAGTTTACTCAAGAAGTTTAAGAGTCTTTGAACTAAGTGTGAAAGTTAGGGACTGTACTGTTTGACAACAGAAGCTGAAAGTGTAACTTGAAGAAGAAGCTGACTTGAGACTTAACTGTATTCAATAAACACATGTTCTTGTTGTTTCAAAGAAGCTTTGTCGAGTTCTGTTTATAAAGGGAGCCAAATAGGGCCAGAGTTCTAAACAGTAACGGTAACCAACCCACTGCTGGAGACTGGCAGAGTGGGGGCAGGGTGCTATCTGCTGCAGCACCAAGAAGGGAGGCAACATTATTATCAAGCCAAAGAGTAGGGAAAAGGAAAAGGAAGGTGCGCCTCTTGGAAGGAAATAACAGAGTTTGATTCACAAGTAAACACAACGCTACCACACTACCAAATAAAGATAAATATAGATATAAAATAGATAAGGGCGGAGAGGCTGCCTTCACATTTTGGTGGCAGCGGTGGGATAAATAGCGGTGACCCACTGACCACCAGGAAAGTGAAATAGAAACATGGGGATATGAGTATTTGAGTATTTGAGATTTTTTCTCCGGCCTTTACAAGGAGTCTCATAAAAGTGCCATAGAAAGATAAAGCAACTGACAGTCCTGGGCCTCTAACTGCAGTTTGTGCTTTGATGAACTGCAGTTTGCCGCATCCCCTTCAGCAATTTGTTGAAGAGACTTTGACTAGGAATCTTGCATTGAATGAAGAGTTGGTCTTGATGAACTAAAGAATGCAGAAAAAGGCAACCAGAATGATCAAGGGAACACCTCCCTTATGAAATCAGGATGCCTTGAAAGGCAATGTTTAAGAGGTGACCTGACTGAAGTATACAAAATCATGCCTCATGTAGAAAAGGTGGATAGAGAAAAATTGTCTATCACACAACACTAGAAACAGAAGACACTTTATGAAGCTGATGGTCAGGAGAGTTAGGACTGAGAAGGGGAATGATTTTTTCACCCAGAGGGCTATCTGTCTATGGAATTTACTCTCAGAAGAGGTGGTGATAGCAATCAACCTGGATAACTGTAAATGTCGTTTGCAGGGAACTGGTTTAGGAAATCCTGCATTGAGCATGGGGTTGGACTTGATGACATGGAGGTCCCCTCAAATCTATGATTCTGTGATTCTATGAACTGAGAGCAAGTGGAGGTTTTGCATTTGTCTTCTGCTTGAGATTTTCAGAAACAGTTGGTGGGCCACTGTGTTAAATAGCATACTGGACTAGATGGATGCTGAACTAGATGGACTGTTCTTATGAGTCTCTTGAAACTGCATGAGGATGCCATGGGTACATGTAAACTGGACATTTTATATTCTGAGCTTTGCCTTTTTTAAATATTGGAAACTCCAACTGACACATTCAAGGCCTTGTAATGCTTCCTGATGTTCCTTTAAAAAAACCTAAATTTTCTTCAAGGGATTTTACTGCTTAAGAGGATATATTGATTATATGGTCTATTCAGAGTGCAAAATTAAAACTGTAAGTTAATGCTGTTGGCTTCTGCTATTTGATCATATTGTTTCCTTTCCATCTCCTCTGCCCTCTAAATGTAGCAGAGCTCATTGGGTTTCTAGGCAGCAGGAAGGGACAGAAAATAGAACCAGGTGTAGTCATGATAGAAAAAGGAGAGAAGGGGCTTATTATATTTTCAGCATATGTTTTATATATAGTCTCCCAAATGAGCATTCTTTCTTGAATGTAAATGATCGTAAGGAGTAACTGAGGTACAATTGTGATCAACATTATATGGAAAGGGATAGCTCAGGAGAAACCATGTATGATAAATGAATATACACAGTTCATTTAAATGTGGTTCATTAACGGGATTGCCATCCTTACAAGAAGTTAGAAGTGAAAGGATGTTGGATTTGCATAATTTCAAGCCATTTCATAGAAGAGGGCTGCTTTGTGGGTGATTTTAGGCTGTTCACAGTGATGTAGACTGTGCTATTCTACTTAGGATTCTCGAGTCAGGGTCAGTTACCAGTCAGACCTGAATAGATGCTAGCTGCAATAAGGAACAGCCAGAGCAGTTTTGCCAATAGGTAGGTTTAAGCTGCACTGTACTGACTTTTTGAAAATGCTCTGAATTCAATTTGCATTTCTGGTACTTAAAAATAGAGTGCATCTTAGGTCAGCATAGTGGTATGAACACAGTAAGGAAAACTCCAGTTCAGGAATCTTTACGGAATTTATTTTTTATTTTATTTATGCTATTTGGAACAGAAAAGATTCAAATGCTGATTAATACTGTATAATTCACCAAGGCAACTATTTGCATTTTCATAGATATGCTTATATCTGATGGAAATGGAACCTTCTTCTAAGTACAGTCAGGGAGTAAGGGAACAGAAAATGATCAATAAAACATGTAACTATTTAATATACATATTCTGTAATTAATATATTCAAATGTAAAGATGTGTTTGGATTTAACCAGAAAGCTAGTCACTGAACAGGGCACATATGAGATACTATTCCAAGATTATTTGCTTTTCAAAGGAAAATGAAAATAATTTTAATGCATAAAATCTGTAGCTGCTCATTCATGTGTATAGTTACACATTTGTAAACAGCAATTACAGACAAAAATAATAATGTTTCTTGTTGAAATAGGTTAAGATTCTTATCACAAAACCCATTAGAAATAGTATGTGTGCCTGTTTTTTTAAAAAAGATTTAGTTATTTCAATATTTATATCCCAACATCTACCCAAAGGTCCTAGGGCGCGCCACAGTATTGGTAAAACTATAAAACCAATACTGTAAACTAAAAGCATACTTAAAATATAACTCATCTACCCCAGTAGGGCAACATTCAGATGGAGCTAAATATAGAAGGCCTGGCTGGTGAAAACAATTTGGGGTTGATTCCTTATATATTCCATATATTCCGACGTATAAGACGACTGGGCGTATAAGACAACCCCCAACTTTCCAGTTGAAATACAGAGTTTGGGATATACTTGCCGAATAAGAAGATGACACCTGGCGTATAAGACGACTGACTTTTGAGAAGATTTTCCTGGGTTAAAAAGTAGTCTTATACGCCAGAATATACAGTATACCACCATTCCAAAGCCTGTGGGCAACCCTTTCATGTGCAGTCACTCCTTGCAGCTCTGAAGGTGATGGAACTACAAGAGGGACCTTTCCTTACGATATCTGTGATGACTTGATCCTACTCCCCCCTCGTGAACTCGTATTAGCAGAGTAATGCAGTCGAGGAAGCGGCAGCCAAGCTGCCTACCAATGGGCTGGTGTCTGTATATGAACTAGACCCCGCCCCTTTGCCCTGGCATCCAGCTTCAAAGGCTTACTGTCAAGCCTCCACCCTGAAGCAGCACAATAACACTAGTGTAATATAACATGAACTGTTTACTATTTACAAGCAGATAAATAAATAATTAAGCAGTAGTGAAATATAAATATTGCTCAATATTACTTAAGTAGTCCAAAAGAACAAGAAATTGTAAATTAGAATTCAGCTTAGCTCTCCCCAAGCTAGTCCCTCAAAGTAAAATGAATAGCAAAAGCCTCCAGCTCCTGGAGGAACCTTTCAGATGTTTAGCATGAAAGTCCTTCCTAAAAATAAAGAATAAAACCTAAGCAGAAAAGCAAACTGCAAACCAGGGGTCTAGCTTGCTCAATCTAGAGCCAAGCAGCCCCTTTCAGCATCCCTATATCTTCCCAGATATGCCCTGAGATCTACCTCAACAAAGAGGCACAATCTCCCCTTCTAATCCCCTGCACGAGACTCAGAAGGCCCAGGAGTTTAACAGACTCCCCAGTGATCAATCCCCTGCAAAACCTGCCCAGAGAAGACACTGAGGCTGCTTCCGCACAGGAGCAAATAAGTCCGGATCTATCTTACCTGGATTTAGGAAAACCAGTTTAGAAAAGAGGGGGATTTGTTTACGATGGTTTCTAGTAGATGTGGATGTCGCGAATCTGGATTAGCCTAGATGCGGATGTAATAGAAGCGGTTCCCGCCGAACCGGTTTTGCTGGAAGCGGATCCCGGTTGATCCGTATGTAGAATATATGGATCTATCTGCACAGGTTGTGTCTGCACACGCGTGGGAAAGGGGCCCAGCGGGGATGGATTTGGCCCGCGCCGTGTGGACGCAGTAACACAGATTTGTGGGGAGGTCTTCAGGGAGCTACATGATTGGCGTCGGGAGCTGTCACTCACGATGATTGGCAGCCGCTGAAATACTGTTAACGGTAAAATTTAAAATACATACAGCTTATCAACATTTCTGATTTTCTGCAATCCTATGCATTAGGTATAGTGACTCTTGGGCTGACCACTCATGTCATAAACCGATTTGCAAATGACTTTAATTTTCTTTGTCCCCATTACAGATTAGGTTCCCGTGTTTTCTGAGGAGTAAATTGCTAAAAACTGCAATAAAAATACAACTGAAAATACAGGTTTCCCTCCCCATTTTTGCTGCTAAGACACTTTATCTTTATTCCTTTGTGTATGGTACAGCAGTATTGTGGCAGATGCATCATGAAACAGGTGGGGTTTCACCCTGCAGGACAGGCCCTTGCCAGATTTAAAGTGCTCAAGCCTTTTTCCCTCACCAAACCACTTCATGGTTTCATTTTCAGCCACTTCACACTGAAAACAAGCAACAATTCACCCACACCACTTCACACTGATAACGAAGTTTGATTTCTCACCCACGCTTCCCCTCATTTTCTCCTTTTTTGCCTGGGCTGTCTCTTTCCTGTGTGGGTGGGCAGGAGAAAGGTGTGATAAAGGAGAAAGTGAGGGGAAGGCTTAGGGAGGCAATTTTGTGCAACACTGTAAAATGGGGCATTGGAGGAGGGATGGGGGGCTCTCGAAGTGACCCCCATGGTCATGCTCACTGGAAGGTTTGGCTTTGCTATGGAGAAGCAAACGGCAGAAACAAACAGCAGCAGTCAAACCAGGAGGGGAAGGGGAGTTGGGATTCCCACCCTTGGCCTCGTCATCATGGTGGGCACCCTGGATGGCAAAGGGAGGGAAGGAAAAGATCTGCTTTCCCCAATGTGTTTTTGAAGCATTTTCTTTGGGAACAGCAGAATCAGGGTTGACAGCAATTTAAAGTCAATGAAGTGGGATCAGCCAGAGTGCGGGTTTGCATCGGGTTTTGTTGTTTCGTTTTTAAAAGCATTTAAAAAAGCTTAGGAGGGAACACAGTCTTGTTCTTAATTTTAATTGCTGTCAGAAAGAACTTAGCTACTTTAAAGTGTTCTATCTTGTAATAAATGCTTCAGACAATAATCTTCTTTCACTAAAATTCAGGACACAATAGTGGTACGTGTCTCTTCATAGAGGTGTCATTTTCACAAAACATTTTGTGAGCTCCTGCTCTACAGCCATCTTCTGGAAGACCATACCTTAGCTACTTGCCCTATATTCTCCACACTCCCAAGAGATTTTAACTTATAGATTTTCATTTTCCAAGGTTAGCTTTCCATGTTCCTTGCAATATGATGTCCCAGAACAGTTGTCTCTTCTATTAAATTTAATATCAAGCCATTCTCTGCCAACAGATGCAGCTCACAGTTTCAGAGCAGATATACAAAATGCCCTGTATGGGTGAAAGTAAATGATTGCTCTAGAAATGATTTAGAGAACATTGGAAAATTATCAGAGGTCCTTCACAGACATAAAGGGATCAAAGACATCTTTACTTTCAGTCCTACAATACGACGTAGCTGTTTAATAGTATGGATGTACAAACTATTCACAGCTGCAAGGGTTTAATAATGCCCTACCATTATTTTTCTGCTTTAAAATGCAAGAGGAGCAAGATGTAGAGTGTGTAAACACATGGGCACATGGGGCAGATAATAATATATTGTGAATATTGTGTGTTCAGAATTATACAAAAAGCAAGGCAGTGCTCAGATTTTGTTTATCCATCTGTCACCTGCCAAGGATAGACAGAATTACCAATTATGTGTTTATGTCTGCTTGATTACTATATAGTAAATCTTAACTTTTATACAGTGTTGAGAATAACAACTTAAGTATTATGATTGCTGTATACAAAGAAAAAGGTTCCACATTTCATGCATTGTGTTCTCGTGAGTTTAAGTTTGGCAATACTAAGCTACATGTGCTGTCATAAATTACTCTGTCGGTAAAAGACTGTTTTTTGAAGCATCTGGAGATAATATATTCCAGCCCGAATCCTCTTTTCTGAGGGTCTGTGGGCTGGAATGGTGACATTAAAGCCTTAAGTTAGGCAGTAAGATGAGGTGGGTGATGAGAAACGTATTGAATGTGTTTTTTGATTGAACTTTATCAGATCAAATGGTCTCTGTCCAGTCCTTTTTAACCTAGTAGGAGTTCTTCTCTTAAGAACTGCTGGTTAGGAGAAAATCACATGATGGCAGGGAGTTTTTGAGGTCTGTGAACATAAGAACATAAGAGAAGCCTTGCTGGATCAGGCCACAGCCCATCTAGTCCAGCATCCTGTCGCACACAGTGGCCCACCAAATGTTCATGGGCATCTCAAACAGAGCACCCCGCTCCCCCCCAATAACATTTACTCTGTGCACATAACATTTACTAATTTATTTTGTTTACTTACTTTTGTAGTCTGGCTTTTGCTCTAAGGCAGACTACACAACAAAAATATTGTAGTATAAGAGCAAATTTTTTAAAAAACCCATTGATAGAAGAAATCATTAAAAAGAATAATTGGCCACCACCTTCTTCAATGATACTGTCCAACATTGATAGTAGTTCTCTTGAGTAGCTTCCAAGACCCAGGCTACGAGCTGCAAAACTTGTATCCCTGCCCTGACAGTATTTTTCTCAAACAAGCAGTTAATAGGAATGCTTGAATGCCAAAAGATTCTTTGTGCTTACCTTGCAGGAGGGGTTCTATCTGTTCCTGGGGACAACCTCACCCCCACTCCGCCGCCATCCTGGAGCCCATTAAGGCAGCTCAAGTCTTCACTACTATGGACAACTAAAACGTGATCTAAGGTTTGGACGGCACACTTACCTATGGTATGACAAAGGGCCTTTTTGCAAAGGGTCCCATGGCAGTTAAGATCAGGGATGGTGGCTAGCATTCACAATGCAAATGCTAGTCTGTCCCAAACTTCACCCAGATCTATCTGGATCTGGGTGAACAGTGCCGTAACAATGGCCATGCATGCTGTCCTCTTGCTATGGCAATCATCAGTGCAGCATATGACTGCGCAACTGCAGCCATGATGCCCTGCCCCATGTAGCATCACAGTGCAAATGCTGTGTGGGGGCAGTATTGAGAGCACTCGACATGCTCTCTGTTAAGCTGTGGGGTAGTTTTTAGTGCTCAGTAGCTAAGGCCAATCAGGCTCTCAGCTGCTCTGAGACTGATATGGCATCCTGTGGTGTGTATGCTCCACCCCAGACCATGACAGAGCATCCTGATTGGCCAAGTGCAAACAGGCCCAAAGTTAATGTTTCTTTTGAAAGTCAATTTATAAGAAATGCTTTACTAAAGATACGGAATAAATATAGAAATAAAGTGTATAATAAATTATCACTTTGGTTGTTGCCATAAAGCATTACTTAGAGAATCAGGTAAGAAAAAAAGAACATTGTTCTTCCTCACTTGGAGTGAGAAGAATAAAAGTCAGATATCAAAATCTAGGGAGAAGTAAAAGAAGGTTGTGATGTCCAGTGTACAAGCTATTATTACAATTGGACATGCAAGAAGAGCAACTCAAGGAATGTATGGTGAATTGGGAAAAACATTTCCAGTATAATATAATGATGGATCAATGGGAGAAATTGTGGACAGGTGATTTGAAATTTATAGTGTTTTATACTTTGAAGTTTTATACTTTGTTTTATACTCTGTATACTTTGAAATGTACAGAGATAAATAGCAAACATTGGAAATGTAGTGAAAAATAAGGAATATACCATCATATGTGGTGAATTTGCATAAAAGCAAAGCAATATTGGGGAAAAATATATAAAGTAATACAAATAGCACCTGGAAGCTGGACATTTTTTAAAAATAGGAAATTGTAACCACAGCAAGACTTATGTACGTGCAAAGATGGAACCTTGGGGCCTCTTTGCACATCTGTGAGGCATAATGGCCAGTGAACTTCTGGGATGGATCAGGCATCCACACTTTGGGATGTCTGATCCACCCTGAACTTACCCATTAGTTCCTTATTGCTATTGTACTAGTGGTGATCAGGTCACTGTGGCAACAGACATGTGTGCCACCCACTGCTATAGGGACCTGGCAGTGTGGCACACAACTGTGGCTATCCTGCTCAACCCCACTCACCCATTGCCCAGGGCCATTAAACATGGTTTGATAACACTGACTAAGGACTTGATGATGCTTACCTATTTGTCAGAACACTTTTGGCCTTGAAAGGCAAAGTGCTCATGGATGAGAGAGTGCCCTGTGCAGAGTTTTCCTCTTTTTACTCAAAAAGAATACAGAGGATAGAGTTGTGCTCTGGTTGGATAAACTTTGGCCGTGTCTGTATGAACTGTGAGAGGAGACATTTGGGGGTGCATGGTTCCTGGGCCCTTTCTGCACTTAGCTGATTAGGCTGGTAAACGTCTGGTAAAGGTGGACCATTCACACTTGTCATGAGAAAAGCTTTTCCAAAGCGTCCACTATTGGCCAGAAGTGCAAATGTGTACCAGCCCATGCTGATGTGTCCAAACCTGGAAGTTCCACCTCCTCACTGCCACGATTGGTTGTTCTGTGATATGCTTGGATGCTGTTGCAGAGGAGCATGTTTGAGCAGAAGGACATATTGCGGCCGATCATGTCAGCACCCGTGATCAAGTGTGCAGCGCCCACTACTTGGTTGCTAATCAGACACCCCTCTTGTGATTCAGTGACTGGAGGCCACTCCTGGTGATTGGTAGTCCAGTCACATCAGAGGTCAACGATCGATCACCACTGCCAACACCCATGCACCTGTGTGCATGCTGCCTCCCCCACCCACTGACTGCAGGGAACCAGAAGAAGAGTGAATGATCATACTGCTGGAGGCTTCAGGTAAGCTTTTGGTTAGTGTTGGTAAAGATGTGGAACATGATTTAGTGCTCCATGCCTAATCAACAATTAGTGAACTTCTGGGGAGGTAGGGCATGCTTGGATGCTGTAACTGCCTACTCCACATTTATTTATTTATTTATTTATTTATTTATTTATTTATTTATTTATTTATTTATTTATTTATTTATTTATTTATTTATTTATTTATTTATTTATATTTCTATCCCGCCCTATACCCGAAGGTCTCAGGGCGGGTTACAATATAATATTAATCTTAGACAGGTCCCTGCCCTCAGGCTTACAATCTAAAGAGACAGGAAACAAAAGGAAAATAGTGTGGGAGGGAACAGGGAACAGCAAAAAGCGTGTGGATGCTCTTTACCAAAAGTTCACTAATTGTTGACTTGGCCTCTGGTCTGCATTTTGCTTTGAGCAGGTACCTGAAGAGGTGGTGAATGAGGCATTAATTATTGGAACACCATTTGTGCTTTCGAGCCTAGGTACTTTGAGCAGATACCACATTCTTTGATGCATGCATCATGCTGTTAAAATATGATGCTTGACCTGCAAAACTAAGAGGAGGCACAGCCTTTGTGTATCCTGTCCGTGATGCGCTGCATGCGCTTCCAAGTGGAGCCCAAACTGCACAGAATTTGCAGTCATGGGTGATAAGAATGATAATGCAGGCCCTCATGTGGTATTGAAAGGGGTTAAGTATGCTCAGGCACCTACACAGAGAACAATCCATTTATAATGCAAATAACATCTGATATATTTTTGTAAGATTGGCATGTAGTGTACATTGATGCGTCTTTGTTCCCAGCTTGTGAGGACAATAAAAAAAAAGTATTTGGAAATATCAAGTTATAACTGGTTGTTCTAAATCACAGGCTTCACGCATATTGATGAAGGGAGTCTGACAGCTTTCCACTAACCCAGTTCCATTTACATTGATACATTATTTTTTTTACAAAGCTGGATATGTAGCTTGTTCCAAATCACACGAACACGGCTTCTGGCAGGCTTTGCAGATCAAAGTAAACAGCCATAAACTTTAGCCTGTTGATATAACTGAGGTGACAAAATGGGATTGCAAATAATTGCCCACTTCCAGCCTCTCCAGAATTAAACTTCATCATTTTCTTTCCATGGACGCATCTTGAGCAGTTCAAGAGGAATACGAGTTACCGAAGGACTCATAAGAATGAATATTACAAATTAATAAGACTATCGGATGGAAAATGCCAATGTACATTAAGCACATGGCCATTAATAGATTTAGTTAGGCAATCTCTAACCTACATGTATTTGAATCTAGTACAAATCTCAGCATATTTGGGAAAGGGCTATAGTTTGGCGATACTTAATGTTTGATGTGTGCCTTTAAAAAAAGCCCCCTTAACTTTGTTTACACTAAAATTTAAATTTTGTGCAAACTTGCCTACTAATTTTCAATTTTTAATGCAATTGGGGGGCAATTCTGCAGTGGTTGATGTAATGGATGAGGAAGCATACAAGATGCCTCCCTTCTGCACGCTGCATCCCATCCCACCCCACCCGTGGCCTCCCTTTGAGCATGCAGAAGGGAGACTCCCAGTATGCCTGCTGGTCCAGTATACCAGCTAGTGCAGGATTTCCCCGGGTCTGTGGGGTTCATTGAAAGAACCCAGTGAGGAGCTTTGCCTTGATGAAATCCATGGAGGTTTCATTTTCTTTCTTTTTTTACTTGAACTTTAAAAGTTGTGGAGCATCACTGGGCAACCAGAAAGTTGTTCTGTCCCATGTAGTCACAGATCCTTAATCCATCTCAAGGATCCCAGAAGAAGGTCTGGGGGTGCCTCAAAGGGCATGATTCACATTTGGGGCAGAGTCAGCTTCCACATGAGGGTACTGGCAGTGCTCTAAGGCTGTGGTCACACCTTCTTCAGTCCATTTTCAGGTTTGACTGATCACACCTTTTCATTTCTATCCGTTTTATTTGTGGACTTTCCATTTAGGAAATTCCAGATGGAAGGTGGTAAGTTCACAAATAAAATGGATAGAAATAAAAAAGGTGTGAGCAGTCAGACCTGAAGATGAACTGAAGAAGGTTTAAAGTGAAGGCGTGAAAAGCAGCCTTTTTACAGTCTTTCTTTTTTTCTTGAGGTATTTTTTATTAGGGAACAAGGGCACAGGTTTGAAGAAGAAGAGTTGGCTTTTCTACCCCACTTTTCTCACCCATTTAAGGGAACTCAAAGCGGCTGACAAAGCTTTCTATCCTTCCCACAACAGAACACCTTGTGAGGTGGGTGGGGCTGTGAGAGCTCAGAAGAGAGCTGTGACTAGCCTAAGGTTACCCAGCTGGCTTCATGGGGGAGGGCAGAATTGAATCCGGTTTTCCCAGATAAGAGTCCAGCTCCCTAACACTAGACCAATCCAACTTATGGAATGCTTTTATGGGTTCTGACGCCCCAGTCCAAGCAAAAAGCCCAACTCAGAAGAGTGCTGTATTTATGACAAATAGGCATGGGTTTTAAAGGGATTTCATGTTTAGTGGAATTGATACCAGTTCCAATATCGCTCCAGTCTAGACTGTAAGCGAATATGGAGGGAGTAAGATTTGGATACTTTGGGTTATTTTTGAAGCCCAAAGAACACCGAATTTAACTCCTTTTTAGGGGGAATAGGTAGCGTTATAGATCGTTTACATAGGATTTAATAACGAGGAATAACCAGAAAACAGAAACAAGACCCATTACAGACTCAAAAGTCAATGTTTCTTGTTAAACCAATGCAAAGAATTTATTAGAAATACAGAAAAGAAGTTGAAGTGAGATGGAACCATATTAGACATTAGAAGAGTTGAGATAGACATGCCCAAAAATCCAAACATGACTAAATCCCCTTAACACCTCTCTATGCATTAAACTAAGTTTACCCCATTTTCCTGAGACCCAGAAATGAACTTATGCAGCAAAGAAAAATCCCCAAAACATAATAAAATTGCCTTTTGTGATTAAGAGCCCTAAAAATGAGGATAAGGCTCCCATAAGACCAATTCCAAACCTTACAGAAACATATAAAAGCCCAAAATTAAAATTAAAATTAACTCTAATTCTAGAAAAAGTTCCCTAACTCTAAACCTTTAATAAAAATATGGGAGAAAAGTGAATCGAAAGCCATCTTCCATTGTTCTCACCAACGATCCCATCTTCTTTACGCCCAGAAGTTCAGAACTGAAGATGCGTAGGATTTCAGCAAACTGCATCATTCTCAGGAACCCAAAAATGACTAAAAATTGGGAAGGCCTTCAGTCTCAGTCAGACTGATCCCCAAAATGAATAAAAATTAAAAGAAAATTAAAAAAAATAGTCTTTGTAACTGCTTTTACCAAAGACCAAATTCAAAATGCAAAAGTTTTAAAATGCAGCTCCTGCAGAAAAACTCTGCCCACTTTCTGTGTAGCAGAAAGAAGAAAGGGGGGGGGGGGAGGAAAATTTCTCCAGGTCTCTCTAGCCTCCCATGATGACAAGAAGACGAAGAAGATGGTGGTGGTGGAGACCTCCCTCCTCTGATGACAAGAAGAAGAAGACCTTAAAATCATAATTTCTCTGCCATTTTTTATAGCAAAAATTGGAACCTTAAACTGCTGATTTGTTCTTTCCTTGTTAATGAATAAAAATATGTACATGACTCCAGTCTCCCCATAGCTTCTCCCAAAAAGAATACAAATTAACCCAAACTTAACATTTCCCAATGAAGCAAACAATACTGGTAAACAGGAAAGATATCTGAAACTCAAATGTCTTATTTCCCTTGTCCTGAGTTTACACGGATTATCTCTCTCTCTCTTGGCTAACAGAGATTCTCTTAGGGGACACTGGTTACTCATTGCCCTCTTCCACAATGGAAATGCCCCTCAGTGAAGCTCCACAGAAAAAGAAGAAATGAATAGGATATTTAAAACTCTCTTATTTCAAAATAAGGCTAAATAATTTCCTACTGAAAAGAAACCCCATTAAATCTCTGTTTCTCCTTCAGAAAATAAGGGAGAACTCAACTTTTCTTAATGTGAAGATCATGGTTATGATATCGTGTCCCTGCCTAATTGCAAAAGTTATTTATCTTGTGTACCTTACTTTAAGGTTTCCAATTAGCACCTCTCCTGACTAACCTAACTCCTAGCAAACTCTGTTGAAATGTAAACCCAGCCACATTCAATATGAAACCTTACATCCTAGCACTGGTGACCTCTTCCATTTAGGTAGTAATTCCAATTCCTATATATATATTATTTTTACCAAATCTTTTCCAAAAATCCATTCCCTTTTATTCTTTATTATTTTTATTAAAATGAGACAAACCCATCTCTGTTCCATATTCCATGGTTTTATTTCCCCTTCATTATTCTAAAAATCTGTTACCCCCAAAAAGAGAGAAAACAAAGGTCATCGAGATGTCAGCATTTCTTCTTGACTTAATCACGATTAAAGCCCAAGCATTGTCTCTTGCATGTAGACTTTTAATCTTTTGCAAACATTCAGCTTGTAACTTAAGAGAAAAACTGTGTCCTTTTTTAAACTCCAGGCTTGTAGTCTTGCTATTTTAAGGCCTTTCCACGTGTTATGGTCTGCCTTTAGCTTTTCCAATTATGCCAATCATAAAGCCAAATTCATATGTCAAAACCCTGTATATTTCCAGTTCCGGTTTTGCAGTTAACATTTCTTATGATGCTTGGACATCTGAAGTTGATCTGGTAACAGAATCATACATAAATTCATGGCTTGTTTTTATCTTTCTAGCATTTTTAAGCTGACTAGCCTTAATGAAAAATCAGAGGATATGCAATTCTTCCTTTACTGTCTATCAAGAAAATTTGATAGGGTTAGCTACCGCAGAGGAACCACTGATGTGCCAGTCCCTTGTGGAATTATGGCTTCTTGGTTCACTTGCTATATGTCTGGTAAAATGATTTGTTGAACTGCCAGTGAAGTATCCTGAGTGAAGTACTTTGCAGAAAGATGAGAGAAAAATTCATTCCTTATTCCTAATGATTCCGCCTTTGCTAGTATATCTTTGATTTCTGGATGTCATTTGTTGGTAGAGTTGTTGTAGTGGCTTGGCTTTTGCAATATCTGCAGTGTTAATGGTGATCGTTATATATTTTATTTGATTCTGTGTTTGGTTTCTTATCTGACCTCAGTAGTTTTAAAATGGGACCAAAGGATTTCCCTGAACTGTATTCAGTCCCAATGGCTGCATCCACACATACTAGAAAAAAGTGTCTCAGAAGTGCCTTAGAGATGGTAGCATCCAGATGTTAAGTTCCCCCAATCCACATTAAAGGCCAGAAATCACACATCCAAAATGCATTCTCTGGCTTTCCATGTGGATTACAGGTGGGATAGAGATACTAGCATCTACATGCTATTCCAACTAAGCTGCTTTTGAGCTGCTATTTTAGGTCTTTGTGAATGCAGTCTGAGACAGATTTTGAAATAGGCTTCCCAACAGAAGCCTCAGCCTCAGTTTCTTCCACTGACCTGCTTCATGTGGTAACATAGAATGGGTATTTTCAAAAGGATACGTTTTCAGATAGAACAGTGGTTCTCAACCTTCCTATTGCCACGACTCAGTGCAGTTCCTCATGTTATGGAGACCCCCAACCATGGGGGTGGGGCAGCTAGAAAGGGGAAGGGAGGGGCCACAGAAGACTTGTCAAGACCCTCTGAAAGGGTAGTTTGACCCCCAAAGGGGTCGCGACCCACAGGTTGAGAACCGCTGAGATAGAGTTTCGCTCCACTGAATTTGCTGGAGCTGAGAATAATGTTATTTGCACTGATAAAACCCCTTTTGGTATTTGAGGATGGTTTCTAGCAAGAATATCTACACAGTGCCCTATCATAAACATTAGTTATTTCTGGTAGACCTGTCCTAAATTTAAAGAGATGACAAGTTAATACAGGAATTCTGGCAAACAGCTTCTAGTTTATAGTACCTTTTGTATTTATGGAAGGCTGAATAAAATGTTAAGGCGTGATTAAAGGAATTGTTTCTTTTCAGACAAAAAGCCACTGGAGGGCAGTGTGGCGCCAGTGTAACGAAACTGACTTCCCTTGCTCCTCCAGTGATTGGATTTTCACTAAGCTAGCAGAACAGAAAAGGACATCTAAAAAGGTTTGAAACTCTTCACAGCCTGTGGAATTTTGCAACTCCTTGCAAAAATATAACTTGGGAAGCTTACTGCTGGTCAGCACATGGATAACTTGGTAGTCTTCAGTTAGTTCATTCCTAAATGTGAAAATGAGCATCCCTTCTCCTCACCAAAATCTTGTGATCATTTGAAGTGTGAGAGAACATTGCCCTTTCCAAACGTTGTGTCAGGAAATTTAGTGATTCTGTTGTGAATTGCTATGATTAAATGCAATAAAACAAAAGAAAAACACATGGTTATAGTCACTATAATGAGAAAACAGATTGCACCTTTTAGGATAGTTGCACATGTGGGTAAAAATAACCGATGCAGTCAAGGTGAATATGAGTAAAAGGTATAGACACTACTGAGGCAGGATTCTTCCAAGCACAGATCCTGTACCGCTTAAAGGGCCAGAGTCCCTGCTGTGGCTGTGGAAGCAGGAGGTGTGCTGGTATTGTGCCTCCCTGCCTCATGGTTTCACTAATACTAAAGCTGGCAAATTTCTGCCTGGTCAAACTTTTGAAGATGCAAGAAGTGATTCCACAATCTGGCTCAATAGCTAATTTCTTCACTCGGAGGGTCATCAATCTATGGAATTTGCTGCCAGAAGAGGAGGTAACAGCAACCAGCCTAGATGGCTTTAAGGAAGGGTTAGACAAATTTATGGATGTCAGATGGCTACTAGAATGAATGCCTAAGTACAACTTTCAGGCTAGGGGGACAAGCAGGCCATTTGCTGGAATTTGGGAGCAGGAGAAGGTTTGTTCTTGTCTCTGCTTGAGATGTCCATGGGCAATTAGTGGGCCACTGTGTGGGACAGGATGCTGGACTAGATGGGCTGTGGCCTGATCCAGCAGGGCTTCTCTTGTGTTCTTAACCAGTACATGCTACTTAGCAGCCTGGTGCTGCATTTAGTACCCATCAATAACTATGGAGGTTTCCCTTTTCTTTTGATGAGAAAACTTAATTGTTCTAAGGAATTTGTAGGTTCTTCTTCTATTTCAGCTGGCAAATTCCTCATTTGGGGAAGATTTGTTTCATTTTGTTCTTCTTTCCTTTCCTTCTGTTAGAACTTTTCTTCCAAATGGTATTCACTATATGGTTTCTTCTCTCTTTAGCTGAACTCTTGTATATATAACCTATTTACACACTTTCTCTTACCTGCCAGTCTTGACCCTATTATACAATATATTGAATCCCCAATAATACAGATAACTTATACATCTGATATGCTTTTAAATCACAGATAAAATAGAGGGAAAGGTTAGGGCTGCTGTCTTTTACAGTTTCCCCTGCAAAGCCAAGCCTCTGGAATCAAGTTAGAATCCAATGACCACACAGAAACATTTTTTATTGTGTTGTATCTGGAGTACATATTTTAGGTTTGGGGCAAATTGGATGTTTTAGTTAAATAAAATGAGCAATGATGGATGCACCAAAACAAGTACTATCAAGGAAATTTCACCTCCTAAGCATGAATTTCACTAGTACCTTGCTGCTTCTCCCTGACTTGCAAAACATAAGCAGGCAGGTCAGGGATGGCCACCAGTAATCCAGCTGAGGTCAGGCAGTGGGGGAAGAGAGCTATGCTAATTCTCACAGACTGCTTTGCAGGCCAAACCAGAAGCCAAATAGCTGTAGTGCAGTAAGGCTAGGACACGTGGGGATGGATTCCCCATTCACACCTAGGCAGGTAAGGGGTACGTGGGAATGCATCCTGGAAAGGCCGACACATGGGCCGGAGTCCCTGCCCTCGGCTGCTGCCATTGGGTCATGATCGACCCAGTGGCAGGAAGCTGGGGTCCGGCTGGCATTCGGCCTGCGCGGGGTGCAACCACCTCAACTGAGGTGGCTGCGCCCTGTGGGGGCCCCCTGAGCCCGCCCCACACCCAGGGCCACACGCTTCCCCCCAGACATGCGTTCGTGACTTATCTTGTCACTGCCAGAGACTGGACTGGCAAGCCTGTGGGAAGGGCTACCTAGTTTGATATGTGGTGTTGTACGCCTGTGCACGCTGCAGTCTGCCATTCGTCAGTGGCACGTGCCTGCGCAGAACACCTGGTTTGATCCCCGTGTGGTGGTAGACCGCCCCCACGTCGTCAACGACTGCTCTCCCTGCCAGACAGCTGTAGGACGGCTGGGGACAGGCTGGGCATAGAGCACGATTTTGTGCTCTACACCCAGAATGCAATTAGGCTACCCTGGGACGGGACAGGACGGTTTTGGAGGGAACTGCCTGCCCAGCAGAGCGAGTGCTCTGTCCCAGGCTTGCCTAATTGCGTTCCAGGGCTGTAGTGCAAATAGGCCTCAGGTTCTGATCTCTAACAGATCTGTTACCTTTCAAAGAGGTAAGGGCCCTTTCTGCACTGGGCTTTATTTTGGATGGTATCCTGGAATAAGGACCTGCCATCTGCACCAGCATGTGGATAGCAGGTTCCAATTCTGGGATATAAGGCCCAGTGCAGAATAACATTACTAGTTTGTGTACGTGGAATGTAAGAGTACTTGCTGAGTTCAGAAAACTGTTGCCTTTGAAATGGCATCACCAGCTTGGGTGCAGTCAGGGTCAGGTGAGTCACAAGGGGAGAGGTGAGGTGAGTTAGCTGCTTATGAAGCTGGTGTTCTGTGCTCAAAAGTGCCTTAGCAAGAGCAGAGTGTGGCCTTCATGTTTTTATCCCATCTTTCACCTACCTTTTCAAGCTCAGGAGTTCAGGAGAATGGCGGGGGAGGGGGGCAAACTAACATGTGAAGAATCCTATACGTGAACCCATCCCTAAGATGCTTTTAAAAAAACTGTGCAAGAACCCTTGATACTTCTTGCCATTCACTTGGCAGCTGATGGTGCTCAAAACGCAATTACTTTTTCTGCCCAGCTGAAGAATTTGAGTTTCTTGCTGCATTGAAATAATTTTGGAAACCAGTGCTCTTAGAAATCATCAGACCAAGCACAGTGTTTTTACTAGGGATTTTGTCAGTTATATTCTGTAAGATGTAAATATGATTAGAATTAAAAAGACAGGAAACCATGTTTTTGGTTCAAAATACAAAATATTGGAGTTTTGAGATCAAAATAAAGAATTTGTGCTTCTTGTAAAGGTCAGGTCAGATTCTTAATCTGCATCTTGGAACTTGAGTTTATTACTCATTAATCCTGGCCAAATGATAGAAATGTATGTGCTACTAAGTTCCTTTTCATAAGATGGAGTCAACAAAAATGACTAATAAAGAAAATAGAACACTATGTAAATTATCCATCTCTTTGTCAGGAGACCGTTACATAAATTATCCACGTCTTTGCTTCCCTAAGAACCTCTTCTGAAAACAGAATGAAAAACAACAACACATTCTGTTCCATTAGAAGAAAATCACAGAAATGCAATAAAAAATAACACACTGCCTGGTAGTCCATCTCAGGGACATTTTTGTCCTAGAAGGTTCTGGACACACCTACCATGCCCCCCCCCCGAACCTTCATGGATCCCCTTTGCTTCACCTGGTAAAGGTAAGCTTCAGCATGGTGGCAGGCAGGATAGGAGGGGTAAAAAGGGAAAGAGACCAGTGGGTGGTGTCTCAGTATAGAGAGGAGCAGTATAGCATGTGGACAAAGCATGCCAGATCATGGACCTATTTGAACTTAGACCCGTAGCATGCAATTAGGACAGCTCTGGGACAGACCATTCACTCTTGCGGGAGACCGTCTCCAGCCAGAAGCATTCTGGCCTGTCCCAGAGCTGCCCTAATTGCATCCAGGGTGTGGAGCATGAAATTGTGCTCCACACTCATCTCATTGTTAGCCCCAGGCATACCCTGTCCAGCAGGGAGACCATCCACATTACTTCCTGTGGGGCAGCTCAGGAGTCCCACCCCTGGGCTGCTGCCATTGGGTGCTACCAGACATGTCACTCTGTGACATGCTGGTTAGCAGTCCGATGATAAGGGTGAGTTTGAACTTGCCTGGTGGTAGGTTGGGGAGTCATGCCTCCCTACCGCCTGGGTCTGGCCTCCCATGGCGGAGACAGCCAGCAGGGACCTTCCTGGCATCCTCCATTGACCAGAGGTGTTTGGCCTCCTGCCCATCTGCACTACGCTCACCTCTCTGGACCGTGGTCCGATCTGGATCAGTCCCTGGCACATGGGATTGGTCCCTGAAGACGGCATGGGAACCAATCCAAACCGGACCGTGGTCCGGAGAGATGAGCGTGGCGTGGGGAAGGTGGGAGGCCGCCCCCCCCCAGGTGATGGAGGGTTCTGGGGAGGTCCCCACTGGCCGCTGCCGCCACGGGTTGCTGGGGTGGGCCCCATCCAGGCAGTGGGGCCCCACAGCACCCCAACATGCCATCAGGCCAGTTTGAACCTGCCCCTGGCATTGGACTGCCAGCTAGCACAGCCGGTAGTGCCCAATGGCGGCAGACTGAGGCTGGGATGCGCTGGTACATACGACATTGGCTCAGGCCAGTATGCACGGGGGATGGGTTGAGCATTTGCACCTTGGCCGGTGAGGGATGATTTGAGTGCACTTCCCTCACGGCCAATGCGAATGCTCAACCTGTCCCCCGCGTGTACCAGCCTGAGAGCATTTCAGCCGTCCAGCTGCAGTGGTAAAAGGCCCCTTGCCAAGCAGCAATGCAGAAAGATCCCAGCAGGATATAACCTGCCCTATTCTTCTATACTGATGATTTTATACAAGTGCTTTTGTGAAAAGTCTTCTGAAAGTCCAAATAGTCCTTGACAGTCCCAGAGAATTTGAACCAGTTAATAAGGCATGAGTTATTCCTGAGGGAGCCAGACAGATTTTTCTTCAGTAATGTTTGGTCCTCTATGTGCACACTAATGTTACCCTTAATGATGGTTTCCATCGCCTTACCTGAAACTGATGTTAAGCTGGTTTGCAATTTTCTGGAACATCTCAAGATCCTTCAGGCACAGATACTCTTAGGAAAATATATATTTTTGCTAGTTTTCCTACTTCTGATGTACTTAAATAAATCCTTATTTCATTTGATGTTTTTAGCAACATGTTCCTCAAAACCCTCTTTAGCATTCCTGATTGCCACCTTGTGATTATTCTGCCAGAATGTATGTTCCTTCCTGTTCTTCTCATTAGGGTAAGCCTTCTGTTTTCTATACAAGCTTTTCTTGCCTTTAATGATTTCCCATACTGCACTTATAGACAACAATGGTGTTCTCTTGGACTGTGCAGTGCCTTTTATACTTTTAGGTATGCACTCTAATTGTATTCATAAGTATTTTCTGTGCAAAGCTCAGTGGAGTGAGTGGAAGCTTTCCTGCCATTTTACCGTGGGTGAAAAGGAATATCTGGTCATGCTGCCACCCTTTCACCAGCTCTCCTGCCCATAGACCCAATTCTTATGATTTCCCTGGTGGCAAGCTCAATTCATACCTATTTAAGGCAAATGGAGCATGGGATTGGCTGGTGCAGCAACATTGGTGGCAAGACCATTCTGGCTACTGCAATCAGTGCTTGCGGAAGCTCTGGGTCAGGTTTGAATGCATCCTAGAACTTCACCATCCTTCATGCTAGGCAAAGGTGTGAAAAGGCTAAAAAAAATGGAGTAATTAGTTTTGAAATTGTGTGAAAGCTGAAACTTTTAAAAAACATATTAGAAGAAGAGTTGGCTTTTCTACCCCACTTTTCTGTTGTAGGGAGAAGAACAGAAGGTTTGTCAGCTGCTTTGAGTCCCCTTAAATTGATGAGAAAAGTGGGGTAGGAAAGCCAACTCTTCTTCTTATTCTTCCCCACACCAGACACCCTGTGAGGTAGGTGGGACTGTGGGAGAGCTCAGAAGAGAGCTGTGACTAGCCTAAGGTCACCCAGCTGGTTTCATGGAGAACTGTGGAATCAAACACGATATTCCCAGAAATCCAGCTCCCTAACCACTAGACCAAACTGCTAAATTGATGGTGCAATAACAGTGTATATGTGTGGCTTTTTTGTTCCCTGCAATGAAGGAAGTCTCTGCTTGATTATTTAAAAAAAAACCTTGGCAAAAGATTGTAGATTTGTTCATGGCAGAAGACAGAATGCATTTTCATTAGCATTCCAACGTAGCCTAATGTGAATATCACTGATATTGAACAATGCAGCATTCTGATTTACTTTCAGCAGAATGCACACTAAGAGGGAGTGTTGCTGGTTGCCTTGGCAACAGGAAACAGCTTCTTCTGCCCAATCCCCAACCAGCAAGTGACTGCAAATAGAACAGTGAAAATAGGAATATTATTGCCCTGGTCCCCAAATGATATCTTTCAAAGCAAAGGGCAATCCTGATGAAAATTCAGATTGGTACAAAGGGAAATTGGGGACCAGATGGCATCTGAGGCCACTTGGAAACCAAAGCATCTCCCATACAAACCACAAATTCCCCCACCACCCATCATCTCTTTTGGATTACATTTTCCTACAGCATATCAATGAACACTTGTTCTTTTATGGTTTTTTCCTTCTTTTTTCTTTTGGGAGATGACTCACTAACTTGTCGCTTGATTCACTCAAATGTTCCTTTTGAGCAGAGATGTATTTTTAGATACAGAATAGTGTGGTGATCACAACTTTTTTCAACTACACAGAAGATTCTTCCTCACTGTTATTGCCACATTAAATTGTCTTCGCTCCAAGGTTTTCTGAAACCACTTTTGCAGCCTGGGAATCATAGTCAGATCTTCTGCTGAGCATAAAGTAATTCTATTTTCCAATGCAAATGCTGTTTATGAGTCAGCTGCATGGCAAATTACCAGGAAACAAATAAAACCTAGATGCTACACACTAAAAAAAAAAAGATTAATGTTTATCTATATCTAATCCTTCATGGTTGTGTTGCTGGAAGGCCTGTTCATGTGAAAGGTAAAAAATGTTTTAGGACACCTGAAGAATCAAGTTTCAGATGAATGCAAATAAATAGCATATGGCTCTATCTAGCATTATATTGATATACTTAATTCATGGACCCAGCTTATGGTTTGAATTATGCCGTTTAAAAATGACTAAATCTCTTCTGGACTTATTAGCTCTAGTATGTCAATATACAGGGAATACAAGCCAAATTTATTCATATTTGATGTGCCCCAGGGCTAAAGATTTTTTGTGTACTTTAAAGTTTTCTAGGAATATGAAATAATCTGAAGTGCTTATTTTGCTGTCCTTAATTTTTTCTAATCCTCTAAAAATGATTAGGAACACATTTTAAATTTAGTATCTGTTTTATCTTACCTATGTTTAATTTCATCCTAGTTTAGACAGGATGAAAATAAAAATTAAAATAAAGAAATGCACCATAATAGAGAAATAAACGTATTCATGCTTAAGGTGAAAAACAATAAAAAGAACAATAGAGCCTTCCTTCCTTCCTTCCTTCCTTCCTTCCTTCCTTCCTTCCTTCCTTCCTTCCTTCCTTCCTTCCTTCCTTCCTTCCTTCCTTCCTTCCTTCCTTCCTTCCTTCCTATTTGCAGTCCACATCCAAGATTCAGGCTGTATTTGGATGAGGGCTGTGGGGCAAGCCACCCCTGTCCAGTTTGCTGCCTGTCTCAGAGGGGTGGAAAGTATCCTTGGAAGAATCCTTCACAGAGATCACAAAAATTCACTCCCAGGGTGGTTGCCATTCTCATATGCCCTCCTAAACCACTCTGTGGTGGGGGATGGAAGCAGTGAAGACAACTTATTTGCCCCATTTTTATTTTTTATTTTTTGCTCTGGCACAATTAAGGACCAGACAGAAAACGTCCCTTTTAGACAGCCATTTCCTGCTCAGCCCTTAAATCACATTGATTGGAAACTTTGATGCCTACGAACTTTTGTTACTCAGCCTCAAGGCCTCCAAAGGTGGGAGTCACTGGGTATGTGGATGGCACACTCCCAGAGCTGAGCCAAGTACTCTGACCCAGGAGGCATCTATTTTTGTTGCTATATGGAGGTAGGCTCACAGTCATGAGTCAAATTAATGCCAATGAAGGGATTTCGCCTAAAAGCAAACCCCAGTTTTAGGAGAGAGCAGAGGAGGAGAAATTCAAATTTCCTCTCAACTCTTGCTCTGATCCTGTTAAATATCAGCTCATGCAGTTTGCATTTAGAAACACACGCTGGCATATTTGACGCAAGTTCAAATGCAGCTTGGCCTAAGTGTCTCTAACCTTTCTTAAAATTCAGGGGAAAGGTAGCTTCTTCCCTATTTGGATTTAATTTTAATATCCCAGGACAGGGTTGATTGCCCTGACCTGGGATATGCAGGGCTGTCTGCATTGGAACAGCCTGTTCTATGCCAGTCTCCTCTACTGGCTCCAAAAGCTGTGCCAGCACCACAACAAGGTCCTGTCCCTTAGATCATACCAACATGTGGAATGGAGGCTCCTAGAAATAGTGTAAGTCACTCCTTCCATAGTTGCATGAGTTACTTGCATGTATCTACAACCAGGCCTGCTTTGTAGTGGTGCCTGATCTTGAATTATTATTATTTTCTTGATCCACCAGATGGATCTCTGCAGGTAGCAGTTTGAACAGAAGATGCTCATCTTAGGATTTCAGGGACTGGACAGATCTATATAGTAATACACTACTGCTACTTATCTCAGTCTTAAACCACAGAATAAAATATAGAAAATGTCTTGGTTTATGGTATTATAACAGAGGGGAGAAAACTCAGTTTTGCTCTCAGCTTCCTAGAATATTCAAGTTGAGCCTCGTTGAGAAATGTGTAGGATTTTAAAACCTGCTCAAATATCTTTTGGCATTGGAATGCTTCATAAAAATTGTACCCATATGCCTAATGTGAATATTCCCAAATGAAGAAGGAGCATAAGTGTTTGCAGAGACATGATTTGAAGCTACCCAGTTCTGGGGCCTTTTAATAAAACTTGGTGCCTTGTGTTTTATGACTTACTCTTAACATAAATATATGAAAATGTGTTTTAGCTAAAGAAATTCCCCACCTACCTTCTTTTCCTTTTCTCTCTCTTTTAACTCAAAACATAGCTTTTTGTTTTTGTTTTTTCATTATTTTTTTTAAATGGGCTTTCCATATTGTTTTTCAGTCAGGCAGAGCTATAAAATAACATTTAACCTTAAGAAGATAATAGTATATCCCTGAACTTCTGGGTGAATTCCCACAGCAAGCTTATTTCGCTTTCCCTAAACTGAAATAATAGAACCGGATGCAAACACGAATTTGCCTGTTCCCATTACTTTTAACTTAATCGCATTCGATCCGGATTCTGAGGATCCTACGTGGCGTACGTGACTCAAGGGGGGACTCAAGTGGCTACTTTTTAAAAGCCGCTTTGCAGGGCTGCCCTGCCCTCTTCCTCCTGGCATGGATGTGCCACCCATAACAGACCCCTTCACAGAGCCTAGCTGGGTGGCTGGGTGGCTGCTGCTTGCCTGGATGGATGAAAAACAGGCACCGGCAGCCAGTGATTCTTTCCCCTCCTCTCCCCATTTCCCAGGGCACATAGCAGCAGCAGCAGCAACTCAAACCCCCTTCACAGCCACAGTCTTTAAAACAGAACCTCCAGGGCTTTCCTTTCCTTTCCCTTTTTTAAAGGTCAGAACTTTCAAAGAGCTAGAATTGCGCAAAACTGCAACATTGTTATTAAGGTGTGAAGGGGCTAGATCGCTACAGTGTAGCTTTAAGGACTGGATTTTTATAGTGGCTGTTTTGAGGGTGGATTTTTTCAATGAAATCACTATCTTTGGAAGCAAGCTATTGGGGGAGGGAAACCCTAAACATGGATTCTCATCCCTTAACACGGTACGGTCCCCACAGTAAAAAATGTAAAACGTTTCAAGCACACGATCCGGAGTGAGACCTGTTGAAATCAGGATTGAGATTTACCACGCTTTGGGGTGGTTTAACACGGGGGAAAGTGTGTTAAGCCAAACTGCCGTGCGGACTCCGAGGATTGAAAACGTTTTGAACCCGAGATAAAGTTGCCGTGAAGACACGGCCTCTGAGTCATTGGGCCTGATTGTACTTACTTTGCAGGAGTGGTTCCAAAGCTGTTTCTGGAGCAGTGAGTCCACATGCTGTGATGGCAACATCATCCCAGAGCATCCCAGAGCTCACTCCAGCTGCCCACAGCATTGGAAATTTTGCACTTCCCTTTCCATCCGCTGGATGGGAAAGGAGTGTAGTCACCCAACATTAACTAGCGCTTTCACTTGTGAGCACTAACTAGGTAACTAGAACTCACATCCCACACAATTGGTCACTCACCTGTGATCGATCCCAGAGCCAGGCCTCTTCAGGGCACTGTCATTTTGGTTGTGGCATCAGCACAGTTGCCATGGTGACACTGACACTCTGCACATGCATCTGTGGTCATCCCAGGTGCCAGTGTGCTTGTGCAGCACCTCAGGTGGCCCCAGAGCACTGTGAGAGGTGCAGATGCTCATTGCTGGATGCTTCTTTGGTATTTTCCTGGGTAAGGTTAGTAAATAATTGGGGAACTTCTGGTAAGACAGGGAGTGCCTGGAGGCTGTAACAGCCACCTCAAGGTGCAGATACTCTTCCCCAGAAGTTCCCTAATCATGCATTACAGGCTGTAGTGTGAATAAGCCCCCTGACAAGAAGCAGCTAATGAGCTCTCAGCCAGCAGTGTTCACACCCTCTTCTGGGTATGTAGTTGCAAGTGGGCATGGTGGTGTGTTCTCAAATGTCATGGCCACATCTGAACATGTGCCATTGTCATGGTTATCCAGTCTGTCTGGGCCAGGCCATCTGCACTTCAAGTGCTGGTGGTGCTGTTTTGGACTGCACCAGCACTTGAAGTGTGGATGCCTCCCTACATGCACCTGATGACTGTTCAGTGAAATGGTGAGTGAACTGCTAACAAGTGGTTAGGTCCATTGCTTAAACCTAGCCAGGCTCTATAAATCCGTAAGATCTCATAGAGAGGACTTATTGTGAATACCATAGATTCACCTGTTGCTGACATGGGAGTGCAAGAAGAAGGACGTACTGGGGATTAATTGGTATTTGAAGAAATAGTGGCAAATGGAGCTTTCATGTGGAATCCCTGGTAAGTCACTCCTCCCATAGGTATATGAGGTGAATGTCTCCTTGCAAGCTGAGCCTGCTTTGTAGTGGTGCCTGCTCTCTGAAATTTTCTCTCTTTGATATTTTCTATAATTATATCTTTTATGTCTATTGATGCTCCATCCTTTTTTCAGGCCATCTATGTGTGGATACTTGGATTGTCTCCAGTGCAGTAGCACTAATGTATGCTAGTTTGTACCATACGAACCTGACAAAGAGGGACAGAATCTTACTACCTTATAGGTCTGGCCCTCTATGATGATGAAAGTGTAGTACAGGAAATGAGGAGAATGATGGAGACAAGTGACTTCTATCTTTAATCTCCGTCATACTTACCTGCCCCTCATCTTTTCCATACCTTCCTATCACAGAGGATCAGGCTTCCAAGATGTCAGTCCTCAAGATTCATCACACAAGTGCACATAAAAGCCCTTTCTGCATTTACCTGGCATAGATCTGGATCAGTAGGTCCAGAATAACTGGGGCAGTATGCCATCTACATGCTTTCCGTGTTCCAGAACAAGGCCCTTGGTTCTCTTGTGGATCTAATTAAAAGGGCCCACCAAAGATCTGGATTAAGGGCCTCTTAATTCAGATTTGGCTCTTGGTTTGCATTAGTGTTTGGATGAGGAGGCCCAGGATCTGGATTAAGAGGATTCTTAATTTGGATCGATGTTAAGTATAAAAAAGACAAAAAAATCAGTCTTGCACTGTCAGTGTTCCACTAGCTTTGCTTATTGTTTTGATAGTCGTAGTTACATGCTGGGTCCCATCTGACAAATCTTAATAACATAATTTTTCAGGAAAATTTGCTTATAATCCCTCAAAACCAGAGGTATGAAAATAAACACCCCACAATAAGTAAGGTTTCCTCTTTAGTAAGAAAGCAGCATTTACTCATCACTGACCAGATTTTTTTTAAGAAAGAAATTCTATAAAGTATCAGAGCACAAATTAATTCATTTCAAAATGGTCATTCTATATTTATGATATTATGACATGTGAGCACTCTGTAGCATTAAAAGTAGTTAATACATTCACCTGAAAAAAAGCCCACAAGTGGTTAAATATTTGTGTAACAAGTTTTGCCACAAAGATAAAGCACTAGCCTGCAGGTCCAAATACAGGAGATTTATGGTTTAAAGAGGTTGATGATGAATGTGGTTCATTTATTTTCAGCCTCAGTAAAATAAAAACCATATGACTTTGTGCTTGGAAACAAGAAGAAGTCAGTGGCAGTTCATATCCACATAAATTTCAAGACAATTCTACATAGGATCTGGGCAGAAGAGTGCAAAGCAGAAATGGTAAAAGAAGTGTCATATCAGGTTGTATATGAGCATTCTTATTTACATATATTAACAAAAATAACTTTAGAAGATCAGGGTGTGACAAATAAATCTTGGCAAATATTATTTATTGAAACATCCTTTGATCCTCAAAACATGACTGTTCTACAAAACTCAAATGAAGAGTAATTCATGAGCCTACCATACTTTCAATGACATTGGACAGCCTGACTTGGCAATCACATTCACAAACACATGGAGATTTTGCTAATACAGGCATGATGTTGCTTTATGGCTCCCATGTAAATAGAACTGTGGTATTTTTTTAAAAAATGTATGAGTTCTTTCTATATTTTCTCTGATGCTTGAAGATCTAGCAATAGTCAAAAGAATTAAGGAAGATCAGAGCTGCAGATGCAAGCACAAACATATTTTCATATTCATTTATACAGAAAGCCAGACCTATTTATTCATTTGTTTATATATTTTGCTGGCGGCAATATTTCTTTATATCCATTTGTGTGCCCCTCTCTGTGCGACATCGGGAGCAATCATATGGAGGCTCAATACATCTTTCAGGTTGGGGGGGAAAGCAGGATGCTTCTAAGGCCATTTGCTGGGATTCAAGAGCAGGAATAGGTTTGTCCTTGTCTCTGCTTGAGATGCCCATGAGCATTTGGTGGGACACCGTGTGCGACGGGACGCTGGACTAGATGGGCTGTGGCCTGATCCAGCAGGGCTTTTCTTATGTTCTTAATACACTCCCCAGGTGAAAAGGAACTGTGGTATCCAAGTGCTCCAGTGGATATGTTTTTAGATCTTGGTTGGAGGAGCATTCCAAAGAGTGGGGCCCACCACTGAAAATAGTATTTTCCTCATCTTGGATGTTAAAACAGTAGGCAATATAAGGAAGATGAACAGACAAAAAGGGCTGTGTGCATGAACATGCCGAAGAAGATTGGTTCTTGAAGATCTACATTTTTTGCAAGCCCTGTGAAGGAGTTGACTTTCCATGTGATTCCTATGGATCCTCATCCATCTTCTGTGAGGATGAATGAAAGTAGAAGGAAGTAACTTTAGGGCTAAGAGCCCTACAATGGAACAAAAGTAGCTGACTTCTAGTTCTTTCTTCTCTCCATACTTGCAGGACCTGAACACAAGCTATGTGGCATACCTGCCTGCTGCTTCTGCCACTCCTACAGCCACTCCCAGCCTCCTGCCCTGTTCTTCTTACTATAACTGGCTGTCATGCATTCTATCCAGTGATGTAGATTAATAGGCGAAGAGCTGCATTTTTGGATGGGCTACTCAACTTGCCCTTGTATGAGAAAAAATAGAATTAAAAATCTCACTTGGTAGAAGAGGACAATGCCTATAAGGTGTTGTGGTTTTTAACCTGCTCAGAGTAAAAGCAGGTTTCATCTGATAAAAGTAAGAAGGTGATAGTTATACTGGGGGATTGATTCAGTCTGCCTTGCAACAAAACCTTGTCTTTGGGGAGGGGGGGGGACTGGATATTGCTGTTTCATGACAAACAGTCTTGAGAGAGGTGGATAAAATATGTAACTCTCCATAGCAGCATTTTGAACTCACTGGGAATAATAGAATGTAGGATTGTGACTACTCTGTGATTACATTGATTTCTAAATATAGACTAATTAGCAGCACCATATTTTCCATAGAGGATTAAACAGACTGAAACCTTTTCATTCAATTCCTCCTTTGTTATAGAAAGGCCAGCAGGCACCTGAGATGGAGCATTTTCAGTCAGGGCTCGTCAGCAGCCATTAGGACTCTTGGCAGTCAAACGTAATTTTGTAACACCTGTTTAGATATTTTTAACATTAAACGTTAGCATGACACTGATTACATAAGTGGGAACTTATCTGCAGAAGAAAGTATAATGAATGATTTAAAAAATGGTTTAATGTGTCCATTTTGTTGCAAACTAAATGGTGTTGTGAGGGGGCAAAGTACAGTGTAAATGTGTCAGAATTGGTTTTGAAGCAGGATTGTGACGGTTTCAGGGATACAGGCTGCAAACTGTTTTGCTTTCTGGCCTTGCAGGCTTCTTGCAAGCTGCAATAGCCAGCCTTTGTGCAAACAGCTTGTTGCAAGACCTGGGCAGAGGTTGCAAAAAGGGCGGGAAATCCTGTGCGGGCCTGAGTGCAATGATTGGTTGCAGCTGTTATTTGGAGGGAAAAGCTGTCCGGGGATCTGAGTGCTGGAGGGGCTAGAACAGGAGTTCCCACCAATCAGGGGTGAGGGACAGGAGTTTCTATCAGGAGTTTCCAGCAGCATTTTATTTCAGCAGCTTTCCCCAGGAGATGACAGCCAATCAGGGCCAAGGGAAAAAGGTATAAAGGAACACAGATTACAGCAGACTATGTCTTCATGCTGGGAGAAGAGCTGAAAGGAGAAGAAGAGCTGAATCCTGAAGGAGCCAAACCAGTAGTTGACCAGGGGTCTTTTGGCTGGAAGATCTTGGAGGAAGACTTCACTAGCAACTGACCAGACTGGATGATTGGTCAAGCAAGGACGGGCCGTGCCTTGTGATCATCTAGAGCAGTGGTTCTCAACCTTTTTAAGGCCTCGACCCCAAAATGAAGTTCCAAAAGCCTCCGCGACCCCAGGGGTGGGGCGTGGTGGAGCGGAGCCGGGGGCGGGGTGGGGTGGAGCCAGGGGTGGGGTGGGGCGGAGCCGGGGGCGGGGCGGAGCCGGGCCGGGGAGACGCTCTGGCTGCCTGTTCCTCCAGCCTCTCTCTGGTGGAAGTGGGAGAGCTGGCTGCCGGGGGCATTTGTTGTAGAGGTGGTCGTTCGTTTGTTCTTTGTGGCCAGCGGCAGAGGGACGTTGCGGGGCGGGCCGGCGAGGCGAGGGAAGGAAAGGGGGCAGAGGAATGTGCTGGGGGGCATCGCGGGGGCACGCGGGGGGGCCAGAGGGACATGGCGCGACCCCGGGAAAAGTGTGGTTCGACCCCGTGTGGGGTCGCGACCACTGATCGCGACCACTGATCTAGAGCCACGTTCTGGTACACTGGCTTGGCTTGAGCTGTGGCAGAGCAAGTCGGGGAGGAGGAACGTGGAGAGGTTTGTCTTTTAAAAAGGAACTATTTTCCTTTAGGGAAAGGGGTAGCTCCTAATCTTAAGAGACTTACTGAGTTAAAGCCAACAAATACCTGAATCTTATTTTTCTTTTTAGTATTGCTTGTGTATAATAATAAACTTGTTTTAGTTTACTGTTGAAACGCTTGCTACCAGTGTTTTGTGTCCACACTGTAGTATTCACTTGGCCGTTGCACGAACTCAGCATCCTAACAGGGCCAAGCTACTCCTAGAGAGGACAAGCACTTACAGGATCACTGGGCATCGTGACAAGGATAAAAGAAAAAATCCCACAAACATACTGCTGCTTATTTAGGCTGCATTCCCACTGACTTTTAAATCTAGTTTGGACTTTTTAAATCCAGATTCTGGACCGAGTGCGTAATCTGGCTGTCCCCATTTCCTTAAGGATAACATGGGGTGAATCTGAATACTGGTGTTCCCACTCAAACCACACACACACACACAAAACAAAACAAAACAAAACAACCAGCACAGAGAAATAGGACCTTTTAATCTCTTTCCCTGTCCAACTGCTGTTAAGCTTGCCCTGCAGACTCAGCTGAGTGAAAGAACAAAGCAATAATCCCTTTCACACTCTCCCTTTCAAATTGGAGGCTCCCTCCCTCCATTCATGTTGCTGGGAAGGCAGCAATTTTGCACTTAAACAGGAGATCAAAACAACTCCCATGGAAGGGCGGGGGGGGGAGGCTATTACTCTCCCTTTCAGTTTCCCTCCTCTCCCCTCTGTAAAACAGGATTGCAGCTTAGTTTTCCCTTTCTGTGCCAGCCTTGCTACAATGTATCTCTTGAGGATTATGTTTTTAAAAAGTTTTCCTGCGACCATATCTCTTCTGATTGCAGTGTGTTCAGAGGGGAGGGGGGAGAGCGTCGCAGCTGTAAAATTCCTCCAACATGTGGCAGGCATTGGCCAGAAGGCTAGATCACCACCCCAATCAATCAATCAATCAATCAATCAATCAATCAATCAATCAATCAACCAACCAACCAATCAACCAACCAACCAATCAATCAATCAATCTGGACATAAATGGAGATACAGATTTTTAGATATACTGTAGATAATAGACACAGACGCTACTACGGATTAGATATACTGTGCGTATGCCAATTTATCCCCACAGTGGCACAAAAGAGACTGCCAGACTGGGCTGTGGAAATGACAGGGCAATTGCTGGATGGTCAAAGCAATGTTTAGTATGTTTTTGTTGGTGTTGCCTGCACCAACATAGAAAAAAACCCTTCTTTATGTGGGAATCCTTCATCTTAAATCTAGTATTTCAGGCAAATATACTGTCATAAGGCCCAGCCACTCTACAGCTGAATGCCTTGGTGAACATTCTAGTCTCCCTGTTGATATGGCTTGGTGTGTAGATTCCCTGGCTTTGGCATCAGTGATGCTATTGTGTAGTTAGCTGATTAGGAATGTGTAGGAGGGCATTCTCAGTTGTGGCCCCCAGGTTATGGAATAATTTCACCTCTGAGATGCGTCAGGCACCCTCACTGTATGCATTCAGATGACTGATGGGATATTGACTGGAAAACTAGCTGCTGGAAAGCTGAAGCATTTGGCAGAGAAGGAGGAAGAAAACTTGCCATGGGACAGCAGAATAGCCCATGCAAAGCAGCAACAAAAGAAACAAGAACAGGGCTCGGCAGCAATGAGTCAGAGGAACTTGCTAAGAGTAGACCAGGTTCCTCAAGAGAGATTCAAAAGTTGGAAACTGAACAAGGCGTGGGAGATCTCAGGATGGAAATATTATAGGGACCTTTAGCAGACTTGAGACTCACAGGTTTCTAACCAGTGAGAGGCAATGGACCATAACTGCATCCTTAAAGATGGATAGCAAAATACCAGGTGTGCAGCTGACAAGCTTCATCCCCCAAGAGCTGGTTGCCAAGTGACAATCCCACCACCTCATGACATTCTGCCCAGCAGCTGCAAATCCCAAACCTTAGCTCAAGTTCTGGAAATGATTAACAACTTGTAGTTATATTTTTGTAATTGACTCCTTACTTTTAGAGTCTTCATGATTATCCACTACACCTGGAACTTATCTTGAAAATAAACTTTCCAAACATGAAGGCCATCAGTATTCAAGCATTACACATACGTTATATTGTAAATAGCTTGCTAATGGGTACCTATGGTTTTCTCAAAACACCACTCATATTCATCAAAAAAGAGGAGTGCCTGATTTGAGATTTCCCTAGTATTTCACCTAATGTACAAAGCAGAAATATATATTAAAAACATTGATGGACATCTGGAGGAGCATCAAGAAATGTAAATAATGATAATACGTATCTCTGGGACACTGCACTTGCCAAGTAACAAGTGTTATGTGAGAGGCAAATTGCAACTCTCATAGACACTATGGCCTTTTCTACACAGAACTGCATTAAGAATTTACGTAGTACACATTCTGGGCCTGTGTATACACATGTTACTGTGGATCATGGAAGCCCTACCCACACTGGTCAATTTCTAGCTACATTTGATGGAAGCTGAGGCCTATTCGCACTAAGCCAGTGGAATGCAATTAGGCAAGCCCTGGGACAGAGCATTTGCTCTGCTTGGCAGGCGGTTCCATCCAGAACCATCCCAGGGTGGCGTAATTGTGTTCTGGGTGTAGAGCAGGAAATCGTGCTCTACACTCACCCCAGGCTGTCCCAGGCCATCCCACAGCTGTAAGGCAGGGAGAGCATTCACGTTCTCGCTGCTGGACTGCTGCGGGTCTCGCCCCCCGGGATCCGCCATTGGGCAGATTTTGGCCCAACAGCTGGCAGACCCTGTCGGGGGTGGGGCAAGAGTGGAACAGCCTGCCCCGTTGCCATGCCTATTGTTGCAGTCCCGATTGGACTGCAGCAGCACACATGGCCCCCCTAAGTGGCCCCCCAACCCAGGGGTTCATGCCACCCATGTGATCTACTTACCTTGATGAGCCTTGGGTCCGATGTGGTCGCGCAGCCTGGCAAAGTGATCTGCCACTCTGTGCTCAGGCATGCGCTCCCACAGATCGCCCCCACACTGACCTGATGCTCATCACATCAGGTCAGCATGGAGCCAAGCTACCGATGTCTGCACCTATGTAGAGAGTGGCAGATTGCTCTGCCAGGCAGCACAAAGACCACATCGGACCTGAGACCCAAAAAGGTAAGTGGATTACGTGGGGGCTGTGGTGGTGGTGTGGACCTTACTGACAACAGGACAGAGAAAGAAGTCAGGGCAAGAGGGAGGGGGTGTGGAGATGAAGGAAGCAAAAAAGAAGTCACAGCAAAGGTGAGGGATGAAGGGAAGAATGGGAGTAGATGTTTGCCAAGGTATCATCTTCTCAGCAGCAGGGTAGCAGGGCTGGTGACCTCCTGGAAAGAGATTAACAGCTTAATACTGTGTTGGCCTGAATAAAGGAAAACTAGAATAGAGGGAGGAGAATTTAGAAAAAAAAGCTTTTAAAGCTGTAACCAGTAGAACTGGAATTTGGGCTGAAGCAGGATTAAAGTAAAGATGTATCCTCAGCTTTAGAGGGTTTTTGCATGACTAACCCAAAGCTACATTATCATCCCTGGAACATTGCAGGTTTTTACCTGAAGCATCCTTAGACAGAAATAGTGTTTTGCACAATTAAATATTTCATACTGGGGTACATTTTGCTATTAAGTGTACATATTGTATTGGACATACTGGGAAAATAGGACTATGAGGTGCTAGAGTGTGTAGCAGGATTTAATTCTGCACGCCTCATTCCCTTGTTGATGGACACCATAGTCTTTGTATAGAGTTCCGAACACGTTTGGCAAATCCCTGTACCCCTGTGTACCTGCATATCATCAGATCATCTTAAAATACAGGTGAAATTAATTCCTAATGCAATGTAGACAGCACTTTCCTGTTCCAAGATATGGCCATAAGCAAATAAGAGACAGACATGGAAAAAAATGAGAAGATGGCATTTTGGTAAAATATGAGACACAAATGCCTTGTCAAGCTGGAAATAAATTGCTGGGAAAGAGATGTTCTGTACATTGTTGTTCCATGTTTTGAAATACATATGTTAGCTTGCTGCTATACTGAAAACAATGTTAAATCATCATAGCTGTGGCAGGTTCCAGAAATGAATTATTGCCTTGCTCACAAAAGCTTGTCAAGGAGAAAGAAATGCTAATGAATATAGAATCTTTGCACCGGGAAATCTCGTTATATCAGGTAAGGTTCAGATGTCAGAAGAGCACTGAGGAAAGTGTCAGGGGAGAAAGAGAATGTCCAACTTTTTATTATTCTGTGCTGTACAAATTCCCTGATATAATTCCATTCCCAAATGTCTCAGCTTAAACAGCTCAGCATATCACTTTAAAGACATAAACATTCCATACTTTCACATCTTTGGGCTGAATCAAACAGTGCTGTGTTTTACAGATGGTGTGGGAACTGGGTCTAGGGGCGAGAGCAGGGGGGCTGTCAGAGTGAGTGGAGATCCCCATTGTAGCTGTGCAGGTCCATTATTGGTTATGTTGCTATCTGACATTTTGACTGTACAACTGCCTCAGATCTCAGACTTTCTTGCTCCTGCATCCTTCCTACTTTGGTTACTGCTTTTACCAAGTCCAGGGATTTTTTTTTTTTCTACTGGCATTAGTAGTTTATATGAAAGCTACTCTATGATTCAGCGATGACATCAATAAGGTTGTGGTCACACCTTCACTTTAAACCTTCTTCAGACCATCTTCAGGTCTGCCCGCTCACACCTTTTCATTTTTATCCATTTTATTTGGATTTTCCACCCTTCATCTGGACTTTCCATAAATAAAACTGATAGAAATGAAAAGGTGTGAGCAATCAGACCTGAAGGTGGACTGAAAAAGGTTTAAAATGAAAGTGTGACCACAGCCTAAAACTTAAAAAAAAAAGATTTAAATTTAAATACTTTCCATTTCTTTCATAACAGTCATCACAGTTGAAATACCATAACAATATTCCATTAGCCTAATCTGATGCAAGGCCTTCAGCACAGAAAAGCTTCTGATCAGAATCAGTGGGCCTGGAACAGTGAGAACCTCCTCATCCAATTATGGAGAGTTGTGGGCTAGATTAGTGTTCTGTGCATGAAGACCAACCCACACCGCAGCCTCAAAGTATGTGAGGCATCGAGGCTGGGTTGATATCTCCAAGAGCTAGGGTACATATTTCAGCAGCATGCTACGATGCTGACTGCACATCTCCCATGTTCTGGATCAGGCCCACTGGTACATTGGTAGGTATGATTAAATGTCTCTATCAGTGATACCAAACAAGGCCTCCCTATTTGGTGTCATTCTCTATCTAATGCAAACAGAACAGGCCAGTGGGGGTGTGGCCTCATAGATCGGAGGCCTAGATGCTTACTACATGGGGCCTTAATCCGAATTAAGGGTTCGTGCAAAAAGGGCCATAATCAAAATTACAAAACTCAAGCCCATAACACTCTTGCTACCCAAATGGTTGTTATTCTCTAATACTGTAGTCCATACACCACAACCAATGTACTTTTGGAACCACCAAGTAAGAACATTTGGATTGGGACAGTCAGATTGTTGTAATTTGGGTATAGATGATAATAAGGGAAGTCACGACACTAGATATGTGTCCGTCATGTGCGTGGATATCTCATTTTTCTTTCATGGCAGTCCAGACCATATCATACAGAGGCAATGCTTTTTTTTTATGATGCTTCTAGCACTTTTTTAAATCACCAGCTTGGATGCAGTGAGAAGGATCTTGGAACAAGTTTTTGTGTGGAAGTTTTGAATGTAGGCCTTCAAACTTTAAGAAAAAGCATTGTTTAAGGGGGAAATGTGACCAGTTTACCCAATGTTGTTATTTGTTCTTCTATTCCAGCCAGAATGATCTTGTCTTCAGACATGTTCACCATGGATGGAAAAATGTACCAAGAGCTGCACATCCATGCCAGCACAGGGATGAGATATTTTTTGTTATGTGATCTAAGGCAGTGGAAGTCCAGTAACATCTGTAAAAAAATTTAAACATGTTTTTCTTGATTTTCAACAGATGAGCACTTGCACATTGAAACTTTTTGAACCATGGCATAACCTGTCACTATTAACTTACCTTCAGCTAATGTGGTATCTTAAAAGAATCAGCAATTATGCAGAATTTTGCCATCCATCCACATAAAATGTGGCCTTTGAGATGCCCCAGTAATTTATTTAGTTCTGTTCTTGATCCAGAAACTTTCAGTCACAGGACAGGAGCAGGATTTTTTTTTTCCTCTGTTGTAAACACAGTAGCTTTGAAATGCTTGTTTTTTTTTGTTTTGTTGGAACTGAATTATTTAATCTGTTCTTATGACCCTTTCGTCTATAATTTACAGTGGGCCAGTGAGGCCCTTCCCCTCTACAGAACACTTTGCCTGCATTTGAAGAAGAAGAAGAAGAGTTGGCTTTTATATCCCGCTCTTCTCACCCATTCAAAGGGACTCAAAGCGGCTGACAAAACTTTCTATTGTTCTCCCCACAACAGAACACCCTGTGAGGGAGGTGGGGCTGTGAGAGCTCAGAAGAGAGCTGTGACTAGTCCAAGGTCACCCAGCTGGCTTCATGGGGGAGGGCAAAATCAAACCCGGTATTCCCAGATAAGAGTCCAGCTCCCTAACCCTACCAAACTGCCTCACTAGAAGCAAGGAGTAGAAAATCTTTCAGTGTTTGTGTTTTTTTTTATGTATGTTGTGACCTACCCTGGGGCTTTGGGGTGAAGAATGGGATACAAATGTAATAGAGATGATAGACAGATAGACAGATAGACAGACAGATGACAGACAGACAGACAGATGCATGCCACTGTATCTCAGTCCTGCTGAGGACTTTAAAGAAATGCACTTTCAGAAGCTAGAACGCTGTCAAAACAGGCCCTCCTAGCAAGTACAGATGCTATGTTGCTCAGCATCCAATTGCTGTTGGAAAATGAATAAAATAAATAAATAATGCGTGCATTTCAATTGACTGCAGACATTTGGATGGCAGCTGGGTGTCTTTTGTCCTCTTGTGTAATTAGCCATTTAACGTAATCTAAAATTTAGGCTATGTCTACTGGGCTCATGTCAGGGTCCTTGAGGGGTCAACAATCCCACTGCTATTCAGCTTCTGGGTCACCTGATTCCATAGCAGAAGCAACACAGAGGGAAAGTAAGAGAAAAAACCATCATGCTGCTCTCGTCTGAATGGCCTTTTTATTCCCATGTGGATGAACGAGGTTGAGAAAAGGAAGTGGCAATGCAGGAGCCAGAAAGTCCTCCCTGATATATTGAGATAGACCAGAAAATGGTCAACCTGGAGTCATATTTCTGGTCCATCACAGGGGATCTGCCTGTTAACCTTGTAACCTGTGGCTGGCAGTTCCACTGCAATATCCTTCCTCTTTGCTGTCTCAGGGCTTCAGATATGTGTCTGAGAGTCAGGGCCTGGTCACACCACAACATAATAGTCTGTTTTAGGATTGACCAGGTTCTAATACCATTTTCAGCCTACTTACACTAGCTCAGGTCACCCTCTCCAGCTCTAATCGCCAGAGCTTGCCGGCTGCCCTCCATGTTGTGGATGTGTGCAATGGGATGCTCTTCCCAGGTGAGGCAGCTCTGTGGGCAGCGTAACCAGATTGTGGCTGGCAGTGGGCAATTTTAATTTAATTAATTAATTTGTATTTCTATCCCGCCGTACACCCGAAGATCTCAGGGTGGATAACAACCTTTAAACAACAAACTACAAACAAATGTATATTAAAAACAATAACACTTGGGTAAAACATCAAGATTGCCCCCTCTGGCTTAGAGCCTCGGAGCTCACTGGCTGCCTTCCAAGTTGTGACAGTGTGTGACAGGGCGAGATGAGATGGTTCTGTGGCTGGCACAGGCAGACTGGGACCAGCAGTGGCCATCTTGGATCACCCCATCTTGATCCAAGTGCCAGATTCTGCAGATTGTCCTCCACATTGCACCTGAGTGAGGCAGAGATCTACAGCCTTTCCCCTGGGTCCGTTTCTTGCAGCTGATACAGACTCATTGATGAATAATCTGAACATAGGATAATCTTAATTGAGGAGAGAAAGTCCAGAGAAGAAATGAAAAATGCACTTTGGGAGGTAGTATGGATTTGTTATTTAAAAGAGGTTGAGAAATTTGCCCAATAGAAATCACAACTTTGCCAGTTTTTTGTTTACTTCAGCAGCACTAGGTACACAGACAACTAACAATATCTCTTCCTTCACATTCTAAGAAAAAAAAAACCTTCCGTTGTATTTTGGCTAACTCTTCACATTTTATTACTGAGACAATAGGTTTGGTGAATGAATGTTCTTAGAAAAGGAAAAACTTCCTTTTCATGAACTTGTTAAACTCTAATAAGATTGGATTTTCCCACCAGCATTATTTAGTTACTATAGTTACTACCTTAGAAGGCCCTATATGTGTAAAATAATCTGCCAGTTTCTTTTTACTGGAACATTAAAGAAAAAATAATCCAACCCCGCGCCCCATAATTATATCCTTCCAAAGGCGTTGCCTGATCTTTAGGACCATAATTTCATACTCTAGTATACATAAGGTAGAATACTTTCTGGGAAGGGAATTAATGTAAAGTTTTCAGCACTATAATACTGGAATTGTCTTTATTAGCAAGGCAGCTATTGATAAAACAGGAAGCTGTAGAGTCACACTATTATACAGTTTCTTAAAATGCCAAAGAAGAAATACAATATCTTTCAAACAATACCATAGATGCAGCTTCTAAAAACACTGTAAAATTAAGCAACTTGAATTGATACAATTAGTTCAAAAAAGTTACAAAGAAAATAATACTATCTTTACAGGTTTTTTACTTAACTTTAGCACAAGGACACATACTTCTAATTTTTTCATCCAGTTCTGTAAGTGCCAAGAGCCCATCAGTTAAGCTCTAGCATCCTTGTTTTGTTATTATGGGATTTAAAACACAGATGGGGAAATTCAGTACTGCGCCAATGTGTTGGGCAAAGGTCCTTTCTGCACTGGCCCTGTTCTGGGTTATATCCCAGAACAGGGACTTGCCATCCACATGCAAGTCTTGGTAGATGCCTTCAGACAATCTGCCCTCAATATGTTCTTGGTTAATTAATCATGCCATGCTTCTATCATGTACAGAATTCCAACACAGGTGAAGCATAAGCCACATTGCTTCTCATAGCAATAGACAAGGCACCTTCACTGAAAAATTCATCTCCAGAGTGCTCAGCTGTAGCCCTCCAGATGTTTTTCCAAGCATTCAACTCTCAGCATTACATCATAGGATTGCCACAGAATTCTGGGAGTTGTAGTTCAGGTATCTAGATGGTTACAGTTGAGGACACCTGATTCAGCACGTCCTGTGGCCCCCAAACCATTCAGAAAAATCACAAAGCCAGTGAAATTATGTTGCATAATTAAGACATTTCTTACATTTCTCCATCTGACCCTGCTGGACAAAGTTTAAGACACTGCCTTGTAGTGATTCTGCTCCTATCTCCAAAGTTGATGCCAGAGATGTGGGAGAATTTTGCTCAATGTCCTGGGAACTCATGGGTAGGGGATCAATCTTATTTCCCATGCTCCTTAATATCTATACGATGAAGGTAGGGGATTGGTCATCAGGAGTTTTAGAATGAGGTGTCATAATCAATATGCAGATGACACCGAGTTCTATATCTTCATGTCATCTGGATCAGGAGAGGCAGTCTGTGTGCTTGACAGGAACTTGGAGGCAGTAATGGGGTGGATGGGGGTCAATAAACTGAAGGTGAATCCAGACAAGACAGAGGTGCTGTATGTTACAGGGCCTCATATCCCTGAAGAAGGGAGGTATCCTGTTCTTGGTGGGGCCTCTTTGCCCTGAAAGGGACAGGTGCATAATTTCAGGGTGGTTTTGGACTCCGCACTGGCATTTGAACCTCAGGTGGAGGCAGTGGCCAGGAGTACCTATTTCTAACTATGGCTGGTTCACCAGCTAGGGCCTTTTTTTGACAAAGACAGCCTGGCTACAGTGATCCTCGCTCCGGTAGCTTCCAGAATGCACTCTCTGTGAGGCTGCCCTTGAAGATGGTTCGGAAGCTGCAGCAGGTAGAGAATTCAGCAGCTAGACTGCTAACTGACATTGCTGGCTGAATGCACATTATGCTGGTCCTAAAAGAACTCCACTGGTTGCCTATTTGCTACTGCATCCAAGCTACGAATGCGAACTCATAAGGCTCTAAATGGCTTGGGCCCCAAATATCTAAAGGAATACCTCTCAACATAGACCTGCCCCTGCTTTGAGATCTGCCAATGAGGCTTTCTTGATGGTCCCACTATCTGCAATAGTTAAGGGGGTGCGAACATGTGGGAGGGCATTCTGAGTTGTAGGTAGGTAGGTAGGTAGGTAGGTAGGTAGGTAGGTAGATAGGTAGATAGATAGATAGATAGATAGATAGATAGATAGATAGATAGATAGATAGATAGATAGATAGATAGATAGATAGATAAAGTCCCTGCTTTTAACTTGTATAATAAATGCAATGGTAGCAACTGAAATTCCATAGAAATAATCTATTCCTGCTGCAGCCACTGAGGAATAATAGAATGAAGCTTATGCACAATTCAATAAAAATAGCTCTCTTGAGATATATAAAGTTAGACTGACAAGCTTTATCGTAATGGTTGCAGTTTGGTTTTGTAGGCTCAAGGTTGCCCTAGAATGAAAAACATTTCCTGCTAAAACTTTTATCTTCTAATATTCATGGAAATAAAACAAACTACATAAAATACTTTTAATGTCCTGGGAATGAATGAAATAATACTTCCAGTTGTGATGAATTCAAATCCATAAAAGTCTTGTTTCGGTAGGCAGCTCATTCACTATGTAGCAGTTTAAAGAAGTAAAATGCCTTTCATGGATGCATAATTTGATTTGTTTGAAGATTTGGAAGGAATATATAATCATGTAGGTAATATGGAAAATTCAAATGAATAAATGAATAAACAAATAAATAAATGTCCAAGATATGACCAATACCTGTTAACACGCTTTTTAGGTAAGTGCAGAAAGGCCCAAAGGAGACTTAGGGAAGGCAAGAAAGCCCTATATTTTAGAGGAAGAAAAAAAGCTTTTGGTACAGGAATAGAAGTGAATGCATGAATGAGAAAAATCATGATCTATGGCAAAACAGTCATTGCAAAGAGCTTTCAAACCACACTGGGATTTCAAGGAATGGAGAGACTTTAGCTTCTGCCCCTTTCATAGTTCTGGCAAAAAAAAAAAAAAAGAATAAAGAATTAAGACGGCAGAGAAAACACACTTAATTTTTCTAAAAAAGCTATGGAGGATAGTTTGGGATGGTGCAGAGTGGAACTCTTTTCTCCTGCCTTCTATGGTTCCAGGGATGCTTTTAGTAAAATGAGCATGTACATTGGATTTCTGTAACTAATGTTTCATCCAGACAGCATTTACTTAATCCACATTATTTGGATAAACCAGAATAAAATGTGTCTGGGTCTGCTTTACTCTGGATTATCAAAATAATGTGAATTTAGTAAGAGCTGTCTGGTTCCCACCTAGGTTGTTGCTGTAAAAATAAAATTATTCATATCTCTGGAAACATGGCTGTAGGGAGGTTTCTTAAAAGTAAGAAAAATCATAGTGATGGTCTCAAATCTCACAATTATCACATACAGATTTAAAACTGCTTCCTGTTTTAAGTTCCCAGAGAAGTCTTGGATTAAATAGGTCAAGCTTCATAAAGTGTGTGAAGAATCTTGATCCAGATAACCCACGGGAAAATTCAACTCATGTGAATTTGCCTTCATTAGAGTGGCTGTCAATTTCTCCTCTATATTTCAGAAAAATGTTCCACAAGATTGGGGAATTCTTTAGAAAAGTGTGAATAGTAGCACTAGGATTTTAGGGCTGCCTCTAGATTTTATTTACCTATTCTGCTACTTTTGGATATTCCAGAACACTATTTCACTTTGCCCAGAATTTAGGTCGATATTCCATGTCTTAGCATGTTACTCATTGACACAATACCTTAAACCCAAGGTAGTGGGTCTGTCTTCCAAACTGTATCAGGAGCAGTGTGAGCACATCTGAGAACTTGAATACTATTCTGAAATAATTATGGCATTTTGACTCTGTCTGGATGCAACCTAACTGAAAAATACCTCTTTTTTCTTCCTCCAGCAGGCAATTCTTTGTCCTCAGAGATGTCTTTCACATGAGGGAGAATTGTGTTCTAATTTGTTGACAGTCAGTCCTACTGACGCTGTTGAGAAGGTAGTGTCTACGTGTTGCTATCCTGTTCTCTGAGAAAGAGTTGGAGCAAATGGAAACATTTTGATAAATATGTTTTGGTAATTCCTTTCTACAAATAGAAGAGTTTATTTACAATATTTCCAACCATCAAGAATTTGCCTGCTCATCTTCAGGTTCATTCTCAGTATTGAGCCTCTGGCATAAAATGTATATTGGAAAAATAACATAAGCAAAATGAAGAGTAAACCAAGTTAAACCAACCAGACAAGTTAAGCTAAACAAGTCAAACAAATATACAGTTACAGATGTTGCCATTAATAGTTAAATACCCATTGAAGTACAAAGTCAGCATTCTGAAAGAACTGTATTTGTCAACATTCAGTCCACAAAATTAGTTTCAATTAATCTGAAATCCATCTCTAGGACATAGGCTGGTTTGGGACCTAATGCTAAAACAATTGCAGGCCGCAAATCAGGATCATGAGGATTTGAAGTCTTTATTTTTACAACAGCCATTTAAAAAAAAGACATAAAGGGAAACTTAAACACAAATAAAACAGATATGCTATTATTTATTTTTATCCTGCCCTATACCTGAAGGTCTCAGGGTGGGTAACAACATTTAAAATCTAATATATTTGTTAAAACAAAATAGTATATATTAAAACAATAGCAGTGTCTGAAAGTGAGAAGAGAAAGTGTATCCCCACTTAACTAAAGGCCAGGGCAAATAGGTGAGTCTTCTCTGCCTTCCTAAACATGTACAGTGAAGGTGCCTGATGTATCTCAAGAGGGAGACTATTCCATAGCCTAGGGGCCATCACTGAGAAGACCTTTCCCAGTTCCTCCTCTTCCTCCTCCTCCTATTATTACTGTTGCTATTGTTGCTGCTGCTGTTACTACTACTACGCTGCTGCTGGTGGTGGTACAACCAGGAGTAAGGCATGGGCAGGTTGATACAGAAGTAAGTGTTCCTTCAGATATTTGGGGCCTAAGTAATTTAGGGTCTTATAAGTTAAAATTAACACCTTAAATTGGGCTCAGTAGTAAACTAGCACCCAGTGCAACTCTTTTAAGACAGACATGATTTGTGTCTGGACAGCTGTCCTGGTTAGCAATCTAGCAGCAGTGTTCTGTAACCAGCTGTAGCTTCCAAACTGTCTTCAAGGGCAGCCCCATGTAGAGTGCTTATCAATGTGCCAGTAAGTTTTGAGGCTAGCAGAGAATTCAGATACTTTTACATTCTAACATTTAACTGAATGGTGAGAGGCTTTGGCTTTTTGGAAGGGTTTAGAGACATCAGGAATTTTGCTCTATCCATACTTGTTTGGAAGGTAGATATAATGATATTTGACATCTCCTTTTGAGTTCTCCAAACTCCATTTTAATCTGGCTCCAGATCAAAACATGGTTCAGGGAGATGAAAGACAGGGTTCAGAACACAGCCTCCTTCCTCCCACACTACCCTTGCAGAAAGCTCTGCAGGTTACTGCTGTGTGTAACCACAGCTTATGTTACAAAACATAAATAAACACAAGATGCAAGGTTACATTCTCTCTTTTTCTTTTAGAAGTCACTGGGGAAGGTATTCATTTAACAGTTTTAAATTAACATATCCTTGAACATGGTTGGGGCCAAAATCTATTGCTCTTTTACTTTTACTTCCCTACCCTAGAATAGGGGAAAGAGAGTGACTGGGAAAATGCCTTTCCCTGTCCTGAATTAAAACCAAGCAAGGCCATGAAGGTTAAAGGGCAATTTCCCCCACCTAACTAACTAAACAAACAAATTCGCTACTCTGGGGCAACTACACCTGTAATTTTCTCTGGAATGACACTTGTTTGTAATGGTTTTCCCATGCACAAACTGACCGTGACTCACTGTTGATGTTTCATTGAAGATGGAATTATGACTTAAATATTATCTCTGGAACAAACTGAGCTTATTTATAAACTGAGATACTGATGAAAAAGAGCTTTTTGTTATACTTGCAAAAAGAAAGATGCAAGATAAGAATGTTGTGTTGGGACATGAGGCCAGAGGTGGGGCTTGTCACATTGAATTAGGTGTTGTGTGTGCGCCAGTGCAGAATGCCACAGGTAGAACTCAGCAAGCCCCACCCATGGGGCCCTGCCCAATTTGAACCGGGCAGCCAAGCTGTGCGCGTAGGGCTGGGTGGTGGCCCAGTCCCCTGGGTCAGGGTGGGCTCCAGGGAGTCCCTGTGGGCTGCTGCCACCCCAATTGGGGCAAATGTTCTCCCTGCCGGACAGCTCTGGGCTAGCTGGTGATGGCTTGGGTTGGAATTAAGCCACCTTGGAATTAAGCCACCTTGGGACAGGATGAGACAGGATGGTTCTGGATGGAACCGCCCAGCCTGCAGAATGAATGCTCTGGCCCAGGGCTGGCCTAATTCCTAACCAGAGGCCCTAGTGTGAATAACCCTATGGTCTAGATACGTGTATGGTATGGGGAAATTAGCTAGTCTAACTACAGAGCCAAAAGGGAAATGATGAATTGACATGTGTTCCATTAAAATCAAGAAAGTGGCAAGCAAAACAGACTTCAGAGACAGTTTCTTTAATAAAAGGGAAAGTTTTTATTAAGACAACAGAAGCAAAAGGGAAAAACATTAGTCTTGGTCAGGCGCTGTGCAGAATGTTGACAAACAGATAAAAAATACAAGCAAAAAGGGAATCCCAACAATGACATAGGGACAAAGCTTACCAAATTAGGTACAGTAGCTCAGCATAGGAAATTATTAACAGAAAGGCAATCTGAGGCAATCTTTGGTAATTTCAGTGAAATGGAAGGAAAAAGGAGGGAAGATAATCTAGCCTAGGAATACCTTACACTAATAGAGACTAGCACTTGGCCGGGAGCAGTAGACTCTCAACCTTGCTGATGTGAAGAGGACTTGAGAATGAAGTTCAGATAGGATGAAGCTAGACCAGGAAAATGTATCCTTATTGGTGCTGTGTGGAAGGCGTTTTGCACAAAAGCTGAAATTTGCTGCTAAGATGGAGTGTGATTTAAGGAGTGGGTGAGCAAGCCATCCATAGGCAGAGACAGCAAGCTAAGAAGAGTTTTAGGAAGCAGCAGGTGGCTTCAGGCTGAAAGTAGTACATGGCAACAGCTGGATTGGGGAGACTTCTTCAGTAGCAACTTGACACTGGATCAGCAGTGAAGAGCATGTGGAGATCAGGAGAGATGATGAAAAGGATGTGAGCCAGAAGGAATGATGGAAGAACTGTTGAAATGATGGGAAACTGTGTAACTATACTACTCCCAGTGTGCTATCCTTATACATTATTAATTTGGGGGCAGAGACCCCTTCCCTAAGGTCCAGCCCAGGGGCTGGGTTGAGGAACCCATGACAAATCGGGCAATAAAGTTAACCAAAGAAAGGGTGCAACCCATAAGTGGGAGCTAAAGATTCCATTCATGTGAATGGGGAGAAGAGGGGCTAGGTGAAGGATGGGAAAGAAACAAACAGTACATGACTAGAGGTGATTCCAGGTTACATTATATTTGAGCTGATGATCTGGCTTCGCTGCAAACAAAAATCTAATCAAGGAGGACAATGGATTTAATTGGAATTCATTTAGTCCTGCTCAGCATTTCTGATAAAGATTTCTCCAGATATTTACTTTGGAGAAACGTTGACCTACATGTGCCAGATAGCTGCTATTTTCTGCTTTGTTTTCATAGAATTCTCTAAACGGTGACCAAATTTTGAGGTGATGGGATTGTCCTCTCCCTTGACTGATCTCTTGTAAGTGCAGACTTAAGCAGCTTTTTGCTTCCTGAAAACAAACCATTTTGGAATCTTTGCCTTTTCTGCCAGAATAGAGACTTATTTTTAAAGTTATTTTAATATGCTTTAATATTGCCTGATCTCACATTTAGAATCATAATTCTGTACATCCAGACTGGATGCCAATAATAATATGACATTCATAACTGCCTTTGCTTGGCACAGCGCTCAGAATAAGGGAATCTGGGATGTATATGGTATCAGTGTGTCATGAATCAATCCCACTCCTGTTTTAGGATCATTATCTCCCTTGAAAACTAGTAACTTCTTTTAATCAGGAGAAATAACTGTGGGTCTGAGACAACATTCTCATGGTCCTTTTGGACCATGCCAAATATGTGCTGAGAATGCTGGTCCTAGATGCCAGAACAGAATGTATAAGGGCCTCTCACCTGACTTCCTACCAGACACAATAAATAAATAAATATCCAGAATGCTCCAGTGGGATATTACTTTAAATTGGTATCAACTACATTCTTAGGCTGGGTCATGATCCTTCTGCCACAATGTAAATAGACAGCAGGAGGAGGAGCAACCTAGGCCAGTTCTAGAACCAGACAACTTTTTTCTGGGCTCTGGAAATAGTTCACTTCTGGGACTACTTCCAGGCATCCTGTCCAATGCCCCCTGGCCTGCAACTCTGGAGCTGGTCACCAGAAGTTTTCTAACACCAGAGATAGGTTGGGATAGAACTCTTCACAGTGCCTCACCCATTTCTGAAGTGCATTGCATAGAGTGCCATGCAGAAGTTGCCAAAGACAGCAAAATGATTTTGAGGCTTTCTGGGCACAACTCCATTTCATGTTGAAGATGCTTTTGGTGGGCCTCTATAGTCACTAGACTTTCCTTCCTGCTGCTAGGCATCTTGGGGAAGTCAGTAGCATTCTAATGGCCCTTCAAAGAGGCAAATGCTTAGTGTGTTAGAAATCTGAGATCCTTTCCATGGCTGGCCTTATTCTGGAAGATACTTCAGAATAGGAGTCTGTTGTCCACATGCTAGTGCAAACTGTGGCAGGCCCCAGGTTAGCATGTGGATAAGAGACTCCTATCCCAAGATATGTTCCAGAATAAGGCCAAATGTGGAAAGGCCCTGAGTTATACTTCACACAGTTACATACCTCCATGGTGATGCAAAATGGCCACAGTTAAAAGGCTGCTAAGGCTGTGTATGGAGGCTGTACAGGGGCACAAACATTCCTTTTAAGGTGGTTCACATTGCATTAATAGAATTGGGGAGCACATTAAACAACTATGGCTTCACTGTGGTGAAGCCACTACAGCAGATGTGCCCACCCCAGGTAGGTACCACTGGCCTCTGTTGGTAACCCAGGTTCCTCTCCCTTTCCCTGACTGACTTCTCTAAAAACAAAAAAGCACACACCCTATTTCCCATACAGTGTAATGTATCTTAACAAAGTAATGAATATACTATATATAAATTGCTTTTCATCTTTGGCCTGTGCTATGTAGATGCTTTCTGAATCAGAACTTTCACAATGTGCCAGTTCCAATGCGTAATGATCTGTTCTCCCTGTGAAGAGAATAGTTTTGTAACATAGGGTACTTGGCATTTTGAGGTTATGCTTTAGGCATCATCCTCATTTGTTGCTTCTTTCCCTGAGGCAACAAGTGGCAGAGATTTTCTGGAGATTAGAAAAGCCTCCAAGGGCTCTGTTTTTGCCTTTGGGTAGAGATCATTAAATAGCCCCATCCATTTCTCGCTGCAAACATCCATGTTACAGAATCTTGTATGATTAAGTTGGCATTATACTTATACTACTAAGTCAACATTTACCACAAATATTCAAAAATCCAATCCAAGTCTGACAAATGTTGACATTCGAATTCAAATCAGATTTAATAACATTCAAATTTAGACATTCGAATGGATTTCAGATGTTCCAAAACATTCATTCAAATGATTTGAATGTTCAGATACGTATGTGCATTCGAAAGAGCCCAATGGCGGTAACCCCCCCCGCCCCCCCCACAGCTGTCTGGCAGCCCGTCTGCCCTGGACACACGTAAGCCACCCCAGGACAGGACGGTTCCAGACAGAACTGCCCAACCTGGGAGAGCGAATGCTCTTCCCCAGGGCTTGCCTATGCGTGTCTACAGGCCCTCGTGGAAATAAGCCTCATTGAATCCAGTTTGAACTAGTGCCATCCTGGTCCAGAACTATCTCAAGAGGTTCCTATTCTGGAATAGCTGCCTTTTAAAACTCTGACAAGGAGGTAGACATACTACCTTTGAATACTGGTGTCTGGAGAGTCAGTTCTATGGACTTGAACAGTTATGGTGCTTCTGCACTGCTGTAGGTGTTGATCTGGGACAGACGGCATCCCCATCCTTGTGATATGGATAGAACCTGGTGCTTGGTCTGGGATAGGCGGAAGTGGAATAGTTAAACCACATCAAGCAAGATGAGTATTGAAATCGCCTTACTTCACACATGTGAATATATACACAACATCTTAGTGTCTGTCCAGAAAGAAACAAAAACAAAACTCTTTGAAGTAAACAGTAGCTCCTCTGTATCCAGGCTTATGACACAATTTGTGATAACGATTTCTAAATAATACACATTAAAGGAAAGAAAACAGAGGATTTACTGTTCTTATTTCTTTTAATTTGCTCTGATGACTCTCAAGCTGCCTTTTAAATAGTCCCTCTGTTGCTATAGACAGAGGCAGTGGTGTTTTGGCTCACCAATTTGCGCAAAGCATTCTGTGGTAGGTATCTCGCTGAAAACATGTGCTTGATATTCGAGCAGCTCTCCCACATTCATGGTAATAAATCCTTCTTATAATGATGTGCTTTGATGATGGACAAAATTAGAGCACACTCAGGCTTCACTGGCAGGTAACAGGTAGACACTGATACTCCCGTTCTATTTCTATCTCTAATCCATATTAAATCCCTTTGAAAGTGCATTTTCTGGCCTTTAACGTGTATTAGAGGCACTGATGTGCAGATGCTATCACCTCTAGGCTGTTCTCAAGTCAACTTTTCATTTTAACAGTGTATGGATGTAGCCTTAGGCGGGGCCTTTTAGGAGCAGCTCCTAATTGTAAAAGTGGCTATAACAACTGAAAACCACAATGGTGAATTTACACTTTTCTCCTCCAGCATGGTATTCTGTGTTTAGAAAATCTGTTGACAGAATATGTGATCTTATAGAAATACACGTTTAATGACAAAGTAATCCTTGTTCCTTCAGGGTTCTTCCTTTGCTTAAGGATAGCATGGCATCTTCTTTCAAAATACTATGATCTAATTTTCTCTGGATTGTGTTATATGATTTGTACTATCTTCAGAATTTTAAACATTTCAGTCATGCCATTTTTCATGACTGATTTTGATGGGAACTCCCAAAACCTGAATATGCCAAATTTGCCAGCTAAGCAAACATTGGACAAATTGTTGTTCATATCACTTGGTTTTGCAGCAACTGCTATTGCCAGCTGCCTTTCAAATACCCATATATTAAGCAATGCCCATTATATAAAAGGACTGTAATTCCACAGAAAATGTATTTGTCATACTCCTTACAGCTTAGTACACCCTCTAAAGAGGTTAACCTCAAATAGGGGAAAGTGTGTGCATTTTAACTTACAAAATGTGCCACAAGTGTTTTCCTAAGTAGAGTTAATTCACAGGAAATGGCAAATGCATGGAACCATTTACCGGCCAGCATGGGTGTAGAGTAACTTGATTACTAACCTCCGACTCTAAGGTTGTGTTCACACTTTTTAATCTAGCTTCAGTCTGCTTTCAGAGTGAGACAGAGAGTAAAGCACATTACATCAATATGTAAAGCACATTAAAAGGAAGCAAACAGCATCTGGCAATAGGATTCAACCCTGATTTTCTGTCTCCACTCTAAACACTTAAAACACTTCCAAAAATGGATTAGGGAAAGCAATTCTTTCCCCTCCTCTCCCCATTACCCAGGGCACACAGCAGCAGCGGCAACTCAAGCCTCATTCGCCCGCTCACCTCCACAGCCACCATCCCCAGCAGGGTTTACTTTGCTGCCATGCACACACCTCTTCCAGATCCTACAGTGACAGTTTCCTCTCTTTCCCTTTTTAAAGGTCAAAATTTTTAAACAGCCAGAATTGGGCAAAATTGCTACATTGTTATCAGGTGTGAAGTAGGTGGATTGCTATAATGAAACCAGCTGCTGTACAGGGTGGATTGTTACAATGAAACAGCTGCAGTACATTTTAACTGAAAGGGGTTGACCTGCAGGGTGAAACCCCATCCATTTCATGAAGTATTTGCCCAAATACTGCTCTAGCGTTTCTACAACAATAAGAAAGAAGCATTTTAAAAGTCAAAACCAGAAAAAACACCTGAAAAATCAGGTGTTTATTCTATTTTAAAGCCAAATAATTCTCAAAATACCCCTATAACTGATTGTGAATGAGGATGATGAGGATCCAAACCATTTTTAAACAGTTTCAGTTGAGTGGGGGTGGGAATGAAGAGGATCCAAACCATTTTGAAACTGTTTTTAAACAGTTTAAGTGGTAATGGGAACATGGCTTTGAGTTACTTTTTTTCTTTTTTTTTGCTATGTTTGAATGCAGCCTGATAGGAAAAGCTTAATGTTTGCTGCTCTGCACTCTCTCACAGAACTTTTTTATGCAGACCAGCTCTCTGCAGGTGAGAAGCAATGACTTTTAATTGTCTTTGTAACCCAGAATTGACCAGTGGACATATTTTATTCATGCAGTTTGCTTAGCAAACAGAAGCATGGCATAGTAGCCCCAAAACTACAAATAAGAGAGAACCAGTTTGTTCCTCGTTCTTCTGGAGGATGCTGGAGATCAATCCCATAATACTGTTTCCAGACAACTGTTCTAGACTGAACTATGATCACCCTCTTTGAAGATCAGTTCAGCTAAAAGTGGTACTAAGGCCAGGAGAACGAACGATGCCTGAATATGGGTCTGAGTTCCCAGTGTACAGCATTGGACATGCCAGTGGATGCATGGATCTATCATACAATTTCTGCCTTTTAGCAATATAAAGCAACAAACAGGATACCCAGTTTATGTATACATGAAGAGACTGTGTTTACACCTAAGATTTAATCCAGCTTGAGTCCACTTTCAGAGCAAGAAAACACATCAGCAAAATGACCAGTAGTTTTCTTGCCACATTATTTATCCCAAAGGTGAATTTTCTGTGTTATTTAACACTAAAAAACAAAAACTTGACATCTTTCACTCTGAAAGTGGACTGAAGCTGGATTAAAACTTACATGTAACCACAGCCACTGTGCAGATTTGACCTCTAGCATATACAGATCAAAGGTGAACATTGCTAGCCTAGCAAGCCTAGTAAGCTTCATCAGACGATGAAAGCTCAGATATGTTACACCGCTTTAGGCTGTTTTATATGACTCCACTTCTGAGAACTGCTTCCAGTTTTACAGCAGCCCTGTTAATGACTGAGCATTTCAGTGAATTGATCGAACAATGCATTGTACACTAACTGGGTTCGTATCTCCATGGGGCAGTCTGGAATTGCAGCTCATTCTCACAGAGGCCTTTTTCTCTTTTACACGCTAGTTATGCGCTGGGCGTCGGGTGGGAATGTGGGGCTAGCACCACCCGTGACTGCCTGTTCGGTACGTCGAACAACAACTCCGAGCCGGGAGCTCAGCAGTCTAGCTCGTTTGGGACACTTTTAAAAGCCGCAGCCTCTCAGCTGGGAGATCTCCAATTGAGCCCCAAACAAACTCAAAGCGCGCAAGTTGGTGTGTGAAACATGCCGCTGTTGGCACGCGGCCGTTCCCAAGGTTGAGCTTCCTTTGCTTTTTCCTGAGATTTGGCGCAGGCGAGGGAAAAGGGTCGGAGTCACATGGACACAAAGCTTTTGATTAATGGCCAAGCGCTGCTGCCTGCGGCCGCTGCGAGCCTCCGAAATCGCTCAGCTATACAAAGAGAGCCGAGAGCCGGTGGCCGCTCGCTTCCCTAGGCTGGCTGCCCTTTCCTGGCTGGAAAAGGATACTTAGGAGAGGGGAAGGTGGACCGAAGCGGGGGGAAAGGGCTAGGAGACATCAAAGCGCCCTCTTCTTTTCTCCTCTCTTCACTCGTGTGGGGACTGGGAGGGGAGCCCTCCCGAAGCGCCGGCGAGCCGCGGATGTCCTGCCCAGCTCCGAGGAAGGGACCGAACGCGGATTCTTTTGTTGCCTTTCCTGCACTTCGGTGGCGGATTCCTTCTGAGGCATTTCCTCCCTCTTCTCCCGCCCGACGGCGCCTTCCGAGCAGGAGAGGCGTTTGAGGGAGCCGTGCCCGAGAGGCGCTTCTCCTTGGCGAGCGGGAAGGGAGGACGATGACCGAGGAAAGCAAAGGCGGCGAAGGGAAAGGAGAAGGCGGGAAAGACCTGGACAAGCAGCTGCGCCTGCGGGTGTGCGTTTTGAACGAGTTGCTCAAGACGGAGCGGGACTATGTGGCCACTCTGGAGTTTTTGGTGTCGGTGAGTGACCCTCCGCGACGCTTCGGATACGCGTTGGGCGCCTCAGAGCGCCTTGTTGTTACTTGTGGGCACAAACAACCACGCTGGGCCCTCCCCTCCCCTCACCAACTTGGCCCGCGGAGTGGGGGAGGGGCATGCCATGAGGGGACTTTAAATGAAGACGGAAAAGAAACTTGGGATGAGGATGGGCGACTGGGTCAGGGGGACAAGGCTGCATCATTCGTGTTTCTCCCTGGCAACACAATCCCTTTCAGAGGTGGACTGGTGTGTGTGTGTGTGTGTGTCGTGCTCGTCCCAACGCAGCTGCCAACTTTTCCTCAGCTGACTTTTGAGCAAGTTGCCTGGAAGATGCCCAGATGATGGAGCAAAAAGCCTGCACTTCCCTGGCGATCTTTATATCAGGTAGCTTCCCCGGAGAGAGACAGAAGAGAGAAATCACGATTCAGTTTAGCTCAGGTACATTTAGGTAAAGATCGTTTTGGGGCACATTAACTGTTGGAGTTTAGAGTTTCAGCTCTTTAGGCGCCACGGATTCTGTATTTACAATAATCCCCGAAACACAGTATTTCTGGCAGGGGGTAACACTGGGAGATAGAAAGCAAGGAGTGTGTGTGTTTGATCTACAGCAGCTGTTCAATATTAAAGCCACATGTGGCATTTGGCCATCTCCCGCCCCCCCCCCCCACACACTTTGACATGCTTTTATTCAAAATCTTGTTTTGATAATAGGTTGATGACTGGTAATTGAAGGGGCTATGATTTTTCCGTAAAAAGCAGAAAGCACTTTATAATGCAGCTGTATGCAAGCACTAGTTAGTGAACAGTAAAATGCATGTTTTATCTTAATGTAAAGAAGCTTTACAAAGGGCTGGGGGCATTGAAATGACCTTCTAAAATAATGAAGAACATAAAACTTCCAGTATAGGATAATAGCAGAAACATCTCTCCATTACCTCTCTACCCCATTTCCACATTTATCAGAAGCATCACTTAAGAAGCTTTTGGGATAAACAATCCTCAAGTTGTCTGCTTAATTTTGTGGAGTGCTTGTCATAATAACCTCACATTTCACATTTCTCTCCCTCTCCTCCCTCCCTGTCATCTTGTCTGAGAGGAATTTTTTTCAAACAGCAAACTTCCTGCTTAGTTTTTCTGTGATCTGTGAACTTTTTGCTTATTATCCAGAAAAAAAGAGGCCACTTGAGCTTCTAACAAGGAAAGCAGCAGCAGTGCTGAAAGTATGATTTACAAAGTTATGATTTGTCGTGATTATGTTGAGCCCTATATAATTATGAATTAATACTTTACAAGGTATTTGTTTTATGTATTTCAGTTTTGCTATGCTGATTTGTCATCCAACCATATAATACACTAAGGGTGTTTTTCCACTGTCACTAGAAGTACCCATTAAGTACCAATTAATGGGTACTTAATGACATTTTTGTACCCATTAATGGGTACTTAATGGGTACTTCTAGTGACAGTGGAAAAACACCCTAAATACTACACATTGAGTGCATTCTCATACAAGATTAAATATGAATACAGTCCATTTTTTTTCATCCAATCTCATTTAAATTTTTATTCCCGGACCTTATGAGGACTATATTGCTAAAATCTGCAGGAAAAAAGTCCTCTGAAAAACTGTTCTTGGTCCCATTTTGGTAGCTAGCCCACTTTTTCCCCCCAATGGGGACACTACCAGACTATTCAGGGAGGAGATCTGCCTTTTGGGCTGTCCCCCCCCCATATCCTTTTGGCCAATGCCTCTACCACTGTCGGCACAACATTGGATGGGTGGGATTTCACATCTGGGAAGGTCTGTCCCCTGTCCTTCCCATCCCTGCAATGCTAGAGTCCCGGAGATCAAAAAAAAGTGTTGACTGTTTGAACATAGATTTCCCCTTTCTGTAATGCCACTAAATTACGAGAGATACCGTATTTTCCAGCGTATAAGACGACTCCCAACTTTCCAGTTAAAATATAGAGTATGGGATATACTTGCTGTATAAGACGACAACACCCGGCGTATAAGACAACCCCCGACTTTTGAGAAGATTTTCCTGGATTAAAAAGTAGTCTTATACGCCAGAAAATACAGTATATTACATAGTAACAGCAGTTCGCGGATGAAATCTTTTTTTAGCCCTGCTCCATCCTGAGCAGCTCATTCATAGCACAGGAGAAGGAAAGGAATCCCCTCTTCTCCCTTTGAACCTGTGCAGGAACCACAATCCTCCATTTTCCTTCCACCGCTCACTGATTTGAAAGGGAGAGAGCTCTTTGCCCTGTCAGTTCTTTTGCTCAGCTGATGCTACGCAAAGCTGCTGCCTTCCCGGTAACATAGTGAATGGAGGGAGCACCCGATTTGAAAGGGAGAGTGATCGCTTTGCTCTGTCTGTTCTTTCACTCAGCTGATTCTGAGTGGGGCAGGTTTACAGGGTTTGGACAAGAGATGGAGACGAAAAGATCCTGTTTCTCCATGCTGGGGATTTAGGCGATTTGAACGGGAACTGTGGTATTCAAATTGAGCCCGTGTTATTGTCAAGCAAATGGGAACAGCAAGAATGTGCACTCGGTTCTGAATTCGGATTAAAATAGTCCAATTCAGACTAAAATAGTTAAGTGGGGATGTGGCCATTTTGTTTCATCTTGTTTGTTTAAATAAACTGATGCATCTGACAGTTGGTTAAATAATGACAACACTATTAACCCTGAGTTTTTAAATATGTCTTATTTTAACAGTATTTTTTCAACATAGCTGCTTCTCAATCCTAATGTTAGGGCAAGTATTGTATTTAAGTCCTGGTTGCAGAATACAGTACCAGGGATGTGATCTATGTTTCACTTGTAATTGGGCATTTACTTCAGTTATTCTGCCTACCCCTACCCCTACCCCTCCCATCACATCATACTTCTATTTCTTGGTTGAAAGTTATGCAGGGAAAGGAAGGGAAGGCTTGGTATAATCTGTCCTCATGTCACATCAAACCATAGTCTTTGTGGCTGTGTACCTTGGCTAGTCAAATTATGAACTAGAAATTGGTGATGAGAAGAGACTGTGCTGATTGCCATTAGAGGGGACAATACATTGTGGATAAATAGGTATGATCCTGAAAAGACTCTGCTGATTTTATTTATTTAATAATTTATATCCTGCCCTTCACCAGAAGGTCCCAGTATGGTCACAATGATAAAAAATAAAATGTATACAGTATTTTTAGAGGATTACCTTTAGTGGAAATAATACATTATGGTTAAAAAGTATGATCCTGAAAAGACTGCGGGAATCCTTCTAGGCCTCCTGCGGTAGAGGCTATATCCCCATGATTGAGGACTGCAGCACTTGCTTGCTGGGCTGGAGAACTTGCTGTGCCCCAGAAATAAGATGCATTGTGTCTTCAAACTATTCACCCCACCCCTTTGCAAATTTTGAAGGTTTTGAAGTAAGACCCAGCCAGCGCCTATTTTGAGATGTCCCAGAAAGTCAGCCGTTTGGGGCCTATTAAAAAAAGTGTGAAGTATGACCCAAGTGGGTCACTTACATGGCTGCTGTCAACGTCAGTGGTAGCACAAGTTCCTGAAGGTGGCCAGTGCTACCGAGGAGACTTGTTAGTCCTCAGAGGCATACTGTACATATCCTGGGCTTTCACCTGGCTTTCTCTTCCACCTGGGCACTCTTGGTTCTTTCACACAGGATCATACTATTTAAGACCTATTTCTTCTCTCTTGTGTTTTCTGTCAAATTTCATGCTTCTTAAACCTATCAGCATGGCTGATGGTATTCTAGACTTGGTTCTAGTCCCTGCACCAAAACCATATAGATTTCTCTGGTTTCTTTGGAGATTTTTCTCTTCAGGTATCCTAAAATTGTACTACATGATCATAGTTTTGAACTACAAAACATACAACTACACTTTCACTTGGCTGGAGCATAAAGTTAGTTTGCACAGACCAGATAACCTGTAGGATATATTGAACATTCACACTTTGTGATGCCCAATGTATCTGAAACTTACCTAGTACTTCCCCCTAGCGGTGATGGCTTCACTACAGCAATGGACATGCACAGTGCCATTACCACAGTGACCAGGTGACATAACATGAAACTGCAACTGCATCACCCTGCTCCTCACCCCCTTCACCCAGAGGAGGGGTGGAGGCGTGCATGTGGGAGCATACTAGCTACATTCCAGTGGTGGCTGGTATAGATTTCATGCTTCACCATGATGGTCTGGGACACATGGGAGATGCTTCCAGGATGAACATGTCTCGATGCAATGTGGATGCTCAATCTTGGAGCATTCCTGGGCTTCCCCTGTTTGCCAAGTATGAACAGGACATTATGTATCACTTCTTTGTCTCATTATGGATCCTTAAGGTTGTAGCTCAGTAGTAGAGCAAATTGCCTGGAAAATAGAGGGTTGCTGGTTTAGTTATCGGCCTCTCCCCATAAGTAGGCAATGGCAGAAACTGCAGCAGCTATGGTGACTAAACATCTTTATAGCTGATGCACTGCAGCTTCTGTGCTGCTCACTGTGGGAGCTAAGTTATGAAACTGCCATGTGGATGCAGCCATTCTTAACAACCATCCTTAACAACCATTCAAGGATGGTGGTAATACCATACTCAAAACCTTTGCTGTATGCAATATAGTATGAAAATCTACAAAAGGATCGACTTTGGAAAAAGAGGGGAAACTTGAACAATATTCTGGCTTGGACACTTTGCCAAACTCAGAAATAAGTCAGATGCATGCTTGTAATTGGTCATAAAATATAACACTTAATACAGTGAGAAGTATGCCCACTTTTTGTTTTTTTAAACATGAATTAGCGTCACTCTCTACTTCCAGGAGAAGAAATGATACCTCTCTGTATTTCCCCATAAAGCTTTGTTTCTTCTCTATTATGGCTGAACAAATGCCTTAAAAGAGAGTTAGAACTGCTGCAAAGAGAATTCAAGCAAAGTTTCTTGCCCAGGATGCCTGTTTCATTAACTTGGAGCCCTTCCCAATCAGCTGGTATGTCCCAACGAGGCTCTAAAACTTGTAGAAACTTTTCAATCGGTGTCAGTTTAATGTTTCAGAAGAAATTCCAGCCGCGAAAAATGATCAGGTCCTGCTCTGTAAATGTGATAGCTGAATGAACATAGTCATTAAGTGCACCAAATTTCTTGTCACACAACCTTTGCTCTTGATACTAATTTCTCTTGCCTCAATTGATTCCATCTGCTTTGGTCATAGATCTTTTTCAGCATCTTCAGTTTCCAGTTTTATCTTGCCAATATGTGCTCAAACTCCTTCTTCAGACTGAAACTCTAAGTTTAGTTATTTGAATAACGTGTGCTGTGTATTGCTAAAGTCGGCCACCACTGCATATTTATTTTCCAGACTGCAATTAAACTTGGCCAGTGGCTTCAGAGCAGGCTAAATTCTTTAGAGCTGTAATACTAAGGCAAAGACAGTGGCCTTTAAATTAATATGCCAGAGATAATTAAGAGTCTTCAAAGTGAACTTTTGCTTACATTGAAAAGCTGAAAGCATAAAAACATCCACACATATCCAGTCCCTAATCTCAGTAAACAGGAAATAAAAATAAAGTAAATGCTGAAGTCCTTGCCCTAAAAGTTGAAAATATCTGTACACAATTTGAAGTCATTATCTGTAGTATATATCTAAAGTTTAGATAACAAGATTTCACAATTACTGGCTGAAGTTTTTTTTACCAGACAAGAATTATCTGCTATCTCAAGAAGTGATGGATATATTGAACATCTTCTGGTTGATTGCTACATAAAAAAGTAAAGAGGGGCTTGCATAACTCAATGAAGCTATGTGATGGACAGGTCATGGTGGAGAATTCTGACTGAAGCTGATCCCCGGAGAAGGAAAACCTAATGGAAAGCTTTACATGAAAAAATGATATGACACTGGAAGATGAGCCCCTCAGATCAAAAGGTATCCAAAACCTTACCAGGGAAGAGTAGAGAGCAAGTACAGATAACTCCAGAAAGAAGAAGAAGAGTTGGCTTTTATACTCTGCTTTTCTCACCAATTTCAGGGCTGACAAAGCTTTCTATTCTTCTCTGCATGACAGACACCCTGTGGGGTAGGTGGGACTGTGGGAGCTCAAAAAGAGAGCTGTGACTAGCCCAAAGTCACCCAGCTGGCTTCTTGGAGGAGTGCAGAATCAAACCTGATGACTATGAGATATAGGATGTTTCCGCACAGGCCCTTAAACCACATATGAACACACATTAGACATACATACAGACAACTTCCCTTCCGCACTGGAGGCTGGATCTGGGTTCCTTTCCGGTGGTGCTTCTGCACATCGGCAGGCAAGACCTGTTCTTAATTGGGTTTTGCCACCGAAAGATCTGGCCTCTGGGAAGACCCGAAAAATTAGGTCTTCATCCGGCCCTTTGCCTCAATCTGTTTCAGAAGCAGGACGCTTCTGCACACGGAGAGGCAAAGGCAGGATGCCCCTGTGGCTGCCATCTTGGGAAGGGCAGAAACAGGCTGGTTTGCCTCCTTTTGCCCTCCCCAGTGTGCTGGGTGCCGCCGGAAACTTGCTGTAACTGGCAGGTGCATGCTCCCGTCCCACGGCTCCGGGGGCAGCATCAGCAGCGTGGGAATCCGGCTGCCTTCGGCCCTGGCCGGCCACGGCTTCTGCGCAGCACCCGGGTGATCTGGCTGTCCAATCTGGCCTCGCTATGGCCACCCTGTGTGTGTGCAGATGTGTGGGGTCTCCAAGGGATAGATCCTCAGAAGAACAGATGGCTAAAAAATGGATCTGTTTAGATCCATTTTTCGGCGGAAGGCAAGTGCAGAAGCACCCATAGGTCTGGTATTCTAACCACAAGACCAATTTGGCTCACTTACTTATGTTTTTCCATACAAATGTGAATATATATACTAGTCCCTGCCTGATCTGGAACTACACATCCAGACATGCTCCAGGCAAGTGCAGAAAAGCCCTTAGGTTGTATCTGTTGTACACAATAAGGGTCAAAATGGCCTAGAGGTGATAGCATGCAGAGGTTCTCATCTAATCCACACTTAAGACCAGAGCAAGTATTTTGGAAATACATTTTCTGCAGTGTAGTGTGAATTAAGGTACTAGCATGTGGATGCTACCACCTCTCAGCTGCTTTTGAGACTTTTTTTTTTTACTGCGTGAAGATACTGTTTCCCTGGATATTATCAAGTGTGTTAAATCAGCTTGCATGAAGTTATGGGGCAGTTTTGTAAAACAAATCTTTTCACTTTAGTTAGTGAAAGTTTACATAGTACCAAATCTTTCTAATCCTAATTCAGTCATGGGTGTATTCATATATAAAATTCCTTCCCAGGAACTAGTGCCACTTATTCTTTGAAACATCCGCCCCCCACATGATGCCCTTTCCTTCCTTAATTCTGCTTACACTTAAGCAAAACAGGAAATTGGTTTTAAATCCCTCCCCCCATCCCTTCTGGATGTTAATGCTTTGAAACTCAAAAGGTCTCCGACATATACAGCATTCTTCGTGAGATTTAAAGGAGGAAAATGCTTGTGGATTGAATCAACACAGTGGCTTACCAAGATCCCTATGCTGCAAACAAAACCATGTAATTGCAATTTTATTTCCTTCCCTTTCACTTCTAACTCTTTATTTCTACGTACAATTCATTGTGCATCTTATTTAAGGAAATGCATAGCAAGGATTGCTGTGAAACTGCTGATGGAGCAAGAGCACACCAACAGAAGTGCTCTGTTTGTTTTTCTTTCATCAAACTAAACTGAACTGGATCCAGTAGGAATCAAAGTGTGGCTCGATGTAATGAAACGTGCCTCTCTGGCTCTGTTCTGACATAGTATTTAATCAGTTTAGAGCAGTGGTTCTCAACCTTCCTAATCCTGCGACCCCTTAATGGAGTTCCTGATATTGTGGAGACCCCCAACCATGGGGGCGAAGCAGTTGGGAGGTGGGAGGGAAGGGCTGTGGGAGACTTGTCGCGACCCCTCTGAAAGGGTAGTTCGACTCCCAAAGGGGTCCCGACCCCCAGGTTGAGAACCACTGGTTTAGAGGGTGTCTGAAATTATCACTTCCACAAGAAGAATTTGGCTTTCTGTAACTTTTGTGGACTAAAATGGCGAAATCAGGACTGTTGTGCATTTGGATTAAGTGAGTTCTCCGTTCAGTTGAGAGAGTTAGCCAGTTTTATTTTGGAAAGTGAGAACAAGCCATGCAGCCACTTTTCCATCACTGTTGGTTTTGGTTCAATGGTAAGAACTAGTTTATAATCCATTTTGTAATGGTTACAGTGTCCCTTTAGGACTCAGGAGTCCATTGCTTCAAACACCTACTTGGCCAAGAAAGCTTACAGTGTGATCCTGGGCCACCAATATTTTTCTCTATGATAAAGGTTGTTGTGAGGCTAAAATATGGTGGATGTGAATAACATGGATTATATTTGATGCTCTGAAAAAAAAAGCAGGATATAAACAAATAGATAAGTTATATACTTGTTAATCTTTTGTAAATTGCAAAATATTATCACGGGAACAAGGCTAAGGTCAGAGTGCACATGAATTAATTTTAAAAATTGTTATCGTATGACTAATAGGGCTTCTGGCTAGCTTTGTATTGTGTATTGGGGTGTTTCCACACAGGCTCTTAAAAACACATACAAGACACATACAGAACACATGGACAACTTACCTTCTGCACTGGAGGCCGGATCTGGGACTCTTTGAGAATGCTGCTTCCACATTCCAGTGTGCAAGATCTGACCCTAATCGGGTCTTGCCACCAAAGGATCCACCCTCCAGGAAGACCTCAAAAATTTGGGCTTCCATCTGGCCTCTTGCCTCGATCCAGTCAGGAGCAGGATGCTTCTGCACACGAAGAGGTGAGGGGCCAGATGTGCTGGTGGCCGCCATCTTGGGAAGGGCAGAACGAGGCTGGTCTGCCTCCTTCCGCCCTTCCCTGCGTCCTGTGCGCCGCCGGAAATGCGTGGTGACTGGCAGCTGCATGCTCCAGTCCCACGGCTCAGGGGGAAGCATCGGTGGTGCGGGAGGCCGGATCTTCTTTGGAATGGGTACTGCGGCCTCTGCACAGCACCCAGGGGATCTGGCCGGCCCGATCCGTCCTCCCTGCATGTGTGCGGACGCACAGGGCCTCCTTGGATCCGTCCCTATTTGGGACAGATTCTCGGGAGGATGGATCACCGAGAAACTGATTTACTTTACTCCGTTTCTCAGCGGCAGGTGTGGAAACACCCTTGCTAGCTTAATTCTGAAAACCTGACAGGAGATTGCATCTTTGCATCTTCAAATTTTGATGGGGCTTCCTTGATGTGTTTATGTTGTAACAAATCAAGTATATTCATTATTCATACAAATTTGGATAGATTCAGACATTCATACACAAATCTAATGTTATGACATTTGTATAATATTTGTATGAATGCAAATATTTTGGAACATTTGTACAAATAGTTAGAACATTAGTTAAACTGGGGATACACATTGGATATGTATACAAACGGATACATATCCAATATGAGCAGAATAGAATTGAACCCAGCACATTGAAGGGGATCTATTTGAATGAATATGAATTTTCTAACATTTGATTCATTACAAGTTGAATGCCTAAAACTCATTCGTGCACATCCCTAGTATTGGTAGCTCAGAAAATTGTAGAATCCACAAGGGCTTTAGTGGAATTCAGGAATATTAAAGCACTACACATATTTTTGTAAGCCACCCTCTGTCACGAGAAGCCTAAGTGGCTTCCATGGTCCAAAATGCTTTTTATTAGGATAAACTGATATGCCACCTGTGTCCTTGCTTTCATAGGGATGGTCTATTAGCTTCTTGATTAGAGCACTGTAATTAAAGGCAGAGTAGGAATATCTTTAAAAATTATTTGGAAACTTCAGCTGCTTCAGAATAGGGCCACAAGGCTGCTAATGGGGACTGGGCAGTTAAGCACATCATGCCAGTCCTTTTTCAAGTACATACATTGATTCATTTCTGGATTCAATATAAAGTGGTGGCTAGCCCCAATTCACATTTTGGCCCTTTGGTAATTAGGCAACATCTGGACAGGTGCGTCTGCAGTTGCAGGAAGCATTTACAGCAGAGAAACATAGCCTGCCCGCCCAGAAGTTGACTAATTATCAAGTAGCTGTGGAGCATGAAACTGTGCTCCACAAACTTACCAACCTTTACCAAAAACTTACCTGAAGTCTCCAGCGGTGACCATCCGCACCTCTGCTGGAAGGGGAAGTCAATGGAGCTGCCACCCAATCACGCTAGCAACTCTGCTGATTTTCTTACACTACTGTGACTGTGCAGAGCATCAGCATCATCATGATGGTGGCACTGAAGCACGCACAGTTGCAGAGGACACCACACTCAAGATGGTGGTGCTCAGGAGAGGACCAGCCCCCGAATCAATCACAGGTGAGTGATCGATCGTGCAGGGCATGGGCTGTGAGTGACCAGCAATCACAAAAGTGAGTGCTAATCAACTTTAGGTGATCGCACTCCTTTCCCATCCAGTAAAAACGCCCCAGGTCTCAGGCATTCTAAATATTTGGCTGGCTGTTTGGTTTTAATTGTCTGATTTTATTTTAGTATGTTTTTAATTGCATTGTTTTCTTATATTTTAATGCATTTTTAGTGTGAGCCATCCAGAGAACCTGATGTGATAGAAATTAAATAACTAAGGAAGTAAGATCAACTTCCTAGGATATATCGAGGTCCCTTATCTTCCAACAGCCAGAACCTGAGTATTTTAAGTACCTTCTATCTGGGAATGCTCAGTGATTCAGAATGGGTTTATTGGAATTAATGTTCCATCATTCTAGTGAGGCTGGCATGGGAGTAGAAGATTCTGGTATTTTGAGCATGTATATGAACTATACCTGATATTCAGCAGAATCAAACTTGGATAACTGAGCCAGATTCATTGCATTTTTGGATGAATCTAGTAATCATATCTAGATCTGATATCTATTGGTGTGAGGCAGTTCTTTGTTACGTACTTTATTTTTGGGACAAGGACTATACAGTTGACTTGTCCAGATGATGTAAGGACTAAGGAAAAACTAGAGAACTTCAAATATCTTCTCAAATTACTTTTTGGTATTCTGAAGCTATTATTTGCAGAAAACAGCACACTCTAGTAGGATCTGCCCAGGGCTATTATTTCATTGTGAAACCAGTTTGGTGGTGCAGGAGTGGCACATCTGCGTGCCCTTGTTGCATCATGAGAGGACCCCTAGGATGCACATGCTCCTATACCTTTTGAGAACCTACTTATCTGTAAGTGCTCATGAGTGCTACAAAGGCAGAGCAATAGAAACAGTTTTAACAGCACTTCCATTGCTCTCCCCCCTGTCCCCCATGTGGACTTGCCTTAAGTTGCTGGCCAGTTGCATGAACACAGGAAAATGGCCAATTTCTGTGGCCATTTCCTGTGTTCATGTAAACATCCCTGTGATAGAACACTGATGTTTTTTAAGTGTTTTTCCTGCTGGTGTGTGTCCAGCAGCAGGTGTGTGTCCAGAATGCTGCTGCTTTTAGTGTTTATCAGCAGAGCAATCAAATGCTGCTTTAGGAGCAGTCTTCACTTGATGAGATGTCCTCATCAAGAAGGTTTGAAAGTGGTAGAAAGGAAGTTCCAGTAGTTGCTGCGGCTACCAGGTTGATTATTGGAAGGAAAAAAAGGAAAGAAAAAATTAGTGAAGGGATGGATGCCATTGTAATGCCACTGAAACAATAAGGGATGGATATCTTCAATGAGTTATATTACTTCTAATGAAACAAATGTGGGCATCTTGAAGTAGTGTAATTTGAAGAAAGAATGCACATTTATATTGGCTTTGGGTGGAACTGTCCATACCTCTTGGGAAAATAGGTAAGAACAGTATTTGTGTAAGGTGTTTAAAGCAGTACAATCACCACCCAATAATCTCCTAATTCTGTGTCAGCAGAAGGCGGCACTGGAGCTAAATACATATTTTAGGTATATACATTAGTTATCCCATTTCCACCCCCCTGAAATTTATTATTAATCAATTTTGTAGTAAAATGTGACTTCAGAATGGCTTGCTAGACTTCATAGTGTGTTTTGGAATGTTTCACATGGAATAGGGAAGGGCTCCAGCTGGCTGTGCTGCTTGATAAGGTTGTGTGATTTCCTTTTCCTTTGCTCTGTAACAGACCAGTTGTATGGGTGATACATCATACAAAGTCAAAAGGAAGGCGAGACACAATTACCATAGAAAATCAAAATTGCTTCCATTCACTTCCAGCTTCTGCTGTTTTTAATTTGTCTGCTTTGCTACAAAGTGAGGAAAAACATGAATGGTTATTGAGTCACTCAGAATTAAATACCGATAACACCTGCATTCCTTATCAGATTTCACAATTTTTGTTTCCCTGAACACTCCTCCCCCCAAAGAGACTGCAGAAAGATATGTTCAAACTACCTATTGGGATGTAGCTGACAAACATAAATACTGTGCAGTCCTGATGGAAAACTATGGTTGCTCTTTATGTATATAGGCTTCCTCTCAAAGGTTCCAGGGGAGGCTAGGAGTGCTTGCTTCTGTTTGATTGAGATTTGCATTTATAGGCAACTTCTGCACATGCACAGGGGACTGCTCTAGGACCAGAACACATGCTTTGGCCCAGGAAGGCAACAGGATGCCATCTGCAAGGACTTTGTGTTCCAGTCCATACAAACTTTGTGAATGGGGATCAAATGTTGCCTGGCATTGAAGTTTCTGTTCAGGTCCATGATGCAAAGGAGGGGGAATGGCCCTAGAAAAGGCCTGTTTCCTTCCGTTCATGTTGTAGATCCCCATTGATAGGTTGGTCCAGCATCTGCAAGGTGGTCACTGAAGTGAATCAGGCCCACAATGCCTTTAGCAGAGTGATTTTGCCTGCCCCTCTTGTGGTGCTTGGTGATGCATGATCGCTGTGTACCCAGCTACCTTCTAGCACAGTCCAAAGGGACCACACATGTTCTGCCTTCCAAAGTGCCTAAGACAGCACACATTTATCATTGACAGAAGTTGATTAGTGCAAGATCATCCAGTACACTTTTTAGATTTAATTAAAACTGGATGTTAGGCTGAGGAAATGGGAAGTTCTCCCTTAGAGGGCAGACGGGTTTTCCTCTCACAGCAAGGATTCTCCTCCAAGGAGGTGCAGGGCTTCCTTCCAATAGAGTCCAGGAGATTCTATTATTAGTAATGTAGATGGTTTGGTGCACACTGGGTGTGATGAATGCAAAGTGACTTACTTGCCTGGTACAAAGGGTGCAGACATCACACTCCATCTAGACTGGCTCCTAGGGAGTGTTACGGAAAGGTCAGCTGTGGCGGTTTATGTTCCAAAATGCAATCAAGAAGTCCTAGAAGTTAAATTTAGGTTATTAGGGAGAAAGCTGAAAACATTTCTCAGAAGTGCTTCCTGTTCCATATGGCGGGCAAGCTAGGTAGGCAGTTGAAATATCTCAATGCATAGATGCAACATTGGTGGGGGAAAGAAGGTTTCCTGTTAGGCACTGGAGAACATTTTGAAATAAGTTGGACCTGTACAGGAGGGAGGGGCTCCACTAGAAACCAAATGCGACTTAATTGCTGGTGTTTAAAAATGTTTGCAGAGCAGGTTTTAGACTGAAAGTGGAGGGAAAGCCGACAAGAACAAATAACCATGCAGTTTGGGAAAAATCATCACTTAGGGAATGGGTTGAAAAGAATTATGTCTGTCCAAAAGGAGAAGTGGTGGAAACAGGCAATGGAGTTGTAGTCACATGATTCTAGAAGAGAATATAGATATAGTGGATACAAGTGAAACATGAGACCTGTTCGCTCTAGTGCATGATTAGTGAACTTCTGGTGAACAGCATACACACGTGGAGTAGGCTGTTGCAGCCTCCAAGCGTGCCCGCCCTCACCAGAAGTGCACTAATTGTTAATTAGGTGTGGAGATGTTAACCAACCTTACCCAAAAGCTTACCTCAAGTGTCCGGGGCAGTGACCATTCACTCTCTTCCATGCTCTGGGGTCATCTGAGGTGCCACGCAAGTGCGCTGGTATCTTGAACGACCATATAGGTGACTACTTGTGTGCAGAGTGTCTGCATTGTCAAGGTGATGGTGCTGACACACTCACAGTCAACAAAGGGCACCACAGCCAAAATGGTGGCACCCAGAGGATGATGGAGCCCTGGATCGAATAAGGTAAATATTGAATGCTGGGGTGGTGGTGGGTGGGGGGAGGGAACAGACAAAGTCGACTAGTGCTCCAAGTGCAAGTGCTACTCAATGTTGGTTAATCGTGCTCCTTTCTTGTCCAGCGGACAGGAAGGGAAGTGGAGAAACGCCCCTGGTGGACCAGAGAACATCAGTGAGACACAGTTATCCTTGGTTACAAACTCTGTAGGAAAGACAGGCAAGGGCATATAGACAGAGGTGTTGCTTCATATGTAAAAGAGAACAGTGAATCATGTTATTTTGACATATCTAAAGGTGCATGTTATTCTACAAAATCACTGTGGGTAGTGATAGCAAATCATAAAAGCAGCTTTTAAAAAAGTGATTATAAATTGTATACATGTTTCACTATTTCTTTTTCTGTCAGAATACTTTTTAGCATTGTTAATGCTGTTTTTCCTGTGAGATATGTCTTCAATGCAGGTTAGAATTGTTGAAGGCAACTTGGAAGCTGTGACGTGTGGAGCATGCGAAAGCAAGGCTGCTGACTAGTGTCTATGCCAGATGTGCCTCATATCAATTGTAAAAGATCCTCACCGGCTGCTGATATTCACAATGGCATGTAAAACTGCAAATGGCTTGAGCTCCATTTATCTAAAGAAATGCCTTGTTTCACATCTTAGTGGTTGCTCTCAGGTTGTAGAATGCTCTGTCCCTGGTCAGGTTTCCTGCCAGAACAGTCCACCTGTCCATCTACTCTTGAAGGGCCTGTTCCAAGACAGGCCCTGCACCGCTCTTGCATGAGAGTCTGCTGCAAATGCACCAACGGCCAGGAACAAAGCTTTGGTGCAATTTGGTATTTGACCGAAATGGCTCTCCCTGCTAAACTGGAGCAAATAGGTGTATGCTCTTCTGCACAAAGCTGCCCTGGTCTCCCTGGTAGATGCAAAATGCTAGTGTGTGTGGGGGATAGGGGACTTTCTAGTCTGCACCAGAGTATAGAAGAGAGAGGGCTTTGGACAGTACTAATATATAAGTAAGTGTGGGAAAGGCCCTAGACTGCACAAACATATGGAAGTTAAGCTCCTATTATACAGCAATGTTGAATTGCTCACAATTTCTCCTGGACCATGACTCTTGAACTCTGCTTATGTTTCTGTCTCCAAGTTCAGTTCAGTTCACAGGCTGCATTTGTACAGGGTTGCTGGCCTGTTCCAGCTGTCCCCAAGTAACAGTGTCCACACTGTGGACCAATCTGCTGGGAGACATGGCCTCCTGGTGGAACCCTGCATCTGCAGGGGCATGGCATTGAACCAGGCTACAATGAGAAAATGGTGCTGTAGTCTCTCCAAAGAGTTGCCCGGTGCTTGTGCATGGGTGGCAGTGAACACTTGGACAGGTCTACCAGGTGGGCTCTTGGAAGCAGTTCAGGAAGTGGCCTGAAAATTTTCTACCAGCCTCTGAAGTTGGGCCGAGATAGACAATCCATACTGCAAGTGGCCTTTGGTGAGGGCCACTGGACATCCCTACAATCTTGAGCCAGATTGCTCAACCAGAATGGATCTGAAGAGCATGGGATAATGTGTTCCATGTGCCATAGATCCAGTTTTTGAAGTGTCACGTTTAGATCCTGCTCCTCTTGCTTAAAACCAAAGAAATAAATTCCTTTATTCTGTGAATCTAAGTCTGTATATCACAGCCTTTATCAAGCTACTTATATTTATTTTCTTTCCAGAATTGTTATGCATCCTTACCTATTAGTTCTATGTGTGTTTGACAGTGGAGGGGGACTTCATTTATTTTACCTTTGATCCACATTTACTTTGTTAACAATACTATAAATATTCAATTTGCAAAATGATAATGAAAGATAATAAGCAAATTGCTTTTAAATTATTGATTCAAAAATTAAAATGTTCTGCAAGACCAATGCAAGTCAAAACTTACATTTGCTAAAGAGAAAGTGAATTACTAATAATGCATTTGAAAACTAAGGTAATGGTTGTTCAAAAATCTTGGATCTTATATTTGTGGACCAGCTAGAATTGAAACCAAGCTGTTCTCATCAATTGATTTTTTTTTTCTCTTTGAAGCAAGAATTATAATTGCTGGCATTGCTAATAAAATTCCTACTATATAAAATTGGGACTAGAACAGTGAAGTTAACTAATGAATAAGTTCTGTGGCAGTTGCTAGCCCTGCCAATAACAAATTACAAAAGACAAGCTGAGCTGCTGGAATTTTCCCTTGTGAACTGATTCATTTTGTAAAATTTAGGCAGTTCACAGAACTGTAGGGAGAATGTTTGGATTTCTACAGAAAATCAAGAGGGATGTGACCACAGAGTAATTTTAGTATTGCCAGAGAATAAGCTTATACTTTCAGCCAATGAGAGATGTTCTGCAAAGTGAAGCAGAAAACAGGTGCCAAAATAGTGGGGATGGGAGAACATACAAGTGACATTCTCTAGATGTATGTCTTCCTGCATCAAAGAAGAGTCTTGGATTCTTCTGCCTGTTAAGCAAAAGAGGCAGTGAAGGACCTTAATGATATCTTAAGAAGTAGAAAGCGATGAGTGCACGGCCATGTTATTTCATTCATAAACACAAGGATGGCACTTTGCCCAGACTTCTGAAAGGAGTCCCTGTGCAGCGTTTCAGTCTAAGTTCATGCTGCTGATTAGATTCAAAATCTTCTTTTCATTTGTAACAGCCAATCTGTTTCAGTGAGCAGAGAAACAATACATTAAAATACTGGAAACGCATTCAGGCATTTTTTTGTTGTTTTTCTTTTTGGATGATTATTTTTATGTAGGTTACCCATTTTTTGTACATTTCTTGTACCCATTTCTTGTACATTAGATCCAATAAAGTCATGAACTATTATCAGAAGCTGGTTAAATCTGAAACTTTGCAAAAGTTAATTGATTTTATTTCTGATGAGTCAAAAGAGCAGCATTTAAAATTAGTATATATGGAGTGGCTCATGCAAAACCCAGAGTAAAACTTGAATGGTTAGCCTCCAATTACTGAATCTGATATTTATAGTGTTAATTTTTTAAATGTGTTTTTGTGCTGCAAATGATTAGAATTACACATCCCTTTGATTTTTGTTTTCAAAATAACTGATCTGGATAACAGTTGTTTCAGAACACTAGACTTTCTGCACTAACCTGATATGTTCCGGAACTCCAGGTTTGGATCTGTTCCCCCATGCCTTCCTGAAGCTTTCAAGAGCATTTGAGCTGGCTCTGACCACCAGGAATGAAATTCCTAGCCTTAGAGCCCGCAAGGGACCCACTTTGGTAGTGTAACAAGTCCCCCATGATCCTAGTGCACCTCGGCCCTTTCTACACTTGGCCTATACTACCCAAGGTCTTTCCCGCAATCTTCGCTCTGTTACCCCGACCTTCTTGTTCAGTCCCTTGACTCTTCTCTTTCTTCTCTATCTCTTGGGGACTCTGTTGACTTGGCCATGCCTCGTCTTAACTCACTTCTTTCTTCTACCCTTGATAGCCTAGCTCCTCCCTTCCTGCGTGTATCTTCTGCTAATCGTAGGCCTCAGCCCTGGCTTACTTCCACTGTTCATATCTTACGCTCTTGTTCTAGAGCTGCTGAACATCTCTGGAGGAAGTCCCGGGAGCGGGCCGACTTTATACATTACAGATTCGTTCTTTTATCTTTTTCACATGCTCTATCATTGGCAAAACAGGACTACTTCAAGTCCCTGATTATGGCTAACGAAAGAAACCCACGGCGTCTGTTCTCCTGCTTCAGTTCTCTGCTTAAACCTTTGTCCCCTTCTATTCCCTCCGTACTCTCTTCTACTGACCTTGTCAACTACTTCATCACAAAGCTAATGACTATTCGCGCCGAGATAGTCCCTCCTGTATCGTCTTCCTTTGCGCTTTCTCCTGCCCCTCCATCAACCAGTTTCTCTGAGTTTCCTCCCCTTTCCTCTGAAGAACTCTCTAAGTTGCTATCTTCTTCCAAACCCACAACCTGCTCCCTTGACCCAATTCCCTCCCGTCTTCTTGTTTCTGCGGCTCCCTCTCTTCTCCCTTCTCTTCTTTCGATTTTCAATCTCTCCCTCTCTCCTGGCTCCTTTCCTGCCGACCTCAAACATGCCCTCGTTTCTCCCATTCTTAAAAAATCCTCCCTTGGCCCTTGCTCTTTGTCCAGTTACCACCCAATCTCCCTTCTCCCTTTTCTTTCTAAGGTGCTGGAACGAGTCGTCTATACTCGCTGCCTCAACTTTCTCGAGGCTAATTCCATCTTTGACACCTTTCAGTCTGGCTTTCGCCTTCGCCACTCTACAGAGACAGCCCTTACAAAGATCTCTGATGACCTTTTACAGGCCAAAGCGAGTGGTTTCTATTCTGTTTTGATCCTGCTAGATCTTTCTGCTGCTTTTGACACCGTCGACCACTGTTTGCTAATAGACACCCTCTCTGATATTGGGTTCTCTAAGACAGTGCTTGCCTGGTTCAAATCATATCTTTCTGAGAGATCATTTGCAGTGGTCGTGAACGGCCAGACTTCACCTTCCATTCCTCTCTCTGTTGGTGTTCCGCAGGGGTCAGTCTTGGGCCCATTGCTGTTTTCTCTGTATACACTGTCCCTGGGTTCCCTTATTAGTTCCTTTGGCTTTTCCTATCATCTGTTTACTGATGATACCCAACTTTATCTTTCTACCCCTGACCTTTCTGCGGGCCTTGAGCAGCAGGTGTCATCTTGTCTCACTGCTGTCTCACAGTGGATGTGCCACCAGCGCTTGAAGCTCAATATGTCTAAAACTGAGCTTCTTGTTTTTCCTCCTAAACCCTCTCTCCCCTGTTCTCTTTCTGTGTCTGTTGGCGACATCCCTATCCATTTGGTCCAGCAAGTCCACAGTCTTGGGTTCATCTTTGTAGAAAGGAAGGAACGGATTTTAGCGATATTGTAGAGAGAAAACCTGCACGCTTTAGCCATGGACTGAATGTGAGGGGTACAGGATAAAGAAGAGTCAAAGATGAACCCAAGACTGTGGACTTGCTGGGTGGTAGCAGCGGGATGATGATTATTGGGGGGCAGCAGTGTTGGAGGGCAGCAGGGCAGTGGGTGTGTGGAGGTGGGCCAAGAGTGTCCTGTTCTGAAGTACTTCAGCTCGGGGGGGGGGGGGACAAGACAAAAATCACATCCCCAAGGCATGGAAGTTGCAAAGGGGCAGAGTCTCAGCTCCAATCTCCCTCCCCATTCCCTTCAAGTTGAAAAGGGATTAAAACTTTAATCCTGTGTTGGGCCAGATAAAGGAAAACTTTGGACGGAGGAAAATTTAGGGAAAAAACAGCTTAGCATTTAAAGCTGTAACCAGTGGAGCTGGAATTCGGGCCGAAGAAGGATTAAGATGTAACTGGCCCTTAGTTTTGGAAGACTTTTACTTTACTTGGGGAAGAAAGAAGAATTATTTAGCATTTCACAGGCCAAGCTATTTTGTTGCTAGCATAATGGAATAATTATATCAGGTGCATTTGTTTGGTAAAACTTATCACTAGAAAAGCATATGTGAATCCATAATACTCAGATTATATTTACATGTGTATGTCTATGGGTACACAGTGGTAAACTATTTCATTAGTTTTGATATGACCTATTAGGGACAGAGTCAAAATGTTGATGTTTCCTACCACTAGCAAAGTGTTGTCACTACTATATCTAACTACAGAAACTCTCTAGTAGCTGCTCTCTGTCTAGTGGTAACTTGCATGTATAAACACAAGGAGATTTCACTCTATTGACTACTTGGAAGTAGTGCGTGGTGTTTGGACAGCTGGTAGAGGCTGGCTTAGAGGCATTGGCCTCCTTTCCTGACAGACAACTGGACAGAGAAGAAAAGAGCAGCTCTTGTCATCCAAGTCTAACAAGCACCATAGAGCTCTCTTGTTCCCAATAATAGCACCCCCTTTGAGAATTGATTTACCAGAGAAAGGAGAACTTGTGCCTCTACTTCACTGCAATGTAGGAAGCAGCATACACTGCTCTTTAAAATATTTAGTACAGAAACTTGGGGACAACATTTTGGCTGTATTTTCGGCAGTGGTGAGAAACTCAGTTCAAAGTATGAAGCAGGAGGAGGGAGGTGGGAAACTCCACAACTACTGAATGTGCAGATAAATACATCATTGCAGCATCAGAATTCTCTGTCTGAAGCAGTTACAAAACATTAAAATAATCTAAATATAACAGAATATCAGAAGAACATGCACAAGCATTTTCTTCTGCATGCTCTGTAAGAACAGAATTCTATAAGTTATCAGGTCAAGCAGTCACTATGAGAATTATGTAAATACATAATTTTTAGATGAATTAAAATAAATCCATTCTGTCTGTATCCCTTATCTGAACTTTCTACAAATCTAAAAAGATGAGATTCTGCAGGCAGTGTTGGAAAAAGGCAGCAATAAAGGTGGTTTTCTTTCTTCTCCAAAGGTTCCTGCAAGATTTTCGTCTCTCTCCCCAGTAGAAATGCACAAAGGCTGTTTTGAAACATTTGAAGCAGCCCTGCATTGCTGTCAAGGAAGCCATTGTTTGTGCAGGGGAGTTCATAAATATGAGGCTCCTGGGAAAGAAAAACGGCCTGCACTGACCAGTTGTTCTAGAGCCTGCAGAGGAAGGGAAAATCACCAGCTGGCATGATGCAGTTTCATGCTGTCACTGCAAGTTATGAAAGATCTATACATCTAAATGCACTGCCCTGTTCTGTCCTGAATTTTGCCATAGCTCTGCTCTTCATTTGTGTAATACATGCTATAGTGGACGAATGGATCAATTTTTAGCCCATCTTGTATTTCTGAATTGATAAAAAGATTAATGAATGTACATAATCAAAGCCATTACTGAGTGACAGATAAAGCAGGTGATGAAGGAAAGCCTTCCAGCTCCTTGAACTAGACTTTGATTCATTGCAGATCAATGTGTGATTCAGGGAGATAACAGACAAGCTTTCTCCCAAACTTCCTGCTCTGTGGTCCTACTATGTGGGCACTACTGAGTCTAAGCAGCTGAATGCACTATTAAATTAGGCTGTGTCTTCATTGAGAGTAAAGAAAACTGGGTCTCATTTAAGGTGCCTTTGCTACGTAATAGAAGTACAACCTTTCCTGTCCATGGGACGGGAAGGGAAGTGCAAAATCACCCTTTGTGAGTGGATGTTTCTCATGTATGACAACTTAGGAATTTTCTTGTGTTTGATGGGGTTGCATTCTCTCAAAAGAAAAAGTCACACACTTTTGGGATGCTGCTGCTAGCATTGTAATTGTCATTCAAGGTCCAAGTGACCTCTGTAACTAGGGATGCCTACAACTAACTTCAGCTAGTGTGCCAACTAGCTACTAACAGCTTCAGCTAGTAGTGGATAGAGATAGATTAGCTAATGTTGTCCATGCACTGGTAACCTCACATTTAGATCACTGTATATAAACAAATACATGTTTATGCAGAAGTAAGCCCTACTGCTTCTTACTGTTATGTAGGGGATATAGAATTGTAGAATTATTAGATATTATTTTTCCATTCATCTCCTAGCTTTTACAGAATAACAAGAAAAAAAAAATCTCTTGGCAAACTCTTTCTGCTCATGGGGATTGAACTAGCCACTATCCTTTTTCTTCTGACACATTTTAGTGTCTCCCACACTTTCCTGTGTCTCACAGTTTACAAAAATGTCTTGCTCTTTCACCCTTTGAAGAAGTCTGTGATAACCATTAGGGTTATTTTAGAGCATACCTACAAGCAACATGTTTTAGAAAAAAACAGATCATGGAAAAGCAATTAAGCTATATCTTAACAGTAAATCAAATTTATGTATTGTACTACTTGTGCATAGCAGCAAAAATCTGTGAATGCTCTTGAGCCGCTAAATGTACCTTAGTACACGTAAAATCCATTTTCACAGTTGATTTCAGATGGAATAAATATTAAACTTTGAATCTCTCACAAGATGAAATTAAGTTGATGATATGAGTTATGAAACTGGCAAAACAATCTACCACTTCAAAACATTTGTTTGTTCCATTTGTAAAAGGAATGTGAAGAGGCCCAGAAGTACTGTAACCAGTGTGTTCTTAATGCAACATGTTCTGGATGTTCTGATTATATCCCATATTTTTTATGCTTAATATATTTATAACACGTATTCTTGCAGAACAAAATTAAGCATGGCCTTCATGGCAAGGATCTGTTATGCATAGAAGTGGAGAACTTCATGTACCCCTCAGTCAGAAAGCGTAGAAAATTGGATATTGAAACTTCTGGAGTATGCCTCTTTCTGTACATTATGTGCAGAGCTGAAACTTCAAAAAACAAGATTATTTTGTGAAGACCTGGAAACCACAACTGAGAGACAGAATGCATCTAATATCTTCTTGCATGCTTTGCTTAGAGCTTGTTCCATTTCCTTATTTGTTAGTGTTGAATTATTTTCTCATGTTGCTATTTTTCTTTTTCTTTTCATATATTTTACAAGATCATATGCCCCATTTTTAAAAGAAAAATATATAATACATATTAAAAACAAGACTTTTAGATTGTGTTGTGTTGTCTATTCTAAATGAACTGTGGGATTCCGTTCTGTGAATTCAAGAGTTTCTCTCATATAGCTCTCTATGATCACTTGAGTGGTTGGGAATTGGCAATGGGAAGAAAGCAGGGTGGGGGAACAAGTGATTTATGTCTACCTCATTGACTTGCTGGTTAGGGCCCCTTGGAATTAGCAACATCATCAAACATTGCAACAAACCATGTCCTATCTCTCCAACCTTGGTCTCCTCATAAAATATCCAAAGAGCAACCTGGTTTGATGCTCAATCTGGTTTGAAACCCAGATCAATACAATTGACAATACTATTTGACCTTCACCAGACAGCATTGTCAACTGTCTATCAGGTCATTGCAGATTTTCTCTCAGGGCTCTGTAGACATGATTGACTTAGTGAGTTTAATAGGCTTCATGATGTCATGTACCAAAATTGTGTATATGTTCATGTGTGTTTTACCATTTCTAGATCTAATTATGTTCCTGGTTCCTGTACAGCTTTTCTCATCCTTCTAATAGCTGGAGGTGGTGCATGCGAGAAAAGCTTCTTCCCCCATGGAATCTGGGTTCTGAAATCTGGAAAGATAAATAGGCTTTTTTTACAATAGACTGGGTGACACACAGATTCATCACAGAGGAATCCACTTTTTCTGGAGTCTGACAGAAAATCTGGGGAAACAGCACTTGCCAGGATCCAGCTTTCCCTCCTCAAAGCATCCACCGGGATGTTTTCTATGCCCTTTATGCATAAGACCATAAAAGAGAGAGAATGTGCTTCTCTCTCTTATGAAAAGATCTTATCTAACAAGAGATGTGGCTCTGTGGACCTAGTGGCCTCTTGAAGACTGACATTAGCCTTGGCAGTGGCACTGTTAGTATCAAGACATGGCGATATTGCATCAGATGAAGAATCTGGCCATGAAAAATGGCCTGAATCTCTAATCAATTGATTTCTATAATGTTTTCATGAGGTCTCCAACAGCCCAATGTTGCATGGTTGAAGGAATTGCTCCCCACCCTTAGAGAGATGTATCTAAAGTTATGAGTGTCTGTGGGGGATCAACTAAATGCAATCCTTGGAAAGTTCTGTTCCCACCCTTGGCCAGAAAGCCTTCGCTATGTGTTTTTTGCTCCTCAGCTCTGATCATCAGGAGGATCTGCAGGGAAGGATTTAGCACTGGGTTTTCTCTTCTGTGGTCCATGTCCAATCTTCTTTCCACCCAGCATCTTCCTCTAACCCCAGAGTTTCTTGCCCAAGGGAAAGTAATGCATCTGGAGTCAATGTGATTAAAACTGGCCACACAGCTCTTGAATTTCACAACTTTCTCCCAAGTTAGGCTTTTCTTTGGAAGTTATCCACACTCTTGTGCCTTCTAGAAGACCTCCATGCAGTACATTTATGTGACCATGGGAAGATTTTTGTTATATATACAAGTGCCCACAATACTGAAGTTTCTCTAGGTGGGGCTGCCTTCTGACCTGAAATTCAGTATTTTTTGGTTCCTCCCCCCTCTCCTTAGCCCTTGACATTTCTTGGAACACATATATTCTATACTATTGTTTGATCTGATGTTTCCTTTTTGGGGAGCAAGTCTGTCACCCCTTTGGAAGTTCACAGTTTCCTTCATGGCATCTCACTTGGGTCAAGGGCTCTTATATAACCTCCCCTTCAGCTCATCAGGAAAGCTTCCCTTTAACTTTTGTCCAACAAAGTCACCTTTTTAGTGGTGATTGCATCCGTTCCTATGGTGTTTGAATGGTATTCTCTTTCAATTTTGGGGTGCTGATGTATTACTTTATTTAAAACCTACTTTACTAGGATTACTGCTATCATACTCCTTAGGAGATAACTGCTTGTTTTGTTATTGTATTTTTATGTGATGTTTTGTTTTTCCTTTTTCTGCTGTGGTTGCATTTCTTGTGTGATCAGAAGGATAGACATTCAGTTCTCAGAGGCAGGATATGCTATAGATCCAGCTGCTCTGTGACCATTTAAATCTATTGCACAGGAACCGAAGAGTATTGAGATCTCCACCCTCTTTTGTTCTCAGGGTGAACTCTATTTTTTTCTCCACAATCAGGAAATTATGTTGGCTTCCTTTTTTGTCTTTTCCTTAAGAATAGTGGTATTGGGGGGGGGGAGAGCACAATTAACAGTTGGCAAAAGTGTCAGGGTAAGATAGTTTTCTTTATATGGTTGGGCAAGCCTTCTTATGCTTTTGAGAGGGTCATCCCACTCCTGTGACCTCAGAATCTCTCCAGAAAGATGAAGAACAGTTATTGAACATATTCTGTGCTTCCACTTAAAAGCGGGAAAATAACCAGATGAGTGCTGATGATAGTCTCGTCTGATACTAAACCGGCATGGTCAGAAATCTCACAACTGTGGAACTTTTGTTCTGCAGCTGTAAAGATCTCAGAGGCTGTGAAACATTGCTGTGTGACTGGCATACCTCCAACCTCTGTGGTGGATATGGAGCATCCCACCCTCCAAATGGCCTTTTTCTTGGCACTCAGGGTGCTGCATTTGTCCACATCTCACGCCTCAGAAAATGAAACTGTACAGGCCATGGTGCTGCAACTAAGTGCATACTTTTAAATGAATATGTAAATTCCCAGTGTATCTGCTATATTGTGCCATCAGAATGCAAATGACATTCAGCTCTATATTCAATTCTATATAAATAGGGTCAGAGAATTGAAAAAGGAGTGTTTATGTAAATCATCTCCCAACCTCAGCAAGTACACATTTTGTGAGGACAAGATCATCACCTTTTCAGATAATCTGTTCTAATGTTGAACTTCTTTACTGTGAAGATTCCCCTAATATTCTGTTACCATCTGCTTTATTGTGAGTTACGCACATTATTTTGTGTTCTGGGATGATCGGGAAAATGCCATGACTGCCGCCTTTGTAATGTCATTTCAAGTATTTGAAGAACACTACTGTGTCTTGTTAACTCTAAATAAACCTGATTTTCCCAGTATATTTTCATAGAACTCTGTGCTTACCAATAAACAAATTATAGTGCTAGAGTTTGTAGCAATGGACACACTTTTTTCCACAGCACTCAGCAGCTACCTTTAAGGAATTTATAAACAAGAACACAATTTGGAACAGATTTTAAAAAAATTGAACCAGCACCAGCTGTATTGTCATCTATCAGAATTTCAAATAACTCCTTTATTATTTAGGAATTTTTTCCACCTTTTTACCAAAAGGTCCCTGGCCAGGTTAAAATCATAAAAAGGTAAAATGTAAAAAGCATATTTTGTGCCATGCCTACTCCCCCTATTGCACCTGGAAGAAAATGTGAACACTGGGAGCTCACTAGCTGTTGCTGGTCAAGCTGTGGGCAAGATTCTACTTGTCCACTGCTAGTAAAGACTGGACAGCGTAAGTGAGCTCTGGAATGGCGGCAGCACAATGTGGCTTGTGGACAGGAACTGCTCCACAGAGGTAAGCTTGACAGGGGTGGCAAACTGGTTTTTAATGTCCATACTCCTTTAGGTACAAGTTATTAGCATGATGATAGCAAGCAGAACCTAAAACATAGTGGGCAGGCAACCTTTTTCTCTCTCACTTGTTTAAGCCACTCCTTTTTTGCCCTGTTATTCCCATCCTACCTTTCACATTTTGGCTTCTGCGTGGGAATAGACCCAAAGGGAAACAGCTACTTGGGCCTACAGATTCCTCAGTCCACCTCTAGAATCTGATCTAATCAAATCTGGATAATGTTTGTGTTTTCCCTGAAAAATGAATAAGAAATAATAGCATTGCTGGCCTTGTGTTGTGGATTGTCTATTTCTTTCCATGCCATGAGCACTGCAGCCAAGTAGGGTAAACAGGTGGTCATCCAGCTGGTGGCTTACTGAAAAAAAGAGTCTTTTTGTTTAGTATCTGACAGCAGCATGATAGGTTTTCCCTCTCTGCTGCTGGCATAGGCTGATGGATATAGAAAGGAGAACTACAGAAGTCACTTGCCACTGTGTCTTTTAAAAAAAATCATATTGCAAAGTCAGGAAAAATGTGTCAACCCAATTGCCTACAGAGTAGGTTTTATTTGTATGCTTTGAATCTAAGATTCTGTACAAATATTTATACTGCCTGATGTGTTAGCAACATAACTGAAATCATGGCAAAAAAGAGACTGAGAAAACATAAATGGAAATGCATGTATAGAACCAGATGAAAAAGCATTTTCATTTTGTTCGGAGAGAGGGGTCTAGAATAGTTTCCACGTTATGCTGAAAATCTTTATTTTGCCATGCTATGCCACTGACCTGGAAAATAAAGTTTTTGTTCACTTTCATAAAGAAAACAATCAATTCATCTGAACAACTCGAATATATTGTAAAACAAATGTGGCCATGACAGAAACAGAGGAAGCAGGGGAATAATGTGAAACAATTATTCAGCGGTGCTGGTTGTTCTCAAACTGTGGTCCTCTAGGTTTTTCTAAACAAGTCCTAGTATTCTATGACAGGCTCAGTGCTGAGAGTTGCTGAGAAACCTCTGGAGAACAATAGTTTGAGAATTGTTAAACTATAACAATATTCTTTTTCTATAGCTTCATGAAGCCATGTAGTGCCCGTGTTGCCAATAATTCATGCCCATTTTTATCAATATTGTGGGGAGATACATTGATTATCCCAAAATGATCCCAAAATAAAATATACTCATTTTATTTATTATTGCTGATCATTTTTGAATTGGCAAAATGGTGCAAAAGCGTAGTTGTCTTCACATTCAATAATAATTTACGATTTCATTTGTGATTTCCAAATATGAAATTAGCTGGGAACAATGTCACCAGCTCTCCAAGAAATTTAAAAGTTGGGGATGGTCCTGGACTATTTGGGAAGGAGATTGACTCTGGCTTCATTAGGAGATGGGGTTTCATGCCGTTCCTGTCATGTGCATTGACGATCGCAACTGCTTGGGCATTTTTGGCAATAAATGGTGATCAAACAGAAACAAGTTATTTCCGCGACCATTATTCCAACCCCTTTCCCTGATCGCCAAGCCAGGTGAATGAGCAAGACAAAATAGCAGCTTCTGAAATGTGCATACAATTAACTGAGTGCCCCACGAGTCTCTTTCAGTGACCATTATTCCACCCCCCTTCCCTGATCACCAAGCCAGGCATAAATGATCTGTTTTTTTCATATTATTTTTATATTATTATTGCCTTTCAGCCCTATGTGCTATGAAAGTGGTCTGTGGGCGGCACAGGGGTTGGTGATGTCAACTCAGCTTCCTATCAGAAGAGAGGGGGCAAAGAGTAAGAGGTGCTGTTTCCCAGTACAGGGGTTCAGTGTGGTTTGCATGGGGACGACCACATTTGAATAGAGCCCGTATTATCAACAATTGGATGGAGAAAGGCACAATTCGAACTCGGTCCTGCATCTGTACTAAAAATAATCCAGACTAAATGGAATTCATGGGGACCTGGCCTTACATGTTTAAAATGATTGTACGTTTTACTGTTGTTATTTTGTATGTTAACTAAATTAAAGCAAGAGAAGAAAAAAGAAAGGTGCTACGACCTTAGGCTTTTTTGCATTGCAGGCTAACGGTTGTAGTGCAGTAAGGCTAGGACATGCGGGGACACCCATTCATACTTAGGCAGGTAAGGACACCCTTACCTGTCTATGTGCTAATGAGAAATCTGCCCCCGTGTGTCCTAGCCTGAAAAGGCTGGCACAGGGGTGGGGTGCCCCTCCCAGGCCTGCTTCCATTGGGCCGTGTCAGCCCACTGGCTGGCAGGCTGGTCCCATCCTATCCCTGGGGTCCTGCGGGCTGTAGTCAACCTGATCGGATGGGCTGCAGCCTACAGGTCCCCCCTCCCCCCCAGGGGGCAGGGCTTGCTAATTTGGTCTGCGGCGTTCTGCACCTGCGTGCGCTGCAGCCTGTGATTGGTCAGTGGTGCGCGCCTGCACAGAACACCTGTAACGCGATTAGGCCACCCTGGGCTAGGCTGGGCTGGGCTGGTTCCGTACAAAACTGCCGGCTCAGCAGAGCAAATGCTCTGTCCCAGGGCTTGCTAATTGCGTTCCACTGACCTAGTGTGAATAGCCCTCTTGGTTCTCACAGTTCTGCTGGTAGCCTGCATCTGATCTTGCCATTGTCTCTGGAGAACTTGATGCTAAGGCAACAAATTGTCACTTCCAACAGCCTTTTCATTCAGTTTCTTTCATTAAGATTCCTTGCAGCTATGAAGAAAGGCCACTAGATGGTGACCAAAGTACATTATTGAGAGAAAGCATTACTCCGAAACACACTGGGACCAGGAATACTCTACTGTAAAGGATTTCTTTTTGGAGGGAGAAGGATTATTTAGTTTCAATTGATGCTTGCAATGATTGAAAATGGAACCATAAATTCTGTCCTGTGCAGAAGGGAACTCACATAAACCTGCAGCTAAACCTAAATCTTTTTATATTATTGTGTTGAAAACAGTGTGTAAAGTTATGCTCTAGTTTCAAGATGTTTCCAAGGTTTAGAAAATATCAAACTTTTGAAAAATAAGAACAAATTTATAGGTGAATTTATGAACGCAAAATATTTACATACCTGAACCAACTTATTGCCATTTAAAAAATTTCATTAATAAGGCATAGTTATGTCGATAGTTCATGATGAACAAAGACTACCAACTTATACAAAATTTGTGTTCTATTTATTTTCTAGGAAATGCACTACAGCCTGAAAATTGGGGTGTATGGGAACAGAAAGTACTTTTATGTTAGCATTGTTCCCTTTTGGTCCACAGGCAGATTATCAATAAATCACATCAATATCTTGAATAAGAAGAATGTTTTAACAGTATGAAAACAGCTGTTATAAAATTAAAAGCTTGCTAATTAAAACTGTAATGAAAGTCAAAATTCTCCCCCACAACATACTATTTTTGTTATATAAGGAAAAGAAAGGAAGGAAGGAAGACAGTCAAGAATTAGATAGTTTCTAGCCATTTCTGCACTTAACTGGCCGACCTAATCCACTGGCAGGAATGGCGCCACCACCCTGGAACAAGCCGTTTGCACTCCGAAGGCTGATGTTCCAGGACAGCCCCTGTGCTGGCTCTGAAGGTCTTTGGAATTGGCTTTTGGGTTCCCTGATGGATAGGAGCTAAAGTTTCTAGCTTCAGACCCCAAGGACGCCCATTTCAGTAGCATAATTTCTTGTGCCATCAAAATGGCTTTGCCTCTTAAAACAGAACAGGGAGGCATGCACCCTTCCACAGACCCCCTTGTTTCATTCTATGGGGCCTTGGACTGGTTTGACTGCCTAGATTGGGCTATGCTTCATCCAGTGCAGGTGGAGCAGCCTAAGCAGGGGTGGGGACTCTTCCACTCCAGAATGTGGAATAGAGGGCCCAGCAGAGGGCTAGGTCTTGCACTATAGAGGGATATCAGTAAGTCTGAGAAAGGCCTCTTTATCAGGTTGTGTTCCAGGCCTCTGTGGCCCAACTACACTTGCATTTTGCTTCGTCTTTGATCGATCTCCATAGTATAGAGATCCCATCCAAAATTAGGGCTTCCACATTATTTCCCCCAAATACATTTTTTTTAATGAGTAAAATGTGCATTTCCTACTATAGCAGCACCAATAATACTGTGATGACAGGAAGGAAACTGGTGGCCAGCTGAGGAACTGGAGGCTTGAGAGTTGTTCCTTGTGCTTTTTATTGGCCTCCAGAATGCTAGTGGCTCCTTCACATACTTTGGTGAGAGAGAACGTGAGATTGGCTGACCTGGGTATCTTGACCATGAAATGTAGACATGGGCAGTGTTGCCCCTTCCTTCCTTCCTTCCTTCCTTCCTTCCTTCCTTCCTTCCTTCCTTCCTTCCTTCCTTCCTTCCTTCCTTCCTTCCTTCCTCCTTCCTTCCTTCCTTCCTTCCTTCCTTCCTTCCTTCCTTCCTTCCTTCCTTCACTTGGCTTTCAGTATTTCTCCTACCTGCACAGTGAAAATGAAAACAAAAACTATGCTTATATTGCCATAAATAGGAGACTAGGCAGGGCCCTCCAGATGTTTTTGAGTACCAAATCTCATCAGCTGGCATTGTTGATAGTCAGTGATAATAAGGGTGGTAACCAAGGCGGACTTGGGTTAGACATAAAATGCATCATTTTTTGATGTCTCCAGATGCAAAACACACTAGCCTTGTCAGCACTGAAGAAGATACAGAAGTTGGATCACTCCCTCTGGCCTTTGTGCCCTTTGTCATGCATTCTTCTTGTCAGTGTCTTGTTGTGTTTCCTAAGACATATGCTACCAAACGCTTCCAACTGTCATCTGGGAAGCCAGAAATCCATTGTGACATGGTTGTGAAGTCTCCTGTTTGGAGTTTTCATTGAAGAATGTGCTGATCAATGAAAGTTGAGGTGTCCTTCCTGACTGTGTGTTTGCATGTGCTGCACATTTACAGTATAAGGGGTGGCTGTAATGTTATGATATAAGTGTGCAGTTGCTGTGTGAATGCCCCCGTTATGTCAGTTTGAGCACACTTCGTTATTTGAAAGCTTTAGATGTATAGTTTGGTTTCTGTCTTGTATTTTCTTGGGGGTGAATACTGAACAGTTGTGCATTTTCAGAAAACACCTGTTGCTTGTTTTGTTTTCATGAATGCACTTGGGCTTAGAGCCAAACTAAATGCTCCTGGTTGATTGGGGCAGGAGTAGAGGTGTGCATGAATGCAATTTTAGGATTCAATTCAAATTGAATATCCAAAAATTCAATTCGATTTGAATTAAGGGAATTCAAATTTAAAAAGAAATAACAATTTTCTATTTGAATTTGCACTTACGAATGTTGACAACATTTGTATGTGTCCATACGCATCGTTACGCATCCTGTATGCATCCATACATGTCTGTATGCATCCTGTAGTTATCCCATATGCAGTCCGTTTTTGTCCCATACAGATCATACAAATGTATACGGATGTGGGAAAGATTTGTATCTGGAAGTACGCATCGTGGATGAACCGATACAATATGAAAGTCTGGATAATTTGAATGAATAGATCCAATATTCAAAATTCGTTTGGATTTTTACATTTGAATGTATGGATGTTCAATTCAAATTTGAGTGTTGAAATTTAAATGAATTTGATAGAATTTCGAATACCTTCGAATATTCATGTGCACCCTAGGCAGGAGTGCGGCAGGGCAGCCAAGAGTGCACTGGAGGCCATTTGCAGGACAACCACATTGTCCAGGCCTAGCTCCAGACCCAGGGGAACAAATGTTCACCAGCTTTGAAGTTGCAGGCCAGAGATTGTTGAGCGGCACACCTGGAAAAGTGCCCTTAGTAGTCAAACAGATTTGAGGTAAATGTACAAAACCTTGATGCATTTTGCCCACATGTTGACGTAGACTGTGGCTTGGAACAGGTCATGTCAAAATATATTCACGTCAATAATTTTTTTACTCCTATAGCTGGATGTGACTGTTTCCTGCGATTTTTCAGTACAGTAACTATTTCTTTGTTTCCTGTTCTCTAGGCATTCCTTCACAGAATAATGCAATGGGCTGTTTCAAAGGTTGATAAAAATGTTACAGAGGAAACTGTTAAGGTTAGTTGCTGCTTATTTCCATTATGTTTTTTAACATTTGTTTTGATTTTGTTTATATACCTTGGCTTTCTATTTTTGTAGACATTATTCTCAAACATTGAAGATATTCTTGAAGTGCATAAAGACTTCTTATCTAGCATTGAAGAGCATCTACATCCTGAACCAATTGCTCAACAAGATGTGGGAACCTGCTTTCTTCACTTTGTAAGTCCTCTTTAATAAAATAAGTGCCATCTTTAATTGATGATGTCTTTCTCAGTGGAGTTTTTTTAAAGGTCTGGTATAGTAGTTTGTGTCCACTTTGTGTTGAGAACAAAAACAGACTTGATTGCATAATTTAAGGGCCTTTAAGGACACTTGGAAGGAAAGCATTTTCATTTTAGTAACTATTCTGTATATAGTACAATTTTTCACGAGGTATCCTTCAGCATATTATTCTGGACTGTTTTGCTAACTTTCTCTGAATAGATTTCACTTTTTAATCAGAAGCAGTGAGCATTTATTTTATTCTAGAATATGTTTGCTGTGTAAAGTACTGACGTGTGACTCAGTTTTAAAAATGCTAGTGTCTCACTAAATATTTATTGTGCAGTAGATTCAGTAAGGGAGCGATAAGAATATAAAACAAGCACAAAAACTGCCTGAGTGTAACCATGAAGCTAAAATAAAAATGAAAAGTACTTGTTTTAGGTGGGTGGGTGGGGGGTTGCCTCAAGGTTTCACTGTCTAACACGTCTCCTTTCATAGCAGTTATCCTGTTATCTATAAGATGACAGGAACTGAATTAAGCTGTATTTTTATCTATGTTTTATGAAAATCTTTTTCAAACATTTAAGTAAACATGGGACAAAAATGACTAATATAAATATGTTTACCCTAGAAAGACAGATTTCGTATCTATGATGAATATTGCAGCAACCATGAGAAGGCACAAAAACTTCTGCTTGAACTTAACAAAATAAGAACTGTACGGACTTTTTTACTGGTAAGTTATATTTATTTATAAACTTTTGATTAGACTGGTGATTTTTTTTCCTTCCACTTTCTCTTCTTAATAAATGATGAAAGATACAGTCCTAACAGCAACCAGAATAGTTGCTTTCACTGTAGCCTAAGCAACAGAAATCACACCAGGGGTATGAGTGGGATAGGTCTGATGTTGGATAAAACCTATTCAGACCAAGGCAGTGCCATTAGCAAATGTGCACCAGCAAAACAGAGTCTCAGAATCATAGTGGATCCTGTGGGGTGAGAAGGAAGCCTCCTGCACCCATCAAATGGTGGCTGAGAATTCCCCTAGACACAGTTGACAGACCAGAAACCACTTACATTAAAGAAAAGTGATTGCTTCTGTTTAATGTGAAGGGGGAAGGACATTTTGTTTAAAGCCTTCTATCCTTTCTGTTTGAATTCCATCAGAGCAAAAAAAGTAGTTCTAATATCCTTTCTGCAGCAAATTTTCATTAATTGGTAAGCTACAGTGTTTCAACAGGTTGAAACTGAAACTGTTTTCAGTGTAAGCAAAACTCATTGTAAAAGTATACAAAGACTGCAACCACATGCAGTGAAAAGAAGCAGCTCAAAAGTAGCATTCACACATCCACCTCTTGGCCTCGTAGTTCATGATAGGGTAACATCTGGGCAGGTGAATCTGCACTTGCAGGAGGTGCTTACAACCTAGAAATGCCTTCTCCCTATCGTTGACTAGTGGTTGTGCATGAAATTGTGTACTACAAGCAACCCAGCCCTTACCTTTTTTGACCTTTCTCACCATTTCTGTTGTGAGGGGTCATCTGAGGTGCTGCACAAGCAAGCTGCTACCTCAGATGACCCCCAAATGCGACTGTGCATGCATGGAACATCATTGTTGCCATGGTGCCAGTGCACACACAGTTGTGCCAGGCTCCGGATGCAAGGTGGCGGTGCCCTGCCAGTGATCAGATACACACCCAGACACAGGTAAATCTCCAGGCATGTGGGGCTTAGTGTAAAGTGTACTAGCATTCCCAAGTGCGAACACTAGTACACATTAGTCTGTCACACACTTTTCCTGTCCAGTGGACAGGAAGCCAAGTGCGAAAGCAGCCCAGGTCTTTAGTGCTGGGATCAGAACACTATCATCCAATCGCTACTACCTCTAAGCCATTTTTAAGCTGTTTTTAAAATAGTATGTTAAGGCAGACTCAGTAATATATGGGTAATGCTGATTATGGGGCATTTACAAACTAAAACATAGCTTGAACCAAACTGAAGTTTGGCAAAAAACCCCAAACATTATAGAGAGGCCCTGGAATGTTGAGTGATTCACTCAATAAGAGGCTGATTCATACTTCAGCCCATAGTTTACAGTTAGTCAACATCTAGGGAGGTTCATTTGCACTTAGTGGAGGTGGTTACAGCCTACAAGCACCCCCTGCCTCTCCAGATGTTGACTAATTGTCAACTAGCTGTGGTGCACAATATCATGCACCACAAGCAACCCAACCCTTCCCAATCCTGACTGAGACCTTACATTAAGCATTCAGCCAGTGACCATCTGCACTCTGGCCGGCTTAGGAGGTCATCTGAGCTGGCAGCTCACATGACCCATGGATGTGACTGGCAGAGAAGTGCAAAATTGCCCAAGTACTGCCCCTCTGCTGTGCTCAGATTCACGTGGGAAGCTGGTGAGTGCCACGTAAATTGTGCAGGGAACTCACCTGTTCTGTGCAAGTGTGATGCCTCTCTGCTCATCAATCCAGAAATAATGGTGAGAGCCATGCTCTGCAGTGCTCATCTACTCCCAACTTATACCTCAGTTGCTGAGAGTATTTCTATATGTGTGTGTGGTGTTCCAGACTGAATGATCTTCCCTGTCTTGGAACAAGCAACCTGTCCCAAGCTAGGATGAGTTGTTAGTGTAGCAGAACTGGGCTATGCACTCTTGGGCACTTATTCTGTCCAGTCCTTGCCAATGGAGAGCACTGTTGATGCACAAATGAGGAAGGCAAATTTGAATTAAGATCACCTTTGATTTCTTTCTAGAACTGCATGCTGCTAGGAGGACGCAAGAATACTGATGTACCATTAGAAGGCTACTTAGTAACACCAATCCAGAGGATATGCAAGTACCCACTTCTTTTGAAGGTATGCATATTGTGAATTAGAAATTTCTATGCAGAAGGCACAATTTCTTGTTCAATTCTTTTGGCTTTCATGAATGAGGTCAGTATTTTATATAGTTTACCTGTTTCACTTTGTAAGAGTTTTGCATAAGACCAGACCTAATTATTATATAGTGTCCTTTGAATGAAGGGATACACAGAAACAAAAGCACTGAGTCTAGTATGTAGACAGAATGTGACCATTCCATAATTCATGCTGATGTTCTTCTAACAGAATTGTGGGGAAGAGTTGCCTTGTGGCTGAGAATCCCTGCTTAAATTTGGAAGGTTGGAAGCACTTTGTTAACTGCAGTAGTGGTGTATGGCTACATTTCCCTTCTTCTGCATGCATCAGTTGTGGAGTGTTACACTCCTTCTCTGCTGCACAGATTTCCCCTAAACAGCAGTGATTTCTAGACTTTTTCCATACTTGCGGTTAGAATGGTCTATGAAGGGTTCCCGGGACCTCCATCATGCATCAGAACCTTTAGAGCTTCCACTTATTCAGGAACATAGTGGAATGAGATAGTTAGACCACTCCAAGAGACATGAATGTGGAAAGCATCATTGCTTTTCATACTATTGGATTAAATCAAGATTGGTGAAACCATAGTTTTTGCTTTTTGCTTGTCACTTCCATGAAAAAAAAAATTAGCATAAAAGTTCTTGAAAAGCACTGAAGCAAAGAAGTGGGAGCAAGCACTTAACTCATTAGAGCCTAAATGATTTGAATGGAACACTTAAGCATAGATTTTAGTAAAAAAATAACAGTACTGATGTCAACTATTCAGTTTAGTGTAGCTTTCAGTTGGATGATACATTCCTGCAGATACTTGATCACTGATTGCAATAAATGGATTAGATAAATGAATTTTATTAATTTGATACTTGAAAGTAAGGTTGTTCTAAATTCAGTGGGACTTTTCCTCAAGCGTATGTGAATACATTCTTGCACTTTGCTTTTCTGGTACTGAATAGTGATAGCACAGGAATTACTTTTCCCTGTTGAGAAAATGCATAATGTTCCCCCTTCCCCTTTCCTCTGAAATAGGAACTGTTAAAGCGCACTCCCAAAAAACACAGTGACTATTCTCCATTAATGGAAGCTCTCCAAGCCATGAAAGCTGTCTGCTCCAATATAAATGAGGCCAAGAGACAGATGGAAAAATTAGAGGTTTTGGAAGAATGGCAATCTCACATTGAAGGATGGGAGGTAATGTTTCAAAATTTGTCATTTTATCAGACGTGGGAGGCATTTAGAAGTCTGTACTATTACTTTTTTATGTTCAGCATAGTACATTTCATGACATACTGAGAACTGCTGATAATTCACATTAAAATAAAATGTTTTGTCCTTGTTTGCGAATTGAATCAGTTCATGTTAATAACAGCTTGATACGTGTGCATAAGTGCATTTGTGTTTTCGTAAGCCAGTTAACATCACTTACATTTTGCATTGGACAGAGCTGATGGTGACAATAAGATCAAGCAGAGCCCAAAACTGTGTTGGGGAACCAGGTGGAAGTAGAGTATCTTACTGCTTCTTCCTGATTTCTCAATAAATTCAAAAGACTCTTATGCACAGCTGAAGTACCAATCAGCTTGATTTTGATGTTGTTGCTATAACCTCAAATTTATGGGTGGAATCAGACACTGTTAAAAAGTCTTCTGGGTGACATTCATTCTCATCCAGCAGACATCAGTCCTCAGTGTGTGATTTCTTGGATCTTGAAGGCTTGGGCTGACTCCAGACAGTGGCCAGATATCCTGCTAGCAAGTGATAATCCAGAGTACTACCCCTCCAGCATTATTGCTAGCTAGCTAGATGACATGAGAGCTAGCACTGTCTTTGCATTTTTAGTGATATGTTCATCTGTGTGTTTAGCTAGTGTGGGATACCTGGACATGCATGTAATCACCCCCACACATGTGTGGCTGTCTAGTTTGACCCCTGCACAGGCATAATGGCCAGAGCAATGGCGATAGTACTGTTTTAAAGGCAAATAAATGTGTTTTTGCTGGAAAACCCACCAGCAGTGCTGTATTTTCCAACAATAGGTTTTTGTGCTTTTCAGAGGGGATATAGCAGAGCAATTGTACAGTTGCCACAGATGCATGTTGCAATCACACTATAGTGCAGACATAATGGTGCTGTATTGCCCCAGTCTGGATGGGGCCTTGGAAAGGTCAACTCAGTGATGAGTGAGATGATTTGTTAGCATTGGAGTTATCTCTTTTAAAGCCAAACATATCTCCTTTTGGTTTGCATAATCAACAAATTTCCTGCTCCAGGAATAGGATACCAGTGACATAGCTTGATCCTACATTAGAATACTCAGATTTATTTATTGGAAAACTAAGAAAACCCCTGATTCCTTGTTCTGCATGTAGGAGGAAGTATCAGGAAGGGGCATCTGCAAACCTGGGGGATAATAGTATATGAAATTTGAAGTAGGAGAGCAAGCATCATGGCAATTAAGAAATAAAAGGGCAATTGGGAAAACAGGAAGTCATGTGTATACTAATATTTTCATTTCCAGAAATTTGAAATTGAGGAAATATCACCCAGTGAGTGGTAGAAAATCTAGACAATTGCAGAATGAAAAAATTGGTAGAAGCATTTTGCTAATCACATAGACTAAAAGATGGGCAGACCAGTGGCCAATCAATGGGTAGCAGCCATTGTTAGGGGAGGTGTGCACTGATTAATAAAGGCTGCAGTGTGGCAAAATAGGCTAGCTTCTCAACCACATATACAAATATCTGTGTAGAAGGCACTTTTATTGTGCAGATGACAATTTGACACTTTTTCCTAAAGAAACAAACTTGAAAAAGCCATATCTGGTCACATTTATGATACAGAGCTTAACTGAAACAGATTGATCTTGACGAAGAAATCTGACTTGTAGAGGTCTATGTAGGAAGAAGGAACAGTTAAATAAAGTGAAGTTTATTTAAGAAAACTTTTACCCAGCAATTTACCTAGCAGACAGTTCTCTGATTTGGTTTTGCTATTACTAAACACATTTGCATTCTCCCTGCCAGACAACTGTGGGGCCCATCATGTGCGGCAGCCATTGAGCCCTTTCGGGCCCTCTGGCCAACAGCCCCTTTTGGGGGAGGGTTGAGATTGGGACGGCCCGACCTCGGGTCCTGCAGGCTTTAGCCACCCACCAGCCTTGGGCGCAATCACTTACCTTTTGGGGCCCTCTGGTATGAGGTGGTGCTTGCCTGGCCGGCCAGGGCAATCTGCCACTCAGTGTGCAGCCGTGCGCTACGGTAGACCGCTCCAACGCTGAACTGATGCTGTGACGTCAGGTCAGCGTGGGAGTGGTCTACTGTCATGTGCTCCTGCACACAGAGTGCAGATCACCCTGGCTGATCACGCAAGTACCACATTGGACCAGAGAGTCCGAAAAGATGATTGTGCAGCTGGGGGGAGGGCACGAATCCCCTGGGTGCCGGTGGGCACCTAGGATGTTCTCGACAGCTGGCGCAGCCTGAACAGGACCGCACCAGCTGTCAGCACACTGGGGCGAGACTGGACCAGCTGGTCTTCAGCCTTTGCAGGGTGAAGACACCTCGTATGAGGCTGCTGCATCCTGTGGAAGCCCCCTGGGACCACTCCCTACCCAGGGCCACGTGCCTTCCCCATACCTGCATGCACGTCTTACCTTTTTGGGGTCCAGGTTCAAACAGGCAAGTCCTGGGTAGGTGGAGTTTGCTGGGTTCAGAGCACGGTGTTCTGTGCAAGCATACACCTGTGTCCAATCACATCCAATCACGTCCCCACATGTCCTAGCCTTACTGCACTACTGGCATTCGGCTATAAATAAGTTAGAGAAATTTGATGTGACCCATGAGCCTTATCAAAGATCTCTGGCACAATGCCATTCATATTAATATCCAACTTTTAATTTGCTTCACAGTGTGTTCTGTTGTGGCCTTGTTTGTCTCAGTCACAATAGTAACTATATATCAGTACTTCCCATTTTTATATAAAAAAGTGCAGAAATCCAGGATGAGAAGAATCTCTGATGCATCTATTACAAGAATATCAAATAACACATTTCGAAAAAAACATTACTCCAAACTTCCTTCCTTCCTTTTCTTCTACCAGTTATAGCTAAATCATGCCTCTCTTGACCCTATGATCCTGCTCACAGTTCTTTAATTAATAATGCATGCACTTTTAGGAATTTGTTTTTCAAAGCCACTGAAATAAACTTTATGTTAATATGGTGGTGTTGTAGTATGTTGTCTATATAACAGGGGGAGACTATAGTTCAACATCAGGACACTTATTTTGTATCTCAAAAAGTTCCAAGTAAACTTTTGACATCACCAGCATCTTCAATATTTAAGTCAGATTGCAAGTAGTAGGAAAATTCTGTGACCTTGGGCAAATAGAATAAATAATTGTGGATATATGAACAAATACTCTCACCCTGTCTAAAAATGATATTTTGTGTCCTGAACAGAGAATATGCAGATGGATGATGGATAGCCTTCTGGAAAGGACACAACATACTCTAGTTATATTAGTCATCAATTCTGAAGGTCTATTTTGGTTCCTGATTAATAGCTGATTGCAAGACATATAAGGACAAACTTTTTCTTCATATGATAGTTTCCCACTTCAAATTTTCTGAATTGAAATGATTTCTCTCGGTGCTAGCTAAATTTTATAAGACCTCTCTGCAATAAATCCTTCCATACTCAAGAGCTGGATTAATTAACTAACATCTGGAATCTGGTTTTTCTGTGCTTAAGAACAGAGATGCACACTTGTTACAGATTTTCAGACAGAAGAAAATGTTTAGCACATTGCTTAGCTAAGAAAAATACTATTTTTAGCATCTGATGGAGGATCAAAGCATGACTTGCATTCTTACACAGAAGTGTCACAAACTAAGCTTATGCTCTTTATAAATAAAAATTTGTGGGGAAGAAAATGTTTTCATGAAGAATATAGGCTTTAAAACTTTTCTTTTTTTAAAAAAGTGAAATTAATTAAGCCCAAAGCACAACTAGTTTGAGGGGATGTTCACAGCCCAAAAGAATCATACCATTGAAAGGTGATCACGGCAGGTTCTCCTTTATTCAAGCCAGAATTAGTCTTTTCAGGCAATTGGATTTTGTGTGTGTGTGTGTGTGTGTGTGTGTGTGTGTGTGTGTGTGTGTGTGTGTGTCAGGCTCTGTTCCCACTTGACTTTTTAAATCTAAATAGAACTTAATACTGAGGTGAATGCTCATTTGTTTGAGTATAATCACAGTCAACACAAATATTGCCATTCCCACTGAAAACACTCCATAAAATGCACTGGGGAAACAGCATATTTTCCTCCCTACCCTTTAGCAGTTGAGGTTCCCACCCCTCTCTGGGCTCTCTCCCGCCACTAAAACCATGATGTGTCTGAGGGTGAGGAGTTCCAACTCCACTCTTTGATCACACACCCACTCTCTGGTGCTGCTCATGGAACAGTTTGCCTCTTGCTGACTGGCCCTGTGACTGAGTGGGCTAGGCAAAAATTGCTTCTTGGGGTGCTGATTTGCTGTCACCTCCTGGCAGTTCCTGGGTGTTGCGATCAGTGCCTGTTGGGGAGGCACTTTTGCCCAACTATGCAATTCCATACTAGCGATCCTCCATGACCATGGGGATCAGTTCCACAATGCTGTGCTTGTGTGCAAAATCAGTCCCCTAAGCTGAGATTTAGCCCATGTTTTGCACCCGGTGTTGGGGGCGCATTACAGTTGATAAATTTCTCTCTGTCCCTCTCTCTTCCTTTAAAGTTCTCCATCCACTTCTGACATCTAAAAAGGCAAGATCTCAAGTGATTTTGTCACAGTTTGGTAAATTTACCCCTTTGCTTTTCATAAATCCCAGAACATACCTTCAGCCAGATATGAATATCGATTTAAGTTTTAAAACCCAAGCACTGGGAAGAGGGCTATGCCAAAGAGAATATTTCTCTGCAAGCGGAGCTCCACTGTTGCTGCCAAAACCAGGCAGGAGGTGATCAAAAAGGGGGAAAAGAAGAAAAGAGAGTCAAGGACAGGGGAAAGCCTGGATCTGCATGAGGGAGAGGGGGAAAAACAGACTGGGGAGGTTTTTTTAAATGTCCAAATGGATCCTTTATTTTACAATATTATCCTCTATTTTGCCCTAACCCAAAATGTTTTTCTCCCTACCTAACACAAAAGAGGATGGGAATGATAACATGGGAGGGATGGCAAGAGGCTGCTCTCCCAAGAGTCAAACCCCACCCATTTAATGATGCACCTACAACGGCAATAGACACTGGACAGAAGGCTATTGGGGGGTAGAAACCCAAAGGTGCAGTCTCTCCCCAATACTATGGTACTGTTCCCAAAGCAAAAAAGATAAAGCGGGCTAACAGCAAAAATTGGAGCAAGAGCTGTTCTTCTAAGGGTTTTTGTGATGTGTTTTTAGGCGATTAACCCCTTGGAATGTCCAGGAATCAAGATTTGAATGGGGAGAAAGGATTTTCAAAACATTTCCAACATGTTTTAAAACGTGAGTGGGAACAGGGCCTCAGTCTGTTTTTAGAGCAGATTGCAACTTTAGTATGCTCATTGCAGCAGAAGGTGGACTTCCCCTTGGGGATTAGAAAGCATTCTCCACATTTTGCTGGCAAATCATAATGATTTTGGCTGCTTCCATGTCAATGGTCTGTGATCTCTTTGTGCTTAGCTAGACAGTGTAACAGGATATTCCCTGCTTTTAAAGGACAGCTGTCTTGGGTAAAAAGAACACTGGGGCATATAGCACAAATGTAGACACCATAGTCCTTTTCGCACTTCAACTGGATGGCTGAAGTGCACTAAGGCTGGTACACACGGGGGACAGATCCACCATTCATGGTGGCCAGTAAGGGATGTGTCCCCCATGTGTCCCAGCATGAAAAGGCTGCCGCAGGGGGCGGATGCCTCCCTCTGGGCTGCTTCTATTGGGTTGTATTGGCCTGCTGGCTGGCAGCCCCTTTTGGGAGTGGGGCGAGAATGGGCCAGGGCTGTCCTGGGGTTCTGTGGGTACCGCCACCGTGATTGGGCTGGCAGCAGCCAGTGGGGCCCTCCTGGATGCCCACCCCCACCCAGGGGGGCTCTCCTGCACATCCCCCCCCCACTGCCCCATGCCCCACTTACCTTTCTGGGCTCCTCTTATGTTCTTATATTCTTAGAAGCCTTGCTGTATCAAGCCACAACCTATCTAGTTCAGCTGGTTTTGCAGTGATCACATTTCTGGTGACACATCCTTGAGTGCTTTTAAAAGGGTCCCTCATGCAGTTTTTACAACATGTATGGAGTTAGTCTAAGTGTAATGCAAAAAATACTAGATATAAAGGACTTCTTTCTACCCAGTTCATGCTTTGCTCATCTGGCTCAACTTAGATTGGGGAGGGGGACAGCTGTGATTGGATGAACTCAGCAAAGGGCAACCATAAGTGCTTTGTGGCATTTATATGCCTGCAGTGATTCTTTACGGAGATGATAGAAGTGATACTAAGTGGACATAAAATGCCACCATGCATTTTATGGCCACTTTTACAGCTGTGGTCATCTTTTACAGTATCCATAACGTACTGCCACAGCCACAAAGATACCTCTGCATGGCTATAAAAACTGTAACCATTGGTTTTTTTCCCCCTAAGGTTTTATTGGGTTGGCTCACCAAGTCAGCCAAATTTTGAGGCCAAAAATATAAAGTTTGGCTCAGGTTGGGATGAACAAGGTGAATTTTTTCCTGCAAGTCTGACTTGGCCTGTAAAGCAATACAAATACTAATTAAAAACTTAAGATGCATCTATATAAAATACTGCATGTTTGTAGATACCATCTGTAAAGATTTAATCAATTTCCTCCCCATATCTTGTTGATTAGGGATCTAATATAACAGACACATGTACAGAAATGCTGATGTATGGCGTTTTGCTGAAAATCTCTGCAGGAAATATTCAGGAACGGGTATTCTTTCTTTTTGACAATCTTCTGGTGTATTGCAAAAGGAAACATAGGTGAGAAAATTTTACTTATGTTCTTTTTTTAGATAAAATATTTATTTTTAAATATGTTTTTGATACTACGGTTCTCTAACTTTAATGCTAAGGTATGTACTTCATTTTTGAAAAGTAGAATTTGTAAAAATCGGTGTAAACTATCCTGACACAGAAAAGACTGAGAAGTTTGGAAATTTTTTTTTTACAAATCTGTAATATAATTTAACTGCAAACAAACAAACAAAAATATTTATTATTCTGAAGTAAAAGTAGAAACAATGGGCATCCCTTTTGTGTTACATTCTGCCAGACGGCTGAAGAATAGTAAAACATCAGCAGAAGGCCATCGGTATCTTTTCCGTGGAAGAATTAACACGGAGGTGATGGAGGTGGAGAACGTAGATGATGGTACAGGTATGGATAACTACAATGTTAATTTTTATGTTCATAGAAAGTTCAAATATCACGATCTATTTCTGCAACAAATGTATGCCCCCACACCAGAAAGAGACTGTGCCTGAATTTTTTTGGGATAGGTTTAGAATTTCCCTTTTGTGAAAAAGCACCATGTTTTCAAATGAGTCTCTGAAATGAATAAAATCTGATGAGAATGGTATGTGAAGTCTAGTTATAATAGTTAAAAAAATAATAAATTGTGCTGTTACTATAAATACAATATTGTAGTAAAAAATCTGTAATAATGTGTTCTAAAACAGAATTTTCTATGAACCTTGCATGTAGTATGTGCTACTTTAGCACCTTATTACCACTTCTCACTATTGCATGATCAAGAAAATTATTGCATGAAACACTTTGGCAGGATATGCATGCACGCAGTAGGCACTTGCCGTGGATTTTATACCTGGCTTGAAAAAAGCTGTGGCTGGGGCAAAGCAGACTTTTGGGCATCTCTTTGGTCACCATTATGGCCCTGCCTATAGGAACAAATGTTCCCTGGCCTTGCAGTTGCAAGCTAGGGATATTTCCCTGTGCCCCTGGAAATGGCTCTGAAGTAGGCAACTTCCAGAGCAGGCAAAGCATTGCCAACTCTGTGGGATATTCCCATTGATGCATGGACACAGGAGGAGCCAGGAATCAGCTTGCCCTGTGGAGGGACTGCTTTAAAAAAGCCCTTAGCAGGGTGTGCACGAATGCAGTTTTCGGATTCGGTTCGATTCAAATAGGATACTTGAAGGTTAAAATTCAAATGAAAAGAGAAAAAATGAATGTATTAAAATCCGAATCCGATTCAAATACATTCATATCTATTCGTATGAATTTTGAATTCGTATTTGAAGATATGAATGTCGACAACATTTGTATGTGTCCATATGCATCTGTACTCATCCATACACATCCTGTTTTTATCCCGTGTGCATCCCATTTTTGTCCCGTACATATCTGTACAAATGTGTATGGATATGAGTAAGATGCAAATGGATATGTATGTAATGCGTACATATCCAAAAAAACAAAGGGATTCTGCCAAAAAAATGATAATAAACAGGATAAAATATGTCCCACTTCCAAATATAAATAATAAAAAGGCAAATATATGAAGAAATAACTGAACTCTGGAGCAGAAAAGCCAGTATAATTTCTAAAAGGGTAGCAATACCCCAGGGGTTTATGTAGTCATCCTAGGTCAAAGGAAGCCATAGTTTTTCATGGTGCATGGTGGTCTGCAGGCATCCCACACCCAACATACATCTGGCCTGATACTAAGGGACCATATGAATTTGACATTGTTGTTGCAATGTAATTCTGTATCATACTGCCATCCACAGGGATAACACTTTCCCCTTCTCCTGGTGTGAAGAAAAAAAAAGATTTTGAATGTAGTGAGTTTACTTTCACCTCAATACTTTTGAGGCTTTTGACCTTTCCCATTCTTTTGCTTGTTCTCTTTTCTGTTCTTCTCAGGTAGGCTCTTTGATGACTCAGATAAAGTGGCCAAACAACCAAGTTTTATTGATTTCAAAATCAGTTTATGAGAAAGAGATTCTTCAGGGATATTCCAAATAATATAAACTCCAAATAATGAAGTCTTGAATACACATAAAAGATATAAGTCACCACGCATCTTTAAAAGGGCACCAGGCTTTCAAAAACTGGACTAAATACAATCCCAAATCATAGACAGCAAAATGATTGAAATATTTTCATTTGAAGCCATAATTTACCTCTCTTCCCTGGAATGCTGAGACCTGAATGAATACTGTTTACAGTAATGTTAACGTGGCTATCCCATCAAGAACATCAATGAGGCTGGAAACTAGAGCATTTTGGGACAGGCAACATTTATATGAACATGGGATGCTTGCACTTCAAGATTAGTCATTCTGACAAATGAAGTCACTTGGTAATGCAGAATATTCTTGTGCCAGGAACATTTTGAACACTGCAGTAGTGCAGATAATGGAAAATTTATTTCCCTTCCATCAAGTGCCCCTATCATACCTGAATTCATAGCTGAAGCCTGGCACCAATATCTCAGCACTTCACTGATTGTTTAGAGGATGACAGTGAAGTCATGTCATACAAGAACTGTAACAGAATGAAATATTCTAAGGACTTTTGTAAGGAAAAAAAACCCAAATATTCCATGACTGTGAGCTAGTGGGTGTTGTTTTTTTTGGTCAGTTCCTGAGATGAGGTTGTAGACTAATAAAAATAGTGTATTAACAGATTCTATTGATTGTTTCTATAAATTAGGTGGTGAAGAGGTTCAGTAGGTATTTTCTTATGGTTTTTTTGTGTTGATCTTATGGAGGGAAGGAGCCAAAAAATACTGGTTTGCATTTTCTGAACATTTTGGTTACCTCAAGTTTCATGCAGATTTGTAAAATGTATAATCTATTACTGATTTCCAGCTGACTATCACAGTAGTGGCCACATTGTTCTTAATGGCTGGAAGATACACAATACAGCAAAGAATAAATGGTTTGTGTGTATGGCCAAAACACCTGAAGAAAAACAGGAATGGCTGGAAGCTATTTTAAAAGAAAGAGAGAGAAGAAAAGGTGAGAGCATATAATTAAAACTGCAGGGTTTTTTTTTCCAAGGTAACAAATCACACTTATAGTGAAACTGGCTGTGCCTCAAATGTATTATTTATTCTTACCCATGGCAATTATAGACTGGTTTGACACTCCCCAAAACATTTCTTGCTACCTTTACTTACATTCTGTACCTCACCCTTCATTCTGCTTGATTGTGAGCTGAGTTGGCTGGCATTTCCCAGTCCAAATGACAACTCTTGGAGATACTTTGTGTCTATAGAGAAAATAAAATAAAAATTAAGAAAAAAGAAGGCAATGCTGCATAGGATGGGACCTACAGAAAGCCATGTGAAGCCTTTTTCTAAACTAGTACAGAATTTGGTATTTAGCTTTAAAGATTACATTCCAAATTTGAAAAATATTTGGGGGTCACACTTGCATTATGACTGTATGTTTTACTGCTTACATAAGAGAATTTAAGCAGTCATCTCAGGTGTCTGCATTCAATGGCATGTGTAAGATCAGAAAAAAGAGCAGTGCGGAAATATTTTATCAGCTAACGTTATCTGTGTGCAGATATAATAAAAGGGGTGCCTCAGGGACACATCAGAGAGAAAGTGTGTGGCCCTTATATTCCCAAATCTTCTCTAAACCACCTTCTCTAGCACAGAATGTTCATGAGAGGGGGAGGGGCAGATTGGTGTGTGAACAATACCACCTTGAAGCCTTCTTTAAGCTGGCTCAGAGTTTGTTTGTTTTTGTTTTGCTGTGGCTGATTAAAGCCTTTGTCTATACACCAAGCCTTGGAAGATGTGATTTTCTCATGGAAGAGTCACAATTATAAGAAAAGCTACTTCCAGCCATAACACTATTACTGTAGGCGAGTGACTGCTATTTTAGGCAGGATCTGCAAAGGGCTGCTGGTAGCACCTCATCCACATTGTGGACAGGTCTACTAGAGTTCACACCTTCTGTGGAAATGCCTTCTTTGGTGAAAAAATGGTACCAGAGCCCACTCCAAAAGGAGACTGCTTTGAAGTGGTCCCCCCGGGGTGATCTGACTATAGACCAACGCAGTGGCTCATGTGTGAATGTTAGTGGTCTACCTTGCACATGGATCCTGATACCATTTTACCAGGCTCCCTGAAGTGGTTCTAGAAGTGTACCACTTGTGGACACCCAGCTAAAAAAACCAGTCTTTGGAGCTGGACAACTTTCATTTCCAGGCTCTAAAGTTGCCTACTGAACTAAGCGATCAAAATGTAGATGGCCCTTGTCCTGTGCCACTGGCCGGTTCTCCTATCTTGGGCTGGATCACTCAATCCAGAGAACATAAGTGGCCTCAACATGGGCAATATGCACCACGTGAAAATAAATTCAGATGCTTCATGCAGTTGTGTGAGTGCTGTGCTTTTGATGCAAAGAGAATTATGTGCTCAAAAAGACTTCCAGACCCAGAGGAAATGGATAGTCAAATAAGAAAGGATTAAGAGTAGCATTGCTTGCCACATTAGTTCTCAGAATAGAAGCTTTTGAAACACTTAAAGTGACTTTATCTTCAAAAACTGTGTATTTTTACTGACTTCTCCTAACCATTTTCAAAACATCTGTGTAAACACCTCATTTATAAAGCAGGATGTATTGACTTAATTACAAACAGCAAAACTGATGATTCATAAAAACCGTTTGCAAAATTCTAGTCCCTTTACTAAAAGTAGTTGTAAACATTGTTCCTTTCACCATAAATAAAAAGTTGTTCTATGTCTTTTGTTTGCTGCATAAAATGTTATTGACCAAAATTCTGTTTACTTTCAAGACCACAGAGAAATGCTTGCACAAGGCAAAACTCCAAAAGAAATTCAGCAGATTTTTTTGAATCAGAGTGCTTGGGAGAGGGAAAATGATTAAGATAAAATGTATTTAGCCTTTGTATTTTCCAAAATAGATTGCAGTTCTCCTGAACCTAATGCTTAGCTATATCAAGAATCAAGTTTCATTTCTTTCTTCATTTGGGACATAAGATACATCTGTGGCACACAAGGAATTTGAGAATATGCCTCCCTTGTGGGGCATAAGAAGCAATAACAAGCAACATTTGGGAAACCTGGAAACATTTTCAGGTCTTTGTCCATTGACATAAGTATTCACTGAAGCATCTCAAAAGAAAGAGCACTGTGCCAAAATCACTATTCGCTCTGGAGCAACACAGATTAAAATGAAGTCTGCTCAGAAGGTGGCAGATCATTCTGCCAGTTTGTTCTTTTTCCATCTCTTTTTTGTAGCCAGTTCTTCATTCTTCCATTTGCTTGCTTGTCTCCTCAGTCTGTTTGCTAGATTTGTTGCTTTGAAAACATTTTGACAGCAAGCTAGTGAATGGGTTGTAGGGTGAGCTGGCAGATGAAAGAATGAGGGAGCTGCGAGAGAGAGAAGATACCTGAGCCAGTAGGACAAGCTGCTGCCTCCTGAGTGTATTTATTATTTTCAGTTGTACTTGCAATTGTACGCCTAAGAAGGAGCAGTGGTTCAAATTCAAGGGTCTCTACACTGCATGCATTTGCTTTATGGTATAGAGAAGAAGAGGGAATGTTGCTTTTCTAATATTCAAGACAGCAATAAATAATTGTTATTCATATTTGTGTGTTTACTTTTCCCCAATATGTATATATTGCTTTATGGTTAAAAAAAGATCCAGATTAAGAAATAAATGGTTAATAGCAAGAGAGGATGAAGGAGGATGGGGAATACCAAGTTTACAGATTTATCATGATGCATTTTAAGTACAGAGATTATTAGAGTTGCAATATACAAAGAAGAAGTGGGGGGAAATAGAAAAAGAGATTAATGGAATTTAAGTAGAAATTATTTTTAAAGACTGGAATAGGGAGGAAAGATTGATGAAAGGGCACAATGATGGTATGGAAAAAAGGAAAACAACAACAAATAATATACATAAATTGGTGACTATATGGAAAATAAAGATGGGGATGGGAACTTAAGGACTTGGGTATAATGAAATAAAGGATTTAAGATAGTAGAAGATTTATACATAAATAAAAGGAACCCAATGGAAGGGGATGCCATTTGAGGAATAATAGGATAGAGATATTGGTTAGAAGCGATAACAATTTGAACATTTGTAAACAGATTAGAGATGAGAGAAAAAATTAAAGAGGAAGATACATTTTAATCAATTTTTCAAATAATGTATTAAAGGAGAAAGTAAAATTGCAGGAGGGTTATATAGCCAATTAGATTCTGTTACAGTAACTGTATCCCTTGTTTCCCTGGCAACTCCATCTGCAGCCTGAAACTCAGCCCATCTTGAAATCACTGTGAGGTGAAGTCCTTCTTGAACGGCAATCAGTGAAAAGATTGTAGGTTCTGAACATTGGCATGGATTTGAATCTGGCCAGTTAACTAAAATGCAAATAATAATAGGTGCAAGGAATTGAACCTTTAATAATATTTTCTTACATTTTTTGATATAGTACATACATTGACACTGTGAGAATAATCTGGAATGCTCAATAACATACCGTTCTGATTTTGGTATAAGTGCCTTTAAATATGCATAAAATACCCTTCATCTCTGATATTCAAGCTTGAAATTTGACAGATTTTTCTAATACAATTATGAATTGCAATATGTGGAAATATTTAACAGTGTTTGAATCTTGATTGTGTTTCCAGGGCTAAAACTAGGTGTGGAACAAGATACTTGGGTAATGATATCTGAACAAGGAGAGAAGCTTTACAAAATGATGTGCAGACAAGGGAACTTGATCAAAGATCGGAAGAGAAAATTAACCACTTTCCCAAAGTGCTTTCTTGGAAGGTATTATTTTTATGTCACTTACAGCAGTTTTAACTGACTTACAGCAGTAAGTATGGAGACTGTAGGATGAAACTAACATGACTGATACAAATGCTCAGTATAGGTACCATTTTGTAGAATGACCATAACTTAATTATATAATGCCACACTACAGTTAGAGAACAGCACCAATTTATCTGGTACTGAAAATGTATAATAGATTGGAACTAGCTGTGTTAGGGTCCATGCTTGAAACGATCCAGATTTTTACTGCCGCAATGAGAAGTTCAGTTGGGAAGTCAACCAAGAAGAAGCTTTAGACTTACATTGTTTGCTATGGATTATATTTACGGTAACTGGAATTTTATTTTGGCTATTCTTTGCCAATGTGATTAAACATTTTTCCTGGGATTCTACTTCTTTAGCTGAAGGATTTCCAAAACTATCTGTGGAAGAGTTGATGCTATGGTCATACCATATATTTATGGTATACATTTAAAAATTAATTGAGCAGAAGATCAGTCCAACTGCTGCCTCCTTAATGTGGAAATTGAAATCACTGATTCATTTCACATATCAGAAAGTAATTTGTGAACTACAGTCTTGTGAGTAGATAGTATAGTATTATGCTTCTAGATTATATGAATAATCAAGAGCACAGTGGAAAGATTTGATCTTTTTCTAAGCTTGAAGCTTTGCAATAATGAGACTGTGTCATAAAATGCAATGTTGCTCCTTAACCCACCCTTTGGCTCTTTCTGTGCTAGACAATAGGGGCCTGGAATAGGGGCCTGCCATAGTCTGTATTAGCATGCAGATAGCAGGTCCCTATTCTGGAATATAATCTGGAATAAGGCCCATATTGCCATCTTAATGAAAGGTGCTTTAGATATTCTATTTATCTGTTTTTATAGTGGTTTTATTCTGATCTGCCCTGAGACCTTCAAGTACAGGGCAGGATAGAAATTTAGGGTGTTTTTCCACTGCAGCCCTTAGATCTGGATCTAAGAAGATCCGGATCTAAGGAATGGGTACATTTCTTAATCCGGATCTAGTAGATCCGGATTAAGGGAAGCACCCAATGAGTTTCCACAGGAGGTGTAGCACCCATTAGAAATGGGTGCTAACACCCCTGCTGTGGAAACAGCTTTGCACCCATCTGGGGAATCCGGATTGACCCACAAGGGGTCGATCCATTACCCCAGGTGTTTTGGGGAGCAGGGGGGTGCAGTCTTCGAAGCAACTTTGAAGCAACTTCGAAGTGATTTCCAAGTGACTTCAAAGTCACTTCGAAGTGATTTCCAAGTGACTTCGAAGTCACTTTGAAGTGAATGAGAAGTCAACTTCGAAGTAACTTTGAAGCCAATGTTGAGGGAGGGGGGGTCAAAGGTGCATTCCCTCCCCCTAGCCTCCTTTTAACCCCATTGCCTGTTTCCAGTGGAAACAGGCTCCCTTTTACCCGGATTTTCTGGCAAAGACCCCATTAATGGGGTCTACAGAAAATCCGGATTAAAGGCCCAAAAGTTCCAGATTTCCCCCACAGCAGTGGAAACAATCGGGTTCAAAATGGGTGCCGTAGTGGAAATGGGATCATCCGGCTCACAGCCAAAAGGTACAAAAATGGGTGCAAAAATGGGTACAACTGACAGTGGAAAAACACCCCTGAATAAATAATAAGGCCCAATTTCTGTTATGGTGATTTTCTGTTCACACAAAGAAGGTTTCTCTGATACAGCTTTGAGACCATTTTGGAGGTGGGACTGTTCACACGCTAATTTGTTCCTCTCCCCTTTCATAAACCAAGAAGTAGAAATGTTGGGTTAGAGGTGGAATGAGAACATGGGGCCACTAACACTACTGTCTTTACGGTGTTTGGGGATGCTTCTTTAGCTGTGTGTGGCTGCAGACTTAATTTCTCTTGAAACAATTTATTTAAATTTAAATGTATCAAAATATTTAATATAACTAATTTTTATAACCAGTGAATTTGTGTCCTGGCTGCTTGAAATTGGAGAGATTCACAGACCTGAAGAAGGTGTTCATCTTGGGCAAGCATTGTTAGAGAACGGTATTATCCACCATGGTAAATATGTCCCTGCTCCAACTATTTTAACTTTTTAATGCTATAGTGGGTAGAGAGGGTTCTTTTTGTATCTTTGGGCGCATCTCCATGGTCTCTTTTTGCTTCCCTCTTGTGTCGGATTTTAAAAATGCAGGTTGTAATTTGAAATTAAGTGTCCCCATGTGGTTTGGGGCAACACAGATTTAAAATGTACCTTCCTGTCTCCATGCAAGCTGCTTTTTGTGAGCCTGCATCTTTTTCTCCCCACCCCCACCCTCAGCCTGCTGCAGCAATGACAGGCAAGAACCTCAATTGAACCTCCAGAACATAGCACAGATCATTCCTTTACTTGGCTGCCAAGAGTTAAAAGCAGTTACAAGCATAGCTGAAAGCAGCTCACTCTCTCCATAACTAATGCTTGCAACTTAGTTACAAGCATAACTGAAAGTAGGCTCCCTTCTGCTGTCAAATTCAGCTGCCTGCATTTACGTAATGGCAGCTGATTAGCACACAAGCAGACCTTCGAAGGCTGCATTATTAGGAGGGGGAGAGAGAGATTTGCTTGCTAAGAAACAATCTTCGTGGTAATGATAATAATTAGTATCACCTTTCCCTCTTAGCAAGCACAAAATCTCTCTCCCTCTCCGAAGTGAAACAATGTGACAGTTCGGAGCTCTGCTTGTGCAAAGAGCTGAATGCAGGCAGCTGATTCTGATAGCCAGTTCCTCTGCAGGGATCAAAAATGCCTAAAAATTCAGTGGAATATGGGTGAAGATGTGGATAAAGCGTCTCCATGGTGCCAGGAAAATCCGTGGTTTTCCACTGAGTCAGATGTAGTCTTATTTAAATGGGTTTTTTTCTGCCGCGGATTTTCCTTCTTTACACCTGATGTAGCCCAGAGTAAAGCTGTGCATGGAGACGCTCCAAGGCAAAACAAGCTTAAATCTGGAGTACACCCTTTGTGTATTGGTGAGAGAAAATTTGTGATTGCTCCACTCTACATATATTGGTGAGCTGGAATCTTGAAAAGAGAGGGAGAGGTCACATCCCGTTTCCTTATTATTCATGAGTTGTGGAACCCACAATGTTTTTAAGAATCTATCATTTGCAAAAAAAAGGTGCAATAACAATAATGTATTACAAAGTAGTATTCTACTGTGCCAGATTATTTGTACAACTCTTTCTTGTTTGAAGAAATAGTTTGGTAGAACTTCAATTGCTCTGAACTGTACTCAGAACAGAATCCTAGATTGATTCAAAATAAATTTAATTAATATTTTATGGGATCTGAATGTATGAACACAGCTCTTTGAGCTAGACATACTAGTTTTAATAGAATGTGGATCCAGCTGTGTTTTCTAATGGAGCAGAATGCTTAAAATAAAGTTGAATGAGCCATCTGTTTTTCAAGGGAAAGATGTACATTTCAGAGAGAAGTAGGATCACATAAAAGATGAATTATATTTGAGGCTTACTGTTTCCCATTTTAATTACACATTTTAAGTGATCTATATTATTTGTTGGGCACACATCCTTAAGTATTATTTGTTAATAATTGGGTAAATGCAAAGCTGTGATGGAAATTACTATTACAGAATTTGTGGGAGGAATTTTTTTGGTTGTTTCTTTAACCTCTAACAAGGCAAAATAATATTCAATGAATGTCTGCATTCATACAATTGTGTAGATGGCATTTCTATTGACAACCTTGTTTGTTATCATAGAGTGTTTTTCCATGGTCATTTAGTACCCATTTTAGCACTCGTTAAGGACCCATTTGGGTGAGAACTGGATGACCCCATTTCCACAACGGCACCCATTAGGGACACATTTGGGAAATCCAGATCATATGGGTACTCTTTGGCCTTTAATCCAGATTTTCTGTAGATCCCATTAATGGGGTCTACAATGGGGTCTTCAGCCAGAAAATCTGGATTATAGGGAGCCTGTTTCCACATTAGTTTGGCAATGGGGTCTAGAGGAAGCTAGGGGGAGGGGGCATCCTTGGGGGGGAGCCCCAAAACCTAAGCTTCAAAGTCATTTCGAAGTCTACATAAGAACATAAGAACATAAGAACATAAGAGAAGCCTTGCTGGATCAGGCCACAGCCCATCTAGTCCAGCATCCTGTCGCACACAGTGGCCCACCAAATGCTCATGGACATCTCAAGCAGAGACAAGGACAAACCTTCTCCTGCTCTCGAGTCCCAGCAGATGGCCCTAGAAGCGCCCCATTTCCTCCCCCCCCCAGCCTGAAAGATGCACCTAGGCATTCGTTCTAGTAGCCATTGATACATCTGTCATCCATAAATTTGTCTAACCCTTCCTTAAAGCCATGCAGACTGGTAGCTGTCACCACCTCTTCTGGCAGCACATTCCATAGGCCAATGACCCTCTGTGTGAAGAAATACTTCCCCCTGTCAGACCTTACGCTCCTACCCATCAGCTTCATAGAGTGCCCCCTGGTTCTAGTGTTGTGCGATAGAGAAAAGAAATTTTCTCTATCGACCTTTTCTATGCCGTGCATAATTTTATATACTTCAATCAGGTCCCCTCTCAAACGCCGTCTCTCCAGACTGAAGAGGCCTAGACGTTGCAGCCTGGTTTCGTAAGGGAGGTGTTCCAGACCCTTAATCATTCTGGTTGCCCTTCTCTGCACCTTCTCTAGTTCCACAATATCCTTTTTGAGGTGTGGTGACCAGAATTGTACACAGTGAACAACTGGAGTGAACTTCAAAGTGACTCCAAAGTCACTTCGAAGTTTACTCTGAAGATCAGCACAGACTTCAAAGATGCTCCAGAGCTATTTTGCACAGACTTCGAAGTGACTTCGAAGTGACTTTGGAGCTGCTTTGGAGATTGCACCCCCTGTTCCACCAAATACCTGGGGTAGATCCGGATTTCCAAAGGGGTGCTCCGGTGTTTCCACGGCAGGGAGGCTAGCACCCATTGCTATTGGGTGCTAGACCACCCATGGAAACACATGGGGTACTTCCCTTAATCCGGATCTACTAGATCTGGATTAAGGGAAGTACCCATTTCCTAGATCCAGATCTTCTTAGATCCCGATTAAAGGAGCACGGTGGAAAAACACCCTTAGGTAGCTTCTAAACCATTCATTAATGGATATATAGGTCTTTTAAAAATATATATTTTTCCTACTGGTAGCAAATATTAATTAATGCCATTTATTTATTTGTACAATATTAGAGGTGAATTGGTGAATCTGGATGATAGCTTAGGGTGAGCAGCATGCAGTTTGTTGCTTCCTCTTTTGTAGCCCATCAATTTAAAACATCTCCAGATGTTCCATGTAATTATTTTTCCTGCTGCTACCCTTCCCTTTGTTCATTCCTTCTTACTGTGCTGTTTCTTAGTTGTAAAACCTCCATAAATCAATTCAGTTGTCTGCCAACACTTGGATTCAGCTCTGTGACTTGCTGGGTAGCCAGCACTGCCCCCTATATACATGGATCCATCTGCATTTGCAAGCACATATGCATACACAGATACAGCAGTGCAGTTACGCTGAACTGGCTGTAAACTACATCACTCATCAGAAGCAGAGGGGAAGTATAATTGTGAAAAGAAAAGGACATTTAATAGTGTTGGGAAAACTGACAGTGGAGAAAGATCTGGTTAAGCAATTGGATTATGTTTCATAAATGATTTACGTTCAACCTACCTAAACCGATCACTTGCCCCTAAAATGAAAAAAAAATGGATTTGATTGATCCTGACCTAACTTGCTTAAAAGTTTGAGGCTGTGATTGGTATTGGTTGTAAGTTTGTGACCAGGAACATAATTAATAACTGCCCCATTCGCCATTCTTTTGCTACAAGCCCTTTTTCCTTCTTAAACATTCCTTCAAATAGAAGTAATAACAAAAGTCCAGAAACGATCCTGAAGTCCATTTGTCACTCAAGTGTGAGCAACTTTCAAGTGTATTGACCTCTTGAAACCTGTGAGACAGGAACTTTTTGGTTCTGGCGAAGGGCCCAGATGTCCTAAAAACATCCCAAGTGTCCTTGAACTGGAATGTTCTGTTTTAAAAAATGTTTGTCTAAATGTCAAAATATACATACATAAGAAAAAAAATAACAATTCAAATTCTTCTATACAGTATTCACACTAAAACAATACAGCATAACAAATCACACACAAAACACATATAAGTTGTGGGTGCTGTGTTAGGAATAGTTGACTTCTGTTCTGATTTCCTAATCATCCGTATCATCCATTCTTTTTTACTTGTCTCCTTTTTTTTTTACTTCCATGATTTTAAAATATATCTTGATAGGAAAAGACAACTTTTTTGAGCCCTTGGGTTTTCTGTTAGTGCCCTCCATGTCTTGAGAAAAAATGTTGTAATCTCTTTTGATTCTATCCTATTTTTTCTCTCTTTCAGATATTAATTTAATGCTATTTCCCATAAATTCTTATACCACATTTTTTAATGTAAATGTTGTGCCATTTTCTACACTCCTGTGATAACAGGTTGCACCTCTGTTACCATGTACCTTAGAAGCTCCTTGTTTTTTATGTGTGCATTGTCAGGTTAGAATAAGAGCAAGAGGCATAATTCAGGATGTAACGTTATAATTTCTTTAAGATTATTCTTCTTTCTCTTATAATCCCAGACTTTCTTAACTGGAGGGTATTGCCATCATAGATGGTAACAAGTGCCTTTAATCCTACATCTCCTTCCACAGTGAAGACAATGATTTATTATGTTAATTGTACCAGGATCCCATACCACTGGAACTTAATCTTCCTTTTTCTTTTTTATTATGTGCTGACAAAAGCTTTTCCTTTCCATTGGCTATTGAATTCAATTCATCCACTGTTAACTTCATTCCTAAGTCATCTTCCCATATCTTTTTTTAATCCCTTCAATTAGTTTCATATTTTCCAGGAGGAGGCTATAAACTGCAAATATTGTTTTTAGTGGATTCCTGCCTTTTTAAAATAACATCTCTAAGAGTGTTCTCAGCCTCCAAACCACATTCATTGTTTCCTCTTTATTTGTTATCTTTCATAGGCCCTGTCTACATGGAACTTTTTTGTTTCTCTATTGTCCCTCTATTGCAGCAGACTTTAAAAGTGCCGTTCAATTCCGAATTAAGCGTCCGCATGAGGCGGAGCAAAACGCACATTTTAAAATGCACCTACCATCCCCACGGAAGCGTGTTTTCTTTGCCCGCATTTTTTCTCCCCGCCCCTCTCTGGTTGATAGGGTGCAAGCAGGAACGGGGAGGGATTGCGCTCTGCGTGGCCACAACCAGGAAGACAACCCCCAACAAGTCCAAAAGAAAAATAGCCATGGGTATTCACAAGTTCTCTCCCCTGCCTGCAAAACTCACCAGAAACATTTATCACTTTGGGATCCAGAGCTTGCTTCCAAAGATAGTGATTTCACTGTAAAAATCCACGCTGTACAGCAGCGGTTTCACTGAAGCAATCCACCCACTCCACACCTGATAACAATGTTGCAATTCTGCGCAATTCTGGCTCTTTAAAAGTTCTGACCTTTAGAAAGGGAAAGGAAGGAAAGGTGCTGCAGTTCTGGGAGATGTGTGAATGTTTATGGCTGTGTGTGCAGGTGGCAGCGGCGGCAGAGCCAGGGTGCTTTTTTCAGAGATCTTGTGAGTAACATAATGAATTGCTTCCACAAGATCTCCGTCCGCTTACTGTTTCTTGCATTCAGTAAAGATCTTGAATACTGCCTGTGAATGAGAGGCAAAGAGAGAGAGAGATGATTTTATTTGAAGAGAAAACAAGGGAGAAGGCTGAAAAAAGAGGAAAGATGGGACCGCAACTAGCAATCCCTGCCTCCAAATACATCTTTTGCCATGGAGCATCTCCATGCACAAATGTTGCTAGGAATACCTGTGGCTTCCAAAAAGTGTGTTGGTAGTCTTGTTTAAAGGGGTGTCTTCCTTCTGCGCATTTTCCTCCTTTGTGGCGCTGGAAGCCCGGAGAAAAGCTGTGCATGGAGATGCTCCATGGCAAAAGAAGCTTTTTAACAGGCTTTTTATTGCATGAAGACAGGACCTTATAGTTGTTACCTTCAGCCATGCTCCTGGGAGTTCTCCTATGATTCCATTAAATCTTTGGATTTTAATGGTTCCTTTTCTGCATTGTAGAACCACTAATCTGGAAGGTTCTTGTTCATAAAGTTTAGGATCTAATGAAAGAACACAGAGCAGGCTGACCTCAGAGCAAATACTCCTAACAGCAATTACTGTGTAATCATAGATTCAAAACACAAATATGTTTCTTTATTTATTTCCTTAGGATCAACAAAGCTGATGTACAAAAAAGGCAACAAAGACAAATGTCTGTGGGACAGTAGTAAAACACTGACTAGGGGTTTTACCATTAAACCAGTCCACAAAGTGATCTCCCTTCCAGATAGTGAACTGGTTTAAGGAAGATCACATCCAATGCTAGTATGCTCAGTCCATACTTGACAGAGTGTAGCTGGGATGAGGTGGCCAAAATGGTTGCCTAGATCTACTAGTGGACAAGGGGCTTTTAGAACAAGAAAAGGGCACATGCTTCCATGCTGTGATTTAGTGGGGGACCCATTGTGCTGCTGAAATGGGCCCCCAGAGCGCTGTAAGTCAGGAACTTATGTTCCTGAATCATGGGGTTGTTATAGGCTGAGTCCAAAGACTGTGCAGTCTACAGGGCCAACATGTCAATTGTTGTGGAACAGCCATCCGATATGAGGAGCTTGTTCGGGTATAGTTGGTCACCTTGGGCTGCTGTACTGTTCCAGGTAGACCTGCACTTGTTGGAAAGGTTCACTCAGGTAAATGTGGAAACAGTCTAGAATGCAATCATGAGAGGCTGCTGCAACAAAGAGAGGCATGAAATAACCATGTTTACTTTTAGATTAATTTACACTTAATTGTTAATCTTAAACAATGTAAATAAAACTCCAACAACATTTTCTACGCATCAAGAATGGCATGTTTATTTATTTCATGCAGAAGGCAGCATTGCTGTCAAGGAAGCTGCATTCATATATCTATCCAATTATTACTTTTACATTTTGAAAGCTTTTAATTTATTTCTTATGTTTACTTTTCCTTTAGTTACTGATAAGCACCAGTTCAAACCTGAACACATGCTCTACAGATTCCGTTATGATGACGGCACATATTATCCAAGAAACGAAATGCAGGATGTCATTTCTAAGGTATGAAAAGAATACTTTAACTGTGTGCCATAGTAAAAATTTACTGGTTCTAGAGATTCTGATTTTTAAAAGTGTAAAAATAGTTTTTCTTTTCCATTGGATTGTCAATATCTGTTAATAAGAATCAGATTTACTTATTTGTGCGTGCCTGCTTTTATAACCTGATCCTCGGCTAATAAGTATTGGATTGTGTGGAATAATTGTAGAATTGGAATTATAACTGAAGGCACTAAGTTGTTTTTCTGCTTAGTTGAAAAAATGGCTCCATTGTAATGATGAAATTTCCAGTGTAACTGCACCAGATTTCACTGCACTGAAAATAAATGTGTGTAGTTAATGGGACAGAACAATAGGAAATAAAGATGTGCACAAATTTTTTTTACTTTCTATTCGAATCAAATTGAATACCCAAAAATCCGATTCACAGACTGGCTTCAAAAGCAGGCTGGATTCTTTCTGTACGATAATAGATTTATGTTTCCTGGAAAGCATGAAGCCTCCGTGAAGGAGGATGTAGCATGGCTTTGCTAAACAGATTAACAACAGACATCCACTGTGAACTGGTGAAATCACTGACCCAATATTCCATGCTAACCGCCATTGGCTGTTTCCTAAGGGCCACACAGAATATCTTCCCTGTCCATGAGACTGTATCTGTTCCAGTATTATTTTTAGGTACCTAGTTTTTTCTGTAAGGGCACGTTCCCATTCAACAAAAAATCAGTTTCCAGACTGTTTTGGGAATTATCATTTTCATTGGTCCTACCTTTTCTCTCCTTGCACCAGGCCCTTGGGAAGCAGAATGTGTGGGCTGTGCTCACATTGCCGTTGTGGAAGGGGTGGGGGGCTTCCGTGATAGTTATTCCTGCCTGTGCTTGTCTCTGGGTTGGGGGTGTGGCAGTGGGCCTCTCGTGAGCCCAGCCAGCACTGCTGCTGCTGTGTGCTAGTGGCAAGGATTGCCTGGTGGTTGCTAGTCCAAGGTGGCAGCAGGCAGGCAGGTGTTGCCCCCCCCCCAAGCCGTCATGGCCAGAGAATGGCAGTTCAGCACTCATATGCAATTGCACAAGGGCACCAACACCCTTGGCCACTCCCCTGTTGGCTTGATTGATGGGGGCCGAACCAATAAGGAGAGGAATGGGAGGAGAGGAAAAGATGCTGTTTTCTGGGACTGGACATGGAAGCGATTGGAGTGGGAATGGGGAATTGAACCCATTTTATCACTGGGTGATGGGAATGGCTGTGATGCAAACTCGGCCCCCGAGTTCATTTATTTTGGATTAAAATAGTGCACTGTATTTGTTTATTTTACTTGACTTCAAGGTCGTGGTTACACCTTTACTTTAATTGTTCTTCAGCCGGAATTCCAGCCTCTTTGGTCACATCTTTAAATGCCAAGCCATTTTTTTTCCTGGATTTTCCTCCTTCTATTCAAGTTTTCCTAAATTCAGGCCAACACAGCATTAAAATTTTAATCCCCTTCCAGGAGGCCACTATTCCGGCTCCCCAGTTGCCCAGAAAATGATAGCTATGCAAGCCTCTGCTCTGAGTTTTGCCCCTCCCCCTCTCTCTTGCCGTGACAGTCTTTCCTTTGCTCTGTTGTCATAGTCTCCCTCCCCTGCATTCCTCTTGCCTTAATTTTCTTTCCCTGTTGCCGCCACTGTGACAATGATCTTCTTCCACTCAACCCAACTTCCCTCCCCCACCCCTCCCTCTTGCCCAGACTTTCTTTCCCCATCCTGTCACTGCTGCCCCCACCCCAGTGTCCCTCCTCCCGCTTCCACCTGTCATCTCACCCCCCTTTACCTTCCCAGAATGTCTCTCCATCAAGCACAGTATTCCCCCATCCCCTCACGAGCTGAGGACTATGAGCTACTGCAGCAGGAAGGTGTAACCAAGCCATTTTAGGCAAAAACAGCTTGGATACAGCTTCCTTCCTGATGCGGATTAAAATGGTAAGGTGTATCCATGGCCCAAGTAGTGTACGTTACCTCTAAATCTCATTTTGTCTCTAACAGGGTGTTAGATTATATTGCCGTCTGCATAGTCTGTTTACTCCTGTTGTGAGGTAAGCATAATTTTCAGTACAGTTTTTGATTAAGAAAGTTTGATTGATTGCAGCTGTTATCAACACAGACTGTTAGCAGGGAAGAACTCCGTGACTAATAGACTGTTATCAGATTTTTTTTTCCAAGTCAGTTGATAAGTTCATCTCTTCTCTCCTTATAAGCCATTATTGTAATTGAGTATAATGATTTATTGTGGCTAGCTAAAGTTTTATAGGATTTCATACTAGTGGAGAAGTAGAGAATTTGGTGCAATAAACTCTATGTCCACCTTTCACTCCCAGAAAGGGAACATAACTACCTTATAATTTAGTTAGCTGAAAGCAAGTCCCATCTTCGAAGGAAATATTGAACTAATGCAAGGATGGAGAGCATATTTAGGGTCATTAAAAACAACAACCAGGTAAGATCCATATAAGCTGTGGGAAGGCATAGAGGAGTTCCATTTCTTGGATGGAGCACTTGCTTCAGCCCAGGAGATGAAATGGGTATGGTGATGTATGGTCACTGCACTCCCAGATCACTCCCTGATACTCTTTTGGTGCAACCCAATGGGGCCGTGAATATCTTGTTTAAATTTCAGGCTGCAGGGGGAAAAAAAGATCTAATTTTGTCTTTATGATTGATAGATCAGCTTTCTTAACATTTGTACTTGGTTTGTACTAGTTTCCCCTGGGGAAACTATGGAGCAGTAAGATGAAAGAGGATGCAGTGAGGGAACAAATTTATCAGCTTGCTACATTTTGTCACATGTTAACCAACTAAGCAATCCTTTCTTTCAAATTAATTTCTAAAATGTCGTTGGCCACTGGACTGTGGTTGCTGTTCCTCAAAGAGGCTCATTTTTATCTTTGCTCAGCGCTAGTATGAAGGTTGGAATACAGTATGTGGCTAAAGGATGGAATTCAGGCCACTTGTGTAGATTTTACTTCCCTTAGTGAAAAATGCAAATAAATAAATAAAATCAAAATGGAAGTGTGTTAACAGAGTTGCTTATAGGCTGTGTTGTAATATTGAAGAAGAGACAAATGTGTCAGTTTGAAAAAGGATTGCTTTGTATTTTGTTTTCTCTCCAGGGATAAAGATTATCATCTAAGAACCTACAAATCTGTAGTCATGGCTAATAAACTGATAGATTGGTTAATTGCACAGGTAAGATGATGCTCTGAAACACATAAACTTGTTGATATCAAAAATGCATATATTCCCATAATTTATAAATACGGTACTCTTTTCTATATTTCTGTAGAGACATAAGGCCTATTTGCACTAGGGCTTCTGGAATGTGAGTAGGATACCCTGGGACAGAGCATACGCTCTGCTGGGCTGGTGGTTCCATTTGGAACCACCCCAGCCTGTCTCAGGGCAGCCTACTCGCATTACTGGTGTAGAGTACAAAATCGCACTCTACACCCATTCCTGGCTGTCCTGGGCCGTCCCACAGCTGTACAGGAGGGAGAGCATTTGCATTCTCCCTGGGCACCCAGGGCTTCACTTCTGGGTGCTGCAGTCTGTTTGGGAGACCCCAGGTTTGGTCTCTTCCTGCCCCTTTCAAGGTTGGGGCGAGACTGGGCTGGCAGCGATGTGCTGCTCTGTGTGGTAGACCAAACCCACACTGTCAACACGTTGAACTGGAGGCACACGCAATGGTAGATGTGGCCCATGTGGTCCATGGGCCCAGTCTACCATTGTGTGTGCCCCATTCCGATTCCCCCATCTACCACATGGAGCAGCACATCTGCCAGTGCATTGGGGCAGATCTTCAGCCTCTGTGGGGCTCAGCCATCTAAACCTAAGTGGCTGAGCCCTGTGTACACCCTCCGGGACCACCCTCCACCCAGGGCCAGGGCCTACCTAGGAATGGCCTTTTCAGGCTAGGCCACGTGGGGATGGATTCCCCATTTGCATCTAGGCATGTAGGTATGCGTCCCTACACGTTCTTTACCTGCCTAGATGCATATGGGGAATCCGTCCCCACGTGTCCTAGCCTTCGTGCTCTACAGCCGTTCTATCCCAAACTGTTGCAGTAGCAGAGTTCCACTCTCACGTGTTTCCAGTGAGTTTTTTTTATTCTATCCAAAGAAGAACCTATCTTCATTCAACCAGAACTAGGGGTGATTCTACTCTGGCCAGTATACAGGACCAGCAAGTGTCCTAGGGGCCTCCCTTCTGAACACCTGACCTAAGCCTTCTTTGGACCACATCATCATGCAGATCCCACGTTTCCACCTTCTATCTGAATGCATCCTTAGTATTCAATCAGTAATGCCCTGGAAATAATCCTGAAACAACTGTCCTTCACAGGATTCTAAAATAATCTGGTATGCCTCTGTCTGTTTCTGATTCCTTCTTCTTCTTTTTTTTTTTTTTTGCCAAAATCACAGACTATTAGTAAAATAGCTATGTATCTGGAATGCATACAAATCAAGTTGTTTATAGAGTACTGAACTGTGAACAACAAATGTTCAAAAAAGGCTTGCTCTGTGCTTGGAGCAAAACTAAGCCCTGCTTTGTTGGAATGTTCTGAGGATCTAGCTACACAGAAGCCTTACCTCTCATTTTTAGTGCACTTTATATTCAATTCTGCTTCTAAGCTGCATTGGGAGGGAGCACACAGTAAGAAGTTATTGTGCATTTAGAAGGCACGGCATCTGGGTGCACCTAAAATAGATATAAAGGCAAATGCACAGGAAGTGGGACAATTTTCACCCTACTCTCTGGGGAAGCCCTTCCTACTTTGATTCTTGTGCAGAAAATATCAGTCTGTGTTTTTTAAAAACATTTTTTGCACACAGGCAGAGTTGATCTCTTTATAGTATAGGGCATTTACATACCATTGGGTAGAAAACTAAAAACAAAGGGGTGTGAGAGCAGACAGATTTCCTGGCATAGAACAGAGAAGTGATTTTGTTCTTCAATTGCTTGCCACTATTAATGAAGGAATGCCCCCACACCCTGGGAACATGCAAATCCTGCCTGATCCAAAACAGAAGCTTTCTATATCAGGGAGGGAAAAACTGTACATGAGAACAAAACACTCTGGAGGGAAAAAAGCCTTCTAAAGGTGCAACCACACAGTTAGGTGTGATCTACCTGCCATGAAAAAACTGTTCCCATGCATGGTATAATTTGTGCGTATTAGGCCCTGAGTTGTCACAGAACAGAGCTTTTGGGAAACGTGTGTGATGAACTAATGTTGCATAGTGCTTGTGATTGCTAGTCAACAGCCTATTCCTCGCATGAGTGAGCACTTACCTGTGTTCGATCACTGGGCTGCTCCTCTTCTGGGCGCTGCCATCTTGAGTGGTGTGCCCTCCACAACAGCACATGTGTCACCACCATCGTTGTGATGATGCCGATGCTCTGTGAAGTTGCAGTCACATCAGGGGGTCATCGGAGTTGACAGTGCACTTGCCCAGCAGCTCTGATGACCTCCCCAGTCGTCAGAGGTGTGAATGGTTGGCAGCTGGATGCTGTCAGGTAAGTTCTGGTCACATGGGGTAAGGGTTGGTGACCTTATGGTGCACAATGTCGTGCACCACAGCTAGTTCATGATAGGTGAACATCTGGGAAGGCAAGGAGAGCTTGTAGTCTGTAAGCACCTCCTGCAGGTACAGATGCATTTGTCCAGATGTTCACCTATTGTGAACTATAGACAGATATGTGAATCGGTGCCATATCTTCCTACTTGCAAAACAGTGAAAGCTTCCCCTTCAGTTTTAGCAGTAATTGCTGGTGTTAAAAGGGAAGGGGAAAAGGAAGCAGTTCCTTGAAAGGGCTGGAATTGTTTTATTTCTCTGCAGTCAATGCAGTTTGGCCCAAATAGTTGATGGTTAGGTTTTTATCTTACATTTCAACAGCAGCAATTGCTATTGAAAGGGTACTTTAAAAAAACCCAGTTCTACAAGATTGAGCATTTTGGGTCCTCTAGGACCCAACCATATGATATGGGAGACTCAAAACAAGTCCCGTGTTCTCTAACACTCAGACACTGAGAACTAGCTTTTCTAGTAGAATACACAGAATGTTTTGCAACTTTTTGATCTTGGAACTCTTCTAATAAAATAGAAAAAAAAGAGAAGAAACTTTACTTAAGAATAACACTGTCTCCAGTGTCTGTAACCTGAATCTTGATACTGTTTATTTTTGTGTGCTACTTATTAACAGGGAGATTGTAGGACAAGAGAAGAGGCAATGATATTTGGAGTAGCACTCTGTGACAGTGGCTTTATGCATCATGGTAAGCATTATTTCTTATTTTTGAATCCAGATTGTTGCCCAAGAAGATGTATAATGCACATTTATTAATATCACTAAAGAAAACTAGTAGTGGTGCTTGATGGCAGTGAAGAATGTAGCTGCTTTTGCCTGGCGCAGGCTATTCTGCAACATGCTAGCCTGGTTAGGTAGTTTAGCCCACATTGGGCCAGACAAGTCCTAGTGCAGCCGAAGGGCCATCTGCACACTGGATGGTCCATGCTGAGCCAGCCATGGTAGTTGGCTAACCTTCATCAGTACGGGCAAAAAATTAAGCAATTTGTGAAGTGGTAGACTAGGACCTGAGAAGCCATGGTTCAAGGCTGGCCTGGTTGGGGCAGTTCCAGCAGCATGAATGACTCTACAATCCTGGAATAAGCCTTGAAGGCTGTTCTGGGACAGCTTCCATGATGGCTGCAAAGATTATGTGATCTTTAGAACCAACTTCTGGTTTCTCTGGGTTCTTCTTGGACTCCCCTGGGGAGTCATTTTGGTGGTGCATTTTGGCCACCTAGGCTAGATGAACTGCATCTAGTGTGGATGTTGTGTGCTAGCAGGGGACAGTCCACCATGCAGGAGGAGGCCTCAGGATAAGTGGGGAAAAGACTCCAAGACTCCTACTTGGCTATGAAGTCAACTTAATAACCTTGAACCTATCACTATTGACCTACCTTACAGAGTTATTGTAGGTGTAGCATGTAAATGACAAATTGAAGTTTGAAGAAGCCCCTCTAAGATTCATTAAAAGTATATAAGATGATACTGATGATTTACTGATGATATCCAGAATTGAACACTATTGAACAGAAGCTGAAAATTTGGTAACTGTCACCTCCACTTAGTGGCCCTGTTCAGTGCTATGGCCTGAAGACTGCTGGTGGCTCAAGCAGTAATGTGGGACTGCTTGAGCCATCCATTCATCATGATAATCATGTCCACAAGTAAAGAATGAAGCATTACCATTGAGCAATTTTGACCTTATCTGTCTCAACTACAAGAGCCAGTATTGCTTCTTCATCTTCAATGCATTTCACTGTGGTTTCTGAAGAAGTAACTTCTAATGAAATGGGGGTCACATTTCAAGGTTTTTTTTAAAAAAAAATCAAAGAATTCTGCTGTGCATTAAGAAAGAGTAGTATATTGGATGCAGTAGTATACAAAGCATACCTTTCCTACACTGCAGTGTTCAAGACATTTTTTTGATCATGGTGCTTTATAATATTTAACCTCCAGCTTAAATATTTTTGCATGTTTGCATGTTTACCCTTGCCAAAAGCTGTGCAAATGCCAAAACTAGAGAAGTTTCATTTGGTATTTCTGCCCAATACTGTTTTGGAAGGCACAGTAAGTGATTCTAAGACGTGCGTTGAAATTGTTGGTAAGTTTCAAAAGGTGGAGTTCTGTGCCTTCCAAAACAGGGTCACCAGAAGACATGGTGACAGCAATCAGCCTGGATAGCTGTATGAAAGGATTGGATAAGTTCATGGAGGACAGGTATATCAGTGGCTACTAGCAGGAATGCCTAGGTACTTCCTCCAAGTTGGAGAGACAGGCAGGATGCCTCTAAAGGTCATTTGCAGGGATTCAAGAGCAAGTGAAGCTTTTGCTTTTCTCTTCTGCTTGAGAATGCCCAGAAGCAATTGGTGAACCATTGTGTGAGACAGGGTGCTGGCCTAGGGAGCTCCTAGCAAAGTGGAGAAGGGGCTGCTAACAGTGCTTTCTACCCCTTTGTGGTGGGATGTTTACTTGATGGGTGCAATCCCTTCACCCTTTGGGTAATCCTATGCCACCATTTCAGTTCTGTTTTAAGCTACGTCAAAAATTTGTTATGGGAAGATAATAAAGGAAGAAGAGACAGGGAAATTATATAAAGCTTTCCCCACTTTTTCATTGCTAATCAGAAGATCAAAATCAGATGGAGTTTATGGTCTTGGAGAAAAATAATTAATGTTATTTATGTATCAAACAGTGCTGGAAAAAAGTGAATTTAAAGATGAACCACTTCTCTTTCGTTTTTTTGCGGATGAAGAAATGGAGGGTTCCAATATGAAACATAGACTCATGAAACATGATCTAAAAGTAGTGGAAAATGTAATTGCCAAATCACTGCTGGTAAGTTTCAAGAGGTGCAGTTCTGTGTATGTTTCCTTGGAAGGTTTAGCTGGCACCTAACCTGATATTATTTGCCTGGACTTTGTGACATAATCAGAGGCCTATTTGCACTAAGGCCTCTGGTGAAGAATTAGGATGGCCAGAAGCATCCCAGCCTGTCCCAGAGCTGCCCTAATTGTGTCCGGGGTGTGGTCCCTATCTTAACCCCAGGCATACCTGATCTATCCGGCAGGGAGAGCATTCACATTTCCCTGCTTGGCAGCTCAGGGATCCTGCTCCAGGCTGCTGCCATTGGGCACTACTGGCCCTGCTGACTAGCAGCCCAATGCCGGGGGTGGGACTGGATAGGACCGGGGGGCATGTTGGGGTCAAGCTGTGGGCCTCCACAACTGGATGGGGCTGGCAGCAGCCAGCAGGGACCTTCCCCGTGCCCATCCTTGCTCAGGGGTGCGTGCAGCTTCCTTCCCCCCAGTGCACCACTCACCAGTTCAGACCGGCAGTCCGATCTTGATGGGTCCTCCTGCTGCTTCCCATGCCCAATTTAGCACATTCTGTACTGGCACGTGCCACAACATCGACCCCCACACAGACCTGACATCAGCAGTTTGGGTCACCGTGGGGGTTGTGCTGCAGTGTGCACCTGTGCAGAATGCGCTAGATCAGGTGTGGGAAGCAGCAAGAGAAAGTTAGGGTGAGCCCGATGCAGGTGGTGGGGGCCCATGGCATCCCAACATGCCATTGGGCTGATCCAAACCCATTCCCGGCATCGAGCTGCCAGCCGTCACAGCTGGTAGTGCCCAATGGCGACAACCTGGCTCCCACGGCTCCATCTGGTACAGCCTGGCTCCCATGGCGCCAGCTGGTACACATGGGGGCAGCTTGACCAATCACACCTTGGCCAGTAAGGGACAATTTCAGGATGTGTCCCTTACTGGCCAATGCAAATGGTCAAGCTGTCCCCTGTGTGTACCAGCCTTGGAGCACTACAGTTGGCTGTATTGCAAAAATACCCCTGGTTTTGATGTGCTAGTCTTGTAAGGTCCCTGATACTCTTTTAAAACTAAGGAGTGGCATATAAATGTAAGGATGACTTCTGTTGGTGGCTCAGAAATATATATCCAGACAGACTGGTGGATATTGGAATATTCTGGCAGGTAGATAAATGTCTACCTGATGTATTTCTTTGACTGTGAGAGCAGAAGTTTTATAAGACCAATGTGATAGCAATTCTATATGTTTTAATTATCATATTTATGCACCCTCAGTCTCCAGTTACAAACATAAAAACTAGTGTTAATATTTCAAACAAGGGCCATTGGCTTTTTGTGCCACTTGAGTTTGGGTGGATTGGGAGCTTTTCAACACTATCTGAAATGACAATAGTGTAGCATAGTTCGCATCTAGTCAGACTTTCCCCCCTCTTGCAAAATTTTATAGTGACTTTTAAAAAAATAATCTGAAATTTGCTTTTGATTCTGTAGAATAGGGATGCCATCCTGTGCTACTTCCTACCAGTCTGATCAGGTCACCACCAGTGACAGCATGGTGTTCCCACTGTGCCCAACCAGATGGCCCATGAAAAATACAGCACTCTTTTTCTGTATTTTGTATAGCTGGCTATTGTTCATTGAGATTGGTGGAGTATAGGGCAAGGTTGCTAAAATATAGCTGTATTTGGAATTGAAACAGGTAATCTGATCAAGTTTATTTAACATTTTAATTTTTTCATTTAAAACAATTTCCCCTTTTTCAGATAAAGTCAACAGAAGGAAGCTATGGTTTTGGCTTAGAAGACAGAAACAAAGTGCCGATAATTAAAATAGTGGAAAAGGGATCGAATGCGGAGGTGATTTATATTATGTCATATTTATAGGCATTTTACTGTAAAGAAAAAGCTTTGCAAAAGCTTCTGGTATACTTTTCTTATATTATCATAAGAGTGTCAAGAATCATGCAAATATATAATCTTACATTATTGAAAATATTTGAAAATTTGTTTTTTAAAGAAATGTTGATTCTTTCTGCCATGTTTTAGTGACTTTTATATACTTCAGTGTTTTGCACCAAATGTTATTTAATGCACATTTGCTGTCTCTGTGGCATATTTAGGGTGTCCTTCCCCTATCCCCAAGGCTGTATGTTTCTGTGTCCCCCTGTGTCAGTGTAGCTGGGTCCTGGAGCTGTTGGTCTGTGACACATGACAGGGCACACAGACTATGTAGCCAGATTTTCCTGACACTTGTCCCATTAATTTAGTTCATTAATTATCTGTGAGCCTGCTGTGAGCTGACTTGATGGGTCTGCTTTTGGCTCTTGTGAAGGTTGAAAATCAGCCTTTGTGCACAGGTGCCAGCATTGCTTAGGTTGCCCTGGGCTGTGGCTGTAGAAGTGGCCTGCCAGGATGGTCAGGACATGACTGAGCTGGCTTCCCCTCCAGCAGGCTCTCATGCACCTGGTGCAGATGCCTCCAGATGAAGGCAAAAAGCTGCAATTGTCTTAACACTATATTGGGAATTCCATACATATCTGTGGTGTTCCCAATATAATCCTGAGTTACTGAAATGAAAATCTATAATATTGCTACTATGGAAATCTGGCAGTGATGCTGGATTTTCTGTAATAGTGATACCTAGTGGGGCTACCAGAAGCTAGTGAAGCAGATGAGGAGGAACAAAAGGAAGTGGGTAGGTGTTTGGCTGGTTTCCAACTAATTCTGAAAGCTACCAAAAACAAGGATAATCACACATTTGTTTCACTTTTCTGGTGGTAATCAGCAAGAGACAATTGCAGGATCTTGCAGCCATTGTCAGAAGTAATTCCTACTGGGTTTAGGAGCTTACACCCAGTTGTGTATTAGACAGGAGACTTAGGAAGTGGTCCATGTTGATATACAGCATGTAGGCAAGTCAGGAGCTTTTAAAGATAAGGAAAGAACAATGCAATTCCAGTTGTTGTAATACAGAAACTCAGACCAAGAATTGCTCCTAGGTTACAGTGGTTTAGGGAAATGGCTTCTTTCACCTACCTTTTTCTCTAGTACACACTTTCCCTCCTTTCCCATCATGTAGAAATGAGGTGGATGTATTTGTTTTAATCTGCATTTTAATGGAAAAAACTACCTAACCCTGATTTCCTAAACTGATATGCATATATCTTCAAATTTCGAGACACAGTTCTACTATCAAAAGTGTGTTTAAAAGTATATTTAGTGTATTTAATAATTTTCTTATCATCTCTTACTTTGATACCGAACTGTCTTTCTAATATGAAGTCTTGGGTGCATTCAAATCATATCATAGGATAAGTGGAAGTAATGTAAAAATGCACTACAGTATATCCATTAAATATATATTTTGGAGCAAATTGTATATAAAAATGGGTATAATAGGTGGAAAACTTTTTTTTAAAAAAACATGCAACTGATAGAGTAAACTGAATTTAAGACTGGAAAAAAGGATAGTAAAGGTGACGGATAACATTTTCAGCCTGGAGTAAATTAAATTTGTACACCTCTGATTTCGCTCCAGTAATTGCTTCTGCATGTATTTTATTTTGTTTGTAGATGGCAGGTTTGGAAGTTGGGAAGAAGATCTTTGCCATAAATGGTGACCTAGTTTTTTTGAGACCCTTCAGTGAAGTGGATAGCTTTTTGAAAGCATGCTTAAGCAGCAGGAAACCGCTCAGGGTACTTGTGAGCACGAAACCCAGAGAGTAAGTTATTACTTTGTTCTGACAAATTGTAAAGCTAAGTGATCAAATGACAATGGTGATCATAGTACATGATGGTGTAATAATGTGTTTACTGAGACAGGGGATCCATTGTGCTTAATGGTGCTTACTCCCAGAAAAGTGGGTTTAGGATTGCACTTTCTATAAACATAGAAACTCTTATACTATAACAAGTTCCATTAATACATTCCATTAAATGTTAATGGGTGTTTCTGCACTAGCAATGAAGATCCCATTTAGACCCCATTAGGAACCCAATTAGGAACCTGTCATGCACTGTTCAAACACAGGACCCCTTTAGGACCCCATTTGTTCGCACTAGTACCAGCAAAATCTGGATTTAATGGTGTCTTCAATCTGGTCTTCCGCTGTGAAGACCTGGTCAGAAGATGCACGTTTGCACTGTGACCAGGGCAGTGGGGTCTACCATGAATCTGGACTGAATGGGGTCCTCAGGCCTTTAAATCCAGATTTATGGTAGACCCCTTTAATGGTGTCTTCAATCCAGTCTTCCACTGTGACCAGAGCAGAGAATGCATGTTTGCACTGTGACCTGGGCAATGGGGTCCAGGGGCAGGCTTAGCAGCCACCAATTACAATGGCTCTGCTCCGCCACTCACAGCTATGTAGGCCTGTATGTCCTTCATGGCTGGACTACACAAAGCAGCTACACAATCTGCACCAGGCTTCATAATTGCTGGGTAGGCAGCTACAAAGCCATGTCATGCTCACTGTTAATGGAAGTACACCTTGAGTGATGGCCAGTTGTGCCACGCCACCGGCAGTCCTTCAGCTTCAGGCCAAACGGACCCTCCAGCATCCATACTGTGAACCCTGTTTAGTACCCATTGACATCGGGTGCTAGACAACCAGTGCGGACTCATGGGGTCCTCTCCAAGTTCAAAGGCCAGATTCAACGTGGACCTGATTTCAAAGATCCGGATCTTCTAAATCTGGATTAACAGAGGTAAGTGCAGAAACAGCCATTGATTGAAATAACTGATGGATGTACACCAAAGTGATAGCATGCTAGAATGATACAATGTATTAATGATCTGAGATATACCCCAGAAGTACAAACCAGGATATTTAGGGGTGTGCGAAAAAAATTAAATCAAGGTAGAATCTTGTTATTGTTGTAGCTGTATTACTTAGAAACATTTTGCTAATATGGGCTGCCAAGGAGTATTCAATTGAAAAAAACCTGGGAACTGCTGCCTCATATTATTAATTCTCTGATCTGGGCTGGTGGGCAGAGTTCGGATACAGGATTGTCGACTGGTCAGCATAAGAACTCTGCCACTATATGCAATATTGCTAAAGCAGTATAGGAGATGGACAGTTATCTCTGGTGCAACTCTCTGAAACAGTACATTAACAATGGTGGGTCAAAGCAGAACTGGCCATGAATCTCTTGGGTCCTTCTCATAAGTCTAATCAAGTGCCATTCTGGAGTCAACAAAGCAGTCTGACTGGTGAAAGCAGAGGTTAATGTTAATTTATTTTTTATGTCACACAATTCACATCAAATGGAAAACATAATATATAAAAAGCATTCATGATGTAATAAATGTAAAAATATAATAATTACAGAGAAAATGGAAGCCTCTGGATTTCACTGTTGGGTACATTAGTCAAAATCTGCTATTGGACCAGTCTATTCAAACAAGTTGAGTTAACAAAACTTAATGAAATAAATTTTAAGGTGACAATTTAGGGGGGAGGGAAGTCCTATTTTATAACTCTTTCTCCCATTTTGCAAACATATGAAAACAACGTTCAGAGAGGCGGCATCCACACCTTCAGTGAAGGAAGCCCAGGAGTGTAGTGGTCAAAAGACAGAGGTACACCTTGAGAAGGCTGCTGGGGGTCTTTAAGCACCCTCTACAGGGCTTTCTTTAGAGCAGATTTAATGGCTCCTAGGACATCAGCCATCCTCAGTCACACTCACCATCGCAATATAGACACACAGCAGTGGCAAGAGCAGCCTGTGCCTTTTCTGGATCTTTTCTAGTGCAACAGAGGGGCCTTCCATAATCAGAGCTGGTAGCCTTCCAAATCCGTGACCCCGGACTATTTGCAAATAGGTATTAAGGAAGCCCTCTTCTTCTTCCCCTCTTTTTCATTTTAGTTGATTTATTATTCTGTTATTCCTTGGCTACAGTTCTGATAGCTTCTTCTATTATGGTTTTTCTATTAATGTCTAACAAGTATACGTCAATATTAAAACATTTGATTCTATATATGAAGCAGGCCCTTTCTGAAATATTCAAGTAGGATTTTTGCATACTTAAGTTCAAGTTAGTGGTTTTTTTCATATATACAATATTTCTTCAAAATGAAAAGGGAATAAAAACATTGATTTTTAATTTTTAATCTTCATGTTTTTCTTAGAACTGTTAAAATTCCTGATTCTATAGATGGCCTTGGATTCCAAATACGAGGCTTTGGTCCTTCTGTTGTCCATGCTGTTGGAAGAGGTAAGAAGTAAGATTGAATGAGATTGTAGTTAAGAAGGCCATTTTGAAACATATTCTTAACTAAACCATATGGAGCTTGATATGATTAATGTATCATTTAAGACGCTTGCAAGTACAGAAGATGCTTATGTCAGAAGACTTTCTTCATGCTCTGCTTGTTGACTTTTCAGCTGCAGCTGGCTGGCAGATGTGGAAAATTGGGTGTTTGTCTAGGGAATTCAGTGCTCAGTTGAACTGAATACAAGTCTAGTAATATTCAGAAGTGCAAGTGAAAGCTGCTCCCTGCACTGAGCTTGGTTTCATAGGTTTCAACCGATGAAGTGCTGAATGCACATGGTAGTGGGAGGAGCTTCTTTGTCAGATCAAACGAAGATTTGGTGGTGCCAAATGGAGTCCAAATAAAACCCACAAATAAGCTCTTGCTGCCTGTGCTTACCCATGCCAGCTTGTACTGTATTCAACTTCATACTCCAGAGTTGTGTATCCATACTTTTCAGAAAATAAATATTTAAAGTAAGTAACAGTACCAATTACCGACAGCAGTCTTGTGTTTTCTTTGTTTATTAGGGCCCAAGTTTTATGCTATAAGTAAAATTACTTTATGTAATATTATCTGTGATGCCAAAATTAAGGTCACAAATATGCCCCAAAATTAAAAGTGGGTTAAAAGTGAACAGACTTGATAAATTTCTACATTCTTATGCTTTCATGGATGGAAATTTGGTCTGGTTCACCCTGTTCTAAGAAGTTATTTTTGGTTTCTTTCTTTTGAATAGAAAGATTAGACTGTCGGATGGTCTGGGCTTGCTATATTTGCTATGAACTCAATTTTTAAACATTTTTCATGTAAATTTAAAAGCACCATTCCTCCAGAAATAAAAAACAAAGAAAAAACAAAAGCTACCCTCATTTTAAACATTGCTACATTACAGATAAAAAATGCATATAATAATAGGAACATACTTTAACAATTATTTAAAACGATATTTGATTAAAAGTGGAGTGTTGAATTCAAAGCTCTGCTGCCAAACTTCTGCTATCTTAAATTGTATAGAGAATTAACAATTAAGGGCCTACAAACAGAGGCAAGTCTTTGATATCAAAACAATTGTTACAATTTGTGCAAGCAATCCTATTTAGGGAAAGAATTCCACAACTGAGAAATTAAATCAGCTTACACTGATATCTTTTGTAATAGGTTAGATAATCCATTCTTTTTTTCCTAGATTCTGCTGAAGGTGTCATATACTATTTCCTTAAAATTACATTTAAAAATCTTTTGTGGCTTGTGATTTTAATTTTTGGGAAGGTCAAGATAATTTATTTGGGAAGGTCAAGATAATTATATTTCATTATGAAATATAATAGTTTTCACTTCTGTGTTTAAGAACTAAAAAATACCATTTTCTTGTTATGAAAATTTTTCCTTTAAGCTTAGATTTCTATAAAATCCCACATGATAAAATGTGAATCCTTGGTAATAACATTTGACTCGGAGATTTGCTTCTTTTTTTTTAACATAAAATTTCAGTGTTTTTATCTTCCTGTTAGTGAGCAGAGGCCATGTTTACACTACAGATTTTTCTGTACGGTACGGGAAATTCAGGGGAAGCTCAATGGGGAAGTCCAGGGATGTTCTGGCATCTGCACTGCATGGAACCATTTCCATGCCAGATCATCCCCTGGCTGGATAACTGTGGAACACTAAAATGTGCTCCACAGGTATACTAGCCATGTCTAATATACCTGAGGCAGCATTCACACCTCTTCCAGGCAGAGGGTACGTGGAGTGGGATGATGCAGTCACAGTTGCACACTGTGTTGCCTGGTTGCCACAGCAACAGCTGGCACACAGCTGACATTTGCACTTACCTGGCATTTCCTGAAGTGCTGGATAAGTTTGGATGGAATGAGCATTTGAAATGTGAATGCCCAATCCACTCCAGATCTTCACTTCCCTGGGACGATTTCCCTACAATTCCTGAGTTCAAACTGCACCCTTTCTGTCTGAAGCTTCGGTCTGCCTTTAGAAGAAAGTGCATGCTCAGTCAGTGCTGAGTTTCCAGGGGCTTTCCCATTTCTTCCCTCTTTTTCAGGTCCTCCCTCTCCTGCAGGGCTGCTAATCACTGATCATTTCCTCAACCATACAGCCCTCCCTCTGCTTTGGACAGCCTTCCCTGTTTTCTGTTCATATGCATCTGTTTTCCCCAGCACAGAATTGCTTAAAGGAGAAACATTTCCTACAGTGCTTAAAGTTAAAATTAAAAAAGCCTAAATGCAATAAAGTATTCTCTCTTCCTGTTTCTCAACAGCCTTATCAGTGATTTAGTCAAAGGAGCTCCTAATACAAGGAATGTTGCATAAGGGCAAAGTATCAATCTAATTCAAAATGCTCCTGAAAAGATCAGCTTTCCCTTTAGAATACTAACTTGGCAACTTATCTGTTTTGAAGGAACTGTTGCTGCTGCTTCTGGCCTCCACCCTGGACAATGCATAATCAAAGTGAATGGCATTAATGTCAGCAAAGAGAGTCATGCAAGCGTTATTGCGCATGTCACAGCCTGCAGGAAATACAGACGTCCAATGCATGTAAAGATGCTTATTTCTTTGTGTGTGTTTGTGTGTACATTTTTTAATTTAAAGGTTCATGACTATTCCATGGAAGTGAATAAAAATAAGTAATTAAGAGAATGCTTCATACTCAACTATATCAAAGGTTACTGGCTAAAAACCTTTAGAGTTGTACATGGAGAGAAGCATAGATCTGAAGGGGGAAAGGAATGTAAAGTAATTTTATCTGAAGCAACTATATCTTGTTACATTTTTCTAAATAACCTTCACTTATCTTCCCCAAAAGGATTCTTAGTAAGAAGGGAGAGGGTAGAATGAAATCTTTCTGTTAAAGATGATGAATGCTGTTAAAGCAACGCTACTTGACTCTTTAATATTGGCACAAAGTAGTTATGGATTTTTCTGATGTTCTTTAGCATTCTGCATTTAGTACCTTTTGTTACATGATTGAATAAACATACATGGGAGCAGTCATGCCTTGCATAGGTCTATATGGATCCTGCTCCCCAGTTCCCAATCTGCAGTCACATAAGAAATATTGATATATATATGCTATTACAGTATAAAAATATTCCTTTCATTTTCACAGTTATAAAATTTGTGTTACCAGTTCTAAGAACAGAACACTGCAATATCAATTACAGTTATTACGATGTATTATTATAAAATGTATTTTAAAACCATTTAGGACTTAGGTAAAAAATACAACGGACTTCTTCAACAATCCATTTGAAAGGACAGTAAAAAGGAAAGCTGAAAATGTAGTTAAACATTTTATTTGAAAGCAGTATGCTTAGGCTATAATTTTTTTGTGATTCTTGCTTAAGTGTCATTTCATCCCACACATGTCCCTTTAGAAGCTCTGTTTTAAATTCTGTCAGAATGCTAGCTATTTTTATATTTCACCCAGCTACATTTAATTTGGGTGCTAGAAAATTCTTTGGGGAAGATAATGATTTTCTAGTTTAGCATCTTTATTGGCAATTTTTTTTAAAAAAAATCACTTTTAAAATCAAAGTATTTGGAAAACAATTATAAATAAATTATGGCAAATTCTGAAGTAAACCCAATGAGGGAAAATTGCCTTATCTGACTATACTGAGTGCACTTCAAAGTTGCTTATATGTGGTTTTCTGCTTCTAATCTGTTAATTGTTCTGGTGAATTTCATAATACCCAATATGCTTTTATATCTTTTGTCCTTTCTTCACTAGACCTTATTCTGGATTATATCTCGGAAGAGGGACCTATCATCAGTACGCTAGTGCAGACTAGATCAGGTCCTGCCAGGGGTCTGCAGTAGCATGTGGATGGCAAATCGCTCTTCCAAGATATAAATTGGAATAAGCCCCAGTGCAGAAGGGGCATGAGACCCTTTGCTCTACAACATGGTCTATGAAATAACATAGTGGTAGGAAATAACTCACGTGCAATTCTTTTCTCCAGAAACAAAGCTGTTCCTGAATACCCCTATCACAACTAACAGTGCAAATTAGAGATGGGCTAAACTGGTTTGGTCAGGTTGTAGTTTTCAAACCAAGCCAGCTTATAGTTCAAAAAAACTTGTTCAGAACAGATCTGAAAAAGAGTGTCCTAGTGAACCAAAAGAACCATAGTAAGCTATAGTTTGCTTGGTTTGCATGTAAACTGAACAACCCTGTAGTTTGAAAAAATCGGATGGAAGTGAACTCAAACCAAGGATAATTAGTTCTATTTGAACCAAACCACTAATTTTCAGTTTGTGCACATCTCTAGCGCAACTTAGCCTCAGGTCTTCTAAGATGAAAGAAGCTTGGATAATATGCATCTCACTGTGACCTCCATCCTGCAAAGTGTCAACGAGCAGCACCCACCCACACTTTTCATTTTACATTTGCTTCTCCTAGTCTGTGAGATCTCCCCAAACAGGAGTCTCTCCATGGCAGGGAAAAGGATAGGCCCATACATTGCAGTACATCAAAACCTCTTTTGTGTGCCACCCTAGGCTGTTGTATAACTAAACCACAAATAAAATTGCCCATGTTTCACAAGGAAATTGCAAAAATTGTGGAAGTTATTTGTTATATTTTAACTACAGCTCATCTCAGTGGGTTTTAGATGCTAATATATTTCTTTCACTCTTATTCTTGAGTAAGTAATAGCCTCAGTTCCAAATAAAGGTTGCTGTGGTACTCTTCTTTATGCAAGACTTATGATTTAAAGTAAAATAATTTTAAATTATGGGCAATAATATAGTAATGGTTCTATATCCTGGTATATAGAGGTAATAGAGACTGCATTTGAGATCAGAGTGGGAGACCACAATCCTGGTATTGAAAGTTCACTTTTCCAGGAAATTGTACTATACATAATAAGCAGTATCAACAAAATGCTGAGTGCTCTTTTTCAGTAGTCCAGTGAGCTGGTCATATTTTCTTCCAAGATACTCAATTCCTCTTTCCACCTGATTATCCATGAAACATTGCAATTTGAGATTGGGAATAAGGAGGCAGTTAATGTTTTTGGAGGGCCTTGTTAAAGTAAAAGAAGAACATCTCTGAAATGATGCAGGCTGCCTCCAGTTGGCGAGAGGAAAACAGGATCTTTTTTAAAAGCCACAACTGCCTCTTACCATCTGTGTCAGATGGCAGGGCAAAATTGTGGGACAAGCCTGGGCCATATCCATGCCAATCCCATTAATTCCCAGCATATTGCTATACCAGGAAGAACAACTCCCTGCATGGGTTTTCCTGATATTGGAATGACTTACCTTATCTGGAAGCTTGCTTTGAAGGCTATCTTACTGGAAATGGCCACCCGGAAGTACCATTGCGCCACTGCAGGAGCAAGCATTCAGAAAGATATATGTCCAGGCTTGTCCTGCATGGACATGGTGAGGCAACTGTGATATCTAAACAAGATCTCATGTTTTCCTACCACTGTCTGGAGGCAGCCATACTACTGTATGTGCCCCCCCCCCATTTTAAGTCTTCTTACTCCATGTTGTGGTGGACTGATTTTTCATCAGAGCACAGCATGGCAAAGCAGATACCATAGTTCCCACTGCTTTTGCAACAGGTTTTTTTTTTTTACTTTAATTTTTTAAAAAGTAAAAATCCTACCTTTGGCTTCAACTTCAGTTCAAAACATTAAATTGATTTCCGTTGCATCACAGATTTGTTGTTTAAACCAAATATGTAAACTTTTATTATTGGCATTACCTTCCTGTAGCAAGATTCTATTCAGTGGATATATAACAGCATTGAAAGTGCACAGGAAGATCTTCAGAAAACAAATTCTAAACCTTCAGGAGATGATGGAGGAGATGCATTTGACTGCAAAGTAGAAGGTGGGATCATCTGTCCTTTTCTGGTGATAACCAAAATAAATATTATTTTGTATAAGAACACAGAATAATATAAGAATGGTTGTGAATAGGGATGTGTATGAATATTCATAACATTCAAAATTTGTATGAATCTGGTTGAATTCAGACATTCAAATTCAAATCAAGTGTTGGCACATTAGAAGATTGACATCTGAATTCGAATCAAGTGTATTTATACATTTGTATGAATCTTCGTATGGGATTCGTATGGGATTGGTGTGCATTCGTATGGGATTGAACATTCATATCAAATATGAATTCTCCCATATTCGAAGGGGATCTGTTCAAATGAATATAAATTTTCTTGATTTTGATTCTATATGAATTGAATACAAAAACCCCCCAATACCATTTGTGCACATCCCTAGTTGTGAATTAAGGTGCATAGTTTACTATGCATATTTCTTTTTGTATATCTTGATGTTACCTATATATTTATTTAAATCATTTATATACTGCTTCTCATTTTAAAAGGATATTAGTTGTGTTCCAACTACATCTGGAAGTTCCATAGATTTCTCCATCCATGTTTTAGAATGCAGCTTAGCAAAAACAAAGATATTACTGTGATTTCATGTGCCCCTGGGAGGCTTGCATACACTAGCTGTTTACTGAGCAGTGGCTGAGAAAGGAAAATCTTTGATCTTGTATAGTGTAGAGCTGAATATCTTTTAACTGCAAGAATATCAAAGCAGTGGATGGATGCATTCTGTGCAAATATGCAGTGTCTGTAGTATTCTGCAATTTCTTGCATGCAGTTGCTAGCATGGAACTGCATTTTCAGATCTGTAGCTTTGCATAACTGTAAGGCTTTGCAAAAGGCCGAATTGTAATTTCAGGTTTACACAATGAGGCTTGCACCATGCAGGCAGTAAAAAAACCTGATGGACAGCAAACCTCAGTAATTCTGTTAAGAATGATATACATGCATCTCTTTCCATGCCGAATAGGAAAGGATCTTTCTGCACTTGCTGATATTCCTTACCAGCAAGTGCCCTAAGGGCTTCTCTTCCACATGTTTGTGTGGAATACAGGAAGGCCACCACTGGTACATTGACTCCACAAAGGACATAGCATAATATAATGAAGGGGGGATCTCTCCAGTTTTAATACTATCAGGCACCCCCTTTTGTCAGCTCACCAAAGTGTGCACCCAGAGTAGGTTTCCAAGGAGCTCCAGAGCTAGGAACTGTTACAGATCATACCTTTGTGGTTCAAATGAGTGGGCCTTGCTGATCCAGACACACTGGTTTGGATCAGGCAATCTAAAGGCCCTGTATGCACTTGAGTGTGAGGCATGGTATAACTGCAGTCAGGTTTGAGGACATAGGACTGCATTTGCACCATGAACACTGGTGCAACCCCAACTTTATTATCAGCAGGCACAGTCAAATGATCCAACTCGGAACATCTGATTCACCCTGGCAATGCTGTAGTAACTTTCACTGTGTGCCTGGTTATTACCATGGAGATTGCAACACAGTGTGCATCTGCACAGCTTCAGCTGCATTGTGCTATGCTGTGCCTCCCCATACAGTGTCCTCACTGGAAGAAAATGTGAACGCTGCATCAGGCAGCTCCCCAGCAACTCCCCAGCTCCTGGTGAAGCTGTGGAGAATGAAAAACTTCTCCTTGGCTTCCGAGGATTGGGGATGCTCTGGAACTCTCTGGGACATTCCATGATAGAGGTGGTAGCATGGCATGTGGGCAGAGCATCCTGAAGCATCCCTGATGGGTAAGTGCAAAAGGCTCCAGTTAGTAAGTAAAGAATGTGTGTAGGCTTGGCCCCACTGCAATGTGGTACTTGATCTGAGAAAATGTCCTAAACCCTGGATATATGCATGTTTCTGTTTTAAATAACAAAAAATGCTACAGGTTGTTATGTTAATGTTTTGAAGTTACGTTCTATTTAATTTCTCATTTGTAATAGTAACATTAAAAACCTTTACAAAACAAAACAGTTTAGAGAAATATTATAGCTGCATTGCAACCTTAATCACCTAAACTGCTCACACTATTGAATCTTTAGTTCAATTAAATTGAATGAAATCTTTATTTACTCAAGGTAACTCATTTAGTTACCTTAGTTAATTAAAGGAAAATCATTCCATCAACAGCTTTGTTATTATTATAGATCAATAGCAATAAATCTAAGAAAAATAATGAAGACCAAAAAGAACTTGACATTCAATTTGTTTTCAGAAGTAATTGATAAATTTAATACAATGGCAATAATTGATGGGCGGAAGGACCATGTCAATCTCACTGTTGATAATGTTCATCTGGAATATGGAGTAGTATATGAGTATGACAGTACAGCTGGAATAAAATGCCATGTTTTGGAGAAGATGATTGAACCAAAGGGTTTTTTCAGCCTGACTGCAAAGGTACGGAGCATATTTTTCATTTTGCATTTTTCCGTTCACTGAAGCTATGTCCCTTATTTATGGATAGAATTATAGTAATTTCATTTCAGGTATATTTTCTTCTTCAGTGCTCTGTATTTTGTTGATAATTGATAGTTATGAATCATGATCATCCACCTAGAAGGAGCATAAAGTTGTGATACAGTCATAAATCATAAACAGAGCTTCTGTTTTCAAAACAACAAAACAGTAAAGAGGAAAAGCATCTATTACCTTTTGTGTTCTCCACCTTCTTTAACTCTTTGGGTTAAGGGTTTTGTTTTTGTCAAATATTTTTAGGTTCATGGTGATCAGTATTTGGAAAGATTGATTTTTTTTCTAGCCGAATAATGCTTTTGTGTGCATTTGTAACTTTATTCTAGGTACTCTGTGAAGGAGAAAATAGGAATATTTTGGTTAGAATGAATAACTTGCTTCTCTCATGCTACATGTGTATGACAGGAAACAAAAAGAAGGATAAATAGGAGGTAAAAAGAGAAGAACGAAATGCTTTGGCTACTGAATTATCATTATGGCTTCTGTTACTGGGAGGCAAAACACTAGAATGCACTAGCCATCTGCACTTGCTAGATGGCTAAAGCATTCCAAGCCTACCTTTAGTTTGAATAGCTGCCCAGACGGTGGCCATTGCAGACCACATGCTCCTCGTGCACCTCTTCCACATGGCTGGACTCACATCACCCCAGTCTTAAAGGATCTGCACTTGTTACATATTTACTACCAAGCCCAATTCAAGGTGTTGACACTGATGTATAAGGCCCCAAACAGCTTGGGCGCTGGTTAGCTGAAGGAGTGGCTTCTTCCATATAGACCTGCCCGAGCACTGAGATCTCAAGGAAATCTTATAGTTCGTTCCCTTTCAGAGGTACGAGGCATAGGGACTTGCAAGAGGGCCTTTTCTGTTGTGGCCTCTAGACTCTGGAACAGCCTCCTTCTTGAGGCTCATCAGACACCTACATTGTATACTTTTTGGTGCCTTTTTACCGAGGCTTTTACTGTTTAAATAGCATCAGGGGGCTGTCTTGTTGGGAGGGAGGTGGTAGGAAGAGAGTTATATTTTTAATTATGTATTACTATTTGATATGTTTTAATCTCATTGTAACCCATCCTGGGAACATTCGGTGAAGGTTGGGATATACATTTTCTAAATAAATAAATAAGAGGTGCAAACAGGAGCTTGCTGCTCTGTTACAGCTTGGTGGCTAGTATAAGTATGGAGCACTTTTAAGTCCTCCTTGCTTACCTGGCTTGTGGGAAGGTCCTGGATGTGCAGACCCATTTTTAGTTAAGAAACAGCTCCACATGGTATGGATGAGCCACCGACTACCAAGTGTAGAAAGGCCATGTATTTGGGCACAAACTTTACCCACTTTAGGATTGGACCCTACTAACAACTGGATTTGTCTCATGACCCCAAGCAATCTTAAAAGGAAATATACTTCTCAAGGAGAACAGGAAAAAAAAAATGTACCCTTGCTCATCTTGTAGGCAAAACTGCATTGCTTAGTAAGCATACTCTTGGCTGAACTGTTTTGCTTGGTAAGTCACCTTGCAGCGGAAACAATATGGAACAGATTAAAAGGAACTGTGTGAATGTTGGAAGAAAAAAAAAACCCTTGTCGATTTCATTTCATCAAAACTATCAAGTGTTTAAATTTTTTAACACACAGTGTATTGTTTTAGTGTTCCTAAGAATATAATAACTTGAAATTTAAGAACAGACTGTAGAAGTCTTTGTATTAACTTAACTGTATTCTTTGTGGTAATTGCCAAGGGATACATTTTACAGGAATGTTTTGCATTATTAATTAAACCTGCTGAAAAATAGACTCTTAGTAGCAACTGGAAACCTTTAATTAATCTGCTGATTCGGAAAGTAAGAGATCAAATCACATGAACTATGGTACAGATGTCTTCAATTCAAGGGCAACTTTAATTGCATATAGGCAAAAATGTATGCAAAAATAAAGGACTGTTAGCAAAGTCCAGTATATATTGATTTATCCCAAACTGCAGTCAGCAATATAATTGCAAGATCCTTTTTTACAATGTAAATGGTTTCATTTCTTTGTTGGGAGTGTTATATTTTGTAATTGTTTATAGTCTTGGGAGTCTGTTATACTTGAGCAATTTTCTCTGTATATAATGTAGCTAGATGCTAGTGAAGTCAATTTACTTTGTAAATTTGTATTCCAAATTCTAACCCTCTTACAAAGAGCTGCAGAAGAATGTCTTGACATTGAGTGTTTGGGCAACCGAATGGCAAATTAACTTTAATATTAGTAAATGCAAAGTGATGTACATTGGGAAATAACCCCAATTACAAGTAAAACCTGATGGGGGCTAAACTTTCTGTGACGGTCTAGGAAAGGAATCTTGGGATTCTGAAGATATTGACCTAGTGAACAGCAGCAGTGTAAAAAGTAAAATGATTGCTAGGTGTAATTAGGAAAGGAATTGAAAATAAGTCGGCAAACATGATTGTGCCTCTTTACAAATTTATGGTAAAGCCACATTTAGAATATTGGGTACAATTCTTGTCATCACGTACCAGAAAGAATATTATGGAACTGGAAAAAGTAAAGAACAGGACACTCAAGATGCAACATCTAGGTTTTTCCATTGGTTGTATGAATATAAAGTTACTCATGGGCACAGTATGGATTAGAATAAAAAGGGAATATATTTGCCATATACTGTATTTCATATGTGTTACGTGGTAACATTGTCTATAAAAACTTTTTTTGTATCACATTTTTATATGTTTGCATTAATAATTTCAGTTTTGGCTGTTATCTTGGAAGCACTAACGTTATCCACTCCTTTTGTCTTACTTACAGATTCTTGAAGCACTAGCCCAAAGTGATGAGCAGTTTGTCCAAAACTGTAACAGTCTGAATAGTTTAAATGAAGTGATTCCCACTAATCTTCAAAGTAAATTCAGTGCCATTTGTAGTGAGAAGATTGAACATATTTGCAGAAGGGTCACTAGTTACAAAAAGGTAACAATCATAAATGTTTTGAAAATGTATTACCTGTAAACCTTTCTGCACTTCCCATCCCATCTTGGGGATGGGAATAGTGCACTCCCAATGGTGTGCACTAGCGTTCACACTCTTGAATGCTAGCACATGCCACCCCCCCATGCATCCAAAAACTTACTGGAGGTGGGGATACATGTCCGGGTGCCATCTTTTAAACTGTTTTTTTTTGTTGTTGTTTTTTAATCAATATTATTATTATGCTGGTTTTTAAAAAAATTTGTATTGGTTTTAGCATTGTTCTATACAGTTTTGATATGTGTATATTTTATATGTTGGTAGCCGCCCAGAGACCCTAGGGTATGGGGCGGGATATAAATATAAATATAAATAAATAAATAAATCCTCTGGGGTCTGGACACTGCCATCTTGGATCTGGATGCCTCTGCGACCATGCATGTGCTGACACCAGCACTGGCACTAGGATGATGGTGATGCGCTGTGCAAACACACTTGCATTTTATGTCACCTGACATGCCAGCATGCTTGCATGGCACCTCAGATGACCCCTGACATCTGGAAGAGGAGCAGAGGGTGGACACATCTGGTGCATGATTTTGTGCATTTCTGCTAGTGGATGCTGGGGTAGCTTCTGGGATAGCAGGAGATGTTTATGGTGTGGAATCATGTCCAAGTGCTTGTTAATCTTTGATTTAATCTTGATGCAGAGTAGATTACCTTGTTATCTGGTTCTGGAGTTTGCTCCTGCTCGGCAACAGCTTCCCAGCTCCTGTATCAGGAGTTCAGCTTCCTTAGCTCATAAAACAGACACAGCCTTCCGAGTTATCTCTAATGAGGCTACGATTTATTGCTTGAAGGTTACATGCTATGTACAAATCAAGTTACAGTCTTTTAGCCCGGCGAGGTTACATTCCGGTCCATGTTCAGCATGGCTTTCTCCTCCCAGACTACATTCTTGGAGAGATCATCTCAACAACAACGACCACGAGAACCTTATACAGAATCAGTAACCGGACGTTGCTGCTGACAACTTCCTGTAGCTGTGTGTGAGCTGCCTCCCCCTCCCATTTGAGGTTACGTGCTCAGAAGCACATATTGTGACCTTGTAGTATATCTACTGCCTGTCTTTTCCCAGGAGACAGAACACACTATCTTTGGTTGTTTTCAAATGCACATCCGAACGTTTTTTTTCTTTACTCTTTCAAACACCAACAGTGCTGATGGTGTTCACTAGCAGGCCAAGTGCAAAAGGGCTTCAGGAAACCATTTTGGTACTCAATCCAGTCCACACTCTGTCCTATATGGGTGGAGATTAGGGATGTGCACTAATGTTTTGTATTTGATTTGTATTGAATTGAATGCAAGAAAATTTGTATTCATTCGAATAGACCCCCTTCAAATGTGGTGGGATTCATATTTGACACGAATGTTCAGTCCCATATGAATCCCGGACAAATGCATACAAATAGCATATGGATCCTATATTCAAATGCATACAAATCCCATACGAAGCTTCATACAAATGTATCAAAACATTTAATTTGAATTTGAATGTCAATCTTCGAATGTGCCAACATTTGATTCAAATTTGAATATCCGAATTTGACCAAATTTGGCCAAATTTCTAATGTTATGAATATTCATGCACATCCCTACTGGAGATAGGAAGGGGTGGGCCTCTCTGTTTTGCTCTGAGATGCAGATGAAACAATGTCAGAAGTGGAGCATGGTCTAGTCTACTGGCAAGTGAAGAAAGCAGATTAATTATGATGCGGATATTCCGTGGAGTTAATGAACGAAGAATAAATGGAATAATAATGCTACAGAACAAGATTGATCAGTAAACAGGTGATAGGGCTCCTGCCACACCTTATCTGGCAGTGCATTGGTTTTGTCTTTCTTCTGCCAGGACTTAAGAATCCTACAAAGAGTTGATTGAATTACAGGTATGAATTTAGTAGACAGAGATGTCAGAATGTTTGAACCTGAATCAAGCAAGTTTAAACTCTGTTTTTAACAGCCATTAAAATAAGGTCCAGTTTCAAAGCTGAAACAAAAGTTATTTTTTTCTAGTGTTTCATATACCACTTAGGAAATGCACTTTACTTATTAGTGGAGGGCTTCTTTTAAAGGAACAGCATCACCCTATTGCTCATTTCTTCTGTGGATTAGGTAGTAGATAGCACTCTAGGTTTTCTAGGAACCTAGGACAAGAAAATAAAATACTTTAGGCAGGCGTTTTCAGTAACAAGTCAGAAAGTCTATGTAGACAAGTAAAGTTCTTTCCTAAATGTTGCATAAGAAAATAAAGTACATTGTTCAAGAAAATAATAGCAAACTCATACTGTGTTGGAAGAAACAACTTTGCCATAACTTACTGAGCCTTCCAAAACCCATAATCATTATCTGAATTTATCATTTTAAGAAATGTTTACTGTTCTTTATCACTTTTAGTAACCTGTTTTACTTCAAGAATAACTATGGAAGTCTTTTAGGGAGGTAAATGTAACCATAGTAACAAAAGTGTCTGAGAATGTTTTAGCTGTGCTCTTAGTTTCATTGTGAAAGTCTGAATTCTATAAATAGAATCCAAGTGGCTTCCTGCAGTTCTTCTTGTTACCCTGATTTTTGTAAGAGACGTTTTCAATCCTGTGTAATAGTCACCAGATTTTCCCAACACATGCATGAAAAGAAATGTAGATTTTATTTATGACCTGATTCAATTATAGCCAAGCATTTGGTCTCTGTGGGAGAAAAATGTGTGGGAGATTTAAATGTGAAATGCAAAATGTGCTATTCTTGTTTTTTAAAATATCCTGCCTTCCTAGTCCTAGCTTTATATGTTTAAAGGCATTACTATCAGGATGAGGCTGCTTGGATTTTAAAAAAAGAATAACATTTTTCAATATCTGTAGCATAATGGTAAATTCCTTTTGCAAAGGCAGCAATTAATGGAATCCCAGTAAGATGCATTTGTGTTTTGGAGTATAGACTTTTATAGTGTCTGTTCAAGGATATGAGAAGAAAGAAAGACTTTTAAATGCCTATGTCAAACATCTAAATTCTGGGTCTTTCCATGTGAGCCTGCATTCCCAATCTAGAGCAGCTCATAGTCTGAATAGTCTACATTCAGGTTTGGAATAGTTCAGGACATGCTTTCTGGTGGAGTGGTCTGTCTGTCCATTTCAGACTAAGCTGCAAAATTCCCTCTTCAGCTTCACCGGTAAACCTTTTAAAAGAACTACTGTGATATATCGGATGATGAAGAGCTTGCAGATAGCATGCCGCTGTGGTCCAGTATACCATAGCCAGCCCCTTTTTGCTTGCACACTTCTGAAAAGGCATCACTTCTGCATATGCAGAAGCTGAGCTAAGATAGGCTGTTTGTAGTGCAGATGCCCTTCAACCAGGCTATCAGTAACCTGTCCAAATAGGTTGCCTATTTGGAACCACTCCAGCACATCTTAGTATGGGACAGCTTAGTCTCACACTGAAACCGCCCTTATTTGCTTGATTTCTAAAGGAATCAGGTAGGACCTGTGGAATCTCTCTCTGAGATCTGCATCAAATCCCTTTTGTGGGTAGAGTTTCTTTTTGAGGCAGATTATTTTTATATACCATTTATTTCATTTTTCTCATTTTTTTATTTTAAACACTATTTAATTAAATACTTGTTTCTTGTATTGTTAACTGTCCTAAAAGTGTATTTACCAAGCTGCAGTGTAATAATAAGGAACTCATATTCATTCTTGCTTATATTCACAGAATTAAATTGTTTTTCACTTCTTTTATGGGAAGAAAAGAAACTTTATTCTAAAGAAAGAGATCAAAGTAAATGAAGCTGTATTTATACTTAACCTGAAAAAATTTCTTCCTCTTTTTCAGTAGATGCAAGCAGATTTAAGTTAGGGTCTACTGGCAATCAAGCATCATGTAAAATGGGCCACAGAGATGTGCAAACACAGCGCATGTTTCTGGGGTCCCATTTAGCTATGAACATCTTTCAATGGTGGTTTTGTTCTTGGCCGTCAGAAATGGTAAAGCTTGTGTGATGCTTGGTATAGTTTATATAACTAAGCCAACTAAGCTGTTAAGTTGGAAACAGTTTGGCATTACATGATGGTAGAATGTACCAAATCTTCCTTTTGTTCTCCAACATAACCTGCAGAAGGGATTGAATAATGTGTTGCATCTTTTGGGGGCTGTGAACAGAAATATAGTGCATGACTGTGTGAAATGTTTCGGTTTTAAACTTTTTGCACATCCTTTGTAAGAAAACAATTCCTTGAAAAGAAAATTAAAAAATCTTTCTTTTAATGCCAACTACAGTGTTTTCCTACAAAATAGATACAAGTTTGCATCTTTAAAAGATGCAGTGCTTAGCTTTAAGTTTTAATCCTAATATAAATGCTGCCTGTTTACAGTTTTCACGCGTTTTAAAAAACCGAGCGTGGCCTACCTTCAAGCAAGCCAAGTCAAAGATTTCACCACTGCACAGTAGTGATTTCTGTCCAACTAACTGCCACATCAATGTGATGGAAGTCTCATATCCTAAAACTTCAACATCACTTGGTAGTGCCTTTGGGGTTCAGTTAGACAACAGAAAGCATGCTTCGCGTGAAAAGGAAAACAAACACACTGACCAAGGTAAGATTTAAGCCCTGGGATTGCTGTCTAAAACTGGTTGTCAGCATTTGCTCTCATATTAGTGTAAGCAAAAAATCCAGGAATGAACTATTCTGATGGAGAGTGAGTGAGTAAACCTGATTCTTAGTGACAGAACTTAATTGGTAGACCCATGTTAACAAAAATGCACAGTACTGTCCTCACCATTTAAGCCTCCTGCTGTTCTTGACTTTTCTTGGAGAAAGTATGCCACTTTAATAATAATCATCATAATTAATAATAATGATGACGACGATGATGTTCCCTTGTAATTTTCATCATAATGGAATGATGATGATGTTCCCTTCTAATTTTTCATCATAATGGGAAAAATGTTCATTTCTGACTAAGTTTCAAAGAGAATGGAGGTTGCTGCTTTCATGCCATTCCACTTACAGCTCCCAAATAAAAGTTAGCTGGGGAAAACTGCTTGAAGGCACCCTGAGTTTATGAAGCTGTGTAGCCACACATCTTTCCTATTTTAGTAGGTTAGGATTAGGGTTACTGTTTTGATTCTGCATTGTTCAGTACTGTAGACACCATCTGCATTTGCAGAATATGATAGAAATTGATTTATTGGATTTTTTACAATAAATTGTGCCAAGAATCTCTTGTGTTTCTTGAGTGCTTAGATTGTTTAATTAGACCTTTTCTTTCGTTACAGAAAGGTTTCACAGCTATGTAGATAATTTAATCTTATTTGAAATATGCTCATGTTCTGAATACTTGCAAACAGAGTATCTTAATTCAAGTATTGTTTGGATTCATGAAAAATACATTTATACTTCAGTTTGCAAATTGTTAGATTGGCGTTACAGACATCAGCATTCTTGGCAACATATCAATATGCTTCTTTCTATATATTTCACATGTAGGAAATCTGAGTCCTACGGTTTACATACAACACACAATTACCACTATGGCAGCTCCATCAGGACACTCGTTAGGTCAACAGGATGGCCATGGTCTGAGATATCTACTAAAAGAAGAGGCTCTGGAAACACAAGATGTATATCAGAAACTGTTGTGCAAATTGCAAGCTGCACTAAAAGAGGTGGAAAACTGTGTTTCTCAAATAGATGAGTAAGTAAATTGAATACTTCTACAGAAAATTTGGATATTAATACATTTATTTTTAAAATAACTAATTTGACTATTGTGGCTTATTCTACTTATTGAAGAATAATCACTCACTAGTGGATTACTTCCTTTATATTAACAACTGTGGTTCAACACAAATTATTGTTGTTGTAATTATGATTGTTAAAATTCTCAGCAGAACAATGGAAGATATCTGTGAGAAATCTTGGAGAGAATAATCATGTTGGATAAAACAGTAGTCATTAGCCCTTTTGTGTCTGTGGACATACTTGAGAATTTTAGGATATATTGTGGGTTCCATCCCTCTGGTAGGCTGGGATGGGTTGAAAGATTTTTGAGTGCCAACAGATTCTTTCAGAAACATTATACTCTTGGTGTGCTATGGCAATTACCCTTTCAAGTAAAGAGATGAGCAAAGACAAATTTGCTTGAGTTATTCCATTGCCTAAAATCCATATATCATTGACAGGAAAAAAAATTAAGAGAATTAACTTGATTTTTTTTTTTACTTTTTATATATAATTTGAACGTTGAAATAATATTTACTTTAACATGTAATACAATCTTTGAAAGTGAGATTTGTAGAAAACTAACATTGCACTCTATCTCCACATGGGTGTATGTGGGTAGTTGTGTGGGTGGGGGTGGTTGGCTTACTCTGCCATGGATTGTGTAGGTGCTGTTGTGTGTGGGTAGGAGCATGAAAGGATAACCCGTTCTTGCCCCCTAATTCGGGGTGAGAGCAGTTATAAAGGTTTTTTTTTAACTTTGATTTTTTGGATTTTATCTCTCATGTAGCCCAAATTAGGGCTTTGCATGGGGACTCTGCTGAGGCGAACTCACATTCAGCTTGGAGTATCCTTACCATGGGGACATGGCCTAGGTGTGTTTAGTAAGATGAATCCAGGCTAAGTGATTGCTACTTTTTAGCACACGGTCAATTCACTTAAATACACCAATTTTCATACTGCATTTGTAGTGTGTACACACATTGTAGTGTGTAGTGTACTACATTTCTTTTGACAATAAGAAAACCCTCACTCTTTTATCCCATTTCAGCCTTCTCTCTTCAATAACATATTCCCCAAGATCAGAGCGTAAAAGACACGAGCCATTAACACCAACTGACAGTGATAATGAAAAAGGAGAACGCAATGGGAAAAAGGTCTGTTTCAATGTCACAGGTGATGAACAGGAAGATTCTGGTCATGACACTATTAGCAACAGAGATTCATACAGGTAACTCTATTTTAAAAAAAAATCATTGCTGATAATCAGATAATGTTAGAAATGTACTAATCATCTTTAGTACATTTAATCTTGATCAGATAGTGGGTCTTCAATTTTTTTCTGTATTTAAATAGTAAATAGAAAATTGTTAGTCTTTATTTGGGGAAGAGGATGTGTTGCCCCAATTGTCCCCATTTCAGTGCTTTGCTAATTAGATGAGAATTACGGGAAGTTGTCAAGAAGACATTCTGTGCTAAATTAGGAACATGAATTGTTTATTTATGTCAGTAGGTTTCATTTACCTTTATTTGACTTTACCCTTGAAATATTATTCTGTTTTGTTTTAAAATTGTGAGCTTTGAATTGCAGGAGGCAATTAAAATTTACTATGTGGTTTATTTAATGTCACTGTGTTACAAAAATAAGATAAAGAGATGAGAAAACTACCATTTAAGTGTACTAAAAGGTTTTGTTTTCTTTTTCCTTTGCAGTGATTGCAATAGCAACAGGAATTCTGTTGCTTCTTTTACAAGTGTTTGCAGTAGCCAGTGCAGTTCTTACTTTCACAGTGATGAAATGGATTCAGGTAAAATATAATTATTAAGTGGTTGTGAACTCTTATTTCTGCAACCCAAGCATTCCACAGTCATGATTTCTTTAGTATCTGAGAACAGGGTACTGCCATCTTAAAACACTTTGGGTGGTTCTGCACTGGCCCTCCGAAATACGGATCTATTAGATCCGTATTTCGGACATCCTTGCCTGGAAAGATCCATATCTAGTAGATACCGATCTACTAACACCCTTTTGTCCGCACCCGCAAGGGAAGGATGGATTTAGACATGGATTTGAGGTGGGTGCTATGCAGATGCACAGCATCCACCTCAATCTGTCCTCCAAGGCCCTCCAAGGCCCTCCGCACGTGTGTGTAGGTGAAGCTCCCACTGTGGCTTCTGGCATGAGGGGAAGCCCCGAGATAGGAGGCCCCCAGCTCAGAGGAGCCAATCATGGAGGCCGGGGGGAGGGCCTACTTAAGCACCTTTGTGCATGTGCGGACGCATTCTAAGAGGATGTGTCTTCACTGCACAAGTACCCATTAAGTGCCCATGAAAACTACCTCCAAGGTAGTCTTCCCTTAATCTGGATTAAGGGCCTCTTAACACCCATTAGAGACACATCTTGCGTGAGCCAATGCAGACACATGTGTCTCTAATGAGTGTTGTATTGCAGATGAGGTTTTTCAAATCCATCCTTAATGGGTGCTTAATGGGTATTTAGTGACCAATGCAGAAAGGCCCTTCTTTTCCTTGGATTCTTTTTCTTTAATGAACATGGGGAGGGGGGGAGACACCCACTAAACTATAACTTGTTCTTTCTTTATCCAGTTATTGAAATCCCTGAGTGCTTAGTCACTACTAGTTTTTTTTAAAAGTTCTGAAAAAAGCAAGGTTAACCTCTTCTCTCTCAAGTGCCTGACAGATTGAAAGCAAGCAGGAATGAAATGGATTAGAATGAATGGCACATTGACCTGATTGAATATCAGGCAAGTTGGAAGTCATGAAGGAAGGAACCATCTGTACATGCTGTGGGGATGGCTAATAGTTCTGACTCCCAAACTAGCCCAATGCCCAAGTGCCTTTACCTGAAACCTCTTCCAAGTATTTTTGTTTCCTAATGGAGGGAGAAAAGGAAGGAGGAGGAATTGATTCAATAGATGTGAATTATGCTTAGAATTGCCTTCTGAAGAACAAAAAATTACTGCCTTTCACAGCCATTTCTACATCAGAACCTTAATGTGGGAACTTTAACGCTGAGGACAGAAGTTATACCTATGGCAGCATTCCCTTTGCCATTGTGGGACTCAGATGTTCACCCAAGATTCCATTGTCCCTATGGCAGGTTGCAAGTGCAACCATTCCCAGGATGAAGCCATAGAAGAGATAGGAAGGGAAGATAATAACTCCAGTTTGAAAGTACTGTATCTTAGAATGAAGCATGACTCTTTCCCCAAATTTATAGCTTTTTTGTGCAAAAAAATTATATTTAGAGTATTTCTTAAAGCCTTGAACCTGTGATATCAAATGTTCTTCTAACAGGTGATGAACTTCCTCTAAGTATCCGCATCTCCCATGATAAGCAAGACAAACTTCATGGTTGCTTAGAGCATCTTTTTGGTCAGGTACTTATTTAGTGTTCCTTTATTTCAATCTCAAAGCTTTAGAATTTGTCAGATGGCTTTTTGTATGAAGCATCTGTATAATACTTCACTGTTTATTTTTGGATTTAGTACTGTGTCTGCTTCTGTTATTCTTTTAGTGTTGTTCTCTGTTACTCGATTTACTGAGTACATGATACAACTTTGGTTGTGTCTCACATCTGCACTGTGTATAATGATAATGTACTTACTCCCTGCTCCTCATTGTCCTTACTCATGCATGGTGATGGTGTCCTGACAAGGACTTTGCTTATGATGCAAGCAGGTGTATCTCTGATAGCTTCTGGGGTGAGATTGGGAGGGATGTCATACTTGCATATATGAACCTGAGAACCTTGGCATGCATCTTCTAAATACTATAGATAACACTCTTCCCATATTTGGAATGGTGCATAGTGCTCCAGGAATGAAGAAAGGACCAGACAATATTTGTGGTGTGGAAATCAGTGGATACTAGTGCTTTCAAAATATAGTATCTCTGCTTCTCTGAATTCTGTCCTCAAATCATTCTGAATACCACTGCTAGATATGCTTAGAGCTGCAGGATGGAGCATGAGCACGGTCCAGGTAAAGGGGTTCTTCATCTAGATAGCTGGTACGTCTGATTAAACAGGTCTACTGGCAAACTAGTTGGCCCTCATCCATCTTATTGACTACTGGGGGACCCGTTTTGGCAGCACACCAAAGAGTGTTGCGAAAGTGGGTTCCTTGGAGCTCTTGGAGTCTGGCCCCAAAGCTTGTGTGAGCTTCAAGATTGATGCAGGGTTTTTTTTCTGGACTAGTGCTGTCATGCAGACATGGCCTTTCAGTGCAGAAAGGCCCTAAGACTATGTTAGCCACACTGAGGCTACATTCCCATTATCACTTTAAAAATGGTTTAAAAACGGTTTGGATCCTTGTCGTCCCCATTGGCAATCAGTTTCAGGGGTATTTTGAGGATTATTTGGCTTTAAAATGGAATAAATAAACACCTGATTTTTCAGGTGTTTTTTCTGGGTTTGGCTTTTAAAATGCTTCTTCCTTACTGTAGTGGGAAAACTAGATCGGTATTTGGGCAAATATGTCATGAAATGGATTGGGGTTTCACCCTGCAGGCCAGCCCTTTCAGTTAAAAGGTACAGCAGCCAGTTTCACTGTAAAAATCCACCCTGTACAGCAGCGGTTTCAATGTAGCAATCCACCCACTTCACAACTGATAACAATGTTGCAATTCTGCACAATTCTGGCTTTTTAAAAGTTCTGACCTTTAGAAAGGGAAAGGAAGGAAAGCTGCTGCAGGATCTGGGAGATGTCTGAAGGTTTAAGGCTGTGTGTGCAGGCGGCAAGGGCAGCAGAGCCAGGGTGCTTTTTTTGGAGGGAATCCCTGCTGGGAATGGTGGCTGTGGAGGTGAGCAGGTGAACAGGGCTTGAGTTGCCACTGCTGCCATGTGCCCTGAGCAATGGGGAGAGGAGGGGAAAGAATTGCTTTCCCCAATCTGTTTTTGGAAGTGTTTTAAGTATTTAGAGTAGGGACAGAAAATCGGGGTTGAATCCAATTGCCAGATGCTCTTTGCTTCCTTTTAACGTGCTTTACATATCGATGCAAATCCCGATGCAAATCTCAATGTATATTCTGTTTTATTCCTTAAATGGGAACTCGCCCTGAGTTTACACTGTATTCCATAGAATTTAAGTCCTGTTATGGGTCTTTCTGCATTTTCCTGTATTCTGTAGTATTGTTTCCCCATGGTCTTCTTCAGTACCTCTTTTGACTGCATGATAGTGCAGACTAGTGAGGGCTGCCCACTGCTAATATGCCCCATTTTCACCAGATGGAGTTCCTGATTTGGATTATCAATGGAGCTGATTAAATTTTAATTCATTTCTATAACTTTCTATTTCATAGGGAAGGCATTCAGATTGTGATGATCGTGAAGAGGAAACAATTTAATCTGTTTTTGCTTCAGTGTTATACACCAAATCAATCACACACCCCTCATGTGATTATTTTTAATGTGATTCAAAACAGTTTACAAAGCATTAAAACCAAGGTTTATAATAGTAGTTAAAACAAATTGAAAACTGAGTGGGCCAGGGAAGAAGCCAACTTTTACACAGGGAATTTCTGTGTAAGACATTTTTTTTAATTGCAGGAAATCTTGATCACAAGCCCTATTTCATGTAGTACAACACATTTTATGACTTGTAAGACAATGGGGATTCTCTGCTCCTCAGATGCTATGAAACCTCAAAAACCACTGCAAGAAATAACAACAGAACATACAATCTAACACCCTGTAGAAGCTACCATGTTGGTTACAATGATTGTAATAAAAGCCATGTTTTTGCTGTGCTTATCTGAACACATATTTTTAGGCCAAATTAAGTCATGTTGTTGGATAAATTCAGTCACTTTTGTTTTCCACAGGTAGATTCAATTATCAGTCTACTAAAAGGACCAGCAGTAACAAGAGTTTTTGAACAAACAAAAGTCTTCACTCCAGGTCGAAGCTTGCAAGGTATTATTCAAAGCTGAGTTTGGCAGCTGGTTGGGAGGGCATAAAAGAGGAAAGTAGTATGTCATTCAAGTTGCCAATATATAGACTGAATTCTTTATGTATTGTCATTAAATATCTACAACTGTGAGAAACTGTAAATTCCTCCAAAGATAATTTCCTCTCATTGCATTATTGCAGAGTTCACTGCTGCAGAAGCAATCTTGACAATTTTATTTTGTTCTACTCTGTGAAGGTATCAGAATGAGCTGTCTCTTTGCACAATAACTTCAATCAAATGCATCAAACTTTTCATAGTTAGAGAATAAATCTTATTGTATATTGAGCACAGTCTGTTTGTTTTTTACCTTCTGGCACTGTCTGCTTCCTATTTTTGCCAATTTAAATTACATCATAGGTTATGCCAGCCTTTAAATATACACTAGTGTGGTTACTTCTGGATGTAAACACTTTTAAATTAGAAGATTGTTCTTTTCTCCTTACCATGTGGTCAATTTGCTACAGATGATAAATTAACCTGTTTCAGATTTCAGGGCTTCCTTTATTCTTCTTTGCTTTCATTTTGTACTCTGAAGGGCATCCCTGTTTTATTTCCTGGTTTGAACAACTCATGACATTCTTTAGCATGATTTTGCATGTTTAACAACTAATTAAATTCTAGAATTCTGTCCTGTCATTAGAAGCCACAAATATTAAGAGAAGGAAAAACTGCATTGTAGCATGATTCTGCATGAAACGTAAGCTATTTTCAATGATGGTCACTGCTTGTGAGTACACTCAGAATTCCCGGTACCTCAGTGCTCCATTTTGTCCACTTCATTTGAAGCCTTTCATGACCAAGCAAATCTCCCTTCAATGTGGGCAATGTGGGCCCTTTCAAGCGGCCTGGTCTTGGCTGGGCTGTCCACAATGTGGACAGGCCTAAAGCAGACTGGTGACAATCTGTTTCACTTCAGGATAGATTGCTTTTTCTGGACCAACATGGCCCACAGTAGCATGGGATAGTCTGGGCTGTTGAGGAAACAGCCATAGACTTGGCAGAAGCTGCATGCCTAGGCTGTGCACCTCTGGCTCCTTCTAATTATCCCTTGAAGGAACAATTAGGTACTCCTGTCTTCTAGTGTTACATAGGAAATAACTGGGGAGAAGACATTCTTTGAGGTGGTAGGCTTGTTGAGAAATGCTGTCCCAACCTGATGATAGTAAATAGAATAGTAAAAACTGAAAGAGATTGTGAAGAGATCCAGAGGGATCTCTTGGCATTGGGTGATTGGAAACTAGGTAGCAAACGTGCTTTATTCTTAATAAGTACAAAGTAATGCACATTGGGGCCAAGAATCCTAGCTATATCTATAAAATGATGAGTGCTGAGCTTTCTGCACACACCAGGAAAGGGATCTCAGGGTTCTGGTGGACAGCTTAAATGAAGATGTCACCCCAGTGCACAGCAGTGGCAAAAAAGGCTAATTCAATGCTGGGAATAATTAGGAAGGAAATAGAAAATAAGTCAGCAAGTGTCATTTTGCCTCTTTATAAATGTATGGTAAGGCCACATTTGGAATTCTGGTCACCACACCTCAAAAAGGATCTTGTGGAACTGGAAAAGGTGTAGAAAAGGGCAAACAGAATGATTAAGGGGCTGGAACACCTCCCTTACAAAACCAGGCTGCAACGTCTAGGCCTCTTCAGCCTGGAAAGACGGCATTTAAGGGGGGACCTGATTGAAATATATGAAATCATGCATGGTATAGAAAATGGGGATGGGGAAAATTTCTTTCCTCTATCACGCAACACTGGAAGCAGGGGGGCTGTCTATGAAGCTGATGGGTAGGAGAATCAGATGAGACAAGGGGAAGTATTTCTTTACCCAGAGGGTCATCAGTCTATGTGATTTACTGCCAAAAGAGGTGGTAACAGCTACCAGCCTGGATGGCTTTAAGAAAAGGTTGAACAAATTTATGAATGACAGATGTACATCTAAGTACATCTTCCAGGCTGGGGTAACAAGGTCATTTGCTGGGACCTGAGAGCAGGAGAAGGTTTGCCCTTGTCTTTGCTTGAGATGCCCATGGGCAATTGATGGGCCACTGTGTGAGACAGGATGCTGGGGACTGTGACTTGATCCAGTAGGGTTCTTCTTATGTTCTTAACCTTTCTCTCATAAAATACTAGATTTTAAAAGGTGCAGGAAATCCTACACTTTCTTTTAAAATCCAGTCTATTTTTCATGTTTGACAAGATTTGTGCTGGCAGACCTGCAATTGCTGCAATACTGAGAAAAGAGTGAAGCACTACATTTTCCTTGTGTCAGTTTGCTAGAACTCTTTTGCTTAGTCTGCTGAACTCTGCTCCTGCTTTCTCCCACATTTTCTGGAGTGACCATAACTGCCATTTAGGGTGGTCATATATTTGTTTAGCCGTTATCTCCAGAGCCTTAAATATGTACACTCGCGTTTAAATTTAGCTTCCCCAGGCAAGAGGTACACCTGGAGAAAGGTGGTGTCACGTGACCAAAAGAAGGAAAGGAAGGACAACCCTACATGGTGTGGGTAGATTTGAGCCCAGGTAATGGTGTGTGCAATTACTGCATCTTTCCTTCTCATCTCTCCCAAGTAACTGTGTGTGGTGGTTTACGCTTTAAAGTACCTCCCTAGCTGCCACTTTGGCTGGACCAGAGGTCCTGCCGGATTCTGGCAGAAAAAAGGGGCACCTTTGGAGTATTCTTTATTCAGTCAGCATGACAGGAGGACCAAAAATTGCAGAAGCAAGAATTCCAGGAACAAACAGTATAATTAAACTTCCTTCTTTCCTGCCTAATCCACACAGTTCAAAGCAGTGGAAGTATTCTTATCACATTAGCAAAGCAAAGTCAGAGACAGATGGGATTGCCTTGAAACCTGAGAAGTATCTCCAGCTTTCCCACACATTTCCACACATTCCAACCCCCTCCCTCCAGGCCTGTCAGCAAGAACCTGCAAAACACAAGTTATACAAAGATGAATATGCAACTATATATATGAATCCTTTTGTTGTTTTTGTGTACCATCAAGTCATGACTGACTCCTGGTTGACTGCATGGGCATCTCCATGGCAACCTATGCAGTTTTCCTGGCAGAGATGCAGAAGTGGTTTGCCACTGCCTACTTCCAGTAGAGGCTGGACATTGAACTGGTAGCTGTCTGCTTTTGAGGCTGCTTGGATTACCACTGAACTATATCTAAAATATAGATATATGGTCCAAATGCATAAATAATATAGGTATGATTAAATAGGTAAGCAGAAGACTGCATAGAAGAATGACAGAAACCTTATGGTACCAAGGAACTGATAGCTGACAGATCTTCCTCCCCCTGGTGTACGTTGTTCTTCCCTTTATTTCATCCCTTTATTCTCCTGAGTGTACAAAAGAAGGTAGGTTTTAAAAGGTTGCTTTTCTGCTAGGAAGATCAGAGTGAAGTTGGAGCAAGCGTATATCAGCTATGTGCTTTACTAGTACTAGGATTGTTAAACTACTAAAAATATAGATAATAAAACAATTTTATTTTAACCAGATTTTCAACAGGAAATTGAGCCTAGGCTCAGCTGTCCAAAGAGACTGAGACTTCACATCAAACAAGATCCCTGGAATCTTCCTAGCAGTGTCCGAAATCTTTCCCAAAACATCAAAAAATGTGTTGAAGGTTGGTAATTCATCCTAAATTGTCCTTGTAAAACACAACTGTAAAACACAAAGAATGTTGAGGTGATTATTGAGAAGTTTTATAATCCCAGGAGCTAGATCCAATAGATCTCTTCTTCTTGCTGGAGTGGAAAAGAGACCTCGCCCCACCCCATCTCTGGGCCACTCCATCTGCAAGGGGATGGAACGAGGCCTGGTTCAGTTGGCCAAAATAGCTGCCTAGACTGGGACACCAGGAGGCTTGATTTTACAGGTCTACCAATGTTCCAGGGGCCCCTGGATCAGAACAGGTTGTTATGTGGAAGGGCACATGCCTCCCTGTTCTCGTTTAACAGGAGGATGCATTTCAGTGGCACACCAAATCGCATCACCAAAATGTGTCTCCAGGGGAAAGCAAGGCTAAAAATTCAGTTCCTAGTAGGGATGTGCACAAATATTCATAACATTCAAAATTCAGATGAATTTAGCCAAATTCGGACATTTGAATTCAAATAGAATGTTGGCACATTTGAAGACTGACAGTCGAACTTATATGAAGCTTCATATGGGATTCATATGGCATTGAACATTCATATTGAATATAAATCCTACCACATTTGAAGGGGATCTATTTGAACTATACAAATTTTCTTGCATTCAAAAATCGAATTAAAAAAAAATTGTGCACATCCCTAGTTCCTAGTGCTGGGTGAACACAGAAGTGGCTCTGAAGTTCCTAGTGCTGGCTGAACACAGAAGTGGCACAGGGAACTGTATTGGGACAGCTTTCGCAACACAGAAGGTTTATTTCAATACTTTAGAGTCATTCCTGCCATTAGAACAGCTCACCTTGGATTGGTACTGTTGGACTATGGATGGTTTGGGGAATGAAAATTCCCAGCCTCTGAGGTTGCCAGCTAGTTGGGATGCCCATAAGCATAAGACAGGATGACGGACTAGATGGGCTGTGACCCAATCCAGCCGGGCACCTCTTATGTTCTTAAATTGATTCTGGGGCCTTTTACGGACCCTGGTGGAATGGCTCTGGTTTCCTCATGTCTGACAGAACCCGCTGCATGCGAACAGCTGGTCCTGTTAACCACGGTGAAACACTCTGGAGACTGTGTTCATGCGTGGCCAATCCACAGGGCAGATGAAGTGTTCTGCCAGAGCTGCTGGGCCAATCTATCAATTCAGTGTGGATGCAGCCATAGTGAATTGTGAATATAGTAAATTAGATGCAGCTAGAACTTTCTGGTGGTCTTTGGTCTATATTATATGGATTTTTTTTCTGTGCTGTTGGAAGATACCCTTGCTGATAAAGTAGTAAATTAATCCCTCACAATGTATATTACTATTTTATTATTTAATGAGGAAATGGAAGATTTCATGAATTGACATCAGATAATTATGATTTAGAAATAAGAATAGTAATTTGAGCAGAACAGTCACAAATAAATGTTTGAATCTAAAGTAGAGATTTTTATTCATATAATGTTTTGTTTTTCCAGAAGTGAAAGCAAGGATTCTTTTGGCCCTTCTTGAATATACAGGTAATTTTAATGTATCACATTTAATATTTTACCCAAAAATTTGGTTATATCTTCCCGAATCCATGTTATATGTTTAATAACACAAGAAATAGGACACAATCCCCAGGTGACAAAGACCTCTACAGTAAATGAGTGTTATCCTGGCTACATATAAACAAACAGGATTGGTATCTTTTAAAAAATGAAATCAAAGTCTGTTGTAGTGATAGGATTTATCAGTGGACCATATCCATAGTGTCATCAACACTGTGGATTAAAACTTAAACCTAATAAAATTTAGGTTTCCTCCATATTTATTTTTAATAAAGAATTAGAAACAATTTTGCTTTTATCATTTTTGGAAGCACCTTTGAGTTTTTAATTTTGTTTTGATTTCATTTGATCATTGAATGCTTTTAAAATTACATGTTTTAATTATGTTTTCCAAACGGTCACATGCATCACAAGGCACTAGGGCTGCATATAAATCTAAATGAATGAATAAATAAAACTATTTGATGGTTAAATGTTAATTGATGCAGAAGCGTAACTAGATAATACTTTACTATTTCCTGTAAAGTGCTTGAAGATTTTTTTTTTTAATGAAGAGAAATATATAAATATCTTAAATGCCCATTCCACGGTACTATTCCGTAATTTTTATGAGCAATATCACATTTTGCCTGAAAAAGCAGTGATATATTCTCCTTCCTTTTAACTTCTTTTTTTGTGCCCTTCATAGATAGCGAGATTCAGCTCAGACGAGACATGGTCTTCTGCCAGAGTCTAGTGGCCACAATTTGTGCTTTCTCAGAGCAACTGATGGCTGCTTTAAATCAAATGTTTGACAACAGCAAAGAGTGTGAAATGGAAACACAAGAGGCAAGCAGAAGATGGCTGGAGCAGATAGCAAGTGCTGGTGTTCTTCTTCATTTCCAGTCACTGTTGTCACCGAATCTGGTGAGAATTCTTGTGCATATCTGTATGGTTCCATGTAATGTTTTTATTGTCCTGACCAAAAGCAAGTGAATTAACCTTTAGTAAGAAAAAGAAGTCTCAATATGTGCTAAATAATCTGATCCAAGTAATTGTTTTTATTGGGTGTTTTTCCACTGTCAGAAAGTATCCATTTTTGCACCCATTAAGGACCCATTTGGGTGTGAGCTGGATGACCTCATTTCCACCACGGCACCCATTGTTTCCACCGCCGCTGGGGAAATCCAGACCATATGGGTACATCTCAGCCTTTAATCCGGATTTTCTGTAGACCCCATTAATGGGGTCTACAATGGGGTCTTTTACCAGAAAATCCAGATTAAAGGGAGCCTGTTTCCACATTAGTTTGGCAATTGGGTCTAGAGGAGGCTAGGGGGAGGGGGCACCCTTGGAGGGGAGCCCCAAAACCTAAGCTTCGAAGTCATTTCGAAGTCTGTGCAAAACAGTTCCAGAGCGTCTTTGAAGTCTGTGCTGATCTTCGGAGTGAATGTTGAAGTGACTCTGAAGTCACTTCGAAGTCACTCCGAAGTTTACTCCAAAGATCAGCACAGACTTCAAAGACGCTCCAGAGCTATTTTGCACAGACTTCCAAATGACTTTGAAGTGACTTTGAAATGACTTTGAAGTGACTTCGGAGCCACTTCGGAGATTGCACCCCCTGTCCCTCCAAACACCTGGGGTGACAAGCAGACCCCTTGTGGGTAGATCCGGATCTCCAAATGGGTGCTCCTGTGTTTCCATGGCAGGGAGGTTAGCACCCATTGTTATTGGGTGCTAGACCACCCATGGAAACACATTGGGTACTTCCCTTAATCCGGATCTTCTTAGATCCAGATTAAAGGAGCGCAGTGGAAAAACACCCATTATATACTTTCCCGTGGTACACAGCCTCACAAATACCTTTTTAATTGCCATTTGGTTTGGCAGAAAATGCCTTTGTTGGAGAATGTCTTTGTTACACTGTATTACAATCTGTGTGAAGAGAAAGACAGGACAATGTGACCATGACCATATCTAAATGCCAACCATACTGCCATGAGATGGGGTGTGGGGATATTACTTACCCACATTTTATGCATGCTGTCCACATTCCCTTGGCATTGCTGCACCATTACAGCTTGTTGAATTGCCATTCATGGAATAGCTGCAGTGTGAAAGCTGTGATGAAGATAGACTTGTGTTACTTGTCCTTGATCTCTTGGTGGCATTTGATATTCAAATATATGTATTTCTAAAGGGGAAATGTATTTCGTTTCTGCACTGAAAGAACTTTCCAAGAAAGGAGGAGGAGGTGCCTTTTTTATGAAATCACCCATCAAGCCATAGTTCTAGAGACATTTTTTTCTAGTGGGGACTTGTGTACATCACTGAGGTTTGATTGGGGATATGTGGCTTGTGCATGCATTTCTTGACTTTTTGACATATTATTTTTAGGTTTGACTCTGTATATTTCTCTAGTGTTTTTCCAGGGGACTGTTTAGAAGCAGTTTCTCTGTGGTTCCCAATTCCTTTTTTTTCTTTAATAATTTTTATTGAAAACTTTTCATTAATAATGCAAAATAACAGAACACCATAAGCCAATCTAATAGTCCATACATCTTCTTAGTATTTTATGGTGACTTCCTTGTTCTTAAAACATCTTTTCTTCTCAATATCTGCTTCATCCACATCTTCCTCTTTCTGCTTTTCAGCTAACCTTATACACTTCACAGAACCAATTTTCATTAGACTCCTTCACCATACGAAGTTCTTAAAGGAATATCATTCTTATATCATATTAACATTACCTAAACCATGATTTCTACTATTCACATAATATTTTTCTATTATTACCCTCTTAGCTGTTATTAAACTAGCTTCTATATTTCTACCCACAGCAATCTCCCAACCTAAATTACTGCTGTATTAATATTTTCTAGACTATAATCTATTCTATTCATATAACAATATTTCTATTATTACCTTACTATAATTGATAACTTCATGTATTTGCTACATTCCTTTTGAGAAAGAAGAAAAAAAACACCAGAAGAGAATAAAACAAAACATAAAGACCAGTCCCATATTCACTAATTGCCTTAGCCTTCTATACACTTTTAGAATTTATATCACTTATAACATTTTTTTCTTTAACAATCCATTCTATATTCTTTTCTAGTTTATAAAAAATTTCTGAATCACATGTCTTATTTAACCTTATATTACTGTTGACATTCTATCACCAAACCAATTTTACTCTTGGTATTATTATCAGTATTTTTTTTACTCTATTAATATACTTTCTTTAAGAGTGACCCCCCTTTCCTCCCAAGTTTCTCATAATTTTGTTTTCTATGTAATGCCTATTGCAAAAACATCCTTGGAATTCTTAAAGTTCCAATTCCCAGGATCAAATGTTACTTCCATGAGAAAATCTTATTCTCGCAGCTGCAAATGTAAAAGCTTTGCATGAGGATTTATTGCTTTGTCTTCAAGGGCATTTGCACTTTTCTTTGACTGTAAACAATCTCTGTGCTTGGATCCTTGATTCCTTGGTTTCCTTTGGCTTTTGCTCTCCTCTAGTTAGCAGTGATTTGGTTTATCTTCTTTTTGGCTCTTTTTTTTAACTGGTCTCTCTCTCCATCTGCAGAGCTTTGCTTTTTGTGCTCTTCACTTAGTAACTCCCCTTCTTCAGTTTCAGCAAGATTTTTTAATCCATTATTCATACTGGTCCATTGCCTCAGTATTTCATCAAATTTAAGTTATTGCGAGGATGCTTTGCACGTCTGGCTTAGCATTTTTTCTAGGATTTCCCATTGTATGATCTGACATTACTTCCTTTTTGGAAACTTTCCAGAGGTAAGATTTACTTCTAAACACATTTATCTTCATCTCTTTTGCTTGTTTGTCAATTTTAGAGATAAAAAAGTCAATTTTCTTACCTCCTCTTTCCCTTAATGGCTCTGGTTCGTTACAACAATTTTTTGGCTGCTGGCCAGATTTCCGAGGCAAATCTTTCTTGTCATTAGATGTTTTCAGAACTCAATTTATTTCCATTCTTGAATTAAAGTCTTAAAAAGAGGATGGGATGGGCTTAACTTGACCTTTTCCAGCTTCAGATCGTTGGCATTTTTTACCTGCCTTCAGCAACTCCTTGCCGTTGGGGAGCCACCAAGTAGCTGCTCAATTAAGGAAAATCCCTTCATGTCCCTGTTATCTCAGGGAAATAAATCACTGGAGAGGATTAGCGAGTTCTCCTCCCCAGGGAAAAAAACACTGGAAAGTCTGCCAAGCTCTCACTCAGCACTGTCAGTCCTCCATTGTCCTCACCGGAAGTCCCAATTCCTGATGTTGTCATGCTGATTCCATTCCAGAGCTCGATGAAATTTCACAGAACTCCAGAAGATGGTGCACTTTTGGTGTTATTTTCAGGGGCATGGCCAAAATGTATCTGGTGCAGCTTTAAAAAAGAAAACTTTTGTTTTCTGGTTTTGAAGGCAGCAGATGTTCACCAGTCTATTCCACCTCACCTTAGTCCTGGTCTGGAATGCTTGCTTAGGGCTAGAAGCAATCTCTGCAGCATGTACCATATGTAGGTGAACATGTGTAAGTTGTCTTGCTGCCCTTAGGTGTCAATGCTGTTGCTGTGCAAATGGATGGTGGTGGTGGTGCAGGCAACTTACCTTACTTGCTCTCCACATAAGCCTATTATATAACACACTGAAAGCAGCCAATTCCCCAAGGCATTTCCTATGCATCCCTTAATTGGACTGGATGGGAAGACTACAAAGATGGGAATTTCATTTCCTAGCCTTGAAGTATATGTTGACAGGAGGTGTGGGCTGTGTGGAGACCATGATTTTCCTGCCATGATTTTCCACCTTGTCCCAACCCATCAGGTGCCCTTTTCTGCTGCTGTGGAGATGCAGCCATAGTTTTATAGTCTTAGTAATGAAGCATAAAACATAGAATTTAACCTTTGCTGTGGAACATTTGTGTGTTTGCTTATTTTCATTTAAAGCAATCATAGCTCTGTAAACAGTGAATTAATAAGCTACAGTCAATATTTCATCACTGCTAATAATCTTGTTTCAACAGCAGAAGATGGAGTGGAAATTCAATAGAAAAAATCCATCTTAAGTTTTTCATGAGTTAATTGGGTTATTTGCAAGTTAGTTGGCTGGTTCAGTGAAACATTATGAAGTCTTATGCAGTTAATAATCCTGAATAATTATCATTCTCAACATTTTCTTCTTTCTTTCCCCAGACTGATGAACAAGCCATGCTAGAAGACACATTGGTTGCCTTGTTTGACCTGGAGAAAGTTACTTTTTCTTTTAAACAATCTGAACAAGAGCCTTTAGTTGCAAGTGAGTAATATGAAATATGTTTAAGTCTTCATTTTTTCTTAAGAATACAATAGTAATTTCTCATTTCTGTTCTATCACCATCTTATGGATCTACTGGATTGTTTACACAGTTCAATCCAATAGCTCACCTGCAACATTCCTAGTTTGTTGATGTTTCCTTTCTCTTGGTGGCACATATAATATAATGGAGAAAACTTCCTCACTGAATCAATGTAGAATATTTTCCCCAGCATATTTTCACAAATAACTGAGCATTCCTGAGCATTCTTGATAACTTTATCATCCACTATGGCCCTGTTTGCACTTACTTTAGAATAAGGGCCTGCTGTCTGTATGCTAGCATGGACAATGGCAGATCACACTTCATCAGCACTGGCTGAAGTTCTGGTCCAGGATGAGACATCAAAATGTTATGTCATACCAGTCTTTCTGTGGACCTCTTTAAAGAGAAGCCCACAGCAAGACTAATATCAGTATTCTGGACTACAAAGGGTCTGCAGACCACATGCTCTCATATGCCAAAATATGTTAGAGAACGCTTTTCAGTGGTGCTCCAGGAAATACTACTGGAAATTGTGTTGAAAGTGGCATGCCACCAAAAAGATTCCTTGGATTTGTTTCTGGCATTTGCTGCCTCCAAGGATTTTTCAGAGGAAGGGTCAGGGATTCAACATGAGAGTATGTTTGAGTGCAGACAGCCCTTGGTCCTGGCTACTGGTCACCCACTCCAGCATGGCATGTACTAACTAGTCTGTAGTATGTGGATAAAGGACCTTTGTTGATCGTAAATGTCATAAATTGTTATGATTTGTGACTTTAGCACTTAATATATTTGATTAGTACTACTTAATTCTGACTTCATTTAGGCTGAGGAAATGGGCTACTAATGGCAAAATAAAATAAAATTATTTGTCTGTATTCTTTACCTGGTTCTTGTTTTCAAATGGTCTATTCCAGTTCAAGTAGGTTTCAGATGGTGTAAATCCTAGACTTCAAGCAAACGGCCTCCTTCTGGTTCTGGCTTGTACTAATCTCCAGGCTGCACAGCTTTTCCCCTGGCTTCCTTTCCAGCCCCCACCTTAATTCTCAAGCTTTGAGAGTAAAAGGAGCAAAAAATTTCCTTTCTATAGACTTGCAGTACATGCTCTGTACCACCAGGGTGCTGAATTCTTTCCACTCCGTGCACCTGCCCTTAGGCAATAATGGAATCCACAAGCACATGGTTTTAAGAGTACAGCTTTCTTCTTTTCCTGATACCACAGGATATGACATCAGAAGGACCTCTGACCCATTGGAATAGCCTTGCTCTCCTCAAATCACCTTCCTGGATTTTTATCTATGTCATTTCCTCCACTCCCCTTGGGGCTCCTGTTTAAAAATACCCGCACAAGATTAAATGAGGTCTTTTTCCACCTGTAACCTGTCCCCAGCTTCTTCATTTATATTTCTCCCATTTTCTTGCCTATAGGGTCAGCCATTAACATGTGGCTTGATCCCCGGGACCTGGGCCGGTCAGGAGCTCTGATAAGATCTATCTTAACTCCCGGCAAATAATCGCAGCAGCTACCCAGTTGTTGCCCTGATCGGAGCAACCTTTCTGCCGCTCCCCACTGCTTCCCAGAGTCTGTGCATTTCAGTCGCGTAATCCGGATACGTGGCACTGACTTCCTTCAGTTCCCCAAAGCACTACCAGCAATGATTGTTGCTAGTGGGATTGAAAGGATGTGGGGCCACTTCAGCTAGGGTAATCCACTCCAAGACAGATCTGGAGTTGGGATTGAGTTTGGATTACTGGTAAAAAAAATTGTAATAAATGAAACCATTACAATTGTTAGAAGCACTGTACCATTGATTTCCCTTGATTGGATTTCTCTAACTCCTTTAAATAAATAAATCCTAGTATCTCCAGTTCAATGTTGAATTGTTTAATATTTTGTTTTAAGTTTTCTTGTTATTTTTAATGTCTGTGTGGATGTATCATACGCCAGATCTCAGAAGCAATATCCTCTTATTTGTGGATGTTCAGTTTTCACTGAGTCTAAATGTGTAAAAAAAACCTTGTAGCATGATTAATAATTTCCAGATATATCTCTTCTGCTCTTGAAGTTATGATTTGCACACTACTTATGAGATAGTAGGATATATTATACCCAATATCGGTATACAAGGCAGTTTATAGGAGGAAAATAATTTGTATAATTTTATTTGTTCAGTTAGGACTGTCTTCTAGTTTGATTTAAAGAAATGTTTGCTGCAGTATTTAAAGAAATGTTTGCTGCAGTGGCCTTGTGTGGACAGTTGGTTGTCATAATGCTGTGATGCTGAAGCCACAAAAAATGTGAGCTATTATTCCACCGCAGCCCTTAGATCCAGATCTAAGAAGATCTGGATCTAAGGAATGGGTACATTTCTTAATCCGGATCTAGTAGATCCAGATTAAGGGAAGCACCCAATGTGTTTCCATGGGAGGTGTAGCACCCATTAGCAATGGGTGCTAACCCCCCTGCCATGGAAACACCTTTGCACCCATGTGGGGAATCTGGATTGACCCCCAAGGGGTCGGTCCATCACCCAAGGTGTCTCTGGGGACAGGGGGGTGCGATCTCCAAAGTCCCAGCTTCGGAGTGATTTCAGAGTCATTTCGAAATCATTTCGAAATGACTCTGAGGTCCCTCCAAAGAGATTGCCAAGGATTTCGGAGAGGCTTTGGAGCTGTCAGCGCGGTCCATGCGCTATTAGTGCAGACCATGCGGACTCCCCTCTGAAGTCCCTCCGAAGAGATTGGCAGAGACTTTGAAGAGACTTTGCAGTCACTTTGGAATGATTTCGATATGACTCCGAAATCACTCCAAAGCTAGGACTTTGGGGCTCCCCCCCATGGGTGCATCCCCTCCCCCTAGCTTCCTCTAGACCCCATTGCCTGTTTCCTGTGGAAACAGGCTCCCTTTAACCTGGATTTTCTGGCAGAAGACCCCATTGTAGACCCTATTAATGGGGTCTACAGAAAATCTGGATTAAAGGGCAGAAAGTACCCATTTGATTTAGATTTCCCCCACGGCAGTGGAAACAATCGGGTCCCAAATGGGTACCGTGGTGGAAATGGGATCATCTGGCTCACACCCAAATGGCTCCTTAATGGGTGCAAAAATGGGTACTTTTTGACAGTGGAAAAACACCCATTAGCTCAAGGACCTTAAGGGTGTTTCATTATAGACACTAAATTTTGGTTTTCTTAAATGTAATCCAATTATTCCAGACTTCCTGGCATCTGGTCCCTTGGTTCTCCTGGACAACAATTTCAGGTTGATGGGACTTGCAATCAGATGTGAGAAGACAACTTTGACCACTATATTATTTCATTTCTTTGTGGTTCATTTCCTCTTCTCAAGCATAAGAAATATTGCTTTGTTTGCTTTTCTACAGGATTTGTGGTAAATATTTTGATAATTTTCTAACATGAATGTTTTTTCCAGATATGCCAATAATGTATCAAGCAGAAGGAACCCGGCAAGCCTTGAAAGTTTACTTTTATCTTGATAGTTACAATTTTGAACAACTTCCTCAAAGACTGAAGAATGGTGGAGGTTTTAAAATTTATCCAGTCCTGTTTGCACAAGGTAATTTTTAAAATTCTGCCCTATTAGTATTTAAGAATAAAGCATAGCTGGTGATAATCTCGTGCTTGTATACCTTCTTGAACATGTGCATGCTTGTGATGAGGTTGCTTTTTTGGAATGTAATGGCAGTTCTGCACTGGTTAGTATACCAGACAATCATTCATAGTAGAAGCCTTCCTTATGCACCCTGCTGTGGCTAAGTGAGATCCCAGATGCCAGAATGTGAAGGAAGGCTCTAGTATGCTTGCTGTTCTGGTATACTAGCTAATGCAGAATTACACTAACCCCTGTATTCATCAGGATTTAATATTTTCTTCCACTATAGCCTGTTGTTTTAATTTGAATACATTTTCTAGTTGCAGTTCTGAACTTGTTGCAAGTAGTTTGCAAACACCTCCTACCAAGCTTTCAGTATCCATGAAACTGTTCAGGAATATTTGTGACTTGACCTGGATTTGGGCTTAGTGTACTTTCTTCTTGCTTAAATATAAATAGAAAATGACCTTTGTACTGACCTCTCTCCAAAATAAAAAGTCAGTCACCTGTTTTATATAGATCTGTTTTTTTTTCACATAAGGCCTTACTCCTCTCTTATGATTCTAATATAGTCATCTGTGCGTATAACTATCTTTGTATAGAAACAAAGCTAATGATTTTAGAAACACCCAAGGGTTTAGCAATGAATGAATTATTTATTAACTGGTCATTTAAATAACTTTTTAGCAGAATTCATATTCCGTATCAGTTTAGAGCTATGGACTGATAAGCTGTTCTTAACAAAATCCTGCTTATTGGGTATGTTTCCTAATTGCCCTCTGGAGAGATCAGCCCTTACATTTTTACATTAATTATCAGTGGCACATTTTCTAATTGGATAGTCTTTTATTAATATGCTCTTTCCTCAAATGTCATCTACCATGTTTCAATTTCAATGATAATATAATTAGATTACTTACCTAACTAATTCTAATTTTATCAACTTGAGGATTGCATAAATTCATGTTATATGATCATGCAAGTACTCAGTGTTGAATTCAGGTTACAGTTGTATGTACAGCTATTTGAGAATACAAGAAATATTGTAGTCCTCTGTTTGCTGCAAGCTGTTTTGGGTAAATTTTCTTTTGGGAAAGACAGTATAGGAATAAAATGGAAATAAATATCCCACCTTTCCTCCAAAGAGTGTTAGGGTATGTTCAGAAAGGCTAAAAATCTGAGTTTAATTCATAGCAGCATATGATTTGACAGATATTTAACAGTTTTCACTGTAGCTGTGCATTATACACCTGATGCTCTGGGGTTAAAAAAATAATGGTTTTAAGCAGTTTCACTGTGGTGTATCCCATTACTCTGTGTTGCTTTGTCTGTGTGAATGAATGGAGCAAGAACTAATGAGAACTTGTCTTTACCCATGAATATGCAGATGTATTTTATTTATTTTTATTATTTACATTTCTATCCTGCCCCATACTCGAAGGGACTAAGCAGGTGAACGGAACAATCTCACTGCTGTGATGTCACAAAAATGTTAAAAACACAGAGTACCACTATGGGTTTAGGTGACCTGTTTTCCCTCCAGAACCATTCTGGCTGGAGACAGACTTAGATGATTGGGCTAACCACTCTTGAGAACACATTACTGGACTAGAATGTCTTTTGGTATGATTCAGTAGTGCTCTGATTATATTTTTGGCTTTTATCTTATACAGATTTGATATATATTTCAATGGCTGTTTAAAGGCCACAATAAAGTTTCATACGTCAATAAATAATTTCGATTCTCTTTCAGCCTTGGAAAGCATGGAAGGCTATTATTACAGGGACAATGTGTCTGTAGAAGAATTTCAAGCCCAAATCAATGCAGCTTCACTAGAAAAAGTGAAACAATATAACCAAAAACTCAGGTAAGTTGTCACAATACAAAGCAATCTGTGCGAGTAATGTCATTTTTGGATAGCAGAAGTACATTCAAAATTTAAGTTAAATCTTATTTTATCAATCGCATCTACATATTTGTTCAGTATAAGATAGCAAGATTTACATATCCCTGTGAAACTTCCTGGTACAAAGCATGTGTAAAAGCAGGGTTTCTCTCTTCATCTTCACCTCTCCTTTCTTTTGCTATTTTATTTCTCATTCCTTGAATTTTGGATTATATTGCCATTTGTGTAAAGACTTGTCCTTTATTCACTATGTTATGTAAACTGCTTCAAGATTATAAAAATATTTTAAACAAACAAACGAATGAATGAACATCACCATGCAAACTGTGGCTAATTATAATTAACAAGTATTTTTTTAAGGGGGTGAAATCAGTTATGCTAATAGAATTCAGCATAGTGAACAAAAAGAATTCAGTAGCAATATTTGAAAATGTTCCTAGTTCTTCACATATCAGCCTGGTTTGGACACTCTGTTTTAATTTCAGAAACTATGGTTTATAAAGTTAGGAATGAATTTCAGATCCGCATATTCTAACTTCCTTCGTTTTCATTCCTTAATAGATCAGTTCTGCCTTATTTTTTTAATCCTTGACGTAACAGGAAATCAGGCTTAAATCAAAAAGGATGGGTCTCACTTTAATTACTCTGTATTTCCATTTTAAACTTTCAGGCAGATTGCAACTGTATTTTATAGGCAGGTTTTACTACTATTGTGTTCCTGGAATATTTGCAAGAAAAATGAATACTTTTTTTTCTTTAACTTTCGCCTTGGAGAAATTGTGAATGGATACTTGTACCCTGGCTTTATGTTTTGCTAATGGGGAGAGATTCAATAGGAAAGAAGTAATTAAATCAGTAAAGCTGTTTTAAACATTGTTTGAAGCTGTTTACATGAAAGTTTAGCAATTATGATAAGCTTAAGAGCCCGTAGTGATGCATTAGCAAAATTTTGAGCAGAGCATGGTCAGCAGCGCATAATTACATAAGCTTGTAATTAGATCAATTAATCTCTTCATAATTTTTCAAAATTAAATAAAAAGGATGATGTCGCATACAGTTCTGTCACTCAGTACTAAAACCAAGTGAAGCTCTTATAGGATCCTTAGACTCATCTTGATAATGATCTTGATCTTGCCATTGACTCATCTGTTAGGCCCTTTCTGCACTCCAGAGCAGTAGATCCGGATTGGTAGATCTGGATTTACTGGATCCTACTGATAAGGACCATGGGAAAGTGAGGGCTGACTCTGCGTTGTCTGCACTTGGAAGACATTTCCAAGTACTCATTTCATTATGGCTTATTGTTGCTTCTCATTGGGTTTGAGAGAACTACATCTGTGAATTTGCAACTTCTAAAAAAGGTATTTAATACAGTTTAAAAACACTGGGGTTAATAACATTTTCTGCTTGGAGAATAAACATTAAGATTTTATGCTTGTCACTTTAAGTAGCATAGAAAATATTGTATTATTTGGGGCATAAGGCCAAGTTTTCCATTAGCTTTTTTCATGAATTTCACTGAAGTCACACCTGTACCTTTAGTGATTAAATGAAGTGCTTTGCACATTGCAACTTGTCATGTTCTCAGAAACAAAAAAGATAATTATGTGAAAAGCAATATAAATGTTGCTCTTTTAAATTTTCTTAGTATAAGAAATAACGTTCTAACTTAAAGCTATTCAAGCAGCATGATTCTCTATTTTTTTTAATCATGCCATGAATGGAAAGATGTCACTGTTCTTACACACAGAGGAGTAAAATGTAGCCAATCCCAACATGGTAACAAATGCTGCAGATAAGTTACCAATCATTGGTGAGCTCGTTGTCAAGAAGGTGTTGCCAGGCTTTGATCAAAAGAAGAGCAAAGTGTTGAAACATAAGATAGGCTTATTTCTTTAACTGTCCTAATCCTTTTTTGTGCATCTACGTAAGGACTATGGCTGTTTCCGTGCAGGGGGGAAAAAACGGATCTACGGCACCCAGGGTAACTGGTTTTAATAGCTCTGTGTGCAGGGTAGATCCGGATCTACCCCACACCCCTGCCGCTGCACACACGGCGTGGATCTGGATTGGAGGCGGGTGCTGTGCGGAGGCACAGCACCCGGCTCCGATACGGGATGGAGGGTCCTCCCCCAGCCTGCCATGATTGGCTTACCGGAGCCAAGTATGGTGAGCCGGGGGACCTCGCCGCCGTGGCTCGCCCTGGCCCCAGAAGCGGCGGATCGCCGCTTCTGGAGCCAGGGTGAGCTTGCCTAAAGCCCACCCTAGCCCACCCCACTGGAAGCGCGGCGCAACCCCTCCTTACCTCTTGAGGGTCGGTGTCATTCTGAGGGTCTTCGCCCAGGATGCCGCGCCTCTGCGTCCTGCGTGGCTCCTGAGTCGCTGGGGCTGCTACTGGCAGCCCCTGCCCTCAGGAGGCGTTCTGAGCAGGCGCGCTGCCTACTAAATGTGGACGCGCGTTTCCCAATCCGTGCTTAATGTGTGTTAAAGGGCCTGTGCGGAAGCACCCTATGTTTTCTAAAAGAAACAATAGAAAGCCCTGTTTGATCACTCCTGGAGAATCTCCACATGCCAGTCCAAGCAAGACTTTGAGTTTCTTCATGTTCACAAGCATAATTTTATGAGCAAAAGCTCAAAGAGAGGGAGAAGTGGGAATAGAAACTGCAAACCCAAACCTAGTTCCTCAGGCAAGGAAATTGCAGAAGGCACACACAGCCATAGATAAAGGAGTGATCAATATCCTTCTGAAGGAAAATAAGCTCTTCTGTCAAGCAACCAGGATAATTGGACACGTACCACAAATTATCTTTGTATAGTAGAATACTGAGAAACAAGAGACAGGAAGAACCATTTCACTTATTTGTATTTCTTGGTAAAATATAAATCATGCAAGCATTACATATGTAGGGGTAGACAGTTTGCTTCAGACAGCATGGTCTGGGCTTGATCTTGGCTCTGTCTTTTGTGTTCCCTTGGTTACTGTGTTTTAAATCCTGATTGCTTTTCAGTTTTCTCTTGATTCTGCTTTTAACTACTATGTTAGTCTTGACTTTTGACTTGTCCTTAACAATTGGCTTGTTTATCAAAATTGCCTTTATCTCAGCCCATACAAGAATATTGTTAGTCCCTCTCAACTGCATTAAAACTGTCCAAACACTATCTCCACCTTTTTCTCCACCAAGTCATCAGCCCTTTTGTCTAACTCTGCTTCAAACCCTAAACTGTTTTGGTATACACTCAGCTCAGCAAACCTCATGCTGCTGAGTCTGTGCAAGAGAAAGTTTTTTACAGAAGCCAGCTCCTCGCTTAGCAAAGTCTGAGTGCAATCAGACAGGGCTTTTTTGGCCACTCCTTTAAGAAAAAGTTAAACACAAAAATGCCATTCCAACAGTCAAACAAATGAGCATACCAAAGCTTATTTCACCTCTGAAGTCTGGCAATGCTGGGTGCTATTCACTGACTGATCTCGTCTGGTCAGCTTTTTGTGGCCTCTATTAATTGACTGTGACTGACTACATTTCCTCTGTGCCCATGTGCCCATAATAATCTTCAGTGTTATGATATCCCAAATGAGGAAGACGCATCCAGTCTCAGGTTTCAAGGTGGAATAAGGTGAATTTAGAGAGAAAAAGCCTGACATTCCAGAATATGTTTGCCCAGAGGGTGCCTCTTTAGGTGTATTGATTGCACTCTCAGTGTTATGTTTTGCTAAATGTTGGCCAAATTCCTAGCTAGGCTAAGTGCCTAAGCAGGAGTCACATAGCAATGTGCTGCCACCCCTTGAACCTCTGTGGGTGGCAGAATTACAAAAAGAGCCTCCTCTCCTGATCTCAGTGGCCAGGCAGGTCTATTTGGGAAAAGGCACTCCTTCAGATATTTGGGGCCCAAGCTATTCAGGGCTTTTTATTATTGTAACCCATTCTAATTTTCTTTAATGAATGATAGGAGGAATATTCAGAGTGTTGAACTGAGTCATTTTGAACATCCAAAGTTTGGTATATTGGTGCACTGTGAATATAGAGTGTACAAAAGATGTACCTAGGTAAGGACTTAACCTATGCATGACTTCCAACCTCTAGGATGCTTTGAATTATTCAGAATAGTGAACTGTATAGTGAACAAATGTCTCTGGAGCAGTTTGTACTTGACTTAGTGGGGTGGCATAGCCCTGTCATTACACTGAAGTTAAGATTGGGTAAACCAGTGCAAATAAATAATAATAATAATAAATAATAAGGGCTGGAGCAATCCTGAATCTGACTACCAGTTTGAAGTGTGGATTGGCCAGTTCCAGTCCATTGGGATAGCCATAATGGGCAGGACAACACCTGGCATGCACTGTTGCCATGGTGATCATAGTGTGGCACACATTTGTACCTCCGCCATCCTGCCTTATCACCAGTATGCAGTATTTGCACTGGAAGAAGGTATGAATGCTGTATCTGGGAGCCACCCAGTAGCTCCTGGTGAAGCTGTGGAAGAAGAATTGGCTTTTCTACCCCATTTTTCTCACCCATTTAAGGGGACTCAAAATGGCTGACAAAGCTTTTCTATTCTTCTCCCCACAACAGAACACCATGTGAGGTAGGTGGGGCTGTGAGAGCTCAGAAGAGAGCTGTGACTAGCCCAAGGTCACCTGGCTGGCTTCTTGGGGGGGGGGGCGGAATCGAACCCGGTATTCCCAGATAAGAGTCCGGCTCCCTAACCACTAGATCAAACTGGCTCACAGTTTTTTCCTTCAGTTTTTATGGATGTTAAGGCTCTTCTGTGAGATATGGCTCGGTTAAGTGACACAGAAATCATTCATCAATACTGAAGAATTTTAAACATCCTGTTACTGTGATCTTTTACCTTGAGGAGAATTTTCAATTGCAAATTAATGTTGTTCAGTCAGTTTCTTCTTGACATCAGTTTTTTCCCCCCTGGATAGCTTTAGAGCAGTATTATAAATTCCTTTGAAATTAGAACAGGATAATTTGCCTTCTTTATTTCTAGACTAAAAAGTTCTTTAAGTTTTTAGTAAAAATTGCTCAGTACTGTATTTACAACTGTTCACGATTATTTTAAAACCCTGAGAGGAAGGAATATCAATGGAGAATTACTAGAAATTCTAAGTGCTATGTGCACTATAGTGGTATTTCCTCTACGAATGTGGATTAATATCTACATTAATAACTATTAATCATGGTTTTCCATTGACATTAACAGTATTTTAACTTAGATCTTGCAACATTTGTATCCACTCATGACCTACTTTTGCAGATTGTTACTCAGTACAGCAGCATACATGGGTCTCCCATATGGAGGTCATTTATTTTAAGCATCTCTTAAGTAGAAATACAGTGCAACCTTCTCTAACAAGGAAATGGCATGTATTGTGAAAATGTGTAATGCAGGTGATTGCCATCAATTAAATCTGGGGGTTTAGGGCAACTACCTAAACTACAACAAAAATCTTGTTTATTGTATTGGGTTGACAGGTCCTGCTATTCATTTCAGCACTTAAATGGGAAAATGGGCTCCCAATGCATTTAAATGAGGGGAAAGAAACATGCATTCAAGAGGGCACAGCACATCAACCCACGAAAACAGCTGTAATGCTAGAATATTGAAATTGCATGCCTGAGACCTGTGCCACATAGATGCCAGACAAGATGCCTGCAGTTCCGAGCACACATTTGCCATGTAGAATGCTAAGCCTACAACTAGTCCCCCCACCCCCGGCAAACTGGAGTGCTGAAACCCACAGAAGCCACCTACCCACATCAAAACATTCTCATTGGCTGCAGTGGTGAAAAAACTATTACCCCCTCCCCTCCCCATCAGAAAAAAAGTGTATGGGAAGATAATACACAGCAGCATATACACAAAAACACCAAGAGTGTTCTACACATACACAGCCCAAAATGTATTCTGCACACACACAAATACCAAAAGGAACCCACTCAATCACTACAGTACAGCATGCACTATGTGGAGCAACAAACACCAGTGACTAACTCCAGTGCACACCAAAGCACTAATAAACAGCCAAGCATACTTCAAAAGCAGTTAAAACTCATCAAAACACCCTACACCCCACAGAGCATATATACCAAAGGTTTACTCCACTCTACACACTCTAGAATTCATAAGCATTCAAAACTCAAAGCAGAATACTCTTCCCGCTGCCCCCCATTAACAGCCAAGCCAGGCTTGTGGAAATACAAGTAGTAAAATACTCCTAGTGCAGAAACATGGTCCCAGCTGAATTCTGGCCTCAGACATTTGGTGTGTTACAAGAGCACAATTAATAAATTGTGTTATAGAAAAAAATACACTATATGCGATTGTGTTATAAGAGATTGTACTGTATAACAAAATACAGTTTGAAAGATTTAGCAACTTAGTAAGTTTACAAGTTACACCATGTAATGGGCTGTATTTGATTTTCAAAATAGTTTGCCTCCAAATTAATGCTTTCAGAGAACTTTAAAGGGAGACTGTGTAACAAGTATTCAGCCTTCATTTTTTGGGATCTTACTTTTTGATGTCTTGAACAATTTAAAATGTTATAAATTCGCCAAAGATGTACCTTAAAAATTCCTTATAGAAGCTCTTGATCAATTAACATATTGGAAGTGTTCATTTTCACAGAGCGTTTTATCTGGACAAATCAAATCTTCCACCCAATTCAACATCAAAAGCTGCCTATATTGATAAGGTAAGCCAAGATGTTAGCTGGGCAATTAAATGACAGTCTTTTCGCATTCGATTTACCTTTTTTTCTTGGAGCAATATGGCAATATATGTTGTACACAAAGGGAAAATGTCGTATTTCCAGGGACTCAGTAGGCACAAGTATTTGATTAATTCTGAAAATGTAAATGTCTTGGGGATCCAGCTAATGATTGAATTAGTAATAGGCAATAATTCCCATTGAGCCATCATGAAAGTAATTTCTATAGATTTGAAAGAGGGAATGGTATTACTAGTTATCTTTGAAATGTGTTGTTTTTCAAGAATCATTTTATTCTGTTAGATTTTCAAGTTTTGCTTTCTGCACTACTATACTTGTTTTGCTAAAGAAGTGAACACATAGAAATTTATGTTAACAAATATGGTGGCATGTTTGTGAAGACCTTTTTATAGAGAGAATAGGAAAGATAATTATCAAGAACAGAATAAAAAGAGCAGAAGGATTGGTTTTTGGTAGAAGTCTATAAAGATCCCTAAAGCTAAAACCTTGATCTTACAATATGGCAGGTTTTCCTGAGAAAGAATTTCAAGCTGGTCCAGCACATTGTCATGACATCAGTATCACAGCATCATATCTGACTATCTGCACATGGCATGAACATAAACGCTGGCATCCAGGCCTGAGTACCCTTATGCTGCTGTGAAGTGAGATGGAGGATAGCAGCATAAACAACCTTGATGCTCATGCTGTATCCAAATAGCTAATTGTCCCAAGACTGTGAAAACACTGTGATAACAGTGACATGAGAAGGTGTGGATTGACCTTAGTTTTGATAAAATTATGGTTGTAGAACCTTACTTTGTTAGCTTCATATAGGTGCCTCTTTGTATCCTATATGTGAACTATAGAAAGGTAGTATAACTTGCTGAGGGTTGTGTACGTTCTGCATTTAACTTTGAGTCGTCAGAATCAATTTAATTATATTCACTTTCCCAGAAACATTTTATAGATGCAGCTTTCTTCTCCCTTGTAGCTGATGCGGCCCATCAATTGTCTGGATGAGCTTTATCGGCTGATGGTGTCTTTCATAAGATCCAAGCGCACGGCAACTTGTGCTTACACAGCTTGTGGTGCCTCAGGAGTTGGACTTTTATCAGTCTCTTCAGAACTGTGCAGCAGACTTGGAGCTTGCCATATCATTATGTGCAACAGTGGCGTTCATCGGTATGACTTGTCAATTAAAGTTTTTCTAACCATGGTTGACACTTTTAAGGATATTGGTATATTCAATATCCTTAAATAACTGGCTGATAGCAAGAACTGTAAGGTGAACTTCTTTGGTTCTTCTTCTTTATTATATTCTAGATAATCAGACCAGTATCCTGTCTAGTTCAGCAGTCTGTTCTCCTGTGGTAAGCAGTTATGTATAGAAGCCCACAAGCAAGTGCACACTTTGCCCTGACCACAGTGTCCTAACAGGTGGCCTTTACAGGCATACTGCCTCCTATGTCAGAAGAATGGCTGGTAGCCCAGGGCATCATGAAGTAGTCCAGCTCCTTTTGGAAGCTTTCCGAGCTGGTAGCTAGTATCAGATCTTACCGAAGTAAATTCCAAAGTTTATCCATGCAGTTCTTTGGGGAGAGGGAATCGGACTGGACTCTTAAGATTCCATTTTGTTGGGTTCTTGCATTTTGGGAAGAGGAGATAAATTTCTTTTTCCTTGCTCTGCTCACATTATATACACTTTTTATACATCTCCATCATGGCTGTTCTTACTTACCTCCTTTTTAGAGCTTTAAAAACTAGCAGTTCCAATCCCTCTTTATAGGAATGTCTTTCTAGTCCCCTTATTATTTTTGTTGCTCTAATCTGAACCTTTTTCAACTGTGTTGTGTGTTCTTTTGAGATGGAGCTACCAAAACTGTAGGTAGTATTCCAGTTGTGGTTATATTGCTGTTTGGTCCTGCAGTGGCAGCTTTATTTTCAATACCATCTCTTATTATTACTAACATACAGTTAGACATTCTTACTGCTTACATGAACTGAATTCATGCCTTCTTCAAACTATCTAGCACTGTGACAACATCTCTTTCCTGGTCAATCCTGGCAGATTCAGAACCATGGACAGTACAGCTCAGCTTCTCTCAATACAGTACTGTATTTAATATAGGTGTAATAATACTAATATATTTTGAACATAGGATCCTCCTTATCACTGTGTCCAGTGAGTTGAAAATGGTCTTTGGTCTAGGTCACGTCTAGTAGATATTTGTTAGTGATCAAATAGAGACAGAGTAGAGATTCTGCATTTATTTCTTTAGAGGTAGGTTATATAATCATTGCTTGATTTGTGCAGATTCCATCTGTTGAAATTCAACATAATGCATTTGACAAATTGTAGCCTCTCTAGTTATGCGCATCACCAAAGTTTGCTATAGAACAGTTTAGCTCTTGTTTTAAGTGCTGGTAAGAAGGGTTTCCTGCCAGTTTGTGCTCTGGAAGGGAGAAAGGACACAGGAAAAGTGGCAGGACACAGTAGACTTTCACTTTCTTTGTACTCCAGCTTGGTACTCTAGGCATCTGACCCATCCTGTAGTGGAAGATTTTGGGGTGAAGGTTGAAAGAGAATCTGAAACTGTTAGTAGGTTTACTAAGCATTTGAAGAGTTTTCCTGCATTTTTTCATTAGACATGGTGGTTTGGCTTCCCCCAGTCTTTTTCTTTTCAATTCCTTGATCACTTCTTCTCAGGAACAGAGCATGATGGAGATCAGCCTCTTTCCAGCTAGGAAGGGAAGGCAGGAGCTTTCCATAGTGCAGTTTCCAATATAAGGAACAGCAATTTTAAAATACTGAGGCTGGGCAAAACACTGGAGTACCAAGCTTTAGAGGTCATATGACAGCAAGAAGATGAAGAGGAGCAAGAAGAGAAACAGTTTTATGCTCCCTGTAGTTTTTCTTCTTTCCTCAATGCAAATGCCTGGATGTCACTGGTTCTCAGGAGCCCAAATATCAGTGCAAGCTGTCACAATGCCCAAATGAACCTGCTGAGATTTCTCCATCCTCCTCCTTTTCAGAATATAACTTTTGTCTATTTTGCAAGGAACCCTGAGTCACTTTCAGTTCTCATGAATAAAAACCTAATTTATTTAAAGGCCACTAATTAGTGAAATTCAAACAGGGGAACAAAATGAGTAAGTAGCAGATGGACAGGCTGGTAGGCTGTTTATATAAAAGAACAAAAGAAGTGGGATTATTGTTATTATTCTTAAAGCAGCTTAGGCATTCTCACAACATAAATCAATTTATCATAAGTTGAAATTTAGAAGGTAAATGATGTATTTAAGAATATGAAAGGACAAGAAAGCCTGCATGTAGGGTTGTGTGTGCTGGGAGTCTTGGAGGGCACATGAAATCATATGCAAATTGATGACTAAGTCATAAATCAGTTCAAGCAAATTGAATATGCAAATTTGGCCATACTGTCAAGCCCACAATATATTGTTTTTTTAGTGAATGAATGTTACAGACTGTGTTCTGTAATCTGTTTCAAACTGGTCTGTGTGTACTTGTTGATTTCTAAGTTTTGACTTATATGTGTCTTTGTTCATTATGCTGCGGAGCTATTGTTCATTTTAATGATATTCATTTTAACACTGTTTTTAAATGTGTATAGATTTATTTGTTTTTAGTGCTGTTGCTATACAGTTTGAACATAACCTTAGATGTCATAAAAAGTGATTAATAAATCAGTATCAAATCAGTATATTAATCAGGGTGCAACTTTCAATGATCTGCATGAATATAATTATGTTTTATGGCTATACACAGAGGATTGCAATTCTGTATGTACAAGAAGTTGCTTAAGTATTGAAATATGAATTATGAATTCAGTACTATATTAGAAGAGTATTGCAGTGATCAGAGTTTTGTGTTTGTGAAGAAAAATTTTCCAAAATGGAATTTAAGTATAAGTTACCCATTCTAATGTTAGTTACTAATAATTATTTAATTGTACATTTACTTGTCAAAAAGTACATTTTAAAATGTTTTAGTTCATTCATTCATCATATAAGACAATTTTGCTATCACACTGTTGTAAATGAAACTACTCACTGATTCTGTGGAATGGTCCTACAGTGTAATTAGTGGCATCTTGATGGAGAAAACATGGTACTGTACCATTTGTCCTCAGTCCAGACACACATACACATATCCCAGTTTAGACAAGTGTCCTAGTAAAAAAGGACCAGTACTTCAACCTAGTACTTCAAAGACCAGTATAGATTATAGTTTATTTTATTAATATAGCTATTGGCCATTAAAAAGTACTATAAAACATACCAAATTAAAAGGATAAAGGAAAAAAAGTATGTCCCCCCCCCGTTTTAGTTTTTATGATGATAGTATTGGCTGTAAAATAATCTGCTAGAAGTAAAGGATGCCCTGAAAATTTATGAGTTTCCTATCTCATTATAAATGTGTTTGTGTTGGCAAGAAGATAGGGTCTCTTTACTGATGTATATTTCTTCATGCCAAGTTTATGGTGAGATGTGGAAGGAGCTGGGTTTTCTGGATTAAGTTGTTCCAGAACTCAGATCTCAAATCACACTGCTTCATGTAACAATTTTACAGTCTTCCCATTAACCAGAAGACAGTAGGAAAAGAAGACACCATTTTGTGTAAATAGCTCTGACTAGATACTGGAATTGTGACCATCTCAGTAGCCTGTACGAAATCATATATAATATTTGAGCTGGGCTGATCTGCAGGAAAATAAATATAAAAGGAATAAAAACTCAAAACCAGATGAAAATTAGCGAGCAAAAATATTAAGATTCATCTTCATTTTAGATGTTAAAGGTTAGAACATAGAAGTTTGTTCATCACTTTGGTTAGATCTAACCTTGTTGTGACAGCAGGACTTCCAGCTTGATAACTTTTGTTCAGACATAGTACAGATATGACCATTTGCACTCCTGGAATGAAATGAGACACTGTTCTGCCATTCATGAGCCTGGTAGCATACATGCTCAGTGTTTTATGTTGTGTCTGAACAAAAAGTTGTCATTATACTACCAGAGTCAGAAAAATCATAGTGGTATCGAAAGGTGGAGATCCAGCCTTTGAATTTCTACTTTATTTTGAGAAACAATATTGCCTTCCTGCGCTTTTAATAATTGACTAGGTATAAAATAGCACATTTTTGTAAAGTCCATTTCCCCCCTGGGTTTATTGGATTTTGTATTTGCAGTTGCACTTTGAGTGTTACCCTGGAGCAAGCTATAATTCTAGCTCAGAGTCATGGTCTTCCCCCTCGCTATATTTTGCAAGCTACAGATGTGATGCGCAAACAGGTAAGTTATCTTTTTTTAATTGATTGTATCTTTTATATGCAAACCACATTTCTCCACAAATAAATTACTTTTTTGGAAATCAACTATTCTATTGTTTAATAAATGTAGAGCATACAGTGAGAAAAGCTGGATCTTGTGTATCTATAATTTGTCAAATTTGTTAGGTTGTTGGGCTGCAGGTGAATTTTCAGAAAATTTTGAATAATCCCAGGATAGGAATACAGAAAAATTAAATAGGTACTTTGGGTTCCCCATACTTTTAGACACCATTTCCTTTTATCTGCAATCACTGTAAGCATTTGACTGTGATAATCCACTGTTTAGGAAAATATTTTTTAGTTTAGTCTGGATACTAACTTTGTAGAGGGGGTATTTTCATGAATGCTATTCTTCCTTGAAAGCTAGTTCCCTTCAAATAGCAGTATGGATCCAAACCAATAAAATTTGTCATTAGCATGGAGCCATCTTGAATTTATGCACAGAACACTTTTTTGAATTTTGTTCTTATTTCCTGCCATGGGGAACAACAAGGAACCTATTACCTAGGGATCCCTCTCCAGCCCATTGGTTCCCTATCTGTTAGCAAAAAATGGTGCCAGAAGAATGGGTGGTGGTGATGGATTGCCCTGTACTCTGAAAGAGAAGAAATAACCCTGCTTGAGAACTTATTAGTCCATCTGTTGGCCCAGCTCAGGAACAGTTGATTGATAAGGTTTCTTGTTCCCTTTCTGACAACCATTAAATCAGGACGGGCTTCCCACCTTCTCTCATTTGAAGTGGCCATTTTGTAGTTGCTAATAGGAGAAGGAATCCCCAGTTCTCACCTTTACTGGAAATCAGTATTTATTGCTATCAGAAATGGAAAAAAGAGTTTTCACTCTTCTGATGGCAGATATCACTGCCCAAAATGTGATTGGATTGCCCCCCCCCATGGTTTCTGTAGCCATTTTCTTCTAACTGAAGAAAAATAATTAGAACCTTTTGCCATCAGATTTTTGGCAGCTAATATGGCTCCTGCTTGAAGCATAAACTATCCTGTTTTGTTGGAACCTGAAATGTTCTAAATTGGACCCATTTTGATATAATTCTGCAAAACCCTCCTTTTCAAAAGGGCATTTTGTTCTGAGTTGAACACAGCCTTTCAAGTATAAGATGTTCAAACATTTTAAAACATAAAAGTATAAAAAAGATAGAACACAATTATGTACAAAGCAACTGCATGGAATAATTGTTGCTTAATTTCATCAACCTGTCAGAAAACTCAAAATTATGTACGGTATACTTTTTGTTTTTATTAAACTAGGTTTAAAAAGGTTTTTGTTTTTTAAAACTAGGTTTAAGAGCTTCTGTAACTATGAATACAAAAATGAGAAACATTCATATTCTAGACTAGGCATTCACAGTGAAGTAATGGAGAAAGTGGGGAGAACTTATAAATGGGAAGAAGTTAGAAATTTATAAGTTAGTATTTTCAGAAAAAAATGTTTGGTCCACACCTATATACACTCTGCATGCACATAACATTTTCTCATTGTTTCAGCATTGGGGATGATATCCATAGAAATATTTTCTGTATAAAATAGAAATGAATAGGAAAGCATTTGCAGTTGTAAATTATATAGAGACAGATAGTAAAGGAAAATAATAAGGCCTACACATATGGTACAGATCTGTAGAGAATGAAAACCAGGTGAAGGGAAATAAATCCTGTTAAAATTATTTCCCAATCAGTGTAGCAACATCCCATAATCCAAATTTCACAAGGTGGCTAGTTATATACGTAGTACATGCCACGCCTGACAGGACTGGAGTGGACATAGCAGATGTCAGGGAGATAACCAGTTCATATATCTCAAAGATGCTCAGGTTGTGCCACTCCTGATGTTCCTGAACATCCTAGCATTCTACTCCCAGCATTCTGGGTTGAGTGGAATGCTTAGAACTGTACGTAGTTCAGGAACATCTGAAGGCCCCAAAGAAGAAGAAGAATTGGCTTTTCTACCCCATTTTTCTCACCCATTTAAAGGGACTCAGTGGCTGACAAAGCTTTCTATTCTTCTCCTCACAACAGAAAGCCTGTGAAGTGGTTGGGGCTATGAGAGCTCAGAAGAGAGCTGTGACTAGCCCATGGTCACCCACCTGGCTTTATGGGGGAGGGCAGAATAAAACCTGGTAGTCCAAGATAAGAGTCCGGCTCCCTAACCACTAGACCTAACCTTCCCACATGTATCCAGAAACACTATATTCTGTACATATAGTGGTATATCAAACATTTCATTTAAAGAATAAAAAAATAGTATCTACATAAATGGTAGATCTGAAATAGTGAAACATGTGGATTAATTAAAATATTTTAATTAACAAGTTGGATCTAATAGTTCTTCCACATATAACTCACTTCCAGATTTATCTTTCACATTAAGAAATGTTTATAATTGCAATAATAAAAGCTTCTATATAACAGATAACTATTATATGCAAAAGTTAAGGCATAAAAGTGCCAGTTCTTTTAACAATACAGTATTAATAGTGTTTGCTGAAGCAGCTCATAGAGACTGATGACCATCATAGCTGCGAGGAATGTGTGTGCTGGTATTTACATTTCACAAAGCAAGGGAAAAAGTACTAGCTAAAATAATATAAGAGTTGAAAATGAAGCATATAGAGCGGCAATAATAACATTAAGCTCATTTATGCTTGTCTTTGGGTTATATACAGAAATGCCAAATGTAGCTTAGAAAAGATAATTGAATGAATTCTGGAGCAAACACAAAAATACTGATAACAGGAAACAATTTGGGATATTATTTTGAGAATAATCAACTAATAGTAAAATTCTACCAATCTGGAAAAGGTTCTCTTTCATAAAAGATCTACAGTTGGAGAAGACAGGGAAAAAATGGTAGTGCATCAGTACAAATTTGTACAGAGCTAGAAAAAAGACATAGTTTTTGTGCTTTGGGTCAGCGGAGAAAAACTGAAATCCTGAGGAAAGTCAAGCAACTTAGGTATATCTTGAAATAACTTTGAGAGTTCCCCTAGGCATAGAGGGCAGAGGAAACAAGTAGGGGTGTGCAGTTCTGCATTTGGGTGATTTGATCACGCTACCACCACCACCATATATAACTGGCTTAACTTTGAACCAGCCTGAACTGAACCAGCCCCAGTTTGGTTCAAGACTGAGCTGGTCTGAGCCAGACTGGCCTGTCAAGAATGGTGGTAGCAAAGCTTGCTTTTCTGTCCAACTTGTGCTAGTTGACACAGTTGCAGTGAGGGTGGGGGAACCAGTAGTAGATATTAAGACCAATGACAGGGACTGCATGATGGACTCCTTTCAAACCTCACACACTGAGCAGCTCTTATGTATGATCAGTTCATAGGGTAAGAGCTGCCCTGCATTATCATGACTTTGAAAAGAAAGTACTGTGTGATGATGTACCTTCAATCTCTTGCACCTCCTGCCATCCCTGGGCCTCTGTGGCATCAGGAGTCTCCTCAAGAGTATGCTAGCCTTGTGCAAAAGGTGTGGAGAACTCACTTTCCTTGAAATGCAGCTACTTCTCTGTGGGTGGGGCTGCATTGCAAGTGCAACATCATCACACATTTGAGAAGGGACGTGTGTGCTCCTGAGGAGGTGCCATAAGTAAAACATTTGATGGTCCCCAGGCTTCTTTGAGCCATTTGTAAAAAATGAACTTATAAACTGGAGTTGGTATTTCTCAAAGACGAGCGCCTTTTAAGTCTGCCAGTTCCTTGCAGCTCTTATCTAAGATCTTAAACAGAAGATCCTAATCTTAATTTTTGTATCTTACAGGGAGCACGAGTGCAGAACACTGCCAAGAATTTAGGAGTTAGGGATCGCACACCGCTATCTGCTCCAAGGTAACTAAACATTACAATCAGCTCTGGGATCTCAGATAATGTAGCATCCACTTCTGAGCTACAGATATTTACTGTTTTAGCTAGGGATGTGTTTTAATCTTCTTTCTTTTGGGCAGGTTGTACAAGCTATGTCAGCCACCACCACCTGCTGGAGAAGAGTAAAGAAGTATCAGAGGAATAATCAAAAAGTCAATTTTCATGAAATGGAAAGAAAATAGAAACACAATAGCATTTAACAGAATGTTACTTTGAGTACTGATGAATAACAGCACTTTCACTGAAACAAAACAATGTGTCATCTTAAATAAGTCTTAGCCAATGAGGAACAACCATTTCTGAGAAACAAATATCTGTGAATTTCTACCTAGGCCATTTACACTGGAATAAAGGAATTTTAAATGTTCAGCAGTGCAGATCACCTAATCCTGTACTTCAAAAAAAGACAGAAAGCAATAATTTTAAGTTGTTATGATAGACCTTTGTAGCATCTTACACACAAATTGTCATCCAGCTGCACATTCTCATTTTATATTCTGGAATTATACTTGAAACAAGCATTTTGGCAAGGAGGCAAATAGATGCAAAAACTCAGTAAGAACAGTCAATGTACAAGTGAATTTGGCTCCCTGCTTTTCTATACTTGTAAAATGAAATTTCTTTAATGGGATCCATGACTCACTGGAACATAGATCCTACTAAGGGTTCAAAGAGAGATTCAAACATAGATTACAAAATGAGCAAGATACATAGAGTTACAAGGGAAACAGGCATTTCTGATTTGAAATTTCTACATATCCTGTGAATCTCGTTTTGTTTTCTTAAAATAAAGTTCTACTGATGGATTGAATATAGAAGAATTATTCACAATATAGGAGCTTTGATCAGAATTTGTTAATTTACCACAGTTTGGGGCAATAATATTTAGTTTAAATTCATTATTTTACATCAGATGAACAGTACAAATGACAGGTAGTTCTGATAAATGCATAGTTCTAATAATTAGGTTACTTATTAGTTCAAGGAATGATGGACAGTTGTGCTTACTCTGTGTCATAAGAACTTTTGGAACAGCAGGGAGAGAGTTCAGCTAAGAATATGCATTCATGCACTTTTCTACTTGTCAGTGTAAAAAATGAATGCAATATATTAATAGTCAATATGGCTTCTGTTCAACAATTCTATATTCAAGTCAAAAGGTCTGTTCATTATTTAGACTAATTGGAAAATTATTCAATATTTGTTAAAATTAAGGAATAATAAGATTTATTGTCTGTATACTTTGGTATACTCCAAAAATAACATATTTTGTAACCAACATGGTTCATAGCTATACATTGCCTAAGAGTGCCTCCAGATGGCAAGGAAAAACCCAAATACAAAGGGGAAACTGCCTTTGCCCCTTTCTGTGGCATGCCAGATGCCTGCAAAATGTTTTTGACTTATCAGCTGTCTGGCAAAGTACTTCGGCATAGCATCACAAGGAACTCCTGGGCACTTACCACATACTCATCCTCTTTTCTAGAAGACACTTGGAAGAACTAAGATAGATAGCTGGTAAGTTGAAAACATGCCAACTAGAATTAATTGCTGAATTGAGTGGCCAGTGAACTGAGACAAGCTTGACATAGCATCAGGGATATCCAATCCAGCTGCAAAGTGAGCAGGCTGTCGGTATTTCTTCCATTATTGACAGTTCCCTAAGTGTCAGTCCAAATTGACTCCTGATTTCATAATAATAAAATCAGTACTACTAATTGGATTCAAAGATCCAAAGTTTTTATCTGTCTTTGATCAACATTCCCAGGGAAGAGAATGCATCAGCAAAGTGCCAAGCTATTTTCCTTCTAAAGTCTCTAAACCAAAAGTGGGTTTTCTGAAGTGTGTCAAAGAGACATACCAAGCATAGAAATCGAATGTATTGCCATTGCTCAAATGCGTGTTGGGAACTGGATCTTGGGTGTTCACAAAAGACGAAAAACAAAGCAAGTGATTGACAGAAAGGGGTAGATAATTGCATTGTATTGCTGGGGGGTAGGAAATGGGCTGGGCTTGGGATGAGTCACAGTGGAAATATACAACATGTGCTAGAAAGAGAAAGGAGAGCTTGAGGTGAGGCTAACAATTACAAATGTGAAGGGAACAAGCCATTTTCTTCTCATGCACTTCAGGTATATTGTGTGTAGTTGGGCACAAAGGCTCAGTTTCAACAAGGGAAAGGAAGGAAGGAAAGCTTTAGAGCCCATCCAGTAACATTTGCTAGTGTAAAGTGGCAACAATCTTCTTTATATTAGCAATTGCAATATATAAGAAACAATTTGCCTCTGCTGGTGTAAAAGAGAGGGGCATACTTAAGGTAGAAGGTTTTTCTTTAATAGGGTTTTTTTTGTATTATGATTTTGCTTCCTGATTTTGTGGTCTGAGTGCTAGAAAGCCCCAAACTCTGCAGTGTGATCCTTCTCTGTGTATTAACCACTAACAGAATAGCTTGTGGCTAGCTATAATCATTGTGGACCCTTTCCATAAACACTGCTCCCTCCCTATCCAGTATGGTAGTATTACATTGTCCCACAAGAAGTAAAGTTTGATGAGGGGCTAAATGTTTCAGGTTACTTGTCCCTCAATATCCAGGGTATAGGAGACAGTACGGAATTATTTTAAAAATAAACAAGGGAAGTTTCAAAGAATGCCTACTCCATGAGAACTTGCAGAGACAAGAGCCTTATTTTTATGTTCTGCTATTTCTGTAGTTAACACTTTTCCTTTTGAAGTGAAATTCCTATTTATATGCAGAAAGACCAAAAGTCTGAAGGCAGAAATTAATAACCAATACTTCTTTCCAGCTTTTCCCAAGCTTATTTTAGATCTTGCCTCTAAGAGATTGTAAATGCTCATCCTGTGGTACCATGATCAGGAAACTGGTCACACATTCTATGCATATTCTGTGCAGCAACAGAACAGTTTATATTATAGATAATGCTTTCCTTCTGATATCATGTTAAATTATAATTTATAAATTATAGCAAGAACTATGTTAAGAATGAGCTCTTGGCTCACGTGTTTCAAAGGAAGAAAAGCAGAGGTGAGACTTCTTTGTGTCATAGCATAGAGTGCGTCTAAACAGAACCTAAACTGTGGCGATATTGGGACTGCCATACACATGCTTAGCATTTCCAACATAGTGGCTCTAGGATAATGGGGTGAAATCATCACTATTCTGGGAAAATCTGCTCCCAACCTGAGTTTTCCCAGAATAGTGGGTATGGGCTTACCTGTCTGGCACTTGATCCCAGGACCTATGGTGGAGAAAATGGCCAACACACATGCGCAGGGGCTGGTGATCATGCACTTCTTGGCATTTATTGCCATTGAAATACCTGGAAGTACACACCATGCCATTTTAGGAGCAAATGTCTAGATAACTAAGGTCCAGTGCTTGTCCCACAGTTTGGCAGGAGGCCATCATGCAATCCACATTTTCCTCTTGCCATCTGGAGGCAACCTTCATGTATTGCACAAATCCTAAATGTACGTTTTTTTTAAAACAAGCCCATAATTTTCTGTTTAAAGGTAACTCCCATGAAAAACAAAACTACTCCGCAACATTAATTTCTGCTTAGGTTTGGATGACAAGTGGGCAAGCAAAAGTTTCCTAAATAACCATTTGACTCTTGGTTAGTAAGAGTTTCCATTATGCCTTCTAGCAATACAAGCAAGAAACAGGTGTATATACTTACAACTCTCAGGATATCTATGTAATAATATAAAAGATTCAGGAGGGAAGTGTGCTCAGGGTGGCAATGTGACTTACATATATATTACCTGCAAAATACACATGTGCACAGACGCTTATTTTGATCAACGGATCTCTCTTGCAGGAATAAGGTAGCGTGAGGTAGATTCCAAACAACAAATTCCTTACCTCTCAGTCTTGTAGTGTGGCATATTTCATTTTTTGAATCCTGATATGTGTGTTCCGTTTCAAAAGATTTAACTTTATATTTAAATTAAACATCTAGGTTCTAGATGCAAATGTAATTCCAAAATGTCCATTGCAAAATTGTATTAAATGTCACTCCTCAGACTTGGCTGTAACTGATATTTCAGGCTGAAAATACTTGCTGGGAACAGAAATTCTGCCTTTGGACATGATGATGATTGCTACTACATTTCAAGAGGAATGGTTTAGCATACTTTAATACCAACTGGAACATATTTCAACTTAATTCATACTGCTAACTGCCGTATTATTATTTTACTCAATTTCCACAATGCATGTATGCTGACCATTTTAAAGAACATTATAGTAACACTATTTAGTTTGTAGTATCATGTATATAGTGTAAGAAATCCAGTTTATGTATGCGTTTGACTTTTTTAAAACAAGTTTTCATACAGTATTAGAATTTACCAAGGGAGAATATATTTTTGTAATTACTCAATAAGGAGTGTAGAACATTGCTGCTTTTTAAAGAAGTATAAATACATATGTAAAAACATCTGCAAAGTTCCTTCTAAACTTCCAAAATCTGTTACCATAACCTCCACCCTTTTATGTAATATTAGTAAATAAAAATGAAGTTTTCTATAAGTATGTTTGAATCAAATTATTTTTATTTCTAGTATATCTTTCTGTTCATTGCATTATCACTTCTAGTTTAACCAAATCTATTTCTATTAGATGTTTGATCATTTTAAGTGTGTAATGGAAATATGACCTAGTAATAAATAGTAATAAAATTTTCCTATGTATATTTTGACTTCTTTTTATTTTTTTTATATAATCAACACATATTTACATTGTACTTGTTTTCTAAATACACTCTGAGTATATTTCATTTAAAAGCTACAGACATACTGTAGGTCTGTTCCTGAGGGGTTTACTTTCCCCTCATTTATTTATTAGTTTAAAAAAACTAATATAACTCAAATCAATCTACAGCACAATTTATGTACATAAAATAGAACATAATTGGTACCATTATAAGTAAGTATTCAACTATATTACATAATAAGCAATTCAAAATATATAGAAAGTATATAAATGTATACATACATAATTCTGTTTAGTAAGCTGTCTTCCTAAATAAATTGACCTATTATTTTATAATTAGTTTAAAGATATTAACTGTCTTAAATAAATCCAGATTTCTATATATACTCTTACAAAATTTAGTTGCATTAGATTGCACAAAAGTTTGATCTAATATACAGATAATGTTGATAGGTTGCCACATATCAATAAATGATATTAGTGAGATATGCCCAATCATAAGTGTTTGAAAGAAATGAATTTATTGACCATCAAGTGTCATTTAAAGTTATACCAATTACTGATAGTCTATTTATTTTTATCCTTCCAGCTGTTTGCTATTCCATGTTTAGCAGCTATTAATAGGAAATCCATTGCGTCAGCTACAGATTTAAAAAATCATTATAAATATACAGAAAAGTGGTTGATGATTTTCATGTTCTCTTGAAATATTTTTGAAGTTCATCTCTACCCCCCAAAAAACACTGCATAAAGTTGCATGACCACCACTTATGACTGAAGGAACCTTTTATCATATATCTATACCAGCATGTGGGTGGAAATTTTGATATCATTCGAGATAACAATGTTAGAATAGAATACAGTGGTACCTTGAGATACGAGTTTAATTCATTCCGTAACCTTGCTTGTATGTCAAATCACTCGTATCTCAAAGCAATTTTCCCCATTGAAATTAATTGAAATGCCATTAATCTGTTCCGGGTCTCAAAAAACCACCTCAGTTGTTTTTGTTAAGTGTTTTTTAATAAGAAAAATGTACTGTACAACTGTATTAACAAGAAGAAACATTTATTTACTGTATAAATAACAAAAACTGTACAAACTGTGGAGGTCAGCCTGTCTGAGAAGGGGCAGCCAAACTGTGGTCTGGGTCCTCTTGCAAACAGCCAAGAGACCTCCCTCCACCTTCCAGCTCCACAGCCAAATTTCAGTCCCTGAAAGCAGCCAGCAGCTATTAACAGCTCCATTTTTTGCCCTATGTCTTTCTGGAGCTGCTATGTTTGGATTACAGGAGCAGCTGCCAGGCCTCGGAGGCTGCCAAAATTCAGCCTGCCCTCGGCGCTCACTTCTTCCCTCGCCTCGCACCACCGCCTTCTCTTTCCCTCGGCGCGTCACGGCCCTCGGCACCGCCTTAGCTTTCCCTCGCCTCGCACCGCCGCCTTCTCTTTCCCTTGGCACGTCACGGCCCTCGGCCCCGCCTTAGCTTTCCTTCGCCTCGCACCGCCGCCTTCTCTTTCCCTCGGCGCGTCACGGCCCTCGGCCCCGCCTTAGCTTTCCCTCGCCTCGCACCGCCGCCTTCTCTTTCCCTCGGCGCGTCACGGCCCTCGGCCCCGCCTTAGCTTTTCCTCGCCTCGCAACGCCGCCTTCTCTTTCCCTCGGCGCGTCACGGCCCTCGGCCCTGCCTTAGCTTTCCCTTGCCTCGCACCGCCGCCTTCTCTTTCCCTCGGCGCGTCACGGCCCTCGGCCCCGCCTTAGCTTTTCCTCACCTCGCAATGCCGCCTTCTCTTTCCCTTGGCGCGTCACGGCCCTCGGCCCCGCCTTAGCTTTTCCTCGCCTTGCACCGCTGCCTTCTCGTATCTCGAATTTTGCTCTTAAGTTAAAGCAAAATATCCCTTACTCTGCGGCTCGTATCTCGAAAAATTCGTAAGTTGGGGCACTCGTATGTCGAGGTACCACTGTACTATCTAAATTCTTTTTAAAAGAACTTTCCTAATCTCCCCACCTTCCCATTTATGTGGTTCTATATAAAGATGCTTTAGACATTCCAGATTTTTTAAATGTTGAAGGCCAAACTATGTTTGTTCATTCTTTTTAAAAATCATAGGTAAATAGCATCTTGGGAAACAAATAAGAAGTAACAGTGAAGAATTTTGCATATGAAACTGATACTAGTTCCAGCCAAAATTGGGAGCCTGTTCCAGAAAGTATGTGCTTTCTCTTAAAAACACTAATCCGAAAAAGCATGAACAACATGTAATCTACCTTGAAATAACAAAGAGAAATGAAGTCAGGAAAAAATCATTAAGATAATGTATGGATTCATGGTAATGCAAATGTATGTAATTAGGAATTACTTCAAATAGTATGTTATATATACTATTTATAGCATACAACAAATAATGATAGAAGATTAATATTCTTCATGCTGTTGGTGCTTTTGAGTTATCCTTCCACAGAACTAAACTACAACTTCAAAACACATGCTGCATCCAGGTTTAATCAGCCAGCATTAGGGATGTGCATGAATATTCATCACATTTGAAATATGTACAAATTCGGACATTCAGATTTGAATAGAATGTTGGCACATTTGAAGATTTACATTCAAATGTGAATTGAATGCTTCTGAAAAGTCCAGCAAGGTAGTTAGGAGCACTTGGAGACTAACAGGAGAAGGGTTGGTGGCGTGAGCTTTCATAGTCTGAAGAAGTAGACCTGTCTATGAAAGCTCATGCCACCAACCCTTCTCCTGTTAGTCTCCAAGTGCTCCTAACTACCTTGCTGGACTTTTCAAATGAGACTATTTCTCTGATATTGAATGTTTCTGTACCTTCGCACAGAGCTTTGTTACATTTGTGAACATGGGGAGGCAGGAAAGCAGCTGCCCAATCACATCTGCAACAGATCCAGAGTGGATTTAAAGCAAATTCAGAGCAGATCTGAAGTGAATTCAGAACGGATTTGACATGTTCATAACATACCTGATGCGTTCAGAGTTAATATCGGGAAATCTGGATCATATGGGTACTTTTTGGCCTTTAATCCAGATTTTCTGTTGACTCCATTAATGGGGGTCTACAATGGGGTCTTCAGCCAGAAAATCCAGATTAAAGGGAGCCTGTTTCCATGTTAGTTTGGCAATGGGGTCTAGAGGAGGCTAGGGGGAGGGGGCACCCTTGGGGGGAGCCCCAAAACCTAAACTTTGAAGTCATTTTGAAGTCACTTTGAAGTCTGTGCAGAATAGCTCCGGAGTGTCTTTGAAGTCTGTGCTGATCTTTGGAGTGAACTTTGAAGTGACTCCAAAGTGACTCCGAAGTCACTTCGAAGTTTACTCCGAAGATGCTCCAGAGCTATATTGCACAGGCTTCGAGTGACATTGGAGCCGCTTCGGAGATTGCACCCCCTGTCCCCCCAAACACCTGGGGTGACAGGCAGACCCCTCGTGGGTTGATCCGGATTTCCAAAGGGGTGCTCCAGTGTTTCCATGGCAGGGAGGCTAGCACCCATTGCTAGCATCTAGGGGAGTACCCATTCCCTAGATCTGGATCTTCTTAGATCCGGATTAAAGGAGTGTGGTGGAAAAACACCCACAGTTGTATTATGTGTGGTGACCATTGATACCCAAAATAAACGTCTTTTACAGTTGCACTGTCTACATTCTCGGTGTAACTAGGATACACAGCTTCATAACTTTTCCTTCTATTTATGAAGTTTGGAAAGGATGTAAAATGGCAACCCCAAGACCCGCATTACAGCTGCTGAATATATTGAACCTGAGGGTAGATATGTACCAAGCTGCCTTAGGAATTCTTAGGGCCTTGAAGACTTAACCTGCACTTCAAAACTGAAGACAATCTTTTACAGCATCTGTATTTAGAGAGAAAAAATCAAGGTCACACATGGATCAAGTAGGACCACAGTAATAGGTTCAAAATGAATGGAGTGATTCTTCATCAATTGCCTAAACTGTAAATAGTAGCTCTCTGTATATCCACTGACTGAAAATCACTGAAGAGGTGGAAAAACACTCTTCACAAACGAACTATATCATTAGAATGGTGTGTATTTTGTTTCATGGCTTCCCATAAGGATCTAGGAGAAATCCTTCCTACTCTGCTTTAGTTACACTGAGATGCAAAAACACCCTGCATTGGAGGCACAGCTGACTAGTTGGGATATTACCAAGCAACCGTGCTCCACGCAGCAATGTTTTATTGCGAGTATCATTTCAAGTTCTTTTCTGAAATTGTGTTACCACTGATTTGTATCAGATTTCCTGACTTTTTAAAATCTCCTTCAGAATGTCTCTAGAGACACACCATAATTTTAAGAATTACATACTTATAGCAACTTTAAATCTCTTTTATGTGCACTCTTTCCATTTTTATTAGTCATCCCCCCCCACCCTGTTTTCTTCCCCCTTACAAAATTATTGCTGCATTTACAGACTGGTGATGGAGAGCCAGCTTTGAATCTGCAGCAGATTATTCCTTTCTCATTACAGACACTCACAAAATTACAGTAATGTCTTGTTTTTCATATATCAAGTGGGGCGGAGCATTTAAACAGAATGCTTAGCTCAGAAGAACAATTTTAAAAATAACGACAGGCTCCCCACAGTGAGGGGAAGTGTTACAACCGAAAGTATCTCTGGCCCTGGTCACACCTTTTGTTTAGGATGACTTCAGGTTGCCTTCAGGTCACGTTACTCACATTATTTTTATTCAATTTGTTTTCCATGCCAGCCTACCCCGTTAGATTGTTCTAACTGGAGTCCTCTTTTCTAGAGGACTCAGACCATCCTGGCATGCCAGGCCATCTTCTCTTCCTCAGTTGAGTGGGGGTGGGGTGGGGTAAAGGAACGGTGCTGTGGTAGGTGGGGTCCAATCTTTCCTTCTGTCCAATGTCTAGGGGAGGGCAGCATGTGCAGAATTTGTGAGGCACCCTCCCTCCCCTCAATTTATGTGTATGATTCCTCTATCTAGCGATTTTCTGCAATTTTTTAAAAATTAACCATAGGGAGAAAAGCACCTAAAAAAGGAAGGGGGGCCATGGAGGCTGCAGAGTAGGCTTAGAAAAGAACTGCAAACAGATGCGTGTGCCTCCCTTGAGTGACACAATGGCGTCTAATAAGGAGATAGTTTTGATGCAGCAAAAGGGATAGAGAGCCAAGAGTTAGTTCATCAAGGAGGCTCAGGTCTATTGCAGAGAAAGGTGTAAGCAATGCAGCCCAAACTGAGGACAGCCTGAGGACAACCTATAACGATCTACATGTAAATGGAACTGATATGATCGCAGTTCAAATTATGAATAGGATGCCCTGTCTCGTATATGTGTGACCAGGGCCTCCCTTTTTTTCTTTTTTTTTTGCATAATGTAGGACTTCTTTAGGAGTGTTGCTGCATCTGCACACCACTGTCAGACTGAAGGTTGTCTTTAGCATGGGCATGGCAAGCATGAAGCAGAAGAGACAATTGGGGGAAGAGTCTTTGAAACCAGGAGCCTTTCTGCATTTATCCTTATTTTGGAATATATCTTGGGATAGGGGGCCTGTTGTCCGCATGCTACTGCAGACTATTGCAGGCCACACTTGGTACCTGCCATAGCCTGAATAAGCATGCAGACAGCAGGCCCCTAACCTGGGTTATATTCCAGAATAAGGTTAAGTGCAGAAAGGCTCCAGGAAAGGCTCCAGGAAATTTCTTGAGTTCAGATCTAAATAACGCTGCCTTCCCCTTCCCCAAATTGAAAGTCTCCAATCTTGACACAGGAAGAAGGGGCTTCCCCCTCCCCCTGAGCCAAGACTCTGTTGACTCAGAGACATAGGGAGATGCACAACTCCCTCCACCCTTAACATCAGGAGTGATGCCCCCAATGCTGATGTGAAGGGAGGCAACCTCCCTGTCTTTTCTGATCAATACTATGGTGCCCATAGCTTTCATCTCAGAGGGGGAAGGGCTTCCCCCACAAATTCAAAACAGAGGAACCCCTACCTTTGAATGTGGTGGGGGAGGGCTTAAACAAAGCCTGAAGTATGGAAGGAATTTGACACCAACATCACCAAGGGAGTTGAAGGAAGACCTGTGTGAAGCATAAGGGAAAACGGTGTACTTTTCCATTTACAGCTGTTGACTTCCGCTTCGAAACTGCAACTGCTTTGACCTTGATTCCATGAAAAGATTCACATAAAGTACCCAAAAGACAGCAGAGGGATGAAGTTGGATGCATATGAGCACTGAAGATACTGCAGAGGACAGACTGGTATATGAGCTAGCATACATATTACTGTCCTAATATATGTTGTTTTGTTTTAATGCATTGAATTTTAAAAGTTGTTACCTGAGACCTTCAGGTGTAAGGCGGGATAGAAACAAACAAACAAGCAGCAATTGCCCTACCTCTCTTCACCGCATCCTTCCTTTTGATGGTCAGCATGCTCTGCAGAGCCATTAACCTCTGTAAATCAAATGGCATTTTCTGAAAATTGACGAGCACAACTTTTCCTGTAGCTCTTAATTTATTCATCTCTTTTTTCCAGTCATTTTGTCACTTGCCATCTGCTGATTTATCAAATACCTGCTGGTGAGCAAGCAGGAGGAGGAGGAAATGGCTTGGAAACAAGGCAGAAAAATTGCAAACCATCAGGCAAGCTGCTGCCTCTTAATGTAGACATCATGATTGCCAGCTGTGGGTGCAGCTGAACTCCTTTGAGGGAACATTGGTTGAGATTACCCCCAACCCTTTAAATTACACTGCATTAAGCAGCCTTTAGTTGAGGCTTTGTTGATGTTGCCACCACCTCTGTATACCACAGGAAATGACAGCAATAAAGTTGCAGCAAACATGATCCATATATTAATGTGGATCAAGTAGCCTCCACCCATGCTGGCCCAGCTTTGTCCGCACTGGGCAGAGCTATATCCAGATTAAGGAAGTCTTTAATCCAGATCTGTTGTAGACCCGTTTAATCAGGTCTACGATGGCATACCTCCATGATCCAGAACTACTGGGGGGGGAGGCATTTCAGCAGTGCACTGTAGCACATAACTCCAAAACACCTTCCCCCTTTGGGGGTACGTGTGTGAAAAGTTTGCACAAGCTCTCAGCCACAGAGAAGCACGGGCTGGATCAGTGCCATCAGTAGAGCAGGTGCTGATCTTGCCCACACCTTCAAGTAATCTGGACCAGCTGGCCTCCACTTAATCTGGATCAGCAGGACCCTCTGATCCAGAATTAACAGATGGTAAGTGTAAACAAGGCCTGTGTTTCACTGTGTGTATGTGGCCTAATAGCAATACTTTAACTCACAAATTGATTTCTTTTTTGCCCTTGAGATAAATACTACACAGGTACTCATTAGTAAAGTTCATAGCATGGATCTAGCACACACTCTCTGAACAGAAATCAAAGATGAAAAAAGTTCTAAATGGTTTTGTGCCTTACATTCCCTAATCAGCCTTAACTTATTTGATTAGGAAGTAAACAAATCAATATAGAACTTTCTTCTGCATGGCAGCCAAGTTTTTATTGGTGACACCTTTTTGGAGCTTGAGCTACAGTCCAAATAGATTTTAAAAATACAAGGCACACTTTCCTGTGGAAATGGTCCTCCTACTGCTGGAGGTATTAGGATTGTGGTGTTTCTAATGCATTTTTGTTTTTAATGTATTTAAAAGTAAAAAAAAATCAAAGGTTCAGTTATTGATTTATCTGGAAACTACTACACTTTATAGCAGAAAATAAAGATGCAGATAATTTCTGCTACAAAAGCTCAGTTCTGTGACCTTTCTCATATAAAATGTCAGAAGTTTATTAAAATACAATCATCTACTAGATAAGAAAAAAAATTAACATTTTACCTGAAAGGTTTAGACATTGCTATGATTGTAACAAACCATTTAAAGGGAAGAATATTATTAGATTCACAGTTTTTTTTTAAAGAATCCCATACGATTTTATAATCAGGAAGCCACCTCATCTAGTTTTTCTTCTTTGTAAGGTGACCAAAATCTTTTATCTCCTATTCCCTATTACTTTGACTGACAGCACAGCATTGGAGGCAGCATCAGGCAATAATCTTCCAACAAAGTCCATTATTTTCTTTTGCCTGTTCCATTATATTTTTCACATCCTTGAAAGAGACAAATCTGTTCTGCCCTCTTTAATTCCTACACATCATTACCCTTATTTTTCAATGTACTGTTAGACCAGTAATTCAAGCTGCTTTTCCTCCCATTAAATTCTTCCATTTTCATTTCCAAATGCTATCTTAGCTTGTAGATTTTTTCTTTTTCTTTTAGCTATTATTCCCCCCTCACCTGAAACTAGTCCTTTATATGTATTTGAGTTTGATACTATTAATAAAATCAAAATGCACATTAATAGTTCCCCTAATAATATGTTGTTAACATGTATTTCTCACAGTTAATGGCACAATATCACATTAACCTCCAATGATCTCCCCCATTCCCGAGGTTGCTAGGTATTGTAAAATCATCTAGAAAATAAAAACCCAGAAAATGCTTAAGGTATCTGAACAATTTGCTGAATGATTTGCATCTAGCTTTCCCATTATATTATTTTGACCAGTTTGGTGGGATCTGCAATGGGCTGCTTTTTCCAGGCTAGCAGGCTTCATGGAATGTTTCATGTGCATTTAAGACCAGTCCAAGAGGAAGCTGTGCCTCCTGTGGAACGCCACGTTCACATGGGACTGGGTGTTGGAGTGGATCTTGGTGAGTGAATGGGGCAGGTAGACAGGTCCAGTAATCCAAATGGCCTACCTGACACTTTGAAATGAGTTGTTTCAGAACCTCTGGTGAAAACAGCTCCTGCTGGATGCTAAACTTTCATTCCTGGACTCCATAGTTAAGCCAAGATCAGGAGCCCCAATGTGGACAGCCCTTGGTGTGACCCACTGACTCCCACTCCCACTGACTCTAGGCTCAGATTGCAAGATCCATGCCAAGACTGATTTTGCATGATTTGCCCAAAGAGGGGGAAAAATTGGGTCTTTTCTGCACTGGCTTTATTCCAGATTATATCTCAGAATAAGCACCTGCCATAGTATGCACCAGTATGCAACTGCCAGGTCCCTATTCTTGCATAATCCAGAAAAAGGCCCAGTTTAAGCTTGGTTTAGATTTAATGGGAACACCTGAATTGCCTATATGTAAGCAGCAACAGCAATATGTTTTATGTCTTTAACAGCAGTTAATGCAGACTTTACAGATTATGGTCCTTTCTGTACTTACCTGTCCATGATTGGAATAATTGATTTGGAACTAGCAGGAACTAGCACTATGGATTAGTGCTGTCTGCATGATGGCACTTGTCCAGACAAGCCCACACCTCAGTGTCCCAATCTTGCTATTATGATTCTCCCATTAATGCTACTTGAGTTTAAATTGTAAATTTACCCTACCTCTGCTGAATTGATTCTGAACTGTATATCCTCTTACCAGGGACAGGGCAGCCCAGGATCAGCCTGGAATGAGGGTATGTGTGTGTCAAACATTCCAGACTTGGGAGCAAAGAAAGAAGGAAACACTTGGTGAGGCAAGAGTAAGAACTGAACAGAACTGATGTGCTGTCCTCCACTGGAGATTAGAATTTATCTTGCCAATTTAACTAGAGATGTGGCAGCAGAGGTGTAGCCGTTTCATGATTAGGGTGGCTGTTGGTCCTTAAGAACAGAATGGGCAGCATTCCAAAACACCAACTCAAAGCACAAATCCACTCTGTTCCTGTTTTTCTTTCTCATGCATATTGGAAATATGAATATAATCCATTAGGTTCAGTGGGATGAACTTTCATGTGGCTTTATAGAGAATTTCAGCCAATGCTCAGCTACAGTTTTACCCTCGGTAATGCCTTATTTTCATTGCCTTGCCTTTGCCTCACCAGATAAAATAGGTCCCAGCCAGATCTTCTTGTGAAGCTTTGGCCTGCATCAATGGAAATGGGGTGGACATTGAAGGGAAAAGTCTAATGGCCTTTTTGCAACTTTGCTTGGCATGAAGGCTAGGTCACTCCTAGGATGCAACAGGCATCTGCACTTTGTGATACCCCATGATATGAAACTTAGCCTTTCCCCAAGCACTGGGTAAGTGCAATTGCCATGTTCACCTTGCTGCAGCAATGGGCATGTGTGGCACCATTACCATGGTGACTGGGCAATGTGGCAGGCAACCGTGGCTCCACTGCCCTGCCCTACACTTTGTTTGCCTGATGGAGGGGTGAACCAAGGGCGCCTTTTAGTGCTCTACAGCTATGCCTAGGGGATACTTCAGCACATGCAAAACCACTTCTTGAATAGAAGTGGCTCTGTGCAATGTATATGTACTGTGTGGGAGCAGCCTCCAATTGTCCCACTAGAGCAAGTGCATAAAGGCCCTAAGTCTGGGGAAGGCAGAGTGCCTGTCCTATCTAAAACTCATTTAGATTAGGCCTATCATTTCAGGACATGATATGGAATTGTTTTTGGTTTTTAGGTGAAGGCCAAGCAAGTTTGAGATGTAGTGCCAACCTCACTGGCCTTACATGAGAGAAGCCTGCTACCAGTAAGGTTGATGGTATATGGGCAACCAAATTCAGTGAGACTTAGGATCCAGCTATATCTAAGTTTTAGTCCACAGATTCACATCAGAATGAGAGAATCCATCAGCCAAATGACTAGCTATTTTCCTTCCACATTATCTAAATTAGAGGGGAATCATCTATTTTAGATAAAGGGAAGAAAAACTGTTACTTTACTTCTTTAAATTCTGTGGAACTTACTGTCAAATAATCTTTAAATTATAGTCAAAATTTAACTTTAACTATATATGTACAATTCACTAACATAAGTACTGAAAAATTATCCTTGATATACTGAAGTTTGGTTCACATATCCATTGAAATCTGAAAATGCATTTCCATCTATAGCATATGGATTAAAAGATAGAGAAAATTAATGACTTGGCATTTCATATTTGTTTCCTGAAGGATGTCTTTTCAGAAAGCCAAATTATCATTTCAATTTCTCCTTCTGGTGCTTACATAATCAGTTCTTTCTGCAGAGTATCTATTTTATTAGGCATCAAAATCCTTATAATATAATCTCTAATAATGCATTACTTTTCATTACAGCTGTGGAAAATGGAAATGGTTTCATTTAGAAACTTTGCCAGAGGGGCACATAAAAGGGATGTCTTGTATCAAATAGAATAGAATGAGGATCTGTCACTATCTGAAGAAGGTGACCACTGCTGTCCAGTTTCCACTGGGCCATAAGAACTCAGTCATAAGAATATAAGAGGAGCCCTGCTGGATCAGTCCACAGTCTATCCAGTTCAGCATCCTGTCTCACACACTGGTCCACCATTTGCTTTTGGGCATTCTGAAGCAGAAGATGAAGGGAAAACCTTCACCTGCTCCCAACTCTCTGCAAATGGCCTTTAGGGGCATCCTGCCTGTCTCTCCAACCTGGAGATGGCACCTAGGCCATTGGCTCTAGTAGCCATTGATACACCTGTGCTCCATGAACTTATCTAATCCTTTCTTAAACCTATCCAGGCTGATTGCTGTCACCGCCTCTTCCGGTAGTAATTGCATAGAATGATGACTATCTGGGTGGAAAAATATTCCCCCTTGTCAGTCCTAACTCTCCTGTCCATCAGTTTCATAAAGTGCCTCCAGCCTCTAGTGTTGTGCAATAGACAAAATATTTTCTCTACCCACTTTTCCACTGGCTCCTTTACTGGCATGATGGCCATTGGAGATGCTTTGTGTACAGGGTGCTTTTATGGGCTCCATGTGGAGGTGCTGCAGAATCTGGTGCCTCTGTACTCCAAACTGGAGATGAGCAGGACAACATCTTCCTTGGCACCTACTATGGCTCACTGCAGGGAAACACAGCCTCCTAGAAGTCTGAAACCAAATCCTTCATTTTATAGTTTCTCATATCCTAAGAGCTTATCCAAGCAAAGAAAAATAATCTTCACTCTTCGGAAACGTTATTGGATGAAATTAAATTAAATTATATTTTGTATTGTATTTGCACTCTTTTTGTTCTGTGTATCGTACAAACTACTTTTGACATATGCTGGAACGACGAACAATAAACAAACATTTATTTCTAAATCCTCACTAAGTTTTTAAAGAAATAGACTATTCTGAAAAAATGCACAAATCAATAAAAGTATATAGGGTCACTTCTTAAACTCCTTAAAACTTTACTGAAATGAATATAGTTAAGGTAAACAATATACATGGAACATAACAGGCTGAATCCTGTACTGTTTTTGATGGCTAGGGGCTTTTCTGCACTTGGCTCACAGAGAAATCAGAGAGTGATCCCACTAAGAACACCCACTGTATGTGGATGTTGTTAACCTCACTACCTTAGAGTAAGCACAGTTTATTTATTTATTATTTGTATTTCTTTCCTGCTCTATTCTTGAAGGTCTCAGGGTGGGTAACCACATTTAAAATCAGACGTATATTAAAACAACAACAGTATATATTAAAGCAACACCAGTGTGTGTAATGTGGGAAGAGACAGTATATTCAGCAAAATGAGAGCTAACTTGACATTAGAGGTGGCCATCAATACAGTTTTTGGGATTCAGTTTGATTCGAATTGAATATTTGAAGATTCAAATTGATTTGAAAGTTTAAAATTCGAATGTATTCACATTTGATTTGAATCAAATACATTCATATGTATTTGTACAAATATTTGGGGCTTTTCCCACTGGCACTAAGTATCCATTAAATACCCATTAGGGACCCATTAAGGACCCATTAGGCTCAGAGCAGGAAGACCCCGTTTCCACTGCAGACCCCATTAGAGTCACATTTGTTTCCACCTATTGTAGGGAAAGACAGACTGAATGGGTCCTTCAGGACCTATAATACAGATTTCCTGTAGACCTCATTAAAGGGGTTTACAATGGAGTCTTCAAGCATCAAATCCAGATTATACAGAGTGTGTTTCCACCTCAATTGGGCAATGGGTTCTAGGGGGGGCTCTGGGGGGGCTCCGGGGGGCACCCATGGGGGGTGCCTTGAAACCTGAAGCTCCGAGGCCTGCGCATAATCTCTGAAGACAGCTCCGAAGATGGCTCTGAAGATGGCTCCGAAGATGGTTCCAAAGGTGGCTCCAAAGGAAACTCCAGAGAATGGCACAGGCTTCAAAGATGACCCGTCAGAGCAATGGCATTTCTATGGAGCTTTGTCCAAAGCTACGGAGAATTTTTTCAAAGAATGTCTGGAGCATCTACAGAGTTTGCAGCTCCCTTTGGCACCCCCCCCCAAAAAAAACATGGGGTGATGGGCAGGCCCCGTGTGGGTAGATTTGGATTCACCACATGGGTGTTCTGGCATTTCCACTGTGAGCACGCTAGCACCCATGCTACACCACCCATGGAGACACATTAGGTACCTCCTTAGATCCAGATCTACTAAATCCAGATTAGTTGAAGGACCCATTCCTTAGATCCAGATCATCTTAGATCCAGATTAAGGGAGGCAAGTGCAAAAAATCCTTTTGATCTGTATTTGAAGATACGAATGTTGACATTTGTCCGTAGATGTGTCCATATGTATCTCATTTTTATCCCGTACGCATCCGGTTTTGTCCCATAAGTATCCATACAAATATGTACGGATACAAATAAGATGTGTATGGATACATATGTAATGTGTACGTATCTGTACACATACGAATGTCTGAATAATTCATACAAATGATTTGAAAGATTCAAAAATTAAAATGTATAGACCAAATGGATCAAATGTTCAATCTAATTTTGGCTGTTTTGAATATTCATGCACATCCCTCCTTGACATGGTTAAGATTTCAGTTTGCCACTTGGTAAAGGATGGTGGGAGTTTTAATTCAGCAACACATAAGTCAATATACATAGCTACTCTTGACCTACTGTGTTCTGTGGTCTGCATATGCTGCTATCTAAGCAATCCTCAGTATTTAGGCAGATGATGCCTGACCGACTGCATTCACTTGCCCATTGTCTTTAAGCTTTCCAGAAACTAGACCAATTTCTATTTACTATTAAGCTATTTTTTTAAAGAATTCTACTTCTTCCTGATAAAGCACAGAAAAGTATTTTGAAACTAAATGAGAAAGGCATTCCAAACCAGACATATAGCTGCCTTTGCTGAAATGAAAGGTACTCAGCACTTAATAGATCTGACTAATGAATGAAAATTGATTTTAAGGATAAGTAGATATGTAACATCCAAAGGGTTGATTGTAGCCTAGAACTGCCATACTGATCTCAGGTTAGGCGTACCATATCTTCAATATCTAAAGGAATGCCTTCTCCCATATTGACCTGCCCGTGCCTTAAGATTAAGCTGTGAGGCCCTCCTGGTTGTCCCACCACCCTCAATAGTCAGGTTGGTGGGCACCCGGGAGAGAGCCTTCTTTGTGATGGCCCTCAGACTATGGAATAGCCTTCCCCTTGAGGTGCATAATGCCCCTTCCTTATATATATTTAGGAAAGTGGTGAAGATGCAGCTCTTTACCCTGGCCTTTGGCTGAGCTGCTTTTGTTTACCCCCAGTACAGACACTATTATGTTAAACATATTGTGTATCATTTTATATTTGTTGAATTCTTTTAAAAAAAAAGTCTTTTAATGTATACTTTGTTACCCACCCAGATACCTTCAGGTATGGGGTGGGATAGATGGTAAATAATAAATAAATAATAAATAGTCACAGGAAGATAGCATTCCACCAGGTGTAGTCTACATTATAAACTATACCTGCTGAAAGTCCTTTTATGAAAGCTATTATATATCAAAGATATATAAACACTGTTCTGAATTCCATGTGACAAACACAAAATATTTAACTATAGCAATTTTAATAAATGATAACCTTTTTAGATGTTTCCCAGAGAATGAATATGTCTCACATTTGAAAGTCATTTCTTAATTTTTTAAATTACTCATGAGGCAAGCCAAGTCTGATAAATGTCTATCATTTATGCAATATTTCTTGTTCCACTGTACAGAACTACAGCACCATTTACATGGCTGTTTGTATGCTTGTGTCTTGGCCAGTTGGTGGGCCAGATAAATGTTCCTGTCTCCATTCAGCCTCTGTGCCTTCAGAGCTCATGTCAGCAGTAACATAATAGGAAAGTAGAAGGAATTCTTGGTCCTGGGCTGCTTTCCTCCCCCTGGCTGAACTTGTTTCCCTTCGTGGCAGTCTGCCGGTCTGAGTCCCATCATGGCCCTCACTGGCATGAACTAGAAAATGACCAACTTCTGGATGTATTGTGAGTTCCATCAGAGTGAGCTCCAATAAGGTTCTTGCTGCTGCAACCAGAATTCTGAACACCCAAGGTGAGTGAAATATGTATTTTTGTTCCAACAAGGCCCCATATCTAATACAACTAATAGCAGACCATAGGTTTGGGTGGCAAAGACCAGAAATACTGTGTTTCTGTCATTACTAAAAAATCTCCTAATGGGCTTCACAGGTTTTGCTCTTTTGTCATTTCTGCAATAAAATGTGATATTGTCTCATCCTTTAACTTCTACAACATTAATTAATTATGCAAAAAAATCAGCCAGTCCACTTATAATAGGAAAGGCCGTATATGCCAGGAGCAAATGAATAAAATGTTGGTACCTTCAACATCGACAAGATTTCCCAAGAGAGTAAGAATTTTAAGGGTTAGTAGCAGGGTCGTTACAATTGTTTTCTCATTTGGAGTGCCCTTGTAGAAGAAAGACATTGGAAGAGATATGCAAGCACTAGGCATTTTTATTTAGCTAGTGAAACTTGCTTGGAACTTTATTTTTTAGCTTATACAGGATTTTAAAAAGTGATTACTATGTTTATTATATGTTTATTATGTTTATTGCTTAAATTAGCCATTCTGAGCTATTTAAAAGTGCCAAAAATGTTCCAGTAAATCAGGCAAGGAGCAATGGGGAGCCGTGAATCAAGGCTGAAAATCAGTTTTCCCATCCTTAGATGATGACCTATAAATAGGTTGGAAGTTTATAAATCTCCAGGGGTTAGTTTGGGTGTTGTTTTTTGCATGGTTACCTAATGTTCTTAAATTTAATATTTTAATAAGTTCTAAAGCATCTAGATGATAAAAAGAGCCTGGGGCAATTGAAACTCCAATACAGGTTGGTCAAATGACACACCAACACCTCTTCCTTGCCCAAATGCTTCATTATAAGCCTCCTTTTTAGGTTTAAAAAGCATTTATTGCTGCCTTACCACTGCTACTGCTTCCCGAAAAGGAGTGAAAATGCCAAAAATGCCCCGACCCTGGAAGTGCACTAACAGCCTGAAGACCAGATGATTTTGTCTCATATATCTGGATACAGGGAGCTAGGGAAATATCAGCTCTTGCCCTCTTGTCCCAAAGTGTGGCTGCTTGAAGCAGTGACATCTCCCCCTAGTCATACCATTGGGGTGAAACAGGTGCTAGTGTCAGACTTCCTGCCCTGTCAGAACCCTCTTCTTTAGGAGTAGAAGTGACCTAAGAGTGCAGGAAGAACTCAGATACAGAAAATGAGGCAGGTTCCGTTGAATCCATGTTCAGTGCTCATCTGGAGAGCACTGGGCGTATGGAGTGATGGCGAATGTGGGCTAAACTCTATCCTCAGCTGTCCTTGGAAGGGATGATCCTCCTCCACCAGCAGAGGTGGAGACTGAGAGACACCTTCCGACGTTGTTCTCCAGCAAAAAACCAACTTGTATTGGTGGCCTCTTTTCATGTGAAGGGCAGCTCTCCTACTGAGTGCTCTCAGGCTAAATGTATTGTATTGGGGCAAAAGGACATGAAGATTCACTTGAGCACACTGAGGGATGTTCTCAAAACATTCACCCAGGTCCAAATGCATCCAAATTGTGTTACCTTCTGAAGTTTGTTTTTCTTAACATTTGCCTATGGCTCATTCCACAGGGATGGAACCATAATCTGATGAGGACTCAAACTCAGATGTTATTAAATTTTGCATTTGGCTGATCCTCTCCATTTTTATTCAACTTGTCTCAACAGCTCAAGAGAGCAGCAAGGTGCCACAATGAAGAATTCAAAACAACTATCTGTGAACAACTTTTGTCGAGCAGGATAGTGCTTGACAAATGTCACCCGGTACATTTTTCCATCAAAGGGAGCCTGAAGCTTGACTTACTTGGAGGCCCAAAACTCTAAAATTTCCAACTGATTTTCAAAAGGTGCTTGGGTTATGCCTTTTCAGTGGTGGCTCCTAGACTGTGGAATGGTCTCTCTCCTGAGGTGTGTCAGGCATTTTCACTTTATGCATTCAGGAGAGCGATGAAGATGCATCTCTTTGCCCTGGCCTTTGTCTAAACAAGGAAATGACTTATCCTCCCCACATTAAGCACATAAGAGAAGCCTTGCTGGATCAGGCCACAGCCCATGTAGTCCAGCATCCTATCGCACACAGTGGCCCACCAAACGCCCATGGGCATCTCAAGCAGAGACAAGGACAAACCTATTCCTGCTCTAAATTCCCAGCAAATGGCCTTAGAAGCATCCTGCTCCCCCCCCAGCCTGAAAGATGCACCTAGGCATTCATTCTAGTAGCCATTCATACATCTGTCATCAATAAATTTGTCTAACCCTACCTTAAAGCCATTTAGGCTGGTAGCTGTCACCACCTCTTCTGGCAGCACATTCCATAAGCCGATGACCCTCTGGGTGAAGAAATACATTCAGGGACTGTTATGGTTTAATATGTTCATTTCATATGTTCACTGATTTTAATGCTGTAACCCACCGAGACCTTTCGGCAGAGGGTAGCATAAGAAATTTAAATACATACATAAATAAATTTTTAAAATGCCTAAAAAGTGCTAAAACCGCAAAGGATATCTGTGTAAAAAGCTTAAAAATGAGCTAAAAACATCCAGTCAAGCTTTATTATGGTTATAGAAGCATAACTGCATCCCAGGGTACGAGCCCATCACAAGGGGAGGACATGCCAGGAACACTCCATTTGACAAATGAAATTTCATACAGCTATATAGGAAGAATTATTCCTCCAGTGTGTCTTCAAAGCTGTCTGAGACAGAATGACATTACACACAGCATTTGGATTCCCTGGATTCCTCAGGAATTCTAAAAAGAGCTACATTTGGAGCTAAATAAGGTTTAAAAATGTTAAATGTTAAAAGTGCTGCCAGCCACAAAATTCAGGCACTTAAAAAAAAAAGCGCTGAATCTAGCCCCCAAAGAGCTACTTATTTTAACAATTATTATTACACAATACATACATCTCATGTTTCTACAATAAATACCATTTCCCACATACCCTCCCTCCCTCCCTCTCCCCTGCCCAGCCAGAAGGCCCTTCCTATATTCCTCTCATTCCCATCTTGGGTTGTGGTCACCCTTAAGGTTTAATTCAGCTTCAGTCCACTTTCAGAGTGAGACTCACATTCGGGATAGATAATGTGGAAAGAAAGTTCTCTCGCTCTGAAAGTGGACTGAAGCTGGATTAAACCTTAAGTGTGGCTACAGCCTTGGAGACTGCTTTACGGTCACCTCACCCGCCCCGCCCAAGAGCTAAATTGGCAACTCTGAGCGCCGTCCCTTGCGAGAGGGAGCGGCGCCCCCTCCTGGCTGTGCTGGGAAAGCGCAGCGCCGTTGCAATGGGCTTCGGCGGCGGCACCGTCGCTAGGGCGGCAAATTGCTACGCGAGCGACAGCCGAGCATTTCAAGCGGCGGCGGCCGAGCAGCTGCGCCGCTGCTGGTTACCAAGCAGCGCGCCGCGTCTTGGTGGCCGACTGTTGTAGCAGCAGCAGCAGCAGCAGCAGCAGCAGCCACGGCTCACGCGGAGCTCTGCTGCTGCTCCCTCCGCGCACCGGACACGGGCGCAGGAGCTCGCCAGCAACCCTTCGGACCACCATGGTGAGCGATGCTGCTTTCCCGCTCCCGCCAACTCGAGGTTTGGGGCGGCCGCTATAATTCATCCTTCGCCGCCGCCGCCGCCGCCTTCTCGGGGCTCGCTCGCTCTCGGGTCCCCCCGCGAGTTAGGGCGCGCGCGCGTTCTCTCCTCAGACTCCGCCCACCCACCCAGCCTGTTCCTGTGGCCCTCCCCATTCTCCCCCCCTTTCTTTTTTTGCCAGAGACCCGGAAAACCCCGGAGCTTCTCCTTCCCCGAAGAGAAGAGCGGGAGAGCGGCTGGTGACGGAAGTCGGAAGGGGGGCGACTACTCCAGCCCGGCCACTCGCCTTAGCCCGGCTCCTCCGATGGCGTCTCACCAGCAGAACAGGATCCAAGCCTACCTGGAGAAAAACAAAATCGGGCCTCTCTTCGAGGTAAGCAGCCCTCAGCCCGCGCCGAGCTCCTGCCCAGCCTTGACCGCTTTTAGCTCGGCGCCACCCCGGGCGCTCCTCCGGGCATCCCTCACCTGCCCCTGGGCGCGGCGGCGGCGGCTGTTGCTGCTGCTGGACCAGGAAAGGCGCGCGCGCGCTCGCAGCGCCGACCCAGGCGGTCGTCCCACTGAAGGCTTCATCCAGCTTCGGTTCCGAGGGAGAGAACCGAAGAACGGAGTGGGCGGCGGATTTCTTTCAGCCCCGTCCGACTCAGAACATTCACCTTTAATGAGGAAAGAAAATTACTGGTCCCTTTGCTGGTGTGCTCTCTCGCTCTAAAGGTGGACTGAAGCTGGGTTAAACCTGAGGTGTGACCGCAGCCCAAGTAACTTTGAAGCCTTTGCCTTAATTACAGTGGCTTGGGAGAGGGACGCCGGCCCGGCCACTCCTGCCCGCCGTGTGCTCGCTCGCGGGTCAGGCTTTTGTGGCTGAGTTGCTGGGCCAGGCAAGCGATGGTACTGCGATGCCCTTGGTTCATTCCCTCTTCCACCCTTTCCTTTCCTTTCCCTTCTCTTTGGGCATCCCTCTCCTTGCACTGAAGAGAAGCATCCTGTTGTACCACCTGCGTAGCTTCTCCCTTCTTTATACGGTGCTCTTTTCTGGAAGAAGAAGTTGCACCTGCTAATTTGTTTCAGGGTGTTTTTTTTTTGCCACCTGCTAAGGAATAGAAACAAAGAAGCCTCTTGTGTTCTCGCTCCCTGGAAGGGGCACAAGTCTTTCTGCGAGTGGTACTCTTTGCTGTCGTTTGGCATGCACCTTTGCTTTCTTTTGCCTCAAGTACACGTTGTATCTTTTCGTGACCAGAGGTGTCCTGTAGTCCTTGGCTCCTCTCCCCCTTGGCTCACATCCCTCTCATATGGAGATTAATTTCTGTCCAGAATTTGGCTCCCTTGTCGTTTCCCCTTCTGTCTTCCGTGTGGGGAGATTTCTGTTTCTGCCTTGACGTCTCACCTCTTTGAATCCCTACAGGAGTCCGATTTAAACAAACAAACACTGAACTGTCCTGTGCCGAAAGAGATGGGGGGAATCTGTATCTGTTCCCCTTGGCTCTTAATTTTGATGCCACGCTTGCTAAGAATGAGAGAAACCAGATTGAGGCAGAACTGTGTGGAGCGTCTACCCCCTTTGGTCTGCGCATAGCCTGTCCTTCTGTGGACCAGTGCCTGACCCTGTGCGTGCGGATGCTTTCGCTTGCCGGAGCAGAGGGTCAGAGACTGACTTTGCACTGCCCGGCCACGGAGGACTGCTAGAGGCAGATGTGCTTCACCCTTCCTGTCATTTCAATGTGAGCAATGGAATGTGTTCTGGACAGGAGGACCAATGAGAGCTTCACATGCAGACTCAGCACATGGGAGTTTGGGCTCCGGGGGCTAATGCAGACACAGCACTTCCGCCTTTGAAAGCAAGTAAACCAGATGATAGCTGAAGATCTAAGCGTAGCCAGGCGTACAAGCGTAGATAACACCAGAGCTATTATCTTCTTTTGAGTGATCTGAGGCAAAAACACCATGTGAGAGATTTATTCAGGATTACTGAAAGAACAAGGCAGTTTTTCTTTCTCTTCTTTTCTGTTTTTGAAGATGATAATAGTACTCCAGTGAGATGAGCTACTTTTATTAAACAGTATTGGTTTCTGTTATTTGTACTTTTGTATCATGCTTTTTCTCCACAGGTAAAGGTTGTGCTTTGATGTCAATATTTATATACATCTGGAAGTGTTATTATAGTGAAACAAACTTTTTGAATGTCAGTGGCACACATAGTTACTGGTTATTACTCAGAATGTTTCCAGAGCTGATCCATCATTCCTACTAAGTATTTTTGAAGGCATTTTTTTAAAGCAATATTCCCTTTAGTTGTTACCTGCTGTCATTGAGTCAGATTAAGCCTTGGTGTCTGCATAGAAATAATCCATGGGATTTTTCTTGGATAGTTTGCCATTGGCTGTTTCCAGGGAGATGCAGGGATTGAACCCACAACCCTTTTCTTTTCAGGCAGTTTGTCTACATGGTGCCATCCCACACCCTGATAACTACTTACAGTAGTACATACTGCAATTCACTGCCTGCTGTTAACATTTATGTGTCAAAAATGTCTTATGGGAAAGAATAAAACATTTCAGGCGTAATATTTTCTTTTCCCTGGGAGCAATTCTTGGCATGGAACCAAACTTTGAATATGATTATATTCACTGTAATAAAATAAATGTGGAGCACTGATAAACTATTAGTAATGTTTTAAGTTCCCAATGCAGTTTTGTATTTTAGCTATTTTGTTTTAGCTTCTGAATGCAACTGGTGATGGGAGGGGGTGTAACTCGGTGGTAATGCAAGGAGCTTTGAAAGCAAATGGCTGCTGGTTTGATCCCCAGCCTCTGCTCTGAAGTAGGCAATGGCAAACATCTTATGTATCTCTGCTAAGAAAACTGCATGGAGGTGCCTGTGCAATCAACCTGGAGTCTGGCACAATTCATTGGTACCCAGCAACAACAAAAGGTTGCCTCTGTGAGAACAAGCTCCTGGTCCAATGAAAGACACCATTTCTTATCTTCTTGTTTTATCCTCCCAGTCCATATATTGCTAAATGTTATTTATTTATTAAGAGAGGAGTTGCTTTTGCAAAGAACCAGAGTTGGAAAGAACCTGAAACTCTCTGCCGTTGTAGAAAATTCTCTGCAGCAGCTTCTGCTTGAACAGCCTTGATGAAGTGAGTCTACGGGCTTCTGAGATAGGCTGATAAGTCACATTATAAGGAAATTCTTCCCAGCATTTATTTATGGAGAAGCAAATCCACTATTTGGTAAGCTGATGCAACCCAAGGCATTTTTTTCCTGCCCGTGAAAGAGCCATGAATTTTTGGCACTTGAGAGAAAGGAGGGAACAGGCCTAGGGTATGGCTCTTGAAGAGGGGGCACAGTCCTGTCTCCTTGGCTGTCAGATCACTTAATGAGTGAAACAGGAATTTTAAAAGAATGTACTGGACAGCTATACTTGCTTCTGGCCTATAGTCCTCTGTTGCCTGTTATGGGTGTGATTTTTGGTTCAAAATAGCTAATCACACTTGATACCATTTTAATTCACCAACTCGGCCCCTTCCTTCAGGTGCAACAATGAATATGTGTCTGTGAATGTTACTTGACAAACACATTTGTTTTTTGTGTAAAAGAATTTGAGCTTTAAAAAGCTACTTCTATATAGTATCTTTCTTTTGAAGGTGCCTTACTGGAATTCATGAGTCATATATGGAGGAAATCTAGCATCGATCCTTCATGGCCTGAGCAAATTGATTCTGCGCCACTGGTATGTTCCTCAGGCCAGTTTTAGGAAAGGTAGAGGAACACAAGATCAGATAGCTAACATACAGTGTATGATAAAGCAGAGAGTATTGGCTGTATCCAGATGTCGATTACTTATTCCACTATATTTGGATATTCTAGAATAAAGCATAGATTATTCTGGATAAAGCCTTAGAAAGTTTATGTTGTTGAACCTACGTAGTTGAAGGTGTTCAATTGCAGCCCTCCAGATACTCTAAAAGTCAACTCCCATTATTCTGTGACTAGCCCAGAATATTGTGAGTTGAGTTCAGGAACATTTGGAGGTCTACAGTTGGGTCCTCCTGGTATTTATCATACCAGAATGAGGAGCTCAGGGGGATTCACAATAACTGTTCTGCAGAATGAACAAAATTTAGAAGAACATGATTGTATGCAGTAGGAAAGGCAGTGAGGCAAGAATGCATAGTGTTTCTTTAACTCTATATGTTTTATTGAAGTTTCCATAAGACATTAAAAGTCGTAAGATACAAAAGTAAATCCAAAGGAAGAAGAAAGGAAAATCTGAAAAAGTTACATAAGCAGAATAAACAGAGGGCATGGCTTCATGCCGAAAATACTCCGAAGTTAAGCTTGTTTTGTCTCGGACATCCCCATGCACAGCTTTATTCTGGGCTACATCAGGCGCAAAGGAGGAAAATCCACAGCAGAAAAAAACCCCTTTCAAACAGTACTACATCTGACTTAGGGGGAAACCGCGGATGATCCTGGGAGCATGGGGACACACACGGATTTCTTTAAAGTGCCTTTCTGGCTACATTAATCTTTCTCGCTTTTTAATGCACATGTGTGTGTGAAAACATTCCTTTCCTTGGCTGCCACAGTTAAAAGCATAACCAATGCTTGTAACATAGTTATAAGCATAACTAAAAGCAGAGCACTCCCTGCAGCTTATCAGCCAGCCAGCTGTCACATCGAGCCTCCCTCCATTCTGTTTTAGTGCACAAACAGACCAGTGATCTCTTTCTTCTTTCACATTATTAGGATGGGGAGAGAGTTTCAGTGCTTGCTGTCAGGGAAAAGTGTGTGTGTGAAAATAGATGTTTTCCCGTCTGTTGTTAAGATAATTAGCATCACTTTCCCCTGAATGCAAGCACAGAATTTCTCTCCCCCCCCAATAATGTGAAAGAAAGAGAGATCGCTGGGCTGCTTCTGCGCTAAAACAGCTGCAGGGAGTGAGCTGCTTTCAGTTATGCTTGTAACTATGTTATAAGCATTGGTTATGATTTTAACTCTTGGCAGCCAAGTAAAAGAATTATCTGTGTTGTGTTGTAGAGGTTCAATTGAGGTTTTTGCCTGTCATTGCTGCAGCAGGCAGGTGTGTGTGTGGGGGGGAGAAAAAGATGTGGGATCACAAACAGCAGCTTGCATGGGGACAGGAAAGTATGTTTTAAATCTGTGTTGCCCCAAACCACATGGGGTGCTTTATTTCGAATTACAACGCACAGTTTTAAAATCCAATGAAAGAGAGAAGCAAAAAGAGACCATGGGGACACGCCCAGAGTAATAATAATTGAAAACTAAAAGATCTAAAAGTAACTTCTGATTGCTTCCTTAACAATTAAAGAATTAAAAATAGTTTTTACTTCAAGGCCCCTCTGTTGCTCAAATCCTACTGCTATCATTTTGTATATTTTACACAGAAAGTCCATGAAGGGTTCCCAGTTTTTATCTCTACCCAAACATTTCCATAACTGTTTCTGAAGAATCTTTAGAATGAATTCTAACTGTGAGGGACAATTTTGTACAGAGTAGGGAAGGGAATGAGGCAGGGGCAAAAGTTAAGACCCAGAGAATCTCATTATGAAAATAGAAATGAAAAAGTGCAAAAGACAGTAGTAATTCTGTACTGCATGCTTGGCAAATTTATAGCTGATAGGAAAAGGCAGAAGTGGTATTTTTGTACTCTTGGATTCTAGAAAGACAAAAATTGTTAGTATGTTTGAGAGTTAAGGAAATTAACTCTAGGAAAGAAGGTTGAAAGGTAGATTGGATAATAAAGGATATGGACATTTTACTATAAACAAGAATCAGAATGGTTGAATATGTTGCCTTTCTGCACTTACCTGGGGCGATTTCACACTTCCCTTCTGGTCTGCTGGACAGGAAAGGCGTGCAATGAACTAATGTTGACTAGCACTTGCACTTAGAGTGCTAGTCAACTTTAGTCACCACCACCCCTATTGAATACTTACCTGATTCAATTGCAGAGCCAGTCCTCTTCAGGGTGCTGCCATTTGGCTGTGGTGCCCTCCGCGACTATGTGTGTCAGCACTGTTGCTATGACGATGCTGATGAACTGCACACATGCAATCACATCTGTGGTCATCTGACATGCCAGTTCGCTTGCGCGGCATGTCAGACAACCCCAGAGCACTGGAAAAGGTGCAAATGGTCACTGCCCAGACACTCCAGGAAAGCTTTTGTGTAAGGTTGGTTAAGGTGTGGAGTACAATTTTGTGCTCCACACCTAATCAACAATTAGTGAACTTCTGGGGAGGCAGAGCATGCTTGGAGGCTGTAGCAGCCTCCTCAAAGTGCAAATGCCCTTCCCCAGAAATTCAGTACTTGTTGTCTAGAGGCCAAAGTGTGAAAAGGCCTCTGGTCTAGATGAGGACCAGTGTGTCCGGATAACTGAACAGAATTGCATGAAGGCATGTGTTGAATCAGTGCCATCTGCACTATATTAACAACAATCTCTCATCTGGCCCATACTTCCTCACATGAGCTTTGCAGCCAACCCTCCCAAACAATTGTTCCTAGCTTCAGATAAAGGGGAGTGCTTTTTGATAGCGTGCTATGGTGCACCATTGAAAAAGCACCCCCCATAGGACCAGAACATGGAGGTGTGCTGTCTGCATGCCTTCCATTGTCATGCCCCATCCTGCCTCTCCAGTCTCCTCGGAGGAGGAGGGTGCAGTTGCCACAGCCTGAGCAGCATCCAGGGCACAGCGCTGCAGATGTTGAGGGTCTGAGGCCAGTTTTGGGGGAGCACACAGACAGCTCTGGGGATGGGATGAGAGCTCAGACAGTCAACCCCAAGAGCGCCCCTTCCCTATGCTCCTTTGGCAGAAGAAACAGGTAAGATGCTGGTTGCAGTGTTTGGCTCAGCTGCGCCTGCAAGGGCATGGTGATGATTCCCCTACTTAATTGAGCAGCACATGCTGAGCTGGTGTTGCAGACAACTCTGATGCAACTCTTGCCGTACCTGTATTCTGACTCTTGGACCCTCTTGTGACTTGCCAAACTTCTGGAACCTCAACCTTGGACTGACCTACTCTTGCTGTGACTTTTGCCATACTTCTGGAAACCTGACCTTGGCCTGAACTGACCCTGATTACTTCTGAGCCTCCAAAGGACTGCCGTAAGCACGCACATGTTTACCTCACTGCCCTTGCCCGCCTGGGACACAACATCCATCAACAAAGCCCTTGGTCATCTGGGGGACCCAATTAAATGGGTCCACCAGAGATCTAAATTCACTCGTGGATAAGGTGACCCAGGATCTGGACTAGGAGGCTTTTTAAACTGGAATACAGCTAAGTGCAGAAAGGGCAAATGTTATGACAGTATTTCCCATGACTAGCTGAGTATTCCTCTGTTCATACAGTAAGGGATACTGGTAATGTGAAGTTGTGAAGTGGGAGCACAGAGGTTTTTATAAAGAGACTGGTTTGAGTTTTGAAGTTCTTAACTCTTGTTCTATTTCATCCCCGTGAAGGCTTTATGGAAGCCATTAACTGCCTTTCAAACAGAATCTACTTTGATAAACCCAAACAATTTTGTTTGCATTTTACAAAGGACAAGACTAGGCAGGTAGATCTGTAACCTTCCTTCCTGGCACTTTTATCAACATGCCCCAAAGTTACTAGGTTGGCATGGTCACTAATTAAAATGAGACAAAGTACATAGTTGCCTGCTGTTGTATGCAGTATTGCTCCTGAGATCGCCGTTTGCCACAAATAATTTTGTATACGTTGAGCCATATTGCTTAAAAGTCTAACAATGTTTACTTGATTTTCTTTTTCTGATATTGCCAAGCCAGCTTCCTATGAAAAGAACTGAAATGCCTAATGAGAAATACAATTTTGTATTAATGCTGAATTCTCAGAGAGTAGATATGGCTATTGACTCATTCTAAACAACATGGTTATAATGTAGAAGTTGCTACCTATATTTTGCTCTCTAGGTTGACATTAATATGGAAACATCTTTAAAGACCGATTCCCAATTTTAAAATAGTACTGCATTAAACATATGCATATTTGAGTTTCCTAATTGGAGAAGTGTTTAAAATTGCTATTCAAATATAAATGCAAGGTATATTGTCCAATAGAGTTAGATTTTTTCCAGAAATAGTGGAGCTCTAAATGGGAGTTGATCATTTACTAGTTTTGCAGAGAGGAAAACAATAATACTGTATAGAAAAGCAAAATATGTGACTGAAATCATATTCTGTAAGCTGTTCCTTCGCTTTCATTGTTTCCTCCACTGAAAACCAAAAGTCTTTTCTTCACTAGGATTTGAACAAGAACAAGAACATAATGAAATCTCTTGTTTGCCAGCTGCCTTGTTAGCTTACTCAAAATGTTCATGGTGAACTCATATTATTAATGCTTGTCTTGCTCCTTGTTAGAATGCATAGAACCATTTTAACTGCAAACAAAGTGTATTTAATAACGGTTAATTTCTGAACAAAAAGGTCTCTTAGTAAACATTGCACAAAGAGTATACATGTCCAAAAATATTTGCTGATAGGTAATAGTACCTAAATGCAATACTGCTTATACTGTTATATTAATATTATTTATTCTTTAATTGGCCAGCTACATCTCCGGATTTCAACACTTACTAGAAGTTGAATGTACTGAGTAGTGTAGGAGAATAAAATCTTTTGTTTTACATTTTTAAAATTTTTATTTGTCTTTCATAACATATAACCGCATTGCATATGGTGAAATACAGAAATATGTTAAGTACTGTATTTTTCCCCACATAAGATCCACATTTCCCCCCAAAATAATTTACCCTAAAATAACCCTTGTTTCTTAAATTTACCATGTTTCTTAAATTTACCTTTAAGAAATATTCTTTGCAAGTTCTAGATGGATCTTATATGGCACTAATTACTGACAACTGTTACTTTCAGTGACGTTTTTCAAATGTTAGCCATAAGCCATAGTTCTAGGCTTAAATTCACTAAGACATAAATTTCATGCTGGTTCATGGCTTCTGAGTGCCACCTAGTTTGTTCTTTCCTTTGTCCTTCTGGCTGATCCCATGTTCTGTCTAAACCATTGCACATCCTTGATAATTTCTACAAATAGTTGGGAAGAAAACATGGTGGGGTGGGGGGCAAATCAGTCCCAGCTGATGTAGAGCAGGACAGGCACCCAGATCAGTGATGAGAGAGAAGAAATGTCCCCTTCCTCTTTCACCATCTGTCCAGGGCTTCCCTGCTCCTTGCCTCCTGAACTGATGTGACAGCAATGGCAGCCTGTGGATTAGCAGGCTGTCATTCTTGCTGTTGGGACTTATGGAACACCCTATGCTTTTCCCTTTCATTCCATTGATGCTCCCCAATAATAAGTTGTGAAGGGGCAAGATATCATATTGGAAGCTGTGGTGGTGCTGGTGGCCATGCTAGATCATCTGATCAGCACTTTGTTGCTGTTTCTTAACAGGACTTGAAAGACTTTGCCAGACTGGCACTTGCATGAGTACCAGTCCTTTCAGTCCTTCAAACAAAGCAGCACAAAGTTTGTGCAAGTGGCTAGTTGTAAGTAGCTTGTAAACAAAGAGAAGCAACGTTGGTGAGACAGATCCATTTTTTTAGCATTTTTGCATTGCATTGATCTTTCTATAGCTCATAGTCTGGCATCTAGTTTCCCCTGAATAAATTAAAGGTATAACCTTAAAATGGCTAAGAACCTATTAGTTATTTACTCAAAAGTAACATGAGCTGGTGTAAATCCTTAGTCTCATCTTTCCTAAGCACATTTGCTGCTGAGTCTGTCCCAAATTAAAAATGAAAGCAATTGTTCTATTTTTGGAAAATAGAGAAGAACAGAGGGAAGCTTCTCAACGAGGCTAAGCATCAGTTCTAGAACCTTGCCTTATCAATGTTTCAGGCTCATTTGTATGGAAGAGATCAGCACCTCCTGTGAATTTACTTTCTTCTCCCTCTGCCATAGGAAACAACGGAGCTTTAATTTTCACCACTGTGTTTTTAGTGGAAGAGGGACATCTGTATCAGCTTTTAATTCTTGTATGTTATCCACATCCTGCATACAAACACACATGCCTAGCTTATGCAATAATTTTAGTGAAATTTCCCCACAAATGGGGTGGAATGGTTTCAAAGTGGCATAAATGGCTCTTCTGGTTTTCCTTTGGTTGGGTGATCCAATGTCTTAAGGCTGGATGCAGATGCTGTTACCTTGCCCATGGGCAATCCTTTCCACGTTCCGTGGCAGAGTGCCTGGGCTTCCTACTGTCCTAAATGGCTTATCATACTGTGAATATGAAAGTGTGTGAACAACTTGGAGGACTCAGAACTTTTCACACCACTCTGACCACTGGCTTAGCAAATGGGTCACGCTTTAGAGGATTTCTGATGGAGTGGAAGTGTTCTGACAGGGTTTCCTCTCACCCTCCCTGGTAATGAAGCCTTGGCAAACAACCTGAAGAAGAAAGACTAAAACTAATATATCAACAACTGGGGTCACTCAGGTAAAGCTGTCCCTATGTCTGTTTGCTGAATTGTATTCTTGCTAATAGCTGAAGTGGTTTTCAATCTCTAAAGTGCATCTTCTGGCCTGCATCTCTTATACTTGTTCCATATTGTCTTGGCTTTCTACTCAGGAAAGAAGCCTATAAGTTACCAGCTTAATTGCTGCAGAAAACCCAGCAGGCTGACTCACCTGGCAGGAAAAAAGGAATTATTTTGTACTATTCTACTTTTAGGTTTTCTGTTAGTTGTGTTATGGAAAATAAATTTGGATAGATCCACAAACTTGGTGTGTGAGTGATGATGCTAGTTTGACATCTGGCATAAGATTCAAGCAAATGAGAAAATACGTTTTTAGAGAGGAAAAAAGGGAGGTTGAAGAAGAAAAACAGTTGGCTTTTATACCCCACTTTTCCCACCCATTTAAGAGGATTCAAATCAGGTGACAAACATTCTATTCTTCTTCCTACAATCAACACCCTGTAAGATAGGTGGGGCCGTGACAGTTCAGAAAGAAAGCTGTGACTAGCATAAGGACACCCAGCTGACTTTGTTGGAGGAGTGAAGAATCAAATCATGTCTGGCACCCTAACCACAAGACCGAACTGGTCTAAGGAATGAAAGGAATAATTAAATACTACATTTTAGACTAGTGAAAATGGTAACCTAGATTGTTTCTACATTACCTACCAGTACACTGTATCAGTCTAAGAACTCCAAGATTGGCAAACTATGATAGTCCAGGATAGGCTGTGTCGCTTGCTTTTGGCCTCCTTGGGACAGCAGCCTCTTTTGGGCCAGTCCCTGTGTTGAAGTTGGCACTGGAGCTCTGGGAGATCCATTTTTGTGGCATGCTTTCTTCAACTGCTGAAATGGGCCCCCTGTGGTATACTGGACCACAGAGGTGTGTCTTCATGGCTCTTTGTTCCAGAATACTGTCCCCTAGTATGCAGAGCAGGATACCATTTTGGATGCCCTAGATTGATCTACACTCCATTTTGTGCAGTTGGAACACACTGGGGGGGGGGAGGGGGAGGGGGGAAGGACCTTCCCTACACTGCACCAGCATGTGGAGAGGAGGCCTATAGACCAGACCATAGTCTGGTCTACTGATAAGTGTAAAATAACCACCAGATGATATTGTAGAAAACAGATTGTAAGAACTAGATTTTTAAGGAAGGAACTGAACCTTAGTATATATACTGTGTATTGCAGAAGTCAGAACCCTGTCTGAAAATTTAATGCATGGAAACTCTGGCCCTTTCTGCATTTACATTTCTTATATTGGGTCAGGGCATCCTAACATGGCCCATAATGTGCTACTCATCTCACACTAGGATGGGTTGCTGCTAGTTCAGGATAGATCTATCCACATTTTGAATGGCTCGTCCAGCCTTGGCCACTGACTCTGAAAGCTGTGCCTATCCTTTAAAGCCAGCCAAAAGTATTTGAAGGTCATAAATGAAGATTTTTACCTTTTCTGTTGCCAGGTGGTTAGGGTGCCACTTCTTGGTATGTTGCAAGAACAGGTCCCCCATGGCATTTGAGCCTATGAGGATGTCCATGCCCTTTGTGGCCCACAATGAAGACTCTGGTTCACTCGTACACCTATTTAAAGAGGTCTGCTGCTTCATGCCATGTGGACAAAACAGACTCAGGGGGACAGAGCTTTCTCTGTTCCATAGTAGGTACAGAAAGGTGGCTTGGAATGTGTTCTGATCTAAGGCCTAGTTAACCTTTTGTAGTTAACTAGGAAATGACCTTTGTTAACTGAATGAATAGGACAGTAACAAGGGATTTTTGAGGTGAGAGAAACAGTGTAGTGGGAAGAAGAACACCAGGACAGGCTCTGCCAGTGTTGTCTTCTGTTTTGAAAAATGGCATATGGATTTGGGCATTTTGGCTACATATTCTGACCTGATTTCTAAACATGATCCCTGGCAGATGTTGCTGGACTTCAGTTCTCATTGTCCTTGGCTGTGATCCATTTTCCACATAGCTAGTGGGAGTTGAAATTCAGCAAATCTGAAGAGAGCTGTATTTTCTTCTCCTGCCAGATGTTTGACTAAAGTGCAGACGTGGGTTGATTTTGTCCCTCTGCATCACTTTTTTCTTGTTGTATTATGTGACCCCACACTAGGCCATTTTGGTGTTCTTTCTTAAATTGTCTCATGTTGCAAGTGCATTTAGGATCACTGCTTTTAAGAATAAATAATTGAAAGAGACAGTGTTTATTTTTCTTACTAAAAGAGCCCTCCATATGTGTGCATACGTCTGAAATTGTTGGAGAACTGCTTTTCATTTAAATTAAGTCATACATAACATGTCAAACTTCGATGTAGTTACATCGGTTATAAAATCTTTAAAAAATTGTCAGAAGTCACAAATTCAAAATATTATTTATTGGAAATTATAACAGTAACAGTTATGAAAACAATCACTAACTGGGAATTTTAATTTTCATAATTGTATATGAAAAATAATGTAAACTTATTGAGGATAGAACAGGACACCTCCAAATGGATTTGTACAAATATCAAAAATCAGTCTTGTGGTAAAAATATACTCCAGTTTCTAAAATGGATGTTTTACTGTTGACTTGACTAAGTAATCTACTGCAAAATATATATAAATAGACTGACCTTTTCTTAATTTTAATCCTTGATTTTTAGTTGAGTACATTTTAAAAAAATATTTTCAATGAATTTTAATAAAAGTACACCAAGAAAAACCCCCATAACAAAAATACTCAAAACCCCAGACTCCCTCCCCTTCCCTCTCTGGATAATAACATAATTACATATCAGCCTCATCTCATCTGTTAATTGAGGAGGTGCCATGTCTGTTTTCATGTAGGTCAATAAAGCCTTCCAGTCCTCTCTTATGACCTGCCAGAAAGTCTTGCCCCATGTAAAATGATCTGTAATGTAAAGAAACATCAAATTTATATTGCTCCAATGTATTTACATACCAATTTCCCAATGTCCATTTATGTCTATCCTGCCAACCCCATGGAATAACAAGAAGGGCAACCCATAACAACTGATTTAAGAAATACCTAGATTGAACAGGAACTGTTTGACCCCGATACACTTGTAGAAGACACACTTCTGGCTATAATCTGATGAGTCTCCTAAGTATTTCCTGTCACATGTCCCTTATCACAGTCCAAAACCACACCAGGTGAATGCATTTAGCAGAGTCTAAAAAATTGGGCAAGAAGTTAAATCAGTCTGAAAGCTTAAATGAAAATAAATCATGGTGATTTTGATGTCCACACATTGGTTTGGAATCAGTCTTCTATGACTTGGAGACAAAAGCATTTTTAGAGCTAGTTAACTGTCTGTTTAGCTAATAAAGTGCTTGAACTTTGGAATCACCCAGGTCTAAAATGGATCACAACTAGCTTGCAAAAATTCACCTGAAAATCATCAGACCAAGGCAAAAGAGCCTGAAGTTGAAATACAATGCAGGATGTTTTTTCTACACCAGTTAACCTCCCCCCCTTTGTGGAAGCCAAATAATTCATTAACTGGTGTTTTGTCAATTTTGCTTATTTGGGGGTCCTCAAAATACATGGATTAAAGAAACAGAATTTTTAGACAAGCTGCAATTGGAAACCTCCAGAATATGAATGAAATTCAACAAAACTAATCAGATGGGAAATCAGTTGCCATAAAATCCACACTGAACTAAGCAGTCACTAGTAGAACTTTTTTAAAAAAAGTCAACTTACTGAGGTTGGATAGTGGGGCCCTAGGGGTCTGGCCCTTCCTGTTTATAGTTTAGTAATGATTTCCCTCCAGTGAAGAATATTTGATGTCAGATCAGATAGGAAGTGGTGACTTATCCTTTTCCCCAACCATATAATAATTGTGTTTAAGACCTAATTATTTAGTTTTATTGCTATCCCCAAGTGATTTCCGTACTGGAATCTAGCCTCTGAGGTGCAGTGATTTAACTGATAGACTGGGGTTTCCTTCTGCAGAAACTAAGGGCCTGTTTGCATTTGGCTTTATTCTGGAATGTATCTTGGAATAGGGGCATACTGTCCATATGTTGATAAAGGCTACAGCAAGCCACAAGTTAGGCCTGCCAGGGGCTAAATTAGTGTGTGGACAACAGACTCCTATCCTGAGGTATATTCAAGAATATGGTGAAGTGGGAACAAGCCCTAAATCTTCCCCCTACAATCCTCATTGTCTGGTGGTCCTCTAGGATTCCTCTAATCCCTAGTTTTCCATAGGTGGCAATTTTTATACTACAGTACACCAAATATGGTATCATGAAATTTATGTCCTGTTTAAGGTTGAACTTTTGAACATTACAGGTCTATGATCACAGAAAATAAATTTGAATTGAATTCACTTTTGTAATAATATCTGAAATTATTTTTTACTGATGGCCAAATCAATGTAATTTAGTTTGATTAAAGATTTTGCTAAGTCCATGTGGAATGAGTCAGCCTCTGTGATTTCTTTCTTCTGAAAATACTTTCCCATGTCTTTCTAAAGCTGTAGGCTCTGGCTTTTGGCCAGATGTCCTTTGACTTATTCTGTATGATAGTAAACGCTGTGTATTAAAACCATACTTTATATGTAAAATAAACTCATCAGTAAAAGTTTGTTTTGGTCATAGACTGGTAATTACAATACAGTAAAATAAAATGTAGAAATAGGTAAGTAACTCTTTTCATGTAACTCTTTTATATAATTCATGTAAGAATCACATGAATTATATAAGGAACAATAATAAATGGAAGTTCCACACTTGTGTCTTAGCCTTAAATTTGTGTAAAATATGTTGTGATAGTATTCCTATCCAATCTTGGTAATTCAGTAGTCTGATTTAGTGCAGTTTTATTTCAGAGTAGTTGAAGATAGGTGTGCAGCCTTGTAAGCCAAGCTTATGTTCAAGTTTACTTATAAATAACATTAAGATGGGCTTGAGATTAATAATATGCAAGATTTTCATGCATGATTAAATTGTACAACATTTTAAGATATAGGTGAGAAAAAAATTCAAGCATGCTTTATTAATTTTCCTCTGCAGGTGCTATAACAGCAGCTTCTATGGAGTTGTGAACAAAAGCATACTGATTATTTTTTTAATTAGAAATACTAATGACAAAGGAATTACAAATTACAAAAAGAGGCAATATATCTTATAAATGAAAAAGAACACTGGAGAAGACATAAAACCCAAGACATATAGTTTTCATGCATGTAGTATTTTATAAAGCTATAATATTAAAAGGGTCGCAGAACAGCTTTTAAACTGATTTCTGGAGGAAAGCTGATAGGAACTGGGCTGCATCTGGTTTGGGAAAATGTACATTTGAGTGAGGAGGATTGGACAATCACTAAGAAAAATCTGTGTATTCAAACTAAATGTATAAACTATAAAAATGTATTGACGTATTTTTATTTTATATGGTTTTCTATATACAGTAGCAATATTTTATGTAATACATTCTTAGATGCTACTGTTTGTTTAAGATGAAGGAAATGTAGGTCTGGATGTTATTTTTTACATTGTCCATAAACTATAGAGTTGTTGACTTTTGACCAAGTTACAGACAATGGAGGTAGTTCTGTTGGTTTTTATGTCAAGACTGTAAGAAGGTGTAGATGTTTTCTTCGTACCATGTGGCTTAAGCCTAGCCTGAAGAGGAAAAAGAAACTTCTGAGGTGAGAATATTGACAGACCACAGAAAGATGACATATTCCTATATTAGTGCACAAAATTTGCATTCTTTTTAAAATAAAAATATAACATGTTTTTACTAAAACTCATGTTTTAAAAAAGCATGTGATAATACAGCAAAAACAGGCAAGTACCTCGATAAATATAAAATTATACATAACTGTTAGGAAAATTCTAGACCACTATAAAAACAAGTTGCCGCTCTATCAGCAAATGCTATTCATATTAGTTTCCTAATAAGCAGATGGGTCAGAGAGAAAAAGATTCATTTTAATTTTTTATGCTGCAGCATAGGAAGTTCGCTTTCCATAACCCCATCAAGACAAACTTCGAACCTCCCACATTCCAGAACACAATTTATACCTAAACCACGGCCGGTAATTATAATATTCCCGTAATGCCTTCTAAATAGAAAAAGAAATACATATCAAATTTCTCTGATATATGCAATAGAGACAAGTCCAAATGGCTGACTGGTGTAGACCAGTTACTTCTTTGAAGCTCCTTATCAGTTTGGGGTTTTTTTTGCAGACACACTGTCCTTGAAAACATTCCTCACAGAACTATTGAAAATTAGCACAGTATTATTGTACAAATCTATTCAGATTTATTTCTCCCTTCTCTTGTGATAGGAAACTCATATCTTGATACTGGGGATATTTTGCTTTAAGAATAGATCTTCTCCAACAGGTGTATTCTGAAGCTGGATTTGCACTTGCTGTTTCTGGGGAGGCTGTGGGCAGTCAGACTGTGGGTTTTGCTCAGCAACATCTGGAGAGCCACACATTTTCTGCCTGTCAGGTGTTACATGAAATATACACCCAGTATACTTTAGAACTGAGCTAGATGAAGTGTTATTTTATATTTCGGTTCTCATTGAAGTGACTAGCTAGGTGCCACAGCTGTTGTGAATATACTTATAGCAGTTATACAAAGATAGCATCCACATGGGCACTTCGAAGTACCTACTAGTAGGCTCAAGAATGAGATGTCCAAATATCTGGAGGACCCTAGGGCTTCTGCTATCCCCCCCCCCAAAAAAAAACTGCCCTGGGTATTTATTTGTCTGATATCTTTGTTCTAGGATTAGATGTCTGTTCCTAAAGGACCTCCTCTTCTTCTAAGTAGAGTGATGGTGGAAAGAGGATGCAACTTATCAGCCTGGCTTCCATGGGCTGTTTTTTGTGGTGGACTAAAAATGGCCAACTTTCAGGACTGTTTCTGGTATGCAACAAAAGCTGTCCAAATATAAGTCTTTCGCCTGGATTTGTCTGCCATTCTTCTTGCCTCAGGGGCAGCTTGCAAATGGCTTACGCTAGTCACCCACTTGCCCACTTCTGTCCCATTTTCATAGAACCTGTATGCAGGAATCTGACAGCTAAAATCTGAAGCATCTTATTTCTAAAAGAGCTCTACATCTTCTTTTTCTTAGTAAACAAGTGCCCTGGATTTTTTAAAAGACAGATTTCCCCTCTTGTTAAAATGGAAATCAATGAAATACTTAAGAGTACAAGAAGTATGCATTATTCACCTGAATTGTTATTGGTTTTCTTCTTTTAGGATTAATGAGGTTTTATGTCTTATGTGCAACTCAGTCCTGAAACAATTTACATTTTAACTCTGTTCTGATTTTAGCATTTTAATTGAAAACATTTGAGCTATTTCTGGAAGTGTGTGTATATTTGGGAGAAAAGACTGTAGCCAAAATCATTTTTCATGGGGATATTAAAGCTATAATTTTGGTGTGTTTAAAAATGGATTGAGCAAACACAGTGATCAGTCCTTTGTCTGAGAGGGGAAGTCACTGAATCCTCTTGCTTTACAAGCTGTATTCCTCACTTTGCTCCTCCCAGATCTGCTGCTCCTGCTGTTGATACTACCATTTTGACTAAGCTTGTAGATAATTTTCTTGTAGAGACTAGAAGAACTTTGCATTTTCCACACTTACCAGAATCTTTCTGGGGGTCTACCAGACAGATCATGCTGGGAGGGGATGTGGCCTCCCTTAGGTTGCATCAGTGTGCAGATTGGAAGTTTATAGACTGGTTCATGGACTGGTTTATTGGCAAGTATGAAACAAGGACAAAGTCCTTTTCAACATTTATCTAGGTTGGACACTCCTATTAGAAGTATTCCTACTGGAACAGTTCCCAACTGAAGACTTCAGCTGTCCCAGAAGAAGGCTGTTAGTACTTTGGATGGCTGTTCCAGGACAGCACCAGCATTGACCTGAATAATGTGTGAATTTCAGAGTCTACTGCACCTTCCTTCCTTGGAGCCTCAGGGGAACCTATTTTGATTGTGCAATTTGGTTTGTGCCAAAACGGATCCCCCTGCTAAACTGGAACAAGGAGGCATGCACCCTTACACATGTGAGCCAGTTTGGTCTTGTGTTTAGAGTGCTGAACTCATATCTTGTAGTCATTGTGTTTGATTCTGCACTCCTCCATGAAGCCAGCTGGGTAACCTTGGGCTAGTCACAGCTCTCTTTCTGAGCTCCCACAGTCCCATCTACCTCACAGCATGTTTGTTGTGTGGAGAAGAACAGAAAGGGTTTTCCCCCACTGTCACTAGAAGTACCCATTAAGTACCCATTAATGGCCTTAAGTACCCATTAATGGGTACTTAATGGGTACTTCTAGTGACAGTGGAAAAACACCCAAAGTCTCATTGAGTCCCCTTAAACTGTCTTGTAGATTGTCTTCAGTTCTGCAAACTAAGCAGTAACACAGTGTGATGGTTTGCAAATAGCTCTAACCATCTGGTTAGGTATTTTGGACCAAATTTAAAGTACATACTGATTCTTCACAGAGATTTTGCTTTATATCTCATTGCCTCTGCCTTTGGGTCCTTCTGGGGCTTTCAGTGATAAATCCACTCACTCCATGATCTCTTGAGGTGAAAATGTGATAGAAAGAGAAATAGTAAATGCATTAATTGCAATGTTTTTATTAGGTTCAGTTTTCTACCAGTGTAAGGTAAAATTTATCTATCTTTGATTTTTATTTTTAAGGAACTGATGACAAAACTCATAACGGAGACCCCTGATCATCCCATTCCATTTCTCATTGACCATCTCCAGTCCAAACAAGGGAATCGTGGTCAGCTTCAGAGAACGTTGTCTGGATCTGCTGCTCTCTGGGCTGAAAGTGAAAGTTCAGGTATGCAGAACAGTCGTCACATACTGAGAATTTTAAGTGTGTACAAACTAGCAACTTTTCTGAATAAGTGTAACCAGTTGATCTAATGTTCTCATCCTTCATGGCTGAGAATGATTTCTAGCTTAGATGGCTCCAAGAAAAGTTTTGACCACTTTGTGAAAATCAGGCTATGAAAGGTTATTAGCTCTCCTGACTAGGGATGTGCACGAATATTTAAAACATTCAAAACTCTATTGAATTCGATTGAATTCAGACATTTGAATTTAACATTCAAATGAATTTTGGAATCTTTTGAATCATTTGTATGAATTATTCAGACATTCGTATGTGTAAGTATCCGTACGCATCTTATTCATATCCATAGGCATTTGTATGGACACATATGGGGCGAAAACAGGAGGCATATGAGCTAAAAACGGGATGCGTATAGACACATTCAAATGTTGTCGACATTCGTATCTTCAAATACCAATTGAAAATTCATGCGAATAGATTCAAATGTATTCGAATCGAATGTGAATATAGTCAAATTTTAAACATTTGAATCGATTTGAATCTTCAGATATTCAATTCAGATAGAACCGAATCCTGAAAATTGCATCTGTGCGCTCCCCTACTCCTGACATTAGGTGGTGGTTTTCGTCCAGCTGCCAGCTGCTGGAAGGAAGCTACACATTTGTGTCCTGTTGATGGTCTTCCCTATCTGGTGCTGCATATGTTGCCTTCTTATGACAGGAATTATGGCCCTTTCTGCACTTGCCCTTATTCTGGTGTACATTTTGAGATAGAGGGCCGTTGTCCACATGCTAATGCAGACTGTGGCAGGCCTCATAGTCTGCACTAGCCTGTGGACATCAGTCTCCTGTTCTTGGATGGTTCTTATGGCAGTAGCTTGCATTGCAGAGTTCCTTAGCATGTATTTGCTGCTCTAAAGCTCACTCTGTGAGTATACCTCTGTCTGTGTTTGATCCAGATCTAGCTATTCCAGCTTCACTAATCTGGATTAAATAAGGTAAATGCAGAAATCCCCCAAGAGCAAGGTAAAGCCTTTACTGGGACACATCTGCTCCTAGGCTTGTTGGTCTTCTCCAGGTCTAGACATCTCATTTTGGGCTGCACTTTTTGGAATTTCCCTCAGCACATGCTGTCTCACAAAATGACAAATATTTCTAAAATGAAGCATTATTTACCTTTTATTTGAGGACAGATGTGAGCTGGAGAATCCCAGAACATGTCTAGAAAATGTGCTGTTATGCACTGGTGCTATCACATGATGTAGCTTGATGGTGTCTGGCTCTGTCCCTGCCTTAGCAGGAGCAGATACATCAATGTAAGGCCCTTATCTTGATGTTGAGGCCTTGTGCACCTAAATGTTGTCGCCCTTATTAACTCTGCCTAACTGGTCCACATAAGATGTTCCCATAAGATGGGGGAAGTGGAGCAGTGTTTCACAGACCCTAACTGCATCATATCAGTGACTCAGGTATTTGGACAGCGTGGTCTCATGATATGTAACATATGACCCTTTCCAATATTGGAGACCTCCACTACTAAAAATAACTTGTGATTGGAAGTTATTAAGAGTCTTGTCCTCTATGAGGTTATTTGGTCACCCGTACTCTTCTGATCTCTGGGCTGGATTACTGCAATTCACTCTTTGTAGGACTACTCTTGAAGGTGACTCAGAGATTACAACTAGAACAGACTACAGCATCTAGAATAATGACTGGTGTGTTTAGGCACAGTCATATTACCCCAGTACTTAAAAATACACTGTGTCTTCCTATTTTACTGCTGTTGTTTTAATATATATTGCTGTTGTTTTAATACATGTCTGATTTTAAATGTTGTTACCTGCCCTAAGATCTTCGGGTATAGGGTGGGGTAGAAATACAAATAATAAATAAAAATCTGCCCTGGCTTCCTATTAGTTTCTGAGCTCAATTCAGTTTTTAAATGTCTGTACAACGGGCCACTTATCTGAAGAAACATTAGGAAAATCCCACTTAGTAATGCCAGCCTTTGATGGTGTTAGGGGATGGCTGCCAGGAACAGGACTTTCTCTCTAATAGCCCCCCTTTTGTGGGGAGTCACACTGGTGTCTTCTTTTGATACTTTTAAACACTGCTGAAATTACAGCTTTCCTTACAGACATTTAGTACATAGGTGTCTAGTATACTATTTTACTACATTATAATAAAATAAATATAGTTTATAATTTTATTTTTAGCTACATTTTAACAGCTTGTTTTTTCTTTGACTTGATTTTGTTTTCATAATTTTGTGTTTTATTGTCATGTTTTATCTTTATAGTCTTACTGTTTTTAAAATTGTCTTTGTTCCTTTACTGTACCTTGGAACTATGATGAAGGTGGTTTAGAAATTCTGTAGACAAAATAAAATAGTCTTTTGAATCTACCTTGCTGGTAACCACCAGTGTTTTCTCTAAGGTGCACAGTTACTTTTGATCTTTTCCCTCTTCCACATTGCTCTTCCCCTTCTGGTACCACATGTTCAGACAGACTTCCTTATTGCCTTATTCTCCCACCTCTGCCTACTCACAAACTTCCTTGTTTTTGAGGATTTTGACACAGAGCATGTGAATAGTGTGACTAAGCAGCTGATGTGGAAAGAGTGGGGATTAGAATAAAAGTATTGCACTGATAAAAAGCGAGCTGTGTGGATAAAGGGAAGCTCCAGAGAGAACACTGATGGGTGACCATTGGCCCATCTTATGGAAGCAAACACTGTACCATAGTTTAACTTCCGTCTTTATGAAGAAACAACGTAACAATTTTGTTACTGGGATACTGGCACATTTATGTGGAGGTATTTTGTGTGTAGGGAAGGGATGGAATATATTTAAACATCTTTCTCTTCCTAAGCTGCTTACCAATTCGCTGGGTTAAAAGATATGTTATTAATCCTAAAACAGCAAGATAACATCATTCTACATTTAATCATTTTGACTGCAGCTGAGCAAGCTTTAGTTGTATTACCACAGATTTTGCTTGTCTGGGTTATTTTTTTCCTAACAAGAGATCCCTGGGAAGCTGGAAAACTCCCATGAACTTAAAGACTGAGACTTTGCCAACTTAGATTGAAACTGCACCAGTTAAATAATCTGCCTTTAGGAAGGGTTTCTGGTGAAAGGAGCACATTAAACATCCAGATGTTTCCATATCATTTTGTCATGAAGGACTTCAAATCAACAGTGGGAAGAAAGTGGTTGGAATTTGTCTTTAGTTGTCAATGTACATGATTAGGAGAGCACAGGCTTCCATGTGGGATTTTGTGGGTCAGACCAAAAGGGATACTAAAAATGAAGGGGGAGGAATGCTCTTGAACAATCCTAGAAGTATTCACATCCACGCTCCTCTAGAATATAACCAAATCACATGTGAGGTTTGGACAGGATAAACCTTGAACAGATAAACCTTCTGTGATAAATGTGCTCATTCCTCCTTCCTTCAAGTCACATAGCACTCCAATCAGTTCACTATCATTTATGGGAAAGTATCCATTGTGAGATGGCCAGTTCTCCATTATGAGATGATCAGTTTTCCATTGTGAGATGGTCAGTTCAGCTGAATTTGTTCTCCATTTAATGGACTTCAAAGTGGGTCCCCCTTTTAACCACAAAGAACACCGAATTGGCTCCCCCCTATAAGCAAGCAAGCCCTCCACAGTATTTTTTAAAAAATGCAAGGAGAGAGATAGGAGATTTTAATGTTGTGAGGCTCAATGTGTGTCCCCTGGAGAAAGCTCATGCTTCCCCAGAAGAGTGTGGGCTCCATGGAACTTATTTATTCCTGAGCTTTGTTTTTTAGGGAAGCAGCTGTTTCTATGGCATACATATTTAGAAGAGCCAAGGAGCTGAGGGCTGGAGGGAGCAGAGGCTGGGCTTTCCTTTCAAGCTCAGAACTGTAGATATGCACAAACGAAGTCACATTAGAAAATTCAATAAAATTTTTGAATTCACAGATTTTTGAATTCAAATTAATTAAACAGTACTCCCAGTTTATAATACGAAGATTTGATTGATTTTTCACAGTTTTCCAGTACTTTACTGGTGAAAGTAGGCTTTTCGATGGGGGGAAGAAACCATGAAAATATTTGGCTGGGAATGTGAAAGTCCAAACATTCAAACTGATGATTTGACAAAGAAATGATTTTTTGGACATACGTTTTGATTGCAAATAGAACGTGATTTTTTCTACAGAGAACTGCCCCTTGAGTTTTTTGTGGATAGGAAAACCTGTGAAACATTTTTTTGAGGAAGATGTGGGAGATGAAGCTCTCCTTTGATATATTTTCTTCCTTGGAACATACTTAATTTCTGAGTAGCAGAAACTGCAGAAAGTTTTTTGAGGGTTGAGATAGTTGTGAATGTCGCGTTGAACTTCTGCCAACACAAAAGCATGATTTTGCTGGTGTCTTTACCTCCTCTTGTTTATAAGAAGCCGAACAAGAGGATGAGCTTCCCATGTTCTCTGCAGCGGGAGGAAATATGTAATTAACAGGAGCAAATAGCCAATAGCATTTGGAAGCTGAAAGGAATGGGGGGAAAGGGAAGGATATCTCTAATCTGAGAGTGAGAGTGAGCAAATAACCAGTAGGTTTTGGGAGTTATTAAGAAGAAGAACTAGGCACAGCTTTCTAACGTGAGCTAGTGAAATGAAGTGAAATGTTCCACTTTTAATTTTAAAAGGATTATAACTTGTTCGTTGCAGCACAGTTTTACTCTTAGATAGGTAATGTGGTTAGACAAATCACAGTTTTTCTTCAGTTAGTCAAAGTAGACAGCTGTAGCTTGTTGCGTATAATGGCAGAAACTTGATAAATAGATCCCCCCCCCCGGCACACACAGGCAAAAGATAAGAAAAGTGATGGTTGTTTTATATGTTGTATCTGTATTCTGAATATCTTTTTATCAGGACATATTTCTGTTTTATCAGAGATATATTTTGCATTGTAGGTCTAGAAGCCACTAAGTAAAGATAATTCTGTTTTTTTCCTTCTCAGCAGAAAGCAAAGGAACTAGAAGGGATTCCAGAAGTTATGATAAGCCATGGCAGACAAATGCAAAAAAGCCTAAAAAATCAAAGAGTGATCTTGCAGTATCCAGCATTTCTCCTCCATCACCAGAATCCAAATCTTGTAAGTATGGAAATGCTAAGGACATTGTCAATGCAGTCATCTCGGTCTTGTATAAGGAGGTGATTTTGTTCCAGTAAACTGCACAATTATAAAAGAATTGCATTAGATAGTCACCTGTTGGCAGCAAATCTTATAACACAATTTTGCAAACTACAGCAGCTTGCACAGCCTCATTATGTGACAATGTATTTTTCTGCTCACATAAAAGCAAAATTGTATTTGGGAAAAATGTGTTATGAAAAACTAATTTTTCATTTGAATGAATCTATATATTTAGGTGTTGTATTTTTGTTTATTTTGTTTATTTTATCATGCTGTCAGAACAGTTGATTATTGAATACTGAAAAACTTAATTCTAATTCAGTGTTGAGATAAGATATACAAAGAAGTTTATTTTAGATTTGCTAGGTACAAATAAAGCAGAAGTGAAAGATTTTGCTTGTTTAGAGAATGGTAATACAAGACTTTTCCTTTCACAGGATAGACTCCTAATAATAAACAATTGTGCCTCGATTTACACAGTTTCTAACCGTGCAATTTTGTTGTTATGCAATTCAGGGTGTGATCAAATAGAACGTTTTGGGTACGTTCCTTTCCTTGGATAACGCTACTTGTGGATGAGGGGAAAAAACCCACGTTACATAGTAAGAAACAGGCAACTTACCATCTTTTCCTTCCCTCGTTGTTGCCTTCCTTTTTCACTTCCTTTAGGATACCACCAGCTGATTTTCTGTGGACCTGATTGGTTGGCTAGGAACCTCCAGAGCCTTCCACCCAATCTGATTCTTATACCGAGAGTAATATTTTTGCACCTGCAGAAAAGATGAAAAAACAGAGGCTTGGGGACAGGGCAAGTGTTCCTTTTATATTTTCTATCTGTCCCAAGAGCCTCAAATGTGCCTCAGAAGTGCCCATTTTTTTGTGTGTGATCATACTCTCAGACACTGTGATCTGCTTGAATTTACATGACCTGCATTGATTCACTGTAAAATGGTTTCCCACCAAAACTTATATTGACTTGTATTGGATTGACCATCCTAGATTACAATTATAAGGAAAGGCATGAGAAATTACATGTTAGGATATAGTTTTGTAGTGCCAAATCAGTGTTAAATTGGATTGAGGCATAAATTCATATGTAGAAATAAAGATATATTTGTGCAGAAATCCTGTTTCAAGGATGGAGAGCTCTGTAACGTAAACTGCTAAACTAACTCTCTGTTATTTAGGAATTTACCATAAATCTTTCCTTAGGAATAAAATATCATGAATTCTGCTTTTATGGCAACAGTGGAAGTTGGTTATTGAAGTGTTCCTTTTCTAGAGAAGTTTGGGAATTATTGTTCACGAGGACAAGAAAAGCAGCTAGTAGAATTCTCTGCAGTTGCTGCTGCTTTCTGTAAGAAAAGCAACACCTCTAAGCAAGTTACTTTGTAGTTTGGGTACAATCTAAGTCTCAACTGAATCTCCATCTGGTAGTCTATTCTGACCTATGATGTTAAAGAAGGTGTGTATAGTGCAGCCCATCCCAGTAACACCACTGTTTTTGATAGAACAATAATACATACACACTGTGGCACTGTAATCTAGGCTGCTTCCAGACTTGTGGAATAAATCCACAGTTAAAGGTAAAAGCACAGCTTACCTAATGTGCAATGACGACCAGCTATCCCAATCTGAAATGCAGCTCTGTAGCTTCTTATCAGAAGCTGCGGGAGCTGCTTTGGTGTGCGCCAACAGGCAGGTTGAGGCAGCCAGTCTGATTTGAGCTGCCCTCCCTGCTCTTGTCATGCTGCTCTTGCCGTTCTGTCTGGACTGGAGGGAAAATTCCAATTTCCTTTATACTGCTCAGCGAGTGTCCTTGGATAAGCATTAAGGTAAGTGCACGGTACTGATTTCATAGCGTGATGCCACGTCAATCCATCAGTTGTGTGTGATGCCTCAGTTGAGACTGGCTGCAGCCCTAGACTGTATGTTTTTTTTATGTTTCTTACATGTTCTGATTTTTGCTGGCCCATCTGTGTCTCTTTTGAGGGACATGAGTGTGCATTGGCTGTGACTAGGAGTAGAGAATCAGTTCATATTCTTGACAACAGAGCTGTACCATTTCTGTACAATTAGCAGTAGATAGCACAAAGCATTTTTCGTAAATAAGAGGGATTGCAAAAGAACCATTTACAGTTCCATGCAAAATGAAGCGTGAGTACAATAGTGGCATGAGATTGGGTAGGGTGGATAATAGTTACTTTTTATATAGATCATGTTAAATTTATAAAAGTGTTACTACTAGGGATGTGCAAGAATATTCAAAATATTCATTATTCGATTGAATTTGGACAAATTTGGACATTCGAATTTGAATAGAATGTCCAAACATTCATTTTTTAAAATATATGAATGAATACAAATATTTCAAATCATTTGTACAAGTAATTCAGACATTCGTATGTGTACGTATCTGTACGCAACTTATTCGTATCTGAACACATCTGATGCATACCGATGTGTATGGATACATACAAATGTTGACATTCATATCAAATTCATAATAAATATTCATATGAATAGATACGAATGTATTCAAATCAGTTCAAATTTTAATACTTTTTTTTCTATTCATTCGAATTTGGACATTCAAATATTCCATTCGAATCGAATGTCAAAAATTGCACTTGTGCACACACCTCGTCACTACAGATAGCGAATTAACTCTCCCTGAAATAAAAAGAATGAAAATTCAGTTATTTGATAGGAATGAATTGACATTTGGAAAAAGGAGGCATGCAAAAAGGAAAGGGTAATTGTTATGACTTCAGCTACCCTCACCTTGGCGGGTGAACTATTTAACTCTTGAGAGAGACATCAAATTCCTAGACCTGCTAAATTATTGTTCCCTAGAGTAGATGGTTGTAGAATTCCTGGATGTAATGCTAGGACATTGCGCTGGCTGATCCACTAGGGAGCAGTGACTGCAATACAATAACCTTCAATAATGAAGATTTAATTAGAATGGATACCTAAAAGAAGGAAGGGCAGGTCCAAGTCCAAAGGACGCAAATGTGGCTAACAAGTGTAGTGTGGAAATCATTTAAATCAATAAAAAACTTGTTTAGAAAATGGAAGGCTTGTCATACTGAGGAGAGTAGGAAAATTATGGCAGAACAAATAAAAGGTGGCAGTCAGGAATGCTAAGAAGGATTTTGTGAAAACATCAAAAGAAATAATAAGAACTTCTTTAAATAAATCAGAAGTCAGTATGCCACCAAGAAAACAGTTGGTCCCTTAGAAGACAATGGACAGAAAAAGATAACTGAAGGGCACATGGAAATGGAAGTAAAGCTAAATGAATTATTTGCTTTTGTTTTCACTGAGGACGACAGAGGGCGTAGGCCTGTACTTGAGCCTTTATTTTCAGGGAGGAATTGAGAAAAATTAAATTGGATAGAGGAAACCAGGACAAAGCTCCTTGTATGTCTTAATAAGCTAAGTCTGTGGTCACACCATAACCTCTTAGTCCATCTCAGGGACAGACCAGGGTGTTTTTGGCCTAGAAAGGTCTGTGCACACCTGCTTGCTGCTGCCACCACTCCCCTCACTAAACCTTCATGCTAAACGGGAAGGTTCAGCTGGTGGGGAGGTAGGAGGCTACTCAATGCAATGGAGGGGGGGATTGTAGGAAGGTGAGAGGGGGTGAGAGGATTGCTGGGGGAGTAGGTTTGAATACTAAGGGGGTGATGAAATGAGGGTGTTGCAAGAAGGTGAGGGGACAAATGGGAGTGCAATCACAGTGACAGCAGGGGGCAGTGCAATGGGAGGGTGTTGCAGGAGGGTGAGGGCCAGGAATGTCCTTGGAAAAAGCAGATGGCCACTTCAGCATCTGCTGTCCAAGGACTTGAGGGCAACTTCAGTCCTGGTCAAAAGTGAAGTGTGGCTGTGGCATTAATGCTAACAAATCATTGTGACCATATGGCATTCATCCAAGAGTTCTTAAAGAACTCAGATGTGAAATTTCTGATCTTTTTAGCTTAGAGAGAAGATGAGTTCCTGGGGTGATTTACAATAAAAAGCTAAAATATGCATACACAAGTCTCCCTCATTCGCTAGCAGAACATCATTCAAGGGAAGTTAAGGTGAAAGACTTGCTTTAACCTAATGTGAAAATCATATAATGTCAACTCCTGTTGTGCCTCCTCTGAGAGGCTGCTCAAGAGCTTGGGGGCCAGCATAGAAAAGTCCCTTTCAGGTACCATTGCCCCTTGTACTTTTGAGGGTGGCAGAACTACCAAAAGAGCCTTACCTTGTGATCTTAATAGTCAGGCAGATCTGGAAGGGAGATGACACTCCTTAGGATATTCAGGACCCAAGATATTTAGGGTTTTCTATGTTAATGGATATCCATCCCAAAAGTCCATTTTACATGTTAATGTGAACACCTTGCACTGAACTCAAAACTGACATGATAAGCATCTAGCTAGAGACCCATGTCAGCAGCTGAACTGCTGCATTCTGCACCACTTCCAGCTTCCAGACCATCCCTGTGCAGCACATTACAGTAGGTTGTTAGAACTATCCCTGTCCAGAAGGCCAGAGCTGGCAGTTTGCCAGAGGTGGGCATAAGCACTTCTTCTTTCACAGAAGAAATAGCAAGAAATCCAGGAGTGCCCCCAGATCACATGCCTATCCTCTGTGGGACGGAAGAACCCTGTCCAGAATTTTTTACTCTACTCTTCTCAGATTTTTATAACACATATTTAAAAATATGCTTTATTTTACTTAGTGCCAAGATCCGCAGAACACGCTAAATGGAATTGGAGGGTAAAATCAGAGCATCATGATTTTGATGAATTAAATCATATTCTTCAAGAAAGTAAGAAGCTGGGTAAAGCTCTGGAAAACCTTTCTCGAAGTAAGTAAAGCATTCAGAACACTCTCTGTTTGTCTTACGTGCTTCTACTGAAGGCAGCATGTCTAATACTTTTAAACTCACGTTTTCTGTAACGCAGGTACAAGCTTAAAAATAATTGCTTATGTAATATATGTAGTCCTTACTCTGCATCTCTATCAAAAATTACAACTTGTAGCAATAACTTGATGGTACAAACACCCCAAAAGCTTTGTTGATCTGTTTCAGGAAAAGAAAGGTGATTCTGAATTGAATAATAAAAATTGCATTTGGATTTATTCAGTATAAAGCAACTGAAAAAAGTTCTACTGGATAATGCATTTTTTATTCTTGCATTGTCTAGTGGAATATCTATGGTGAATATATTTACATGCTCTTTTGTGGGGGAAATATGGTGGTTATTAAGGATGATGTTTAGTGAGTAGTAGCATAAAACAATCTAAACAAATTAAATGATCAAAAGATTTTAAACTTCCATTTGTTTTGTTGATGACTGCCAAATTCAAAAACATGCACCTTCAAAAAGGGTTTTGATATTGCAGGTTTATATACCCTCAATACAGTTTCAGACAGTCCACAATTATCTAAGAGCCATAGGACTTAAATAATACTACATTTTTGTACAAGAACTGTACTTTCTACTTGTATAGCTTATAAAATAAAAATGCTGCCAGGATCCTTAGATTTATGTGGATCCATTCCCCCCCCCCTCAAATCTCATATCTGTGCAATTTTTTGTTCATACAAGTTAGTTGTTCATTCACAATCTTTGCTTATAGCTTGTGGGAATATGCCACAATTTGGGATTATATACTAATATATCTCAAAAGATAAATTGATAGAATGGTTCACCTCCGGAGTACCACAAGGGCTTAATCCAAATTCTAAACATTCTAAGTGCGAGTTCCCACTTGACCATTTTAATCTGGATTGGACTATTTTAATCCAGGTTCAGAATTTAGTGTACATTCTGGCTGTTCCCATTTGCCTGATGATAACACAGGGTCAATTCAAATATTGCAGTTCCCATTCAAACCGCACAAATTCCAGCATGGAGAAACAGGTTCTTTTCGTCTCCGCCCTTGTCAAAATCTTGTAAACCTACGTGTTCAGAATCAGCTGAGCGAAAGAACAGACAGGGCAAACTCTCCCTTTCTAATCGGGTGCTTCCTCTATCCACTATGTTACCAGGAAGGCAGCAGCTTTGTGTGGCATCAGCTGAGTCAAAGAACAGACAGGGCATAGCGATCTCTTCCTTTCAAATCAACAAGGGGGAGAATGGAGGATTGTGGTTCCTGCACAAGTTCAAAGAGAGAAGAGGGGTTAGGGACCCTGTCTCTTATCTGGGAATACCAGGTTTGATTATGTCCTCCACCATGAAGCCAGTTGGGTGACGTTCGGCTAGTCACAGCTTTCTTCTGAGCTCTCACAGCCCCACCTACCTCACAGGGTGTTTGGTTGTGGGGAGGAGAACAGAAGGTTTGTCAGCTGCCTTGAGTCCCCTTAAATGGATGAGAAAAGTGGGATAGAAAAGCCAACTCTTCTTCATCATTTCAATGAGCTGCTCAGGATGGAGTGGGGCTAAAGAAAGATTTCCTCTGCTGACTGCGTTACAATGTAATGTATCTCTTGTAATTACAGTGGCATTCAGAAAAGGGTAAATCTGTGTTCAAAGATCCAACACTTTTTTTATCTCCAGGACTCTAGCATTGCAGGGATGGGAAGGCCAGGGGGCAGACCTTCCCAGATGTGAAATCCCACCCATCTAATGCCACACTAACAGTGGCAGCAGGCAATGGCCAGAAGGATACGGGGGGAACAGCCCGAAAGGCAGATCTCCTCCTCAACTAGTCTGGTAGCATTTCTATTGGGGGGAAAAGCAGCGGGCTAGCTGCCAGACCAGATTGCTGTGGCAGTGACCACTGCAACATCTGCTGTGCACCTGAACAATATCATGGTGAACTGAATGCAGTGGGTGACCGTGCAGCTGCAGCTGGAAGCCCAGTGCCAGCCCTGGAAGAGTTTGCAGATCCTGCTGCATGGGAACCAGTTAGCTGCTTCTGGTCAAGTTAACTCCAGGGAAGTGTTAGCGAGCTCTGGAACAGTGGCATCAGTGGCATGCAGATGGACTTGACCAATGTGTAAGAATGAACAGAGCCAAAGGCTCTTTTAAGATGCTTCCTTTGCTATGTGTGAATGCAACCCCAGATCCACTTTTAGCCCTTGGTTCAGCACCATGTTTTGCTAATGAAAGTCTTGTAACATGGCATCAGTTTAGTGTGAGTTTGGACAATTTTAGGACTTTTTCTGTTTCCTTTTTGTACTTTGCCATTTTTCTTGTATTGCCATTGCTGCTTCTTTGTAGGTACCAGTGCCAGAAATGTTCCATATTGTGATTCCTACACTTGTTGGATGAATTTATTGTGGGTAATGTTGTATAAGTATTGTAAATGTTGGCAATGTATTTAATTATTTAAGTGTATAGCAATTAAGATATTTAAGGTAATGTATTTATTGTAGATAAGGGACAGCAGGTAAGCAGTAGGCAGAGCACTCTAATTAGCATAAGAGAGGGGGGAGGGAATGCCCACAGGTGCAGCCAACCAGAGGCAGCCCATGCCAAGCTGCAGTCATATAAAAGGCAAAAACCCAGAAGTACAAGTGTTCTATGCTTTGGATTTTCAGGGTGGGAAGGTTCTGAAGTGACTGTTCTTCATCTGAGGGAGGGAAACCACATAGTTCTAGCAGTGTCTAGGGCTTGGGAAGAGCCGAGGAGAGACCTTTAGGCAGCCTAGATTAGAGTAGGATGCTAATTACTGTGTGAATTCTTGGAAGCCACTGATTTATTTATTTTTCTTCATATTTAACTATCTATTGGTTCGTACCGAGTGTTATTAATAAAGGACATATTCTTGTTATATAAAGAGAACTGAGTTTGAAGTGCTATTTACTACTATACAGGGATTGCTAGAAAAGGGGTTCCTGTGACTAAATTTAGTGAAAGCTAGCGGGAGAAAGCAAGCCGTGGGAGGCTGATAGAGATGCTTCTCTGCTAGTGGGGGTTTACTTGCTGAACCAAGGGAAGTGGTGAGCTTTTTGGTGCGGCGTGGAAAGCAACACAGCCAGCACTAAATAATATTTATCAAGCCTATTTATTTAACTATTTATTTGAGAAGCCAGGGAAGGCAGGCAGTTAGTGAAGGACAGAGATTCCCCCCCCCCCCCAGCTGAAGGGGCATCACCACACATATCAATAATTATTTCTTATACAAATACCTTAACATACTCCCATACTCTCATTCTACTCTCATAATGATCTGTAAAATCATTATCATCTCCTGTATGAAAACAGATGAAATAATGTTATTAAATAGAAGTCCATGTATGTTGATCATGCTTTTTATTTTTCTACATAATGTTTTCATATCAGAAAATGCATACAGAATGTCATTCTCACCCTTAATGATTTCACTGCTTCTATCTTTCTGCATTTGTGTCACAAGCAGTTTGTACTTCTGCAGCCACATTTATTTCTTGGATGTGATCCAGTTAACCTGTTCTAAAAAACAGATATGCTGCACTTACCTGAATATAAACTAGCTTTAAAGTAATTCCAAAGAAGTTCTGTTTGCACATCCAAGTATTGAATGAACTGAGATCTGTTGTTTTTTTTTTAAAATATACACTGAAACCATTCTGAAAGAGAAAGATGATTGTAAGTTCAGACCAGCATGGTTAATTCAGCAGATAAAAGCTCTGGGTTTTCATTAAAGCCATCTGCTGGGCAATTCATAAAAATGTACCATAATAGATGTTTTTAACTACATTAGATAAACTATCGGAGGAATTTGTGCATTTAAAACAAAATATCTTAAATGAAGGTGGTGAAACCCACTATATTTTTTTCCTGTGTGCTTAAATGGAGTTTGTGCACATTAAAATAGTGTTTTCCTGTACCTGTTTGAAAGTATGAGTAAACAATTATTGATGTGAATGTAACTGAATTTAACTATGGCTACCAAAAAGGAATTATTTTATCAGTTTTGGACAGAGTACCTTTTAAAACTTGGTTAAGCCAAATACTTGCCATGTTTCCAGTGAATAAAACAGTGTTTGAGCTTTCCCTTGGCTTTATCTCCAGTAGAAAATGATCATTATGATAACTATAGTAACTAAAATGTTGCAAATGAATGTTTTCTGTAGAAAAATGGAAATATATGTCTGTACGTATTTGGATAAATAACTGAAACTTGCTGAGAACTCCCATTATATCACAAAGTTTCTTTAGTCAGGCTGAGGCCGCTCCCAGACATCACTTATTTATTCTCTTTTTATCAATTTACTGGTATAAAGCACTTCCAGAAATATCACAAATTCCATGTTTTAGCATTTGCCACAGTAGAGGAGTAATGTTACAGCTGTGAGATTTTCTTTCCATGTGACCTAACTCTCCTATTGGCCTGTACAGGTGACGAGTAGTATCATTTTGGGTAGTGACAGCTAACACCGTACTCTTGCTGTAATTCTATCACAGTAATCCAGACAGAGCTGCAATTACAGAATAACAGGATATTATGCTACAATAGTTAATTTTACCAGAATAACAATAACCTGGTAAATCACGTCTATATTCCAGGACTGTATTGGGAGCACCATGATCATGTCTGGTAAATCAGGTACTATTACAAAATAATTACAGGGCTCTGACCCTGTGTGGATATAGCCTGAGGCTTTTTCCTACATAGAACATTCAGATTTGAAGTGATCCACGATCACTATGATAGTTAATAGTGTTTGCTGGTGTGATTTAGACTCTGGCCAAGTATGGAATCATCACAAAACTAGCCCCAGTCAAACATACCATGAATACTTGAAGAAGTACTAGTGAGTACTGTGATTGCTTGTGTACCTGTGTGCCCTGTTCACACTTTTTGCTGAGTACATGGAGATCTTAATTTTGTCATCCCTCTCAGACTTAGAATGTCAATACGCAGAATGTGTGTATGGGGCTTGAATTTTTTAACAACAAGGTAGCTGTTCCATGAATTCTGTGAATGGGAGACGTTAGACAGTAGTGAGCATCAAAAATTTCAATCTGGTGTCCAAGTCAAGGAAATGAAGTTAGCAGAACCCAAATAAGGGTCATTGTGCAGAACCATAAATATTTGGACACATAATTAGTAGAGTGAATAATAAGAGAGAATAGCAGGGCCATAGTTCAAGAGAGAGGCCAGAGCTTTGATAGGAGCACCAGACATGCCTACTGGAAAATCCACCAGGGCGTTCAGGAATTGCAAAGATTCCATAAGTCTCTGGGGGTAGACCATCTCAATAGGTCCTATGTCCCCACAGAGGGGGACTGCCACGTCACCAGTGAATGATCCGTCCATGACAATGGGTTGACAGTCAGCCCTCCTATCAATGGATACTGCTGTGAGGCAAAAAACAAGTCGAGAGTGTGGCCTGCTATATGAGTTGGACCATATACAAACTGAGACAGCCCCTTGGTTGTTGTGGAGGCCGTAGAAAACTGAGCTGGTCCATTGAGTGTAGCCTTGGCATGGACATTGAAATCCCCCAATACCACAGTGGTAGGGGCTTCTAGTACCACATCTGAGACCATCTCAGCCAGGTCAGATAGGGAGGATACTGGACAGTGGGGTGAATGGTACACCAGTAGCATCCCTATTCTGTCTCTCCAGCCCAACAACAAAAACAGGGCCTCAACCCCCTTAACAGAGTGAATTGGCCACCTGGTGAGGGAGATGGAACTCCAATAGACCACAACAACACCCCCTCCCCTCACTAACCATCAGATCCTTTACCATACCCTTACATTTACCTCAAGGATCTGACTTTTTTTTTAAATAACACTTCCCTGGTCCTTTCTAGGACACAGGCCACTGGATTGATAAACTCCTATCCCAATGGTGCCACCACAAATATGTTGTGGCTGGGGTTTGACCTCCCCCTTGCCAGACACTTCAGACTCTCACCCTCTTTATTAAGGCTTTAAACTGCTCCAAAAAGCTCTGTTTCCATGCCAGCAAGCAACCCCCTCCACAACATACACTCTCTCCACTTAGATTATTGCTTTAAACAGAAAGTTTCTTCGCTGACACCAACCGTGGCACTCTGCCAACTTGACTTTCACCTTTTCAAGCTAAAGTACACTATTTTGCTTGTATCTCTCCTATAGCTTCTACTTCAGTCAGACGCAACTGAACCAGTATGAATTAACTTGTTTTATTCATTTGTTGAGTGACTCAAGAAATGTTACACTCAAAAATTAATTATAACTTTTGTTAAATAGTTTATGAACACAGGTTACTTCAGGTTTCACTATTTTCACTTGTTTAAACACTTTTACTAACTTTCAGGATCCTAACCTATCTAACCTCACTGGCTGATAAAGACCTGGTTCTTTTCCTACCCACTCCCCCCATGAGATGATCAAACAAAGAACGTTTAATCTCTCCTGTCATGCCCTTTTATAGAGTCTCTTCTGATGACATTACATGCTTACTGGCTACGCCTCTGGGCTAGCTTACCCCCTCCCAATAGTATACAGTAAACCACACCCTCTTCAGCTTACAACTTAAAACTATGTCTAAAAATACCCTTAACCTACTTACCTTGTCAAGGGGGTCATTACAACTGGTTTACTGCAGGGTAGGATACGAGAGGTCTACTGCAAGGCCACATGCTACTCTGTTCTGGAGTTGGTAACTTTAGGTCCTGGCCATCAGGGCCCTTGGGTCATTATCTGAGGCTCCTATGAGCTTTGGCATGGGGCAGTGCTGGGCCTGTCCCAGAAAAGGCTGTCCCAAGGGCTGACAATCTTTTACAGGGCCAGCTCCCCCTGTGCATGCCTAGAGATGCCAGAGACAAAAAGAAAAAGGAAAAAGAAAAAAGGATGAGTGCCATCGGCTAAACTTGTCAAGAAGAATAAGGGAATCCTCTTAGTGTTATATACACCTAGATTGAATCACCATCCAGAAACCTGCGATTGTCTTTTTAGCCATGATGTGGAAGATTTTGGCCAGCAGGGAGCATTGCAACACCTCCCCTGTGTCAAGCTGGAAAAAGTTCTCTGATTTTTGTTTGGGTGAATCAGTTGTGCTTCCTTCCTGGTTATTATATTTTCATTCTCCTACCTGTGTTGTTTCAAGTTTTTACCCTTCAAGTCAGTCACTCAAGTCAGCTTTTTGTGGTCACTGAGCAAATTCATTCCTTATTAGGCAGTCTGTGTGAGGACGGCTTCTGTTTTTCCTGACAGGTTTTCTTGTATTTTGGCATTTTTTTGGGTTCTCATTCTTGTGCATAGGTTAGGTCATTTTGGCTAAATGAATATTGGTACTCTGCCTAAACATTAGAAAAAGATGAAATGATTCTACAGCAAGGAGTGTTGCATGTCCCAGGATAAATCATGATGCTGACATAGTAAAATTATAAAGAGGAATATGTTTATTCAAGGAGAAGATCACATTTGTGTATCAAACTATGATACTGCAGATCAGTTCTGTCTCTTCTCAGCTCCACTCAGCAACCCTCTGAGTGAACAGTGTGTTCAACTGAACCTTTACAGTTTAGAACTGTTTCCAGGCTCCTGTGAACACCCACACAACTCGAAATAGAAGGATGTACTTTCATTGCTAAATTAATCCCTACAGGCTTAAAAGCAGATTAACTACAGGAAGCAAGGAATGTTTTGTTCAATATGTATGTAGCTGGTAAATGATGAGAGAGAGAAAAATTCCTTTGATGACTAGTATGTTCTTTTAAAATATTGATCTGGTCATAAATGTTAATTACTGTGCCCAACACTGTTTTTTTTCCCAACAGAAGAATCCATAAAAGGAAGTCATTTACACAAAAAGTCAATATATAGGATGTTACTAGGAGCAAAACACCTGCCTCATGTGTTTAACAATAGATGCCATATTGATAAAATGTATTTATTTTTAGGCTTTAGGAGGAAAAAGTTGGATAGGGTTTAGAATTCAGTCAAATACCCATGAAAGCATAGGAAACAGTTTTGATTCCTTCCCTAAGCAACCCCACAGAGAATCTGCTGCAGAGATTTTCATTTGGCTTGTGTTCTTTTCTCTCTGCTTCCTTTCAATTTGGCATTCAGTAGGAACCAGTCTCTTCAGCAAAAGCTGAAATGTGTTGAGCAGATAAAGAATATTCTTCATTCCTACAATCTTTAGTTGTGTACCTCTGATCACTGCCTAGTTTAAGTGCTTCTCATTCCTATCCCTCCCTCTGATGTTAATGTTGGCTAGGGAAACAAATGGAATAGTTGACTTGTTCTTCTACTCTAAGGTTAACTGTTTTGTTTCGGTTTAGAGTAATGATTGTCTTTTGTTTCAAATGGACAAAAAATGTGTACTTTCCAGCAGTACACAACCGGGTCCATGTGAACTGTGCTCAACTTGCGTCAACTTGGGGTATTGCCTTTCTTCTTTGGTTATGCTAGCAGCAGATAGTCAGGCAGAAGTCCTCAGAAGTAATTTGATTCCACTTAGCTATTTCTCATAGATTATGATACTATTTTTGTTTTATTTATAGGCATTGCAATTTCTGATGAACTTGATAAGGTAAGGACTCTGCAAGTAAATAAAAATTTGAAGAGTTTTAATGTTTCAAAGATTTAAGACTTAGTACAGGTGATATCACTGTGGGTTACTTCTCACATGCTTAGCTGAACAGGGTTAAATTTGTTCTTAGAAGCCATTTCTGCATCAAGCCTTGCACTTTTGTTTACTTAACATTATTTGCGTAACCACCTAATAATTAAATAATTAAGATTCTCTCAGTTTGTTTACATGCTGAAAAGAAATACTTACTTAAAATACTTTCTATTGGGCTTCTCAGAAATCAAAATTTGGAGTTTGTGTTTTTCCAGGTTGTATAAGCAACCATAGACAGAATAACGTAAGAGTTTTGCTCTTCTGCTGGTTTATAGTAATAGCCTGTTTTTTTTTCCATTCTAGGATGCAGCAGCCTTTAATTCTCCCCTTCTGCGACCCCGCGTTGTTGGAGAATGGGTTGGCCGTGAAGAGAATGATGCTGATCCATTGGCTGCTGAAATGCTTCAGCCCCCAATACCAAGAAGTAAAATGGAGCAGTGGGACAGTGAAGACAGTAGCAGTCCTGGAGGAAGGTAAAGATTGGTGCCATTCTGAAGGTCTTGTGGTTAGGCAGAGTGAAAGGGCCAAAACCATTTCATATGCAGTCCTACAATTTAATTCCTGATGAGGTTTTTGACACGCAGACATTGGAGCCACTGGACAAGCAAATTCTACCTGAAGATAATGTTCTGTTTGCATTATGCTTGGTGCTGTGTAAAACATTCCGTAATGTTTTTTTGAAACAGCTTAGATGCTTTCAAATTCAGGGCCTGTTCACATTTACCTTAAAGAAGCAGCTCCAAGAGCTGCTGGCACAGTATATCAGCCTTCTCTGCTGCTGCCCTGGAGTGTCTGGGAGCTCCCTCCAGCTGCCCCAATCATTGTTAGCTGTGAATAAGTAAAAACCTGTAGCAGGTTTGCTTCCAGATATAGCATTCCTACTGTCTTCCAGATGTGAAAGCTGTGAGTGGGTCAGGCAGTGGGGTTGTAGCTATGGAGTTCTGTGTCGTGGGCTGATTGCTGTGGCAAGCTGGCTAGGCCATCCACACTTCAAATGCTGGTGGTACATTTGGGGAGTGCACTAGCATCTCTGCTTCTGATCTTTACTTCACTGGAACAGTATAACATAAGACCTATGTTATTTTCCATTGACCATCTTATATTACAAACATAGTGAAGATTTTCCCTTACAGAACATGCCCTTGGGATCAATATACTGAACACATAAACATGAAGGAAGAAAAAATTTTCTGTGGGGAAGCATAGGATCTGGAAAGTCACACAGAAATTCTGAATGCATGAGTTCTTTGGCTGGTTCTGTTTCATATATACACATAGGTTGAGATGAGCTTATCCTCATCATAAAATGCTTGAGATGGGAGCAGTGATACAGATCTACTGTACTCTTTCTTCCTTGCAGAGTTCTTGTTACAAGAGGAAGATCTTATGAGAAGTTGAGAATAGGCTGGTTTTTTTGTTCTGCTCCAAAGGAGAACTGTGTAAAGTACAGGAAAAGTATTAGGATAGTACAGTAGTTCACTTTTCATATTTGTACCATGATCTTTGTTGCCAACACAAATTATCATCTACGCAGTGTATAGTTCATGTTGCATAGGTATTTATTTAGATAGTTAGCAATTCGTATAGCAACTGGTTAAGAGCTTGTCTTCTCAGAACAGCATATCCATTTCCAGAGCTAATTAAACACAATGAATTATTAAATTATTAATTATAGTGTTTGCCTGAATCCGAGACATAATGCCATCTAATTAGGTTGTTATTTAATTCAACTTAATTATTTTGCCTCAAGTTAGTAACTCCAGCACTTGTAAATAATCTCTTGAGTATATCTAGGGGGAGTTAATTTATAAACTTTGTTAGATCATGTATAATGTGATAGAAAATGTTTCACATCAGGTTTAACAGTACATTGCTGGAAATTTCAATGGTAATTTGATGTAGAAATAGGAGAAGCCAAAACTGTAGTGAAAATGCAAGATTATTTTTGTTGTTCAGATTATGCTTTAAGATTACTGTATGTGGTGCTTTCAATTCTTTCCACATTCATCTCTTTTAGTTCGTGTCCTTCTCAGTTTCTGGAAGGGCCCTTTTCAACAGCCTGACACTTCTCATATCATTTCTGGTGATACTTCCTCAAGCACTACAAAAAAGGGTCCTCATCAGTATTCTGGTCTCTGTAACCCAAACTATGGCCACTGGCACTGTTGTAGATTTCTTCAAAAGAGTCCATAGCAGAACCAGGATAAGATGCCATTTTGGTACCTTATCCTGGACCAGAGTTTGGTTCGGTGAAGAGGAAGTGTGATTGGGGTGACGGGGCCCAATACATATCCTGCCTCATTACCCTAGGGTGGCTCACAGCAAAAAATAAGTACTAAAACCAATGTATATTATGGTAATAATAGCTATCCTAAAAAAGCACGTAAAAATACAATTAAAACAAAGATTAAAAATTCAATAGAACAGCTCCAATTAAAAGCAACCATATTCAGGAACAAGGAAAGAGATAAGTTTTCAGAATTCTCTGGAAGACCCTAAGGGATGGTGCTGATCTTAATGATAAAGGAAGGACATTCCAAAGCCAGGGAACAGCCACTGGGAAGGCCTATCTTGTGTGTTTTCCAGCCTAGTCAGCTTCCTAAGCTGACTAGGAATGTGCACAAATGAAAAATTCATTTTGTCGTTGAATCATTTGTTTCAACTTTTGCATTCACGGCTGAATATGTTCATGGAGGGTTTTTTGTTTGTTTGTTTTTTGCCTATTTTCATTAGTGTAATACTGCAGAAGTGCAAAAATTTGAATTTTTGTACTCATGAGCTGGGAGCATTTTTTGTTTCATTTGAGAGTCTGTGTAGTCAAATGGGTATATTTGTTTCAATGCAAAAATCTGCAAATTTGAAAATCCAAATGAATTTTCAAATGTGAATTTATTCATGCCCATTCCTAATGCTGATGACACACAGAGTAAGGTTTCTTGCATTGATTTTGTGGGGCAAGTAGCACCAACCAACAAAAGGCTGCCCTTCAAGTATTTAGGACCTAAGCCATACAGAGCTACGATCCAGTTACTATGCAGAGACTGTGCACTAAAGATTTTGTAAACAGCATTGAGACTTGCCTGTGATTTAAAACATTTTCTCAGCCCTGTGTATAACTGATCATAGAAACAAGGGATCAAGGTCGCTTAGATACATTGGAAAATTGTGGGGAAATTACTGAGAATAAAAATTTATTGCTTTCTGCTAATCAAGCTAGACAGCTCAGCCTACACAGCTGTTGCTGGCATCCTTCTGTATCAAAAGACAGTGGAAAGAGCTTGGGCATGGAAGTATGGAAACTCTAGGTTGCATGGGTATCAGAGTTTTCCCTTTTAGCCTTGCCAGTGTGATTCAGAGAAATGTCAACATGTCATTTTGCATTGGGTTGGCTGCAGGAGCTGCTGGAAAGATGACAACATGGTCCATCCAACCCTGATATTCTCTCAGAGTTTGCTCACTTAGCCTTTCCCTTTCCCAAGGCACTTGAAAGGGGGTGAGGCTATTCTGCCCATAACTGGGAAGACTCGGGCCATGTCCACATGCAAATGGTTTGGTGTGGGGACTGGCTCGCTTGTGACCTGGTACAGGCTGAAGCCAAATCTTGCTGTCCCCATGCACTTTAGCTGTTTTGCACACCTCCGCTTCACCCAGGAATTAAGCCTCTGCTCTGCCTGCTGCAGTTGTGCATGGGGAAGGGTCTTGTCATGGAAAAGGGAGTAAAACCAAGGCTCTGCCCTTCTAGCCATGATTGTGCATGGGGGGGGAGGGGTTGCTTGCCATGGAAAAGGGAGAAAAACTAAGCCAGTCTCCTCCACAAATAGCCTGGGACCATCCCCTTATGCAGGCTTGGCTCAGGCCAAGTCGCCAAAACTGTGGCGAGAACAGTTTTTTCCAGGACCAAATTTGGCCCTGGTTTTGGGTGATTTGGTTCTTCCTAAATCCGATTTTGATTCGGGTAAAAAGGTGCATGGGGATGGGCCCTCAATGAGTTTCTAGAGCAGAGCAACCAAGGGACTCCTGGATTCTAATCCTGTGCTTTTAACCACTGTACTGTTACCCAGGGAAGTGAATTTGGAATAATTTGGATTAATTAAAACCCAGAAGTGCCCCAAACTCTGTATCCCAGGGGGGTAATGAGATCTTTTGATGAGGCTTTAAGAACTAAAAATAGCAGAAATTGGACATATTAGACACACCTAAAACAATGAAAATAATTTATTTTGAGAGAAAATTTGAAAAAAAATATTTGTTAGGGTGCAAAAAAGAAAAATGGAAATGGGGATAGAGCCATTTCATTGCACATAGTGAATATGATGTACAAAACCAGACAAAAAGAACACAAATGTATGCAAAAGTTAACAATTATCTTGCGAGCATTTCATATTATGCTGCAAAACTTAAAAAAATGCACTAAAACGCAGCAAAACTCTTTAAAATGACTCAAAAAGAAAACTGTTTTAAAATAAAACTTATTTAGCTTCAAACTAAGAAAATCAGCAAAAAGAAAGAAAAAGAAATAAAGAAGAACCCCTGATCTATGGAAAAGAATCCTAACTCCACATAACAATTAAAAAACATGGAGATATCCAGAAAATATCTGAATATTAGCTTCAGAAGTATTCTTCCAAATTGAAAAGAAACAAAAATAATAGGTATGCTTCTAATTCAGGAGCAAAACTGGTTAAAGTAATGCAAAAGACCTGCATTGCATTTTTGGAAGCCCAAACTACAACTGAAAAGGGGAAAAAACAACAAAAGTAGGTTTAGAAATTCAGCTTCTCACTCTGTTCCTGCCTCTTTAGTAAAAAGTAGCAGGCTAAGTAAAAATTTTTCCCTGCAAAACCATTCTTAAGGAAAAGAAGTGGGGGGGGGGGGGGAGAGAAATGACAAACACTTCTCATCCTTACCAACCCATCAGCAAAGCAAAAATAAAAGAGAGAGAGAGGCTAAACATCCCAGCCTTTTAAAGAGATGTCCCTGGAGGTTGTATTCTCCAAAGGAAATTACTTCAGATTGGACAAAACTCAATAGGAATTGATCCAAGTAATGCAAAGATTTCTGGGAAGAAGAAAACCAAACAGTGGAGCTTACAAAGCAGATGATCTTTGCTTTTCCCCTCAAAAACAGGATAGAGAAGGAATTATGCTAGGCAGATAACCATCTCACTAACAGAACTGTCAGCTACAGTTTAACTTTACTTATATAAACTGGAGAGCCAGCTTGTAACTCATTGGCATTCTCAAAACAGATTTTCAGCCAATTCTTGGAAATCTTAGCATCTTGACCATATAAATATATAAACTCCTTTTAACTTTTAAATGTCCAAAAACCCATCAAAATTTGAGATTAAATAATGAAGAAACATATATATTAACTCAGAAACTCCACATGTTGTGGTCAAACCTGAGCCTGTAACATTCCATTGTTCCTTGTATGTTCTTATCAAAAAGCCAGAGATAGCATCCTTTTGCTGACACAAATGCAAAACTTAAGTTTCCTACTGCCATAGCTAGAAGTCATTAACTCCTTCTGTCTGTATCTTTATCAGAAACCAACAGATACCAGTGAAGCTAACCTTCTTCCTGGCTTCCTGTCTGCATTTCCAACATCACAGAGCCAGTACTTTTCCAGAATGACAGTCTTTTTCATGAGATCACAGATTCATTTTTTATCCATAAATCATATATCATGGCATCAGTACCATTAGATGGCCTACACAATCTATCACTTCTGTTTTGGGTGGGGGTAAGATAGAATGCCAATGGCTTTTGTGGGCTTGAGAAAAACCCACAAGTGTAGAGATCAATTATAACTGAGTGGGAAGACACATCAAATATATGATACAAGCTTTTTGAATTGAAATTATGATTGTGGCTCTTAATGATGAAATAATATACACTGTTTTATCTGAAATGTTTTGGATTTTTTTTAAAAAGTAAACTATAAGTAGATACCAATATGTCGATACATTCTTCAGATTTGTTATTGGAAAGACTGGTTTCTTGTAATCAAGGAGATTTTTTTCTCTTCTAGTTTAAAGATGGAACCTAAGACGAAGGGACTGAAACAGCAGCAACAACAACATAAGAAGTTATTAGCAGCCATGCTTTCCCAGGATTCATTTGACTCTGTGCAAAGCACAGCTCCATCAGTAACAGAAGAAGATATTGATAATGAAGATGATGCAATGGAACTGCTAGGTAGTTTTTTTAAAAAATTAAATATTCCTGAATAAGATTCTACCTGAAAAAAAAACCTCTGTGTTGAAGTATAATTGTATGCAGAAACAGTACACCTAATTTGGCATAAGCAGGGCTATGATAGGGTTGCCATAGATATGTGTAGCAACTCCGCTATATTGGTGTCATATTGGTGATATATTCCTCTTGTCTGGACAGGGCCTTAATCTCACCCCACTTCTGTGAAGGATATGCAAAGATTTTCAGCATATTAAATATTGCTTAATGTTGGCCAGACCTCCCTGCAGAAACAGGACACCTAATTTGGCATAAGCAGGGCTATGATAGGGTTGCCATAGATATGTGTAGCAACTCCGCTATATTGGTGTCATATTGGTGATATATTCCTCTTGTCTGGACAGGGCCTTAATCTCACCCCACTTCTGTGAAGGATATGCAAAGATTTTCAGCATATTAAATATTGTTTAATGTTGGCCAGACCTCCCTGCCCTCCACAGGCTCTGTCCAATCTCATGTCTGTTGCTTCCATGACGCTATCTAGTAATGTCATCCTCTGTCATACCCTTTTCTTTTTCCCTTTAATGTTTCCCAACATAAGGACATAAGGACATTTTATTAATAATAAGGACATGTTATTAATACTAACAATAATAACATTTATTTGTAATGTTCCTTCCACTGAAAGGCAAAACAACAACAACAAAAATAAGTAGTCAAGCAACCAAAAATATATATACTCATGTAAAAATTAGACCCCAGTTCCTCACTAGATGCTTCACATCCCTACAGCCTCGTGCCTAGATGATTCACTCTGGTCAATTAAAAAGGAAGGTCCAATTTTAATTATTTTAATTATCTAAATAAAGTATTTGTCTGTGGTTGATTTCTTTCACTACTGACTGATTTGATTTCCTTAGAGTCCCAGGGATTCTCAAAAGTCTTCTGTAGCATCACAATTCCAAACACATCAGTTCTTCAGCACTCACCTTCCTTAGGGTTCAACTACTGGGAAAACTATAGTTTGACTAAATGAGAGTTTGTCGGCAAGGTGATGTCTCTAGGACTGGGTCAGGACACTATTTTTGCTACCCATCTTGGTTTCTATCTTCATCTGTTGAGCATGATGTATTCTAACAGGGAGTGGGACCTGCACTGATTCACGCTAGAACATGGATGGCAGGCCTCTGGAACACTGCAATTACTCCCATAGTCTTGTGTAAGTGTGGAAAGGACCTAAACTTCAGCATTCCTAACTTAATACTAAAGGGCCTGTTCATACTTGCCAACCTGGTATGGTATGACAATACCATACTAGGCCAGTAAGGATCCAGCAAGGCAGTGCCCATTTGTGTGATAAGTGGTAAACTAGCCCTGTACCTGACCAGTAGGCACATAGTGTGGATGGCCAGGTCGGGGTCAGTTTGATCACTAAGGCAATGTCTGAGGCAAAATCCTGTGCATGCTTGGACATTGCCATCGAGATCTGGATGCTGTCTGCAACTGCACAGCCACAGTTAAGACAGCTCCAGTTACACAGCCAAACCCACTTGCCACGCCCCACCTTATCCAGAAGAAGGTATGGATGCATTGCCCAGGAGTGATCCATCTGGTCCTGGTAAATGTATGGACTGCTTGTTAGCAATCCACACCTGGATCACTCTAGTGATGGGTGATCTTATTTTGGGACAGTTGTGGCAGCCGGACATTGTGTTCATGCCTGCCCAGTGAGTGGATTGGAATTCACTAAAAGGTAAGTGCTGACTGGCCCAAAAGGTCTTCGAGTTCCTCGTGAACTTTCATTCTCATAGTGCTTCTGTGTAAGCTATTGCTGCTTCATCTTAGGGTTTCTGCTACCCACAGACTTATTACAACTACCAATTTCTTACAACTTTTTTTATCAAGAATTTATATGAAGTCTTTCAGTTTTGTCTTTCCTGTCACACTGCAGCCCCAGCCTGTATTTGATGGTTGCTACGGTAAGGCTCCTTTAAATCATGCTGCAATATCATATTGATTTATTAAGTACCAACAATAGCTAGACTGTGGAGTTGGAAGATAATATAAATCTTTCCCAGGTGGCTTTCAATCCAGAGGCTGTTCTCTAATGAACTGTGACAACAAAGGGTAAATTTCTTCCAAACAGGTAGTAAGAAAGAAAATGTCCCCATTTACCCCTAAGCACAACACAGTGCAGATGTTTCCCTAATTCCATCAGTGAATGGTTAAGACCTGGCAGCTATAAATCACATCTGACAATCTGCTGCCACTTCTGAAAAATCTTACTGAAGCAGAAGCTTTATTGAAATGAATGGGGTTTGTGCCAGTGTAGCACTTTGAGGATCAGTGTTTTAATAAGAAGGCTCCGTAATAGCATGGGAAATGGAGTTTTCAGTTACCTTAATGGGAATTTTGGCTGTATTTGGTCCTGATATGTTTACGTTTTGAAAATAAATCCTATTTGAAAACTCTCACAAAGCTGCATTTGGGATGAATCTCTGAAAACACGTGGAGGCTGTTTACTAGAAGACGTCAATGATATGTCTCTTCTAGTTTGTTTTCTGCTTAGTCTTTTCTACTCATAATCTGTTTCCTTTTTGTAGAGACACAGCTGAGGCCAGGGTGACTCTGGCCACCCAAACACCTCTTGCAGTCACTAAGGGTACCATCCTGGTACTACCATTCTGGTGCTACTTTTGGGAGATGGACAAAATGGTTCCACTCTCCCCACACCTGGCAGAATGGTCTAAGAGCTTGCTGTTTTCAAGCAATCTCCTGTTGGAACAGGCTATGGTGCCGTTTTCATGCCCTAGCTGAGTCCAATACTGCATCCATGCAATGGGTTTGCAGTTCATGGGATGGTAGCCAATATTTCCGCACACCTTTCCATCTTTGCCAGCCATTGTCACTAGAGGCAATGCTACTGATTCCTGGTGAAATGTGTTAAGGTGCAGCATAAGTATATGAACTGTCATTAGAGCAGTCCTGTATGCTTACTCGGAAGCAAGCCCAGTTCAGTTCAGTGGGCTTTGCAATCAGGCAAGAGTGTACTAAGATTTTATATCTGTTTGCATTAAAAATTGTAATTCTAAGGATTGTTGTGTTCCTTCACATATGTTAACACTACCTCAGTGCAATGCATTCAAATTCAAAAATATTATTTTGAACATTAGGTTATTGCCACATGAGGGCACTAATGTGTGTGTTTTTAATGGATCCTGTAAACTACAGGCAAGTCCGGGTGTCAGAAGAGGCTTAAAAATCCTTGATAAAAAATTGTTTTATGCAAGGGATTTGTTATCACACAGCCTATTAACATAAAGATGGCTTGGCATTTTTCTAAAAGATGAATAATAGATTTCAACCATTATGAGGATTGTTAAAGGACCTAACTTAAAATCAGTTAGACATCTGCATTAGTAAATTTAGTTACTTTTGTGTGTTTTTTAAATAAGTGCAATTACCTGTATTTAAACTTTTGTTTGCCAGTTAGCAATGACTTTAGAATACATTTTTGAGAAGACTTAGAGGCTTTCTGCTTATTCATATATACCCAACAGTAGCTATTTGTATCCCAAGATGAATATAGCTTAAAATATCATACTTCAAGCACACTTCTGTGGAATCTTGAACTATTAATGTAATTCCCCCTCCATATTTTAAAATTACAGTTAAAGGGTCTTTCTGCACTTGCCCTCAGTAGACTGGCTCGAGTAGACTGGACCCCAGTAGCATGAATGGCTCCAGGAGTGGAACAAGGCCATCCACACTGCAACAGCTTGTTCTGTCCCAGCCCCTGCACTGACTTTAAAGCTCATACCAGTTTCAGAGATAGCAGCAGCAAAATGCGGGTACTGCATTCAGGAGTTCTCTTAGCTGCTAAATGCAAAAAGGCTCTTTGCCCTTACAATATTTGTCCTTTACCATGCTCATTTTTGCGTGAAAACTATCTTTGATATCTCCAATTTTCTTGAAGATATCACTTCTTTTCCCCATTCTATTGGTTTCTTCCAGTGTCAAATTATTTTTCCTGTTGTGCTTCTCCATGAGATTTTCTTGACAAGGATACTGGAGTGAGTTGCCATTTCCTTCTCCAGGGATCAGATTTTGTCAGAACTCTCCAACATGACCTGTCTATCTTGGGTGGTCCTGCATGTCATAGCTCATACGTTCATTGAGTTAGGCAAGACCTTCTGCCATGACAAGGTAGTGATCCATGAAAGGGAAAAAGAAGAAAAAATCATTGTGCGGAGGAGACTTTTAAAAGCTTGTTTCTGATTCAGGTTATTTGGACGAGGGTAACTGTTTACCCATTTTTTCATTCTGGTAAGTAACAGTCAAAATTGGATGCAAAACATCGCAAAACAATAATCTGGAAATTGAGAGGTATTATTCCTCTATAGCTGTATTTTCTTCCTGGAGCTCAAACCATTTATGATAAGTGACACAGTTTTGCAGGTGATTTCTGACTGTGTTTTAAAAAGACATTACTGAAGAGTTAAAAAAGGAAAGTACAGGAAAGGGAAAACAATGACCAGCTGGGAAAAGAACATGGGTGAAGTTTGCACTTTGTCTCCTGCCCATGGGTGGCAAAGCATGAGCTTGCTTACTTGTGAATGCTAATTACATGTGGTCCCTCCTCCCATGCATCTGGACACTCACTACCAGTGCAGATGGTGTCTGGTTACCACCAACTTCCTGCCCTGGTGACAGGGCCATCATGCATGCACCAGTGCTGTCACCAGGGCACACACACTTGCACAGCATGTCAGATGGTCCCCAAACACCCATAAATGCAGCGTTCAGAGCCTTATTGGCTCTGGTGCTGGGGAAGGTAAGTCAATGTATGATGCAGGTTCAACCTGAACAACATGTAGTTAATCCAGAGAATGTTCCTGCACGGAATGAGCTCTTTCCAATGCAGATGCTCCATCTGAGAGCATTCCCTGGGTTAACTACCGGGCCAGGTGTGGAAAGGCCTGTGATTCCTGAAATAAGAGTTTAACTCTTAAATGTGGCACATGGCACCTCTACCATTTTCATAGTCTGAATTCTCCCAGCTCCAGATACTGTAAGCCTAAGTTAACAATCATTTGCACTGTGTTTCTGCTTTCCTAAGGTAAACATGGGTGCTTTCTGCACTTACCTGTGATTGGAATCAGTAGGTCAGCCAAACCCACTGATTCCAACCACAGGTAGGCATGAGCTGGATCAGGAGTGTCTACATGACAGTTTTGGTCCAGACTAGCCCACAATACTACCTGAAGCTCACATAGGTTTGGGGCTGGGAATCAGAGCTTCTGAGTGTAGAAAGGGCCTGTCTTTCCTCTCAGATGTTTTTGGTGGCTGCACCACTCTGAAATTCATCAGGGTACCCATTCTCCATTGATGCTTAGTTGTATAAGTGTGGTTACTGTATATATTCCATTTGTTTATGTTAGAAAACAAGCTGGTTGTCTGCTTTACTGTTGGAATTTCTGCAAGAATTGCTTAGTGCATACTTGTTTTGTTTTTTTGCAGAGGATCTTGATGATTTAAGAATGGAAGGGGTAACCAGTGTCATTTCTTCTGGGAGCAAATTTAACCAAACCCGAACTACACATACAGCTGAACCACAGGCCAAGGTTACATTGAATATTTGTGCAAGATGTGCCAGGTAAGTTATACAGATCAGTGATTTAGGTATATGTTTTTAGATTCATGCTTGTTTTCAAATGCACATTATTCTCAGTGTTTCCTGATTGTTGCAATTCTATGGAAAGTTTCTTATAAACTGAAATATACAGCATTTCTGACACTGATAAATTCAGTTAGAGGAACTAATAATTTTTGCTGATAATTTGTTACCCATTACTTTCCATGTAGTTCATTACAGATTGATTTAAGAGACCCAGGACATGTAGAAACCAGAGAAAAGGGCTGTTTTCAAATTCAGAACCGTTTTTCCAGCATTAGATGTGTGGGAAATGCCCCTTTACAAGACATTTTCTGAATCTTGTATTTACTAGTCCTGGAGTATTTTGTTTAAGCCTTACGTTTCTGCCTTCCTGTACCTTCCCCCCACATTTCTGAAAGGGTTTATTTGTTGTCAGTAAGAAATGTTGCTGGTGGCCAGTGACCAGCAGGTGGTGCTGTGCCAAAAACATGCCTCATCCCTTCTGCCTTCATCCCAAATGTTCAGGTATATGCCCTCTTTATATTTCTGAGTGTTGTTTCTAGTTCTGTTTGTGTCTTTTCATGTCAGCAGGCAGCGTTGATTTCTTGGAGTGATCCACACACACACAGTCCTAACACTGTATCCAATATGCAGAACAGTATTTCCTATTTTGGAATTGTGGAAAATCTGGATTTTGTCTTTTTATGAGAGAAAGCCATTTGCTTTGTTGAACTAATAGGTATAAATGGTAACCACTGTAGTCATCAGGTTCTGCATCCTATTGTCTGTATCCTGCTGCTTGTGAGTGTGTGTGTGTGTGTGTGTGTGTGTGTGAAAGAGTATTTTGTGTAAACACAAGACAATATTTCTGACAGAACAACCATTAAAACAACAGATTAAAAACAGGATATACATTAAAAGCACTTTTAAAAGTCAACAAATCTAAAACAATACACTCCGGGTGAATTCCCACTCATGGAATAAAATGCTTTATAAAACACTATTTAAAATGCTATTTAAAGTGCTTTTTAAAACGCTTTAAAACTAAGCAAACATGCATCTGGCAATAACAGTCAATTATGTCCCCACACTTCAAACACTTCCAAAAAACGGATTGGGGAAAGCTATTCTTTTCCCTTCTTATCCTTTTCCCACCCTTCTCTCTCCATTGGCTTTGATCCAATGACGTGGGGAATCCCAGCCCTCCCTCCTGCTTTTGCTGCCCCTGTTTGATTCCACAGACTAAACACCATTTGCTTGTTCCACAAAATCCTCAGCCCTACCTGTTAATAAACACAACCCAAACAACCAAAGCAACAGCCACCCACCCCTAGCCTCAGAGACACACAAAAACATAGACACACGTACAGATAACTCCTGCATTTCTAGATGGGAGAAAGAGAGACAGCCAGCTGAGACAGCATGAGCTCTACTGGGTTGAATACTAATCACTGAGCAATAACTTTGTTACCATTGTGCATGGGTGTTCTGAATTGTTACTTATTATTAGAAAACGAAACTGTGAAGTGGTCTGGGAGGGGACGGAAAAAGGCTTTAGGCTTCCTGGCAGTTAAAAATCTGGCTAGGGACTGTATTGCAAGGAGAAATCACACCCATTTCATGATGGATCTGTCCCAATCTGCTGTAGTGTTTCCAAAGGAATAATGATAAAACGTTTTAACTGCAAAAACGGGGTGAGGGGGGGGGGGGGAGACCTGAACAACCAGGTGTATTGTTTATTCCATTTTAGAGCCAAATACTTCTCAAGAAACCCCTGAAACCAATTGGTAATGGGGACAAAGATGATCCAAACTTTCTAAACCATTTTAAACGGATTGGAATGGGGACAAAGAGGATACAAACCATTTCTAAACCACTTTAAAATGCCAATGAGAACTGGGTCTCCATGTTTAAAATGGTAGTATCTATACTGGGAGGGGAAATATAATCACCTCAGCCAAAGGGCAGAACAAAGAGGTGTGTCTTTACTGTCTTCTTAACTATATATAAGGAAGCAGCAGAATGCACCTCGAGGAGGAGACCATTCCATAGTCTGGGGGCCATCACTGAAAAGGCTCTCTCTCAGGTACCAAGCATGCACCAGATGTTGTTACAGATGCTGGCATGGTGATCCAGCCTGCCCATCCACACTTCAAATGCTGCTGACCCAGTACAGGACTTTTTGAGCACTTGAAATGAGGATGGCTGCTGCTGTGCTACTTCCCATTATTATTAATGGGAAGTGCAAAAAGGCCCATCTATACAGTTCCCTTGCCATCCTTTTTTCAGGAAGAATTCTGGGATCTGAGACTACTTTCTGAGCAGCACTGCTGCTGTGCCATGGTCACTTCTCCATTCACTTTGGATCGCATTGTAGGATTGGCCTATGAATCTACAACAGATTTGTCGTGAAACCATTCACACTGATGATTTACCAAGTTGTTTCAACTTCCAAGTACTTACCAGGCTTAGACTGGATTTTGGAACTGTGTTCAGTTTTAATGACTCTGATTAGTTGCTTGGCTTTCTTTGACGTTTGTAAGAGGATCCAGGTTGTTATGGACTCCTGTAAATGAAAATTTGGTTGCATAAGTGTCCTTTTGAGATTTGAGACAATTGCCTATAACACCTCATAATCCTGTCCTTTTGGAAGGAATCTAATTAACATGAAGTCTTTTGGGCTTTGGCAGACAAAGTTTATTTTTCCAACTATGGTCCAGTATAAAAGCCAGAAAGTGAAGCCGCCAAACCCACTAAAAAGGCAAAAATGGTTTGGGAGAGAGACAGACAGACACAGAAAGAGAAAGTGTGTGTGTGAGAGAGAGAGACAGAGAGAGAGAGAATAAAAATCTTGGTTCTTAAAAGGGTTTTCAAGTGAATCTTCCAACCCACAATTAAGAACATAATTGTGGGTTGAAATTAGTGAGCAGGTTAAAAAATGTTGCTGACTGCGCTGCTGTGTTCTAGAGAATATTAATCAGCTGCAAATAACGGAAGTCCAAGGTAACATCAAACCAGATAATCTTATTTTTGCTCGTCCCTTGTTTTTAAATCCAAGAAATGCTTGTCTACCTGGTAATGCTGGTTGAGTAATACTCTAAGAAGTGTTTATATCTTCACTTGTATAATTACGATGTAGCACTCTTGTATGAGAAACTATTCATTTTAACAGCTATTGACTCCACTGTACTCCCCCATATTGTCATTTCTTTAATAAATTAGAAGGAGTAGAATGAAACAGTCATGCTCATGGTGGGTATGTCATAGCCAGTTGTCTTTGTGATGGAATCTGGAACTACATGCTGGAAATCATTGCGCCATTTGTCTCATTCTGTCCCTTATGCTAACAGGATTAATCCTGAATATCTTGCAGTCACTGCATAATGCCAGTTTTTGTCTAAGGTGCTTTAACACAGGGGTGTGCATGAATGCATTGTTCACGTTCAAATTCGGTTTGAATAGATATTTGAGTATTCAATTCAAATCGAAATTTGAAAATCTGCATTTTCAAAAATCCGACTGAAATCGAGATTATCCAGATCTGTATTTTCAAAAATCCGATTCAAACTTAAATATACAAATGTCAGTAACGTTTGTATCCGATTTTCTAATCCATTAGCATCTCGTTTTTATAGTGTTTGCATTTCATTTGCATCCCATTTGCATCCTGTATTATAAGCACAAATAAACTCGATATTTGGATGCAATATAAGATGACAAATTAAGTCAAATTATTCAAAAATCCGTATTGGATTTTCAAAAACCCAAATTCAATCGATTTGAAAATTCAGATTTTTGAAAATCTGATTCGAATTCGAATTGAATTTCCAAATTTTCAAATATCCGTGCACATCCCAACTTTAACACCCATGTATCTTGCGCATTTCTGTGCCTCTTTGAGGGTCATTTGACTGCCAAGGCAAATCCACAGTGAGAGAACTGCTTTTCACTTGTGTAGAAGAGGCCACAGTCTGAGAGAAAAACATTTTCTTCCTCCTGGTGACTAGAAAAGAAAAGGGCAGAAATAGTTGGCCACTTGTATTAAGAAGTTATGCTTCCCCTTTGAATTTCACTACGAAGCATAAAAATAAACAGAATAACATGTTAGAGAAATGTGACATACTCAAATTGTTTTTTAAAAAACTATTAAGAAGAAACATAATACAACTTGTGATGACTTTATTCTTTGCAGTTCTTTAAACAGCACTTTTTGGGGCATTTATAATTGTGAGCTTTACCTCTTCTCCCACGTATGTTTATCAGTCAGCTCCTAGTAGTCAGAAAATGTGGAAAAATCTATGGGTTGAATAGATTATAATATGAAAGAAAGGTTTCACTTAAAACCTTATCTGCAAGAAATGTCTTGTTGAATTCAGCAAGGTATACACCTAAGTAAACAACTGTAAAATTGATCTGTTTGTCCAAAAGGCTAAATGTGCACCAGATTTAGTGAACACAGTTTCTAGATAATGTAATTAGGGTAGATTGTAAAGCTGTGTATGGTTACATATGCTTGTCCTGTTGGTTACAGTAGTTCTATTTGTTAAATTGTGCCTAAAAGAAAAATGTGTACAGTAAACCAAGAGCTGTTATCATTTTAAATCCTGTACTGCAAAATCAATTTCATAGTGAACTCTGTGTGAGTTTCCCTTTTTTGAAAGAAATAGCTGTCTCATTATTTCCAAAATGCTGGTTTTGTCATGGGAAACAAACATAAGACAGGAGATTTATGTTACAGCTCGACCAAAATCTCATCTCGGCATTCAATTTTCCCAGCCGACCACAATTTCCCTATGAGAAAATCCAGAAACAGTGCTTGGAAAAAAACCCAAACAACAATAACAAAAAAACCCTGATGGTGATAATCAAAACGTTCTATGCTATAACAAGTTATAGAATTTTTCAAAAAATTTGCTCTGTTTTTAAGAGGAAGAAATGAAGTGATCAGTCAGTAGCAAAATCTCCTCAGAGATTATATATTCTTATTCTGTGCATGACTTAAAATTTACTTTTCAGGGTAGAGGGCCAGATAAATGCCATCTGCATGGACATTTCCATTTCCATTTTTATTTATATACCGCCTTTCCAAACATAAAATTTGCTCAAGGTGGTTTACAACAAATGGAAAAACAAAATACAATACAAATTCAATCATTACATCAAGAAGTACAGCAAATAAGTATAACCAACAACTCAAATCAAAGACAATTTTTGCCCGAGGCAGTTTACATGAGTCAAAAATACATTACATGTTATAACAACTAATACATTATATAGTAATAATAGTTAGGAAAAAAAACCCTATAAAGCAGGTGGACAGCTGGCTACTGAGTTTTTGTAGTCCTTGCAGCAGGTGGAAATGGTTGAGAGTTGGTTCTCCCCTCCTCCCCTTGTCCATGGTGGTGTTGGGGCATTGGGCTTGGGTTTTTGTAGTCCTTGCTGCAGGTGGAAATGTCAAGCACTGATTCTCCCCTCCTCCCCTCGTCCATGGTGGACAGTGCTAATTCGGATTAAATCTCCTGCAGCTGTGAAGTTTATGTGGTGTGGTGCAAGCTTTGCAGCCACCCCCTCACTCCCCAACAGCTAGGAATGAGTTTCTAGCCAAGGTGTGTGTGTGTGGGGGGGGATTTTTGGTGGCGCACCATGGTGTGACACACTGAAAATCATTTCTGGTAATTCCAGATTAATAAAATGTGTCATCTCCATGCCACCCTGATCTGGATTAAGGCCCCTGAGGCCAGATTGGAGATTCCATAAATGGGGTCTAGATATGAACCAAGGGCCTCCTAATTCAGATCTAGCTCCATCCCATGCCAGTGGATCCAGCCTAAGATGCAGAGGCTCTGGACCATATCAGAGGCCCTATGATCAGAATTGATGCTCTAGTGCAGAAAGTTTGTTTGCGTGAAGGTGAAATTATTACTCATATGAAAATCTAAGAAGTTGTCTGATTTTGGAAAGAAAGAGATTTTAATAAACATGAACTAATAGCAGTTGACTGTGTATAAGGGATTCCAGTCTAATGAGTACTATGTTTTGTGATTTATGGTACTGAAATTTTATAGATGAAAGTGCATTTTACAGAATATCCCAGTTGAAAAATATAAGATGAAGTCAGCACAAGAATGTAAATAAACTCTAAGCCTTTCCTCTTTGTATCTGGCCATTCCCCACTTCTTTCTTGAATTCATAATTATCAATAGTGGACAAAAACATTGATGCTTGTGGTTCCTGATGTTGAAATGTCTGAGCTGGCAGCCAAAACTTTAGCATCTACTTGAGACTGGAGGACTTGCAGTCCTGGAGAAGAGTGTGTCCATTTGGTTGTTCATACAGTATTATCTGCTGACTGGTGAGATGGATAGATAGTGTCATGGAAGCAACAAACATGAGCTTGGGCAAACTTCAGGAAGCAATGGAGAACAGAGGGGTCTGGCATGCTATGGTCTATGGTGTTATAAAGAGTTGGACATGACTGAATTACTGAGCAATTAACAGCAATCCTGTAAGTGACTGCTTCTCACCTTTTGACTCATGTTATTGGTAGTTTTTATTTACTTTGTAATGCTTCATTGTTATTAATTCTGAAAATAAAAAAAGAATATGAATTAAGAAAAGTAGTTTTAAGACATTAATAGTCTTAATGCTTCTCTTATTATTCCTTATGAAAAAATAAGTTAATATTTTTCAACTGGGTCTGGAAGTTGCTCCCCCCCCCCTCCTGGCTCAGGGTCAAAAATGTTGTTTGGCTGTATATGACTCTCTGTGCCCCATGGACCGCAGGGCACCAGTTTTCTGTCATCTACTGTGTTTGTTGCTTCCATGACACTATCTGCCCATCTCATCTTCCGCCTTCCCGTTTTCCTCTTGGTCTTCAGACTTTCCCAGCATCAGGGCCTTTTCCACAAGGCATTTTTAGAACCAAAACTTTGAAATTTATTTCACTGGTTTTAGTTATTTCATGGAACCAGTGAAATGGGAGTAAATAAGCGCTGCTGGGTTAAACCTGTTCCCAGAGTATTCCAGGATGGATTAAGCTTTAGAATGAACAAATCATTCCTTATACCTAGTAAATGACTCATACTTTGTCTATTGTCTATTGTCTTCTTCCCTTTCTTAGTCCTTTCTAAGGGACTAATTAATGGATGGAACATCTTAGAAAGAACTTCAGTGACCTTCTTTGCCTAGAAAGGAAAAGAATGATAGGAGACATGGTAGAATGATATAAAATTATGCATGTTTTTAAAATATTTGGTGAGGAGAGATTTTTTTCCCTTTCCCAAAATACTAAACCAAAATCTAGACAAACAAGGAGAGACAAAATAAAATACTTTTTTTTTTACATAGCATATTGTTAAACTTCAGAATTTATTACTGGTTGGCTACCAGCTTAGGGCTTATATATTCAAGGAAATCAGGGTGAACACCTCTGTAATGCATGTAGGTTTACCCCTGGAAACCAGCTGCCAGAGGACTGAACAGAGAAAGCTGTAAACTTGTGTCCTGTTGATAGGCTTCCTTTTACAGTTGGTTAGACTATAATTCTCAAATTTAGTAGACATGCTTTCAGTTCTGTACAGTGTATTTGAATCCAAACTGAATTAATTTTAATTCAGGAGAGATTTTTTTAAAAAACAAACAAACTTGTAATAGAGTCCAGAAGAGTGGAATTATTACTGAATAGTTTTATGCTGCAAAACCACATTGTAGTAATTGGAAGATCAGTTTTTGTATTTGTTTGATTTCTAATTCTTGAAAGTCTGAAATTATGGCCTGTCACAGGAAATTGTAATGGCATTAAATAAGCAGCAGCTACAATGTTATCAGTGAATGGCATAATTTCTGATCTTGCAAGAACATTAGAAAATTATGACTGTCTGCAGATTCTCTGCTATGGGGAAACTGTTTTCTCAACTGTCAGTGTTTTTGAGAAACAGCTACGATTTGTGATTATTGTGCTCAAAGTGACAGAGAAGCTATTTTTCAGGATTTTCTGTGTATATTATTACCACAGAATGTGTATTATTATCACAGAATGTGTATATTATTATCTTGTGTGTTTATCTGATGAAGAAATGTAGTCTAAAACACTGAACTGGCTCAAAAGCAAAGTTGACAGGTGTGCTTCAGATGTCTGTTCAACATTTTCAAAGATGTCAGGATAAGCTTTTGATTTACAGAAATATGCCCCTGTTAAATACAGTAATCTGCCAAAATGTTCACTTTGCTTGTCTAAGTAAGTTAGAAATTTTTCATGTTTTCAAAAATGGAAGGCATGGAGGGCAGGAAATGCAGTAAGTTTCTGGCAGTGACATGTGTTTATTCAAGTGTTGCCTGTGTTTTCTGCCAGCATGTTTTATAATTAGGCTCTTTTTATTTGGTAACCACAGTTACTCAAGTAGTATTTTTGTATGTCACGCTTACTCATTTCCCTGTGTTGTCTCTTAAGATATGTGAACTCTCACTGCCTCGGTTTAGTATTGAGTGTCGAGTTCTATAATTTTTTTCAAGAACATTTGGAGAAAATCTTGGAGGAAGGCTTGTCCGTATTCAAAAATCTGGTTTACCGCATTGGCCTATTCATGCTTTCATGCTATGTTGCAGAAATACAAGCCAGCTCTCACACAAGAATAGGAAACACAATAACAGAAGAAAAGAATAATGGGAGCTAGATCACTAACAAAAGGCTGCTTGATAATGCATTTTAAAGTTGTAAGGTGAACACTTGGGTTTAGTTGCTAGGGACAGCAGAACACAAATGTGGCTACCACTTGCATGACTGACAGCTCTTCAAAAATATATAAAGGTGTTTCACCTCTTCACAATTTGCAATATGGTTAAAGATGCTTAGCCTTTTCTTCATAGGACTTGGCTCCTTAGTCTGTAGTGTTATCCTGTGTCTTGAATATATTCCAATTTGTTAATATCTTTCTTAGAAGCATAAAAATGGCCTTATGCTAAATAAGCTATTAAGTCTATTTTAATTCTATCAACACACATAAACAGTGATTTTCCCAGGGTTTGGGACATGAATCTCTCCTAGCTAGGGATATGGACCTAAACAAACAAACTACATTTGTTTTCCTATGGAATTAAACATCTGAGGGTGTTTTTCCACTGCGCTCCTTTAATCTGGATCTAAGGAATGGGTACTTCCCTTAATCTGGATCTAGTAGAAGTACCCAGTGTGCTTCCACGGGTGGTCTAGCACCCAATAGCAATGGGTGCTAGCCTGTCTGCTGTGGAAACACTGGAGCACCCATGTGGCAAATCTGGATTGACCCACATGGGGTCTGCCTGTCACCCCAGATGTTTTGTGGGACAGGAGGTGCAATCTCCGAAGTTGCAGCCTTTGACAGCTGCATTGCTCTCACAAGGGGTTTTTCTTTGGAGCCTGTGCTAATATCCAAGGTTGCGTTCAGAGGGACTTTGGAGCTGCCTTTGGAGGGACTCTGAAGTCTTGATTTTGGGGCACCTCCCATGGGTGCCTCCCCCCCCCGAGCCCCCTCTAGACCCCATTGCCGGATTGTAGTGGATACAGACTCCCTACAATCTCACTTTTAAGGCTGAAGACACCATTGTAGATACATGAAATCCAGATTATAGGTCCTAAAGGACCCATATGATCCAGATTTCCCTAGCTGTGCTGGAAACAGATGTGTCCCTCATGGGGTCTGTATTGCAAATGGGGTCATTCATCTCTCAGCCAAATGGATCCTTAATGGGTGCTTCAATGGGTACTTAGTGCCAGTGGAAAAACACCCTGAGAATTCATTTCATTGCAGATTCATTAAATCACATGTTTGGACTTTCATATTCACATTTAAACATTTTTGTGACATTTTTCCCATTGAAAAAGCCCTTTTCTGTGACAAAAACAAGGTGAAATATGAATATTCAATTGATTTTTATTGTATTTTTTGTATTCGCAAATGGAAGGGTTTTTAGTTTCAATTGAACTTCTGGATGTTCTATTCAAAAGTCTATTCAATTTGAATATTCGCAAATCTGAAATATTTGATCAAATTTGCAAATGTTGATGTCATTTTCCACATCCCTACTCTTAGCCTCACTTGGAGAGGCTGGAAATGGAAACTGGGGGCATTCTGGAGCAAAGTTCTACTTTGCTAATGCAGTGTCTCACAAAAAACAGTATCCAAAGAGGAAGAGAATGGCCCATTGCTCTTAATTACATGGAAACTGTATTTCTGCTGCTGTGTTCTCAAACTCCAGTAGCCTTTTCAGCTTCCAGATCACACAGCAGACCATCATGGGAACATCTTTGTAAATCACTGGAATGAAGTATGATGAAAACCTTGTTGCTGTGCATCTTGAAGCACAAAAATAAGTTTTAAGGCCACCTGACTGCTAATCATGCTTATATAGACTTTACCTTACATTCTTAATTTGAGAAGACTTCTTAGGTCACATAACCATGACCTAGGGTTTTTTTCCACTGCAGCCCTTAGATCTGGATCTAAGAAGATCTGGATCTAAGGAATGGGTACATTTCTTAATCCGGATCTGGTAGAATCGGATTAAGGGAAGCAACCAATGTGTTTCCACAGGAGGTGTAGCACCCATTAGGAATGGGTGCTAACACCCCTGCTGTGGAAACAGCTTTGCACCCATCTGGGGAATCCGGATCGATCCACAAGGGGTCGGTCCATTACCCCAGGTGTTTTTGGGGGCAGGGGGGTGCAGTCTTTGAAGCAACTTCAAAGTGATTTTGAAGTGACTTCGAAGTGAATGTGAAGTCAAATTCGAAGTGACTTCGAAGCCAATGTTGGGGGGGGTCCCAAAGGTGCATCCCCTCCCCCTAGACTCCTTTGGACCCCATTGCCTGTTTCCAGTGGAAACAGGCTCCCTTTAATCTGGATTTTCTGGGAGAAGACCCCATTGTAGACCCCTTTAATGGGGTCTACAGAAAATTCGGATTAAAGGCCAAAATGTACCCATTAGATCTGGATTTCCCCAATGGCAGTGGAAACAATCGGGTCCCAAGTGGGTGCCGTAGTGGAAATGGGGTCATCCAGCTCACACCCAAATGGGTCCTAAATGGGTGCAAAAATGGGTACTTTTGACAGTGAAAAAACACCCATACATGAACATTATGAGCAAAACATATTTAATTCCAGGCATTCAGCAATACCTTTAGTTGTACCCAAATAATTAGATAATACAAATTGAATTGCATGGTCACTGCAAATACTCATCTGTTTATGGAAATCTGTAATGTAAAATCCCTATTGTTCCCATTAAAACTTCCAGAGCTCACAGCAGATAAAATAATTAAAATGATGTGAGAAACTTACTGATTTATAGAGGAAAAATAAAGTATTTATAATACATGAGTCACCACTTTCCTATATATCATTTGTATGGAATTAGAAAAACTGGATAAATGTAATAATCATATTTTATTCTGGTCATGCAGCTGAATACCATTTTCTGTCTTTTCAATAATCTTCTATCTCACAGACTACATTTTTAAAAAAGTATATTACTGCATACTGGACTACATAGCAATTATCAACATTTTTATTATTGGTATATGCTTATTCAGACTCCCAAGCAACCATAGGTGTATTTTGATATGAAACCAGAAAACCAGCAATGTCCAAGAAAAGACAAAAGTTTGACTCCTTCCAGATATTGGTATACACACAGCAAGCATTTTACATTTATCCATTAAAAATAGGACTACATGTGTCTTTAGGTTGTAATTGCTGACATCTTACTTCTTCCTTTTTTAAAATTTCAGCATTTCTTGAAAGAAAAAAAAATGAAAGTCAGCAAATTCAGCCCACAAAGATAGTGTAAGGACAGTGTAAAATTAAGCCATATCCTAACACTGGTTGGCTATAGAGGAGAAAGACCATCACGGGAAAAATTGGCAAATTAAATAGTTTGATCTTCTCTGTCTTCCAGCTTCTCCCTATGGGGAACATAATTTGCTAACCTCTTGCAATAGCTATAGATGAGGCCATGAGCAGATTCTGATACATATATATATATAGCTATATTTTCAGAATTCCTGATTTTCAGACTATGGGTGTTTTTCCACTGTCACTAAAAGTACCCATTAAGTACCCATTAATGGGTACGTAATGGATTTTTGTACCCATTAATGGGTACTTAATGGGTACTTCTAGTGACAGTGGAAAAATACCCTATATCATGAAAGAGGTAGGGCCAAATCAGTACACCACTGCCAGCAGAGTATAAGCTGGAGAAAGCTTCTAATTAGAAACCTACTTGTGCTCAGGGAAACTAGGGGGCTATATTTCTTGAAGACTAATATCTCTTCTTTGCTGTTTTTTATAGGTATAGGAGTTATGTTGCTGCCCATATACTTTATTTATTTGACTTACATTCCATGACATTCATTCTAACTTTACACATTTTCAAGACAAAGAGAAACAGATCAGAAAAAAGCATTTTTTAAATGTCAGTAGCATAAGAGCTAGAAGGGTATTCCTTGGAGGGTGTTCAGAGAGAGGGTCGCAAGTGAAAAGACCCTCTTCCTGGTCCTGAGTCCTGTTATCCACTCATTCCACTAGCCGACTCAAACAAGGAATCCGAAAGAAACTTCATAATATGATACTATATTGGCAAGGAAACGATATATAATAACATGTGAAACACTTGAAATTGCATACCGCATACTGAATAAAAAGCAACCGTACTGCATACAGTCAGCAGTTCTAAAAAATAAAGATCCAGAATCCAGGCAGCAGTGTTCCATTTCTTGAGAATGTCATGAAAGTGAGACACTGTGTTCCAGTGTTTATAGAAATGAAGGCAAATTTTGTCAGATGCGTTTTGACTAATTATTAATCTTGAGTGGCACCTAACACTGCTCCCTGAGCTCTGGGACTTAAGAGATACTGTGGTTTGATCCTTTATTAGATGTTATACTTTTTAGAGCTGTGAACTGAATATGGTATAAATTGTATCTTATTTTGTATCTTGTTTGCTATATATGTTTGTTTAGTTTTATTTATATATTTCATGAGTTGTTTATTGTTTTAAATAATTAAACCTTCTCAATTTCTCTTTACCAAAAGGCTTGCTTTACAAAGAGGAGCCCTGGATCAGGCCTTAGAGCAGTTTTTAAAAGATGTTTAGCAGTTGGGGTTCCTGAGCAGATCAGGGGAGAAGAGGGCCATAAAGTCAAGAGTGTGTAATCCTGGCTCTGGTCTCAATCCCCTTCAATAGATTTTAGTGATCTGCATGATCCAAACTCCTCTGAAACCTGGAAAAACATAGCTGTACTGTATGTGAGCAATCCTAATTTTCTCCTAGATGTGTGCATCATAACAAATATTATTCAAGTTTACACGGAATTCAGTAATTACTCACAAGTAATGAAGGATAACTGTGTGTTACAGTGCCTTTACGCAGACAGAAGCTCAGATTAATACTGTAATCCAGAACACAGGCAGCAGGTGGTTGGTACCATGGACAGCTCAATGTGGCAATTGATTGCCTGGTCAAGTTGGCTGCAGTTGAAGGAGCCAGGCTATGCTTATTGGAGTGCTCTGTGCCTGATTTTCTGGTGGTTGCAATAAGCTATAATGCTTCATCAAGTGACGGTGGTGGGGTGCCTTAAACTTGCTCTTCTCTAATAAAATAAATGCTTGGCCTTATAGCTGTTTTCTCCTAACTGTAAGACAAATACCTAGAAGGGAGTGCAACCGAATAATAAACCCTTTATAAATCAGGGCAGTGCATGCAATAATTTGTGTGTGCGTGTGTGCATACTTAAAATTGTTTCTTCAGTGGCAAGCCTTTGTTGTTTGCTGTGTCTGATAGCTGAAGATCTTGAGCCATTTGTTGTCAAAATGCCTAAATTGCCTTTCTCAAAGAAACTCAAGTGTAACAACATTGCAAGCTGATGTCATTCATGAACTACTACTACTACTACTACTACTCTACTACTACCATTACTACTACCACCACCACCTTTCTGAGAAGGCATTTATAAAATAGACTGAATATTAAGCCTACTTCCACTTAGAACATAAGCTTGTGTTCACTTTTTATGCACCATCTTAGCGAGCCAGATATATAGAGCTAGGGCTTCACCTTCACAACAGATCAGCATTCTCTTGCATGTACACTTGTGTGCATTTTTCAGTGTGTGTGCCTGCATGGTGCACAGATTATCACACACAAATACCTCATAGCCTCCCTTGTCCCTTCTGGAATGTCTTTCCTATGTTCAGAAACTGCCTGTAGAAATATTCAGTGCAGTGTGACAAATTGCATCTTGAAGGAAAAATCTGACTCTCATACCCCTGGCATTTTATGCATGTTCAGAGTTCAAGCACTTGACTGATATACAGCTGTGCAATTGAGGTTAAATAGATAGGAATACTGAGAAGGATAATATACCTGCTGGCAAATTGCTGTGGGGTAAGTAGCAGTCTTCCGTGGCAAACTATCTTCCATATTTCTCCATGATTAGAGCTGTATGTTCTGTCATAGACTCCAGGGACTGGAGTCTGGTGGGGAGAGAAGAATAGGAAGCTCTTTAAGTCCCTTTAAATGGGTGAGAAAAGCAGGGTAGAAAAGCCAACTCCTCCTCCTCCTGTATAGCTAAAGGCCTGCTACAGAATCCTTGCTCTGTGTGTCCTCTGCCAAATGAACGAAAGCTGGTGGCTGCAAAGGACACTTTTTCCACCCACAGTCAAAGGTCTGGATCTTCACTTAGGCACCCAGGAGTGATCCAGCCACTCCTGCTTTCTAGCAGTCCACAGCTGGATTGCTCCAGGGGAGCCTGTGGGAGCCTCTGATTATTTGCTGCAGGTCACTGGTACAGATGTGCAAACAGGCTCAAAGTCCTTTCATCAAAGGCTCTTGAATAAACTCATCATTCATGGAATACAAGTGCAGGTTCCATACTGGATTAGTAGCTGTGGAGACCGCTAGGACCCCTCAACCCCAAAATTAAGTTATTTTGGTTTAAAATGCAAAGTGTGGCGAAAACGCGTTGTCTACACTGTTAAGTGTCGCCAAGGTGTATTTTTAACAAGGGTAAGTAGCCTGAGGGAGGGGCTAGTTGAGCACTCCAAGGGGAGGGGTGAAATAGAATGCTGGAGGAGCTCAGCCAATCAGGGCGAAGCAAGCCAGCCAGTCCCATATAAAATGGAGCCTGAGGGGATAATCTGGGTTCTCTGCCTTGGGTCGTTAATCTGGGAGGTTAACGAAGGGGAGAAACGGGCTCTAAGCTGTCCTGAGGGAAGCTGGGGAATAGAGTCCTGAGTTAATAGTGAATTACAGTGTTTAGAAAATAAAAGAACTGAAGTGGTTATAAGTTATTTATGCTGTTGGCATTGATCTGAAAAGGATTGAAGTCTTTAGGCTTAGTGAGGAAGCTAAAGACCTAACTGTTGATATTTAAAGTAACAAAGTGCAACTTTAAGAAGAAACTTGAATTGTAAACAATAAACTTGTTTTCCGGTTATTTTAAAGAAGCTTCGTGTTCTCTGTTTTCAAAGTGAGCCAAGACAGGCTGGAATTCTAACAGATACTGTAACCCACTGCTGGCTAGGCAGAGTGGGGGAAGGGCTGTCTGCTGCAGCACAAGAAGGAGGCAACATTATTATCAAGCCAAAGAGTAGAGAAAAGGAAATGGAAGGTGCGCCTCTTGGAAGGGAATAATAGAGATTGATTTACAAGTAAACAAAACGCTACCACACTACCAAATAAAGATAAATATATATATATAATAGATAAGGGTGGAGAGGCGGCCTTTACAGTAGCTTTCTAGAGAACAGGAAAGAATAGTAATAAATTCTAAGAGTGGAGGGAAGTCAAAAGTGAGGTTCCCCAAAGTTTACTACTGAGGCTTGTGCTTTTTAATTTATTCCTAAATCTCTAGCCTTTCCAGCCTTGAAAGATGGCATTTAAGAGGCGATCTGATTGGTGAATAGAGATCACCAGTGGTGTACAAAAGGTGAACAGGGACACATGATTTTCCTCTATTCCACAACACTAGAACCAGGGTTCACTCTGTGAAGCTGATGAGCAGGAGGGTTAGGATTGACAAATGAAAGTATTCTTCCACCAGGTTTTTTTCACTGGTTCTATGGAATTTCTTACCAGAAAAGAGAGTGACAGCAATCAGCCTGGATTTCTTTAAAATGATTAGATAAATTCATGGAGACTGGTGTATCAATGGCTGCTAGAATGGATGCTAAGGTATTGCCTCTAGGTTGGAGGCAGGGAGGGTGCCTTTAAAGATCATTTGCAAGGGTTTGAGATCAGGTAAAGGTTTTGCTTTAGTCTTCTCCTTGAGAATGCCTAGAAGCAATTGGTGGCCACTGTGTGAGAGGCAAGATGCCGATCTAGATGGGTTGTGGCCTGATCTAACAAGGCTCTTCGTATGTTCTTAGTTTTTTTAAAATATGTGTTAGCAAATCCATGCTAAGACATTGTGCCTTGTAGAGCTTGCCCCGACGCCATGTTGATAGCACACTTCCATGGCTTAAGCGTTTACTGACACTCGCTTCTGTGATCGTCTTTTCTATAGTGCCTCATGGGAAACTGTTCTGTAAATTAACCTTTTCTTTGTCTTAGATTGAGCATAGATTCAGAATTGGAAAAATCTCTGAGATTTCTATTCTAAATGAAGATATTGCAAACTGAGGTGATGTTGATGGCTTCTTAATTTATGGAGCCAAAACACCTGATCAAAGTTTTGTTATTGTGAGAATGAGCACAATTAAGAATATTTGAGGCCTGTTTCAAGTATACTTCAAACTCTATTTGTATTTTGAAAGTACAGCTATGTGGATTAATCACGTGAAAGCTATTATTCTCTGGTACCCTATTTCAAAAAAAGAAAGAAAGTTCTTTAGAATTTCTATGTAGGTTGTGTTTTGCAAGATAGTGGAAACTTTTACCATGCTTTAATTGAACATTCTTTCACATAGTGATAATCTGCTATAGAATTAATAATTGACTTCCCAAGAGCTTTAGGCTGTAATGAGTCATTTCTTACTGTTTCCAGCAAGTAATTCTTTATTAAATGCTATCAGAAGAACAAAACTGATGAGCTTCCATCAGAAAGCAGGAGGGAAAATAGACATAATTGCACAGAGCTATGTTTGTTTTCCAAGTCTGATATAATCTAATGAACATGTTTTAGGAGTGGCTTATAGAAAATGCAGAAAATACATGGTAGCATTTAAAGAAAGTTGTCTTGCTCACATAAAATTCTGTTCACTGCTACAATATATAGCAAAGGTCAGCAACATGGGTAGTTTAAAAAGGAGATAAACCCCATGACGGTGATGCATTACTTCTCACAAGTAACCACTTACTGGGATTTATGTGGCGGTTAAATTCTGTTCTACAATCTTGCAATCTCTATTGTGACAAATAAAACTAAGATGTGATCCTAATATCCCTATAGGATATTTCTGTGATTAGTTTTATTTTGTACATCAGGACTCATCTGAGCATTTGCTATATGTGTCGGCAAGACAGTGATCCAAGCTCATCTTATGCCATTAAAGTGGTTTTTGCTAATAACTAGATTTTGTTGATTCTCAATGTTCCTTATCCCTGCCTTGCCATCAGGTGAATTCAGTCAATTTGCTAGGGAGGTGGCATTCCCGAAACAATTCCTGTCAAGTGTTCATTGACAGCATTAAGATATAAAAATTGGGATGTCAAGCTATTTCAAGTGAACAGCCTATTAGGCTGTCAATTGAAGAACATCCTCTGCCACCTCTCTCAACCCCTCCCCGGCTTATAGAAGGTAATCATGACACTAGCATATGGAAAGGGTCCAGATCCCTGTGTTGGTGTACTTCTTCCAGCATGGATCTGATCTTGTTCTTGGTTGTTTCTGTGATCCTCAGAAAGAGCATCACTAACAAACCAGGAAATCTACAAGACCAAGGCATAAGCTTCGTTCAGACAGCACTTACTGCATTATTTAGGTAATCTTAAAGTACATCCAGACACACTTTATTATGGATTATCCATGCTTTATTCCAGATAATCCAAATAATGTGGATTAAGTAAGTGCTGTGTGGATGAAGCTTCAGTTGTTCCACTGTTTTAAAGTAACTTCTTCACAGCACCTGTAAAAAACACTGTTGCCTTTCAGTGGTAACTAATACACAAAAGTGCGCATTTTTTCCTCATTTGTTTTGTATTGATATGAATTGGAAAAATACTTTGCATTCATGCAAAGGAAGCTCCCATAGCCAGTGCTTTCCCTGGTAGCTTCACTGCCACTGAATATGACAAAGCTTCAGTCAAAGGCCCAAGAGCTTTGTTTTATGTGTAAAAGCTAGATTAAAAATACTGTATATTCTGGCGTATAAGACTACTTTTTAACCCAGGAAAATCTTCTCAAAAGTCAGGGGTCGTCTTATACATTGGGTGTTGTCTTCTTAAATGGAGAGTATATCCCAAACTCTATATTTTAATTGGAAAAGTTGGGGGTTGTCTTATAAGCCCAGTCATCTTGTACGCCGGAATATATGGTAGGCTTGCTTGCCTTCATGTGTGAAGCTTTGGTCCTTCACAATTCATACCAGTTGCGAAGGTGGCAAAGCATGAGTGGTACACAAGAAAATCTGATGCATTTTTGCCGTAAAGGCCTTGCTGTTGTTTGTCACTTCTGCATTGTTTGCAAACATGGGAAGCTGTGTGCTTGTGATGAGGCAATAAAAGAGAAGCACAAGGTTAGATATTTAATGTCATTAGGATGCCCTATAGGCTCTTTTCCTGTAGAACTTTCAGTTTTAAAGTGGACAAGAAAGAAAACACGGTCAATGGAGAGAAGTGGACAGGGGTTAAAAGTTAAGCCACATGTGATTGCTTCTGTTACGTGAGTTCAGTATTAGTCAGGGCATTCCACAAGTTTTCTAGGAAATAGTCTCAAATCGACAGCATATCAATATAGAAAAAAAAACTTTAGGCAGAGAGAAATCAGAAATTCAAAGAAAGCTTTTGCTGCATTTCTAATGGAATTGAAATTTGCCCATTGTTTATTGCAGCTTCTATTATATTTTTGTGTATTGCTTTTAATGTTTTTCATTGTTGTAAAACACTCTAGAATTTATAAGAACAGGATAAAATATTTTAAGTGAATAGGAAGAGGTGTATACAATACAGAAGATTGGAAAGACAGGGAGAACAAAGGCTTTGAAGAGCTTTGACAGGAAGAACAAAAATGTATTTTGAATATGAGAAAAATAAAACACCAAGGGATAAAATCAAGGTTGGAAATTACTTGATTAATGCAGCGAGAGAGATGGGTTATTCTGGCAGCAGAGTGCAGCTACTGTTTTCTTTTGCCTGGTCTTTGCTTTATGAAAGATGTGCAAGACATATATCCGATCATTTGCCAAGCACAGAAGAAAAGAATGGCTATATTTTCAGAGTGTTGTCAAGTGATTCATACTGGCCACGTACTGAGCAAACGAAGCCAACATGCTGTTTGTTGTGAATGAGGCCTTGAGAGTAGAAGTGGAATTTTGTTGCTGGATGTATTCAGTTAGAAACAGTGAGGAAGGATACCACTTGTAGGACAGATGGAAGAAAGTGAAGTGGTAATGTGTCAAGGAATACACTGTGCCAAACTGCAGTTTGGAAGAAGTTCATTTCTTACAAACTGCTTAGCAACTCACAGGTAAGTGAATCTCATTGAAGAGATATGAGGGATTAATCTTTGCAGGAAGTGATACTGCCGCCATTATTGCTGGCTCTGGTAAGAGGCAGTAATAGTGAGGGCATTGAGACTGTTTGAACTTGCATTGAGGCAAGTGCAGTGTGACCATGTTCAGCAGCAAAGATGAGTTTTCTGTACCTTTACAATGAGACTTGCTTACCCATGTATTTCTAGAAGTACTGAAGAGAGCTTCAAGGTTTTTGTTGGGTGAGGCAGCTAACAGTTAGCTGAGTACCTCTAAGAAATTGTAAGGAACAAACTTCTTATGACTTGCAGTTCATCACATCCCTAGAATAAAATGTTCTTGTCAGCTGACCAGTCAGGTTCCTTTATTCTACTGGGCTGGATTTTGTTTGCCAGATTCAGCTGTACCACTAATGTAACTGCAGTTTCAGTTTCCACCAGTGACCGGGTCAGCACCACCTCATCCCCATTAAGCCTACCTTAAGGTCTTCTGAGACATGAGACAGGCAGAAAGTGGCCCAAAATGGCGTGTGATTTCCTATAATGCCTTTGGAATCCCACAGGATTTCACAGGAATTATGGGAAATGGAGTGCATTTGCCAGTGTTTGAATTTTCTAGTTTTATGTTATCCACAGTGGGCCTGGAATGGATCCCCCATGGATACGGGGTCCGACTGTATATATTTTCTATGACTTATTTTGTTTTTGGCCAAAGGGAAAAAAATTGAGACATGCTGACTTGATGAGTCATTCATATATTATATTACTGAGATTTACCAAGTAATTTAGCTAGAGAGAAGACCACCTATGGAGACACAGCTTTCCAGCATTTCAGCAATACATTTTATTTTTAAAAAGATATAAATTTCATTTGTAATTATCTGTTATACATTGAATTGTAGCAATTTGAACATGACAGAATGAAAGAAAAAAAGGTCCCGAAAAGAAGCTAGAAGTTTGTTACAATTCTCCTAATTCTCCTTACTGTGTCCATAGAAAATATTGCACATATGAAATAAAATAACTATGAGATTTTCTTGTAAAGGCTTCATATGTGATATCTTCTGGTTGCAAATTCAGAAGCTCATCAAAGGGTGTTTTTCCACTGTCACTAGAAGTACCCGTTAAGTACCTGTTAATGAGTACAAAAATGCCATTACGTACCCATTAATGGGTACTTAATGGGTACTTTTAGTGACAATGGAAAAACACCCAAAGTCTTCTAGCCTACTATTCCACCTCTTATATTAATTATATCTGTACCAAAGAATTTACTCCAGTATGCCATTACTAAACCGGCCATATGATATTAATTTCAGCCAAATCACAGACACTGAGCAAATATATGAATTGATTCATATATATGTGGAAAGTTTTTTTCCAACCTGGTTCTGCCAGATGATGTTGTACTACAGTTCTCATTATCTCTGAAATCATTCCTAAACATTTGCCATGCCTAGTAAGCATAGTGGGACAAACCCTAGTGAGAAAAAAAGTGGTCTAGGGAACGGTAAGAAACTTTTAAAAAGTTGTTTTTGCCAACCTGCTGGCCTCCAAATATTTTAGGTGACTGTTTCTGAATAAAAATATTCTAAAAGGTTTTGTTCTAACTCCCTCCTTTAAATTTTAATGTGAAGGTTAATTAGGAACAGAACAAGTTATCAAGGAGGCGGTAATTTTCGAAGCTGATGTCAGAAACTAGGAACTGAAACTGCAACAAATGTTTCTCAACTCAATTCAGCTCTGATACAAGTACAAAAACAAAAACAAAAACTGGTTGCTTGAACCACAAATAAGTATCCCTTCAGTATGAAGATGGAATTAATTATTAATTGGCTTTGATTTTTTCCATCATGCCAAAATCCTATAACATATTTCTGGGACTTAATACTCCTGAGTTGCTGAGTGTAGCCACAGGAAGATAGAAATGGAAAAATGTTTTGTCAGAGCTCACCTGTCTTGAATTCAGAGTGGATGGGGAGCGCAGAAATGTCCATGCTTGTGCCAGTTTTGATGGAAGACAAATCCCCTTTTACTCTTTCTTCCTGGAGTCTCTGAACTACTACTGTTGTGTCATGTGTTGTGAGGGCCTTGTGGGGTACAGTAAAAATAGCCCTTTTCATTAATATGTATGCAAACAAGTATGTAGGTGCTCCCAAGCAAAGAAAATGAAAAAAATACTTAGGGAGGCCCTTGAAGTAAGAATATCACTGGAGAATGTCAGATAAACAGTTTGGGGAATATTCTGGGTAAAACAAGCAGCGCTTCAAAAAGATTTGGAATGTAATAAGGGATACATGCACTAGTGGACGTTGTGCTGGCTTATTGGAGGACTGTTGGTTCCAAAAAAACACAGCAGGCAGGAAGTTATAGGAAACTTGGATACGTTACCTTAGTGTGATATTGAACATATGCAGAATTGCTAAGTGACTGATTATACTTAATGAAAATACAAGCCGGATTGGAAACAGCTGGTTTTGAGTTCCACTCGCTCAAGTGTAAAGGCCTCATTCCCTCCTCCCTTCTTTCAAGCATACAGTGGTAGTTAGTTTGTCCTCCAAGTCTCCTTGTACACTGTTGCTGCTCCTGTAGAAACTAACCCCCACGTATTTGTGAATACTTGGTGAATATTCAGTTCAATTTTGTCACTGTATTTTCATTATTCAGATTACAAGGGGATAATATGGTGGAAAAAACGGAGGATGTATCGGTTGCCTCTCAGACATTTGAGCAAGAAGTGCCAGAAGCTGTTGGTAAGTATTATTTCATGTAAAAATCTATGTGAAACTGAATGTGCATAAACACAACAGTAAATCATTCTAGAACGACAATAGCATAGGGACAGAAATTTAGCTCATCAGATACTTTCACTATTATTTAAATTGACTACTCCATTTTTGGCTTTCACTTATTTTCATACCCCGTTCCCTGTTGAGATTTGACTTAACACAGTGTATAAAATGCTGATGTAAATCTGCTTTGTGAAGACACCAGCACAGTGCTGAGGTTTGGAAGAATTAAAGTGCTTATCTCTGCTGTTTCGATAATGATGTGTAACTTGGTTAGCAGGCAAATTGCTATACTCAAGATACCTCTCCTGTGGCAATGCTCTTGTTCTGAGTTAGCTTAAAGGTCAGAACTTGACTTTGCAATTGGCAAAGGAAAAAGTTTCACGAAATTTCTATGAGGAATAACTCCAATTCAAGGGTCACACAATACATTGGGAACATTACTTGACACATGTTTTTTTGCCAGGCTGTATATGAATGTAGCTGTGTGCAGTTTGACGCAGACTGTGTTAACATGCAGTAAAAAATAAGTACCTCTGAGATGGTTTCAAGGTTGTTTGGAAGTCTGGCCCTTCCATCATGAACCCTGTAGGTTAGAAAAGTTGGATTAGAGGTGGAATGAGAAAGCAGAGGGCAGATACTATTACCTCTAAGGCACATTTGAAGTGGCTGTTTTGATACATTTGAATGCACCCTAAGTTTCAAGTACACTTTTGAGTCTGGGACTGTCTTGGATTAAACTGATAAGTGGTTTTGTTGAGCATTCTTAACATTTTTTGAGCTCTAATGTTTTCTAGGATACAACAATAAATATTACAGTCATGTATCTGCAGGTATCTGCAGTGGCTCATGAAAGGGAAATATATAGTTATTACACAGCTTAATGGTGTTTGCACAGATTATTGAGGTAAAAAACAACCTAGGAAATGCAGTCATTCACCCATTTATTAATTTAGAGTTAAGCCATGCTCTTTCACCCTGAAATGCTCAGATAGAAACAGCTTGAAAATAATTTCTAGGTGCCAGAAATCTAAAGCAATGGGTAAATTAAAATGTTTTCAGTCAGAGTTCAGGAAAGGCTATGGAAAATTGAATCTAAATCTAAAATTGCCTTTGATTTTAAGCTGCTCTACCTAAAGCTGATGATAGCTAAAATTAATTTGTTAATTCATTTGCATATTTGTATCCATATTTGTGGATTTTCAAAAGGCACAAATATGGATATAATGATATATGCCCCATGAAGGTCTGAGGGGAGAAGGTTCCAGAATGTAGGCCTCACCACAGAGAGCCCTGCTGTGGGACACCACAAGATGACATGTGATTTGTGGTATCAGAAGCAGACTCTCCCACAAGAATCTCAGCAATCACACTGGTTTATATTGCAGAAGGCAAACAAGTACCCTGGTCCCAAGTTGTTTAAGACTTTATATACCAAGCACAGAATCTTGAATTTGGCCTCGTAGCTGATTGGTAGCCAGTGCAACTGCTTAAGCTCTAGTATTATGTATGTGCCAGCAGCCACTCCACTCAGTGACCTGGTCACTATACATTTTGCTTCCAGACCATGGACTAGGGTAGCCCCACCCATAATGTGTTATAATAATCCAAATGTGATCAGGACATAACCAACAGAGACCAAAACTCTCCTCATCAAGGTAGGGGCACAGTTGGTATACCAGCCAAAGCTGGTAATAGATACTCCTTGTCCCAGAGGATACCTGAGACTCCAGGGACAATGATGATTCTAGAAGAACCCTTGGTTTATATAATTGTAGTTAGTTTGCGGGATGTAGAATTATGTAATTAAGTATGGTGCTGTTAATTGTTCTTTCTTGTGTTGGTTGCCTCTTGAAAAGTATCGGTACCTGGAACAGAAATTTCAATGGAGAGTAGTGATGAATTGGATAATGTACCCCAAGCAACAGAGCAGGTAAGTAGAGGGAACTGATAGGTTTTGCCTCCAATTCTATAGAAAATCAACTCTGTCAGTTTATCTTAGTTACCTTGATATGCATGTAGCAGAAAAGATGCTGCTCCTTTAGCATAAAACTAACTGAAATACTGAGTGCACATAAATATAGGTGTCCAAATATTTTCAGTCTTGATAAAATCAGATTTTCAAAAAAACAGTTTACACACATGCATACCTATTACTTTTGGAAACAGGTAAGTGCTTCTAAGTCCATTAATTGGAAGTGAGCTGCCATTTTTTTACTCTGGAGCTTCAGTTAGTCCAACTGAAAAGTAATAGACTGGTTGGATCATTTCTTAGATTTTTATTACTATATATAAATATATTGTGTGGTGACACATGTAAAAGCTGTTTTTGCTTCCTTGCTGATGATGCTTGTAAGAGTGTTCTGTGACATGCCCTTCAAAAAATAGGCACCGTTTGCTGAAAAAAAAAGCCCGATTATAACTTTTTAAAAAGCACCTTAATGGCACATCTTGTATTCATTTGTGTCTCCTCTGATTTTTAGAAACTATATCAAATAAATGCACTGGCACTCATTCCTTAAAATGAATTTCTGTAAGAGCATAACTTTGTTACATTTGTTAACATCAAAGAAAAGTTTTAAGTTCCTCCGATCTGTGCCAGTTCAGTCAAATATGTAATGCAAAATTTACATCAAAGGCATAGTGTTTTGAGGTTGTTGCTTGTTGGAGATACATAATGTGTCTTGCTACTACATTTTGTGAAAAATACAGTAAAAGGAGGTTTAAATCATCCGTGTGAAGTTTCTCTTAACTGTAATGCATTTTTAATTTTTATTCTGATGCCAAGTTAATATTTTTGTCTGTTTAATAATATTTTAAGTTCATAGTTGAAAGCTTAGAATAAATGAGATGCATGAGAAATTAAACTTGTGGAGATTTCACTTCTGTGACCATGACTGAATTCTTTGGACAGTGAAGGAGAATCTAAACATTCTCTCTTTCAGATCTAGTTTCTCTGATTCAATTCCATATCGTCCAATTTCTTTCATTCGGATTGAGGTAGCCTAAGTACTGCTTTCAGAAGCTGAGAACAGAGGAGCATCACAAAATGATTAAATTTTCTTTAATCCCAAAGCACTAAGTCTCAGACCAGTTGAGATGGTATACTAAAGCTGGCTTTAAGCTATAATTGGTGGGCAGTTTACTACTGCACTCAATTCAAGGTTCTAACCTTGACTTGGAAAGCCCCAAGCAACGTGGGTGTCAAATATCTGAAAGAGCATCTACTCCCTTACAGATTTCCCTCCTAGGCAGTGGTTCCCAACCTGTGGGTTGCGACCCCTTTGGGGGTTGAACTACACTTTCAGAGGGGTCGCAACAAGTCTCCCACCTTTCTGCCCCATCCTCACCCAAGCTGCTCCCCCGTGGTTGGTGGTCCCCAGAACTTGAGGAACTGCATTAAGGGGTCACAGCATTAGAAGGGTTGAGAACTGCTGCTCCTAGGTGAGATATTTGGAAGAAGCCCTTTTGGTAGTACCACCACTAAAAGGTGCCAAGGGCTGTGTGGGATGCACATATTTAGTTACATGGCAAAGTCACATTTCTTTATTCTACTCTTCAACTGAAGAGGTAGCTGTGCTCTACCTTCCAAGCACTATTATATGATGTTTTAATGAGATCAACTATTTGTTTTATATATTGCTTTTATTGTAACCTGTATTGGACCTTAGGATATAAGGCTAGCTAAAGAGACAAATAAATAAATATTGAATTCATGGCTCTTTACAATTCACTTTTTTCAGCTTAGAGTTTCAAAGAATGATTTTGTATTTAAATGTAACATTCCCCTGTCTCATTCAAAACAAAGAGGACATGAAATAGCTTATCCTACTTAAATTTACCTTGATCTAGGGATGTGCATGAATATTTGTAACATTCGATATGCGTACGAATTCCTATGAATTTGGACATTTGTATACGAATCTGATGTTACGACGTTTGTACATTGACATTTATATCCGTATTAATGTTTCAGAACATTTGTATGAATGCTTTGGAGCATTTGTGAACTGAGGACGTGGGAAAGTGGCTGTGCCACTCACATCTGCAACTGATCCAGAGTGCATTCGGCATGGATTGAGAGCAGATTGAAAGTGGATTCGGGGCAGATTTGACACTTTCAGAGTGGATATATTACAGGATATGTATGCATTTGTATCGGATATTCGTATGAATTTGTATGAATACATTCATATCAAATAGAATCCTACCATATTTGAAGGGGATCTATTTGAATGAATACAAATTTTCTTACATTCAGTTCGATTCGAATTGAATGCAAAAAACCAAAAAAACAAAACAAACATTCATGCACATCCCTACCTTGATCATTTTTGTATTTTCTCTTTATTATCTGATACGATATATGAGCTTTTTTTTACTCATACAATTTCATCTAAAGTAACTAATGTATTGAATCAGGATGTTCTTTGTGAAACATCCTGCTATCAGATACTCTGTGAAACAACAACAAAACTGTTTCTGTCTTTTCTAGTTAAAACATGATGCTCCAGATATCTCACCAAACCACATCCACGTCTGGAAGCCCCTGAGCTATAATCTCAGCCATGTTCTAATTCCAGCTGTGCAAGTCAGCCCATAAACCTTAGAGGTCAGAGTTGATGTGGCTCCAACAGGTTACTGACCTACGCACAACATGTGATGTGTTTTCCAGTAGTTTAAAAATAGTGGATTGGCAGTTCACTTGTCAACAGTTCTTAAAAACACAGCATATATCTTTCTGTATTTTCACATTACCTCTTTGTGATGTTTCTCCACCCTCTGCATTACTCTGAATCATGATTTAGAAAAGACTGCCACAGTATGCCTCCGGTGCAAAAAATGAACTGGCACACTGCCTACCATACAGAGCAGAAAGCTTGTAATTTCAATTACATGGCACTTCAAGTAGAACAGGCCCTAGTATTGGACATAAGGATTAAAAATAGCTGCCAATATTGCAACAAAGCTCTGAGGAGGATTATTATTTTTAGATTACTTTTTTCAAAGAAAGATGGCTAGCTCAGATCATGTACATAGAAATTGAACAGTTGTGAACTCTAAGAGGAAAATGACTGATACAAAGACTGCTGCATGTAGAATATTTCATCCGTTGTCTGCATAATAAAGAGCCTTCTGAGATCCCCTTTAGACATGTCTAATGTGGGAGGAAGTCATAGAACATCTCACTGTATTTTGAGATATTTTGGTGAATTCTCTAATTTGGATTTGATTGGATGAGAATTACTCAGCTGCTCACTAAAGATTTGTGAATAGACTTTGCTGTGGACTTGTTTCTTACAAGTAAAGCAAAAATCAGAAATACACAGTAACGGAAACAGCAACAAACCATTTCATTTTATTTGAAGGCCAAGACCTGAAATGAGTCAGAACAAAAATATTACATTTTTATACTGCCCTATACTTAACATTCTCAGAGTAGTTTGCACTTATGACATCCCAGCTAAAATTGTAAAACTAAATGGTACAGCATCAAAATCAGAAGAGAAACTAACAGCTCAATGCTTGGGTGACAAAATGAATATGTATATCAAAATATATGCAGCATTGCTGTTTGGTGAACTCTGGGGCCACCACAGAAAAGCCTGAACCTTAAGCTGCTATATCTTATTACTGGTGTGCCCTAGGTTTTAAACAAAGCTTACAAACTGACATGCAGAATAGCAAATTTCCATTTGCACCCACCTATGTCACCTGCTTCTGGGGAAAAAAAAGGAACTTTAAAATGAAGCAGGAGTTCTTCTCTGGAATCTGATTCTAGAAAGAGAACCATTTCTTGCACTAACACCCCAGACAAACCAGGAAACCCCTTTCACTCATTGGTGAAACTAGTTAGCAATAGTGTAGAAAAAGGCTTTTCACAGGGGAACTTTGGCTGCTACTGCTACCATTTTTATCTTCTATGGTGGCTAACACTGTTCAGAGGAAGACTGTGAAATCTAGTATACCGTGTAGTGCTCAGCAAAAAGCAAAAAGTAAGAGTAAATAACATCACTTTTTTTGTTACAGCCCAAAAGCAGATTATTTAATTAGTGTGTGTCTTCTAAATTTTAAATAGTGATTGTTAAAGTAACAAGTATTGGCATCATTTTATTTTTTAAAAAAATAGGTACGGTATCTACAACTTCACATTCTTTATACAGTTGTTTTCTTACTGTCATGGCTTGAGTAAAGAATATGACTTTATAAGTGGTTCTATAGCTCACATCAAAGCTTTCTAATTAAGACTGAATTTCTTGACCTCTCCTTCTAACCACATTTTAAAAGTTCTTTGCTAACACAGAGGGTCTGTTTACACTTGGCCACATTCTGGAATATTTCTCAGGATATGGGTGTGTGGTCCACATGCTAATGCAGCCTCTGGCAGCCTCATCTATGGTGTGCTGTAGCCTTCATTTGCATGAGGACAACAGCCCCCCTTTCCAAGGTATATTCCTGAATAAATCCAACAGAAGAAACAAATCAATCTATGATCATTTTCTACTCGTACAGTGAAACAGTATGTCACTCATGACTAAGGACATGGCCACACCCTCAGTTTTAAACCTTCTCCAGTCCATCTTCAGGTCTGACTGGTCACACCTTCTCATTTCTATCCATTTTATTTGTGGACTTTCCATTCAGAATGGAAAGTTCACAAGTAAAACAGAAGTGAGCAGTCAGATCTGAAGATAGTCTGAAGAAGGTTTAAACTGAAGGTGTGACTGTGGCCTAATTCAGGGATACTCTTCTAATAATGTTGCATTATTAGAGAGAGCCCAGTAAATGATAGCTGTCAATACAGGTGTTGTTATAGGATCTCTTTAGGTTTTTGTGTAGAGATTTTAGGGAGATTTGGAGATACTATTATCATTGTTATAGTAACAGCTTGATAGAAACTAGTTGCATTTCCTTCTCATGGGAGGAAATAAGTTGGAGGTATATTTTTCTTGCTGTTACAACAGTTATATTTATGTCTAAAGGCCAACTGTTTTTTTCTCAAAAAACAGAAAGGGGCAGTTTTGCAAATATTGATGTAATAAAGCAGTTATTTTAATGACTAACTGCTTGCAGAATACACTGCCTGCTTTTTGTCAGTTTGCTTTTAATTCTTTAGTTATGGCTAGTGTAAATTTAAAATCACATTTAACAAGTTCACTGTCTGAAATTACCATGTCTGGTCTTGGTTACAGCAAACAGCTGCTTACAGATCTTTCTGCAGCAGTGGGGAGAGCAAAGCTCTTGTGCCTTTCATACCTGTACAGCAGGTGTGATGCTGTGTTTGTTATTTATTAATTGCCTCTCTAAGAATAGGCCAGTATAGTGCTCAGTGATCAAGTTCTACCTGCCAGAAAAACATCTGCCGTTGATTCTGTGGGCATCCTGGAAGCCAGCAACTGTTCCTTGAGTTTCCTCCTCCTAAACTGCCCCAGGCAGAAAGGTACAGCAATTTTTAGCCTGATGCTATTAGGAGAGGTGACTTGGTCCCCATTTGAGATGAAGCAAGGAGACCCTTCAATATATGGGAGGTTTGCCCCAAATATAAGTCAGACATCTGTTCTTTAGCTCAGCTAGCAAACAAGCTTAGCAAGTTGGACTTCCTTGCAAGCCAGCTTATTGCTCACCTATCTTGACACATCTTTACTTGATACAAATTTTCTGTGATAAAAGTTAATCTTGATTTTTTTTCATTGTTTGGACACCTTAGAGATCCCAGACCATGTACAGTATGCTGATGTCATAAAATCTACTTGGTGCCACTGTGCATATTATTAACATGCCAGGGTGAGCAAATATATCAAGCATGGAGTACTCTGCAAAGAGTCTGAAGCTCCTTATGATGCAGTTCTTCTTTCTTCAGAAAGCGGTAAAGGCAGGCGATCAGGGTGCGCTGGATGGAGCAATAGTCTGGCCTAGGGCAGAACTGGATTAATCAGAAGCTGCTTTAGTGAATACAGTAATCTCATTTTATTTGTATGGTTAGAAGTGTATGAATGTCCTGTTCACAAATATTAAATGATCCTGTCTATGCCAAAGTTGATGTTAGGGGGCGTTGTATCTGAAAATACTATAGAAGTAATAGAGAACAGACAGAACTTTCTTCTAAAGTCTCCCGAGACCCCAGGAGTTATTGCCAAATAGGTGTGACTGATTTGAAGCATCATTATGGGGCAGTATCCTAGCCCACAGAGGGTCTAGGTTTTTTTGTTCTGCGCATTAGTGCAAAGCAGAAGGGGTCTCGGCCCAACTTGGAATGCTCCCTCTGCATTGGATGGAGCAATAGGCACCCTATCACAGTCCACCAGTAGACCTTGATGATGAAATCCACCAGTGGACTAGCAAATATATGGAGGGGGGAGGTCTTTTTGGCAGTGCCACAGAAAGTGCCACCAGAAGTGGCCCTGAAAGTTGGCTCACTCCTGAAAAGTGCCGAGCCATACATTTTGAAGGCTGAGAACTTTCATGCCTGGCCTTCAAAGTCTGGGCACCTGTGTCTGCAAACTGTGCCAAGAAGAGTTGTTCAAGTGCAGATGACACTATTCTGTCCCAGTGGTAACCTGTTCCAGTGTGGAATGGGTTGTCTATCCAGAGCCAAAGCATCCTACTTTGATCTGGGATAAATGAGGATCGAGTGCAAAAATGACTAAAAACTGTCTCAGAAGCATCTAAATCAATGGAGCCAGAGCTCATAGTTGCCCAAAATCAGCAGCACCATAATTAAGAAGTGCAAAAATGTCCGGATTTGGATTGACCAAGGTTTGAAACTCACTTATCCTTTTACTTGAAAAACAATGTGGGAAAATTCCAGTTTGGGAGGTGCAGAAGCCAAAACCATGTACATCCTGCAATTACAGGTACAGTACATGATACTCACATCAGAGCAGGCTGATAAAGATAATATAGGGCAGTGGTTCCCAAAGTTGTCTGGGCTACGACCCATCTAATATAAGTTTACCAACTCGGGACCCACCTCTAGGAAATTTAACCGTTACCAATATGAATAAAGGCTCGGTCGGTTGGTGTGTCGTTCTACAGGCAGGGCCCACTCAATATTCGCTTGCGACCCACCAGTGGGTCGTGACCCATAGTTTGGGAAACCCTGATATAGTTTGGGAAACCCTGATATAGTTTGGGAAACCCTGATATAGGGTGTTTTTCCACTGTCACTAGAAGTACCCATTAAGTACCCATTAATGGGTCCAAAAATGCCTTTCCGTACCCATTAATGGGTACTTAATGAGTACTTTTAGTGACAGTGGAAAAACAACCATAGATATGCAGTTTGCAGTGCAAATGTACAGACCTTTTTCAAAGTTGGGTGCAACTGAATTTATACGTTTCTCAGCTCATCTTTACCTCAACTTTGAAAATGTAAATGAGAAGTGACTGGAAATTACTTTTTGTCTAGCAATTTATAAAGGGATATTTTGCATACAAAAATATGGTTGTCCACATTTACTAATGCAGAATGCACCTAACATAGATACATGCAAACATCCTCATAAATTAATTATAAATATCTGTTCTATAGTTCTTAAGGGTATACATTCTTAAATTTCTCGTAAAAATTTAATTGATTGGCATGTTATATGTCTAGACTTTCACAGTTAACAAAAGTGGTTGTCTTTTTCAGAAGAAGTAAAAGAAAACCTTTTCAGGGTGACTGCCTTTGCACTGTAGAACTATTTAAGTTTATTTACTGTGTTCATTTTGTGGTTGATAACAGCGGAAGCTTTAATGTTTTACAAGCAGTAGCTTGAAGTTGGAGAACCTTTTTTTGTAGCCACCAGATGTCACTGTGGAGTTAAATTTTCAGCTACCTAATACTTAATTGTTGGGTGACTAGTTCACCTGCTACATACTCACCCTACAAGACAACAAAAAAACAAAAAGCTAAGCTATACCCCTTTTATGGACTTAAAGGAAGAATGGAAGCTAATGATATTGTATGCATCCCGAGCCAGTACTATGGAGATCTTGAAAGAGGAAGAGGGATTTACAAAACTATTTTGAAACTATTTGGGTAAAATGTAAGAGAGATGCTACAGAGAGTGGGGGGGGGGGGGTGCAAGAATATTCGTAGACACTTGAAATCCTATGGAATGAGCCGAATTTCGATATTTGAATCTGAATTGAATGTCACAAAATTGGAATTTAAACATTCAAATTGAATAGGTTGTATGCCATTGGCAGGTTTTCTATATATTTTATTGATTTGATTACTTGTTTGCAAAGTGCTGAGTACATGTACAGCGCTATAGAAATAAACTAATAATAATAATAATTTTGAATTTTGGATCTATTCGTTCGAATTGTCTGGAGATTTGTATATGTATGGGTTCATACAAGATGCCTACTTGACGATATGCATCTTTTCTGCATCTGTACACACATTTGTATGGATCTGTATGGGATGAAAATGGGTTGCATATGGGATAACTACGGGATGAGTACGGATGTGGAGAAGATGCATACGTGCACATGTGAGTGTTCTTGACATTTGTATCTGCAGATTTAAATCAAAAATTCAAACAAATTTGGTAAATTTGAATCGAATCTTGTTAAATTTGAATTTAAAAGATTCTAATTGAATTGGATTTTCAGGTATTTGATTTGATTCATACACACTTCTATCGGAGAGGCCCTCATATGTGTGGCCCTCGTGTTCTCAGGTTTTCTCTAATCTACCCTTTCTAGCACAGAATGTTTAGGAGAGGTTGAGGGGAGACTGGTGTGTAAACATTGTTTGACAGACTTCAGTGGCTACTAGAATGGATGCCTAGGTACGCCCTCTAGGCTGGGGAAACTGGCAGGATGCCTCTAAAGGCCATTTGCAGGGATTTGAGAGCAGGTGACAGTGTTGCCTTTGTCTTCTCCTTGAGATGCTCTTAAGCCATTGGTGGGCCACTGTATGGGACAGGTTGGGCTGTGTCCTGATCCAGCAGGGCTCCTCTTATTATTTTAATAATCCTATCTTAGTTTTAAACTTGCTTTTCAGAATTAAAAATTGAAACTACAAGAGTTAGTTAGATAAGAATTTAAAAAACCCAAAAACTGAATGGCCATGTTTGGGAAACTTTGGTGATTGTGGCTCCCTCTACACCAATCACAAATTCTTAGCAGTTATCCACCCCCAAGAGCATAGGAATAGGTACCTTTAATGGAAGTTTTTCATGTGAGATGGTTTTTATTTATTTAAAACATTTATAGACCATTTCCATTAAAATATCTTAAAGCACTATACAAAGAATAAAACACCTAAAAGCAGATAGGATCCTTTATTTCCTTTAGCCAAGCGATAGGGAGAGAAAGTTCCATGTACTTCCTTCTTGTCTTCAATTTGCAGTCTGAATGTAGCAAGCATGAACTAGTTTCCTATGCTTTTCCTAATAACTGGAAAATGAACACAGCAAAATATTTACTCAAGGATAGTGTCTTAGGAACATGTTCAAAGCCCCCTGTATTGTCATTGATTTACTTTTTCTCTCACCAGGCGTCACTAGGTTAGTTACAGCTGAAATTACTGTAGCAATGCGTCTTGGCAAACACAAGGGTCTAACTGTGTGAAACACACAGTGGCATCTTTTTCAGCTGTTCAGTTTACATAATTAAATAATTTGGGGGTGGTTTGCTAAATGTGGGAACAAAAATGGAGTTTTTTAAAAAATTAAATTCATTTTCCTGTAGCAACATATTTTGCAAAGTCAGTTGGAATGCTCTTATTCCAAATTCTGCATTAGTAAAGAAACAGCTTTATAAAGTTGATTGATGGGAGATTTAAATGCAGCCAGCTTTTCTTCCCTATACTAATGTGGAGCTTTACAGTTCAGATTTTTTTTTATAAACACAGCAGCTCACATGTTTATGGCTAAACAGGAGGCTTTCCAAAACAGAAAACCAAAAAACATCACTCTCAGTGGAAATACAATTCATCATATTATCTTCACTTGCTGTAGATATGTTTTGAAGGAAATAATGCCCAGAAAATGCCTTTACAGTTTTGCTGTCTGAGTTGTATGTTGTTCTTAAAACTAACAAGGCATTTTACATATCCTCATTTTATGCATTTTTATATACAAATAGGTCTGAGTCCAAAGCTTACTCTGAGTAAATCTGTGTAAGATTATATTCTTAGGGAATTTAATTTGGTGACCAATGCAGCTACTATTGCAAAAATAATTTTGATTATTCCATGTGACAATGCACAGTAGTGGCAGCCTGAACAGGGCTGAGGGAAACAGATTCTGAACCCGCCTCAAGATTGTGGCCAAATAACCTCCTAGCAAGGGATAATGCTGGATACTAGTCCCCTGCCATTGGCCTTTGCAGCTTTTAAGCTATGTGTACTTCTGGGCGTTTGGACATTTGGAGTGCCCAGATGTGCTTGCTGTCATTTCTGTGTATGCATGTATTCTGGTTTCAGCATGTGCCCTGGGTGGAGCTATAATGGTGCTTCCATTCAAAAGGTAAGTGGGCAGCATAAAAAGCGCTATTTCTGGAACTCCCACAATCAGTGCTGGGTCTTCCAGCAATAGCAGAAAGCACTTTTTAAGGGTGGGAAGCAGGGCTATTGGCAAGGTTGCCTACAATATGTGGGGCTGCTTCATAGCGATGCTGTAATGGCACTACATTCCACCCATCTTGATCTGCACTGGCCGATATACTAGACGGGGGAAGTGTACTGGGTTGCCTCCCTTCCACACACTGGTGTGGTTTAAGGAATGTCCCGTGGGGGGGGGGGGGGCGGCGGCGGCGGCGGCTTAGATCACACCAGAACATAGAAATGAGGTTTCTGTAGATTTGGTGGTTTGGTATATTGCCCAGTGCATAACTGTCCTCTGTGCCTTTCCTGGATCTGCTGCCTATATATGCCCTCTTACCTAATAGTGACTTTCATTGTTAGCTAACATATGTTGTACTTACCACTTTCATGACCTCTGCTGAGTAGAGCTTCCCCATAATTAACGCTGCATACTTGCCAGCAAAAGTCTTCTCCCTTTAGCCTGGCAAAACTGCTAGCATTTAGCTGTGAAAGTCACTGAATGATAATTATCTAGTGATATTCTTTTAATTTGAGAATTAAATGGGTAGAATAACATGTATGTTACTTCATTCTCCTTGGAGAAAAAAATGGAATAGAAAGATAAAGTTGTGCTTCTATGGATAGCTTCTTTTTTTTTTTAATTTTAACTACATTTCATGTTCTTGTTTTTATAAAAAGCCTTCCACATCTGGCCATATGTCTTCTGTTATCCACTGAACATAGAAAGAAACTGCAAGTTTATGGTTTTTTCAAAGTCAGTTGACGAGGCTCCAACAAACATAAGTACTTCTGAGCAACACAGTATGCAATAGCCAAATGACAACACAAGTGTTTGCCTGGCCAACAGTCCTTAAAAATTACACTAACAGTGTCATGACCTATTCTAAAAGAAGGGAGGTTTTTCTGTGTGTGTTTGTGTTGAGGATGTGTGGATTGTTTCTGAGATTTATTCTGTAGCATAATAAAACAGCACTGAAAGCGCTATCAGTAGAGGTGGCAAATGACTGTTGAACTAAATGTAATATGTCTTTCCTGAAGTCTTTGGAATCACCAAAGATATATGATAATCCATTTAAGTTCTTGGCCCAGAATGTTGCTTTAGTTTGTGCCATGTATGTACAGGTATCCAATAACAGATTGAAGTTGGTTGCATCCAGATAGGGGCTATTAAAAGCATGCTTATGGCATGGCTATATTGGGATTGTCACATGTGTTTGGGGTATAATTTACTATATAGGGGTAAACTCACATTTTTTTCCCATTCCAGGAGATCAAGTTCTTGACACAGTTTTTCCCGGAGTAAAGCATTAATTATCAGCAATGCCTAGAGGTAGCCTTTATTACTTAGGCTGTGGTCACACTAGGTTTCACTTTCAGAGAATACATCAGCAAAGTGACAAGATGTTTTCTTTCAGTGTTAAATAAATCAGAAAATTCACCTTTGGGATAGATAATGTGGAAAGAAAATTACTGGTCACTTTGCTAATGTATTCTCTCGCTCTGAAGTTGGACTGAAGTTGGACTGAAGTTGGCTTAAACCTTAGGTATGGCCAAAGCCCTAGTTAAGATGCCGTGCTATTTGGGGGAAAAATGTAAAAGTATACAAATGCATTTTTGTTTTCTTCTTTTTACTATGCCAGAGTCAACTAGTTTGGGAGCTAGATGTTTTAAGTTCCAGAAGCGGGGACTCCTCAAGCCAAAAGGTGGTAAAAGATTCCTCAGCCGCAAAAGAACTGCAGACCATGGAAAAGCATCTTGCTGGTGGGTCTCATCTTAGATTTACTTTTAGAATATGCATAGGAAGATTCAGGTGATTGAAACAAACAAAAAAGAGTCAAGGAAGAACTTTTTTTCTGCAGGCTTGTTGATTTGAAGAAATACTCATTTTGGAAGAGACATTAAAGTTAGACTGTGTAGCATTATTATATTTGGACAACTTTGCACATGTTTTTTCTTAGTGAAATTTCAGTATCAGTGAATTATTGTTATTACTGTTTGGCAACACTGCCTAATTTTTTTTCCAAATGACTTGAGAAAACCCAAAATTTGAGGAAATATTATCTTCTGCAGCCATCTCACTTTGTGTTTCCAAGCTGATCAACAATTCTTAGCTGCTGGTCTTATTTTCACCCAGAAAGCTATGCATATGAAATACATATTCCAGTTTAGGTCCATAAAAGAATAAAACAAGGTTCCATCCTCTTCCTTCTTTGTGAGTTCTTTTCTGTAATACTTATAAAAACACTTCATATTTCCAAGATTTTCAAATGACTAAAGTGGATCATCATATACAGAACAACTTGGCTTAGAAGTGTTTCATGGTCCTACTGGATATATAATTCCAGTGGAATTAACCATATAATTTATCTGTTATCAGTATCGTTCACCTCTTGTAGCCATGTTTCAGTGACAATGTTAATTATGCAACCAAATGTGTACTTTTGTGAGATTTGCTTGCAGTGTGTTTCAATTTCTCTCTGGTTTTACACAAAAATGTTATCATTTTGGGAACCATTTGATATCGAATGGGTTTACTAGTTTGTTTTTATATTAAAAATTTAACAAGTTTACAATTTAGGTACGTAAAAACAATGTGTTATATAACTAACAACATATACAAGACTCGTTTCTATGTACAAACATAATTTGTATAACTAGAAAACTAAAATAAAACAATACAAAAATGTAAGGCAGAAACTAGTATGAATAGATTTATAAAAGTACTTTGCATAGTATTAAAGGGCCAAAGTAATCAAGGGTTTCCAGGTTGTATAATAAACTAGCAGGGTGTCATCTCTAGAATTTGGTGAGAGTTCTTACAAATTCATTCACTGCTGTGCTCCATATTTTCTCATGCCACTCTTTCAGGTTAAGTGAACACTGTTCCTTTCAGTGCTGAGCTGGGTTATTTTTGGCAGCAATTAACAAAAAGTCAATAAGGGATTTATTAGGTCGATTTTTACTTTCTCTGTTGTACAGATTTAAGAAGAATAGCTCTGGTTGGAATGGAATTGGGTGTTTGAGGATGTTGTCCATTACCTTATGGACGGTCAGCTAGTAGTTTTGCACGACAAGGCAATTCCACCAGAGGTGAAAATAGGTCCCTTTTTGCCCACAAAGGCTCCAGCAGAGTGAGGGATATCTGAGGTTCTGCAGGTTAGTTTTACTGTAGTGAGGTGCCATCTGTATAGAAGTTTAATTTGAGTTTCCCTACACTGTGCAGCATTGAGTCTATGGAGTTTGTCGATCAGTATGTATTTCTAGTCTTCCAAAAGGACTTGTGATTTCCGGTCTATTTCCCAAATACATTAAGGCCATTTAGGTCTACAGAATTAATGTCTGTTACATTCTATATATGTAGGCGACCAAGCCAATATTATAAACCAAAAAGTGAGCATACCTATGTTCATGAGGATGCTGCTAAGGTTTTCATAACCCTTGAAGCCACTGGCCTTGTCTACTCTTGAGAGGGCAGGGTCACATAAATCTTGTACAACACAGGATTTCTGGCCTGCGTGGGGCTTCCTTAGGCTTCCTGCCTCAGCCCTTGAAGGACTCAAAAGTACTGAACTGAATAATTATTTGCCCTTTGTCAACACAAGTGGAGAAATGTGCCCACAGGTCCAAAAGCACATCCTGTTGTACTGTACTGTATGACTTTGCTTTCTTATGCCCAGAAGAGGCTGGGAGCTGAAAATACAGCAAGGGTACCCAGGTTATGGGAACAACTAGTTCCTAGGGCACTCTAGGGCACAGGTGCATAGGTTCCCCATAAGAGGATACATGGCTCTTAAAAGTTACTTGAAACAGCATTCTTCTTACTTCTGTAAAGATTTTCAATTAATTTAGTTCTAGCAGTTTACTTCTTCTTCCCCTTCCAGTGTCGCTGACAAGAGTTTCTTTGAAGTAAGTAATGTGGCAGAGACATGCGTGCCCTTTTGGCATTATATCACACTCTGATTTTCTAGGAAATTTGTTTCCATCCTCTCCATTGCAAAAAAGCTGATGTTCAAAATAGATTGATACTTTTTACTGAATAAAAAAACAAGAGTTTTTGAGTGGAAGTGTATAAATTAGCTGTGGAGAACCGATTAAAATGCTCTGGCTATCAGCAGAGCCAATCAGTTTTTGCAGATAACTGAACTTGGACCAAAATATGATTTTTATTGGACTTTCATTGAAACATAAATATTATATATCAGTTTTCTAACATGTTCATTGCAGAGAAGTCAATGAACTCAGTCAGTTGCAAAAACACAGGTTAATTTAATTGTAAGAGAACTCATTCCACATTTGGTTTAACTTATGTCATTCACATTGTTATCTGTCGAGCTAGAAAATTTTAACAAGTACGCTATAAATTGATGTTTATATCTATTGACTTTTTTCCACCAAGAAGCACAGCGGAAGCATAAGAAAAATCATTTAAAATGTTAAAGTTTAAACAAGTCATTATTGGAGTTATTTTTCCATCTTTAAAAAATGTTAAAGCGACAATAGATTTTTAATTTGCATATTGTCCAGTGGCAACTTTTAGCAAATGTACAGTTCATAGGACTTTATATAGCAGAACAATACCATACTCCTTTTGGACCTTTAATAAAAATACTCATTCGGAGTTTCCTTGAATGTTAAGATATTGGCTAACCTTCTTGAAAATAAGTCATTTAGTAGAAACGAGCGTATTGGCCTTTTGGCCAAGATTCAAGTGTAGTATCTGGCAACAAGTAGAACATAAATCACTGATTAGCTTTCTTTCTTTCTTTCTTTCTTTCTTTCTTTCTTTCTTTCTTTCTTTCTTTCTTTCTTTCTTTCTTTCTTTTTATTTATTTATATTTCCATCCTGCCCTATACCCAAAGATCTCGAGGCAGGTCACAATAAAATCAGGATAGAAAAGATAAAATAAGTTGGCTAAAACAGTGACAGTTGCTGCACTGGTAGAAGAAGCTGTTATTAGTCACCACTAAATGAGAATTGATGTGAGATAACCTGGTTTTAGGAGAGGGTTGGACCTGAGGAGATCCTATCCACTCCGTTTTCATAAATGTCTTTGCTTTATTTAAGACTGTATTCCAGCCATATTGGTAGAGAAAATAGCCACTGGGAGATAGGTCTCCAAATTGCATTTCTATATTGTTCATGGAAGTAAACCAGGTTGTGAGGGCCACCACTGAGAAGGCCATATTCTGGGTGCCCACCCTTTTGTTGTTGTTGGTACAACCAGGAGGGCCTTCCCTGGAGATCTAAAGGTTAGCTAACATCTTGTTTGCTAAATTCTTGAGCTATGAACTGCAGCAAACCTTATTACTCATAGTAGATTAGACTAACGGGATTAGTCGTGATGGGCTAGCCTCCACTAACTCCACTGTCTCTTTTTATTGACCATTGGCTGATGTGAACATACTCAGTTTAGAGTATTAAAATGATTGTTGGAAAATATAAACAGGTTGGCTACCAAATACCCAAAGGATGTTGTTGACTTGTCATCAACACATCAAGTCATTTATATAGTCCAGTAACAATTGCACATTTTAATTCATTGTCTATTGTATTTCAAATTTGATGTGAGAGTTTTAATTCCCAGTTGTGTATGGCATCTGTGGTTTGCAAATAGGGAGAAGGATATTAATTTTATTTTTTTTATCATTTGAATAATACAGGTAGAAATGTGAGCTTATTTCCCATCCAATTCCTTTTACATTACTTTGTTTTTTGTGTCTGTGCATAGACATTGCAAAGGACCTAGCACTGTGGGAAGAAGGAAGACTATCAAGAAACACCAGTAGCCAGCAAAATAATTTAGTTGCTCTTGACCATCAAGGAAATTTTAAAGTTACACCAAACCAGGATTCAGAACCTCAAGTGCCAAGTCTAACTGGGAAAGACATTCCTCTACAAATTCAAAGAAACAAATCACCAACGTTATCCAGTAACAATAGATTGCAGGTCTCCAGTGTCACAGTCAGTAGGCCTCAGTCCCCCAGTGCACAGATCAACAGATCTTCTGTGCTAACAAGTCCAGCAAACAGGCCTGCAACCCTAAATGCTTTGTTACAAAGACCTCTTTCCCCTAGCAACCAAGGAAACAAAGAAGGAATTGTTAGTCTGCAAAGAAGCTGGTCTTTAATATCAAAGAACCAACTGGGGAAGACCACCACCGCTCCCACAGGGCTTCTTGAAACCAGTGGAGATGTTTTAGGAAATGTCACTCAAAGAAGCAGTTTATCTGAAGTAAGTTTTTAAGAAATCTGTTACCTTATGAAGTTCATGTATGATTTTCATTCCTGCTTGTGTTTACTTTTATTCATTAGCATTTTTTTTATCCTTCCCTATACCTGAAAGTTCCAGGATGAGTGGGGACAGCAAAAAAAAAACAAAGTATAAAACTAGCAAATTAAAATAATAAGATATTGAAATAATAATTGAATGTAGGGTGGAAAAGATGTTTCTTTATTTCAGTCAAAAGCTAGGGTCCATAAACGTGTTAACAATTTCTGGAATGGGTTACCTGAAGCTGCCTGGGGCACCTCAGGAAGGAAACTATTCCATAATCTGGGGGGTCACCACCAGGAAGGCCTTATTTTAGAGTTCTCTGTGACATGTAACCTTTGAAAGGAAACAGCATCAGATTAAACCAAATTTTGTATGTGAATTTCCAAATTATTTGCATATAGTGAAATTGACTGCAATTTGTTTTTCAAGTTTCATTGTCTGTTGAGCTGTGGTGATTCTTCATTGGCATGTGTGTTTGTTCCTTTACAATAAAGTGGTGTATCCTGCTGACCAGGGTTTGTAGACAAAAAGCCACATCTGTAATGGCAGGTGGAGAGTGGAACCTTCAGAATATTTTTGTAAACCACGACAGGAGTGTGACTGAAAGCTTCACTTTCACTGCCTGAACTGGGGTACATTTCGTTGTCTGCAGAGTCAGGTTTCAAAAGGAAAAAGCAAGACTTCTAACACTGTCTTTATCTTCACTGTTCCACAGATGGACAATAAGCGTAATAAGTACAGAGCAAGAACCTATTTATTTTAAGAGTTTGTATCTCACTCTTCACCAAAAGTTTTCCAAGTGGGTCTTCATAGTAAATATATATCTTCTCTTCTTCACATGGCCAGATGTAAAAGAGAACAGACTTCTGCATTTTAGTTGTATTGAATTCTTTGTTATCTACAACTTTATACATTTTAACACTCTTCATTCTTCTCCATGTGGCCATCTCCCCCCCCCAAAGTTCTTACTTTTATTTTCACTTTTCCTAAGGCAACAGGTGGATGCATGTTGACAAAGCTATATGATGTACCCAAAAAGAACACCTCTGTAATTATCCAGTAAATTTCACAAGTAAATATTCCCAATTACTCAGTGTGCAAATTAACCCACTCAGAAAACAGCCTTTTATTAACATTCCTCCCCATCTTGATTTTCTCATGGTTAAATCAAAATGCTCTTAGATGGTTTGTCACCATCTCTGGTGCTTAATTTCTGGATTAAGAAAATGTTCTGGATAGGAATTCAGGGGATAACCAAATATATCCTTTACTGTATGAAGAGAGAGTGGGCAAATGTGAAAAGTTCATGCAAGGTCTTCATTGATCTGTAGTAGATTCTTCCTGTAATCTCTGACTTACTTCTTGCAATTTTCATGCAAACCTTTTTCAACTGGAAATGATCTATACAGAATACAGCTTTTCCTCTCCACATCTAAGCACTGTTATGGTTTTAATATGTTAATTCTGTACGTTCACTGGTTTTTAATGTTGCAACTCATCCTGACCTTTGGGTATACGGCGGGATAAAAAATACAGATAGATAGATAGATAGATAGATAGATAGATAGATAGATAGATAGATAGATAGATAGATAGATAGATAGATAGATAGATAGATAGATACATACATACATACATACATACATACATACATACATACATACATACATACATACATACATACTTTTTTTGCTTTATATTCTAAGGTCTCAGGGCAGGATAAAATAATTAAAATGCTTAGAAGTAGCATTAAAGCACATTAAGATCACAAAATCATTGCTGTACATGGAGGGAGAGGGAGAAATAGGTACCTCCTTAACCAAAGTTAAAGATGTGAGTTTTCAACAACTTCATGAACAGATGTATGTAGGTTTTCATGGCCAGATTCTCCTTTGTGGAAGTTTTTGGGCTGTTATGCCATGTTCCATACATAATAGCCCAAAATCTGAAACACGGCATAACAGCCCAAAAATGTCTACAAATGAGAACCTCATGAATATATAAAATGGGGGTGTTTGATGTACCCCAGAAGATAAGCTATTGTACAGCACAGAGCAACCACAAAGAACTCCTTCACATGAGTGCCTTCTCCTTTAGCTTTGGATGGTGGTACTGTAGACCTTTCCAACCCAGGCATGGTCATGGTTGCCATCATTATTGCCTTAGTGGTCAGGGCTGCAGCATGCATCAGGGTGCATTTGTGTGCATCTCTGCTGACCCAAAGTGCACCCACCCACATACACACATACACAGAGGGGGCTATAATGGCGGTGGGCATGCATTCCTTTGCTGCATTGATGTCCTGTACCCTGCCCTAGGGAAGTTCTGGTATAGGGTGGGATAAAAATGCAAATAAATACATAAAGTAGGTGTTATTTGTACATTGTGAAAAACAGCACAGCTTTTGATAAGTATGAAAAAAGTGGGTGTGGGTGAGTGGGTGTGTGCGTGTGCATGAGTGTATTAGAGATTAAGAAAAGTTTTCAATTCAGCGAGAGGATGCAGCTTGTTTAAGGAAGGTCCTACAGCTGAAATTCTGGTACAGTGTGAAAGTTGCCTTTGGGATCTTCAAAAGAAAGGAGGAACTGGTGAAAGTCACCTCTTCCACCACTGGGAGGTGTCCTGCTGAATTGTCTGTTGTACTATACTTACTTTCAGTTTCTGTATAAGAATGCTATTTTAAAATTCTCTTGTTTCTTAGCAGATGTTTCTTTTGCAGATGTTTTAGTGGTCTCATTGAGCCATTGAGTATTTAATAGAACAGGCTAAATGGTGACATTAAGAAAGCTGTTGAAGAAGAAACTGAGATTTATGTTTCCTCATGGAAATCATATTAGAAAATTGACTCAAATGCTTCTTGTTTCCTGCCACAAAATGTCTACCCATAATTGTGCTTTGTGAGATCTTGTTGTGCCTGCAAATTCAGGTGTCATGCATATTTATTTATTCGGTAGATTTATTAGTCTTCTTATGCCAAAAAGTACCGAGGGGATTAACGAAAGATAAACTGTAGGACCACAATCATTAAGAAAAGCTGCTTCCCTCCTGGGGCCTGGTTCCTGCAATGTGACACGAAAGATTCAGTGAGGCTGGGTTGTGCTTCTATTAGATTATACAGTCAGATAAGATAGATCTATAGTGGAGAAGAGGTATTGGAGCATCAAAATTTAGGAAACTCAGTTCTGAATCTGCATTTTGAAATATTTTCTGCTCAAATGTATTTGTTTGGTATTTCTGTCCTGCTTTATTCTCATAAGTCACAGGGCAAGTTACAAGTTTAACAATAAAACCAATTAAAAAGCAGAATTTTAAAAGCATATAATGGTGCCTGAAATGAGAAGAGAGGCTGTTTCTTCAGCCATGGAAAGGGTAAAGAGGTGTTTCTTTGCAGTGTGTCTAATTATATATAGTGAGGGGGCTAGACATGTGTCAGAAGGAAGATGATTCCACAACCTGGAGGCTACCACAGAGAAGGCCCTTTCAAATGCCCTTGCACCTTCAACTGAAGATCTTCTCCCACTGATCTTAACTAAATAAGCAAGTTTATATGTAGGAGGTTCTTCTTCTTCTTTTTTTTTAGATATTTTGGGTCCAAGTCAGTGTTAGCACTTTGAATTGAGCTCAGTAGAAAAATGGCAACCAGTGCAGCAAAATTTAGGAACAGTTTGATGTGCTGTATATCTGGCCCAGAGTACCTATGAGAAGCGTTGTTCCACAAGCTACATCTTCTGTAAGGTCTTCAAGAACAGCTCAGGTAGAACACATTGCAGATAGTTATTTAGTACTTCTGGATCTAGGAAGAAAACACCACTGCCTCATTCATTCATTCATTGGGATGTTTATTCCACCCTATACCTGAAGGTCTCAAGGTGGGTTACAAGATTCAAAGCCAAATATAAAATGAACATACTGAAAGAGTAACAGTGTCTGGGAGTGGAGAAGAAAAGCTGTTTCCTTATTTAGCTAAAGGCCAGAATAAAGAGATGTGTCTTCACAGCTCTCTTGAATGTTTAAAGCCAAGGAGCCTGATGTACATCAGGGGAGAGACTATTCTATAATCTGAGAGCCACTACTGAGAAGGCTCTATCCTTGGTGCTGACTCCTTTTGCTATTGAGGGTGGTGGTACGACCAGGAGGGACTCTTCTACAAATCATAAGGCACAAACAGATTAATATAGGAGAAGGTGCTCCTTTAGATATTTGGATCCCAAGTCATTTAGGGCCTCAAAAGTTAATGTTGGCATCTTGAATTGGGCTTGGTCGCAAATCCGCGGTGATGTGTGTCCAGTCAGACATTCTGGTCAGCTGATTCTGCACCAGCTGCAGCTTCCAAACCGGCTTCAGGGGCAGCTCCATAGTCCAGTCTGGAAATTACCAGAGCGTGGATAACAGTGGCCAAATCATCTCTGTCAAATCAACAGTACAACCAGCAGAATGCCATTCTCCCACAATGAGGCATTAACTACAGGTGTGCCCCTGGATCTGCTGAAACACCAACTGAGATACACTGATCCACAGTTGACCACACTAACCTCCCCCTCCCCACTTGGCAGTTAGGGGTGTGTATTTGAGTTTTGTTGAAGCTTCTATGAAGCTTCTACAAAGCTGGATCTGCCCACCCATTTCCTCATGTTAATCACAGCTGCCGCCCTCTTACCAACACCACTGCCATCATGTCCCTTTCAGAGACTCAACCCAGGACTCCTGGAGGAGCATGCACAGCTGAAGAAGCTGCCCCCAGTTGGGAATGGGGGGGGGGGGCTGGTGTAGTCAGTTGCAGTTGAGCGGAGGTCTGGCAGGTGGTGTTCATATAATCCACAGTTTCCCATATCAATGGTAAGTGTTGGAACCTATCCCCTATGGGGCATGCCTTAATCCAAAGACCCACCTGGCTAAGCTCCTTCTGCTAGCCCTCCTCCTCCATGATGGGCCTGGATCCAGGCAATATGTGGTTTACCAGGCCTAGAAAGCATTTGCTGAAGTATTTAGAACAATTTCTTCCAGTTAGATTTTACTATTAGTCAAATCAGAAGCATTTTAAGTGTATCCCTCCCTGTTCCATTTCTGACAAATAATACTTTTTAAATGTCTTCCTTTTCTTATGGGATAAGCTGTATTATAAACAGACATTTTTAAAACAGCATACAGCAACTCTTAAAGAATTTGGCAAAGCCTAAGATGTCAGCTGTGAAGTTCTTTTTGTAAAAAGTCCAAGATTTTAGGTTTGCAATCCCATCTGAAAGAATTATAAGTTGCTGGTGATGTGAGTTTCAGTATACTTGCCTACAGTTCTGCTGGCATGGAAAATGCTGTAGCAAGCTTGCAGGTGTGTTGCATTACCAGCTCAATTCAAATTTAGCCCAAGCAGCATAACGTAGATAAATGTTTTATTATTGCTATAGAGTGAGTAAATTGAGATTTAAATCCTTTTTTACATACATTTATGCAAGTTTAGAATTTAGCTCGTCAGTCCTTCTCACAGACGTAGCAGAAACTGAAGGATCGGGTGTTTTTCTTTTTTTAAAGAAGCATTTTATGAAGTGTTACAATTGCATGCCAAATCTATTTTATCTTTTCTTTTCCTTATAACATTCATGGGAGTATGTGATAGTTCCTTTCTTGCGGAAACAGAGGAAGTGTTAGGCTTATGTGCCTTTGGCTGCATCCATCCTTTCTCCCACCACCACCCTACAGTTTGGCCTTGTGGTTAGAGTGTCAGACTCTTAACTGATAGTTGCCTGGTCGATTCTGCACTCCTACACAAAGCCAGCTGGGTGACCTTGGGCTAATCACAGTTCTCTTTCTGAGCTCTCACAGCCCTACCTATCTCACAGGGTGTCTCTGTGTGGAGAAGAAGGTTTGAGTCCTCTTAAGTGTGAGACAAGCGGGGTAGAAATGCCCCCACCAACTCAGACAATGAAGCTGTTGGGCAATGGGGAGAAGAGTATAGCAATAGCAACACCATTCTATCTCTCTGACCCAACCAAGAACAAACCCTCAACCCCAGTCACAGATAGGGCATCTGATGAGAGAGATAATTTCCTTATGGATTATGGTGACTCCCTGCCCCACGAACTTCGGCTGTTGTTGCACCATGTAAGCACTGGACCTCCCAGCTCACCCACCCAGGACTCTGTAATATACATCATGTCAGCCCTTTCTTCCAGAATAAGTTGTGATTGAGTGCTAAGTTAGGTTTCTTTGGGAAGATTGGGATTGATAGGCATCCCCTCCTTCTAAAGGTTGGGAGACAAAAGTAGAAGGAGTGATAGCCTTAACACATTTTCTTTGAACCCTTCTTCTTTGTCTTCCCATGCCAGATCGTCCCCTATCTGTTAAAACTAAAATGAGACTCCAGTGACTTCTTTCTGTTCTTCCACTGAGGCACATAGTTCCCTCTGCTTAAGAGACCCCTTCAGTAGTAATAATCAATGCTCTTCTCATTCAAGATGGTCAGCTGCCAGCATTGGGCCTAGAGTGGACCCTGTCTGATTATCCAGGAGGCTGATCTTAACTTGGGCCACCAACACTACCTCTCACACAGGCTGGTGGCCCACCTGGAGGAGATAAGTCTCGCTCACTGCTCCCCTCTCCTTATCTCTTATGAACCAGTGTAAGCTGTAAGAGGAGCAGATCCAGCTGAAAGGGAACTAAATAAGCCTCAATGTAGTCCTGGCCATAAAACCAATTTAAAACAATTGGACAGCATTAAAAAAAAGCTTTAAAAACCCACCCTTCCGCATCCTTCTATAAGATATTTTTACTAGTAAATTTACCATTATTTGTATATAAGGTTGTATATTTCCCCTTTTTTTTGGAATCAGGGCATTTTATTAGTTATCTCATATTAGTAGGACCTTGGTTTTTCACCTTGATAAATCTTTTGTGTTTTCTGTGTTGAGTTGATCTATCTTATTTTGAAATTTTGGGGTTGTTCTCTACCCTATTCCCTCTGCTGCCTTAAATGGTTGCATACCCCCACTCCAACAGTCTAGTGTTAATCTGATGCTTTACTGCAGCTCTAGCCCCAGGTAAATGTTCAGGGGCAGTTGAATCTTTAGACAGAAATAGCAGAAGAGAAACAGTTCTTATAACAGAGAACATATGTAAATAGAGATAAAGGGATAAGTACTTCCTTCTTAGCTGGTATGCATTTGTGTTGTACAGCCATAAACATACTTGGTAATGTGGCTATATCCATTGATGCTCTGCAGCCCACATACAGGACAAGCATCAGGAATATCAATCAATATTAATGTCAAGAACATCAGTCTGTCCAATTAGGAAGCATAAGCAATTCTGAATCAATTTCACCTGTTTTGGTGGAAACAAAAGTGACAGCGGGTGCACTGGAGAGGCAACAGCAAGACAAGAGTCAAATAGGGAATGGTTTTGGAGGTGCTGACCACAGACAGTATTATCTCCTTATCATTCCTGACTGATCCGTCTCTACAAAATTAGTGTGCACATGGAGGAGCAAGCATTGCTGAACAAAAGCCAGCATGGCTTCTGCAAAGGTAAATCATGTCTCACAAACTTATTGGAATTATTTGAGAGTGTCATAAACACGTGGATAAAGGCAAACCAGTAGACATTGTCTGTCTGTACTTTCAGAAGGCTTTTGACAAAGTCCCACATCAAAGGCTACTGAGTAAACCCATCAGCCATGGAATAACAGGACAGGTCCTGTCCTGGATTTGTGACTGGCTTAAGGGCAGGAAGCAGAGAGTAGTAATAAATAGCAAATTCTCAGGATGGAAAGAGGTAAAAAGGGGGGTCCCTCAAGGCTCAGTGTTGGTACCAATGCTTTTTAATTTATTCATCAATGATCTAGAAGAAGGGGTACATAGTAAAATAGCAAAGTTTGCTGATGATACTAAATTATTTATGGTAGTAAAAACTGAAAGGGATTGCCAAGAGCTCCAGAGGGAACTCTTAGCATTGGGTGACTGGGCAACCAAGTGGCAAATGTGCTTTAATCTTAACAAGTGCAAAGTAATGCACATTGGGGCCAAGAATCCAAATTACGTCTATAAACTGATGCGGTCTGAGCTTTCTGCAACACACCAGGAAAAGGATCTTGGGGTTTTGGTGGACAGTTCAATGAAGGTGTCAACCCAGTGCGTGGCAGCAGCAAAAAAGCTAACTCGATGCTGGAAATAATTAGGAAGGGAATAAAAACTAAGTCAGCAAGTGTCATTTTGCCTCTTTATAAATCTGTGGTGAGGCCACATCTAGAATACTGTGTACAATTCTGGTCACCACACCTCAAAAAGGATATTGTAGAACTAGAGAAGGTGCAGAAAAGGGCAACCAGAATGATTAAGGGGCTGGAACACCTCCCTTACAAACTCAGGCTGCAATGTCTAGGTCTCTTCAGTCTGGAGAGATGGCGTTTAAGAGGGGACCTGATTGAAGTTTATAAAATTATGCATGGTATAGAAAAGGTGGATAGAGAACATTTCTTTTCTCTATTGCACAACACTAGAACCAGGGGGCACTCTATGAAACTGATAGCTAGGAGAGTCGGATCTGACAAAGGGAAGTATTTCTTCACCCAGAGGGTCATCGGCTTATGGAATGTGCTGTCCGAGGGGGTGGTGGCAGCTACCAGTCTAGTTGGCTTTAAGGCAGGTTTAGGCTACTAGGATGAATGCCGAGGTGCATCTTTCAGGCTGGGAGGGGGGAAGCGGGCCATTTCTAAGGCTATTTGCTGGGTTTCGAGAGCAGGCAAAGGTTTGTCCTTGTCTCTGCTTGAGACACCCATGAGCATTTGGTGGGCCACTGTGTGCGACAGGATGCTGGACTAGATGGGCTGTGGCCTGATCCAGCAGGGATTCTCTTATGTTCTTAAGTACTTTTTCATTTTATTCTGGTTGCACAGGTAGTTCAGCTCGTCCAGGATGACACATCCATACGTGCCATCCGAAGAAGGTTTGATGTGTCTCTCATAGATGTGCATCAACCCAACATCAGCACCAGTATCTGCTTCTCTGTGTGAGAAGGAGCATTGTTAGAGCCCTACAAAATGGCCTCCATTAGGCTGCTGGTGTGCATATTTCTGACTAAATTGTCAGAAACAGATTCCATGAGGATGGTCTGGGGACCTGATGTCCTGTAACAGGACCCGTGCTCATAGCCCAGCAGCATAGAGCTTAGTTGACATTCACTGCAGGATACCAGAATTGGCAGGTCTGCCATTGGTATCCCATTCTCTTCACAGATGAGAACATGTTCACTGAGCACAAGTGACAGATGTGAAGGAGTCTGGAGATGCTGTAGTGCAAGTTAGGCTTCCTGCAACATCATCCAGCATGACTGGTTTGGCAGCAGTCTACCCTTGTAGCATTGCACAGACGTCCATGTGATACCTAATGGTACCCTGACTTCTGTTAGGTATCAGGATGAAATCTTCATAGCCATTATCATTTTTCCTCCTCATTCAGGACAATGCCCAGCCTCATGTGTGTGGGTAATTCCTGGATGATGAAGGCAGTGATGCCATTTACTGGCCCTCATGTTCCCCAGACCTGAATTCAATTGAGAACCTCGGGTCATTATGTATCAGTGCACTGGATTCTACCAAGTAGCATCACAGACTATCCACGTGTGGGAGGATGAGTATGCCCAGATGTTGGGAGTGCATACAGGTGCATGGGGGCCATGCATGCTACTGAGTCACATTATTAGTGACCATGATGAAATTCACACAAGTTGGATCCACCTGTAAAAATTTTCAGCTTAAATATTTTGTTTGCAGAGATTTAAGCATTCCCTTATTTTTTTAAGTAGTGAATATTTCAGAAAGTACACTGACACAAAGGTATGTATGTATGTATGTATGTATGTATGTATGTATGTATGTATGTATGTATGTATGTATGTATGTATGTATGTATGTATGTATGTATGTATGTATGTATGTATGTATGTATGTATGTATGTATGTATATTTCATAACGCTTATACCCTGGCTTTCCACACTGGTCTTAAGGTAGAGTCTCCATTCCTAAATAGAGAGTCACACACATCCAACTTGTGTCTTGTTGTTTACTGAACACAAGAAGCTTTGTAAGCTTTGTAACACAACACATTTTCAAACAAAAAGATCCAAGTATAAGTCTGTTGTATAAGTCTGAATTAAAATCACACCAGCGCCTCTCTATTTGAAATCATGTCCTCTCTGCAAGCAATTTTAGGTTATTTGGCTGCAAGGAGTCTGGATTTTATTACAGTTTACATCTGGTCAGTGTATATAGAGATTCATTTATTTGCTACTTTTCTACACGGAGTCAGCCATCTGGGTGCCATTCAATTAAAGAAATGGAAGATTAGTTTATTTTTATTTATAATCCAGAGGCTTTAGGATAGGTAATTAAAAAATGGGCATAAACAATAAAAATATAATTTACAATTGAAAGTATTATTTAAAATAGGATAGAAATACATATGCATGAAACCAGATGTCTTAATTGCAGCTTTCCAGTTTGCTCAGAAGAAGGCACTAGGATTCCTTGCCATGTTGGTGAGATGCAGCACCGTGATTTTCTTTTCCATTGTGAAACTGGGCCTTCCAAGAAATGGATCTATGGCCACAAATATTATGAGCTTGTTCTTCCAAACCATCTTGACTCCTACATAATCTCTGGATGTGGCAAGTGCTATTGAGGAAGAATAGAATATAATTTTTTATGTCTGATTATTGGGAGCCCTTTTAAATAGCCTTGAAGATCATTAATCTGTCCTTTGGTTTGCTTAATTAAGTTAAACCTTGCTAAATTTGTCTCAGGTGCAACTATTATTTTGATGACAGGATGAATTCTTACAACAGCTTCAGCTTGCTCACCAGCCTTGGATTTTACCAAGTGATACTGAAAGTGAAGGTGTGGAGCCAGATCCAAATATAGGTAAGAAATATCTTTTGTTTATTGAAAATTGGTGGGAAGTAGATAACTTGTCCTGAATATATTGTTCACTTAAACTTAGTTTTCACTTCTAATTTTAGCTGGCAAGTCTATTCTGGATGGGATAACATTTCCTGTGCAAGGACAAGCAGGGCCAGCCAAAACATATGAGCAAACTAAGCAATCCCATAGGAGTTTCATTATGGAACATACTGCAGATGCTTTGGCAGTAGGGCAGGAGTAGGCTGTAAAATGATGGTGACAGGGCAATCTCACCCAACAGGAACATGCGGTTTGTCTCAGGTTTGGTTACCTAAACTGATTGACAAAGTACACAAAAGACATACTTCCTAGAAATCCAAAAACTCTTGGAGTAGATCCATAACCGGAGAGCTCTCCTTGATGCTGATTTGAGTCTTGGGTACCTTTGGTGGGATTTCTGAACCAGAACAGCCTCAGTTGTCCATGTACCAGATCATTGCACTGAGATCTCCCAGAGAAGCCCTTGGGCAGTGCCAACAGACAAAGTAGCTAAAAGTATGGAGACTTATGAGAAGACCTTCTCTTTGATAACCGTGATGCTGAATAAAGGCTTTATGTGGCTGAATACCTTGGACTCTTGGATGAAAAGAAAGAGACTAGCAGGCAGTTTCCCCACTGTTTGTAGGAGAAGAACATGTGATAGGACAGTGAGCTTGTTGTGTCAAAATTAACTCAGGTGCTGTGTCACATCTAGAAATATCCATAATTTTGTGATATTTGTAGCTCTAGTAAAAAAGTTATATTTTTGATATATATATATTATTAAAAGAAAAAAACAAATAAGTCTTTACATTAGTCACTCTTGTTGCTAAATCTTCAATTGAAAAGTTGGTATTTCGTAGACTTCAAGAACAAGCAAGCACTACATGCCCAGGTGCCAGGGTGACCATGTGTGTCACCCAAAAGGGCTTGGCGTGTCCTCTGTGACACGCGTGTCATAGGTTGGCTATCACTGTGATAGGACCTTCTTTGCTGCAGTATAGTGCTTGTCCTTGGTGTCCGTTTCAGTGGAAAAGCAGGGGATAAGAGAAGGCAGAAAAGGAAAATTATAATGTTACACTGTCATCCAAGTGTGGAAAAGACTGAGACAGATGTGAGATGCTGTGATTTCTAGAACATCTCAGAAAGACAGGAAAGGTCTGAAAAGATATACTTGTCCTGAGTTATAGATTCTTTTTAGTGAGTTCACATATTTACGTACCATGTTCTAAACACTGCTGAGCCAACATGTTTCTAGGTGTCATGCATAGGGCTAATTTGAGGGAACTCAGGATGTTAAATACACAAATACAAGGCACTTATTGGCCAATATTCAAGGCCGTGGTTTGTGCAACCAAAAACTGCTTTCAACAGAAGGTAAGGATCCAGAACTAATCTTTTCTTAGCAAAAAATAGTGGGGGGGGGGAGATGCTTGGGGCATTCAAATAAACATGGGGTTGGTAAATTTGTATCTGATTTAATCAACACATTGATGCCTAGCTGACTGTCAGTGGCTAGTAGCCCTGATAGCAATAGGAGGTGATATGGTTCTGAAAGCCAACTTCTATGAGCAGGGAAGCAGATAGAGCTGTGTTCAAGTTCTGCTAATGAACTTTCTTATGCACCTGTGTGGCCACTGTGAGCGCAGACTGCTGGACTAGATGGGTCATGGGTCTGATCCAATGGGCCACTTATTATATTCTTATGTTACATTTTTATATACCTATTTGTTACATATCTGAGCTTCGGGCATTTTTCAGCAAGCCATAGTCAATAAAACATTTCCAGGTGATGGAATTTGCATCATCATTCTTTGAAGCCTAATCTTAATGGCTCAGTTTGAACCAAACAGAAAAGGCAACCACACTATTCTAAGTACATACTGGTTTGGTGGTTTGTTGAGCCAGTTAGTTGCTTTAAAATTGTCTTTAAAACCCTTTTTAAAAGGCAAAAACACTGCTGAACCAGTTCCATTTAGAACTGTTTTGAACTAGGGTGGTTCATGTGCAGCATCACATTTAATTAATGGCAGATCTAAATGGAGAAAATAAAAGAGGAGGAAGTGGACAATGGCATGGTCTGCACCAGAAAAATTCAGAACTACTGCATGATGCTTCATTGTCTTCATTTGAGCTCCAATTTGGAGGCAAATTAATTAATCAAAGATTATTTACCTAATCCAACTTTATCAGCACTGTTCTGTAATTGTGTCATACGCTGATAATTTATCACTGTTTTATGGAGTTCAAATGAAGCTGAAGAATTGTGCCCCAGTTCTGGATGTTTCCAGCTGCATCCATCTGTGTCAGTCGCATCATACTAGGTATAAATGTGAACAGATTGTCCAACCTCTGGCTTTCACTGATCCATGGAAACACTGACGATAAAGTTGTATTAGGTAAATAATCTATGTTGTAATTTATACAATAAAGGGCAAATAAATGGTCTACACAAATAAACTCTGACAAATGCCCTCGTTCAAGCATATGTACACTCCAGGCTTTTACATCAGTGGTTGTATGTTTGGTTTTGTTGTGCTTCCTTGTATTTTTCAGCTCTAAGTCAAAGGTGATTGTGTGGATAAACAACACTGCCAGAGTTAAAGGCCTAAACAGCAGACGTTAAGACAAGAAGAACACATTAAATTATATTGGTGCATTAGGGCAACAACAAATTATATATGGCAACTTGATAAATACAAATGGTGATGTGAATTGCTGTGACAATTGCTTTTCCTTTTTAAAGGAAAACTAGTTTTGTGGTGCAGAGTTTTCTTTAAAAAGTATCTCGCCTTTCAAAAATTCTGTGTAAGGGCTGTAATCAGAAACACTTGTTAAAAGAAAACCACAGTGTCAAAATTGTGACACATTCTGAACATTTGAAATATTAGGAATGCTGGGTTCAGCTCACAGGATAATCTATAAAATATTAACTTAGAGCCTGCATGTTCACAGGCTCATTTTAGGCTGTCAACTCTGTGAATATCAGGTACTCACTATGATCAGCATCAGCTTGCACAGTTCTGTAGAGCAAGGCCACAACTTCCGCTTCTTCATCCAGAGGGTCATCGGTCTGTGGAATTTGCTGCCAGAAGAGGTGGTAACAGTTACCATCCTAGAAGGCTTTCATGAAGGGTTACACAAATTCATGGATAACAGGTTTATCTGTGGCTATTGGAATGGGTGCCTAAGTACATCTTTCAGGCTGGGGGGACAAGCAGGACACCTCTAAGGCCATTTGCTGGGATTCGAGAGCAGGAGAAGGTTTCCCCTTGTCTCTGCTTGAATGTCCATGGGCAATTGGTTAGGCCACTGTGTGAGACAGGATGCTGGACTAAATGGGCTGTGGCCTAATCCATCAGGGCTACTCTTAAGTTCTTATGCTTTGCCTTCATTGGAGCAAATAGTACTTTAATCTACTATGGATCAAAGCTCAGTTTGAAACAACCTCAGTCAAAGGATGCCAGCTGTCCTGTGCAGCATGAAAGGCAACTGTGTGTGATTAAAGATTCCTGTTCTTAAACAGAACTCTTCAAATCTTAGTTGAATCCACTTTTAGGGACGTTCTGTGCTGGAATACGAAGACCCCCCACTTATGAATGCTGGTACGGTCCAAGGGAAGCCCTGCCTTAGGAATCTTTAATCACACACAGCTGCTGTTCATGCAGCACAGGACAGCTAGGCGTCCTTCAGGGCTTGTCCTCTAAGGCGGCAGAGTGGGGGGCATGACCTCTCTTAGAACAGCATATCAGCATGTGGAAGGGAGGCTTCTACTCTGGTGTACTGGCCAGTATGGAATCTCCCATAGAATCATCACTATTTTAATGTTTTCCCTTGTGATTAAAGCAAAACATAGACTGATATAAAACACTTTCTTCACAATTGATTGTGTCCCTGAAGCACTGCAGTACCTAGTAGAATCACTGTTGGGGGGATGTGTGTAAATTGCTTCTGTGTAGCCATTTTCAGTTCACTGTTTTGACAATATTGTTGCTCTCAAATACGTTTATCAGAAAAAAAATTGAATTAGCTTTTAGGAAAACGATCTATCCTTTTTTAATTTTAGTGTTAGGAATTACAGCATTTTGGCAATAAAATTATACTTCAGGTTTTTTGTTTGGTGTATATTTGTAGTTCAGATGTACTTCATCATAAGTTCTTGGAGTGGATTTATCCATGTCAAATTATAAGACAATGATTATCACAACAGAATCAGAAAGAATTGCAATAAAACCAGTTAATGTAGCATTTTAGAAAAGAGTAGCTTTTAAACTACAAACTCTCCTGCAGCTGACTGAATTAAAGTTTGGGAGGGGGAAACCTTCACTCCTAGTTTTATACAGGAAAACTGTTTACTTTAGTATGGATCTGCAATATACAAGGCAATGAGAGGCAGAAACACCTTAATTTAAATAATGGCTGCCTTGCAACATTTTTAAGGCTGTACTGACTAGAATTCTGGTTTAAAGCAATGTATCAATTTTCATAGGTAACTTTTTATTCCTTCTGCATAAAGTAGGCTGTTCTTTGTGTTGTTTTAACCATAGGAGTAGAATAAAAATTGTTTGATCTAAGCAGTATCGTACAGTATGTGACATCTGAGACTGGTAAATTGGTTAAAGGAGTAAGTCTTTTTAAAAATAATTATATGGGGTAATAGTAGCCATCTGGTTTTGGAATGCAGTTTTTGCAGCCAAGCTCACAACTAAAGGGCAACTCCTGGAAAATATGGGCTGCCAGCACCCAGGTGTTGAAATGCCTGTAAAGTGAAGAGCGAGTAAAAGACCTGGCATGGTTTATAATGCCAATTCCCAGTACACACAGCAAGTAAAAGGGCCAACTATACAAAGACAAGTTCTACTTTCTTCTTTTAAAATTTTATTATTTTTCACTATTATTGCTCTTATAATGTTAATACATTATTTATAAATCTTTGTGGACACTCAGTTGGTGATTTACTGTCAAGACAAATGGAGGTTCATAATTTATGACTGTGAGCAGAAGAGCTGTAAAATTAATTTTCACAATAACAACAGGTGTTCTTTGACTCACCTTTTAATAAATTACGTGAGGCTAATATTTACAACATTCTTCAACTTCTTCAGGATAGTAACCCAGGTGCAAAGCTAATTCTGGATGATAGGAGAAAAAATTACAAGCAGCGCTAAGTATAGATAATCTACTTGTTGTTGTTGTTTTGAAGATAAAGTTGTCTTACCTGTCCAGTTGGAATGGGGACAAAAAGTCTGCTATGGGACCAATGAGGTTGAACTAGATAGCCATTGATCAGTGGTTTCATATTTTTGCATATTAAGGCGGAAAGGGCTTTAGTTCTAGGATTGGTGCTGGAATGATACCAATGCAGTTAAAGCACAATACAGCATGAGTAAAGCTGGCAAAACTTGATATTCTGTTTGTATTACTTAGTTTTATTCATACATCCCTACGGGTTGTCCTTGTTCTAGGGATTTCAGATGCGTTTTAATTGGATGATTTTGTGTCTGACCTCTCCTAATGTGAATGTGCCAAAATTTCTGATTATTTCTTAAATCATAGGTTCATGCAGACATCCCAAAGTAACCACAGAGTTAGAAATGTAATAAATAGTATAACAGTAGTCAGTGCCTTTCTAATAATAATAATAAAAGAAATATTACATTTTTTGCAACAGAATTAGCAGTTCTTTTCTATTTGATATTCTTCATTTATGTTTGATATTTCTGTTTGATATTCTTCACAAAAGTCACCCTAATTATTTCTAATAGCTTGGAAAATAAGTCAAAGTCTAAAAGGAATCATATTTCTTATTAATAAACAAAAACGACTTCAGTCATTTTTGTCCTCACTATTGGGACCTTTCTGCACTGGACCTTATTTCAGGTTATATTCTGGAATAGGAATCTGCTATCTGCATGCTGGTGTAGACTATGCAGGCCCCAAGCACTGTGTCTTGCTTGTAGTAGATACTGCTCTTTACAGATGGAGTGTTCACAGTTGCTGATCTAATCTGTGCTCATTTAGTAATGAATCCATGTTCAAGATAGCCAAGGTGGCATCTGCACGGAAATAATTTTTTTGAACTATTAATTTATATGTGGAAAAAAGCATAGCTGGACTCCCAGTGACCCTCAGGGTGCATCCCCATGGGGCTGCCTCTGATGCACAGTGGCTTCAGGGCAGCCTTAATGTGAATTAAGATTCACATTAAGGAGTCCCCATCGCAATGGAGGACAGGGCGGGTTCAAGGCGAACCCACCCGTCCCCATGAAAACCGTGGCAAATCTCTGGAATGGGATGCCGCTGTTTTCTCCAGCCCCCCTTATCTGAGTGCTTAATTGCCCAGGTAAGGGGTTGATTTACTGCAAACACTCACCTGACAGCTGCCCTGCAATCAGCTGAGCAACTGTCAGGGGGTTATAGCAGCTCTCATGCGCACAAGGAGAGCTCTGCTAATGATTAAAAGAGAGATGGGAGCAAGGACCTAATTAATATGCACCTCTTTCTAAGGCTTAGAGCTGCCTGTTACCTCCAGCCTTGGAAAGAGGTGCATATTAATTAGCTCCTTGCCAGGAGGCTGACTCATCAGAGCTCACAGGGGTTGGGAAGCAAATTAGTTGCCTGTTACCTCTGAACCTGACAGAAAGACACTTGGCTTTACTGCTGAACTTAGGCAGTAAAGCCAAGTGTCTTTCTTCTGTCAGGAGATCGGTAAAAGGAGGTGGAGAGAGTTGAAATTTCTCTCTTTTCCAGGGGGGCAATTTTATTGCGATCTTCTGACAGAAAGACACTTGGCTTTACTGCTGAACTTCGGCAGTAAAGTCAAGCGTCTGTCAGCAGACTTGCTCTGCTCTTGACAGCCTGCCCAGCAGACTGCAGGGCAGCTGTCAGATGGTTGTTTGGGGTAAATCAAGCCCTTACCTGGGTGATTAAGTGCCCAGGTAAGGGCTTTATTTACCTCAAACAACCACCTGACAGCTGCCGTACAGTCAGCTGTCAGGCTGCCAAGAGCAGGGCAGAGCTCCAGTAAGATTATTAAAACAGACACGAAAGCCGCATCAATTTTAATCATTTGTGGAGCTCTGCTTGTCTGCATGACAGCTGCTTAGCTGTGCAGGGCAGTTGTCAGGTGAGATTGTTTGGGGTAAATCAAAGCGAAGCCCCACTCGCTAATGCTGTGATCATAACCCGGGAGTGTCCCCATGCCCCCTTTATAACCCGTTCTTGCCCTATAATTTGGAGCAAGAACAGTTATAAAGGGGTTTTTTTTGTTTCGAATTAGAGGATTTTGTCCCTCATGTAGCCCAAATTAGGGCTTTGCATGGGAACACTTGCGAGGTGAACTCACTTTCGCCTCGCAGTATCCTTGCCATGGGCACATGGACTCAGTAAGTTTAGCAGTCATGGTATAGAAGGATAGACTCTCATGTGGATAAGTAATTAATTCAGTAAATGACAAGTTTGCTATTGTTATCATATTGTTCATAGTAGCAAGGAAAGTTATTTAAATATATTAATCTAGAAAAGGCATTTGTAAGGCTCTTGACTCCAGCAGACCAGAGTGTGAGTAATTTTATCTGCAGATGGAGAAAACTGAAACAGTGGTGACTCTTCCTAGAAGTGTCAGGACTACTAAAATTTCTGCTAGAGGGCAGCAATAATTTATACAGTAAGTCACAAAAGAACCCTTGTGGATATCTAAGGAACTATAGGCCTCACTTGTCTTAGATAATGTTAGCATTCATGATTCCACCATTAGAAGGATATGAGGGGAAAATAGTATCCATGGGATTGCTGCAGGGCAGAAAACTGCTACTACCTAAGAAGAACATAAAGGCTTATCTTACATTTGGGATAATGTTCTGTGGAAGACATGGATCCCATTACATCTGGTGTAAAGCTAACACTGCATTCGACAAAAGCATCATACCAAACGTCAAACACAGTGGTGGTAGTATGATGGTGTGGGGTGCTTTTCTGCTTCAGGGTCTGGGTGACTTGCCATAATTGACAAGCAATTGTGAATTCTGCTCTCTACCAAAAATTACTGGAGAAGAATGTCAAGTCACCAGTCCATGATCTGAAGCTAAAGCCCAATTGGATGATGCAACAAGGCAACAATCTGAAGCAGAAGAGCAAAGGCCGATTTGCACTTCAGCCTGTAGTTCACAATAGGTGAACAGCTGGACAAGTGCACCTGCACTTGCAGGAGGCATGTACAACCTACACGCACCTCCTGCTTTCCCAGATGCTCACCTATTGTGAACTATTTGTGCATGAAATTGTGCACCACAAGCTGTGGTCACACCTAAAGTTTAATCCAGCTTCAGTTCACCTTCAGCAAAGTGACCAGTATTTTTTTCTACATTATCTATCCCAATGGTGAATTTTTTGAGATATTTAACACTGAAAGAAAGCAGCTAATCACTTTGCGGATGTATTCTCTTACTCTGAAAGTGAACTGAAGCTGAATTAAATCTTAAGTGTGACCACCATTGCTGTCAATGTGTCTGCCATTGATGCATTATTATTTATTTATTATTATTTATTTATTTGTATTTCTATCCCGCCCTATACCCGAAGGTCCCAGGGCGGGTTACAATATTATGTTAATCTTAGACAGGTCCCTGCCCTCAGGCTTACAATCTAAAGAGACAAGAAACAAAAGGAAAATGGTGTGGGAGGGAACAGGGGTACATAGGGGTCATAATAGTAATGTTGGAACTGGACATGTAAATAAGCACCACACCCACCTTCTTCCTAGATCTGAGGCCTATTCACACTAGACCTATGGAATGTTAGTAGGACAGCCCTGGGACTGAGCATTCGCTCTGCTGGGCCGGCGGTTCCATTCAGAACCACCCCATCCCATCCCAGGGCACCCGAATTGCATTCTGGGTGGAGAGCATGAAATTGTGCTCTACATCCATTCCCGGCCATCCCAGGCCATCCCACAGCTGTATAGGTGGGAGAACATTCGCACTCTCCCTTCCGGACAGCTGTGGGCCCCACTGCCACCATTGGTCTGAAATCGGCCCAACAGCTGTCAGGCCTGCACAGTCAACTTACTTTGCCAGGCCCAGAATCTGAACCCATGCTACCAGATCACCTGCGCCTGCACAGAGAGTGACACATCACTCTCCAGGCTGTGCGAGGAGCACCCAGGTTCTGACAAGGTTAAGGAGGCACCAAGCGGGGGGATGGGGGGGTGGCGTGAACCTCTGGGTGCAATTGGCACCTAGGAGTTAACTGCCGATTGCTGCAATCTGATTGGGACTGCAGCAGTTAGCGGGACACCCCTGGTTCGGTCTGCCCCTACCGCTTTCAAGGGTGGGGCGAGACCAGGCTGGTGGTGTCTTTGGCCATGGCGATGTTTGGGTCTGTGCACAGGTGAGCAGGATGGTAGATGAGCCCCACGTTGTCAGCACATCGTGCCGGAGGTGTGCATTTCTGACAGCATGAGGCCTCCTACCATCTAGAGCTGAAAATAGTCCTGGCTGAGCGTGCAACCACCATGCTGGACCAGAGGGTCCAATGAGGTAAGTCATCATGCAGCTCCAGGGAGGGCACGATCCCCCTGGGTGCTGGTGGGCACTGGGGGGGGGGCTGGCAGCTGGCACAGCTCAATCCGGGCTGCACCAGCTCCAACACACCAGGGCGGATCTTCGGCCTGCATGGGCCGCAGTCATGTAGATCTGTGCCCCTCAGATGCCCCCTGGGAACACCCCCCACCCGGGGACAAGGGCCTTCCTGGGGACAAGTGCACGCAAGCGACTTACCTGCTCACTGGTGTAGTCCAGACTGGGAAGCCCGGGGGTGTGGCTGCCTGGTCTGGTTGACGGCATTCTGCATCTGCGTGCACCATGGCCTCTGATTGGACGGTGGCCCACATCTGTGCAGAATGCTTGGGATTGCATGAGCGTTCCGCGCAGGCGTGAGTTGCTGGCCAATCAGAGGCTACAGCACATGCAGACGCAGAATGCCATCAACCAGACCAGGAAGCCACGCGTCTGGCTTCCCAGTCTGGAGTACAGTGGCAAGCAGGTAAGTTGCTCAAGCACACGTGCATGCAACCCTGGGGAGACCCTTGGCCTTGGGTGTGGGGTGTGGGTGGGGGGGGTGGGTTCCCTGCAAACCGTAGCAGGAACCCAGGGACAGGACGGGACCAGCCTGCCCGCCCCTGGTTCGGTTCTGACCCAATGGCAACAGGTCTGGGAGGGGCATCCTGCCCCCACACCAGCCTTTTTGGGCTAGGCCACATGGAGGTGGATTTCCCATTTGCACCTAGGCAGGTAAGGACACATTCCTACTTATCCTTTCCCTGCCTAGGTGCAAATGGGTCATCCATCCCCGCGTGGCCTAGCCTTCTTGCACTACAGTCATTTGGCTGTCATGCAAAATGGCCTCTGTTCTATGTACGGATGCCCCTGCCTTGAGCTGGATCAGAGAGTGCTAGCACAGAGGTAGATCATATTTATCTGTTCTACCACTAATCTGTATAAGTAAGCCCTTAGAACTAGGGATGTGCATGAATCTTTTTTTGACATTTGATTCTAAATGAATCAAATGTTCAAAAATCTGTATTCGTATGAATAGATTGCATTTGAATGTGGTAAAATTCTATTCAGTATGATTGTATTTCTGCATATTTGTACTAATATTCAATATGTATCTGATACGAATGAATATGTATCTGATATGAACAGATACCTATCTGACATGAATAGATACGTACCTGATACAAAGAGTTATGTATCTGATGCAAACAGATACATATCTGATACAAATAGATATATATCTGATATGAATGGATGCATATCTGACATGAATAGATACCTGTCTGATATGAACGAATATGTATCTGATAGGGATAAATTTGTATCCTATACATTTCCCCAGTTTAATGAATGCCAGAACTATTTGTACGAATGTCTGGAAACATTCATATTCCTTTGAATGTTAGTATATGAATAGCGTTACATTCTATTCGAGCTTAAATTTCGAATGTTACAAATATTCATACACATCCCTAGTTAGCACAGTTGTGATCCAGATCTACGCTAGTCATGTGCAAGCAATTTCTTCTAAGCAGCTCCTTGATCTGGATTGTTGTGCAGACGATATGTTCTTAGCTGCTCCTTGATCTGGATTAACATGGACATGCAGAAAGGCCTTTTGTCTCATATTATCTTTTGTTTGAAGACCTGAAACAGTTAAGTGCTACAGATATGGACAAATTGAAGAAATCTGGAAGGGGTCAAATACTTTTTCACAGCAGTGTAAATAATGAAGAGTCTTTATAGGAAACACAAAGATAAACTGTACCGGAGATATAAATGTTTAATTTGTCAGTTACACTTAAAAGGAATTTCCTACATTCAAATAAACATTCACAATGGTATTTCAGGCTTCCAGGAGAGATTTCCACTTCCTTTATTTTGTGAAATTTTACTTTATTGGTGAACCTCATTTATATATACTTGGTAAGGAAGGAATGTGCAAAGCTGAAAAACAATGTAATTTATTACTTTACTTGCTTTGAAAAATTGACTTAGTTAATACAGATGATGCTCTCAGAAATGAATATAGTTAGATGAGAATTGTCAGTGAACCTGCAGCATTTTAATCTATTTCCTAAGTAGCTGTTGTATTAGTTCTAAGTATTTGTTGGTACCTAAATGTGAGCACTGATAGATGCCTGTCAAGTCAACAAATGAACTTTTGTCGGTGAGCTTTATCTCTTTTTCTTCCTGCAATCCAAGAAGGTATGGTGTACACTTGCACTTCAGCATATTGGAACTACTCATATTTCAGTATATGCTCACTCAGCTTCTTTGCCGTAAAGTATAAGATCTTAACATCGAAACTCTTGGTGACTTGCAAGCTTTACTTGTCTTGCCATCCATACATTTGGCCTCACTCACTGCTGTTCCATATTGTGTATCACAGAGGGTCTGAGAGCTTTGCACACTTGGCCTTATTCTGGAATATATCCTGGAAGAGGGGCCTGCTGTCCATGTGCTAGTGTAGACTATGGGAGTCCCCAGGCAAGACCTGATATGGTCTAAATTAGCATGCAAACAGCAGACACCTATATCAAGAGATATTCCAGAAAAAGACCAAGTTCATCCCAAGCCAGTGTTTTATGTCCCCTTTGTGAAGATGCAGTGGATATAAAGAACTAAAAGAACAATTAAAAAAGGAAATGGAAAATTGTTGATCAGGGCTGTTGATTTTATTATTTAATACTCTTCTCAAAGAAGCCACAGTTCCACATACTGTATCAGAAAAAATGTTGTTCAGTCCTGTCCAACACTTTGACTGCATCCAGATGTTGGTTACTTATTCCACTATATTTGGATATTCACTCTGGAATGCTAGTCTGATTTTTTTCACCGTCTACAGGTCCCTTTGTGCACCATGGTTTGGGTATTGAAGACAGACAGACAGACAGACTAGATGATAGACAGACAGACAGAGAGAGAGAAAGAGATAGAGAGATAGATAGATGATATAGGGAATCTAGGTCATCCATTGTGGTTCAAGAATTTCCCTGCATCAAGCGTATAGCCACAATCTCTTGTCAGAAATGTGGTCCTTGGTTCAGTTTACTGGATATCTCCCTCAGTCCAGCTGACTTTCTATCTTCATATCTTTTTAGTATTTCTGCAATTAACTTTAAAATGAAAGAATAAAGAGAAACCCTGCATAACTCCTCTGGGCAAGCTATCTGGCACAAGGGACACGGTCATGAGCATCTCAGCCCAAGTCCACCTCCTCTTCTCCCCACAGTGACTCCTATGAAAATGAGTGTCTGAAGCTTCTTTGAATGTTTTCACTTTTCTGTAACAAACCTTGGCATGATTTGCACTATTACAAGCAAAGTATGATTCACTGTTAATGGTTTTTGCACCACATCTTGCAATACTTGAAAACATTTTTTTCCCATTTATGAAACTTAAAGAACTGTGATAAAGACAGATAGAACATTTGCTGGACCATTACTAGATGTTTTGTCTGCCTGTCAGGAGAACAAAAGACAGGGAGAAACATGGAACCTTATCAGGAGAAAACACCTACAATCATCTACAAAATGATTGGAGGAATGCCGGTAGAGGAAACCAAACAGGTTTTTTTCCCTCACACCTAAGTTTTAATACAGCTTCAGCCTACTTTCAGAGTGTGAGAACACGCCAGCAAAGTAATGAAGTACATTGTTTCTACATTCTTTAACCCAAAGGTGGGTTTTCTGAATTAGAGAATGCCAAAAGCAAACAGCTTGTCACTTTGCTGATGTATTCTCTCACCCCGGAAGCTGATAAACTGCCTTAAAACTTAGATGTGAATATAGCCTAAGTTGTACCTGAGCTAAGACGACAGAGAGGGGACCAGACTTTTCAGCAAGAACTACAACAGCATCACAGATAGCAAAGCAAGACAAAAAGCTTCTGCAGTGAAGGTGGTGAGAGTGAAGAGAGTCCCCTCTGTGATAGAAGCCACAACATTGTTGGCAGTAGAAAACCAGGAATCTGAAGGCATAAGGATTATACACTCTCAATCAAGAACGAGGGCACAGGCAACCGTTCTGCTGTTTCTGTCCGTGTTGTCATGGCTACCACTGGCTTCAGGACTAGTTTCTCTGGAGGTAAACCTGGCGCTAGTTTCTGTTATTTGCACAGCCAGCACTGTAGCCTGATTTAGGCTACAATGCACAGAAATAACTTTTAGGACCATCTTTTCTGCTTTAAACCGAGCAAGTGTTGGAGGAGCATAAGGTTTTGTTTCAGTTTTTCTGTATCTAGGGAAACTGCTCAGAAAAACTTCTGGCTCATAGAGATGTAGGTTCTGAGTTCCATTCTGCTTCTCATCTTCTTTGTAGTCATGTGAAGAGGAAGTGGCCATGATCTAAATCCCTGTCTCCAGCCATCCCTGTAGATTGTGTTGGGAAACGGAAGGAGTGGGAGAGAATATGGGTTTAAAGATCTAACCCTTTCATTCAAGCTGACTCTGAGCCAAAATTCTCTTTTCCAGTCTGTAGTCCAAGAACAGCCAATCATCCACACTCACTTTGTCCCCAAAGAAAAGCAGGATGAGGAAATAACTTCTGCCTGAGCTAAAAGATGTGACTGCTAAGTCAATGCAATTAATGTCACAATCCCAGGATCTCAGACCTGACTGCTCCCAGGCATATTTCCTACAATGCATCATCCTTAGTTGGAACTAGCAATGGGAGCTCAGGGGAGAAGGTTCTGTCTGATTCCAACTCAACGTTTTCTAGTAGGGTAGAGGTACTCTGTCATTTCCAGTAGTGCAGTCACTTTCTTTGAGGCTGAGTTGATTGATGGGTTTTCAGAACCACTGCTACTGAGTTGTATTGAAACTTGCTTTCCTTTGCATAATAACTCACACTTGTCACCGTAATTGAAAATATGTTTCCCATTGTGAGCCTGACAGGAATTCATGTGATAAAGAGAACAGCTTGTTGCTTCACAGCATTTATATACTGCCTTTCTCTCTTTCCCTCTATTTTACCATTGTTAAAACTACAGTGGGACAGGCTGAGTTAAAGGGTGTCTCCCATATTTTCAGATGTGTCCTCATCTCAGGAAGAAAAGAGCCTGTCCCTTTCCAAAGGTTGGATGTGAGCTGTTTGATGCTTCTACATTTCTAAAGACAACAGTGACCCTGTGCTGAAGACCAGAAACAAAAACAACAAAATATTTGTATTGAACAAGTGAGGCAAATAGTGAATTGTTATCAGCCATTTTGTTACAGTCAGTGAGCAAGTTGATGATGGTGGAAAATGTTTCATGGTCTGCTCCCTGTCTTGGAATGTTCATTTCAATATATATATTGAGAAACACAGTATACATCTAAGTTTATATATGAAAGTATACAATCAGTTTTCAAAGCAGTTCATTTGTCAAACATTCGCATATCTCATTTACAGAAGTGCACCATTTCTATCAGTGTGTCAGGTAGAGCAATAATAGCAAAGCAGATAAGAGCATACCATGAAATTCTTCTATTTCTGGCTCTTGGGAGTACAAGAGCTCCTTTTTCAATGATGGGGGGGCTGGAAGGCAAAGCAAACCAAGAGTAAGTTAGGAAAGGAAGAGAGGACTTTTCAGAGCATTATAACCTACCAGAAGCCAGCAATTTACATTATTGGGTTTGTTCATACTGCAGTATTCCTTCATTTAGCAAAGGAAAAAAATCAATCGATGTTTTAATTACTGGAATACTTTGTCATTCATATGATACCTGCTAGACTATGCAGAGATGCAGTGATACAGTTAAGTTCTGCTAGGATGAACCTATTCCAAGCAAGTAGGGTCTAGTTTCTTCCTTATATTACACCTTATTAAATATGTGCACAAATTTTTTTTGCATTCAAATTCAATTCGAATCGAATGTCAGGACATTAAATTCAATTCAGATGTTTAGAATCCGAATACTACAAAATCTGATTTGAATCAAATACATTTGAATCTGTTCGTTCAAATTTTAGATTCGAATCTTAAGATACAGATGTCAGCAGCATTCATATGTGTCATATGTATCTGTACATATTTTGTATGCAAATGCATACAGATACATATGGGATGCATACAGATATGTATGTGTACATTTGTATCTGTACATACATATCTGTACATACCAATGTTTCGAATTCTAAATTCATTTGAATGTTTAAATGCAAATGTCTAGACATTCTGTTCAAGTTTGAATGTCCACATTCAATCTAATTTGATCAAATTTCTAATGTTTAGAGTATTTGTGCACATCCCTACCCCTTATGTATAGGCTCAAACACAAGGGGTTTTTTTTTCAGATTGAAGGAGCACTCAGTAGTAGAGATGGCCCAAATCTTGTTCAGTGGGACTGGCTTGCATCAAGGAGGGTCTAGGTTTGGCTTGAAGGAGAACTGAACCACATCAGTGCACTGACCCAGATCATTAAGATCTTGTAAGTGGCAGCCCATCTCTGAGACTTTAGGGTGGCATGATGTGAGAAAGGTAAGTGAGAAGGCAGGCTACCAGCACAACAGCATCTGGGTCCTTTGAGCTTGTTTGTGCTGTTTTGCCTTCCATGAAAGTGTTGTGAACAGATCATAAAGGAACCCCACTGCGTCTCTTTGCAAACTGCAAAATAATAGACAAGGCATAGACAAATGACTTTTGTCACTTTTGGTCACAGTTTGATGCAAGACAAACCACAGATCTAAGGATTTAGCTTAACTCTACGCAGTAAGCCTGCATAATTTTGAAATCATATGCCATTAGAATCTTAAGCCTTACGTTGATAAAGCCTACTTTTTTAAATTTAGATTTTTAGGACACAAAACAAATAAAAGAAAGGATTCTAAATACATGTTTCAAAGTTCCTTTGGAATTTTTTTTTTTAACGTGGAATGTTTCACAAATTTGCATGTCATCCTTGTGCAGGGCCTATGCTAATCTTCTCTGTATCATTCCAATTTTAGTATATGTGCTGCTGAACTGAGAACCTTTGGAAGCTATCCTTTACTTGGTCTTTTTATTGATCTAACAGTGCCAATGTTGCCCAGTCTTGCTATTGATCTATCAGTGCAGTATGGTTTACTTCTGGGGTGCCTAGCGCAGCCTTTCCAATATTTCTAAGCCCTAGAACTGCACCCAGACAAGTTTGTACTGTGCAGTGGAATGTGCAGTCCTGATTGAGGCATCACACACAATGATCAATGGATCGTTGTGGCATTGCATTATCAGATCGGGACTGTACACTTACCTTAATGCTGGGTCAAGGTCATTTGCTGCACAGTATAAACAAAATCTGAAGTTTTCCCTCCGTGCAGGCAGAATAGTGAGAACAGGAAGACACGAGCAGGAAGGACAGCTCAAATTTGATTGGTTGCCTCAACCCACATAACAGTGTGCCCCAACTAAGCTCTCACAGCTCTGATGGGGAAGCTATGGAACTGCCTTTCAAGTTGGAACACCTGGTCATCACTGCTCAGTAAGTATGCTGTGCTTTACATTTAATTGCAGATTTATTCTGCTAGTCTGGAGGCTGCCTAGCTCTCATCATTCATGACACCTCAGACTCTAACCTTTGCCTGGGGCACCCATGGTCTATTTTAGGGCTTGCTGACCTTTCTGGGCTTACAGGCACATTTGGAATTTTCAGGGCATGCCATGACCCGGTTCAGATAAAATTTTTCTCCAGCCCTTCCTGGAGATGCTAAAGCCTGATATGGAACCTTTTGTTATGCAAAGCACACGCTCTACCCGAAGTGTGAAACTTCTCCAAATAATCTGCATGTCATGCATCCTTACTACAAATCACTTTGGAAAAGGAAGGCATTCCTAACTTCCCCGAATGACATTTAGAGATAATTTCCTGAAGTTTCTGGAGTTTTTATTCAAAATATGTAGCCATCCCATATAAGAGGGAAATTATTAAAAAGTAAATGTCTTATCATGCCTTTTCTCTTCAGTCATCACAACTTGTATCTGAGGAGTATCTGAGGAATTTATGAGTTAATTTCAAAATCTTGCCAAAGAATGCTCCTTGGGGCCTCCTATATGCATGCCAGATCTCTCCCAAACTGCCTGCAGACATCATTCTCTTCCTGTTGATGTGTGTAATCCAACACCTAAGTGCTCATAATTTCAGTTTTAACAGGTATGGTCCCTTTGTTCAGATTCCAGAGTCATTCCTTGCTCTTATTCCCTTCAGTGATGTTGCTTTATTATGTCCAGAACATGTTATCTGCCTTTAGTTCTGCAGCTGGACAAACAGCTAATCTAATTTAAATCCCCTTCCTCTACTCTAGTCTTGTTGTTGAAAACAGCTGAGGGAATTGCCCGGAGCATCTGAATACTTAAGTACTTTGGGAAATACATTAAAATCACTCTCAGCAGTAATTTGCCATTCACTGTTTAAGTTGCTTACACACTCATGTATTTTTTCCCCACAATGGAATAAGTCATATTATTTTCTTCATGAAAACAACAAGAATCAAACTTGTATTTGTCCTGGTTTTATTGATGTGTAACATAATGCTAAGTGTAGAGAGCAGATGTGTTGAAAAAGGTCTTCATGCTCTAGTGATACTTCAAACTATGTTTTCGTTTAGTTCATTATCTGTGCAATTTTTAGTCCTCCGTTCACTGAAAATCCATTTCAGTTTGTTTTGTGTGCACCATTGTGGTTTAGTGGAGACCCTTCCATCCTTGACTACACAAGCTTCCTAGGCTATGATCAGACACAGAAAAAAGCACTTCTAGGCTACCTCTGAGGTGTTACAGAAAGCTTTGAGGTGGGATTGTTGATGTACCATTCTGTCCTGCTCCTCTCTCATGAACAGTCTGTGCTAGAAAGGGTGATTAGAGAAGAGTTGGGAACATGAAGGCCAGACACTATCTCTCTCTCTCTGAGAGGCTCCTTTTGTTATGCCTGAACACAGCTCTAAGAAGGCATCTTGCTTGAGAGACACCATAGTCTATCCTTCACAGGAATGTCTTTTCCCTTTCTGTTGACTTCTCCTCACTGTCTTATCTGTTAGGTTCCTGCCCTCAGGCTTACCATCTATCATATTCTTAACATTCTGTAAACTACTGACAGTTTTTTAGAGGCTAAAGGGTAGGATAAAAATACAAATAAGGGAAATTAACTGGGTTAAATGTATAGGTCTGATAAATAGTACATGACTGTTTTCCTCCAGACAAATGGAGTATTACACAACAACGATGTCTGCAACTTGAAGAACATCAATAAAACATATTTTATTTTGAACTTATATTGTAGCAAGGGCATGTGAAACGTTCACTTAGGAGAATGGTAAATAAACTGGCAACTGATTAATAATGTAGTAAGCCTCTTCGCATGGAAAACAACCACGTGTTTGAGTAAAGTTCCACATAAAGCTTTTATAGCAGAGGCCTTTTCGCACTAGGCCTTTTGGAGCACGTGGAGGACACGCCGGGACAGAGCATTCGCTCCTCTGGACAGGTGGTTCCATTCAGAAACAGCTCGTCCCAGCGTGTCTTCCATGCATTCCAGGTATAGAGCACTTAATTGTGCTCTTCACCCAGCCCAGCGCATTCTGGCCTGTCCCCGGAAGTTCTGCAAATGTCCAGGGAGGGAAGCGTTCATATGCCTCCCTCCCTGACAGCTGCAGGACATGTCCCCCACTGCCACTATTGGGCTGATATCGGCCCAAAAGCTGGCAGGGCCACCCAAATCACTCACCTTGCCGGGCCTGGGGTGCAATATGCTGTGGACTTCACAGGCACACACACTCCAGTACGGGATCCAGTGGGTCCCGTCTACAGAGAGTGCACGCACCTGCACAGACCGTGGCAGATCATAGCCCGGGTCCAGCAAGGTGAGGCATCCTGCGTGTGGGGGAGGGTGGCTCAATCCCAGCTGCTGCAGTCCTGTCACAATTGCAGCAGTCAGGGGGTACCCAGTTTGGCCTCCCTTCACTCCTTTCTAGGGCGGCTGTCAGGGTGGGCCTGGTATACCGATGGATCCCACATCCCCCGGCCCATCGGGGACAATGTAGGGCCTCTGCAGGGCTCAGTCACCTAGATCTAGGTGGCTGAACCCTGCAGACCACCATGGGACAATCCCCCTCTCCGGGCACCCACCCCCTGGCCAGGGGACATGGGCGCGCATGCACCTACCTGATGGCTGGCCGGGTACAAAGTGGCCCGGCTCAGCCTATGCTGTGGTGTGTCTGCGCATGGCGCGGGCTGTGATTGGCCAACCAGCCCACATGCGCTGGCTGGCCAATCAGAGCCAGTGGTGCGCACAGATGCACTGCGGCGCCGGCTGAGCTGGGCCACTTCGTACCCGACCAGCCACAAGGTAGGTGCTGCACACGCATGCGTCTCTGGGCCGGGGCGGTGCAGGGGGGTGGGGTCCTGCCAGGTGTAGGGGACCTGATCCAGTCCCCTACAATGTGCAGGAACCCAGGGAAGGGCTCTGCCAGGTCTGCCTGCCCTGGGTCTTCCCTGACCCAATGGCAGACAGGCCTGGGAGGGGCGTCTTGCCTCTGGGCCGGCCTTTCCAGTCTAGGACACTCTAGGACACTTTCCCCAGCCTCACATAGGCAGGTAGGAACGCGTGTCAACGTGTTCCTTACCTGCCTCCATGTGAATGGGTTAAGCATCCCAGAGTGTCCTAGCCTAAGTGCACTACAACTGTTCAAGCTCTAATGTCAAAAAGCCTCAGGTTCTCAGCACAGATTGAAGGTACCATCATTCCTTACAAAACGAAGTAGAAGGTGTTCAACATATCCTGGCACAGCGAGTAGCCTTTTAAATGGGAAAAATTAAAGTAATTACAGCTCTTTCTTTCTTCACGTGTTGGCTGCATCTGGACGTCACTTACTTATTCTGCTATTTTTGGGTATTCTGGAATAAAGTACTCCTGGGAGTGCTTTATTCTCAAATATCCATGCTTTATTCCAGAATATGTAAAAATAGAATAAGTAAGTGAATCTGGATGTAGCCACTAACTCCACGTGCTGTCCAAAAATATTAAGTGTGCTTGTAGCAATTACTCCTTAAGAAGGTTGGCAGATGTGTTAGACGTGGTGGCTACATCATTACATTCACTAGTAGAGCTAGAGTAGTTGACTCTAAATGTGGGGGCTAGTTTTTGTTTAAATATCTGAACCATGCTTCAGCAGATGAATTATACGTATACCTAATTAGATATGCAAATCTGTTGCAAAATAGAAGAAGAAGAAATGTTGGCTTTTCTACCCTCCTTTTCTCGCCCATTTAAGGGGACTCAAAGTGTCTGACAAAGGTTTCTGTTCTCCCCACAACAGAACACCCTGTGAGGTAGGTGGGGCTGTGAGAGCTCAGAAGAGAGCTGTGACTAGCCCAAGGTCACCCAGCTGGCTTTGTAGAGGAATGTGGGATCAAACCCAATATTCCCAGATAAGGGTCTGGCTCCCTAACCACTAGACCAAACACATTAGGTTAGTTTGGAAAATATGAGAAGTAGAACCAAGAACACATATCATTTAAGAAGTATTTTCACCTCCATCAGTACTTCCCACTTGTTTTGCAATGGGTTTGGCGTAATTATTTGCAATTAGAGGATAAGGTGACTACTAAGTTGTGGTAAGGTAAGCATGTAATTGCTCCTCAGCAGGTTCATGCAAAGGTAGCTCGTTTCCACATTTTGTCACATGGTGTGCCACCCTTTTAAAGGTTATGAGGTTTCTGTGGTAGATGAGTTCCTGTTAACTCTTCTTCTGTGGTTGATGAGTTCCTGTTAACAATCCTCCCAACACTGCTGCATTCTAAGATACTTTATTCCCAAATGATGCCATAAAATCTATACCAGAAGGATGCAGCCTGTTGCCTTCTGAGTGCAGAACAAATAACTGACAAAAGACTGTTGAAAGACTGTCCTATCATTTTGTAGAAGTACTGCTTTCTCATAAAAGGTGCATAGCAGAACCATTTGATTTTGCTAAAAAAAAACGTGTGAATGACTTACTGACTTACACTGTATTTTGCAGGCCAAAAAACACTGTGTATTTTGTTTATACACAGTGTCCAAGGCAGTAACACAATGTAAAGTCCCCTCTTTTTTTGCTCAAATAGGGTGCCTGTGTTACCAGAGGTGTTATGGGTGTGCGTAAGAAGTTTTGACTGCAAAACCTGAATTAGAAATTTACAGAGTTTTGATTCATGAAGTTGACCTTATAATTAGCATAATTGGAGGCAAAAGAAGCTAAAGAGAGGCAGACCTTGAAACAGAGATTGTTAGCCTAATTTTAATAAAATGATAAAGGAATAAATTGGAATGGATTTTGAAAAAGATCTGGGTAAATTAAGATATATATGGAAAGTTTTTTTAAAAGTTTCCAGTACTGGAATGTCAGGATTTTACATGAGGCTGACTCATCATTAAATCTTAACTTAGGATAGATAGGAAAAGATTTACTTGTGTTTACATGTCCCTGATTAAATCAAGCTGAAGAGAACAAGCTGGAGTAAACTAGGAGAAGTGTTAATTAGAAATTTTAATTAAAAGTACACAAGTCTTAGTAGCTATGGCAATTGTACAAACATATAGTTTTTATAGTGATCAGTAAGGTTTAAGTTTTTCCTTATGAAATCTAGAAAGAGAAACAGAAGCTTTAATGAGTTATTTTTTTGGGGGGGAGTTATTTACAGTAACCTTATTTTCTGAAATAAGATGGTTTTATATTCCACTTGTCTTTCTTTTCTTTGGGGTTTCGTTGAGAGCACAGAGACAGATAAAATGTAAAGATTAACTAAGGTTTGCTGGCTAGGCTTGAGGAGAATATCAGAGGTATGATTTTCTTTAGTGTTTAACATTTAACTATGCGAATAGTCTCTTTCCTTTTAAACTTAAGACTAGGAAATAAAATGTTTGGTTTAGTATATTATATATCTTTCTCTGTTAAACAATATTATCTTGTCTTACATTTTTGGTTTGCTTTCATTAGGAAGTGTTAATGGAATCTGGGTTAAATTGTATTATATGTGGTCGTGTCCGTAGTGATTTTGGGATTTTACATAGGAATACATTGGGTTTGGTTAAACACACCTTTCAAAGAGGATTTATTCTGATATCACAAATTCTGGGTTAAGTTTTATATAAGAATAGGCATAGGGAAAAGGTAAAAAGTTATGGTTAGGTTGGGTTAAGTAGGGATATTTCTCTCTTGCAATGGCATGAGGCTTGGTTTTTCCCCCCATTTTTTTCTCTCCCCCCCCCCCCTTCTCTTTGTGTGAGATGAACTGGGCATGTTTTTTTTCCTGTGGAGAGGCATTTTGAATCTACCGCTCTGCAGTATGGTTTTTCTGGTCAGAGCATTTGAATAGACTATTTTTAAAAAGTAATTCTTTTTATTTGGAGATTTTTACTCATTTTGGGGGATCAGTTTGGGCTTCCAAAATGATAAGGGTTTGGCTAAGACTAGAAGAATCTTATTTTTAAAGCCATTCCTTTTTATTTGAAGAACTTGGAAATCTTTTTAAAAGTCATTTTTGTTCCTAAAATGGATATGGTTTTGCTGAAATCCTAAAAAAATATGTATCTATTTTGCACTAGATGGATAGTGCTCTTTTCTGCTTTTACAAAAAATAGTTAAGGATTTAAAAAAATAAATGGACAGAAAATGTTGGGAAGGGGTGTGAGGGAAAGAGTGAAACAACAGTATAGATGATACATTTCTAAGGACAATGTAGGTTCCATTTTCCTTCAGCAATGTGCAAGTGAAAGTTCTTTTGCAGCTTTAGGGAAAAGGGTAGATCGAAAGAATCACATAAAGGGGAATCAGGGCGGTAACATAAAAGGTGTGAGCATAACACCTCAAATTGAGGACTGATTGCCAGGGATTGGGTGTGAACAGGATTAGGACAGCTTCAGTTCAGTTTCTTAATGGGACGACCTAGATCAGCTAGGTGTGATCACTGCCTTGGAGATGTTCTTCTTGTGGAACAAGGCAAAGTACTCCAAAGGTGCATTCTTCCTTTGCCACCATTGTATAGGATGCTGATGCTGTGTGTCCCTCTATGTGTCTGTGTGTCCGTGTCCATCCGTGTGTGTGTATGTGTATGAGAGAGAGAGAGAGACTGACTTATAGGGCAATTTCTGCATGGCAAAATTTAGCACTGGGGCCAAAACTGGCTAACTTCTCGAGCCATTTCCAGTCTGCTGCTAAACTGCATTGAGCAAAAAAGAAAAAAAGAAAAAAGAAATTACTCCTGAACTTCAAAGCCTTGGAATTTAGGAGATGCCAGGCCTATTAATAGCCTATTTTGTCTCTCTTGTTAAGGGTGGTGTTTTTTATTAAGAACAGAAAAACAACAGGAAGCTCTGAATTGCAAGCATCTTCAATTCAGGACCATCTAGTAGCTAAGCTGTCTGATTGTATTATCAGTAAACCTGCATGTCATCTGCTAACAAGGATAGCTTCAACCCTTGAAGCCACACTGAGAGAAAGTCTCTTCACCTAGTTCTTCCCATGCCCCATTTATTTATTTGCATCTTTACCCCAAGGTCTGAGGGCAGGTTACAACATTAAAAGCCAAATGTAAAATGAACATACTAAAACAGTAGCTATGGCTGAAAGTGGGGGAGAGATGTTGTTTCCTTAGTCAAAGTCTGGCAAATAAATAACTGCTTAATAAATAACTTGTGTGATAATCATATTGATCTCCTATCAGTATATTTAATTTGACCTTGAACTAAGCTATCATAATACTTCCAGCAGGCAGTTCTGCCATAATTATGAGGTGTCAGGTGTCATTGCAACTGCGTTTTTAATCCTTTTTGGAAGAAAGTGATGCACAAAAAGCTGTAGTTACTGAAACAGGTCTGGGAATTGAGCACCTCCCCTTCTTTTGATAGGATTGTAGCCCATCATTGAACTAAAGTGTCTTGAATGATTAGAAGTGTGGTCTACTGACTGAAGCACTTACTCCAACTGTTCGAGAACAGAGATTGTGTGACCACAGCAATCTATTTGTTGATAACCTCAAGAGTGGATTACAAATATGCACCCTATATGAGGTTGGCTCCTGTGTTGTGAGGATGTTGCTTGTTGAACTTGCTTCCTGTAAAATTTTAGAAGTACACTGGCTGTCAACTGGCCACTGAGCCAAGATACACCTATGAAATCCTGAACAACTTGGGGCCGGATTGCCTTCTCCCATGTAGACTTGTGAAATTATTTTGTTCTTCAGGTGAGAATTTTCTGTACGGATCTATCTGGGTGAGAACCAGGCAGACAACATTTTTCAGTGGTTGTTTCTAGTTTACAGCATCCCTTCCCTCCTCAAATAAGAAAAGTGCCAACTCTTTTGCCATTTTGGCACCTGTTCAAAACAATCTGTGGTTTAGATTTAGACTGATGTGTTTTTATGGTGTTAACAGGGGTTTTTAAAAGTGGTTTGTATTGTTTTCTTATTGCATGAAAGGTTTTAAATCAAACAAAATGGGCTGGGTGGGTCATTTGACAACCTTAATCCATACTCAAATTTCATGCTATGCCTGCTTATGTTGAAAACTTTCTGTGGTCAAATTTGAGGGACAAGACATTAATCCCTAATACATAGACCATAGGTACATCGGCAACGTTCATTTGAGAATCTGTACTGAAATGAATGTATTTAAGAAGCTTGGGAATTTTACAGACAAGCAACTTGATGAAATTATTCCTCTAACATTCCCCAACATTGCTTCCCACCATTGCTTTTTTCCCCCTTTTGCATTTTTGTATGTGAATGAAAAATTAGCTGGCGACTCAGACCAGTAAAAAAACAAAATAAACCACAGCCTCTGACCCTTTCAGAAAGCCATTGCATAATTCTAGTGATGACAACAAACACTACATTTGATTTATAGCCCAGAAACCTCCTTTTAATATTCACCATATGGCATTTCTCACCACCATGCTTTGTTCAAAACCCATGACAGTTGCACAGAAAGTGATGAACCTGGTTCCCAGGGGGTTTCACAAGGACCAAGATGCTGCAATATGACAGACTTGATGGGTTGTGAAAAGGGACTGGTGATTAGATGATTCTGGAATCTTTTAGTACAGGTTTCTTGAGTTTTCAGTCCTCAGTGTATGATAGTGACATGTATATCTGTGTGTGCACATGGGGGGTGCATGTGTAAAGAAGCCTTGTTTTCCCTCCTTGTATTTCACACAAACTGACATAATCCTTATAAAACATTTAACAGGCAGATAAGCTACCTTATGATGGAGAAGGAATCACATCTAATCTTTATTACCTGTTGTTTTCAAGGTTGGAAGTAGAAACTGTAAAAGACCTGTCTTTTCTGCACTCACACTTGATCAAGATTACAATCCCTTATAGTCCTCCTTAGGGCCTCTTCTGTCTGTACACTGAAAAGAGCTGGCATCTTTGGCAGCTAGTATGGAGATGGCAGAGTTTTTGGGACAAATGCCTGAGACTATGGGTGTTTTTCCACTGTCACTAGAAGTACCCATTAAGAACCCATTAATGGGTACAAAAATGCCATTAAGTATGGCATTCTAGTGACAGTGGGAAAACACCCTTTATGTCTCATGCCTCCATATTGACTGGAATATTTCTGAGCTTCCTGCAGAAGCTGAGAGCCCTGGCTGGATATGAAGGCTATCTAGAAATTGGGTCAACTGCATGGAATTGGCCTGAAATCTTGAGAGTGAGGTGATTGACAAATATTGATCACCGTCAGGTATCATCAGAGTAGAAAATCTTGTTCTTATGTTGAGTTCTCCTAATGGCCACTTAGGTGAGAGGCAGCTACATCTGACACATGGACAAATATTCACCCCATCCCCAACTGATCCTAGATTTGCCAGAAGAACACATGTAAATAGTTCTTACCTTAAGCATCATTTGTAACTGGAAAAGATGCAGAAAAAGTTTTGCATTTAAGAGGTGACCTGATTGAAGTATGTAAAATTATGCATGGTGTGGAAAAGATAGTTAGGAAAAAAACCATTTTCTTTGTCACACGATGTTAGAACCCAGGGGCATTCTATAAAGCTGATGGGCAGGAGCGTTAGGACAAACAAAGAAGTATTTTTTTCATCCATAGTGTCATTAGTCTATGGAATTTCTTTCCAGAAGAGGTGGTGTCAACAAGCAACCTGGATACCTTTAAAAATAATTAGATAAATTCATGGATGACATGAGTATCAATGGCTGCTGGAATAGATGCCTCCAGGTTGGAGAGACAGGCAAGATGTCTCTAAAAACATTTGCAAGGATTCAAGAGCAGGTGGTTTTGCCTTTGTCTTCTGATTAAGAATGTCCAAAAGCAATTGGTGGGTCACTGTATGAGACAGGATGCTCTGCTAGATGGGCTGTAGCTTATGTTCTTACGATCTTTTTTTTAAATATTAATTTTTGTTATTTTCTCAAAAGATTATAAAACATGTAATATGAAAAGTGATTTAAAAATAATTGTTATTCTTTTGATTATATTGATGACCCCCAGTTTCCTTGTTTCAAAGCAACTCTGATAACCTGTTTGCCAGAAGCTCCTCATTTCTTCATCTTCCACTTTGTCTTATTCATTCCAATCTGCAAAACCTGCAATTAGTAATTCATTTTCTTGTCACTGTAGATAATCAGTTTTTCTGCCAAAAACTCTCTTATCTTATCCATTTCTGCAAGTTTTATCCCCTCGATCACCCAATCTTGATGTACTTTTGTACTAACAAGTCTTCATAGATGCACAAGTAAGTAAAAGTATATTCTGGACAGTAATTATTATTATTTTTAGATTTAATAAGACCTTTCTAAATGCCTGAACTGATCATTTGTCTTTCTTCAGAAACCTATTATTTTATCCAATCAAAATAGAAAACTTGCATTTTTTCTATCTCATAGCTCCGGTTAAGTATGAAACTGCTGCCAAATCTGTCTAAATAAATCTCCAAGCCAATCAGATAAGTCATTTTTTTCCCAGGTCAGCTTCAAGGTTTATTAGCCCCAAGAGTTTTAAAAATAGCCAAGATAAAGCTTCATATAAATTTCAAGTCTTGTACCCACTGGAATTAAATATGTTTGTTCCTTGGTCAACTTTCTTTCATCTCCCCTTTTTCTTTGGTAAGGGATATGTCAGCTTCAGGTGATTTGAATAAAAAATAGGGTGGAGAAAAATATAGAATCCCAAATTTGCAAACCCCTTCAGAAGGCATAGGTTCTGAATACAGAAAATGTTGGTAAATCTTCTCCTTTCAAAATGAAGAAGCATTAACATATGCTATCATCACAACTGTACTGTTTAATTATCGTCTGTATAGCAATTAAAACATTATATTCTTGATAGTACTGCAAACAGATTATGAAGTTGGCTCTCTGGGTTTTAAACACTGCAAATGGAACATGTAAAGTCAGGCAGATTTAATTATTTCAAACAATTTCAATCCAACTTTGCAAAAACAAAAAGTTTTTTTCTCTTTTCAAGGCAGAAGTAATGGTGGTTTCTTTTGTCTTTTACCCCATCAGATGCAAAATGTCTGAGTCTTTACTGTTTAAAATCCCCAAGCCAGTACATATCAAAATAACAATATGCCTTAAAACAGCTTTTTCATATTTATATTTTCTTCAGTTCTGTAAATTATTCAGTATGAATCCTATTTTTCTCCCTGTGTGTAAGACCCTTGCTACACAGAAGACTTGCCTCTTGCTTTATAATTAATACCATTTGCAGTCCATTAGTCTATTTGCAGTCTGCACCTGAATGGAACACGCAACAAGTAAACACTTAGGGCCTGTTTGCTCTTGGCCATTTGGGATGGCTACGTATGCTCTGTGTGGAGAACCCACTGTCCAATGCTATCCTGCCACCTGGTATCTATCCCCGAATCTCCCAGATTCTAAATACCATGGCCCAGAGTTGGCAGGGATCTCCTACATACTACTACTTCTTGTTCCTTGCATATAAACAAGAAGCCTCTCTTCCATCAGTCTGCTGGAACTCCTCTTAAAGACACAGTGTCCCCTTTACTAGATGCTTCATTATTGCTATGAGGCAAAACAAGCACTGAGACACTCTTCAAGGAGAACAGAATAATAATTGATTTAAAGTTACAACACTCAAGATTAGGCAACAGTCTGGAACTACAATATTGAATAAACCAATGTATTTATCTTGGTTTTAAGAATCTTAGGATAAACCACGTTAATTATTGTTACATGGAATGAACGTTTCTATAACCTAATATAGGGTGCATCCACATGCAAGCCAGCTGATGCGATTTGGACGTGTGTGATAAAAATCCGTGTTGTAATGCGTAATAAAGTGTCCCCATGTGGTTTGGGGCAACGCGGATCCAAATCGTAACTGCTTGTCCCCATGGAACGGCTGGAACAGCGGCGGCGGCAAGAGGAGCATTGCAGTATCCCCTCATCCGCCCGCCCGCCCACCAGCTGAGCAAGCAAACGAGGTTATTTTCCCATTCATCCCCTCCTCCCCTGCCGGCCATGGACAAGGAGGGGATGAATGGGAAAACCACTATCCTTGATCTTAATTGCCATAGGATACTTTCCTATGGCAGTTAGCTGAGAACATGCCCTCGGTCACTGGACTGGATCTAGTAGCTGCTTAGTACATTTTGTCCACATTAGACTAGACCTATCCTGGCCCAGACCAACTTAAGAGGTCCCTGTTCTGGATTAGCTGCAGACCTGTTTAAAGAGGCCTACAAGCATACTAAAGATGTATGTTCCATTCTAGACATCAGTGCTTTTACACCTATAACAAGGTAAATGATACATCCCTATCTCTGAAACTTATGCAAGCTTCTGAAGATCAGTTTTCAAAACCTGACCTGCACGATGTAGATGGAACCTATTGTGCTTGGTGTGGAATTGAATATTACTCGATTATTTTCTTTGTTTTAACAATTTAATTGATAACTTAATTTTAATAATAAAACAAGAAGGGAAGATTAGACTGCCCAAAGCAATTTCCCACAGATTAGGACTGCAGGGTGGAGTTTAGGGTGAAGTCTATTTGAAAGTCTTTTTCATCCCTTTTTTTCTCTGAAGCATGATGATTTGATCCACTGCTATGGCTCAACTGTGGTTTTATTGCTAATCCATTTTCGATTCCTAACAGCTTATGAGAATAGTGGAACATCACTATTCTAGAGAATCAGGATCAATTTTATTCATTAGTCATTTGACCATATCAAAGACTATTCTCGAGAAGATAGGTCAAGAAATGCAGAGTTAGATAATACAAAACATAACAAGTCGTTTCAGAGCTGCAAAGAGTATAGTCAGCCACATTAGAAAGTAAGCAGCATGCCAGATGGCAGTCTAAAAAAGAGGTCCAAAACAGAATATAATGAGCTTTGAGACTGTTTTGATTGTTCACTGTTCCCAAAGTTTTAAAAGAATCCATAGGTTCTGAGGATTAAAGGTCCCAAAGTGCAGATTATCTGTATTCAGATCAAAAGAGGTCTTGATGTTGGATTTAGAAATATTCCATTTTATGTAGCAAAATGGGAACACCAGCAGGTTTTTTTTGTTTTTGTTTTGTTTTTTGAGGGAACCATGCTTTGGGGATGTTCTCCTTAGTTTCCCCTGATCCAATGAGAAGGGTGATTTCCTCTGCTGTAGTCCCCTTTTCCCTGGGCTCTTCATTATGGGCTAAGGAAATCTAGCTCTGGCTGAAGGGGGAGCAGAAGGAGCTGAACAGATCCACAGGCACACACAATGTAACAAGATCAGACAATGTAGCAGGGATGGAAGTAAGTGAAAGTGTCTGATTTCAATAAGAGGGGCTCGCTAGTAGTGATCAGGCTTTAGCAGCCTCTACCATTCACCCCTTTTGCCTCACTCCTTGCTATTTCGTGCTGCTCTGCTATACAGATCTAGTGCAAAATACCATTATAAGAAAAAAGGGAAAGTGATATTTAATGTTTTACTGCCTTGTTAAAATGAGAAAGAAGTTGTGCTGCAGTGGATACAAGATGGGAGGGGAAGAAGCGGTGAAGAAAAACTGCTGCCCAAGGACTCCATGATCTGATACGGGGTAGGTTTATATAGAGGGTGGGGTTTGACATCAGGGTATGATGGTGGCCAATTGCTGACAGCATGGGGAGGTGGTTTTGGTGAGGGGAGGAGAGGAGGGAGGGGAGGGGCTTTCTCCCCTGTCGGGCACTGAAGAATGAGTCCACACTGTAATGTAACGCAAAAAAATCAGACCTCACTGCTGAGTTAAAAAAAAAGGTTTAAAACCAGATTAAATTGCCAAGTGGGAACTTGGCCCTGGTGTCACAGATGTGGCCCGACTACAGATCTGCTATGCAGGTATTAACTTGGGATAGCCAATATAAGATAAATGTACTGTTTCTTATGGATTTATTTATTACTTTTTTATCAAATTATAATTGCTTGAGGGTTCTTGTTTTAAAGCATCTCAGTATGATTGTAACTTAACCATAATTATCTATGAGCCAGTTTGGTCTAGTGGTTAAGGAGCCTGACTCTTATCTGGGAATACCAGGTTCGATTCCGCCCTCCCCCTGCCCCTCCCCCTAGCTGGGTGACCTTGGGCTAGTCACAGCTCTGTTTCTGAGCTCTCACAGCCCCACACAATTCATAGGGTGTTCTGTTGTGGGGAGAAGAATAGAAAAGCTTTGTCAACTGCTTTGAGTCCCTTAAATGTGTGAGAAAAACAGGGTAGAAAAGCCAACTCCTATCCATCCATCCATCCATCCATCCATCCATCCATCCATCCATCATCTATCTATCTATCTATCTATCTATCTATCTATCTATCTATCTATCTATCTATCTATCTATCTATCTATCTATCTATCTATCTATCTATCTATCTATCTATCTATCTATCTATCTATCTATCTATCTATCTATCTATCTATCATCATCATCATTACAGAGAAACCTTTTAGGAGTCAGTTAGCTTGTACATTATCCCAAACTTTCCTAAAGTGTACTCAGTCTAGAGTCACATTGAATCTACTCCAGGTAACCAATTAAACACAGGGGTTTGGACAATCTACCTTTAAGACAAGTTTGTTTAAGAAAAGCAGCAAAGTTCATTAAATGTATTAAAGTCAATTTAAAAATAGCGATTTTGGTAATTCTCATGGGGAAATTAGTGTATTTAATTAAAAATGGATAAAGCTGTTTTCCCTATACTTTTCATCTAGATCGGTAATTTGAAAACAAAACATATTACGTGCTGCATTTGCACATGTAACCTGAAAAGTCTTGTGCTTGGAAATATATAGGACCTCCCTACTACTTTTTGTTTTGTTTTGATTTTTTGTTAAACTTGTGCTGTCTATCTATGTTCAGATTTATTTTGGGTTTTTAAAATAAAATTTTAGTCACTGGGCCTTTTTTGCACTCGGTCCAGTAATCTCCTCACAGTGCACTCTGAGATGAAGCACCTGTACTTCAAAAAGACATTTCCAAACCAGAAATGCCTCCTTCCATGCAGTAGCACACTGCGAGGCAACTGTGTGTGGTGCGTGTTTAAGTGCACCATGTATGCAATTACCTTTACCTGCACAGGAGCCAGTAAGACTCTGGGCAGGCCCACTTGTTCTGTGCTGGCTGCTTCTGCATCACGTGACACACTGCACACATCACGGTTGCCCTTGCATAGACTTCGGGGGAGAGTATCTGGGGGGAGGGATCATGTGTACGAAGCATTGGCAGTGCAAATGCTTAGTACGGTGCATGGGAAGGTTTGCGCTTTGCTTCCCATGGACTTCCCGTTCTTGATGTGAAAGGTAAAGTTGGCAACGAACAGAGTCCACTGAATACTAAATTCTGTTCTTCCTTGCAGATTTTACATGTTATATAGCAGTGTACACTCTGTGATTGGGCACAACATTTACTGCATAGAGGCTGGGACATACTATGCAGGAATACTTTTTAGAGTCATTCTGCACTCGCCAATATATCAGACAAGCAGTTAGATTAGGAGCTTCTCTAGCCACACTGATATACAAGTAAGGCACCCTTGTACACACCAGGTAGTGTGGAATTGCCCTTCAAATTTCTTCTCACCATTTAAGGTAACAGGCAGAGAAGTCTTTGTGACAGGAGTGGAACTTGAGCAAAGTTGTGTGGTAATGTGGGGACAGGCTGTGGCCTGAAGGTTTTAGAATAGTGCATGTGTTCTGCGCGTAACCTACCTGCAACTCCAGTCCCATTTCAGCAGCTCTTCTGGAGTTTCGTTACTGGCAAAGCAGCTTTACAAGGAGAAGCATCTACCACTGTTTTGTTTTATTTGGATTTTTATCGTGCCCTATACCCAAAGGTCTCAGGGTGGGTTACAACACTTAATATTAAAACGGGGAGGAAAAGCTGTTTCGTTATGTAGCTGAAGGCCAGGGCAAAGAGGTGTATCTTCACACCTCTCCTAAGCATTTAAAAGGGGGGAGACTATTCACCACTGATAACACACTATCTCAGATGCCCACCCCTTTTGCTACTGAAGGTGCTGGTACAATGAGGAGGGCCTCCCCTCCAGATCTTAAAGCATAGGCAGGTCAATATGGAAGAAGGGTCAAATATCTGACTCTTCCCAACAGCCATGAGCTCTCTGCTGAAGCTGTGAGCTATCCAACTATAGATTTTCAGTATACAGCAGTGCCCAAGTCTGCAGAATTCCTGTGGGAAAGGGGCTCTTGAACTCACATGGATGTATTTCTTAGCAAGTATGGGTAGGAGATGAGACGGTAAAATGTGTTTTTATTTTCCCCCTCTTGCTGCTGTGTTAGCAGTTTGTCTCCACCACGAGAACTGCAACGAGCTCCTATGTTAACTTTCAAAGCTGAGGCAAACACATTGAATTTATATATTTTTAAAACCACAATAGTTAGAATATTTTATGTATAGTACATGAAAGCATTTAAAAGGCTGATCTCATCATCTTTAGTTCAATCCAGTCTTTTTTTTCTCCCTGTCTTACAGCGGTAGATTGAAACCAGGTTTCTGGCTGCAGCCCTCTGGAGATCTGAATTTCATCAGTGATACAGCCATGGAATGCCTGATCTGAGCTGTTGAAGATTTACTGCCTTACGTGTTTGCACTTGCAAAGTCACGCCATCCAACTTGAGAGCTACCTGCTTCTCCCAAGTCACCATAACCTGCCCACCTAAAACCTCACAAGGGGTGGAGATGAGAGAGAGAGAGAGAGAGAGAAAAGCTTACTTCCCTAAAGAAATGATTACGATGCATTCAAATATGTCATCATTATGATCAAAGCATATTTTATAAATTGGAATTAATTATATTTTTAGTGCTGGCCCATGAACAATAAACTTGTTCTTGTAGGGAGCCACGTTACAGATTAGTGAAAGTTCAGAACTTAATTTCTCTCCGGTACATATTTTTGCAGGGTAATAAATGATTTCATACAGACTTTCTGGCTCTGCTTGAGTTTCTTTTTGGCACAAGCTTACTTAAAAATGTGGAACAGACAGTAGCTATGCTTCACAAACCATCCTATTCTTCTTTATTCTTAATTTTATTGTGTGTAAACTAACAGAAGGGAAAAAAAGGTGATGGTGCCAAGTAATTATTCTATGATAGCTAAAAAATTCAGAAAGGAAATAGTAAGTTCAAGAGACTTGGCGGTACTTTGCGTTACAGATGTGCCCAAGCTGGTTCAGCTGGTTCACAATTCACATTGAACTGGCTAATTTGCAAATGTTCACATTGAACCAAACGCCAAATGCAGAAAGGACTGACAAGTTGAAAAGATGTTACAAGCCACTCTACTTCCTGAGGATGGGAGACAAGATCTACCAGGTAAGATAGGTGCTGCTGATCTGCCGTGCTGTTTGGATAGCTGCTATTGCTTCCTCCTTAAATCAAAATGTAGAGCATTCAAGTCTAGCCAATTTTTTTCTGGCATCCAGCTTGAAAAAACAACTCATAAATTAAATTATCATTCAGTGGTATTCAAAATCCGCTATCTGAGGATTGTCTCCCTGTGCCTAGTGGCAGGGTGAGAAAAATAACACTTTTTAGAATGCTTTGTTTACAATATTTTACCTGAAGCAGGTAAAACAAATTGTTCTCATGCTGAAAGCAAACCTTAATCCCTTTGCTAGATTTGTTCTTGAAGTTTTTCTGTTAACATGCGTAAAATACCTCCAGTGCCTAAAAGTATGGCTAGACATGATGATGAAGTTTAATATCCATCATTATGAATTAAGTGTAAATTAAACCTGAGTCCGGGAGCTACAAAAACAAGGGCTCTGTCATTAATTCATTTCATAAACTGGTACAGTTTGGTTTGTGTTGCTGTTAATTTATTATAATGATGTCATGCACACTGTTGCCTTTCAGTCTGTGTGCACTTCACAGCCTGCATTACATCATTATGACTGGAGGAAATATAATTAAAGTCCTCATACACGCAAACTTTGCCTTTGGAAAATACAATTTTGGGGCCTCTCCATGATTTTAGGCATCAAAGCACAATCCTTCTCAAACTTGAGTTGTTGCCAATAAAATTGGCCCATTCTTCTTTCATGGTCATTAATGAGAGGCACCATGAGTTCCGTATATATATTTAAAAAATCAGATTGGGGGAGACATATTTTGGACTACAATGAACAACAGACACTGCATTCACAGCTGAACAACATGGGAGTTGTAGTCCAACTTCTTTCATTATGAAGAAATGCCAATGGTTTCTTTTTTTCTGGGGTACTGTGAACAATGAGAATGGAGACTAAATGATAAAATCAAGGAATACTAGAAAGGTCTCACATCAGTTGCTCTGTATGGGAGCCCTCTTATGATAACCCAAAAGCTTACTGAACCACCCATAATATTCAAGTCGATGGCTAATCACTGATCAACAATACAACTGCTGTAGGAGTGTGCTTTATATTTTTCTATCTTGAATGTATTACAGGACAGGAGAACACAAAAGGATGCACAGTCTAGTGCTAATATGTTTCACTTTTCATTCAAAACTGATTCTCAAGAAAGTTAACAGTCAATGAGCCTAATAAAAGTCATGACGTTCCTACATTTGCAGGCTGTAGGCAAACAAAAACAGATGGCTCATAAGTGGCTTCCAGGTGGCAGCATCCACAGGGCACTGCTTTTCATTCATATTAAAGGGCAAAATTACTACTCCAAAATGCATTCTCTGGCTTTTAATGTGGCATAAAGGTAGAATGGCAACATTAGTGTCCTGATGCTGCCACCTCTAAGGGCTTTAAAGCTGCTTCTTTTAATGTGTGTGTGGATTCAGCCTTAAATTATATTCACACAGACTTTTTTTTTTTTAGCAAAACTGAGTGGCTCATTTTGATGACACCAAGAACTAAATTGAAAACTTCAAAGGTGATACATTTATCATCCATTGCTGAATGAAAAAGTAGACCATCGTGGTATGATATAGTCCAGAAGTATAATCAATGCTGACTGGTGTAGTAAGAAAGAGCAAGGAGCCAAATGGTGCCTCAGTTCTTGCCCATTCTACACACAGTGTTGTGCCATGCTAGGAAAGAGCCCACAGGCCTCCCTTCCATACAGTACTACATAATCAGAGAGGTGTTGCCCCTTGCTTTGTCCTCACAAGATAGAGAATAAACTGGTCTATAGTACACTAGTCCAGTTACCCATTAACCTTAACAATGAGATCTACCATCAGTGTAGTTACCTTATCCTGAACAGAAGGCAATGTTCAAAAGGCACACGCTCCCCCTCTTGTGAGGTGCAGAGAGTCCACTTCAGCTTTGCAGCAGGGAACAGCACTAAAATGCCTGTCCCCAGAAACTCTGAAGGCCAGGAACTTTCTACCCCTAACCTTCAGAGGCCCCAGTGCCAAATTTGCAGTTGGTGCAGCCTTCCAAATGAGTAGCAGGCTAGCACAAGACAGGCTGCCCCAATGTAGACATTCCTGTCCTGAGCCAGTGGCGACCCATCCCCACCTCAAATGGATTCTGTATCCTGGGCCATTGTGTGCTGCACATGGTAGGCTGCACTGAGCGCAAAAAGGAGGTCTGATTGCACAATCCTGATTTTCAGTCATCTGGAGTGGTTCTTAAACTTGGACTTCTTGATGTTGCTAAGCTACAACTCCCATCATTTCCTGCTTTTGCTTCAGGAACTAGGGCTGCTGGAAGATGTAGGCCAACAACATCTAATGATCTAGAATGTGACTTTGGGCTGTGGTCACACCTAAGATTTAATCCACTTCAGTCCATTTTCAGAGCGAGACAGCGCATCAACAAAGTGACCAGTAATTTTCTTTCCACATTATCTATCCCAAAGGTGAATTTTCTGAGTTATTTAACGCTGAAAGGAAACAACTTGTCATTTTGCTGATGTTTTTTGTCACTCTGAAAGTGGACTGAAGTGGATTAAACCTTAGGTGTGATCACAGCCTGGTACTAAATGGTGGCAGCTGTCATTCAGGACACATTCCCACTTGACCTTTTAAATCCAGATCCAGGACCGAGTGCACAATCTGGCTGTTCCCATTTCATTGAGTTTAACGTGGGCTGAATCCAAATACTTCCATTCCCACCCAAACCGCAAAAAAGCCCAGCATGGAGAAACAGGACCTTTTAATCTCTCCTGTCTGACCCCTGTTAAGCCTGCCCCACAGAATCAGCTGAGTGAAAGAACAAACAATCCCTTTCACTCCCTTTCACATCGGAAGCCCCCTCCCTGACGGGAAGACAGTACAAAACAATTTCCTTTGAAAACAGAGGCTAAAACAGCTTGCACAGAGTGGGGGGGAGAGAGGCTAATACTCTCCCTTTCAGTTTTCCTCTCTGTAAAACAGAACCTTGTGACTTAGATTCTCCAGCCTTGCTACAATGTATCTACCTCTTGAGGATTATGTTTGAAAAAGTTTTCCTGCACTGATATCTCTTCTAATAGCAGTGGGTTCAGAACAGGCGTGGTGAGGGGAGGGAGGAAAGAAACCTTCATAGCTGTGAAATCGCACCCACATCTAGCAGACATTGGCCAGAAGGCTAGATCTCCACCTCAAATAGTCTGGTAGCATTCCCAAAAGCAAAAAAATAATGCAGGCTGGGCTCCAAAGGGGGACCAAGAGCAGTTTTTGTGAGGACTTTTTTTTTCTGCCGATTTTTGCAGGATAGTCCTCATAATGTCTGGGAATAAAAACATTAATGGGATATCCCAGTACTGAAAATGGATTTGATTCAGATTTAAACTTGTATGGGAATGCACCCCTAGAACACCTGTAAGGGCATCACTGAACACGTCTGCGCTAGACCTTCCCTCCTTTTCCCTGTAGTAATTTCTCACCGCTACAACCTGCCCAAAACCTTGTGAAACACTCCTCTGCAGTTTCCCTTGCCCTTCCTTGTCATCTTCATCCTTCATTGTTCCTTGAAATATGGTGCACAGGCCCCAAGCTGTTTTGTGCAACCTGACAACTTCACATAAATCTCTAACTTCTGGCATGTTCTAAAAAGGCCGTTAATATGTCTGACTGCAGGGCTATCTAGATTCTGAACAGACAGCGTTGGTTTCAGCAGACTTACCACAGTGGGAGAAGAAGTTGTTGGAATCTAGTATGTCTGTGCTTTCCAACAAGAACGTAGCAAGGGAAATGGAAATTAATCAAATTCAATGCCTAGATTTAAAATTCAAAGGGAGATTATGCCCTAATGCAATACAGTTTGCCTACATTCTACAGCAATAATACAAGCAGGTAACAGGACCAGTGGCCTTTTGCACTTACCTGACTGGTATGGTACAAAAATACCAGGCAGGTAAGGTAGTAGTGCAGTGGTGGCCATTGACACTTTGAGAGCTGGAAAAGCACCATACTGGGCCAGCAGCATGTGAAGCAGAAATGACCAAGGCAAAGCAAGCTGGATTGCGTGGCCATGGTGATCTGAGGCCTAACCACACTAGGGCCATCAGATGCAATTAGGCAAGCCCTGGGACAGAGCATTCACTCTGCTGGGCGGGTGGTTCCATCCAGAACCATTCCAGTGCGTCCCAGGATGGCCTAATTGTGTTCCAGGTGTTGAGCACAAAATCATGCTCAACACCCGGCCCAGGCTGTCCCTGGCCGTTCCTACAGCTGTCCAGCAGGGAGAGCATTTGAACTTTCCCTGTCAGACAGCTGTGAGCCCCATCTCGCCCCATGGCCATTAGGCCCTCTCTAGCCAACAGTCTCTTTTGGGGGAGGGGCGGGATCAGGACAACCCAACTTCAGGATCTTCTGGCTTTAGCCAAACCGATTGGGTTGGCTGGAGCCCACAGGTCCCCCCTGGGTCCCCCCCCGCACCCAAGGGCCTGCACCACCTACCAGCCGCACGGGCGATCACTTACCTTTTCAGACACTCTTGTCCAATGTGGTGCTCGTGTGGCCGGCCAGAGTGATCTGCTGCTCCATGCACAGGTACTTGCAATGGTAGACCACCCCCTATGCTGACCTGACACTGTGGTGTCAGGTCAGCGTGGGGGTAGTCTACCATCGCACGCACCTGCACTCAGAGTGGCAGATTGCCTTGGTCAGCCACGTAAGCACCACATCAGACCAGAGGATCTGAAAAGGTAAATGATCGTATGGCTGGGGGGAGGCCACGAATCCCCTGCATTCTGGTGGACACAGAGGGTCCCTGGCAGCTGGCACAGCCCAATCAGGGTTGCATCAGCTGCCAGCGCACTGGGGCAAGACCGTAGCAGCCGATCGTTGGCCTCCATAGAGTGCTATTGCCTCAATCAAGGTGGCTGCACCCCATGGAGGCCCCCTGGGCCCACCCCCCACCCAGGCCGTGTGCCTTCCCCATACCTGCATACATGTCTTACCTTTTTTGGGTCCAGGTTCAAACTGGCAAGCCCTGGGTGGGCAGGTCTTCCTGGGTTCAGAGCATGGCATTCTGCGCAGGCGTGCACTGTGGTCCAATGTGCGTGCGGGTATCGGGGAGATGTGCAACCCTGGGTGGGGTGTGGGCCCAGGGGGTCTCCACAGGCTGCAGCCACCTCGATTGAGGCAACCGCACACTGCGGAGGCCGAAGACTAGCCAAACCTCAGCTGCCTACCACTTTGTCGTTCGCAACCCAATGGCAGCAGCGAAGGCCAGCATGTCAGCCTTTCTGGGCTAGGACACGTGGGGATGGATTCCTCATTCACACCTAAGCAGGTAAGGACATGTTCCCACATAGAAAATTTTGGCCAACATAGACAATTTTGGACTGCAATGGATTGAAAAATAATTCACCACGGTAAAAGTCATGGTTCTCATCAGAATTCTGTCTCTTCTCCTCTGCCTTGACAGAAGGACTGGAAGGTGCAACCTGGTGGTTTGGGGCTTGCTGCTTGGCTTCATGGCCTGTCTTGTGGGCCCATGGGAAGTTGTCTACTTTCAGTATCACTCTGGCTCTTAATGCCTCTGTATCTCCCATTGCTTGTCTTGGTTTTTTTTTTACAAGTATAAGTACCTTGCGTCCAGCTCTGCAAAGCACTGGGACTGCAACAGACGACCATACTTATGTCATGGATGGCATACCACTGAGCCGTTGCTGCCACCATAGTCAACTTTGGTATCTGCCCTTACCAGAGTAGTTTGAAATTTCCTTTGCCCTCCTCCCTCCATCATCCTCACATTATGGACCATGAAACAATTAGTAGGTTTGAAATTTATGGTTTTTTAGCCTTTAACTAAGCATCCAGCATGTACAAACCATTAAGTGTATGCTTCAAAGTGCGTTTCACAAGAAAGAAGAGTATGAATACGCCAGATGGTGCAGTGTTTTACAGAACTGTCACATGAAAGTGCATTTCTTTAATATCACAGTGACATGGTCTGTATCAACTTAAGTGATGCCACAGCATAACTTTACTGCACTCACGAGATAGGCAAGACAGTTTTGATCAACTTGGACTTAACACTTACCAGTTTCACAAACTCTGTTGTCCCCGTTTGTAACACTTGCATATGCAAAAACCAAATGTATGCACCACCTTCCCTGATATGATGTTAAACAGAACGCTGACCTTGGCAGTACGATTAGAAGTCTGTTCAACATCTGTGAGCTCTCTCATGGTTCATTTTTCAGTGGAGAAAACTGTGGGAAAGGGTTTGAATTATAGTAAGAATAAAGAAGTTTGCTCTCAAAGTTTTGCTGACTTCCTAGCAATCAAGTTGCATGTCACTACAGCTTAGCATTATTATTTGAGGGCCTTGAGATCTCACCATTTGGGGCAGAAGAGTTTATCTTCCTGAGAACTCCCTCTAGGGCTTTGAGGATTTTTTTTAAAAAAAATTATTTTGGTTGGCTTCAATAATGATAGAAGACAAAATGGAAAAAAAAATTAAATTCATTGGAAATTCTATGAGTCTCAGCAAATTTACTTGCCTCCTAACCTTGGCAATTGAAATTTTCATGCCCCTTAGTTCTTGTTTGTAAGGGGGTATAATAATTAGGTACAACTTCTTCTTAGCTCTCAAGATATTTCTTGCTAAGGTAGATAGCACTGTAAAACATTTCCCTTATAATACACTTTGGGAACAGCAGTGAGACTGTTAACACTTTTCCTTTAGAGAATACAGGAAATTGTGGTTCCAAATGATAACTCAAGAATGTTAAAGGCCCTTTCTGCACTGGGGGTGCCCCTAGACTGGGACAGAAGCAGCGAAGCAAATTCGATGCTTCCGTCCTGTGCAGTATGAATGTGGCGTTCCTCCCCTATCCCATAAAGTAAAATGATGTTGGATAACCAGCATCTTTTTACTGCATGCTTACCTGCCTTTCCTGCACTCCTACCTCCTCCCAGTGATGTCTAGCTGACAAGAAGCAGCTGTGCTGGAAATTAGAATTTTCTGGTCTTCCAGTTTGGAGGACCAGAAGGAGCTTTGCATTTAGGGTGGAACAAAGAGCAGGTTTGGAGGCACCATGGATCTGATTCTGGTTTATATCTTGGAATAGGAACCTGGGCAGCATCTGGCACAGTCTGCACCAAGATGAGGATGGCAGGTCCCTAGTCCATGGATGGCATACCAAAATAGGGCCCAGTGCAGAAAGGGCCAAAAGTTTTCTTGCCCAGCTCATCAAGTAGAACATCTAGTAGAGGTCTGTAGTAGAGGATCTGCTTTGCATTCCAAAAGTCCCAAGTTCAATCTCTGGGATCTCCAGGAGGACCTGAGGAGGTCCTCATCCTGAACCCTCAGCATGAGTAGATCGTAGTCTAGGCCAGTGGCACAGCTGGGTTGCTAGGGGAAAGAAGGAAAAATCACTTTGAAACATTAAGTGTTGCATAGACAATATGGATTGTTTTGAAGTCAATACTCACTAAAATCCTCTCTTCAGTGCAACAATTATGATGATGCAAGAGACCTGCTCTCCTTGTCATGTAGTTTTCCTAAGCATGGTTAGCCTTGGTTTCACCTGCTTGAAAGCTGACTGGGTGTGCTACAGCCTAGGTCCCATCATCATTACAGGCAGGGAGGTTTAAAAAACACTAATGGACAAAATCATGGAGCACAGTGCTATCAATGACTACAAGGGCCATCAATGGCTATAACAGCTATCAAAGCCTACAAGCCCTGGTATAATTCACCTTCTCCTTTCACCTTCTGTTCATGGTTTTTAATGAATTTTAACTCTGGGCCTTTTCACACCTTCACTTCCCTGGGATAGCACCAGGATAGATCCGGCATCTGGACTAAGAGGCACCAAATCTATCCCAAACCTCACCAGCGCTTTGGGAAGCCCTTGAGTTGTGAATTGCCATGATCACCTATATGTTAGAGGCAATCATGGCACTGCAGCAACAACGCCAACAGGCCAGCGTGGTGCCATTGCCCTTTGGTACCATGGGGCAACACACCTACACCACCTGTCCCCAGGCTCTGTTCACCATAAGAAGTGTCAACTTAGGATAGATGTAGAGCAGTTAAAACTGTTCTACATTTATATGCGTGGGAGGTAGGGATGTGTACAACTATTCAAAACATTCAAAATTCAATTGAATTCAATTGAATTTGGACATTCAAATTCGAATCAAATGTCTATACATTCAAATTTAATATTCAAATGCATTTTTGAATTTTTGAATCATTTGTATGAATTATTCAGACATTCGTATGTGTACAGATACGTATGCATTACATACATATCTGCACGCATCTTATTTGTAATCGTTTGCATTTTTATGGATATGTATGGGACGAAACAGGATGCATACGGGATAAAAATAGGATGCATACAAATGCATATGGACGTGTATGGCATTTGTATCTCCAAATATCAATTGAATATTCGTACGAATAGATATGAATGTATTCAAGCGGAATCAAATGTCAAATTACATACGGTCAAATTCTGAACACTCGAATGGATTCAAATCTTTGGATATACTGTACAATTTTAATTGAATCCTGAAAATTGCATTTGTGCACACCCCTAGTGGGAGGAACTCCTGCATGTCTAGAGCCACTTCTAGGACACAAGTGTTAGGAAATTCCAGGAGTTCACCAGAAGAAGAACCATGAAAAGGCTCTCTGTTTTATACTGTAGTATTACTTTTATTGCAACCTGCCTTGAGACCTTAGGTTATAAAGCACACTAGAAATGCAAATGAATTGTTGAATGAATGAATGCCTCTGGTGTGAGAGGAAGTATGTCTCTAAAGGTCTTCTGCTGCTGAGAAGGTTAGACTCCTGTCTTCTTTGTGGGATTGCATACCATGAGAAGAATCTTCTGCACTAGGTGGACCACAGGAAAGTAAGTAATTTCTGAAGTTGCCACTGTTGGACAAGATTGAATTAGATGTACCTATGGTCTGATTAACTTGGTGCCTTTCTGCGCTTGACCTTACTCCGGAATACGTCCCCAGTCCCAAGATATATTCCAGAATAAGGCCAACTAAAGAAAGGGCCATAGTTTCCTATATACATTTTCAGATATGATATCAAGATCTTTCCAATAAGGAAGAGCACCACGATACTTTCCTTACAAGCGTTGGATGAAGTATCAGATTGATTTTATACATGAGGCAAGGAAATTGTGAATGCATACAAATGAGCAGTACATAGCACGTGATTGATTCTCACTCAATCTGATTTCATTCTACCTTTCAGCTGAGTTGCTGTTCAGAACAGGATGTTCTTTTTACTGCATTCTCCTCTTCCTATGCTGTCAAGATGCTGGCTTTCAGAAACAGAACAAAAAAAGAACGCTTGAAGTGTCAATCTATTAGTCTATAGCATCTCTGCATGCTCTTGGAAACCCGCAAAGCCAGCAAGGATGTCTGGCCCACATGGGCAAAGATAACAGCGCTTCATTAATATAATGCAGTTCTGAGCTCCAATACACCCTTCCTTTTTCTCCTCCACACATGTTTCAGTTCATGGTTAGTTTGTATGTGATAATCCATCATATCTGGTGAAAGTTAGACTACATCCGGACATCAATTACTTATTCTGCTATATTTGGCTATTCCAGAATAAAGCATGGATATTCCAGAATATGCATGCTTTATTCCATGATATACCAGAATAAGCAACTGATGTCTGGATGCAGCATTGGATAGAACTGCAGCCCCTCTTTTCACAAAGACCAATGCTGAAGAAAGATAGATGATAATACAAAGGCTATTCTAGGCTATTCTATCCCGTTGCTGTATTTGTTAATTTTCTTTTTTTTAAAATCTGCATAAATGTATTTCTATATGATATTGAATTATGCATTACAACAAAGATACGTACAAATACAAATTTCCATTAAAATGCTATAATGTGAAGTGCCGGAAAATCCTGACTCAGAAAACCTCTTCAGAAATTACTTGGTGGGATTCAGAGATAAGTGTTATTCACATGCAGGTGATGCCCACCTGGATCACATTTTTTGTTTCCTTCATCACTCAATATTGAACAAGAAAAGGGAACCTGAGGTTATATACATATGTTGCTCAACTCCATCTCCCATCAGCCCAACTGGCATGGTCAATGTTTCACAATGATGGGAGCTAGAATTCACCCACTAATGACTGGTTGCACAGGGTGCAGGTTAGGAGCTAAACAACAATTCTCTATAAACCAGGAGGGTCTAATAATGAATCTAGAAATGTAAACACTGAAGCAAGGCATATATATATACTGTATAAAGTTCTTGGCCTCTTTATGCTATGAAGTTTAATAAGCCATGGGATCTTTTTAGCTCTTAATTTATGGAATTTGTGATAATTAATATGGGACTTGGTTGTATCTCAGTCCTGATTCAGCACAAAACTTGCAAGGACAGAAAATCCCAATTTCAGCAATTAGTTAGAACTATTACTGCAGTTCTGTTACACTGATGCTTCCAAAAGTGCTTATACAAACTTGCATTATGTCAATGCCAAACATGGATTTTCTGATTTTTCTCATATGAGACCACACAGCTTTCTTCAAACTCTGGATTTACATCAGCTTTATACTTTAGAATCCTTTATTAATAAAAGAAAACAGAAAGATATGAAACATTGCCAACATTACTTGCCATAATTATTTTCTGCCTCAGACATGTTTTACTGGACTTTAATTATAAACTTGCTACGATGCTAGCATAGAGTATGTTCATTTTACACATAACTTCATTGCCTTTCAAATGTAAAATTATATTCAATATATTTTAAAAAGGGTAAAGCCAACAAATTCTTTTAAAATCTCATTAATATTTTAGATCAACAACAACAATAATAAATTTAATAAAAATAACAGAGTTAAAAATATTAAGCAGAGTTTGAGCAGTTTCTTTTGGGGCTATATCCCCCATGACTCTCAGCCACAGGGCAAGATGGAACCAACCACATCTACCTTGATAGCCTGTCCCCCCACCCCCCACCCCGGCTGATTTTGGTCATAAGTTGCTTGTCTAGAATCAAGTAACCATTTTAGTAAGCTCTGTTACAAGCAGGACACAGAGAATGGGCCTGTTTTCACATAGCCGTTGGGGGCACTCCAGGACACATTGGGATGTTTGCATACTGTCTGTTCTAGAGTGTCCCTGAACCTCCAAAGTTCTGGAGAAGTTTTTACTTCTCCACAGTTTCACCATGAGCTGCTAGGTTGCTCCCAGGGAACTCCCAAACACGCTCACACTTTCTTCCAGTGCAAACACTACATGGGGGCGGTGCGAGGTGTACATGCTTAGGTGATCAGGCCCGGCCTGCTCTGGAATGGCGTGCCCACATACTCCAGTGCTGCCTCTGTTCTAGAGTGGCCCAGAAGTGTGTGCAGCTGTTCCACAGCTTTACCAAGACTGCCTGCTCACACTATTTCCTAGTGCAAATGCTGTGTAGGGGTGAGGCATTCTGGCTGCAACTGCAACGTAATTTCCTGTGTCATGATCACCATAGCAAGAGCAAAGTGCATGGCAGAAGTTGCTGGCTCCTGTTGCTATGTTAATGCAGACAGTCCACGATGGATTGTCCACAATTCAGTGGCTGCAAGGTAGCTTTAGGCTAGGTTTGGGTTGGTGTTGGTGCTTGCAAAGCAAATGTCAGCTGCCATCCCTGAACTTAACTTTTGTGAGATAGTATCCCATGGAAGTTAAATGCAAAAAAGCCCCACTATGTTACAGTCTCCATTAGCCCACTTTTAATCTTCTTATCCACAAGAGTATTCTGCAGAGATACACTACCAGCTGAAAGCTGCTTCACAGAAAAAAATGACTACATTAAACTACTGAAAAGCATTTTAAAAACAGAGCAGCAAGCAGGCATTTGTGCTTCTTTTGCTAGTCATCACTTCTCTTGACACCTTGCATCATGTGAATCCCCCAAAGGGACAAGGCACAACAATTCACATTTTATTCCATATGGAACCAGCCTTAACTCCTGTTTATAGCATAATAATTGGGCCAGGCTTATTAGAGAGTTGCCAAAATGTTAGTTGCTAAAGCAGATGGAAAGGCATTTTACAGCTTCAGTGCTTGATATACATGCGTCTCCAGCTCAGGAACAGCAGTGGGACTGTAACTATTTTCCATATAGAAAGCATGAAATAATGGCCAGAAACAGCAACTTTCACTGCCCAATCGTAACTCTCTCTTGGGTTTCCATTCGGTTTTGATGCCACGCCCATGTACATTAAACAAAGTAGATTAAGGTGGTAGTATGCAGACCGTAGTGTTCTCATCCAACCACTAATCTACTTTAAAGGCCAAAGGATGCAGTTTGGAAGTACATTTTCTGTCCTATGGATTAAGCCACGAGCCTTTGGACATTACCACCTCTAAGCTGCTTTTGAATCACTTTGATAATGTGTGTGCAGTGTATTCACATTTATTTTATGTATCCTGGGCTAGGGTGGGATCCTCTGGCTCAGAATATGCAACCTGTTCCGTGCTGGGATGGGATGCTGCTGGCACAGGGCAGGGCTGATCACATTGGGATGTTTCATTCTGTTCCATTCCTGGCCGTTTGCTGCCTAGACCAGCCTATGCTCCTCCCAATGCAAACAGAACATGCTAGGAGGGGGCATGGCCTCTCTGGTCTGGACCAGAGTGCAGAAGATGGACACCCAGAAGCAGGCCACATTGAACACTAGACTAGGGTTGTTTCTCCATGGGCTTTAGACCCCATGTATATGTATATATATGCTATGTATCTTATGCACTGATGGACCCACTAAGACTCCCTTGGGATTGCGTCATCCTCACAAGTGTTGCAAAGCTCTGGATTTAATAGGGTGTTCAGGCCCTTTAACCCAGATTACCAGTAGACCCCATTAATCATGTCTTCAATCTGGTCTTGTGCCATGAAGACTGGATATCAGAGCACACTTCCACATGCATGCTGGGCCAAAAGAGTCCAGAGGCAGACCTGAGGCCATCATTTGTGTGGGACAGTTCCAGCTCTACATATATCCAAAATAGGCCCATGCATCCTACAAAAAGTCTGTGAAGCTGCCTACAACCTATGTAGCAGCTATATAGGCAACTACATAGCCATGTTTCTCTGTCACACCCACTGTAACTGGAAGTGACTCTTGATCGACAGTTTCAAGGGCCAATCATGCTGTTCCACGAGCGGAACTTCCTCTTCAGGCCTAATTAGGGCCTCGGGATGCATGCTACGATGTTGGCATGGCAGCCTTGTTTATCACCCTTGCCATTGGATGCTAAACATCATGTATGGATACATGGGGTCTCCATATAGATCTGGAACTCAATGGAGTGGATTGAGGACCAGATCTTGGAAATCTGGATCTCCTGAATCCAAATTAACCACAGTAAGGGCAGAAGTGGCCCAGGACAGCTGTAAATCCAGAAAGGCCAAGCTGTATGCCTGGATGCACACATAAGTAAAATGTGTGAAGACATTGCAAGCTGCAGTGCTGTCTATCTAGGATGTGGTAATATCTGGCCATCCTCTCAATGCATCCTAAACCTCCATCACTGTGATAATAAGCAGTCTCCATGGATTTTTACTAGTTTCCTCATTTTTGGCAAGCTTCCTTTATGAAAGCTTAAAGTGACTGTCAGCGATTCCATACTGAACAATGGCATGTCAAAGGGAGCTCCTAGTATGCTGGCTGATTGAGTATATTGACTGCTGCAGAATCACCTTATAAGCCTCTTTGCACTTTGCCTTCCTTGGGAAAACATCCAGGAGGCAAAGTTGTGGATTGGTTTGGGCATCCATCCACACGTTGGGACATCCAAACCATTTGAAACTTAGCCAGTGCTTAATTACACACCAGTAAAGTTTGAATTGCCTCCATTAAGGAGGTGATTGTGGTACCATGGAAATGTGCATGTGCAGTGTCATTGTCACAGCTGGGCTGCCTGGTCACACACTCCATCCAAACCTCTTCCACCCAGAAGAGGTGCAAATTCAGCATGCAGGAGTTTTTCAGCAGGTGGCTAGCTAAGCTGTAGAGCACAAAAATATGTTCCATACTGGCTGTAGGACACTCCAGCATGAATGGAGATACTCTAGTATAGAAGCATCTCTTTGCAAAGTGTACTCTTTGTCTGAGAGCATACCCAGAGTATCCCTTTTCATCAGGAGTAAAAAGCCCCTACATTATTTTATTGGCATCTTATTATCCATATTCATGCTGGATGTTACTGCAATGAGCCAGATCTTGAACATTACTTAAGATAAAGTCCAGGATCTTCTCTACTCTGGTTGGTTCCACCAGAGTAGAGAACAATAATTTGACATATCCAGGAATTTTCTATCTCTTTCATGGGCTGAACAAGGGTTCATCCAGACTGTATAAGGGTTATTGAAGTCCCCCATTATACTTCTCTTTAGCTTCTTGGATGCCTGCCTGATATTATTTTCCAAATACTTAGTTCCTCAGGGATTTGGTTAGAAGGAGAATAGCCAGTCCCTAATATTAGGTTTGCTTTCTGGGCAGAGGATGGACAGATGGACTGCTGTTATGGATGTGGCTACCTTTTCTGTCCATGTGAATGGCCTCATTTTCACTCTCATTAGTACAGGTAGAAAATTATGCAACTGCTAAATGATGGAGTTGTTTGTAATCTCAGCAGCTAAATCAGATATGATATTGTCCTGATGTCTACAATGATTCTTCTCTTAGAAGGTGTGTGCCCTAAAATTCTAAGTGCACAACATAATGTTTTTTTGAACTGAATTACATACAAAAATTCACACCTACTTGTCACTTAGCTGGAGTACATAATTATTCCACCTGCACTGGCAAGGGCTACATTTTGACTCATTATTATTTTCTGTATTGTATTTTTTTTTTAAAAAAATCCAAAACCTCATCTGGGTCTGTCTTTTGGCCTACCAGTGTGAGGCTTTCTATATTTACCATGGACTTCAGACTGGTGAAAATATTTATAAACAACAGATAGATAAACCACTCTGGGACAAGTGCCTGAGTGACCTAGCCACTTTCCAGGTTTAAATCTGTGAAGGCCTGGGAATGTTTCGGCTTTGCTTTCACAACCTCCATAGGATCCATCACAGCTCTTTAGAAGCTGGACCCAAACAACAGGCATTACTTATTCCTTGGTCCACTTCCAAGCTGTCCCAGCTCTGATTTCTCCAACATGAAAATGAATTGGCCCATCTAAATACATTCAAAATCCAGTTACGTTTGAATATGTACTCCAACAGTATCTCATACGCTCCAGTGGGAACTACAATTTGCCATATACTTGGGAGTGTTGCCCTAGAATTTTTTTCTCCAGTTGGGAGATCTGGTTACAATAAAATCACTGACTTTCATAACATTATTATCTGTCTTAGCCAAATGTTTTGTTAGGACAAAAGCCAAACACTATTAATTTATATTTCCTGTGTCTGTAATGACTGAAGAAACTACCATATAGTTTTTCTTTCTGGTTTGTTCTTCGATATCATATATCATGGACAGAAACTGAGAGTGTCAACTAAAGATATCCGTACTGGAAACACCACATGGAGACCAAAAGAGAAAGCGAGGATGACAGAAAACCTTCTAGGTTGAACTGCAGAGCTGAAAAGCACAATCCATTTAGTGTGTTCTTATCCTTATAATTTCTTTTAAAACTTGAATAAAAGCCCACTTCAGATTATTTGATTGGTACATCACACTACTGCAAGTATGTGTATGTTCAGTAAACAATATATAAAGATATGTGTTACGATTTATTTTATGCTTTGTGCAATCATTGTTTACTTATTTTATGAAGACTTCCCCTCTCCACAGACTCTAGTCTTTGAACTATGAAATAGGGATCTAGTCTAGAGAACAGTAATGATCAACATGAAAAGCACCATATCCAAAGCTATAGAAAATATCAGGCCACAACTCCACTTATCAAGTGTGACACCTGCTGCTACCCAAGAAAATGCCTGCTGCCACAGCATCTCCATTTGAGGTGCTACTAGGCCTCTTGTTGCCACAGGGTTACTCCATTTCTGGCTGCCTTCATTGTGGAACCTGAATGGAGGCAGTTCCTTTCACCACTGAGAAGATGCCTCCTCCCTTGGAAGTGGAGATGGATAAGGCATCTTTTCCAGCAGCAATCACAGGTGCATGTCCTGTATGCCTCCTCAGAAGCCAACATTCCAGCTGAATGGAAACCAGGGGCATTTTTGCACTTCCCTTCCTTACACCAGGCCAACCTTTGGGTGGACACTCCAGGAAATGGTCATATAAACATATTCTCAAACTTTCCTCTCTGTGCTAAAGTGGTTTCAACGAGTAGGAAATCCTACTCCTATTTTTTCCTCCACCCAGAATCATCTGGGTGTCCTGCCTTGAAGTTGTCCCGATGTGGTATAAATAAACTGTGCAGAATTAACTTGGGAAAAAGAAGAGTTGGCTCTTCTACCCCACTTTTCTCACCCATTTTAGGGGACTGAAAGTGGCCGATAAAGCTTTCTGTTCTTCTCCCCACAACAGAACACCCTGTGAGGTAGGTGGGGCTGTGAGAGCTCAGAAGAGAGCTGTGATGGGCCCAAGGTCACCCAGCTAGCTTTCATGGGGGAGAGCAGAATAAAACTCAGTATTCCCAGATAAGATTCCAGCTCCCTAACCACTAGACCAAACTCACAGACCAAACTCACAGACCAAACTTTCTCATGCTTAGAGAAAAGAGGAAGTCTGAATATGCCCCAGCACAGGGCACATTCACTATGTGGAGATGCTTCCATCCCAGAAGCATCTCTGTGCCTGCCCTGACCTGACCTCACACACCATTTGCACTCTTCTGGGCAAATGGTGCTTACGGTCCAGCTGTGTGCTGCATCCTCATGTTCCTGAAGCAATGGCAGTGTGCATGTCCCTTGCTGCCATTGCTGCAGCAACACAAAAATACTTGGTGAAGGACTGGGTAACTTTGGGATAGATCATGTGTTGCAAAGGGCAGATACCAGATCCATCCCCCATCTTAACTTTCCCTCAACAATTTTCCAAGAAGTTAAAGTGTGAATTCCCCCAAATTTTGGTCTTGTGTCTAGTAGATATGTACATTATTATCTCGTGCCAAGTGCTTAAACACACATCGTGTTGAAATATTTGGTTTTGATTGGTGTATTTAGCACAATAAAAGCGTTTTTAATATTATGACTAGTCAAAATTACAACAGAAACAGCTGCCGGCAGAAATGGCTGATAAAAGAGCAACAGCACTCAGTGGTGTTTTGAGTAGTTTGCTTGAACAGCTTATTCTATTATTTGCCAGGCTACTCTTTCAGTAGTAAACTGCAAGGGCAGGCAAACTGTGGTAGTGGTCTAGTAGTGTACTAATTGGTGTGGTAACTTTAATATTTGTTCATTGCCCCCAACCACAGCCTTTTCTGCACTCTTTGGTGATCCAGATTAAACAGCCCTTAATCTGGATCATGTTTAATCTGGATCATGGACCTCCTGATCTGTCTGTTAAAGTGATCAAGGGAGCCTTGCCCCTGTTGGTATGGCTCCATTTAATTCGGTCCTGATCAGTGATCCCACTGGTTCAAATTATTAATGGTAAGCTAGAAAAGGACCATGATATGATTTGATCTCCTGTAGTATCTCTGCCTCACCACTCCACCATTTCTCATTTGCTGGATGTTACCTCTCTGTCATCTAAGTATGCCGTTATCAAGTGCATTGATAGTAAAACACAAGTTTTAATTCTGGAGTCTTACACTGATGTGCTGTTATGATGTTATGATGTTCCTTACTACCCTCTTCTCATCTTACGTTGCTTAAGGAAAAACATACAGGAATTACTGAGCTAATGTTAGCTTTTTAAAAAGAGAGGGGTGACTCTGTCTTTAGACACTGGAATTATAAACCTGTTATAACTTTACCATCTGAAATTTCAGACCTATCTCCCATAAACTGTGGAAAAATGACATCAGCTTTCTGGGTAAAATTCAGAAAGCTCATGAATGACTAAAGTTGACCATGCAGGCACAGAGAGGTGATAAAAATCAGTGTGTGACATGATGTCTGAACGTTAGTGTCTGTAAAAAGAGAAACACAGAGCAGCTGAGATACCCACTCTGGCCATTAAAAGTGACTTGTCTCTTAGAGTGGCTGACCTCTTAAACTGAAGCATCTGGTACAGCTGTTGATTATCTAAATGAACATGCCACCCAAGTCTTGCAATACATGTCTTTTGAAAGCATTGCTGCACCATAACATATGTGTTTCAAGGAACACTTTAGAGCTGAATCGTGCCAAGTACTGAGAGAAACAGCAATTGATGCAAAAATCTCTCTGGGCCATGTTTTGTCTGCTATTCATGTGTGCAAGTCAGAACTTCACTTTGTAGTTGCGTGAGCTTAGAATAAGAGTGTTTCTATACTTAATAGAAATGTTGGCTCAGGTGCATTACAACAAGCAGAAGCCTACAATTTTGGCAAGAATGTCTGCACTTGTGCCAATGTTTCTTATATTTGGTACATTTTGTGAAAGCTGGAATTTTTTTTTGAACACACAGAAAGTTCAGAGTCCCATTTCAAAAGCTCTTGTCTGAAGACTGCTGTAAGTGAATACAAGTAGATCTTATCTCAGATTTTTGCCCTTCCTTTCATTCATTTGGTGTGAGCAAAAGCACCAACTGTTGTTACACAGTATGTGGAGTTTATCCAGAACAAATATGTAATTTTGGCCTCTGGTTTTATCATCAGTTATAATGAATCTCAATGGATTAATATTTCTTATCCCTAAACATAACCAGAATACTTGAAGAGACACCAGCTCAAGGTAGAAACTTGTTATGAATACCGTATGTTTAGCAAACAGTAAATTTATCCAGATGAATGGTACAGGAGTCTAGTTGTAACATCGTAACCATGACATGTTCCAGGACAAGTGCTTTTGTTTTTGGTGAAAATGCTGTAGAGACCTGTGGTTTCTTGATTTATTTTCAGGTCCTGTTGGAAATGATCAATAATTCTTCAGTTGGTATTGATTCTGTAATTCAGCTTTTCAAAACCATGCTACACTTCTACAAATACGATAAAAATTCAATTACAAAGAAATACAGTTCAGAAGAAAAACCAAAGAACGAGAGAGATTTTGTCAATATGTCATTGCTTATTTTCAACTCACTGTCCTGACAATTTTAATATTCCTTGAAAATATGATTTTCTACTGAATTTGGGATATGAGTTCAGAATGCTAACAGCAAATAGCATGAGAACAGAATGGGCAGAGAAGTTTTATAACAACCGCCAGGTCTGATCTGGCTTCCCAGTTTAAGAAGAAGCAGTGTTGGATTTTCTACCCCACTTTTCTCACCCATTCAAGGGGACTCAAAGTGGTTGACAAAGCTTTCTGTGCGTGTTTTTCCACTGTCAAAAAGTACCCATTTTTGCACCCATTAAGGACCCATTTGGGTGTGAGCTGGATGATCCCATTTCCACCAGGGCACCCATTTGGGACCCGATTGTTTCCACTGCCATGGGGGAAATCTGGATCAAATGGGTACTTTCTGCCCTTTAATCTGGATTTTCTGTAGACCCCATTAATGGGGTCTACAATGGGGTCTTCTGCCAGAACATCTGGATTAAAAGGAGGAAACAGGCAATGGGGTCTAGAAGAGGCTAGGGGGAGGGGATGCACCCATGGGGGGGAGAGCCCCGAAGTCCCAGCTTTGGAGTGATTTCAGAGTCATTTTGAAATCATTCCAAAGTGACTCTGAATTCCCTTCGAAGAGATCAGCAGAGACTTCGAAGCCGCTCCAGAGTCCCTTTGGAGCAGCTCCGAAGTTTGCACTGATCTCTTTGAAGAGACCGGCGGTGAGACTTCGAAGTCCCTCCGAAGTGATCGGCAGAGACTTCGGAGTCTCACCGCTGGTCTCTCCAAAGAGATCAGCACAGACTTCAGAGATGCTCCGAAGGGACTCCAGAGTGGCTTCGAAGTCTCTGCCGATCTCTTCGGAGAGACTTCGGAGGAGAGTCCACGCGGTCTGCGCTAATAGCACACAGACCGTGCTGACAGCTCCAGAGCCTCTCCGAAGTCCTTGGCGATCTCTTCGGAGAGACTTTGGAGTCATTTCGAAATGATTTCAAAATGACTCCGAAATCACTCCAAAGCTGGGACTTGGGAGATCGTCCCCCCCCCCCGTCCCCAGAGACAACTGGGGTGATGGACCGACCCTTTGGGGGTCAATCCTGATTCCCCAAATGGGTGCAAAGGTGTTTCCACGGCAGGGGGGTTAGCACCCATTGCTAATGGGTGCTACACCTCCCGTGGAAACACATTGGGTGCTTCCCTTAAACCGGATCAACTAGATCCAGATTAAGAAATGTACCCATTCCCTAGATCCAGATCTTCTTAGATCTGGATTTAAGGGCTGTGGTGGAATAACACCCTATATTTCTCCCCACAGTCACCCTGTGAGGTAGGTGGGGCTATGAGAGCTCAGAAAGGAGCTGTGATTAGCCCAAGGTCACCCAGCTGGCTTCATGGAAGAGTGTGGAACCAAACCCAGTGATTCCCAGATAAGACTCTGGCACCCTTTCCACAAGACCAAGGGCAACCTAGCTCACACCAGTGTTCCCATGTTTTCAATATGTTTGTAGAAAAGAAAAAAAAATCAAATAGCTTGTAATACAGACAATATTGGCTAAGATTCTGTCCTAACACAACTGAAATTACTTGAAAGTTTGCTCTGGACTTCATATGACAACTACTAGGCTACTATAATCCATTGGACAACTGGATCATCTTCTGAGCTTGAGCCACAGTAGCCATTATGAGCCCAAACATGGATATTTTGGGTCTTGAATGTTGCTACTTCTTCACAGAGAAATCACCAATGCTGTGTTCACACCTAAGGTTTAATCCACCTTCAGTCCACCTTCAGAATGAAAGAACACATCAGCAAAGTGACCAGTCATTTTCTATCCCAAAAGTGAATTTTCTGAGTTATTTAATACTGAAATAAAACAGCTTGTCACTTTCTCATTCTAAAAATGGACTGAAGCTGGATTAAACCTTAAGCATGACCACAGCCAAGGAGGAGATGATAAGCTTAATTGTAGTACTTCACTGGCATCAAGCTATACTGGATTAATCATAATAAAGGTTGAAAAGAGGCCCCAGATAGGGTTGTCTGGAGACAATTATGGGTGAGCTAGCATGAGGATGATGCTTTGGCCTTTCTTCCTAGCAAAGCAAGGAACAGGGATGAGAAGTAGTACTGGAAGCTGGGCAGCCTAGTTCTATGGGTGAGGAGTAAGCAGGGTGGGTGGGTGGGTGAGGAAATGATCCAAATGTCCAAGGTTGATTCCTCTGAAGGAAGTGACCTTGGAATTAATTCTTCTGGTTTACAAAATGTTTCTCTTCTTGGAAAATCATAACAGGAGACATCCATGCCTGGTGTGGGGCTTTGTGGGTAACCTGCCTCCTTGTCAACCCCATCATGCTGGCCCAACAATAACATGTGAATGGAATCAAAGTCATTAGAAGATGCAGTCAGGCCAGCATTTTTGACTACTAGGAGCTTATTACTTTTTAAATTGGCAAAACAAGTCTTTATCAGTGGTTTTGGGGAAGATTTTATTTAATCTTTGTCTTACCAAGATGCTGTAGGCTAATTCAATCAATTCTATCTATTCCATGTGATGAATAAATGTTTATTCAATTGCTTGCTCACTGGAGCCCTCTAGTGGCTTTGTATGGCATGTGCATAATTGCATGCACTACCCAGCTGTTCAGGTACAACTGCCAAATGATGAAATGAATGGTGGGGAAATACTGCTACAGCTTTGTAAGAATTTTTCTTGGTCATACATAAATTCTAAGCATTTGCAGTTGTTTATATTTCCATCTAATACTTTTCAAATGCAAAAGTATAAAATGCCAGTAAGTCCTTTACTGTGGAACCAGCTATTTTAGGCATGCTTATTATGCACTAAAGTTCAACAACTAGTATTAGAACATCTATTATTTACTTCTTCATTTTTTGAGACAGAGAGACTTGGGCACAGTGCAGTAAGTAAATAAGTTCCATAATCTAATTGTTGATATTCCTGAAATGTGTTTCCAATATCTTATTTTTATTTCACCAGCATAAATGATTTCCTTACTCAATATGAACTAAACACATACTTTTTGGAACCTTAGTTTAAAGCATTCTTACACTATTCTGAGCAGATGTTTTAGAGATGCCAAAATAAGCTGTGTTTGAAGTTGGGCACATTAAAAATAGAAGAACTTTGGAAATGCTACATATGTCATTAAAAACAGGGAGCAAGCCTTTAGACTAAATCTCATTAACTGCTTGCAGATCCATTAGGCCTTTCTGCATTTACCACTAGTGGTATAGCAAGGGCTCCGGGAACTTCCCCACCTCGATATGATCCAAGGGAGTCCCCTCCACCTACTAGTATGCCCTGTCCACATTGGACAGAGCCCATACTGGACTAGGTAGCCAAAAATGACTCCCCAGTCCAGGATACCAGTAGACCTTTTAAGAAAGGTCTACCTGCAAAATAGCTGCCACTAAACTGGACCATGGAGATATGTGAATGAGACACGCCTCTATAATCCAGTTTTCTATGGGGAACCCATTTTGGGCAGCATACCTTGTCTCATCACTGAAACGGATCCCCAGGGGCTCTGAGTCAAGGAATTTACATTCCTGGTTATTGGAACCCTTGAAGAAGGCTCTGAAACTTGGGTGAACTTTGGAGTTGCCCCCTTTCAATTCACCTGTGAATGTTGGAATTTGAATTTCAATGTACGAATTTTGAATTGCATGAATATTCATGCACATCTCTAATCCCAAGGCTGGGACTGATCGCTGAGGACCAGAACAACGCCATCTGCAATGATGACATCTGTTCCGGTTCCCCCTTTGTGCTAGTTCCAAAGTTTGCACAAGATTTGAAGCCAGTTTCGGCAAGCTCCAATGGCCAGAGTTCCCAGGGGACACCTCTCTACACTATCATGCTGAAAGGATGTCTGTGGTCCATTGCCTTTGCCTAGAACACAGTCCCTAAACATTTGTGTGAACACACCCATAGATTCACTCAAAATAATTCAAATACTCAGCCACTAGAATAATATCATTATCAAATGAAGGGAAGAGGAAGAAAAGTTCAATGTGTGACCTTACAATGGGATTCAGTCATCATGAGAGGTACAACTATGGCTTCGAGAGCTGAGGCCTTTCTGCAATTGATCCAGTAGTGCACATTGGGGTAGCTTCTAGGTAGCACCATCTGCACTTGCAGGAGGTGTTTCAACACCAGAAATGGCTCCTGCCATCCCAGAAGCCACCCCAGAGTTTACTAGTGGTGCAGGAAGTCTTGCAACACACATGTAACTTTCCTGGCCATCAGAGATGCCATTCACACCTCTTCCAGTTGTGTGTGTGTGTCATCTGACGCACCGCATGAGTGCTCTGGTAGATCAGATGACCTGTGAAGCTAGCGCACATACATGCCACATCACCATTGCCCCAGTTGCTGGTATATTATTGCAAGTGTACATCACTTCAGAGTAAAAGGGGTTAATTTTCTGTGTATATTAGAGCTGTGGTATGGAAACCACTGATTGGATAACTCTGCTGTAACAGTTTGTAATGTCACATGCATGATCTCTCTCTCTCTTCAAGCTCGTAGTAGAAAGATGGACTGAAGCATCTCTAGACATGTATATCTAATGTAAATAAGTTAAAAGACTCACAAGTTATGTTGAACAAAACAAGAACTAGTACGCTTCAAGTATTTTTTCTATATGGTCTCTGCTATTAGCATAATTCTCTGAGTGTAAAAGAAAACAACACTGGTGATGGTATCAGTGCATGCACACTGGCACCATCACCTAAAGAGAAGATGGCGGTGCCTGGACATGTGGCCAGACTCAGGTGAATGTATGGGGGTCAGGGTGGTTTGATGTGTACTAGCATTCGCAAATGTGAATGCTAGTACATGCCAGGGGAAGTTCATTATTCCCATCCCCTGGATGAGATGGGAAGTGTGAACTTCCCCCTATTTTAATTACAATAGTCCCTTTCCACCTTGCAGCTGGTATAGGCTGAGTCTCAGTAAGCCTCTGAGGAAAAAGAAGATTCATGATTTCAGTAAGGAATTGGCATCAAGATTCAATCTGAAGGGACTTGTACCATTCTTGCCCATCTGTTTCTGGTATTTATATATTCCAAGATTTCTCAGTACTATGAAGTTACATGAATGGACAAATCCTAATGCCTGTAGTTTTAAGCAACAGTTGTTGGGGATTTTGTCAGAATAATATAGAAAACCTCCTTTTAGAATTGGCAAGGTGCTTTGGAGGCCACCCATAGAAGAACAGGGAGTTGAACTGCAGAAATAGCTAGAAATGAGCAGAATATTTCCTTTTGTTTAATTGTCTTTAGCTGATACATAGGCCTTTTCTGCACTGAACCTTAATCCAGATTCTGTCCCTGAATGGAGACCTGCCATCCACATGCTGGTGGAGTCTACAACAGGCCCTGCCCATTGCCTGCAGAAGTCTACATTGCCATGTGGATGGCAAGTTCCTATTCCAGGATATAATCCATAATAGGACCCAGTGTAGAAAGGGCCCCAGTTCAGTGGGCAACCCACAGGTTGGGATTTTGAAAGCTGAGGTTCTGCTTGAAAGTCTTACATTTCATCTCATGGATATTTTTTGTTTGTTTGTTTCATTCATATCCTCTTTTCCTGAAGGTTCCTGGGCAGGTTACAGCATCATGATTTGGGAGACCTAGGTCCAAGTCTAAAATATTGGCGCAGGTAATTGGGCCCTTTCTGCCCTCACCTCCACTGTTTCCACTACGAGTCTAAACTAGTCCATGACTCAGATCATATGGAGAACGAAGACTAGATGACAGCCCAGAAAGACCTGAGACTTCTGCTTCACTATGTCAGAAGGCTAGGAGCATTCCGATCCTCCCTCCTTCTGGCCCTTCTGATTGGGGTACAGGGCCTGCCATAGTCTGCACTAGCATGCAGATGGCAGGCCCTTGTACTGGAACATGTTCTGGTATGTAGGTAGGTGCAGAAGTGGCCTCAGTCTGAACATCAGTGACAGTACTAATCAGGACATGCTCAAAACTTCATGAATTTCTCATTTTATTAGAAGAGAACATAAGAACAAATGAGCAATTGAAGTCCTTAGTGAATCAAAGGTGTGATCCTTCCGGCCCAGGAGTGTGCTCTTACAGTTCTATTGGTTGCAAATGGAAGCTCACAAAGAAGATTAAGTACATACCCTGCTCTGCTCCAAAGTTTCCTAGCAGCTGGCTTTCAAAGTCATGCTCAAAGCCTCTTATTTTTACCTGCATGTAGTCAGACAGACATCAGAGCTGTAATAGTCTGGTCTTCCTTGAATTGGTACAAACCATTTTTGAAGCCAGTCAAGCTAATGGTCAACACCACATCTTCTGGCTGTCAGTTCCTAAGTTTAACTATGCACTGTGTGAGAACAATTCATTTTATCTGTCCTGACTCTTCCAAGATTCAGGGCATAATTGCATTACATAGCAAAAGCACTCCATATGGTGCATCTCTATTCCTCCCTCTGCCAAAATGTCTTGGAGGGAGGTACTAATGCCACTGGGGCCTGGGAAGGTTGCCTTGAGATCAGACTGTGATGAACAACATTGAGAGTACCACATTTCTTAGAACATAAGAACATAAGAGAAGCCCTGCTGGATCAGGTCATAGCCTATCTGGGCCAGCATCCCATTGCACATGGTGGCCCACCAAATGCTCATGGGCATCTCAAGCAGAGACAAGGACTAACCTTCAGTCATTTTGTTGCCACCACCAGTACATGGGTAACAAATTTCCAGAAAGTTAGACTTTGTGTGCAGGCCCTGTCAGTGGCAAAGGAGACAGCAAGTTGCTTCAGCGAGGTCACAACAATGATGTTGCCACCTCACATCTCAACAATGCAAATGGAGCTCTGGGCAGAGTTTTGACCTTAATTCTGGTGTTTGGGGAAAAGGAGAGACATGGATGATACAGAGTCCATACGAGGATGATTCAATAGTCATGCCTAGGTAGTGTTAATGGGGGAGAGTGCAACTGCTTGAACAATATGGGAGACAAGATGGTTCACAGTGAACTCTGATGTGTGGAGTTCCACTGTTTCCATCTTGTCTCCATCTTCTGTAGCATCTTTATAAACCTCTGGGGAAAGTCATCAAAACGGTATATCAACAACATAAAGATAATAAGCAAATCTATTTCTCCAATTTGTTAAGTTTAGGGGACAGATGAATAAGCCACTCTTTGAGCACAGGAGTGACCTAAATAAGATCAAATAAAGTGAAACTCAATCCAGAGAAGACAGACCACTGCTGGTGGATGGACCTACAGTTAAGGAATGTACCCAGAGGCCTTTTCACACTTCAGTCCATAATCAAGAATTAGGCAACATCTAGGGAAGAGCATCTGCACCTAGAGGAGGTTGTTACAGCCTCCAGGTTCCCCCTGCCTTTTTTCCTGATCAAACAAGAGGTAAGTGTTTGATTGCAGGGCAGGGTAGGCTAACAATGACGTGCTCTCAAGTGCGAGCGCTAATCAAGGTTAGTTGATTGTATTCCTTTCCTGTCCAGTGGATGGGAGAATGCAATACTAATCCTTGCTTGTCCACACTGGCTGCCTAGATATTTCAAGGGTCAGTTCAAAGGGCTTTGGACAAAGTGTGGTTGGAGTGGGTGAATTTAGTATGAGCTCTGGAGCCGATGTGGAACAGGATCTATGAAGTCTCTCAGTACTTGTACGATTTGGGACTTTTGCTTTATGAAATATATGAAGCTATTACATGAAAAATCATTGCCTAGGAGTGCATAATAATGGGCTTTCCTCTGTGATTCTGGCTGAGGCCCAGAAACATCACAATGTACCAGCTGAAATGGCTTTGTAATCTGCCTGTCACTAAATGCGGGGACAGGGAACCTCTTTACATTCTCTTGTAAGCATATCTTACATTCTAAGTAATTATTACATTTATCAATCTTAATACCAATTAGGTCAGCCAGTTTTCTTATATTTCTGTAAATGGCATGAGCAAATCTTTGATGTATATTGTGGATGCAATTTTTTTTGACAGATTGGAACCCCTATTGTTGCGACTTCTGGACATTTATCAGGGCATTGACCAGGGTCTAACACATATAAACCATTTCCCATATTTGCTGTAGCAATGTATTCATCATGCTTAGTTAATACAGAATCATCAGCTGAAAATGATAGGTTATAAGCCATAGTGGTTAGATCAGACATAGACAATAAGGAATATTTCAAACCTTCAACCTACAGTACCCCACAGTGTCATCTAAAGAAGGCAAACAGACCCAGACTTTGTTAAAAGATTAAAACCTGTTACCAGAGGTGCTTTGGGTGTACAGGTATCCTAAGAAGTTTTGACTGAAAAACCTGAATTTGAAATGTACAGGTTTGGATTTATGAATTTGGCCTTAGAATTGGCATAACTGGAGGCAAAAGAAGCTAAAGAGAGGCAGACCATGACACGTGGAAAGGCCTGAGCATGGCAAGACTGTCTCCAGATTTTTCTGAAAAGACAAGCCTGAGATTTAAACAGGACATGTTCTTTTATCTCTTAAGTTAAAGGCTGCCTGGATGCAAAAGACAAGACCTGAGTAACCTTGATTAGATCAACAAAGAGAGCCTAATACCTGGAAAGTTTTACTCTCTTTTTGGGGTAACAGATTTGTAAATAATGGAAAGAAACAGAAGCGGAAATGGAGATTGTTTGCCTAATTTTAATAAAATGATAAAGAATAAAATGGAATGGATTTTGGAAAAGATCTGGGTAAATTAAGATATATAAGAATTTGGAATTACTAGCTAAGTTGTGGAAGGTCTTTTTAAAAGTTACCACTACTGGAATGTCAGGATTTTACATGAGGCTGACTCATCATTAAATCTTAACTAAGGATAGATAGGAAAAGGTTTACTTGTGTTTACATGCCCCTGATTGAATCAAGTTAAAGAGAACAAGCTGGAGTAAACTAGAAGTGCTAATTATAAAATTTAATTAAAAATACACAAGGTGCAGTAGCTTTTGTAATTATACAAACATATAAGTTTATAATTGTCAATAAGGTTTAAGTTTTTCCTTATAAAGTCTGAAGGGAGAAACAAAGGCTTTAATGAAGGTTTCTTTGGGGTGGAGTTATTTACTGTAACCTTATTTTCTGAAATAAGATGGTTTTATATTTTTAAGTTTGTTGGGCAGTAGGTGCAGGAGGAAGAGGGTTTGCAACTAATTCCCACAATTCCTTGCAAATCAATATGGATTCTATTCTCATGTGCCACGAAAAACAATTCTGGTCTGAAAGTTTTGTTTCTCAAAAGAAGAGATGTAAGCTGAAGAACTGGTCTGGGCAGCCATCTTGGCACTTCAGTGTTGGCACAGAGAGGCTCCTTTCTGTGCAGCTCTGGCTGGTTAAGCAAAAACACTCTGCTAGTTAAAACTCCAGGTAAATCCTGGGCCCATAACCTGTTGGAATTTCAAAAGATAACAGAGCTTGCACGAGGCAAATACACATGAACTTGGAGTTCACATGCACAAATATAGACTTGGTTGCATTCCAAAAGGAAGGGTTTTTTGCTTTATGGTTGCAGAGTATATACTGAGTAAATGCATGAATATACTGAATAAATGCATGAGTATATGAAAATAATACAGGTAAACAACTTAACCACTAATATAAGAATACAGGTTCACTACTTCATCTTCTACATCGTTTCTCTCTTCCTATACCTTAGAGGGACAAAGGAAAACAGTTATACATGTGGAATAGCATGATGTCATAGAACTGCAGATACTCCATGTGAGCACATTAGACCTATCATTGTCAGGATCATACCTCTGTGCCGTACGGAGTCCTGGTTCTCATAACATAATTCTTTCTCACAGGAACTTTACTTATTATGTCTACATTACAAGGTTACAAGGCGCCTGGTGTTTTGCAGGATGACTGGCCTTTCCAGCCTAGTGATGTAAGCTCTAACACAGTTGCAATTTTCACTGTGAAAGACTGGTTTGACAATCCTTCCCAACAATGTCTGATCTACTGGAGAAAAGTGCAAGTATGGCCTTAGCTATGCAAAGATCCTATCAGGCAGATTTAAGGGTGGTGGTGGTGGGGAATGGTTTTTTCACAGCCCAGATAAAAAATATCAGAGTCACCTGGACTGTGACAAACACAACAATTATAAATAAAAGGGCCCATTAAATTAAAAAGTGACTAACAGAATTGCACAGTTTTCAAGAGATATTCTTTTTTATTCTTTTTTTAAACTACACTGTTATGGTTATCCTGAATTCACCCACAGAAATGAAAAAAATAATAATTTCATTTGCACTTTTCTTTCATGGTTTAATGGATCCTTTATTTATAGGCCTACCACGAATGCAGCTAGAACATAATGTTCTGTCTAAAATGAATACCTATAAATAACTAGCGCTGGAAAGAATAAAATCTAGATATGTCTGTTGGATTGTTGTACCTCTTCTATATATTTATCTCTTTGCTCTGATCTATTCATTTTTCCCTTGAAATGTCTAGACAGGCTTAACATTAGAATGAAACTCAAGATGCCATTTGTTTTTGCTAAGCAAATACAGTGCATAGTTTTGTGAACTCAACCAAGTATGCTATAAATTCTATCTTCGTTCTCACTTTAATTTCATGCAACAGAAATCAACAATGTTTTCTCCTAAAAAAAAACCCCTAAAGTGTAATCCTATGCATGTCTATTCAGAAGTCAGTCCTGCTGACATAATTGGAACTGCAGACTGATAGCACAGTGCTACAGTCTGCAAAGGTAATGGAGACACTTCTCCAACTGCGGGTCTCCCAGAAACTCTGGCAATATTCCTATGGCCAAAGGGGCTGTGGTACAAGTAGGCCTTGGACTCTGGTGACCATATGTTACTGTGTGTGGGAGTGTGGTGCCTATGCCAAACTCCAGTGTTGGTTGATATAATTCAAACTGTAATGAAAGCAAATTCAATGAAGGATCTGTATGGAAGCTCAATAGGTTAGCCAGAGTAGGTAAGAAGGGGCAAAACCTCCATTAATAGAATAAAGGGAGGGGGAAGAGAATGCCCAGAGGACCTCAACCAATCAGGCATCGAGTTACACCTGGCTGGGGGAGGGTATAAAACCCACCTGCCAGGAGATAGGGGAAGGCTATGCTCTGGGGTTCTGGGAGGAAAGCGAGTTAAACTGTTGAGTTCTCTCAGGAGGACTGATCCCAACATAGTTTCAGACCTTCTAGGCTGGGGATGTAACTAGAAAGGCCAGGAGAGAAAGGATCGCTTAGTTAGGGTATTATCTTTGGGTGCCTGTGTACTGGAACATTTGTATTTGTTTCCTCAGAATGTTTACTTTGTTTCCACACCTGTTACAGTTGTACGAATAAAGCTTCCTCTTTTGTTTTACTAAAGAAACTTTGCCAGCTTCACTATATTTTAAGCCAGGAGAATGTTACAGTTGCAAGCGCTCTCTCCTCAGGAACCAGGGAAGCAGAGGCAAGGGACATTAAACAGCAAGAGGGCTAGTTACAGGAGCTTTAAGTAACAGGCAAGGGAAGAGGAGAGCTTTGCTGGTGTACACTCGCAGGCGCGAGGCTGGAACAAACAACAATAGTAAACACGCTACCAAGAGTATAAAATTTTAAAAGCTTCTAAGATAAGGAGGCAGGGGAAAGAGTGGAAGTCGGCTCATGCTGGGGGATGGGCTCCACAGACGTCTGAGTGTCACTGGCACTTGCCCAGCTTCTGCGAATGGAATCTGGTCCTGAGAATGTTCTATTTCCAGAGTGGGTGGAAATGATCTTCAGCAGGACCAGCCTTCTGTGCCTAAGCCTGTTGTGGATGAACTGCTATTGTGGATGAACTGAAAATGACTCACTTCTGGGGATGTTTCTTGTGTTTCCAATAATGGCCTGAGACAGGAATTATGACACTAGGAAACTTTTTTGATCTCCAGCCTCAAAGTTAGTGTAAGGCAGATTGTGTGGGCTGAGTGGACGGTCTTTCACCCCTTTCCTGGGCTAGAACAAAATGCTGGTACAAGAGCAAGCCATCTTGCAGAACCCTGCCATTCTTGAGAATCCTGCCATTCTCAAATCCAGTTTCAACAAGTGGTTAAGTCAGGCAAAGGGTTTGAATTGGATGGATTTGGGGGTCAATCTCCAGAATGGCCTATTGCTCTGGTAGTTACTGGCACTAGATTTGTGGGTCACTGTTCTTTGGGGGCTCGAATGCAGACCTTTAATGGAGAACCCCATGGACATTTGTATTATCCTAGCCTGGCTAAGCCCAATGTTTCTGAGGTTAGCACTACCTTGGGAAGTCATTGTGGGCAAATCCCCACAGCAAGCTTATTTCGAATTCAAAACGTTTTCAATCCTGGCAGACCCCATGTCAGTTTGGCTTAACATGCTTTCCGCATGTTAAATCACCCCAAAGCATTGTAAATGTTAATCCTCATTTCAACAGGTCTCACTCTGGTTGGTGCACTTGAAACCCTTCCATGTTAAGGGATGAGAATTTCCCTCCCCCAATAGCTTAAAGCTACACTGTAGCGATCAAACCACTTCACACCTGATAATGATCTTGCTATTGAAAGTTCTGACCTTTAAAAAAGGCAAAAGAAAGTAAAGCAGCTGCCGGTTTAGGGAGATGTGTGAATGTTGCTGCTGCTGCTGCATGCCCTGAGCAATGAGGAGAGGAGGGGAAATAATTGCTGGCTGTCTGCTGCCGTTTTTCTTCCATCCAGGCAAGCAGCAGCCACCCAGCCACCCAGCTAGACTCCATGAAGGGGTCTGTTATGGGTGGCGCGTTCACGCCAGGAGGAAGAGGACAGGGCAGCCCTGAAAAGTGGTTTTTAAAAAGTAGCCACTGGAGTCCCCCCTTGAGTCACGTACATCCTCAGAATCTGGACTGAACGCGATTCTGGCTGAAAGTAATGGGATCAGGCAAATTTGCGTTTGCATCCGGTTCTGTTATTTTGATTTAGGGAAACTGGATTAAGCTTTTAATGGGGATGCAGCCTGTATTTAATCAATAACCCCAGATAGATCATGGAGGGAAATTACTATGCTAGAAGATGTTCAGATAGTTTTTTGTTTTTAAAAGCATATTACATTGTGTTCAGCTATTTAGATTATTATTTTGCTCTTACTTCGATTTTTCTTATATGCTGTGTGTTGGCTATTATGTAGTTTAGGAAATGCCTATTTACCATAAAGGAACAAAAACAACTGTTGAAGCTTTCCTGAAAGCCAAAGTTAAAAAGAGAAACAGTGACAGACAGGGAAATAAGCAAAGAGAATAGTGATGTCAGTCAAATCACTGCCAAAGGGTAATGAGCATCTTTCCACTGCCACCACAACTTACTGTATATGGTGGTTTTGTCTTCCTGTTTATTCTTGTAAGTCTGCCAAAATCAGCTGTCCTGCAAGACAACTAAGCAATGGAATAAAATGCTAACTCTGTGAGATCATGAGCAAGAAAAAATATGTAAAAAATAAATATAAAAGTGTACACTTCCTATTGCTTGTGCAAAAAACCCAACAACAGTTGGTTCCATCCAGACACAGTTCCTTATAGGACTTGGGTGGAGCTATCTTATCTCAAAATGGAGATGGGAAGATGGTTGGCAAACACATGGAGCTCGGAGTCAGACCATGACATTCCCTAACTGGACCCTCTGTTGTTGGACCATAAATTGGTCAGAAAGTTGGGTCATAGAACATGCCCATGTCCTGATCTTTAGGAATAAAGGTTGGCCTACAAGAAGAAGACGAAGAAGAAGATTCAGTCAAAACAGCTGACAAAATCTGTTAAAATCTGCCCCACTAGGTACATGGAGAACCAGAGCAAATTTGCACTTTGCCTCGCATTAGTTATGAATTTCTAGAACATTCTAAACTTGCCCAAAGTATTCACACTTGGATATTTTCCTCTCTTCTAGGCAATACTTTTCATGTCTACATGGGATGGAGCATAGGGCTGCATCCAGATGTGGCTTATTTATTCTGCTACATTTGAATATTTCAGAATAAAGCATGAATATTCCCAAATGCCCACATTTTATTCAAGAAATCCAAATTTGGTGAAACAAGTAAGCAATATCTGGATGCAGCTTAGAGCAGAATAGGGTGCCCCAAATGGCACTTCCATCAGTAGGCCTTAACATTAAGATCCCTTTTCTTTGATGTTCCAGGAAGCGCTACTGAAAGTAGTGCTCTGCTGAGAAGGCATCCTGGAGACTTTGAAGGCCTGGAACTAATGGTCCTGGTCTTTGAAGGCTCCAGCACTAGATCTGAGGGTTTGGTCTAGTGGTTAGGGAGCTGGACTCTTATCTGGGAATACCAGGTTTGATTCTGATCTGCCCCATGAAGCCAGCTGGGTGACCTTGGGCTAGTCACAGCTCTCTTCTGCGCTTTCATAGCCCCACCCACCTTACAGGGTGTTCTGTTGTGGGGAGAACAGAAAGCTTTTCAGCCACTTTGAGTCCCCTTAAATGGGTGAGAAAAGCGGGGTAGAAAAGCCAACTCTTCTCCTCCTCCTCCTCCTCCTCACAGTTCATAGCTAGGGCTGATCTGTCTGAAGTGTGGATGGCCTTGGCCCACTCCAGTGGCAAACTGACTTAGCATGGGACAGGTTGTGTATTCTGGCATGGTTGCATCCTTCTCTGCTTCGAGATATGTGTATCTTTCTGTAGCGTAGAAATGGTCAAAGTTTGCTTACAATTGTATCCACATTTGAAAGATAGTTAAACACCTCCTCCTGCATTCAATGTTAGGCTGTCTGAATGACTAGCATTTTACAGAATGAATCCCTAGTAAAAGATTTGCTTTTGTTATTAACATTATGAGTATATGTGAGTTAATGCAAAATCACTGTGATAACTGTTGTTCTCCCAGTCCTTTCTCTACCCCCATATTAACCATTCTTAAGAATGCTCTCAGTAGGTGTTCGTATTAGCTGATATTTCCTTTCAGTGTTTCTAGTAAGTTATCCTTTCTTTGTGGCTAAGTAAGAATTTGCAAAACTTTGCACCCTTATTCTTAAATTAAACACTGACAACGAATGGAAGTGTAAGGCATGCTAATAAGTAGGACCTCCCTGTGGGAACCTGTGACAGAGGACTGTTTCACATTGAGAGGCAGACAGCACTGTTGACACTGGCTGTCAAAAAGCTTCACATCTTTGAAAAGAAATCTTAATCTTCTTTATTCATGTGTGAACAGGTCCAGGCCTTCATCCTTGCAGCTCATACACATAGGCTGTTTAAACCCCACGTTGCTAGGCTGTGGGTAGGGTTTGTTTGACTGTGTCTACATTGTACGAACGGATGAGGACTGAAAATTAAAATCTGTTGGACACAGAGCACTGCTTTTCTGTCTGTGTTTGAAGAGACATGGCAACCCAGGGTGAAATGAAAAGGAATTTTATTGAGACCAAAACTGCCCAGTGTTTAAATGTTGGATGTGGGGTCTGAATGGTCAATTTGGGAGGTTTGTAGATTGTTTACAGACAGTGGGATGGCTGTCAATCACCACACAATGGGAAAATTTATGTCAGGGGAGGAAAAAGTTGCTTTTTAGTGCCTGAACTCCTGTTTCCTGTTAAAATGTTCAGATCAATAAACAAAAAGACTTTTTGTCTGAAGTTTACAAGCAAGAAAATTTCGAAATAACAGAGCTGCTGTTACTGTTCAGGCCTCTTTTGATCATTGCTTTGCTGTTTAGCTATCAATTTAAACCCAATTTTATGTTGCAGAATACTACCCAGCCATAAGCGTGTGTTTGTTTTTTCCCTGGGCTCCTGAGAACTCAACGGAAGTAGCAAAGGTGGGGGAGACTAGAGGCAGACAGTTTCTTATGCCTTTTTAGCTTCACAAGGCTAGCTAAGTAATAAAAGTTTTGAAATGAGCTTGTTTTAGAATGTTAAAGAAATAGAAAAACACATTTGAACTGGACTAAGTATTCTAGATGAATTATTGTAAAACAAGACAAAGAAAAAAGGAAAAATGAATGCAGTTTGATTAGAAATGTACCAAAATATTTATATAATCTATATCTATATCACATTGTGTGTGTGTGTGTATAAAAATCAGGAACTTTATTTTCAAGAATTTGTGTCCTGCTCTTCACATGAAGGTCTCAGAGAAGATCACAACACTCAACAGCGACATGAATAAAATCAATAAGCAATATAAAACCTTGTTAAAATAGAACCCATTATTATAGTAAATAATGCCTTTGATCAGAGTTTAATTTGCATCTTGAAATCAATGAATTCCTGAACTCAATCTGTATTCTGGAATTGATTATTTTTTAGGTTGCCTTAATATAAGGTAATACACTCTGGCAGGTGATGCTTTGTTCAGGCTGATTCTTTCAAACACACACTTTTAGTACCTTATGGAAATAGAAGGCTGATGAAATGATATGGCTTATAATGAAATTGTTGGGAGTATTCCAAAAACCAAACAGAGAAAATATTGCTGTGAACCACAAACCTGAGAGGAAGGGGCTGGATATAAATAATTGTATAACTAAATGGAGAAAAAGAAGTTATAGCATTTTAGACACACAGACATACAGCATATAATAATAATTGTTTGTGCTTACTGTCTGGCTTCTCTTTCATGCTTTTTGGTTGTATGAAAAGAATTTGTGCATACTGTACATCTATAGCTTAATCTGGGCCCTGAAACTCATTTAAATTGGTTCTGTGATCACACCTGAAGTGTTTTTTTTTTCATGGTGATCTTTAAAAATTTTCAACATAGATCCATAAGACATAATACACTCAACAAAAACAACCAAGATATATCATACAACCCCCCCCCAAAAAAACAGTCAAAACTGTTAGGATGTCGGCAAGAATCCTTATATGTTAATAAGCAATCACACCTGAAGTTTAAGATGATCTCAAGTAGCCTGTGCTTCCAAAGGATAACACCTCAACATGCATTTCCTATTTTTCTCTGAGGTACTCCCTACTGATCTGATCTATTCAGTATTTGGATTATTCCAGCTCTGAGACTCTCAGCGAATCCCCACAGCAAGCTTATTTCACTTTCCCTAAACCAAAATAATAGAACCGGATGCAAATGCGAATTTGCCTGTTCCCATTACTTTTAACTTAATCGCGTTCGATCCGGATTCTGAGGATTGTACGTGGGCTATGTGACTCAAGGGCTGCATCCGCACGGCATCGTTATCTCGAATTCAAAACGTTTTGAGTTTTCCCAGTTCAGACGGCAGTTCAGCTTAACACGCTATTTCCGTGTTAAACCACGTTAAAAAGTTTTGAAATAAATCCTGATTGCAACAGGTCTCACTCCGAATCGTGCGTTGATACGTGTTTCCTTTTTAACTGTGTGGACAGTACCGTGTTAAGGGATGAGATTCCGTGTTCACAGTGTCCCTCTCCCAATCGCACTGTATCCAATGGCTGTCCGTATGCTGGGCACGTCATTGGGGTGGTGGTGTTTCCCTGCCTGATCTGAAGCAAAAACTTTTTTTGGATTGCTTCTTCTCTTGCAAGCCTGAACTTCTTGGAGCACCCTTCACACAGCAGCGCTACAGCTCTGGAGTGCGTGTGGAGAGTTGGGGGGGGGAGACGGAGAGGAGGGGATTGGGCAGGAGGAGGCTATCAGCGTTTTGGATTCCCCTGGGGCGGGCAAGAAGAATTTGGCTGAGGGAGCCCGGCCGGAGAAAACCTAACTAGTCTTCCCCTCCTGGCGAGGGAGCGAGCCCCGTACACACACACACACACACAGGCAGGCAGGCAGGCAGGCTTTCATGACAGTTATAAAATCAGACACTTTTGCTACTTCCCCCCCCCCAGCCTTCACACATCAGCGCTACAGTGTCGCAAGAGAACCAGCTCACTCTCTCAACAATGTTGCGAATTTGCACAATTTCAAAACTTCAGACCTTTAGAAAGTGAAAGGCAGGGACGGGGGGGGGGGCTTCGTTGGGGAAACGAAAAGCACGCGGGAAAGCGTCTCTCTCTCTCTCTCTCTCTTTTTACAATTCCCAAGGCGGGCGGAATGAGTGGGATCAATATTTCACTCGATTACCACTTCTCAATCAGGTTGCTGTTCAATTGAGCTGGCTTTTCTATCCTGCTTTTCTCATCCATTTAAGGGGATGAGAAGCGGCTGACAATCCTTCTGTCCTTCTCCTCACCACAGACACTGTGAGGTGGGTGGGGCTGTGATGAATTCCCGCTGATGATGAAGAGGATGAGGAAGATCCCGAACACCAAGGCAGCGAAGTTGTACTCCGGATCGCCCTCCGGAGCCGGGCAGGTGTCGTTGGGGGAGAAGTCTTGGGTGCCGTTGGCCCCCATGGCTACCAGTCTTGCCTGCGGGTGATCGGAAACAGTCGAGTTTCCAGAGGGACCCCTGGATTCGTGCCACGAGCAAAGCGGGGGGGGGAGGGAGACGCATTTTGAAGGGGTCTTTCTTTGGGGAGGGGGCATGGGAAGCTCACGAGTTCATCTTCCCTGCCTGGTCCCTCACTGCGAGGAAGCGAAGAATCTTAGCCGGCGGGAAAGGAGCCCCGACCCCCCCCCCCGGAATTGGCCACGCCGATACTGCCCCACTACATCCTCCCATGCAGAGCAGAAGGGGCGATCGCGCGGCGCACAGGGAACTGTGGCTCGCTGTGGTGCCTCGCTCTGGCACACCCGTCCCGCTCTGCTTCTGCCACCAGTAGCAGCAGCAGCAGCAGCAGTAGCAGCAGCAGCAGCAGCAGGGCGGGGGTGGGCAGGGTGGCTCACCGAAGCAGTACGGCCCCTTCCCCAAAGTTTTCTTCCTCCGATGCAGAGGAGGAACAGGAGGAAGAAGAGTTGGCTTTTCTACCCCTCTTTTCTCTCCCATTCAAGGGAACCCAAAGCGGCTGACAAAGTTTCTGTTCTTCTCCCTGCAACAGAACACCCTGTGAGGTGGGGGGTGGCTGTGAGAGCTCAGAAGGGAGCTGTGACTAGCCCAAGGTCACCCATCTGGTTTCATGGAGGAAGAAGAAGAGTTGGCTTTTCTACCCTGCTTTCCTCACTTATTGAAGGGGATTCAAAGCAGCTGACAAACCTTCTGTTCTTCTCCCTTCAACAGAACACCCAGTGAGAGCTCAGAAGGGAGCTATCACTAGCCCAAGATCACCCAGCTGGCTTGATGGAGGAAGAAGAAGAGTTGGCTTTTCTGCCCCACTTCTCACCCCCATTTAAGGGGACTCAAAGCGGCTGACAAACTTTCTGTTTTTCTCCCCACAACAGACACCCTGTGAGGTGGGTGGGGCTGTGAGAGCTCAGCAGAGATCTGTGACTAGCCCAAGGTCACCCAGCTGGCTTTGTGGAGGAGTGTGGAATCAAGGTTACCAGGTATTCCCAGATGAGAGTCCAGCTCCCTAACCACTAGATCAATCTTAGTCCAATCTGTTTCATTTATGGACTTTCTTCCCTTCAAGCATACTTTCCTGAGTCCTGATTTTTATTGGTCTCAATCCATTATAGGCTTTGGTCACACCTAAGGTTTAATCCAGCTTCACTCCATCTTCAGAGTGAGAGAACACATCAGCAAAGTGACCAGTAGTTTTCTTTCCACATTATCTAGTCTAAAGGTGGATTTTCTGAGTTATTAACCCTGAAAGAAAACCAGCTTGTCAGTTTGCTGGTGTATTCTCTCACTCTGAAAGTGGATTGAAACTGGATTAAACCTTAGGTGTGACCACAGGCAGAGGCAAAGTAGCCTCTGAAGTGATTCCAATCACTTCTCTTAGGTGCCACTGTGAAATGGAGGAGGGGAAAGTAGTATTTGGGGGGGGGAAGCCTTTCTTTCATATGTCCCACAGGCAGGCTTTCATGACAGCTATAAAATCAGACACTTTTGCTACTCCCCCCCCCGCCCTCACACAGGAGCGCTACAGTGTAGCAAGAAAGCCCCTTCACTCCTGATTAACAATGTTGCGAATTTGCGCAGTTTCAGAAGTTCAGACCTTTGAAAGTGAAAGGAGGAGAAGCAGCTGAGATTCTGTATTTAAACATGGGGCTTTACTTGCTGCTGCTGCTGTGTGCTCTGAGCAATGAAAAAGCCCCTCACTCCCCTCTATAGAGATATTCCTATAAGCAATCAATTGATTATTGAATTGCTGAAAAGAAGGTCTCTCATATTTTGCTTAAAAGCTGAATTGCAGCTAAATGCTAGCAACAAGCTGATCTTGAAAAAGTATCTATGCCTACCAAAAGTTGGTTTTATCTATGTTCACAGTTCTTGCCAAAAGCCTTATTCAGAGACCTATTGTTTCTGTTGTCCTTCCTAGCTTGCAACTAAAATAATGTTACATGTAAGCGTATGAGAAAGGCCGCTTGGATGTTTGTGTTCACATAGAATCAGCAAATTATTATGTATAAGAGAGGCTTGAAATCTCTCAATAAATCATCATATGATATGATCACTACATGCTGTTTCTTGACTGTTTAATATCTACGCTTGCTGCTTGCTTGCTGGCCTGCTGCTTATTTGCTTATATGGTGATTATTCATTAGGTATAGTCTTATGCTTAAGTCCACTTAGCTATGAACATTTTGATAGCATAGGCACAGTTTGCATTGATGTAGCAGTAAACAGAACTCAGGTTTTACTACACCCCTCCAGCCCAACCTCTCGGCGCGAGGGAAGCACGGGTGGGAAAGGGGGATCCAGACTTCTTCCATGGGGGTGATGAGGGAAGAGCACAAAGCTGGAAGAAAAGGGGGAGGGAAAGGTGGTGCAGAGGAAAGGAGGCGGAGAGCTGCACAGCCATGAGGGAGAGGTCTGATTTCAGTTACTTTGAACTAAGTGAGAGGGGCTGATCCTGGGAGGGAACAGCAATCAGAGAGAAGGGGTGGGCTGGCAATGGGCAGGGAGGACTTGCCGTGGGGCCTCCCAAGATTGAATCCGAGATAAGGTTGCCGGCGGGATGCCCTTGACACGGATCAAGTTGAAAGCCAGTGGAGACAGTTTTGTTCCGGTTCAGTTATTTCGGTTTCGTTAAACCGAATTAAGGCATGCTGTGCGGATGCAGCCAAGGTGGGACTCAAGTGGTTACTTTTTAAAACCTGCTTTTCGGGGCTGCCCTGCCCTCTTCCTCCTGGCATGGACGCACCACCCATAAGGGACCCCTTCACAGAGCCTAACTGGGTGGCTGGGTGGCTGCCGCTTCCATGGATGGAGGAAAAATGGCAGCGGGCAGCCAGCTAGCGATTCTTTCCCCTCCTCTCCCCATTGCTCAGGGCACACAGCAGCAGGGGCAACTAAAGCCCCTTTGCTTTAAACATTCACATTCAGCTGCTTTCATCCCTTTCCCTTTCTAAAGTCAGAACCCCAAAGAGCTAGAATTGCGCAAAATTGCAACATTGTTATTCCAACCATCAAGGTGTGAAGTGGTTCCAGCGCTACAGTGTAGCGATCCCTGTTAAGTGGATTTTTACACTGAAATCACTGTCTTTGGAAGCAAGCTATTGGGAGAGGGAAACCCTAAACATGGATTCTCATCTCTTAAAATGGTACTGTCCACACAGTAAAAAATGTAAAACGTTTCAAGCGCACGATCCGGAGTGAGACCTGTTGAAATCAGGGTTGAGATTCACCACGCTTTGGGGTGGTTTAACACAGGAAAAGCGTGTTAAGCCAAACTGTTGATGGTGAAGGTGCAGGTGCTGACACCAGGCAGGAAGATGGCAGCATCGTGAAATTGACTGCACTTCAGGTAAGTGATCAGATGCATGTGAGCAGGGGTGCTGTGCACTAGCATTTGCCAATGTGAATGCTGAGTACACATACGGACAACTTCACCTTTTCTGTTCCCTGGATGGGAAGGGAACTGCAACTTTGCCCTGAGTCTGCAATGAAGGGAGTGGGAGGAAGAGGATGAGAACTCTGCTGCTGTTGCTGTTGCTACTACTACTACATCTGGGGCACTTAGAACAGCCCTCTAGGAGCCAAGCCAGTTCACAGACTCTTTCCAGAGGAGGCATAGTACCAGCAGCCCCTAGCCTGGCAATCTTTGGTATAGCAAGTGCTTTCCTCCACAAAGGTGGGAAAACAGCTACATCGTTCTCCCCTTCACCCTCTCCCCTTCTGTTTCTGCAAGTAGAAGGGAGCAAAACCAGAACACAACTCTGTTTTTAAAGCTTTGGGACTGCCAGCGCTGCTGAGATTCTTTCTCCATCCAGATTGCCTGTTTTTCCTTTCCACAAGTTCAGATAAGGTCCCTTGTGTCATGGGCACTTCAGAGAAGGCACAAGGGCATTCCTTCCTCCTTTCCAAAGACTGATTTCTTTCCTATGTGCACCTACTCCTTTCCCCTCCTGATTTTGGCCTCCTTCCACCCCACCCCCCATACCGTTTCCCCCTCTCTTCTGGAAATCTGATGAAAAATCATACCGGAGCAGATCCTTCAGGCTCTCATGGCTGCAGCAACACTGTGGAAGAACATAGAGTGGCTCCAGGAGTAACTGGAGTCCAGTGGCATCTGGGGAAAGGAAGGGAGGGGGAAGTTCTGAAACACATCCAAAAGTGTACTCAGATGGGTTCTTAAAGAGGTTCACCGAGCTTGTTCCCACCTTCAATATTCTGGCTGGAAATGTAGCTGCCCTCCAGCACATTTGAAGGTTAATAAGTATGCATCCCTGGAGATCTTGGATTTAAGTTTTTAATAAAAGGAAGCCGGAGATGCAGGACAAGGGGAAAGGTGGGACTCAGGATTGAGAAGATTGGCTTTCCCCTCCACTGAGAAGCCAAAAATTGATTGACAGAAGTGCATCTAGTCACAGATGTCAGGGGCACGAAAAGGATAGGAGCTGTGGAGATTAAAAAATAATTCCATCACTGGACAGAGGATGGGGCAACTGACAGGTGAGGACAAGATGGAAATGAACTGAGCAAACACTGTTTCATGGGTACAATCGAGCCAATATAGAATTCAGGCGCTGCTGTGCAGAAAAACTGATGATACTTTTATGCTGTGTTGTGCTTGCTGAACTTTTGTTAAAAAACAACATCCATCATTTGCATTAAGATTGGGACAGATACTCTTCTTGTACTGGGTCTTGTGCACAAACCACAACCATTTTCCATTTGAAACAATAGGAAATGGAGAACTGGAAACAAAGGTCAGATCTTCACTTCTGAGTGGAGGCATCTCAGACAGGCACTGAGGACAAAGGTGCCCTCCTCATCTCCATTTTGTAGCCAGGTGCCTCCTCTGTGCAGGCTAGTAACGGGGCTAGTGTTGTCACTGTTATGTGTCTGCTGCCACCAAAAATGGAGACATGGTGAAAGTGCAGCCATGGGGAATCTACAGAGGTATCCCAAAAATGGCAAGTGGAGATCCACCAAAGGGGAAAATAGAGAGAAATTCATACTAGTGCAGGAAGCGTGACTGGTGCTTTTGTTTATTCTAGGTTTGATTGACCGATAATCACTTGAAACTTTATTTGACCTTAGATTTCTGGAAAAAAAGAAAGAATGAAGTTTATGGACATACTGTATTCCAAAGCACTTTAAAATGCAAAATCACTAAATGTTGTATGCTTTTACTGCACCACAACTGCATTGCAAATGAACAGATGTGTGCAATCTGATTTCAGAAGTAAGTTTTTTAGTTAAAATCGGTTCAGTCTACTGCAAATGACAGACCAAACAACTTATTTTTCACATCATCACATTCATGCATTTAGACATTCTCTCAAGGTCAATGTACAGAGAGAAAACACGACTGAGAATTATACGGCAGAGACAGGATACAACTAGAGGAAAACAATTCACCAACTAATCTCCTGAGGTTAAGAACACTTGAATTGCAGTCATAATTTCATAGAAAGGTTAAAGAAATCATCTGAGGATTGAGGTGTCTGTGACTAATCTTTTTTTCAGGAGGCTTTGATGATCATTCTTTTGGTCAGTAATATAAATATGATTTATTTGAAGGATTGTGAGAGAACAAATGCCCATCTCAAACATTCTTTTTCTCACAGTGGTCAGCCAGAAATCACAAAAATAATGCAATAGGAATCAACCATAGTTGCACACATAGTTATGTTTCAGATGATAAATTTTTGATTTCAGAGTGTTCCCTGAGTCCAGCAGGCAAATGTTCCTGCTCACTTCAGCCTTACTGACCACCCCAGGGGCATGAAATCTTACCTCAGAGCTATTCTAAATGCAGACCACAATAAATGAGAGCGGATGATGCTTGCATTTATTTCCTATGCTGCCATGTAGAATGACAGCAATGATCCCAGGAGAGATTGGTTATCTGTTAAACCAACTTTTAGACCCTTTCCTGCACTGAACTTTAGTCTCGATTATATTCTGGAATAAGGAGATGCCATCCACATGCTAATGCAGGCTACGGCAGGCTGTAATCAGGGATACTGCTGTGAAGGCCCTATCCTCATCCCTTTAGCTCCTGAAGGTGGGTTAAAAGTAGAAGGGTCTTTGCAGATTTTAAGGCATGAGCAGTTCAATATTGGAGAAGACATTCTTTTACATATTTGGATATCAAACTATTTAGGGCCTTATAGGTCAAAGTTTACATGTTGAATTGGATTCCTTAACAAATTGGCAGCTGGTGTGTGTTATCCATCCAGCAATACCAGTTAGCAGTCTTGCTGTGCATTCCGCACCAGCTGCAGCCTCCAACCTATCTTCAAGGGCTGCCCCACATAGAGCAGATTATTATAATAGTCTAATCTGGAAGTTACAATAACAGGGATTATTGTGGCCAGGTTGCTGTATACAGAAAGGGTTGGAGACGGTGAACTAGCCAGAGCTGGCTTCACCTAAACTTCAAGTATCATTACAGAATCCAGGAGAACCCTTAGATTGCACAGCTGTGTGACAAACAGCACACCTGTCTTATCTAGGTTCAGTTTCAAGTAACTGGCCCCCAAGCAACAAGTTACCTCCAGGAGCTTGTCAGGTACTTCAACTATGAGACTTTTTGCATTTAACTTCCATAGGACACTGTCCCATGGAAGATAACACCACCCCAAGCCCAAACCTACCTAGATCCTACTCTGCCATAGGGTAAATGTAATGTAAATTGAAGTAATGGCCATGTGTCCTGAGCCTTTGCTATGGCCATCAGGTGATGTGAGACACAACTGAGTCTGCAGCCACAGCCATGACCCCACACCTCCACACAGTTTTCGTACAGAAGTAATTGTGAAGCTGCACTTGGGATGTTTGGGCATGCTGGGAGCTGCTCCAGAACATAAGTGGCTTTGTGGTGTGTGCACACCCTGTGCCCAAATGTGCCCAAACACCCCCATCTTCCAAGTGTGAAAAGGACCCAAATCTCTGACTCAGATGGCACAGAGCTGGGCGTCATCTGCATATTAACGACACTTCAAAACTTCTGATTTTCTCTCCGAGTGGCTTCATATAGATGCTAAAGAAGCCTAGAAGGCAGCCCAAAATGACTATTTCCATGGTCCCTAGAATCTAGCTTACTATGATAAAATAGTCATGAACTTTCCCAAGTAGCTGACCTGATAATCCATTGTCCTAGGGAAACAGGCCATGCAAAGTCTTTTCAGTAAGGCGGACAATTAATCCAAATAAAATATTAACCAGTTTCAGAATGAGGACCGAGCTTCTAAATAGACAGTGATTTTTTCAATAAGGCTGGTGTCCTAAACACTTGTCAAAAGAGACTTCCCGCTTCTTTAAGCACACATTTTGTTAAGTTTACCGTCTGTCAGCCAATGAATATTTGGAAGATCAAATTGAATAGAAAATCTCCTTTTGTGCCAAAGCAAAATGGAAAGTGTGGTCACTGGCAGGGACAGTCAGAACCAGATACATCTGAAGGATAACACAAACCACTCTTGCTTCTGGGAAGACTTCGTTGGCTTTCTTTCTTTTTTTAAAGTAACTAAAGTAATGCAGTACAACACTCCAAAGAAATGCAAACATGACTCTGAAAATATTGCACAATCCTTTCCCGTACAGTCTGAACACACCAGGGCATGGTTTTCCCAGCCGATCCAAAACCTTTATTATTCTTCCTGTCTTTATTCTAAGAAAAAAGGCAGAAAATACTCCAGGGAAATTTTCTTTTGAGGTGGCAGTTTGCATAGCTATAGTATCAGGGATTCCCGGGAGTGGTTGTGGTTGTGGGTAGAGAACCTGAAGCCTCGGGCTGGCTCTTCTCTCCCAGGCTGCTCTGTCTTTTCCTCAGGAGTCGTTTTGGCCACATCCTTTCCCGGGCTACATCTGCTCTTTCCATGAAACCTTCCCTGTGCCTTTTTAAGTGACTGCATTCAGCCTAAATAGTGTAGAGGTATGTATGTGCAGGAACCAAGGATGTTTGGATGGTTGGAGTGTTTTATATTGTATAAAACCAGAAATGATCCCTTCAGCTCTGCCCACATCTGCTTCTGGCCCTTTGCACTTTTGATACTCATAAGAACATAAGAACATAAAAGAAGCCTTGCTGGATCAGGCCACAGCCCATCTAGTACAGCATCCTGTCGCACACAGTGGCCCAACAAATGCTCATGGGCATCTCAAGCAGAGACAAGGACAAACCTCCTGCTCTCGAGTCCCAGCAGATGGCCTTAGAAGCGCCCCAGTTCCTACCCCCCAACCTGAAAGATGCACCTAGGCATTCGTTCTAGTAGCCATTGATACATCTGTCGTCCATAAATTTGTCTAACCCTACCTCACTTCTAGTTCATTACCGGATATGGCCCCACTAAAGGATACCTAGGAAGGAGTGGCGTCTTCATGCTTAAGAACAGTCCCTCTTCTTGGCCTAAGGGGCTTCCTGCACTTTCTTTTGTTGGTCTGTTCCACTTGTTCTAGATCAAGCAATTGGTCTTGTGCCTGGGACAGATTGTGCTTAGTCTGGAGCAGCAGTGTTGACAGGCCAATGGCATATTGCTGACTAGACTCTGGGCTTGCTCTGAACCTTGCACAAGCTTTGGAACCAGCCTTCATTAGTTCTGATGGACAAGAACACTTGAGGGACCCATTTTGGTTGTGCAGTAAGACATGCTACTGAAATGAGTCTCCCTGTAAACTGGAACACGGAGGTGTACACCTCCGACACTCCTCTGTGTTCCAAGTCAGGCCTCACTAGTATGTTGGCAGACCTCAGTATCGAGGTCTTCTGGTGATCTAGATCAGGAACCTTCTGATCTGGATCACTCTGTGCAGATGGGATGGACTGGTGGTGGCAGGGCCTCCTGTATTCCATACTAACATGCAGAAGGGAGGTTCTTAGTACACTTGCTGGTGTGGAATACCAAGTGCAGAAAGGCTCTAAGTGTACAGCAGACATTAAAAACAAGGTTCTCAGGCATGAAGTACTGTCCCTGAGGTTTCTACCTAGATCTACCAAAGCTTCTGAACTCCCATATACACTGTCTGAGAGTAATAATCAATTTGAGTGAGGTGGCAGGGGGTACACTGTAATAGTGTTAAGCCAAAACTCAGTGATTTGGGGGCTCAAATCCTAATCAGGCAATTAAAGCTCACTAGGTGATGGTGTATCCAATCACAGGCCCTTTTGCACGAACCTTAGATCTGTATTAGGAGTCTTCATCATGAGCCTCGGAACCTTCTTGGTTCGCATGTTAATATGGATCTGTGAGGACCTACCAAATGCTAGTACTCCAGATCAGGGGGGGCCTGACCTGGCTCACCAGTAGGCCTTGCTGTTGAGGTCTACTGGCAGATCAACTGAACCCAGTCTGGAACATGGAGGTATGTAGCACCTCTATATTCCTAACTACTGGAAGAAGCATTTCAGTGATGTACCAAATTGCACGGCTGAAACAAGTTACCCATGGACTCTGAAGTCTTTCATTCTGAGCCTTTCTGAGCCCTCAGACCCTGGCCTTAAAGCCTATGTGAGTGTAGGGGCTGGTGGGAGGCTGATCTGGACCAGCGTCATCCAAGTGGCAGGTCATGCTGATCCAGACATCCTGGTAACTGCAGAAAAGGCTGCAGACTCTCAGCCAGTGAATAAATCATTGTAGTTGCATCCCCATGCACTCTATAGTCTGAATCTAGTCTGTTTTCAGCAAGGAGCATCCCCATGCAAAGCCCCCAAACTGGACTACATGCAGGCCAAATCACCCAAATCTGTCATAAATTTAGTCCTGAAGAAAACTGTTCTTGCTATGGTTTGGGAGGCAAGCCCACATTATTTTGGAGGCTGAGACCATGCATGGGGATGCTCCCGAGTTATTAGGGGAGAAGACTGACTCTTGCATCATTAGCAGGCGGGTTTCATGTTGTGTGCTCGCCATTCCTGTAACAGTTTTGGCATTTCTGGAAATAAATGGTGACTGAACAGAAACGAGTCTCTTTCCGTGACCATTATTCCACCCCCCTTCCCTGATTGGCAAGTCAGCAAGACAAATAGAAGCTTCAGCACCCCAGTTTTACAGCAAAAGATATGACTGCCATCCCATGAGTCTCTTTGCATGACCATTATTCCACCCCTCCCCCATCCCGATCACCAAGCCAGGCATGATAATTTAATTTAAATGGCTTAATTTAGCACACAAGCAGTAAACTGCTGTACTGGGTGGAGCCTAGGTCCACACCTCTGGTAAACTGCCGCCAAACCCCATACCGGCTTTGCAGAACGATCTGGCTTTTTCATTTTTTAAAATATATTTTTATTGCCTTTCAGCCCTATGTGCTGCAATTGGGGAAGGAGATGCTGGGTGGCATTTCCCTGCCATCACTAAAGCAGGCAGCACAGGGGTTGGTGACATCAGCCCGTCTTCCAATCAGGAGAGTGGGGGTGAAGAGAAAAAGATGCTGTTTCCCCATGCATGGGTTTAGCGTGGTTTGCATGGGGACACCTGTAGTTGAATTGAGCCCGTGTTATCAGCAAATGCATGGGGACGGCTCAATTCGAATTCGGCCCTGCGCCCGGATTAATTTTTTTCCAATCCACACTAAACGGAGTGCATGGGGACACGGCCTGTGAGAATAAACTGGAGAGAAGGGAAATAATATGTTATCTCTGATTATTTCATTGTTCTCCATTGAACATCTAGCGGACCTGGAAGCACTTCCTGGAGGGATTTCAGAAAGGCCCGTTATTGTTCTTTAAACAACAACAACAACAACACACCTCAGTGTCTCTTAGATCATGTGGGAGGCTACTTTACAATTCAATTTTGATAGGCCCTGTCATAAATGTTGTTGCATGTGCCATGCTGTTGTAATTCATTGTAAATAGCCTAAACTAAAATTCTTGGTGTATTTCCCTGATCCACTATACTTCCACCAAAACAGAATGTTAGGGCTATAAATAATATTGGAATAATGTTTTGCTATTCAAGATATGCACAAACTAAATTTTGTTCATTCCAGACTTCATTGTGTTTGGTTCAGTCTAGAACCAAATCAAGCAAGCTTAATCTAGTTCAAATTGAACCTTTAACAGGTCATGAACAATTTGATCATTAAAAAGAAAGAATAGAACCAAATAAATTTGAAAAAGCCCTATTTAAAAGGCCAGCTGGAAGCTGAACAACTTGGAATCAGATTGGACTGTTCTCTCTTAAACAGGCGGTAGGTTTTGTTCTATTCAAAATATGTCAAACCACTGGCTCAGTTTGAACCACATTGAATCCGAAACAAATTTGCACATCTCTATTCACTTATATATTACAAAACAGACTCAGGAAGCACTCATCAAGAAAGAAAGCACTTGTCAAGTGGGTTGAAAACACAGGTCACTTTGACTGATGTTGGAGATCTTCACAAGCATTACTCATTAGACCCAGAAGAAATGTTTAGCCTAAAGCACATTATGTTCTTGTTTAACTTATATCTTGTGAAATTTTCTTTTCCTCTTTCTGACTGCTGTAATAGCTATTGCATTTTTACAAAGGGATGTACACACAGTTGATCTAGTACTATAAAGATTTGTATGTGTGTGCGTGTGTACACTCACATGTACAGAAAATACAAATGGAACTAATTAGAATTTTTTTTGGTTCTTTTGACATTCTTTTTTAGCTGCAGTGGAAATTAAAGATCACTAATTTTTCAAGCATGTAAAATTTTGCTGTATTAATTACAAAATCATTACAAAGTCTTCCTTGTAGTTTTAAATTAAATATATAGTTCTGCAGATAAAGGTTACTGGTCCATAGGCTATATGTGTAATTGGAAAGTAGGAATAATGGGATATTAGCACATTTAGTGAACAAAAAAGTTATGTGAAGCTGTGAGGATGACTTCATTGGCTGTTATAAATCTAGCAGTGCAATGATGTAACAAAGTCCCTTAACCTTAAAATGCTAATAAATATTTCCAGTCATCTCAAAGTGTGGGCCAAAGTGATTTAAAACAGTAAGTATATTAGCATGGGTTCAGAAAAGTCTCAGATACATAAGAAAAACATTTTAAAATATTACAGGGAAATTCTACCTAATCTAAATTGTAGCTGGCAATGTATTTTAATAGATTTTTTAAAGGCTTACTGAACATTTGGTTCATGCTCGCTTTAAAGTTACCAATTTGCTCATATTCATAATTCTACATAAGGCAAACTGAATTCTAAACATAGTGAAAGACTAAGTAACGTAACTTTGAAAAAAATGAATTAGCTTTAAACTTTTTTGTCTAATTAGTATTAACCCTTACTTTTTTTTTTACTGTTTTTCAGCATAAATGCAATATCATTTCTAGTAAAAATAAAGAGTATGTTTGGTATTATAAGAGGAAAGATTGGTGCTTTATCTCAACAGTACGCTTAATTAGTGTGTGTATGTGTGTGTGTTGTGAGTCATTCAGATAACTTGGTTATTGGGTAGTTGTGGAAATCTAGTAAATTGCCATTATCATCATCATCATTGAACTTTTGGACACAGGTCCTATCGGCCAATGGTCAATGGAAAAGTAGATAGAACTATGGTCCACACCTGCCAGTAAACAAAAGCAGCATCCACATGTACTACTAGGGGTGACATTTGCCTACCACCTCAAAGACTTGCTCCAAGAATGGGATAAACAGCTTTCAGGGCACCCCTTGTCACTCCTGACTTAACCCTCAGTGTTTGTGTACCTGGTAAGAGTTCTGCCTACAATTTCTATTCAGCCAGGGATTTCGGCTGCTAAGATGACATTCTGCCTACAGATCTTTTCTGATGGTCTGAGAAGCCTGCTTCAATACTACATGGGCCACCCTCTTTTACCCACATTGTGGCAGTGCTTCCAAATATACATATTTTTTTCCTGGGCCAAACACTAGGAATAACAATTTTACCCTATTCAAGGCAGGGCTTCATGTGCAAGTTTGTGTAGAAATAGTTCTGGAAGTAATTCTTGACTGCCAGCAACCTTTTATGTGAAATAAGGAGACATAGGTCCCAAACCTATCTTTCTGTGTGCATGTAATAAACTCTTCTAGAATTACAGAGACCATCTACTTCTTCTCCTAGGAAGGACCTCACTTCAAAGAAGTGATCAGTGCAGAGAAGATGGCCCAAGACAGAACTGCAACTAAAAACACATGATCATGCAGTAATCAGTATAGGAATTAGGAACATTGGTAGCAGAGTGTTTCAGGACACAAAAATGCAGATCAGAACACAGTTTTTAAAGGAAATGGTTGCGGTGTTGGTAATAATAGACTGATGAGTGATACAAAACTTAAAAGTTAATTATTTAGGCCATGTCTTCACGGCAACCTTATCTCGGATTCAAAACGTTTTCAATCCTTGGCGTCCGTACAGCAGTTTGGCTTAACACACTTTCCCCGTGTTAAACCACCCCAAAGCATGGTGAATCTCAATCCTTATTTCAACAGGTCTTACTCCGGATCATGCACTTGAAACGTTTTACATTTTTTTACTGTGTGGACAGTACCATTTTAAAGGATGAGAATCCATGTTTAGGGTTTCCCTCTCCCAGTAGCTTGCTTCCAAAGACAGTGATTTCAGTGTTAAAAATCCACCCTTAACAGCAGTGCTACACTGTAGCGATGGAACCACTTCAACCTGATAACAATGTTGCAATTTTGCGCAATTCTAGCTCTTTGGAGTTCTGACTTTAGAAAAGGAAAGGAAGGGAGGAAAGCAGCTGAATGTGAATGTTTAAAGCAAAGGGGCTTTAGTTGCCACTGCTGCTGTGTGCCCTGGGGAGAGGAGGGGAAAGAATCACTGGCTGGCTGTCCACTGCCATTTTTCCTGCATCCATGGAAGTGGCAGCCACCCAGCCAGGCTCGGTGAAGGGGTCCCTTATGAGTGGCACGTCCATGCCAGGAGGAAGAGGGCAGGGCAGCCCCAAAAAGCAGCTTTTAAAAAGTAGCCACTTGAGTCCCACCTTGAGTCACGTGCCCCACGTACGATCCTCAGAATCTGGATCCAACGCGATTAAGTTAAAATTAATGGGAACAGGCAAATTTGCGTTTGCATCCGGTTCTATTATTTCGGTTTAGGGAAAGCAAAATAAGCTTGCTGTGGGGATTTGCCCTAAGTATTGTCCTAGAAAAGATTAGAGTAAAATACAAAAGTCATGTCAAAGAAAGGAAAAGAGAAGCTCCTTGTAACGAGAGTGAATCTAAAAATGCAGTTAGACAGCATCATTCTTCAGTCTGGAAAATTATTAAGAAACAGTCATTGGAAAAAGGGCTTCCTGAAACATGAATCCAAGATTTGTCAGAATCAGAAGACAAATCAACATGCAGATGGAATCAGTACACATAGTGGAAACAAATAGGTTTTCTTCTGCTTATTGGATTGTGCCAGATCTCTACTGTTCACTGATGGGATGGCATCTTTGACAGATCAGTTTCCAACACATTTGGTAATGGGTAGCACAACTTTAGTACCTAGTTCAGTGACAAGAGGAAGGGAGCAAGTTCCACCCTTTACTGCTGATCTGGGGGTTTTCCCTTATACATCTGCTGTACCTTCACAGGATTTGCCCCTTTTTGCCCTTAGTTCCAGTTGAGGGACAGTGAATCATCTCAAGGAACCCCGGGTGAGTTTTGAGAAGAACCTGCAGATTAGGGATGTGCACAATTTTTTTTTTTTGCATTTGAATTCGAGTTGAATTGAATTTCAAAACTTTCTATTCAATTTGAATGTTTAGAATCCGAATGCAACAAAATCCGATTCAGACTGAATACATTTGAAACGATTTGTTCAAATGTTAGATTTGAATCTTAAGATATAGATGTTGACAATATTTGTATTTGAAGATATGAATGTCAACAACATTAGTATGTGTTACACATATCTGAATGCATTTAGTACGCATCCCATTTTATCCTGTATGCATACGTAGCTGTATATATCTGTACTTTTGAATGTTTTGAATCATTCAAATGTTTTGGAACATTCAAAATTCATTTGAATGTTTAAATTTGACTGTGAAGACATTCTATTCAAATTCGGATGTCCACATTCGATCAAATTATATCAAATTTTGAATGTTTAGAACATTCATGCATATCTCTACTGCATTTCAGTTATGAGAGAGAAGAATATTGTTCATTTGGAGTCCTGTGCACAGCTGTGGATTGACAAGGGGTGTTTTTCCACTGCACTCCTTTAATCCGGATCTAAGAAGATCTGGATCTAAGGAATGGGTACTTCCCTTAATCCAAGGGTGTTTTTCTACTGTCACTAAAAGTACCCATTAAGCACCCATTACAGCCAAAAAGGATCTTTGAGGCTTTGAGGTGGGATTGTTCACACATCAGTCTGTCCCTTCCACCTCTCCTAAACGTTGTGTACGAGAAAAGTTGAACTAGAGAAGGCTTGATAGCACAAGGGCCACACACTGACTCTCGGAGGCAACTCTGAGGTGTCCTTTTTGTTACATCTGAACACAGCCTAAATATTAATCCGCTCACATTAATTTCCTTAGCTCAATTCAGTTATGTAGTTTAGAGGTGACCTAACGGACAGAACACATTAAAAATCTTAATTGGAACACAGCATATGGAGACCTAAAGACAAAGGCATTGTGGATGCCGGTCACTTAAACCACATAATATACAGTTTGGCTCTCCTGTGGTTCAGACACAGTCTGAAGAAGCAAATTCTTTCAATGTTAGAAAGGTCATATCTTCCAAGGTTCCTCATCCTGGTATTTCCTGGGATACTGCAGTTTGATTTAACAGTGGAGATATAAAGGTAAACAGTAAAAATGTCAGTACTCTTCCATAAAGACAGTAATTTAATTTTCCTTGTTAAATGTCAGGTCTATACTATGGTTTCAAGTCAGTGTTTAGTCATTTTATATAGTATGTCTGTTAAACGCTTTGAGCTGTTATGTCCTCTGGTGTTTTCTCTTTTTTTACACATTTATCTATTTGTTGATAGCTGGATTTTACCATCAAGCATGTGTTTCATCTTTGCTTGTAAAAGAGAAAATTCTGACCTACAGTCAGCAAAATAAACTTCTTTTGTCATTCCTAATTGCATTCAGGAAGTTTGCTTTGGCACTATTTGCACCTTCTCGTAGGACCAAGCCAAAGGTGAGCTGGAACTAAGGTGTCTGCATATCATCATGTGCCATGGAAGGTCACAAATGACATAAGAACGTAAGAGGAGCCCTACAGGATGGGGCTATAGGCAATCCAATCCAGCACCCTGTCTCATACAGTGGCCCACCAATTGCTTCTAGGCATTCTCAACAGAAAACAAAGGCAAAACCATCACTTGTTCTCAAATTCCTGCAAATGGCCTTTAAAGACATCCTGCCTATTTAGAAGCAAACCATAGTTTGCAATAGATCCATGTCTTACAGTGAGAGCCGGAGCCTTTTAAATTCGAAAAGGTTATTCCATTTACATGTGACCGAACTGATTTGATTCAAACCAGGTGTAAACATTTGAACTTGTGAAAGAGACAGAAGGAAAACTAGAAAGATAAGAGTCACGTGTGGGTTATTCACAATAGTTCAAATGATAGTTTTAAGGATCAAAGGAATGTGTACTATGAATGCTAAAGATTTTTAACATAAGCACCAAAACATTATTACATTTCACCAGAAATTACTTTCTAAGTATCAAACTATTACTAGATGATGATGCCAACCTGCTGTATTAGTTACAGATATATAATGTGTATCATTCATCTATCCTATTTGAAACAGCATGTTTGTCTTTGATACAAAAATATGAAAATAACAGGGCTGACATGCTGCATAATGCTTTAAGCTCACACAGCCATTTATTAATGCAATAAGAAATTGCTGACAGAAAACACCTCTTTATTGGCAACTATATGTCACATTATCCAGCCACCGTTTCCTACTTCCTGAGTACCAGACCAATGAAGTAAGTAGTTCTGGCATTTTTCCAGCTTAACTGGGAGAAAAATACCACACAAATAGCTGTGGTAAGCAAAATAAAGGTGATACAATTAAAATAACAGTTGTCTGTAGAACCATATTTAAATGCACGTTAGGAAATGTAAACAGTTGCTTCCTGCAATATAAAATAATCCTGCCTACAACCTTAGAATTTCAGAACATTTTATTTGTCCGTCCATCTGTCCATCCATCCATCCATCTGTCTGTCCGTCCATTCATTCATTTATTTAGTGGTTATTTATCTCTTATTTTTCAACACAGCATATGGTGGCAAGAGCACTTTTAGTTCATAAAGGATTTTTGGAGAAAAATCTCAAACAAGGAGCAGATGAGATGGTTTTCAATTTTAGGAAACCCATGAATAAGACTGGATGATTCTGCACTGGCTGGTATACTGGTCCACCAAGTATACTAGGAGCCTCCCTTCTGCATGCTAAAGGAGGCCCCAGCCAGTGCAGAATTGCCCACTATCTACCTATCAACAAAAGTAAAACCAAACAACAACAAGGTTGATTGGTGTGATGGGGGAAAGAGGAAGTGTCTCCCTCCAAAAAAACTAAGATTTGTAGCTGCATAGATCCTTAGCAGCGTTTTTGCACAGGAAAGCAAAACGTCTTTACAGGTGTTTCAGTGCAATAGTACAAATCCCTAAGAATGTTCCTGCACAAATGCAAAAGGAATCACACACCACTGCACATGATTGTGAAAGGGGTGGGCAAAAGAAAAAGAAATGTCTTTTCACTTTCCTCTTGAATGCCCATATAGGCCTTTAGAAATCGGCATTTATTGGGTGTTTTTCCACTGTCACTAGAAGTACACATTAAGTACCCATTAATGGGTACAAAAATGCCATTTAGTACCCATTAATGGGTACTTAATGGGTACTTCTAGTGATAGTGGAAAAATACCCATTGTCACAACATGAAAATGAAGTACGAATGTGCATGAATGCATTTTTTGCATTCAAATTCAAGTCAATCAGAATTTTCAAAAGTTTGGTTTGAATCCAGATTATCCGGATCCATATTTTTGAAAATCCAATTCGAATTGGATGATGCGAATGTCAGGAACTTTCGTATCCAATTTTTGAATTCGCACACATCCCGTTTTCATCCCATTTTCGTTCCGTTTGCATCGTCCTGTGTTATAAATGGATCTATTCAATTGAATTATTTATTCAATTGAAAATCTGTATCGGATTTCTGAGAATTCAAAATTCAATCAAATTTGGAAACGCAGGTTTTCGAAAATCCATTTTGGATTCAAATGTTGATATTTGTCAAATTTGAATTGGATTTTTGAATTTTTGAATATCTGTGGATGAAGATGCAGGAAGGAAGTACTGTAAAAAACATGACTTACAAGGGACATAATTCACTTTTATGATGAGATTTCTTCTTTAAGTGTGATTTTTTTCCACAGCAGAAACTGTTCGAAACCGCCTTAAAATCTATGTGTAGTAAGACCCTGAGACCAGGCCAGTTTGCACATCAGCCCATAGTTCACAATTAACCAACATCTGGGCAGGTGCAATTGCACCTGCAGGAGGCACTTACAGCCTACAAGCACACCTTGCCTGTCCAGATGCTGTCTAATCATGAACTAGCCACTTAACCTTTACCCCACATGACCAGAACCTACCTGGAAGCATCCAGCAAGTGACTATCCACACTTCCACCAGCTGAGTAAGCCATCTGCAATCCTGCGCACATGCATTGGGACCTCAGATGACACCCTGATATGACTGCAACTGCATAAAGCATCAGTGTCGCCATAGCGATGGTGCTGATTCATGCGCCGTCACACAAAGCACGACACTCAAGATGGCAGTCACACAGGGCACCACACTCAAGATGGCAGCGTCCTGCAGAAGACTGACCTGGCAATCAAACAAAGGTGAATGATCTATCACACACGGACTGAACTGTCATCGAGTGCTGACCAATGACAGGTGGCACCGCGCTCAGGTGCACAACACCGCACAACACCGCATATCAAACTAGCAAGCCCCGCCCATGGGCTTGTCAGTTTGGTCTCTGGCAGTGACAAGGTAAGTCACGCACACATGTCCGGGGGAGGCATGTGGCCCTGGTTGGGAGGATGGGCTTCCGCAGTGTGATGAGTGTGTATGAATGAGAGCCGAAACCAAAGATTCGCAATGCATGATAAAATGGCGATCTGGCACACGAAGCGAGAATTTCAGAAACTGCAACACAGCAAGGTCAAAGTTACCAGCAAACATGATAAGGTCAACATGACTAGGTCAACATGATCTAGTGAATGGAAAACAGAAAGACAGTGACTGATAACAGGAAAGAGGACAGATGTGGCAAAATATAACTACGCATGCGTCGGAGACTCCTGTAAAGAGGATAAAAAACCAGAACTTTGGGACTGATATTTACACATCATTGATCAGCTGCAAGATGTGTCCATCGCCTCTACGATTGGACTGATCAACCAAATCGGGAGTAGGCTGCGTGTGAGTATGGAACGAGTGAATGTGTGTAGTGAGTGAATGGGATCCCTCTGATTGTATTATGTACTTGTTAGAATAAATGTTATATGAATAGTGTTGAAAATCCAGATCTGGTTCTCCTGTTTCTTTATGTGCTTGTTTGGGTTGGGTTCCGAGCATACACTTCTCTCTGGTTATGGACCGCTAGAGGCGCATGACATATTTGGCGTAGTCGGCAGGATCCAAGAGAGTGGCTCGGAGTCTGCTCAACAAGGGAAAGAGACAGGGGTGTGGTGCCAGGAGGGCCCAGGCACGAAAAGAAAGAAATGCTTAAACGGAATAAGAAAACAATGCATGAGGACTTTACACTGGTGTCTCCCTTCTTGGATGACAAAGGGGAAATAATGGATCCATATAATGAGAAGGACTGGGGAGAAAAAGCTAAGGAATGGCTATATGGCCTAAAGCGAAGGGTTCTAGACACTGAGGAAAAAGCAAAAGCTTTTGAGAAAGGAAAAGCACATATTCTGGACAATAAGGAAAATCCAGAAGAAAGTCAGTTAGGAAGATGCCTGATGAGCATGCATCTTATGCTATTTAAAGGAAATGTAACGGAAGACCAGACAATCTTTTGTCTGGCACTGGCATTGGAAACTATTATGCAAATGGAAGAGAAAATGAAACAGATGCAGGGGCAGCTTATGGATCAGAATTTAAGGATCTCAACTTTAACAGTTGAGAATTTGAATCGTATACAGGACTCAGTAAAAGGAGAACAAGAAAAGGAGGAAATGGCCCAAAGAATAAAAAATTTGAAGGCAGAGACATGGGGCAGTGAAGCAGTGATGGAAGAAAATAATATACTGAGGGAACAAGTAAAGATGTTACAAAAATTAATAAAGGATTGGACAGCTGAAGAATTCCGGTGGAAAGACGAGGGAGGATAAGGAGATAATACTCCCTTCGTGATTCCTTTGCCTGTGGATGTAGGGCAGGGAACTGGGAAAGGAATTCAGAGAACTTATTCGCCTGTGGATGTAGGGCAGGGAACTGGAAACTTACTTGCCTGTGGATGTAAGGCAGGGTTGCAGAATTTTGGGAAAACTAGCAAAGGGGAAGGGAAACTGAGGATCCCTTTTGTCTAGGAATTCTGCTTGTGGATGTAGAGCAGACTATAGTAAAACTTTTGGAGCCGGCGTGAAATCTTTGTGTGTGTGTGGACGATCGTCACTTTATCTCTCTCTCATTCTCTTTGCTTTATGTATTCACAAGTCTGAGTTGTTTGACCCCCTGTGTGTGTATGTGTAAACTGTTTCTTTGTCTCTCTGTGTGTAAATTGTTGGGCATTGTAGTTTTGTCCATATGTGTTTATTGTCTGTTAGTAGGAGAAAAAAAGGAAAGTTAGTATAGTTTGCAGTTTGCAAAATAGGCAGAAAAGAGATAGCTGGTATGTTTATGTAGGTGATGGGGAAAGAAAGGGGGGGAGCTTATATCTCTGCTGTTGAAGTGGGAAGTTAAAGCAAACGATGAAGTTACATATTAATCCAAATAGAATGAACTTGGCAAGCGGTTTAAAGTAGCTGTATTGGAGGTGCTGGAATCTTCCAGTTCCAGAGGGGGTGAATATGAATAAAGAATACAAAATATTTGTTTGAGCAATTTTTGTATGAATTGTTTAACCACATGTTACTTGATTGATCAATATGGGAAAAGAAAATATGGGTTCACTGAAACCAAACTAAATTGTGGAAAGCTATAAAGGAAAATTAACAATTCTTGTTTTATTTTAAGAAACAGGATGGAAGAATGAATAACATTAGGATCATTGTTTGGTTTTCATCCTCTTTCTAACATTCTGTTGGTATGAAGGTTAAATGAAAACAAGTTTGAAGTTAATACTGGGTATGTATGAATATAAGAAAGCCACAGATGAATTGGCAGAGGGGAAATTCTGTTGGGATGTTTAATAACTGGAAACATAATTGTCCAAAGGTTATAAATAATTATACAGACACTGCAAACATGACAATTAATGCAATATTTGGGGATATACACAAGTTGATTGGGAAAGTGGAATATATAGTGGAATAAATTGTGTTAACAGTGGTCTGGTGAGATGGGAATCACCTTACACTTACATGGAAGTTTTGGAATGGAGGGAAGCTGATGCCACTATGTGGACATTACAATTATGGGAATATCTGACAGGGTTCAAATTGTACATGGAGTTTTAAAATATATATATCACAAGGAAAAGCTCCTTCCTTGAGTTCTACTAAATTAACCCAGTGAACAATGAGACTGCATCAAAAAGGGATAGGGTTCCAGATATTACAGAATCCTGAATTACTGGTATAAATTCTTAACCCAGTGGAGAATTATGGGTGATGAGGTACTGATTTAGCAAAATAAATTTTCGGTTTCGCTGAATGAACTCAAGAAAGAAGATAATATTTATTTTACAAATGGGGTTTTCTTGGTGGAATAAAAGAGTAAGAGTAACAGTTTGGGTCTTGAATACTGAACAACATGAAAGCCAAAGAAGAAGCATTGAAAATAGAAGCTGGTTTTAAAATGAATGAGATAGCAAATGAACTTGGGACATATATAGGTAGAAATTTATATCTAGACCCAGAAAAGAAACATGCTTTGAGATCCAAATGAAAAGAACTATATGTTATATTGTAGACAAAATCCTATACAAGTTATTTTATTGAACATGGGGAAAAATAGATTGTATAAGAATATTGATTAATTTATTGGATGTTTCATTTTTCCAGGATAAGTTCAAGCACTACAGTAGACTTTGTGAGACTATTTTTGCTCCTCTTGATACTTTGAGTTTTAATTAGGTAAAAGAACTTCTCTTTGGAATAAAAGAAGAAAGCATTGAGATGAGCAACGTATAGGGGGAGTTTATACAGTACCAAAGAAAGAACGAATTTGGGTCAGGGTACCAAAGAAAGAATGGGGATGTCATAATTTCCTTGTTTCTTGTTGTTAGTGGTATGAATACTGCAAATAAGTATTATATGATAAATTGTACAAATGACACTATAATGTGACACACACTCCCAAACTTGTGAACACATATTTGGATATGGAATTGAATATGACAGATTTCAATATCACAAGGATGAAGCCTGTTACAATTTTAAATTTTGATGAAAAAAAAAATGAAATTTGGAACTAGAGTTGGATTAAAGAATTCTTGGGGTATTGAAATACAAGCAACCAGATTGTCAACGTTGATGGGGAAAATTACAATAGAGAAACGAAATGGAAATAGCATTGCTTGGAAAACATGGCGAGATGTTTATCCATACAGGAAAATTAAGAAAATATTTGGGAATAAGGGAAATACAATTGAATCTGGAAATGTGGGATATAAAAGCAGAAACGCTGGTAATAACAAGGATTACGGAGAAAAATTGGATATGTGAAGCAGTAGCTATTCCATTTTGTTTGGGAGACGTTTTATGGCAGCCAACATTATTGTCTGATGAATTGTTATGTAAACATGAGGGAAAAGAATTAGAAAACATAAAAGGTACAGTAAATTTGAAGAAATGTGAAAGATGGGAATTTGGGTATGTATGTCCAAAGGATATTAGACATATTGAACCATGTGGAAATAATGTCACTGATGCAATTTGTAGATTACAGAAAATGCCATTGAAAACACTTTTAATAGATAATGGAATAGGTTGTATAACAGCCATAGCTAATGAGACATTAATTTGGTCTGACGGACAAATACAGGATAGGGGTGAAATAATAACAAAATGTAATATAACGTATATACACTTAAATGAAACAGAGCATATATTTTCCCATTCACCAAATGAACACTATTGTTGATCTAACACTTGAATATGGGAGAATAAATGAAAGTATTGGAATAGATCTCAGTAGTTTAGAAGGATTAATAAAAGAAAATAAACAAATAAGGGATCATCTAGAGGAACATATATTTGAGAAGAAAAACAGTTTGTGAGAATACAGATACAGAATGGTGAATTTCAGAGAATTGTTGATGAAGAAAGCAAGTTGACAGAACATCATTGGTATGATATCTTTAAGGGGTATTCACCAAAAGCATCTGCATTCTTAAGAGTATATTAATTTTGTTATAATAATATGGATTATTGTTATGTTGCGGAAATTATACAGATTCTGGCAGGAATTCCAGTTAATAAAAAGGGAATTCGATGGAATTAGAAGATTTATATAATGATCTGAAGTAATAACCAAAGACCGAAGTTATTGATTTTGATAATGAGCTGGTATCTAATATTCATTTTGTTATTGAAAATTGTAAATGGAAAATTATTAGTATTAACAAGACCTGAAGTTAATAAATATAGAATGCAATTGAATTTTAAATGGAATTATGTATATAACCCAAAGAAATGATTCTTAAATTCTGTAAAATTTAAGTATCATAGAGGGGGAATGTGTGATGAGTGTGTATGAATGAGAGCCGAAACCAAAGATTCGCAATGCATGATAAAATGGCGATCTGGCACACGAAGCGAGAATTTCAGAAACTGCAACACAGCAAGGTCAAAGTTACCAGCAAACATGATAAGGTCAACATGACTAGGTCAACATGATCTAGTGAATGGAAAACAGAAAGACAGTGACTGATAACAGGAAAGAGGACAGATGTGGCAAAATATAACTACGCATGCGTCGGAGACTCCTGTAAAGAGGATAAAAAACCAGAACTTTGGGACTGATATTTACACATCATTGATCAGCTGCAAGATGTGTCCATCGCCTCTACGATTGGACTGATCAACCAAATCGGGAGTAGGCTGCGTGTGAGTATGGAACGAGTGAATGTGTGTAGTGAGTGAATGGGATCCCTCTGATTGTATTATGTACTTGTTAGAATAAATGTTATATGAATAGTGTTGAAAATCCAGATCTGGTTCTCCTGTTTCTTTATGTGCTTGTTTGGGTTGGGTTCCGAGCATACACTTCTCTCTGGTTATGGACCGCTAGAGGCGCATGACAGCAGGCCTCTGCAGGGCACAGCTGCCTCAATTGAAGTGACTGCACCCTGCAGAGGCTGAACCCAGGCTGCCTGCCACTGGGTCAATTGCAACCCTTACCTGCCTAGGTGTGAATGGGGAATCCGTTCCTGTGAGTCCTAGCCTTACTGCACTACAGCTGTTCGGCTGTAGTGTGAAAAGGCCTATCCTCCACCACTGAGTTGCCTCAACCTGCCCATGAGTTCTCAAGTGGATTAATGTTAGGTTGCTAGGATCAGAAGTGAAATGGTTCAGGGCATGGAAGTCTGGGCCCCTGGATGAATGGGTATTTGGATTCTTAGGCACACAGGAGGTACCTTAGGTGCTTGTGTGGATGGTGCCAAAATCACAGTTACTAGTGACCTGTGTGTGTGCATGTACTTCATAGAAGTCAGTGGTTAGTTCAAGCTGGATTATAGATAAATAAATCTTGAAGTTACCCATGAGTGACTTACATTAAAGCAGTAGGCTGAGAAAGCATACAGATCTTCCCCATTCAAATATATATTGTACTTCCATTTAAGTTGCAGTAACTAATTTTGAATGTGCTTCTTTACAAATCAAATACACTAAGCACATTTTATGTCTGCATATTCTCATTCAGCTCTCTGTTTCTGTACTTTACAATGATCTAGTGATCATCTCTTTAACCCACCAAGCCTTGGTCCCCAGTCCATGCCAGTTCCACACAGACGGTAGATTCTGATAGACAGCAGGTGTGTCATTGTGAAATGTTGGTGACAAGTTATTTACTTTATTCTTTTATATGATGTGGGAATAAAAGTTTTCCCGGGTCACTAGCAGAAAGTGGTTCATCTTTAGTAAAATTATACTCAGGAAGTTTAGAATGGATGGAAAAAGAAAGGTTTTTATAAACTATGTAGACATTCTTCCTGTAGGGATTATATACAGGATGCTAAAATGTTGCACACAGCAGTTTGTGGTTTTTGTGTCTTTAGATGGGATGAATCATAGTATTTTAAACAAAAGGCTTGCCTTCAACACACCTGCACCCATTGGATAATCATCTTGAATTCTGGATTTCAAGACTCTGTGTAAACATGCTCACAATAAACCAAGAAACAGGAGACAATGAATTGAGTGTAAAACTTAAGTGCAAAGGACATTGCACATCTGTGGTCTTTGTGAATAATTGCTTGTGGTTTTGCTAGAACTGATTATTCCTCAACTTCCACAACCCCATCATCATTATCATCATCATCTTTTCCCAGTCATTACAATCTTTAACTGCATTTTTATATTTTATCCATTTTTATATGAATATCACATTCAAATCTGTATTTATATGTCCCCCCAAATATCAAAATCAAATTTCAGTCAATGAGCTTCTGGATCTGAAGAGCTTATATACATGTAAGAGAGAGTTAATGCGTTATATTGCAGTCTTATGCATGTTGTTGGGTCCAAATGGCATCTACCTAAGAGTTCTTAAAATTCCTGATGTTAAAATAGCTGCTCTTCTAACACAAATGTCTAACTTTTACCCTGTACTTGAATACTGGAGAATGGCCAACGTAACAACCGTTAACACCCCTGCTCAAAAGAAATCCAGGTAATATCCAGTAAATTATAGGCTGGTTCCAGGAAAACTGTTCTTGTAAAACTGACAGAAAACATTGTTAAACATAAAAAATACCAGATACACAACATCCTAGTACTTCTCAGAGGTTTCAGACTACATGCTTCATCAACCTCACCAGCACAGAATAGGACAGCATATCTTCTGTGTGTAGAATTAGTATAATGGCTTGCAAACCTAAGTTCTAAAAGGTAATTACTGTATTTCTTGAATATGCCAATGGCTGACTAAGAGGAGATTGATTATTTTAATATACGTTGCACACTTAGACCCAGTCCAGGTGGGAGGGAATATAGTACCATTATGGCATGGTGGGGTTGACCCATGAATTTGCACCATGTGTAGTTGTTGTGGGGGAAGCTTCTGGATGGAAGGAGCAGTTTCTGGTTCGAAAATGGCTACTTCAAGCGCAGATGCTCCATCTAGGAGCTCTGCCCAGGGTGACTAGTGGGCCAAATGCAGAAAGGCCTTAAGGCTACTGGTGTACTAGGGCTTACAGGGGACCCATTTCAGCGGCATGCCTGGTTACATTACCAAAATCAGCCCCCTAGGGACTGATGCTCATGTGACCTTGGAGCTGTTGCTAGCGAGTCTGGAGAGAGGCCAATTCACATTTGGTCTCATAGTTTACAATAGGTTAACATCTGGGCAGGTATATCTGCACTTGCAGGAGGCATTTGCAGCCTAGAAATGCCCCCTGACTGCCAAGATGTTGGCCTATTGCAAACTAGCAGCAGTGCACCACTCGCAAACTAACACACTTACCTGTAGCATCACCCAGAGGTGACCATTTCCACCACAAGTGTGCAGGCACCTAAGATGACGCCAAAGCAACTGTATATCACTGGTGTACTTGTGTGTACAGTTATGCAGAGCTCCACAGTTATGCAGAGCTCCACGATCAAAATGGAGGTGCCCTGCTGGGGATTGGACACACGCCTGGACAGAGGGAAGTTTCTGGGCATGTGGGTGTTAGTCTAATGTGTACTAGTGTTCCCAAGTATGAAAGCTAGTACATGTTCCAATGGACAGAAAGCTAAATACAGTACCTTTATAACTAAATTCAGAAAGTAACTAACATCCAAGCAGAAAAAAAAATCCCCTCTTTAAACTACTGACTTATAAAAATACAGCATCATGATTTCTTATGGGACTGGACCATTTATCTTTCAGGACTTTTTATTTCCAAGGGGCAGCCTCCAGACTAGTGGAATAAATCCATAGTTAACGGTAAAAGCGCAGTATACTTACTGCACAGCGACAACCAGGCATCCTGACTCAAAAGGCATTTCTGTAGATTCCCCATCAGAGCTGCAAAAGCTGAGTCGGGGCATGCCCTCACATGGGTTGAGGTAGCCAATCAAATTTGAGCTGCCCTTTCTGCTCTCGTCTTTTTGTTCTCACTGTTCTGCCTTCGCTGGAGGGAAACTTCAGATTTTGTTTATGCTGCACAGTAAGTGTCCTTGATCCAGCATTAAGGTAAGTGTGCAGTCCCGATCGAATAATGTGACACCACAATGATCCATTGTCATGTGTGACACCTTGATCAGGACTGTGCATTCCACTGTGCAGTATAAACGTGTCTGGACGCAGCCAGGCACATAGTTTGATCTCTTGTAGAACTGGATTTCTTTAAATGATTCTTCTATCTTCCAGGCAAGTTAAAAGGGCAAGGGGGCAAACTACATTTTATTTTTAGTAACAAAGCCCAGGTGTTTCTCTTGCAGATCTGGCATCCTTGCATTTGAAATTGTCCTCTGTTATCTCTCAATAAACATACGGATTTTACTTTTACATAAAGTTTGCTTTACATCACACCATATTCTTCTATTCCTTTTAAGCTTTTTGAGTTTATCCGAGGACTTTCTGAAGCTACTTTCTCAGGACCAGAAACACTGCTCGAGATTTGCCGTGACATGGACAATTTTGGGACCAGAAGTAATGTGTAAGTCTCTGGGGAGCTGGCTAAAAGACTCACAGGGAAGCACAGTTTTGCCATGCTACAGCTAGAGTGCATACGTGCATAAAAGCAGGCTTGTCTGCATTAGATCTGTCTCCAACTCAGTGGCTGGAGTAGCAGGCAAACAGCAGTCTGCTTAAAAAAAGACAAAAAACAGTGATGACAACTTTCAGCTATTCGAGAAGAGGAGCTGAGCTGCGCCCACCCCTTCCATTCTGTTGGACAGATGAATGCTAATTTTCTGCCAAGAATGTGCAAATACTGCCTACCTTCTGTGCATACATGCATGATGCAATCAGGGCCAGGGAGGAAAAACAGAGCAGTCACTTGCACTTGATTACAAAAGAAAAAAGAAAAAAAGGACCCACATCATCATCAACAACAACAACAAAGAGGTCAGAAGAGGATACAATTTTGCTTTCCCTTTTTTAAACTGTTCTTGGATTGGGCAAGCTCTTCAGTGATGGCTCCAGGCCCATAGCTGAGGGAAACTGTGTAACTGAACGGAACCCAAATCTCTCTCTAGCGGTTCTGGACTGAGTTAGGATTTGGGTAGGAAATTAATTTAAATTTTTTTGAAATATTTATATACCCCTTCCTATTAAAGTATAATCTCCAAAGCAGTGTACAAAGAATAAAAAACTCTAAAATCATAATAGTTATATAAAAACTTAATTAAAATCAAGGATGGGGGAAATAAAAACAACATTCACTCTGCAAAGGCCTGGGTAAAAGGATCGGCCTTCAGTTGGCACTGAGATTACTTTGTTCACCTTGGTGAGTGATCTGCACTGGAAACTAGCCGGGGGAATGCAGACCTGTTAATTTTCCAGCAAATCTCACTCTTTTGATTGCATCAGCCATGGTATCATCCCAGACTGCTAGTGAAGCTAAATTTAAAGGCAGGGGTCTGGTTTTATAATTCTTATTGGTGGGTTGTGCCCAGAGGGCAGCATTGAATGGTGGTGGACTTATTTTCTCATTTAAGCTAAAGCATGCTGAAAAAAAGTGGTTTGAAAATGACTTAGAGGTGGTAGCATCCAAATGTCAGTGACTTCAAGCCACATTAAGGACTAGAGAACACCCTTTCAAAGGTCTTTAATATGAATTAGATGTGGGACAGGAACTACTTTTAAGCTGTTTTCAAGCCACTTTCCCCCATGTGTACAGTGCAGCCTTTGACCAAGGACCTGTATCCGCTGGAGAAGGGGCCCAATGCAGCCACATCTCTTTCCATGGTGGCAGTAGCACCCAATGGTGGCTGTGCCACCCTCTTTACAGGCATGATCACTGTCAAAGGTTCTTGTTTGAAAGGCACAGTTTCATGTCATGCATGGAGGCACTGTGCTGGAAATGGTGACTCTGTGCTCCAAAATGGAGGTACAGATGCCTCTCTTTCGCCAGTGGATTCTAGCACCTCCCCCAATCCACCTCAAACAGAGCTGCCTTACTCTGGTAAGTGGAAACCTGACCTTAAAGTTATGGTTTATGGTTTTAGATGAGGTTCAATTCTATCCCAATTTTTTTTCATGGAACCACTAGGAAAGTATATATGAAGCTTTCATAATATACCATCTAATAACAAAGACTCATTGCCTAACCCTAACCCTACTATCTAACCCAAAGAAATAATTGTCTAAATTTGATAAATTTGATAATGAGCAGAATGAGGAAGAATGAACAGAAATTAAATCTCGACAAGACAGGGGTGTCCTGGAACATATCTCAGGACAGGTGTCTATTGACTGCATGCTAATGCACACTATGGCACGCTCTCCTAGTCTGCACTAACAGGTGGACAGCAGGCCCCTATTGCCGGATATATTCCAGGACAAGGCCAAATGCAGAAAGGCCCAGAGAGTTGTTATTGATAGGCAGGAAAAAGGAATTAAGAATTAAGGTTTGAGAGAGACTCCACCCCTTCTTGGCACACCCTGTAGAACAGAGCATAGACTGGATTGGTGAGTACAGTTCATCATAGATCTCAGTTTCAAACTAGGGGATGGTAGATAGGTCCAGAATACCATAGGGGAACCAGCTGGTGGTTCAACAAAGCCTGTCATTGTAATGGGCCTTCCAGGAGCTCCAAACACCACAAATATTTGCCCCCGGCTTTTAAAATATTGGGGGGAGAGCACACCAGCACCAAAGCCAGTGTGAGCTTCAGAGCCAGCACAAGGGCTGGTGTGGAAGAGGCCAGTCATCCCAATGCGGACAGCCTTGTTCCACACCAGGAGCATTTCCACCCAGGTTGGGATGGATTGCGTATCCTGGTACAGGGTGGTCTATTCAATAGCAGGAGATCACTAGGAAGTCCATAAATGGGGCCATAGGTAGCAGCAGTAGCAAAGAGAATCCAGAACTTCAACTAGAGTGCTCACTGCAACCCATGTTGAGCTGAGGGCTATTCACACTATAGCCTCTAGCGAAGAATTAGTGAACTTCTAGTGAAGAGCATCTGCACATGGAGTAGGCTGTTACAACCTCCAAGTGTGCCCTTACCAGAAGATCACTAATTGTTTATTAGGTGTAGAACATGAAATTGTGCCCCACACACCTTAATCAACATTTAGGAGAACTTACTCAAGCGTCCAGTGGCATGACTATCTGCACCTCTTCTCATGCTCTGGGGTTCTCATGCTGGCACCTCAGATAACCATAGATGTGACTGTGCATGCACAGAGCATCATCATCATCAAGGCAATGGTGTTGATGCACGCACAGTCGGAGAGTGTGCTGCAGCCAAAATGGCACCACTCAGAAAAGGATTGGCCCCAGGATCAAATAAGGTAAGCATTCAATTGTGGGAGTGGGAATGGCCAAAGCTGACTAGTGCTCCAAGTGTTTGCTCTAGTCAGTGTTGGTTAAATGTGCTCCCTTTCCATCCAGCAGACAGGAAGGGGAGTGTGAAAACAATCCTGCTCAGATACAGCTGTCTTCTAGTCCAATAGTTTATTCTGAATAGCTATATTTTTTACTACCCAGATAAGATAGCTCCTGATAGGGATGACTTACTCCCAATTTACTTATCATGGCCAAGAGATCTAACAGCTTTTAAAAATCAGCATTGGGTTTAACAACACTTCTGTGATTGGCTTTGTGAGAGGTTTAGGCGGCTAGTTGTGTTCTACATTTTTCATTACATTCATTACAAACCTGTAATGAATGTTATATATATATATATATAAACAAAGTTTGATTAAAAAAAGAAGCCGATTTAGCTGCTGTATAGTGGGGAAGACTGGTAACCTATCAAAGCTATAGGAAGCTAATTGATTTTTCCTGTGACTAAAAGAGTTGGATAGACTTTCTTCTGATAATTTACCATACTAGGTTGGCAAGAACAGTTTGTCAAGAGTTATCCACATCCTGCCCTGTCTTGGAATGTGGGCTCATCTGAGGCCACCAGCTTTCTCATCTTTGGCTCCCCAGCAGCTACTATAAAAGGAAGCAGACAGCAGCTGTTGGCATATTGGTCAAAAGGCTAGAGGATGCGTGCCAGGCCTGTTGCATTTTCTGTGGTTCTTTGTCTTTATTCTGCTTCAGCTTTCCACTGTACCATAATCTCCACTACATCTTAATCTATTTGCTTGTTTTTTATTTTGCTGCTTTCTACTCAATTTGTTTTGTTTTGTTTCACCCTTTTACTAATTTCTCCCACCTATGTGCTGGTCTACACTTGACAGAGACCACCATTTGGTACACATTATTTCAATTAGTACAAATGTGCTTTGGTTGAATTCTGGGCTGTAAAATGCCATGACAATGCCATGGCTGATACCCGAACAGGTTTACTATCCATCCCGCTTCACCGAGTGTATCCATCCATTTTAAGAACCACTAATTTAAAAAGACATAAGGAAAAACAAGATACTAGAAGATGACATCTAGGCCCTTTCTGCATTTACCTTTGTATCATCTAGATCCAGATCAGCTAGATCCAGATCATCCACAGGCAAAGGCATCTGCATTGATAATGGGCTTTAAAACAGCAAATGTGTGCTAAAGAACAGGGCCTAAGCCCTTTTCCATATCAATAGATGCAAACTACCACCATATGAACTGCCCACACGGTGATGCAATTGGCCCATAGCACCTCCAACACCTGATGCAACTGGCCATGTCCCCATTAATCAAACATTACATCCAGGTAGCAGGTGTGGGTGTGCGCTGCCTTCAAAAGTAATGATAAGGCAGCTTTGCTGCAGATGTGAGATGTTTAAGCAGGGACTGCAAAGATGCTGTTGCCAGCACTAATGGTGCTGATCCAGACCATACCTCCTTGTGACTCCAAAACTCGTGTGAGCTTCACAGCCTTCTCCCAACATCTCCAAAGGCTAGGAATGAAGGTTCCTGGCCTGGGGGGCATGGGAGTGCTTTTTGCTGGCGCACTATGGTGCACCACTAAAAAGCAACCCCCCAGAGGTTCTGGAACAGAGAAGTGTGGTGGGTCCATGCCTTCTGCACTCCAGCACAAGACCCTTAGGCTGCAATTCAACTGGCTGTTTAGTCCAGCTTGAATTCAGCTCAAGCACCTCCTGTCCTGACACTTCGCAAGGGATGCCCCGTTTCTGCGGACTAAAGGTCCAAAGATCCAGGGAACCTCTGTTTGGATTGTAACAGGACTCACTAATGAATCCTGTGATCATCTGAATATTTATCAATGGGAATGCACCAAGATTTTTTGGAGGGACAGAACCATGCTTTTAGGGGCATTCTCTATAGTTTCCCTTTGATCCAATTATAAGCCATGATTTCCTGTGCCCAGCTCTCACTCTGAGCAGCCATTACAATGCAGTGCAATTGTCAGCTCCCCTAGTCCCCCCCCCTCCCGCGGCCTCAGCAGTGCATCCCCTTTGGGCCCTCCTCTGCCTCTGCCTCTTCTCCTCTTTTTCAGGGAGGGAAACAGGATTGTGATAGTTAGTGGGCGGGTGCCAGGCAGGGAAGATTTCCCCTCACATTTCTCCTCCCTCCCTCCTCTTTCTCTTCCTCTTCCCCCAGGGGCTATGGGAGGAACCATAAGAACACAACAGTGGCAGTAGGGGGCAGCACCATCCTTGCAAAGGTGTGATCCACAGTAGGCACCTTCCTTGCCCGTCTGCCCACAGCCCCTTTCCTCCCTGCTCTTGAACCTCCTGCCCTCACTGGGGGCCACCACAGACGCAGTCTTGCTGCTGCCACTGCATCTAGCAAGGTCCTCCTTTCAAAGCCCCGAGGGTGATGGAGCAGGTCTGAAAGGGGCTGTGGGCGGGTGGGTGGATGAGGATGGCACCACCCCCACTCCCGCTGGCTCAAACCATGGGTCCCAGAGAAATTGTTTCCAGATGGAGCAGTTCCATTGTCCTGGATAAAGACCATCCGTACTTTGACAACCTGTTGAGGGACAGGTTGTGTGATGCCTCTTGCCAGTCTGAAGCTTGCACTAGCTTTGGAGCTGGACTCAAGAGATCCAATGACAGGAATTAGAAAACTCTTGGCCTCAGAGACTTAGGGAGTCCATTTCAGTGGCACAACTTGTTCCCCCCAGTAAAACAGAACAGGTAAACATGCACCCTTCTGCATACTTCCCTGGGCTGATCTAGCCACCCCTAGAATGCCAGTAGACATTTTTTAAAAACAGGTCTGACAGTGTCACTGTATAGGTGGCCATTCTAGCTGCTTTATATTGGGCCACACTGACTCCACTAGGCATACAGCATGCTAGCAAAGGGCAAGGCCCTTCTAGTTGCACCAGAGTGGGCTCCAGAGCCCTTTTCTGCACTGAAGGTGCAGAAGATCTGGATCAGATGGTGCTGATACAAATTAATCTCCCTGCTTTAGCCACTCCCCCCACTACCCAACAGCTAAGAATGACAGATCCTAAGTACAGGGGGTTGTGGTTGAGGATTTTCCACAACACGCTATGGTATGCTGCACTGAAAATCACTTCCAGGAATTCCGGATCATGGAGGCATGCCATCTGCACACCTTTCTGACCTGGATTAAGGCTCTGAGGCTGTAGACCCTATAAATGAATCTAGCTCTGTCCCATGTGCACGGGTCTGGCCTAATGGGGGCTGTACCTCTGTGATCTGGATTAACATGTGGATGTGGAGGCCCTCGATTCAAATCAGAGGCCCTCTGATTGAGATCAGCACCCCAATGCAATAAGGCCCAGAGAGGCCCAGAAGAGGGCTAGGCCCTATGCTATACTGGACTACAAATAAGAACATAAGAACATAAGAACATAAGAGAAGCCTTGCTGGATCAGGCCACAGCCCATCTAGTCCAGCATCCTGTCGCACACAGTGGCCCACCAAATGCTCATGGGCATCTCAAGCAGAGACAAGGACAAACCTTCTCCTGCTCTCGAGTCCCAGCAGATGGCCTTAGAAGCGCCCCAGTTCCTCCCCCCCCCTCAGCCTGAAAGATGCACCTAGGCATTCGTTCTAGTAGCCATTGATACATCTGTCATCCATAAATTTGTCTAACCCTACCTTAAAGCCATCCAGACTGGTAGCTGTCACCACCTCTTCTGGCAGCACATTCCATAGGCCGATGACCCTCTGTGTGAAGAAATACTTCCCCCTGTCAGACCTTACGCTCCTACCCATCAGCTTCATAGAGTGCCCCCTGGTTCTAGTGTTGTGCGATAGAGAAAAGAAATTTTCTCTATCCACCTTTTCTATGCCGTGCATAATTTTATATACTTCAATCAGGTCCCCTCTCAAACGCCGTCTCTCCAGACTGAAGAGGCCTAGACGTTGCAGCCTAGTTTCGTAAGGGAGGTGTTCCAGACCCTTAATCATTCTGGTTGCCCTTCTCTGCACCTTCTCTAGTTCCACAATATCCTTTTTGAGGTGTGGTGACCAGAATTGTACACAGTATTCCAAATGTGGCCTCACTATAGATTTATAAAGGGGCAAAATGACACTTGCTGACTTATTTTCTATTCCCTTCCTAATTATTCCCAGCATTGAATTTGCTTTTTTCGCTGCTGCCGCACACTGGGTTGACACCTTCATTGAACTGTCCACCAAAACCCCGAGATCCCTTTCCTGGCGTGTTGCAGAAAGCTCAGACCCCATCAGTTTATAGACGTAATTTGGATTCTTGGCCCCAATGTGCATTACTTTACACTTGTTAAGATTAAAGCACATTTGCCACTTGGTTGCCCACTCACCCAATGCTAAGAGATCCCTCTGGAGCTCTTGGCAATTTCTTTCAGATTTTACTACCCTAAATAATTTAGTATCATCAGCAAACTTTGCTATTTTACTATGTACCCCTTTTTCTAGATCATTGATGAATAAATTAAAAAGCATTGGTCCCAGTACTGAGCCTTGAGGGACCCCACTTTTTACTTCTTTCCACCCTGAGAAATTGCCGTTTACTACTACTCTCTGCTTTCTGCCCTTAAGCCAGTCACAAATCCAGGACAGAACCTGTCCTTTTATTCCATGGCTGGTGAGTTTACTCAGTAGCCTTTGATGTGGGACTTTGTCAAAAGCCTTCTGAAAGTCCAGATAGACAATGTCTACTGGTTCACCTTTATCCACGTGTTTATTGACACTCTCAAAGAATTCCAACAAATTTGTGAGGCATGATAACTGTTAGAAGGTCATGGTTTTGCAGTACATGCTGCTTTGTGTGCTTTTGTGTGGGGGGAATAAACAGCATTATGTGAGGAATAGCTATTCTCTATATTAGCTCCTGCAACTTTAAAATGTGTTCTGTTTATTCCCACCATTTGTTCCCTTCTATCAGGCTGTTTTGTATTTATGAGTGAATTCTTTTGTAATATTGTGTATCAACTCCTTTTTGCAGATGCAAATACTTCTGGTTGCTTCTATGTCCAGTTTCTTCAGGCCTCCCACTTATATTTCTCCATGGGAAATAAACAGAAAAAGAGGAGGAATTTTGGCCAGTAATCCTAGGTGGAACAGAACGGGATATCAAAGTGCCACTCTATTTTTCCACTGCATGGTTCCGTTTAATACGTTATGCTTCACAAAATGTGCATGACTCCACCTAATATTCACAGTTAACAAATCACAGATATGCTGGGGATGTGAGCAGATGTATGTTTGATCTTACGCTAATTTGGAAATCATAAGCAACTCACAGCTAGTCCTTTGCCTCAGATGTCACACGATCAAATCTATTTTATATCCCATGAGTTTCACATTAGGTTTGAATCATTATTGGAAAATCATTGGGGTTCTCACTTTTCCGAGGTTTGTAATGTGGCTATGCTTTAACACCAGAATTTCTCTTTTTCTTTAAAGTTGGATATCCACACTTAATCTGTTGGTAAACCACTTAGTTGCTGAATTGAGATTTTAGTTACCACTGGAACAAATATTCTGCTAAGGATACACTTACTCACAAACCACATGAGAGAACTATCCCCAGACGGCATCAGTTGCTGTTAAACAGTTTAATATATGTTTTGTTTAAGGATGTGTGTTTAACCTAGAAAATGTGTATATTAAAAATGAATCTGTATTTTATTTCTTCCTTCTCTACATGTTGCCACTTATGATCCAAGAACCATAATATTCCAGAAATCATCCATAGTGTGGGATATCCACTTCTTCCTTTCCCTGTTGGAAATGAAAGTTTGAATGTAGAGAAGTACACAAATATATTTTTTTCTGGTTCAGTTTGGGTTGGGTTGATCTGAGCCACTTGTGCAGTTAACAGGTTCAAGTTGAACTTGAAATGGCTCAAAGGAGTACACAGCTCAGTCTGAATGCTCATTGAAGTACTTAAGGCGGCACCTGTGGCAATGGGAGGGTGCAGCAGGGCAAAACTCTGCAGACCTAGATATGGAGATTCCAGAAATGGGAATGGGGTTCTGGGGGTGGTTGAGCTCCATAAAAACCTCTGCCAAATCTCTGGGTGATCAGATGCAACTTTGATTTTTTAAAATGATTTTTTTTTAAGGAAATGCCCCATTTGTTCCTTTGGATCTGGTGTGAGATTTTTTTTTTTTCAGAAAAACTATAAAAATTCAAAGCAGCATCCAGGACTGCCATGCCAACTTTGGAGGCAGCAGCTCAATGCTGACCACAATGACAGTCAAAAGCACCTTGCCAGGTAGGCCACCAGGGGCAAAGTTTTGTATAATTCAAGCTGGAGCCTCCAAACTTGGTGTGTGGGTCCCGGTGGGCAGCAGCAAGACCCAAAGCCACCCATAAGGTTTTTCTTGCTAGTGTGAGAATGAGAAGGCTATATCCTTTTGTGTGTTTATGGTGGTATTAGCTACCCTGACAACAACTGTGTTAAGCTGGACTAGATTATTTATTTTTATTTTATTATTTATATTTCTATCCTACCCTATACCCGAAGGTCTCAGGGTGGGTAACAATCTTTAAAATCCAGCATATAAAACAAAACTATAATAAAACAATAAGAACCACCACAACATTTAAAATCCAGGATGCTAAAAACAAAGCAATATCAGTTAAAAAGTAGTGTTTACAGTGGGGGGAACGTAACCAAAATTTAGCCAAAGGCCTGAGCAAAGGGGTGTGTCTTTACCGCCTTCCTGAACATAATCAGAGAAGGAGCCTGACACACCTCAAGGGGAAGGTCACTATTCCATAACCTGGGGGTTATTATTGAGAAGTTCCTCTCCTGGGTGCTCACCCACCTCACTGCTGAAGGTGGAACAACCAGAAGGGCTTCATCTCCAGATCTTAAGGCACGCGCAGATCAATATGGGAGAAGGCGTTTCTTTAGATATTTGGGGCCCAAGTCATTTAGGGCCTTATAAGTCAGAATTAGCACCTTGAATTGAGCTCGGTAGTAAATTGACAGCCAATGCAGCCCTTCTAAAACCAGTGTGATGTGCATCTGGCCAGCTATTCCGGTCAGCACCCTGGCAGCTGCATTTTGCACTAGCTGCAACTTCTGAACCGTCTTCAAGGGCAGCCCATGTAGAGTGTATTAAAATAGTCTTACCTACAGTAGAGGTTACCAGAACATGGATAACTGTGGCCATGCCATCTCTGACCAAAAAAGGCTTCAGTTGATGCACCAGTTGTAGTTGGTATGATCCACTAGAATTCTTTGTATTGTATTCTGTGGTTCCCTGAAGAGTTAATTTCCTGTGGGGTGCACAATTTTAAAGAGACAAGTAACAAGCGTGCAAGACAAAAGCGAAACATAAGGATTAAGCAAAGTTTTCTAGTTATTTTCAGTGTATTACAGTAGAGGCATTTCTAAAGTCAAAACGATAGGCTATAGACCCTAACCTACCCATCATTCTGCTGCTATTGTGTGACGATTTGGTCCACCCCACCCCCCTTGACTTGTACTTGACAGAGCTACACAGCACGGAAAGCAGCCACCGAGCACCATGGCCCCAACTGCCTGCGATGGGGTGTCAGTATATGAACTGGACTATATTTCCCACATGCGTCCTGCTCCAATGGCTTGTTACCAAGCCCCCTCCCTGAAGCAGCACAATAAACACCAGTGTAATCCAAACACTGTTTATTAACACAAATAAATAAATAGTAGAAGCAAAGATAAGATTAGTCCAATAGTCCTTGAATTGCTGGAAAATAAATGTTGTTGTAAATAAAAATAAAGTTCAGTCCTCAGCAAGGAGTTCCACTGAAAGCAACTATCAAAAAGGATTCCTGCCTCCAGCTACACTCACTCCTCCTGCACCTGAATGGATTTCTACTACTATTCAATGTGATTACTCTCCCCTAAATAAAGTAACCAAGCAGCAAATACAAACTGCCTTTCAGGCTCTGTCTCACTCAGCTCCAAGTTTAACAGCTTGCCTACATGTCCACCCTGTTGCTGGCAGGCATCCTGGTCTTCCTCTGCCCTAGAGGCTAGACCCCTTGCCCCTCTGGTTCAAGAGTGTGAGGCCTAGAAGCCCAAAGAGTTCAACCCAACTCCCTGTGATCCTCCTCTTGCACATCCCACAGGAATGACGAGAGATGTTGAGGACCCCGAACTGCTGGCTTATATACCCCACGATTCGATTGCTCTCATTGGTGCATTTTTGGCAGTTTCAGACGCTGCTCCTCCCCATCTGTCAATCAATCTGCTGCAAAGGCCCGGGAAATAAGCCCTCGGCTGCAGCTTGCACCCTGAAAACATCACATATTGTATGAATCCTTCATTTCCAGAAAGAGGAATGGTACCAGTGAACATTTTGGTAATTGAAACATCTTTAGAAGCCCATTAATTTTTCGCAAATTATAGAACAATGGTGGCCCTCCAAATGTTTCAGAACTGCTGCTCCCAGCATTCTCTGCTGGCCACAAGGGTACATGGCTAGCACAAAATTCTAGAAATTCTGTGTGCTGTTGTGTTGCGGTTCAGGAACATCTGAAGGGCAATAGTGTGTACTTTGTTGTGGAAAGATCAGCCAATTTGAAGTGAAAAAGAATATATAATCTTACAGAGGCCTTTATGAAGAGCCAATTATGCACTTGGATTTTTTAAAAAAAAGATTGGCACAGTGTTGAAAAAAAAATGTGCAATTAATCATTTTACCCCCCCCCCTTCTTTGAGTGTTTTTGTTCAGGACAATTAGCTCAGCAGAGTTTGTTTGTGTAAGGTATGTGTAATGTGTTTATAGAGCATGGCAGCTGACATAATGTGTTTCTTGGCCAGCATCTGCATTCACTTTCCACAAGTAACGTTTCAGAATGATAACAGGACATTCATATGAGTAGCTGCCCATCAAGAAAGAAGGAATGAACACTGGAGCCCACATATATGCCATTCATATTTTAACATTCTTGTTAGGCCATTTCATTGATACTGCTACAGGTGAAACACTGACTTGGAATGGAGGTATCTTGTGTTAAAAAAAGGTTGGAAACAGGCAAAGATAGGGATTATGGATGCGCATGAATATTCATAATATTTGATATTCATACAAATTCATACAAAGTTGGACATTTGTATACGAATTGAATGTTACAACATTTGTACATTGACATTTATATTCATACAAATGTTTCAGAACATTCATGAAATGGGGAGGTGGGAAAATGGCCAAGCCAGTCACATCTGCAACAGATTCAGTGTGCATTTGACTTGATTTGAGAGCGGATTCAAAGCGGGTTCAGGGCCCTCCTTATTTGCTTTCATCCCAGAAATCTGAGTGGAACCTATCTAAGCATTGATCTGGCTGCTGTCCTTGGTATTTGTTATTGAACTCTGTTGATGTTTATGATGTTCCACCTTGTTCCCTTTGCCCTGGACACTACTGCTGGTGATTTGATCCTTGGATGGATTCTGTTTTTGATTATTTGTTTTGAGCAGACTGAAAGCTTGTAGATTCTCTCTCTCTCTCTTTTTAAGAGACTGAAATTTGGGGAAATAGTTACAGACTACTGTTTTGTACATAATGGCTGGTTTCTTCTTCTATGCATTGTGCAAATAGTATTTTGTCTGTAAGACTTTTTTGTTTGTTTTTATGTATTCTTTTGGTCTTTTTTTTAAAAACACATCAGTTAAACAAATAAGGTAATTTGCAACAATCAGTTTAGCCTGGCTAATTCTGTTATATTTTGAAAAATGCCATCAACTGCCCAACCAGTGGTGCAGAACAGTAGCTGCCTGGACTATAATGGTGGTAAAACAGAAATTAAGGTTTTCGTTTAATGCATCAGCAAAGTGACCAGTGATTTTCTTTCCACATTATCTATCCCAAAGGTGAATTTTCTGCATTATTTAACATTGAAAGAAAACTGCTTGTCACTTTGCTGATGTACTCGCTCACTCTGAAAGTGGACTGAAGTTGGATTAAACTTTCAGTGTGAACACAACCAAGGAGGGAATGCCTGTATGCCAGGTAAGTGAGAAAGGGCCATAGTCACAATAGCTCAGCCCAGTTTGGAATTAGCTGTGATGTTGTCTCTCATTGAAACATGAACTAGCTGCTTAATAACATTTCGTGCACTAAGGCTATCAGAAGGCATTTCTCCCAAATATAATATGGTAAGCATTAATTGAGGCCTGGAGAAGCACTGAACAAGTGCAAAAAGGTAAGCGTTTTTTTTCTGGGGGGGGGGTCTTCCAAAAAACTTCTGAGCTTTTCTACAGCTGCTCTTTGGTGCCAAAAAGGTTCACTGAAAGACTTAGATCAGCTTTGGCTATAAATTATTTAAGAAAACAAAGTAACATCAAGGCAATATGCTATGGAGGCAGCTGGTTGTAATAAATTTCATTTAAAACGATTAAATAATCATTTTATTCCATTCACTTTTCCTTTTGAAAAATGATACATCAAATAGGCTGACAATTGTTCCAGATGTTGATGTATTCATTTTTTTCATACACATTCATTTTAAATGAACATGTGGTACAGGAATACTTTGAGCTTTATTCATATCTAGGCCCTTTCTGTGCTGGGCCTTACTCTGGATTACAGTATATTCTAGAATAGGAGTCTGCCACCCATATGCTGAGGCATACTGTGGTAGGCCATATAAGACCCAATTCAGAAAGGACTCTAGTGGCAGTAGAAGAATTCCATCAAAGTTCTGCCACTGTTACAGGGATTTGCATTATTTTCATATATTTTGTACAAACTATGTCCAGCATCATGTAAATATAAATGAGTCCTTCAACCCAAATACTCTTTCACCCCATTTTCAATCACAAGGGGTACACAGTTCAAAGCAAAATGAAAAGGTCTTTTGTCAAGAAAAATTAAAGCCAATTATGATCAAATAATTACATACAGCTGCTTTAAACACATACATGAGCCATTGGGCTTATCTGGTAGAATCCCTTTATGTTCCTCTGCAGAACAACCTCATGTATAGTTTGCTACAGTTTTCCACAACATAAAACTGCTTTGGAATTTCTCTTCATTTTCCAAATATATTTTCCACATGGCATAAAGGATTTGCCTGAGCGCATGGATGATTAAACTACAGATGTGGTTTTCATGCAAGTTTCATCTCAGTATCGCGGGGCATGGACAATATTTTTCAAACAACTGAATTTCACTATGAAGGACTGAAAGATGCTGACGTATGCTTTTTTACTGATCATTCTCAAAAATCATCCTATGATCAGGACCATTATTTATTAAGTTCTTGCCTGCAGAAATATTTCTTGAAGTGTTCCAGTGAATGGGAGCACATCTGGAGATAATAGGGACATTGTGACAGAGCTTGTGTGTACAGTCAGTCCCTGTTTGTAATTTGAACGTCCTTGTGCCCAGATCTGTCTAAAGCTTCCTCAAGCCTTTGTGTATCTCAGCAAAAGAAGCACACTTCAGAATAGGCAAAGAAAGACAGCTCATAGTGATTTGCCTAATTTTATTTTGTATTCTATTTGTATTGAATCAAATGTAAGAAAAATTGTATTCATTCGAATAGATTTCCTTCTAATGTGGTAGGATTCGTATTGGTGTTCAGTCCCATATGAATCCCATATGAATGCATATAAATAGCATTAGAATCCCACACAAATGCATACAAATCACACATGAATCCCATACAAATCCATACAAAGCTTCATACGAAGCTTCATATGAATGTATCAAAGGGTTTTTTTTCTACTTACCTCCCTTAATCCGGATCTAAGATGATCTGGGTCTAAGAAATGGGTCCTTCAATTAATCCGGATTTAGTAGATCCAGATCTAAGGAGGTACCCGATCTGTCTCCACGGGTGGTGTAGCACCCAATAGCAATGGGTGCTAGGCATGCTCACAGTGGAATCATCGGAGCACACAGGTGAATTTGAATGAATTCAGATGAATTCCAAATGTTACACATATTCATGCACATCCCTACCAGTTAATGTTATCAGGATTTGTTGAAGAATCATAAATCAAGAGAACATTTGTTAACAAAGGGATGCACCATTCGGTGGTTTTTATATTTACAACTAGGTGAAAAGTTTAAAATGAACAGGAAAACCTAGGGTATAGCACAAATAAGACAGAATTTGAAGTGCAATTGTGTACAGGAGATGAACATGTTATTGCTAAAATGGATAAACTCCTATTGAAATTTGAAATGGATAATACTTTGCGGATAATATTCAAATAGATCAAAGGGGATAATGTGATTGAAGGGGTTAAAATTAATATTACACTAAAATCTTAAAGAAAATTTCTATAAGTTGATGTTTCATTGGTATATGACACCAAATCAATTAGCTAAATGTGGAAAATATGAAGGGGTTTTTTATCATATGTGGGGGACATGTTAAAAAAATAGTATGCATGTTTCAATTGCATACTATTAAGGGGGGGATTAATATACAAATGAAACTGGATTTTTTTTCCCTGGGTTTGATGCACTTAACACTGGATTATGGCTGGTAAATTATTATATGTAAAGGAATGGAATAATCCATGGAAGATGATTGGCTAGTGAGGTTACAGAGTTGGCAGAAATGGTCAAGAAATTATTTTAAAAAGAAACATAATAATTTCTTAAAAATTAAGAACCCCTACTTCTGGAGCAAGGGGGGAATTGACACATTGATCTTAGGATTTGATTACCAGACATTTGTTACAGCAAGGGGGAGAGATATGGAAATGGATATACACTTAATCATCAAAAGGATGATCAGAAACTACCTTTTCTTTTTTCTTTTTTTACCCCTTTTCCTCAGTATTTTTTAAATTCTATTTCTATCTATTATTGTTTTTAAGTCATATTGTTTTGTTATCTGTTGATTTTTAAAAGTTGTTACCTGCCCTGAGGCCTTTGGGTATAGGGTAGGATAGAAATATAAATAATAAATAAAATAAATAATATATAAAACTTCAATAATAATTAAAAATCACATTAAGTATATGAAATTTAGTACATGGGTTAATTCCAATGTCTTTGCAATATTGTTTTTTGTTTGTTTGTTTGTTCCCAGTTTAAGACATAGAATGAAGAGAGCCAGTGAAACCTGAAAATTTGAACTCAATGTATTTTGAAGTGCCTATTGTATAATACAAGGGAACAGAAGGTTTTCTGATATTTTGGAGTTTGCTGCTACTGAACCAGTGTTAGGGTTCTGCTCAGTAGACCCTAAAGCAACTTCCTCACAGTCCTTATTTATTTATTTATTTATTTATTTATTTATTTACTGTATATTCTGGCATATAAGACTACTTTTTAACCCATGAAAATCTTCTCAAAAGTCAGGGGTCGTCTTATACGACAGGTGTCGTCTTCTTATACGGCGAGTATATCCCAAACTCTTTATTTTAACTGGAAAGTTGGGGGTTGTCTTATATGCCCAGTCGTCTTATACACCGGAATATACGGTACTTATTTACATTTCTATCCTGCTCCATACCCAAAGGTCTCTGGGCAGGTAACAAAAGATTAAAACAAATTAAAACAGATACAGATTAAAATGAAATACAGATTAAAACAAGATGCACATCTAAAAACATCTTAAAGATTCAACAAATTTAAAAACGGGCACTGTATCATATCAGCTACTACTCTGGAATATGTAAACCAGGCCTCCTAGGGAACACTCTGGCTGCATTTCCATGTGGACACTTGGGCTGATTTCCATGTGAAAGTGGTGTCCTAAACTGTGGCCAATCTAGTCATCCACCATGAGGCTGGCTGGTCCATAGAGCCCAGTGCCATTTTACCAGGTTCTTTACATGATGCTACAAAATCCCCCTTGCCTACAGGTTCAGAGGCTGGGAAGCATTTGCTCCTCTGCCTTCAAAGAAGGTCAGGACAGGGTTGCAGCAATGTGGATGCCCCCTGGTACATGTTGTCTTGCCCCCTCCCTCTGTTCTTGGCCTAGAGCCAACGATTCAGACTATCATTGGCTCCTGTGCACAATTTTTTTTCCATTTGAATTTGAGTCTAATCAAATGTCAAAACATTCCATTTGTTTCAAATGTTTAAAATCTGAATGGAACAAAAACTGATTCGAACTCGACACATTCAAATACATTTGTTTGAATATTAGATTCAAATTTGAAAATACGAATGTCGACAACATTCACGTGTTATACGTATCAGTACACATTTTGTATGCATCCCGTTTTATCCTGTATGCATCCAGATACGTACAGATACGTATGATATTTGTACAGATACATATGTAATACATACGATACACATCTGTAAGTTCAAATGATTCGAGTCATTTGAACGAATATTTTGGAACATTCAAAATTTGTTTGTTTAAATTCGAATGTGAAGACATTCTGTTCGAATTCAAATGTCCACATTCAATTGAATTTGATCAAATTTCGAATGTTTAGAACATCCATGCACATCCCTAATCCTCATTGCTACTAATCAGAGGGATGCCTGTCCATTTGGTGATTTAATTTATAGCCTGCTCTTAGTCTATCATATTGACCAATGTACTTTAACATAAATCCTGGATGTTCCTGTAGCATCTATGACTACAAAAGGCAAGTGCTCTTGAGGACAAGAAGACAAACCATTCCTACTCCCAAAGTTATGTGATTTTAATGCAAAGGTATAACATAGAGCTACTTCCCAAATTCATGTTGCAATCGCAATTGTATTTGCTGTTACCATGCCTTTTTTTCAACTTATGTTTCTTTCCGGTAAATCTATCACTTGATGAATAGAAGACAGATGCTAAATATGCAAGGTTCCATAAAGGAAAATTCTCATTATATCTGCAGTAGGTCTGGTGATATACATCAAATCTTTTCAAGTACACTGCTAAAAACATTACCATTACAGTAATATAGTCGTAATAACTGCAGCAGAAGTATAGAATGTGAATATAGTCTTTGAGCCAAACCGGAATGTGTTACAGAATGAATTGCCTGCTTAGTTTAAGATGATTTACAAGCTGGCAAAGCTTGCTGTTCCTAAGGTCCTTTCTGCACTTATCTAACTTTAATCTGCATCAGTGGGTCCAGAGTATCCCAGTGTCCTGACCTGGACCATGTGAAAATGCCACTAAGGGCTGGGAATAAAGGTTCCAAGCCTCTGGGAGGTGCTTTTTGGCAGTCCCATAGTCCCAAACACTGAAGGCATGCAGCTCAAAAGAGAGGCCTATTAGTAGATAGAACATTTAGGGTACCCTAGCCCAATTTATGCTCTGTCCTGTGTGGATGGAGGGCATTAGCAGAGAGAGGAACCTACCTTAAACTGTATCAGTGTGTGGAAGGTAGGCCCATGGGCCCCTTTTTATGCCACACTACTTGCCAAATGCAAAAATGGCCAGTGTTTCTGGTTTTTAAGATGCTGTCCACATTTGCCATAGCTTTCCTCAAGGAGCAAGCATATTTTAATTTTGTGAGTGCAATCACAGTCTGCAATTTTTGAGGCTAGGAAAGCAAAATCTGTCAGTGCTTCCATATCTTCCTCCTTTATTTGTCGAGGACTGAAGAGACTGGATACCAAGATCTTAGGGTCTGTTTATTTTTTAATGTTGAGCTTCAAACCAGCTTTTGCACCATCTTCTTTCACCCTCATTAAGAAGTTCCAAGGTTCCGCTTCACTGCCATCAGAGTGGTATTATAAGTGATTCTGAGGTTATTTCACCTGGCAATCTTAATTCAAGCTTCCACTAATCTAACCTGGCTTTTCACATGATGTTTTCTGCTTATAAATTAAATAAATAAGGTTACAGTATGCAGCCTTGTTACTCTCCTCTTTGAGTCTTCAACCAATCCATTGTTACACCTTACTTCTTAATCCACATATATATTCCTAAAGAAGGAGATAAGGTGGTCAAGTACCCCTGTCTCTTTAAAAACTCGCTTCAGTTTGTTGTGATCCACACCATCAAAGGGGTTTAACATAATCAGTGAGGCAGAAGAAGTAGTTTCGCTGGAATTCCCTTATTTTCTTAATAATCTGGGAAATATTAGTGATTTGATATATAGATCCTCTGCTTCTTTGAAAACCAGTTTGCACTTCTCGTAGTTTTCAGTCACATATTGTTCTTGCAGAATCTTGAGCAGACTTCAGCACCTGTGGCTTCACAACTAGGATTAAATGTTTGATACTTCTTCACTCTTCTGTTTTTGAACTGCAGGCACTGAAAGCACTGAGAGCACCAACTGAGACAGAAATACTTATGGACACTGTGTAAAACAATAGCTGGGTCAATCATATGCATTATGATTTTCTCTATATAGAAAAGATGCCCATTCCCATGCTTCAGGTAGTAAAGCACATGCAGGGGTAAGATAGTTGACAACCCCATCTCCAATTCTCCTGGGGAGGGCCCCTTTAAGTATGCCTGGTAACCCCTCATGTGTTTTACTGCTGCACGTATATTTGCACTCCACTTCCTGGAGTTAGGACCTTTCCCTTTACATAGCAGCAGCTTGGGAGGACCTGGTGGTCAGATGTAGCATGAGCATATGCTTGCTCAGCCCTGAAAAAGAGGCTCTGAATGCAGTCTTGTTCATAATGGTTCTATTGGGTCGAGTCTTGTTCATAATCTATTAGGTTCAGATGGGTCAGCTTTTATGTAGGTATGCATAGAACTGCTACCATGTCGTATCCTGCTTATGCTTTACACTTAGCAGGATTACTAAATGTTTGCATCTGACAGCACCATGCACCATCATATGCTTTAACTTAAATATGTGAAATCTGCAATAGGTCTAATTACCTGTCCTTTCCCAATAGTATTAACCAGACATGGCCCATATCATTAGATAAATTTCAGTGTTCTAGCATCACCTTGTTTAGTGGAAATGAAAGCAAGAGCACTTCAAAGGGAATAATTAATGAGGCAATCACAATCCACCAACATTAAATAAAGGGCTGTGTCAGTATAAACACTGTGTGTCAAGCTGTCATCAAAATGGAATTTATTTTGGTCGTCTGTGATCTTCAGTTAGTGTGAAAAATATCTGCCTTTAATTTTTGTTTAAGAAAGTAGAAGTTGAAAGATAAAATGACTTCCCCTCAGAACCTCAGTAGCCATATTAATCATTTCAAGTGCAAACAGTCCTTGGCAATATTCCATGAAAAACAAGAAGAATGATTTCACAAAGGTATGGAAAATCATCTCTAAATAATTCATAAGTGTAAACTTGCTTGTGAATGGAAAAATGATTTGCAACCAAAGCCACCAAGTATGTTGAAAGCTCTAGGGTCTGTTTGCACTTGGTCAATTAGGATGACCTGGTGTGCTAAGGGATGGAACGTATGTACTCTGTGATCCTGCCTCTGTCCCAGAGTGGCCAAGAGTCACCTAATTGCCTTGAGCCGTGGAACAGTGTTTGACAACATAAGAACATAAGAGGAGCCCTTCTGGATCAGGCCACAGCCCATTTAGTCCAGCATCCTGTTGCACACAGTAGTCCACCAGTTGCTCATGGGCATCTCAAACAGAAGAAAAGGGCAAAACCTTCACCTGCTCTCAAAGAAAATGGCAGGAGCATCCTGCCTGTCTCCCCAGTCTGGAAGATGCACCTAGGTATCCATTCTAATAGCCATTGATAGATCTCTCATCCATACATTTATCTAACCCTTTCTTTTAGCCATTAAGGCTGGTTGCCTTTACCACCTCTCCTGGCAGCAAATTCCATAGACTAGGGATGTGAACGAATTATCTGTGCATTCGGAATCCGGACAAATACGTCCGGATTCCGAGATTCATGGACGTGCTTGAAGGGCCCTATCTCTCCACAAATTGGATAATCCAGTATCCGTAGAAGCTTTGATAGAAGCTGGCCTACCCCAAACCTGGGCTGGCCTTCCTCAAACCTCCCCCTGGTGACCACTTACTGGCTTGAGCGGCACTCTGGGCCTCTTCCAGGGTGCTCCGGAAATGCAAGCAGGCTTCCTCAGAGGTAAATGCAGGCCTTTCGGTTTTAGAATATCTGTGGCCAGATCCGAATACCCCCACATCTGTGGGCAGGGTATTCGGACGGAGCTGAATTTTTCCACATTCTATTCAACTCGAATGGCTCTGTTCACACCCCTACCACAGGCTGTTGACCCTTTGGGTGAAGAAATACTTCCCGTTGTCAGCTTCATAGTGTGCCTGTTGCTTCTAGTGTTGTGGGATAGAGAAAATATTTTTTCTCTATTCACCTTTTCTAAACTATGCATATTTTATATACTTAAACGTCTTCTTTTTAGGCTAAAGAGGCCTACTACATTTCCAGGTCCTTAACATGGTTTAGATAGGAGATGTGAAGGCTAAACTGTGGCAAAAATGTTCAAGTATCACCTCTACACCACTGCTGAATTGTTTTTAAGTGCATATTGTTGCAGCCATAGTGTGTTTGCTATAGTGGGCAACACTGTAATGTCACACTGAGATCTGTAGTGTATGTTGCTCATATAGTTGTTTGCTCTAGCATTTCCTTCTTCCTGTGAAACAATATTATTCCTTGATATCTTTTGATTTTGGATGCCATTATGCAAAGATGATCTCACACTGACCAGTTTAGTGGACCAGCAAGCATACCAGGAGACACCATGTTATGTAGAATGACAGAAGGCAAAAGAATCAGAACTAAAGCTATGGCTGTGAAAATAGAAAAGGGGGGGGGATAGCCAATGCAGGTCATGCTTCTGAGGTCATTACAAATAGGAAACTATGAGAATACAAGCTATAGGGTATGTGACAGTAGGGTGGAGTTAGGACAAGCAGAGAGGAAGAGGGAATTTTCCATTCTGGAAAGCGCTCTCCTTTCCAACTTTCTGCCTCCACCCCCAGACTTTCCCAGCTCATAGGTTTGTGTCCTTTGTGTAGGCCTCACACCCTGCTGATTGTACAAGGAAGAAAAAGCTGGATCATACTCCTAATTTTTTATATAAGCATGTAGCAGGTTATGTAATTTCAGAAGAGACAGTATGTTTGATACATTTCATATTCAAACTAAACACCAAGTATCTGTTAGCTTGGTAGAAATGCCTGTTGTCATGATCAAAACAGGATTCTGTACTGGGTTTGCTAAGGCTCCCAGACAAGCAATTTTGAATGATCTTCAGTTTCCCTTGGTTCCAAAAAAGGACACTTGAGACACCGGATGCTGGCTTACTCATGGAAGCAGCTGCAGGAGGCATCAAAACATAATTTGATGTTCTGCCTGTATTATGCCTCTGTGTGGTTTTGTTTCTTTATCTGACTGCTGTCTCTGATGTACAGTTACTCTCTGAGTAACTGTGGCACACAGTAGCAGCCCATGGACAAGTGCAATTTGCACTTCAGTCCATAGTTTACAATTAGGAAACATCTGGGCAGGTGCAGCTGCACTTACAGGAGGTATTTACACCCTAGAAGCACCCCCTGCCTGCCCAGGTGTTGCCTAATTGTAAACCAGCTGTGGTGCAAGATGTTATGCACCACAAGCAACCCAACCCTCCCAATCTTGACCAGGAACTTACCTTATGCATCCAGCTGGCGACCATCTGCACTTCTATGGGTGCATTTCCACTGGCCATTTGGTCTGGCCTGAATTCAGCTTCCCAATCCCAACACTTTGGATGATATTGCTGGTTTTTGGCCTAGTCAGAATGTGGCCTATGACACACTTCACACTCTTTTCATGCAACGGGTGTGTGAGGCCAGAGCAGTGCAGCTGCAGTTGTGCACCATGTCACCTGGTCACCACGGCAACAGCCAGTGCACATAGCTGTTGCTGCAGCATTCACACTTACCTGACACCTCAGTGAAGTGCTGGGTGACTTTGGGAAGGGGTGGGAATTCAAAATGCAAATGCCTGCCACCATGCACACCACGGCAGTTGACTGAATGACTGAAGTGCAGGGAAAGACTTCATTTGTCAACAAATTACCATCAGAGTTTTGCCAAAGAAAGAAAGAAAGAAAAGCAGCTAACTTGTATGCTGTGAATCCAACAGCTGGAAAAGCTATATGATTCAAGCAGACAGGAACACTTGTTTGCATCTGCCAAAGTGAGCAACATGATAACAAGCTGACTAAATTGCTGTTCTGCTGCCTCTAGCCAAGCACTGCAGCTGACTTCATACCAGTCAAAACAGTCAATTATGAAGTGCACAAAGGACTCCACACCAACCCAACTGCAAAAGTTCCCCATCCAGCTCTAATGTCCACCACATTTGGTTATGTAGTGCCACCCTTTTGATCCTGAAGCATGCCTGTCTCAGAGCAGCAGAATTCAATGTTGCATGAATGATGGACTTTGTGTTTTAATGTTGGTGCATGGAAAAATAAACACTTTGTATATAATAGGCACTTTGCTACATAAAATGCATATTTTACACATTAAAAGGCATTATTTATACTTTTAAAATATGTATGTATGTATGTATGTATGTATGTATGTATGTATGTATGTATGTATCAAAAGAAGTATCTTATATAGGAAATGTGTAACACAGGTCTTTTTAAAAACCATCACAAAGTGGGGGGTTGAACAAACTTATCACTCAGCACTAATGAAATGGAAATGGCATGGAGTCATTTCATTATGCATCCACTCATCCAAGTGCTAATTTTAGAGTCTTACCCTATTTTAGCATTTCCCTTTATTATCTGGGACAGGGTAGGATATGCAACCCATCTCATTGATTTAGATATATTTAATTTTGTTTTACTCTTCATTTCACACAGTTTACTGAGCTGAGGTAAGAGAACAAGCTGTCAAGGCAGGGAAGGAGTGGGAAAAATCTCCCTTGGGGTGCATTCCCATACAATTCCATTTTTTGGATCAGGAGATTCCATTTATTTTTTTATTCCCAGGCTTTATGAGGACTATCCTGCAAAAATCTACATAAAGGAGTCCTACAAAAACTGTTCTCAGTCCCCTTTTAGAGCCCAGCCTGCATTATTTTTTGCCTCTGGGAATGCTTCAGGATTATTTGAGGTGGGGTCTATCCTTCTGGCCAAAGCCTGCCAAATGTGAGTGGGATTTCACAACTGTTAAGGTCTCTCCCCTCCCCTCACCATGCCTGCTCTGAACACAGTGCAATTAGGAGAGATACCGCTGCAGGAAAAGCTTTTAAAAACACAAGCCTCAAGAGATAGATACATTGTAGCAAGGCTGCCATAGCAGGGGAAAGCTAAGCCATGAGCCCAAGCATTCATTTTACAGAGGGAAACAGAGGGAAACTGAAAGAGTAATAGCTGTTAGTTTTTTCCGTTTAAGCTCAAACAGGGAGAACTGGCAGGAAGGGAGCTTCCAATTTGAAAAGGAGAGTGTGAAAGGGATCTTTCAGTCAGCTGATTCTGCAGGGCAGGTGCCACGCCTCTTCTTACCTGAGGCGATAAACCTCTCTTACCCAGCTTCACTAGCCCCTATGAGGTTTTATTTATTTAGAGCCAACCTTCTATCTAACAAAATAAAAAGGCTTCTTTGACGGTCTTCAGTTGTTAACATAGGCCGCACTATCCCCTGTTAAACTCAGATACTTTGTAATCAGTCCCCTTACCGAGGCAACCACAGTCTGAGGCCCACTGTTGAAGTTAAGAATTGCTTTTATTAATATACTTTAAAAACAGGTAACAAATTTCAACATAAGAACTTTCCTCTTCCCTACTAAAACCCTTCATTCACTCGTCTGCTTCATTTCAGGATCCCACCCCTTAATTCTCTCCTTAAGGGCTTATTCTAGGGACCTGGCCACTGTCAATCCAACCCCCTTTAGTTGATAACGAACAAAACTGTCACTTCTACCCCTCTATTTAAGCCTTCTTCCCTGCTGCTCGCCCCCTCCTTCCTTAGAGTCTGTAAGCTCTGCCCCTTGCAGGCTTGCACTCTCAACTATTTTTCTATACAGTACCTACCAAACTTACCTACTGCTTCAGCTAAGCCATCACAGCAGGCTTAACAGGGGTTGGACAGGGGCAGAGATTAAAAGGTCCTGTTTCTCCATGCTGGTTTATTTGTGTGTGTGTGTGGTTTGAGTGGGAACACCAGGATTTGGGTTCAGCCCGTGTTATCCTCAAGGAAACAGGAACACCCAGAATGCTCTCTCGGTCCTGAATCCAGATTTTGAAAGTCCAACCCAGATTTAAAAAGTCAAGTGGGGACACAGCCTATGGACAACCATTGCAGTAAGGTAGGGGGAGGCAGAAAGGACAGATCAGGAGGAGTGCTAAATGTGTTAAAGCCATCAATTCTTCTCTTCTGCCTTCCAACATGCAGAATCTAGAGACAGAGCTATCAGCTAGATGGCCATGCTAGTGCTGCTGCTTTTGAATCCATGGTCAATCTTGAATGAAAGATCAATAATCCATGATCTAATTTTGCATGAAGGGGCTGATCTGGCATGCATCATTAAAACCTGGGTAAATGAGCTGAGTAGACCTTCACACTTCACCTGCCGTTTCTGGAAAATGAACTGCTTGGATGCTTTAGGTGGTCCACGTTATATGTGTGGCTGCCCATGAAGACGCATCAGAAACTGCAACAGCAAGCCTGTGATGGGAAGAACATCACACTAATCTTAGAGGAACTGCATTGGTTGCCAGTTTGCTACAGAGCTCAATTTAAGGTTTGAACACAGACTTATAAAGCCCTAACAACTTAAGGCCCAAATATAGAAGGAGGTCCTCCTCCACCATTATCACCAGTCAAAGGTGCACGGGTGTATGAAAGGCTTATGGAATGATCTCCCATCTGAGTTGCATCTAGACTCGTCATCACATACATCTAGACACATGTTGAAGATGTAGTTCTTTTCCTAAACTTTGACTAATTGCTTCCATTTCCTCTAGCACTGTTATCTGACTTTTTTTATTTTTTAACTGTGTGTTTTATGCTGGTTTTATTATAGCCTACTCTGAGATCTTAAGGTGGTGTAGACACACGTATGGATGGATGGATGGAAAAATATTTGCTATTTTCCCTATAGAATAGTATTCAAGCATCATGGCTGAATTTGCACTTAGGCCTCGGGCATGCAATTACACCAGAACTGTCCTAATTGCATACCAGAAGCCTAAGTGCAAATTCAGCTCATGTGTATTCATAGGCTTGGGTCTTGAAACCATGATTTCCTTCTCTCTCTCAGCCTCTCTTCGGCCCCATCTTCAATAAAAAGCCTATTAAAAAGCTTCTTTTGCCATGGAGCGTCTGCATGCAGAATGTTTATCCAGGCTTCCAGCACCACAAAGGAGGAAAATGCACAGAAGAAGACTTTAAACGAGACTACCAACACACTTTTTGGAAGCCGTGGGTATTCCTAGCAACATTGTGCATGGAGACGCTCTGTGGCAAAAGAGGTATTTGGGGGTGGGAATTACTGGCCAGAGAGATCATCTCTCTCTCTCACTCTTTTTTTTTTTTTTTTTTTGCCTCTCATCCACAGCCAGCATTCAAGATCTATGAAAACAGTAGGCAGGCATTCCAATCACAAAGATACATTGTAATGAATTGCTTCTGCCCGCAGGTGAAAGTTTTGAGAGTGAATGAGCGCACAATCATTCGATCGCTGACTGGGGAGGCGTTTCAGCCACTGGAGATCTTGTGAATAGCGTAATGAATTGCTTCCGCCCGAGTGCTGGCTGCAGCCCGGCTCTGCCTTTGCAGGCAAGGGAGACAGACAGAGAACTTGTGAATACCCATGGCTATTTTTCTTTTGGACTTGTCGGGGGTTGTCTTCCTGGTTGTGGCCGCGCAGAGCACAGTCCCTCCCCATTCCAGCCGGTACCCTATCAACCAGAGAGGGGGCAGGGAGAAAAAGATGCAGGCAAAGAAAATACGCTTCCGTGGGGATTGTAGGTGCGTTTTAAACATGTGTTTTGCTGAGCCTGATGGGGACACTTAATTCCATTTTTAAAGTCTGCTGCAATAGAGGGACAATAGAGAAACAAAAAAGTTCCATGTAGACGAGGCCATAAAGGGCTCAGTATTTGTAAGTGAGAAATATAACCTCAACCTCCCTCTTATTTTGATGCTTCCCACCCACCCACCCGCCCACCCTTACAGGACCACATTCCATCATTTTTCATATCAACGCCCTGTGCATTTTCATCATTTCAGAACATTTCTTTTATCAACACGATGAAGTGCACGGTGGATATTTGAAGGGAAAGCAGGAATGCCACTCTGACCCAGCAATCAGACCTCTCTGCCACCATTAGCTTGCAGCAAACATGGGGTGCAGACATTATATCATTCTTACCCAATCTCTCCTTGGAAATAAGTAGCAAACACAGCAAATGTGGTGCCAGAAAAACAAAAGAGAGAACAGCAAAGATACTGCAGCAAATGCTAAATTCACTTCCTATTTTGTGGTCTTGCAGTTCATTGTCCTGGCACCAAAACCATCATGTCCATTTCACAAATAAACAAGTTATTAGCTCAAGAAAATTCAAGTAGGCTACTAGTAATTCACATGACCTTATTGTACTGCACTGTTGCAATGGCCAAGCATAAATATTTTGATAATATTTATTTGAAGGAGGCTTTGCTATAAATGCTATTGTCTTGGGTATCTGTTTGGGCAATTAATTAAAAAACAATTCATTAGGTGTAAAAAGAAGACAGTGCCACAAAGCCGGAAATTTTTAAATTGCAAATTGAAGCAAACCACTGAAATTGTGCAAATAAAAAAAATATTGTAGAGCTATATTACACGTATTGAATAAACTGGAGAAGCTTTGAATATTGATCAAGTTTTTTAGAGCTTATTTACTGAACTTATAACCCTTGGAAACCTGAGACTCTGCAGGGGAGAAGAGCTGAAATATAATTACACTCCTTTCTCAGTTTCCTCATAGTCCTGTTGTATCTGCCTTTGCTTTCTACAGCCTGTGGGCAAAATGGATTTTCTCCCCTTCACCAGGAGCATCACACAGCATGATGGTGATGTAAAAGTAAATTGAAGTGCCTTCTTGAATATATATTGGCTTTCTGCCAGGTGTGCATGAGAGCTAGTGATGGTTCATGATACGTGACAGAATACATACATATGCACAGACAGAGAGTGATATATAATTTTAAAGAGCTTTTTTTAAAAATGATAAAGTTAAGTGGCAAGTAGTATATTGCAGTTACTTTAAATACAGCCATTACTCATGCTGATGACAAGAAAAGTGCTGTCATTTTTCATGTATGTCATACATTCATAAGAACATAGGGACATAAGAGGGGCCCCACTGGATCAGGCTGTAGCCTATCTAGTCCAGCATCCTGGCTTTTAGAGGAATCCTGTCTGCCTGTACAACCCAGGAGTGAAATTAAGACATCCATTCTAGCAGCTACTCACACACCTGTCCTCCATGAATTTTTCTAAACCTTTCTTAAAGCTATCCAGGCTGCTTGCTGTCACCATGTCTTCTGGTAGTAAATTCCATAGACCAATTACACTTTGAGTGAAAAAATAATTCTCCTTGTCAGTCCTAACTCTTCTGTATATCAGCTTTATAGATTGCTCTTTCCTCTTAGTGTTGAGATGGAAAAACAATTTTTTTTCAATCCACCAATTCCACACCACACATTATTTGTGTACTTCAGTCAGATCACCTCTTAAACATTGTCCTTCAAGGCTGAAGACTCCTAGATATTGCAGCCTGTTTTTTTAAGAAGTGTGTTCCTGCTCCTTGATCATTCTAGTTGTCCTTCTCTGCATTGTGCCAGTTGTACAGTGCCTGACAAAAGTTCTGTCGCTTATCCATGTTGTTGAAACCAAAGCCTATAACCTGACTTAAAATTCATCCATTGGTTTTAGAAATGACTCATATGAAAGCTGAAACCCTCCCAAATGAGGTTTTTAAAAAGAAAATAAATTTGCTTCACTGCTGAAATATTCTGTCAGGATCCAATGACTGCTAAATTTAAAGTCTTGAATGGTCTAGGTCAGGACCTAGATAGCTTAAAGACTGTATCCCTCCTTCCATTGTGGTTGTCAAAACTTGCTCAGTTAGGGAACAGAAGTCAGGGATAGATTACATAACACTTTAAATAGTGATGCCTTAACAGTCACACTGTCGCCTGCCTTTTGAGATCTAACAGATTACTTATATAGCAGCGTAATCTTATAGACAGCTTTTCAGAAGTAAGCACCGTGGCATTTAATCCAATTTACAGCCAGATAAATAAATGTGTATAAGATAGCAGGATTCAGGGTTCCCTCTCTGCTTGCATTCCCAGGACATTTTTCAGCAAAGGTTCCCAAATTAAGAGGATAGCAGCATAAATAGAAACCAATAAAAATATGAAACTAATAAAGCAGTTGCTTTACCTATTCATACCAATTATCTTGGAACAGATTGGTTGTCAGTTGTTGACATTTTGCAAGCCATTCTGGGAGTATTTTTTAGCCTGAACGCAGGGGTAAAAAATAACTCTTCTAAAAATTTAGCAAACAGTAGCTCAACATACTTTGGGGTTCTTTATTTATTCCATTAAAATTAAGCTGACTACAACTAAGGCTGTATTTTTGGCAGGTCGGGCTGCACCTGAGAGCCTTGGCATGTGTGAGCCAGCATAAGGGAGCCCTGGGGTGTTTTTCCACTAGCACTAAGTACCCACTGAAGGACCCATTAAGGACCCATTAGGCTCAGAGCAGGATGATCCCATTTCCACTACAGATCCCATTAGAGCCACATTTATTTCCACCACCGCTAGGGAAATCTGGATATATGGGTCCTTCAGGACCTATAATCCGGATTTCCTGTAGACCCCATTAAAGGGGTCTACAATTGGGTCTTCAACCATCAAATCCTGATTATAGGGACACTGTTTCCACTACAATTGGGCAATGAGGTCTACAGGAGGCTCGGGGGTGTGTGCACCAAACTCAAAACTTTGAAGTCCTTCTAAAGTCCCTCTGAAGTCCCTCCGAATTTGCCTTCAGGCTCCGAAGAGAACCCCTTGCAAGAGCAATGCCTTTGTCAAAGGCTCCAGAGGATCTTCGAAGTTAGCAGCAGATTGCTCTGGAGATTCTATGGAGCCGCTCTGGAGGATCTTCTAAGATTCTCCAGAGCATCTACAGAGATTGCACCCCCTGTCCCCCAAAACACCTGGGGTGACAGGCAGACCCCTCATGGGTAGATCCAGATTTGCACATGGGTGCTCCAGTGTTTCCACAGCAGGCAGGCTACACCCATTGCTATTGGGTGTTAGACCACCCATGGAAACACAGTGGGTACTTCCCTTGATCCAGATCTAGTAGATCCGGATTAAGGGAAGTACCCATTCCTTAGATCCGAATCTTTTTAGATCTGAATTAAAGGAGCTCAGTGGAAAAACACCCATGGTGAGCACATGCCATTGGCCTTTCACAGTTCTGAGTTTTTGAAGGAATGCTACTTAGGAGGAATTCCTCTCAAAGCTGTGGTATTTTTTTTTTCATGGGGCCATTTCTTGGAGCACTGGAAATGAGGAAATTGCTCCAGCTAACAAGGAGGTCTGCTGGTAAGATATGACCTGAAGTTGGGTCTGTGTGGTTGCCCAGACCCCAATATATTGCATCATTTGGATGCCTAGACTCTGAGATAATTGAAAGTGTGCATTATGTGCCCATGTAGATGGTGCTCAAGCCTTTGTAATATGCAAAGAAGCCCTATAACTAAATTAAGGGAGCTCACAAGTTCATGCCTTTGCACATAATACAATAGTTTTTTCTGCATTATTTTCCCCCAGTTTTCCTCCTTATTAGTGGAGGAACCAGAGACTTTAAACTATGCATTGGTATTTTATTCTTTATACAGAAATGCTTGCAAAGGAAAGATTAAGCCATTTTTGAAGAAATGTTCTGGTCATTTAAATAAGTGGTATGTTAAAAGTCTTTTGGAAGGATGAAATAAAGAAATAACAGCTAGTCATTCCTTTTATCTGCTTTTATTATGATTTTTAACTAGTTTTATTTATTATTTTGGAAATATTTTTGGATCTATGGCTGTATTGAACGATCTGAACTAACTCATATTTTCAAATACAATAAAAAGATATTCCCTGGATAATGGCCTTTTAGTGCAGAAAGACACATGTTCTTATGTGGCAGGGATAGATGAAAACAACAATTTTCTTGTGTTTTAACTCCATATTTATATATCCAAGCTTATTGTTGGTTCTTTTCTTAATATCTCACTTTTATACCTCATGAGGGAGGCTTTGTTTTCATTTTAATGTGAATTAGTTTTAAATGTTTTCAGTGTGTCTTGTTTTTTAACAGTACTTTACTTCTATTGTATGTAAAATATTCTGACTCTTATTAAGGGTAGTATAAATATATTTTCAGTCAAGGAAGAGAAAAAGAGGATTATGCATTCAGTGCATTATATGTAGTTGTTTATACTAAACCACTTTATACACCAAATTTCTTAAAGCGAATGTCTTCAAAAGTATGTCAGGCTATAACTTCTATGACCCCAGAGCCAGCCAGCATGGCTTATGATGTTGGGAAACACAACACTATCTGCATGGTATCAGGTTAGGGAAGATTATACTACTTGTAACCAAGTATGTATAATGTATTAAATGTATATTCTTCTCCTTCAGGAGAAACTGAGCCAATTGATAAATGAAATTAGGTGGGTCTGATAATGCCAATATTACAATTGTTTAATGGCACTGTTGTCCTAAACTATTAGAAACTACTGGATTGGATGGGGCCATACAGCGACAATGGCAAATAATGTAAATTTCAATATAATAATATTGCTCAGGCTGCATTCATATGCAATGACAGCAGGCTGTACGCACATTTATCTGTAGAAGACAATACCAGAGAGTCATGTTATGGTCTTGGATAAGCTGGAATCCTAAGCTGGAATGGATTGTTCCTGTCATGATAAAATTCCGTCTGCACTGTGATGACCTGCTCCATGCCAGGATCATAGACGGAATACCCTATGGTTTGTTAAGCAAGTCTACTAGTAGTCCCAATACCAGGGCTTCTCTGGTCAGGACTATGCTCCATCTAATGTGGGCTGAGAATTCCAACAGGAGTGTAGGGCCTCTAAAGTCCACATTAATGTGCAGAATGATGAAGCCCAGAAGAGGACTGTGGGAGCTCTAAGTTTGGATTAAAGGTTACTGAAGAAAAGTGCATATTCTCTCAAGCCCAATAACGCTTCCTCTGCAGGGAAGCCAGGAGAGAAGAACAGAGCAGAGGAACTAGTGATAGGCTGAAAGTGTGCAGTAGGCCAGTAAAGAAAAATGAAAATAGTAAAATGAAATTGATTCACAGGGAAAATGACCAAACATCAAGTGAGAAACAGAGGCAACGTAAATGACAGTTGAAGTATGTCCATTAAAATATGTACTATGTCCACTAAAATCAGTGTATTGAGACCTCACTGTGTGAACTTGTCATGCTTGGAAAGCACCTTCTCAGATTAGGACCATAGACAACTTCCATCATATAAATCCAGTCAAAGGTTTTCAGCAGTGACTCTGGGTCAGTGTTAACCATGGAAACTTTGCAGATCTTGAGGTGCTCTTTGGATATAAATTCTGACTGTTTCTGAAATATTACACACCCTGCATATAATAAGAGTGAATGCACCCTGGGGAAACTGGATTACCCTCCCCCCCTCCGGTAAGTAAGATTAAAGACACCTACCTTAAATGGCTTCCGCATTGGAGTCCTCTTCTGTGACCCTCCACGGAGGCCACTTCTGCATTTTGGCGTGCAAGACCGGTTTTTAAAACTGGTTTTGCTGCCGAAATCCAGATTAAATTGAAGACCTGAAAAATCATGTCTTCAATCCGTCATTTTGCCTGGATGTGTGCAGAAGTAGGACGCTTCCGCACATGGCCAGGCGAAGGGACGGATTCCCTCCGGCTGCCATGTTAGGAAGGGTGGAAGCAGGACTGCCTGCTTCTGAAGCCCTTCCCCTGTGTGCCGTGAGCCACCAGAAACACACGGTGACTGGCAGCTCCATGCTCCAGTCGGCGGCATGTAAGCTGGAGGACTATTGGAATGGGTGCTGATGAGTCTGCACAGCACCCACTCCATCCATCTTCCTGAATCTGTCCTCCCCACATGTCCGCACACGCGCGAGGGTCCCTCAGATCCATCACTATTTGTGACAGATCTTCGGGAGGATGGACTGCAGGAAAGCAGATCTTTTTAGATCTGCTTTTCGGCGGCAAATGTGGAAACACCCATGCAGATTTAACATCCATTAAGCAATTCCTGCTATGTGTGAATAAGGCCTAAATAATATGTCTGAGGGGATATTCAATAGATGTTGTGCTGCTATTCAAACAAAATTTTATCTCATTACTCTGTTCAGAGCTCTGTGGTGAAAAGTTGCATATAAAATCAAATAACAGACAAACAAATCAGATTAAATTCCCATTTGTGATTCATCAACAGGCCCCCAGCAATAGCCTTTTAAGGGAAGAGTCCCAATAATACTACAATACTAATTTAACAGCAACAATTTATCTCTTTGAGCAGGGACTGGGTGAAGCATGTGGGTGGTGTGATGAATGTTGAAAGAACACAAAGAAAGCTGTTATGAAGAGACCAAGAAAATAATAGAGGGACTTCCTAAAATGAGGCTGGGCTGAAACTGCTTTTGTATTCATGCCCAGTTTATGAGCATCCCAAAGGCATCTGGATGAAAACTCAGAGAACAGGCTGTTGGATTGGATTGGCTGTTGGTTTGACCCAGCAAGATTTTCTTATGTCAGATGAGGACACAGTAGGTGTGGGAACAATGGTTCTTTTCAAAAACAACAACTGAGAGTGGTGTTAAAATTTTTATCACACATCTGGTCACTTGGAACAATCTTACCTTTTCCATAGGTGCCAAGTGGCTTTGCTTTGACTTTGATTTAAGGGTCTTAAAAAAACAAAATCAGCAACAGTCTATCACTATGGGAACCCTTTTTGCCATTAAACATAATATACAAGGAGATCTTTCTATTTTTTTTGCATATATCTATGTGATTCAAATGATGACATTCTACTCAAGCCAAATCCCACATTGTCTCTTTATGTTAAGATAAATAAATGGAATTTCCATTTTAAAAACAAACATTTGTCAAAGACTACCACTTGGTATTTACTTGGTGTCTGTAAACTGGTTATATTCAGCTGTTATGCATATCAGCTGTTGAGATGCTTTCTTTCCTCAGCATTTGGCAAGTATTGTACTACTCTTCTACAGTATTTTTGTATTATAAGGTTGCAGTGAGACAAAACAAACTGGACACCTCAGAGAGACACTGCTCCCCCCATGTTCTCAAGCCTTCTCTAATCCACTCTTTCTAGACAGACAGGCGTGTGAACAATCCCACCTCAAAGCCTTCTGTAAGATACCTCAGTAGTGCTTTTTTTTCTGTGTCTGATCACAACCTAAGTTACTATCATGCTTTAGGTGGATTTCAATCAGCATTGCTGAAGATCCTGTGCTGATCTTTGTGTGACTTGCAGAGAACCACTCATGTTGCTGTTGGATCCCAGAGCAGCTGTCTAGATATGATTTATCTATTCATTTCATGGCAACTGTAGAAGGCTAAATATGAATTTGTTATTTTAAAGAGAAGCAAGGAATATTAAATGGGATGTTTACAAGGTGAAAAAGGACACATATTTTAGCCCTCTACCTCATTGCACTCCATCACATTTTTATAGTTTAAACAAACAGTGCTATTCACATCTGGTCCTTATAGGTTCAAGGATTGGTTTAGTAAAATTGGCAGGGAAAATGGCCTATATCATTCTTTGAAATGCTTGCATCAGATTTGACATAATGTTAAAGCATTCTAATCTGAAATAGTCTGTGATTACTTTATTGGCATATGAGCCATTCGAAGCAAGCAGGTTTTGCTTTAATTCAATGAACATGTAACTTGGTTCCTGCAATCCTGGGACATATCACTTGGCTAGAAAACCATTAGGATGGGAGTTAACAAAGGAAAAGGCATAGGAGGCTGCACTGTCACTGATGCTGTGGAACCCAAGAAACAATGGTTGTTGACTCGTCACCTGCATCACATCCTGCTAAGGCACATGGAACACATGTAGGATCAAGACAAGGGCTATCAGCACCACTCTTACAAAAGTTCTGCCATGCAGTGCATTGAAAAGAATGTTAGCCTGCCTCCAGATGGCAAGAGGAAAATGTGGAATCCTGTTTGCCTTTTGCCATTCCTGCCATACAGCAAGGCAAAATCAGGGGCGAGTGCAGACACTCACCAATCTGGACATTTGCTCGCTCAATGGTGTGGTGGCTGCTTCCATGAAACTGATGGTGCAAAACACCTAAAAGTGCATGATCAGTGGCGTCATGTATGCATAGCAGCTATTTTGTGGGCAGCTATTCGCTTACACACATGTGGAGGCAGTTTCTTCAAGGCAATGCTGAAAGCAAGAGTCCAAAGAAAGTAAGTCATATTGCAATATCCAGAGCTGTAGCCTTTTTCACACTTAACTACCATGGAATATTATCCCACAGCTGTTCTCATCGTGAGCACCAGCCCTTCCTAGACTTCACCCAGGCATACCTGGGTCTGGGTGAAGTGTCAATGGTCCCATTTGAGACCATTCACTTTGCCATAGCAACAGCCATGCATGCTGCTTGTAGCTATTCTAACTTTACATCTGTCCCCTGGTTGCAATGTTTCTTGCTGGTAGAGTTTCATTGAAAATGGGAGGTGGCCATTGGAAATAGCCCATTTACTGTGTTTGATGAACTAAGGCCAGGAAAGCCGCATCACAGAATGCAACTTCAGGGAAATCACATGAGTGGGAATAAAAATTTCATTAATAATGATGACATCCCACAATTGTTACTTGTGTTAGAAGTTATGTTGAAATCATATGGCATTAGTAGATATTTTGGTAGAGTGAAAGTTTTTATGCAGCATTGTACAAGAACATTTATCCAAAATTAGCCCATTTGTGGGGACATTCATGGAACTCGTTGAAATATTCCCAGTGTGAAACTTCAATGCAAGGGAATTTGGTTCTCTGGTCTTCAAGTTAAACTAAGCTGGGCTTGTCTTGTCTGTCTGTCTGTCTGTCTGTCCAGGTGGTCAGCTGTCTAGCCTACTCCTGAGTCAGAATGCTTTCACTATAAGTTGAGTTGAACAAAATCACAAAGACAGAAAAAAGACAAAATATTTGGGCTGCTGAAATGTATCTACTGAAGAAAGTAAGGGGTGTTTTAAAATCCAAAAATTATTTCCTTCACCAGTGGTTAAATCTTTTTATCATAATGAGCTAATTTTTGCAGGTGTTGCTCATTGGGTTGGGATTAAGGGCATGTTTTTTTAAAAAATAATTTTTAATGCATATAGTATTACAAAATAAAACCCACATTACATCATTTTATTTATTTATTTTTATTTATATCCCACCATATACCTGTAATGAATTAGGAGATCCCATTGATCCTCTGTTGTTCTCCCAACTTTTACTCCCAATTTCCTCAGTCTTATTTGTCTATCATAATCAAATCTGAATCGTTCTATAACATATCTCAACCAACTCCCAATGTTCCATTTAGTACTGTCCTTCCATCCCAGGACAATTGTTGATAATGCTACAAGCATTAACTGGTTCAGCATATATTTGTTTTTCTCTCGGAACTGCTGACCTCTATAACTTTGAAAAATACTCAATTCAGGATAATATAATAGATCCAAATTCATAATATTCTTAATGTAATCAAATACCTTATTACAAAATTCAGTAACTACAGGAAGCAGCCACATCATATGCAAGAACATTCCTTTACTTCCACATCCATGCCAACAGTTCAATGACATGGTTTGTATCATGTTAGCCAGTTGTGCCAGTGTTCTATGCCAAGGGGATGCCAAATGTGAATAGAGTTTAGAGGCCAAGGACTGTTAGGCCATTCCTTGCTGTAATTGTTTGCATTCACTTACTCTTGTTGTCACTGTCATTATAGGGACCTTTGTAAGTGAGCTTGCAGTGTGTGCAGTGGTGTGGATGTATGTGACATTAACATGCATGTATGAATGTGTACTAAATCTATCTGCACATGTGTAACATTGCACACTCTGGGGCCACCCAGGAAGGGCCCTATAATGGTGGTAGTGTTTAGCACATCCCCCGCAGGAGTTTTTGACAATGTCCTAAAATATACGATTGCAGGATTAAGAGCTAAAGAATGATCAGTTCTTTAGACTATGTGGGGTAGAAAACTGCCCTACAAATAAAGATGACATTAATACAGCTTCAGCTGTCAACACTTTGCAGCACACTTATTCCAATGTGAATTTACGAGGACTGCTTGAAGTCACATCAGAAGCCCTGTAACTACTCCATCGGTACATTTCAAACACGGTGTCAGGAAAATGGGTATTTTAAGATTGCCATGTGACATTTTACCAAGTCACCTCCACTGTAACTTACATCTTCTCACATCTTCTGTTTTACATGCATGTGAAAAATGGAACATCACTGAGACAGCACAGAGGTATGGTTGCTTCAATTCAGGCCCTTTCTGCACTATGCCTTATACTGGATTATATCCCAGAATAGGGGTGTGAATTGAAGCATACATGCAAGTGCAGACTATGACAAGCCCCAGCTTATGGTATATCCCTATTCCAGCATATAATCCAGAATAAGACCCAGGGCAGAAATGGCCTCAGAAAGGTGAACGTAACATGTAGTATCTCTTCATGGTTGTACCACATTTCTGCTAAAAGAAATTTTAGCATGAATTTTGTGCTCCTACATAGGGGACCAATTGACTTAAAAACAGGATCACTATCTTACAGCAGTGTCTCCAGTTAAGGAAGTAGACAATGCTTGATAAAAACTATATCAAGTGCCAGTTTTTAGTTCTAGAAAGCAAACTAGAATTTATTTATATGTACTTAAGAATTTATATGCCACCCTTCCACAACATTATTATATTATATTATATTATATTATATTATATTATATTATATTATATTATATTATATTATATTATATTATATTATATTATATTATATTATATTATTCTTAAAACAAATTTTAAATGTATCCCACCTTAGCACAACAGCACTAAGGAAGCTAAACATCAAAGGCGTGGGTGAAGAGCTGGTAGACATGAGAGATAAGTATGAAAACTGCATTCACAGAAAGGCTGTTTCCTCACACTGTTAAGTCACAGGAGATATGCTACTTTTTCTATATGGCAAGAAATGAATAAAGTTTTGTGATTTAGTTTAGACTTGAAGCCCTCTTGAAAGGGTGGGGACGAAAAAGGCTGCAAGGGTAGTTCAAGGTTAAACTGTCTCACACTGATGTAATAATGTTGCCTTTACACTAAATTGCCCCCTGGGAACTGAGAAATACAGTAATAAACCTTTTTGAGTGCATATGGAGGTCGTCTTAGTGTATGTAAAAATTTCATGGCTATTTTTCAGTGATCAGACTTGAGCAATGTTTACATTGTGGGACACAATTTTAAAATAGACTTCAGTCTTATGGCCATTTAACTATTTAAAATGGGGCTATTTATTTTAGCTTATGGTTTATTACACATTATATAGCTATATTATAACTCTGTGACCCAAGGTACTCAAGCAAAAGTTTATATTTTTTAAAAAGTTGAATTGGACAGAAATATAGTATGAAATCATATCAGCGAAACATATGAATATATATTTGTCCCCTGTGCCCAAAGGAACACACATCTGGTACAGGATCCTGAATAAATACTTCACTCGTGTGGGTTTAACAGATATTAGTGGAAAATGAAATCATAGTTTTAGTTTGGAGGGTAGGGGGGTAACTGTGGAGAAGAACCACTGAGATGAAAATGTTTAAAAGTTTGCTTTGCGATTATAAGCATAATATACTGTAGGGTTGTTTGAAATAAGATGGAAAGCAGTATATACAATGCCAGCTAACAAGTTAGCAGTTGCAGGCATAGACACATGAGTAATTCAAAGATAGAAATAGAGAACAGCTCAGTGTTAGAGGTAGCAGTGAATGCTCAGTTCAGCGGATTGCAGATTTAATAGACAAATTCCTGGCAAATCACCCAGCTAGAGATTGACATTTTGTACTATGCTGCGGCCCCCCTCTTCCTTCTCCCAGGCCTACTCTCCATAGCTGTCAAATTTATGTTCTCTATTTTGTATAAATAAGCATTTTAAATCCCCATATATTTAGCAGACTTTTTGATTTTACAGCTAAAGGGTCCTCCTTAAAATGATGGTTCACTGGGTTTCAGGTGACCCCTGAAAATTCCTTCCCCTATTTGTGAAGTCTGTTTCATCCAATTTATTCAGAAAGAGAAGAGATTCTTGAAAGCAAGACTGCCAGTGATGCTAATAAGTGGCAACAGCAGTACTTTATGGGCCAGCCAGGTGACCATTTTGCATCCTTCAAAATCCTGCATCTCAGAAAGTGCCTCCATAACTGTGTGGCAGGAACCTGAAGAGATTTTGCCTTGAAGTATCTGTCACAGGTCAGTGGGGTCCCTCCTGGGTATCCATTTCAGCATGTCAAAGTGTCCCAACAAAGAAGCAAGTGAAGCACTTTTCTGAAGAGCATGATGGCACATACTCTATCCAGATGCCTCAAGTGAGCCTCACACCCTCCTTGGGTGCATTGTGCCACTAAAAATGGAAACAAGACATCCAAAGCCACACTGGTGACACTTAAGATGTTCCTAAGTGTTGCCCACCTCTAAATCTGTCTGCATTAGAAAGAAGAGCTGCTACCACTGGAAATAGGTAAAGTAGGGAGTTCAGAAGTTGCAGCTAGTGCAGAATGCAGCTGCGAGGTTGCTGACCAGGACAGCTAGCCGGATGCATATCATGCCAGTTCTAAAAGGGCTGCACTGGCTGCCAATTCACTACCGTGCCCAATTCAAGGTGTTAACTCTGACTTATAAGGCCCTAAATGACTTGGGTCCCAAATACCTAAAGGAACGCCTTCTCCCATACCGACCTGCCCGTACCTTAAAATCTGGTGGGGAGGCCCTCCTGGTTGTCCCACCACCCTTAGCAGTGAAATGGGTGGGCACCCAGGAGAGGGGCTTCTCAGTAATGGCCCCCAGGCTGTGGAATAGCCTCCCCCTTGAGGTGCGACAAGCTCCTTGTCTATTCATGTTCAGGAAGGCAGTAAAGATGTACCTCTTTGCCCTAGCCTTTGGCTAAATGTGGTTACTTCCCCCCCCTCTACTTTTAAGTAGTACTGTTTTTAGTATATATTTGGTTTGTTTTAACATTCTGTATTTTAAATGTTGTTGTAGGTATTACTGTTTAATATATATCGTTGTGTTTTAATGTTTGGAATTTTTAACGCATTGTTACCTGCCCTGAGACTTTTGGGTGTAGGGCGGGATAGAAATACAAATAATAAATAAATAATAAATAAATCAGAAAATGCAGAAGCTAGCCCTGAAGGTCATACAATCTTTGCTGCGACTGTTCCCAGAACAGCCTTCCAAGTGCAGAAGGATTGTTCTGGGATGTTTCAGCTGTACCTCCCATTGGAATTTCTCCAGCTTGAGAAAACAGTCAAGAAAAAACTTAGATGAAATAATAGGCCTTCAAATTGGTGCCTAATGGGTGTAATAGTAGGTCTTTGCTGAATATCAGAGGTTGTTTCAAGTAGAGGCACCACCACAGACATGTTCAAGCAAATTGATCTGAGCAATGGAATCTATTCATGCCAATAGTGTGTGCATATTCAGCTAGTTGCACATGCGCACAAAACATTCTAGGAAAAGATTATTAACAGGTTCTATCATTGTGCCCATCATTGCCTTCATGCATACAGTATACAGACTTTGTCAGAGGATTATGCATACCTCTCAAACTGAAATGCTATTTTTGTTTCCAATGAATGTGTAGCTAGCAGAAATTTTAATGTACGCTCTTGCAAATGTAAAGGCTGAGAGAAAGTGAGGTTTCATAAATAGCACTTTGAACATCCAGATGCAAAGGGTGTGGAGAGGCAATTAGAAGATGAGCAGAATCTCCAGAGATTTGAAAGTAAACATGTTAAGAACATTCAAAAATGGAAAAGTAGCTGCTTGCTCCAGATGCAGTTGGAAACATTAATGTTCTATCTGTCAAGGGATACGTATGGTAGTCTTATTTTTCATGGATTCTATAAATTAGAAAATTAGCCATTTAAATTTAGTAGGTGAATAGAAAATGGGGGCAACTGAATGGCAACTGATTTCTTAAATTAAAAGCATAACTGCTCTTAATGTATAGACATAAGAGGTCCCTATATATAGAAACATTAATTTGCAAAAAGCTCAACGATGGAATGCACTGCTGTATCATATACTAGCCACAAGACACTCTAAGCAACATACAAAGTGAAAACAAATAGAAAAATATTTATAAAATGCCAGGAAAACTTTTAAACCACAAAGTACAAGCTGCATTGAGATACAACATGGTTATCATAACATGAAATCATTACTTAACAACAGATTTAGGAATGTGAAATTGACCATGATTTCCAGGCTGTATTCACACATACCTTTGCTGTTCTGGCACAGGGCAGGTCATCCTGCACCAGAATGAGCAATCCATCACATGCTGGGATGCACTGTTTCTCGTGCAGAACAAAGCATGAGATGGCCTGTTCCTGCTAAATTACAATCAGAGATAAAGCTTGGTATTCACATTGTGAATGCCGTCCCTGTCTAAAACCTATCCAAAACTTACCCTGCAGCAAGTTAAGTGCAGACACTGCCATCTCGCAGCACCTGCCTCACCACAGCCATGTTCATGAGCAGCCGGCTGTTGCTATGACTATCAGGTGACACGGCACATGACTGAGCAGTTACAGCCATGATACCTCACCCCTACACAGCCTTTTCTTGGAAGTAGGTGCAAAGGCTGCATCTGGGGCTGTACTAAAACGACCACCAATACTCCTAGTATAGCTGTAGAACAGGTTTACTGCTTCACAGCTATCAAACATGGCGAAAGCCACAAACGCTTGAAACCACTCCAAGATGGAAGCGCCTCCATGGTGTGTAGAAACTCCATGCTGGAGTATTCCTGGCAGTTTTAAGAACATAAGAACATAAGAACATAAGAGAAGCCTTGCTGGATCAGGCCACAGCCCATCTAGTCCAGCATCCTGTCGCACACAGTGGCCCACCAAATGCTCATGGGCATCTCAAGCAGAGACAAGGACAAACCTTCTCCTGCTCTCGAGTCCCAGCAGATGGCCCTAGAAGCGCCCCATTTCCCCCCCCCCCCAGCCTGAAAGATGCACCTAGGCATTCGTTCTAGTAGCCATTGATACATCTGTCATCCATAAATTTGTCTAACCCTACCTTAAAGCCATCCAGACTGGTAGCTGTCACCACCTCTTCTGGCAGCACATTCCATAGGCCGATGACCCTCTGTGTGAAGAAATACTTCCCCCTGTCAGACCTTACGCTCCTACCCATCAGCTTCATAGAGTGCCCCCTGGTTCTAGTGTTGTGCGATAGAGAAAAGAAATTTTCTCTATCCACCTTTTCTATGCCGTGCATAATTTTATATACTTCAATCAGGTCCCCTCTCAAACGCCGTCTCTCCAGACTGAAGAGGCCCAGATGTTGCAGCCTGGTTTCGTAAGGGAGGTGTTCCAGACCCCCAATCATTCTGGTTGCCCTTCTCTGCACCTTCTCTAGTTCCACAATATCCTTTTTGAGGTGTGGTGACCAGAATTGTACACAGTATTCCAAATGTGGCCTCACTATAGATTTATAAAGGGGCAAAATGACACTTGCTGACTTATTTTCTATTCCCCTCCTAATTATTCCCAGCATTGAATTTGCTTTTTTTGCTGCTGCCGCACACTGGGTTGACACCTTCATTGAACTGTCCACCAAAACCCCGAGATCCCTTTCCTGGCGTGTTGCAGAAAGCTCAGACCCCATCAGTTTATAGACGTAATTTGGATTCTTGGCCCCAATGTGCATTACTTTACACTTGTTAAGATTAAAGCACATTTGCCACTTGGTTGCCCACTCACCCAATGCTAAGAGATCCCTCTGGAGCTCTTGGCAATCTCTTTCAGATTTCACTACCCTAAATAATTTAGTATCATCAGCAAACTTTGCTATTTTACTATGTACCCCTTTTTCTAGATCATTGATGAATAAATTAAAAAGCATTGGTCCCAGTACTGAGCCTTGAGGGACCCCACTTTTTACTTCTTTCCACCCTGAGAAATTGCCGTTTACTACTACTCTCTGCTTTCTGCCCTTAAGCCAATCACAAATCCAGGACAGAACCTGTCCTTTTATTCCATGGCTGGTGAGTTTACTCAGTAGCCTTTGATGTGGGACTTTGTCAAAAGCCTTCTGAAAGTCCAGATAGACAATGTCTACTGGTTCACCTTTATCCACGTGTTTATTGACACTCTCAAAGAATTCCAACAAATTTGTGAGGCATGATTTACCTTTGCAGAAGCCATGCTGGCTTTTGTTCAGCAATGCCTGCTGCTCCATATGCACACTAATTTTGTCTTTAATAATGGTTTCCATCACCTTACACGGAACTGACGTTAAGCTAACTGGTCTGTAGTTGCCTGGATCACCCATGGATCCTTTTTTGAATATTGGTGTTACATTTGCTACCCTCCAGTCCTCAGGTACGGAGCCTGATGTTAGGGAAAGATTATATATTTTTGCTAGAAGGTCGGCAATTTCGCATTTGAGTTCCTTAAGGACTCTTGGATGAATACCATCTGGTCCCAGTGACTTGTTAACATTTAGTTTATTAAGACATGCCAGGACCTCTTCCTTGGTTATTTCTGTACAGTTTAACTCTTCAGAAAACACAGGCTCAGCTACTGGCATGTGTCTTCTGTCTTCCTCCGTGAATACGGAAGCAAAAAATTCGTTTAGTCTCTCTGCAATCTCCGTGTCTTCTTTAATTACCCCTTTCTCTCCTTTACTATCTAGTGGTCCAACTGCTCTCCTGGTTGGATTCCTACTTCTGATATACTTAAAGAAGTTCTTGTTATTTCTTTTGATGTTTTTAGCAATGTGCTCCTCAAAATCTTTCTTAGCTTTCCTAATGGCCGTCTTGCATTCGTGTTGCCAGTGTCTATGTTCCCTCCTGTTCTCCTCATTTGGACAAGCCTTCCATTTCCTAAATGAACTCTTCTTGTTTTTAATGACTTCATCTACTGCATTTGTGAGCCACATTGGTTTCTTCTTGGACCTAGAAGTCCCCTTTCTTCTTTTAGGAATGCATTCTAGTTGCACTTCCGTTATTGTGTTTTTAAGTAGTCTCCATGCATTTTGAAGTGATTTAACTCTTTTGACTTTCCCTTTCAATTTCCTTTTCACTAATTTCCTCATTTTGGGGAAGTTTCCCTTGTGAAAGTTTAAGGTCTCTGTGTTAGACTTTATTAAGAACTTACTCCCTGTATTTAAGTTGAAGGTTATTGCATTGTGGTCACTGTTCCCAATTGGATCAGCTACAGTGACGTCCTTTACCAGGTCCTGAGCATTACTTAGGATCAAGTCCAGGACTGCATTTCCCCTGGTTGGTTCCATGACCATTTGTTCCATGGAACAGTCATTTAGCAGGTCTAGGAATTTTCTCTCTCTTTCCTGAGTTGAACAGGAGTTCACCCAGTCTATGTGAGGATAACTGAAGTCCCCCATTATAACTACCCTATCTTTATGGGCTACCTCCTTTACCTCCTTCTCCAATTGTTCATCTCCTTCGGACGTATGGTTGGGAGGACGGTAGCATGTCCCTATTGTTAGACTTCCTTTTTGGCTTGGTATTTTTATCCACACTGCTTCTGTGGAAGAGCCAGACTCACTTGGACATTCCAGTTCATAAGATTCTATCTCTTCTTTAATATACAAGGCTACTCCACCTCCATGTCGCCCTTCCCTGTCTTTCCTGTACAGTTTGTATCCTGGGATGACTGTATCCCATTGGTTTTCGCTGGTCCACCAGGTTTCAGTTATGCCAATAATATCAATCCTATTTTCCATAACTAAGCTTTCTAGCTCCCCTATTTTGGCTCGAAGGCTCCTGGCGTTTGCATATATACATTTATATTCACTCCTTTTGACCAAATTCTGCTGTCGAGGAACATGTGAAACTAATCCCGCACTTAGCTCAGCATTTTCTGCATGTTTCCAGCCCTCCTCACTTGAGGGTGCGCTCTCCCGAACCGGATGCTGCCCAGCTCCTGTCGGCTTTCCCCCAGGGATCAGTTTAAAAGCTGCTCTGCAACCTTTTTAATGTTAGTCGCCAGCAATCTGGTTCCCTCCTGGTTCAAGTGTAACCCGTCCCTCTTGTACAGGTTTGGCTTGTCCCAAAAAGTTCCCCAGTTCCTTACAAATCTAAACCCCTCCTCGCGACACCACTGCCTCATCCACGCATTGAGGCTCCTGAGCTCTGCCTGTCTAGCTGGCCCTGCACGTGGAACAGGTAGCATTTCTGAGAATGCGACCCTAGAGGTCCTGGACTTTAGTCTTCTACCTAACAACCTAAATTTGGCTTCCAGGACGCTCCGTCTTGCCTTCCCAACATCATTGGTACCGACATGTACCATGACGACTGGCTCCTCCCCAGCACTGTCTACTAACCTATCTAGATGTTGCGTGATGTCCGCAACCTTTGCACCAGGCAGGCAAGTCACCATGCGGTCAACACGCCCATCACAAACCCGGCTCTCTATATTCCTGATAATCGAATCGCCCACTACAAGAAGCCCCACTCCCACTACCCGTGGAGGAGTATCCTCGGTGCAAGAGGATACAGGCACATCCACTGAGGAAGGGGTCCCAACTAAGGGAGCCTGCCCCTCTTCCTCGGCTTCATGTCCTCCCTGCCTGAGGCTTCGACTCTCCGAGGCAGCTGGAGAGCTGCTTGTCATGGAGTGGGATGCTCCTACTGCATCCCTGAAGACCTCACCCTCAGCTCTCCTACTCTCTATCTGCTTCTCCAGGTCCGCTACCTTGGCTTCGAGGGAAGAAACATGTTCCCTGAGAGCCCGGAGCTCATTGCACCGAACACATACCCACGACTGCTGCAAAACACTGGGAAGCCCCCCTCCCCAAGCTGGCATTCTACCTTCATTGTATTTAATGGATTTGTGTTATTTATGAAAAATTACCTAAAAAAACCCTCTAAAACACTTTCTTTAAGATAAATGTTGGTTATGCTATAGTATGTTTCGCGCGCCGATAAGCGCGCGGTCCCCCAAAGGGCTAAGTGCAGAAAGGCCCATGCCCCCAGGATGTAGATGACCTCAGTTCATATGAAGGAGCATCTCCTCCCACAGAGACCAGCCCTGAAGGCACTTGGTGAAATTACACCTCTTTCCCAGTCATCCTACAATTAAGTCACCAAGTTTTATTCTGTGTTACAATAATGATACATTTTAGAGTTTTATTTATTTATTAAGATAGATTTTAAATAGCTTTTTCTTTTCTTTTAATCAACTATTATCTTTGTGTTGTTTTTACTTTTGGTGTGTTTCTTGTCTTATTTCTTACATTTTTACTGTTTTCTTTTTAAATTTTTCTTTGTTGTTCACCTTGAATGCCACCCTAGATCCACAATGAAGAACAGTATAGAAATTTCATTAAAATAAATGAATACAGAAATAAAATCTGTTTCAGTTCTACTTATTTCAGGTTGAATCAGATGTAGGGTAAAACCACCAAAAAGTCTGCATGATATTGCTTTGTTTTCTTAATTAGTTTTCCTATTTCAGTTGCTACTTTTCATGTACTTCACCTCCTCCTTCATGAAGGAAGCGTAGATTATTTTGGGCATACACTTCTAATGCTATTTGAACACTATATTCTTCCATTAGAATTCTTGCCTAATTTGGAGGCTAGCAGCTCAAATTTCCTTATGCTTATATGCCATTCCACAGATTCTTCATTTCTGTATACAGTTCCACAATGAAAAAGCAATGTCCATGACATCACCAGAGAGAGACTACCATTTTAGTGACATGAATGTAAGCCATGAGTGAGCCAGTTTGGTCTAATGGTTAGGGAGCTGGATTCTTATCTGGGAATACCAAGTTTGATTCCGCCCTCCCCCATGAAGCCAGCTGAATGACTTTGGGCTCTCTTATGAGCAATCACAGCCCCACCCACCTCACAGGGTGTTCTATTGTGTGGAGAAGAATAGAAAGTTTTGTCAGCTGCTTCGAGTCCCCTTAAATGGATGAGAAAAGAGGCGTAGAAATGCCAACTCTTCTTTTAAATATGGCATTCATTCTGCAACTGCTGGACTGTATAAGATTCTGTAGCACAGGAGGTGTTCCAAAAGAGCTTCTCCCAAGGGCAGGGAGTTCTGTGACAGCTGGACCACTTCATCTGAAAACCAGTCCAGTAGGAACAGACCGGATGGAGTGGTCCACAGTGCAGAAATTACCATTTACTACCCAAACAATCTTACAGTATGATCTGAAAGGGCTTTTTTCAATTATTCCTTAAAAGTGTCCCTTCTATAGATGCACAAAGCAGACATTCAAATAGTCAAATGAATGAGTGCCCAAAAGCCTGCCTCTATTTTCCACACTTCGATCTTCTCTGATCTTCAAAGTCTGTCTACTTCTCTGCCTAGCTTTCCATGGCCTAGGTTGGTCAATTGTTGGTAGCAATAGTTTGTACAGTGTGACAGGCTTCATTTCTCACTTCTTTACCTATGTAGCTTCCTGCCTCCGTATGTGTGTCTAATCACACCCTTATTCAAAGATAATTTTGTACCATTCATAAGCTTCTTCTCCTTCCCCTTCCCCCTATTTTTGTATTAGCTGTATGGGAAAGAATCACATTACTATTCTCTTTTCCCCAACACTCCATGTCTCATGTTGCACCTGTGAAGTAGTGAATTTGCTGACAGTCCAAATTAAAATCAAATCTTTCAGCAATATTAGGCCAATAAATGAAATATTAGATCACTTCCTGTTACACCAGGCAGCAGCCTTTCCCAGAGAAGAAAATATTTATATTTCTAGCGGAAAAAAAGAAAGAAAGAAAAACTTTATAGTGTTCTCATTTAGTTTCATAGCAGTACAAACAGAACTCCAGACGGACAGATGAGTCCCTGAAAAAACAGCTGGCCACCTACCTTAAATCATAAACCATAAAAAGCACACACATTAAAAATGCCATCACCTTACTTTACTTGCTTGACCTGTGAAATTTGTGATTATGCTTAAGCTAGATCAGCCAAACTGGATGATGTCACACTGCAAAATGTGAAAATCTAGTAGAATGGCTTTAGAAGGATCTTTATGACTCTCTCCTTGTCACAGATTTTATAGAGTTGCCCCTAGTCCATAGGAATAATGAGAAAGTCTTATGAGTTATGGAATTTGATATATATAAAATGTCTGGGCCTTTTCAGGAGTCTTTATTGCAATAATTCATTATTTATATCACTTCAACAAAATACCAATGTAGATTGCAACATTATAAAATAGTAAAACAGTGTAAATCTTTTTTTAAAAGGAATTATTTTTAAAAGAACTCTATTGTTCTCCCTTAGCATTAGCAATACTCAAAACACAAAGTGGAAAATTCAGCAATATCTTTTCTATTGAAGACAAAAGTGAAGTCTTCATTCTAACATAAAATGTTGTTGTCACAAAATTTTGTGTTGTTTCTTTCTTCCTTGAAATTACTTCATGAGCCAGAAATCATGGTAGTCCATGGTAGTCCGATCAGACCCATAGCAGAGGAAATGGTTAAATAATTTTTCCGGCAACCAAAATTCCCTAATGCAGAACCCCACAAATAGCTCAAAAAACAAAAATGTTTTGAATAAGGTAATAAGGCTTAGTCATTTGGAATGTCAGAGTAAGTATTTTGAGCTGGAGCTATCTTAGGATTCATATTTTGTTTTTACAAGTTATAGGGTGCTTCTGCATTTGCCCTTTAACACCCATTAAGACCACACTGGGAAAGCCGTGCCCGCAGAGTGGCACCTATCAAGAACAGAATGGGAAAACTACGTCTGCACAGCGGCACCCATTAAGGACACTTCTGGAAAACCGTGTCTGCACAGCAGCACCCATTAAAGACAGATCGGGAAAGCTGCTTCCGCATTTATCTGTCTCTAATGGGCGCTTAAACCGGCTTTCCAGAAGACCACATACAACGTGGTCTTAATGGGTGTTTTCACTGTTAGGACACATCTGTTTAGGATGTGTCCACACAGTAAAAAGGGTCCCTAACTAGGGCCTCCCCTGGCCTGCCATGATTGGCTCCACCAGAGCTGAGCATATCGAGCTGAGGGACTCCGATTTTGCAGCTCCCCCTTGCCCCAGAAGCAGTGTATCACCACTTTTGGAGCTAGGGGGCGCTTCACCTAACTCCCTCCTAATCCACCCTGGGGCGACCAAACAAAAACCCCTCCTTACCTGCATGCAGCCAACCTGATTCTGGCCACGAGATTCCAGTAGCCTCCACACCTGCATCCTGTGTACCTCCCAACTGGCCAGGGCAGCGCCTGGCTTCAAGAGGCTCTCTGCTCAGGTGCCGACCCTGGCCGATCAGCCTCCTCACAGCACCAATCTCAAATCCGGATCTAAATCCGTCCTTCTGTCCCATGTGTGGATGGAAGGGGTCGCAGTAGATCCATATCTACTAGATACGGGTCTACCTTAAACCGGATTTCTGAAATCTGGATCTATCTTAAACTGGATTTCTGAAATCCAGATGTAGCAGATCCGGATTTCAAGTGGTAAGTGCGGAAGCACCGATATATAAACCACTGAGGAAGACACTAGGATGGGGTCAAAATGCACCTGGCTTATTTTATTTAAGTGGTGCTTATATTGAGCTATAATCTATATATGTTAATATAAATGAAAAACAATTTCTTCTTTATTTGGTTGGGCTCTGAGCCACAAAAATGCTAGGGGGGGGGAATGCGACATTTGCAGCTGCTGGCACAGGGGTTGGGTGATATCAATTGGGCTTCCAGTGAGGAGAGAGGGGGCAGAGAGGAGATGGTGCTGCTCCCCTGTGCCAGGGTTTGGCACAGTTTGCATGGGGATGGCTGCATCTGCACCCAACCCACACCCAGCCTGTGTTACTGAGAATGGCATGGGGACGGGCAAGCTTCGATCTCAGACCTGCTCCCAGTCCCATGTGTGCCCAGTCAGACCCAAACAGCTTGCATGGGGATGCGGCCAGTAAGCGGCTTGTTCAGATAAGGGTGAAAAGGGTGATTATTCAAGTAGGTGTGAAGAACGGGCCACTGGCCTGATTCATTAGGACATTTCTTACATTCTTTACTATGTTTATGAACATTGACGAAATGTATAGAAAAGAGCTCCTCTATGCAAAAAGCTAGCTTCATCCAGATGACTATGAAAAAAGCCAGCTGAAGGATGGAAATGTTGTGAAGTAGGAGGTACCCTTATCACATCCCCTGGCCTCCCAAATACTTGTGGCTGGATGAAAATTCCACTGCTTCCAGCATTGTACTGGAAATGGCTTTGTTTTTTTGGAAGCAGCTATTTTCTCAGCCATTGGATATACATGGCCGAGCAAACTTAGGGCCTTTCTGCACTTATCTTAGATTTGGATCTGTGCATCATAGTCCTTAGCTGGACCTCTTTTGTCTACATGCTTGTGTGAACTAGAGAGTCCCCATCCCCTCTGGCATACTTCATTTATTTGAGGAAGAGCATATTCCAGATCAGGACAGGAGGCTCAAAATGGGCTCCAGGTCCACTTCTCGGCCCAGACCACTAGTGGACCTCAATAGCAAGATCTAATGACATACTAGGATCCATTTCAGCAGCACATTGTGTTTGATGCTAGAATGCATCCCCCATGGGCTCCAAAGCCAGGAACATTCACCTTTGGAGGGTGGCTTCAAAGGTCTTAAGAGTTTTGGGATGGCATAAGGAACAAGATCCACAACAGTGAACTGTTCAGATCAGCTGCTTCAGATTTCACAAGGTAAATGCAAAGAGGGCCTTATTCTCATCTTTTATATGTTACTCTTTTATCAGTCTTGATTTTAATAACATTGTACCCTGGATTATATAGATTATTCTCTTAATAAGCATTGTATTTCATTATAGGATATTTAATTAAATCCTCTCCAGCTTTTCAACTGAATTGTTCTTGTTGAATTTCTGTCAGAAGACTGTGTGTGAAAAGTCAGTAAAACAGCAATATCCTGTGGAGAAAAAGACCAGCAAAGAACACTGTCCTATGCTTAAAGAGATACAGAAGTACATGGACTTGAAATGATATTTTGTATAAAATATTAATATAAGTAATTTTACTTTAAATCTTCAGGCTATGGGAATTGTTGCTTATTTAAGCAAAACAGATTAGCATGTGGCTTTACACAGACATGAGGGGGATATTTTCTGGCTTCTGGGGAACTTACATTTTTTCAAAAATAATAAGAGAGAATGAAGTGGGGTTGCATGAGGAAATCTTCTGATGGACTGTGAATGCTTGGTGACCTCAAATTGCTGCCTGACCTGGCGGGAGAGGAATGGAACTGTGGGACTAGAACTTGGAACAGCAACATTCCTTACTATAATATGTTGCAAGATACAATTTCATACTGATAATACAATAATGGAACATAATCTGGAGTCCACCGGTACTGTCATTAGGTAGTCAAGAGGGACCACATATTGCTTTCAGGTAACTTTTGTCCCAGAATCTTCAGTAGAGAATGTGCAAACCTTTCCCTTTCATAAGTTTTCTTTACTGTATAGAGCAGGGAGAAGTCTATTCAAGTCAAGTGAGAAGCATAGGCTAAATCATTCCAGGCAATTCCTTGGAATTTTGAAGAATCTCATGTGAGAACAGCAGGTGCATAATAATTGAGCAAGCTCCACTTTTTACCAGCAGCCCAGGAGTCAAAGAGGAGTCAATTTAAAGTTTATGTCTCAGATTGCCTACAGACTGCACAAAAGGTCTGCCTGGTAAGCACTTGTGGGACATAACACCTGAATGTCATCACTCCTATGGAGCCTGTAACCCAGCCCAAGGGGTGGTAAAACCATCCTTGGAGATACCCATCTGATAAACGCTAGCAGAGCATTCTGAGGGCCCATCTCACCACTGTCTGGATATGCAATGATGATGAGGATAATTTATCTGTCTGCCATTTCTGCCTGACACAATTAAGTGACAGAAGATGGCTACTAGAATAGATGCCTTGGTACATCCTCCAGGCTGGGGGAGATAGGCAGGATGCCTCTAGGGCCATTTATTGGGATTCAAGAGCTTCTGCTTGAGATCCCCATAAGCAATTGGTGGGCTATGGTGTGGGGCAGGATGCTGGACTAGATAGGCTGTGGCCTGATCCAGCAGGGCTCTTCTTATGTTATTATATTCATTTTTATTTCCTATCCATTGCTGAACTGAGCCACATGGAAACTTTGAGGTGGCAGAATTTCTGTTCCATGGCCTCAAAGCATGGAAGGGTGTGAGATGGCAATCATGTACATGTCACACTGAGGGATCCATGTCCTTTTCTTTGCCAAGGTCACCTTCCACTGCAGTTCAGGGGAGCAGGCAGGCAGGGTTGGTGATGCAGGGAAAAAAATGTACCTAAGGCCTTGTAGAAGATGAAAATATGATTAAGCCATTTCCTGAAACCCTTTACAGTTTTCAAATAACAGGTTCACCTATGAACATAAATTGTAAATTTGTAAAAAAAAAAAAAGTCATATTCACTGAATTCACTTGCAATCAATTTTAGTTAGATACAAAGTGCTATTTGCAGCTAAAAAGCCTTGCAGCACTTTTTGTTTCAAACCTCACCCTTTTAAATCTGTTTCTTGATTATATCTTTTATTTATTTTTTCTTTTATGTGAGTTTCAGAACATAAGAGGAGCCCTGCTGGATTGGGCCACAGTCCATCTAGTCTAGCATCTCATCTTGCACAGTAGCCCACCAATTGCTTATGGGCATCTCAAGCAGAACACAAAGGCAAAACCTTCACCTGCTCTCAAATTCCTACAAATGTGTCAGGCTGGCAAAGAATAACCATGAGACTCTTTCTTTAAAAAGATTAACAGTGATTTATTTCAGCTCAGGGTAAGGCAGGTTTTGTTGGAAGCAGCTTTGAACAGAAAGCCCAACATATTTATATGTTTCATAGCTGGGCAGGGTTTGGCCCTCAACCAATGAACAATAATTATTTTTCAAAACTCAGTTTAAACTTGGAGCCAAAATGTATCACTTGACCCCAGCAGGGAGGGGGGAGTCAACTGTCACTTCCAAACAACAGGCAGCTACTATATACATATATACAGAATCACATAGGTGGCAGAGATCTTACATTCAAATATTATGGCAGGCAGCTAGCCCTGCCTGACAAAATGGGCTTTAGAGGCATCCTGCTTGTCTCCCCATCCTGGAAGAAGTATTTAGACATTAATGAATTTGTCTAATCCTTTTTTTAAAAGGTTGGTTGTTTCTGTTACCACCTCTTTTGGCAGCAGATTGTATAGACCGATGACCCTCTGGGTGAAGAAATACTTCCCCCATCCCCCTGTCTGATCTAGCTCTCCTACCCATCAACTTCATGGTTCTAGTGTTCTCCATCTATCTTTTCTGTGCCTTGCATGATTTTATATTCTTCAGTCAAGTCCTCCCATGAATACTGTCTTTCAGGGCTGAAGGGGCGTAGATGTTGCAATCTGATTTTGTAAGGAGGTGTTCCAAGCCCTTAATCATTTTGGTTACCCTTTTCTGCTCTCTCTCTTAGCATATTTAGTTCAGTTATATAGAAATGTCTCAGGATGATTCTGCACTGGCCAGTATACTGGTCCACCAAGCATACTAGGGCCCTCCATTCAACATGCTATTGTGGTCTAAGGAAGACTCCATCTGTGTCTGCTTCTTCTGTGTCCTGCAAATTATGGATGCACATAAATATTTGTAACATTCAAAATTTGGCCTAATTCGGCCTAATTCAGACATTCAAACTCGAATAAATGTTACAATAATCATATGCTAACATTTGAACAAATACAAATGTTTCCAGACATTCGTACGAATAATTTGGACATTCGTTAAGCTGGGGAAACGTATCAGATATGTATCTGTTCATAGCAGATATGTATCAAACGTTCATATGAATACATAGAGATAGATTCATATCAAATAGAATTTTAACACATTTGAATGTGCTTTGTTCATACAAATACGGATTTTTGAACGTTTGATTCATTTTGAATCAAATGCCAAAAAAAATTGTACATGTCCCTACTGCAAATTTCAACATACAGTTATAACAGTGAGTAAATTCAAGTTCATCAAGATATTTTTTTAAAAAAAAATCTGCTTCAGGTTTTATGACCATATATCCATGATATTTAATGTTCTGAGTAAGCTATATGTCCTATTATTGTAAATCAGGGCTAGTCAATATGATACCCTTCAGATATCACAAGTCCCATCTGTAAAGTAACATTTTCATTAGGCAGCATGACCAGTGGCATGGATGATGAGAGCCATAGTCCAAAAGCATCTGGAGGGCATGACATTTGTTACCCCTGGTAACAAATATATAACATGTTGAAGGATTAGCCAGCCATAGGGTTTTGCTTAAAATTGGTTTAATGTTCATGTCAAACAAATGTTTTAGATTTGGAAGTTTATATTCAGTGTTTGAATTTTTTAAAAAACATATGTAATAGTCCCAAAATGTTTTTCTTCTATTTGTTTCAGGAAAGTAATTTACATCATAAAATTCCAGAAAGGTCAGCACATGACCGCTTAGATCAAAACTTTGTAACATTCCTGAAGTGAGAGTCAGAAGAACACTTAATATAATTATCAGGAGCAGCAAACATGTACTTCTGTTAAGAGATAATTCCATTGGGCAAGAGCAGTTGTCCTGATCCACCCATCTATCCCTCAAAATTAGGCACAGAAAAATATATGCCAGATGTTAGCATGTTGATTTAACTGGACAAGGACTTCCAATAAGGAATCACAGAGGGTGAGTCACATGCCCATATCTGGAAGATGGAAGACACACTTACAGTCACTTGTGATTTAGCAGCACATAGAACTATTTGTGAAACATTTGCATACTGCAGAGATATAGAGTCACTGAGTAAACTCTGCAAACTAGAGACACTTCGTAAGTCCTGTCAGTTGCACTTTACTGGAAAGGAAAAAGATGACAGTCTACCCCAAATTATAACTTGCATGATGTACAAAATTGAGAATGACTAAGTAATGGTTATTTTTTTTAGTTATTTACAGCTCTGGCAGCCGAAGGGGAACAGAATACTCAGAATTAAAGTGAACTTTTCAGAGAAACTTCCCTGGGAAGCAAAGAGGAGGAAGAGTTCCGGCGTCCACATTTTGGATCCCAGCTATCTCCCTAACCTCACCAGCACTTCGCTAAGCCCTGGCAAGGTGCAAATCCCCACCATTATTGTGGCAGTTGAAGAACTACAGCAATGGTGCCAACACACCTGTGTGGCACCGTTGCTGCGGTTACAGGATGATGAGAGCTAACTGTGACTTGCTGCCCCACCCCAGGCTCCCTCTGACCTTCTCCCAGCAGGAAGAAGTGCAAACAGCCATTCTTGCCTGCAGGGAGTGTAGATGTAGGTTAGAACTGTTCAACATCTACACGCTTCTGGGGAACTTCTGCACACATTGAGCTGTGTGTGGGAAAGTAGAAGCTCTGCAAAATGCAGATGCTACATTCAGGAGTTCCCCAGGAATTCCCTTAGCTGCCAAATATGAAAAGGCTTTTATTTAATGTTTCATAACTGCCTTGAGATTATACTTTTAATGGCAAGGGGTATGCAAATCTTTTTAATAATATTGTTCCAAAGACTATTGTGCTAAAATGCACCAGAGTTAAAAACCAGTATGAAGCATCATCATCTGTACTGTGTGTAGAGGTTGAAATGTGAGACGCTAATGTATGTTTCCAACTGTTTCTAATTAAACACCAAGACCACCTAATTCCCACTTCTTTGTTGCTAACCAAAGGTTCTAATTTTGGATGTATATATAGGTTCCACTTTTTCTGTGTTGTTTATCTTATTCTTGCTAGTATATATATTTTGGTATGTATCACTTTCTCTCTGTGTTTGTCTTTTTACATATACGGCCCATGTGGCAACAACAACAACAACAACAACAGTCCTGTTTCCACTTGCTTCCCCAAACACTGTACCTTTTAAAGAAAACTCTCCTGGCAAATCTAGATCTTAAATGACACTCTGCAGTGCATTTCTGCTGTACCACTTGTTTTGCAGCTTTGATATTTAGCACATTACTTTTTCCACTTTCCAAAAGTTCAACTTCTCTCCTGTGTATGCCATCATTTTGTTTTTTAATGTCTGCTTGTTTTCAAGTGAAAACAACTGTACCCTTCCCAATCGCGTGTCAGGATTTTTTCGTTTTCTGCAATATTTGGTTATTGAACAGAGACCTATTACTTCAAGTTTCTTTGACTTTGAATAAATTACTCTTAATAAAGTCTATTAAAGTATATACAAACTATGTCAGAAACCTTCCAGATTAATTGGGCAGCCATTTTATGCTGTTATACAAATCTGCATTCATGTAGATTTAGATACCCAGATTTTGCAGTTTTTTTTTTAAAAAAACTTGCCTTTTTAAAAAAATTAGCAGAGGAAATTATTGTGACAGTGATTAGGGGAAGAAAGGAAGGTGCCTTGTAGGCTGAATAAGTTGACCACATGGCCCAAATCAACAGCTCTGTCAGCCAACCAGTCAGAAAGACCTGATTTCAAGTGAAAGCATCAAAGCAAACAGCATGTTAGCCATATTTAAGGTAGATTTTCTACAAGCATATAGACTATAAAAAAGATAAAAGGGATTGCTTTTAAAATCAACCACCTATATGCAAATATACCTGTATCTACAGTATATCCTTCTATTAAGTGAGGAAAATATACATAAGAAAATAAGCTTTCTGTTGGCAGTCATTGTCTGTCAATATACTGTTCTTCTCTGAATACAAAACCAGGAAAGCATGATACATTCTTAGAACTGAAAAGTGGAAGTTGATATAAACAGACATTTCTATGAATTAAATGAAAACTATTGAAAATTGTGTTCAACTTTTTAAAAAACTGGTGCATTGCTATTGTGTACCTGTGCTTATTGATGTAATGAATTAAATAACTACCACTTACTTAATGAATATATTGTGATTTTAGTGATTTTTATATTTTTAGTGTGATTATTTTCTTTTTCAGTACAGGTTTATCCACTGATCCACTCAACTGGGGTTGACCGCAGGGGAAAATAAAAGTTTGTACAGTACAGTGAACATGTTTGTATTATCCATGGTTTTCATTGTCTGCTTTAGGAGCTGGAACGCATTCCCCACATATAGCGAGGCATACCTGTACTGCCACTGGGCAGTGGTTAATCAGGGACAGGGCATGAGGCCTCATCAGAAGTGCTTCATTTCCTGTGCTGAAAGATCCTCTGCATCTCTACTCTGGAGCTCAAAGGTGCCTGATGGCTTGGCAGTTGCAATGCTCTTCTGGAGGGTGTGAAAACACATCCTTCATGTGAACACACCTCAGATGGCCTTCACTCTTTACTGGAGCAATGCACTCCTCGTCTGTCATGCCACCACAAATGGAGATGCAGGGACTTGTTTTGAGGTGTACATAAGTTGAGATGCAACCAATATTAAATGTAGGCTGTTTTAACAGCTACCCTTCTGCTGCCCCAGTACCCTGATAATGTGAAATTATAAGGTAGACAAGAAGATGGTTACACAGTTTTCAAAAGGTTTACTAAACAGTCAACCCAGTTCAGTTCCTGTGCCTAGACAAACATAGCCAATTCATTCTTGTTTTCTCCTTGCAATTAGTTTCATACTTTAGAGATTTTAATTTTCTCCTAAATACACCTACGCACATACCAGGACTGTCTGGAACAAGGATGCTTGTTATGCTGATCTCACAAAGGTTCAGGTTTCTTGCAGTTTGCAAAAGTGTCTCACAAGACTTCTGAGCTGTTTCAACAGAATGGCTTCTTCACCTTCATGTGAAAAATCTCAAGTTATCTCCTCCCATACTGGGAAGAGTTTGTTTATTTGTTTATTTATGGAATTTATATCCTTCCAAAAAATCCCAGGGTGGGTCTCAATAAGAAAAATATAAAATATCCAAAGTACTTTTTAAATGTATTTAAAACATAATATATCTGCATGGCTCTCCTGGAATTTTTTTCTTTTTTTGTGTTCTGCCCTTGCCCTTCACCTTCTTGAGCCTCCTGCTTTCCTTATTTTTTCCACTGTTCTGCTGTGGTTTCTCTCTTGTCCAGCTGCCTGATTTTTCCTTCCAGACTCTATGCCTTTTCTGCAGTCTTTCACCTACCACACCACATTCTACCTCAAGCTACAGTGATACCACAGCTAATATCATAGTTTTGACAAGTGTTTTGACCTCTACAGTGCATCCAGATAGCCATAATTGTTCTCAGAATTCATTGTCAAAACAGCAGCAGAACTTCTAGTAACAGATTTCATGCTATCAGACTTTATCAGCCGGTCAACACGGTGCAGTCTGGAGGTATGGAATTCTGAGCTCAGCAACATGGGGCTGTGTAGCGACAGCCTATGTGGAAGCCAACCCATGCAACATACTAGACAAGCAAAATACAAGTAGAAAACACAAGGAAATCCTCAAGGCGTTGATCCTATGCATGGCGCTTATGTGCTGAATTCATGATGATGCATCTTTCAATGATAATTACAAAAACAAACCGTATTCATTCCTCAGATTTTCAGAGAGTCTGTATTTGTAGGACAGATACATGGTAGGATAGCTACAGGACTAAATGAGAGAAGTGACTTTGAGTGCTTCTGCACCTGCCACCAGGAAATGGATTAAAGTAAATCCGTTTCTCTGTGATCCATCCTCCCGAGAATCCATCCCAAATAGGGACGGATCCTTGGAGGCCCCACACATCTGCACACATGTGGGGAGGATGGATTGGGCCGGCCAGATTCCTTGGGTGCTGTGCGTAGGCCGCAGCACCCATTCCAAAGGGGATCCCGCCTCCCGCGCCGCCGATGACATGCGTTCCTACCTGCCTACGTGCAAAAGGGGAAAGCGTGCAAAAGGCTGGGACGGGGCGGGATCCCACTACCAAGCCTGTTACAGGGTGGTTGAAAATGACTATAGGAAATATATTTCAGTGGTCTAGTGTGGAGATTAACAGCAGCATGGTGAGCTCAGGACAGCTTCGAAAGAAAATAATCTTTTTCATTATATTTGTCCTTTTATAGATGTCTTGTATGACATCCTTTTTGATGTGACTCATAAACCACGCTACATTAATCTCTATTACAGCGACCTTCATTAAAATGTTCTCTTCGTAACACTTTGGGCACTTGCATCCAAAGGATGATGATATTGTGGAGTGTTTTATCATGGGGGCTGATGAAATGTTGTTTCCTATGGCAGTTAATATTTTCCAAAATTACATTTGTTCATCAACTATAATTGCAGCAGTTAAAATTCATACAGCAGGGTGATAATATAAATGTTATTTTAACTGTCACTTATTTAATCATCTTATTTTCAGAGAAAAATATAAGCACTTAGCAATGAAGTTTGAATTAGAAACGTCACAGGCTAAAACAACACCAGATATCAGAATGACAAGACAGAATTACCATTCAGTGAGCCAGGATGCAAGCAGGTTTGTTTGTTTGTTTTTGTTTGTTTGTTTTAGTGTGTGGCTGGCAGTTGATATTGCATATTTTTTACCTCAGCCTTCAAGGAATAAGGGTTATCTTCTTTTAATTTTTTTTTACAAGGGACCTACTGATTAAAATTTACATAACTGTTATCCTCTTAGTTATATTGATGACTCCCAGACTCCACCTTGTTGTTTTATAGTAACTCTAATAACCTACTTCCCAAGATTTCTTCCCATCCTTTTCTTCTGTTTCATGTTTTTCATCCCAGCAGACAGTCATCCAACCCACTCCTGAGCCAGAGAAAAAGCTCCAGCTCATTCCAGCTCAGGAATAGTTTGTGGCTGGAAACTTTATGCTGTATTGGCTGGACCTATTGTCCTACAGACAGAAGACAAAATAGTGATTTTTAGTAAATTAATTGAAAGGGAGAGAAAAGTGCTGGCTGCTAAAGTTGTACGGCCCCTTTTGAGAAAAAAAAATGTCTAGATATCGTACTGTTCAATCTCACAAGAAAAAACAACAAAAAATTGTAAATATTTGCACATCATGTAATTGTTACAGGCTATCCCATGCCTTCAGCAATATCCAGTATACACAAAAAGATCTTGCCACTACAGTCTTTGGCAGCATCCCCATGGTACTTTTTTGTCTCTCTATTGTACCTCTATTGCAGCGGACTTTATAAATGTGCATTGAATTCCAAATTAAGTGTCCCCATGAAGTCTGGTAAAGAACGCATTTTAAACGCACCACCTGTCCCCAGGGAAGTCTGTTTTTCTTTGCCCGCATCTTTTACTCCCCGCCCCCTTTGGTTGATTGGGTGCTGGCTTGACATCGCCATAACGTCACATGCTTTGTTCTGCCTACTGATACAAGGTCGGCTAAAGAGCACCAGGTGGCATGACATTGCTGCTTGGCTTCAATGTAATACGCCAGGTGGCGCCTCTAGTCAAACAGGATCTGAAGGCCAAGGTTACTACCAAATTTGGGCTTTAAAGGGAGAATTTAGCGATTGTGCACACCTTTGCATGAAAATCTGAGCGACAATTTGGCATCCAGGTGTTCACGGGTGAGGGCGTTCAAGGGCTTAGATTAGAAAGGCCAAGAACCAGGGGTACACTGACTTGGCATGGGTGCGTGGGGTTCCTCCCAGATTCTGGGTGCTCTCAATGGGGTGAGGAACAATGCATTCATCAACCACACTGAGCTCACTTCGCATGGGGGTGGGGGGTGGGCGGTTCTGTGGGGGCGCTCTTGGCGTTGGGGTGGGTGAAGGAGCAAATAGGGTGCAAGAAGAACAGGGTGCTCGGCAGTCACATTGGGTCCCGCTGAGGGAGGAGGACCGGGCGAAGCAAAATTGAGTGCATTTTAGCGGGTGCAGACCATCTCACTGCCTCCGGCACCTCTTCCACACTCTCCAAGGACCAATGGAGCGCTCGATAGCACGGTTGATCCCTCTCAGCAACAGGGCAGGCTTCCAGGGCCCGCAGCAACAGTAAGTACGGGGAGGGATGTCTTGCTATTCATTGCAAGAGTGCTTCCCTACTTGCCCCCTTAAATGTGCCTAAAATAAAGTAAACTAGTTGTTGTCACACTTTGTATCAAATAATGCTTCACAGCAGAACTGGTCAGCAGTCCAGAAGTGGTGCTGTGATGGCAGGGGGCTCACAAGGGAAGAGGAAAGCATCAAACATGCCATACAACGTCCACCATCCACATTTTGCTATTTGTCTCTAGTAGAGATGTGCACAAATACTCGTAACATTCAAAATTTGTACAAATTCAGCCAAATTGGGACATTTGAATTTGAATAGAATATTGGCACATTCAAAGATTGACATTCAAATGTGAATAAAATGTTTAGATACATTCAAACAAATCCTCATTATGGATTCGTATGCAATTTGTATCTAATATTTGTATTGAATTCATATGGAACGTTCATATCAAAATCGAATCCTACCACATTCAAAGGGATTTATTTGAATGAATACAAATTTCTGGCATTCAGTTCGACACAGATTGAAATGAGAAATGAAATGGGATTTTGGGACAAAGACAAACGTTACTCTAAGATTGAAGACAAATGCTGAGAACGAAACGAGGCAAATGCAACCATGCTTATGCAATACACCTTTTCTCATTTGTCACCCTGCAGTGCCGTTTCCATCTATCCCGCTGTTATTTTTTAAATTTCCTGTCTTCAGACTTGTTGACAACTCTGAGAAGTTTTCTGTAGGAAGCTAGTCACTTATTTTGCTGGTAAACTAGATGCTTCCTTTGTGTGCTTTCAGAAGGACTCTTCCTAAATTTTTCTGATGTGTATTTAAACGAGGTGGCCATGCAATACAAAAAAATCTGGAAAAGTCTCGGATGCACAGGGGATCGACATTCACACTTTTTGGGGGGACCATCTCTATAACCTTTTAAAAATCATTCTAGTTCACGAAGTCATCTCATCTGTTCTTTGTAATTCCCTGTCCTGTTCCTGTATTAATCATGCCTATAGTGTTATAGATGTTGCTCACTTAATGGATTCTAAAGGTTAGCAAATTAAAAGTTGCTGCACATTTATTCTGTAGCTCAAATAACTTACGCCGCATTCGTCTCACTAATGCAGAAACCAAGGACACAAAATCTTCATCAGGCGGGCGGGTAATGCTCCAAATATACAATTATCAATTAAAATACTATAGTATGCTGTGATGTATAACAGAAGGGGTGAACCCATGGCCCAAGGGCCAGATGAGGCCTGCCAAGCTCTTAATTAATGGCCCAGTAGCTCTCTAGTCCAATTTGCAAAAGAAGTAATTTACTGGTGGATGCTCACTGAAATTCAAGTGCCAATACAATGAAAATGTGCTCCTTCCAGATCAGCATGAGCTGCAACATCCACTGAGCAAAAGGTCTGCTCCTTTAGTCTTTGTGCCTTTTGTTTCATGCTGAGTTAGATTGCTTACAGATCTTTCAATCAGTCAGACAGACCTGCTTTTAAAAGAGGAGATCACACTTACTTCTCTCTTCCTAAGCAGCTCAGAAGCAGCATAGAGGTGATAGCTGCCACATGCTAGTGTCCCCGTGTCATCTCTAATCTACAATAAAAGCCATGGAATGCACTTCTGAAGTGAATTAGAAGTGGAATGAGAACAACAGCTGCCACATATGTGGATATAATCATAGGGTGCTTCCGCATTGGACCCTTAACACCCATTAAGCACACATTTTGAACACTTCTGAAATCTGTGTCCACATTGCAGCACCCATTAGAGACCCATCGGGGAGTCCACTTCCACATTGACTCCTGTGAGATGTGTTGCTAATGTGTGCTCAGTGCCCCTTGATCCGGATTACCGGAAGACTACATTCAAGGTAGTCTTAACGGGTGTTTTTGCAGTTAGGACACATCCATTTCAGATGTGTCCACACTGCGAAAGGATCCCTAACTGCACCCACCTCAAATCCGGATCTAATTCCATCCCACCCTTGCGGGTGCGGACAGAATTTGTGGTAGTAGATCCGTATCTACTAGATACGGATCTACTTACCCTGGATCTCCGAAATCTATATCTGAATAGATCCGGATTTTGGAGGTCAGTGCGGAAACACCCATAGTGTCTCCTAGGAAGTCTTTGTTGCTGTTATTGTTGCTATTGTTGTGGACCACTGAGTCATGACTAACTTCTGGTTGACTGCATGGGAACCTCTATGTAGTTTTCTTGTCAGAGAAATAAATGTGGTTTGACATTGCTTACTTCTGGGGAGAGGCTGGGGATCAAACCAGCTATTCCCTGCTTTACAAGCAATTTGCTCTACCACTGAGCTATTTAGAAAAGAGCAGGCAGCAGTAAATTCTGAACAAAGCTATTCATTTGTTCCTTTCACCTTCCATACTATATCATGCTTCTTTTCCTCTCTTCTCAATCAAGCCATGTAGGCAAAGGATGATGGGAGTTGGAGTTCCAAACATCTGGATGGTTCCAGGTTTGTTATCTCTACAATATTCCCTTGTACTTTTCTTTCAAAACATACAATACTAGTTCATGCCTCAAATGATCTTATTTTAGATGTAAAATATTTTGTGCAAGGGTATGGAGAATAAAAGAGCATCTTCTTTTAAAAAGCTGTGGTCAGAATTGGGAATGATTTTATTCATGCGGTTTTACTTAGCTTGCAGAGGAAACTAACCACAAATAAAATGGCTCTCGCTGTCCCTGATCATTCTAATTTCACTGTGGATAAATTGCAGTTGCTTGTCTTCACTTGGTCTTATTATTATGCAGCTTTCCTTTGGGTGCTCCATCAAGTGAGTCTGTGAAATTCCATGTGTGCCTGTCTTATCTACCCAAGAACCATATAATCTGTTTGCCTGCACTGTGTCATCCTTGGGCTGATAGGTAAAATATTCTACCATGCCTCATTTCTCTTAAATGAAGAAAAGCTAGCTTTTAGCTTTTATGACAGTCTACTTTCTGTTATTCTAGAACTTTTTAGAAAGAGAGCTTCCACCCAGCTTCATAACTCCAGGCTTTTCTTTAGAGGAAAATATAATTCTTGAAAATGATTTGCCTTTTGGCAACCAAAGTATCACTAGGCTCCAAGACAGGTATAAAGTAAATAAATGTAAGGTTCTAGAGAAGGTTGTGGCTATGTAATAACAGGAATTCTTGAATGAAACTGATTATCTGGACTCATTTCAGTCTGGATTCAGGCCTACATTTCTGATGGAATCAGCCTTGGTTGTCCTGATGGATGACCTGTTGTGGGAGAAAGGCATAGGCCCTGCTTGATCTTTCAGCACTTTTGATACCGATCATAGCATCTTCCTGGATTGCATTTATTGGATGGGAGTTGAAGGCACTGTGTTGAAGTGGTTTTGTTCTAGCTGCAGGGACATCTCAGAAAATTTTGTTGGGTATTTGTGCCTCAGTGGCCTGGCACTTGCGCCATGGGATCCATCAGGGAATGTTTTTATCTCCAGTTCTTTTTAACATTGGAAGTGGTCATCAGGAGTTTTGGAGTGAAGTGTCACCAGTAGATGATGCCCAGCTCTGTTTCTCATTATATCCAAGTTAGGGAAGACTGTGTACATCCTGAACCAGTACTTGGATGCAGTGATGGACCAGATGAGGTCTAATAAACTAAACTTGAATTCTGACAAGACAAAGACTTTGTGGGTAGGAATTTGATTATCCTAAATGGAGAACAAGTATGTAGTTTGGGAGTGCTGCTTAAGTCATCATTGGGCCTATTTGCACTTAGGCCTCTGGTATGCAATTAGGATCAGAGCTGTACCAGAGCTGTCCTAATTGCATACCACAGGCCCATGGGTGTTTTTCCACTGACCTCCTTTAATCCGGGTCTAAGATGATCCAGATTTAAGGAATGGTACTTCCCTTAATCCGGATCTACTAGATTCGGGTGAAGGGAAGTACCCAATGTGTTTCCATGGGTTGTCTAGCACCCAATAGCAATGGGTACTAGCTTGCTCACAGTGGAAACACTGGAGCACCCATGTGGCAAATCCAGATCTACCCACGTGGGGCTTGCTTGTCACCCCAGGTGTTTGGGGAGGGCAAGGGGGGTGCAATCTCTGTAGACTCTCCGGAGCGTCTTCAAAGATCCTCTGGAGTGGCTCCGGAGAGGCTCCAGAGCAATCTGTTGCAAACTTTGAAGATTCTCCGGAGCCTTTGACAAAGGCATTGCTCTCGCATGGGGTCCTCTTTGGAGCCTGTGCTAATCTACAACGGCAACTTCAGAAGGACTTTGGAGGGACTTTGGAGAATGTGCACAAGCTTTGAAGTTTTGAGTTTTGGGGCACCCCCCCATGGGTGCCCCCCCTGAGCCTCCTCTAGACCCCATTGCCCAATAGTGGTGGAAAGAGGCTATGTATAATCCAGATTTTATGGATGAAGACCCCATTGTAGACCCCTTTACAGGAAATGTGGATTATAGGTCCTGGAGGACGCATATGATCTGGATTTCCTAGAACTGGTGGAAACAAATGTGGCTTTAATGGGGTCTGTAGTGGAAATGGGGCCTTCCTGTTCTGAGCCAAATGGATCCTTAATGCATCCTTAATGGGTACTTAGTGCTAATGGAAAAACACCCCATGTGTGAATTCAGCCATTCACATTGGAAGCCTAAGTGACCTCTGTGGCTAAGAGTGCCTATTATCAACTTCTGTGGGTGTACCAACTATGCCTATACCTGGACAGAGATAACCTACTATTATCTATGCCCTGTAACCTCATGTTGATACTATTGTAATACACTCTGTGTGATCTTACCCTTATGTGTGGCCCAGAAGCTGTAACTAGTGCAAAATCAGTGGCTAGGTAGTTGAGTGGGGCACCACACCATGCACATATCACACCTGTGCTTGAATACCTGGCCAGATTCAAGGTTGTATCTTTGGCATACAAGGCCCTTAGCAACTTGGACCAGCTTACTTAGCAGACCATCTCTCTTAGTATAGACATCCCAGATCTCTCAGGGAGATCCTGCTATGGTTACTACGAATAGCTGGATGCCATCTAATGACTTTCAAAACAAAATGTATCCATTTTGTGGTGGTACTGACCCTCTAGAATAGTCTCCCCTCTTATATGGTTTTGCACAGGATTCTCCAGGATTTTTGCACCTTCACTTGCCTACATTCAAGGCTGTACTAACCCAGCTGCTAGTATAGTTGTAGAGCATATTTTAGTGGCCTCTAGCTATATGGCTGGGGCAGGTTCCATCACATGCAGAGCTGCTTCTAGGTTGAGTGACATATTACATGCTTCCATGTTCTTCCATAGCAAATGTTCCTGTGTATTAAAAACAAGCATATTTAGGAAAACCCTGGAAGTGGACAAGAAGCACAGAGGCAATACTAGCACATCTCTGGTTTGTTGTTTTATAAATACAGCTTTATAAATGCTGAATTAAAATATGTTGATTATACAAAAAGGCCACAGATAAAATCTGATAGACTTTAGCCCGTGGTCACACAGTGATATTATTTTATTAATGTACAAAGGACAGACATTCCCGTTTCCCTAATAGAGAAATATTTTTTGAATTCTTTCATCCTCATCAACAGAGCTCTTTATATTTTTGTGTTAAAATTGCTTTGGTCTTGTGACAGTTGTTTTCAGTATTAGCTGATTAGTGGGGAGGCAAACACTTGCAAAGTTTGGCTGATGCAGTATTTTAATAAGCACTGAGTTTTTAAAAAAACAGCTGATGCTTTCAGCATCCAGCATTAAAGAACGCTTTATCTGCTTTTTGATGTTACTAAAGTCCATTCTCTTCCTCATCCCCTTGAAGTTTGTCAAAAGCCCACATCTGCCTCTCTCTGCACTCTTCTATCATCATGTCGGAGTCTGTTCCAATAAAACCTTAACAGGAAATGCAGGAAATCACGGGAGTAACTGATAATGCAAGATTCTAGGCCTTAGAACTATAGATAAGCATATGTAAGACTGACCCTTTGACCTCCCTGAGATTTGTATATTGGCAATAGCAGATTTGTATTAGCAACTTAAAAGTTGCAAATGAATGGAAACAGATGCCCTAATGGAATCCTGTGTTTTTTATTAAAAGAAAAAAAAAGAAGTGATGTTCATGAAAAGTCTGGATTTTCCCTGATAGTTATGAGGAAAGAATCAGAAACTCTAAATAGTAAGGGAAATGTATCCTATACAAGTTTGCATCAGCAACTAGCCAAAATTAATGCGAATTTGTATGGATTCAAGATGTGTTTACGGCTGTGTGTTTAATAAAATCAACAAAATAAGAGGAGTAATACAGACAACTAAGCATCAGGAGTCAGCAAGTTCATAAATATACCAATTAATATGCAAGTATACTTGAAGCAGGTGCTGGAAAGTCAACCAAAATACCAATATCCATATTATGAAAGAGGTAATACCATAAATTGAACCAAAATAGCATCCCCCAGTTGTTGCTAAATCTTCACAAGTAGCAGTACAACCACCAATATCTCAAGTCCATAATTCAGGAAGCAGTCAAATCTGTATGGGAAAAAAATATTCCTTCAATTTTATTTTATTTTATTTTATTTATTTTAGAATTTCAGATGTTAGTAGCAAAAACTTGAACTCTGCCAGTAGTGATTTGGCCATCCTTTGAACAGGATTGTAATGTTGGGTTTGGCATGGATCCAGACACTCCTGGGACCATCTGTACACATGCTGTACTGCTGCCTGAGCATCTGGGAGCATCCCAGAGCTGCCCCCCAAATCCTCCATAGCTCCACAGCTTCACCAGAAGCAGCTAGTAAACTCCTGGTAGGGAACGATCACACCCATCTCTAAGCGCGAAAGTGAGGGGAGGCAAGGCAACCGTGTTACAACCTATGTTGCAATCACCATGGCAATAATTGGACATACAGTGGAAGCTGTAGTCTGTGGACGATTCAGATGGTCTGGGGTGGCCATCAGCACCACAAGTACGGGTACTACAACTGGAGATGGCAATGGTGCTTGTGATGCAAATACGGTCCACCATCCCTGAACCTAAGTACCATGGAATACTCATTTCAGGCAGGTATATGTAAACAGGCCCATGGTTAGTAGGCAGCTCCACAAAAGATACTAGATGCTGCAGTCTACACTAGCTGTGGCTTCTGTACCATCCCTGAAACCAGTAATGGTCCGTCCTCAGATGCAATTAGCCTGATGATATTAAAATCCTGCTGCTGGGAGACTACAAACAAACTAGTTATGTGGTTGTCATGTAGTGCTGGTGAGCATCTTGGACAGCCACTTGGCCTTTGGAGAAACAGACAGGTAGACTAGATGGGGCACAAACCTGCAATCCAGTGGAACATTTATGTTGCTATGTTATGTAATATACACCAAATTTTGGCTTTACTGCAGCTGAGTTGGTTTAATATGTCACCTTACTCAAATTAAGTGGATTTCAAAATCTCAGTAAAGAGTAGAAATGATTATCTGTTAATTTGTTTAAGACTGAACAGCTTTTAGAATACAGTGGTACCTCGACATACGAGTGCCCCAACTTACGATATTTTTGAGATACGAGGCGCCGAGTGAGAGATATTTTGCTTTGACATGAGAGCAAAATTTGAGATACGAGGAATCACACGACCGGCGCTCCCGCTGCGGGCTGAGGCTGAGGCGACGCGCTGAAGGGCGGGGGCTGCGACGTGCGGAGGAAAAGAGGAGGCAGAAGGGCGGGGGCTGCGACGCGCAGAGGAAAAGAGGAGGCAGAAGGGCGGGGGCTGCGACGTGCGGAGGAAAAGAGGAGGCAGAAGGGCGGGGGCTGTGACGCGCGGAGGAAAAGCCAAGGCAGAGGGGTGGGGCTGCGACGCGCGGAGGAAAAGAGGAGGCAGAAGGGCGGGGGCTGCGACGCGCGGAAGAAAAGAGGAGGCAGAAGGGCGAGGGCTGTGACGCGCGGAGGAAAAGCCAAGGCAGAGGGGCGGGGCTGTGACGCACCGAGAGAAAAAGAAGGCGACGGCTGCGAGGCGAGGGAGGGAGGGAGGGGGTGAGGAAGTGAGCGCCGAGGGCAGGCTGAATTTTGGCAGCCTCTGAGGCCTGGCAGCTGCTCCTGTAATCCAAACATAGCAGCTCCAGAAAGACGTAGGGCAAAAAATGGAGCTGTTATAGCTGCTGGCCGCTTTCAGGGACTGAAATTTGGGTGTGGAGCTGGAAGGTGAGGTGGTTTTTTGGGACCCGGAACGGATTAATGGAATTCCATTAATTAATTGCTTTGAGATACGAATGATTTGACATACAAGCAAGGTTACAGAACGAATTAAACTCGTATCTCAAGGTACCACTGTAACTTACAAGTTGTTACTATGGTTCATATTTTCTTGTTCTACAGAAAATAATTGCTTAGTTTAGAATGTCTGGGTGATGAAAAACAACACCTAGCTTCAAAATATGATTTCAGTGAAACAAATTCTCACTATACTGTATATGTTTAGGGTTATAAACTTCAAGTACAGAGGTCAGCTTTAGCCTTGCATAAAGGAGTCTGCAATAAGTTAATAATTTGCTAAACTGAACGTTCATAGACTCAAAATACACAGTGTTAAATATTTCAGGCAGATCCAGATGATTGCAATAAATATATTTGGCAGCAAATTTAATCAAAAGGTGATGAAAGGTCAAGGACTTTGCAAACTACATAGAGTAAGGTCTCAGGTTCATGTTTGAGCTCCTTTTATTGATATAAATGATAATCAGATCAGGTCTCACCAGTTTGTTGAAAGATAGAAGAAATAAGAGATTGATGTAATTAGTTGTTGCTGCAATGTTTAATACAGAGTAAGAGAGGGAAGGAGGAAAACAACCAAGCTTTGAATCTGGAAGTAAAAGAAGTTTAACGTTTGGAGACCATTTGAAATGTAGGGCTTTGATAAGCATAATTGGCATGTTTGAACATAATTGGCAGTAGGTAAGCAATTAATGTACAGATTAGGAAGCAATTACTTCATTTGCCATGTATAGTATTCTGGCAACCCTGTCAATCAGGAGAAAGGTCCTCCCTGTGGCATTCACTATTACTTCCACACAGCTGGAAGTGTGAATGAAGCAAGATGCAAGAGGAGATAGTAGCAAGGTTGCGTCAGGGTTTATACACTATCTGGAAGGAAGACGCCACAGCATGGGAGAAATGTCTCAGTCCTTTGATTACTCATCTGTTCCTGATGCCCCCACTCAAGCAGCATTTCTTGGCAAAAGGTTTGCCTGTTTGAGATGAAAATCAAATACAGAAAGTAGTTTGCAAACATTTTGCTATTGCAGCACTATTGGCTGTATTAATTTGATAAACATGCACTTGAAGTTCATTTGCTTTTCCAAATGCAGATTTCTTTTAGTAGATTACAGACTTCCTTATTAATATATAGCTGTAAATGGAAAACATTAAAAAGGGATTAGACAGGGTCTTCTTCTCCATTCATAGGCCATGATCTGGATCAATGGATATGGACCAGTAAGATCTAATGGTCCATATCATGGCATAGTCTGGAATAATGTTGTCTGTAGGATGGCCCTTGGCCAGACCAGCCCCAACACTGGCCTTGAAACTCACACGAGTTTGGGGCTGGCCTCCAAGGGCTCCAAAGGGCTAGGAATGAAAGTTCTTCACTTCAGAGTCTGGGGAGGCCATTTCGGCAACCTGCTTTGGTGCACCACAAGAATGAGTTCTCCAGTAATCTATAAAATGGAGGTGCCTCCTGCGTGCCTTCATGTTCCAGACTGGGGCCCACTGGCCTGCTGGTAGACCTGTTTATTCAGGTCCACCAACAATTCAGATCAAGGGCAATGAGAAAGAGGTAGGTCCCATGCTGCAGCTATGAGTTTGGAGGCTTTGCTATGCACACCGATCCTGCCAAAAGTTGGACATAAAAGCTATATAGCTGCTTCTGGCTGGGGTGAGATGAGAAAGAACTTGGTCCGCTGCTGCGTCTGTGAGTTGGAGCCTTTGCCATGTCGTTCTGGCTAGAGATGGAAGAACAGAGGATCACCTGATTTGCCTGCTCCAGCTGTAATTTTTGTTTCATTTTTCTTTTGTCATTTTTAGTATTAATTAGTCCTGTTATTGTTTTACATTCTTTTTACTTTTTACTCTCTGTTGCAATTTCTTATATTATGTAGTTTATAATGTATATTTGATGTTTTTATGTATTGAATTTGATCTTTTGCTGTACTCTTCTGCTATGACCCACCTTGAGCAGTGTTATATAAATATGATGAAGAAGAAGAGTTAGAGAATCTGCAGCCCCTTAATCATCTTGATTAATCTGTGCTGAACCTTTTCCAACCTTGCAACATCCTTGTCAAAACATACTATAAATTTGTGCCCCATGTTTATATAAAGGCACTACCAGAGTACTTCCACAACCTTCCAGTGCCCCACAGTCTTGTTAGGTTGACACGCAGGTCCTTCTTGTGATTGCTAACAAGGAACTAACTGTTTTCAGCACATGAAACCAAGTCCCTTTATGCACTGGATCTTATTCCTCATTATGCATGCTGGTGCAGACTACGGCAGGTCCATCCTGGGATATATCTGAGCCTCTGATTCATCCATCTAGGCTTTTCTGGTGCTCATGGAGATGGACTGGGAAGTCAGGTTGCATGTCCTGAACCTTCCAGGCTTCTGATTGGCATTGGGTCAGGAAACAGGCAACCTGTCGCTTCATGTTGCCCACCTTGCTCTTAGCTGACCTGAGGTTAGCCAAACTACAGCGTTTGCACAGTGTCTTTGAGTGCAGGCAATCTCAAGGATTGTTCAGAACGCAGAACTATTCAACAGGTGGCTTGCAGATGAGTGGAATCAAGGAAGTCTTCTACTGCTTGGGTTTTTAAATGGTTAGTATGCACTTCAGTAGTGCTTTCATGCTGTTAAAAGTCTGGCATGACCTCCCCTACCTCATGTTGTGTAAAAACACATTTTGCCAATAAAATGCTTCTTACATATTTTGCTACTACAGTTTTGTTCAGCCAATCTGATTAAGGCCCACTAGTTTTAAGTACAACCTGCTTTATATGGGTACTTATTGTTAACACAAATAATGGCACTCATATATAGGTCCTTAGCTTTTTAGTTCTAATCCAGAAAAACTGAGCAGTGTCCCATTATTAAGGTATTATTAAAATATAGTTGAATATTATTTCTATGGGCCTTGAAGATCTTTGCATTAAGGCTCTGGCTTTTTGTGGTGCAATCATTTTTTGCCATGTCCAAACTAGTAACAGACATAGTCTTAAAACATGTTTCAAAGCCAAATAACCAGCACAAATGTGCTCAGAGCACATACATAGATTATAGCTCTAAATCTAAAAACATTAACTTGTCAGTACTGGCAAAGTTAAGTTTCACAGAAACATCCAGGTGTTAGCTATCAAAATCTTATTACTCCATGGAAAATAGCATTTAATGTTCTTATCTCTAAATAAGCCTAGGCTTAATAAAAAATATCCAAAATATCAGGTGGATTTTCTTCCATCAACTATAAAAATCTGCATGCCTAGAAATTTGAAGCTGAACAGAGAAGTTGTTTGGGATGGGCACCTCTGCATATTCCACGTGGGAAGTGTGCCTCCATGCACACACACCAGCCTACCTAGAATGGTTTAGCGCCTTATTTCTCCAAGAAAGAGGGAGAGCAAAAGTGAAGAAGGAAGTGTCAGCAGGAGAAGTGGTCCAATAGGGGCAATAATATTCCAAATTGCTTAAGATTGCCTGACAGAGAAGTTGACAAACAGAATGTATAATATGCATTTAGAGCAACTTTTGGAAAAACATAGGAACAGATTTCAGAAAAGATTTGTACCAATTCGGGGCTATCAATGGCTATTAGCCATGGTGGTTGTAAGAGGTGATATGCCGCCAAAGGCCAGCTGCTGGGACTGCAGGAACAGCAAGCTATGAGCTCACACTCTGCTGTGGCTCTCTGAGCACCTGCTTGAGCAGGCAGCTGGTCCAAGAAAGCACTCACTCCCACCATTTCTGTGTCTTCAATGGCAGCAGGTACTTCATGGCAATCACACCAGCCCCTTTGCTCATATGATCACAAGCAGAGGTGCTTCCTGTGGAGAAGATGCGTGGGCTTTTTCGCCATGGTACCTCTTCGACTCAACTGCCATCAAGCCACCTCCTCATCTCCAGACACAACCAAAGCCTGCATCTCTACTATGCACTTTAAATGATGCCAGTTCCCATTACTTCCAATGGACATTAGCTGAACTGAGAACCTGATGCTTTTTGATGCCTGGTGCCTTTTACTGTGTCACGATGGAGACTCAGCAAAAATGGTGGCAAAAAGAGAAGGAAGGGAGAGTCATAGGCTGTGGTCACACCTAAAGTTTAATCCAGCTTCAGTCCACCCTTGGAGTGAGAAAACACATCACCAAAGTGGCCAGTAATTTTATTTCCACATTATCTATCCCAAAGGTAAATTTTCTGAGTTATTTAACACCGAAAGAAAATAGCTTTGTCATTTGCTGATTTAATCTCTGGCTCTGAAAGTGGACTGAAGCTGAATTAAACCTTAAGTGTGACCACAGTCATAGGTTCTTGCACTTAAGGTTAGGAAAGTGCTATCAGACTATTGTCTCTGTTCATTGTGATGCTTTGCTTCCTTCTAATTGTCTCAGAGAAGACTTTTTATTTTGGTGTACTTGCTGAACTCCCCCAAAAAACATATTATGCTATTTCGATAGTGTTTGATAACTGACAAGCTATTACATTATGTGCCTATTACATATAAAGTAAACTAGAGTGCCTTGTAATAAGGCACTGAGGTGTTTGTTTGTTTGTTTTAAATGAATAAGTTATGAACAGTTTTCAGGATGTCGACCTGAGGCAATTTTGTTCTCAAGTAGTGTTTTCTCAGAAATTCAGAGGCTGTGTCTACATGCGGAAAATACTCCAAAGTTAAGCCTGTTTTGCCTCAGAGCGTCTCTATGCACAGCTTTACTCTGGGATACATCAGGTGCAAAGAAGGAAAATCCGTGGCAGAACCCCCCCCCCTTTCAAACAGTACTGTATCTGACTTAGCAGGAAACCATGGATTATCCTGGGGGCATGGGGACACTGCCCCGCTAAAATGGTGAGAAGAGCCATGAAAGCAGCTGCTTTTAATCATTTTAGCAAAGCTCTGTACATGCGCACAACAGCCCCTATCCCTGCCTGATAGATGCTGTCAGGAAGGGAAGGAAGGCGAAGAGACAGACACACAAATGAGTGAAGCTTATGGGGGGGGGGGAGAGAAACAGAAGAGGAAACCCAGGAAGAAATCGAGATTCTAATAATGCAGCCTCCGCTGATTTGCTTGTGTACTAAATATGTGAATGTAGGGAGCTGGATCTGACAGCTGAAGGGAGCCTGTCATCGCTCCAGTGGGTGGGTGGGGGGGGAGAAAAAGATGTGGGCTCACAAAAAGCGGCTTCCATGGGGACAGGAAAGTACAATTTTAATCTGTGCTGCCCAAAACCACATGGGGACTCTTTATAGTGAGTTACAGCAAAGTTTTTTTAAACTCGCACAACAAGCAAAGCAACTGGCTTGCATGGAGATGCACCCAAAATGGCTGCCACCCATGGCTACGTTTCGACTGGTCAAAAAAATCCAGGTTTTACCTAGGATTTGTTTTTGACCAGTGCTGAGGGTCCTTGCAGCCATCCCAACTGCACTGGGGTACCGTCTTCCACAGAGATTTTGTTGTTCCCTCTCCCCCGGCTGATGGACCAGTGGAAAGGGGAGGGGAAGGAGGTGAAAAATGAACCTGATGTATCATTGAGATGTAACAATGTATTGGAAGAGATATTGGTGAGTGGGATAATTGATAATTTTACAGCGATCGTGAAAGTCTGCCTGCTTACTTGCTAGCTTGCCGATGCCTCACCCATACCTTTTCCCTCTTCGCTCTAACCTTCAATAGTGATCCTGCGCTAAAGTCTGTCTGCTTCCTCCCCCCTCCTTGCCACACAGCTCCACACCTCCCCTCCTCCGCACCGCCTTTCTCTTCCCTGTTTCTTCCAACTTTGAGCTCTTCCCTCCAAGCCCTCCCTCTGCCACTGCTACCACCACTGCGTGCCCAGCAGCAGCTTGTCATGTCATCTCCTCTTTCACTTTTGCCTGTAACTTCTTGTAGCTGCTGCTGGGATGGGATGTTTAAGGCACTTGACACTCCTTCCTTTCAGGATTGCAGTGAATAAAAGACCCCATGATCTGATGCGGGGGAAAGTTTATATAGAGGGTGAGGCTAGAATTGCCCCCCACCATGAAGTCACGGTATGACGGTGCCCAATTGCTGACTGTGAGGGGAGGGGATTCTGCCGGGTTCCTTCCTTGGTGGGCACTGAAGAATAATGAGTGAGCCCGCATTATTAGGTAACAGTGGGAACGTGAAAAAATAGAGGTGAATGTTAATTAAATAAATCTGGATTTAAACCTGAATTTTTTTGTGCAGTGGAAATGTGGCCAAGGTGTGTTCAAACAGATGTTAAGGAATGGACCTGGGGCACATTTAAGAACTGTGGAACAGAAAGAAAAATTTAAAAAATGCTTTACCTCATCCTGATATCTTCTTTCATTTACCACTTTCACCGACAAGATTTGTTCATTTTTGAGGCAAGGTCCAGCTCAGGTCAGATGGGGTGGGAAGCTATGAGATTCCTACAGCCAATCCTAACCTCCTATAGCCGCCAACCAATCAGTCCCATGGAAAATCAGACAGGCAGTGACCAATGGGAGGTGAGAACAGAATATGAGGCACAAAAGGCAATGAGGGAGGCAGGAGACCTATTTTATAAATGTGTGGAAAATGCCTATTTAGTTCACCTGCAGATGCAGTGCTCCTTGATAAAAGGATGCACCCAAACTGTGTGATCATACCCTCAGTTTGTAGCTGTAAATCTACAGAGGAGGCTAGACTTAACAGAGTGGTTATATCATTATATCAACATGTGTAAACCATATTGAGAGTGTAATTCCCATCTGCACTATGAGGCAAGCATATGTGTAAGTCTACTGATGCAGATGGAAATAAGCATTTCTTCAGCTGCTGCAGTTATGCTGTTCACATTCAAACATGTCTTGCAAAAATTCAGAGAAACTTAATTCAAAAACATATTCAAAACATAATAAGCATTTGGTTCCATTTTCCTCCTTTTGGTTTATGTGAGGGTTACTTTGCCCCACATAGAATTCTTTGGAAGTGACACAGGTATTCATTATCAGTCTGCAACTCAACAGGATTCCTGCTCCCAAATGTTTAAGACTAGAATGTTGAATTATCAAAATTGAGTCAAAGGCTTGGCAGGCAAACATAAATCTACGGCTATGATTAAACATATCTCCTGCAGGGCTGACTCTTCTAATCCTAACAGATAAATTTCAGTGCAGTTGGTTGGAAATTCATTGGGAAGCTTATTTTATAAGGTTTCTCATCAGATTCCTTATTATCCCCAGGATTAGCTGAGATTATACACTCTATTCAAGATGTAACATGGCAAACTTTTTGCTCATTGGACAAAACCCAGCCCTGCCCATTCCTAACCCAAGACCTGCAAAAGTAAGTGCAGAAAGGCCATCAGTTGTTTCTAGCTTTAGGATCCTGTCTGTCTTCATTGACTTTTATAAAACTTGTTTCAAAGACCTTGTTTTAATCTCTGCCCCTGGTTTTTATTAATGAAAGATATTGCAACTGCCTGCTCCCATTGTGCCATTGTGATTCAGATCAAGTTGAAACCCTAGATTAACTTTCAGATACAAGTTAGGCCCCATCCAGACAGGGCATTAAACCCAGGATTATCCTGGGGCTTTATTGGGATTACCACATATGCACATGGGAATCCCAGCATAGACCTGTGATAGCGGGGTGATATCCCTTATAGTGGGAAAATAAACTCCCAATCCAGCAAAAGACTTAACTGTCTGGATGCTTTTGTGTGTGATCTGGCAACTTGGAAATGGTCCCCACACAGAAAATGGCTGCCATGCACACATAATTATGCACTCCTGAGCCACTGAAATATGTAAGCGTCCATACTAGTCTTACAATGTTGTCGTGCCATCTTGCAGGGACAGTGAGAGACAACTGTAGGATTTACACACTGTCTAGAGACAGCCTCAAACAGCAAAATCCTACTAGTATCGTCTCAGGATTATCTGACACCTGTTTTATCTTCCTAATGCAGTACCAATCCCAACAGGCACAAAATGGATTACATCATTATTCAGGGGAAACCAGAGTGATACCATTTTCCTGCATGTCCAGCAAACTCAGACCATCACTAGCTCATTGATCTTTTATAGTCCCAGTGGCACTCTCTAGAAGTAATTACACTGGGCAATAAGTTTGCAGAAGTTTCAGACTTATTACGGAAAGACAAACAAAAGAGGATAATCCTTAGGTTTTAATTTATACCTCTCTCTCTCACACACACACACACACACAGACACACAAGTTACTGATAATGTGATAGCTGTGGAATGATGTCCAAAAGGAAGTTACTGGTTAACAAGAGGCAACATCTAATGATCAGAAAGGGAAAGAAAAATAAAAACCCTGGATTCATCCACACTACAGCCATAAGGCAACCCCCATAAGACACATAAACCCCAGCTGAACCTAGTTTGCACTTGAGACAGTGTATCTAAATACACGCTTGGGCTACTCCAAATGCCCTGGAAATCAACATACCTGTAGAGTGGGTGTCGACCACTCAGGGTGGTTGACTGCCCCACCAATGTCCTGGCTATTTCCAATGTTCAGCCACCCAGAAAACCTCCCAACTGTGGAACTTCCATTGGACAGTTGTGAGGCTTTCATAGTCAAGATGTATGAGGCATTTTGGGACTTGGAGGCACATTGCATGAGTCATGGCAAACACTGTTTGCAAAATGGCAGATGGTATACATTTGCACATTTCTTGGGAATTCCATTACAGCCTGTCTTATGTAAATAATTTTTATGCACAATTCCAGGTCTATTTTACCTTAAATCAACATTCTTTCAGTCCTAGATAAACCCTTGGGTTTAAAGTTTCTATGAGTCCATTTTCTGAAGTTTGGCTGCATGATTGTCAAGAAAGTGAGTAGTACTGTATAGGGGTGTGCATGAATATTTGAAAGTATTCAAAATTTGATTGAATCTGCCCAAATTTCCACATTTGAATTCGAATCAAATGTCCATAAATTAAAATTTAAAGATTTGTACTAATTTTATATTTTGGATCTATTTGTTTGAATTATCCGGACATTTGCATGTGTATGGATTCGTACACAATGCGTACTTGCAGATACGCATCTTTCCCACATCTATATGCATTTGTACGGATCCATATGGGACAAAAACAGGTTTCATACGGGATAACTATGGGATGCATATGGATATGTACAGGATGAATAACAATGCGTACAGGCAAATGCGAATGTTGTCAACATTTGTAAGTGCAAATTCAAATCTAAAATTCAAACAAATAGATTCGAATTTGCTTAATTGAAATTGAATTTGCTTAATTCAAATCAAATTTGGTTAAATTCACATTTTAAAGATTTGAATCCAACTGAATTTTGGGGTATTCGATTCGAATTGAATCAAATCCCAAAAACTGCAGTCATGCACACCCCTAGTGCTGTAGTTTTTTATGAGCCAAATCCAACTTTTAAGTCCTATACATTTATTTATTAAACATAGGCCATGTTCCCACCTATAGCCAACCTGATCCGGAGTAATCCAGGATCTGCTGCGGGTTAGGTGTGGAGGCTGGGAACAGCACAGACTGTGCATCAGGCTGTTTCCAAACAGAACCCACAGATGCGCACAAGCACACTTGCAAGAGGTGCGGTGCAGCCGCCGCTACCTGCCTCCTCCTCCTTGGCTGCCTTCCTTCCTTTTCCCTCCCCCTGTTTCAACAAGGGGAAAGAAAAGGCTGGCTCAGTTTAAAGCCGAGTGAAGGAGGACAGCTGGCGGCCAGGCCACACCCCCTCGCTCACTTACCGGGCTGCCAGCTGTCCTCCTTCATTCGGCTTTAATCCAAGTCAGCCAGAAAAATTCCTGCTGAAACAGGGGTTTTATTTCTCCGGATTTTCCCCAGAAAAAAACGGGGAAAGAAAACTGGCAGACAGGGCTGGAAAATCCAGAGTGGATTCGGAGTATTAGGGGATTTAATGGGAACCTCCAATGCTGAATCCGAATCCACCCTGGAGTTTAGCCCCTATGGTGACGTGCCCATAATCAGGGTACCAAACATTCATTGATTCACGACAATCTATCCAATGTCACATAAAAATCCAGTAACGTATTTGGGGCTAAACAGTTGTATATAAAAATAATAAATACAACACAATAATTCCCTGAACCATTCTATTTAATTTCGGGTGTGTCTATGTGGTTGTTTAACTTTTGGCACTTCGGCACTACATAAATCTGAGTCAACCTTGTGAAATAGGCTTCACATTTATTATAAACTTCCATTGAAGTTGACTATGTCTATTTCAAATGCATTCCCTTGAGCTACTGTCTGGTTAACTCTCTGGCTAGTTTGCCAGTGAACTGTTATCCCTAGAGAATCTAGGGAAGTGACAATATAAATTCACCCTGAGCAAACACATTTTATGGATCTGTCTTCTTTCGATATACAGGTTAAATCAAGGACAGATTTTTGGTTCTGTATATAAGACCCCTTAGAATGCAAATAATCTGTTTTGTTTCTGTTTTCTGTTTTCTAAAATGCCTGTCTCCTGTGGTTTCCAGAAAATCAAAGGAGTTGTTTTCTTCATTCTCCAAACAACTGAACCCAAATGTTTGAAGTCACTGACAAGACTTCCATTGACTTCAATAGATACGTCAAAGTTCATTCTGTGGCACAACTACTTAGTTATTGATAATCCCCATATCACATATAATGGTTTAATTACTAAGAGAGGAAAGACAATCTTGTGACTATTAAGAGTCCTTTGAGGTTGAGGTTGGGAGATAAACTTATATTTACATCTTACACTTCCAAAAGAAATTGCTTTGCCTTCTTTTGTGATTAATTTTTGAGGGAAGTTTGATGTGGGACTTCTTGCCTCCATGCGTTTGAATTCCCTCACGCCTTCAGAGCTCCACCTGTCCTCATCTGCACTATATATTATTTTTAGCTCCACCATCTCAGCCTTACCGGAAAAGGTACCATCCCAGGGATTAGCTCCTGCTAGGATTGTTTTCAGCTTTAAGTCCCATCACCACCAGGAGGATGTAACCCCAGAAACAATATGAACTGCTTGGCAGGAGGTAAAACATAAGAAAGCTTGAAAACCTTTATAAACCAGCTAAATGATTTCAATGCACAGAATGAGAATAGCTGTGGGAAGTGGATGGAAAAGTGAATGTTCATTTATTTTCTGCCTGAAGCAAATAAAAACAAAAAGCCTCAAACCCACCCAGACCATGCCTCATAAAAGTATTCTGCTCTTAATGGGCTTGAGAGACCCCTGTACTTTCCACATCTGTGGCTCAATAAAATCTGCTTCTCATAAGTACTGCATGTCCCCGAAGATGTTGTGTGTTATTTTTGCTGTCACTGTTCAATTTCACTCAGGAAGTTATAGAATAGCATGTGTCTATGCCTAAGTGCAAGGCAAGGGAATCTTGCAAACTCAACTTCTTTCATTGTACATGTCCTATTGATTCTCATCCTGGAAGGCTTCCCTTTATTTGTCATTGTTGTGCCTTTGTTATTAATCATTCCAGCATATAAGTGCATAGAATCAGCCAATGGGTGTGTGCTGTGTTTATACTTTTCATTATCACTGCTGACTTTCTAAAAGACCTCAGATAGGCAGAACATGATAGCTAAACTGGGAAAGGGTGGAGTGGCTAAGAAAAGCATCTTTATGCCTTATATTATGGTTCCCTTGATTGTCATGTGCAGTTTCTTATGGTTCAGAAAATTTTAAAGACCAGAGAAAGCAATATTTTGACAAGTTATAGCCTATTGATTGGACCTGCAAAGTTCTGACTTGAATATGAGCATTTATTTACTTATAATTTTATCCCACCCAATACGCAAAGGTCCCAGGGTGGGCCACAACAGTAAAAACAAATTAAAAGAAAACACTAAAAACAGTAACAGGGCCTGAAAAGTGGGGAGGGGAAATTGTATAATGCGTCTTTAGATTTCACACATGAAATGAATGTCCAGCGTAAGTAATAAAAGTAGCAAGCCAAGAAAATAAAAGCAAATACAATTGAAAACATGTGATGTAACACAAGCCTGAGACTGGCTTGGAGGAAACTGTGTTTTGTCTTGAAATGGTGAAAGAGATTGAACAGAAAACTGGAATCCTGAGGCTTTTTTGCACTTAACTTCCATGGAACAGTGTCCTGTACAAGTTAAGATCAGGGATGGAGGCCAGTATTCACACTGCGAATATCAGCCTGGTCCCAAACCTACCCAGAACTTACCTTGCAGCCACTGAAATGCAGACACTCCCATTTGGGAGAGACCACCTTGCCTCAACAATGGTCATGCACACTGGGTCAATGCTATGGTGATCAGGCAATGCAGGGCATGACTGTGCAGCTACAGCTGCAGCCATCCTGCCCCAGCTTCATTCAGCTTTCACAATGAATTAAGTATGAAGGCTACATCTAGGGCTGTAATAAGCACTACTAGTATAGATGTGGAGCAGTTTTTACTTCTCCACAGTTATCAAAGATGGGGACAGCTGTGCCACAGCTTGGAGCCACTCCAAGATGGAAGCAGCTTTGCAGTGTGCACACTTTCCATGCTGGAGCATGCCAGACCATTCCCATCTTGGCAAGTGTGAAAAGGCCCAGCTCATGACTGCAGACCAGGACACCAAAGAACTTTGACAAATATAATGAGATCACCAATAAGGCAGGTTGGAGAAAGTTTTCTATAGACAGCCCTTTTGTCATTGTCGTCATCATTTGCCTTTCAAAAAAAAAAAGAGAAGAACTCAAGGCAATCTGCAATATAGAACATATTATATAAAATATACAGATACAGATACATACATACATATACATATACATATACATATACATATACATATACATATATATATATACACACACACACACATATATATATATAAAACATCAATGAGAAAAAAACCCTTTAAAATATTTTACAAACACAAGATCTCAGAAGGTCCATAATTTTATCCCTAAACTCTGCCTAGAAGAAGAATCTTCGAGAAGAATCTGCCAAGAAAACTGTTTGTATATGCCTCTGTAATCAGCAGGTGTTGACCCAGTGTAATGGCACCTAACAAATGGTCACATGGTCAGACCCTTACCTTATAGTCCATCCCTAGGACGAACAGTGGATCCAGGCTATTATCAGCCTGGGATGACCTAGTCGCACTTACCAGACCATCCCTGTCCCCCCACCCCTGGAACTGAGCCTTGTAAAAGGTAAGCCTCAGCTTTTGTGGGGGTGGGTGGGTGGGTGGGGGTGGGGTGGGGTGAACAAGGGAGACTCATGTGGTGGAGGAGCAGGGCAAGGAGAGTAACCCAACACAGGGGGTGGAGGCAGGGGAGTTTCAGTGGTGGGGGCTCAGGGGAGTGATGTGCTGTGGTAGGGGACAGCAGCAGTACTGCAGAGGATTGGGCCGGTGGGAGACAGGGGGAGTCTTGGCATGATGAAGAGCCATGGGCATGAGATTCAAGTAGAGGGGGGAACTGACTTGGCACAGTGGGGGACAATGAGGGAGTCTTGGTGTGGCAAAGGGACATAAAGGGAGGATTGGAGTGGTGGTGAGGGGCCCCATCGTCCCACCAAAGCTTACTGTTTCTAGGCAGAAGTAGGAACAGGGACAGGGACAGGGGCCTCGCTGTTTCAGTTTCTTCCCCTTCACTTGAGTCCATTTGGACTCAGTGCTGGGATAATCCACCTAGTGGATAGTCCCAATCAATGAAATAAAATCTGCAGGAAAAAAAAAGATCAAGAGTGCCTCCAGACTGGTGTCCGGGAAAGCTGCCAGCTGACATGCAAGCACACAGCTGGTAAGAGACAGCTTACTTGCAAAGGCAGTTCATTCAGCAGCAGAGCAACGTAGTCCAGAGAGCAAAGGTCAATAAACAGTCCGAGTCCAGGGTTTCAGAGAGCAACGCCACAGTCCGGTCCGAAGTCAAGGTAGCCAGGTATTCAAGGTCGAGGGGGTCAGATACGGCAGCCTTCTCTAAAGTAAAACCAATAGTTTCTGACAAAAGGCCTGGGCGTCTGCCTGGTGTTTTATCTACAGTCCCAGCTGCAGGCTATCAGCATGTTTCTCTGCAAGTCTCTTCGATCTTCTTAACCCTTTCTTCTCTGCTCTCCTCTGCTTAAAGCTAGGGATCTCTGTGCCCTGCTGTTCCAAGGCTTCCTCATCCTGCACCTCTGCTGTGGTAAGGCTGGGCTGCTGAACCCCAGGTTCCACTGGGGCTGGGAGGTCAGAACTGGGCCCTGACACCACCTCAGGTTCCTCCTGCACCTGAGGAAGTGAGTCCTCCTCATCCTTTGAATCCTCCTCATGGCTGACCATGACAACTGGGATGGAAGCAGTGATGCACAGTGCACAGTGCTTCCGTCCTGTGCAGTAGGAGCAGGGCATTCCTTCCCACCCTGTGAAGTAAAAAGATGCTGGATAACCAGCATCTTTTTACTTCCCACTTCTCTGCCTTTCTCGCACTCCTGCTACTAGTGACACAGATTCCTGTCTGGCTGACAGGAAGAAGCTCCTCTGGAAATGTGAAGCTTCCAGCCCTTGAGTTGGAGGACCAGAAGCAGTTCCACCTCAAAAACAAAGCTTTTGGTCGTCCACTCTGAAGGACCAGAAGGAGATTTGCATTTGAGGCAGAACAAGGAGCATGTTTGGAGACTTTCATATGTAACACCCTTTGCCCTCTACCAGACAGCCTCCATCCCAATAAAAGATAAATTATGGCCACAGCCAATGGGAGATTCTGAAATAACCAGCATGTTCTAGACACCTCCATTCTGCATTCTGGTGAGATCTAAGGAAGGACCCACCATAGAGACTCTAGCTAAGAAACGAGAAGCCAAATATTAATTACTGACTATGCCACAGTCAGTCTTGAAGGAATAGATCTTCGTCTAGCAGCTAAAGGATGCTGCATCCAACATTAGGTGATCTCCTATGGTAATAATCATAATAATTTTATTTGATTAGTCTTATGACCATTTCAAAATTCAGTAAAAAGCAATAAAAACATTATAGGTCCTTAGTCATTACTTTAGTCATTAGTCTTAGAAGTTGTTTGCCATGCATAAGCATTTTTTACTCCTAAGAGAAACTAAAATGAGCCAGAAAGATAGAGCATGCATTGGAAGCAGCACCTGCATGATAGGGCCTGTTTGCACTAAGGTCAATCAGGGCTGCCTCCAGACTAGTGGAATAAATCCACAGTTAAAGATAAAGGCGCAGCATTCTTACTGCGCAGCAGTGACCGGATATCCCAATTCAAAAGGTAGCTCTGTAGCTTTCCCCATTGGAGTTGTGAAGGTTGAGTCGGCATCCGCCATCATGCGGATTGAGGCAGCCAATCAAATTTGAGCTGCCCTTCATGCTCTCATCTTCTTTTCTCGCTGTTCTGCCTTCAGTGGAGGGGAACTTCAAATTTTGTTTATACCGTGTAGCAAGTGTCCTTAATCCAGCATTAAGGTACGTATGCATTCCCAATTGGATAATGCAATGCCACAGCGATCCATCGATTGTTGTGTGTGATGCCTCGATTGGGACTGTGCATTCCATTGCACAGTATAAACGTGTCTGGACTCAGCCCAGGTCAGCCCAGCATGCTTTGAGAAGGAGCATCCACATGTCGTGGTGCCACCTCCATCCCAACGTTGCCCAGAACCACCCTGACCCAGAGCCACCCTGCCCTGGGCACTCATTTTCAGTTAAGCCCCAGATGCATTGTTTTTATTACTTCCATTTTAAATGATGCATGGGGCGGGGTGGCACAGCTGCAGCTATACAGTCACATGCCATGTCATTGTTCACCATAGCAATGGCCCAGCACACACAGCCATTACTACAGTGGGGCAGACAGTCCTGGGCAGGACAGTCTGCACTTCACCAAGACCCAGGTAAGTCTGAGTGAAGGTTGGGATGGACCAGCTCTTTCAATGAAAATACCGCCACTACCTCTGATCTCAACTGCCATGGGATACTTTCGCACAGTAGTTAAGTGGAAAAATACCCATTGTTGTTCAGCCTTATCAATTAACATAATTGGAAGGAAGGCCTATAAAACCATCAAGAGATAGAGAATCCTAAAGTTCCCAAAGCTGCTTCATGAAAACTGTCTTTCTAATCTGTACATACATTATTCAGTATTATTGGAAGAGGCACGGACAGATAGCTTTGCTCTTAACAGTTCAGAAGTTATGGGACATGGTTATAAATTACTGCCAGGAATGTTTCAGCATTAGACTGCAGGGAACTGTAGGGAAAGCTGTGTTTCATCATTTTGAACCTAATGACCCAAGACTGTTGCATAAAGACTTTATCACTTGAACCTAATGACCTGGCATTAAGCAGAGTCATGTATAACCCTAAATTGGAAATCTTCCAGGTTTTTACAACCTTCAGTAGTTTTTGTATCATAAACAATCTTGGCTGCCTTGCTACTAACTTCAGGTCATGCATGGACGTATCTAAAAGCATTAGTTCTAATAAAGCTTTGTGTGAAAACTACTTTTTATACATTTCCATTGTGAGAACAACCCGTTTCAAAGAAAGAGAAAGTGGGAAAGAGTTATTTTAAGCAGCTGCCAAATGATGAGACTCTGGGCCCTTTCTCCACACACTGGTGATCCAGATTAAAGAACCCCTTAATCTGAATCACTGGCCTCCTGACCTGTATCTTATAGCAGATGAAGGAAGCCCAGCATTGCTTGTCCAACTCCATCTGCACTGGATGGAGCCATATCTTGTGGACTCATTTAATCAGATCTACAAGCAGACCAAGGGCATGTTCCTGGACCACGGGAGGCATGCAAATGGCACACTATCCCTCCATTCTGGAATTACTGGGGGTGCTTTTTGGTCCCTTGCTGCAACACACCACTGACAAACAATCCCAAGGCTCCAAAGCTAGGAGGGATGGGTCGATATGTAGGCTGGGTTATTCCAGACCGACTAACCAGGACTAACAGAAGGTAAGTACAGAGAATGACACAATCATCCCTCGACTCTTTGGCGAGGGACTGCCAACATGAACTGAAAGAGCAAAATTAGCACTCAGGACTGCAAATAGAAATGGAGAGGTGTGAATAATAGAATTCTATAAGGCATGCACATTGTCCAATTGTAATGCTTCCATGTTTGGAATCATTTGGAAGGCAGGCCTAATCACAGTAGGAGGCTAATTTATGAAATCCATATATCATTGCCATCAGATTTCTAACAGCAGTTTACAATAGATTAGAAAAGGGATAGTAAAGGTGGAAAATCATAATAGCGAAAACTAGAGTAAAAATCTAGTATATAAATTAGGAAGCAACGGAATGAACAATATGCTTTTACGAGGCACCAAAACCCAGGCATCTTGCAACTTGAATTCAAGTGGACTTGAAGCACTGGCATCACAGTAAGGCAATGCTGCATAAGCTAAAGACAGATAGTTGATTCAGAAGGATAAATAGCACTTTTTAAGGTATTAACAGCTACCAAGAAGAAGAAGAGTTGGCTTTTCTACTCTGCTTTTCTCACCCATTTAAGGGGACTCAAAGTGGCTGACAAAGCTTTTATTCTTCTCCCCGCCTGTGAGGTAGGTGGGGTTGTGAGAGCTCAGAAGAGAGCTGTGACTAGCCCAAGGTCACCCAGCTGGCTTCATGGGGGAGTGCGGAATCAAACCCGGTATTCCCAAATAAGGGTCCGGCTCCCTAACCACTAGACTAAACTGGCTCACCAAGAGATCCAGGAGAACTCACTGGGTCGCATGCCTAAATTTATCAAAATGACCAAACTGGTTTCATTCCAAAATTAGATTACAAACCAGATTAGAATGTATTTAGATAATTTGCACCAAATGTGAGTTTAAGAAGCAAGCAACTTGTCTGAAAATGGAAGGCTAGAAACTTTATTTTTTGTCTCTGTGTTCTAAATCACCTTAATCAATGTCGTATTAAATGGATATTTAATTACAGGCCTCATTCCCTTATGAGTTCAATGGAAATAATTAAGTGGCACATTTAAGTAATTGTTTAGGCTCCAGAAGGATCACAGCTGGATATTTACATCAAAAGATAATATGTTATTCATAAGAAAATATATGAAATACATATAAGTAGATCAAATGGATTTTCTTCCCATAAAATTCTTTCTCAGCCATCTATAGTTATTATATAGAAATGAATTGCTCATTTGAATATTGTATGTTTAACATTAAAGGTAGATTTTCATTATGGAAAATTCCTGAATTTCCATGGCACAAGAAGCCGTAATATTTCAGGTGCTACAATGATACTCTCACCTCAATAGCTAAATAAGCAAAAGCCTATAATTTAAATAATAATTTCTGGTTGAGTATCAGTAGATATCTTCTTTTGGGCCCCAGAGAGGCAAACGTAGTGTCATTGGTTCACACTTTGCTTCTGTGGGATGCAAAGGGCAAACTTGCCCACACATCCGCACATGAACCCTCGCCAGGGCAGCCAGACCCTGTCAGAGGTGCAAATGCGTGTCCAAGTGCCAAAACCAGCACGTATATACAACTGCCCTCACCAGGATAACTGTGTGATATGCTGTGTCACCATGCATGTGCAGAGCATCACCTGGCTCTCCAGCACCCTACTAGGTGTGCACCTGCACATCACAGAGCTACTTCTGTCCTGGAGTGGCTCCAAGGTTGTGGGGCCTCCCATAGAAGTTAAGTGTGGAAAGATTTCGTGCACCACTGCTAGTAGACACTGCGGTAGTGCCTGGTAAGGTAGGAGGCATTTCTGGGTTGAAAACACCTCCTGCAAGCACATGTGCGCCTTACCAGAAGCTACCCCATCATCTACTATGAGGTCAAGTGCAAATTGGTCTCTGATATAAACAGTGCAGAATGATCCCAGCAGTTGCATTGTTTTTCAGTGCACTGTGTCCATTTTTCATTATACCTTCCAGACTCTTGGGTGTTGTCGCACTTCAGGCTTAATCCAGCTTCATTCAACTTTCAGAGATAATACATCAGCAAAGGGACAAGCTGTTTTCTTGTTGAATAACTCAGAAAATCCACCTCTGGGATAGAAATGTGGAAAGAAAATGACTAGTCACTTTGCTGATCTGGGGCGTTTTCACACTTCCCTTCCCATCCGCTGGAAAAGAAAAGATCTTTGATTCAAGGAACAATTCTTGTGGAACAGTCTTGTGAGGACTGGGGTAGAAACCTTTACCTTTCGGAGACTAAGCACCATAAATCATTGGTGTAAAGGAAGATTTATTTTGGCTTTTTAAAAAATGACCTGTTTTTTAACCACGCTCTGCTTGCTATTTATATTAATTTACATCTTTCAATCTGTTTTTAGACACTAGCTAATGAATCTACAGAGTCCCAGTGAGAATTGAGGAGACTGAAATGTTCATAGCCGCTTGTGATTAATGAAGTGTAGTTGTCAAAATATGTAGGCTAAGGAGGAGCGGTAAGATTTCAGGATGGAGGCAAAGGAATAATGAGCATTTATTGCTGCTGTTTTTCTTCTTTTTTTTCTAACCTAGTGTTAATTAAGTTGTTTTCTCTCCTACTTTTAAATTTCAGGGCCTAATATATTGCATAGAAACTAAGTAGAAAGTTAAAAAGTCTCCTGGTGAGTAAAATGTATGTCCTGAATTTTACCAAATAAGTTGTTCAGACTGAACAAGTATCTGCACAAATGTAAATATGCCAGTTTGCTAGCAAAGCCAGGACAAAATTCAGCAGTTTGCCATTCTCCTCAATCACACTCCCGTCTACTGTTCCCTAGTCATGCCCTGCCCTGCACTCAGACCAGGAACGGTAGGATTCAAGACCACAGAACAATCAGCTTTCCACACAGACTGGGGTAGAAATCTACTCCTTGTTTGTGGGTGTGTATTATGTAGTTCAGTGTAGCTGTGGTCACACTTAAGCTTTAATCCAGCTTCAGGCTATCTTTGGAGCAAGAGAACACATCAGCAAAGTGACCAGTAATTTTCTTTCCACATTATGTATCCCCAAAGTGAGTAATCTGACCACTTATCACTTTGCTGATGTACTATCTCACTCTGAAAGTGAACTGAAACTGGATTAAACCTTAAGTGTGAGTTCCCCACATTACACATACTGCTCAGGAGTAAAGGAACAGTGCTGAAGAGAGCAAGGACTGTTAGGTAAAGCACCTGACAATGGCTCCTGCTGTCATTCGTTTGTCACATCTCTTCCCAGAGACAAGATCATGCATTCTAGACTCTACACTATGGTTGTTTTCAGCTCTGTAAAACAATTATGAACTGTCTGAGTAAATTCTTAGAGAGCAAATCATTTGAGTTAAGACTTTTAAAGTACTCTTTATGCTTGTGATATTGTGCGTTAGCACGGGTTTGATCGTTCTCTGCTTTGCAAGCGATGTTCTGACATGTTTAAATAATTAACGGCTCCAAACCAAAACTAATCAAGTGATGTTTGGTTCCACTTTGCTATGGTTTAATAGTGATCTCTTCTCATATCAGCTTCAAGGAGGACATCGATCCAGCATGGTAATTGGGAACTGTGTACTTTCATCAGTAGCGAGGTTTGAAATATATCCTTTGTCCTGCTGCTGCTCAAGCAGTGAAAATTGCCAAATTATATGTGACAGTTTGATTATTATTTGTCCTTTTCATGGCAGAGGAAAGCCATGGGAAAAAGACGTTCAAATGCACAAAGACACCCTTCTAATCCTGATTATCTGTTCTTGGAAAGTGTTAGCCTGTTTTGACAAATATCGGTACAGGGTTTCCATTCTGTTTATGTTGTAATTAATACAATTGTTTCCATTTATTGATGCATTGTTATATAAATCCTGTAATTACATGGAATGTGAAACAACCAGGGTGAAAGTGACTGTTTCGCTTTATAGCATGTGGAAACTTTAAAAGCACATATTTAATTTAGCTCTCCATTTAGATTCATATGAGGAAAAGCTACCTCAATATTCTCTTTATTATGATTTTTTTAATCATGGCTACCACAGCTTTAAATAGTTGTGAAAAGATACTAAGGAAAAACTGCTGAGCTTTCAAGAGATGAAAAAACAATAGCAGCAGAAGCCACAATATTATTCTTTTGAAAATAGAGATGACTTCACCAAGCACAGTTTAGAAATTGTGTGATAGCTACATATGAAGTACAGTGAACCCTGAACTGTATTATACATGGCCCCTTCCAGACTGGCAGAATAAATCTGCAGTGAAGGGGAAAATGACAGCTTACCTGCTGTTAAGCTGTGAAGGGCATTCGGACTAGAGCAGCCTCCTATAGTACTTGTGGCCAACCAATGACTTGCGTGTCACAGGGACACACCAAGCCCTTTTGGGTGACACACATGGTCAACCTGGCACCTGGGCATGTAGTGCTTGCTTGTTCTTGAAGTGTACGAAATACCAACTTTCAATTGAATATTGAAATTCAGCAACAAAAGACACTAATGTAAAAAATTATTTATTTACTTTTAATAAAATACAAATGTCACAAAATTATGGATATTTCTAGATGTGACACAGCACCCAAGTTAAGGTAGGTTTTCTTGCGAATTTTGACACACCGAGCTCAAAAGGTTCATCATCACTGTCCTATAGCTTCCTCATTGGAAGCTGCGAGAACTGAGATCGACATGCACAGTCACATGGGATCAGGCAGCCAATCAGAGTTGAGCTGCCCTCCCTATTCTTGTTGGTTCTTCTCACCATTCCGTCAGGACTGGCGGGAAGATTCTAATTTTCTTAATATTGCACAGAGAGTGCTATTAAATCGACATTAAGTAAATTCGCAGTAGCATTGGTATAATGCATCACCACTACGATCCAGCGATCATCATCTGTGATGCCTTCAACACAACTGCGCACTCTGCTGTGCAGTACTAACAAGTCTGGACACACCTCATAAGTTTTACTCAGGCAATATCCTTTTAGACACCAGAGTCTGGTCCTATTAGCAAATGAGGAAGCTTGTATAAGCAGAAAATCCCCATACAGTGCCACGGTATTTTTTAGAGGACCATGCCTAAAATGTTTTCAGTGTCTTCCATCTATTGAATCTCCTTCTATCTTACAGCTCTTTATTACTACACATTCTTTTTATCCTTCTTACTACTCCATCTTTCTGGATTCAGTCTATAGCACATGCCTGAGAGAGATGAGATATGAAGTAAGATCAGCAGAAATTCTACTCCTTCTCACAGATTCATGCAAGGAGATGACAGTCATCACTTACTGATATAGAAAGTACAGTTTTCACTCTTATAACCATGTGGTTTAGTGATGAAATATAATGAGCAGGAACACTTCAACCCTACTGCAATCCACCTCAACTGTTCCCAAGCCATTTCCCAGCCTTATCTGCTGTGATGTGGACAGCTTCAAAGTTGTCCACAAGCTGTCCCATGACATGGGCAATGGTGCATCTGTACTGCTTCAGCTGTTGTGAGTTAAGGGGCCTTTAAGTTTGGACCTTCTAGGCTTGAAGGTCTGCACCTCAAGGCTTACCCCACATGCACCAGATGTGATGTCCCTTCACCTAATCAAGAGAGGGGTGGGTGAGACTTCTGATAACAGGACACTCCCTGAGAACAACTACAGGAAGGCCTGACATTCAGGACAGGACAGGAATGGGCCAGAAAATCTAGAAGTCATTTTCATAAAACTCTCCAATCACCACAACACAGAGTACAATATAAATATTTGAATTGGAAGCAACTGTCTTTAAACAGATGGATCTTAAAAGGGAACTATTTTACATGTGCCGCATCCCCATTATAAGCTTAATCCAGTTTCCCTAAACCAAAATAATAGAACCAGATGAAAATGCGAATTTGCCTGTTCCCATTACTTTCACGTTAATTGCGTTCGATCCGGATTCTGAGGATCGTACATGGCGTATGTGATTCAAGGGGGGGCTCAAGTGGCTACTTTTTAAAAGCTGCTTCTCAGGGCTGCCCTGCCCTCTTTCTCCTGGCATGAATGCGCCACCCATAAGGGACCCCTTCAGGGAGCCTAGCTGGGTGGCTGGGTGGCTGCCGCTTGCCTGGAGAAAAAACAGCAGCGGGCAGCTAGCAATTCTTTCCCCTCCTCTCCCCATTTCCCAGGGCACACAGCAGCAGCGGCAACTCAAGACACCTTCACAGCGACAGCCTTTAAAACAGAACCTCCAGCTGCTTTACTTTCTTTTCCCTTTCTAAAGGTCAGAACTTTCAAAGAGCTAGAATTGCGCAAAATTGCAACCTTGTTATAAGGTGTGAAGTGGGTAGATCGCTACAGTGTACCTTTAAGGAGTGGATTTTTATAGTGGCTGTTTTGAGGGGTGGATTTTTTCAATGAAATCACTATCTTTGGAAGCAAGCTATTGGGGGAGGGAAACCCTAAAGACGGATTCTCATCCCTTAACACCGCACGGTCCCCACAGTAAAAAATGTAAACCGTTTCAAGCGCATGAACCGGAGTGAGACCTGTTGAAATGAGGATTAACATTTACAATGCGTTGGGGCGATTTAACACGGGGAAAGTGTCTTAAGCCAAACTGACGTGGGGTCTGCAAGGATTGAAAATGGTTTGAAACCGAAATAAGGTTGTAATGGGGATGCGGCCATGGTGTGATGATCTCACAGAGTCAGAGTTAACCTGCTGCTGCAAGGACTTCGAATGACAAAAGAGGAGGGATCACCTGACCCTCTTCAGCCATCTCTCTGAATCTCTCTGTAGGAGAAGTAGGTTTGCTGACACGGAGGGAGAAGCTGAGGGGATTTGATCAGGAGGGAGATACTAAAAGTTTGAGGGGCAAAACGACTGACACGGACAGAACTGACGAAAGGATTGAGAGGGAAAGAACTGAGGAGATTTGAGACTGAAAAGCTGAGAAACAGGGGAGAGATAGAACTCTGAGAGATCCAGAGACAGAAGCAGGGAGAGAGCTGTTCTTAGTGAGGAAGGAAAGGAAACTTATAAAGGGAAAACAGACCTATTGTTTGCTTGAGAGCATGGGAAATAGGAGTTGGTTTGATTCAACTTAAGAGGTAGCAGGAGAGGAGACTTAGGAGAAGGATTCAAGAAAGACTATTTAGTTACCAAAATACTTTTACCTGATTCAATTAAGGACTTTTATTCAGTTATACATTATCATTTACTTTATCTCTAAAGACTGAAGAACTCATAGCTGATTCAAGCATACATTTTATTTCCTTTTTTCTATTCCAGTTGATTCTGCAACAAACCTTTGAAGCCATGTCTTCATGGCAACCTTATCTCGGATTCAAAAGTTTTCAATCCTCGGAGTCTGCACGGCAGTTTGGCTTAACATGCTTTCCCCATGTTAAACCACCCCAAAGCATGGTGAATCTCAATCCTGATTTCAACAGGTCTCACTCCGGATCGTGCGCTTGAAACATTTTACATTTTTTACTGTGTGGACAGTACCGCTTTAAGGGATGAGAATCCATGTTTAGGGTTTCCATCTCCCAATAGCTTGCTTCCAAAGACAGTGATTTCAGTGTAAAAATCCACTTAACAGGGATCGCTACACTGTAGCGCTGGAACCACTTCACACCTTGATGGTTGGAATAACAATGTTGCAATTTTGCGCAATTCTAAAAGTTGTCCTTTAGAAAGGGAAAGGGAGAGAGGAAAGCATCTGAGGTTCTGTGTGAATGTTTAAAGCAAAGGGGCTTTAGTTGCCGCCGCTGCTGTGTGCCCTGAGCAATGGGGAGAGGAGGGGAAAGAATTGCTAGCTGCCCACTGCCATTTTTCCTCCATCCAGGCAAGCGGCAGCCACCCAGCCACCCAGTTAGGTTCTGTGAAGGGGTCCCTTATGGGTGGTGCGTCCATGCCAGGAGGAAGAGGGCAGGGCAGCCCCGAAAAGCAGCTTTTACAAAGTAACCACTTGATCCTCCCTTGAGTCACATACCCCACGTACGATCCACAGAATCAGGATCCAACGCAATTAAGTTAAAAGTAATGAGAACAGGCAAATTCGTGTTTGCATCCGGTTCTATTATTTCGGTTTAAGGAAACTGGATTAAGCTTTTAATGGGGATGTGCCCTGAGTTTGGTTAATTAAAGTGAGTCAGTGTTCTGTTTGTGGTAAGATCTAGAAGGGACTAGCAAACAGAGGGCCACTGAAGATCCAATTTGTGCTGAGGAGCTAAGAAGATCTAGCAGGGTAAATGGGCACCTGGGCTGTCTGTTAGCCTGCTAGGCTATGCTAAAAGGGGGCGGGTGGTACCAGAGCTGCTCGCGTCATCCCACATGGTTACAATAATTCTTAGAATAGGCTCACATGTACTTGCTTTGAATTAATAATATGACATAAAGTTGATCAGCATTATATAGTATACAGTCACCGCAAAATAGAGAAAACCAATCTGTCGCATTCAGATGGACACTGGTATTAGATGCATTAGTGTGCTTTTCCCTAGAAGAATAGTGGAGCCCTCAACTGGACACAGCTGTTCTTCTTGAGTTTCTTGAGTTCTAGGGACCTCAGGGATAAGGAAGTTTGGGACACTGGACTTTACCCCAGCTAGCATGGGCCCTTGAAATGGCAAATAATGCCACCCAGTGGCAAGTAAGGGGATAAAACTGGTGCTGACTGTCACTTCTTTGCAAGTTTTCTTTTTCTGCTGCTTTCTCTTCACTCTTTCCTTCTTCCTTCAATTCCACAGTCAGTCATAGATGTGTAGATTAGGAGAATATTGAAACAACAAACTGCACATTTACTGCCATTTTGTAAATGCAATTATACTTTATGGTGCTGTATCCTCATGGCCTCTGCATTCACCCCCCCCCCATGGTGCAATAAGTGCTCCAAGAGCACTGTAGTGGCAGATGGAATGAATAGCTCACAAAGCTCTTCCTCCCACTCCGTGGCAGCCCTACAGTGGCCTTGCTAGGTGGTGGCCCCATGTGAGTATTTTCTATATTTGATTATCCTCCTTTGCCATTAAGATTTCTGTCAGGAACAGGAGATTGGGAGGAGGATATGAAAGGGTAGCTATGCTCCCTGTTCTGTGCACAAGGCCAGCTAGACAGGTGGAGCTCAGCGTCCTCAGTGCATGGTTGAGGAAGGGATGTTGCTAGGAAGGATTTAGATTTGTCAGGCACTAGAGAACATTGTGGAGACCCTTGAGCTGTGTAATGAGTAGACTTCAATATTGAGGTCTACCAGCATACTAGTGGATGTCTTTTTGTACTACCAAGATGGATTCCTCAGGGGCTCTGAGGCCACCAACTTTCATTCCTGACCATTGGAGTGTCTGCAGTCTCACTCTGAAGTTTCTAGGCCAGTATGGGGGCTAGGCTGGAACATATCATCACTATGCAGATGGTGGTGTTCCAGCCCAGAGCAATCCGTCCCAGGTAAGTGCTGAAAGACTCTAAAACTGAACGAGAAAGAAACTTGCCTTAGATCATGTAAAAGTGCATTCCATAAGAAAGGTGCCATTATAGAGAAAGCCTGCTAACAACTATCTACTATCAGAACATCTTGGGCAGGTGGAAATGTCAGCAAACCAGCTTCAGATCATCTCAAAATCCAGAGTGGCCGCTATGGAGAATCTTTCATATTCTCAGGACCCAGAGACATTTAAGGCTTTATACTTCAACACCTTCAACTCAATCTGATACTGGCACCCAAGGCAAAACATTCAGCTCTGAAGTTATGTGCAATCATTTCTGAAACTTAAACACTATCTGATTTCAGCATCTATAGTCCATCTTTCCCCTAATCTACCATCTTCTCACAGAGGCTGTAATCAGTTGTAAACAAAGGATTCTGACAATTCCTTTTGCCAGTTCAACCATCTGAACATAACCACAGTCATTATGGCAAATGATCTGATGGTCAATAATGCATGCAAACATCTGAATTCACTTGCAGGTGGTTTTAAATGATCAGAGTCTGTGTTTTCATACCACTTGAACGTCTTCAGATATTGAAACTCCTACATGGGCATATAAACTTCAAAAGAGAACAGCTGAACAAATGGAGCAAACAAATTAAACAACACCCCTCTAATCTATTGCTAATAAGCATTTTCTCATCACTACTTAAAGTCAGTACAGAATTGTCTATATTTAAAAATATATACACTTCTTGAGGACTGCATTTCAAAATAACTCACTAAATTAGTTGTTACATTTTTTCTGACATCCTAATTGGCCAATAATCTCTTAGTTAGTGTCTGTATAGTCCACAGATGTCTGTCTGCACACTAAATTTAAGCAACTGTGGCTAATTACATATCCTTTAATGAATGCTGAGTCACAATCAAACTCTCTCCAGTGCAAATTGGCCTGTACAACAGCAATTTGTTTTATAGGATGAAAACAACCAAGCGGGATATTATCAATGCGGGGGGCTGATTAGCGTAGTCATTCAAAGTCATGTTTCCTGGTAATTTCTTGGTGAAAAGAAATTAGATTCTCATTTGATAGGAAACTCTCCCCCTCTGCGCATTTCATAGACAGTATTAAACACTGTGGGTTTTTTGGTGTTGACTTATGATATTGAAGCACAGCAGTGACATGTAAGGAGGCGGAAAGTGCCAAGATTTTCTAGCACTAATTAGAACATTTTAACACTTATTTGTAACAGGGCATGTGGGATCTTACCATCAATAGGTGCATTCCCAGTTCTCTGAGTCCTGTAAAAATAGAAGCTCATTGCACACATTTGCACTTCCATGTTAATAGAGAGGAATAATGTGTAGTTTTTAAAAATACTGCTTTTACAAAATCTTTTCAGGTGACAAATTGGAATTCCTCCTTGATGGAAGAGGCTCACTCCTGCTGTTGTTTAGCATACTGTGTGAAGAAGGGAGAGAAAAATATTTCACCATGTGGAAAAGGTGGTTAGAGTAAGATTCTTTCCCTTTTGCACAACACTAGAACAAGGAGACATTTTATGAATCAGATGGGCAGGAGAATTAGGGTCAAAGGAGTATTTTTTTACCCAGATGGGCTACCAGTTTATGGAAATGGCTGACAGAAGAGGTAGTGACAACAACCATCCTGAATAGCTTTAAGAAAAGGTTAGACAAATTCATAGAAGACAAGTGTATCAATGGCTTCTAAAATTGAGGCTTAGGTACTATCTCAAAATTGGAGAGACAGGCAGGTTACTTCTAAAGGCCATTTGCAGAAAATCTAGAGCAGGTTAAGATTTTGCCTTTGTCTTCTGCTTGAGATGCCCAGAAGCAATTGGTGGACCTTTGTGCGAGACAGCAAGGCTCCTCTTATGTTTTTATGTTCAGATTTTTCTTTTTTAAAAATAAAATGATCCATCTCTAGTATATTGCCTGGTAGAATTAGTAACTATTCTTTATGGAAGATCATGTGATAGGAGCAGGAATGTAAGAAAAGAAGGGATGGCACTTCCATGTATTTGCAATTGCAAAGTAATAGCTCAGAAATGTATAGAATGTCACAATAAACACCAGGCTTACCAACTGCAGAGGTTTCTTGTCTTTCTTTGCTTACTGAGCTCCTGAGAAAAACTGTGGTAGCAATGGCCCTGAACAAGGGCAACTGATAATATCACAACAGAGTTAAAGCCAGTCATGGGAGGAGTAGAATGGAGGGGAGCAGAGAAGGAGTTGCAATTTAGGAAGGGACTTGTAAAATCTGTGGGCCACACATTGGATATTTTGAAAGAAAATAAGCTAGATCTGTCTCTACTGGCTATGGAAGTCTTAATAAATACAAGATTACATCAAATGTACCAGGAATACCATAAGAATGCAAGAAAACACTTCTTATCCCAAGTAGACTTTTTGTATTGTTTTCCACTTTTGGTTAAAGAAAAAGTAACAAATACATCTTTTGCTGTAGTACTTGACATGCCCTTCAGCTTTAGATTTAGGATGCATTTCCACTTCACAGCAATGGCACCTTAAGCAAGGACAGTTTCTGCTACTTACAATAGAGACACAGCTTTAGTTTATAGTCATGGCCAATGTACTGCATTTTCCCCCCTCTCCAGATGTCCATAGTGGCATGGAGAGGGGCAATTAGCTCTGCTTGCATGTCAAATATTTTTCAAGGCCAAGCATTTCCTACTGATATGCCTGAAACAGAATTAGGCTGCATCTAGACAGGATGAAAACATCCCAGGGAACGTGGAGCGGCTTTCAACCTACCTGCAGCTTTCAACCTGAAGTAAAAAAAAAAAAAACCTACTTACATGGTCATTTGCTGCAGAGAATTTCATTCCTCTGCATTTTCCTGAGTGTTTGGGTAAACTACATGCCGAGAGGGATTTAAGAGCAAGTGAAGCTTTTGCCCTTGTCTTCTTCTTGAGATTCAGATAAGCAATTGGTGGGCACTGAGTGGGACAGGGTGCTGAACTAGATGCCTGTGGCCTGATCCAGTAGGGCTCCTCTTATGTTCTTAACAGAAAGAAACAAATCAAAACTGGTTGAGAGCACTATGAAACATAAGCCCTATGGCAAAACATTAGCAAATCTGCACGATGGCAGAGGATGTCTGTTACAGCAACTGAACTCACCATGCAGCTGACAGGTGCTGCAGTGTTGGTGTGCTGTCCACACACCTGTTGCCATCTCCAGCTACAAGAATAGTGGAAGCAGGGAACTTTCGTTTGGCTGTTACCAGACAGGGATGTTTCTTCACTGAAGTCAGACCATACAATATGGTCTGAAACAGAATTAGGCTGCGTCCAGACAGGATGAAAACATCCCAGGGAATGTGGAGTGGCTTTCAACCTGGCAGACAGATTTTATGATGCTCCCAGTACTTGCCCATTATGGCACACAAAGGCAAGTGTACATGAACAGTGGTGGTGCAGAAGCTAAGAGCAGTAGGAAGGGTTGTCAGAGCTCTTCTTACCATTCAGCCTTCACAGTGCCGTAGAGAGTACTTATGCCAAAGCATGCATGCATTTATTGCAGGGCCATGCAGACCTCTAATCCTTAAAGCATACCCACTGTGCAGTGGCAGCTCATAGCTTTAAGGGTGGGTGATCCCATGTCTGGGCCGGGTGATAGCTGGCTGTGAGAGTGTTTGCTTTTCCTTGACATACCAATGCAAAAGCCAGCTCACACCTGCAATCACTTGCCCTTGCCACTGGACCATTAGGGAGCAGGGTTAATCAGACTCCGTACCTTTGTGGGTCACATACATTGTGGTGACATGCAGATCTTACTATTAACAGAACTTGCTATAGAATATTGCAGCAATATAGGAATACCTGTAATAACGAAAAAGGGGAAAATATTCAGTTACTTCAAGGTTTATGCCACAAGTAGAAACTACTTAACACAAACAATAGTATTATAGTAAAGGCAGTTGCATAAAGAGTTTGGGTGAAAGGGAGCCTACAAGCATAGGTTGGTGGTGTCATGGTCAGCCAGGAGGAGAGGGAGGAGGACTCACTTCCTCAGGTACAGGAGGAACCTGAGGTGATGCCAGGACCCAGTTCTGACCCCCCAGCCCCATTGGAGCCTGGGGTTCAGCAGCCCAGCCTTACCACAGCAGAAGTGCAGGATGGGGGAGACATGGAACAGCAGAGCCCAGAGATCCCTAGCTTTAAGCAAAGGAGAGCAGAGAAGGAAGGGTTAAGACGATCAAAAAGACTTGCAAAGAAACACGCTGATCACCTACAGCTGTGAACTGAGTCTGTAAAGATAAAGCACCAGGCAGACGCCCAAGCCCTTTGTCAGAAACTATTGGTTTTCCTTTAGAGAGAGCTGCTGTATCTGACCCCTACACCTTGAATACCTTGACTTCGGACTGGACTGTTGTGTTGCTCTCATAAACGCTGGACTTCGACTGTTTCTCGACTTCTCTCTCTGGATTACATTTGCTGTGTTGCTGGAACTGCCTTGCCAAGTGAGCTGTTCCTTATCAGCTGTGTGTTTGTGTGTGTGTGCTGGCAGCTTTCCCGGACAGGTGGAAGTGGGGATTCTTTAGTGTAGGATGTCCAGATCAGGCAAGAACTTGGTCTGTCCAACTTTTCAGAAATATCATATCAGTTGATCATCAACATTTCCAATAGTTGCAAGATATGAGAAGTGTAAACTATTTGCAGAATGCCATTTCAGTCACTATCAGATGATAGTAGGGATGGGCACAAATATTCAAAAATTCAAAAATCCGATTCGAATCCAACATGTGGACATTCGAACTCAAATCAAATGTCTTCACATTCGAATTTAGACATCTGAACGGATTTTGAATGTTCCAAAACATTTGTCCAAATGATTGGAATCATTCAAATGTATTACATACGTATCTGTACAAATATTATACGTATCTGTACGCATTTGCGCTTATAATACGGGATGAAAATGGGATGCATACAAAATACGTACAGATATGTATAACACATAAGAATATTGTCAACATTTGTATCTTTAAATACAAATCTAATATTCAAATGAATAGATTCAAATGTAACGGATTCAAATCGGTTTTCTTAGAATTCGGATTTTAAATATTCAAATCGAATGCAAAAAACCTCCATTCGTGCCCTTCCCTGTATGATAGGAATTGGGGCAAGTGGAGAGAGAGAGAGAGAGACTAAAACATGAAGAATTACATAGATATTTCTGAAAAGATCAAGAAGCAATTTCGTTTCTTTTTTACAGTTTCCTCGTAAATATATTTTGATTGTGCTGATTCAGGGAAAAAAATAATAATTGTATTAGTTCTCTTTGCATGATCTGTGCTTCAACCAGATTCCAACTAAGACAACACATTTCTTATTTTGCTATTTTGCCTCGAGCAAGGAATATATTAGCATTTTGTTAGAGCTCCCCATGGGATGTTTTTACCCAAGAGATATTTTGTGGCACTTTCAGCTAGACACTGGCCTTGATAGAATATTTGGCAGCACGATTTGGGGTGTCAACTCAAACTATGGAGAAAAAAAAGCCCTCATTTATTCAGTTATTTTGGTGAACTGCAGCAGAAATGAGGCTTCATTCTTTTAACAAATACAGAATCTGCCAGAAGTGAAGACAGGGAATTCTTCTTGGGAAGAATTCTAAACAAAATTCTTTGGAAGGGGAAAAAACACTTTAGAATCATGAAACTGAACTCTATTTCTCATTGAGAAATACCATAGTGACTCACACAGTGAACTTTAAGCATGTAAAGAAAAGGAAAAGAAAGCTGATGCCAAAGTTCAGAAAAGAATTTAGGATACATTGTTTCCTAGTGTAAATAACAATAATAGCTTTTCTGTATGTCCAGCAAAGGGTTCAAGATCAGGGGCCTTTTCACACTAAGGGCTGGCACACGTGGGAGATAGGCCGACCATTCACATTGTCTGGGGAGGGAAGCGTTCTCAAAGCATCCTTTACCAGCCAAGGTGTGAATGGTTAACCTGTCCCCTGTGTGTACCAGTCTGTGCCATGCCATGCACATTCAGAGTTGGGATTGGTCGCTGTCAACGCCATAGGGGACCAATCTAGACCGGACCGGCAGTCCAGACAGATGAGCTCAGCGCTGGAGGGCAGGAGGCCGCATGCCCCCCTGGGCAATGGTGGATGCTATGCAGCTATTGCTGGCTGCCGCAGGCCCGACCCAGGTGGTAGTGGGGCCACAGTACCCCAAGACAACGCTGGCCCAGTTCAATTATGCCCCCAGCATTGACTGCTAGCTGGCACATCACAAAGTGTGTGACTTGGCCGGCAGCAGCCAATAGCAGCAGCCGGTGGTGGGACTCCTGAGCAGCCTGGGATGAAGAATGTGAATGGGCTCACTGCTGGATGGTTCAGGTAAGTCTGGGCTTAAAGTTGGGGAAGGCGTGGAGCATGATTTTGGGCTCCATATCTTGGCTGCAATTAGGACAGCTCTGGTACAGACCAGGATGCTTCTAGGCAGAAACGGCCTCCTGCAAATGTGAATGGCCTATACCAGAGCTGTCCTAATTGCATGCTACAAGCCTAAGTGTGAACAGGCTGCAGTTTTTGCAAAATTTTGCAGAAAGTGAATACATTATAATCTGTAGCTTGATTAAAATCTACGTATATAATCTTATATTTACATTAACTTGGGTGCAGCAAAGACATCTGTGAAGACCAAAGGGAAACCTAATTTTTATGTGCAAAATGGGGACACTGCTGTAAATGAAGGACATGGACCAGGCAGGATGCCTCTAAAGGCCTTTTGCGGGGAATTGTGAGCTGGTGAAGGTTTGCTTTTATCTTCTGCTTGAGATTGCACACTGTGTGAAACAGGATGCTGGACTAGGGGCACTGTGGCCTGATACAGGAGAGCTCCTCTTGTGTTCTTATGGTCTGCTTGCCGTAGGATCTCATGTGCTATAACTCCCACAATGTATGTTCCCATCAGCTCCACATTTCCCCAGGTGTTTGGGTGAACTGCATGAGAACTCGGAAGAGTTCACCCTCATCCAAGAACATGTAAACCTATCAGAAAGGGAGGTTGCTGATCATGTGGGCAGAAGAGTCCTCCCTGCTGCTCTGGAGAATTGGGAGAACATGGGGAAAATCGGTTCTCCCTGTGGAGTTCCTTTACTGCAAAGTAAATGTAAGCACTGCATTTTTAATTTATGTCTGACACAATAGATGGCACAGGAGCTGGATTTCAGAACACTGGGCTTGGGTAAAGGCAGTGCCAGTAAAGAGTCATGAATCAGCCAGAAAGATGGCAAGGCTATATAAGGCAGGATCCACCCTGGGGGGCGGGCAGGGCAGAGCGCTTTCAGCATTCCACTCATGCATTAAGAATAGCAGTACATAGGGAGCACTATTCTTAATGCAATGGTATGCTGTCTGCATGTCACCATGCCCCAGCCTGCTGGGATAGAAGTTGGGGATACCCTGGCTTTGATCATCACAGGTGAGGGCACAGGCAGCTAGAGCCCCTGCTATCAGATTCAAACAAGGAATCTCTGGTTTTGATACTAAAGGCATGAGGTCAGATAGAACAGCTCCATAGGAGGCACTAGAGGGACCAGTAAGTCCTGTTGAGTGGCAGGGGAGTGTAATCTGGAGAGCTCTGAGAACTCCCTTCAAAAACCATTGCCTCTTCTGATCATTGTCTTCCTCTACCCCTCTCTGCCCTCAAATTTACTCTTGAAAAGTATAATAGTGGGGGGGGGGAAATAGAATGATCCAGTCACAAAAATTAAAACACATAATATCAAAAATGAAGTGTGTGAAAACATATACTAGGAGGTTGCAATTTATAGCACTAGAATCTAAACTCTGTTTATTGTAAAGCATTAAAGAACAAAATGAAAAATGAAAGCGCTATCAGTGACACTCTCACTCTCTCGTTAAATCATGTGGAAGTAATAACGTCCAAATCACAAGAGCTTTGCTGCAGCCACCAGGAGTCAAATCCAATTCAGTGGTGACTAACAACACAGGGTGGCATTTCTGAAGGTGCCGCATGTTTACTGGTTCTCTGTGTTAATAATTGAAGTGAAAATAGCATGATTGGTAGGGAGACGAGCCTGGAATTGCCAAGACTTTGTGGGAGATTCTCCAGAATTTGAATGTGGATATTTTACTTCTTAACAGCTGCTGTTTTGCTTTCTGTTTTGTTGTTGGGAATTCATAACAGAGTTTGATTACCATATAAAAGTATGCAACATCTGAGATCATTCAGTGACACACTTAGCAGCTGCTTATAACTCAAAATCAGAGATGATGATAAAATTAAGAGCATGCCATCATTTGGCAATTAACTTTAATTTTCTTTTCCCTAAAGGGGTTACATATAGTTTTTCCCTTCACAAAAATCTAATCAAAAAGAATTTCCCAGAACAATTGCTGTCCAACCAAGACAACTTGAAGAAGAACATTCTCACGACTGAGGCTATAAAATTATTATTCTAATAATATTCGGCCTTTTCCTCCCAACGTTCAGACACTGCCATGGTCTTATATGGTTTTTAATGTATTCATTTTATATGTTGTAACCTGAGACCCTTGAGTATAGGGTGGGATAAAAATACAAACAAATAAATCATTGAAGCCACTACCACAAAACTCTGTATAAAGTTTCTAGTAACTGATTACTTGTCACAAGTCACACTTCTTTGTTCTGATGGAGAGTGACCTTGATTTTATGGATTTCATGTGTAGATGTCACCTAAGCGTCCTTACTTTAGGTAATCTAATACATCTATTTTAATGCAAGAGTAGCAAAGAGTAGCTGAAGCACAACTGCAGCAAAGCTGTATATAAAAGTGTACATGGGTGACAAGAAACATTAAAATTTTCCCAGTGCAAGAGCCTAAAGAATGTTCTGAATCATAATAACTTATCTAGTGCCTTGTAAACCTAATTGCATGACATCCCATGATCCATTGCATTGAGAAAGCAATGCATCAGCTTTATTTATATGCTGAGTCAACCAGAGGCCTACTCTGCCACAGAATTAGAACAGCTCTGGGACAGACCATTCACTTTTGCAGGAGGCCATTTCCGGACATAAGCATGCCAGCCTGTCCCAGAGCTGTACTAATTGCGTCGAGAGTATGGAACATGAAATTGTGCTCCACATCCATCCCAACATTAACCCTGGGTGAACCTGAACTGTCTGGCATGGAGAGGATTCACATTACTTCCTGCCAGGTAGCTCAGGAGTCCCGCCTCCAGACTGCCACCATGGGGAGCTACTGGCCATATCATTCTGTGATGTGCCAGCTAGCAGTCTGATGCCAGGTGGCAGGATCGAACCGGACCAGTGTTGTGTTGGGGTGCTGTGGCCCCCCACTGCCTGGGTCAGGCCCACAGCAGCCAGCGGGGACATGCCTGGTGCCTGCCCTTGCAGACAGGTTGCACATTCGCACCTTGGCCAGTAAGGAACACTTTGGGAACGCTTCCCTCACCAGCCAATGTGAATGCTAAACCTATTCCTCACAGGTACCAGCCTTAGAACACTTCAGCCATCTGGCTGGAATGCAAAAGGCCTCGGGTCCAATATGAAATGCTTAGTAGTAAATATAGCAAGAACTCGGTCTAGAGGACCTGGTTGTATCAGGCTTTCTATGTGTGTACAAAAAAAGCTTGATGCATTCCACTCTACTCCATTCAGTTTTATTATTGTAATTACATAGAATCACACTACAGAATCCTTATAGACCCACTATTCTCCAGATGTTGTTGGATTCTAATCATCCCTGGTCATCAGCCACATTGACTGGAGTTAATGTTACTTGCAGTCCCAAACATCTGGAGGTTACTAACTGTAAAGGCTGTACTATGGACTAGAACATAGAAATCACTTCTGAGTCCTTATGTAACAATGTGCTGTGTTTTCTTTTGCCAGCAAGGGTACTAAAAGAAATGGAATGGTCACTGTTACTTACAGCATGACAGGTTCCTGGCTAGTAGATCAAGGGCAAATAAATATTCTCCTTTTCCACAGGAATCATTGCCAATCATTTTAAAAATTCTATTACCTATTCATGAAAACTGTTTGGCACTGACAATGGATGTGTGGCTATGTGTTTCCACAGATGTCTATTCACCATACAGATTTTTTTTAAAAGGATCAATATAGGGGAAATCCATTCTTTCCTATATTGTTGTTTAGAATAAACATTTCCGAAAAGTGGCTTACAATCAAACATTTATCTAAACATTTTAAATCTGAAAAAAAGCATGAAACACTTCTTCCTTAAATATCCCAATTCTTCAAAAGCAATTTTTAAAAATTGGAAGAGGATAAAAAAAGTTTAATAGGAAATAGTTTGCTCACCTGGTTAAGGCTGCATGCCCACATCCTTCGATTGATCCATTAACAACATCAAACTCACATGTCCCATTCCCATTTATGAACAGCATGAACTACTCAAGTGAAAAATGTGCTGCCTACTGGAGGTGCCTTGGGGTAAAAGCCTAAAATGGTGCTTGTCACATTTGCCATTTCTGTTGTCAGAATCTGATTAGATCTGTAGATAAGATTTGTGTGCAGAGTATTACCTGATTGCTAAATTCTTCCCCTTTGGCTCGATGCTTCTCCGGCAGAGACTCTTGGCTCAGCTCCAAGCTCCAGCATTCCAGCATTCAATTAAGAATCACGGTAGTTCCAGAGTTAAGTCTAAACTCTAATGTTTATTGCAAGTAAGGATTACACAGGCTTATAGCAAAGCAAATACAGGCGTTTAGCCTGGCGGATCGCCAATCCAATTCATGCTTATCAGCGTCAGCTTACATACTTGGCTAGTAACAAGCAAAACAGCGTGCGATAGATAGATCGGCTAACAGCAACAGCCGTTACAGCATGGCAAGAACAGAAGCCTTTTTTTTTTTACATGCTAGCACCCGGACGTTGTATTATGACAACTTCCGAGAGCTTTAGTGAGTTCTGTCCCCCCTCCCAAGTGCCTACGTGCTGGCTAACACTTCACGACCTTGGTTCTCAGGAGTGAGGCAGACACACTATCAGTTTGTTTTGAAAAAATCTTTCGGTACATCCGAGCTGTGTTTCCCTCTCACTTTCTCACATTCTAACATGCCCCTCCAAACACAGTTTGGATGTACGCAGTGTTTACAATTTAGTTCACGGTGTCATGCCTAACAGATTTGCCAATTGCTCATGTTTACCTGTTGGCAGTGGTTTTGTGAGAATGTCAGCAATGTTGTCCTCAGACTCAATGTATTCCAGCTTTACGACTTTGTCTTGCACCATCTCACGTACATTCTGATATCTGACCCCTATGTACTTGGTTCGACACCTAAGATTCTCACTCTCAGCCATAGCAATGCAGGTCTGTGAATCTTCACGAACTGTAATAGGTTGGTCCACTGTTTCCCCCAAATCAATGAGCAATTGCTTGATCCACTGAATCTCAGCCAAGAGTTCAGATAAAGCTGCAAACTCTGCTTCTGAACTGCTTAAAGCAACATAACTCTGCTTCCTGCTGTGCCAAACAATTGGACTTCCAGCAAATTTGATAAGCAAACCAGACACTGACTTTCGGTCATTCTCCTCAGAAGCAAAAGAGCTATCAGCATAACAATCTAAACCTTGTTGATTGCCTTGGATCTCCAACTTTCTGTGTTGTGTACCTTTGAGATACCTTAACACATGCTTCATTCTGATCCAATCCTGAACTGTAGGCCCATTTGCCTTTCTGCTAAGTAGAGCTACTACAAATCTGATATCGGGCCTAGTGTGCGAGCTTATGTACAATAAACTTCCCAGAACACTTTGAAACAACTTAGGGTTCTCAAACTGTTTCTCTGAGTCTTCATTAGAAGTTCCAGTGAGCATTGGACTCTTCACTACCTTTGCATTCTGCAAACCACACTTCTCAATCAGTTTCTCAATCTTTTTCTGCTGGCTCAACAAGCACTTGCCATCCTGAGTCCACTGTACCTCGATCCCAAGGTAAAACTTCAGATTTCCCAGGTCTTTGAGCTTGAACTTCTGAGACAACTCCTTCTGCACTAAAGCAACCTCCTTATCAGTCCTAGCTATCACACACAGATCGTCAACGTAGATAGCAAGAATTATCTCATTTTTTGTGTATACGCACGCATCAGCAATGCTGCGTTTGTACCCCAACTTGACCAACTCCACGTGAATGCAAAGATTCCAGCAACGAGCACTCTGCTTCAAACCATACAGAGCTTTCTGCAATTGAAAAACTTTCTGCTGCTTACACTGATCAAAACCTTCAGGTTGCTCCATGAACACTAGTTCATCAAGAGGAGCGTTCAGGTAGGCAGTCTCAAAATCAAAGTGTCTCACTGCAAACTGCTTTCTAGCTGCAAGAGCTAGAATCAGCCTTAGGCTTTCTGCCTTTGCAGTAGGTGCAAAGGTTTTGTCAAAACTCTCAAACCTCTGCTGTGAGTACCCTTTAGCAACCAATCTAGCTTTGTACTTCTGGGTTCCATCAGGCAACTCCTTGTGCTTGAAAACCCACTTACAGCCTATAACCTTCTGGTTCTCTGGCCTATCAACAACTTCAAACACCTGTTTGTCCACCAAAGACGAGTACTCTTGCTCCATGGCTTCAAACCACTTCTGCTGCTCTTCTTCAGAAAAAGAGAGTAGCTCTTGGAAGTTTTCAGGTTCAGCCACCACTGAAAAAGCTTTTGCACCTTGCACAACAAACCTATCTGGAGGTTTCCGGACTCTATGAGTCCGCCTAGGTATGATCACCTTGACTCTACCTTTCTCATCTGTGTCTGAACTGTCTGAGGTCTGTGCCTCAGTGGCAGGGTGTGTTTGTGTATCGTGTTGTGTAGAGGTACTGGGTTGAGGCCCTGTAGAAGCATCCTGCTTCACTACCCCTCCATTTCCAGCACTTGCAACACTTTGCCCCAGCTTGAGAAAAACTTCTTGGTTGGCATGAAGCCTGTCCCACCCAGAATGTTTCTCAAAGTTGGCACTTCTGGACAGCAACACCTCCCCATGGCCCAGGTAGAACTTGTAGCTGTTACCAGAATAACCCACAAACATCAGTCTCCTCCACTTGGGATCACCTTTCTTCCTAAAGTTTGCTGGAACATACACATTAGCGTACTGTCCAAAAACTCTTAGGTATTTCAGATTAGGTGGTCTCCCAAACAGCATGTGGTATGGAGTGGTTTTTACAAAGGAATTCCAAGTGCGGTTAGCTATATGATTGGCAGTCAGTATAGCCTCCCCCCAGAGTTGTTCCGGAGCCTGTGAATCGAGAATTAGGCAGTCCTTTATCTGCTTTAGGACCCCAATTCTTCGCTCAGCGAGGCCGTCCTCCTGTGGAACTGCTGGGTTTGTTGTCTCATGCTGAATCCCTTTTACCTTTAACCAGTTCTTCAGATCATTAGACAGAAACTCACCCCCTCTGTCTGTAACCAAGAACCCAACCTTGTAGTCAAACTGTCTTTCAACCATGTTGACCCAGTTTTTGAGAAGTTGAGCAGCCTCACTCTTCTCTTTCATGAGCAGTACATATGAATACCTCGTGTGGCGATCCACAATTACCAAAAAATACTTGTTCCCACCAAATGTTTTGCCCATGGGACCTGCCAAATCTGCATGGATTACTTCAAAAGGCCGTTGCGTGGTTCGTTTACTACGTTTCGCAACTGGAAAAGCTCTCAGCTTGGCCTGGCTGCACACTGTGCAAGATAAAAAAGAATCACATGCATGGATTTTGAGGTCAGGACACACCTGTGTCAACTTCTGCAGATTTGTGAAGCTAGTGTGACCCAAGACCCTATGGTAGTAATGGGCACATTCTTCGTGTAAAGGCTGATTCTGAACCTGTGAGCAGTGCTCTTTCCCTTCTTTGTCAACCAGAAAATACATTTTGTCCCTCTTGACAGCTTTTGCACACACCTGGCCATTCAGGCTAATGTTACATTCATTCCCTGTGAAAACCAGAGTGTAGCCACTAGATGTCAGTGCAGAAACACTTACGAGACAATTCTGTAATCCAGGCACACACAAGACTTTGGAGAAATCTGTCCCAAAACTTGGCACATGTACAGTACCCATTTGTTTTACCATTCTCCCCCTCCCATCAGCTAAGGCAACGGAATGTATATCACTTTTTACCACCTCTTTTAGGAGCTTTTCACTGTTAACCATATGAGTAGAGGCTCCAGAATCTAGAACCCAGGTATTTGCATTAGAGCTCACTTCTTTCACAATAGCCACTGATCCACCACGTTTCCCAGCCTCTTTACCAGCCCCTTTAGCCCCTTTACCAGCTGTTGGATGTTTACAATCTTTTAACACATGTCCTTTCTGCCCGCAAGCCCAGCAGCGTTTCTCCCTAGAAACTGCTGCCTTTTCTTGCTGAAGGCATTTGAATTCTTCAGGCAGATTAGTAGAGTGTCTCTGTGCTGCGTGCGGCTGCCTCTGGAGCCCTGCTTCGTCCTTCCGACGCTGGCTCTCCTCCAAGACACGCGCTGCAACCAGCTCTGGAGTAAGCTGCCTTTCATCAACACTTTGCAGACTCCACAGAATGTTTTCATACTCATCTGATAGACTCCCAAGAAGGATGTAGGAACGTTGAATATTTGGGATTTCTATCCCGCGGCTTTGGACTTGATTGAACAAATCAGTCATTCGTTCCAAGTGGGCTGCTGGATCTGTTCCCTTTTTCATCTTGCAGGAATACAGTCTCCGGCACCACAACATTTTAGATAAAGCTGTTTGCGACTGGTGCACAGCTTTCAAAGAGTCCCATGTGTCCTTAGCCGAAAGTTTATCTCTCACATGCGAAAGCTGCGAGGGAGAGATTGTAAGCAAGATAGTGGCCCTTGCTTTCCGGTCCTGCTCCGCAGTTGCTTGGGTTGGCCCATTCACAACAACATCCCAAAGGTTCTCTCTTATCAGCAATGCTTCACAATACGTCTTCCAGGAGGCATAATTAAAATTTTCTAACTTCGGAAACCTTGCTTGCTCCATCATTAAGCAGCTCACAGACGGGATCTTGGCAGTTTTCCCAGCTTTTGCTGTCAGCTATGATAAGACACAGACGCTCCGTCTTGCTCAGTCTCACCAATCAGCCCAGACAGCCTTTTCCAGCTTCAGGGTAAAAGCCTTTCTCCCAGTCTCAGCAAAAAGGTTTCTTCAGATAGCAATCAGATAAGAGCTGATAACGATCTGGGCCCGTAACCCTTGTCAGAATCTGATTAGATCTGTAGATAAGATTTGTGTGCAGAGTATTACCTGATTGCTAAATTCTTCCCCTTTGGCTCGATGCTTCTCCGGCAGAGACTCTTGGCTCAGCTCCAAGCTCCAGCATTCCAGCATTCAATTAAGAATCACGGTAGTTCCAGAGTTAAGTCTAAACTCTAATGTTTATTGCAAGTAAGGATTACACAGGCTTATAGCAAAGCAAATACAGGCGTTTAGCCTGGCGGATCGCCAATCCAATTCATGCTTATCAGCGTCAGCTTACATACTTGGCTAGTAACAAGCAAAACAGCGTGCGATAGATAGATCGGCTAACAGCAACAGCCGTTACAGCATGGCAAGAACAGAAGCCTTTTTTTTTTTACATGCTAGCACCCGGACGTTGTATTATGACAACTTCCGAGAGCTTTAGTGAGTTCTGTCCCCCCTCCCAAGTGCCTACGTGCTGGCTAACACTTCACGACCTTGGTTCTCAGGAGTGAGGCAGACACACTATCAGTTTGTTTTGAAAAAATCTTTCGGTACATCCGAGCTGTGTTTCCCTCTCACTTTCTCACATTCTAACATCTGTTGCTCCTCTTGTGCACCTATGTGGATATGCTGAAGCACTCAGTGGCATGATAAAGTGGGCGCTTCTACCAAGGCGCCCATACCCATTCATCTCCCTTGGCCTGCATGGAGACCCAGCCTATACCAGAAACCTTTTGCACCATTTACCTTGCTAGTGGCCTAGACTACCTTCAGCTGTTGAGGAGAAACACTGGATGTAAGTGAGAACTGATCATGGTCCTTCACCATGGCCTGACAGACTGATGCATTACTTTGTTAGGAACTTCCAGGAGCTTGTTTCTTTTCTTTTCTTCCTCAAACATCTGTGGTAAGCATAACCGTGCCAGCAAAGTAAAAACTAGCACCCTATGATGTTGTATTGTCCAGTGATGTCATCACAAGCAGCATTCATTTTCAGGACTCTTAGAGCTACCCCAGATTAGTGCCAGCAGTAGAAGGTAAGTGCAAATAACTTGAAGGTGAGTTTCATGACATGTGACACCATGACATGAGACTACAGAGCTTGGACCCACATTAAGAGTTTGAGAAGGCATGAGGGTAAGTTTCCACCATAGGTGATCACAGGTAGCGGATCTTCCCTCATCCTGGGGGCTTTTAAAATCAGGTCAATGTGCATAATAGTAGGTGCTTATTTAAATGTGCCTGCTTGGTTTTGTGGTAAGTGTGCCAGACTCACCTCTCATAGTCAACCAAGGTCAATTCTGGACTCCTCCACGAAGCCAGTTAGGTGACCCTTAAAAGGGTAGTAGCATATAAAAGCCAACTCTTATTCTTCTTCTTCATTTGTACACCCTACATACAGCTTTTATTGTGATGGCATAATATAATATTTTGAAGATGTGGTTTGTGACTATTAAAAATAGAGGAGTAAAGTTAATTCGGACTAGTGACAAAGATTAAAAATATCAATCTTTGCTTAGAAGTTCAAAGATTTACTGGTTATTTTTGTATCCAGATATAACTGTTACCACCTCAGTCAGTAGTCTTTAAGCCGGTGATGGCCAACCTATGACACGCGTGTCACAGGTGACACGCCAAGCACTTTTGGGTGACACACCTGGTCACCCTGGCACCTGAGAGTGTACTGCTTGCTTGTTCTTGAAGTGTGCGAAATACCAACTTTCAAATGAAGATTTAGCAAATGAAATTCAAAAACAAAAGTCACTAATGTAACAAATTATTTGTTTTTGCTCTTAAAAAATACATATATCAAAAATTTAACTTTTTTACTAGAGCTAAAAATATCACAAAATTATTGATATTTCTAGATGTGACACAGTACCAGAGTAAAGCTAGTTTTTCTTGCGAATTTTGACACACCAAGCTCAAAAGGTTGGCCATCACTGCTTTCAGCCAAGGCAAATGAGGTTCACACTGCAGCCAAAGCAGATGGTCTCTTTTTCAAAATATTTTAAATCCCTTTCTCGCACAACTGATATTTATGGTAGCTTAAAATTTCATTTAAAAAATAAAGTGAAATACTAAAGTAAAATCAATCCAAAACAATATACATACAGATGCAATTAAAGAGCAGAATAAAAGCATAAAGAATTCTAGGAGACAGTAGTATGAGAATCTGATCAAAGCAGATCAGATTCACAAATGGATCTGCAGAGGAGAGATTACTCTGCCCTAAAAGGATCAAAAAGTTTTTTCTTCAGAAAGATCAGAGTTCTTATGTGAGACCTTCCATCAATCATCTCTATGATGAGATCTATTTCTAACGCATACTACAAGATCTTACTCTTTCTAGTTGGTTGCCTTCAACTTAAGAATAATTCTCAAGCGTCTCAGGCCCCATCCCCAAGCAATTAAAAAGTCTGTTAAAAAGGTTCTTTTGCCTCTGAGCGCCCCCATGCCCAGCTTTTCTCTGAGCTTGTAAATACCCATGGCTATTTTTCTATTTTTCACTTCCCGATCAGAGCCCAGAGTGATCAGAGTGAAAGTGCGAATGAGTGAATGATCGCGTGGTCGATGGCTGCAGCTGCTGCCTTTGCCGGCACAGGAAGCCATAGCCTAATGAATTGCTTCCACCTGAGTGCTGGCTGCAGTCTGGCTGCTTTTGCGGGGGGGGAGGGGGGAGATGGACGGACGGATGTCTGTTTTTATTTTGGATGTGTCAGGGGTTGTCTTCCTGGTTGTGGCCGCAAAGAGCGCAGTCCCTTTCCATTCCCGCTGGCACCCTATCAACTAGGGAGGGGGCGGGGAGAAAAAGATGCGGGCAAGGAAAACATGCTTCCGTGGGGATGGTAGGTGCATTTTAAATGCATGTTTTGCCGAGCCTCATGTGGATGCTTATTTCAGAATTGAACGGCACTTATAAAGTCCACTGGAATAGAGGGACAGTAGAGGCTAACTAGAGAGGCAAATAAGTTGTTTGGGGATGCACCCTCAGAGTTTGGAGAACTTCTAATTCTAATGCCGAATTGTAGGTAGTGTTGAAATTCTTCAGATGTAAGTCACATCTCTGCTTATCCATGGAGATGCCTGGAAAAGTGACTTCTGCCACCATGCCTCCACCATGGCTCCCCCTGCAAAAGCAGAAAGAGCATAGTGGTGATTGCACTGTCCCATTTCCAGGTGTGAGTGCTCTCCAAGGTGCATTTTGCTGCCCTTAATGGAGGTGCCTTGGAGTGTCCCTCCAGAGAATGCCAGCACCTTCTCACTGTGAAGTGGAGATAAGGAGATATCCTGCCAGGCGACAATCACAATGCCTCCACATGTGCAGTAGATGCAATTGCCTCCATTTTCAAGTGGAAATGACTGCTATAACTGTTTCATTTCCATGCCTCCTTTCTTTCCATAAGGCACCATCCCTGCATGTGGATCTACAGGCGTTGTTCTATGCTGCACGCCAACTCCAAGCCCATGGTGAATGCTGCCACAGTGGTATACTGCCTGTAGCTTCCAAAAAATGCTGCAAGAGGCCAGAAATACAGATCCTTCTCATTTACAGTCACCACAGTGATTATGTTCCAGCTGCATTCCTGGCCATAGATTCACCTGCTGACTGCTGCCCACATTTATACGGCAGCAACAAGGGGCACTTTTGTCTTAGAAGCAAATGAAGGTAGGAAGTTTTCCTATGCTGCCACCTGGATGCCCGGAAGAACCTGCTGGGTAAGTTGTCTTTCCTTAGGATTCTGGCAATGCTTAATTTGACTTGTCAAATGAAAAAAAAAGTTGTATCACATTTAATGTTCTGGGAGGGAAATGCAGAGGAGTAATAGAGCAGAACTTTTTAAGATCGGTATCAATGACATATCTCTACAAGCATGAAACCAATTGGCTAAAGACGTGAACGAAGTAATGAAGCTTCTTTGTTTTGACTCAATGTAAGAAAATTTAATTATTTTTTCAAGGATAAAATTGCCAAAATTCCAAACAGATTCTCTCTCTGTATGTGTGTGTGCACGCGCGTTTATTTTTTAATAAAACTAAGTTGTTCCCCAGATGGGAAACTTAATACATTTCAGAAGGAATATATGAGGCTTAATGCTTGAGTTATTTAAAGCTGGTGGAGTGGGGATTTGCTTTTCTAGACAGCATGCAGGTACCTTAACAAATCTGCAGAATTTCAGCAGAACTGGTTGCTGGGGTTAAGGAGGTAAGATGAACCACTGTAGCAGAACTTGCATTAGGCTTTTTTGTTCAGTTGGCAGCATATATGTATAAAATAAGCTGAGAACTGATCGTTTGGGCATGGGGCAAAAGGGACAGAGCTTGAATGTCTGCAATTCTTTCCCTGTAGAACCTGGAAAAGGGACTGACCTAACAAGCGAGCAAGAAGATTCTTCATGAAAACAATTCCTCTGTAACCAAGGTTTCTCTCACCTCTCCAACCAGGTCAGACACTATTAGCTGGTACTCAGGGGCTGGAGAAGAACTAAAAAGTGATTCACAACTTTTTAGTTTGTAATTTATGAGCCCTTGCATCTCAAATCAAAGCACAATTTGATGTGGAGAAGGAGAAGAGTTGGCTTTTACACCCCACTTTTCTCACCCTTTTAAGGGGACTCAAAGCAGCTGACAAAGCTTTTTGTTCTTCTCCCCACAACACACATTCTGAGGTAGGTGGGGCTGTGAGAGCTCAGAAAGAGTGCTGTGACTAGCCTAAGACCACCCAGCTGGATTTGTGCATGAGTGCGGAATTAAACTAGGAGACTATCAGGGAAGAGTCCAACACTGTTCACATAAGAAGCATTAAGGTGAGAAGTGGATGGGTGTTCATCCCTTCTGGTTCACCCACAGGTGACAGCTACTACTAGTAATGCGCAGTTGCTGCAGACAGTGAACAAAGGACTTTCTGAATAACTTTGATGTTAACCTTTCATGTTCCTTCGTGAGGTATAAGTAAAGACTTATGTGCCATACCTACATTTCTAAGTGGCCACTTCCAGGACATAGTTACCACTTGTGGCTTTTTGGTTACATAGAAGGGAAACCAGGAGGCTTCTGAAGCCTTGCTGGCCTTCTGGGGGTGACAGTTCACGAGTCCTCTTAGAGAACTATGCACCCCTCCACTGTCTGGAAGGCTTTCATCTTGATTAATTGTAGATCATGGTTCTAGGTCAAAGAGATTCTCCTATTTCTGGTTCAGGCTCAATTAGAACCAAACTGGGATTTTAAAGTTTGTGCACATCACATGTAAAGATGCTATTGAGCTTGACATCTGATGATGACAGAGACTGTGTTCAGATATGACAGAAGAGATGCCTCACAGGCACGTCAGTGTTTGGCTTCCTGTTCCCAGGCTTTCTCTCACCCACTTTCTATTTAGGCTTTAACAGAGATGGCAAAAGCAGCCCAGTGGGACCAACAGACATCATGAATGCCACGTCAGGCTGCAGCTTGCATACTGCTCACAAAATCCAGATTAAAGATAGTCTCAGAATTTTCACACTATCTTTAAGGTGCTGGCATTCTGCCAGAAAAATCATGGCATATGGTGCACGTTGGGGGCTGGCTGCACAAAAATCATAATGCGTATTCACCATTTTCACACTTAAATACGTGAATTCACAGCCGACGCGATGCCTGTCAGGTATCTGTAAGTCCATAGTACTTTGTGGTTGAAATGCACATTGTCAGTTTTAAAGCACATTTGCTTCGTTGGTGTGGTCACCCTCCACTGTTGTAGAGGCAGGGTTAAGGGTTGGAGGGTGACTGGGTGTGGCCTTACAAGTAGAGCCAGCCAATCAGGATTGGGCGTCATCTCTTCCTCCATGTGTTTTTTAAATGTTCTTAAGGGCATATATGATTGTGATTGGTAAAGTCTAACAGCCCTGATTTTCTTACTCCTCAGACCTTATTTTCCCACTATGGTATATGTTGTTTTTATTTTTAGATGTAACTGCTCTGTGTCAGAAGTAGGGGTGTGCACAAATGCAACTTTTGACATTCAAGTAGATTAAAATTTAATATTTGAATCTCCAAATTCATAAGAATAGAGAAAACATTAACATATTCAAATTCAGACTCATTCAAATAAATTCGTATCTATTTGTATGAATATTTGATACGTATCTGATTATACGAATGTCAACAAATGTATATGTATCTATAGGCATCCCATTTTTATCCTGTACACATCCAGTTTTCATCCCGTACGTATCTGGATATGAATAAGATGCGTACAGATACATATGTAATGCGTATGTAACTGTACATATATTAATGTCCAAATTATTTGTATGAATGATTTGAAATATTCATATTTGAATATTTTTTAAAAAATGTCTGGACATTCGATTCAAATGTCTGAATTTGGCCAAATTCGATTCAATAATGAATATTTCAAACATTCTTGCACTCATAAGGTCCCTGTTAGTACTAGTGCTCAATTATATAATGCAGAAGAGTTCAGCACAAAAGCAGCCACAGTCACTGAAAGCAGCCCTATTGCCGCACAAAGTAATTTAGTGTTTCAGCAGTTGGGAGGAGGAAACTTTCCATTGCTGATTAACAAGTTGCATGTATCTATCCCTGCATTTTGCAGGTAACGAGTTTGTAATGGACCACAACAAAGACAAATATCCTCCTTACATGGCACTTGTGTGCTTAAGTGCACAACCTTTAAAACGGCACTCAGATGACAGCTCATGTATATCAATCACTGCATTTTATGGGAAGGCCTTTTCAAATGGACTGAATGGGCTTCCAGTGTGTTCAGTGTGAATTTCCTTCCTGTGTAACTGACAGACAAGCACCCTGAATATGCTGCTACTACTCCTGGCGTTCTCAAGTGGCTTTCAGGGGACCAGAGAAGGCTCCAGCAAGCCTGAAATTGTAAGTCATGGTGCAATAACGTCACATGGTTGCAACCCCAGTATTTGCCTAGCAAACTCAGCTTTCATATAGAAGGGAAACCAGGAGGCCCTGGTTAAGCAAATTTGGTTTGTGTGGTTTTAATATAACATGATTTACTAACTGAATTCTTACTTTGGATATTCAGTGTTAAGCATTCCTGTTACACTTTAACAATTTTTCTCTACCATTAAAGATCTATTACTCACTTAAGTAAAATGGAAGCCTCATATTAAACGGGGCCCAACTGCATCATTCACAACCTGTTTCAAGCCACAGGGAGTAGGTTGTCTTCAACATAAAATTTAGCTAAAAGTTCATTGTGTAAGTGAAACAACTACAAGGCTTTTAATCATGAATATCTAACAATATGCAAATAAATTACAACTATATATCTATAAACATATTAGAAGTGCAAAGTTATTTCATTCAATAAAATGGGAGGCATGAGGTTTTGGGGGTGACATTATACCAAATATTTGGGGAACCATTGGGCTGTTATTATGTAATTGCTATGTATCTTGTGAAGCTTAAATTCTTTGGCATTAGGGAGTGCAGAAGTATTGGGTGATAAGCAGAACTCTGAAATGTAGCAGGTCAGTTTTTCTTTTCTTTTCTTTTCTTTTCAATATGGAAATAAAATTCTGATGTCTACCAGACTTCTTGCTGCTGATTTGGTTTTAACCTTCCACCCTATCCACAATAAAGAATATAAATATACCTAAAATATGAAGAATGCACACATTTTTATTATTATTAGAAATGAGGTTTATCACCCAAACCACATACAATGTACTGGGCCTAACAAAGCCTGTCTGAGAATCCAGCTCTCATTCACACCTCAAATAGATCAGACAGACGGTGAATCAACACAGCTGCCTGCATTTTTGGACCGTTCTTTGGGTACATGGAAATGGATTTTCCTTGGAAGTGTGATTGTGGGGGTTGTTATGAATTACTTTTGCAACATTTACCACTGTGCTTGGAAAAATCACAAAAAGGACTGGAAAATGTCGATAGAATGTTCCCAAATGGAAGTGCTGAGATTACAGCAACAAAGAAGAAAGAAACTGTTTTTCTTTTTTTTCTTAGAAAAGCTTATCAAATGATTCCCCACCCATCAAAGACAAAAAAAAAGAAAAGACAAGCTGTAACAAAAATCAGGAATGCAGCAAATAACAAACTGAAGCTAACCTTCATTGTCTGGCTAGCCTCTGTAGTGACTAACTCAGATAAAAGATAAAATGGCTTTTAGAGGTTTTCAACCTCCTCGTAAAACTACATATGGAAAATTACTAGCTTATTGCAACTGAATAAGACTCCAATGTTGAAGGAAGATTACAATTCAGTCTTTCTTCCTTTCAAAAATAGGTCTCTGGCCTTCCCTCCTATGGAGCTGAATTAAAAACCTAGACATTTAGACCTCATTGGCCAACAAGGTAAACAGGTCTCCTTCAGTCTTCTAACATTTCTTTACAAACAAGAACGTGCACATAATGAATTTAATTATATAGGGAGTGATCAGTTCTGTTGATTCAATTCCTAAACTTTGAACTAAGTGTGTCATACTAAAATTAGCACTCGGGGGGGGGGGGCAGAGGTTTAACACACTCCTGTGCAAATGAGTCTTTCAACCAAGGGTCATCAGCAGAGCAGCTGAGAGCACAGTTGCCCTCTTGAGGTCACCCTCTTAGTTAGTGTCTATTTTTTGTTTATTTAAGATGTAGTTTCACAGGCACAAAGAAGAGGGCAACAGTGGTCTGTGTGCCAGAAGCTTAGGGTAGCAGGAGAAGGGGGCATTGCCTCTGGGCTGATAAGAACCACAACCCGTCTAGTCCAGCAGTCTCTTCTTGTAGCAGCCAACCACATGCAAGGATAAGCAGCAGCAGGACACAAGCACACAGCTTGCTCTAATCATTGTTCCCCAGCAGCAGGCCTTTGGAGGAATATCAGCTCCTGCTTCTATCTAGGCTAATAGCCATGAAAGCCTTGACTTCCATGAATTGGTTCAAACCCTCTTTTGGAAACATCCAAGCTGGGTGTCAACAGTACATCTTGTGGTAATGATTTCCAACTACGCCATAGTCAACACTTGTATGCAGATGGCAGGTGGCAGTTCCAGGATATGATCTGGAATATGGGTCAGTGCAGAAAAGGGCCTTTATAACAAAGTCTACCACTAGGGCTAAGGTGGACCCATTTCAGTGGTGTGCCTTTTTGTGCCACCAAAATGGGACTCCTAGGAGCTCCAAGACCATGAACTTTTCATTCCTGAGTCTGACCTGCATGGCTGGCATGGGTGGTAGTTCAAGAACAGATGAGGACCAGGCCCTGCCTGGTCTGGATCTACAGATCCAGTACTGCAAAGTGCAGAAAAGTCCCAGGACTCTTTACAGCCATTGTAATGGTTTTATTTTTATTTTGTATACATATTTTATATTGTATTTATATTTTTGATTAGTTTACATTCTGTGATTTGTTAACCACCTTGAGCTTCCTATGCAAGGAACAGTGGGGTATAAATAATACATGCAATGGAATCCCTTCAGACAGTTGCTTCTTGGAGAATTATTTTCTGCCTGTAAATCTCCCTAATAGTGGATATTTTTACAGATGCAACAGATAAAAAAGGAGAAATAGACAAAGGCAATGAATTATGGTTAAGACAATGCATCATAATGTAGATATAAAAACACAAAATGCAGTGCTAAAATACTTTAGTTTTAAAAAGACAGAAGATGTGGGGCAGTAAGTGAATGAACATTAAGATTTTATTAATGACATTTCAATAGAATCTCATCAGCCTCCAGGTGTTTGAACTATAACTCCCATAAGACCTACAAATATTGCTGGCTAAGCCTCAAGGGACTGAAGTCCCAAAGATACACATTCTTTTTTCCAGTAAGTAGTTGTCCAGGTTATAAATGCAGGAAGAAGCATTTGTCTAAATGGTTTAGTACAAGGAGTTTTTAGAATATGGTGTAAACATTATACTCCTTGTGAACTACCAGATCCTAAAGAAATCTAAAGAACAACTGGTATCTACTATTTCTGCTTATTGGATGGAAGCATGGGAGTTCCCTCATTTTCTTTAACACTCCAGCATATTTTTGCTGTGTCACCCTCTGCCTGACCACTGACCAATGGTGGCTTCTTTTGCCATATTTATGGCCACAAAAGAGAGTGTGCTGCTACTAAATGGCACAAGGCACCATCTTAGCAAAAAGTGTGACAATCACGGAAGACCAAAAGGGGAGGAGAGCAGACATATCCAGAACAGTCAGCATTTCTCTGCATCATCAACTAGAGGGGGCCTGAGGGGGCTCTCTTCTTTACCCTCTAGTTTATCCCCATAGCAACTAGGGTGTTTCCGCACTGGCTGTGGAAATCCATTTAAACATTAGAGACACTTAGGAACTTACCTTCCGCACTGGAGGATGGATCTGGGACCCTTTGAGGCAGCCGCGAGATCTGACCCTAATGGGGTCTTGCTGCCAAAAACTCCAGCCTCCAGGAAGACCTGGAAAACTAGGTCTTCAATCTGTCCCCTCACCTTGATCCATTTGGAAGCAGGATGCTTCCGCACATGGAGAGGCGAGGGGACGGATGTGCCAGCAGCCACTATCTTGGGAAGGGCAGAAGCAGGCCGGTCTGCCTCCAGAGCCCCTCCCCGACACGCTGTGCACTGGCAGAAATATGCGGTGACTGGCAGCTGACTGCTCCAGTCCTGTGCTCCAGGGCCGGCATCGGCAGCGTGGGAGGCCGGCTGCCCTGGAGAATGGGTTCTGTGGCCTCCACACAGCACCCAGAATATCCGGCCAGCAGGATCCATTCCCCCCCCCCCCCCTCACGTGTGCAGATGCAGGAGGCCTCCTCAGATCCGTCTCTATTTCGGACGAATCCTCAGGAGGACAGATCACCGGGAAACAGATTTTCTTTAATCCATTTCTCGGCAGCCAGTGCAGAAACACCCCTAATTACCAGATAAAAATCTAGACATTTGCCAGATGGACTGCAATGTTAAAAACACTGTGCCAGAAATAACTCTACCAGGCCAGCCTCACCCCGAGCCCCAGGCAGCTTGTCCCAACACTGTTTGAAAAAATCTGCCTTAAAATGCCAGAAAAGCCAGCTTATACCAGGGTGGCAGGTGATTTTCCAGATGCCGCTCATGTTCTAAACTCTCCAAAAAAAGCCAAACTTTACATAATTATGCCAACTCTGGCAGACTGGAGTAGCTGAGTAATACCTGATCAGGCTTCTAGTTTTCAAATATGTCTTTGCACAGTTTTTAAATAACAATTCTTAAAGACACACATTTTGCACATATACACATTAGTTATATGCATGTATACCTACTTGAATTATATATGGATGGATAGATGGATATGCATAACTCATGTGCATATTTGCAGTATGTGCAGATCTTGGCATGCTGTGTGTCCACGAGGTATGTGCACAAATATTCACCAAGTTCACAATTTGTATGAATTTGTACGAATTTTAAAATTTTCATTCTAAACAAATTTTGGCAACATTCGAAGACTACACTCGAAGACTACATTTGAATGTGAAGCAAACGCTTTTGTGCATTCATTCAAAGCTTCATTATAGTCACAAAGATGGTAAGGCTGAAAAGCGGCTGCCCAATTACATCCGCAGCAGATTCAGAATGGCGTCAAAGTAGATTCCAAGGGCAACTGGTGACAAGGGTTCAAAGAGCATTCGCAGCAGATTTGGATCTTACTATATTCAAAGTGACTCTATTTGCACAAAGGCAGATTTTCTTCACCTTTGCTTTGATACAAACACACAAAAAAAATTGAGCACATCCCGAGTGTTCACTGGTAGAATTGTATTCACCCATGCTTATGTATTTTCCAGAAACAAGAAGCAGGAGCAGAATGGAAAGTGTTAATATCTACAATTAAAACAACAACAACAACAAAATCTTTTTCCCATGCCACGATAATCAGAATTCAAAAAGCATTAATGACAAAACTTGTTCCCTACGTGAATCCTCAACTGAAGAAGAGGGAAACTATTGCCTCAAATTACACATAAATCAAGCTATTATTGCTTTCCACCCAAACATAGGAAGGAAGGAAGGAAGGAAGGAAGGAAGGAAGGAAGGAAGGAAGGAAGGAAGGAAGGAAGGAAGGAAGGAAGGAAGGAAGGAAGGAAAATATAATTCATGTTTAGAAGTTTAATGCAAAATTCAATGATTCAGTGTAGCTACTGGAAGAATTATAATGTAATGATTCTACATTATTCTGGCTCTAACCCCACATGCATATTACTGGGAATAAGTTGCAAGTGATTTCATAGGCTATTTTGGAATAGATGCCAGTGGTGTTCTGTGGACTGTGACCCCTGGCCAGTGAGAGAAAAACAAGGATCCAATTAGGAGGTCCTGCTTTTTCTGTCTGATTTTTATTTTTATTTTATTTTTTTACCTGTCCAATCCATGGCCCACAATCCAAGGACTGTGCTGGAGCTGCTTAGGTACCATTATTATAGACAGAACACTACAGACAAAAAATGTTGCAGGTCTTTTTCCTGTTCCATCTTTGTACTCCCATCTCTGTGTGTGCATTTGTGCATGTTTTTCCATGTTGCTTTGAATAACTTCTAAGAATGAAAAAAGCTATTCAGCCATATACTGTACCTCTAGTTCATTTGTGTTGTTGTTGCAGATTGTATGAGTAAATCCATAAGAATTCATAGGATGTCTATGACCCTCTTTTTATGACTTCTGGAAAGTTAAGAATGTATGGTACAGTATTATTGCAATCATCCGTGTGGCATTTGATTGCCATACTATTGCACAAATCTTAAAACACATTGTGCCTATCCTTCTTTTAGAAAGACTATAAAGTAAGACATCTGTAGCTGATTTTTACAAGAGATATTTCTTTAGAAAAACTTTGTGGCAATGCTATAAAACTGGTTACACTTATTTATATATTCTGTTCTGTCCTATTTGTACATCAGCAGTGTTAGCTTCGTTTGGCGTAAGAGAATCTTTTTTTTGGCATAAATGTATTCAACGATCAAAACTTCTTTTGCTACAGACTGCTATGAAAATTAATGTTTTAATTCCACTAAAGATTCCTCAAGTCTTCTGATCTTTATCTACTAGTCACAATTATTGAAAGACTTTTATATCAATTTTATATCAGATAGAACAAGCAAAGGTTGAAAGGTTACCTTCTTTTTAATCAGGAATGCAATATGGTCTTCATGTGAACTAGAGTTCTAATATAAATATTAGCTACATTATAGAACTTGCTACACAGGCAAGTTAAGAGTAGATTCCATTACTCCTCTGTTATTTTAGAGTCCTAATACCAAATTGGAATTTTCACAAGGAAACACATAGCTTCCATCTCCCACTCACTCTTTTCAATGAGTGTAATGTCTACCATTGTTCATGAATGTATTTAAAAACTCCTCACTTGGGAGGCATAGGAACCAGCCCCAGGATTAAATTAAGCATATTTTGTAATACTCTTGAGAAATTTCAGTGACCAGATAAAATAACCAGCATAAGCAAAATCAATTATCTTACCAGCATGGAGAAACAGGAGTCAGAAACTACTCAGGAAGCAAAAGCTTCTGTTTCACTGCAAACCTGGGGCAATTCCGCACTGTACAGTGAACCACTGAACCGGCAAGCTTACTAGAAGCTTCCCTTACACAAGCATGTGCAGTCTAAATGAGGCAGAATTGACCCCTACCTTAAAAAGACAAGACAGCCATACGGTTCTGTAGGAAGCTAACTTTGCATATGGCATTTCCTGATAAAGATGTTGATTAACCATCAGGACAATGTGGTGATCAGGATGTACTACAGGATTAGGAGGGCCTATTCAGAATTCCCATTTGCATGGTTTTAATATGTTCACTGTGACCTCTGGGTATAAGGCAGGAGAAAAATATAAAATAAATAAAATAAAGTATATTCTTTCATAATCAGGAACAGGAATTGGTCCCCTGAAGATGGTTCATATGCTGATGTAGAGTGCTGACCAGAATGACTTGACACACATCACACTGGTCTTAAGACAGCTGCACTGACTGTCAGTTTGCCACCGAGCCCAATTCAAAGTGTTAACCTTAATTTATAAAGTGCTAAGTGACTTGGGTCCAAGTATCTAAAGGAATGTTTTCTCCCGTATTGACCTGCCCATGCCTAAGATCTGCCACAGTCTGTGCCAGTCTGTCTGGATAGCAGCCCCCTGTTCTGGGATATAATCTGAAATAAGGACCAGTGGAGACACGGCCTATGTTTCTATGATGAGCCATTCCCTGTTCACAGTATTATATCAAGTCCTCTCTTATACAGGCTCATGATAGGTTTTCAACAGCACTAGAGCATCCAGACTTTGCAGATTAATTTCAAATTCTCCTTCAATCAGTTGCCTTCATTAGTAAACAGCTACTTTTCTGTTGTGGCTGGTCATACCACACACAAGAAATTAAGCTGCTTTACATTCCAGTTCTAAACACGCACTTAAAAAGTAACTTTTTGTTTTCAGTAGTATTTCCTCATATGCATACTGAGGCTTGCAGCTTTCAGTCCTCTGATCTCAGTGGCGGCTAATGTGCCTTAATCTCAGCTGCTACAGTTACCAGAATTATTGCTCAGGACGCTTGTGAGTTATCCATGGCTCATAAACCCGGCATTAAATCTTTATCACAGCATTATTAAGCAACTTACTCATAGAAACTATGCAGCTACTTTAATTCCAAGTAACAAAAGAATGTTAGGTTGACAATTTTTTTCTGAAGTGTACCAAGTCTGAAACAAATACCTGATTTTGTTTTGTTTGAATGTTTTAGCTATAGATCTCATTAATCCTCTAATTATATAGTCCTCTCTGACAGCCTATTATATTTTCTGCTTAAACATAGTGGGGGGGAAAAGATCAAGATGGAATAGCAAATAAGAGAATTGAGGGAGACTTTATAAGATTTATGGGAGACAAGCTTTCAGTTTACAAAGTCAAGTCTGTTTTGATAAACTCTACTTGGATTTTGCTAACCAACAAGGCTACACATTCACACTTAATTTTTAATCAAGTTTAATTCTACCTTGAAAGTAAGAGAATACATGAGGAAAGTAACAATTAATTTTCTTTCCACATTATCTATCCCCAAGGTGAATTTTCTGAGTTAGATAACACCAGAGGGAAATAGCTTCTCACTTTGCTGATGTGTTCTCTCACTCTGAAAGTGGACTGATGGTGGATGAAAACTTAGGTGTGAATGCAGTCCAAGAAATGACGTTTGAGTTACCTGAAACACCAAAGATGGGCAGTCCCTCCGTTGCCATTTCCTGTCTGACAGACAGGACAGTCAAAAGCAGCTGCTTTTGGTCCGCCTCATAGGTCAATCAGAAGCTTCACCATTCCTTCAATCAGTTTGGCTGCTCCATTGCCTGCAGTAGTGGCACAGCATGTCCCAGAAAGTGCAAAGTAAAAGATTTTGATCAGTCAGCATCTTTTTACCTCAGTTAATTTTGCACTGCTGCTGCGGTACAAAAAAACTGCACAGCTTTGAAGCGATTCTGGATACAACCTAGAAACAAGAAGTGTCTGCTGACTCAGACCTATGGCCCATCTCCTCCAGCAGTCTGTTTTCACAAGGAGCCCACAAGTAAAGCATAAGTGCCCTGCCTGCTTTGCTCACAAGTCCCAGCAATGGGGTCTAGTATTACAGTTAATATACTCTTGGGATTAATAACTAACTCTACACTGGCCAGTATACCAGATCAGCAAGCTTTCTAGGAGCTTTCTTACACCTCATGAGCAGACCCCCTTATACTGCACCACGCAGAAAGGAGGATTCTAGAATACTTGCTGATCTCATATACCACCCAGTGCAGAATGGCCCTTTGTGTTGTATTTGGTTTCTTTTAAAATTTTGAGTGGCCATTCCTACATACTAGAATAGCATATTCTGTGCAAAGAAATGTCCTCAGCCTTTCAAAATAATATTTTACTAGATGATCTCACATGCTAGCATTTTGAGAAAGATGTCTCCTTGAGTAGCTCTAACATGATACCTCTTTGTCCATATCTAGATTTTAATCCAACTTAAGTCCGCGTTCAAAATGAGAGGACACACCAGCAGAGAGTGTTTTCTTTTGGGTTTATCAAACTCAGAAAATCCACCTTTTGGATTAGATAATGTGGAAGGAAAATGGAGAGGCACTTTGCTGTCGTGTTCTCTCACTCCAAAGGTGGACTGAAGCTGGATTAAAAGTTAAGTGTGAACACAACCTTAATATCTTCTCCCTTCCTAAACACTGCTCAGTACTTGCTTTTGTCATTTGTCGATGATCTATCAGCATCAATTTAAATAATTTTCTCCTGTGTTATAATATCACACAACAAGTGAAAACTAGTAGGAAGCTTAAAGTAATTATTAGAGTAAATCTGAGCCACAGACTTCCATATTTAAATTTTAAAGTGGCAATTATAGGTATTTTAACAAGGTAAGGCTCCTCACAAGGTAATGACAGAGAGCTACTCTTCTCACATGAATACATTTTTTGGCAACATGCAGAGCCTTAAATTATATGGTACATAAGATCCTTTTGAACTCCCAAGATGAAGAATCCCATAAAATGAAAATTGAAAGGCAGATAAAGAGACTGATTTCCTTACTTTAAAAGAATAAATTATTTTGGGTGGATACCAGAAAGGCTCAGAACAAGTTAGAAAATGCAGCTCATTCATTTTTGTTATAGTTACTAAAAAGAGAGATGATACAAGGAATGGTAGAGAAACAGTAGGTATCATCTCACCATCTTAAAAATAAAACTAAATGTGCATCCCCATGCTGAAAATAGTCTGAGGAGATCGTGGGGTTGCCTCGGGAGCCTCTCCATGCAAAGCCCTAATATGGGCTACATGTGAGACAATACGTGTCAAAAAAAAAACCCCTTGGCAAGTATTCTCATTCTGAAATAGGGGGCTAGCACGTATTGTCCTGTGGTCATGGGGATGCTCCCTCATGGGTTATTTGGGGCGGAGCTTGGCGGCTGCAGTATTAGCAGGCAAGGTTTCACCTCTGCTCCCTGTTTCTGCTGTGCGTGCTGTGATCAGCAGCCACTTGGGGATTTCTTTACATAAATGGCTACATTTATTACACCCCCCCCTTCGCTGATAGCAAGCTATGCGTGAGTAATTTTGAGCTGGTTGCGAGTGGGGAATGCCCGCTGTCATGTGGGTGTGCGCACCTCCGCTAACCTGAGGCACACATTTCTTAGTGTGTTGTGTTCATGCAACTGAAGTGTTTGCCTGTCATCGCTGCAGCTGTTTGCCTGTCTTTTTTTTTCCCAGTGGGCAGGATGGGTTATGGTGATGTCAACCCGACTTCCTATCAGGGGAGAGAGTGGGTGGGGAGAAAAAGATGCGGGTTCATGCTGCGGCTTGCATGGGGACAGGCACGTATGATTTAAATCTGCATTGCCACAAACCACATGGGGTTGCTTTATTGTGAGTTACAACACAGATTTTTATGAGACACATCACAAGCGAAGCAACCGGCTTGCATGGGGATGTGGAAAATAGTGAAAATAGTTTGAGGAGAATTATATTGCACATGTGAGGATTACTTAGATCTAGAATTGCTCTAAATTTTGTAAACTCCCTAGTTTAGAAACATAAGCCCTGCTGGATCAGGCCACAGCCCATCTAGTCCAGCATCCTATCCAACAGAATAGCGGTCCACTGATTGCCTATGGGCATTTCAAGCAGAATACAAGGGTAAAACCGTCATCTGCTTCTGAGTCCCAGCAATGGCCCAAGAGGCACTCTGCTTGTCTTTCAAGCATGGAGGATGTACCTAGGCATCCTTTCTAGTAGCCATCGGTATGTCTGTGGTCCATGAATTTGTCTAACCCTTTCTTAAAGCTGTCTAGGCTGGTTTCTGTTGCCACCTCTTTGGGAGGAAATTCCATAGACCGACGACCCTTTGGGTGAAGAAATACTTTCCCTTGTCTGGTCTGATTCTCCTACCCATCAGCTCCATAGAGTGCCCCCTGGTTCTAGTGTTGTGTGACAGGGAAAAGAATATTTCTCTATTCACCTTTTCTATACCGTGCTTGATTTTATATACTTTAGTCAGATCCTCTCTTAAATGCTGTCTTTCAAGGTTGAACAGGCCTAGACTCCTAAGCATTTGCTTTAAAAATGGACAAATACACCATTCCCCCCCCCTTTCTTGGCCTTTTTCCAATTTGGTCAGTGGGGAAGTCTGGGTATATCCCAGCATATGCATTGTGCAGAACTGCTACCATCCAAGAAGCAGCTCTGCATGTGCTAGACTACCTTCTGACTGTATAGCGATGGAGCACTACAAAGTGCTCCACAGCTATCCTAGCTGCTGACTAGCACATGCCAGCACTTCCAGGGAACAGGTGCATGGGACACAGTAGAGCAGCCACAGTTGCATGCCATGTCACTCATTCGTGTGACAACAGCGGCACCCAGGGAAGTGAGGGTGCAGAAAGGCCCCCAGTCAGGTGTCCATATGGACAAAGCCTACCTTATAGATATCCTGATTCCAGTGATGTTTTTGCTACTTCTGGAACTTGTTTCCCACCAACCCAAAATATCCTTCTTCTGGGCTGCCAACTTACTAATTGATATTAGATCCCTCTTCCTCTTTTCTGACTGCTTCTGTTTGTGTTCTGAATTCCTTAACATGACACAAATACATTTGTGACTTCAGCTCATAATGATGATTGTAAAAGTAGAGTCTTAAAATTGAAGCATAATTTGCAGTTGAGCAGTTCAGGTGCATTAAACTAAAAAAGGAGGAGGAAACATTGGCCACAGTGATCCACACTCTGATAACCTCTAGATTAGACTACTATAATGTGCTCTCTGTGAGGTTACCCTTGAAAATGGTCCAGAAGCTGGAACTAGTGCAGAATGTGGAGTCTCTGACCAGATGCACATAATTTTGGTCCTGAAGGATCTGCACTAGTTACCTATTTGCTACTGAGCTCAATTCAAGTGCTGATACTAACAGCTTCAGCCCTGGGTATCTCAAGGACTAGGGATGTTCATGAATATTTGGTACATTCAGAATTTGTACAAATTCGTATGAATTCTGACATTTGCAGATGAATAAAAAGGGGCCTATGCGTATTTGTCTGCAAATCAAATGGACCCTGCAGCCTCCATCCCCCCTCTCATGGCCTTCTGCCTCCCTACCTTTGGCTGCACCTCTGCCATGCACTCCTCAGAGGCTCAAGTAGGCCTTCCAGGACCATGCATGCCACTCCCATCCCATCCCATGATCCCTGTGCACGTGCATACCTGGAAGAGCTATTTCAGCTTCCAAAAAGCACTGAAATGATGGCACATGGTGCAACCTCCCCCCATTTCACTGTGTTGTGCTCCCTTATGCGTACAGAGACCACTGGTGCATCATCTACCATCATTTTGGCACTGCTTGGAAGCTGAAACAGGCCTTCCATGTATGCGTGCACAGGTTACCAGCCCCATCATCGCAAACCCTGGGGGCAGAATGTACCTGCATTCCAAGAAGAGCTACTTCGGGTTCCGAAAAGTACTAAAATGATGGTGGCCGATGTGATCACACATCCCGTTTCATTTTTAAATACACTTTAATAACTGATATATCTTATTCTTTCTTATTGTGACTTACCCTAAGATCTTTTGGTGAAGGGTGGGATATAAAATCAGTAAATAAATATGAAATAATTTTTCATACATATAAAATAATATTGAGTTTACACTAAATTCGTTAAATGCTCTTGCCTGAACAGAAGTTTGGGATCTTTCTCCTTAATGAGCAATTTCCTCTCAGTGGTTGAAATAATGTCAGCACTAGTGGGAATATGTCATTTGAAATGCATTTACCACAACAGCTGTCAATAAATGTGAACATCCGAACATGCTGACTCCATGGTGTCTAGAGCGTTCCCTGCTAAATTGTTCACTTCCATCTTTTATAACTCATAAAAGTTTGGTTATTATGGTGAGGTCTAATTTTTCCTGTGTTAATGTGGGAGATCTCCCACTATTCTGCATAGTATTCTCCGTACCCAATAATTTGTTCTATTTGAAATAAGAATCATTGAAAAACACAGGAAATATGACTGCTTGAGGCTTTAAGCATTTGCAATATGGTGTTAAAAATTCTGAGCTTTAGATCTAAAATGGGTAAATTCAAAAGTTTCTGAGGTCCAAAATACATCATAATGGAACTGTCTGAAGAGAGCCACATGTCCAGTGCAGCCACCTTCAATAGTCCAGGCAGGATGAACGGAGTCTGCACAGGGAGGACAGAGCTGCTGCGGAGCCACTTCCCACTGTCCTGACGGGACCATTGATATTCCTCAGTATCCACACAGCATGCAAGGGAAACTGCGAAGTTAAAAGCTGATGATTAGTCAGCAGCTTTTTACCCTGCAATTTCCCTGCTGCCTTGGATGATCAATTGTCCTGCTTTTGGTCATGTGACCAGCAGCCACACAGTGGCTGCAAAGTACTAAGGGTATCTGGAGGTATGCTAAGAGTGCACATTTAATATGGATTATGTGAGGACTATGTGAAAACAAGGCCCTGAAGAGGACTGACCCTGGGATTGGTCACAGGTGAATGACTGATCGTGCAGGTCTTAAGCTGTAAGTAACTAGTGCTCACAAGTGTGAGCACGCTAATCAGCGTTGGGTGATTGTGCTCATTTCCCATACAGTAGGGAGGGAGGGAGGGAAATGTGAAATTGCCCCAGCACCTTTTTTACTGTGAATTAATCAGCTGACACAGCCCCCCTGTGTGGTTGGTGCAGCTTCAGAAGTTCATTTGTTGTACATTTTACATTTACATTCACAAAATTCACAAAAGAGAAATTTTTGTTGCAGGTTTCTAACCAGTCAGAGCTGATTCAGTTGGAAAGAGTTTGGCATGGTAAAAACAGTCAATGCAGACATAACTTTTTCCACTGAAATTCACACTACCAGTTTGGCCATTCTGTTCTATTCAAAAGGATGCAGCATGAGTCTGGGAAATCATGCACACCTAAGTCCAAGACATTTGGGCTTATGTATCCAAAGGGGAAGGTTTCATTATCACTTCATTCTCTGTGATTAATTTGTTCCAGTTGCAATAGGAAGTATCCATAACACCTGGCACCTAATATTTAGATTGGCAACACAAAAGTAGTCTAGTGTGCATTTGTTACCTTCAAAATGCCCTTTGGCAAGTCAGACATGGTTGTAATTTCATAAACCCAAGGGAGTTACAGATTTTAAGTAGTTTACTTTAACATTTTCTGTGGCAGCACAGAGAAGAAAAATGCTTGCATTGTACTCTAATTCCTTTCGATTGTATTCTGTTTTTCTTTAAAAACAAAACAGTTATTGAAATGTAAAGAGATAAATCATCTACCAGAGCTGGAAACTAAGTGCATCAAACAGGTGTATAAACTGTATACATCACTCCTCATATGCAATTACTCTTATACCTTTGAGCATGAAGCTGCCTGACAATCAGTTTAGACATCATGTGAATGTAGCTCTGGACCACAGTCTAGAAATGAGTCAGTGTGTGTGTGCAGATCTTGCGCCACAGGCAAAATGTTCTTCTGTGAAATGTATTATGACACAAGCATTTGGATTATGTGATGAGACTGGATTTTGGCCGTTGCTCTAGTGCACACCCATTCAAAAACAGCTCAGTAAGAGGCTACTATAAGTTCTTGCAGGACAACATAGGCAGGAGAGGCAGACCTTAGAAAGCTGGGATGTCTCTGCCCCATCTAATTCTTCCCCAGGCTCTGACTACCATGTAGTGTCACCACCAGACTAGAGATGAGGAAGTCCAATTTCACTTTTGTTTTTTATAACCATTTCTAAAAACATTTTAAAGTAAAATGAAACCCTTAATGGTAGCCTGACACTGACTTCATAGCATCCCAGGCCTTTTATAGGCCACAGCCCAGGAGATTCTCGTATCACAGCAATTGCTTATGAACCATCTTTTGTGAGGTCTCAACCTACCTTGTGCTATTGGTAGAAGTTTCCATTCACTGAGAGCTAGATAGGCATCACTGTGTACCAAGCAATGTACTGGGTATAGCTGGATACAGGGGCATAAATTCCCTCTTGTATACAGGTATTAAAGGTACAGATCCCTTTCTTTCCACCCCAACTTGCCGGGTTAGATACATCACTTCAGACCAAGTATGTGAAAGATACACTCTTGCCTTTCTCCCCTCTATTTTTTCTCTCTCATCTCTGCCAGATGCTGCTCACTTTTTTCAACTGGACCACATTCCTTCTTCTCTTTTTTGAATGCAACACAGTGGATTCCCCTGTTACTATTTGCTTTATATTTCAACAAGCATTATGCTGGCAATGTTAGAAACTGCAATACTGTTTCTCTCAGCAGTTCTCTGACTCCTCCACCCTGACACACATCTGCAATCAGCAAATCTTTGTGGAGAAAACTATAGTCTTCGAGGGACAATTCAAACCAGCTGTCTTCCCACAATCCATGGGATTTAGCAATCACACTTTTTTTTTGTTCACCTTGGCAAAAATCAGTCTCCCAAAGGCAGGTGTGACATACCACAACTTTGCACATCACTTTCTTTTCCCTACAATTTTGGCTCAAGCCAGCAAAGACTCATTTACACCATACAAGTATATCCAAGTTCAGGACAAAAAACATTGTGAGGAACACCAGGTTCTATCTTGCCTAGCTTGGCTGTAAAAGAGGTCAGGGATTCCACACTTTTATTGGTTTTGTAAAAAGAGAGAATCTGAGTACAGAAGAGGTGCAACCTTGTATGTCACTGAACATTTTTTCACTGTAGAAAATAAAAGTTTCTCCTCTGCTTTTTAGTACTGCTGTTATTATTATGACACAGATCTTCAACAGCTGGCATGCCACAGACACAGAGGCCATGCTCACACCTTGCTGAAATAATCTGCCTCACTAAGAAACAGGACTCAAAGCATGCTAACTCCAGCCACACCCAGTACCAGATAATCCTCCTTCAGTTCATCCTCAGTTTGGGTCACTATGGTCATGCATTTTTGTTCCAGTCCTGAGGCTCCTTTATGAGGCTTTTATAGATCTCCACCTGTTTGCACCATCACAACACTCCCTGCACTCTGATAGAATAAACGTTATGTGACTCAACAACATGTAATTACACATTCATGCAGTATCTGCCCACCAAGGTCCTCTTTCTTGTTCGCACCCAAAAAATGAAAACACATTAACACTCTATAACGCTTGAGACATGTAAAAATCAGGACTCAGGAAAGTCCAAGTGAAAGGAGGAAAACTCCACAAATAAAAAGGATTGGACTAAAAAGGCATGAATGGTGAGGTCTGAAGATGGACTCTCTTTATAAGCCATCAGAAAAAGTGGTGACAGCAACCAACCTGGATAGCTTTAAGAAAGGATTAGATAAATTTATAGAGGACAGTTCTATCAATGGCTACTTAAATGGATGCCTAGGTACCACCTTTAGGTTGGAAAAACAGGCAGGATGCCTTTATTCCATTTGCAGGGAGAGCAGGTGAAGGTCTTGCTTCTGTTTTTTGCCTGAGAATGCCCACTGTGAGAGACAGGATTCTTGACTAGCTGGGCTGTGCTCTAATCCAGCAGTGCTCCTTTTATGTTCTTCCGTATTTCACCATGGAGTCAATTGGGTCAAAGCGTACATGAGTCCTGTGAAGTTTCTTAATGAAGCAGAAATCCTATGGCCTTTATATCTGGTCTCCCTAGCATAGGTTCACAAAAGGATTTGAGCACCAAGAAAATGGGACAATTCTTTTACTTTATTTTGTGCTGAGAGTTTGTTTGCTCTAGAATGGTTTGGGGGCATTAGTAAGGCAAAGAAAATGTCTGAAGCAATAGCCTGCCCTGAAACTTGAACATATCATTATCCCTTAAAATAATTTACATGGAATAAAATCTTTCTTTCATTTGCAGCCTTTATACATATAGTTTTTGGACAAACCTTACAAAGTTTTGTCCAGGGGGAATGTTAATTGAAATTATTTCCTTTGGGTCTTTCCACAAGATTCCTCTCTTTGGCAGGTAGATAGCTATGCAACTTGGTATTTTAGTGGCCTGCTTATGATTCATGTGCTTTGTTTGATATTTTCCCTTCTGGTTTGGACGAGATTCTTAGAGTTTTCCAAAGTACTTGGGTGCATTTATTGTGTTACCACACCTCTATGGAGCCAGCATTGTTCGCCTTCTTCAAGTACCTCATGGCAAAATAACATCCAATGTTATTAAACTAGTTAGCTTTAAAAAAAATGGGCTCAACAGAGGAGGGCTTTAATTTGAAGAAAGAACTGAATCCACAGAAGTAAAGAAGGAATGTTGTTCTAGCTCATAATTGCCCTGTGTCCCTGACCAGAAAGCAAGCATGCAAAATCTTTTTTAACAGTTGAAAGATAAAGCGTGCCTCTGGATATCGCTGTAAAAATGTGCAGTTTACCAATACTTTGAATTAAAGTGCTTCCAGAGTAAAAATAGTTTTGTCCTGACCTATAGATGATAGTCTGCATATTAGCCATCGCAGCAGTGAGTACTCTTCTGTTCACATGCTCACCCCTTCCCTTGTGCGTCCAGCTCTCATGTGTTCTTGTGTGAAGGCAAGTTCTCACAAGTTCTCACACTGTTCATGGAAAGAAGAGAATAAATACAAAGTAATGGAATATTTGCAGCAAAAGCCTTTAAACTGCTATTTTTTAAATGCAGATTATTGAGCTTTAAAGCAGCTACATTGGTGGATTGTTAAACCTGTCTGACCAATCTAGTGCTGCTGCTCATTACATACAGTACAACATTTTTAGGCCTGTCTGGATGCACCCTGACACAAAGGGAAGTTACAGAGCCCATCTCCCAGAAAGAGCATTATGACAATGAGAAAAGCAACCTGGACCTATAAATCATCCACAGAAACAGCAGCCAAGAGTTTTCATTGCTCACCTTCACTAGAAATTTTCCTGGAAATGCAAACTGATGCTCATCTGGCCTCATCTTTACTCCAGTATAGGACTGCATTCAATCAACATGGACAAATTGGATAGGGAGAATTTTTTCTCCCTTTCTCAGACTACTAGAATCAGAGCATTTCTTATGGTCTTATGTTCTCCACATAGCTGAAAACATAGGGTAAATATGATAAGCAATGCCTATTTTTATTGGGCAGAAGAAACACTTAATCATAAGTAATGTAGATAATAAACATGCACTATTATTTAACTTCAAATCACATGGAACCAGATGTTTGCACATAGATGTAAAGGCCGGCGAAAAAATCTCAAATCTCAAATACTTATATCCCCACGTTTCTATTTCACTTTCCTGGTGGTCAGTGGGTCACCGCTATTTATCCCACCGCTGCCACCAAATGTAAAGGGCCGGGGAAAAAATCTCAAAATCTCAAATACTTATATCCCCACGTTTCTATTTCTAAGTCATCTTCATTAAGATCAGACAATGTATTACTCTGTATCTTGTCTGTAACTTCTGGGATAACTCTGGTTACTGCTCCCACCAAAAGCTCAGTGCTGCTATCCTCACAAACAGCAGTGCCTTGAGTCAAAAGTCTTTTCTCAGTTGTAACATCTTTCTCAATACTATCTTGGAATATGGATTCTACTTCATCTCCAAGTTCCCAGGTTTGCTCTAAGTCATAAGCTACCTGCTGTTCTTTCAACTCCTTTGGTTTAATACTAACTTTCACTTGTTCTTCTGTAATACCATTAATACTGGATATCTGTCCATTCCTAGCATCAATCTGTTTACTTGTATTACTAATACAGCTTTGTTCATCTCTTGTTTCCACCTGTGCACTCCCTTTTGTAAACTCTGGGGTGTAAGTTGAATCACACACTTCTCCCTCTTGTTCATCATAAACATTTTCTGCAAGAATCTGCCTCTGTACTTCTGCAGTATCACTGTTTAGGTTGAGGGGCACTGTAGCAGAATCATTTTCAATTGTCTGCACTTCTTGTGGCCCTGCTTCACCACTTGACCCAGTGCCACTAACTTTTTCTGTCTGGAATCGTAAGCTTTCATCCCGCTTCTGCTCCACAACAAGCTGCTCTTCGCCTCCCTGCACCCCTATGTCTGTTATGGATGTACTGACAGGGAGCGTTTCCTTGGCAACCAGAATGGAATCTTGTGCTGCTCTCCAACCGTCCAGCTTCGGTAATGCCTTATCCTGGCCTAACTCAGAGTAACAGTTATTTTGTGGGACCGTTGGAACTTTAACTGAGTTATCTGATCTGATTTGATCGATTTTCCATTGTAACTGAGACATTCGTTCTTCATGTTTAAGCCTTTCAAACTCAGATTGAATTTTAATCTTTCTAATTGCTAGTTCAATCTCTTTCATCTCTTTTTCATGGGCAAGCCTAATTCTCAATATTTCTGCCTGCTCCTGAGCAGATATCACTCTTCTAGACCTGGTTTCCATGTTCCTTTAATGTATCTTTTACTCTCTAAACACTGTAATTCACTATTAACTCAGGACTCTATTCCCCAGCTTCCCTCAGGACAGCTTAGAGCCCATTTCTCCCCTAGTTAAACACCCTCCAGGTTTAACAACCAAAGGCAGAGAACCCAAACAACTCCCTCAGGCTCCCTTAAATATGGGCCTGGCTGGCTAGCTTCGCCCTGATTGGCTGAGCTCCTCCAGGATTCTATTTCACCCCTCCTCCTGGAGTGCTCAACTAGCCCCTCCCTTAGGCTACTTACCCTTTCAAATAATACACTTTGGTGACACTTAACAGTGTAGACAACCCGTTCTCGCCACACTTTGTATTTAAACCAAAATAACTTAATTTTGGGGTTGAGGGGTCCTAGCGGTCATCACAATAGATCTATAATTTTATTAAATGCCCTTGATTTTAAGCTACATTAGTATTCCCATATACCACATTTAACAAGAATGGGTTTTAATAAGGATTTCTAAATCTGAAAACACATGAGAAAATATTTGTTTGGGCATTAAGAAAAAAAAGAGCTCTCTATTTTTAGAGTGTGTTTAAGCAAATATACTAATATGCGAGCTTTTGTGTAGACTTTCATGTAAACACCCCAATTCTTTGTCATGTTAGCAAGGAATGACCATAAAAGGAAAGGATATCAGTGTTTCCCTAAGATCCTTTAGGGGTGGTGTTTCCCAGAATTAACTAATGAAGAATAGCATCTTGTAGAGATCATTCTTCCTTTTCCCATATATAGCCATTGAAATGGCCACTCGGTCCTGGAGGCAGGGAGCACCTTTATTATCAGTATGTTTGCCGTATCCTCTTTCAGTCGCCATTTAACTCAAGTGCCAGGTGCAACTGGGATGCCTTTTCAAGGAAACTATAGAGACGAGAGTAATGCTCATGATGATTGGAAACTAGTAATTGCTCACTATATGATTCCTCATTAGAAGCAGCAGACTGCTTTCAGGAACAATTTGGTCGTTTCTTTATGGATTCAAGTGATGTGGCCAAAGCTGGAGAGGGCTGCTTTTCTCCTTTATAACTTTAAAGGCCTACTATTTAAACTTATTTCTAATGCATGTGGTTAAAGCAAGTTGCCACCTGAGATATGGAAACAACCACTGACTGTACATATTAATTGCTGGAAACTTCGACGACGTTCTTTTTATGAGATTATTGATCTGACTTAGGCAAAGGGAATAAAGAAAAAAGAAAAACGTGCTCTTATAATGGCAAATCTTAATTTAGTACTATACTTGAAGAAAGGAATTATGACGGAATAATAATGTTTATTAATATAGATATATTGGGACTACTAAATACACTTTTATGTGACATATTTCTTACTCAGACATGCCATACATGCATACTTGACAAGTTTAATTTATTCTTATTAACTTAAGGTTTACTCTAAGTTTTGTGCAGTGTATTAAATCTACTGATTTTCTGTTCTTGAAGAAGAAAAACATTAAATGCAACCAAATGGTTTAGCATGCTTGAATAACCTGTGCTTCACCCTTGGTATCCTTTTGTCTTGAATGACAGTGGAAAGAGTCTGGGCATAAAGTATGGAAACTGAGCTGCCTGGCCATCACGGTTTCCCCCCTCAGCTTCGCCAAAGTGCTGCAAAGCAATGTAAACAGAGCATGATTTCAAGAGCTGCATTGAAAGATGATCTGTGATTTTTTTTATCAGGATTTAGTCCCTTAGTGTTTACCTAAGGCAGTAAGACTATTTTATCTGTAGCTAGGAAAACCCAGGGCACTTCCATGGCAGAGCTAGGATTTGAACCAATGTTCTTAGCCACTTCACCACTAGAATGCCCATACCTCTTTGTGCCACTAGAGGGCTTATGGCCCATTAGGGGTCACAAATCCACCCTAGCCACTCTGAACCACAATAAAAGGTCTATAAGCACTTTACATTGCCTTCAGACAGTCCCCCTATATTTCATTAGGAATTCAGTTTGATAAGGATAGAAACCTGGTCCTCATGAAAATAACAGCCTCCTGCAGTGCTGGTAGATAGAAGTCCTGATCTAAGAACATCATTCTCTCTTCCATGGTGTAGTTTTGTGTGTGTGTTTTTCTTTAAATTAATTCCCATTTTATTTGCGTAACACCTTTCCAAAAGAAAATTTGCCCAAGGAAGTTGACAACAAACAGAAAATAGATAATATAAGACATCAAAACATTGTAAGAAAAATACATTGTAAAATCACACAAAATAATATATTGCAAAATAACACACATGAAATTGAAAAGGCTGAGGCCAGGTGGGCTTCAGAGCAGCTGACAAAAGGTCCCCAACCAACCCAGTTAATAGGACAGACCCAACTTAATCAAACTTAGTTCAGTTGCACCCTATGCATTGGTTGTGTGCATTTCTATCCTGTCCTATGCTGAAAGGTCTTAAAAAAGGTTAAAATAAAATCACTATTAAAACAGATAAAATAAATCAGCTAAAATGGTAACAGTGCCTACATTCGTAAGGGATGCTGTTCCTTCAGTCAAAGGCCTGAGTAATCAATCAACAAAGAAGAACTCTTTGAAAACAAAAGCATTTGGTCAGTATCCATAATGGATTTGGAAGTGGGAAGAAAAAGATCTGTATTTATAAATGGATCAGTATCAAATAGTGCAATAAAGCACCTGAGTCAAACCTAAGAGCTGACAGAATGTTGCCAATAGATGGAACAGCCCTGCAGTACAAAAATCATCCCATGGTCATCATAAGAAATACTGCTATTTCATCAATTGGAAGGTCCTATATAAACCTGTTATGCGTTGGATCATACTTTATGCGTGTTATGATACATAGTGGTAAGCAAATGAAATACAACTAGAAATACTTCCTGCATGAGGGTTAAATTCTTTTAATTTCATGCTAATGGTATGATAACATTTAACTGCATATTTTAGCATATTTGAGAGCAGGCCAAGCCTCACAATTCTTTAGAAGAACAGCTAAAAATGAGGCACTGCTATTTCCGAAAAATTTACTTCCAGCACAAATGTCTTTCCATTCTGAAACATAAAAACAATTCCCAATAATATCTGCTGCTGCTGCTGCTATGAGAATGAATAAAATTCAAAACACATAATACTGATGGACATCTACCTGGATCAGTACTGATTTATGAGAAATAAAGATAATGTTTTTAAAATGAATTTTCTCCCCAAAGAAAACAAGGTAATGATGGGAGGATGCAAGGAATTATTAAAAATAGATTATGTTTGCTGAGCATGCTACAAAAAAAGGAAGTGTGGCATCTGGGTGGCCATTGAACAGGCCATCTCTGCCATAGCAACCCTTGACCCCAGTCCTAGGTCAGGTGGTCCACTGTCATCTCCTGTCCCCAAAGTCTTTGAAGCTGCAGATCCTAAGGCCCTTTCTGCACTGCTCCAATTATCGGCAGATCCAGATTCCCTGGACCTACCGATCCAGGTCATGGGAAGCACTAATCTGGATCAACCCCCCCCCCCCCCGCTACAGTGTGAGCTCCACAGCCACCACCATTATTTTATTATTTATTTTATTATTTATTTACATTTCTATCCCGCCCCATACCCGAAGGTCTCTGGGCGGGTAACAACATATTAAAATAGAATATACATTAAAAGACATTAAAAATTCACACACATGTAAAACAATATACAATATGTTTCAAATGACAGTGTCTGTACTGGGCGGGGGGGGGGGGGCATAAGCAGCTCAGCCAAAGGCCAGGACAAAGAGGTGCGTCTTCACCGCCCTCCTAAATATATATAAGGAAGGGGCATGACGCACCTCAAGGGGGAGGCTATTCCATAGTCTGGGGGGCATCACAGAAAAGGCTCTCTCCCGGGTGCCCACCAACCTCACTACTGAAGGTGGTGGGACAACCAGGAGGGCCTCACCACTTGATCTTAAGGCATGGGCAGGTCGATATGGGAGAAGGCGTTCCTTTAGGTATTTGGGGCCCAAGTTATTTAGGGCCTTATAAGTCAGAGTCAAAACCTTGAATTGGGCTCGGTAGCTAATTGGCAGCCAGTGCAATTCTTTTAAGACCAGCGTGATGTGCATCCGGCTAGGTGTTCCAGTCAGCATTCTAGCGGCTGCATTTTGCACTAGCTGCAACTTCTGAACCGTCTTCAAGGGTAGCCCCATGTAGAGTGCATTACAGTAGTCCAATCTAGAGGTTACCAGAGCATGGATAACTGTGGCCAAGTCGTCTGTATCCAGAAGTGGCTTCAGTTGACAGAATAGCCGTAGTTGGGAGTAGGCGCTCCTGGCCACAGCCTCCACCTGAGCTTCAAGTGTTAGCGTGGAGTCCAGGAGTACACCCAGGTTACGGACCTGTCCCTTCCAGTGCATTGCAACCCCATCAAGGACAGGGTATCTCCCAAATACCCGGTCCCGAGACCCTGTGACACACAGCACCTCTGTCTTGTCTGGATTCAGTTTCAATTTATTCACCCTCATCCAGCCCATTACCGCCTCCAGACACCTGTCAAGCACTTCAACCACCTCTCCTGATTCAGATGGTACAGAGAGATGGAGCTGGGTATCATCTGCATACTGATGACACCTTACTCCAAATCTCCTGATAACCTCTCCCAACGGCTTCATATAGATGTTAAATAGCATGGGAGAAACGATCGATCCCTGAGGAACCCCACAGGTGAGTTCCCCAGGGAGTCGAAACAGTATCTCCCACAGCCACTATCAGAGATCTATACTGGAGATAGAGTAGAACCAGTGCCATGCATTGCCTCTCACTCCTAAACTCCGTAGTCTCTCCAAAAGGATACCATGGTCAATGGTATCAAAAGCTGCTCAGAGGTCCAGGAGAACCAACAGGGTAGCATTCCCCATGTCTCTCTCCTGGAGAAGGTCATCAACCAGGGCGACCAAGGCAGTTTCCGTGCCATGACCGGGTCTGAAGCCAGACTGAAATGGGTCTAGATAATCAGCTTCTTCCAAGCATGCTTGCAGTTGAACAGCGACAGCCCTCTCCAGAACCTTGCCTAGTAAAGGTATGTTGGCCACCGGGCGATAGTTGTTTAGGTCTTCCGGATCCAGGGAGGCCCTCTTCAGGAGGGGCTGCACCACAGCCTGTTTCAGGGCCAGTGGAACCACCCCCTCTCTCAGAGATGCATTCACTACCTCCTGGATCCAACCGGTCATACCTTGTCGGCTAGTCTTTATCAGCCCCATGAGGGCATGGCGGGATGATTTTCAGTAAAGCACTATCACTTCTGGAATTTCTGGTTAATTGAGGCATGCCATCTGCATGCCTCTGTGGTCTGGATTAAGGCCCTGAGGGCAGATTGTGTATTTCATAAATGGACTGTACGCTAGATCTGAGGCCAATTTGCAGTTAGGCCTCTGGTATGCAATTAAGACAGCTTTGGTGAAGAGCATACGCACGTCCACTAGTCTACTACAGCCTAGAAGTGTCCCCACACTCACCAGGACTATCCTAATGGCTGATTAGGTGGGGAGCTATCCCAACCTTTACTCCAGGCTTACCTGGAGCATCCAGCAGCATGAGCCTTCACTCTTCATCCATCTCACTGTGGGAGTCCTGGCTTCTCACTGCTGCAATTGATCACTGCCAGCCTCGTCACACATTCCGTGACATGGCTGATGCGGAGGGGGGATTGAACTGACCTGGCAATGTTTTGGGGTGTCACTCACCACTACACCCTGGATCAGTACCATGCCAGCATCCCATGGCAGCAGTGGCCAGTGGGGACCTGCCCGGTGCACATCATTACCACCACCACCCCGCCGCCGCCCCCTCCTTTCATCCCCCCTTCCACCTCTGGTTTATGAAAGGACCTGGCAGCAGTGGCTGTGGCCAATTTGACACAAAGGGAGGAGAAAGAAGCTTTGAAATGAAAACAACTGGAAAAACCCCACAGTTGCTGCCACCACCACCAGGTCCTTGCATAAGCCAGAAACAGAAGGGTAGGTGGAAAGAGGGACAGAGGAGGAGGGGAAACACCCTGAGATTTGAGGAGGAGAAGCAAGTGACAGTGTGTAGCTGTGGATTAGGATGGACGCTGCTGGAAGAGGTGGTGACAGCTACCAGTCTAGACGCAGCTCTCTGCATGCAGGAGTTCCCACTGCGCATATCATGGTAGAGTAGCTGTAACAGTTCTACAGACCTCGGAGGAAATGGCAAATAAAACAACTCCAGTTTCCACCAGACAATATAAAGAACCTAAGAAAGCAAGTCAAGAGGGCACTTCCTCACAATATGTGAAATTTGAGTTTATAAACCAATCTTGGTCCTTACAACTTATGTCAAATAAGTTAGTTTTCATAAACTATCCTAGGCCTGATATTTATCTTGCACACAGGGAACGCAAACTTCATTTTATGGACTTTATTCAATCACTTACCAAGATGCAAATCTTTTTTAGTGAAATAAAGAATGTACAATATCTTTTCCAAGACTCCAGGCATGTAAAAGCCATTGTGACTTTTATATCAAAGAGGGTAGTCACTAGGATACTTAACCATCGGGAACTCCTTTTTTTCCGGAACATCTTTATTACGAGATTTTACCAAAATCAGTCTGCAACTATAGGAATCCGGAAGGCGGGGAAAATACAAGATGTCTATGAACATATGCAACAAACTGATTCCAGGGCCCTGATGGAAGAGCCTAGTGGCCAGGACATTGGAATCGTGGTTAGATATCATATAGATAATGCGAGGCTGCCATCTAAATCAGAGAGTCAATAGAATGGAGCAAGCAGACACCCCAGCTATGCAGGACTGCGAAGAGGATGACAAGATGAAACTCCCAGCCTTTAACTTTTCCTACCTTTGCCCACTGGGTTTTTCTACCCAAGACATAACAGGATCTGAGGGTCGGGAAGGCGGAGGCAGTGTGGCTTACTGGGATGGGATCACTCATACCAGTTATCCTGTGGCCTTCGGGGTTGAGATCCCTTGTTTCGGATATTCTATAGGGTGGGTGGGCGTTTTTAAAGCTTTTGTTTTAACCTTGTCACTGTTTATTTTTTTATTATTCTCTTTGGCTTGTGTATGTCATGAAGAGGGATTAACATGTTTAGGCCAGGCAAGGGGGGGAGAGATGTGCCAGGTGTCCACCATTACTCTGGTATCGGGCAGGGGGAGATACGGCGTTGGGAGGCAGAAGAGACAGGTCAGGAGAAGGGGCGTTAGATATCTTGATGCTATCACCCCTTCTGTTCTGCCTCCCAGCCAGCAGAGTTTGGGGAGGCCTGCTAACCAAAAGCCCCCCTCTCTAGCAGTGTTGCTTCTGAACGCCAGATCAGCCCGGAATAAAACATCAATTATCCATGATTTAATTCTGGAGGAAAGAGCTGATCTGGCGTGTATAACTGAGACCTGGATGGACGAACTGGGTGGGCCTTGTCTCACGCAGCTCTGTCCCCCAGGGTACTCAGTACAGCACTGCTCGAGATCAGGGGGGAGGGGTGGGGGTGTCGCTGTAGTCCATCGAACTTCCATCTCTCTCACCAGACGGCCAGTTCGCCCTGTGACGGGGGTTGAGGGCTTGTTTTTCTTGTTGGGCCAGAGAGACAGGATAGGGATGTTGCTGGTGTACCGTTCACCCCACTGCCCAGCATCTTCCCTATCTGAGCTGGCTGAGCTGGTCTCAGATGTGGTGGTGGAAACCCCTGCCACAGTGGTGTTGGGGGATTTCAACATCCATGCTGAGGCCATGCTCAGTGGACCGGCTCAGGTCTTCATGGCCTCCATGACAACCATGGGGCTCTCTCAGTTTGTATCTGGCCCAACCCATACGGCAGGCCACACCCTTGATCTGGTTTTTGCCTCAGAGCAGACTGGTGAGTATCCGTTGATAGGAGGGTTAGCTGTCTACCCGTTGTCATGGACGGATCATTCACTGGTGAGGTTTGGACTTGCAGCGGCAACTACCCTCTGTGGGGAAATAGGACCCATTGAGATGGTCCGCCCTCGGAGACTTATGGAATCCGGGCGATTCCTGAATGCTCTTGGGGATTTTCCGGTTGGCATGACTGGTGCTCCTGTCGAAGCCCTGGTTTCTCTCTGGAATCAGGAGATGAGCAGGGCTATTGACACGATCGCTCCCAAGTGCCCTCGGCATGCTTGTAGAGCTCGCCAATCTCCTTGGTATTCCATGGAGTTACGGGCGATGAAACAGGAGGGTCGACGGCTAGAGCGCAGGTGGCGTAAATCCGGCAGTGGGTCTGACCGAACACGGGTTAGAGCACATTATCATGCCTACCACGTGGCGGTGATGGCGGCGAAAAAGAGATTTTTCTCCGCCACCATTGCGTCCTCAAGTAGCCGTCCAGCAGAGCTCTTTAGAGTAGTAAATGGCCTGATAAGACCAAGCTCAAAGAAATATGAGCTAGGGCCAACTAATATCTGCTGTGACAAATTTGCGAAGCACTTTGAGGACAAAGTCGCTCAGATTCGTAGGGGATTAGATGCCACAATTGGGCATAGTCAGAATGAGGTGTCCAGAGAACTGTCTGGTCCAGTTTGCTTGGATCAGTTTCAATTATTGCGGCCTGAGGATGCAGACAAGCTGCTTGCAGGGGTGCGGCCGACAATGTGCTCTCTAGACCCTTGCCCTTCCTGGCTTATTAAAGCTAGCCGGCAAGGTATGACCGGGTGGATCCAGGGAGTAGTGAATGCCTCTCTGAGGGATGGGGTGGTTCCACTAGCTTTGAAACAAGCTGTGGTGCGCCCCCTCCTGAAGAAGGCCTCCCTGGATCCAGAAGATCTGAACAACTATCGCCCGGTGGCAAACATACCTTTTTTAGGCAAGATTCTGGAGAGGGCTGTCGCTGCTCAACTGCAGGCATGTTTGGATGAAGCTGATTATCTAGATCCATTTCAATCTGGCTTCAGACCCGGTCATGGCACAGAAACCGTCTTGGTCGCCCTGGTTGATGACCTACTCCGGGAGAGAGACAAAGGGAATGCCACCCTGTTGGTTCTCCTGGACCTCTCAGCGGCTTTTGATACCATTGACCATGGTATCCTTCTAGAAAGGTTACGGAGCTTAGGAGTTGGAGGCAGTGCTTGGCATTGGTTCCGCTCCTATCTCCAAAACCGATCCCAGATAGTGGCTGTGGGAGATACGGTTTCGACACCCTGGGAACTCACTTGTGGGGTTCCTCAGGGGTCGATCTTATCTCCCATGCTCTTTAACATCTACATGAAGCCGCTGGGAGAGGTCATCAGGAGATTTGGAGTGAGGTGTCATCAATATGCAGATGATACCCAGCTCTATCTCTCTGTACCATCTGAATCAGGAGAGGCGGTGGAAGTGCTTGACAAGTGTCTGGAGGCAGTAATGGGTTGGATGAGGGCCAATAAATTGAAGCTGAATCCAGACAAGACAGAGGTGCTGTGTGTCACAGGGTCTCGGGTCCGGGTAGTTGGGAGATACCCTGTCCTCAATGGGGTGGTTATGCCCTGGAAGGGACAGGTGCGTAATTTGGGGGTACTCCTGGACTCTGCGCTGACACTTGAAGCTCAGGTGGAGGCCGTGGCCAGGAGTGCCTACTCTCATCTACGGCTGGTACGCCAACTTAAGCCTTTTCTGGATAGAGATGACCTGGCCACAGTTATCCATGCTCTGGTAACCTCTAGACTGGACTACTGCAATGCACTCTACATGGGGCTGCCCTTGAAGACGGTCCGGAAGTTGCAGCTAGTGCAAAACACAGCAGCGAGAGTGCTGACTGGAACAGCTAGCCGGACACATATCACGCCGGTTCTTAATGAACTGCATTGGCTGCCAATTCGCTACCGGGCCCAATTCAAGGTATTAACTTTGACTTATAAGGCCCTAAATGACTTGGGCCCCAAATATCTAAAGGAACGCCTTCTCTCATACCGACCTGCCCGTGCCTTGAGATCCGAAGATGAGGCCCTCCTGGTTGTCCCACCACCTTCGGTAGTGAGGTTGGTGAGCACCCGGGAGAGAGCATTTTCAGTGGTGGCCCCCAAACTGTGGAATGGTCTCCCCAATGAGGTGCGCCATGCCCCTTCCTTGTTATCATTTAGGAAGGCTGTAAAAACATACCTTTTTGCCTTGGCCTTTGGCTGAGGAGATACATTCTCTCCCCAGTTATAGTTCTCATGAATACACTATGGAACGAGCAGCTTATATCAGAATTTTTAACCAAGTACCTTGTTTTAATCTGTATTGTGTTTTTAATTGTGTTTTTAATATGTTTTAATCTATATTCTGTTCTTAATATGTTTTTAAATATGTTGTCTGTTTTGTTGTTACCCGCCTAGAGACCTTCGGGTATGAGGCGGGATAGAAATGGAAATAAATAATAATAATAAATAAATAATATGACTGGTGGAACAGGGAATTGCATTCTCACCTCTCCTGGGTGGAAGATGATGGAGCACGTCACCATTGCTAAAATACTGTAATAGATCATTTACATTCATAAAAATTTTCTTTTTAGAGCTGGTTCATAAATATATTTCTTACCAGTCCATATCCCTATGGAACATTACACTTCGCTGTAGTATTAACTGAAAGCTCCAATTGAAGGCTGCGGACATCTTTAGTAGAGAATGTTGGTCTAAATTAGGAGTCTCAGATGATTTTGTGCCAAAGTATTTATAATACCCTTAGGTATAGAAGGATTAAACATATGAAACTGCAGTATTTAAACACAGTTTTAAAAATGAAAATTTAGCCTTTTGAAGCACTCATTAAAGTTTCCTAATTGGGACCATAAAAACAGAGCCATCAAGAAGTTTTCAACACCTGATTTCAGTATTTGGCTGCTGCAGAAATTTCAGCAACCATGCCAAGTGCGTTACAGTGCTCTGCATTCATAGTGGAATTTTCAGCCAAGTAATTAGCAAATCTTGGCAATCAGTGTCAATTTTTATTTTCATACCATTGGCCTTTTAAAACAAATTAAGAGCAAGAGCAATCTTTTTGTTACATTTTGCAAAATATTTGTTTGATTTGTTTCCCATGGAGATAGGTATTGCATGCAGTTGACAGTGTAACATTACGGTTTTTTGTATAACATAGTCAATAACCATTTTTTCAGTTAGAAGATATTTTTACTGTTGCCACTTTGTACAATCGAAAGGGAATTATTGTCAAAAATAATTTGGTGCCTGATGCACCAATTAGTTTGAGAGTTACCAGGGACAGTATATTCAGGACACCCTATTAATAGTTTCCCAAGTCCCGAAACCTTTCCTAGAGCCATACAACAGGTATTTTATCGATACCCTACGGCACCTACAGGTTGCACACAGCTCTCTGTATAAACTTCTTATAAATCAATCGGAATACAAATTTCAGTTCCTGGCTCTATAGCTGTATTTATATGGCCATTGGAGTCCCTCTCAGAGCAACAAGAGGATTGTATTCAGGGTGGGGTAATGATATTGGATGATGAGGTCTTGATCCATACTGAAGACCCACAATGCCTTCCTGGTGCAGAGGAAAATACAAACCGGGAGGAAAGTAGGATTTCTCTTTCTCAGACCAGCCTTACTGGGGTAATGGCAGCTGTTTCTATCTGAATCATATACGATTGCACATACGTGCAAGGCCAGTAGTCACCAGTGGCTTGAAAATATTGTAAGTCTCAAACCAGTTCATGAAATGGTTGCTTAAATAATCCCCCAAGATGGTTGAAGGAAGTCACAACCACCTTGTCCCTCAAGTATGGCTGGGGAGAAGGTATATGTAAACATGGCCTTTCTGTCTTTAGAGTTCTGTTTCATTTGAAATCAAACACTTATCCAAAATGTGTTTGTTTGTTTACTTGTTTGCTTACATTTTGATACTTCCTTTTATGAAAATTAAAAATCAGTGTAGTTCACACAGTAGTAATAACTTTTTAAACCATGAAATATTAATCAAAAAACAATCTGCAATTAACACTATAAAAACATAAGTAAATACAATAAAACAAATAAAACTGTGAGCACAGTAGCAAGTATGTAGTGCCTGGTCACAGAGATATGTTCTGAGCAGTCTCGAGGAGGGGGAACAACAGAGTTGATTGCTATCCTATTTCAGCAGGGAAAACCCTTCACTGAATGTTAACTGTCCTAAGTGTGCCTTAGGTATCAAGCATCCAGAAGCTAAACGTCTGTGCGCCAAACCAAAATGCATAGACATTAAGGAAAAGAGACCTGACTTGGTAGTGGTCAAGAAGATCTTGGGCCCTGATCACACCTATATAAGACAGGACATCCTATCAATAATTCAAACTGAGGCCATACAAGCTCTGTTCACAGCTAGATCTTTATAGGTCATCCTCAGGCTGTCGTTACTTTGGGCTGAATTGCTCACACCTTTATCCATGATTGATCTGAGCCTCCTCCATGGAACTCTTGGCTCTCCACCCCTTTTGCTACATAAAATCTATCTCCTTTCTTTATTGGATGCCATAATGTCGCTCAAGGGAGACAAGGGTGTGTGTTTGTAGTTCTTTTTTAAGCCTGCTCCCCCACCACAAAGTTCCCCTTCCTTTTTCATATGCTTTTCTTCTTCGTGCAATTCATTTAAAAAAAAAGCAATAAATTTTCAGAAAAATGCTAGATAGTTACAAATAAACTGAAGAGAAAAGGTGCCTCTGAAACTCTCTGTGTGCACATTGACTGAAAGGAAAGACTGGATCCCACCCACCACAGCACGGTTCAGCCTCCTTTAGCCCATACATTGAGGAAGTGAAGATGGCCTGGGATGCCAGGATAGGCTGAGTCCTCTGGAAAAGAGGATTCCAGTTAAACCATTCTAACAGGGGTAGGCCAGCCTGGAAAATGAATTGAATAAAAATAATGTGGGTAACGTCACCAGAAGACAACCTGAAGTCGTCCTAAACTAAAGGTGTGCCCAGGACCTTGCTGTCACAGTCGAACAAGAGCTGCACACAACTCAGCAGTACATGCTTGCTAAAATGTATCCTGATGCAGGCTCAGCTTGGGTTAATAGCCGGTAGATAAGAAAAAATAATGGTCCTTTTGGCTGCCTCCAGAGGGCAGCCAAATAAGCTGCTAGCATGGTTACTTGGTGCCAGACGTGCTTACCTTCACTTCCGTCCATGAATGCACACTGGGCAGAGCTTGGATGACAGCTTCATCTAGAAGCTAAATAGGCAACCCAAAAAGCACTGTTGCTGGGAAATATGTGACCAGTGCTGGGGTTTCAAGCAATATTAAAAAGCACCTTTTTTGTGAGGGGAGAGAGGCAGGGCTATGGTGGAATTGCTTATGATATGCAAGACAACGCCACCATAGCGTTTTTAATATGGATAATCAGTTGGCTGTCTCAGGGTTCACTTTTTCTCAAACCTACTTTTCTGAGGAGGAAATAACATTTTTATCCTTTTTAAAAACTGAAGTGGAATGGGATAGGTTTGCAAATAAAAGTTGGAGCGTGAATAGCCTAGTAAAATTGTTGATCATTCTAACCTATGTATTTAGGGCATCCCTTGTCATTACATCTATTGGCACAGGGCTAGACTAAGTGGACACTGAGATTCCTTCAAACTATGCCTGTTTCCTCAGTGTGGGCTTTTCCATTCCACTTAATATGGCCAAGAAGGTGAGAAGCATACAGCCTTCGTAGGCTGAGAACTTTGACTCCTGCCATTTGTTGTTGCTGGGAAAACTGCTTTTGGAGGTGTGGTGATTTCCAGTGGCACCTTCTGGAGCCCTGCCAAAACAGGCTCCTCACAGTGTTCCAGCCTATGGAGGCATGCTGTCCAGTCCTAATCTGGAATATGGGCTCTGGCCTGGCTGTGGACCTCTTTAAAAGGCTCCATTTTGGCACCATACCCTAGTCTACCATTTTATCCTATGTGAGAAGAAGAAGAGTTGGCTTTTTTACCCCACTTTTCCCACCCATTTAAGGGGACTCAAAGCGACTAACAAAACTTTGGTTCTTCTTCCCACAACAGACACCTGTGAGGTAGGTGGGACTGTGAGAGTTCAGAAAGACAGCTATGACTAGCCCAAGGTCACTCAGCTGGCTTCATGGAGGAGTGCAGAATCAAACCCTGTGACTGTGAAAAATGAATCTGGCACTCTAACCACAAGACCAAACCGGCTCACAGGAAAGCATGTTGGCTAGCTATTAGTATTCTGCTACTACTGTAGTATTCCAATCCAACCCATGGTCCAGTGCAGTAAAGGCCAGTGAAAACTGAAATCTCCTGGCTGTTCTTTTGAAGGTGCAAATATTCAAAGTATACCAGAACTCATTATCGGTTTTCTTTTAGTGCAGATGCTAATAACCATGCTACCAAACATTTATACATTATGCTTCACTTAAAGCCTGCATGACAAATCACATTTAAATACTCTCTCTCTCCACCAGTGACAAATCAAAATAGGATGGGATATTTCTTGGAAGGATAACAAGAGTTGCGCTCTATGAAGAGATTGTTGACTAAACAAAAAACCAAGTTGCAAGGCTTTTTAATCCTACAATAATGTAACGGATTCAAATACATTCTCAGTACTTCAAATATTTCTCTGTTTTATTGTCTGTTTATTCTTAAAGTGGGCACACTTTCTGTAGCCAAGCTCTGGATGAACCTTGACTGTGTATAATAGCCCTGTCTGTATATTCATATTGGCAAATCTGTGTTTGACTGTCCCAATTCCTGCTTTTATTCTGACTAATTGGGCTAACATCATGGAACAATGGAAGGTTAGCCTCTTCAAGTGCTGCATCTTTTGGTCGGCAATAGTGATCTCGTAATCTGATTCTGGCTGTCTGACAACATGCAGGGAAAAATGCCAAAGTTATGCACAATAAGGTAGTAAATTTTATGTGAAAAGGGTTGTTCAGTTTAGAAAGAAAGAAAAAGAAAAAGAAAGACTCTTAGCATATTTTCCATTTAAATTCCTTGCCTTTAGAAATAAGAAATACACACTTCTCTAGCAGCCAGTGTTTATAGCAGTTGAAGAGGCCATTGATGGTGAAAAGTAAGTTTCCAGAACTACAAATGTAGTCTTGTACTTATATATGTATTGTTTATTTTATTAGATTTCAGGAGACTCTATGTAGTTTGTTTACAAGGAATAAAACAAGAAACATTTACTTTATAAGTTTATTTGTTATTGTGTAATGCATTATTTTTGCATTATTTGTGATTCTGTAATGTATTATTTATTATGGTATGTGATGTATTATTTTGTACCATGTCTTTTCTGTTATAAACCGCCTTGGGCATATTTTCTTTTTGGAAAGGTGGTATATAATTAAAATGGAAATGAAATCAAACTTAAAAACCAAACAAATGTTAAATAAAAACAATAGCAGATTTGAAGTATGGATAGACAAGGATGAGAAGTATCTCCATAGGCGTTTCTGTGGAAGGTTTTTCTGGAGTGGGGGACATAGATCATCAAAACCATCAAAATCATGATCATTAACAACAGTGTAATTACTATGAGTATATTAAAAAAAAATCTGACACAAGATTCTCAAGTTTGAAAGATCAGAGATTGCAAATAACTTGGAACAGAATTTGAGAATACCAGAACAGAAGTTGTATGAGCCTGGAAATATCACTAGACAAAGTCAATCTAAATATTGAGGAAGATCAATCAGTAGCCTGGAAGTAACTTCTATGCTGGCATGGGAGATGGTCCAGAATCCAATTTGGAGAGATTAAAGACCCAGGCTGCTCACCAGTTCTGTTCCTCCAGTCACCGCTTGTGTAGGGTTGCTGAAATATACATGTGGGATAAGCTTACAGACAGGTTTATGCTCTTTTCACAGTAGTTTTCAGACAACTTTTGAATGACCAGCGGTCATATCATATGTTTCACTCTTATAATCCAACTAATTTCATAGTACCATAATGGAAGAGGAAGCTATAGGTGTGTTGACATCCTGTTGCTTCAGGCACCACACCTGTGCACAAAACACCTCCTTCCCCTCCATACACAGACATAGCAGGGCAGCATATGAATATGTAAGATTTGCCATGTGGGAGCCTGGTCTATCATGGACTAGATGGTCAACAGTCTGATCTAAGGGAATGTTTCTTATCTTCTTTCTTATGCTTTTAAGTCCTTGAAATCTCTCCAAGCACTAGGGGTGTGCACCAATGCATTTTTTGCATTCGAATTTGTGTCAATTTGAATATTCGAATATTCAATTCAATTCAAAAATCAAAAATCCAGATTTTTGAAAATCTGATTCGAATCCAGATTATCTGATTCCGTACTTTTGGAAATTCAATTTGAACTCGGAAATATGAATGTTAGCAACATTAGTATCTGATTTTTTAATTTGTGTGCATCCTGTTTGCATCCCATATTCTAAGTGCAAATAAACACAATACAGTGGTACCTCGACATACAAGTGCCCTGACATACAAGTGTTTTGAAATACAAGCCGCCGAGTGAGTGATATTTTGCTTTGAGATGAGAGCAAGATTTGAGATACGAGTATGTAAATCCAGTACAGTACATAACAACAACAACTGAGGTGGTGTTTTGGGAGCTGGAATGGATTAATGGGAAAATTGCTTTGAGATACGAGCGATTTGACATAAGAGCAAGGTTACGGAACGAATTAAACTCGTATGTCAAGGTACCACTGTATTCGGATGCAATATACGACATCCTGTTCAGTCGAATTATTCGAAATTCCGTATCAGAGTTCCAAAAATCTGAAATCCGTTCAAATTTGGAAATTTGGATTTGCAAAAATCCAATTCAAATTTGAATGTCAATATTTGTCGAATTTGAATTGGATTTTTGAATTTTCACCCATGCCCATCCCTACCAGGCACCCCCATGTCCCTTTGGTGTGTGATGCTGTGAAGATGCAAGGACCTCAACTCCCCTCCAAAGTGTATTGAATGGCCTGCAGAAACCTGAGGCCCTTCTGCACTTGGCCTTATTCTGGCATATATCCTAGAGTAGGAACCTACTATGTGTGCTAGTGCAGACTATGGAAGGCCCCAGGTGAGGCCTACTATAGTCTTCATTAGCTTGTGGCCAGCAGACTGCTGTCCTGAGATATATTCCACTTTAAGGCCAAGTGCAGAAAGGTTCTTGATCTCGATCTCTCTCCCTTTTTTTTCTTTTTATTTTCTGCATGTTGAAGTTTTCCTTACCAATGCCTGACTCACAAGGTCAGGCAATTTCTGAGAGCTAAATGGAAACTCTCCCTCTGCTCACACACAAAAGTGCAGATGTCACCCCCAATATGTCACCTTTTGCAATCAGACCTTGAAAATTTAAACAGATTAATGAGCTGAAATGGTCTCATTGCTGGATGGTCCAAAAAAGAAAGTTACATTTAGTCCTGGGTATGATCTCTTAGAACAGAGAACAGCCTTAAAATACATTAATCATAAGGTGTGACCACTGCCAAGATTCTGTAATAATATATAATTTTGATAGCTCCACAGCTATCTCTCCGGGGCACAATAAGGCACAGGAGGATGACCTGTGTGGGAGCATCCCCTGGCTGTCTCAATGGGCCAAGTATGAAAAGGCCCAAAATGTACTAGAGAGCATCCTTTTTACCTGAAAAGCCACATCATAAATAAAGGAACTACGTGCAGTTTACAGTGACAGCTAAGAACTTTTAGACTATGGCCGTTTCCACACTTGCAGGGACTGAACTCTTCCAGCTGGAGCCACTCTGGTGGAAAAACATTCCACTGTTCTAGAACAGGCCCCAGGTAAACTCTGGAGTCTGCTTCAGGGGCTGTGAGCCACAGGGGACCTATCTAAACATGGCACTTTGGGTGTTTCCACATTTGCCACTGGAAAATGGATCAAAGATAAATGTGAAAAAGCCCTATAGATCACAATAGCTTGACCACAGATAAGGAGAGAATTCTTCCCCATCGACATGAACTTTGCCTTTCAATTGGAAGTCTCTTTTCAAGTTAATATACTGTATTTTCTGGCATATAAGACTACTTTTTAACTCAGGAAAATCTTCTCAAAGGTCAGGGGTCGTCTTATACGCCGAGTGTCGTCTTCTTATACGACAAGTACGTCCCAAACTCTATATTTTAACTGGAAAAGTTGGGGGTTGTCTTTTACGCCCAGTCATCTTATACACTGGAAAATATGGTAACTTCTCAGCTTCATGAACCGTCTGTCTGATGCAACTAACCAACTGACTTAACTTACTACAATTAACAAAGATAATAGTTTAAAGGTTTCCAGTATTTTTTCATTCTTTCTGCACTGAGAACCTATAATCATTAAAGTAACCAAGCTTTACAAATGGGCATAATGCAAAAATGCATCAGTATTTTTAAAAGGATCCCTAAAACACTTTATATTGCTTCTTTTGTTAAAAAGTGAATTACAAATACAGAACATATGCTGCAGTGGGTAAAGAGGGGATATAACATTTTTACTAGCAGTCATTTGTGATGCCCTTCATTCACAGTCTGTGATTTATTAGTTTATAAATCTTTGTGTTATTTTACTTTATTGCCCCAGATGCTTTGATAGCAGGCTTATGTGGACAATGGAACTCTCAGCAATAGAATTGTTATACAATGTTGCTGTGCTACATAGAGGAGCATATTTATGGCATGCTAGACAGTATTTATACATTTCTTCCTATGGGAAACAGAAGTTCAGATGATGACATATTATAAGTTGCTATTGTCATCTGACCTAGTGGTTTCATTCATGTACTCTAGAATTTGAATGGCATAGAAGCTCAGTAGAAAGCAGAGGGTTGCTGGGTCGATCCTCAGGTTGTCCCCAGATATAGGCAGTGGGAAAACACTTCTAGGTATCTCTACCAAGCAAACTTCATAGAGATGCCCAGGAGTTGGCCATGAATCAGTGGTACTCAACAGCAGCAGCAAATGCCTCTGTAATCCTCTTCAAATTTTCTATTTGAAAATTGGATCCAAGGGTGAGTGCATTTGTTCGGGTTAATCTTCTGAAAATGAAAACTGACCTCCTCTAGTAGATTTTCTGTATGACATAATTGATCTGTAAATAGATGGACACATTCTACCATGAAGGCCAGCTCATGGGAGACTTCTGAATAGGGCAAGGGGTGTACTTACACCCCACTTATTGGAATACACATGCAAGTGGTTACTGCTGTGAGGACAGGGTGCTGGACTAGGTGGACCGCATTTTCGATTCATTTCTTGTGTGCTTGTAAGCTGAAAATATAGCTCCCAAAAGATTGGATGAACTGTCCTTAGACTTGTTCTTGTTTTTCACCAGGCAAGGCAGTGAGCCAGTTTGGTCTTGTGGCTAGAGTGCTTGACTCATACCTGCAGGTTTCTCAGTTCAATTCTGCATTCCTCCATGAAGCCGGCTGGATGACCTTGGGCTAATCTTAGCTCTCTTGCTGAGCTCTCACAACCCCACCTACCTCACAGGGTGCTTGTTGTGGGGAGAACGGGAAGCTTTGTAGGCTGTTTTGAGTCCCTTTGAAAGGGTGAGAAAAGTGAGGTATAAAAGCCAAATCTTCTTCTCTTGCAGTAACTATGTGATGGCAGGACTTAAACAAGGAAGAAAGAAAAGCAGTTGTCAGTGCTGCTTATAGTTTTGAGACTCCTACTTCAGAACAGCTGTATCTTACAATGTAGCATACAAAAACATGAAATAACAATAAAGTGCCAAATAACATTTTCAACAGTATGGTTTTCATGGTCATGGAAGGGAGAGAAGGGCTTTGAAATAAAAAATACTGCCAGAGGTTAGATGTTCAGAAACCGACTTCCATAACAGCTCCCCATCCTAGCTTAATGCATGAATTTCTATAGCTTGTGAAATGCTCCAAATTAGTGTCAAGCGTTTACACTTAAGCCAGATTACTGTCACTCTGAAGATGCTGCAGACCATTCTTAGCGCTGCAAGCAATCTTCCTTGTTATTCTAGTTTCTGTCAAAACCAATAATAAGACTTAAAATATTAGATGTAATTAAATAAAATATGAGGATTCTTTCCTTCTTCTCACTCACCTATGTTCTTTCATGAATTCCCACATTTTCCAATGAATAAGACATGCAATCCCTTCAAGAGTTTATTTAGGACACAAAAAGCCAGTTAAGCCAGTAATTTGAAAGATAAAAAGTAAGGCCATGCAATACCTCCCCATTGCCAAATACTGTATTTACATGATCAGACTTCAGCTGGTGGCAGATTACTAAGTGATAATTGTTTCTGATAACTGGGTTGTAAAGAGATTGTTGGTGATTATTGTACAATAAACACAGCCAAGGGAGTTGCCACAGGAAAAGAAACACACATTGCTGCTACTTTAGTCAACATTCTTCTGAATTTAAATCTGAAGTGTGTCTGAGTGCAGAATAATATGCTACCAAGTTTTATGGCCCAAGGCAAATCCCTAAATGGTGCATATTATTGTAGCTCTAATAAAGCTAATGGATCTTACCCATTACTTTTATGACCTATTCTTTGCTTTAGTTTATATAAAGTTGGATTAGCAATTATTATATTGCTTATCCATGCCATTAAACATAGCTGGAATTTCTGCCACCCAATTAAATTTTATGTAGTGCAACTGAGGAGCAGAATCGATTCAATTAACAGATACATAAAACTGAAGACACAAAATCATTAAAACAATAGGATGGTCTTTGATAAAGTTTTTATATGCATATTTAATAGTCCCAGTGACTGGGTCTAAGATATGATCTCTCCTTATATTCTGTATTTAATTGTACAAAATTTACTTGCTTGAGAAAACAAGTGAGTCTAAAGTTTTGTTCCCCGAAGAGTAGTACAGGAGCAACTTTGGATGTGGTCTATCACTGACAAAATGGTCATGTCAACTCAAGACTTTTTTTATTACAGTGCTTGCATGAGCAGATCAGCAAACTTTTGTCAATCTATTGATGAGTAGTACGCAAAGTAGTAGCACCTTAGACTGCATTGGAACATCACTTGCTTATCCCACTATATTTGAATATTGGGATATTCCAGAATATCCATGTTTTATTCTAGAACATTTTTAGATATGGTGGAATATGTAAGCAATGTCTGGATGTAGTCTAAGAGACTAATAGAGGGAAAGAAGTTGGTAGCATGAACCTTTGTAGACTTAGATGCATCAAGTGCAACAGATTTAGTCTACAAAAACTCATGTTACCATGGGAGTTTTTCCACCAGCACTAAGTACCCATTAAATACCCATTAGTGACCCATTAAGGACCCATTAGGCTCAGAGCAGGAAGACCCCATTTCCACTGCAGACCCCATTAGGGCCACATTTGTTTCCACCAGTTCTAGGGAAATCCGGATTGAATGGGTCCTTCAGGACCTATAATCCAGATTTCCTGTAGACCCCAAAAAGGGGTCTACAATGGGGTCCGGATTATACAGAGTGTGTTTCCATCATGATCGGGCAATGGGGGCTAGGGGGGCTCTGGGGGGGCACTCCCATGGGGGGTGCCCCAAAACCAAAAGCTCCGAAGCCTGTGCACAATCTCCGAAACTGGCTCTGAAGAATAGCACAGGCTCCGAAGAGGACCCCTGTGAGAGCAATGCAAACTCTGAAAACATCTCAAAATCGTTCACAAACCAAGAGAACAACAAAAGTAAAACATTGTTTTAAAAAACACGTTTAAAAGCAATGTTAAGAATCATAGCAAAAGAGCATGTGGAATAAGGAAACAAAACTTAGCAATTGAAAATTGCTAGAGCATCCTGAAAACTGACCAGATAGGTGCTAAATGCATCTTTACTCTTGAACTGTTTTCTTTATAAGGTAAAAGACTGAGAATGATGGTGATAGTTGTAATAATCAGACAGGCAGCAGCTAATCTGGTTATCTGCTGCCTGAATCAGCCCTGAAGACAAACCCTCCTGCAAATAGGGAATTTCCATTGGGAGGAAATGTCCCATTGGTACCCATCAAGAATTTCCTCTAAAGGAAAGAAAATCTTAAGTAGCAGGAGGTGGAAAATCTTAAGTAGCAGGAGGTGGAAAGATCTATTGTTTGTCCAAGTCTCCTGTGATTCCTTGACCATTTCTCTAGACTGTACTTGCATTTTTCCTTTCACTGGGCCTGCCATCTGTATGCTAGGCCCCAGCATGTGAACAGAAGGCTGTACTCTTGTCCTGAATATAACCAAAAATAAGGGCCAGTGCAAAAAGGGCCATAATCTTAACTGTGTATTTGCATTTTAAAATGTGCACATGTTTTAAAAACGTAAAGACACAGTTAAGATCATATCACATTTAGTCTTAAGCTGAAAGGTAGATCAAGTATGTCTTAAATAAATCAATACAAGTGTCTTTATTAATATGATTGTCAGTTGCTTGGTTCTGGAACTGAAGCATGGTGGTATTTTGGACACTTGAGGAATTCCAGAAATGTTTGGCAATTATCCATAATTCCTGGATGAATGTACAGTTATGGAATTTGGATTTCACCAAACTTTCTAGTGCAATTTCTGGCTAAATAAAAAGTCCCCTCATACATTCCACTCAGTGAAATACGTTACCTCATATAGAGTGATATTTTCCCTTTCACTGGTGAGGTAGCTAATCCTGCACTGGGCAGAGGATCAGACTGGATGACCTCGCTAGGATTCTAGGATCTACATCATTATATGTTGATGCAAAATGTATTAAGTTGTTTATTATTTGTTAATTAACTTGTTGAATTAAAATATTTTAAATAATACAATACTCAAAACAAAAACCAACAGAAAATGGATGGAATGAGCTCTTATAAAAGTAAGGAAGACCAGAAAAAGACTGATCTTTTCATATCAAATTACGTTTCTTTGTGGATAGTCCTGATTTTCCTCATCACTCTGGTTTTGCTGACGTGGAAGGATTGTTTATCATTGTAGTCAAAAAAATTCACCCCTCAACACAGATCCTCTTTTGCATGATAACCTTTAAAAACAAATCTTCTCCCCCTTCTTCTGCTGGTTCCTCAATTTAAACCACAATGCTGAATATGTGACATCACTCTCAATCATTTCCACATGGTTTCACTCCTGGGATCAAAAAGAAGGTAACTTCTCATGTCAGACAGAAGGTTGCCCAAAAAGCATTCCCAGGAAGCTGTGAGGCCTTTCCAGGAAACTCTCAGTGACATAAAGTGCTTTTTTGTTGCAATATTATTTTTCTTCAAAGATGTTATTCAAAAAAGATCCAGCTTTTAAAACACTGCAGGACTAAGTGGGAAAAAAAAAGCAAGCTCCCGGTTTTGATTCTACCTGGTAAAGGGAACGAAGCCATAAGATTTTCTGCACCCCTCCCAAAATGATGAAACCAACTTGAAATAAACATGGTTTTGGTTGGGAGCGAAATGAACTGAATAATAGCAGCATTTTAGGATACGAAGACACATACTTCCATTTTCTCTGGTACATTAGTTTTCTAAAGGTAGCGTTCTGTCTCAGATCGAAGAAAAGGGCAAAGGTTACAGAATGCAAAGATGTGGGAGCTCAGCAAGGAAACAACTATTACAATGGTGGGGTAGGGATACTTGGGCTGCCCATTTAGAATGGCCAGGGAGATGAGTTAAATTGACAAAGAAGAAAGAAGGTGTCATTGTCAAAGGGGAAAGTATTGTACAAATGTTTGTTGTAAATATTTTTAAAAGTTATTGTGACCTTTCTATGAGATGCAGCAAAGGCAGGATTTTTTTTTAGTGTACAGTTACACATAGGTGGTCTATATCTGGACTCTTTTTTCAAAAAGAGAAATAGTCTTTCACTGTATTATTTTCCCTGTTCTAATTTTCAAGGGAAACCCACATTACACGTGCACAGTTGTTGTGAACACTGCAGCCAATGCAAGTTCAGGCTCTCCGTGGGGGCTGGTTGCAGGTGCGTGATTGACAGATGGCATGCAGGTTTGGTCCCTTGTGATTGGCTGACCCAACTTGAATGGACCTAAAGGTAGTGCCACTTTCTCCACCAACCAAGTGTGCTCAGTCATTCTACTTTAGCTAGCATGGCCACAGAACAATAGTAGCAGTGGTAGTACTAGTAATTTTCTGCATTGGATCCTTGGTTCCTCATGTATTAGGAGGAATATGAAATGTACTATGCACACGGAATAAATATGAAGCAAAGTTCTCAGAATCAAATAACATAAAGTATACAGTGAAAATATGGCAATGAAAACAAAACACTCTCCTTTTTGCCTTTTTCTTTTCCTCTTGTGTCTTCCTAGACTTGAATAAATTACTGGAGACTATGTGCACACTAGTTACAGTGTTTCTAAACCTCCCTTACAGTCAAATCTTGCAGAAAAACAAGAGCAGAAGATCATGGAGCCATAATAACCCTTTAAGGAAGGCTTATAAAAATAGGAGTTATGTTGCCTCCAGCAAAACTCTGCTGTGCATGGGTAAGGAACGAGCAGCAGGGAATGTCCAAAACAACAACAACAAAACCCCTTTTGTTTGATGTTTCCCAAACCACTCTTTCTGTGGCACAGACTATCCTCCCCAAAGGTCTTAGGGTAGGTTACAACATTAAAAACCAGTGAACATACAAAATAAACATATTAAAACCGTAAAAGTGCCTGAATGTGGGAAGGAAAAGCCATTTCCACATTTAGCCAAAGGTAAGGGCAAAGAGGTGCATCTTCACAGCTCCCTGAACACATAAAGTGAAGTTGCCTGAATCACAGCAGGAGAGAGACTATTCCACCCTGAAGAACTGAGTACCTCCTGCTGCTTCTACAATGTGTGAAAACTCCCTTTGTCTCACATGGTCAACTGGAGTTGAGGTGAATGCCTGGTGATTATGCTGAGAATCACCATAATTAAAGTAGCTTTTTGGGTGAGCCAGATTAGGATCTTTGGCAATGTCCTTACTAGCCTAGTAGACCAACCCAATGCACACTCCAGACCTCTCACTACAGTGTTGTGTCTGCATTGGATGAGTCATTGCATAAGGCCGTTGCACAAACATTGGGCCATTGCCCACTCCATCCATGCACGACTTGTAAGTGAACCAACAGCGTTCCAGCGTTCCAGGCTGGTATACTGGACTAGCTGCTTATGGGCAGACAATGCAAAAATGGCTGGGCCTGTCTACCAGTGCTGCTTCGGTTACCCAGAAGCAGATATGGGAGTGGGTAGCTTTCCTTCCCAACCTCTGTAATTCGGCCAGGATGGACCATCCTGATGCAGACAAGCCCTTGGAGTGAGCCACTCCCCAACCATGCTGGCCAGATCTTAGTCACTGGGTCAGCCCAGCACACTGTAGGATAGCATGCGCCATGCGAACATGACCTTTGACAAGCTATATTAACAACATAAGAGCCAACTGTTCTTTTCTTGTTGTGGAAACAGTAAAACTCTTCCCATGACCAGTTACACTTGAGCTCTAGTTCATTTGGAAGGAGAATGGTGGCAAAGTGTGTTTTCCAACAGTACACTGTTTTGCTTGCTACTGGCTAAAGTGCTCATCTTCAGTTTCCATGATCCTGTCTACACTGTCCCTTATTGCAGATTATATTCTGGAATAGGGAACTGCCACCTGCATTCTAGTGCAGGCTACAATAGTCCCTGGGCAAGGTCTATTGTACCAGCATGTGGATGGCAGGTCTCTATCCCATGATATAATCCAGAATAAGGCTCAGTGCCTTTTAGTCTAAGGCCACTTCCAGATGTGAACTGCTTAATCCACTATTTAGTGATAGTTCAGAGTAACATACTCCCAGAATTAACACATGTTGCCCAGACCGCAGGGCAACAACACAGTACAGTCAGAAGTACTAACCTGTGTGGATGCTTGCTCCTGTAATAGAACAGCAAGTACAGCTGTGTATTTCAACAGCATACAATGTCTAGAAGCGTGTAATTATCACCCTGTGCACATGCATGGCTACTATTCTCAGCCTGGTTTTGTCCTGTACACACACAAGATGCTGGATCACGTGAGCTGGCATCCAGACAAGGAAAATCCTCTTACCTGGTTTGGAAGTAGATTTTCCTGCAGTAACAGAATTATGTTGGGACTGTGATGGACATATGACCTAAAAATAGTTTGAGAGTGGCTAACAATACATAAGCTAGGCAAGTATTCAAGTTTACAATCCATAAAAACATTATACATGAGTAAATGGGGATTAGGAGGAAAAAGTATAGGAGTTACCATATGTAAAATTAGACAGAATTCCTGCTCCTTTAACAGTGGCAAAAAAGATGCTGTCCACATAAAACAGGAGGACCTTTTCAGTGGTGGCTCCAAGACTGTGGAGAGCTGTGGAGATGCACCTGAAATGGGAAAATGGCTTTTCCTCCCCACATTCAGGCACTATTATAGTTTTAATATGTTCATTTTATATGTTCACTGGTTTTAATGTTGTAAACCACCCTGAGACCTTTGGGCAGATAAAAAAAATCAAATAAATAAATATGTCAAACTGCACTTCACTGAATGTGAACTGCTCAAAGATGGGCGAACTGTAAGAAACGCAACCCCTGAAGTCCATTTTCTGTATAGGAAAGGGAGGAGGTAAATGTCAACTGGATGCAGAAAAGTTTAAAGAGACTGCTTCCCAGTCCCCAGCAATCCTTCAGTTATTCTCCAGGTTTTCTCTCCCTGCTGCCCTTGCAGCCAGGAGTAGGAAGCTGTGCCTCATGGTACCTGAGATGACATCATCATGCAGGCCACAGAGATTTCGCTATTCCTGGCAGCTCCATGAGCAAAGCAAAGCCTGAAATATGCCCTTATTTCTAAATAAATAAATAAATTTGTACATTTAATATCCTATATAGTGTAGTTCATTTTTATGCAGGGCTATCAATTTGGAACTGTGCCCTAAAGCCTAGCATTTTGTCCTCTAACATAAGTTTTGAGCCCAAATTTAGAAGTCTTATTGCTAGATTTAGTGAAAGGTTAATTACAAGTTGAATAAGAATCTCCAGTTAATTATGAGCAAGCATATTTAAATGCCCAATTACTATAATTTCCCTTTCTTTAATTAAGTGATTCAGTAATCAGAAGAAGGCAGGTGCGCAGCTTTTCCTGGTATGTTCAGACAGGCTACAATTAAGATCAGGTTATAAATATGAGCAACAAGTCTGGAAGAGTTTAAATTGACATGTAGATTGGTCCAATGTTGAATCCAGATATTATTGAGTGGAAGAGAAATAAAAACTTCAGAAGTATTTTTTTGGACGATATTATATTTGATATCATTTCTTAGTAATAGCTAAATAAATAAATTGCGGATTGCACAATTTAACATTTAGATCTATGTACATTTTACTTTGCATTGCACCAGTTTCATTGCAGAGAAGTCAAATTGAAAGATGAGAATGTATATACATTCTCTTGTTGAAGCAACTGATAATTCAAGGTGTCATGCAATTCGGCAGCAAGCAGTTATAGGGGAAAATAACCTCCACCTTTTAGGCTTAGAAACACAACAGCTCGTAAGCTGTTTTGCACAGGATTGCAGTTATGGCAAGGAAATCAAGCAATTTCTGCACTAATGCTCAGCTGCAGTGTTAAAATTAATGTATGTCTGCACTGCTGTTCAGCTGCACTTCTCCACTATTTGAACACTATTAGTCCTGCAAACAGTAACTAAGAAGGACTTCTGCTCTTGGAAACTGGACCACGTCCCTTTCTGCACTGGGCCTTATTCCAGATTATATCCTGGAATAGGGACCTTCCATCTACATGATAATGCAGTCTACTGCAGGCCCCAGGTGGGATTTGCTATAGTCTAAACAGGCATGCAGATGGCAGGACTCTATTCCAGGATATCATCTGCAAAAATACTCAGTGCAGAAAGGATTTATGCTCATTAAGTGGGGGTTGTTTAGGTGGATGTTACCTGCATTGTTACCTACAATGGATGCTGTGGGGTCCATTGTTTAATGGAATGTTTTTTTAAAAATTCTATTGCTAGAATATGTGACTGGAGAGCTGTGGAAGATCAATAAGGGACATAGACCAATCATTTTCAGTGGTGGTGGGGAGTTTCAGAGACAGTATGGTATGGGGCAGAGTGACCTGTTGCATGTTAGACACAGTAGTTCCTTTAAGCACTGAATGTGTATCATCTATTTGTCGACCGTTCTCTTTTAACGTGAAAATCGAGTGAATTTCATTTTGAAGCGGAAGGTAAGGCTTCTATACAGCTATGCCATCTGTCAGTTTCTTTTCCTAAATGGATCTCAAGAAAAGTGAGGAAGTTTTTTGTCTTTTAAACATCCAGCATGTGCATAAGTAAAAACACAGTAGTGTTTTTATTTTTATTAAGTTGGTTGCACAGTCCACCAGATGTAATTACTCAAGTATTGGCCCATCATTTGAATCCTAACAAAGGATTTTGGAATCCCTGAAGTTTCTTTAAAAAATATGGATTGTTTCAAACAGTGCTTCTTTTTGCACGTAGGATTTTTATTTTATGTATACTGATACTAGCCAAATACCAATTCTCTTGGAATTGGAGTTAATGGACCAATAACTACCATGGATGTCTTTCAGTTTATAGATCTCGATATTTTATGGTTTTCTTCTTCTTCTTCTTCTTAAATTCTATGGTCGTCTTGTAGATTGTTGTGGATAATGATCATTGCTAAAATAATCACTTTTGGTTAAATGCACTTCTTAGAGCAGTAAGATCCAAATTCTGGTTCTAAAATAGAATAGAATTTTTTGCTGTTAACACTCCTTGAATTACCTTTTTTAATTACTTTTTAAATATTTCCTAGTTCTCTAATTTTCAGGCAAAAGTACCATGTGTTTCACATTAGCTTTCCTTTCCAGAGCATTTTAATTCGAGTACTGATTATACAACAAATATACATTACTGAGTACTTGTAAGGAAGTAATTAAAATATATTAATGTCTTTGAATAAACAATTTGCACTATCCCTAGAGTTCAATTAAAAGGACTAATGATTAACAAGGAAAAGGTAACAATGAAAAATGTGTTTTTGGGATTGAAAATTGAACTCAATTTTGACAGCAGATTATGTTCTACTTATCTGTTTGGAACACATTTCTTATTCCTTCATGGTGAGATTTTTTTGTTTTTTTGTGGGGTGGAGGAAGCAAGGAAACTAAGGGGCTTGATACACCAGGGAAAAAAGCATAAGCAAGGCATTTTAAAAGCATCTTTAAAGGCTTTTAGACAACAAAAGAAGCCGCTTTAAGGATCCTCAGAAACAGTAGTGTGATCCTTGTGTTCCCAACCCTTCTCTAATCTATCTTTTCTATCACAGAATGTTTGTGACAGGGAGAAGAGGCAGACTGGTGTGTGAAATGATCAATCTCACCTCAAAGCCTTTTCTGAGACACCTCAGAGATCCTCTTTTTGATGGTCACAAACTATTTTTAAAAAAAGCTAAAATCTGCTGTCCTGTTTTTCTGTACTTGGCCTTATTTTGGACTATATCCCAGAATAGGGACCTCAACCACATGCTTGTACAGGCCATAATAGGCCATATCCAAAGCCTATGGGTGGATCCCTACTCTGGGATACAATTCAGAATAAGGCCCAGTGCAGTAAGAGATATGATTCCATATAAACATAGTTGGCACTTACAGAAGTAATAAGTCCCTTTGGCACTAGTTTATGAAAAGGGTATTTGGTTAGTGTACTGCTGCTTCCCATCTAGAGGTTTTTTTATGCAAAACTTTCCATGCCAGAAACTCAGATCTATGCTGGATGAAGTAAAGTGGATGGAGAAAACATTCAAAGAAGGTTCAGATTTCAGAAAGTTTCCTTGGTCACAAATAATGAGAGTGTCTTTCCATTTGTGATACTGGGAGGAAGACATGGAATTTCTCCAGACAACTTTGTTCTTCTGAGTCTTCTTTGACAACATTAAACATTGCGGAGAGCAGTGAACAAATCCATCAATCCTGGGTTTTTCTTTTCTTTTTCTTTTTAGATTTCACCATGTATTGCCCTTGTCTATCAGGCTTTTGTTCACAATCCTGAAGGCCCGGCACTTGCTTAAAAAAGAAGAAAGCTGCTCCAGGGCCTATTTCTCTACATTGCAACTACACAATACTAGATCCGAGATAATAGATATGTTCTGGGTCTGTTATTAAGAAGATGTGAAGCATGTGCTTTCGTAAAACCTTTCTTAGTCTGTCAAACTGCAGTTTATTTTTGGTCTTATTTATAAATAAAATCACCTCTAAGCAGTTTTGTATAGCATCAAATGTCCTCCAGGATGCTTTAGATGCTTTTTAACACTCCAGATATTCCTAAACTATAACTCAGATAATTCCATGCCTGGCCCAGTCTGTGCAGCTAGCATGGAATGATGGGAGCTGTAATTCAGAAGCATATGAAGGAAGAAGCACCTCAGCTTAGAACAATATCTCAATGTGCCAGTTTGGTCTAGCGGTTAGGGAGACGGACTCTTATCTGGGAATACTGGGTTTGATTCCACACTCCTACATGAAGCCAGCTGTGTGACCTTGGGCTATTCACAGCTCTGTTCTGAGCTCTCACAGCCCCACCTACCTCACTGGGTGTTCCGTTGTGGGGAGGAGAACAGAAAGCTTTGTCAGCCACTTTGAATCCACTTAAATGGGTGAGAAAAGTGGAGTAGAAACCCAACTCTTCTTTTTCTTAAATATGTGCTTTTTTTCATCACTCAACATTCTGCCCTTCTTGACTTCCTAGAGTGATCATAAGCAAACTTGAGACATGCACAGTCTATTTTGTTTTTGCTGGAATCCCATAGCCTAACAATAAGAGTCAGGTGGAAAATTTAGGTAGAGTTGAGCCACATGCAGAATGGTGGATCATAGAGACAAACCATACTGTCTATAACAGTTTCATACTAGTACAGTGATGGCTAACCTTTGGAGCTCAGTGTGTCAAAATTCGCAAGAAAAACTAGCTGAATTCTGGTGCTGTGTCACTTCTAGAAATATCCATAATTCTGTGATATTTGTAGCTCTAGTAAAAAAGTTATAATTTTGATATACCATATATTCCAGCGTATAAGACAACTGGGTGTACAAGACAACCCCCAACTTTCCAGTTAAAATATAGAGTTTGGGATATACCTACCATATAAGAAGACAACACCCGGCGTATAAGATGACCCTCGACCTTTGAGAAGATTTTCCTGGGTTAAAAAGTAGTCTTATACACCAGAATATACAGTATGTGTTTTATTAAAAGCAAAAACGAATAATTCTTTACATTAGTGACTTTTGTTGCTGAATTTCATTTGCTAAATCTTCAATTGAAAGTTGGTATTTCGCACACTTCAAGAACAATCACTACATGCCCAGGTGCCAGGGTGACCATGTGTGTCACCCAAAAGGATTTGGCGTGTCACCTGTGACACACGTGTCATAGGTTGGCCATCACTGTACTAGTAGCATGTTAAAACTCATTTTCAAAGAAGGTAGCGTAAAAGTTGCAAAAGATATAAAAAATAGAGTGATCAGCATGTAAGAGCAACTTAATTATGAGATTGCAGCTTTTTGTTTTTAGTCCAGAAGAATGAAGTCAATAGGCAAATAGATCACAGTAGTTAGAAATTTGCACAGATCCAATAGTGAAAGCATGCTTATTCAACCAAGCATTTGGAGACCAGTGCTTCTCTAATATTTGGAACAAGATATTTTAAGGGATTTTATATTGTTTTACCTGTTTTGTTAACTGTCTTGGTATGGCAATGAAGAATGATATAAAAGTTATAAATAAATGATATAAATAAAAAAAGTATATCTAATACTAATATGAGAAGTTATGAGCTGTGGTATCAGACTATCTTGAACTGCATCAAATATAAGGGTAATAACCCTAAATGGATGTTCACCAGGGGTTCTATAATTGAAGAGCAACCTGCTATTCTTTCTCTGTTCTTCCAGGTCTAGGGAAAAGGGAAAAGCTGTTTTCTTTCAGCATTATATAATGCAGAAAATCGACATCTGGTTAAATATTGTGGGAAGAAAATGACCTAATCACTTTACTGATGGGACTGTGAACATGAACTGGAATTGAATTAAAATTTAGATGAGAACACGTTACCTACTATTTGCACTTACTTTTAGTATCCCAGGCTGTGATGGGTTGCTGCTGGCATGGCATAGAGGAAATCACTTTTTCCCCTGTCTTATGCCTTCTTTTCCATTATTTACCACAATGCTTTTTAATTACTATTTTATCCACCCATCTGGTCACCACACCTCAAAAAGGATATTGTGGAACTAGAGAAGGTGCAGAAAAGGGCAACCAGAATGGTTAAGGGTCTGGAACACCTCCCTTACGAAACCAGGCTGCAACATCTAGGCCTCTTCAGTCTGGAGAGATGGCATTTAAGAGGGGACCTGATTGAAGTATATAAAATTATGCACGGTATAGAAAAGGTGGATAGAGAAAATTTCTTTTCTCTATCACACAATACTAGAGCCAAGGGGCACTCTATGAAGCTGATGGGTAGGAGAGTCAGATCCGACAAAGGGAAGTATTTCTTCACCCAGAGGGTCATCAGCTTATGAAATGTGCTGCCGGAAAAGGTGGTGACAGCTACCAGTCTAGATGGCTTTAAGGTAGGGTTAGACAAATTTATGGATGACAGATGTATCAGTGGCTACTAGAATGAATGCCTAGGTGCATCTTTCAGGCTGAGGGGGGGGGGGCAGACACCGGAGTGCTTCTAAGGCCATTTGCTGGGATTCTAGAACAGGAATAAGTTTGTCCTTGTCTGTTTGAGATGCCCATGAGCATTTGGTGGCCCACTGTGTGCGACAGGATGCTGGACTAGATGGGCTGTGGCCTGATCCAGCAGGGTTTCTCTTATGTTCTTGTGTTCTTATCCGCATATGGGCAGCTCCTTGGTATATTCTGGTGTCTTTGTATCCATTTGGCCATTTTCACTTTCCACCAATTACCTTTTTTTTTCTTGCAGAGGGCCATTCCCTTGTCATTTCATGTTTCTTTAAAAAAAACACTCTGGAAATTATATCTGTAACTCTTGTTATCTTCTGGATTCATGAGTTTTGTTTCCTGACTTTTCTAGCAATGCCAAGCATGCATCTATCCACACTCCTTTGTATTGTTCGCAGTCAGTGCACATCTGATTTAGTTGAGGTTCTCTTCTCTGAACAGGTAGAATGCACTGAGTGAACATTTTCCATTTGTAAGCACTCCAGCAATGAAACTGTTTATTTCAAATGCACTCCAGGTTTAATTTATCCATTTCCTCTTTATGTTTCTATTCATTGAACTCTTTTTGGCCAAGATAAACATAGGAACCAACTTCTCCTAATTTCATATTATCAATCTACATCCTTTCCTTTACAGTGTAACTGTTGTATATACATTCCAGCGTATAAGACGACTGGGCATATAAGACAACCCCCAGCTTTTCCAGTTCAAATATAGAGTTTGGGATATACTCGCCGTATAAGAAGATGACACAAGGCATATAAGACAACCCCTGACTTTTGAAAAGTAGTCTTATACGTCAGAATATACTGTAACTTTTGTGTTCATAAGGTTAATCTTCAACCCAATTTCTCTGCCAATTTTTGCACCATATCCCATAGTTCTGAGTGGTTGCTTGCAAAAACAAAAATTCCATCAGGAAAGACAGTTCAGATGGTCACCTCTCAGTTCTGTGACTGGAAAACATTGTGAAGAATAGTGAAGAGCTTTGGAGAGATAGTGTCACTTTCCCTAACTCAGCTTTCCTATTTTAATGATCCTTATATCTTTGAATAAACATACTTGATGTGAATAGCTTCATTGCATAGTAATATAAAAACCATCTAGCTCTCCAAAACTACAGTTCCCTGCAGCCTCCGCTAGCTTGGCCAATGAAAGGCATGGTATAGATTACAGTCCATTTACCTACTTCACCATTTTACTTGCTAAATAGTGAAAGTAATGCAATAAAATGTAAGATGAGAATAGAACACTTTGGGTGTTTTTACACTGGAAGACAGTACGCATTTTTGCACCCATTAAGGACCCATTTGGGTGTGACCCCATTTCTACCACGGCACCCATTTGGGACCCGATTGTTTCCACTGGGTACTTTCTGGCCTTTAATCCGGATTTTCTGTAGACCCCATTTATAAGGTCTATAATGGGGTCTTCTGCCAGAAAATACAGATTAAAGGGAGCCTGTTTCTACTAGTAACAGGCAATGGGGTCTAGAGGAGGCTAGGGGGAGGGGATGCACCCATGGGGGGGAGCCCCAAAACCTAGGCTTCAAAGTCATTTTGAAGTCATTTCGATGCCGTTTTGAAGCCATTTCGAAGTTACCTTCGGAGTTTAGCAAAGGCTCCAAAGTCCCTCCGAAGGCAACTCCAAAGACAAACCTCCAAGAACAAAGGGAGAACAAAGTGGACTTTTACCTTCAGGCATGGAAAGAGATGCATATTAATGAGGCTGACTCATCCCTGCTCACAAGGAGCTAATTAATATGCAGGTTCTCGCAAGGGGTTTGTCTTCAGAGCCTTTACTAATCTTTGAAGTTGCCTTCGGAGGGACTTTGGATGTAGCCTTAAGGGGTTTACTGTTGTCCAGCTCACATCAACTTTATATTTATATTTATAAAAGGTGGATTAAGAGAAGTACCCAATGTGTTTCCATGGGTGGTCGAGCACCCAATAGCAATGGGTGCTAGCCTCCCTGCTGTGGAAACACCAGAGCACCCATTTGCAAATCCAGATTGACCCACAAGGGGTCTGCCTGTCATCCCAGGTGTTTTGGGGGACAGGGGGTGTAATCTCCGAAGTCTCTTTGAAGTTGCCTTCGGAGGTTAGTAAAGTCTCCAAAGTCCCTCCGAAGGCAACTCCAAAGACAAACCTCCAAGAACAAAGGGAGAACAAAGTGGACTTTTACCTTCAGGCATGGAAAGAGATGCATATTAATGAGGCTGACTCATCCCTGCTCACAAGGAGCTAATTAATATGCAGGTTCTCGCAAGGGGTTTGTCTTCAGAGCCTTTACTAATCTCTGAAGTTGCCTTCGGAGGGACTTTGGAGACTTTACTAACCTCCGAAGGCAACTTCAAAGAGACTTCGGAGATTACACCCCCTGTCCCCCAAAACACCTGGGATGACAGGCAGACCCCTTGTGGGTCAATCTGGATTTGCAAATGGGTGCTCTGGTGTTTCCACAGCAGGGAGGCTAGCACCCATTGCTATTGGGTGCTCGACCACCCATGGAAACACATTGGGTACTTCTCTTAATCCAGATCTACTAGATCTGGATTAAGGGAAGTAGCCATTCCTTAGATCCGGATCTTCTTAGATCCGGATTAAAGGAGTGCGGTGGAAAATCACCCTTTGTCACTACTTTCTTGCAACTGTCTTGCAACTAGCATTCATATGCACGTTGCCTTCACCATGGCTAGTGGTTCTTTATTATCTTATTATCCTCAAATTTGCATGCAGAATATTTCCAGTTCAGTTTCTGGTATCTCTGTGTAGGGCTGGAATAGACCCCTATCATAAATCATGCAAGTGTAGATAATAGTGAATTAGGTGGACCAAACTTCAAGCTGAATGTGAGGTGTCTTCTTATGTTCTTATGGCCTTTTATAAATATAAAGTTGATGTGAGCTGGACAACAGTAAACCCCTTAAGGCTACATCGAAACAGGGGGGAAATAGTGCTATTATGGTGGGATTACAGTAGATTTGCCTCATTTGTTCATGGCTTTGTAGCAGTCCTTGTGCTATATATTTTCCTTCTTGCACATTTCTTTTGTCGTGGTTTAAAGAAATTTCACAATGCGTTTTCCCACCCTGGTGCTGCAACTGGGCTGTTTGATCTTGGTGTGAACATAGATGAGAGATGAGGTGTGACCACAATCCTCCAGGAAGTATTATCATTGGCTCAACAGCTAACCAGTGAAAAGGAAGCCTAATGCTGTGGCGTGAAAGTACAGAGGAGAATGGGCGCCATTTCTTGCAAGACATCACCATGTCAGGATCTCTTGTCTACTCTGCTCTCATGGCAATGGAAGAACATGGTTGTGGGAAGAGGCATTGAATCTCCTGGACATCTGGTGAAGAGAAAGTGCAGGTCAAGCTGAGGAGGAGCCCCAGGGACATTGACATTTCCATAAGAGTAGCGGAGGAAATGAAAACCAGAGGTTGCAACTGACCCTTGGATGAGTGATGCTCTAAAATGACCATGTTTGCCAGATACAAGAGAATGGTGAGCACAGTGCTCTCTCTGGCCATGGATTAGCTTCATGCCCCCCCTTTTTTTAAAAAAAACTGGATTATATTGTCCTTTTATGGCATTTATTTGTTGCATTCATTTTATTTACTACAATGCTCTGTGTTTCAGATGTGTGTACTCATACACCTAGCACTGAATAACAAGATGAGTCTCAGTTTCTCAGTTAAAACATATCCCTGCACCACAAACTCCAGTCTTGCAGAGCCAATTCCAGGTGAGACAAATATGTGCTGACAAAAATGCATTCAGTGAGGCAGTACTGTTCAGTAATCCCATGTTATGATTGTTGATTATTATATCAAATGGATTGAGAGTCTAGGACAAGGACACTTACATTTGGCAGAATCACAAAGCTGCACCTCTTAATTGCCTGTGAATGACTTCACTCCAGCTATATGTGCCTCCTGGTAGAAACCAGCCAGGATAGCTTTGTAGTTAAAAAAAAAAACTGTTTGCAAGTAAAAGTCCTGATGTTCAATCCACAACATCTCCTTGGAAGATGGGAATGGCAAGCCACTTTTGTGCTTACTGCCAAGAAAGCTGACATCTCTACCACTACATATGTGAGTTCTAAGTAAAAGTTCCATTCCACATGGGTTCATATTAGCAACTAAAACCTCTTTTTGGATGTGCTGTTCAAGCTGCAACTCCTTATACAGTCAAAGGACAGTTCATGGGTACATAGAAATGTAAATGGAAGGAGACAACTGCAGAAATATTGTCCCCCAATACCTTTTATCTATATGCAATCAATGCACCTATTTTAAAGACTGCTGTAACAGTGTTCAGAGGTTTGGGTCTTTAAACATCTTCTACACCTATAATTGGTTCAGTTTACTTGCAAAAAAAAATAAAAAAGATTAAATGATGGGAAAATAAACGGTGTAGCTTTATTTTTCCTTTTGGAAATGTGGAGGGGGGGTTTGCCCATTAGTTTTTAGCCTTAGAGAGTCTAGATTTATTTTACTCTCTGCCAGATCAGTGCTAAAATGCTTGGGTCCCTGTATTAGAAGCTCTTTTTTGATAACATTGTCTTACTAATTTCCATTTTTTACCAATTTTCACACAAGCAAGCCATTGGTGAAAAGAGCAAGCAATGACTGCTGACTATCAAAACTGCTGTGTTACCTTCCTTAAAGCCCCTTGAAAGCCCCTTGCTTACTATAATTTCATTTAGCTTGTTTTCAAACCCCAGTGCAAAATACACTTTGTGTAGAAAAACCCTCCAGCTTTTTTCTTAAAGGCCATGGTTTTGATATTATAACTGTGGCAAGTGGATGCAATTAAAACTTTATTTGGAAACCTACACTGATACAAGTTATTCAGAACAAGCCACTGACTCGGTATTTCCATGTGTATCTACACATATAATCAAAGCTTTTGTTCCTTTAAACTAACAAGGACTGTTTAACATAAGAAAGAGTAACTTCTGGCTGCTTTAGGCTGAACTTTCCAGGAAAGCAGTATATCTGGAAGGTTGTACAAACTTCGTAAACAATAATTTACTAAAAAAATCTAATGGACAATTTTCAGTTGATTGTATAAAAAATATAGATGCTTCAAATGGAAAGAACACCTTCTAAGAGAACTCAGAGGTGCTTTAATAAAAATCTTAAAGAAAACAGGATGAGAAACACAACACATTGTGTTATCAACCTTATCACACAGTAGTCTAAGATAAATAGTTCATGATAAGTTATCATTACATGACTTCCGATGGAAAAAGAGGAGGAGGAGGAAGAGGAGGAGGAGTTGGCTTTTCTACCCCACTTTTCTCAACCATTTAAGGGGACTCAAACCAGCTGACAAAGCTTTCTATCCTTCTCCCCACAACAGAACACTCTGTGAGGTGGGTGGGGCTGTTATAGCTCAGAAGAGAGTGCACTATGAATTTAAATGCTGTTAGCAGGTATGTTTGATTGAGCTGAGTTACTGCTATTTATTATTTAGAAGACTTTCAACCAGAAAGTCTGCAAACTGAAGATAGTGGGACAGGAATATAGCAACAAATTGTACTGTGATCATACTGTTTTGAAAGAGAGAGAGATGTTCACTTCCAAGTCAAGGTTTGACTCACTTCCATCTTTCCCCTGGGCAGGTCACAATGAAAGAAAAAATTTTAGAAGTATCCTAGAACTGATACATAAGAACAAAGAAGAAGAAGAAACTGACATCTAAACTTCTGGTTCATGTAATAATCTGCATATATTCCAATGATGAAGCTAACAATAACTTTGCTGTTGGTGTAAAAATTATCACATAGTAGATGAGGATTTTACCACAGTTTTACAACTGGCACCACCAGTTGTAAAACTAAAACATAATGTTCTAGAAAATTTACACATGAGATGGATTTTGACTGAGCAAAAATTCATGAAATTAACAGGTTTATATGGATCAAAGGAAACATGTATGTTTTTTGTTTTGTTTTGTTTTTCTTTGCTTCCATTAGGACTGATTGCAGGATTTACTCAACTGGGTCATGGCTACCAGGGCTGTTATATATTATTTAGTAAGCCCAATTTTTTTTCCTAGGGATGATAAAATAACAGTGGGGACTTCTGGTGTATTTGGCTGCCAGCTAGACTCCCTGGTTTTGATTGTCATTGCATTATATGCATGCTATTATTCTGCATTGTATGAGGCACCATCTTGTTGTCTCTGCTGGGCCTATTTTTGTCCTAGCAGCATTGCTTATCCATGGAGACAAAAAGTTGGATTGATATTGAAAAGAATGAACATGTTTTGTTCTGAATGTAGAACTTTAGGCACTATTATGGTTCTGTCATATGCATGGGCTGTGCCTTTTCACTTTATTTAGAAGGAGTATAGCTAGCGTAAAAAGGGCCTGCATAATGGGAAGCAAAGACACATGTACAAATTGAAAATGAAAAAGCTGGTCCAGCACTCACTCTTTGCTTCCTGGCCCCCCAATAAAAAGCTGAGATCCCTCATTGGGAATAATTCCCCCTTTCAGTATTCCTTTTGATACCCTCTTCCTCTGTCTCTCTCTTTTTGGGTTCACTAGTGGGCCCTAAAATTTTTCACTACTGGAGAAGCCTTTGCCTCATGCAGTTTCTACAAGTGCTGTAGCAATCTGGTGAGGAAATCAAAAGATTTCACTCTGTGAAGCCCATACAACATGAACCTGGTTTAGTTAGTTATATGTTTTTCCTATGCAGTGGGACTTTCTTTTCTTCATTTTAAAAAGAGTTTTGCTAAACAAAAAGCATTTTAAGAGGCAATATATACAGTTCAAATTCAAATTCACAGCTTTTCCACAGACATTATTATATAGTTTCCCCTCAGTCCAAATGTCCATCGCCCTCAGACCCTCCCTACCCATCATGGCTCCAATTTACTCATTTTAATATCAGTCCAAGATCTTTTTGTTTGTTTTTTGCTTTTGTTTTAAAAAGCAACATAACCTTAAAAAAATGTACACATATATAGAAAAAAAATCCAGGATCTTTCCTGAGAGAGTAAAGGTGTTTTTCCACTGTCACTAAAAGTACCCATTAAGTACCCATTAATGGGTACGAAATGGCATTTTTGTACCCATTAATGGGTACTTCTAGTGACAGTGGGAAAACACCCTAAATTACTAATATTCCTGCCTTATGGAAGATTATAAAATTATATTTCTAATTATCTTTTACTATTTGATATATTTTAATTTTATTGTAACATGCCCTGAGACCATCCAGTGAAGGGTGGGATATAAATTTTCTAAATAAATAAATACAGACCCATATATCCAGCCCCCTCAGTAATCATGGTTTCCCTGGAATGTCAGCTTTTTACAAATTTGAGACTGTCAGATGCCTCAAAGAATTTGAGGTATTCAGATGCCTCAAAGATCAGTATGTGACCCTCATGCTACCAAGAATTTTCTAATCCACTTTTTCTAGCATAGATTGTTTAGGAAAAGGAGAAACGAACTGCCCAGCAATTCAAAAAATAGATATTAATAAAGCTCAAAACATATAATTTTACATTTAAACTTTGCTTACGGCATATGTTTTTAGTTGTGTTTATTTCTTATTAAATAATCATATAATTACATACAGAAAACACTTTAATTGTATTACATCATTGCAAATATACTTCATTTTAAAAACAGGGGGTGGAGGAGAGAAAGGAAGGGTACCTCAAAGCTTCCTTTAAGCTGCTTCAGAGGTGCCTCAGAGGTGGTGGGGGGGTTGTTTTGTTTTGTTTTTGCTGCCTTACTCTGTACATTTTCAAATACTAGTTGGTGTTCATCCCTTTTCTTTTCTTTTCTTTATAGTCATTTTCATTAATTCCAGTGCAGGGGGACTTTCACAATTAGGCAATGAGTCTAATTTCATAGTGACAGAGCTTATGAGAAATCAGTAGACGTTAAAATGATGGTTAACTTAAAATACAGGGACATATATCTGACCCACAGTGGGGCAGGGAGAGAGTTCTTGTGATGGCTTAAAAAGGAAGAAATGAAAAAGTGGCTTATCAAAATCGTTTCTTCACTAGAATCTCCTTTGATCTTCTATTAACAAGAACAGCAGCCTCTGCAGTCATCAGAAATCATTTGCACACTTGAGAGATTTTTTTGCCATGATTTTTTGTAAGGAAGACTATTTAACATCGCTTAATGGCATTATTGGATCAGTGAGTGCATTCATGCAGCTGCTTCCCATCTGCTCCTCACAGGCATCTTCTTTGGTCATGTAGCAGGAGAGCTGTGTCTCCTAGTGGCATTGTGCTACTTTGGCCTCCAAAGAAAGGACAGTTCAAAGGGTCATTCCAAGCAGAGTTCGCCCCTGGATTTCAGAAGCCACTTAGCAAATGCTGTTTGCTGGGCTTTTTAGCTCAGGCAAACAGAATCAAGAAAGAATGAATAATATCTAAAGCATATACATGGCCACATGTGCCATTTCTACTCCTATTCCTGTGATGAGTTCTGGCAAGTGCACAATCCAAGGCTATTTTCAGGCATAACAAAAGGGGCACCTCAGAGGTGCCTTAGAGAAATGGTGTGTGTCCAGTGTCTCCAAATCTTCTCTAATCCACCTTTTCTAGAACAGAGTATCCACGAGAGGGGGAGGGGCAGACTGGTGTGTGAACAATCCCGCCTCCAAGCCTTCTTTAAGCCACTCATGGTGCATCAGAGGTGCTTTCTTTTTCTTTTCTTTTTTCTTTTCTTTCTTTTGCTGTGAATGATCACAGCTAAAGTCACCATTCTTTGGTGGTTCACTGGGGGATAACTTTGGAAGTCATTCTGTAATTAACCAACATGCCAAGAATACCAAACAACTAAAGGCATATATCAGCATTTGTAGTGTACAAATTTACGTTCCAAATCGGTACGATGTTTCCTGAAATATACATAATATTATAGAGCTCAGTTTGGCTTAATTTTGGATAGGGAACAGTAAGATTTTGTATCCAGGTGTTTTTAAAAAGCAGTAATCAGGTGGGGATGCCAGTTCAGCCTTCATCCGTTTTGGAAGTAGCTGAAGCCTGGTAGCAGAGCAACTGCGTGAAAAGCAGAGAATATCCCTAGAAGAAAGCAATAGTCAATCAGTTTTGTACCTGACCAGAAGACCACCTGATTGTGTCCATTTGTGATCATGAACAGTGGAGGCCAACTCAATCAAAAATAAATCCACTTCATGCTTATATTAGTAAGAGCTAAAAACCTTTGAATCCAGCACTTTGATAGTAGATGCACCTAATGCAGATTTCATAGGTATAAATTCAGAATTAGGTTGGGGGTCATTCATGTGGGAATAGATGAAAACTTTCATATCTAAGGCTGTAAGATTATTTCCACTTTCATGGGATTAAATTCCATTGATCTGGAAGATTTGTATTTGTGGAACCAGGCCTTGGGGGCACAAACTGGAAAGCAAACAGTCATATTTGTTAGGGGTGAAGAACTGAATCACACATTTAGGCCATGTCTTCACGGCAACCTTATCTCGGATTCAAAACGTTTTCAGTCCTCGGGGTCCGCACGGCAGTTTGGCTTAACACCCTTTCCCCGTGTTAAACCACCCCAAAGCATGGTGAATCTCTGTTCTTACCTTTAAATAAATTCCCAGGCAAGTAGGATTTCCCCATAGATAAGATTATGATAGACAACTTATTAAAATGTTAACAAATTACATAACAATTTGACAGCTATACATTCTCAGTTTTTTATTCATCTGTGAATATTGGAAAGAAGTACAAAAAGTCAGGATGAAAAATACCTGATTGAATCAAGGTGGATGAATTTTCAGCAGATGCCCTTGGATAGAGAAGAATCTGTATTGACCAGGTGACTGACCTTCATAAGGACATTTTGATTGCCAGCCACCAGGAAATTTATATTTTCTGAACTAATCTAAAGTTTATCTAAGCTAATGACCACACCCACATCTTGCAACAGTGATTCCATAATTTAATAGCTATGTACTGTGCAGTAAAGTACTTTTCTTTAGTTTGAATTTACTGCTAATCAATAACCATTAGTGGGACGAAGAAAATGTCTCTTCAGGACGAGAAATTTGTCCTTAAACAAGTCAAAAGGGCAGCATTGCCTAAAGGCAACTCCATTCAGTGCAAAAGCCAAGAAAGATAAAATTCAATAATGATCAGAATCCTATCAAGGAAGCTGGGAAAACTGGAAGCCATCTACGTAGAATTCTATTGTGGTGCTCCAGAAATGGATTGGTAATGCTAGCAAGGTCACATTGTTTTGTTTTTCACTATAAAGGCAGTTCCTTAATCTCCACACTGGTTAAAGATGGCACCTCATTGCTGGACCTTGCTGAAATGCTTCCATCTTTGCAGTTTCTTGAAGGCATTGGTGCTGAGAGGTTCTCAGTGTCACACACTTGGAACTCCTGGGGTTTCTCCAGCTAACAACATGGGGATAGTGCAGATGTGCAGGAGATAATGTTCTAGCTTCCTTCCAGTTGTGTGGTCCCATCTCTAGCTGTTTTTCTTGTTGGTGGGATTTGCCTCTCATACTCACTGACTGATATTCTGTTCAAGACACAAATCATAGCATTGCCCCAGTGGGTAATAGTTCTTTGCATGTTAAAATTGCATAAATATACATACCACTCCAGATGGTAGCTGCATAGCATTCAAGAAAGTAATAAGGCAAGATGTTGCTTCCCCACAATTATCACCTCCCAGCTAGTCAGTGCCATAGCCAGTACTGTCTTTGAGCATTTTAGTGATGTACAGTCCAGGTGTTCAGCAAGCACCAAATACTCAGCTGTGTGCATTACCACCACTGCCTGTATGTGACTGGCTGTTTCAACCTCCACACATGTGCAGTAGATAGAGCCACCGTGGTGGTTCATAAGAACATAAAAGGATCCGGATCAGTCCACAGCCCACCCTGTCTCACACAGTGGCATCTCAAGAGAAGACAAGGGCAAATCTTCACCTGCTCTCAAATCCCAGCAAATGGCCTTAGAGGCATTCTGCCTGTCCCTCCAGCCTGGGAGATGTACAAAGAATACAAAAGGAAAGTAAATGTGCTATTGCTGGAAAGCCCATGACCAGCAATGGGTTTTCAAGCAACCGTTTCTGGTGCATTTTTTTTTTGGGGGGGGGTAGCAGGGCTGTTGTGGAGTTGCCACAGATACATGTTTCAACCCCACTATACCAGTGTCATAATGATGCTGTATTCTTCCTGTCTGGAAAGGGCTTTGGGGATATGATATCCAATTATAAAAGCATGATACTGAGAATTTTGTTAAGCTAAATTTAAACATTGTGACATTCGGTGCAGAAGACAACCCATCTAGTCTAGCATCCTGCTTGACACAGTGGCCCACCAATTTCTTCTGCCCTGGGCATTCTTAAGCAGAAGACAAAGGCAAATCCTTCACCTATTCTGGACTCCCTGCAAACAGCCTTTGGAGGCATCCTGCCTGTCTTGTGCACTGATAGGAAGACTTTGGGTGTTTTTCCACTGTCACTAGAAGTACCCATTAAGTACCATTAATGGGTACTTCTAGTGACAGTGGAAAAACACCCATAGTGTCTGTCAAATCATTAAAGCCTCCAGTGTCACTTGCTGGATGAGAGAGAGGAAGCAAAGTAAAATTGTGGTCTTCCTTTTTTCTCTCCCACCCCACCCTCAACTGCATAATACTCCCTAAAGGACTTCATATTTGAAGCTTTAAAGCATTATAAAAGAATTGCTTTATAAAAACCAAATGTGACTGAGTTGTCTTTTCCCACAAACACAGCATACATTGTATATCAGAAAATAAATTTGGTTTTGATTTATAATGCATACTTTTTTCTAAAGATTTGATGAAATTCTGACAGTTTAAGGTTGCAATCCTGTACACTCCTACTAAAAAGGAAAGTCCATTCCACTTTGTAAAATTACTGTATAATATTTGATTGTAATGTTTCATTTACACACACACATACATTTCCCTTATGTATAATTCCCTTATTTCAGTAGCATTGGAGGGAGGAGGAGGAGAAGAGTTCACTTTTCTACCCCACTTTCCTCACACATTTAAGGGGACTCAGAGCAGCTAACAAAGCTTTCTATTCTTCTGCCCACAACAAAACACGCTGTGAGGTAGGTGGGGTTCAGAAGAGAGCTCAGAAGAGAGCTGTGACTAGCCCAAGGTGACCCAGCTGGCTTCATGAAGGAGTGTAGAATCAAACCCGGTATTCCCAGATAAGAGTCCGTCTCCCTAACCACTAGACCAAACTGACTCAAATTGCAACAAGGTATTTATTCCTTTGCATGAATGGTTCAAGTTTCCTTCATAGAGCTCAAAGAGCTGATACAAAATGGTCTAACATCTAGGCAATGCCGAAATGTTTTATACCTGCTTGGTTGCACTAAACTACAACAAACGATGACAAAAATGTGTTGGTAGATGGTGTTTAAAGAAACAAATAAAAAATGATTGACAACCATTGCAATTCCCCTTTAACCTTCTCCCCAAGCTGTACGTAGGTGGAAATGGTAATATTTGAAGGCTGCTGATCATTGCTACTCCGTGACCTCCTCACCATTTTCATTCTAACTCTTGGCCCAATGTTATTATGCTCGGTATTGTTTGAAGCTATGTGTCTATGAATAAAAAGGCTGCCCATAGAAACAAACAAGGTAAAAACTATGTTGGCAACAAGAAGTGGATGCTATGACACAATGGTTCCCATATTTTGGCAAATGAAGACTTTTGAAATGACTACACGGAGCTTGAAAACGTTAGCTATACTTTTTCAAACACGTGGATTTAGAGAGGCTAGCAGATTACTAGTGTATATAATGGAGTTGTATTTTTTAAAAGAATCCTGGTATCCTGTACCTTTAACAGTTTTGACAAGACAGAATTCTAAAGTACCTGGAAAAGTATTTGCCCTTTTCCAGATTGTTTCTATTCTTGTGTTTTGTCATACTGGGCCTGCACTCCAACAGGGTAAATCATCAGCTTAGAGACCATCTAACTTCTACTATATGGATAGGAATTGGGGTTTCAGCACCTTTTGTGGATTAAGTGAGTTCTCAGCCTAGTTCAGAGCATTAGCCAGTTTTCGTTTGGAAAGTGAGGATGAGCAAGTAGTCTATTTTGGGAGGGGACCACACTTTGTGAGTGAGTTCCCCATTTTCTTCTGTCCAGTGATAGACTAGACTGTGGGCATTGTATTCAGGAATCTGAGAACAACACTATTGCGGTGGGAAGAGAAAACAAAAGCCACACTGGAAATTATGCTTTCTCCCTTTTTCTCCAACCCCTGCAAGAGACACAATGTATCCTCCATTTAATTTCTCTCCCATCTCTGCAAATAGAAGGACAATATATCCATTTTCCCTTGGCAGCGCACAAAGGAAACAATGTATCCTTTCATTAAAAGGGGGCTTTTGTGGAAAACACTGTTTCAACAGCTTTAGGGCAAAGAGCACAGTACAATGAATATTTTTTCTTCAAGAATGGCTGGGAGGGTGGGGATCCATGCTGGCTGGGGTATGCCTTTGGCTGCACCTGTTTGGGAGTCTGCTTGCCTCAAGAGTAACCCACATAACCGTTAAGTATGTCATCAGCACCATGCAATTTCAATTTCCGTCTGTACATTTCTCAATGGGGCAGGTGAGGTGAAGACCATATGCTGACCACTGGTTTCACTACCATGAATATGGATCCCCTCATACATTCCCCACTTTTCCATGAGCCCTCTCCCATTCCATGGTGGTTGAAATTGCACATTTCTGCAAAACTGCAATTACAAAGAAAAAGACATTGAGATCCAGCCTTTTAGAGGTTTTACAGTGCCCTAGATGTGGAATTAAATTTGTGCTAGAGTGGATACAGGCTGAGGGGAAGAAAGAACAAATGATGAATGAGAGTAAGCAAACCTCCCCCCCCCCCATTGCTTTGGAATTGGACTGGAGGCACACCTGCTGGGCCAGTCTCATTCCTTGGAAAGGGAGTTCACCCAGGTCTTTCTCCCATACCCCTCATGTATTACAGGGGCTGAAAAATAACCAGGGCAAAGGAGAAGATCTCAGAAGGGTTTACTTTTCTCTTTGTCTCATTCCTTCCACATCCTCCCCCTTTTTTCTTTTCCCTCTTCCTCCTTCCCTTCCGATTTTAAAATGGTCTCCAAGCTGCTTTGTAGCAGTAACTCCTTCATGTGCTTCCGGTCTCAGTGGTCCTTGTCACGGTGTGCACCTCACCCAACACTTCACTGCCTGAGGGTACTCAACTCCAGCACAGTTTGCTGCAACCCCATGTTGGCAGGCACCACCACCACAATAGTCTCCTTTCAGATTTGTTCTGATTAAAAATCTTGCGTTGGCCAGCTGCTGGCTCCTCTGTGCCTTTCCCTTTACTTTTAAAGACACAGTACTTGTTTATGTAGCACATACTTATACTGCCTCCACACTCAGACGACAGTTAGGCACACTTAAAAGATAAACAATGAATGTACTTTTTGTTACAAACTTCTTTAATGTCAAACAGTCTTAATCAGAACACACTTAGTACTCAGGACTCTTCTACTCAATTCCCATCTGGTAAACCAAGAGCCCTGTTCCTTCCTGCCCACCCCTCTGTGAGTTACCCCAGGCAAAGAACACTTAGATAATGCTTCATGTCCTTTTCTAGTCTCTGCCACAATGACATCTGATTCTGATTGGTTCTGATGCTAGGCTAGCTTATCCCACCCATAGAACTTCAGTAAGCCACGCCCCTAAACATCAAACAGCAATCAATCTATGGTTATAACTAACTATGCCTAATTTACCTGACCCTGTGGTCATCACATTCCTCAAGTTTGCCATCATGGATTTCTTGGCAGAAGCAGGTCAGGTGGAAGTGTTTTGCTGACCACTGGCTTCACAACCATGAATATTGATCCCCATGTGGAAAGCATGCTGCTTCTATCTGTGCCCATTTACATGCACATGTGTACATTAGTTGTGCCCACATTGCAGATTGACAGAGGTGGGTCAAAGGTGTCTGAGAAAGAAGGCAAGAAGATATTACCTCAGGGTTTTTTTTCTTGCAGAGAGAACTAATCATTCACTGCACTGTGAGGATGCTAGTCCTTCAGCTCTGTTTTTGTTGTAATTCTTATTGTACCTGCACTTAAGGACCTCACTAGCAAGACACTTCTTGTTAGCATTTCTTTGGGTGTTTTTTTTTTCTTTTTGTCACCTATGCAAACTTTGTGAAGGGTATTGTACCTAAAAACAGACTGGTTTAAACAGTAGATTAGGTTGATGCCTTTGAAAGTAAAGCCAATAGCAGGGGAGATTACTGACAGGTTGGCTTGACCAATAAATTACAATGGTGTGGAAGAATTTCAGATAGAATGAAACTATTGTGTTTTCATGCAGAATTCATTTTTTAAAAGCTGGGAGGGGCTGTGTGTACCTAGGCTTTAAGTAATATGTTCTTATATTGCTACATACAAGAAGGTAGTTTGTGTTTATTCTAGAGAATCCTAGTTACAGTTCTTGTACTTCAGTTAAATAAAACTGGAGCACATTTAACTTGTAATACAGACAATATGGCCAAAAAAGCCTTTTTTCCCCAGCCATCTGCATGGCAAACCTACTTCAAATATTCCTGAGTTACAGCTATCATGAATTCCAGCCATTTTGGCCATTTTGCCAAGGAATGATTAAATTCGGTGAAGAGGGTATAATTTAACAAACCGAATCTATACCAAGATGATGGGTCTTAAAAACAGGCCCTTGGAATACCCTTAAGATTACCTTAACTATTTCACCTAATAAGTTAAAGGCACATATTAATTGTGTGAACAGAAATAAGTGAGTATTTTACATAATTGAATTTACCAACCATGACGCTTGGCTGATCAGATTGCTTTTGCTTTCTTTTCAGCTACACTCTGTTTGGTTGTAAATCTTATCTCAACAGGGTCGTAGTGACCTAGCCAGGATTTTTATTTTCCTTTCCACATTTATGATGGCTTGCATGCATGTAGCAGAAGCCTAAAGAAATCCCTCTCATAAGCTCCAGTGCAGAAAAATCCAAAAAGTTAGCCTACAATATGTTAATACATGCTGTTGAAGTTAGATAGCCTTTCATGCTTTACAGAGCTGTTTTTCAGACTAGAAAGATGGCTCATGTTTGTAATAATTAAGCTTATATGATCTATGGAATAGTAACAGCCAGTGGAAAATATAGCTCCTGTTGATTAGAATGATGCATTTATGATTTTTCCAAAATATTAGGCAAACCGAGTAGTCAACTAAAGCATGTGGAGACTGAAGGTATGAAAAGTCAGCAAGCAGCAGGAACAAGAGGTAATTATAAAGTTGCAAGAACTTGCTAATCCCACTTTCATACACTTCATCTTCTGTTCCAGAATTAATTTTGTCAGCACAGGTGGAAAAGGTCACATTGCAAAAGCTGAGACAATGGGGAAGGTAATTATCAATTACTAATTGTCTCTGGGGCATGCTTTGAAGGAAAAACACTTGCAATAAAGAGCTTTAGTTTGGAGTAATAATGTATCAAAATTTGTCCTCTTTCTCAAAACCATGGTGTCTTCTGTGAGAGAATATGTTTCTGCTTCACTTTGGAGTGCCCTTTTAACTTTATTCCCCCTCAACATTTTGGATACATATGGAATCTTACTATTTTGAAGAGACATTTTGCAGTGACAATATGGTCCCGAACTTGCAGAAACTTACCCAAATCACCTCATTTAACTAAAATATTATGAACTAGGAAGGCTAGTGGCAAGTAAATAATTTTTTTAATTGACATTTATATCCCATCCTCTACCAAAAGTCTCAGAGGAGATAATAAGAGATAAAGGCAAGATAAGCAGGTTAAGAACAGGACTAAGCTAATTAAAATCACATATAAATAGCAATTAGAAAAATTTCAGATTAAATTTACAGTGCTGAGGAGGGAAGAAAAGCATCTTGTTTAAAATATATTTTTACTGCCAGACCTTTATGCTGTTTGTTGCACTGTAAATTTCCTTATTTCAATTTTCTTTCATGGTCTGCGGGCTGAAATAAAGACTGCCTATGTTCTCAGTGGTAACCAACAATAACAAAGATATTCTAGTTTTTAATATGGCGAGGACTTAAAAAAACCTTTTAGATTACATTTTTAAAAGGAAAAGCATAAAGGTGGTTATACAATCATGCGCTCAGAAATATCACGGAAGACACCAAGGCTGTGACCACAGATAGTTTTAAAAAATTAAATAAAAGCACATCTGAGGCAGCCCAGAGATGGTTTACAGGTGGAATAACTCATGCCCTAGTCTGGCCTGTCCTCCTCTCACAAATATTCTAGGCTAGAAAAGGTGGATTAGAGGTGGGTGAGAACATGACGGCCACACACCACTATCCCTAAGGTGCTTTGTTACATTGCATATGAACGCAGCCTTAGAAACAGCCCTTAGTCAAGGCAAGAAAGGAATAGATTGAGTTTAGTGGTAGAGCTACTACCTGGAATGAAGAGGCCTGCTCCCTGAGTCTCAGCCATCTGCGTGGAAGATGATTGCAGCAAACCACCTCTATATATGCTACGAAGGATCCCTGGAGACCTTTAGTCAACCCTGACTTGATACTTGTTGTTGTTTTGGGGTACCACCAAGTTGTGGCTGACTCCCAGTTGACTGCATGGGCATGCCTGAGCAGTTTTCTTGGCAGAGATACAGAAGTGGTTCGCTATTGCCTGCTTTCAGGCACCAGTTCATTACTTCCCAGGGGGAGGCTGACAACAACAAACAACAAACAAAACAATATCCTGCACATGACAACTGTACCTTCTCCCCTCCTTAACAGCACAACACATTTCCCCCTCATCAATTGATGCCTTGCGGTTTAAAAGTACAAAAAAAAGATTGGTGCCTCATGTTTTAGAATGTCACTGTGGAGAGTTTTGTAAGAATGCCCGACCAAAAAAAAAAAAAATTGAATTGGTTAACTGATATGTCCACTCCCTGTCCCTGTCCAGTAGATAAGAGACTACTGCATTAGACTGGGACAATCGTGAAAGTGAGTATGAGTCATGGGAATAAGAGGGAGAAACAGGAAATGAAAACAGGATCTGGGATCTTGTAACTGTGGAAAGTATTACCTCTCACTATCATCACCTACAGGGATAGAGATAGGAAGGACAGTATTTGGTTATTTGGTAGCCTCTGCTAACTGAATGTCTGAATGTGTTGACCTTGTAGTCCACGCCTACCACCCACTGCTGTTTAAAATGGCTGCCATCATAAATTGCAGGTTGCGGTTTGCTGCAGAGTTTTGGGTTGCCAGCCATATCTTGGGGTTCACATGATTCTGATGGATTAAATATTAGCCAGAAGGAGGGTGTTTTGTTTGTTCTATGTTTGTCTTTCAATATGTTGCATTTAACTTTGAACATAAGGTAAGAGGAGTACCTGCTGGATCCAGCCTCAGCCCATCAAGTCTGGCATCCTGTCCCACACAGTGGCCCACAAACTGCTTATGGGCATCTCAAGCAGAAAACAAAGGCAAACCATTCATTCTCAGTTCCCCACAAAACTGGATTTTGCATACACATTTTGGTGCTAATGCACTTATGAATTTCTGTATAAATATGGACTGTTTTACTGTTCATTTTTTTAATACAGAGGCTACCACCAAGGGTACAAAGTGTAAAATACAATCATCTGAGCTGTCACTGACCAAAGAGCGAAGAATAGGGGGAGCTAAGCCTGCTTATTAGGCCAGGGAGTACCCTTTTGATACACACATGCTTAGCATTTCACTAATAACTACAGGGACACAGTCTAATGAGTAGAGCTATTTCAAGTTACAAGCTTCATTAGGTCTAGGATAAGAATTTTAATACGCACATAATCATAATTTGTGCAAGCTATAGAAAATAGAGAAATATAATATTCATTTGTGATATTTATATATGCATTGTACCTACTCTGCTCTACTATATGACTGCTGGAGCATTTACGCTGCCCCTAATTGATTCTGTCTGAGCTTGGAAGCTAAGTGGGGGCAGGTGTGGAGTGTATTTGGCTGAAAACCAGGTGGGAACCACAGGTGCTGCGGGCTAGACCGGGAAGTTGAAAAATATACCAGAAGAAAGTAAAAGCAAGCCACTTGTAGGTAGTTGCCAAGAAAAATTTATGGCTCTCTAGATGCAGTCCCCAGTTCAGTTCAGATGTGCTGTTATCTTATATCCCATGAATACAGGCAACTGATAGGAATTCTGCTTGCCCACTGCTAAACATCTCATAGTTTGGTTGCAATTTATTCAGGGACAATTTAACAGGGTATCTGAATTGCTTTCAAAGATAACAAAGTCAAGCATTTTTTCACCTGTTCTGTCTCTGTAGGTTAATTCAATATGGGGTATCTCTTCTAACAGCTGTTAGCAATATTTTGGATTTCCCGTGTCTTGGAGTTCTCTGTACTTCTGATGTGGTGTTACTGACACGATAGGGGTGAAACTGTTAGGTCTACACTTTCACAGCTTCTTAGGTTTTACTCGGTACTCAGCATACAGTTAAAGGGAATGTAAAATAAACTAAGCTTTTAGAATGCCTCCAGGGTTTTCCAAATCGACAAGGTTATCCAGAGTCTTTCCAGACCACAGTCTGGAAGGCAAAGAAATAAAGAAAACACAAAGCTTGCCCTGTAACATTAATTGGCACTGTTTAAAATCTTATAGGACCCGAGGGATAATAAGTTCATCATGGCCTTGCCACTTGCCATAATTGAAAATATTGTCCTGTTGCTTGTTTACCTGGACTGAGAAGATTAAGGTATAATGTTGCATTCAACACCAGAGTCTGCAAAAGCACTTGCCATTTATTAGGTTGAAACTGACACCATATAATCACTTCTGGGAAGAACTTCAGGCAAATGAAATCAGGAACTATTCATTTTTCCCATTACAGGTTATTTACTAAGCAGGGACAGAAATATACCTTCCTTGATTCATACTCTATTAATGTGACCAAGACACCTTCCCCATTTTAAAACCAAATCAATGTTCCTAGGCGCAGAGAGTTTCTTTTTAACAAGATGCACACAGTACTTTCTACAGTTTAGGTCTTTGTAATTTTAGCGACAGTCAGTGCTCTCTTTAGAGTTTCCTTTCTCGGAGGAAAGAAATCCAACATCTGTGATCACATGAAATAGATTTAATACATGCATCAAGGCAGACTGTTTTAACAAAGAAGGCACTATGCGTTTTCTTTTAATTCTTCCTACCACAATTGCTCATTGGGGAGAACTTGCAAAGAGTGTTACATTTATTGGTTCTACGATGTATTCCATCCTTTTATCATTCCTAGTCATTAGATCATACAGAAAAAGAGCACACTAGCATTAACTCCCATTTGCATTTCCATCCATTTAACTTGAAGTACACCAAATACCATTTGGTGCCCTGTTTTCTGGATCAAATAGGAACACGCCAGTGGATAAACACAATGATAGGAGGGATGATGGCCAGTAAGTCAAAATGGAAGCCTAAAAATATTCTTTTTACCTTTAAATCATGGAAAGTAGAGGCCCAGGCAGCTACTGTATCAAGAAGCTGCTGCAAATACTTTCAGGGTAAAAGAGTGTGTGGTCACAAATGATTCTCACTCCAGCAACCTCAGAAGTGGGCTGCAGTAATAAACTTTACTTGTTTGTGATTCTATCTTCTCAGGTAGAAGATGCTTCTGAATCCAGCTTGATTCCCGATTACCCCATAGACCAGTGATGGCGAACCTTTTGAGCTCAGTGTGTCAAAATTTGCAAGAAAACCTAGCTAAACTCAGGTGCTGTGTCTCTTCTAGAAATATCCATAATTTTGTGATAGTAAAAAAGTTATATTTTTGATATATGTATTTTATTAAAAGCAAAAACAAATAATTTTTTACATTAGTGACTTTTGTTGCTAAATCTTCAATTGAAAGTTGGTATTTCATACACTTCAAGAACAAGCAAGCAATACATGTCCAGGTGCCAGGGTGCCCAGGTGTGTCACCCAAAAGGGCTTGGCGTGTCACCTGTGACACGCGTGTCATAGGTTGGCCATCACCGCCATAGACAAATCTATCCAAGATGCTTTATTTGTTTTGGCAACAATACTGAAGTGGCTTATTGCCTTCTTTCAGGAAAATACAAGGGTTAGGAACCAGGACTTTCTACAGGCAATGACCTGCAAAATGTGTTATTTATTTGTATTTCTATCCTGCCCTATACCCAAAGATCTCAGGGTGGATTACAATATTATATTAATCTTAGCCAGGTCCCTGTTCTCAGGCTTACAATCTAAAGAGACAAGAAACAAAAGGAAAATGGTGTGGGAGGGAACAGGGACACTCTGGCAGCAACAGTGTCCTTGCAATGGTAAAATACTTTTATTTTCTTTTTCTCTTCCATTCCCCACAGGCAAGATGGTTCCTTCCTAGCCTGTTTGATGTCAGTTGGGAGGGAGAGAGAGGTCAATGCTGGGAGCTTGCTGTGTTATTAAAGACCATTCATTTTTAAGCATTGTGGTTTTTACTTTTTTTACCTTTATTTTTATTTGGTGCATCTCTCTCTTTTCTTTTTCTTTTCATTAAGTTGAGACCAACACCTGGTTGGACCCAACATATGGCACCTCTGTTCAGCTTCATTGCCATCCCCCAATTCCAGGGAGCAGCTGGAGATCAAACCTACGACCCTTTGTTTTCCGGACAGTTTTCTCTACTGCCACTCCCACTGCCCCCAAATTTAGTCCCACCTAAGCTTCCTGTCATCAGCAGGAGGCTTCTTTGGTGTTGTTATCACAAGCATTGGTCCATCTGTCATCAAGGGGGAGGGAAGATATTTCCCTCTGTTATGACACTTTGTAGACTTATCTCCTGCCCACTTCCAAAGGTTACGGCAAACCCTGAGTTTCCAGGATCTGGCCAATATGTATTTGTATGTTGACATATTTTGTAGTTACTCGTGGGATTTACAATGTGGTAACCGATTGTATTGCTGCAAGTCCCTTCAGGAAGCATCTGTAACGAAGAACAGCGTATCTGTCCACAAGGGCACGTAATGGAAGAAAATCCGATCTGGAAAACTGGTCAGGTTAGATCAGGGGCATCTCTGATACTGGGCTTAGACCAGCTTTTCGTCCGCTCCCCAGTTATCCCGACAGCTGCCCTACTAGCGTGGCTGCACCCGGGCTGCCAGCTGCTGAGCTTGGGGTTGAATCAGTTTAGTTGCCCCGCACTTGCACAGGTCTCGCTTCTTAGATCGGATGCTTCGGCGCCCGACGAAGGAGACTTGCCCATGAAAGCTCACGCCGCATCCTCTTTGTTAGTCTTTAAGGAGCGACTAGGACCCCCTTTTCTCCGGCTGGCACCGTCACCCCCGAGAGTTCACACGGCTTTCCTTCTCCTGCCCCGCCAACCTGGCCCTAGAAGGCCCGTATAGCGGGGAGGGCAGGGAAGGGACGGGACGGGGCTCCCCCTCTCCCCAGAGGCCGCGATGCGGAGTTGGTGCCAAGAAACGCCTCTGAGCGTTAACAGTCGATCTGCCGCTCGCGCGACCCCAGCAGAGCTCCAAAGTTTCCTTCGACGTGAACGAGAAAGAGAAAGGGGGTGGTCGGGATTTCCCTCGCCCTTTCCTTCTGACCCGCTCCGTGCGCGGCGGCGGAGCCAAGAGGAACTCTCCCCAAGCGGGCGCCGCGGGGAGGCGGCTGTCCGGATCCCGGGGTGCTAATTCCCCATCGCGGCGCGAAAAGAAACGCCCGGCCACCGGCTCTCCGACGGGACCCTTTGATCTTCTCGAGCCGAGGAGCCTCTCTGCGGCGATCCCCTCCCTTCCCAATGGACGAGCCTCTTCCCCCCTCCCATTTCCCTCCCAGTCTCCCTGGGCATCTTGCACTCCCGCTGCAGGTCTCTGAAGGGGGGGGCAGGGAGTGCCCTGAACACCCGCGCCCACCGCCGCCACCGCCACCTCGAGCGAAGAGCGTGGCCGTCCCCTCCCCTCCCTCCCTTCCCCAGTAGCCCCGCCCTCGCCCGCTCGCTCTCTTTTTAATAGCCGCCCTTGCTTTCGGCGACTCTCAGGTTACTTGGCGAAGGGCGCGCGAGTTCGACCTCCAGCCTGGCGGTGCTCCACTCGCGGATCGCGCCTCGTCCGCGCCGGCCATTGGCTTGCGTGCCGCGCGCCGCTCCTCCGCCTCGACCCCGCGGCGGCCGCCGAGCGAGGAGGGCGCGAGGACGCGTCTCAACAGATGGTTGCGGTTAGTGTGTGTGTGTGTGTCATCGCGTTCGAGCCGCGGATTAGGACGTCCCAGGGCTGCCCGCGCGGAGCTGTGCGGTCGCCTTAGCTCGAGGTCCGCGGGGAAGGTGCCTGGGGAGGGGAGGGGAGGGGTGGGGAGGGAGCTCCCGGGGCTGGGAGAGAAGAGTCCCCAAGAGGCGCGAAAGGGGGCGCTTGCTTTCCCCCCTCCCCGGGAAGGAAGCCACCGCTTGTTCAGGTAAAGGGACAAGTTCCTGGCTTATCCCCCACCCACCTCTTTGCTCCCTGTCTTCCTCCCTCGCTGACCCCCTCCCCTCCCTCTCCCTCGCCCACTGCCCCCCCATGCTGCTTTTGAATGGAATGCTAGCATAGCCCAACTTGTCAAAGCCGGTCGCGGCCGCCTTATCAATGCTGCTATTGTGTGGCTGACAGATAACAGTGGGCACCGCTTGATGCCTGCCTGTCCTCTCGCGGACCTAACACTCCTAATGCGGTTTGGGGTCACGCTTTGGAAGGTGTAGCGGCCGCCTCCCTCCCCCTCCCCCTCCCCGCTCTCGCGTTCCTTCGGGAGCACGAGCAGGAGCAGGAGCAGGAGCGGCTCGTCTGGACGGGGCGAGCACGCCGGGCGGAGAGAAGCGCGTAAGTGTGTCCCTTGCGCCGGGGCACAAATCCGTTTCGGATGCGCGGAAGCTTGGATTACCCAGCGCGGCGGGGTCCTGCGGTGTTTTCTTAAAGGATGCTTCTCCCAAGCTCCGACAGTTCTTTCCCTTGGGTGGTGTGATTCGGCCGCTCGGAAAAAGAAAGAAGTTTCGATAGGTTGGTTCGCCGGAACACGTGCACATCCGCCATCCCGTTGCGGGCCGGGGCGTTGCGATGCCCGTGGAGTGAGTGGCGTCGTCCTTGGGTCTCCCAAGGAGTTCCTACTTCTCTTGGGTTGCTTCTGGAGGTGGGGGGGGGGCAAAGAGGCTGGGCTGGGCTGGGGCTGTTGCTAATTTGGCCATGCTGCTGCTGCTTGGGTTTCCTTCCCGTCGGAGCGGGGCGAGAGCAACGAGGACCGGCAGCGAATCGGTGAGGAGACTGAAGCTGCCCTCGCAGCTGCGTCGGAGCAGACGGGGGCACTTCGCTTGCAAGTCTGTTTGTACAAAGTTTTACGACTCGCTGAAAACTAACTCGCATCACCATAACGGATCGTTAAAGCTTAGCTGGGTGTATTTGTAGATTTCCCACAGGCGATCTGAAGTGTTAATTAAAGCGATTGCCCCTCCCTTCCAAATGCACAAGAAGCGCGTTTAGTTAAGACTTGAATCCCCTGCTCCGTTTACCTTTCCTAGGAAACCTTGCAGTGCCATCCTGACAGGCCAGTTCCTCCAAAACCTACTCTCTGCCTTTACGCGCAGTCGCTGGAGAGCACACCCAGTTGGACTCGGGGGCATTTACTTTGGGGTCGGTCTTAGCAGCTTTGTATGGCTTTCCGGGCTCTCACAAGTGTGAGTTAACTGGCTGAACTGATGGTTCTTAAATCTGCCCGCTGGATCTTTCCTGGATGCTGGTAAAGACGGGGGGGGGGGAGGGAGAAGAGAGACGGCTAGGCTGGCTTCTCTACCTTACTCTGTCCCTAAAGAATAGCGACCTGCTCTTGAAAACAAACAAACAAAAAAATTGTTATAAGGAACATCAGGCAGGAGCAGGAGAGATTTTTACATCGCTTTGTCAAAGCTATGAAACATGGTCTCTCCCTTAAGATTCATGCAGGTGAGGTTCATTCTAAAATGCAGTGAAATGCATATTCTTTTCTGAAATAAGAGCCCGGTACATCTACGACAGTGGTTTGTGAGAGGGTTCCTCTGATTTTGGCTCTTGAGTGCACAAACTATCAGCACCTTTAATATTGTTTTTAAGTTAAAGCCTTACAATTTAGCAGGCAGCCTTCACAGCCCCACCCCCAGTCTGTTTGGCTGCTTTACAGATTATACCCTGCTTTGATTTTCAAGTGTACCTCTTCTCTGCAAAAAAAGCTTCAGCCCCCCTCCCTTCCCCGCCTTTTTTAAAGCCCTCCAGCAGTATCAAATAAGTGTATTAGAGAGCTGCTAATTAGTTTGGGAGTTAAATGGCTTAAATGGAAGTATTTTGATTTTTCTGCTTTGCTCCGAGTTCCTAAGGAGAGGTGGGAACTTTCCCAGATATGTTAGGGGAAGAAAGAAAAAGGACATCTGGCAAATTGAGAGGGGCAGCCCTTGCAATATTTACTCACTCTTTCTTCTCATATTCGCAGAAATTAAGTGGTAAAGTTCTTTTGGCCGGTTGGCCTCAGGAAAAGATGTAGGATTTTGTAACCAAATAACAAAGGCAAGGTGCAAGAATGTAAATTTGCAGAACAGGTCTCTGTGTGCAGCACATTGTAATTTTTACTGATTGTATTCCAGAGAGCTGACCTATAACCTGACCTTATGCACAATTGCGCCAGATGTAGGTGCCACCATTTCTGAAAGGGTCTGCATAAATTCAAGTAGCCCTCTGTGCTTTTTGACCTCTCTTCAAAAGTGCAGACACATTGGGGTGTCCCGGTTTCTCAGTAACAAACCCGGAGGGAGAAATTGGAAAGGGATGTGCAATCATGTTCTCACATCACTTGACTTGATGGACCTGTCTTTTTAAAATCCTGGAGAAGACGAGACCCAAAAAAGAAAAAGAAAATGCCCTCAAGCTAGTCCAGCTCTTTGTCAAATTGCAATCTACTGTTCCAGATGGTAAATGTTCAAAAGAATATTTATGGCTACTGCTGCATACCTCTGGTTGACATTTGGTTTCTTCTTGACAGCACTTGTGTTGAGTGTATACACACATGAAGTTCCCATTAGCGGTTCAACAGCTGTAAAACTGTTCAGAACTTAAAGGACTCTACCCAGTAAAATAATCTGACGAACAAGTGAGGAGAGGGGAATAGAAGTTCTCAGAAGTGTGGAGGACCACAGCAGCTGACAGGTCTGTCAGGATATGGAGAGAGCTTCCAATCTGTGTGTGATGGGCATTCCTCTTCCACTTGGTCTTTCAAGGCCCTCCTCCCAATAAAATTAGGGACTGGCTTCTGTTTGGAAAGAAGAACATACTACACAGTTCAAAAGACAACATGGTGTAGTGCGTTGAGAGTTAAACTTTGGCTCAGTGGCTCAATGACTTGTTCCAAGATTCAATCTAGGATTAGAGGAAGATGCCTTTCTAAACTGCAACAGACCTTCTGGTCTCTGAAGCTCCACCTTCAGTTGAAATATTGAGTGGCAATTTTTTGTTTCTTGAAGCTCTTTCTAGAGATGCCTTAGGGGGCAACTGGGAACAGTAGAATTTTGAAATAAGGAATAGGCAAGAAGCAATACTTTAAGGCTGTTGGCCTGTTCAGGTCCCAGGGCAATTGAGGGGCTGTTTTGGTGGTGATAAAACTTTCAGGTGCTTTTACTATCTTTGACAGTTTTGCATAATTATTCTGCTATATTTGGATATTCCAGAAAAAAGCATGACAAATAGCTGCTTAATCGTCCTTTAGTGCCCACGACCAAAGTGGTGGTACTTCGTAGCAAGAGTGGTTGGATTATTATTGGAAATCTAAACGCTGCTGTCCAGATGGTTGAAGATGTTTTGTTAGAGCTTGATGGATGTTCTGTGAGTTGATTGAGGTGTCGGTCACTCCAAAGAAGACAGCTGCGCATGGGATTGCAGTCATGCTGCATGGCTGGTCAGTAGGGAGGAGCCCAGGTCTTTCCAGTAGAAGTCCTCTGAAAGTTGGCTATGATTGTCGGCTTAACCTAGTGAATTGCATATTAAACCATATGCTGGGAATGGGGTGAATATGGTAGGACGATCAAAAGCTGTCTTCTTTGGGTTTTAGCTGTTATGTGTTTTATGGATTCAAGTCTCATTGTTGCATCACCGACCACAACTGTGACTAGTGAGGCAGAGAGGAAGGCAGTTAAAGGCACCAGGAGATCAAAATGGTCCATAAGTGAAGGGACTATAAGGCTGCAATTTCGTTCATGAGGACTGATCCCACTGAGCATAGTAGATTTAGCACCTGTTAGCAACCCTGAATTGAAATAGGCAGGGGGAATAGAAAGGTAGGTTCCAGGTCTCAGGCACTGGATGTGATAGGCTCAGTCTGCTTTGCATTTATGGCCAGTCACCCCTGATTAATCATGATGGGAAACACCATGGAAGGGAGGCAAGACACATACTTTTGACAGAGCAGTTTGACATCATAGCAGTGCCCCAAACAAGTTAAACTGAAAGTTGTTTGCTTGGGATTTCCTTGGCATCAGCCTTTGTTTTCCATGGCAAAGGATAATGAGCACAACATGATCAGGAAGACCATTCATTATCTAGAAGTGACTTGAGCAATTTCTTTCCCATAATTTCCCATAGGAGCAGAACCTTTGACTTGACTGCATGGAGGAGTTTCTTCAAGACTATGTGAGTGATTTGACATTCATGTTTGTGGGAAGGAGCCAGAGACTGTGAACTTATGCTCTTTAAGCAGTTTGACTACTACTGAGTTACTTCCCTGTATTCATTCACAGAAAAGTTGTTTCACTGCACTCAGTGGCTTCATGCGCTTTAACCCTGTTAATTTGAGGATATAGAGAATGAATGTATTTTTTAAAAAAAATCTGATCAAGAAAAACGGCAAGGAATGCAATAACATGTTTGAAGGAGAACATACTTTGATGTGGATTGGGTTAATTGTGCATTAGTTTAGTACTTGGCAAGGTGTTTCTCCTTTTGGCAATTCATGGTCAATCTGGAAGAGTATGCCCCACTCTTGATTGGAGCTGTTCCTCTTTCTAGAAATCTTAAACAGTGACTTCTTGGAATGTGTTCCTCCGTGCAGCTTAGGTTCTTCCCTTCTAAATGTGGAATAGATATGTCTAAAGCAAGGCCAAGGCCAAACTTTGATAATTTTGAAACTTACTAGTTTCACTGTTGCTCTGCCCATTCTTTGGGGGGAGGCCCTGAGGGAAACACTGCCTGTGTTTTGAAAAGAGGGATTGGAGTATCAGTTTTACCACTTAATTAGTCCAAGCAAGAACTAATGAAAATGAACAGTGGACTATGCTGAGATGGAGTAGGAAAGCATTTCCAAATATGGAAGGCATTGGAAACCAACGGTCTCAGAGGAAGTTAGGCATCTATGGAAAGAATGATTTTTGAATTATATTCAAATACTGTTCTGACTAGGTCATCCAGTGCAAAGGACTTTGGAGGGTGTTATTATCAAGGCTTATAGCTCCCTGGCCATATTTAGCTTTCAGAAAATGTGTTTCTGTATATTGACATGATGTATTAGAACCAGATGAAGCATGCTGATTGGTTGTGATTTTAAAAAATATAAGGATGACATTTTGACACCCAGAGATTTGGCCAATTTATGGATGGATTTGCTGCCTGCCTACCTGTAAGCCGAACTGGTTGCTGGGTTAACTCTCTGATTCTTTAATACAATGCCCATTTTACAACTATTTCAAGCTGCAAAGTAAACTGATGGTCTTCCTCACCAGGACTAAAATCTTTATTGCTGTATTGAGGAACAACCACACCATCTATACATGACTGCTTTAGGAACAAAGATAAAATAGTTCCCGGTGTTGCTCATTCTAGATGACAAAGTTCAAGAAGTGGTTCCCATGGTCTCTTTTCACATATTCTTTGTATTATTATAATAGATAGGAAAAAACTAGAAGTAATCTAGAGAGTTGGCCAGAGGTTGTTAGAGTTTTGTTTAACATTTTAAATCTATCTAGGTTCTGCATGATAGCAATTAAGCTCAGAACAAGAGCAACCACATCTAATGGACAGTTTTCCTGCTGATCATTATTATAATTGTACAGTATGAGTTTCTTCTTAAGGTATTTGCACATTGCAATTTTAAATATTTTAATGTACTTTTTATACATTTTGATTTTGACCTGTGACCATACAAATACATTCAACAAATTCAATAGATTTCCAATGGGCTTCCTCCGACATAAATGCATTTGAGATTCAGAGCACATATGGAAAAAAGCCCTACCATTTCTCAATGCTGATGGGCGCCAGATAAAGCCATTTTAAGAAAAACCTTTTCTGCTGTGTATTTCACATCTTCAAGTTTATAACCAACAGCTTATCTAGACCTCTCCAGACAGGAAGCACCTATATCTTTTGATGAGTAGATAGATCCATCCTACAAATAATTGAATCAGTCTTATCTGTTAAGTTTCTCTTTTTTGGCTTTAGCTTTATTTACAAGACAGGAGAATATGAGAGATGTTTTAAGGGATGATTTAGGGCTATAAATGACACTTATCTAGGCATAGATTGCAAGGATATATTGGCTTGGTTACATTTTTGGTCAATGAGGGCTCATTAAATACAGATACAGGACACATGCTGTGATTTGTCCATTACCTGTTGTAAAACAAATTTTTAGCATGCGATCCTGCATCTAGCGAGTTTAGTAGACTTGATTCCCAGGCTCACAGTGTGCAGAATTGCAAGCTTGATGTATTATCACAGTAAAAATGAAGAAGACTGTTGACTCATGCTGATTTAAGGTGGTGGAAGTTAGAATTCAGCATCATCTGGGAGACTATAGATTTTCACCCTTGAGCTTAATTTGTTATTGTTAATCTATGGCATTTCAGATATTGATTAACTGTGACTCCCACCATTCTTTGCCATTGTTTATGTTGGTTGAGACTGATGGGTAGTTTTGATCATCTGAAAAGGCCAAATGTTAGCCACCCAGCTGTCAAAGGAAAAGCAATACAAAGCCACATTTCATTAATGGCAAAACACTACAGTTGTTTTCTGTGTTGGTACATCTTTTTTGGCTGTTTCCATGGAAATATTACATGAGCACTTTTAGCTTATCTCACAATGCTAATGTTGGGATATAAGAAATATAGTGCATAAAAAGGGCAAAAATAGAATCACAGGTACAGCAAAAATGAGAACATATGCTGAGTTTAATGAGTAAGAAAAATGAAGTTTTCTGGAATGTGTTTATTTTGCAGCTGTTATACAGCCCAAGTAATTTACACATGATACCCTAGGAAATAACCAGGCTCAGGGCCTGTTTGCACTTGGCTTTATTCTGGAATATATCTTGGAATAGAGAACTGCTGTTCACATGCTAGTGCAGGCTACAACAGGTCCCAGGTAAGGCCTGCATTAGCATGTGGACAACAGACCCCTGGCCTAAGAGATAATTCAGAATATGGTGGCCAACTGCAAACAGGCCCTCAGACTTTGTTTGCATGAAAGAAGGATGCTTAGAGATGGTTAACAGATAACCCTCCCAGCTCTTACCAATATTCTAGGCTAGAAAAGGTGGATTACAGAAGGCTTGGAAGCATGAGGGTCACACACTATCTTTCTGAGGTACCTTTGAGGTGTCCCTTTTGTTTTGCCTGAACACAGGCACTTCATTTATAATGTTTGTATCCCACTCTTCACCTAGGGCAGGTCACAACATATGATAAACATTGAAACATATTTAAAATATAATTCAGTGTACTACTAGCTCGTAGTGGATTATTTTCCATTTCATAGTTTATAATATTATGTAGCTGTACTACACATCTGTGGTTCTGTAAGGGTATTTTAATTGTATGAAATGCACTCTGGATATTGAAATATTGGTATCCAGCTTGCATAATAGCAACCCCTGCTGAATAGTTAACAGTTTCTGAGTGTTTAAAGTCCTGTGTTTTAAGATCATTGACACAACTTGGGAAAGTGTTGATCCTGAGCACCAAACCAATAAACTTTATTTTTTTTTAATGGGAGGAATATCCATGGTTCCATATTTTGAAAGGTTTGGGGTCAAGATATTCTTGGCTCTCTCATCCCACTTAGGCAAGAATGGCCAACACCTGGACTTCAGTCAGTAGTAGGATGACTGCTACAAGCAGGATGCTTCTAAGGCCATTTGCTGGGATTTGAGAGCAGGAGAAGATTTGCCTTTGTCTCTGTTTGAGATGCCCATGGGCAGTTGGTGGGTCACTGTGTACGACAGAATGCTGGACTAGATGGGCTTTGGCCTGATCCAGCAGGGCTCCTCTTACGTTCTTATGACTTCCATCATTCTTAGTCATTGCTCATGGAATCTGGAGTTGATGAGCAATGCAAAGCAGTAATATCTCGATAATACACATTAGCCATCCCTACCGCATATAGACTTGGACTTTGCCATCTTTAGCATTTGGTTTCACTTCCTCCCTTTGTCCCAATCGATAGATTGCCCAAAGTCTTCAATTTTTAAGAAAACCGTTATCAATATTTCTGTTGTAAGTTGCCTAGACTACTAAGGATTCAGAGTAGAAGCATAAATATAGGAATGTGAACTAAACCAGGTCTAGCCACTTAGACTGCATTGGCAAAAATGAAAGATGGGTGACTATAATCTCACTGAACCATATTGGATTAATCATGCCAACTGTAATGCCAATGGATTAATAATTTTGATGGAGTTATGCAAGGAAAGTACTGCATATGTTGTAATGTAAGTAAATATTTTATGGTTCCCAGCTACTTTGCATATGTTAAATGGGAACAATGAATTCTGTATGATATTGTTAATCACCATACTACTCTGTAAAGTGCTTTATTGTTTCAGTATCTCAGTACAATCTGGGGTGTGCAGCCCTTTCTCAAGTGGAAATCATTAACATGCATTTAAGATATGTAAAACATTCATTACCCATAAGGACTTAGGTTTGCCTATGCGTTTCGGTAGTGGCTAGTGGAGCACAAGGCAGTAAGTAACTGCTAAAGGTAAGTAATTCAGGTAGGTGGAAAACTCTGTGTAGACCCACCCACATGAAAACTGAGTTTGTTTTGTTCTTAACCCAAACTGAGGCATGTATGAAGGATAAGGAATGAATAGGCTCAGAATTTGTCCCCACTTAGCAATTAGTACAACTAAATACTTGGTTTTCTTCCTAAAGAGGGGCTTCATAGCTGGCACTAACTACACAATTGGTTCATAAATCTAGGACTTGCATAAGAAAGGTAGTGTTGTTCATATACATTGTTCTGAGGAGTGCAGAGACCATAGGATATACTAGCATCATGTGGGAGAGGGTGAAGGTCATACAGGAGGGGCACTGGCTTGGCTCAACTCCATGATAGCCCCGCATCTTTCATGCCCCTCTTCCTGTGCTGATTTCAGGCTACAAATTAGCATAACAGTGTTACCAGGCTTCAGAGAACCAGATTCAACATTGCTACTTGAGCTTTATTGATCATCACAGCAGGAGTTAAACAATCAAGTTAAGCAGAATACCATAAAACACTAGACTAACAGTTTTGGGAAGTCTGTTTGGAGTTCCTGCTCCACAGTGACAGTCCCCCGGTGTTCATTGCCCATTCAGTAGCTTCTTCCCTGTGTCTTCTGCCAGCTGTCAAGTAAATTTCCTTAGTGACAAGCTTTGTCTCTATTATGGATGGAGACTGACCATCCTTCAGTAAACTACTGATAGTTTCTCAAATCCAGGCTCAGTTCCTTAACTCCTGTCCAGGCCGGGGATGTTACATTCTCCTCTGAAGTTACCTGCATACTCAGAGCCCCATTCGCACAACCTTTCCATAGTAAACGGATATCTTACCCCTGGTTCCCAGATACCAATGTGTACTCATGATTCCCTTGTCACTGTAGATTTTCTTTCAGTCTGACAGTGGCCTAGGCAAACAGCAATGGAGGACTATCTTGATGAGGCAAATTATTGTCTATTACTGTTGACTGATGTGGGGAGGGGCCTACAACTAAGCATCAGTGCTTTATGTAAATCATCTCCAGATTGATGCTGAACACCCAGCAAGAGGATGAGACCAAATACTTTGGCTACATAATGGAAAGATCCTGGCTGATGCTGGGAAAGATTGAAGGAAAAAGGAGAAGGGAACAGCAGAGGATGAGCTGAATAGACGGTGTCATGGAAGCAGTGAACATATGATTGGGTAAACTTTGGGAAACAGTAGAGGACAGAAAAGCCTGGCATGCTAGGGTCTACGGGGTCACGAAGTGTCGGGCACGACTTAATGTCTAAATAACAATAGCAGATGGTTAGAATTTCTGAAAGGACAATAGAGCTGCAATGATACAGGTTTTAAGGAAAGCAGTACACACAGAATTAGAACTATATACATTTACTCAGCAGGAAATCTTGAGCTCAGTAGGAGTTTCTTTTTTTATAAGTATATATATGACAGAAAATTATGTCTTTGCTCTGTAAGGGAAGAAATCAGTGACTAACCAGTTCTGCCAATTATATGCAGTTCTGATGTTTTCTGATACTGAAAAGCATAATTGTAGGAAAATACCAGTTTGAAAATATTTCTGATTGCTGTAATCCAGTTACATTGGGAGTTGCATGATTTCAGTCTTCCTGTGAGTTCTGTGTGGTCTTTACCCATCTCAAATCCTATTATTTTGTCAAAGGATGAAACTGTGCTGCTAGCATCTTTCTTCTTCTGCAATGGCTATTATTTGTCCTTGTGACAAAGAACAGTAGTGAATGAGAATGATATAGCATTTTCCAGGATACATTGATTTTTTTTATTTTTTTGCTGATAAATACAGAATTCTGTAACAATGTTATTGAACACACAGTTATACCATGCTGAAGTCAAAAGCTTTGCAAGAGTGTTAGTGGAATGTTGGCATTAAATACAAGATGTGCCCATCTTCTAAGTTAGTACATTTTTGGATCTGATGTAGAAGCCATGCAGGTAGATAGATAAGATGTCTATACGCTGTGGTCAATATGTTGCAGTGTTCAGATGACCACCAAACAAACAAAAAAAGTTTAGACTTGAGAAAATTTTGGCATAACTGGGAGAGGCTCATTTTGAAATAGGAAAATGTTTTATACCTCATAAGCCAATAAGTTCTGTGAATGAAATATTGCAGCTGGTTCTCATGAACAGGACCAGGGTTCATGAGCTTTGTACAGCTGTTATCTATTTCTGTACCGCATGACTGAATGAACAATTATATACCTTTCCTGTGGGGTTGTCTAACCAGTAATCTTTCTAAATAGTTGCTGAAGAGTCACCACTTTTCTGTATGTAACCTATGAGTCACAACACATTTCAAAATAACAATGGGAAAGATACTTTTAACCCCCCCCCCACACACACGTGCTCAAAGTAATAGTACGCAAATTCCTCATATACTATGGGACTCTGCAGAGATGTAGCTTGCCCTTTGTTGGTCAATGTGTATATAAAATTACTGTAGATTCACACACAGCAGCTTAGAGACAGTAGCATTTGGTCCTCTTGTTCTCATTCCACTTATAATCCACCTTTTCTAGCTTAGACTGTTCATGAGTAGTGGGAGTGACAGGCTAGAGTATGAAGAATCCTGCCTCCAAGCAATCTTGAACCCATCTTGAAAGCATTTCAGAGATGTTTTTTTACTGCACATGAACCCAACCTATGTCTGTAATTCATATGTAGATAATATCCAGTGTGTTTTCTTATTTCATTCTAATTGAGGGAGTTTTGCTTCCCCCCCCCTTTTTTTTGAACCATGGAATAGATTGATGTGGTCCTAACAATCTGTGTAGAAAAGGATATTTATTTATTTGTATTTGTATTTCTATCCCACCCTATACCCGAAGGTCTCAGGGCGGGTTACAAGATTATATTAATCTTAGACAGGTCCCTGCCCTCAGGCTTACAGTCTAAAGAGACAAGAAACAAAAGGAAAATGGTGTGGGAGGGAACAGGGAACAGGAAAAAGCAGCACTTGAGGTCTTCAGTTCCAATTCTTCTGTTTGTTTCTTATTGCTGGAATTTTCCTATTCTCTTTACTTTGAATTTTCTCTTCACTGATGACAAACCGGATGATGGTACAGATGGTCAGCTGGCATCTACTCAGCCCCGTCCTGCTCAGCCTCAGGAACAGACATTTTCTCAACTGGTGATTAGCAGTCATGTTCACCTGAGTTTGCAATTTAGACTAGTGCATCAATTATGGCTGCATCCAGATGTTGGTTACTTATTCTGTTATATTTAGATATTTTGGAATAAAAATGGATATTCTGGAATATCCTAATGTAGCTGGATAAATAATGTCTGGATGTAGCCTGTGTCTTTTTGGGGGGAGGGATGAATGCTTAGATCTGCCCACTATTCCAATTGTTTCCTAGTTGTACCCAGACTGAGCATTGCTTTGTAAGGTATAAAAGGTTGTTCCTGAAGAATGCCCAATGCCAATAACATTTGGAGTGGTTTATATTGCTTTGTGATGAAGCTAGTTACAGTGGTACCTTGACATACGAGTTTAATTCGTTCCGTAACCTTGCTCTTATGTCAAATCGCTCGTATCTCAAAGCAATTTTCCCATTAATCCATTCCAGCTCCCAAAACACCACCTCAGTTGTTTTTGTTATGTACTGTACTGTATTTACATACTCGTATCTCAAATCTTGCTCTCATCTCAAAGCAAAATATCACTCGCTCAGCAGCTTGTATCTCAAAACACTTGTATGTCAGGGCACTTGTATGTCGAGGTACCACTGTAATACAGCTACGTTATCACAAATATCTTCCTGTTGCAACCAACATATGAAGTGTACAAAGATATAATGGGGAAGAAAAAGGGGCTGAGATGACAAAGTCCCTCATCAAAGGCTCTTGAATAATCAGTCATGGAATAAGAAGACAAGTTCTCTCCTGTCCTTTAGCCAGTTACCAATCCAGGAGACAGAGTTATAATAAATGAGCAATTCTCAAAATAGGAGTAAAAAATGGAGTCCTCCCAAGGGCCATTTATTCATAAATGACCTAGAAGTAGGTTAAGCAGTGAGATTTTATAGTTGGAATATTGTGTACGATTCTGTTCACCACACCTCAGAAATGATATGACACTAGAAAAGGGGCAGAAACTAAAAGGGCAACTGAAATGATCCGGGTGGTAGAACACCTTCCCTGGGATCATATTACACAGTGTTTAACAGAGGATCTGACTGAAGTTTATAAAGTCATGCCTGATGTGGACTACATAAATAGAGAGAAAAAGATTTTTTTAAAATTGCCTAACACTAGAACCAGGGGGCATATATGAGGCTATTGGGAAGTAAAGTTAGGTCTGATAAGTAGGGGTTTTTTTTTCAAGCAAGGAGTCATTGGTCTATGGAATTTATTTCCTGAGGAGGTGGTTGGAGAGATAGGCAGGATGCCTCTAAGGGGTACTTAGAAAGAGTCAAGAGCTAGTGAAGGATTCACAATCTTCTCCTGGAAAATATCCAGAAGCAATTGGTGAGCAACCATTTGAGATAGAATGCTGGACTAGATGGCATGTGGTCTGATCCAGCAGGATTTCCTCGTTTGTTCAATTTCATGAGAAATGATTTTTAAAAGGAAAAAAAGAATATTTTATAATGGGGAGGATTTGATCCCAGAAACATGTATGGTCAGTACCAGGAATTTACTGCTTTTTCTGCTGGTCTTTTCACCCTATATACTATCAGCCTGCTTATATTTTAAAAGGAAATAGGAAAGAGTAAGGTAGTAACCAGTGAAAATGACTCCACTGCCAAATGTGGTGTCTGAACAGCATTCTTCCACTGTGTTTTGGGTTAGGGCCAGGATGTAGGACACTAGACTGGGACCCATTCATGTTACACTAAGTTGTACAAATAAACATTTGTGTAAAACTGTAGACAATGCCCATATACAGTATCTGTGGCAATTTGTGGAGTACAAACTTCCCTAAGAGGTCCAAATGTGTCAGGTGCTTAATCTGGAAGCCATTGCAAACTGGTTAAGAAGAGGCAGGCTGAAATTAAATCCATTGAAGACTGAGGTCCTCTGGCTGGGCTGTGGGGCTGAGCCTGGTGGCCTCCAGCTGCCTTTTTTGGGGGAAAGTCCCCTGCATACTCTCCCTGTCATTAAGAGCCTGGGTGTCCACCTGGACTCCAGTCTTTCTATGGAGACTCAGGTTGCTCACTCAGCCCAGAAGGCCGCCTTCTACCTGAGGCAAGCTGTGATCGATGCGACAGTCACCTCCAGGCTAGATTACTGCAACTCTCTCTACGCTGGCTTTCCCCTGGACCTGATCCATAAGTTGAAATTGGTCCAGAATGCAGCAGCCCGCTTATTAACGGGTACCCCATCTCCCCCATCTTACAGGAACTGCACTGGTTGCCGACTGAGTTCCAGACCCAGTTCAAGGTGCTGGTCTTGGCCTTTAAGGCCTTATGCAGCTTGGGGCCTTCCTATCTGCTGCTTGCTATCAGCAAATTTAAGTTCAACATGTGTTCACAATTTAATTCAGAAGAATGCAGGTGATACCCTTTGTCATTGTGCTGTATTTAGCATCTCATATCTTGAAGCAGCATTGCAGATTAAAAGGCGGGAAATAATATTTTTTAAATTACTACAAATTTAAGTAAAGGGTTAAAGGAGGCTAATCTAGAAAGCTTGCCTTTGTCTTTAGCAGGTACGGAAGATAAGAGATCTGAGCAATGTGGTCCTTTATGCTATTCAGCCCTGCAGAATGAAGATTTCCATCCAATAAGCTTTCAGTTAGACTTTTTGTACCAAATTCAAAGTCACTGAATAATTCATTTCCTTAAAAGCTTTGACTTCTCTGTTATAAAGATCTTTATCTTTAGGTGCTCCCAGCCTCTCCTTCATGTCATGCTACAAACTAAGTTATACTTGGCTCACTTCCTAGAAACTTTCTCCAAATGATTTCCAAGCATACCAAATAATGGTAATAAAGCAAGGTATGATGATGCCCTTGCATAATATCTAGACAGTGTTATTTTGCTTAACTAACGTAAGTTGTTTTATTTATCCTAAATAGAAACCATTCTGTTTCAAATTAGTGATGCATTTCTGAAGTCTAAATCTTAAATAACCATTTTTAAAAGTATTAATTTAATCTTCTGACATCGATGCATACATCCATTTGTGCTGCAAGCCCTGAGTAACATTTGATGCACAACTAAAATTAAGTATATTTTATGTATGGGGTAAGCTTTCTAGAAAATATAAGTTATGAAAAGGCTATAAATTGTTTATAATATCCCAGTGTCTTTAAAGGAAAATAATGAGGCAAAGACCATAAAAATTCCTAGCTGAGCTGGAAAAATATATCTCCTGCACTTTTAGATGCAGAGTGTCTGAGATTATTTCTGGCAAATTGCAAGCTTCTTCCCGACATAAATTGTAAGCATAAATCCCAAGATCATCCCTCTGCTTATTATGAATTTAAAATATTGAGCTAATCGCCACATTGTTGTAATTCTGAAGTTGTTATTTGTGTAGTTTGACACCCATTTTGCAATGGCCAGAATCTGATAAAGGCTGCACTTTTGGTAATTTGGGTTGTCATGCTCTTTCTAAGATATCTAAATTATAATTATTTTTGCTGTCATTCACTTGTAGATCTTATCTACCCTTAATTTGACCTTAAACAGTACTCTTTTGGTGGGTGAAATGAGTTGAATTTGTTCCGGTTATAACCTATGCAAGAGGGAATACTGGATTCTTCTTGGCAAAGTTGCTTGAGGCGAGGACTCTCCGTCACTTGTAATCCATTTTAGGAAGAAAGGATAGGTGCCCAATGATGCAGAACTTCTTGTTGGGCAGCTTCCTAGATAAAGCAGTGCCCCATAAGCTTTTGTATTACTCCAAGGTTTCTTGGGAGGATTTGTTCTTGCTTTGTGTGCCTTGTTGAACTAGGAATATTTTTAGATCCAAGGAAGCCACAAAACTGAAGACATTCAAGCTATCAAATCCTTTGCTTGACTGCAGTGGTGGTTATTAATAATCCCTTGTTATTAACAACAGCAACAACAATAATAAACTTTTTTCAGTGGGGGCTGCAAGATCTCATCAGTTCATACATGAGACAAAATGTATATTTGAGTTCCATATTTAATATTCAATATATTTAATTTCCATATTTAAATGTCAGCAACATCTTTCTAGCAAATTGCATTGCTTTCCAGAGTAAACATGTGCTAACTGATATGTTTTCAAAAGCGGAGTCAAAGGGTGCCCTTTTCTTTAAAACAATAATATACAGATATTTACTTATGTGGAACTTTACTTTTCCCAACAGCTGAGCATACATCTCAGAAAACATGTCTGACATTTCCTTTCTTTCAAACTGCAAGGCAGGACAAGTGAATACATTTTCCATGCAAGGAATCTGACATGATCTGGAAATCTTAGCATAGTTAAATTGCTGGCGTGCTGCGGAACATGTGAATCTGAGCTATATATTTTTGAGGGACTTTTTTTAGTAATTCAGTAATTTTTACTTTCTGTTGCAATGAATAAGAAAGAATAGCTATAACTTCATTATATATTATATATTCATGAAGATCCAGTGCCAATGGACAAAGTGAAATGGCTTAGCAGTGATTTCCTCTTTAGGTTTTCATTTCTGCACACTGGGGCCAATTAGCCTTTGGCACTGGTCCTTATTCTGGAATATATTTTGAATTATATCCCAGAACAGTGGGCTGCTGCACTGTATGCAATAGTGATGATTGGCCACTGGCCTCCTCTTCTCTTCCATACATACACAACTTCTGTTTGTAAATAACTAGCATTTCGGCAAGGTAGGCAAAGTGGAAGTGGTGAATCCTACTCTCTTATGGGAAAGGACCATATCTACCATTTGGATGCCATTTTTATTCCCTGTTAATCCTGGTAGGTAGGGAGACTTCTGTCATCAATCTTGTTGAGAGGATGAAGGGAGCCAATTGGGTTTTTTCCACTAGCAGGAAGCATCCACTTAGAACCCATTATGCACCCAATCAGTACCTGATTGGTACCAATCAGTTAGACCCTGTTCCCCCACAAGACCCCATTAGGACCCTGTCCACACCAGCATAAGGGAAGTCTGGATTGAATGGGGTCGTCAGACCCTTAAATGTGGACTTCCCATGGAACTCTTTAAAGGTGTCTTCAATCTGGTTTTCAGCCTTGGAGACCAGATCTGAGGACACCCGTTCATGCTGTGATCAGGACAGGGGGGTCCATTTGCAGTGGTGCATCTCCAGCCCTGCCTCGATACTCACATCTACGTAGCCATGCACGTCCGTCATAGATGCCTACAATGTTGAGCAGCTAAATGGTCAGCCCTATGTGTTCAACAGCTTCTTTGTAGATGAACTATGCAATTCGGCTACAGAGTGTGTGCCTGATTTCATAGCTGCTATGTAACCTGCTATGAAACATTGCCTCTCCGCCATGCCCACTGTCACCAGAAGTGGGCTTTGAGTGACATCCACATTGGCCAATCGCGCCATGATGTAGGCATGCCTTCTGCTTAGGACAGAATGGACTTAACTGATGGGTGCTTCAACATTTATACTGCAACCCTGTCTAGCACCCATTGGCATCGGGTGCTAGACTGCCAGTGGAGAGGCATTGGGTCCTTGCAAAGATCCAGATCTTCAAGGACCAGATTCATTGAGGATTCCTGTTCAAAGATCCAGATCTTCTAAGATCTGGATTAAGAGTGATAAGTGGAGAAACACCCAATGAGATTATGGGGCAGAAATTCCAAACATGACCCAAAGAGAGGGGTTTTATAGGGGATGGAGAGAAGAGGGATAGGAGTGAACATGAATTTTGGCAAGAAGACAGAGGTGGTTGTGACTGAGGGTGAACTCTAGGTGTGACATCTGAACTTGTGACCCGGCATGCTGCATAATAAGCTGGCTTCAGCATTATAATAGGTGAAAATGCATGTTAGGCCAGTCTGTTTGACATTCCCAATGGCACATCTCTGGTGACTGAGAGTAAACAACAGCTGTTCTGGGTGCTAGTGGTTCTATACTTGTGGCAAAAGATGTGGTATGCAGATATCAGAAACCATGGATAGGTTGGTCTGTTTTGTTTTACACATGCAAACAAGGGGGATCTTTAATCAGGCCTCTTGCTATCTGTTTTGAAATACTTGGGGTCAGACTACAAATCCCCTATGTATCTCTCAATTCCCTTTGGTTCATTCTGAATCCGCTTTGAATCCACTCTGATCCATTGCAAATGTGACTGGGCAGCTGCTTTCCCACCTCCCAAGGTTCACAAATGTAACAAAGCTTCATACATTTGGTTCATGTTCAAATGTCAACCTTCAAATCTACCAACATTGGATTCAAATTTGAATGTCTGAATTCATACAAATTTGTACAAATTTTAAATGTGATGAATATTTGTGCACATCCCTATTCATATATTTTCTTCTTATACTTTTAGCAGACCTGGCATAGAATTATGATCTTAAAGCATAACAACCTTGTTCCTTCAGTATATGCAAATTATAAGATGCCAATTATAACTGTGATGCATAGTTTAAAGGTAGCTATGTCTAGCTACCTTTGCCTGAACTTGACATGACTTGAGAGCAAAGGATTCTGGGAGACACTGTCACAGGACCTTTTCACATTTTGATTAGGCATGAAGGCCAGATAGCATTTAGGATACATTGGGCATTTGCGGCTTACAACATCCAGTGTATCTGAAACTTACCCAGAACTTCCTCTAGCACTGGGTAAGTATAACTGACACTTAACTAGTGTCAATTGTCTTGATTCCTTCATCATGGCAACAAACATGCATGGCACCATTGCCATTGTGACCAGACAATCCAGTGCACAACTGTGGCTGTGTCACTCCACCCCCCAACCCCTTTGCCCCGAAGAGGTGCAAATGGGTGCATACTAGTTGTGTCCATACAGGGCTAGTATAGCTGTGTAGCATGATTTCATGCTCCACTATTATTATGGGTGGGAGATGGTCCTGGATGCATGGAGATGCTTCCAAGATGGAGATGCTTCATCTTGGAGCACCTCTGGACTTCCCCTGTTCACCAAGTGAAAACAGGCCCACAGTTTGGGCTGCAGCCTGATTGTTTTCCAGACTTTATACCTACAAGATTTCTGCATACTGATACTTCTGCGCAGGAATGTACATGCCTGCAAGGGGTTGAGTTATGAGTTCATCAGAGCAATTGTTTTGAAGGCTGGAAGCTTTCCAGCCATACATTACTTGAATTCTTTATTTTAACAGAAATGAAAGCCCAAGGATTACAACACAATGTTAAATGTTAATATGCATATTGAAGGTGCTGATTGAAACATTTTGCGTAGCACTCCAGATCCTGAACCCTTGGGACCTTTGGCTTTCATCAGCCTTCATAGTATGACCAATGGTCTGTAGAACATTTCCACCTGGGAACATGGATTATCACTTCACCATTGCTAGTTTAAGGCCGTACATAGCTTTTCAGGTTTTTGAAATAAACGGAATGGAAACAGCTGAGTTACTTTTGTGATGTGTTTTGGCCCTGCTGAATTGTATTGCTTATGCTCTGATTTTTTTTCATTTTGTTCCATGCTGTCTTCAGACACAAGGTGTTAACTGAGCAACTAACATTCAGGAAACCAAACTTTTGAGATAGGAGAAATCTACATAATCTAGATTTAGATTTAGAATCTACCTTTAAGGGAACTGCAGGGAGTGTCATTGACACAGTTCAACACACATTTTGCCGGTCTGAATTAATCCTAACTTGGTTAACTCTTTTTGCTTTTACTGTACCTGATTTTGGTACTTTCTTGGTGATAGTCATTTCAATACTTGAAAAGTAAATCCGTGACAGTCCAGCTATTTTTCAGGATCTGCAGTTTCCATACCTCTGTTATAGGGCTTTCTAAAGAGAAAAATTCTTCAAGCATTGTTGGGCATAAAGAAATGTGCTCAGATACTGAACAATATTTTTTAAGAATTTGCATTAACTATCACAAATGATCATGGCCAAGCAAGATGTGGAGGAAAATGTCGCTTTTAAGTTGCATTGACCAAATTTCAGTAGTGCAGCAAAGAACTGCATGTTCCTAAGCATATTAAATGATACATAGTTTGTTCTAAATCCACTTCTTCTGGTTGAGCAAAATAATACATGGTTAAACAGTGGCACATTATGATTGCAGAATGCATGGTTTCTCACATCTCAACATACTGATGTACAGTATTCAATCCCTTTCAATTTAGCTTCCAGTGTCTGTAAGAGTTTAAACAATGCTTGGGAAAAAGCCCAACCTTGTGCTTGGGGAAATATTTGTGGTACACTTCATTAAATTAAGGCTCCTAAACATGTCTTTAATTACTCTCTTAAGCTGTTTTTTTCAATGTTAAATAACAACTGGGTTATTAAGACATTTGCTTAAGGCAACCACCAACATTGTATAAAATTTGTTTCTAACTGTTTAGACCTCAAGAAATATATGGCCAATGTTCTGCTGTTGTTCTGTAAACATAAAAGCAGCAGTCTTAATTAATCCCAATGAAGGAAAGCTAACGAAGTTGGTATACATGTTTTCAATTTCAGAAGAACATCTACAATGTTTTAAAAATGGTGCTGCCTAAAACAAGCAACTTAACATCTCCTTAAACACAGTGTGTCATAAAAGAAATGTACTTTTTTAAAAGAAATCATTTTTCTAGAATTGGAGTTTGGAAGAGGGTTTTTTTTAGACTAACGCTTAATTGCTGTAGCCATGGCTAAGGATTTGTGGAATTTTTATTTCAATAAAAAATCCAGTCAATCTTGTTAAATGTTTTCTCCACATTTGACAAATTTAATTCCCATTAACCTCAATCGGTGTGGCCAGTGGCAAGGGATAGTTATAAATATTGGTGTCATGTTGAGGCCAGAAAAAGCAAGACACACCTAGAAGACCATTTGTCTGAATGAATAATCTCATTGGAAACCACACATCAAACCTAGCCATGTAAACATTCTGCAAGTCTCAAATGCTTAAAGAACTTATATTTATTATGTGGTTACATTCCTATCCTTCAGCTTCCAATCCTGGTTTTACATAAAAAATGATAGGGATTGCTGCTTAGTAATCTGCCATTTTGGAAATGGACACTGTCTGTGTGCAAAGCCAAACTCAGGTGGAAATGGTGGCCATATATGTGCACAGGGCAGCAATCACACACTTTACAGGTATTTCACATAATTACATACCTAGATACATATGCTTGCATCATCAAAGGAGCAACCCTGCTAGACTGGTAAATGCCTATGTTTTCCTTATGCTGTTGCTCTGCCATCTTGGCAACAAGTGGTAATCCCAGGAGTAGGGTACTCCAAAATATCATTAAATAGCGTGATTAGGAGGAGAGGTTTAGAGGAGGCCTTGGTTATCCTCAGTGGTTGAGGTGCCAAAATTGTGGGCCATGACTACATTGGATCTAGTGTAGTCAGGGCTAGTGGTTAGGGAGCCAGACTCTTATCTGGGAATACCAGGTTCAATTCCACCCTCCTCCGTGAAGCCAGCTGGGTGACCTTGGGCTAGTCACAGCTCTCTTCTGAGATCTCACAGCCCCACCTACCTCACAGGTTGTTCTGTTGTGGGGAGAAGAATAGAAAGCTTTGTTGGCCGCTTTGAGTCCCCTTAAATGAGTGAGAAAAGCTGCTGCTGCTGCTTGCTTCTTCTTCCTTCTTCCTTCTTCCTCTTTCTTTCTTCTTCCTTCTTCTTATTATTATTATTATAAAATTCTTTACCATTAAATATTGCCCATTATTGTTCAGTGAGTTTTACTTTTTATTTATTAACTGTGATTTAATAATATCAGTTTAGACTGTAAACAGGAATACTTCACAACCAGCTTATTGTTTTGAGTTAAAAGAAAAAAATAAACTCTGTTTACAGCAATGTAACACAGATATTTAACAGCATTTTTAATCTTTTAGTTCTTTGGAATGTTCCATTCTAAGCATCATGAGAAGTCTTTTCACGGAACATGTCATTCCACAATTTAAACTCTACATAAGAAAAATTGTGCTTCGTGTCAGGTTAAGGAAGAGCTGGAAATGCATATTTCAAGTATATTTAGCAAAAACCTGAAGTGTCGTTGCCAGTCACTTCCCAATATAGAAACCATATTTGACTGCTGGTGGGAAAGACTGATTTGCTAAAAACACAAAGTTGTGATTGAAATAAATGCTGATGTTTTAGCAGAAAGGTAGCTCAGGCATTTTTGAGCTCATTAACCTCAATAGCATCAGACCTAAAAGATGACACCATTCTTAGGTGTTTTGGTTTTTACAGTTTCCTATAATTTTAAAGGGAGGCAGGGAAGAAATCCACAATACTGAGCTAGATTTCCCTTTAAATGTTAACTGCATTTCTTTCCTTCTCTTCTCTTCCTTTCCTGTCTCCCTCTCTTCCCTCTTTCTCATATTCTCGTACCCAGTCACACTCCATTCATTTTAGGGTTATAATTCTGTGAAATCAAAATAATCAATCTAGGTATAGAGTAACCAGGGGTCATTTTTCATAGAGAATTATCCTACTCAGGATTGTACGTTGTAAAGTCATGCCTGATTTGAAGGACAACCCATTCCAATTCTAGGAAAAGAGCCATCTTAAAGGAAAGCAAGAATGTTCTCTTCTCCTAGATTTTGGCCCTTTCTGCACTAGGCCTTATTCCAGACTATATCCTGGAATAGGGGCCTGCTGCCTGAATGCTAGTACAGATTATGACAGGTTCTGGGTGAGGCCTGTCACAGGTTGCAGTAGCATGTGGGCGGCAGACCCCTGTGCCAGGATATAATACAGAATAAGGCCCATCTCATAGAGTACATTTTTGAGAAGGAAAATAAAAGCAGGTGAAGTTGTTTATGGTAGCCAGACCTTTCTCTAAACTGCATTTTTTTAAACCTAGAGAGTGATTGGCTGACAATGAATATTGATTTTGCTAATTCCAATTATCCTAAATCTAATCCAGACTGTACAAATACTCTCTTCACCATATACCTAAAGGTAATGGTATCTGTTTGCTTAACTTTGTAACTATGGGTTTGGAAAGGCAGGTAAAGCTAAATATGCCCTTGCATCCTTACAGTTCTTTTGGCAGTCTTATAGGAATGGTTTGCCTTTGTCGCTTTCTAGAGAAATGCCTACAAACAAACTTAGGCTCCTCTGCATGTAAAGCCAATACTCTTATACAGATCTACAAGTTCCATTGAATCCAGGTGGAGGGAAGGAATGGAAATCAAATACGGTGAGTCCTTGGGCCTCATAAAATGGGAGACAAGAATCCAGAATCTACAGTTTCAGTATAATTAGCTGGTCCCAAATGTACATTTAAGACTACTCTCAGTATAGCTGTTGGTGTGTTTTTTCATCAGGGACATGACTTTAGGCAATCTATGTCTCATATGGCCTTGATCTGCCAATAATGAAAATCACTCTCTTGACAGCCAATTTCAGTCATATTTTTTGTCAGAATATCATAACCGGCAAAGTCCTTTATCAGAAGCTAGAGATTTACTTTGTGGGGGGGATGTGTGTAATGCTTCAATTATAATTTGTCATTTTGTGGGCATCCCTGGAGTTTCTAAGGTCTTTTAACTTTTGGAAAAGCTGAAACGGTAATGAATATTGATTGTGAGAAGAAATAATTTTATTCATATAAGGTACAATCGGACAGGGCTTTTTTCAACAATCCCTTTTTTAAAAACACGTCTCTTTTGTGAACACACAAATGAGCATTTTTCATATTTTGACATGTTGCTTTTCCTTGGCCGTGAAATCTCTCAATGCCTTCCTAACAAGTTTGTTCATCACTGATTGGTAGCCACCTCTCTGGCTTTCCAAGGCTCTGATTGGTCAACCACCTGAAGCAGCCATTTCATGTACCGTGACTGGCTGATTTCCCTCCTCTTTGCTTATGTGGCTTTCTTTATGTGTGACAACCAACAACAACAACAACAATTATTTTATTCAGTATGAGGGAAAGATGCCTATTCAGAATGGGTTAAGGCACTTTTTGGGATTTTAGTTCTTCCGTTACAGCCTCAAATTCACTCAGAGGGCATCTCATTAATTGTGTCTGATCACAGCCTAAGTTCAGCATCCAAATAAATGTTATGAAGTCAATATATTGGGAGTTTAGCATCATCAATGCGTTTGATTATGAATGACAATAGAAGTCATGTCTTGTTCATGAATATTGTTTGTTGCTGTTGAATGAACTTAAGCCTGGCTCTCCATGCCTCACATGCTAGGCTGTTCTATCCTCCACTACTTCCTGAAGCTTGCCAAGTTCATGTTCATTGCTTCCATGACACCATTTATCCTTCTCATGTACCTTCTCCTTCTCCCTTCAATCTCTCCTAGTGTCTGAGCCTTTTCCAATGAGTCCTTATGTGGCCAAAGTATTAGAGCTTTGACTTCAGTATTTATCCTTCTAATAACTGCCAAGGTTGATAGATTCATGAATTCAGTTATGTATATTCAAGTTTCTATATGGAAAAGAAGATAAGGTTCCTGCATCTTTAATAGTTGTGTAGGAAAGGGAATTTAAGCAGGTTTTGCCAATATCATAAACCACACTTGTTGATATTGCTTCTTCAGTACAGCTGTTAAATTTGCAGGAACCCTATCCTCTTTTCCATATGGTAACCCTGCTAGAAAAGTATCCAGAAGTGGATAATGGTGAGGTGCAAATTGGGTCATTGTGCTCACCTTTTCAGTCTTAATTTGTAAATTATGACATTGGCAGAAGTATTTGCTGCTTTGTGATAGGTTCTTCTCCTTTATCTTTTACATTCCCATTGAATTTTACCAGATGTGTATGACATTCTACCATCCACAAGTTTACTAGATTTCCAATGGCTCAGTAGTTTCTGATGTACTGACAAACACAGCCTCCTATAATAAGGAACCATTTGGTATTCATGGGAACCTTTCCTTCAGAAAGATAACCTGGGGTGTATGCTATTCTTGTATGTCTAGAATTTTCATATGACCTTGGTAAAATAAAAGGATAACCTTGCTGGAGCTAATTTAAGATTATTAGTGTAATGTGAACTGGGGACTGAATTCTGAACAATAGGGAATGTGTTATGTGGCATCAGTAGTTGTTTTATGGATAAATAAAGTTGAGTTCTTGATTAAATTTTTAAAAGCTACAGTTGAGCTTATGGGTTTTTAAAAATATGTCTTAATAGGCTTGTTTTGTAAGTAAACATATACAGTTGTTTGTTCTCCAACTTTTTGGGCTTGTTTTTGGCAGTGTCATTTTGCTTTTATACTATTGGCAAAATATAACGTTCCTTACTTAAAGCAATCCCATTAACCTTAAATAATGTGATTTAGCTTCTGAAGTATCACTCACTGACTGATGTCGGTAAACTGAGCCTCCCCTCCACAATACCACTGTGTTATTGATATACTGGGCCTCCCATTTGCAATGCTGTTAGGATGCCATAGATTTGCATTAGTAGACTAAAGCCAGTTTTACAGAGGTGACAGTCAGCTGCATGACACAGTTTTGCACTTGATGTTATTTTGTGTGTGAACCAAACAACAGTATTATATAAGGCACAACTAATATGATTCCCCTGTAAATCACAAACATGATTGCTTATAGGCATTACTCTGCTGGCACCACTATGACATTTTGAGATACTTGGAGGCAAATTCTTTCTCCTGGAATATTCCATTAGTGTGGCTTCTCAAGTTTCTTTAAATAACGTTGATTAAGGATAGATTTCTAACTAAATAAAAATGGGAGCTTATGAGTTTTTCAGGTCAATGCTGTCATAATGTGCCCTAGATATATTAAAGGGGTTCATGTGTTTAGTTTTCCATGACTGAAACATATGTCGCCATTAATGAGAGAAGATGATCTATTAAATTTGTGAGAAACTTCTCCTGTTTTATTAGAAAATACTGGCAAGACCCTAGTGTTTCATCTTTATAAGTTCTTAAGAAATGAAACAGGATGCTAAAGTCATATATTAAAAAAAGAAAGAAAGAGAAATGCTATTTGATGCAGGCTGAGTTACTGACCAATCTTTAACCATTATTTTTAGAAATGTTAATAGCTTTTGTACTCTTAATGCTATTTATGTATTTGACTCCTATAAAATGTTGCTATGCATAGTTAAGTATCACTCTGGGAATGATCTGTGCTGGAATAGATATAAGGTATGTATTTTCCAAGTTTTAAAATCTGACAAGCTTAAAAGTTATTTTAAAAGTTATATTAGAAGAACTATGAACTTTTATTTCAGCTATGATACTGTATTCATTCAGAAATAAAAATAGCATTTGGACCTTCTACAAAGTTGATTTTAATAAGCCGTGAAAAAAAATGTGTAATTTATAGTCACTAACCCATATACAACTTATGGGTGTCTAAGCAGGTACAATTTTCATCCTATTGATTATGTTATGGCAGTCATTTTATAACATTTCTTAAAGGATGTATCTTAATATTATCTCCTTTTGAATTTTCATTTATTTAGACAAATTTTACACTAGCTGTAAAAATATAATCAATGGAATGTCTTTTTAAGCATAGATAGAGATCTGTATGATCTTACTAAGTAAAGATGGGGATAAAGTTTTGGTAAAAATAAAAAAAGGATGATACCTGGATGGTTTGATTAATTAGAGTATTATGTAAATAAGATATATATATAAACAGGCAAGATATTCCTGCTGGACTGGAAGCATAAGGGTAAGCGAGATATCCATAAGGTATCAATATTCATACTGCTTAATTTCCAGTAAGATATGTACAAAATTCTCTTATGTTTTTCTTTCACATCTCCTTTGTAGGTTTAGCTTGCATTACTCTTGCTGTATTTGCTCACTTCCATTAGTGCTGTGAAAATTCACAGAGACTTGTTGACTGTACGAAAACTTCAAAGGGCACATAGTTCAAACACTTTATTAATTAGAACAAACAAGAAATTGGTGCAATTTGCATTGGTCAACAATTAAGCAATGATGAATCTTGGATCTGTTCCCATCCTGTCAAATATTAAATACTCAGTCAGCCAAGGAACTCTGTAATGTGGTGAATGAGTAAATGGTTATGCAAACGCATAAACCAGTTAAACAATTTCCAGTGCACGTGGATCTCCAGAGCTGTCAGCTCACAGAGGATTGGACACAGCAGTAGATTTACTTCTGCAATACCGGAGCCAAATCTACACCAGCACATTTCACATTTATCTGTAGACCTTATCTCTAATGGCATCCCAGGGGTTGGGATGAGAGTCTGGTAGGAAGCCTTATTCTGATTTACTAGTTGGTAAATCAGTAGGATTAAAGCAAAGCTTCCTGCAGGAACCCTTACGAAAGTGGTTCAATGCGCCATCTCTGCATTTGCCCCCTAAAGAATGTTTTCGGTGTAAGAAGGGAGCAGCTGGTCTGCCCTACAACCAAACAACCTCACTTTTTCATCCCTAGCCCACATAAGAAACATAAGAGGAGCCTTGCTGGATCAGGCCACAGCCCTTCTAGTCCAGCATCCTGTCACACACAGTGGCCCACCAATTGCCCATGGGCATCTCAAGCAGAGACGAGAGCAAACCTTTTTCTGCTCTTGAATCCCAGTAAATGGCCTTAGAAATATCCTGCTGGTCCCCACAGCCTGAAAGATGTACTAGGCATACATTCTAGCAGCCATTGATACATCTGTCATCCATAAATACTCTATAGAGTATTGTTAAGACTATAGCTATGTATTCAAAGCATACTGGGAACTACATCCTATTCCTGGTGTAAACTCAGAACTAAAATGAACCACACAAGTTTCAGCTGTAATAGTACAGTACAGCTTTCATTGACAAACTGTGATACATGAGACTTAAGAGGTCAGAGTGAACATAATATTGATCCCTATAAGGTAAATGGAAGAAGATAAAAGGGCACATACAAACATTTCTGCAATATAAGTTTTGAAAGATCTTTTTGTTCTACCTGGTTGCATAATTCAACAAAAAGTTTTAGTGCTTGTATCTTGTTTCTGTTGGTGGTTTGACTGTCATAAAACAGGGGATTTCAGGGAATATCTTTCAGTAAAGGACTGTCCTGAAGAGCCCATCAATTATACTGTTCTCTGTTGTGAAGGGAGAACATGCCACTCACTTCCTAGGTTCCAGAACCTTCCATGATCAGGACTTCTTGAAGCTTAAATATTATTCCAATCTAGGCATGCTGATGAAGGATCACTTCTCTCCTCAGGAATACAGTTCAGGTTTCAAATGAGCATTTCTTCTTGAGCATTTCTGTGATTTCCCTCTCCCCCGCCTCCTCAGCAGTATAACCCTGTCAGGAAAACTTGTGGTAGCTTTCTGGGAATTGTGTGCAGGAGAATATAAATGAAGAGCGATCAAGGCACAGTGATTACAGATTAGATGTCCAGACTGAAATAGTTCCAGGTGTCTATGTGTAGGGTTTTCTGCTTTATTTTGATGTGCAGCTAGGAACAGATCGTCATGTTGACTTTTGTAAGTAACATGAAGAAAAGGCTGCTATGTGTGTGCATGTGCTCTGAAAGGTTAAGCTGAGAGGAAATAGCGTGACTACACCATGAATACACATTGGGTGTTTTTCCACTGTCACTAAAAGTACCCATTAAGTACTCATTAAGTACTTCTTGTGACAGTGGAGAAACATCCATTGAGTAACAAAAGGGATGAATTTGAACTTAGGGACTCCTGGGCTCTTTCTGCACTGAGCCTTACTATGTGATATATCCAGAAGAGGGGCCTACTGCCTCCGTCATGGCTCAGACATAACGGACCTTGGTCATAATGGACAACATGCCTCTTTTTGGGCCATATCCTGGAATAAGACCCAGTGGGGAAAGGGCCCTAGATTCTAGCTTGACGACTTAGACCACACTGTTTGTCACTGTATACCATATTTGTCACACATTTGCTATTCTTGTCTCTTAAGGGGCCGCTGTCCTAATGACTTTCCATTTTGCTCTAATTCTTTTGGCACTTATGTGATTTTTTTTCATTGCAGTAGTCATTAATAAAACAATGGGAATTGTTTTATTCAGTTTGTGTTTTGTTCATTTCTTTTTAATTGTATATTCCAACTTTCATCTAACAAGTTCAAGGCACAACCCATTGCTTTATCCACTCACCCTTGTTTTATCTGGTTCTGGTTTGAACTGTTTCAAATTGAACAGAGGTATTTGAAAGACTTGAGTTTGGACCAAACACCTGTCTGTTTGAAAACAGAGTTCAAATTCAAGCTGGATGGGCAGAAGGGTATTCTAACAAACCTAACAACATCCTGCTCAATCTGAGGTTCAAAGGTATCAAAATTGAACCAAAACCCTGTTTGAAAAAGGCTCAAATTCGAACCGACTGCAGTTTTTTTGTTTTGTTTTGTTTTTGCTGTCTATACAACATGTTCATGTAATGCCAGGCAGTGTTTTATCATTGAAGTTTGTCTGTAAGTATAACACTTACCCAGAAGCACTAAAATGCTTTGGGGAAAAAGTCATGCAAAATGGCCACTTCATGACTGCTTTTAAGGCAGCTTACAGGTGGTATCATGTAGATGCTGGTGTTTCCATGACTCCTGTAATCCACATTAAAGCCAGAAGTGCATTTCTTGGATTTTAACTTCAGTAAGGCATTAGTGTGTGGATGCTACCACCTCTGAGCTGCTTTTGGGCCACACACACATATAGTGAACAGCCTCTTCAACAATCTGGCTCCCATTTTATTCATTTTTAAAAATTATCATTGGGCCTGTGTTATGGATTGTATGCTATTTTGTTGTCTGTTAAAAACTGTTTTAAAATAAATCTGGAGGTGTAAATGCCAGGAACATTATTTCACACTTAATGATGACTTTAAGACCTCTAAACAGGGGAAGGTTGAGGGCTACCAATGTACATTGAACAATCTGTTGCTTTTTAAAAGAATGAAATATTAAACTACGCATTTCCTGAAGTACTGTACGTATTTTATGAGGAGCAGCTTCTGAAGCTGCAAATCAACAGTAGTGTCAAAATGGATGTGAAGGAACTTATTTAACATGCCTTTTGGCTAGATGGTGTTATTCACCAGCAGGACAGGTGACAGGCATTAGGTATAGAGAGTGCAAGTAAGGACAAGTTGTTTTCTTGTCTAAGTGGGGACATCTTTAGCGTGCATTCAGTCAGGCTGGCATGTCCCACCATCTGTCTGAGAGGAGAGGCTGTGAACATGCAGCTGAGGGAATTATGAAACCTCTGTTCAACAGCAATCTATAGCTTCAGTTAAGCTTGGACTCCTGTCCCCCCTAAGGTATTCATATCCCTTTTGCTAGACAGTGAGGAATTTTGAGCTTATTTTAACTGCCCACATAGTTGGCTCCTTATTGATCATAAAACGTAATGAGAGAGGGTTTTGTGTTGAGTGTGTGCGTGTTAGAAAAATGAGCCCCTGCTCTCAGATATCAGTAATACTGTATATAAATAACTTAGTTGGGAGCTGTCAGAGAAATGTCAGATTTGCACATCTTTAATACATCGGTTTCATGATTTATAGCAACTCACCAAACAACCTGTTTTGGTTTGTATTAAATTAACAGCCTGATCCTAAGTTTTTTGCTCAAGAGTAAGGCATTGGGGCTCACCATTGGGTATGTGGGAATAAAATAAGCCTACCATCTTAAGTTTCTTTTGGAACTACTACACTTTTGGAAAGCTTCTACCTTGTGGATTTTTTCCTCACCCATAGTTCTTTTGTCAGGAACATTTGGTTGGGAGGCTTGTCAAATTTTCAAAAGTGGAAACAATACTTATTGCTTATTCTACATAGCTTTGCTTAGGATGGTTCTGGCTATAGAGCCTTTTTGCATGTTTGCTTCCCAGGGAAAACCTCTCTGGGGAGCGAATTGGGGGTGAGGGGCATATCACTGTGAGCAGCAGTGATTCCAGAAACCGTGCCAGTGGCACCAACACACTTACCTGGTGCCATTACTGTCATGCTGAGGTAACGTAGTGCTAACCATGCTGGCTCCATCACTTCCTGGCTCCCTTTGAACCTTGTCCAGCAGGGAGAGGTGTGAAGGAGGCCGCACCGTGCAGCATGGAGTGTAGATGTAGAGGAGTTAGAACTGCTTGCACCATGTGTGTGGGAAAGTAGCAGCTCCAGGAATGAGGAAGTTGTGTTCAGGAGTTCCCTGAGCTGTCTAATGCAAAAAGGCTCCTAACAGTGAAGGAACTGCAATTTCACTCTCATAATGTGGTAAAGAAAATTGTTCAAACTATTGCTGGTGATAGCAAACAAGCAATTAGGATAACTGTTGATAGTTTCCAATTCACTGTCATGGTTTTCATAACAAGGCAGTTTCTGGATGGAAGTCACTTTGATTGGAAGCCTCTTCTTTGGTCTCATGGATCACACTTCGATTTGGTTTCCACCAAAAAGTGCTTTGGAAAGCTCAAAAGAAAACTTCCGTTTGGAGTTCCTGCGTTTCTGGCACATCCTTTGAGTTATGCTGCTGTATACAGTGCATTCTACACATACTGTAATGATTAACAATCACTGTTGCAGAAGCCAAGCTGATTTTTCTTACGTAAGATTTGCTGTTCTGTAAACTAAGGCCCCTTCTACACTTGTGTAACAATGCTGAGTTTTCCGTAATACTGATTTACTGTCTCTGTCTGCTGACTTATTGCATTACTGTTCATGTTCTAAATAGTGCTAGGAACAGACAATTTGGAGGCTCCAGGGCTTAGAAGACACAGAAAACAAGGACAGATCTTAAGGAATGCAATGTGCAGTTTTGCATGCGGACTTAATATAAAACATTTTGAAACAATGTTGCCTTCGACATGGGAAACTGAAGTTTGCCTTCCTAGGTATTTGCTGTATTCCTTAAGCTTAGATATTTGCTGTTCATCTTCCCCTAAGGTAGCCAAACATGCACAAAATTGTGCCCTGTACTCATTATCACTTAACACACTTGTCATCCAAGAATCCAGCTATTTATTTTGCTATTCTCCACCCCCCTGAGTTCTGTTCTGCTTTTCACTTTTTCTTTACAATGCAATTCTTGTATTAAGTTACTCATGCTTGCTTCTTTGTAAACTTCCATTTTCTTATTTGCTTCTATATGTGGAAGCCTTCCATTTTCTGGGTGGAAGTAATACTTCCTTTGGCTAATGCTTTTTAGCTGTGTTAGTAAATGGCTATTGAGGTTCTTGGCAATCCTGAAAGGCGGCGTCTTTCCTGACTATCTCTTTTAATTTTCATTTTAGAAGCCCCTTCTTTATTTAGAAAATCTTTTAAAGGCAAATGAGACTCTTTGAAAATTAAGAATTTACAAAAATTCTGAATCTTGGAACCTCTGCTTCTTTTTTCCAGCAGCATCTCACACCTGTCACCTACCCTCTGATCAGATCCAACACTGACCTTTCTAGGATGCAGTTATTTTTGCGCCCTTGTTCAAACATTTTTGACACTGCAGTCTAAGCACCTGAAAGTGGTGTCTTTTCCAGAAGTTTCTGGTGCTTGTGGCCTCAAATTGGAACCACACCAGAAAAGCAAGTGTGGGGAGGGACTTGTCAGAAGGCTTGTATTCACCTTTTTCAACTTCACGTCAGTTCACTGTATGAAAAAAGTAAGTCAGGAAAATTAAAATAACTCTTCATAACAGTTCCTTCAGGCCTCGCTTGCTGCCTGGTCTCAGGTTGCAGACTACAACTTTTGAACAATCCAGAATCCTTGCTTTTTGTTCCTTGAAGTGTGTCTGCAATCAGGTGCTTAGCATGCTATCTCACACCTGCTTTCATCCAGGAATCAATATAAAAGTTGCTTTACAGAAACAACCGCACGTTTGACTATTTGTTTTGGCAATGCCTGTTTCTCCCCAAGTGTACCCCAGTACCTAATACATGCTAGTCTCTATCTCTGATATTGCCCTTTTCACTAAGTCTGAAGTTCTGGATGTGGAACAGACAGCATTTCTAGAAAGAGCAGAATTAGAGGTCACAGGCATTAATGTCTGTCTAAAGTTTGCTTCCAACACTGAACAGTTATTTTCTCATGTAATTGCCACTGATTTGCACTACAGTTGGTCTCTTCTATCTAGTATTATTTGGATGAAGTGTAATATTAGCTCCCCTGGCAACCAGTCTGCAAATCACATTCCAGTCTGTGTTCCCAGAATTCTAGTGGCTGATGGTACAATCCTAGGCAATGGGCTTACACAACAGGACTGGCCCTTTGAGTCCTTCATTTCAAAGCCATGTCGCATGGCCTGAGATCATATCTGTTTGCCTTTCACTGCAGGGTTATGAACTCAAAGAAATTTCTTATCACAGGCTTGCATGAGAAAGGAAAAGAGAATACTTGGTAAAAAAAATAAAAAGAAGGTAGATTAGAATTTTAAAGTTTGTGTAGGGATCAGGCAGTGAGATGGAACTTATTGAGCACAGCAGAAAACTAGCGTTTACTTGGTCATTTTGTTTTAGGTTTCAGTGGAGTGCATATTGGGGGACTGTAGCTGAAGATAAATACCACCTTTCCTCTTCCCTGCAGTGAAGTCCTTTTTGTCTGAGATGGTCAGACTTTATGACAGAAAAAGACCTGAGACCATAGACTGGAATCCTGCCCTCATGTCTCTGAAGGGCTCTCTCTCTCTTACAGCTTCTTAATAGCTGCTTTGTTAGTCCTGAGAGGAGAAAGCCACTGCCCTAAACACTTACTTCTATCTAACAACCAGATAAGTTTTGACTTTTGCCCTGAAGGATTTCTTTCTTCATAACTGGTTTTTGTTTGGACTTGTTTACTTGGGAAAATAGGATTTATAAGTTCAAAAGGGAGATAGAACAGATGGCCTTGTCCATATCACTTGGTTGCTAAGGGACTCAGAGGAGCTGAACATGATAAAGGCTTCCAAAAAAGGGGAAATTCATTGCAGTTGCAACCTTAAGTAAATTGGCTTAGTCCGCCTCAGAGTATACATGTATTAAAATTCTGGTATTTATGACCAGGTTTTTTTTCCTGTTATACTGAGTCACAAAGATGAGTAATTGAAGTTTATCTTGTGATGAGACTCCTGCTTGCTGGATTAAGTAAGTGCTTAAGTAAGAGATGGTATTAGGTGCTCATTACAGTTCACTAAAGAAGCTTAGCCTTATTTTCCCAAAGCTTTGCTATTTCAGAATCATAAAAATCCGAGTCTTATATGTGCCATGATGACGATCATTTTGGAAGGTTCCTGTTGAAAGCGATTGAGAGTTTCCTGCTGATTTTCAGTGGGAGCAGAATGGGGCTCATGTGTTTATAATTTAACACTTTCTTCTGGGAGGGTTAAGAGGAAAAGGGATTATGCTCTTAAAACGCTCAGACTGAAGCTGTTGCACAGCGTGATTAAACGGCTATTCTTTTATTTTCTCCTTTATAAACAAAACAGCAGTAGAGAGACCTTTTTGATGTTCAGTGCTGTGTATTTCATCACTGGAAAACTAGGGGAAGTCTCGTAAGCTGATTAAATAAAACCAATATAAGTCACAGGAAGGAAAGAAGATGGTTGTGGCCAGACTTGGAAGCCGTTAATATTGAGCTGAAGGCCAGTGTTTTGATAGCCAAATGACCTTAGAAGGGATAATCACTTTTTTCCCCCTCAGGACTGTGAAAAGGGCCTGAAAACAATAGTATAAATACTTTGGTTCTGCTTCATGCTAATATGTAAGGTATAAATATGACAGTTTTTAAAATCATTTCATATAATACCTTAGCTTTTCCTTGTTTCTGGGAAAATCTGTGTCCTATTGCTGTGTTAGTGTCTATTCTGTTTACATCCAGTGTCTTTTTGAATCCTGCCCATAACATTCAAAGCATCAGCAGCTAAACTGGTCTGTTAACCTATAAAATTCTGTAAAGCAGGCCTGCTGTACCACTTCACCAAAGGAAGAGGGAACAGGGAAGGTGTAAATAGCACACAGTGGATTCCCTGTTCCTAATGCTAGCACAAGAATATCCAGCGCTTAAATTTTATTTCATAACCTCTTGGTGCTTAAAGGCTGCCTCCAGGCTAGCAGAATAAATCTGCAGTTAAACGTAAAAATGCAGTATACTTGCTGCGCAGCAACAACTGGGCATCCTAACTGGAAAGGCCGCTCTGTAGCTTCCCCGTCAGAGCTGCAAGAGTTGAGGAGCCAATCAGATTTTGAGCTGCCCTTCTGCTTTGCTGGCACCTTGTCTCCTTTTCTTGCCCTCCTGCCTGCATTGCCTTGAAGCTCCAGATTTTTTTAATGCTGCATCGATCTAAGGATTTTTTTTAATACTGCAGCGAGTGTCATCGATCTAAGGTAAATGCACAGTCCTGATTGTATAATGTGATGCCATGACTATCAGTTAATGTCACGTGTGACATCTTGATTGGGACTGCGCATTCCAATGCACAGTATAAATGAGTCTGGACACAGCCATAGTCTCACTAGCCATAAATCTGCAGATTTATATTCTTGGTTAGATGCTATATAGGAAAATATAATCATAGCTTCAGTGCAGATACTACTATAAATATCATTCACTAATTAATAGTTCTGTGAGATGCATATGGTTTAAACAGCAAAAGTTTTGATCAGCGGTGGTTGTGTGTCCCACTTCATGTACTGAGACTTTTGTGCAAATAAATGATCTGGAGCCTGGTGCATTAAGAGCTTAGCTGATATTGGATTATGGCTACCTGCTGCACTCCCACTCCAAAGGCAAAATTCTCAACAAAAGGCAAGAACTGGTAGACAAAGGTTTTGGATCCCTCAGTATCCATGGATTGAAACACATAGGCCTGTCTTTCATTATTTGGGATGTTTTTCTGCCACTTCTTTCTAAGAGTTAGTGCTGGTCCTGGCATTTTCCAAGAAGACTCAGATTAGTGCTCTGAAACATCTACTAGAAGAAGTAGTGATAGCAACCAGCCTGGACAGCTTTAAGAAAGGATTAGATAGATTTATGGAGGACAGAAATATCAATCACTGCTAGAATAGATGCCTAGGTACTGCTGAGTTGGGCCCTGGTCAGACAAGTCCAACACAGGACAGCCTATTCCTGAGTTTGAATTCAGATCGTACCAGTGCTGGTCAGACATGGATCAATATCGGGCGTCCTGAGGCTGTTCCCGCCTTGGGCAACATGGGACACGCATTTCTGCAGAAATCTGTCTTGGTTCCCCTCACCTTTTGCTACATCACATCTATCTCATTTCCTATTGGATGCCATTCATGTCACTCAAGGGAGGTGAGTGTGTGTGTTTGCAGTTCTTTTTAAAGCCTGCTCCCCCACTTCCATGCCCCTTCCATTTTTATGTGCTTTCCCCCCCTTGCAATTAATTTTTTAATAATAAAAATAAATTTGTGTAAAAATGCTAGAGAGAGGAATCATATACATATACTGAGGAGAGGGAGAGGTGCCTCATGAACTCCACATGTGCTGATTGGCCAAAAGAAAATACTGGGTGCCACAGGTCACAGCACAGTTCAGCCTCCTTTAGGCTGTGCCCCTGCTCACACATGAGGAAACAGAGGATAGACTGGAATTCCAGGCTGGCCTGAGTCCCTGTGAGTCCTATAAAAACAGGACTACATTTTAGGATGGTCTAACGGGTGTAGGCAGGCTTGGAAAATGACTTAAATAAAATTAATATGAGTAACACAACATGGTGACTGACTCAGGTTGATCTAAAACACTTTTGTAACTAGGCCCCTGGAGCAACAAGCAGGATGCCTCTAAAGGCCATTTGCAGGGAATTGAGAGCAAAGGATTTGTATTCTGCTGGAGAATGTCCAGAATTGGTCGGCCACTGTGTGAAACTGGATTCTAGACTAGATGAGCTGTGGCCTGGTCCAGCAGGGCTTCTCTTATGTTCTTATCCTTGTTGCAATTCTGTCAAAACCTGTGAGGTCCTGCATTCATGAAGGAATGGTAGCATAGAGTATCAGGGATGTTAAAAAAAAATCAGCCTATCATGAGGCATAAGATATAATGTTGCACTGCATGCCAGCTACAATGTCACAGCAATTAGATTTGAAGCCCTGCTTCTTTGAGGTTGGGCTGGATCAACTTGAAAGAAGTTTGTGTGGTGCCTAGCTTAAGACAAGCTGTTGCCTGCCTTATGTCTTAGCAGAAAGGAAGCATGAGAGATGTGTGCTTGTATAGTGGTGATCTGGGCACCTTCTAGAGGTAAAAAAACACATCATCAGGCTGCATCATAAAATCCCTAGTCTTCTGTTTCAGACTTTGACCCTATCTGTATTGGCCCATATTCTGAATTATACCCTGGAATAGGGGCATATCATCCACTTGCTAGTGCAGACTGTGGATGCCAGAGAAGAGAGTATTATAGAGGGACTAAGGCCCCGTCTACATGCAAAGAAAAATCCATTAAAAAGCTTCTTTTGCTTCTGAGCGTCTACATGCCAGAGCTTTACTCCGGGCTTCCAGAGCCGCAAAGGAGGAAAATCCGCGGCAGAAAAATCCCCGTTTAAAGAAGACTACCTCCACACTTTTGGGAAGCCGCGGATTTTCCTGGGAGCATGGAGACGTTTTCTCCACATCTTCTCCCATATTCCACTGAATTTTTAGGCATTTTTTTATCTCTGCAGAAGAATTGGCTGTCAGAATCAGCTGCATTCAGCTCCAAACTGTCACATTGTTTCACTTCAGAGGAGGAGAGAGATTTTGTGTTTGCTAACAGGGAAGGGTGATACTAATTATCATTATCATTACCACAGAGATTGTTTCTCAGCAACCAAATCTCTCTCCCCCCCTCCTAATAATGCAGCCTCCAAAGTGAAACTAAGTTTCACTTCGCAGGTCTGGTTTTGTGCTAATCAGGGGCCATTAGGAGAATGCAGGCAGCTGAATTTGACAGCTGAAGGGAGCCTGCTTTCAGTTTTGCTTGTAACCATGTTGCAAGCATTAGTTATGGAGAGAGTGAGCTGCTTTCAGTAACTGCTTTTAACTCTTGGCAGCCAAGTAAAGGGATGATTTTGTGTTCTGGAGGTTCAATTGAGGTTTTTGCCTTTCATCTCTGCAGCGGGTGGAGGGGTGGGGTGGGGAGAAAAAGATGTGGGCTCACAAAAAGCAGTTTGCATGGAGACAGGAAAGTATGTTTTAAATCTGCGTTGTCCCAAACCACATGGAGATGCTTTATTTCGAATTACAATCTATATTTTTAAAATCCGACAAGAGGGAAGCAAAAAGAGACCATGGAGGCCCTAGCTGCAGATAACTCACAGCAGCCCTCCCACACTTTGGTCTTTGAAGTTTTTGTACTTTTGTATTGAAGTTAAAACCTCAGATCTGATTTGGTAGCTAACTGGCAGCTAGTGCAAATCCTTAAGCATGGATACATAAGCAAGTCCTACACTGGTACAAGGGTAACCCCACACTGGGTTAGATCTCTACAGAGCACATTACAGTGAGCTGAACATCTGATTACGGGTGCCTCATCCTTTAGCTGTTCCATACACAACTTCACATAGATTAGCTATATATTTTCAAATAATGTTTTGTGAAAACAGTGGCCAATTCATGTCACACCCCATAATTCTGTTTCTCTGTTCTATACCAAGTTCAAGGCTTGGCTTCCTCCAGCAATATTGCTGATATGGGAAGCCTGATAGGAGAACTTGTAACTAATTGAATCCTAAATGTAGAAAAGTGCAAATAAAACTATCTTATATAAGATTTATTTTTCTTAGTATTTGTAGCTTCCTTTATCAGAACCAGAATGTGAGTAATTGTTCCTCTGAAAGACACTAGCTCATGGCAGGTGGTTAAACATCAAAGACTTTCCATGAAAGTTGAATCACTAGAAGGCTGGATTGCTTTCTTCCTAATCTTGTAATTATTTTTACTACATCAGTAGCAAGGGACAAAGGAAAGCAATTTCCCATCAGTGAAGCTGGTGTCCTTATTGCCTTAGCAGTTCATAAGCAGAGAGGGCTACTATGGGCATTCAGTTTTTAAAGTGCTTTTGAGAGATGAAGAGATGTTGGATAGATTGTAAGTGTATTGGTGTAATGTCCTTGGTGGAAGAATGAAGCAGGTGGCATGGAATATTTAATTGCTGAAAATCTTGAATAAAAAATACATTGAATTCAAAGGGGCTTGTGGGGGTGCAAACTATTTAAAAATATAATTAGCTGTCAGAATTCTCACGGAAAACATCTGTTTAGGTAAAATAAGGCAGTTGAAATTAGTGGATAACAATTCAAATAGCTATGAATTAGCATATGGCTGAATGAGGGAATGATAGGGTTATATGTGTCTTCGAGGAACAGTTATATTGTGAAAGCTTGCAACTCATAATTAGACAGAAAAGGGAAAGGGGCAGTGTAGTTTCTTAGAACATGTTATAGTTTGCAATGCTGAGGTTGTAAAGCTTACATGAATATTTTGTCTATTAATGAAGTAGGGAAGTGCTTGAATTATGGGCATAATTCTTAATGAAATCCGTAAATCCCACCCCTAGCCTATCTTCCTGATAAAGTTAAATCCTGCCTTTCGAAACATTTCTATTCTGATTCTTTATATGGTGAGTCTATAGTAAATTAGGGAGAAATTATGGTAGGTTGATTAACTTGGCATATTTGTATCTTTGTTGTCTGAACACTGGCACTACCGGTGTCCTTGGGAACAGGTTCCAGACAGATATCTGGAGACCTAGAGTAGACTTAAGTGCTTCCAGACTTACCTACTACATTTCGAAGGAAGAGCAGGAGCACACATACTGTACACACTTCTTGTGGTGCCAACTATACATATACATACTACTATCAGTGCAGAATAGTGATGCGCAGAGATTGTGTTTGTGCCAATAGAGTCCCTCTGCATATAGTAGGATTTTGAATGGACTGTGGATGCTCTTGGAATGGTCTTGGAATCTGCTTCAAAGCTCTGCTGCCATCATGCTGTTGAACCCCCTCCAAATCTGTTCCAAATCCACTTTGAATCCACTCTGAATCCTCTGCAGATGTGACTGGGCAGCTGCTTTGCCACATCCCCACCTTCACAAATATCACTTCACGTTCAAATGTCAAATCTTCCAATGTAGCCAACATTCAGTTTGAGTGTGAATGTTTGAATTTGTACAAATTTCTATGAATTGCAAAACCGGTAAAAATGTGTGCACTTCCCTAGTGCAGATGTACCATGTTATAGACTGTGTTCAAAAGGGGTGCCTTGTGTAAGGCCCTCATGCTCCTTAGCCTTCTCTGACCCACCTTTTTAGCACAGAATGTTCAGGAGAGGGGAAGGGGCACAGCGCTGTATGAAGAATCCCACCTCAGAGTCTTCTCTGAGATGCCTCAGAGCTTTTTGCTTTTTTTTTTTTTTTTGCTGTATCTGATCACAGCCATAATTTGTAAACCACTTATATTGTGAAAAGTCTCAACTTAATAACATTCATGTCTGCCAGAGTCTCATGAATTAGTTCATAGTTGTGGTTCTCAAATTGTGGTCCTCAGATGTTCCTGAACAGCAACTCTAAGCATTCCATGCCAGGCTGGCTTGGAATGCTGGAAGTGGAATGATGAGAACTACTTGTGAGCATCTGAAACTTCATTTGAGACTTAATCTCTTATAAACTGCAGTTTTTACTTCATCTCATAAATTGTCAGCTTTCTTGTTGACTACAGACATGTCTCCAAGTAATCAGCAGTTGCAGCCTATCAAACATTTAAATAATTTTTTATGAGAAGCACTTTTTAAGGTGGTGAGTGCAAACCATCTTCTTAAATGTAAAGAAGATCTCTTTTCTATTATAATGATTAGATGTGTATTGGCACAGAATGATACCTACAGTTATGTCTTTCTTTCATGGACTTCATTTTATTAATAGGCAGAAACTCAAATCAATAGGATTCTTGTACCGTGAAGTGAGGGCTTATCCTTTCAAGGACTTCTGACTCAAAACCTCCCAGTTCGAACTTACTGTTAATGGAACCAGCTAGTCTTTGTTCTCCGCCCACTGCCTTCTTTGTCATTTTGGCTGAAGATTTTGTAAATAGCTAAATTCTTCCGCTTACAATGAGCCTGACATTATGAAGGGACAACAGGTCTGGTCTGCAGGTTGAAAGAGAGTTACTTCAAAGTGTGTTGAAGGGAGTAGAAAGTGTAAGTGAAATATATTTAACATTACTTCTCTAATATCTAATGTAGGGTATCCAGATCTTTTTTCATTTGTTGGAGGTGGTATTAGAGATACAGTGGCAAAGGGGCTAATGTTAAGTCCTGGGGTTCAAACCTCTATTTAATTATGAAAGCTAACCTGGTGACTTTGGCCGTTCACTACCAGTATCACGTAACCCACATATAAAGTTGTTCCTGCCTTTTGGTATTTTCAGGAGGGAAAGCAGGATATATACAAAAAATACACAGATGGAGGGGGGGAGGGAAGAACGAAAAAACAACTTTATAAACATTGGTTTGATAGGATCTGGGACCCTCAGAGCACATACAGGAAAAGAATATTCATTCAACAGTGAGGCCTACACAATTAAAATGATTGGGACAGGAAAATAGTTGCACTCCATTGCTAGCCCAATCCTTGTCCCAAGACATGAAGAGGATCTCATGGTTGGATAACAGAAAATCCTATGCTCATGGTGCCACTCCTAAAATAGTTGTGTGTGGGCTGACATTTGTTGCAAGACATCTTGAGTTTTGGCTACCCTTCCAGTCTGGTCAGAGTTCAGAGATTCCTCTAGACAGTGAGAGGAAATTGTGGGATCTTGCTTAGATCCTGCAGCCACACTTTGTCATACCTGCCAAATGGCAGGAGACAATCTCAGGCTCTTACCTTGTCTGTTGTATTTCCATCGAATCACTACTCTTGCACAAGTACCCATATGTAGGAAGCACCTGGTCACTTTGTTTTGAGTTGATTTTTTTGTGCACTCTTTATGTGCAGGTACTTGGCAAGAGCAGCAATTCTACAAGGGAACAGGCAGGGTAAGTAATCTGACATGACAGAACCAGATATCAGTGCTGCATTTTCCTCCTTGTCTTGATTGCAGTTTTTTGGTGCCCCATCCCAGTAGTAAATTGGGATTGCCACAAGTATATGTGATGATCCCAATGTAATCCCAGGAAAATCATGATTTAAAAACTGTATCTGGAAGCACCTTTGGATGTAATTTCAGCTCTCACAGCTGGACTTCATGTTGCAGGTGTGTGTTATTTTTTTCAGGCAGCTAGGAAAGAAACCCAGAGCTGCAGCCATCTGGTTGGGCTTTTACAAGCTCCCAGAGCAACCTTCATGCTACTAGCCATGAGCTGCTGCACTCCTGGTTTATTTGGAGGTAGCCATACTTATCAGAATACATCATTGTAGATACAAATGGGTCTGTCGCTGTTGATAAAGTGGTTTTTTTTTTTAGTAAGAAGGGGAAATGGGACTAAGTAAAAGGTAAAGTTCAGGGATCTGATGGCTGTAACACTATGCAACTGGTGCTGTGGATTTCTAAAAGCAAGTGGCACTTAAACCTGAAGAACATCTGATTTGGACATTGTCCATGAGACATTGTGCCTCTCATTGGACTGTGTTTAAAATGATCGCATCTATGTTATATTGGATGCAGCGAAGTGATTCTTGTGTACTGAATAAAAGTGCTCCTACACTTGCTTGCATTATGTGTGTTTAAATGTTAACGTTTAGAAGCTTATAGAAACATTTACTAATTCTTGTTATGGGAAAACCCGCATAGAGTCCAGATGTTGCATTTCTCCAGGGTGCACAAAGAAAAAAAAAAATCAGCATTCATGGTATCTGTTGTATCTGATCTATCCTGGTTCATTATGCCAGCGCGTTATTCCCTTCTTATTTGCATGCAATTAATGATATTCCTGTTACTAAGTGTATCCACTCTTCCTTAACCTCTTGACTGCATGTTCAAAAGTTCTTTTGAAAAAAGGTTGGACAAAATGCACTTTAGCATTGCTCATTAAAACAGAATTAAAAACTTTTTTCTAGGCATCATCTTTGGGATTTTATCTGCATTTGTTCCGTATAACAGGTGGAAAATGGTGCTAGAGATTTACATGCCCATGAAGCATTATTATTTTGGCCCAATGAAGAGTCTTCTTTCCATGAGATTTTTCTCTCCCCACCACCTCAATTTACAGAAAGGGTGAAAACAAGGGGTTGGCTAGTAATAAAAATAAACGCAGTTCCAGCAATCTGATATGCAAGTCTGATTGTATTAATTTGACAGGCTTTCAGAGATCATTGTGTTACACTTGCAAAAATTGATGTCATGCGTAATTAGCAAGCAGTGTACCATGCTAAGGATTGTCTCACTTCTGCAATCAATTCGCATTAAAATCCTTCATAAAGCAAAAAAATAAATAACTGTAGCTCGCCAAAAGGACATGGTGCTTAAATTCTTTCAGAGTATGTTAGATCTTAGGTTTTATGGTTGTTATGCAAAAATGAGAGTTGAAAAGCTTGCATATTTTAGTATGTGACCTAAAAGTTCTTGAAGTATTTCAGCCAGTGCATGGAATAAATTAACAATGAAGTTAAATAACGAAGATGTGAGCAATGGATTTCAAAGCAACTTTCTGTACGTGCTGTGGGTATTATAACTAAAAGCAGGGCAAATCTGCTGTTGTTGTTGAGACTGCTGAGTTGCAGCTAGCTCCTAGTTGACTGCATGGGCACTTCTGTAGGCTCTTCTATGCAGTTTTCTTGGCAGTGATACAGAAGTGGTTTGCCTTGCCTACTTCTGGGGAGAGGCTGCAAATCAAACCAGCAATCCTGTACCTCCCAGGCAGTTTACACTACCTCTCAGCTATATCTACTACTAGCACAGTGCAGTAAATACTGAGCAAAATGCTAGTGGGTAGCCTAAAATTTAATTATCTATATTGTATATATAATATTAGCTATGAAATAAAAATAAAAACATAGGAAGTATAGAAATGTGAATACCTGGAAATTCAAGGAGAATTTAAAAAATGGTGTTGTATTCCTTTTAGTGGAATAATTAAATAATGGCTAACAGGAACTGGACATTTTGAACACACCATGGGAGTATTTCATGAACTGCATTGCCTTCCAGTATTATTTCCAGGCCTAATCTATTAAATAGCCTAAGGCCAGGTTGCCTTATGTTCCTACTTGTACCTAGGATTTCCCAAGCAAGGGCTACTCTTTGTGTATTTTCCTCAACAAATTGAGGTGGGTGAACTCAAGGGGAATGGCTTGTTGTTGGTGGTAACCAGGTTCTGGAACAATCTTCCCGCGGCCTCATTTTAAAAATGCATTTAGGCAGCAGATGTAAACACCCTGTGAGGTGAGTTGGGCTGTGAGAGCTCAGAAGAGAGCTCAGAAGAGAGCTGTGACTAACCCAAGGTCCCCCATATGGCTCTGTTGTGGGAAAAGGAACAGAAAGCTTTATCATCCACTTTGAGACCCCTTAAATGGGTGAGAAAAGTGGGGTAGAAAAGCCAACTCTTATTCTGTTTTCAGTGCATAACATACTATTTTTTCACCTGGCTTGATTATTCTGTTTGCAGGTTCTGGACTGTTGCTTTCTTTTCGCATGAGACCAAAAACATTTTTGAGACAATATTTTTGGGTCTATTGTACCAGGTCAGTTACAGGTCACTAATGCTCAGTTCTGTCATGGGAGCTGGAAGCTGGCAACAGTAACTCCAATTATTATTATTTTTCAAATGAAGACCTGGGAAATTAAACCCCTGCTGGTTTAACATCTGTTCTGGGGAAGATAGTGGAAACTTTTAAAGATAAATTTGCTGAACATTTGGAAATGCAGGCCTTGCTTTAAGTATAGCCATCATGACTTCTGTAAGGGAAAGTCCCGATAACAAATGTTCTAGAATTGTTTGAGTTTGTTAATCAAGACGTAGATAATGACTATCCTGTAGACTTCATCTGCTTAGACTTCTCAGTAAACTCTGTAGTCGTGGAATAAAATGATAGGTCTTATTATCAATAACAACTGACTAAGAAATAGAAAATGGACAACAGGAGTACATTTCTCACAGTGGAAATACGTAACAAGTGGGGTCTCTCAAAATTTATAAATTATCTGGAGTCAAGTGGGACCAATGATAATAATGAAGTTTTCTAAGACCAAATTGTTCATCTCAGTTTTTTTAAAAAGGACTCTGAGGAGTTCTAAAGGGCTGTCTGCACTTCAAAATGGTAGGTGCTCTTCAATGTGAACAAGCTTCAAGTGATGCACATTGGAGGTGAAAATCCTATAAACTAATGGGATCAGAGTTGACCATGGTATTGTGGTTGGCTTTTTAAAAAAACATTGAACTTTGAGGAATTTTACTATTTTAAATTAATGTTTTTCACCATTGAACAAATACAGAGTTACTGGAGGGAATAACATTTATAAAAGGAATACGGAAATAGCCTAAATTCCTGTAAATACAAATGTCACTGTTTATGGCTGAGAAACCTCTGTAGTAGTTCCCCCCCCCCCCTTTGTATTCCCTAGTAACTGTTAAAATCAGGCTATGATTAACTTCTTTCAGCAAAGTTCAAAGTGAAATTCCTCAGTTACTTTTACTAATGAGTTAGCAAAAACACACTGGTTGTATTATGACATTTTCTCATTTTGAATAAACATATCCATAACTGATATTTTTAGTTTGAAGGAAATAGACATGGAATTCAGTCATGGACGCACTACCATATAATCTCCAATATAACATCAGGTTTTAATAAGCCTCCTGTTTGCTGCCCACATGTGCTTAAGACTGCCTGGAAACCAAATCAGCAGAGAGAAGGGATTACTTTAGATTACACTGAAATATGCATTGTTTGAAATGGCCTCTGGTGACCAGCTTTCATGAATGGCTGGTTTTACTTGTGGGGCACGTCATCTGGCTTAATTATATCAACATCCCTTTGTGTGACAAGTGCAATTCTCAGTGAGTTGAAATATGAACCTTTAGAACAAAGCAAATTAGACAGTGAGAAAACAAAGTTAGGAAGAGCATGTTAAAAGCTCATTCCAGAATTATTTGTAAAAGCTCTACTTGTTGCTGAAAGATACATTTTGAAAGAATGTTCCATGTCACATGTGATTAATATAAACCTAAAGTTCGATACATTTTAACCTTTGATTGAGCCTATAGGTTCACTGACACATGGGACCGTTTCCTGTCCCTTTTTCTTTGAACATTTCATTTTGTTCTTGTATGGAAATAAAGCATAATTCTGGTTTCTTTTGTTCCCTCCTCATCCCAATTAATTTTAACAATGTGGAGTTAAAATAATGTGCTCCTTGATCTTTTAGGATATTTAAAGGTTAAAGATAGACTGTGACAACTATTTAAAGATATATGAGAAAGCCCAGTTTTGATCATGGTTCAGAAGTGTTCTCTTTCTGAAGGAAAGGCCTCATAATCCTTAGCCATCTTTGGCTAAGAACTGGGGGGGGGGAGAGATAATAAAAAAAGATTGGGGTGAAGGTAAGTGGAACTTCTCCAAACCCCATCTCTAGGTAGCTGTGGGACAGGCTGTAATGTTTTGTAGGGCCAGTTGGACACATAGTGAGTATGAGCATCATGAAAGGTCAACCCATGGTTGCTTGTGGAATCCTGTCTTGAGTGCAAACTAACTTGGCTACCTTTGGGCACAAAGCAACAAGCAGCCCCACTTTGTTACTGCCCTGTTGGAATTCAGCTCCTGCTCCCATTAAGATTCTACAGGTACCAGCTGGCCTAGGAGTGAGGAGAGAAGAAACAAGTAAAATGATCTGCCCTCAAAGTTCAGGCACAGCATAAACAGATGACCAATCACATGCATGAATACAATGAGGCTGCACCCAGATATCAGTTACTTATTCTGCTATATTTGGATATTCCAGAATAAAAGCATGGATATTCTGGAATATCCATGCTTCATCCTGGAATATGCAAGTATAGCAGACTTAGTAACCAATGTCTGGATGCAGCCTGAATGGCAGTTTTAGTAAAATAAAGCATATCTAATTTTTAAAAACTATACTTTACATATTTATTGCCTATTGCAGGAACATAGAAACTTTCCTAAATGGTTCCAATGTCTTAGACCAGACTAGTTTGTCTTGTTTCTGTCTTGGGTTCTTTTTTATTTTAATTTTTTTTAAATTTTATTTTTTAAAAGACAGTGGAGGGCAAACATAATCTTTGCTTTCTTTTGTATAGCTATAACATCAGAACTGAGATGCAGAACACATGCAGAATAATTTTTAAGCCTTATTTGTAGCCACTTGGAGAAGTCAACAGAGGGTTTGGAGTTGGTTGCCATCAGTGTGCAGATGATACTTGATTGTTCCATTCCAGCTGGGTCAGGTGATGCAATCCAAGTTCTGAACCAATGCCTTGAGACAGTAATGAGACAGTAAAAACTGAGACAACACTGAAATCCTGTTTCCCAAGCTCCCGAGTGAGTAGGCCACTGGTTCTTGATTGGGTTGCTCTCCCCTGTAGAGAACAGGAGAAGAATCTGTGGGTCTTTCTGCACTCTTCAAAACTAGTGGGAGCTTCAGAGTGAATATATGGAGTTGCTACTGTTCTTCTCTTGTCATATTCCAGCAACAACTGTCAAAATGCAAATAAAGACTCAACAAAAAAGACTGGTCCAAGAAAGCAAATTAACAAAACAGGTAGCACCTTGGATAGCTCCAAGTTGAGATTAAATTGCAAATCAGACACTGCAAGCCTGAATATTGTTTATTTTGGGATGTCATAAAATTGGTCTTCATCATTCTCTAGACAGCCTTTGATGAGCAACATCATATATTTAAGGGACCCAGCTCATTTTAAGACCCATCACTCTGATGGTATAGGGCAAAGAACTTCTGTATGGAAAAGAGAATAGGAGTACTACACCTTTTTTGGCTATACACAAGAGGCAGTTTCAGCAGGTGGAGCAATGCAATGCAGATAACACTTGCTTCTATTGCCCCTTCTGTCCTCTTTTCTGTATGGTACCACTACACTGTGGTCTTTGACCTTCTGTAGTCTTTGCAAATAGTTAAGCCCAAACCTGTTAAGTGCTAGAATAAACATTGGCATTGAGGAAAAGGGAATAATAGCAATGAATCAAGCTTCCTGTCAATCCAATATGGTATTTCCCCCCCTCAAGATAAGAATTCAAAATACCTGGTTCAAGCTATAGCTTATAAAGAAATGACTTTTTGGACCAGCTAACTGCCATCTTTAAAGTGTATGGACTGTCTAAAAATACCCATCACAGAATAGTATCTCCTAGCTTATTATTTGCAAAATTCCACCAGATCTAGAGGTATTCTTCAATCTGTGCAAGCTATTATATAAGGCACTTCACAATTTTAGACATTTATGCAAAAATCTCTCTTTTTTCTCTTGTGCATAGTTTCTGCTTATTTACTGACTGGGCACAGTGGATTTATAGTCCATAACATCTAGAGGTTAGCGTCCTGATCAGAGCTATTATATTGCAACCTCCTATACATTGTGTCTACAGTCTGAAAGAAATATTTTGCCAGTCCTTATTACAGGAGTTCATCAAACAGCAGAAAATGTATTTCCCCTTCCATTCCTGCTTCTTTGGAACCAAGTCTTATGTGAGTTTGTTATCTTGTTTTACCTTGGCTATTTTCCATAGCCTAGGTGGGTGATTGCCAACCTGTGACACGCATGTCACAGGTGACACACCAAGCCCTTTTGGGTGACACACATGGTCACCCTGACACCTGGGCATGTAGTACTTGAAGTGTACGAAATGCCAACTTTCGACTGAAGATTTAGCAAATGAAATTCAGCAGCAAAAGTCACTAAATTATGGATATTTCTATATGTGACATAGCACCCAAGTTAAGCTAGGTTTTCTTCCGAATTTTGACACAGCGAGCTCAAAAGGTTCACCATCACTGGCCTAGGTACAGGATGCAAAACCAGCCCCCCCCCCAAATATAAATTAGATTAATAGCTTTGTTATGCATTTGGAGGTATGACTTGTTTAGATCCATAAGTGTGCATTCTCATCATATGGTAGATTACCATGTATCTGGTGTTTCTGTGTAGTGTGGAACAATGTATACTTTCATCAGTGTTTTATACCCTATTTATACGTATGTATGAAATGAAATTCTACTATTGATCAGATTATAAATCCTTGTTCCTGCCATTAAACTAAATTAGAGTTAGTGAGCATGTTAATTTATCCCTAGGCATGGAATAAACATCATAATTTTAAGTAGATTATGTTTAAAGGTAAGCAAATAATTCTGACTGACTGATAAATATGTTGTAGATCAGACAGAAAAATGCTGTGGCTGATATTTAATGGCATTCTTTGTAGTCAGTCTAAATCCAGTGCTTTACAACTAAGATTAATGGATTAACCTTTAAGAGAGGCAATAGATCCTGCTGTTTTGAACTTGCTGTACTGTAAATGCATTTTCCATGCTGAGAAGCTTCATATCCCATAGGAAATTGAATTGCAGTTTAGGCTATTATTCCAGATTATCTTAAAATTATTATTACACATTTTTTTCCTGCCATGTAAGGGCAGGATTGGGGGATTTTTTCTCTTTCTATTCTGAGTATATTGGATTCCTCTATTTCAGCAAAGTTCTTGGCCAGAATGCTTCCACAAGAAAAACTAATTTTAGAATTTGACTTGACTAAAATTCAAATAACTATACTGAACAATAATTTGTATTCAGTATCATTATCATCCAAATAGAGAAGTAATGTACATAATATTAATATATTTCATTTTATATGTGAGGTTGGAAATTTAGAAATAATTGCTTTATTTTAAATTTTAATTCCATAAATACATTTTTGCCATGATGATGGAGTCAGAGACAAAATAAGCTTTTCTGGCAGATAACAACTTCCTTAGTTCTTATGGTTGTATGTCTTGGAACTAAACTTGCACCAGATTTCTCTTCAGAGGATTGTCCTCTGACAAAACTTCAAACACAGCAGTATCTTCTGCAAGGTGGGAGTCAAAGTGCTGCAAACTTTATAATTTTGCAATTGCTAATTTGTAAGCTATGCAAATGCTTTAGACATGGCCTGTTCAAGATGAGCATGGCCCAGGTCACACAGGTAGCTTAGGTTGACTTCAGATCGTATTCAGGTCCTGTTATTCACATTATTTTTATTTAAATAATTTTCCAAGCTGGCATATCCCTTTAGAACATCTTAACTGTAGCCCTCATTTTTACAGGACTGATGAGGACTCAGCCCATCCTGGCATTCCAGGCCATCTTCGCTTCCTCAAGTATGAGCAGGGGACGGGCTAAAGGAGGCTGAACTGTGCTGTGGTGGGTGGGATCCGGTCTTTCCTCCAGCCAATCAGCACACATGGAGTTCATGAGGTACCTCCCCTTCTCTCCTTAGCTTACATTTATTATTCTTTTATCTACTGTTTTTATGAAAATTATTTTTTTAAAAAAATTAATCATGTGGAGAAGAAAAGCACATTAAAAAGGAAGCAGGGCATGTAGGTGGGGAAGCAAGCTTTAAAGAGAACTGCAGACAAACACCCTTGCCTCCCTTAAGTAACAGAAGGAAGTCCCTTCCTTCCTTCCTTTCAGTGAGTTTTGCACTGATGTTGATGTCAGAAATGTTTTTTTTTTAAGGAAGGGGGAACCTAACTTAAACATAGTAAATAAATATAAATTTACAAAATCAGTACTCAACACTTGAAACCTCTTAGCATCTGTAAGCTCAGACAATTTGAGCTGAAGCTGGGATGTGGAACAGATAAGCATTTGCTCTGGCAAAAAGCGATTCTTCCTCATGACGTTAAATCAAAGTATAATAGTCCTGTTAACTGTGGAGGACTCTGCCAGGAGGTGCTGAGGAAGCAAAGAAACTATGGAGAAGTAAGAACCATTCCTTACTCTTTCCTTGACTCACTTTCTTATGCAAGTACATAAGAATTCATATAGCTAACAGAAACTCCTTATATTGTATGCCTTGAAGGCAGAGGTAGGTTAATGGTTTATCTAGTACAGTGCTGTTTCAACTAAATGTCAACAGATTTCTAGGGTTGAGGGCAGAATGTCTTCCAGTTGTACCTGGTAATGTTTCAGCCTAGAGCTGAGACCTTAAACAGAGTATAAGCAACTAATGTGCAGGCTTGAAATAGTAGCACACTACTGAAAAAATATCTTCCTTCCCTCTGAGATCTGCATTATCCCTTCCATAGCTCCTATTTGTATTAGATTCCCTGCTGATTCCCTACTAGGGTCTCAATGCTGCTCATGGCTATTTATATCTGAACATTAACAGCATCCCTTCTAATAGTGGCCAGTCACTTGTGTATGGATGTCCACAAGCAGGACACAGCTTGCCCTGCTCTCGGACTATCAGCAGCTGGTCCTAGAGAAGTAAAAGAACTCACATACCTATAGTTTGTATGCAAGTTACATTGTGTTTTGTTTGGCCCTAGAGTTTTTGCAGTGCCAATTTATTGTACTCACTTTTTCCAGAAAGCAATGGTTTCCTAATCAAACTGAGGTCTGAAGCTCCACAAAGTGAGCCAGTTTGCTCTAGTGGTTAGGGAGCCAGACTCTTAACTGGGAATACCCGGTTTGATTCTGCGTCTCCTCAAAGCCAGGTGGGTGACCTTGGGCTGGTTGCAGCTCTCTTCTGAGCTCTCACACTCGCACCTGTATCATAGGGTGCTCTGTTGTCAGGAGAAGAACAGAAAGCTTTGTCAGCAGCTTAAATCGGTGAGAAAAAGCAGGGTAGAAAAGCCAACGCTGCTGCTGCTGCTGAATGGCACCCTGCCAGGTTGAAGATGAATGGAAAGCTTATCCTACTTACCTGTCTAATGGTGGCTGGCATAGTTGTTCCATAAAGCGCTGCATGTAGGTAGAGGTCCAGTTGGAGCCTTCCTAACCTCAGTTTGATGTGCTGTGGATCAATAAGTGGTTAAACAAGACCAAAACTAGGCTTTCAGTTGGGTCCTTTCTTCACAGACCCTTAATCCAGATTAAAGGTCCCTATAGTACACCCTCTAGCCCTCCCTATCCAGATGTTAATGTGAATCAAGGATGCTGTTTATCTGGATCTCCAGTAGTATTGTTTAATCAGTACTACCAGAGGGACCAGGGTCCTGAACTGAAACACTGGAGGTGCGTAGAAGCCTGTTTCCTGTGTTTGGGTTTACCAAGGGGTGCTTTTCAATGGTGCACCGTAGTGCACTAAAAAAAAAAAAAAAAAACCCATAGCCCCATTGGAGGCTTGTCGTGAACTTTGCAGCCACATCATGAGTTAATCAAGATCAGCACCTTCAGTGCTGATGGTACTGATCCCACCCACCTCTCCCTGTGATCCGGATCCACGAGTTGGGCTATTACAGACCCACAAATGCAGGATTAACAGGAGGTAAGTACAGAAAAAGCCTTGAAAGCCTTTCCCTTATCACCTTCACAATCCTGATCCCTGTAGTTCAGAATACCCCATTTTATTTATGCCAGGTCAGCTGCAAAGCAGAGTCACATTGTATCTCAAGGTGTAGAGGTTATGTTATGGAAAGACTTGGGAAAACTGAGAAAATTGTCTGCCTAAATTAATTGGGTTTCGGTCTTCTGAGTGAAGGGATATTCGTTGCATGTTGTCGGCAAGAACAGCGCATAGAGTACTACAGTGCATAATGCCGATCAAGCAAAACTCTTTCTTTGTACCTTTTTCCATGAAGTGTGGACATGAAATGGATTCATAAGTAAATGCAAGTATAAGTCTGTTCATTAAAGCAGAGAAAATTGGGGCTGAGATGTGAATTTTAAAAATGGTAACTGCTAAATGGAATACTCCAAAATGTATTTGCTCGTTTTTAATTCTAAGATCTGTTGATTATGTATTTGCTTTTACAAAAAATGTATTTATATTTTCCACACAGCTTATTTTTTAGTTGCAGGCAATATGTTTTCATTTACATTTGGGAATAAAGGCAACTTGTAGTCTCTTCTTGATTCTTGGACACTGCACAATACTTTACGTTCACTTGCCATGTGTGAGGAACAAGGCAGCTCTTTAATTTTTCCTGTGTTTGACTGTTTCTTAAAGACAAATTGCAGTGTCTCTGAGGACACTTGTAAACTGGGGCAAAGTAGCCAACACAAACACTACAGTAGGTTCTTGTATCTCCTGTGAAGCCCTGTGTTTTGCAGGGCTGGTGCTTTGCTTCATTTCCTTTAGGGGTGGAAGCCAGGCTGTAAGGGGATGATGGATTTCTCTTGAATAAAGTGTCAGTGTTAAATGGATATAGTAATAGATATAGCTAATAGTTGGCAGTGCCAGCCCATCTGAATTGCATGAGGTTTAGTCCTTTTGGTTTCTATGTGAGTTCATCTGAGTATAGGGGGTTGCTCCTGGTGTTCCTGTTTTGTATCTTCATGGATCCACCTTTCAGTATCATCACGAAACCTCTTTTCATTCTTTCTGGATGCATCTAAGTATGTACAAGCTATTTAGATCTTGAATACAAACAGGGGCACAGCCTTACCACATGTAGCAACTTCCCACATTTATAACTTGTGAAGTTCAGCTTGGCTATATTATGGCCCTCCAGATATTGGTGAGCTACTGTACTTGGACAGTAGCAAGGAATATGAGAGATGCAGTTTAGCAGTAACTAGGATGTAGGGTTAGTTTGGAATCCCTGGCTTACATTATTATGGTTCCTATTTTCTTCTTACAGGGACTTGGTGGGTAAGATGATATGAGATTTAGCAACTGGGCTTGTGCCCACAAGTGAAGTGGCAGTGGTTCACAGGTTCATGTAGAATCATGCATGCAAGAGTTAGAGTCAAAATATCCAATCTCATGCAAGAGCTCAAGTTCAGCTTTCACTGAAATGCATCTAGAAAGCAAGGCACCAACCATATCCCTAGGTTTCAATTCAATTGCTGAACTGCTCTTTTGCTGTGAGAAGGTCCCCATCTCCTGATTTTTGAACAAACTCTCCCATGTTTCAAATTAAGTTCATCTATACATGACCTGCCTTCAAATATAATAAAGATCTGGTCAGGACACTCTCATGACATTCTTTCAGGTGTTTGAAAAGGGGTGTTATTCCTCCCTCCATGTTACAGGGAGAAGAAGCTGATGAATGGATAACAACTTAACCATTATTTCATAGTGAAAGGTGATTTAAAAACTGCAGTGCCAAGAAACCACCACTAAATCTCCTTCCTCCCTGTAATGTTTAAACTTCTGATAATAATAATGTGAGGTACAGTACAATATCATCCAAAGGTGAAAGAAACCAATCTGATACTGGCAGAATAGAAGGGAAGCTGATGGAAACTGTGAGGCACAAAAGATCAGACTTCTGCAGCCTACAGATGATGAAAAACTAACATACATTGTTGAGATCAGTTATGGAAAGTTGTTTGACTCATTACTATGCAAGATTGATCTTAAAATGTTTAGAAATGACAGGAATTAGGAACAAAATGAAAGTGTTTTAAGAAAGCAATGAAGGTATGGAAAACTGAGCTGACAGTGAATGGGTGAGGAAATAGCCCAGGTCAACATCCAATAAATATATTTCAGGGTGTGCCACTGTCACAATCACTATTTATTATACCACTGTCAGTGCTTTTGAAGAAAACAGACCAAAGAGATCAGGCTTCTAAGACATACCAAAACCTTTATACGAGTTGCCTTTATATTAGCGATTTAAAGTACTGTATGGAAAGTCAGTATAATTGCTGATTAATACAGTCCAAATACCCAGTAATGATATTTCAGTGGATCTTGAATTATACAGATGTGCAACAGTAGGAACTGAATGAGGAAAAATGGTAAACACCATAGGAATTAAGTTGCCAAATGAAATAGATATAAATACCTTCATAATGGAAGAAAGTTGAAAATACTTTAAGTATTTATGTTTAAATTAGGATAAGTAATAAATACATCCAAACAGCCAGGGAAATCCTTAAATCCAAATGTACTGGTGCCAGTACTATCAAGACTGATACTATCTTAGATGTAGGAAGCAAAGTTTTTATTAATCCAACTTTTGTCTGTGCCTAGTATGACATTGCTACTGGGGATGTGATCATACAGGGCACTTGGAAGGGTATGCATTTTCTGGGATCACTGCATCTGTTGGTAATGGGAAAATACTAATGGTAGGCTGTTTTAAAAAGCCACCTACCTGATAGGTCTTTCTTGTCATTATCTTCCTTGCTCACCTCCCATTGGCTGCTATCTTGGGTTTGTGTGGACCTGATTGGTCAGTGGCCATAGCAGGGTGAGGATTGGCTAGGGTCCTCCATAGCTTCCCACCCCATATGACACAAATTGCTGTTGCTTGCCCAAGCGTGATTATTTTTCATCTGTGGAAGGGATGGATAATCAGAAGTTTGGTGATGAGAAAGTTTTTTTTAAAAAAAAAATTTTATCTTCCTTGAGTATCAAATTCACCCCGGGGGCATCTCTAAATACAAGTGTGAACACACTCTGTTTTCTTTTGAAATGAATTGCTGCATTGGACATACTTCCCCCCCCCCTTATGAAGTCACTTGTTGAAAACGAAAAGGCTCACCAGATAAAATGCAACCAGAATCATCAAATCACAATGGGAAGACTTGTTTGATTAATCCAATGCAAGGGAATAATGCCTAGTCCTCACAGTTGCATTTATGAGTTGTACTGCTATTCTAAGCACTTTGCTTTTTCTGTATGTTCAAATTGTGGGTTTATGTTCAACGAGGTTAAAAATCCATAATCTCTTTTCTGCAAAAGTGTAACAGTTCAGGTTTTGTTCTTAAAGAAAAGTGATGAGCAATGGTGCTACCAAAGGAGGAAGCGCACAGCCAGTGTCTCATGATTTGCAGAGTATTGAAGGGAGCTCAGTCAATGCCCATCCGTGATAGACTGAGCTGCTAAAGGAAGAGGCAATGGAACAAGTTGAGATCAAATCAAGGATGTTGGAGAAGACACCTCACCTAATGCCTCTTTTTTTTCCTTTGCCCTAAAATGTTGTTCTATTGCCTTTTGCACCTCTAGCACATCTGCGCCCTTTCTGCACTGGTACTTATTGCAGGTTATATCTCAGAATCTTTCATCTGCATGCCAGTGCAGACTATGGCAGGTCCCAAGTGGGGTCTGCTGTAGTCTGCACCAGTCTCCACATGCACACGAGCCATTCCAGCCACTGTTGTACGTTCTTAGGTTTAGACATTCAGAAGCAAAACTATGCTGAAAGACACTGAGGTCTGAGAGACGCTTTGGGAAAGATCATTCTCCCCTGCCTTTTACAGCAGTTCTGTTTAGATTCTGCAGGAAGTGTAGGTGGTGGCACTCTGACAGACAGCAGAACTGTTATTTTGGCCAACAGTCCTGTTTTCCAGCATCATCTGTGTTATATGAGGTGAAATAAGTGGGTAGAAAGCATAGCATGCCTTAGAAAAGCGGGGGGGGGGGGGTACTCTGAGTAATTACTGACTTCCAGTCTACTTAACTGAATGTCATGTAGTCAGGTCAATGGCATTTAACTTAGCATTTTGAATCCTCCCGGCATATTGCCTTTTAGATTGCTGGGATGTCAATCAGAGATTGGAATGTTTGTGCACACACAATGGAGCCAGGATTTGTCTCCTCAGAGACACTTGATTTTTGTTTTTAGGTGCTTTTACACTCTCCTAGTATAATTATCTCCTGAAGAGTGAGATGCATGACACCGTTTATTAGTTATGTTCTGAAGCTTCAAGTAAATGGATTTGTGTCTGTGTGTGAGAGAGAGAGAGAGAAAAGAAGAATCCTGTGTTTAAAAGATATCTGTATAATATTGCTGGTGGTCTGTGTCAAATTTCTCCCCCTAGGAATTTGTGTTCTCCTGTCTTTGTGTTTTGAAATGAGTGATGGGGCCATTTTCCCTCTTCCTTCTGTGCTATGCCATGCTCCCATTTAATTAGTTCTGCTGATTTATCTCTCTTACTAGTTAATGTTGCATATCTAACTATGAAGTCTCAGGTGTGGGAGAACTGATTGTCTGATGGGTTGCATTCCATTCTCATTAAGACTGGTGTCACATCTTTCTCTGGGCAGACATTCCCAAAGAAGAAGCTGCCCATAACTTAACTATATATATACACATCCCAATTAAACTCTAAATTAAGTTAGCCTTATCACATGTTTTTCACCTCTTGGTGGAGCTTCTGTCAACAGTCCAGAGGATGTTAAAGTGTAAGTGGTTAACCTTTTTAGTCAGAAGGCCAATCAATCATTTTCTGTTGTGGGTTTAATTCTGCCACAGCACAGACCCCTCCTGAGATTCCATTTGCGGTCACAATAGTGAGACAGTTTGACTGACAGCTGCTGATAGGCTTAGTGAGCCGAATCTGAAAATGGAGAATTGGGGACAAGGGCTTGTTTAGTGTTGTTGTGAATTATAGATAATGCATTCACTCCCACTGCTGATTGATTGGGGACAGGGATATAGGCTTTCATGGGGTAAGGTAAAATCATCTGGACTAATATGAGCTCTCTGTTAAGTTGCAAACAGAAGCAGAGTCGCATCCAGTAAAGTTACAGATATAAAACCAATGGCTATGTCCTTTTTTGCTTTAGATGTGCAGGAGGCTCTGCTGTTTTGTGGGCTCCCTGGGGCTCATTTGGGTGCTACCCATCTTTAAAAACTGGCAAAACCCTAATAAAGCTTATGGCCTTGGAAAAGGCGAGTATATTAATGTTGCTGATTTTCCTAAGCGAAAAGTATCCAAGCCAATAACTGCACAATAAATGTGTGCAATTCATGAGATGCAGAATATCAGCAGTGGAGGTTTTGATGGATTCAGTTATTCTGGGAAAGGTATAAATTGCATTCTGCATAAAATTGTTATTTCTGAACCCCATGTTCAGAGTGACTATACCAAAATATATTTTTTTAATAAACAAAATGGAAGATTGTTAACAGATACAATATGAATACTGCTGGCACTAACACATGGGGAGGGCTGTAAGGTGGATTAGAGAAAGTTTGAGAATACAACTGCCACACACTGTCCCTCTGAGATACTTGTTTTGTTAAATCTGAACACAGCCTAAGTTTCAGTTTCAAAAAGCAGCTTTAAGTTATGGACGTAGTATAGAAATCTGTTCTGTGTCTGCTTAAATTAATGTAAATCACTGAGTTTAATGAGCTTTCATTCCTACCTAGTAATTGAGCTATCAATTTGGTGCTCTCTCAACTTGCAAAGAGATGAGGTTTATAGCAGGCTTGTTCCTCACTCCCCACCTTCATTTTTTATTTATTTTACAGAGCCTGAACTTTAAGGAAGAAAAACATTTGCTCAAGGTTTTAGCTGTGGTACTGGAAAGATACAATGAATCATTATTGCATTGCATTTATGTGGACTATGCTTGGAACCCAACTATTAAGGAGCCACTGTTCTACTGTCAAATCACCAAGGTTCAGAGGACGTGTGCAACAAGAGCGAAAGAATATTAGACCAAACATTATCCTTGTGCTCACAGATGACCAAGATGTTGAGCTTGGTGAGTCTGTTATGATTTGCAGAATAATTCCATTCCATCATTTGGCCTTTTAAAATGTATTGTATTCTGCTCTGTAAATGAGCCCTGATCTATTTGACTTTTCTGCACATTATTATTCCTACTTGATAGATTTATGGATCTTGTTTCTAAGAAAAAAAATTGCACCCATTTTATCTCTGAATTTGGAAGGACTTAATTGATTCCCAGTTGGTTAAAATGTTCAGTGTAGAATCGATATATATGTTGATATTCTCCTACTGCTTATTTAAATGAAACACTTTTTAAAAATGTGTGCTGCAAGTTTTGTTTGGAAAAGCAGGAAGCTACCTGTCAACAGCAGTTAATTTTGCTAATAATAGGCCATTTTTCTATAGCATTTAAGCATTTGAAACATTATGTCATGGAAAGCTTAGAAGACACACCAGTCAGGATGCTGAACAAGAACTTTATTGTCTTTCTCCAGATACAACAAAATAGCTGCAAGAAACTCTTGATTCCACCCAGATACAACCTAAATCTAGTTCTGTATAGCATTGCTGGGCTTATCCATGTCTGCATTTATAGATGAATAAAGTTTTTTTAAAAAAAGGTTTAAGAAAAGAAATTCAAACCCACATTGCCTAGACTAACCATTTACAGTTACCCTTTATGGAGTGAAATGAATGCTAACAAGCCATTAGGTCCATCAGGGAAGCCAAATCCATCTGATGGATATTAGAATGCTGATGGATGTGATTTCGATAGTACAGAAACAGAAGGCATGGAAGAGTACAATAAAGAGAGGTCAAAGAGGAAGAAAAGCACGGTTAATAGTCACGCCTGTTTCTGCATGGACAGAAATAAGCTTATAAACCTTCCAGTGCACTGAGATCTCAAGGAGAGGACCTTTTTGTAGTTCCTCCTGTCTCACTGGGACAAGGGGCAGAAACATACAAAAAAGTCTTTTCTGTGGTGGCCATAACAGCTTCCCCCTGGAGGTTCACCAGACACCTATGTTATATATTTATATTATAAATATATAATATATATTTATTATACGGTTTTCAGCAGTTGATAAAAATTGATCTCTTCAGCCAAGCCTTTGATGTTTAGCTTCCTCTGGGTGTCATCCTGGTGAGGTAAGAGGGAGGGAGACTTATATTTTACATATGTTTTAAGTGTTCATTTATTTTATCTATTTATTATTATGACCTGTCCTGGGATCTTTTGGTGAAGGACAGTATATAAATTCTTAAAGAAAATAAAAAAAAATCAGTTCTTCCAAGACTGAGCTTCTATAACAAGAACTTCTGTAAGTATATCAGAAGTAGGAATCCAGCCAGGAAAGCAGTTGGACCATTAGATGGTAAAGGACAGAAAGGGATAATTAAAGAATATTGCAGAGATTGCAGAGTGACTAAACAAATTCTTTGCCTCCGTATTCACAGAGAAAGATAGAAGATACATGCCAGTAGCTGAGCTTGTATTTTCTGAAGAATTAAACTGGACAGAGATAACCAAGGAAGAGGTCCTTGCATGTCTTAATAAACTAAATGTTAACGAGTCACCGGGACCAGATAGTATTCATCCAAGAGAACTCAAATGCAAAATTGCTGACCTTCTAGCAAAAATATATATAATCTTTCCCTAACATCCAGCTCTGTACCTGAGGACTGGAGGGTAGCAAATGTAACACCAATCTTCAAAAAAGGATCCAGGGGTGATCCAGGCAATTTACAGACCAGTTAGCTTAATGTCGGTTCCATGTAAGGTGATGAAAACCATCATTAAAAACAAAATTAGTGTGCACATGGAGGAGCAAGCATTGCTGAACAAAAGCCAGCATGGCTTCTGCAAAGGTAAATCATGCCTTACAAACTTGTTGGAATTCTTTGAGAGTGTCAATAAACACGTGGATAAAGACAAACCAGTAGACATTGTCTGTCTGGACTTTCAGAAGGCTTTTGACAAAGTCCACATCAAAGGCTACTGAGTAAACTCATCAGCTATGGAGTAAAAGAACAGGTTCTGTCCTGGATTTGTGATTGGCTTAAGGGTAGGAAGCAGAAAGTAGTAATAAACTGCCAATTCTCACAGTGGAAATAATTAAAAACTGGGGTCCCCCAAGGTTCAGTGTTGGGAGCAATACTTTTTAATTTATTCATCAATGATGTAGAATAAGGAGTACATAGTAAAATAGCTAAGTTTACTGATGATACTAAATTATTTAGGGTAGTAAAAACCGAAAGATTGCCAAGAGCTCCAGAGGGATCTCTTAGCATTGGGTGACTGGGCAACCAAGTGGCAAATGTGCTTTAATCTTAAAAAGTGCAAAGTAATGCACATCGGGGCCAAAAATCCAAATTACGTCTATAAACTGATGGGGTCTGAGCTTTCTGCAACACACCAGGAAAGGGATCTCGGGGTTTTGGTGGACAGTGCGCAGCAGCAGTGAAAAAAGCTAATTCATTGCTGGGAATAATTAGGAAGGGAATAGAAAACAAGCCAGCAAGTGTCATTTTGCCTCTTTATAAATCTATGGTCAGGCCACATTTGGAACATTGTGCAAAATTCTGGCCACCACACCTCAAAAAGGATATTGTGGAACTGGAAAAAGTGCAGAAAAGGGCAACCAGAATGATTAAGGGGCTGGAACACCTTCCTTATGAAACCAGGCTGCAATGTCTAGGCCTCTTCAGTCTGGAGAAATGGTGTTTAAGAGGGGACCTGCATGAAGTATATAAAATCATGCATGGTATAGAAAAGGTAGATAGAGAAAAATTCTTTTCTCTGTCGCACAACACTAGAACCAGGGGGCACTCTATGAAGCTGATGGGTAGGAGAGACAAGGGGAAGTATTTTTTCACCCAGAGGATCATCGGTTTATGGAATTTGCTGCCAGAAGAGGTGGTAACAGCTACCAGTCTAGATGGCTTTAAAGTAGGGTTAGACAAATTTTTGAGTGACAGATGTATCAATGGCTACTAGAATGAATTCCTAGGTACATCTTTCAGCCTGGAAAGCACAATGCTTCTAAGGCCATTTGCTGGGATTCAGGAACAGGAAAAAGTTTGTCCTTGTCTCTGCTTGAGATGCCCATGAGCATTTGGTGGGCCACCATGTGTGACAGGACTAGATGGGCTGTGGCCTGATCCAGCAGGGCTTCCCTTACGTTCTTATGTTTTTTTAAAGTGAGTTTGACTGAGTCTGTTTAAGAGAAAAGGCCCTTCTATATAAGGGGAAAGTGCATGATCTGGGAGTCTTAAGAGAACCCTCCCTCCTTTCTTGGACAACTAGTAGATTCAGTGGTAAGGGGGCATTTGCATAGCTATGGTTACATTTACCTAGGCCAACAGGTTCTGGTCTCAGTGATTTAGGTCCATATTATCTTGCATTTGGACTACTAGGATTACCTTTGAAAATGGCTTTGAAAATATTCAGTCAATCCAAAATGTAGCAGCCTGTTCATTGAAATGAAACCTCACCCCATACTCTGGTTTCTGAATCCAATTCAACATGTTGGTTTTGACCTAAAAAGTCCTGGACAGTTTAGCTCCTGAATATATCTGAGGCCTTCTCGTTTGCCCAGATATCCCTCCAAGGAGGTGTCTAGCCAGGAAGAGGAGCCCCTTGATTGTGACCACCACTCTCAGAACTCTTTACCAAATAAGATATGGATGGCTTCCTTGTGGCTATCTTTAAAAACATACTTTTTAAACTGTGCCCTAGGTGCTGTTTGACATTGTGCCCATTGTTCTATTAAGACTGTCTCTATTTTTTGTAAACCATGCTGAGTCTTCTGAAATCCATGGAACATAAATGAATACACAAACACCTTGTATAATACTATGTTCTGACCAGTAGTAGTGCTTATGATTTCATGGTGGTATTCCAAGGCTTTAGTGGTGTTTAAACAGGAGTTGTTTGATAGTATGTTGAGAGAGAGTAGAGAAAATGTCTAACAGGTTATTAACTCAAGATTATGAACTCACGGCATAAGAAAAGAACATATTTTTCCTGACATATTGGACCTTTCTGCACTTGGCCTTATTCTGGAACATATCTCAGAACATGGGCTTCTCATCTGCATGGTAGTGTAGACTATGGTAGACCCCAGCTGAGGCCTGCCACAGTCTGCATTAGCATATGGACAACAGAATCCTATCCCAAGATGTCTGGAATAAGGCCTAGTGCAGAAAGGGCTCAAAAGACTTTTAATATTAATTTCAGGCAGGTAAGATTCTTCCACATTTGTGCTGCCACTGCTAAGTCCTATTTCCTTGCTTTTACCTTCCTCTTAAGATAGTAGAGATAACTCCTTAGAGCACTTAATTAGAAACACAAAACCCCTTTCTGAAGCACAGTAGTGACCTGGTGTTCCTTTGGAATTACCTTAACCTGAGAGAAGTAACAAACACAGAACAGAGGTTAGGAGATCAGAAGATGCCAAGAGAAAGTGATCCAGCTTTCAAGAAGAAAGTCATCCACAGAGCCTAGGAGTCTAAATTAGATAGAAACATGGAGTACCCTCCTGGGGAATTCTAGAAGCTGAACAAATTCAAGGACTGAGAAATGCCCAATTACATGAAAGAAGTCCTGACAGGCGGTGATTGCTAACATGACATATCATTCCAGGAAGGACAAAGCTGTGTGGGAAGGGCATTAAATGATAAGAACACAAGCAGGAAACATAGCGATATCAAATTCTTTCTGTGGAATTGTAGAGCAGTCACAGTAAGTTCTGGACCCAATTGGAATTAATGGCAAAGTAACAAGGGTACCTGAAAAGATGACAAAAGCATGTTTTTAAAAAAATAATAATGAAATTTTAGTAGTACAATTATAAGTCATATTTTGAACATATTTAATTAATGATGAAATAAAATTACATGTTTGTATTAGAGATTGTAAAAGTTTAGTGAGTTACTGTGGTTCTGAGCATCTGAGAAATGATCATATTTCTCTACTCAGTTTCTTGCAAGAATACCATAATGATTATATATGGTGTCAAATTAATCTCACATGTAAAGAGTTCCAGCTAAACTGATGTTCTCAGTAGCATGAACCATATGAGGAATATAAGCTAGTTTTATCTAGTTTTATCAAATTTCTATTCTTCCTGCTCATTGCACCACATTTGTATATAATACCAGGCTGATTATTAATATTGAAATGATGAAGGGTATATTGAAACTAATTTGTTAGGCCTATTATGTATTGTTTTCCCCAAAGAAGTTTCTGCAGGGAAAGAAGGCAGATCAGTTTTGCCTGTGTATGGATGCATCTCAGCATAACTCATGGCTAAAACCTTGATCATATTGTGTTATTGGGCATGGAACCTCTCAAAGAAAGACTTAGAAGTAGCAGGGAGGCTAAATTCCTATGGTAGAGTGTCTTGAATCTAGACTACATGCTTCTGCCACCATGTGGAAGTCACTTGAAATGGCCTTTGCATAATAGATATATATAAATCAAACAATTCAACAAGATATAGGTAATTCAAACAAATAAGCCATCATGCAAATTTGGTACAATTTGTACATATTGATACTACATTAAATGTTACTGGTCAAGGTGCATGTCTATATTTTGTGTTTTGTCAGTCTACATGCACGGAGAGCCTGTACCTTCAATGTTTATTTATAATTTAGGCTGTTGCTACAAAGCAGTTTAAATGGAAATAAAATAAAATCTGGGCTCTTCAACATCAGCAGAGCCCACATTATTAGAAACGTTTGTTTGTTTCAATTTTAATTCATCATTAACTACAACATTCTTTTTCTTTTTTCTTTTTTAATACAGCAATAAAACTTCAGGGTTCATTATTACCCCTTTTATACAGTTATCATACATCATTCCATTATTCACTACAGGTGACTTCCTCTGTTCTTCAGGATCTTAATATCTTCCATTTCCACTGGCCCTCGTAATATCAGTCAAATCCAGCCATTATTAATCCTTCTTCCTTTAGAAACTCTACATAGGGTCTCCAGTCTTTTAGATGCTTCTCTATTATTCTTTCTTTTAAAAGGCTCGTCAATTTGATTTCCACTTAAGGAATTTCAGGTTATTTCCACTTTTTTGCATAGTTAAGTCTTGCCACTGTTAACCATGTACATAATTAAAGGATTCAGGTTATCTAAATTGCCATCTATTATTCCCAATAAAACATTTCTGGTTTAAATGGTAAATTTTTAGTATATTTCCCATTGCCATATGTATTTGTGACTTTTTTTCTTTTCTTTTTTTTTGCTATTTTACAAGTCCACCTCATAAAAAGTTCCTACATTATTATTTGACCTGTTTGTGTTCCTGGTCTGTCTGCAGTAGTAGTTTATATTTCACTCCAATTGTTCCTCTTTCAGCAGATTTTAGATGTAGTTCCCAATTTTGTTTAACCCATTCAAAATTCATTCTAATTTTCCTCTTCACCATAAATATTTTTAAGTTGCATATATGTAAACCACTGTATATATTCCCCTTCTTGGTTTAACTGCTCTCTTGTTTTTAAAGCAAATTCCCTATTGGGTTCATTTTTATGTAGCAGATCTTCGTATTTGACCCAATTTTCCCTTCCCCAAAATTCTCTTTAACAATCCTTCATGAGGGGATACCCACAGAGGCATTTTTCTGAACAAGTTATTTTTATACAGTACTTTGGCCAAATTCTATGCAGAGCATTTCTTACACAGTGGTTTTTGAAGTCTGAATTAACTTTTACTCTATCATACCACAAATACCCATGCCATCCATACCTCATATCTTGCCCCTCCAATCTTAATAATCTATTATCCTCCAACCAAAACCATTTAGCTATCCAACTTAAGCCACACACTGCGTGGTAGATCTTCAAATTAGGTAACCCAAGACCACCTCTTTCCTTCAAGTCCTGCATCAGTTTGAATCTTATTCTTGTTTTTTTCTCTTGCCGTATAAACTTTGACATATCCTTTTGCCACTTTTAAAAGTCTTTTTCATTAATTACAATCTGCAATATTCTTTTTCAAACAACAAGCAATATCAACTCTTTTTTTCATTACTTATTTTCCCATCCCTGGTTCCCCTCCCCCCCCCCCCCCCCAGAAATTTGACTATCGCTTAACATCCAGTTTCCGCAAACTTAAAAATCATATTCACCAATCCCTTGCTGGGTTGTGTCCCCTCTCCACATATCCCGGTACTCTTTTCCATGAATCCTTCACAGAATTAATTTGAATGATTCCCATATAATACATCAGTGCTCTGATGAAATCAAAAGACAAATGATCACCTAAATAATTGTACTATTGTTATAGAGATCTTTCCCTTAAATTCTTCTAGTATGTAACAGCCTGTGTAACTGTTTCAGTTCATATTGATACATCATATTCATTAGTATAAAGGCATCTTTTGTATGAATCTCTTCAGCATACAGCCTAGAGCTTCTCCTGTTTCCTAAGCTCCTGGACACTATGGCATGTTTCATACCTGTCACTCATATTCCCTAGCCCAGAGATCTGCATAAAACAGGTTCTAACAATACATAGTCTCTCCCTATGCAATTTTCCCGCTTTCTTCCTTTTCATAAATTGTTTTTGCTTAACTAATTAGAAGAGGAGTTGAAAGGAAAAAAGAGAAAAAAGAATTCCAGCAAAAATGCTCTCCTATATTTGTAAGTACATATGTATATATAGTACAATTGGGTGTGTCCCCACAACAATATATTCCTAAGTCTACACATGCTTATATATGTGTACATGGTTAAACCTGCCTTAGGGGATGGGTTTGAAATCGACCTATTTCATAGGCAGCAGACTCTCTGCTCAGCTGATTTGTCTGTCTTTGTCTTGCCTCTTTCTGCTTCACCCAAGCTCTGAAGGCCAGGACCTTTAGCATTTGAAGCCCTCAACCCACCCCCTGCCAAGCTGGCTCTGCATCCAATGTGACTTTCAGAGATGGCATGGGGGCTAGTGTGGATGGCTTTTTGTGGACCAGGAGGAACCATTTCAGCTTGGGACAGATACAGGGCAAGCCACCCTGCGGTGGGACACCAAAGGGTTTCAAAACATTGTATGGTTCTGCCCATAAATTGGGTTCTGCTTCCTTTTTTTCTAGCCATTTATCATATGCCCACAGTCTTCTTTAATCAGAAAAATACTGTTGTCTTTTGTTTTGTTTTTTGGAAAGCAGCTCTGCATCTGAGTGGGTTCTAATTGCCATTTGTATTTACACTTGCAAGTCAGGAAGCATATTTCTCATTAAGGAGCATGCAAATCAATTTTTATTTTGCATGTTTCTATTTTTCTAGAAGCCACCCACTTCCTTGACAGCCAAGACCTTCTCAGCAAATCCAAGCAATTATGGCACTTGGGGTTCAGATTAAAGTTAGGACTCTGAAAATAGTGCCATCCGCCTCCACTCTACCAGTGTCCGTGTTTTCTGAAAGATGGTAGGGGAAGTAAGTAACCTGACATAATGGCAAGGAAGGCAGGTTGATGAGGAGATGAGAGCTAGGATTGGCGTAAGATGGAGGTAGAGAAAGGAAGAGAATAGCTCAGGTAGTCATAAAATTTCAGAAGCATCACTGACATTGTCTGTGGCCTTTCTTGGTGCTCAAGAACCCACTAAAACAAAATGATCAACTGACAACATACTGTGTCTCAAAGCAGTTCCTCCACGCTCCTGAACTTCTGCAGCAGGTCAAACAGCTTCGGTGGTTTAAAAAAAAAAACTTGGACCAAGTCTTAGATGTTAGGTGTATTAACGTCTGCTAGACCTGCTGGAGTTAGGAGAAAGTTTACTTTTGAAAGACCAGCTGCCGGGAGAGGAAGCAGAGCAAATCTTGCTTATGGCCTGCTCTGTGCAGCTCATTGGCTATTGGGAGAGTAGACTACTGAACATGATGGGCAAGGAGTCATATCCATTTGAGGACTTTTTGCCTAGCAGATTTGCAGGTTCCATCTACCAAGCAAACCAGTACTACTATCCTGCCCTAAGTCTGCTCCCCAATGGAGTTTTTTTTTGTGTGTGTGTCCTATTTGTGCCAGCATTCTTCTCAGTACAGTATTATTTAAAAGTATGGGAGGGGATGGAGCTGCTGACAGGATTCATGAGACCAGCATGGGCAAATCCCTAAGTTTATTTCGCTTTCCCTAAACCGAAATAATGGAACCGGATGCAAACGCGGATTTGCCTGTTCCCATTACTTTCAGCTTAATCGCGTTCAATCCAGATTCTGAGGACATACGTGACTCAAGGGGGGACTCCAGTGACTACTTTTTAAAAGCCGCTTTTTGGGGCTGTCCTGTCCTCTTCCTCCTGGCATGAATGCGCCACCCATAACAGACCCCTTCATGGAGCCTAGCTGGGTAGCTGGGTGGCTGCTGCTTGACTGGATGGAGGAAAAACGGCAGCAGGCAGCCAGCGATTCTTTCCCCTCCTCTCCCCATTGCTCAGGGCACGCAGCAGCAGCAGCAAGTCAAGCCCCTTTACAGCTAAACATTCACACATCTCTCCAAACAGCAGCTGCTTTTGTTTCTTTTCCCTTTTTTAGAAGGTCAGCACTTTCAATGGCAAGATAGTTATCAGGTGTGAATTGCTTGTTTGCTACAGTGGATTGCTTGATTGCTATTCGGGCTGCTGCTGCTTTTACACCTTGCTTTGGAAGCAAGCTATTGGGGGAGGGAAACTCTCATCCCTTAACATGGAAGGGTTCCCACAGTAAAAAATGTAAAACGTTTCAAGCGCACGAACCAGAGTGAGACCTGTTGAAATCAGGATTGAGATTCATCACGCTTTGGGGTGGTTTAACATGGGGAAATCGTGTTAAGCCAAACTGCCGTGTGGGCTCCGAGGACTGAAAACATTTTGAATTCGAGATAAGGTTGCCGTGAAGACACGGCCCATGATTCAGAACCATTTCTCTGGGTCACATATCTACATAGATCCAAAATTTTCTAAGGAGACTTCCTCCTGCTGACAGGTTAAATCACAGATAAAATTTGTTTCCATGGCTCTATTAAAAACTGGTTGGTCTAAGGCATTAATATCACATAACAACATAAATCAGTGCTTTTGGTTGAGACAATGAGACCTATGATTAGATTTTAGTTTTGTTATGACACATCGTTAGGACTTTTCCTAGAAATAATTAGCCACAATTTGTACTCCTTACTTTAATTTTGAATTTATCCAAACATGGGCTGCTGTAAATCTACCATGCCTTTGTTCAAACATAAGAAGGAGGCGCCTCAGAAAGACAGTGTGTGGTCCAGCATAGAATATTCACAATACGGGAGGGGCAGACTGGTGTGTGAACAGTCCCAATTTGAAACCTTCCAATAAATGCTTTTTCTTTTTTTCTTTGCTGTGGTTGATCACAGCCCAGGTCTCATCTTGAAGGCAATAAAAGTTTTACATTTTCTGTCTGGAGCAAGCTTTCTTCATATACAGCATATAAGGTGTAGAATGTTGATTTTCATAACTCAGAGCCTCTCTATGGGACCAAAACAACAATAGAGGTGGTATAATTCACCACTCTTCACTACAATTGTCTTTACCCAGGGTTTCTTCCATGAAGCACCGGGCAGAAATGTTTGCCACAGATGTGTTTTCTGACTTTCATGCTGCCTGGCAGAATCTGCAGCTGAACCATTGTGAGACTTGCCGGAAACAGCTTTTAAATTTGTTTTTAATCATGAAGTTTTAACTGACTACTGTGGTACAACATAGCTGTTGTGTAGTTGCTGTGTAGGCAGCCAGGTGCTAGGTGTGTGACACAGTAGGATATCTATGAAAGGTAGATATGAGCTAAGTTGCGCATAAAACTCATTTAATTAGAAACAAGCAGCAAGGATAGACATGAGCCCTTTTCCCACTACATCTTATTCCAGCTTATATCCTAGAATAAGGACCAGCCATCCGCACACTAATGTAGAGTACTGCAGGCCTCCCAGCATGCAGATATTCTGAGATACAATCTAGAATAAGGCTCAGTTGAGAATGGGTCATGGATTGAAGTTGTATCATGGGCATGAATTCACTTTACAGTCCTAACTGGACATTTTCAATGATATGCGGCAGTTAGCTCTATGTCTATTTTACTATGTGTGTGTTTTTCAGGTTCTTTGCAAGTTATGAATAAGACTAGGAAAATAATGGAGAATGGAGGTGCCAGTTTTGTCAATGCATTTGTAACTACCCCAATGTGCTGTCCATCTCGTTCCTCAATGCTGACTGGGAAATATGTTCACAACCACAATGTTTTTACCAACAATGAGAATTGTTCCTCCCCTTCCTGGCAAGCAACACACGAACCACGTACATTTGCAGTGTATCTCAACAACACAGGTTATCGGACTGGTAAGACTTCTTCCTTTTTTACTTTTAGCATAAATGATATATGGTGCCACTGAAAACGCCAGACTGTCACTGTCTGAAACAAGGATAATTGTAGTACTCTTTCAACAAGGCTTGATCAAAGGGGAGACACATGCGAGGAGGTAACTTTAAATACTTCATAATTATATTTTAGGCCTTTTTCACACTGGGCCTTAGTCTGTTCCAGGGAGGGATCCTGGGTCTCCCTTCCATATGCTGGTGCAAATCAGGGGAGGCTGTGCACCCCCTTAGAATTCTTCATGTGCACTGGACAATATAAGAAAGATAGGACACCCTATCCTTCTCTACCACTAGATCTCACCAATAAGAACAAAACCTGAGGCCAACACTTAGGCGATATTATCTGCTTTGAGAAGCTTATTGCTGGATTCTGTTCTCATAAGCCCTGGGATTTATTCATGCTGTCTGGGCCAGATTTCTCCTGTCTTGCTGTGAACTTCAGCAGATAGATTTTCCAGAGCACTTCATAGCACTAGATTGAAGGAAACCCACAAGGAGGCTACAGCATTTGTACAAGCTGTTAATGGAAATAAACCTCTAGCTTATGTGATCTCTTTGGTATTATTTAGAAATATCAAGGAGAAACAAACCAAGGTCCTTCTAATATGAGAAAACTAAATAAAGTGCCCTGATGCCAAAAAAGGGGGAGGAAAAGATATACTCCCTTATATACAAATAATAGTAAATTTACTGGTAAAAATATAATATCTTAAAAAAGTTAATAACAGTTTACAAAAGACAAAAAGAATGGTGTATAGAAAAACAAATAATGGGGATCTAAAGCCAGACGCGTTTCGACAAGTGGTCTTCCTCAGTGGCTTTTAACGATCATCCCAAATGGTGACTTCTTTCGTCTCTATATGGTTATACAAATTAGACAAAATAAAATTAGACAGCGTGCTATACAAAACCAAACTCTCAAGAAATCAAACAATTTACATATACATATACCATTTCCCAAACCGGACATGAAATAAACAATACTTACATGCCGCAATGGGCTATAACAAATACACCAAACGTACAAGTATTTATAAAAAGGCAACTAGAAAACAAATATAAAATACAAATATTACATAGGGTTCAGTAACAAATAATACATCAATAAAAACAAAAATTATAACAAATATATACAGAAATACTCACATAAGAAGATTCTCTGAGTAAAAACAATATAATACTATCTTTCATTAGAATTATAATAAGATAATGAGACAAAACTCTAGGGGCTAAAATATATATAGGGCAAATCTTGTGGGACTGTCCTAGTCCTGATTCTGCAGATACTCACGGACCATATGATACAGAGAAGATGGCAGCTTAAATAAACCAATTAACTTCTTCATTAAGACCAAAGGGTTCAAGAGTCTTCAATCTATGGATCCAAAAAAGTTCCTTTCTGGCCAGTTTTTCTTTACATTGTACACCAGATTGTACATAATCAATACACCAGTATTCCAATTGTGTAGCTTGGTGTGATGATTCAAGGAAGTGTTTAACCAGGGGAGCCTGTACTTTTCGGTTCCTAATGCAGCTAAGATGTTCCAATATTCTAGTTTTGACTGCCCTGGTGGTCATACCCACATATAACTTTTCACAGGGGCACTGAATAACATAAATAACATTAGCACTTTGGCATGTAAAAAAATGTCTAATAGAGTATGTTTTATCATCAAGTGGATTGGTAAAGGTATTTCTTGTATGACATACTCCACAAGCTTTACAGTGTCCACCTTTGAAATGGCCAGTGGGAGGGGGCAAGCCTGGAAGTAATGACTGAGACTCTTTTGGGGAAAAAACATTAGATCTAACCAAAAAATCCTTAAGATTCCGACCTCTTTTGTAAGAAAAAACAGGAGGTGCCTGGCAGCCTGGAACATCTTCAAGTAGATGCCAATGTTTAAGTATAATATTTTTTACTAAAGTAGATTTTGTACTAAAAGTAAGGGGTACACACAGTCTATTGTCCTTTTTGTTATCTTCCTTCTTATATCTTAAGAGAGATACTCTCTGTTGTGTGGACGCTTTTGCCATGGCTTGATGAATGGCATGTTTGGGGTAACCCCTCTGTTGGAAATTATGTGCCAGCCCTGAGGCCTGATGCATAAAGGATTCTGTAGTGCTGCAGTTTCTCTTATATCTCAAGAACTGAGAGTAGGGTAGATTACATTTTAATCTAGAAGGGTGGAAGCTATCAAACCTTAAAAAAGAATTAGTATCTGTAGGTTTTATGTAGGTTTGTGTATGAAATTTGTCTGCACCTAACGAGACTTCTATGTCCAAAAAATGAACTTTGGTGCTGCTATATTTCATATCAAAATGAATGGTGTCATGAATGGTATTAAGGAAAGCCAAGAAACTATGTAGCATTGTCTCAGAGCCTGACCAGATGCAAAAAATGTCATCTATATACCTCTTCCAAGAAATGATGTGATCTTTGAACATAAGATGGTTTAATACAAAGGTGGTTTCAAAATCATCCATAAAGAGGTTAGCTACTTCAGGAGCAAACTTGCAACCCATGGCAATATTCTTTTATTTAAATTTAAAGCTTTATTCTTATACTTGGTGCCCTGATATAACAATAACAACCAGAATTTGACAGGATTGTGGAAAGGAGAAGTAGATACAACTCAAATGCCTTTTCCTCTATAATACTTTTGTGTTGCAAGAAGGAAACATTTATCCTTGGCAAAGTGTTACACTTTGGATCTAGGAAATGTCTCCCAGCATCTTATCCAATCTGCAGTAAGATGATCAGTAAGAAATTCCCAGAATTTCCTTTACCAACTTACAACAGTTAGGTTAACATCTATCTTCCAGTCTGCGCAACAGTTATTTGCACTGCCAAAACCATGTATCTGAGCAATACTCTATTCCTAGGATGTCTCTTCTGTCTGGGAAACCAGCAGAGCACTGCCATTTCAACCCATATGATTAATGGAATCCTGAATATACCCATAATTTTACTCTGCACCTCTTACAGTTCACAGTCCTATCACACATGCCTCAAGGAGCCCAGAGCAGGCAATTTCTCCAGTACCCTGCAGGATAAGCCTTATCCATCTTGGCTAGTTTCACTGGGGTGCAAAACCATTTGTGCTTAATCCAAAGTTGTAGCTCCCTAATTTTAGCTGTCTTTGCTCTAACTCGCTTAGCTCCCTGGTTGCCAACTGCTTCAGCTGACTGTTATCCCATGACTTCTTTATCACAATCCAGCAGAGCTGATATGCCCTGTGTCATTATTGTACTATTTCTATCAAAACCTGGGTGCTTTATGGGCATCATTCCAGTCAACAAGCCTTACAAACCCCACCTGTTTTATAGTATCCCAGCCCTGAGTAGGGATTTGAATCAGACCTGGATAATACCTCAAATTAAGCACTGAGGAGGTAAATGGAATCAGTTTGGACCATTTTTCGAAGCCATAAGATCAGTAAGAATTATTGGGTTTATTCGCTCTTTTAATCGGTCTTGTTTCAATTAAAGTCTGAACCTGAAACCATTGTGGCATTGGTAAGCTTCTCCCATGAATGAACTGCATAATTCTAAGCTTGGGAAATCCCCAACCTCCCCTTCTTAATTGTTTTTGGTACCATAACTTGGTTATCCTAAGTCTTCTGGTGTTGAAAGCATATGATATAAGCTCCTTATGAATTAAGGACATCATTTCTTTGGTGAGTTCAGTAGGCAAGCACTGATATAAAAAGAGAATTCTGGATACAAGTGGAAGTTTAAAAATCAAAATCCTAATGAGCACAGAAAGATTTTTTTTTTTACCTCTCCAGTACTTAATATCTTCCTTTGGCCTCTCAGTTAAGGGGTAATAATTGACAGAAATAAGCTCATTAAGGCTTTTAGATATAAAAAATACCCAGGTATTTAAGATTCTGTCTTTGAATTTTTAGGTCAAATGTTCTTCAACTGTAAGAGGAACATTCTTAAGAATTATCTCTGGCATATTTATCAGTAATTCAGGGACCCAGCATAATTCTGTTGAGATACTTCTAACCTCTTGGACCAGGCTTAAGGGGTCCATTGTTACAATAAAAGTATTTTTCTACTTGTGCAGTATTTTGCTGGTGAAAACTGTACCGGTAATTTGCTACATAGCCACTTGCTCTTGTGTTTAGCTCTTTATGACTATAGGTCAGCTGCCCATGCTCACACTCCAGTTGATGTACTAGCTTTATGGCAGGATGCATAGAAGAATTCTGAATTAAATCTGGGGTGGATTTACAGAAGGATGTTTTGGGAAAACACAACATAATTGTTCTGGATAGTTTCTTCTATAAGAATATAGCTTAGGGGTTTTTTTGTTTGTTTGTTAGTTTTGTTTTGTTTTTACTTCTAGCCCCAAACCTAGTCACATATGATTTCTTTGCCCTTGCAGGCCAGAAAACCCTGCTAACTCACAGTGACTTAAATAATTGCTTCTTGGCTACTTACATCAGTTACTTATTGTTGATAAGTAAATCTTTTAAGAACATGAGAACTCTTTAAGTTCAAGCTTAGGATAAAACATGTCTCCTGCTTCTGAACACTCAACAAACATTTATGGAATGGGCCTCATCAAATTGAAGTATTAGCTGGAAACCTGAAGGAAATTGCTCCTATCTCTGCATATATGTGTTCCAGTAGGCCTGACAGGGGGACAGGAAGGGTCATGGTCATGTGGTCTTTGGGTTTCAAGGGGGCTGCTACCCAGCCTTGGAGCCAGCCTTCCTGGTGAATATAGAAAAGGGCCCAAAACTTGTCTGCGGTGAGACCATGCTGAGTTCATATAATTTATACAAAATTCATATCCATGCTGAAAGAGATGAGTTTATTCTGTTTCTCCCCATGTGGCATTTACAGCTAGGCTGTATGGGGAAAGTGGGAAGAACACAAAGTGATTTCGGGTGTTTCCGCACATGCCATGCCCTAAAACCATCTATAAGGACACATTAGACACACATAGGGTGTTTTCCCACTGTCACTAGAAGTACCCATTAAGTACCCATTAATGGGTACAAAAATGCCATAACGTACCCATTAATGGGTATTTTTAGTGACAATGAAAAAACACCCATAGAGACAACATATAAACTTATCTCCAAGCAGGAGGCTGGATTAAGGACCCTTTTTGGCTGCGCTTCCGCACATCGGTAGGCAAGACCTGTTCTTAATCAGGTCTTGCTGCCGAAAAATCTGGAATCCAGGAAGACCTGAAAAATCCGGCCTTATGCCTCACTCTGTTTCAGAAGCAGGACGCTTCTGCACACGGAGAGGCAAAGGTCAAATGTCCCAGCGCCTGCCATCTTGGGGAGGGCAGAAGTAGGACCACCTGCTTCTGAAGCCCTCCCCTCAACTCCTGCTGTCTCCAGGAGCTGAGATTGCATGTCCTAGAGCCAGGGGAACCTGCACCCTACACCCCCCAACCCACCCTGGGTTGCGCACGCACGTTCACGACCTTACCTGCAGGCTGCCAGGTCGATTCTGCCTGCAGGAGGCCCAATGTGCTGTGCACATGTGCATGCGGCAGCCCATCATTGGTCAGCCACCTGCACCTGCGCAGATGGCCTGGTGAAGCCAGGAGGGTGGCTGGCTAAGGAGGGGCCATGCTGCACACACGCGCATGGCACGACAGGCCTTCTGCAGGCAGAATTGACCTGGCAGCCTGCAGGTAAGGCCATGAACGTGTGCGCACGACCTGGGGTGGGGTAGGGGTGTAGGGTGCGGGTCCCACCATCTCAGCTTCTGGGATGAGCAGGACCCCAGGGTAGCCACACAACAACCTCCCCACCTTTGGCTCCAAGGGAGCCAATTGGGAGGCCAGGGGAGAAGGCCTTCCGCCCACCAGATGACAGATTGGAATGGGTGCTGGTGCGTCCGCAAAGCACCCACTCCAGTCCGTTTCCACAATCCATTCTCCCCATGCCTGTGCGGATAATTGGGGCCTCCGAGGATCTGTCGCTATTTGGACAGATCCTCAGAAGAATGGATGGCCGAAAAATGGATTTTTCTAGATCCGTTTTTTGGCAGCATGTGCGGAAACATCTTAAGAATAGAATGTTAAAAAATTCCTTCTATAAGTCTAGAATTTTGTTTTTATGGGGTTTGTTTTGCTTTTTTTCCTTCTGATTTGGAATTCCAGTGCTGTCACACCAATCAGGAGCCCTTGGCAGTGGGAATTCCACCAATCTTATAAAGATTGGATTTATTTAATATGAATCACCACTTCTAGAAATGAGGAATTCAAGCTACTCAACAGCTTCTAGGGTAATGAATGAACACTTTTAGATTTCATTCATTCACTTATTTACTTCCTTCTTATTTACAAAGGAAGAATCTGCTGGGTCCAATAGCTACTTCTAACAGACATTTTCCTGTATAGACTTAAAAGCTGAAATCTGTTGTATGCTGACTAATGTGCTATTACAATCTACTTTACTTCTTAATGCAACATCTGTTCATCCATAAATTAGGAATACAAACAGCCTGAGTGTTTTCATCCTGTTTTTCACAGCTTTTTTTGGAAAATACCTCAATGAATACAATGGCAGCTATATTCCTCCTGGTTGGCGAGAGTGGGTTGGATTAATCAAGAACTCTCGCTTCTATAATTACACTGTATGTCGCAATGGTCTCAAAGAGAAACATGGATTTGAATATGCAAAGGTATTGTACACAGTCAGTGAAACTCTTCTTTAAAATTTATAAGTAAGTTCATATTCAAGGTCCTGCCATTTCAGTCTAACTGTGGCTTTAAATCTTGTAGGTTGTGTTGCCTGTTAAACATCATAGAAAAACTATACATTGTGCAATGCTATTTTTATTTCTTCCATTATTTGATAAATTTGTATGCCTCTTTACTACCCTGTACTAAAAGATTCCAAGACAGTTAACAAAAGGAAATGCATAATGATCATGAGTAAAGCAATCTCTGCCTAAGTTATTTAATTCTACTCTACTCTTACTAAAAATAGCCTGAAGCATTGATATGCCTTCTCCAGAAGATCTATAAACACACACACTTTCATATTAATGTGCTGATATTCTTTAAAATAGCACATTCACTTAACAACATGTTCTACTTTGTACAATGAACTTGGGTAATAAATTTTGTGTCATATATTTGTTTCAGGACTATTTCACAGATTTAATCACAAATGACAGTATTAATTATTTCAAAACGTCTAAGAGGATATATCCCCATAGACCTATAATGATGGTGATCAGCCATGCTGCTCCGCATGGCCCTGAAGACTCCGCGCCTCAGTTCTCTGAGCTGTATCCAAATGCTTCACAGCACATGTAAGTTGAATTGTAGATTGCAAAAAGTAGCTTAATACTAATGTCCCTACATAGAACAATATTGTTTTTTCTTTCTTTTAACTGTGCATAGCCTTCTTAAACATTTATCTGCTCTTTCATTATCTGCCTCTTTCATCATAACTTCTAATCACAGAAGAAATATTCTTTGAAACTACTGTTGAACAAACTTAAGTTTTTGCTGGGATTCTAGGAGCCAAAGAGCCTGTTGATCAAAGGTGTTTGTTGTTATAGGCCGGTGATGGCCAACCTATGACACGCGTGTCACAGGTGACACGCCAAGCCCTTTTGGGTGACACACATGGTCACCCTGGCACCTGGGCATGTAGTGCTTGCTTGTTCTTGAAGTGTACAAAATACCAACTTTCAATTGAAGATTTAGCAGCAAAAGTCACTAATGTAAAGAATTATTTGTTTTTGCTTTTAATAAAATGCATATATCAAAAATATAACTATCACAAAATTATGGATATTTCTAGATGTGACACAGCACCCGAGTTAAGCTAGGTTTTCTTGTGAATTTTGACACACTGAGCTCAAAAGGTTAGCCATCGCTGTTATAGGCTATAACTGTTTATGGTCTCAAGTCTGTTTTATGTACCAGATGTCGCTTGTTTATTCCACTATATTTGGATATCCTGGAATAAAGCACAGATATTCCAAAATATGCATGCTTTATTTCAGAATATCCAAACGTAGCGGATTGCAGCATCTGGATGCAGCCTTAGTTATAGGTTTGCCATGAAGACTTTGATGTTTTTATGGAATGCCTATGGCTGTGTTTAGACACAACAAAAGGTGTGCCCTCATTTTCCCAAACTTTCTCTAATCCACATTTTCTAGCCTGGTGTGCTGGTGTGTGAACAGTCTCACCTCAGAACCTTCTCTAAATTGCTTCAGAGGTGCCTCATATGTGTGCTTTGTGTGTGTGTGGGGGGGGTGTCTAATCACAGCCTCAGTCTTTGAAATTTATTCTCCTGGAGAATATCTCTTTGATGTTTGGTCTTGTGGTTAGAGTATCATACTCTTATCCAGTAGTCCCCCAGTTCGATTCCACACTCCTACACAAAGCCAGCTGGGTGACCTTGGGCTAGTCAGAGCTCTTTCTGAGCTCTCACATCCCCAACAACTTCTGGGAGAACAGAAGGACGTCCCCTTGGCATCTTCTTAAATGGTTGAGAAAAGTGGGGTATAAAAGCCAACCCTTCTTCTTCCACTGAAAGTGGGTGAAAATTGTTAGACACACACACACCTTGCTATCTGCCTATCATCTATCTCTTCAGTGGAACTGAGACAATTGGAGGGAGGTTGAATGCATTATATTTTAAAATATGCTTTAGTATGTGCTTCATCATACCTTGTGACCTACATGATGCAATCCCACCATAATAGTGCAGTTAATGGTGCTATATCCACCCAGCTGGATAGGGCCTGAGTCAGCTTATAGTGCTTTTCCCAAAATACCTACCAACTCATCAGGGTGGCCAGTTGCATCAGGCTCGGTTTGCCCTGCATGGAGGTCATGGCAGCACACTTATGGCTACTGTGCAGCATGTTTAGGGCTTGTATGTACTTTTATAGTTTTTATAAAGCCTTGCTATGGCCATAAAAGTGCCACAAAGAGGCCATAATACACTGTTGCACCCTTCTACAACCACACAGAGACCTTTATGGCTTCTGTAAAGGCCTACCATAACTGTAAAAATATCACAAGTGTCCATAAAATGCCACCCCACCTTCAGCTGCTATGTGGCATTTTTATGGTTGCAGCAGGTCTTTATAGCCCATGTGTCTTCAAAGACCCATGCGCGGTTATAAAAGTGCTGCAAAGCACTTATAATTTGCCACCACAGGCTCTAACAAGGATTCATTGGCCTGAAAAACAACAGCCCACACATGAGCCAGGTGATCTCAGCCTGGTCATCACAAGCACAACTTGGTATATCTTTACTAGGTGGTGGAATGGCTTACCTCTGTTTTATTGGGCTAGGAGTGTTCCTCTGCCTCTCCAGTCAGCAAGCTCTTCATTAAAACCATCTGCATCCCAGAACATTAGCTAGCAGGAAAATTAGAATCTGCTGTTCCATCCAGTCTGCCTAAAAACTACTACAACATTGGGTTAGGAGTAGCTTGCCAGTGCATATCATAAAGGGTTTTTCCTTAACGGTGTCCTTAAAGTTGTACAGTATAATGTTTTCTACTAACAGAGAAAATTCCCTTGGATATTACGCACACATGTGTGTGCACATATGTCTGCATGCATCTAGCCCACAGCACTGAATGGTAAAGGATCCTAGGCAAATTTATTTCCCATCCCTGCTGCCTCAGTCATTACATTCTAAAAGTCATAATTTGGGTTTTAAACCTTCTGTGGGTAGATAAGTGTATATAAATCCATGTACTGTAAGTTCCGGAATAGTGCTAACTTTGGTTTGACATTCCATTACTCTCTCTACATGTGTACATATGTGCAGTGTCTTATTTTTATAATAATGCAGTAATGCTTATGGGTTCCAACTTCCAAGAGTTTCAAGCACTGATATCCTGATAATCTCTGTTCCTGCAAAGACAAGTGAGTTTTCATAGTATTATTTTGTATGGGGTTGGTTGCAGTGGGGAATGAACAAGGTCCATCAGTAGCAACTAATGAACAGAGACAGGAACAGAGTGGCTTGGAATGAACCACAGAAAGGAACCTTGACAGTTTTATTATACATCCCTTGAAGACACAGTCAGTGTCATTTTAGCTAATATGGGCAAGCTTTCGCTGCTTGCGTTTCCAGTGTCTGCTAGCAGCCAATTGCTTTTTTGCATTCTAAATCATTTCTGTCTAAGAGGGAAGAATGAACAGTTCATAAAATGGTAAGCAGGGATGCTTCCCGCATATTAGAAATCTCACTGCAAGAACTTAAGTCACATCTGTTAAAATCTGTTCTGCTCTTTCATCTGGTCATCTGCTGCCTTTAATTAATCAAGTCTTGAACAATGGAAAGGACTTTGACAGATTTGGTACCAATTTTATAGTCAGATTGTTTTTTAATGTCACAAGTAATGTGCTTTCAAATACTATTATTTACAACATTAAAATCTCAACTTTCCTCTACCCCACCAAAAAACAAATACTTTTCTTACTTTCACAGGCTACTCACAGATTAGAGTATCTTCTGAATACCTTTTTTAAACCTGTAGTTTAAAAGATTCTTTCCTTTCCCTGCCCTGAATAGTCTGAAGGAGTTTTCTTTGGCATCTGAGAAAGACTTTTATAAACAGAGGTGGAAAATCATATATATCATTGCAGAATTACAGTCTACCCTACTGAGCATGTGAAATGCTCTACTTCATGTAGAAATTTATCCTTTTGTTGTTATATCAGCAATATGTAACTTTACATCTTTTGAAGTTTTCATTTTACTAATGGTGTAGCTGGTTGGCATAGATCCCTGGAAAGATCCCTGATATCTCTGATAGAAATTCTTTCCCAGACTTCTACAAGGATTTGAATTTATCAAGTAGCAAGAACCATCATTCAGGAAGCTGTCATGTGTCCCTGGGTGAGATTATATTGGAGCATAATGGTTATGTGGAGCTGGCAGAAATCCTAGAGAGCCATCTATGCTGCAACTCTCTGTAGTAAAATTAGTTTTCCACTGGGTAGCATTTTGCTCAGAGCAGCTCCCCTCACAATCCAGTCTTGGTTATTTAAAAGTTTCCTGTGCAATATTTTTATTGGATTAAATAAGTGCTTTCTGGACAAAGCTTGAAGGTTTACATTTTAGTGTGTGATCTGATTTTATATATTGCCCTTAAGGCCAATGTTTATGAGAGCGGTATCAGTCATCTTAAAAATATAAAGCACATTAAAAATCATTAGATTTGTTCCTAACAAAGTTCTGGCACATATATTTCTAAAAACCTGGGTATTATTTCTTTGTCATAGTTGAGCAGTTTTTAAAAGAATCAGGAGCCATTTTTTTTTAAACCGCTAGCTGCAATAAGGGTATATACACTTAATTTTCATTTAGTTAGGCCAGTGGTATTTTACCAGAGGAGTTGACTTGTTGGGTAAAAGCACACTTTCGTGTTCATATTGGGAGGGTCATCATTATATTCTTTATGTGTTCTTGGAATTTGCCAGGGTGGAAATATTAAATATGAGAAGCGTTTCATTTTAGGCAAGCTTTGAAAATGTTTTAGTGATTTGACTACAATGAACATATCACTGAACGTGGTGCACATGAATTTCTTTTTTATAATTTCAAAGCTAACCAAGTGAAAACATGCCACAAATGTAAACGCAACTGAGACAAAGTAATAGGAAAACCACAGAAGAATTATCATTGAAAATAATGTATGTTCTGGCTACAGTCCTGAATGGAGTATTTGTTGGCATGCTAATAGTGAAGTGTGCCAGAACAAGCACTCCCAGACCATCACAGAACATCACAGAGCTACAAATTCCCTCCAGGAAGCAAGATCAAAAGCTACAGTTTGGTCTGAGAATTATCATTGGTTGGGGAACAAAAAGTTATTTGGATTTTCATATGCACACATTCTCTGTCTGTTAGTTCTCATTTCATCAGTGACAGATCAATAATCAAAGATTTTTTGCTAGCATTTTATCCCAAGATCAATGATTTTATCCCAGAATCAACCACTCAAGGGTTTGGGATAGAAGGGGCTACTGTGCAGGTTCCTCTGTGGAACTAATACTGATTATAGACAGAAATATTCATTTTCATAGGGTTATCTAATCTAGTTCTCAGAGAAACAAGTATTGTATGATCTTGGTTGACACTGACTCCCAAATGCAAAACTGTTGTGATGAAGGACCAGTGAAGCACAGTGTCTTAGGATTTTTCCCCACTAGCACTAAGTACCCATGAGGGACCCATTAAGGACCCATTAGGCTCAGAGCAGGAAGACCCCATTTCCACTGCATACCCTATTAGAGCCACATTTGTTTCCTCCGGCACTAAGGAAATCCAGATTGAATGGGTCCTTCAGGACCTATAATTCAGATTTCCTGTAGATACCATTAAAGGGGTCTACAATGGGTCTTCAGGCATCAAATCTGGACTATATGGAATGTGTTTCCACCATGATCAAACCCAAAGAAGCTGGCTCCAAAGAATAGCACAGGCTCTGAAGAGGATCCCAAGCGAGAGCAATGCCAATTTATGGACCTTTGTCAAAGGCTCCAGAGAATCTTTAACGTTTGTGGCAGTTCGCTCTGGAGAATCTTCAAAGAATCTCTGGAGCGTCTACGGAGACTGCACCCCCTGTCCCCCTAAAAGCCTGGGGTGACGGACGGGCTTCATGTGGGTTGATGGAGATTTGCCACATGGGTGCTCTGGTGTTTCCACTGTGGGCAGGCTAACACCCATTGCTATTCGGTGCTGCACTGCCCGTGGGGTACCTCCCTTAATCTAGATCTACTAGATCCAGATTAGTTGAAGGACCCATTCCTTAGATCTGGATCATCTTAGATCTGGATTAAGGGAGGTAAGTGAAAAACCCTAGAATACTGAAATGATTGGATCATATCCACACTGGATGCAGTTAGCTGATTTAATTGCTTAATCTTTTCCTTTTGGCTTATGAAATTTTATTCATAATTCTTCCACTCTTCATTCATTCATTCATTCATTCATTCATTCATTCCACCCTGTACCGGGGGTTAACCCAGGTGAGTAACAACATTTTAAACCAAACATTATTAAACCAATAACAGTATATATTAAAACAATAGCATCTTCAAGTGGGAAGAGAAAAGTGTATCCCCATTTAACCAAAGGCCAGAGCAAAGAGGTGAGTCTTCACTGCCTTCCTGAATGTGATAGAATGCTGTCCAAACAGTCATCATGTATGCAAATGACAGTACTAAGAAGACCATCAATAGAAAATAAATTCATTGATACATCAAAATGTTCTTTTACCATTTTTCTTCCAGAACCCCCAGTTACAACTATGCACCAAATATGGATAAGCATTGGATCATGCAATATACAGGGCCTATGCTTCCCATCCACATGGAATTCACAAATGTTTTGCAACGTAAAAGACTTCAAACTCTGCTTTCAGTTGATGATTCCATGGAAAGGGTGAGTGAATGAAAATGTTAAAAACCATTTCTTTCAGTCCAGTTCTCTCTAACATTTCTGCTAGTGTGGTGTTTCTCTGTATTAATAATGGAACTTATTTATATTTTTATTCCGCCCTACACCTGAAGTTCTCAGGGCGGGTAACAACCTCTAAAATCCAGCATATCAAACAAAATGATATCTATTAAAACAATAAGAACCACAACAACATTTAAAATCCAGCATGTTAAAAACAAAACAATGTCAATTAAAACAGTAGTGTTTACAGTGGGGGAAATATGACCAACATTTAGCCAAAGGCCTAAGCAAAAAGGTGCATCTTCACCACCTTCCTGAACATAAATAGAGAAGGAGCCCGACGCACCTCATGGGGGAGACTATTCCATAGCCTGGGGGCCGTTATTGAGAAGGCCCTCTCCCAGGTGCCAACCCCCCTCACTGCTGAAGGTGGTGGGACAACTGGGAGGGCCTCCTCTGCAGATCTTGGCATGGACAGGTCGGTATGGGAGAAGGCCTTCCTTTAGATATTTGGGGTTCAAGTGATTTATGGCAGTCAGAGTTAACACCTTTAATTGGACTCAGTAGTAAATTGGCAGCCAGTGCAGCCCTTCTAAAGCCAGCGTGATATACATCCGGCAGCTTCTGAACCATCTTCAAGGGCAGCCCCATATAGAGTGCATTACAACAGTCCACCTAGAGGTTACCAGAGCATATCCCTTAGTTGGTTTCAGGCCTAGGAAACGCTGCACCCTTCTTTCCTTTAATTAGTGCCTACTTTTGTATCTGAAAGGAAACAAAAATGCTTATATTATAAAGCAGAATGTGTATATTTAAAGGTTCTGCAAAGTCTGGTGGATTAAAAAGAGTATAAAATAACCACCTCTCTCTCAGAGTTCTATAGTACCTTTTGCAAGTTCACAGAATGATAGAACACTATGGGTCACATGTGGGACGCACAGTCACTGACATCTGCAGTCTGCGTTCTGATGCAGATCAAAATGATGACAAAGGGAAACCATGGGATAATATTGTTTTTAGTACTTTGGCACTCTGTCCTCTGCCAAATCCTCCCTCAGTTATCCGTAGGACATCCTTCCGAGATACAACAGTAATGGAGCAGCCTGCTGTACTTAAGCCTGTGGTCCTAAAATGTCATGTTGCCCCATTTCATTGGTCCAGTGACAAAGTGGTTTTAGGTCATGTCCACCAGCCATCTGATGAGAACCTAAGAAGCAATTATAAAGAAGCAACTGGATTGAGGAAACCACTTTTAGCAGTTTATCAGAGTTCAGTGGCATGTTAATTTATGTTCTTTAGATCTTTTCTTCATTTCTCCAAGAAAGATGATTGACAATTCCAGTTTATTGAGAGACATCTTTGAAAGCCAGCTTTTTGAATTACAGTACACAACTGGAATCCCACTCAATTGTTGCAAGAGATAACTTCCTTTTATTTCTTTTATTTGCTAGCCAGAATAGTTGGTGACAGGCTAGCTTTTAAAAAAGGGTTAGACTAATTTATGAAGGAGAAGTGTATCAGTGGCTGAAATTGATGCTTAGGTACTATCTCCAAGTTAGAAGGATAAACAACATGCCTCCATAGGTCAAGAGCAGGTGAAAGGTTTTGCCTTTGTCTTCTGCTTGAAGGAGGGCAACTGGGTGAAACAGGATGCTAGATTAGATAGGCTGTAGCCTGATCTAGCAGGGCTCCTCTTATGTTCTTATAACATCTGCATGCTATCCAGTCTTCCCTGGGCAGTAGATATCAGTGTGTGCTTGGGAGCTTATAGAGTGATCTATTGTCTTCATTTATAGCAGAGAATCTTATGTTAAGAGGGCCTGCTTGCTCATAGCCTAGTTTAAAGATAAAACACTCCACAAAAGTTGAAAGTACCAAAGTACAAATAAATAATTTTTTGCCCCAACGTTACAAGAATGATCTTTCTACAACTGGTCTTATTGCATTAAAAAGGTTTATCTCTTTTTAGAAATGATTGTGAAAGTACAAAATGAAATGTTTCCTTATTGCATTCATATTTCCTATGCCCAGAAGAAGGGTGGGTTGTTGCCGTCTTGCATATTATTCCTGGATTAGTTTTGCTAAATACGTTTAGTTGGGATATTACTGTGTTTTGAAGGCAGGTCATTATATTAAGGGAAATGCAGCACCAGGCCATGGAGCAATTTTAGCAATACTACAGTTCATTAAAGGCAAACATCTGGATGCCAGGTCCAAGAAAGAGACCTGGACTGTGTATTTCTCAGAAGCCAAGTATGCACCTGCAGTTCAGTCACGATGTATTCTAGAAATCGTAGACCAATTATTTAATTATATATTCTAATATTTACTTTGCCCATCTTCAGGAATAAAGTCTGCAAATATTCATAAATTATTCTGGTGATTGTCCAGAGTATTTGTCTGTATCTACATACTTATATAATCACATAAAATCAAAGGCTTCCAAGAGCTGGTGCCAATCTTCCATTCCTGATATGCTTAACACCAAGATAACACTTCTTAAAAATTTCACAAACATGTGCTAAGAAATGTTATTCACTGTCCGGTACATTTTTATACTCAGTGACTCACAGATCAGGATCATAAGATCTGGAAGAAGTGGAGAGAACCACCTTTTGTCCTGCAGCAGACCAGGCGTGTTTTTCCACTAGCACTAAATACCCATTGAAGGACCCATTAGGCTCAGAGCAGGATGACCCATTTCCACTACAGACCCCATTAGAGCCAATTTGTTTCCATCAGAGGTAGGGAAATCCCGATCATATGGGTCCTTCAGGACCTAAATCCAGATTTTCTGTAGACCCCATTAAAGGGGTCTACACTGGGGCCTTCAGCCATCAAATCTGGATTATAGGAGCTTGCTTCCACTACAATTGTGCAATGGGGTCTAGAGGAGGCTCGGGGGGAGCACCCGTGGCAGGTGCCCCAAACTCAAAACTTCGAAGTCCCTTTGAAGTCCCTCCGAAGTTGCCTTCAGAGATTAGCACAGGCTCCGAAGAGAACCCCTTTGGAGAGCTTTGCCGCTGTCAGAGGCTCCGGAGGATCTTCAAAGTGAGCGGCAGATCGCTCCAGAGATTCTACGGAGCATCTATGGAGATTGCTTCCCCCCCCCCTTCTCCCAAAACATGGTGACAGGCAGATCCCTCGTGGGGAGATCCAGATTTGCACATGGGTGCTCTGGCATTTCCACAGCAGGCAAGCTAGCACCCATAGCTATTGGGTGCTAGACCACCCATGGAAACACATTGGGTATTTCCCTTAATCCGGATCTACTAGATTAAGGGAAGTACTCATTCCTTAGATCTGGATCTTCTTAGATCTGGATTAAAGGAGCTCAGTGGAAAAACATCCCAAAACATGGCCTGAGGGAGGCCAACCTCACTCTTGACTCTTGAAAGAAGCTCTGCAAAACCCAGTGGTTTTAATCGAACAAAAGGCATGCGCCATTCAATAGAACCAGTGGTCTAGCTAATCCAACATTCTACAGTGGTGATTAGTTGCATCTGGAAGCCCAAAAGCACCCATGGCCTGCTCACAGTCTTTCAGCAGCTTGTCCTTAGGACCAAGTACCTTTTTTTATCAGAATACATCACATGGCTATCATTGACAACCCCGTCTTCCATGGATTTGTTCAAAACCTGATTTAGAAACCATCCAGCCTGGTGGCTAGCACAACATCTAATATGATGATAAATCTGATGAAGTAGGCTTGGTCTAGGAAAGTTCATGGCACCAACTTCTTTCCGTCTGTTAGTCTCTAGGAGCTACTGGTGGACCCTCATGCTTACTGATCCAGACTTTTCTGAATTCTAATATCGTAGTTATTTGTGAAATTTCATCAAATACAAACTGAATTTTGTTTTTGACTAACAAGAAGAATCTTGGATTCTAGTCATTTAGACATAATGCTTTTACAGGTGTACTACTTAAAATTAACAACTTTTTTTTATATATTTCAGCTATATCACATGCTAGTAGAGACTGGAGAACTGGATAATACCTACATTATTTACACTGCTGACCATGGTTACCATATTGGACAGTTTGGACTGGTCAAGGGGAAGTCAATGCCATATGACTTTGATATTCGTGTTCCTTTCTTTATTCGTGGTCCAAGTATAGAGCCGGGATCAGTGTACGTTCTCCTATGTCTGCACCACAGCTGTTGTACCTAATGTAAAATATTTGTAAGCACATTTGATTGTCCTTTTTAGTGGCTGGCTTTGTTTCATCCAGGTTATAACAAAACACTGTTGCCTGAGAAGAACATACTTATTTCTTCCTTTTGAAATATAACTTCTTAATTGGTCATTTAATAATGTATTTATCATACCCTTGTACTCTTCTTTTGTGGCTTGCCAATGAAGATTGAATGGGGCCATGTAAAGATATGATGGGCTTACTGTGGCTTAACATGTTAGTTAAATATAACTCGACCATGAAGACCACACAACTGTTTTAGATCTTTGCTTATACTGCATTAGACTCAAAATAAGAAAATGCCTTGCTATTAGTGTCTCTCAAAATTATTCTGAACTGTAAGGAGAGCTTTCAGACTTTTATATCTTCACATCAAACAAGTATGCTAGAATTAATTGTCATTCAAATTTTAGGAGAATGTGAAAGGTTACTCCTAATGTGCCTAATACACCTCTGACCTTTCTTTTAATTTGCAGCATATCTCAGATTGTGCTAAATATTGACCTTGCTCCTACAGTTCTGGATATTGCAGGACTTGACACACCACCTGACATGGATGGCAAATCTATTCTAAAACTCCTGGACTTTGAAAAACCAGGAAACAGGTAAGTGAATTCTATTTAGTTAAAAAAAAAAACACTTCAGTAAACAAATAGCACACATTCCCAGCTGGAAAGCTGTTTAAAAGCATATTTATAAAATTGTGGGAATGCATGAGTCAAAAGTTAGTTTGGAGAAAAAATTATAAATTGTTCACCTTTTAATTGCATAGATGTAGATGCCAAGAGTAAGTATTATTGTTTTGATTGCAGGTTTCGAACAAACAAGAAAACCAAAGTTTGGCGTGATACATTTCTAGTGGAAAGAGGGTAATTATTGGAGCTGAGAGAGTTCTGGGAAAATTGCCTGGTGGGCAACTGCTTTTTTTTCCTTTTAAACTTTTTTTAGTTGATGACGGAGCAATAAATTCTGTGTGCGAGCACAAAGAGCAAGCTTCTTTCTTACAGCTTGCCCAATTTGTTTGCTGCCATTAACAATATAGTCTATTGCTCATTTGTTGCTTAAAGTAGCTTCCTGCAGCAATTTTCTAGATCCCATTGCTTTTCCATTATTCAACTTGTCAGCTAACTTAAGTGACCTTAAGTGTTTGATATCAGATGTCTGAAGGCCCTCTGGATTCTTATTCCTGTTCTAGGCTGTTAGGTCCAGAGTTCAAACTTGGTCTATGTTTTTTAACATCAAATCCAAACTTAGAAGTAAAAAGTCGTATGTTTCTAAGCATCAACCAACCTCTTATCAATGAATGATCATAAACAATCAGTTCATTTGAAAATTTTAAAAATGTACCATATCTATGGCTTTAATTAAAACTGGCATGCAGGGCCAGGGACTCTTGATTTATGCATCTTTACTTAGAATGCATTGAATAGATCTGCCATAGCATAGTTTCAGTTTTCAGATCATTTTGACCTCATTCTTCAGCACAAAATGGTTCCCAAACCTACTTAGCAAAAATTATTAAATTCATGTTCATAGGCTTATAGTATAAAACTTAGACAATAAAACGAGAAACAAGCCCAGACACTAGTTTTTAGTTATAGAGTTCCTAGCACTGTCAGCTGGAATAGATAAGGAACATTTTCCCCTTGAATCTGAGGGTGCATCCAAACACAGGTGAAACCTTTGCAGCTACTGTGGACCTGGCAGTCATGTGATTAGTCATGTGACCATTGATTGGTAGCAGTGAAAGTGTACTGTAAAAGCTGCTTTCAGTTAACACTTTTTACTTCACGTTTCCCTCACCTAGAGGGAGGATACCGCAAAGTAGCCTTCATCCCATCTGGACAGTGGGATGTGGCTCCACCCTTCCTGCACAGCTTTCCTTCATCCCATTGGGATGATGGGAAGTGGCTGCACAGGGAGGGAAGAGCTTTAAGCATGTCTTGAGGTACCCAGAGCGATGAAGATAGGGCCCCTACTTGTTGACTCTCAAATCATCAGTTTTCTTTTCCTCAATCCTGTCTGGAATTCTGGGAAGGGAGGAGAAAGCAGGACACCATCAGAAGGTTCAGATTCTGAGTGAGCAACAGATTAATTCCTGGATGGAAGCAGCAACTTGGGCCAATTGCCTTGACAGCTGAGCTCATGCTTAGGTCATACCATAATGAGCTGTACCCATGCTGACTCAGGACCTTCTCCTGTTTCCTGTCCTTGGATTATATTTGGCTAGCTGTATAAATGGTTTTGGTATTCCTGCTTGTCCCAATAAGAATACCTCAGATCTTCCTAAACCCTTTTCATTTTCCCCTTTCTTTTAAGCAGTGCTGCTCATTTCTAAGTTACAGCCTTGCTTCTTAGGAGGTCAATTCAAATTTTGTCCTTTTAGGAGGCCTTAGTTCATTTCTCAGTCCCAGTCCTGGTCCTAGACAAAATCTTGCTCAAATCTACTCAGTGCATTTGCTCTGGAGTTTACCATCTGGCCTAGTTTATTTCTTCCGGCTATGTCTCGGGCCTCCCACTTCTCTGTTCTGTCTTTGTGTTATCCATACCAATCCTGACCTGGCCATCAACATAGGACCATGACAGGGACCATGTAAGCTCTGTTAGGCTCTTCCGCCTTCTCCCAGGAGACAAATTCATCCATTGTGTGGATTATGGGGATTCTGTTAGGAGTTCTAATGAACATGTATAGGTTGAGACTGAACAACAGTACTTTGTTTAAAATGCAAGATAATGTTTTTAAAGGCATAAAAAAGCAAGGTAGGCTTCCCTTTGAAGTCCTAATCAATGGGATGGAATGCATAAACTATTTCATGGAGTGATGCTTAGTAACTGACCCATTTTGTATATGGTAAGTGTGTGACCAGCTTGTTCTTGTAAAAAGCTTCCAAAGGAAACCTGCCTTCCCTTAATTCTTAGGGTGCCCTAAAAAGGAGTTGATCCTTCATCAGCTGTGCCTTTTATATTACAGTAAGAATGAGGCAGATGGTATGGGTGAAGCATCTGGAAACCTCCTTAGGTAGTATGGGAGCTTTTTTAAGTGACTAAGGATCTCACATTATGACCCAAAGGTCTTTGGGTGATCACCCAACTGAGTTTGGCACTTGCTATGCCTATTTGTTGTCTTTTTGGGAAAAGTTCTGTCTTTAAAAGTTAAAGTCCAAAAAATCCCAAAGAACAAGGCCATCTGTCTCTGGAAAAATTAATGGTCAGTTAGAAGATGACACAAAGACTAAAACATAGAAACTTAGAAATACTTCTGCAGATGAAAATATTTCCTCTCTTTTACGCTTTCCCTGATGAAAAAGCATCTAGCTCAAAATATATAGCATGTTGTCTAATTTATTATCTGATAAATTATTTGTGAAACCTGCAGCATTTTCCTCATTTGTGATTTGCTGTTATTGCAAGGAGAGCTCCTGAACCATTTATAAACGCCTTAAAAGTGCTGCTTTCTTCTTAAAGTAAATTTCTGCGCAAAAAAGAAGAACCAGGCAAAAATCCCCAGCAGTCGAACCACTTGCCAAAATATGAGAGAGTGAAAGAGTTGTGTCAGCAAGCAAAATATCAGACAGCTTGTGAACAGCCTGGCCAGGTAAGTGATGAGTTCCTGTTTCACTTTAACTTTACCAAGTGGGTCTTTTTGAGGAATGATAACACAGCCTTGTACTGGGATGATTCTATCAGCTGGCACATAAGAGTGCAATTTTTCAACAGCAGCAGAGGCTACTTTTTTATTTCTATAATAATTATTAAGGCATTTATGTTGTGCCTGTCCTCCACTATTCTAAGTCCTCTAATTTGGGCAATATAAATGGAGAACGGAGCTGTATGAAGCTGTTTAGTAGGGGTCTGCTCAAAGTGCAAAATGTAGTTTGCTTCAGACATGACTCAGTTTGTCTGAACCAGTGTGTAGAGGCAGAGCACATGGGTGCATCAGCACACATAAAACAAATTGGGCTTAGAGATACTAGTGTTCCCACCCCACTGATGATCCACATTAAAGGCCTTTAAAAATGCATTTTCTGGCCTTTAATGTGGATTAGAAGCACTAGTATATGGATGCTAATACATCTAAGCAATTTTTCAGACCACTTATCTTCTTTTACTGTGTGCAGATGTAGCTCATATTTGCTACGTTGTCTCATCAGAATAGAATAGAGAAGATAAAGGGAACTCTAAAAACATGTCTCACTCCACCGGGAGCCGGAAGTCCCTCCACGTGGTCTCATCAGATTTCATTTAATTCAGACATGCTGGCGTAGGGAATTATCTATGACCACAGCCAAAACATGGTAGCATATCTGAATTAAAAGGATGCCTAATCCACTGCACTTAGTGGTTCATTGGGGTCATTTTAACTCCAATGTGTTGGGAAGACTTCTCTATGTTCTATGGGCAGGGTGAAGTTATAGTATGGCAGTTCTGGAATTTGCTTCCCCCTCATCTAGTCTGAACCTGCTTGAACAAGCTCAGGTCTTGAATCAAAATGGAGTCAATTCAGTTTGGTCAGTTCAAGTCTGAAGTGAACAAAGCCAGGGATGTTCAAGCCAAACTATTCAAATCTGAATTTGCACATCTCTACGATTTTGAAAGTTTTTAAATAGCCACACAGCCTTTAAAAGGAACATGTCTTTGTTGATCCCTGGAAAGGGATCCATCATCTTTGTAGAGTCTGCTTGGTGGCTGAAATTGTGATAGGCCGGGATGTATGATGAAGACAAGCTCATGAATGAAGGGTTCTCCTCCTTCTTGTGGTCATCAATTCCAGTGGCTTTTCTCCTTCAAAACAATCAAATGCACATCCCATTTTAATAAATTATTTAAAGTTTTATTACTGTATTCTGTTATGAAATTACAGTATGTGAGGCCGCCATGTGTGAGTTAGGATTTTCCTATTCTGTGCAGGTTTTTAAAAAGTTGTGTCTGAGATTTTTAAAACAATTTGTAGAGATTTCAGAAGTTTAACTTTCCAGTCAGCATGTGGGAATTATCCCAGTAGTGCTCAAGCTTCTGAGCCCTAATGGCAGCATGGTCCTTTTTTGTCATGAAGGACCAGGTGTTATTGACCAGAAGTGGTTGTAACAGCAACCAGCTGAGACAGCTTTAATAAAGGGTTAGAGAAATTCACAGATGACAGGAGTATCAATGGCTACTAGAATAGATGCCTAAGTACTGCCTCCAGGTTGAAGAGACAGGGTGCCTCTAAAATCCATTTGCAGGGATTTGAGAGCAGGTGAAGGTTTTGACTTTGTCATCTGCTTGAAATGCCAATAGGCAATTGGTGGGGCACTGTGTGAGACAGAATGCTGGACTAGATGGACTGTGGCCCTAACCAGCAGGCCTCCTCTTATGTTCTCTGAACCTTTTCTGGGATGATGAAGCAGAAGAGGAGGCTTCTAGAGTAATGTTGGAGGAAATCACATTCTGTAGGTCACCAAACACATTTATTAGCCTTTTTAGAGCAGTATTTGGTGGTGACAAAATGGCTTTAATTCTCTACCTCTGTTGCATCTGATAACTCACATCTAGCAGCTATTTGAGGGTTGCTCAGTACCTTTGCAGAGAACACAATTTTTATCATACTACCGTGACTTGTTTGCTGCAAATTTTGCAGATAAAATTGTTCACCTCCAGATGGACCCTAACTCCTTATTAGCAGAGACCAATAACCACACTGTCAAAACCAATTTATGCAAGCAACAGATGTATTAGACGTTACTCAGAGATTATTGTGTTTTATAGCCATTTGTTTCTGCTGTTCTGCTTTTAGTCAGAGAACATGCAATAGCCGAAGGGGAATTTAAAATGGACAGCCTCATTTGGCTGTGTCTCTAAACACTCATAAAGTAAGTCTCCATTTATATTTTGAAGAGTCATCTTTATAAGTGATGATTTGCTACATATAAAAAGACTTTGACTGTTAAGAAATGGATTGACATGTCAAATGGATATCCAGATAGTCCCAAGAGACTGCTAAAGATGTTCCTTTTGTATTGTATGTGAAATTGGGCTAAGATCATGTGTGTGTGTGCGCACGCGTGCATGCGTGTGTTTGAATTAAAGGCTGGCTTGAGATATTGGCTATTTATTCTATTTGTATATCCTGGTCAGCATGTGGAATAAAGCATGGATATTCCAGATGTTGCTTAAGGGAGGGCTACAATTTGTGTGATAATGGTGCTCCCAAGGAAGGACAATAAGTAAGAATGCATTCTAAGTGAAGGAGAAAAGTTCTAGTAGTTTTTCTAACATAGTATACCTGTTTAATTGTTGGGTGGCAGCCAGCCTTATTTTCAGTTCTTCTCTAGGGCTCAAAAATACGTAAAGAGCCTTGCACGTACCAAACTAGGTTGCACTAATTCCAAAGACCTAAACTATATAAAACAACAAATCACTCATAAGTTTTACTGGAAAGTGCTTGCCTTAAATAAAGCAGCAAATTTCAAATTGATCAATATAATAAACCCAAACACAACTCCAGACTCACAAGGATTTTCCCCACTACCTTAGATTTTTTTGGCACACAGACAGTTTTATCATTTGTTGATGATCTTTAGGAACCAAAGAGAATTAAGTGATGCCTGTAGAGACAGTGGAGGAAATCTGGTTTGAAAGCTGATGGAATCCAGTTGGCAGCTCACTTTTGTGATTATTCTGCAGAGGGTGAAACTAGTTTATTTGTCTGTCTTGATCACATCTGCAGATTCTCACCTGACAGCATTTTTTCAAGTAACATGATCTCTCCTGAACACTTTTTTCAGCCACTGATCCCTGTCCAGAAGATGAGATGCCTTTGCTAACTTTTTTGAAAGAGATAATAATTCGTTTAGACTAACTCCACAAAGAGATTTCACTTGCTTAAAGAACAATGCATGCTACTCTGTAATGAGATGAGTTTGACAGCTGAGGAAGTTGACAGAATGTTCACTGCTTTGAACCTGGGTTGGACTACTTTAGACTTTTGTCCCCTTTGGTTAATACAGATCACGGAAATTGTAGATGCTTCTTTGCAAAAGGCGGTGGTTGGTTCTCTTTCGAAAACCTTGTGAAAAGCTCTAAAATGAGTATATTGCCATATCTATAACCTTCTGCCTTAAACAGAAGGGTTTATTTCTTTTTAACCCTTTTGAATTGGGATTTAGATCTTGGCCTCGTATGGAGACTGTGCTTGTAGCTTAATTGCACAATCTTTTGAAAGACTTTTTGTTCAGACCTAATAAATGGGGTGCCTCAGAGATAGTACTTTGTGGCCTTCATGTTCTCAAGCCTTCTTTAATCCACCTTTTCTAGCGCAGAAGGTTCATGAAAGGAGAAGGAGCAGAATTGTGTGTGAACAGTCCCACCTCAAAGCTTTCTTTAAGCTGCCTAGAATAACCTCAGAGATGCTTTTTTTTTTGGCTGTGTCTGATCACAGCCTTAGATAGGGGCTGTCCATCTCTTCTTATCATTAATCCATCAGCTGTATTCAATATGTTCAACCATTACTGCTCTTTGGAATGCCTTCACAGATTGGGCAAAAGGCCTCTGTGTTTCAGTGGTTCCAGTATTTTCTGTCACAGCATTTTCAGTTGGTTTGTGTCAGAGAAGGGTATTCTGAGTATTGCTTTCTTTCTTGTAGGATTCTTCAGGCTCTCTCCTATCTTCATTATTGTTAGTGTCTATATAGAGCCACTTGAGAGTTTATTCACAATCTTGGAATACATCTACTGTGTATTCTGATGACCCTCAGCTGTATATCCTAATTTTGGATCATAGTGGTGAGGAAAGCAAAAGACTGTGTCATTGCCTGGAGGCTGTGAAACTCTAGATGGCAACAAATAAATTTAAACAGAGCCCCACAATCTTAGAATTGGTGCTTTTAAATTTTCAGGAGTGAGGAAGTTTTTTTCCTAATGTTCATCTAGGCAACATTATTTTGCCCTTGAGGGATCAGGTCAGCTTTTCCCAGATCCTTACATACATAACTTTTATTGATTAGTCTGTTTGACCATATCAAAATACAGAAACATAGTAGCACACAGCATTGTGCACTGCACATAATTTAAAACTAGTAAAATCAGCACGGGTCTTCATTGCCTTCAGAATAAAAAGTGCAACCATAAAAACGGACTGCCTGTCTGAGCCCCTGAGCAATATGTGAAGCTTCCCAATATCATCCAGAAGATTATAGTTGGCTAATAGTGGGGCTATGTAATAGCTCCTTATTTTCTCATATAGTCTGCAGTTTAGAAATAGATGTGCTAGATCTTCAACCGTGTTTTCTCCACAGACACAAATTCTCCTGTCATAGGGTATCCCCCGGTAACGACCCAGTTTGATCTCTGGTTGTTCAAATCTCACTCTGGTGAAAAGCCTACACAGATGAAATCACATTGGGAAGTTGTGATAAGCCTCCATGTTAACCTGGCTTTTGTACCTGGCCAAGTAAGGCGTGGCTGTGGCCTAAGCAATGGCAGCAAGGTCTGTCGGTGCTGCAATATCCAGGGCCCATTGATGAATAACTGTGGTGGCTTTGGAGCCAATGACACTCAACATTTGGAGAGAAAAGCCAACCCTGGCAATCGCATTTTCCAAACGTGCAAGCCAGGAGGACTTCTCCCTTAATTGATTTTGCTCTAGCAAGCAAAGGTGAGGAAGTCTGTCTGAGTTCGCTTGGGTTTTCTTCACACAGTAGTTAACTTTTCCCAGATCAAATTGCTACATCATCTGTGATCTTAGCAGAGAAATCAAAAGTTTCCATGGCTGATTTACTTCTCACTTGTCACATTTCTGAGATTGTTGTACCATGTGTTTAGATATAGATTGAACATCCATCCCATAAGTTTCAACATAAAATATAGGCTATAATTTGGGTATCAAAAATATTTAATGTAGAACTTTGGTGGGTGACATAATGGGATAGAAAGTACCAAAACTAAAGCAAGAAATAAAGGTTGCTGTGGGAGTTACTGTATTTTCTTTTTGTTTTTAAGTGCTAAATACAGGTGAAGTTTGAAATCTCTCTAAAATTCCAGTGAACTAGATGTTTGCTGTGGATGCACCTTTTATGCCCCGGTAACCAATATCTTCACCATATTTCAAAATTAACTTGTCAGCTACTAGGGTTTCTGTAACTTCTTACATACGCACCATTGAGGCATGTTGTGTGGATGCTGAAATTAGCTTGCTCATTACATGAAAGGCTTTAACAAGCTGTCTAAAGCTGTCACGGTCTGTTAGGTAAATAGTGTTCATTTAAAATACTTAGGTGAGTCATTTATTGCATTTTAATGATGTTGAATGTAAAGCTATATTAACACTCTTAGAAAACCAGTATATGGAGGGTGTCATAATCCAACCCTTGGGACTTGATGAAAGCCGGTCGAGAATAGTAGTATCTCACCACCAGTTGCCTTGGCAGATCACTGGAATTATAACTCAAGCTTTTTTAGGTGGCTCAACTGGCAGAAGTAATTTCAGGCAGGAATGCAGAAGAATAAGACTAGAGACTTAAGTAGGAACTTGGTTAATATCTTATTCTGGTGATACTCTTAACTAGAGGCGGACTGAGTTCCTGATGGGTAGGAGAGTTAGATCAGACAAGGGGAAGTATTTCTTTACCCAGAGGATCATTGGTCTATGGAATTTGCTGCCAGAAGAGGTGGTAACAGCTACTAGCCTAGATGGCTTTAAGGAAAGGTTAGACAAATATATGGGCAACAGATGTATCAATAGCTACTAGAATGGAGGCCTAAGTACATCTTTCAGGCTGGGAGGAGGGGGGAAGCAGGACACTTCTAAGGCCAATTGCTGGGATTCAAGAGCAGGAAAAGGTTTATCCTTGTCTTTGCTCGAGATGCCCATGAGCATTTGGCGGACCACTGTGTGCAACAGGATGCTGGACTAGATGGGCTGTGGCCTGATCCAGCAGGGCTTCTCTTATGTTCTTATGTTCCTGATGCAGTTGAATTTTTGACACTATATAATAAAGGTTAATGAAACAACGTTATGCTTGGTATAGAAGCTGTCTCTTTGGCCACAGAGGTGATGACCCGAGGTGAACAGTGTGTTAAAGAGGTTTCTGCATTTCATGGAATATTTTTTCATAGAAAACAACAAATCAGAGCAGGAGGGAGAAGCTACTATTTTTTAGGGCTGCAATACAAACATGGGGTAACCTCACCATCCATGTTTACTGTGGCCAAAAGAAAATATCTCTCCCAAAGCTGTAGTTGTGAAGAAAAGACTCACTGATGCCAGTGAGATCCCTGTTGACAATGCAAGCAGCAGCTTAAAGAAGGGATTTTAGTTAATTCCAACAGAGGAGGAAATAATTAATTACCCCCGCACTTCTGCAGAAAGCCTGGTAATTATCTTCATTCACTCGGGTGATTTGTGTGGGTGTGTATTTGTTTTAAAGCTTTCCTTTATTAAATCCAAAGATAAACATTTCAAGTCATGTCTAATTTGGCCCTTAATTTCTTGAGGTTTCTTTAATTTGTGTATTGCAAAATATGAAAATAATGCACCGTCATCCCTCATTTTGGTTCCAGAAAGAATCTGGATACCAAACCTCATGAATAACACAGGAGGTCAGAAGCCAGGGTTTCTAGCCTTTCTTGGTTAAATACTCATCAGAAAAGCAGCAGTTTCTGGGCAAGCTTGAAAAGTCAAGAAGGTATTTTGTAATTAATAGGAGAGCACTAGAAATGTTCCTTCACAGATAGTTAAAACTTTGGCTGCACTTACGTATGCGTGTGTGTGTAAGCATCGCAATAGTGTGCTAGAAATGCTAGCATGAGGCACTTGTGTTCCTGTCCCATCTCTAATCTACCTGTTATAGCCAATAGTGCTCATGAGAGGTGACAGAATGTCAAAGGAATGTTCCCACCTGGGAACCATCTTGGAGCCACCTCAGAGGTTCTTTTTTATTTACCAGTGTGAATGTAGCCTTTATGGTTTTCAGAACAAAACAGTAGTTATGATATTAGAAGAGCAGAAAATGGCTTCCTAATACATTAGAAAATAGAACTCAAGCCAGGTTTACAATATATACGAATAGTTACAGTTTTTGAGTGAAATAGACTTCCATGACCAGAAATACAGCTTCTTTGCTTTTCTGCAAACATCAAGGAACAGCTGCTAATTATTCCTAATGGAAGTTAAAAGCCACATTTTAGATTCCTGCAATAATCAAGGTCTTTTGCTTCCATGTGTAATTGGAGCAAAGCCACACAAACATACTGCATACAGACACACAGTGGTGACAGAGATTGTTGAATGGGTCACTGCTGGGACAAACAAAAGAGAGTTTCAATAGACATTTTGCTGTGCTGAGAATGATTTAGTTGTGTATCCCAGCCAACCCTAGAACATTTTTCTAAAAATGTGAGCATGCTATGTCTAAAACAGATAAGCAACACAATCTTGGAAACACACTGGAAACAAGATCTAGGAAGACACCAGTCACTTTTGACTCTTCCACAGCTATATCCGAAAGCTTAGGTTCTCCAAAGAAACCTGGAACATGGCATGAGAGCCCAAAAATGCTACGAATAAATGCTACAAAAATGTTAAAAACCTGAAGACCAGTGACAACTTATTTCTTCAAGTTTTATTAGGAGGAGGCAGAGGAAGGAAAGCTAGCCAACTGTGGCATGAAAATAAATCTGGGGGGAGTAGTCAGGATGGTGCCTGACAAGGAAGTTTGAAGAGAGTGCTCCAGCGTTTTTCCTAAAATAATATAAGAAAGAAAATAAATCCTGCCAGCTAGTGACCACTTAGGCCCCCCAAAAATCAGGCCAGCAGCAACCATTTCAGTGAGCATTTGGTATACTAGGGAGCTGTTGCCAGACTTCTAGGTGAAGGATAAACATATGTGGTGGTAATGCCCGATTGTTGTAGAATTTTGGGGCAAGTACAGCAAACTATACAAGTAATCACTAAACAGAATATCACATTGACACCGGGACTAGTTTTCTTGTTTTTATTTTTGGGGACGAAATTTTATTCAATCTTTACTAACGGCTGCCAAGGCTATTTTTGCCCAATTCTGGAAGGACTCTAGACCAGTCACAATGGATGTATGGCTTCAAAGAATCTGGTCCACAGTTCTTAATTACTTGATTACTGTGCAGCAGAACACTGTGACCAATTCCTCTGAACAGTCCTGGTACGAGGAGAGATGGGCCTTGCTTTTAAAAGTGTCTTGTATAAATCTGCATCTGCAACATCAGTCATGCTTCCTTTGGATCTTAACAACAGATTTTCCAGATCATTTCCTTATCTAACTTACCTGGTCACAACAGAAAATTGTACTTAGCTTGTCTTCACTACTGTTGTACTCAGCATGAATGGTCAAAGTTATTATTTGTAAGTTTATTATTATATGTTTTCATGGGTTGTTACACTGTTTCAACTTAATAAAAGATATTGGGGAGGGAAGAGGTGAGGGAATGAAGTAGTTTGAATTCCTATTTTTTGCTTTCATCTTCAAAAGCGGTGAATTTTTAAAAGGGACGTCTGAAAAAAAGCCCTATTTCTTCATACCCCAAGTCTCCAGTATTCTTAGTATATTGTGACCACAGAGTACTAATAATAGGCTATTCAAGAATCTTTATTGATTTTATGGAACATGCTTTTAAAAAGTCTAATACTACTGATGCTGGCTTTTGCAACATACTTCCTAATAGATCTGATCTTAAACTTCTGCTTTGTTGCTTTTCCTTCTGAATTGCTTCAGGACATCAGATATATGAAGAAGGAAAAATCACTTTCAAATAGAGCAAGAGAATCATAAAATAGCCTTGGAGCTTATGTGAATTATAGATTTTCCTTTGTCACAATGCATTTCTAAGACATGTATACTAAAGATTAGTTTGATGAATATATCTTCTATAGTTATGTATACATTATGTGTACCTTACAGACAAAATTAGCCTATGATAGAAGATGTTAGCATTGGTTATTAATGTCTTTTTGCAATTCTCCCCCCCACCCCTCCAAGAAAAAGTAAAATGGTAGTGAATTTTTATGGTCTGCTCCTTTTCTTTTTCTTGCAGAAATGGCAGTGCATTGAGGACACTTCAGGCAAACTTCGCATCCACAAATGTAAAGGGACCAGTGATATTCTTACTATCAGAAAGCGAACACGAAGCATACATTCCAGGGGTTACAGCAACAAAGAAAATGAATGTGATTGTGGAGAATCAGATTACCAGAACAGTAGGACCCAAAGAAAAAATCAAAGAACTTTTATGAGAAATCCCAGTGTTCAAAGTAAGTAACAGTAAATCAGAGGCATATAGGAAGGTCAGGGATTTTTATTTGCTTGAAAGTTTGGTTGATAAACTTCTAGACTTTGGAAATACAGATTCTGCTTCTTCGCTGCAGATTGTAATATATGTAGCACTTAATGTTAGCATGTCAATGAGATTTTTCCTTTTACTTACACACTTAACCCAGCCACTGCAGGGGCAGTCCTATAATTAATAAGAATTTCCCCACCATGCAGCTATTAACTGCGAGCTTTTTCAGTCCTTCTGATTACTGGTGGTGCTAACTCTTCTTGTATTGCCACTAGATATTGTTGTTGTTGTTGGACACAATCAAGTTGAACCAACTCCTGGTTGACTGCATGGTGACAACAGTCAGCTTGGACAGATTTAAGAAAGGGCTAGATAAATTCATGGAGGTCAAGTGTATCAATGGCTACTGGAATGAATGCCTAGGTGCTGCCTCAAGGTGGGAGAGCCAGGCAGGATGCCTGTAAAGGCCTTTTCGAGGGATTCAAGAGCAGGTGAAGATTTTGCCTTTATCCTCTTGAGAATACTCAGCAGCAATAGGTGGGCCACTGTGTGAGAAAGGATGCTAGACTGGGGGGTGGTGGTTTCCACTGACCTCCCTTAATCCGGATCTAATAGATCTGGATTAAGGGAAGTATCCAATGCGTCCCCAGGGGCGGTGCAGCACCCAATAGCAATGGGTGCTAGCCTGCCACTAGTGGAAATGCCAGAGCACCCTTGTGGTAAATACGGATCAACCCATGTGGGGCTCACCCATCACCCCAGGATTTGGGGGGAGACAGAGGGTACAATCTCCATAGACACTCCAGAGATTCTTCAAAGATTCTTCAGAGCTTTGTCATAAGCTCCGGAGGTTCTCTGTAGCAATCTGCTGCAAACTTCAAAGATTCTTCAGAACCTTTGGCAAAGGCTTGGTATTGCTCTCTTTTGAGGTCCTCTTCAGAGCCTGTGCTATTCTTCAGAGCCAGTTTTGGAGCTGGCTTTAGAGATTGTGCACAGGCTTTGGAGCTTTGGGTTTCAGGGCACCACCACCCCCAATTGGTGCAGGCCCCCTGGAGCCCCTCTAGACCCCATTGCCTGATTGTGGGGGAAACATGCTCTGTATAATCTGGATTTGATGCCTGAAGACCCCATTTTAGACACCTTTAATGGGGTCTACAGGAAATCCGGATTATAGGTCCTGAAGGACCCATTCAATCAGGATTTCCCTTGAACTGGTGGAAGCAATTGTGGCTCTAATGGGGTCTGCAGTGGATATGGGGTCTTCCTGCTCTGAGCCTAATGGCTCCTTAATGGGTCCCTAGTGGGTGCTTAATAGGTACTTAATGCTAGTGGAAAACCCCCCAAAATGGACTGAGGCCCAATCTAGCAGGTCTCCTCTTATGTTCTCCTTCATGGGCACCTCCATGCAGTTTTCTTGGCAGAGATACAGAAGTGGTTTGCCATTGCCTACTTCAGAGGAGAGGCTGGCGATCAAACTGGCAACCTTCTACTTTCCAGTCTGCTTGCATTACCACTTTCTTCCTATACAGTATCTATAGGAAAAAATCCTCAGAGTAAAATCCTCAAAGTTGAAGCAGCAGCCAGTCTTAAGCATTATTCATGTGCATGGCTGTTCTGTGCACATGATGTACATTGGCACTTCAGTCTTTAGGAGATAGTACTGAAAAGCTGGAGCTCAGAATTGGCTCTTTCTATGCATGTCAGTGCTGTCCAGTCCCCAGTGCTGAACTAAGAGCCACTTGTTAACTCAGCTGGCTTCTTTTGGGCAGCAACAGGAACCATCTCATCCCATTTCCAGGAATAACATACCTTAAATCATGGCTGCCTGGTGTGTTCTCACTAGAAACTAGCAAAAAGTGAACATTTGGAATCTTGGTACTTATTCCATCCAGATTACCTTAAAAACAACCAACTCTCCTTTGAACTTGAGTGTAGGCTAACACCATTGTTGGAGGCAGTTATGTATCTCTGTGCTTAAATGTTCTGTGTTGGAGCGAGTATAAGATATTGCCTACTTCTTTGTGGATTCACAGTGTCTTACTCTTTTATCTAAACTATGTCAGGATTGCCTTTATAAGAGTGAAAATCTCTTTATAAATATAAGTAAACACATAGAGATTGGTGGGGAATTGACATTGGATGTGATGCTACAGAAACCTTCTCTAAAACCTTTATTTGTCACAGCTTTTCTGCATTGCCATCATGGTGATTCTAAGCATACTAGTAAAGTAGCCACACACAATCCTTGCATTATGCACAGTGTCCAAACTATTTATATTGTCATCCTGTGCAATTATTGGAAAAGCAGTAATCAGTGTCCATTATTGATCAGACCTTGAAAGGAGTATTAAGAGATGCATATTGTTTTGGTGAAGAACCTGGTTGCCTCCAGATTTGCTAATTAAATAGGCAGTTAATTGTAAGAGCGCAGTGTACGTCCTGCGCTGTAATGACCGGCTGTCCCGACTTGAAAGGAAGCTCTGTAGCTTCCCATCGGAAACTGCAAGAGCTGAGTCAGCACGCACCTTCACACAGGTTGAGGCAGCCAATCAGATTTGAGCTGCCCTTCCTGCTCTCATTGTTCTCTTCTTGCCATTCTGCCTGGACTGGAGGAAAACTTCGGATTTTGATTATACTGCGCAGCAAGTGTCATTAGAATTAAGGTAAGTGTGCAGTACCAGTCGGATAATGTGACACCACGATGATCCATCAATTGTAGGGACTGCACATTCTGCTGCACAGTATAAATGAGTCTGGACACAGCCCCACTTTCCAAACCTGCTCATCAGCATAAAGTACAAAGGAAAGCTGTTTTTTACTTAATAGAGGAAGAGCAACATTTGCTTTTCCCTAGCCAGGAAGCCATAAAATCATTTTTAAAAATAGTAATAACAGTGGTAAAAAGTAAGGTACAGCAGTTTTGATTGGATAGCTCTTAAGCAAACCTTCAGTTTAATAGGCTATATAAATAAGCATTTGTGCATTAAATCTGGGGGGGGGTGTGTTAAAATATTCATTTACATAGAATGTGAAAAAGGCCAGTCAGGAGGAGCAGAGATTACTCAGAGCACAAGCAACTCTCTAGGTGCTTCTTTTCAGCTTCAGAGTTTTTCACAGGAGAATCCCTTGATGGGATTTTAGGACTGAAGATTTTAGTCTTCAACTAAGTAATTAGACCAGTGGTTCCCAAAGTTGTCTGGGCTTCGACTCATCTAATATAAGTTTACCAACTCAGAACCCACCTCTAGGAAATTTAACCATTACCAATATGAATAAAGGCTCGGTCGGTTGGTGTGTCATTCTACAGCCAGGGCCCACTCAATATTCGCTTGTGACCCACCAGTGGGTTGCAACCCATAGTTTGGGAAACCCTGAATTAGACAGAATGGAGCATTTTGGTACCCAAGGCAAGTTGAAGGTATAAATGTACTTCTATATACTGTTCAAAAAATATGATTATAGTAGAGTTTCCCATTTTCAGACACACATTGGTCCCAGGGAAAAATATGCACAAAAATCAAGCCAATATCACATATTGTTTGACTAAAGGAATTTAAAATGATAGGATACAAAATAATTCCATCTATATTTAATAAACATATTGCAAAATACTTGCTGCCTTGTAGAATCGTTTGTAACAGAATATAAATATCCATGTTGTGTGGATTAGAAGCTGTTGTACACATCAGTTTTCTGCTGAGTATAATAAAATCCGTAGAAAAATTCACTTTGATCAATTATGGAATAGTAATGATAACAATATTCTCATCCAATTGACCACTCTGCAGACTTAAATACAGGCATCTTCTTTGTTGTCCTTGCATTTCGATACAACCACATTTCCAACAAGAGTGGGTTTTCTGGCTGCCTTGTTCTTAAATCATGCTCCTCTAGTGCCCTCAAGCGGTCTCTAGAATGAAATGATAATAAAAATGGAGGGAAAGTGAAGCTTTCTAGTATTAGGTAAATGGAAAGGGTGAAATCAGACTCTTGTTTCCCTGCTGGTAATTTAATTCATTTTTCATGCAAACGGCAAACCTATAGTATGAATGTGAAAAATTAGGAAAGGTTTCTAGTAATTAGAGGAATTTTTATAAACTGCTTGGGAAGGGTTTTTCCTTACTTGAAAAGCAGAGCACAAATTAAAAAAAAATATGCAATGCAAGATTGGAAAAAATATGTTTATACTCTAAGAGTAAATGTTTGTACACAATGGCTTAAAGAGGCCTATAGTTACATAATTTACTATCGCTTTCTATGCTGCCTTTTTAGATTAAAAAAAAATTGTATTTACATAATTATACTTTTGTGTTGTTTTAAACGATGTAGAATACAAACCTCGATTCGTCCATACTCGCCAAACCCGTTCTCTCTCAGTGGAATTTGAAGGGGAAATATATGATATAAACTTGGAAGAAGAGGAACTGCAGGTTCTTCGGCCCAAAAGTATTGTTAAGCGACACGGAAGTTACAGTGAAGATGAGGAGAATTCAGAAGATAGTGCTATTGGGGACGACGCTATGCTAGCCGATGGAACCAATGCAGTTGGCCAGTCAGACTCTGTCCGAGTGACTCACAAGTAGGAATTTTTTTAAAAAAATAATGTTCTTGTAGATAATATAATACTATCAACATGCACTGTTGTAAGAAAATGTAGATCCTTTGTCCTGAGTAACTTTTAGGCTAAGTTACTAATTATTAGTTACATTTATATACCATGCTATGCCCTGAGGTGTCAAGATGGTTTATAAAAATTAAAATACATAAAAATACAATTAAAAGTGATTAATATAACAATGCAGTACATTGAGAAAAAATAATAACTGCCTCTTTAGCTAATGGCCTAGGTAAAGTGATACACCTCAAAGGGAAGTTGTTCCACAGCCTTAGGACTACTACAGAGAAGATCCTTCCACAACAGAGGACAAAGACTGTGGGGGACAATAGGAGGAATTGCTTGAGATTCATAGTCAAGCATTAAAATAGTTTGAAGAGAAAAAGTTAGGTGATCCAAGGTGTATATTTAGGCATCAGAAACAGCAACAGAATGAGTTGTTTTGCTGCAGAGACAAGGAAATACTTCAGCACCAAACTTTGATAATGCTGAAGGAGTGAGAGAGAGTGGGTTGTATCTTGAGAAGGGAGTGAGGTTACTGAAAGCTTTAAATGATACAGAATTTATGCTGGATATGGAAAGATGAGACGTTTAGGAGTTTTAGAAAACATTTCACATAGCTGGAAGAATGAGAGAAATATTTGAAACAATATGTCCAAGCCATATCCTCCACATTTTCAGTGACTATGCTTTTACTATTCTGCCTAAGCAAATTTACCAGGCTGAATCATTAAGTTAATTTTCAGTAGTGTTGAATCCCTTTGCATATCTGTCTCCACTAGTTTTACTCTACATACTTTTTGGCTTTTCTTTTTCTTTAGAAAAAGACCCACTTCACTCTTGTGGGATGTGTGCATTTAGCATTATAAGCCATATTCCATTTATCATTGGGATGTGCTTTATTAGTTTTGCAAAACATTAACACTCTATTTTCTTCTACTATTCTTGATCATTTATAGATGTTTTATCCTTCCGAATGATTCCATTCATTGTGAGAGAGAACTATACCAATCAGCTAGAGCCTGGAAAGACCACAAAGCCTACATTGACAAAGAGGTTAGAAGACTTTTACCTTAAATCTCCATTGGATTGTGGAATAATGGAACATCATATCATAGCAGCCAAAAGATTTCAAGGACATAGGGGATTCTATTTCAAATCGCTTCTTAACAAAAATACTCTGGTATTACTTTATAGTAACATTAAACCTTAGTTATATAAAGTAACCTTGTGGGCCTAACCCTTCCAGCTCCAAAACCGTGTGCAACTAACTGTAGCTTGTTAGATTTAAGTATGATTTCAGGAAACAAGCTTAGCGTCCTTCCTTATCAAAGCCTGTTTTAAGAATCACAGTTAGAGGTTTCATATAATGACAACCTACAGTTCATTTTGAACCAATCAAACAGCAATTTGAGGCCAAGGCCTGTTAGGTGCTTTCCCTGACAATCCAGGCTTTCTTCAGCATTACTTTCTTTCATGAAAGTGTAAAGTGAGAAATTAAACCTGCTTGATCCACACTTACCCTATGCTGACATTGTATTATAGGGTCCTTTGTGGGTGGTCCTTTGTGGATGTTGCCAGTGTGCATGCAGGCAACATCATTGTGCATATGTATGACATCATTGCAGGTGCACAGATAGGCTGTGCTGGCACAATTATGTCAAATGCATGCACCCTCACATGTGCTGCAGGCCCACTCACAAAGGGTCCTATAGTAGCAGCGAAGATATGTGGAGTAAGCAGATAAGTCCTTTGCACGTAAGGAAGCAATGCCAAAAAGAGGCAGGTCACAGAGAAAGCATCTCATTGTCCTTGGTCTCATGTTCATGAAACAGCAGTTTGGCACATCCCTGCTTTAAACCATGCAAATGGTAAATTATCTGGTAGCTATCAATCTACTCTGATTCAGGTAGGCTTAGCAATGTGCCAACCCAAGAAAAGAAGCTTGGCGCATTCACAATGTTGGCAAGTGCTGGACATAAACTGCCACACATTATGTATTAGCTTTGCATAAAGTGACCAGAAATCAACCTAAGCTCTCTCTGCTTTTCCTGGTTTAGCACTCTGTTGAAACCTCCCAAACCATGCTTTCAAAGTGAACCATATACATTGCTAATAATAGAATACAGATGTGACTAATTGGACATACTGTGCTTACTGTTTCTGCCTATCCATATTCCAAATGGTTAGACAAAATCTATATGTAGGAAGCTTTTTAAAATAAGTTACTTTGATTGGTATTTCAGTAGTGATGCTTCTTAGTTATGCTTCTATGTTATACTAGTGCATAGTAATTAAATCTGTAACCCATCTTGCAGATTGAGGCTCTCCAAGATAAAATCAAGAATTTAAGAGAAGTAAGAGGCCATCTAAAACGCCGAAAACCTGAGGAATGTGATTGTAGCAAAAAGGAGTAAGGAACTTTTATCTTCTTTCTTCAAAATACTTTTGAGTAAAAATGTGCATGGTGACACTGATAATCACTGATCAGGTTTGATGTTCTGGTGCAGTTGGCACACACTGCTGCCACACTTCACGTGGATTTAAATTACTTTTTTCTTTTTTTAGTAGCATGATTTTTGATAAAGGAAATGCTGGATATTAAATTCCTTACCTTTGGTTAATGTAAAAATTAATTGCCATTTGTGTATTTGTTCTGATTCCAAGATTTGGGGATGGACCGAATAGGGCCCTATTTGAAGGGCCCTATCTGTCCACAAATTGGATAATCCAGTATCCATAGAAGCGTTGGTAGAAGCTTCTATGAATAATGGATTACCCTGGAGCCTCCCCCCCCCCTCCAGGCCGGCCTACCCCAAACCTTCCTTCACAGTTACAGCAGGCCCCAGATTAGGCCCATACCACCACCTAAGCACACGTGCATGCTTCCCTGGGACCCACTTACCTGGGGGGCGAGCTCCAATTGTGGTGTGGGCCTCTTCCAGGGTCTGCTGGAACTACAAAAGGGTTCCGAGGGCTAAATACAGGTCTTCCAGTAAAACTGGAAGGCCTGTATTTACCCCTCGGAACCCTTTTGCGGTTCCAGTGGGGCCTAAAGCAGTGGCAGTGCAGAGGGGGTTGGCGTTCAGCCTGAGCCAAATTTTTCCACATTCTGTTCACCTAAAATAGAGTGTGGAAAAATGGCTCCATGCACACCCCTACTTTTGGTGATCCAGAACTCCTTAGAGATACAGAAGGTTTAATGTTTTTAGCAGCTGGTATCAATTTACTTTGAAACTTTGACGATTGTGGTGCAGTCTATGTACATACATTAAAACAATTAAAATGACAGATACGCTTCTGTTTTTAATAGTACTTCTTTTGTTATGACTTTCCCTACAGTTATTACAACAAAGAAAAGGGGGCGAAGGCACAAGAAAAGCTTAAGACAAGCCATCTTCATCCATTTAAGTAAGCTTCCACTCTCTTTCAACTTGGAATGATGGGAACTATAGTACAGGAACATTTGGAGGGTCTTGGTCCAGCACCCTAACAAAGACTATCAGCGATTGGCTCCATCAAGATGACCTAAAGAAACTTTGCTTGAGTGGAGATGTGCAATGGAAAAAAGTGCTATAGTTGCTGGTAGGGATGTGCACGAATATACAAGATATTAGTTATTCGATTAAATTCCAACATTTGAATTTGAATCAGATGTCCAGACATTTGCTTTTTAGTATTCAAACAAACACGAATATTTTGAATTATTAGTACAAATAATTCAGACATTTGTATGTGTACAGATATGTACACGTTGCATACTTATCCATATGCATCTTATTCATATCCATACACATCCATATGAATATGTACGGGATGCATACGGGATAAAACGGCATGCATACAGATAGGTACAAGATTTGTATCATCCAATACATGTTGAATATTTGTAAAAATAGATACGAATGTATTCGTATCGGTTCAAATGTCCAGACATTCATTTTTTCTTTATTTGAATATTCAATTCAAATCAAATCAAATTCAAAAATTGCATTTATGCACACCCTTTTTTGCTGGTTTAGTCTCGTGACATGGCAAAAGCAGGGCTGCTGGATGCTTTCACAAAAGAATAGAAACCAGTGGTAGGAGCAAAAAAGAAAATTAATTTTAAAAATCACCTCCTTCACTGGGATTTCAGCAAAAGTTGCAAAGTTTTAAGGGCATTTGGAAGCATAAACAGTCATTAACTCACCTCCCTTAAACTGCTTCTGCATGTAGATATGGGGTGTTTTTCCACTGTCACTAAAAGTACCCATTAATGGGTATGTAATGGCATTTTTGTACCCATTAATGGGTACTTAATGGGTACTTCTAGTGACAGTGGAAAAACACCCATGCTGCCCTGTGCAGAAACACCCTTTGTCTCTGCTCCGTAAACCTATAGCCCTCACCTCACAGGTAATATCTTGCTGAGGTCTGACTGAAATCCTTGTTCATCCTTCTTAAGAAACCGCAAAATTGCTGTCCTCTCTTTCGATCTCCACCTCAGGTAGCTAATAGAATTATTTTTTTCCCTATCTAAATGTATTTCTTCATAAATACATAGATTACAGTTCGCAAACTGAACCTAAATTTTGAACTACTTTAACTGAACTTAGGGCTTCTAGCTGTACACATTGGGCCTTTATTAAATAGTGTGATTTAGCAGGAGCCAAATAAATACTCCAATACGTTCTGGGGCTTTTTCTAAAACAGTTTCAGATTTTATGTTGCTCAGCAGAATGAAGTAAAACAATAATACTATCATTACTATAACAATAATCATATCAGTATAGCTCCAGTAACTGAGCTCTGAAGTTGATAGCAGTGTAGGAGAATCTAGACACCACTTTAATTATCACCAAATTCAAATCTGCTAAACATATAAAATAATTTGCTTCTTTCTGGGACCCTTGTTATCAATGGACACATCCATTTTCATTTTACAGAAAATATATATTTATATATTTAGATGTGCAAGATGGCAATTTGCCATTTGGCACATGGCTATAGAGTCAGGGAGCTATAAGAACTTTTATCTCATAGTTCTGACCTTCTCTGAAAGTTGTATATAACTCCTTTCCAGGAGATGAGAAAATTCATCTCTTTCATGTAGCATGGCCCAGTAACCATTTTAGCCATCTCTATAGATATGTCAACATATGCCATTGTGCATCCATGATTACATCAGCACAGCTGTGCACATAATCACCAAGCACATGGCTGTGTTGGGGTCAGACACATGTATGAGGATGCATATGAATATGTGCTGCTACTCTGCCTTGACAATGGTTTCCAGACCACACTACATAAAAAGGTGAATTCCCTCAGCTCATTAGGTGCAGCTCCCTACTCAGGGGTCATGTAAAGCTTTCAGAGAGAGCCAGGACTGTGCGATAGGACTCTTACAGTCCCCTGCTTCTACAGCTATTTGCTAAATGGCAAAAGCTGTTATGCACATCCCTACTTATTACTTTTCCTTCTCTATTTATATATTCATTTCATCATCTATTCTATAGAGTAGTTCCCTGGCTGACATACAGTATAACACAAAGCAGTAAGCAAATTATATAAAAATACTAGATTGCATATAAGCACATCACATGATAGGGTTCCTCATCCCACTGTTTCTGAGGCACAGGCACATTCAGCATTTAGATTTTAGGTGAACATAAATTTAAACCTAACTAGAACTGAAAGCACCATGGGGAAATCATCTTACATGTTGACTTTTTTGTGTCATACTTAGTCATATGAATCTACCTCACTTTGGACAGATGGGGAACTATCCAAACATTTTGTGGAAACAGTCTTAACAGCCAGGGAGCCTGATGCAGAACACTCCAAATTTTCGTACTATAATCTGTGTTGCGGGTACGTCTTTCCCTTTAATTGGCAAAGTGACCAAAATACCGTTTAACCTGCCATTGTTGCCTCACTTCTATGGGACTAAACACCACTGTACATAATGGGACTTGTTTCTGAGTAGACATGGTTAGGATTGTACAGTAAAATGTTAGTCTCCATCTGTGTTTATCACATTAAACTGCACACAGGGAGGAATGTTTAGACTGATGGGAATCTTATTCACATTTCAGCATTATACCGCCCAGGATACAAACAACAGGGGATTGTGTAACTGACATGTAGGGTGGCACATAAATTCATGCTAATCTGTCAATATGAGAAACTTCATTTAGTTGCTCAGTGAAAACCATTAGGGATGTCTCTTTGCTTATTAAATATTCTTGAATTTGACTAGGGAAGCAGCTCAAGAGGTGGATGGTAAGCTTCAGCTCTTCAAAGAGAATCGGAGGAGAAAGAAGGAAAGGAAAGGCAAAAAGCGACAGAAGAAAGGAGATGAATGTAGCCTTCCTGGACTCACCTGCTTTACACATGATAACAATCACTGGCAGACGGCACCATTCTGGAACTGTGAGGACCACTTCTAGCACGTGCATGTCGCTGGGGGATAAAAATTAGCTTGAATTCCAGAGGGCTTTAATTTTCTTGCTTTGGGAAAAATCCAAGTCCACTAAAATTGTTTTGGATGTTTTGTGAAACATTTCACAACAGCCTCACAGCTCTGAGACCTGAGTTTTTATGAGGTACAAATTCTCCTAGCAGCTGGGCAAGAACCTTACTTTGGCTTTCCTGCCATGCTTTCCAGCTATATCAGAACCTGAGGGATAGAACCAAGATTTGCTGCATTGCAGTGTACAATGACATAATTGCCTGGTATCGTGCACTTTGGGGCAACTTTTCCTTGGCCTACACCAACCCTCAAAAGGTTGAATAAATAAATAAAAACATTTGAAGCTGTATTTTGCATTCTTACTAAAAATGAATTGAGGTAGAGAGATATAATCTTAAGTGGTTATCACTTAAAACCATGCACCATTTAAAACTGAATTCATAATTTGGGTTATAGAATTTTATTAATAATTTTAGTTCAAACATTTTATCAGTTTCAGTCCATCTTATAAAATGAAATAGAAATTTATGTACATCAAAATCCATTACCTGGGATACTAAATTACTACAAGATTAATTTAATGATAAGATTCTGGCACCCTGCCATCTAAATCATTAAGTAAACCTATCTAAATGACATTTAACTCCTATCTAAAGCCAAATCAGTTCAAAAATTATGTATTTACTAGGTAGTTACTGGCTTGCTTTGGGAAAAGTGTAGCAGATGTAGTCTTGGTGTTGAGTTTATTTACTCAGAAGTAAGTCCTGCTGGAGACACTGGTGCTTGGTTTAAAGTAATTATGCATCGGACAGCAGCAGTGGCAAATACTATGCAGAACTGGGTAGATTTTGAGGTCCTATCTGTGTCTTTGAAGAGATAAGATGTCAGCCAATGAGATCAAAGCTGTCTACAAGCTGCTGAAAGCACACTGTTTTCACTTTGCATTAGTATTTTTAAGTCAGTGGCTTAAAATTAGAGAGGTTATAAATGATTCATTCAAGAAAACACTTTAGATTATTTTTTGAAGTTGACAATAGATTGGGAAATGCATTTTAAGTTATAATGTAGCTTTTGTGTTAAGGACCTCTGGCATATTCAAGATTGTGCTCAAAAGTGTTAGTTACAACTAATACCGTATTTTCCGGCGTATAAGACGACTGGGCATATAAGACGACCCCCCCAACTTTCCAGTTAAAATATAGAGTTTGGGATATACTCGCCGTATAAGAAGACAACACCCGGCATATAAGACGACCCCTGACTTTTGAGAAGATTTTCCTGGGTTAAAAAGTAGTCTTATACGCCAGAAAATACAGTATTTGTTTTGTTAAAATGAGCCCTTTGGATTAGTATTCTAATGCTTTCAAAACTGCAGTCATTCACCATTTTTGCCACATCTAAGTACAATCTATAGTATTATTTAATTTTCCTGTTTAATATTTAAATTAATTTACTTTTAACAATTAAATGAATAATTTAAAATGTTCATCCATGAACCACCTAATATAATGCCACAGACTCTTGTATGTGAGCCACACTTGACTTGAAAAGTATGTATTCTGGTTTACTAAATATATTAAAAAGATATTAGGGGGGAGGGAGGGAGGGAAGGAAGGAAGGAAGTCCTATAACCTTTAAAAAATGATTTGAAAATCCCATTCCCATTCAACCATGGAAAATGAACAATGCCTCAGGGCTTTCATTTATGGACAAGCACATAGTAGAGTTTTAAAATATCCTTGTGGCAAAAATATTGTATGCAGGCACACAAGAAGGCTTGGCAGTACAAGATCTGCCTTGTTAGATAGGTAGGCTATCTGTTTTTGTTAGGGTATAGCATTCTCTGTTCACTTCTAGATGAAAGCCAGAGAAAATACAGAAAGATAATTTGAACCCGTGCATGTATCAGTCTTTCTTATGGTAGTACGTTTCCTTATTTTTTTTCAACAGTGGGGTCATTTTGTGCTTGTACAAGCTCAAACAACAATACATATTGGTGTTTGCGAACAGTAAATGAAACACACAATTTCCTCTTCTGTGAGTTTGCTACAGGATTCCTGGAATACTTTGACATGAACATAGATCCCTACCAGGTAAGAGAGTGATTAGAGAGGGCTTGATTAGCCTGAACTAGTATGTTTTTAATACTGTTTCTCACATCTACTAAGAAATGCTCAAATTAATAAAATAGATAGAAATTTTGGAAAATCATAATTATGCAAGAGTTTTACAATAACATATCAGTTGATAGTATTTTTAGTAGTTCACCTCATTAGAACATTATCAATGCAAATTATTTTTAATTGGGAACCCACTGCAAATTAAAGTAATACAATTCTTCTTCGCTTATGTCATTTATGAGCAAATTAATAGGAAGGGAGCTATTCATGATTTTTTCCATCATAGTTCTTAATGTCTTGCCACTTTACTAAGACATTCATATACTAAAGCCCTGGATATAGTTTCCTGATTAGAACTGCATTTTAATTTAGGCAATAAAAAACAACACCAACAACTCTAGTGACTCTAGCTTTTATAGTCTAGGGGATATTTGCTCATAAAGTTTTGTCAAGTCGCCTAACAGGCGGGCATACTTTATATTGTTTACTCCCTGATATTGCAACACGGTCCTCAAAGTAATGCTGTTTCCTTGTCCTTCTGTAGCCGTGGTTATGTACTGATGCTGTATCCATTTCCCACCATTTCTGTGCCCAATTATATTCCTTTCACTTTGTTGGGGGCTAAATACTTGCAATGATAATATAGGAGTTGCTGCCTTGCTCATAAAATTCACAGCATGATTTAAAACCATGAATCAGAAATTTTATTTATTTGTTTGTTATATTTTTATCCCACTTCCTTAGCTTCTAACTGGCTCTCAGAGTGATTTATAAACTTTAAGTAGTCAGGTCCCTGCCTTCAGGCTTGCAATGTAAGTGATCACAATACATGAGCGGAATACAGATGGAATATGAAAAATAAAGTCTGTGTCCAGAGGGGAGGAATACTTTGCAGGGATTGTGGAGCAGCTGTCAAAAGTGCCAGACAGGTTCTACAATGCTGGATGAGTTCTTGAGAGAGTTTGCTCTCACCTGGGAAGCAGCAGGCCTGTCAGAGAGAGGGGCTGACCATGTGTTCATAAAAGCCCTCCCTGCTGTTTTGGAGGATCTGGAGAATGTGGGAACGTTCCATTCTCCCTGTGCAGCTCCTTTGCTTTGCATCAAAAGTACACTATTTTTAATTTATGTCTGGGGACATCCCCTGTTCCCTGCTCTTGCCCCATACGCTGGGAAGGCAGTTGCTGGCAGCTGGAAGAGGACGTGACCACCACTCAAACCAAGATGGCTGAGATCCCAGTGATGTCTGTTCTCTTCCTCCCCGCTGCAGGATGTTGCACATCCATCTGTTGGCAGCTGGAGAAGATCATTGCTCAGCTGGCTTTCCAGAGCCAATAGTGATTATGTATTTATTATTATGTATGTATTTACAATCCATGACCTGGTATGGATACAAAAATATGAGTAAAATATACAACTTTGTACAACTAGGTCTAGATATGTCTAAAATATTCCAAATCTGGCTAGCAATCTGACTCGAAATAGCTTGGCTCTTTTCTTGATAGCCAATAGTTGCCCCACAGTGCATGGAGGGCAACTGGCTTGTAGATGAAGGGGCTGTGAAGGACGCATGAGAAGCTAGAAATGTTATTAGGTGAGAAGCTTAAGTGTTAGTGGCTCAAAGACAGTGTCCCTTAAAACCACACACATTTATAAAATGCCTTTTGTTTTCTTTTCTGTGCTCAGTTGACCAATACGGTACACACAGTGGAGAGAGGCATGTTGAACCAGCTACATATGCAGCTGATGGAACTACGCAGCTGTCAAGGTTATAAGCAGTGCAATCCAAGACCAAAGGGACTTGATGCAGGTAACAAATTTATTTACAAAACTGTTAAAGTTCCTTGATTGAGGTTCTCCTGCTTCAGTTACTATAGAAGTAGTGACATAGCCTACAAAACTACTTGAAGGTTACAATTTTTAAGTATAAATAGAATTGGCAATTTGTTTATTACACAAAATCTAATGATTACACATAATTTTACATTTTTGTAGTGCCATTAAGAGAACATAGGCTGCCTCCAGACTAGCAGAATAAATCTGCAGTTAAAGCTAAATGCGCAGCATACTTACTGTGCAGCGATGACCAGGTGTCCCGACTGGAAAGGCAGCTCTGTAGCTTCTGCATTAGAGTTGCAAGAGCTGAGTTGGTGCGCATCGTCACACATGGTGTGGCAGCCAGTCAAATTTGAGCTTACCTTCCTGCTCTGGTGGGAAACTTTGGATTTTGTTTATACTGTGCAGTGAGTGTCCTTTATCCAGCATTAAGTGTGCAGTCCCAATCCATTGATTGTCATGTGTGATGCTTTGATCAGGACTACGCATTCCACTGCACAATATAAACATGCCTGGATGCAGCCATAGTATTTTTTTTACTCCATTGTAAGGAGTCTGTATGTTACAGGTACAGAAGGAAGAAGAAAAGGTGTCTTTGAATGGTGCTCAGGAGTCTTTCTCTTTCCTGTGAATAATTCTGGTGCTCCGTTAAAACACACTTGGAAATAATGTAACAATATATGGCTTCCATGGAATTGGGTACTTATATACATACTTCCACTTTAGAAATCAATCTTTCAAGATCTTCAAGTAAGCAATTGTAATGTGTCATAGGTCTGTGATCCACTACATGCAACAACTCTACTGACATTCAGAATATGAGTATAAACTGCCTTTACACTGCCCAATTTTACCAGGTTATTTGCTAGGGGAAAATGTGAATGCATCGTCTTCTATTAACTGCTGTATGGTCAATACAAGAATGCTTTATCAGGTGAGAAAACGGACATTTGCTCTGGTACTTGGTCTGCAAAGGATTATGGCACTTTACTGAACAAATATGTAATTGTGCTCATTTAGCTCCCCCTTTCCTCTTAAAATAGAGGAGTATACTTTCCTAATCTTGAGGTAGGTTAAGCAGTATCTGTCACATTGGACAGTTTTAAAAGATATTAAAATGGGTCACATTTCCTTCTTATGATTGTATCACTATTTTAAAATCTTAGAACACTCTTTACCACGTATCTCTCTTTTGGACTACTGCTTTACCTAATTATAACACAATAAATTTCTTTTTAGGAGTTAGCTGCTGTGCATGGAAAGCTACATGTGAATGATTTTATCAAATCTAAGCACTAACAAAAATTACTCTTGTATTTTCCTATATCAGGAAATAAAGATGGAGGAAGCTATGATCCACACAGGTATCCACACTTTATTATTCTCCTCAGCAGCTTCTTTCCAAATAATTGCATGACCCGGTCCATTTCAACTAATGCCTCTCTCCTGCCTGCTACATATTGCATAGCTTTTGATGCATGCCAGCACTGATGTTCTTCATTGGGCCATCTTTTTACCTTTTACATTTGCCACTTAATTTTCCACATTGAGACTTCATACATTTTCCCTTAGTGCTGGTTTAGGAAATCCATTCATCGCTCTTGTGGAAAGTGAAACTGTGCCTACCCAGGTCACATTATCAACAGGTTTTTAGTGGTTATATGAAAAGAGTTCAAAAAGGGCAACTAGAATGATCAAGGCACTGGAAGACCTTCTTTACAAAATCAGGCTGCAACATCTGGGCCTCTTCAGTCTTAAAAGGCAGCGTTTAACAGGTGATCTGACTGAAGTATATAGAAGCATACATGGTATGGAAAAGGTGGATAGAGAAAAAACCTTTTCCCTATCACAGAGCACTAGAACCAGGGGGCACTCTATGAAGCTGAGGGACAAGAGAGTTAGGACTGAGAAGGGGAAATATTTTTTTACTTAGTGGGTCATCAGTCTGTGGAATTTGGTACTAGAAGAGGTGGTGAGCAGCCTGAATAGTTTGAAGAAAGGATTAGATAAATTCATGGATGACAGGTGCATCAATGCAGTTCTGTTATGGAGAGACTGGCAGGATTCAAGACCAGGTGAAAGTTTTTCCCTTATCGTTTGTTTGAAAATGCCCAGAAGCAATCAGTGGGCCACTGTGTGAAACAGGATGCTAGACTAAATGGACCATAATGGGGTTCCTGTGACCAGCATCCAAGCCTATATATACTGGTCAAACACAGCATTTGTACCAGTCTTGTCAGTGAATGTTGCGGATCAGTGGCTGTAGGAAGCTTTCCAGGTATGGCAGCAGTGACTGATGTAACTTTTGCCCCCCATATACTTAAATGAAGCTGGGAAATGCTGTCCAAGGCTACAGAAGTTCACAATCTTTTCCTGTAATAGCTGGATCTAGTTCCATCTACTGCTTTACTTCACCAGATTGCTGCTGTAGAAAAAATATTTTAGAGGGATCATCTTTTCCCTTCTGATAAACAAAATACAGAGAAGGGTGCTATAGGTTGCAAGAAAAGTTTTGAAGGAGTCCTAGACGCTCATGAAACCTGCTGACATCCCATGAAAACCTCCATTCATATCAACTCTGGATGGATAAACATCAGCGGCTGTGCCGGTGGGATCATTTCCTCTCTCTGTTTCCATATGTTGCAAACACAGAGCATAAGTTATACACAGCTTTTGGTGCATTATTTTATCTGTAGCATTAAAATCAATTGCTTACAACAATGGATTGTTTACATTCATACTGTGGTCTTGCATACTCTTTCCTGTTTCCCCAAAACAACAATAACTCTATTTTCTTTCCGCTGTCACTGGCAAACAATTTAATCAATGTGACAATTTAAAAAAAAACTTTAGAAAATGAGTTGGCTTTTCTACCCCGCTTTTCTCATCCATTTAAGGGGACTCAAAGTGGCTGACAAAGCTTTCTGTGCTTCTCCCCACAACAGAACACCCTGTGAGGTAGGTGGGGCTGTGAGAGCTCAGAAGAGAGCTGTGACTAGCCCAGGGTCATCCATCTGACTTCACAGGGGAGTGCAGAATCAAACCCGGTATTCCCAGATAAGAGTCCCTAACCACTAAACCAAACTAGCTCAGTTTATTTTAGCTGGTGTTTTGAACAGCAGCAACATGGCTTTCAAAACTTGGGTCTGGACTGGACAGTTTAACAAGGCAAATGTGAGATATCTTTTGGATTTATTGCACCTGGAGCCCAAATGAAAAGCTAACATTATGTATGGGAAAAGAGTGTACAGTTCCATAGCACTGTTAAAAGTTTAAGAAATGTGGAAGTAGTGAATGGGCCAAGACAATTCAGCCTCCTGTCTACCTTGGAATTGGCACCCAAAGCCATCACAACTCCTATGCCGTTCATGATAGCCAGACCAAAGCACATTTAGAAAGGATTAGAAAAGCTTAGGTCCAAGGGCACCAGATGAGTCAGTGAAGACAAAAGTACCTGTAAACACGTATTTTTATTGTAACAAGTCACAGAACGTAGAGGTGAAAGGTGGATTAAAAGTACTGAGTGTGTGAGTGAATGAAGTGGAAGTTTAAGCACGTAAGTAAGACCAGCAAGAACAGTAGAAATATATGGATGATGTGGATCTTATACCAAGATCTGCCCCTGGAATTTAAGAGGTAATTAGGAAACCCATAAATAGTGGTGAACATTTTTAGTTTTCAAAGAAAGGCTGATGCTGTAAAAGGGAGCCAGTTAGGCAGCTGGACTCTTATATGGGAATACCGGGTTTGATTCCACCCTTCCCCATGAAGCCAGCTGGGTGACTTTGGGCTAGTCACAGCCCCACCTACCTCACAGAGTGCCTGTTGTGGGGAGAAGTACAGAAAGTTTATCAGCTGCTTTGAGTTCCCTTAAATGGGTGAGAAAAGCAGGGTATAAAAACCACCTTCTTCTTCTAATGGTCCTCCAGGAGTCCAGACTGGAGTTTGAAAGTGAACGCTTTCTCTCACCTACTCATACAAACAAATATATACTACTGAGAGCTGCCAAATAGCAAGCCACCCTGATAAGATTTGCCAATGGTTTCAGCTAAGCTTGATTAAATCACCTTAGAATCACTCATGTCCCTTATGTTGACCCTCCTTTAGTCCTTAACTGTCATTCCTACAGATCTGGCACTGCAAGCTAATTGGTATCAATCTGTATATAATCTGCTTTCACTTTACAATACACGATCTATGAGAATTGCATGGAGGAATCTTATAAAGTTTTTGTCTCAGAAGGGTCTACATCATTTTTCAGTTTCGTAATTTGCAAAAGTTAGTTCCTCTCCCCCCAAAAGAAACTCTTTAAGTATAAGATTTGCAAATATCAAAAGACCTATGGAAAAATAGAACTGGCTAATAAACATGATTGAACTGACTAAAGAAAGGTATTAAAAGCAGTGAAATGCATTTTTACACAGTGAGGCTTATAGTAGGAGCAGCAGGATGTGGAACATAATGGAGGAATATAGGTATATAATTTGTTTTGGTTTATAGAAGATCCCTATGGCTGCTCCTGCCCTTCTTTTTAGTAATTTAGATTTTTTAGCCTTCTTCCTTTTTAGTTGGCCATTAAAGCCATTCAGGCCTTAAGTCTACTGTGCAGTTTTCTGTGTCTCTAGCAGCCAAGCAGTTGCCTTTCGAAAGCACAGATATGGGCTTGAAGATGGCACATCTCCATATTGCTCTTCCCCAGCAAACAGTACATAGTGACATCCTGTGTTCGCAGACTCTTGTTCCCCCCATTCTTGTTTTTCAGCCACTAGAATACTTAGCCTATAATATGCCAATGCATTTTACTTGGTCCTGCAATACAATGCTGAAGACCATATTTCTGTTGTGTCTTGATTATCTCTGTTCCGAGCTATTAATGTAGACACTGAAGGCCTTTCTGTACAGTAGGGGGTACCCCATGCCGCACTCCAAAAAAAAAAAAAGCCAACCCAGCCCACAATGGTTTGGGCTGCCACTGGCACACACCAAGAGCCATTTGCATGATGAACAGTCAAGCCTAACCCAGTCCAACCTTGTTTGTTCACAGCTTCTACAATTGTTTGCCAGGGCTGTTTTGGTCAGGCACCCACAAGCCCAGCACAGCTTCCGGGTGCTCACCAAAATGGTGCCAGACATGGTATATCAAGGCACAGAATATGTGTTGTCAGTACATGGGCCATGGTCTAGCACACTAGCTGACTGGAATGCTGTATGAAGCCATGCGTAGGGTGGGCTGTAGTTCTATTTTAATGCTATAGCCTGTTCCAGTACCTTGTCTGGTGTGAATAAAGCAGTCCAACAGATCATGTAGGTTCAGTGCAGAGACAGCCAAAATGTGGTCAGTTTGCCCTTTGAATCTGTGTGTATCCTCAGGCATCCTCAGTGAGTACAACCTCAGTAATGTTTCTATTCTCCAAAACTGTGGGGCCAGCTTTGCCATGGCAGAAGAAATCAATGTTGTTCTATTCTCTGTGTTATACCAATTCTTTTTCTGAGTCAGAGAACTCCTTCTTTGGTATTGTTTGGACAATGTGAACCAGTATAAAGCACCATACTGTGTCCACTGTATCACGAGCATTAACTTCATGGCTTTACTTATTAATACAGATCTTGACAAGGATTTCCATTGTTGGCAGTAGTGCTTTAATCTTCAATTGTGAACTGCTTCTCCCTTTTCTGTTTATCTCTAGTTGAACTAAATAATGTTTAAGAATGCATCTTCATAAAAACAGTGTGCCTTATGGGTTTTTTTTTAAATGGGAAAAGGTCTCATCTTTTTATTTACCTTTTTTAAGAAAGCACAATGTTATAAAGATATAACAAGTTCCACTTATTTTTTTGCTGCTGAACCAGGGCAAAGCAGTAACAGCAAGCATGGTTGATAATGAGCTTCATATTGTTGCATGATTCCATTTCTGTATTCTTTTTTTACAGAGGACAGTTATGGCATGGATGGGAAGGTTAACTTGCCAGACTTCATGGCAGGCTTCCATGAAGACGTCAATTGGCAAGGTCTGGAAGATTTGTACAGTATGAATGAAAGTTTATATGAAGCCAGAAGTGACTACACACTTAGTCCTAATGACTGGACCAATTACTTGAAGGATGTAGATAGAATTTTTGCACTGCTAAACAGTTATTCTGAGCAAACTGAAAGAACAAAAGCTCAGACAACTCAAGCTGGTGGGTACATGGCTGAATCATCTACACCATTTACCTTGCTTGAAATGAGCTCTGCTGAATCAGACGAAGGTTCAAGTTGGTTGACAGTTCAAGAGATACAGCCTGTTATGCCAACAGATTTGGGGGCACTAACTCTGAGCACTGTTCTGTTAAGCCAGGAAAACAAACCTGAATTAAGCAATGATATTCCTGCAAAAAGTTTAAGTTTGAAGAGTCACCAAGAAAAAAAGTGGCTGGAGACTCAAGAACCAGTTCATTTTGAGATGGATTTCAGTGGGAATGATTTGACAGAGCTGGAGTCCAGTCATAACTTCATATTGCAGCCTCTTAACATTCTTCAGAAAGACACTGTCCCAGACAGTGACTCGCTGGAATATATATTTGAAGATCAAATTTATCTTCCTATGAACTCACCTGCAAAAGCAATCGATCAGGCTTTAAATACCTTCACCGTGGAACAGAAAACTGAAAGGATGCTGGGAAAGGGGGAACATTTTCCAGATTCTTCACAGGTTCTCAGTATCGAAGGCAGTGCCTCTTCGTCACACTCCTCCAATTAGCTTATGTAAGCTGCATACATTCTACTCCTCTATTAATTGGGTGGCAAATAGATGTAGCCCTGACAGTGGATGTTACGAATTCCATCCCTATTAAACACTTCTGTAGCAAACTGAACAAAATGTAATGTGTTCCATATACACATTCAAGAACTGTTGTAGTATAGTTGAAGGAACTAAATTCCAGTGTTAAAAAGAAGCAAAATTAAGTCACTTTGATTTTTTTTTAATGGTATTATAAATCAAGTTTTCACTCAAGGCTGACATTCTTTTCTATTTCCCAAATGGTCCACAACAAATGAATGTTTCTGTCTACCTGAATGATGGATTTTTAAAAACAACATTAACCACTGAAATTTCATACTGTCAAAAAGTAAAATTATATTGCACTTTTTATAGTTCGTGTGATAGATCCTTTATTAATCTGGTGTTTTACATATTCATAGTTTTGCTAATGGTGTGTAACTGCAATACAATAAAGTAGGTTAGTAGTGAAAGCAGAATGTAGCATGGACTGTGAAAACCAATTATCTGAACACTTGAGTAGAAAATCACATTTGATTTTCAGTCTCTGCTCAGATTGATTTACTGCATTTTCTTCTCAGAAAGGCACAGCTAAGATGTAATACAGAAAGTAAAATTGACTTCAGGTGTTCTTGTGTATTGTGGGATACAACAACAACAACAAATTCTTCATTGTCTCTGCTTAAAAAAAAGTTTAATTTTCATCAATCAAGACAAAGCCCTGATTTGCTTTGAAACTATTCAACTCATTTTAGATACTTAGTTGATGGTAGATCCAAAGACTTTACATGCAGGATACATGGGTATAGAAATACGCCACACAGAGTGTTGCATACTGGATTATTCAAACACTTCATTCAATGTCAGCTACTCAAAATTTAACACAACCCAGTGGAAGATTGCACCATTATATTGCCTTATCTTTGTTCAGTATAAAATCCTGAATTATTGTCTTGAATCTTAATGAGGAAAAGTAAGGAAATCTCCAAAACAGACATGTATTATCTATGTACAACAGCTTTTCTATAGTAAATCTTTCTACATATTTATTGGTATCTAAATTGGTTTCTGCTGGCTGGTATTGGTAGGACTTTAAGAACTGGAGGTTCACAACTAGCTAATACATTAGGGATGCTTGTAACAAGAACAGAATGGAAGAAAATGAAAACCAGTAAAACAATACAAAATTCCACTCAAGTTCTAAAATATCCAATGCTAGACTTTGCCAGTTTTTCAATCTCCAGGTTTATCATTTAAGTGAGTGCTATTTTCATTTTTGATTTATAGTAAAGTCTTATGAAAAGGGTAAAATTAAAAATTAAGTATTTCATAAAAATAAGCTTTTAAATTTCAGAGAAAACGTGAAATTAGCTAGTTATTTATCTTGTATGTGTCATGAGTTGAACGATTGAAAAATTTATTTATGGACATGAAAAATGTTTGTATCTAGTTCTTCCCTTGTCAAGATATAAATTGTTTTTAAAATAATAAAAGAAAATCCTACAATACTATTATAGAACAACTCTGCCTTCAGGAAAATCTAGAAGCAAGATTTCTTGAAATCAAGTGATGTTCCACCTCTTTCATCTACCACTATTGGCTTTTGGCTAGGTAAGCATGGTTCACCAAAAAACTTCTACTGCCATAATCGGACAGTATGCTAAATCTACATGAACTTAGTTAGTCAGACTTTTCACAAAACAAGGAATTTCAGGGACATCCGGTCTTTCTGCACTTGGCCCCATAGTCACCTTCCAGTGTGGTCCCAGATGGAGCATCTGCACTTGGAAGGAGTAGTTTCCAACCCAGAAAAGACTACTGGAAGGGGACTACATGTTGAGCACAATTTAGTGCTCCATGCGTGCACTTACCTTATCTAGCCTGAGAGCCACTATGTGCTCTGGATGCTGCATTTGCACCTCTACCAGATCCTGAAGGGTCATGTGATGCCAAGTGTGCTTGCACGTCAGGTGACCTGGAATACAAACTTGTGCACATTGTGTCACCACTGTCTTAGTGATGATACATGCACATGTGTGCTAGTCCTGGTGTCTGGGAGGAAGATGGCAGTGTGCGGATGCATGAGGGGAGGGAATGCGTGTACTAGTACACCTGTGAGAAATGCAAATTTGCCCATGAATTACAAGTACATTTAACACTCTCTGCAGACATTCACTGCTAAAGCCACTGTCAACTCTTGCAGAACCATCTACTTCTGTCTTCTCTTGCTGCAGAAGCAGCATATATTCTCCCCCTTGTCTTGTGGGAGTCCTAAAATTTGTTATGTGCATACAGCCACTGGATGTCACTATAATACCACACTGTAACTGAAGCTACTGAAGCTTGCCAAAGACACTCTGCCTTCTTTTCATGACCTAACTATTAAGATTTGTTGTTAAAGTAAATCATACAAATGACTGTTATATCACACCTATTGTTGACAAATACCTTGCTGAACATGCCATTCTTGCAATTTTATATCAAAAATATTTTTTCACTGAGTCACCTCTTGGTGAAACAATTTGTTCAAATAATCAAAATCTGTTATCAGTCTGACCCAAAGACGATTTGCACATCAATTAGCATCACTGGAACTCTTTTCTAAACTGTGACCAACATTCATTTCATGCCAGATTCAATTTGTATAAGTTAACATGATGGTCAGGGCAGCCTATATAAAAACTGAACATATTCTATGCCTTCCAGGTTCACTGATGCAAATCACTTGCGAAAAGCTTACTTTGTACAAATGTATCATACTATAACTCTTTTAATGAAAGGGAAGGCTGTTCAGAAATGTTCTTGGGTAATCTGTTTTCAATTTCAGTTTCATCTTCGTTTCACACAATCATCTCCAGCTGGTTTAAAATACTGATTGTAAAAGAAATACTAAGCAAGTGCTTGTATACATGCTGTCTACTTCATTTTCCTTATTGGGTAACAGGAGACAGACAGCATAGAATGATTTCTGTCACAAAATAAGCAGTCAAAATATCACGTATTCATGGGGTTGACTGGCAAATAGATGTTTACAACGTATTTTGTTCATATATCTTTACAAGCACTTGCTCACAGGTTTGGAAAAGTGTTCCTGTTCTATTGGGACAGAGGTATGTGCAAAAATAGGATTAAAAGGAAATCTATGCCACATAAATTGATCCAAATTGCATCTTTGGTAATACAGGCACAACAAAGTCCTCCAAAAACATTTATTCAACATTAACATTCCAACAAGCTTGTTTCTTGATTAATATCCCCTCTTTGCTAGGCATTTTATCTGAAAATGATAATACAATCTGATGCTATTTAATTTGAAATCAATAGCCACATCCACACATAATGTTGAAACATCAATTAGACTCAAGCCATGATGAGTAAGAAGACCCGAGGGTGGGCACCTTGATGAAAACATCTTGACTGCCCTGTTGTCAGGTATCTTCACATTTCCACTTCAGAGCACATGTGCCTGATGATGTAGCAACCAAGGTGCTTTCACAGAGGGAGAATAGTTGTGCCTTTCATGTGAAGACATCTGTGATGGCAACTGAGCTCTTTATGGGGCACAGGACACTCATCATGGGGCACTTGCCACCACAAATGGAAATACAGCAGCTGAAAATGCTCCAGCAGATACTTTAATTGGAAAGTGGGAGACAAAGCCCAAACAAATGGGCTTTCATGCTCAAGAACATTATGTTTCAATTTGGGCTACAAAGCAATCTGGTTAATCTAATAAATAAATTCAGTATACTATAGTTTGTGTACTATGTGAACACTCTTACCAGAGTTCCTTTAAAACCAGGATCCCTGGTACAAATAATGGTAAGTTGATGTTCTTTAAAAGTGAAATGGAGCACACAAAAAAGCACAAACACAAAATTTTATTCAGGTCTTTGGAAACTAATCCATGTTGCGCAACACCATTGTTTAGCAAGGTGTGCAAATACAGCCAGTGGCAAAAGCACTATTTGCATAAAAGAGAACATAACTAGTATTCAAAGAAGTAATAGTGACCATATTTCTAATAACACTCATATTTAGTTCTTCTTGTTGCTTGTTTTCAGTGAGTCCCAAGGCCACACTTTTTTGTGGGTTTTATAGTACATAATGTTTGCCTGTTACTTTGGTTTGCAAGAATAACAGACTATTTAGGACATGCCTCATCTGCTTTCACTGACACTGCTACTAAACTTACTACTGAGTTGACTTGATGAAATGTGAAGTGGTCCACACACACATGGCAAGCCCAGTCAAAATATGTCATAGATCCTTTAAAACTTTCTTTTTTTGGACCTTCTTAGCAGAAATACATCACAATGTCCTTGAACAGTTAATATCTTTCCACAGACAATCTTGTTTTGGGCTTTAACAGGCCTGAGGCCATCCAGATTAGTTCACAGTTGATGAATGACAGTCAATCCTTCAAGGCCAAGATTTCTAAAAATACTAGTTTAATTCTGTATTACTTCAGGCAAATGACCAATACATGGAGCAGCAATCTGCTCAATCTACCAATAATGATGTGCATTTATTCTGTAAACATTAATTAGAATTTCAAGAAGACAAGCACATGCAGTTATTTAAATCTCTTTAAAATATTCTAAAGTCAGAGGATTATGTCACATTAGCACCAGCAGGGCATCTGTCTAATTCAGAAAGTAATCCAGTTGATTCAGCTGTTTGTATTGACAAAATTATTTTTATTATCTCCTGCATTGGGATGAAAAACCTACCTCACAGCAATCCTGGAACAAACCAAGGCTTTAAAGTCACCCATTTTATGACATTATGCTGCAGGATATAAAGGTAGTCAGATGCTCTGAAAATATCTGACACAGTCTGAAATCAATAAATTTAGATTAATGCATTACATTGGAGGCAACATTAGATGATCTTGCAAAATAAATAAATTTCAAGGGTGATACCATCGTTGAAATAACTTTAGATAGAATAATTTAATACTGAGGCAACATTATGTTTAACATTAACATAACGATTAAAACACCTATTTACATCAGTATTTATGGCTTTCTACTTCCATATACATCATAAACAGCATATTAAAATATTAAATTAAACACTGTGGAGGAAAAGACTTTGTTACACATTGAAATATTATGTTGCTGCTCCAAAATAGACCTGTTCTACATTTTAAAAAAAATCAGCTTAGTCACATGGATACTGGCAAACAATTCCATGGCCAAACTTCCAAGTATTGCTTTAAGCAAAGCACTGACACTGAAAGTCTATAAAAAGCTGTACTTAGAAGGGGCTGACAGAATAAAGAACAATTTGCCTTTTTGTCAATTTTGAGTATCAGAAAATATGTATTCAGGACTAGCATTCATTTTCTCCTAAACACAGGATTTTGTTTGCATGTAAAACTGGATACCCACAAACAGCAATCTGGAAAACCAGGGATTACTTCATGAATATGGACACCTTTTCATCCATCTCCATTTTCTTCCCATTATTAACCACAGTTCTGCACTATATGTGTGCCTGCTGAAACCCTAGTTTAAAGGGTCAACATTGAATATGCACTATTCCATGGTAATTTTTAAAGGTTCGATATACTGCCTTGTGCATCTTCCATTATCTAATTTTCCCTCCTACCACTGTAAGAACTTAAACATTTATTCTCCCTCTAATTCCTAATGCAGTTCAGGATGCCATTTTAGGGATGAAACACAATTTACAGCAAAACAAGACAAATTCAAAAATTAACATCCAACAGCAATTCCTTAGCTTGCATCACAATAACCCAACTGTAACTTGTGTTTCCAAAGCACCCTGTCTAGGAACATGGACCACATCTCCACAGTACAACTCACAACTCCAACTGTATGCACAAGATTCACTGTCCAAGCCTTTAATTCAAAGAACAAAATCTATTAATAGCAATATCCTTTGTTGTTCCAAAGAATCTAATGTGATGCACTACTCTGTAAAGAATAAACTCTAAGAAGTTTTTTTAACCTCATTAGGAATATCTCTGTAAGCTGCCTCTAAAGCATGCCTACTTGACTTTGCTACCTCTCAGTGGGTCTTTTAAAATGCTTAAAGAAGGGTAATAAATTCAAGGCAAAGAATGCTAGCCTGAAACTTTGGGTGAAACAATATTCAACACAGAAAGATCAGAAACTAGATTCCAAAGGGCAAAGAAAGGTACTTGACCTTTTCACTGCTCAGTATGTTTCTGCTCAGAATTCCCTGTTCTTCATTAGGGGAAAGGCAACAGAGATATGAGCATGCTAGTCGTGAAGGGCAAGGCAGATAAATGAGATAGCATTAAGCATCCTTTCCACCTGCCAGTGTTGCACTTCAGGCTTATCCAACTATATAGGATTAAAGCTTATATAGTCAGATTAATGAATCGCACAGCTATCTGTCTAACTTTTTCTCTCAGGTTCTTTATAGATCAAAATATGTATGTCTTCCTTTGAATACTGTATAAAACTGAATCACTTCTGGCTGTCCTGCAGCTAAGAGTCATTTGTTTAACAATCCATCTTCTGGGCATCAGCAAAAATCCAGTATGCATGGCAAGGATCCATGTGGCAAAGCAGACATTTAAAAGCACCGCCGCACACTCAGATTGACATTTGGTGCATAATGAGGTATCTCAACAGCAATCTGGCTATGTAACAGAATAAACAACACAATTATCCACACAGCCAATTTTCTGTCAGTAAGACCACTGCAACTCAAAAGGACAAATGTCCTTAAAAAGCCTGAGTGTGGATCTGGTGAAAAAAAAACAGAGCATCTCTGGCAATCTAGCTCCTTGCTGAAGATATATGCAAAAACTAAACTTGTATTTTTACAGATCTTTGTAATACTTTAACAATAAAACAATTTGTACTGGAATTATTGTTTTCAAACTGCTGCAATAAACTATGAAATAATGCATCATGTAAGTCCAAAATTAAGTCATTACAGTAACATGTTAACATTATGCCTTGAAATTTCAGAGGATATCTGGTATATTTAACTGCTCTATGGCTTCAAGTAGGTTTCTGTTTCTTTTTTAATTAAACAGACACACTATGTAACTAGTATGTTTTAGGACTCCAAACTGCCTTGCTTGAAAATCAGATGACTGAAATGTAAGAAAATAGATACACAGAACAAAACGTTATCCATGTTGCATAGCTAAGACAAGTTTTAGTTGTGCTTTCAAACAGAATTCACAATAATACGTTCCTCCTGTCTCTGTCCAGCTATTATGGATATTTTATTATAGCTTCTTTCTGACTCATTTAGGATCTCTAACTATTTAAACACTTGCTTGGAACTTTTAGATTTAACACACACAGCTGAGGTACTGAAAATACTTTTAAACTCCTTTTTCCAAAGAAAAAAAGAGTTACCTGGGTTGTTTTGAGGAATCCAGCCCTCAGATATGCTGTAGCTATGCATATTAAATTTTGTTGGTTTGTTTTATACTGCAGATCAGGTTAAAAAAAAGAGAAGGCACAGGTGTTCTACAAGGCCCCATACAGAAAATATAACAAACCAAACTTGAGGTGAACAAAAAGAAGGGTGTTATATTTTCGGAGTGGCTGCTTCTGGATCCTTTTCAAATGAGAGAGTTATTGCTTCTGTAAGGAGGCCAGGATAGGTCTGTGCTAGATAGTGCATTCCTGTCATCATATCAGACTCTTCAGCATGCTCGCCTTGAGAGCTGAATGTGGGGCAGGATCTAGTCCGTGCATGGTTTTGTTGCGTTCTGGCATTACCAACTACCTCACTCACTGTGTTGATAGGAGGACTTCGCCACATCTCCCTTTGCAGTTTCTCTTCTTTGTACTTTAAAGAATACCAGGCGAGAAAAATAAACAGGAATCCAACAAACTTGAGACCAGCTGCTAGACCAAAGTAGACAAACCGAAATGATGTCACATCGTATTCCCAGCATGAGCCTTGCACACCACAATCCTGTTGCCAAAGCATGCAGGTGGTATCAATGACAGCTCCAAAATAAATTGGTGTGGGAATGTAAGCTGAAACAAATTAGAAGAGTAAAATTAAGCAATCAGCATATGAAAACAAAAAGCTGATAACAATACACTACCCATGAAAGGGAATTTTACTCTGTTAACACTTTTAGGTCTAGATATGACTTTAGAAGGGCAAAAAGTCTTATGTGTGAGATGGGTTATGCTCAGATTTTTTTCCTTTTTTTTCAAATAAATTTTTATTTCTGTTCAACTGTTACACTAAGTTTTTCTCTCATAAAAAAACATATACAAATAACGTACGTAACTACAAACAAATGTGAACTATTTACATAACGGCAGCAGTATTTTGTTATACATCGTTTCAATCACTTAAACTTCATTTGTCTTTAGTTTTGAGGCAAGGTATAATACAAAAACTATTATATTACTTTAATCAAGCAGAAATTTCACAATATGGAGTGGAATCGTTTTGTTTCCATTCACGTCATTATGTTTTGTTATAAAGGGGGACCACACTTCTTTGTATTCATATAGGGGTCCAAAGTCTTTTTAAGTTTCTATATTGTGACATAATTAGTTCATTTACCGCCAATTCAGCCAATTTAAGGTACCACTCTGGTATATTTAACGTATCACGGGTTATGCTCATATTTAATACAGCAATATATGTAACTGGGTTCAAAGAAATGCTTAAGATCATAGATTTCACTTGCTACAATTATATATGCATTTTTACATTTAGTCAGTGGTCTCATTACCTGTGCATAGTTTCCCCTGGTTTCCACACCTTGGAATGAGCCAGGCCAGAATGCATGAGATCATTTGCCTCTAGCCAGATAAGAGAATGCATCATGGGGAAAGTATGGAAAGGAGGGTGTACAGGCTGTGGGAAGCAAGCCCATATTAAGTGGGCACACATGCCAGTTATGTTCTGTGTCCACCCCCACAACCTGGCATTACATATTAAAGCATACTGTTGATTCCAGAGGTAAGCTAGAAAAGTATATACAGTGTATCTACTGCACTTACCAAGAGTTCTTAACAAAACAAATTGCATTCCAAGTGCAAAAGGCCTCTCACCATCTTCTACAGATCTAGAAAAGATGCCAAATATTTTAAAGCTTTAAGTTGCATATTACGTGGTATATTTGGCACCACTGTCATTTAAAGAAAAAAATCCTTATAGAAAAAGTAAGAATATAGGCCACTCATTTAAATCGAACAAAAATGCAAGAGTACACAGTGAGCAAGCGTAACTGAATGAAATTCAGAACCTGATAAAAGAAACTTGAGTTAGGAAGGAAATTGAAAAATGTCTCTTAACATTTTCCAGTGAAAAGCAAATCTGCCCAAAATTTATCAGGCTTTGTTTCATCAATTGGCCTCTACAAGAGGCTTACTGTCGTCCACTCAGTGAAATTTTCGAAACAAATTTTGGCAGGCAGAAGAGAAATCAGTGATCTGCAGAATCTAGTTGCACAGGATACTTTACTGAAATCCTTATATGTGTTAACTTTGCCCTGCGCATATGTATCCTGTAAAGCATTGAAACTTCTACCCCGTGCAAAAAGTGCACAAGTCAGTATTGCAGTAGACCTAGCCACTATTAAGTCAACTGAACTGGTCTATCACAGGGAAGTGGGGGAAGGGATGTATTGGTACATTTTGTGTTCCTTGATAGACACTATCAATCAGTAATTTAAGTAGAGCCATTTATTTGCTTCTCTTATATGAATAAGCTCCTTAGATAATTAAGTACTTTATCTGTGATAGCTCAACTCTTATTATTTTTCCTTGTTCTAGCTAATGACTGCTCTGTAATAACAAAAATAATGACTGAGCAAATCTCACCTGAGAGTTACTATGATTGCTGATGGCTGGGCACATGCTGTTATAAGTGTAACTATAAAGAGAAAGATGAGGAATGGGATAAGTGTATTGCAGGTCCTATCACACTTTCCGGACACAGCATAACCATTTTCATTGAGATATGTTTTTACAATCACCACTCTTAGCTGGCTGCGCTGTCCAACAGTTGGAGGTGTAATAACTTGTCGACTTTGTACACATGCACATTCCGTATAATTTCTTATCTGTGAAACAGCAAAAAGATGGAGAATTAAACACTATTTTTAAAATTCTCATTGTTTACTTCTACAGAACCAGAACAATACACACTGAATCGGTGCAAAGAGAATAAAATGACATCTTAACTGTTAAGGAAAACCAAAATCATAAACCAACTGAGGACTAGATTCCAGATCAATCCGACAATCAAAGGAAAAAACTGATATCACAGGCAGATCCAATTTGTAAGAATTTCATCATGACAACTCATAATGTGACTCAGTAGTGTGTATGGTTCCAATGTGCCTATATGCACTCCTGACAATGAGGTGGTAGATGGTGTCCTGGGAGAGCTCCTCCCAAACCTGGATCAGGTTGCTACTGAGTTACAGGCCTGTGGTGCTACTTGGCAGCACTGGGGTATTTTCCACTTACCTCCCTTAATCCAGATCTAAGATGATCCGGATCTAAGGAATGGATCCTTCAACTAATCTAGATTTAGTAGATCTGGATCTAAGGAGATACCCGATGCGTCTCCATGGGAGGTGTAGCACCCAATAGCAATCCGAATCTACCCAAGTGGGGCCCACCCGTAACCCCATGTTTTTTGGGGAGCACCACAGGTGTGTGCAAACTCCATAGACACTCCAGAGGATCTTCAAAGATTGCAGCAAATTGCTCTGGAGATTCTCTGGACAAAGCTCCGTAGAAATGGCATTACTCTGATGGGTCATCTTCGAAGCCTGGGCCATTCTCCAGAGCCGTCTTCAGAGATTATGAACAGGCTTCGGAGCTTTGGGTTTCAGGGCACTCTCCCATGGGTGCTCCCCCCTGGAGCCCACCCCTAGGCCCCACTGCCCGATCGCGGTGGAAACGCGCTCCATATAATCTGGATTTGATGCCTTTAATGGGGTCTACAGGTCCTGAAGGACCCATTTAATCCAAATTTCGCTCAAACAGGTGGAAACAAATGTGGCTCTAATGGGGTCTGCAGTGGAAACGGAGTCTTGCTGCTCTGAGGCTAACGGGTACGTAATGGGTACTTAGTGCTAGTGGGGAAAAACCCCTGGATGCACTGATACCTAATGTCCCAGAGGTTCTCAATTGCATTCAGGTGTGGGGAATATAAATGTCTTCACACTCTGAAACATGAGGCTGGGTATCATCTTGCATGAGGAGAAATGCAGGCCCCACTGCACCAACATAAGGTTTGACAATGGCTCTACGATTTCATACCAGTACCTAACAGCAGTCAAGGTACTGTTAGTTATCACATGGAGGTTGTGGGCACTCCATGGATCTGCCTCCCCAGACCATCATGGACTCGCTACCAAACCAGTTACACTGGATGATACTGCAAGCAACATAACATGCACCATGGTATGTCCAGACTCTTTCACATCTGTTACATGTGCTTGGCATAAACCTGCCCTCATTTGTTAAGATAATGGGGCAGCAATGACAGACTTGCCAATTCTGGTGTTTTCTGGTGAATGCCAATTGAGCTGTATGGTGCTGGTCTGTGAATATAGGTCCCACTACAGAAAGATAAGCTACCCCTATGAAGTCTGTTTCTGCTGGAGGCCAATTTGTGCATATTACTAGCTGGAGATTAGAATATTCTAAGGAAAACAAGGAGATGCTTCTCCTCCAGATTACTGACTCTGGCCAACTCTCTTCTGCTTTACCTCAAAGTATACAGAGCCACCTCTTAAGTCAGCCTTATGTGGGAGCTCATGGTAATTTCAACAAAGCAAGCTGACATTCATGTCCATCACTCCTCCCTGTCACAATGAGTTAGTTCTCCCTTGCCCAAGATCTGCTTTAAAAAACTCTCACTACAACAGAACTCATCACCATAACTGAGTCACTTGGAGCAACAAAGGATGCAAATCTTTTCAGAGAACAAAGCTAAAGGGTACAAAAGAGCAAGAGAAGTGAAGGGATACAAAGCCGTGCTTTTCACGGTATTAAACTCACACACACACACAAAAACCTACTACCACATTACTTTTTAGCATCCTCCCAAGGATTCTTGATTGTCTGAATCCCAAGGAAAGTAGGAGACCTAACAACCAAAATGGAAGAAACTTGCCAGCAACACTGTGACTGAAATCCCCACCCAAACAAGGAAGGTTAGTGACTTGGCATTATGAGACAGCTTGAGAGTGGCATTACGCTTCCTCAGAATATGCAGGTGCAAGAAGAACTGGCTGGAGAATCTTTTGTTCACACAGAGTGAATGTTTACACTCTTGAGCTGATCATCACTAGGCCAACAATTCCACTTTAAACGTTTGACTATTTTGCTTCAAATATAGCATTACATGTTCAAAGATATTTGAGGCAGAAAACAGATGGATCTACTCTTGGAAGATAATTGAGACTTAAGAGTTCTAAGAGTAATTTAAACTTGAAAAACCAGAGGTTGGATGGTTTGAAGGACAGATTTCAAGTAGCTATCACTACTGTATTTTATGAGTCCTGGATATCAACACAAGATTATTGTGAAACCTATGCAACATTTACTCAAAGGAAATAAAATATAGGCTTTGCTAACAGTAAATTTTTCCATGCTGTGTCAGGCAACCCTGACTTTGCCTAAAGCAGGGACAATTATTCAGGAGAGAACAACTGTCCTTTTCTGTCAGGTTCAACAATGCCTTAGGATAATGATAAGTCAAAAACTGGTCAGAGTTCCTTCCGCTGGGAGACAATAACTCTCGAAGGACTAAGAGAAGATTTTCTGGGTCCATTTGGCTGAAAACAAGGTGTCGTCGGACTTGGCCACTTTAATAAAAGATTTTGTATTGTAAAGCACTGGACTAAAGGGTATATGTTCATATTTCCATAAGACTTTTCTGTACACAATCTAGCACATTAGTTTAGTACTTGTAAACATACCCCAATGCTATGATTTCCACTACTGATGCAACCAGCTAGGCAAGGATTGAAATATGTTATTCCATCTGACCCACAAACAGGTTCATATTCATGGATTCTGCACCCACAATTAACATTACAGCTACCAGTCAAGTTCCGATGTGCCATGGTAAGTGTAGGACTAAAGAAAAAAAGACAGATCATACTTCAGATAAACGTTAAACAGATGACTGACAAAACACTTTTCAAAGCTGTACAATCCCTAAAGGTATAATGAAATCATTTATTTTTAGTCAGCTCAATCTGCACTTAAAATGATATTGTAGCCCACCAATATATCACAACGGAAATCACATGAGGGGACATGATTGATAAATATAAATTAATACTGCAACTTCTGCAATCAAATCACAGAGGGCTGAATTTCTTCTGCATGTAATCATTTCATATATCTTGCTTACTTGATTTATGTATAAAATACTACATGCTTATTGGTATTTCATTCAACAGAATTTAAATTATTTTAGATACTACTGCTAGAAAACAACAACTGGAAGCATAAAAACAGTAGATCTTGTGACTATCCACCTACTGTAGGTCATTAAAAATCTGTTTAGAGGAATAAAATAATTTAATCACTCTGACCTCTGGAGATTAAGAGGACGGAACTACTTTACTATAACAATAAATTATGTTAGTTTTATTGTATTTCATTTTTATAAGAATGGATTTAATGTTTTATTAATATAATTATAATTTTATGCCATGTGTTGTTATGAACTTTATTACAGAAAGAGTGAGTTGCATGCATGATAATCTATATTTTCAGCATGCCTAATCTGTACTGCTAAGGCTGCTTCCGCACTTGGCCTTATTCTGGGATATATCTCAGGATAGGGGTCTCTTGTCCACGTGCTAATACAGGCTATGGCAAGTCTCACTAGGACCTGCTGTAGTTTGCAATAACATGCAGATAAGAGACCCTGATCCTGAGATATATTCCAGAATAAGGCCAAGTGCGGAAAGGGCCTAAGTCTTTATTTTAGGTTTCTGGAGATATATCTTTGCTGTAAAGTTCTTAAAAAGACTGATTAAGTTCTTGGTTACCCAAGTTTGAAATTATTAAGACTATTTTCTTATTAAGAAAAATTGAAAGGCTTCTACAGATACCTAGATTTGGATAAGACACAATATATTTTACTCTTTGAAATAACTATGAATGGAAGTTTTGAGCTATAGCAAGAAAACATCTACTGTAGCCCAACACATTCTGATCAGTATATTATTTTCTACTTATGAAGTTCCTCCTATATAATTAATTATGCTGTTTATGTTTCTATTGAAAATTCGTCTAATTAATACAGGGTACCCTTCAAAACTGGTAATATTTTTTTCTATTGAGATATATTTTTTAAACTGACTCACATATTCAACAATTCCTTCCTAGTGTACTTTTTCCATCACTCCTCCCTCCTTCTCCCCCTTTCTTTAAATGTAGGAGAAGTGATACAAAGAAGGGATGTGCTGATGTCATCACATCTGTTCAACTGCACTCTGACATTGTGCACACATGTACCTTTATGCACTGCAAGCCATGGCTGCAAAGGGGCCTGTAACAGCAGCACTGAAGATTAGACTAAGCAGGTAAGTTCCCTGTTTCACGATTCTACTCATCAATAAAATAGAGAAACCAAACCAAGTCAGAAGTTTAGGGAAAGCACCTAACAGTCCTTGGCCTCTAACCTCTGTTCACATCCAATAATACTGCAAGTGCCTTTCTTCTATTTATAAAGATATTAGAAGAGAACACTCTTTGTACTGCTTCCTTCCTTCCCATCAGGTAACTTTTGTATAAGTTTCCTGACAGCACAGGAACAGGGCAATGACTTCTAGGATATCTTCCTTTTTATCTGTCCAATCAGAATGAAGGGAAATATTCTGCCAAAAATCCCTAGGACCAATTCGCTTTTTGTTCTGTGTCTTCCAGAAAACAGAGGTAACTTTACAGGTATTTAATATTCTTAGAGGTATTCAAAAGTTTGATAGGCTCAATAGGCTATGAATCTAGGGAATGATCAAACAAAAGGAATTCCCTGCCCCTCTGAATAGTGTAGTTCTCTACATTTCCCACCCCAATCCTCAATAAAGGACCAATAAACTGAAGCTCAATCTCAGTTAAGACTGCGTTTCTTTAACTGAACAGTCCTTAAGTCCACAAATTAGGTAACTGACTATCCTCTTCTGGGCAGTACTATCCTAAAGTAATCCAGAGTAGCTTTGCAGTTAAGAAGTTTAAAAAGCCACCACAGCAAGAAGTATGTTTAGCCAGCCTTTGTTACAGCCTCTCCTAGATCAGAAGAATCTGTTTATAATCATTCAAGTGCAAGTAACTTCAAAGCTGAGTCCCTATCATACTTCCTCTGTGGGGCTGTTTTTGAAGACGGTCCACAAACTGCAAGAAAAAATCCTGTAGGTGGATGATTATTCAGAACATATCATGCAAGTTCTGAAAGATATTCACTTACTTTCTGTATCATCAAGACCATGTTCAAACTTCTCATACTTACAAAAACACTCTTTTTAAATTAGAACCTAAATACCTGAGAGGACATTTCTTGTTCAAGCTCATCTTCTTTACTGCATCATTTTGACAGTACATGATAATGTGAGATGTTCTGGGGATACTGAGGCTTTGACAAAACTCTTACAAAATTTCAGCAGTGGTTGATTAGTCCCGTATTAAGCTAAGCCTTTAAACAAATGTATTATATTTGTATAATTGACTACACCCCTGCCTGTTTCATTTTTTAAACCTTTCCAACTACTTTCTAACCACATATGTTAATTAACATAAGAACATAAGAACATAAGAGAAGCCTTGCTGGATCAGGCCACAGCCCATCTAGTCCAGCATCCTGTCGCACACAGTGGCCCACCAAATGCTCATGGGCATCTCAAGCAGAGACAAGGACAAACCTTCTCCTGCTCTCGAGTCCCAGCAGATGGCCCTAGAAGCGCCCCATTTCCTCCCCCCCCCCCCTCAGCCTGAAAGATGCACCTATTCTTTCATACTTGCCAATTTTTTACCATTGCCACAGACAGGGGAAATATCTCTAGTTATTCTTTAAAGGAACTTGGGAACATAGGTGATTTAATGTATATAGATATACAGTTGATTTGTTAACACTGGAAAGGCTAGACCTCTAAAGAAAATCAAATATAATTTTTCTTATACTGATATTTAGTTTCACACTAGGTAAAGGAAGGAAAACCAAGAACATCTGAAATAGTCGTACCTGGCATTTGAACAAGTGGCAGCATGACTGTTTTGGTCTGCCAGCTAGAACAATTTGTGAATTCTTTTTTGGCCTGCTAATTGTTTGTATCTCCAGCAGTTTAAAAACAATCATCAGGTCAATTTTTTTACCACAATATTGATCACACTAATGTTACTTACAGGGAAGCTAATTTACAATTTTGTTTTCTATTTTTTTTTTCATTTTGAAAATCCAAACTACACACTAACATAATCAGTGTTATTAAAACAGGCATGTGTGTAGATGCAGATACAACTGACAGTGATGATTCCTGAACAAAAATTTAGTGAATGACTGCCATGTGTTTCAATGTGCACAGTGGATACAGTGAATACATTCAGTGTATTTCATCTGTCGGGCTTTGCTACTAATTGGCAAGACGCGTCTTTTTAACCCACTATCCTATGATTGCCTATTGGGGAGGTAGGGCAAAAATTAAAGGCTAATTAAAATCCTTTAGCTTTTTTAATAAAAATCCTTTTTATTTATGTGCCTTTTCTGACTGACAAACTGGTGTATATTTTTAGTTAGCATCATGCTTATCCAAACTTGAACAACTTGCTCAGGCAAAAGGGAACCTGATTATGGTTGTCTTCAATAACTGTTTTAAGTAAATGAAAGAACGAACTTCCATTCCCTCTCCCACACTAAACACTTCCTCCACCAGAGTATTTTTGGTTTTGACATTCTACAAACAGCTGTAGGGCTAAATGCCAACTCCATCTGAAAGCTTTACATGATTCCCAAGTAGGAGTGGCACCCACGAGTGGTTAAAATGGCCACTGGGCCACACTATACAAAAGAGGTGAATGCCTAACCTCTTCAATATAACTTATTACTGAGTAGCCATGTAAAGCTTTTGGGAAGAGCCAGGACTGTAAGATAGACTCTTACAGTCCCCCACAAACAATCATTCTCAAATCTCTACTCTGTTATCAAGATCTGCAAGTTCTTTTCGTACTCTGTCCACAGTTGTATAGGATCTTTCAAATAACCATTTCTTTTTTTGACAAAATCAATTTACCTTATACTGTAATCTAGGTGTTTACGGACAAAACAAGAATTGAAATCATGTTCACTAGCATTAAAAAATTGCATTTGGTTAGTTATATTCTTTGTGGACTGTTAGTTGTCTGAATAAAGACAAATATGCATCTGTGAATATGTGTGCTAAAATCTGCTTTACAACTATCCTAATCCAGTAAATCTGCACTTTCAATGTTCTTTTGATAAAAATAAAACCATGACACTACTATTATATAAAACAGTTGCCTTTTAAAAAATGCTGTACAGCATTAATTTTGTAAAACCTACAGATACTTACCCTGTGGTATATGGTATATTTATTCCACCCAGATTAATGCTTTCACATCCAACTATGAAAAGTGTTGAAAAGCACAGAAGAGATACACCACTGCAGATCATTGCCAGTTTTGCAGACTCTCTTGCACTGAGTTTGAGCTTTTTAATAATATAGCCCCCTAGGACAATACCAACACCTGCACTTGGCACAATAATTACACCTGGTTAAAGAAGGAGGAAATGATAAAGTTATAGCATCTATGTATTTAAAAAAAATAAAAGGTTTTCCATGAGCATGACTGTTATTTATATATATTCCCCACTACTAAATTCAACTAAAAGTTTCAAAATTACCTAAAAAGATAAAATAACATTGCTTCAAATATCTAATTCTCACAACTAGAAATGAGATAACAGTTTTTTGGGGGGGACTATATGACTGTCTGTATTCATATACAAAACACCATCATCGTAAGACCATAATCAATATCTATTAGGTTCACATGTTCTTAAGGTAGGGTATTTTTGGTGCTGATTCTATAATTATGAGGTTCCCTTCAGGATCCTTTTATCCGAAGCTGCTTTTTATTGTTTTAACACTAGTAACATTTTAATTTTGCTTATGGTAACATGTAAAAATCTAGCAGAATAATTGATTGCCTATAAACTTCACTGAATTTATTGTGGTCGACACTGGCTGACCAACTTTGTGTTCTTCCCTAGTAAAAACATGGAGGGTAGTAATTGGGTCATGAGTCTTCTCTATTCTGATCTTTCATTGGAATATTTTTCCTCTAGAATATTTGGCTAAAACCAATATGAAAATCTTCACAGGATCAAGTGAAGAATGATCCCTCTTTCCTAGCTTGTACAGAGGAGACAATTTAAATTGGGTTTTTCATCTTTTGCTGAAAATGAATCATGACTAATTCTGAATTACAACATTTTAAGATTTTTTTAACTGATCTGAGGTTGACATTATGTATCTTCTGTAAGCTGCTTTGAAAAGCAATCTTGAAAAATCCCAATCACTATCATCAGCAACAACAACTCTGAAATATTGTTTTTGTGTAAAATGAGGTTAAGTGAGAAATAGTTTGGGCTTAGCCCCAGTACACAATTCAGTATCCCGTTAGTCCTTTACTACCAGTAAAGAAATATCAAAATTCCCAAAGCCCTGCAATGATGTCAAAGGAGTAATACAAGCCTTCTTATGATTTCTCTAGAAGGAACAGAAATACTTTAAATAGATCTATTGTTGAATACAAAGCAGAAACATTGTATTGTTTCATGCTAGCTTGGTAATAGGACAAGCTCCAAGTGTTGTTGGAAAATATGTGAAACTCATATAAAGAGAAACAAATAGAAGGTCAAGCTGGGTAAACTTTCTGGTGTCTGCAGCACAGGATTGCAACAGATCGCATATCTTGTTTAGATAATATTTGATAGTTATTTGGATCCTTAAACTATTTAGATTCCATTTTATATCATGGCTTGAAGTACTGTACTCTTTTTCATCCGCTAACCAGATACTACAAGTAGCAGTGCCATATCCAAAAACACAGGCAAAAGGATGGTATCTAACTGATTCTGGAATAGAGGATTCTGCAGTAATAAATTCTGCACTAGAAACGTTGGACCTATCTGGGAAACAATAAAGTCCAGAAATTACTAACTTTACATCTTTTCCCCCCTAAAAACAACCCTAGTCAGCTGTATTGGGTTTCCCTCATTTCCTTCCTACTGTCTTTTTGCCAGGTGCTTTCCTGATCATGTTATATGATCTCACTTAGTTCTCATCTTTCATATGTATTTTTCTTTAACATAAAAACTACCTCTTGGATCATCCAAAGATTGGCTAAGGAATATAAAACAGAGGCTAGCAGAAAACGAACATTTATCACATGTAAACATGTAACAAGCCCTCCCCCCTCAAGGTTTTGTTCTGGGACTGGTGATTTTTAATAAATTTTTAAATAGTCTGGAGACAAGTGGTACAACCATTTTGGTGTTGAAATCGGGAAGATGTTTCCACTCACGTGAGCTCCCGTTCCTGACGGATGACAGCAGACTGCGGGTGATGTCCTGGAACGGCAACTGACCACGACCGAGGGCGGAGCTAAAAGTTCAAAACACTGCTCCGTTAGTCTGTACTTCCAGTTTCGTCTGAAGGTTGAGGAGATGGTAACTATAAGATAAATCAACAATTTAGTAACCCAGGGTGGGTCGTCTGCTGTCATCCGTCAGGAACGGGAGCTCACGTGAGTGGAAACATCTTCCCGTTCCCCGACGGATGCCAGCAGACTGCGGGATGTACCAGAGACTATCCCAGGGAGGGTATAACATAAGAAAGGCTCACCTTGGAGGAGGAGGCATACTGAAGTACTCTTCTCCCAAAGTCCGCCCCGGATGCTCTGTACTCGTCCATCTTATAATGCCTGGTGAAGGTAGATGGCGAGGCCCACGCCGCTGCTCGACAGATTTCTTGGATGCTGGCGTGAGTTGCAAAGGCTGCAGAAGCCGCGGCACTTCTGGTAGAATGCGCCTGGATGCCGGCAGGAGGGCTGATCTTGCGGATGTGGTAAGCCATAGAAATAACGGTCTTGATCCATGCGGATAGGACTCGGGCTGAAGCTCTCTCACCCGAATGGGACGGGTGGAAACAAACGAACAAGGAGGAAGTCTTGCGAAACTCCTTGGTCCTGTCTATGTAGACCTCGAGTACTCTCTTAACATCCAGGGAATGCCAGTGATCGTCCTGGCTGCTCCCGGGCATGTTACGCAAGGAAGGAAGACAGATTTCCGTTTCCCTATGGAATGAGGTGTCTATTTTTGGTTGGTATGTAGGATCGAGGTGGAAAGTTACAGAGTCCTCCGTGAAGGTACACAATTGGTGAGAAATCGAGAGTGCCGCCATGTCGGATACCCGCCTGGCTGATGTCATAGCCACGAGGAAAAGGGTTTTATATGAGAGGAGCCTGATGGGAATATCTGTGATGGGCTCAAACGGGGAATCCGACATGACAGCTAGAACAAGATCAAAGTCCCATGTGGGAAAACGGTGAACTACTGGTGGAGAAGTAGCCTTGACCCCAAGCAGGAAGGATTTGATAGTGGGTATGGAGGCAAGGGGAGTCTGACCTTGTACTTCCGTGATGGCTGCTAAGGCGAAGACCTGTTTTCGTATAGTGTTATAGCGGAGGCCCTTGTTGACCCCTGCTTGGAGGAAACCCAGTATGTCTTCGGATGCCGGGTTGAGTGGATTAAGGCGGTTGGAAAAGCACCATCGACAGAAGGCTCTCCAAGAGGTGTTATATATCCTCCATGTGGAAGGGCGCCTTGATGCGAGAATAGTGGATGCTACTTCGGGTGATAAACCGGAATTTAGGAGGAACTGCCGTCTAGCCTCCAAGCCGCTAGACATAACCATGCCGGGTCTGGGTGGAGAGACCCCGCTTGTGATAGAAGATCCGGCCTGTTGGGCAGGAAGATGGGTTCCTCGACCGCTAGCGATGTCAGGAGGGTGAACCATGGTCTGCGGGGCCAGAACGGGGCGATGAATATGACCCGTGCTGTTTCCGTCCTGACCTTCCTGAGGGCTCGAGGGATGAGGGGAAATGGTGGAAACGCATAGAGAAGTTTGGGTGGCCACGGAGACGAAAGAGCGTCCACGGCGTAGGCCTGAGGGTCTAGATGTCTGGCCATGTAAGTGTTTACTTGGTTGTTGAAGGCTGAAGCGAACAGATCGATGGCTGGTTCGCCCCACCTTCGGGTGATGCGAGAGAATACCACAGGGTTCAGCATCCATTCGGCTTGTGAGAGCTTCTGCCTGCTCAGACTGTCGGCTTGAAGGTTGAGAACTCCCTGTATGTGAATAGATGACAGAGATGCAATGTGAGACTCTGCCCAGGTGAAGAGGGAAGTGGAAAGGTGCATGAGCTCCCTGGATCTGGTACCCCCTTGGCGAACAATGTGGGATTTAGCGGTGGTGTTATGCGTCATAATAAGTACCTGCTTCCCCAAAATGAGATGGTGGAAAGACTTAAGGGCGAGAATTACCGCCCTAAGCTCTAGCCAATTTATGTGATGGGACTGTTCGTGTGGGGCCCATGAACCACTGGCTGTGAGGTCATTACAAGTGGCACCCCACCCCTGGAGACTGGCATCTGTGTGAATGACCAGGGGTGACGGTCTGATGATGGGGACCCCAAGCTGGAGGTTCCGGGGATCAGTCCACCAGGTTATAGAAAGGAGGGTATCCTTATGAAGTGTAACCTTGGGATCCCTGCCTGTATTTATGTCCTGAATGAAAGGGAGGAGTTCCCACTGAAGTGCCCTGGAATGAAAGCGAGCCCAAGGGTGGAGGTCAATGACCGATATAAATTTGCCCAACAGGGATGCGAGTAGAGAGAGCCTAGGCTTGGGACTGGAAGATACGGTTTTGGAAAGATTGACAATGGACTTAACCCTGTCGGGAGAAGGCTTGATAGTGAACGTGACTGTGTCAATGAGGGCCCCGAGGTGTACGAGTGACTGCGAAGGAGATAGTGAGCTCTTCTCATAGTTAATGAGATAGCCATGTGAGACTAAAACCGAAATTGTGTGGTGAATGTGGGTTTGGAGTCTGGAGTAGGAGCTAGCGGTCAATAGCAGGTCATCAATGTACGGGAAGATGGCAATGTTCTGTAACCTTAAATTTTGAACGAGGGCCCCCAGGGTTTTGGAGAAGACACGGGGGGAAGCTGAGAGCCCAAAAGGCAATGAGGTGTATTGGAAGTGTTTGGAGTTGACCCGGAAGCGTAGGAACTTCCTGTGATCTGGGTGCACGGGAACATGAAGGAAGGCATTGGTCAGGTCAATAGCTGCCATGTATAGGCCTTCCTCGAGCTGGCTACGGATATTGTTTAAAGAATCAATCTTGAAGTAAACTTTCTTAATAAATTTATTAAGGTATTTGAGGTCCAGAACTGCCCTGAAGGACCCTCCCCTTTTTTCAACAAGGAAAATAATGGAATACACTCCGTGGCCCTGAAACTCAGGGGGGACCTCCTCAATAGCTTTCATGAGGAGGAGCTCCTGAATGGCAGCGGATAGCGCTGCAGCTCTGGATGGATTAGACGGAGTAGGAGTGGAGATGAAACGAGAAATCGGGTAATTTTCAAACTCAAGCCGGTACCCTTCCCGGATAACTCTCAATGACCACTCGTCGGTCACTGTGGAGGCCCAAACATCATAAAACAACTGTAACCTGGCCCCAACATGGGATGCATTGGGTTGAGTGGGAACTTCCTTATGTATTGTAGGAGTGGCCACGGCCTCTGCCCCTTCCGAGGGGCTGCTTGTTTGCTGATGTATTTCGCCCCCAGGAGCCACGGCCTCCAGGGGGCCGGGGACGAAAGGGCTGCTTCCGATAGAAACCCGCGTACGGGCGCTTAGGCTGTATGGACCTACCCTTTGATGTAGAAGAATTGGGAGGTGCTGTAGGTAGGACCTTTTTCTTGTTACGCTCTATGAGAATATCGCGGAGCACGTCCTGCCCGAAGAGCTCCTTGCCCTTGAAAGCTGAGCCGACCATCTGTAGTTTAGAGGCAGAGTCTGCTGACCAAGCTTTAAGCCAGAGAGAGCGCCTTCCGGCAACTGTAGCAGATATAGATCTAGCTGAGAGCTGGAAAGAGTCCATATTGGCATCTGCAGCGAGAGAGAGTGCCCTCTTGATTTGCTCTAGCTTGTCCTTGTGTGTAGGTGGTAAATCGGGAGCTGATTGTAGCTCCTCAATCCACTTAAGGACGGCCCTTGTGGCCAGAGAGGCAGAAGCCGATGCTCTAGAGGCAAACGAGTCACATTCAAAGGATCTCTTCAGAAGAGATTCAAGCTTGCGATCTGCAGAGTCCTTAATCTCTGCGCCTGTGGGTATCAGGTGAGTAGATGACAGTTGGAGTACGGGTGGGTCGACTGAGGGAACCGCCCATATGGATGTTGGATGGTCTGTAGGTAGGAAAAGCTTCCTGGCCATGCCTGGGAGCTTCCTGGTTGATAACGGTTCCGCCCACTCAAGGAGGAGGAGGTCTTGGAAGAGAGAAGGTATGGGTAAGACTTTCTGTTGAGGAGGAGGAAGCATAAGTAGATCCTTAGCTTGCTTAATCTTCTCCTCGGTGGCTCCCTTGTCGAGGGTCAAATTGAGAGCAGAAGCAATAGTGCTGACCACTACGCTTATGTGGTCATAGTTAAAAAGTCTAGATGTGGTTGGAGCATTTGGATTGGGAGGAGCAAGTTCCTCCTCACCATCAGAAGGCGGAGCCTCAGCTGGAATGGTAGGGTTAGGATCAGGAGCGGGTGGATCAGGGGTAGGTGGTGGTTGATCCTGAAGTGGAGGCACGGATGGATGGTGAATAGGCTGAGGGGAACGGTTCCGTGGCGATGGAGGGTCCTCTCTGGTTGAAGTGTGAGAAGTAGAGCAGTGGGGCTGTGTGGACCCCTGTCTCCGGGGGGTCCTGGAGCGCCGAGGTTGAGCTGTGCTGTGCGATGATCGAGCGTGGGAACGTGTATCCCTGTGCTTACGCTTCCTGGAATGACGCTCAATGAGAGTAGACGCTAATTTGAGAAGGATTTTGGTGTCAGGTGATGACGTGCTGGGAGAGGATGAACCCTCTCTATAAGGTGTTGGGGACCTTTCTTGAGGTGTTCTGCTACGCCTACTTCGGTTTGAGCATGATTCGGAAGCTCTACTTCGGTTAGAATCTTTATGTTGAGGTTGTTCTGTATTTTCTGATCTATGCTGAGTAGATTCTATACTTCTAGATCTATGTTGGTCTGTTTGTGCGCTCTTAGATCTATAATGGGTAGTTTGTATGTTCGTGGATCTAGATGCACTATAAGTAAGTCTATGGTCGCGTTGATCCAAATTGGTGTAATATTCTGTTCTACCACTAGATGGCGATGTGGATCTGCGGTTACGAGGGAGGCGACCAGAATCATCGTAAGGTAAGGCATGCTTTGTTTTGGATTTTCTCTTGGCGGGTGGGGGGGTTGGTGAGCGGCTTGGGGTGCGCTGGTGTACTTGACGCTGAGAAGGGGAGCTGCGGACGGCCGATGGACTATCGGTCCGCGCACGTGGAGTGGGGGAGCGGCTATATCTTGCTGCTTCCCGACGTGCGATGGGCGATCGTTGAGGGGATCGCTCCCTATAGGATTTAGTATGCCCGCGTTTATGCGGGGAAGCTGAACGGCTGGCTCTAGCCGCGGGCTGGCGGTCCGAGCGACCATGAGGAGAATGGTTGCGGCTGCGGGGCTTTTGCCTCGTCTGGGGCGGTGAACGGCTGCGGCGTTCGTGGGAGCTACGGCCCCGGGCTTGAGGAGACGGGGTCCTGCGGCTTGGTGGGCGCGAAGGGGGCGCTCGCGCCGGGCTCCTGCCGGCTCTAGGAGGTGGAGAGGCCGGGGGTGAGGCGCGGCGTGCGTCGTTGGCGCGCTCTGCCTCGTCCGGGGAACCGCGGTAGCGGCTGGAACGGCTGGAGGCGTGTGAGCCTTGGCGGGACGAGCGATGGCTGGGAGAGAGGTTGGACGCCGCGCGGCGGCTTCCGCGCCGAGTAGGAGCTCGAGCGGGAGGGGGAGGACTGGGAGAAGCCGACTGCTCGCGGCTAACTTCGCCAGACTCTGGGTCTGTGGAAGAAGATAAAGAGGACACCGGTAAGGGGGGAAAACTAAACGGCCGGTGAGGGTTGGGGGGGGGGGTAGAAAACTTACCTGATATCTCCCCTCGAGCCCGGGCTGGGCTAGAGGTGCCGCGGGAGCGTCCCTTATCCATATGAGGAGAAGGGACTGAACCCTGGCGGTCCGGGGAGCCCGAAAAACCTTCGAAGGTGCTCTGGGAGGAGGAATCTAGGAAGGAAGGCAGCATATAATTTTCAGCAGGGGCGTTATATCCAGAGCGGACGCCTCCTGCGGGCACCCAGACCCAGAGGGGAAATGGGGTTAGGAGGCCTACCCCGCTCCGAAGCCATGGAAGGAGGTAGTTTCTGGTGTGGCCAGTTCGCGACCGAGGACGAAACTGGAAGTACAGACTAACGGAGCAGTGTTTTGAACTTTTAGCTCCGCCCTCGGTCGTGGTCAGTTGCCGTTCCAGGACATCACCCGCAGTCTGCTGGCATCCGTCGGGGAACAAACTGTTCAGAGTAGTAAAAACTAAAAAGGACTGTGAAGAGCTCCAAAAGAGTCTTTGAGCATTGAGGCAATAGGCATCAAAACGGCAGGTGCTGTTCAAGTGTAAAAAGATCCATATTATATTTTCTTTAAGAATTTTATATTGAACCTAAAAATTCTAATTATTCATATACCCTATGGCATCAGATGTGACTGCGAGTGATCAGGAAAGAGATACTGCAGTAACACTAATCTGTTCAATTTTCAGTGAAACATATCAACACTGTGTGTATCTGCTGTACAAAAGACCAATAGCATATTAAGGATAATAAGAAAAGATACTGAAAATAATGATGCTAATATTATAATTCCTTTCTACGGAGCTGGAACTGGAAAACTGTGTGCAGTTTTGGCTGCCTCATCTCAAAAAGAATACAGCAGACATGGAAAAGGTTTAGAGATAAGCAAGTCAGCTGTTGCTATCATGGGAAACCCACAAAGAGGACATGCATGTGCAATACCTATATTTTACTCAAGGTCTGCTAGCACCCATTGATTAGTTTCATCCTCCATGTAGTCTAAATGAAGCATACAGAGAACTGCCTTGTCAGTTATCTGGATCAGTTTCAATTACTAAGGCACAAGAATGTGGACAAGCTGCTTGCTGGGTTTTGGCTGATCACATGCTTTCTGGATCCTTGCCCTTCTTGGTTGATAAAAACTGCAGGAAGAATATGATTAGCCAGTTTCAGTTAGTAATGTACACCTCCTTGAGAAATGGAGCAATCCAACCGGCTCTTAAGTGGTGCACTGGATGCAGAAGAGCTAAACAACTACCAACCAGTGGCTAATATACGCTTCCTGAGCAAGATACTGGATAGGGCTATGGCTGCAACTTCTAGCATGTGTGGAGGAAACTGATTATCCCGACCCATTTCAATCTGCCGTTAGGCCTAGTTACGGCATTAAAAGTACCTGGGTTGCCACTTCTCCAGGAGATAGACAAGGGAAGTGTCACTCTGTTACCCAGATTTTGATGCCATTGACCAAGGTATCCTTCTGGAAAGACTATGGAGTGTGGAGGTTGGAGGCACTGCATAGGGTTGGTTCCACTCGCACCACCAAGATCCAAGTCAGACACCGACTGAGGGAGATTTCTGCTTGATGCCTTGGGAACTTACTTGTGGGGTTCCCCAGGAATTGATTTCATCTCCTGTGCTCTTTAATATATGAAGCCACTGGGAGAAATCACCAGGAGTTTGATAAGGTGCCATCAATATGCATATGACACCTAGCCCTATCTCTCCATCTGAATCAGGAGAGGCAGTTGAAGTGCTTGACAGATGCTTACAGGCATTCATGGTCCAGATGGAGGCCAATAAACTGAAACTGAATCTAGACAAGACAAGACAAATGTGCTATGTTTCAGGGTCTCATGGCCATGAGGAAGGGTGACATCCTGTTCTTGATGTAGCTTTGCCCTGGAAAGGACAGATGCATAATCTGGGGGTGTCCTTGGACTCTGCACTATCATTTAAGACTCAGGTAGAGGTAATGGTCCAAACTTTCCAATATTACTGGTTTATCAGCTACAGCCCATTCTGGACAATCTGGCCACAGTAATCCATGCCTGTTAACTTCCAGTTTGAACGAATGTAATATGTTCTACATGGGGTTACCCTCATAGACCATAATAGAGGCTACAGCTGATGCAAATGCAGTAGCTAGGCTATGAACTGGCACTACTGGGTGGATTGCACTGGCTGCCTATCTGCTACCAAGCCCAATTCAAAATACTAATGTTAACTTATAAGACCTTAAACAGTTTGGGCTCCCAATATCCAAAGGAATGCTGTAGACTTACCCATGATCTAAGATCTGCCAGTAAAGCCTTCTTGAATGTGACATCGCCTTAAGGAATTAAAGAGGCAGGGACATATGGAAGGGTATTTTTGGTGACAACACCCAGACTGTGAAACAGTTCCCCTCTCAAGTGTATCAGGCCCCCTCTCTGTATGTTTTTAGACATCTAGTGAAGATGCGCCTCTTTACCCTGGCCTTTGGCTGACAGAACAGGATCCTTTCACCTTGCATGTACTGTCACTTTTTAGATAATCTATTTTTATGTGAATAAGCCACTTGCTCTTTTTCTAGTGATTTTATTATGACCCACCCTGAGGCTTTGAATATAGGGTGCAATATCAATAAATCACTGCCTGGAGGCAGTAATGACTTAACGAAGAGCAATAAATTGAAACAGAATCCAAAACAAGACTACCAATTAACAGACTACTTAGTCCAGGAACTTAGGGGCACCTGATTCTCAATGGGGCTCTTTTTGCCTCTGAAATAATAAGTGTGTGATTTGTTGCTATCATTTGTTACCCATGTGGTAGCTGTAGTAAGGAGTGTCTACCTCCATAACTGACCAGTTCAACCGCTTCCATCTTTCCTGGATAGGAACAACCTGGCTGCAGTGATCCGTGTCCTCTTAACTTCTTCATTTAAACTATCGTAATCCACTCTACACAAGACTACCCTTGAAGATAATTTGGAAGCTGGAACTAGTACAGAATGCAGTAGCTCAACTAATGATGCAAGTATCTGACCAGATGCACATTACACCCATCTTGAAAGATCTGTTTTGGCTGCCTTTTAACTACTGGACCCAATTCAAGGCGTTGATGTTAACATATAAAGCATAAATAACATATAAATGTTTGGAAGCATCTGCCAGGTGTTGTGGTGAACAAATCACATCTGTCCTACATCTTTGACATTGTGGTTGCTGAGAAAATCCTGTTCATTATTTCAGCAGGAACCCATGAGTGGGATAAGTCTGCTTCCCCTAAAGAGCTAGAGAGATTCCTAGAATCTATTTTTTTTTTTTTAGTTAAGACAGTAATCATAATGTTACACAACCCACTTTTGAGTCTTGGAGTTGGACTGGAAGAAAACACAGGTTAACTTTGGCACTGCTATTTAAGGTTTGATGCCTAGAGTAGAATGGAAACATGAATGGAAGAAATTGAATGTCTTCTTGGTGTTGTCCTGCCATGAAGAGTGGGTCATATTCTAAACAGGCTTTAAGTAAGTTCTATATATTTTATATTTTTATTGATGTGATCAATCCTTGGACCTTCAGGTAAGGGCAGGATATAAACTCTTAAATATAATATTGTACAGTGCTGAGTACATGTACAGCGCTTTAGAAATAAACTATAATAATAATAATAAATAAATTCTCAAACAAAATTTTAAAATGCACTAGACATCAATCATTTTATATTTGTCTTAAAATATAAAATTTGCCTACAATCCTAGTTTGAAGAAAGTTTCTTTTATTAATCAAAGTAAGCAACTGAGACGCTAGAAATCAGAGATCAAATGTGACTTCCAAAGTCTATATGCTTATTGACAATGCAGAATGCCTTCTAAAAATAGAACTTGGTTATGTCAAAGCTTACTTGAAGATTCTAAAATAAAGCACGTGCAAAGCAAGAGTGTCACATGTGATCTTCAGATCTGATATCTGACTGCTCTCCACTTTGTCACATGAATTAATTTTCCAGGAATGGATTTTGAATGTGACAAAAAGACTATTGCATAAAGTGTCCCCTAGCAATTTTTAGTTCCTACCCTTAGGTTGTTGTCAAAGTCTGTAAAAGACTATAACTTTCCCCACACAAGAAAAAATCAGATTATAAAGCAAGATGAAAAGATTATCAGTTTATCTGGAAAGAATACTTTAATATCACAGATCTGAAGACCCTAAATAAGTCCAATGAGGACTTTTTAATGGTTTTTATGCTCTATGGAAGGCCGCCTAATAATTTTCCCCCTGAAGTGCAGACTGTTCTGTTTTTCCTTCATGTTACCATTCCCCACCACCACTTTTGAATGTCAGCCTACAAAGTATAGGAAAGGCAGTGCAATTTTTATGCCTTTTAATGGGGTTACTGAAGCAAAGTGAATCATTTTCATTCCTATTTTGACACATTTTGTGGTTGTTAGGTACAACTCAATTCTTGGTGAATACATGCAGTTTTCCCATTATCTTTTCCCAGGGAGAAGCTTAGGATTGAACATGCAATCCCCTTCTTTCAAAACAGCTGCCCTACCAGTGAGCTAAAGCATAGCCATACAGCTAACCAGTTTCTTAGTATTTTTAAAATAATATTAGAACTGGTCTGAAATAATTAGCTGACATTTGGATAACAACAGTATTCAAAATGGCAAATAAGCAATTACAAACTACTTTTCAGTAGGCAGGACCAAACTCTGTTTTACATAGCCCTGTTTTCACAGTGCAACCTCATAATCAGGTTACCCATAAAAAAGTCTAATTAAGCCCTCAAGGATCCTGCCAAACCAAACCCTGCACATCAGTAACTTGAAGATATCATAAAACAATGGGGTAGGCATAAAGGTCCACCAAAACAGCCAAAATTTAATATATGACAATAATAAACATATGGGCCATTGTTCCCATCCCCAAAGCATAGAACTCTGATTCAATAAAACTTCTGTATTCATGGCTTTAAATGGCCATTTAATTCAGGCTCTATGCTGGATTTGAGCAACCATAATTATAGTAATACCTTTATATACATTGGGGTGAAAGATTAATAAAACATGAACAGGCCATTTGATCGAGGGATCAAACAAGTATTTAATATAATCTAGCAGAGCCAAACAACCTTGTGTGGGGAAACTGAAAACAAAGAATCAGAAAATTTTCTATTGGATTTCTTTCACTGTTCACAAAAAAGTAATCTTTACATGCCTTACCAGTGTAGATGCTTGCATTGGAAGCTGGGATGCCAAACTGTGACTCGATGAACTTGGGAATGAAGGTAATAAAAGCAGTAACAATGGCACTTTCAGCTGTATATGACAAACTCACAAAAAGGAATGTCATGTTGCTTAAGATCCTGACAGCTGCTCTTGGGAGTTCTACAAAATGACAAAAAAAACAAAAGAAAAACCACAAATGGATGGCACATGAATGTTATACATAATGAATGAGAAATAAAAATGATCTGATTTGAAATGAATTATAAAGAAACAACTGTTTGCCGAGCCATGATGTTGTGCTTCCTGAGACTTTCTGTTGTTTGCAGCACTATATTAAAATTTAGCCACATCCTATTTAAGCATTTTTCCATGTTCAATGTATGTTTTCTGAACAATCTTATGGATGTTGCTGAACTCTAATTCCCTCTGTATGTTGTGACTGTTCATACTGGCTAGGAATCATGAAACTGCAGTTTAACTATAGAGTTTGATGATACTTGTTCTAAAGTAGGTATATCTTATAGAGTAAGATCAATTCAATAGTAGAACACTTGCTTTATATGTAAATCTTAGGTTTCTTTTCAGGTAGTTCCAGTTAAAAGCATCTGGCCCTACATAATGAGAACCACTGAAGAGCCTGGAAGTCAATTCCAGCTACAGCAAACAGATCAATTGTGTGACAACACATAAGCCAGTCTCATATATTTGAGTGCCATACATTAGTTTTTATAGAATAGATAAGCATACATATATTTTCAGCCAGGCAGTACACATAATAATGATAAAAAGATGAATGCACCACAACACTATATTTCAGTATCAAAAGAGCTCTTCTGATGTGATGTGATACCACAGCAACTGCTGCAGTGTATCTTCTGCCCCACCAGTCAGGAACTGCAAGAATCCTCTAGCAATGAAAAGTGGAATCTTGAGAAAGCTGGTCTGATGTGAGGTTTTGTTTGTTTTTTAAGTTTTCACAATTTTGTCACATAGGTTTTACCCAATGACAGGTCCCACAAATCTACCCCTTCTTCAGGGAGATTGGCATTCTGATTGCACTTTAGGGGTTGGAATGGATGATTAAAATCTGATTTCAGCATTAATACATACACATCACATATAATTCTGCTCATAAAAACATTTCTATGAAGGAAACTCAGCTGGAGTACACAATAAAAGGCTTATCAGATGGTGACTTTTTCCATATCAGTAACTTGCAATTAAGCCCAAGGCATTACTGCAGTAAATATATTAAGAAAAACTGCTTGCAAATAATGAAACTTTAAAATATAAAATTATATTCTTTGCATTATTTCTAAAATTTGAGAGGGAAACTAAGAAGCAAAACTACACGAGTAACAAAATGTTGAATATTTATACTAACAGAATTTTGTCTTATGTGCTGGATACCTCCATTGGTTTAGGTCTGATCCTACGTACATTGTGCTTATGGAATAAGTAAAAGATATCTGTTTAAATGACCCACTATAAAAAACTCTGGCAGTCACTAAACTTTCTGCAATAATGAGCAGGTCAGTCATTATTTTTTGATGGTACATTTCCTTTGCATAGTAAAAAAAACTCTGAAAACCTCTTCCTCAAAAGCAGGCATACAGAAATAAATAAAAAATGGCATTGCATAACGTCACTTCTTAAAAGAAAACAACAGCAATCTGACAGGAAAATTCAAAGGAAAAATCTGTGATATTGTCATCTGCCTGCAAATTTTGGCAAATATGTACATACTAATAGTAGATACACTGTCTGGAAATGAATAGAAAATGGTGAAATGGTCAAAACTGAACCTGAATGAGCAGGCAAGAAGAATGTTGTGAAGCTTGAAGCTCACTTAAGAGGCAGTTATCACCCTAAAAAACTGCAACCAGCTTCTCAATGTAGGCCCATAACAGACAATTTATATATGGCCTTCCATTTTATCCTCATAACTATTCTCTAAAGGTTAGGCTGAGAAACAGACTACCCAAGGTCAAAAGGAACAATGTTGAACACAAGAAACAAATAAGATGTTCATTCAGTGCTTCTCCTCCACCAAATAAAAAAAAAAACACTTAACATTCTGTATCACTGTGATAGATTAAATTGTTACAAGCCATTTTGAATTTTCACTGCAAAGCAATTTAAAATAAACTGTGAACATCTTAGATTTTCAACCTAAGCAAAAAACAAACTGTCCTTGTGGTTTTTTAATGAATATTTTCAGCAGGATAGAGTTCAGGGCAGGAAAAGCTGTAATTTTTCGTTTAACATTACAACAGCCATTATAAAAGAAGTAACTTTGCAACTGGCAAACAGTTATACATTGAACACTTAAAAGTATTTTTCCCATAAACTTAAGCTGAGAAACAGACTTCTGAAAATAAACAGTCTGACGACTAAATCACATAGTTTAGCTACAAAGAAAAGGGAGCCAAAGGAAAATGTTTTCACAAACGACATTTTCTTAATAGGCTCTTAAATTTCCTGTGACTGCTATGTGAAAAGTAAAAAGGTGACATTTTGAAGGTGAAAATAAATTGTAACAATAACCAGTAAAGATGATGCACTTGCACAGCGCTATCAAAACTAGGTCACTATAATATTTTGGGATTATGTTACAAGAACAGTAAGTTTTAAAAGAAAAACTGTTAACAATGCAGGACAGTAACACAGGAAATAGCCATAAAACAATTTAGGATTTGAAACAAAATCCAAATTACATAGTAGAAGTCTGACTTATTTAGAAGCTGAAAAAGGATTCAAGTAGAAAAGCCATGTATCAATTCCATGGTTTACTACCCATAGCTCATAAAAAAGAAAAGATTACATAGTGGCCTGAAAAGAGTGTGTTTGTCATACCTTGCCATAAGATCGGTCTGATTATCTGAATTTGGCATCTGCAAATTATCAAACTCCACTGCAGTATGAGTGGAAACTATATGGACCTGTCCAGAGCTGTGACTAGTGCAAAATGTGGCAGCCATAAGAACATAAGAGAAACCCTGCTGGATCAGGCCACAGCCCATTTAGTCCAGTGTCCTGTCACACACGGTGGCCCACCAAATGCTCATGGGCATCTCAAGCAGAGACAAGGACAAACCTTTGCCTGCTCTTAAATCCCAGCAAATGGTCTTAGAAGCGTCCTGCTTTCCCCCCAGCCTTAAAGATGTACTTAGGCATTCAGTCTAGTAGCCACTGATACATCTGTCATCCATAAATTTGTCTAACCCTACCTTAAAGTCACCTAGGCTGGTAGCTGTTACCACCTTTTCTAGCAGGAAATTCCATAAATGGATGACCCTCTGGGTGAAGAAATACTTCCCCTTGTCAGATCCGACTCTCCTACCCATCAGCTTCATAGAGTGCCCCCTGGTTCTAGTGCTGTGTGATAAGAGAAAAGAAATTTTCTCTATCCACCTTTTCTATGCCGTGCATAATTTTATATACTTCAATCAGGTCCCCTATTAAACGCTGTCTCTCCAGACTGAAGAGGCCGAGACGTTGCAGCCTGGTTCCCGCCCCATAATCATTCTGGTTGCCCTTTTCTGCACCTTTTCCAGTTCCACAATATCCTTTTTGAGTTGTGGTGACCAGAATTGTACACAATATTCCAAATGTGGCCTCACCATAGATTTATAAAGAGGCAAAATGACACTTGCTGACTTGTTTTCTATCCCCTTCCTAATTATTCCCAGCACTGAATTAGCTGTTCTCGCCACTGCTGCACAATGGGCTGACACCTTCATTTAACTGTCCACCAAAACCCTGAGATTCCTTTCCTGGTGAGTTGCAGAAAGCTCAGACCCCATCAGTTTACAGACATAATTTGGGGGTTTGGCCCCAATGTGCACTACTTTGCACTTGTTAAGATTAAAGCACATTTGTCACTTGGTTGCCCACTCACCCAATGCTAAGAGATCCCTCTGGAGTTCTTCGCAATCTCTTCTGGTTTTTACTACCCTAAATAATTTAGTATCATCAGCAAACTGGCTATTTTACTATGTACCCCTTCTTAATCTAGATCATCGATGAATAAATTAAAAGGCATTGGTCCCAACACTGAAACTTGGGAGACCCCACTTTTTACCTCTTTCCACCCTGACAACTGGCCAATTATTACTGCTTTCTGCTTCCTGCCCTTAAGCCAGTCACAAATCCAGGACAAAACCTGTCCTTTTATTCCATAGCTCATTATTATTATTATTAAAGTTCATTTATCAAGTGCTATAGACGTACATAGCACTGTACAAATTTAAAAAGACAATAGAGCAAAAAAAGACAAATAAGCAAAATTAAAAATTACTAAAATAACAAAGTTAAAATAATACATGATATCACAATAGACACATTAGGAATTAACACAAGTGAAAAAGGAACTTCAGCTACAAGGCCAAAGGCCATAGAAAAAAAGGAAGTTTTTAATTGGGATTTAATAGTTTGTAAGGAGATTAAGGAGTGGAGGTGAATGGGATGACGATTCCACAAGTAGGGAGCCATGAGAGAAAAGGAGCAGAGAGGAGACCAGGCAGAGGGGACCACAGATAAAGAAAGGCAACAGGATTGGGAAGATCTTAGTACATAGAAAGGAGTGTGGATGGATATTAGAGAAGAAAGGGACGAGGGAGCCAGAGAATGAAGGGCTTTAAAGGTTAGAATTAAAAGTTTAAATTGAATATGGTATGAAAGGGGAAACCAGTGCAAGGATTTTAAAAGAGGAATAATAGGAGAGAAGTGACTGGATTGAAAAATAAGTCTCGCTGTGGAGTATTACGTGGAGATTAAAGGTTGGAGATGGGAGAGAGGGAGACCGATTAGAAGGTGATTACAGTAGTCAAGCCTGGAGATAACTGAGGCATGAACAAGAGTCTTGGCAGAAAGAGAAGAGAGAAAAGGCCGAATCTTGGAGATATTCTACAGGAAGAAATGGCAGAACTTGCTAATGAGTCGATCTGTGGCCAGAAGGATAAAGAAGAATCAAACAGAAACCCAGGATTACACGCTTGAGAAATGGGAAAGACAGGAAGATTGTTGACTTTGATGGAAAAATATGAGAGTGAAGAAGAGAAGGGGCAGAGGATGGAGGAAAGATTTAAAATTGTGGTTTGGACATGTTCGGTTTAAGACGATGATCTTAAACCGAGACAGCTTTGAGGCAAGAAGAAATACGATTGGCTACACCAGAGGAGAGATCAGGAGTGGACAGATAGATCTGGGTGTCATCAGAGTAGAGATGGTATTGAAATCCGTGTGAACTGAGGAGCTGACCAAGAGAAGTGTAAAGAGAAAAAAGCAAAGGACCAAGAACAGAACCCTGAGGAACCCCAGTGACAAGAGGAAATGAAGAGGAGAACTGACCACCGTCAGAAACCTTGAAAGAGCAATTAGAAAGATAAGAGGAAAACCAGGATAGTATGAAGTCCTGAAAGCCAAAGCCGCAAAGAGAGTCTAACAGTGAGGTGTGATCAACAGTGTCAAAAGCAACAGAGAGGTCAAGGAGAATGAGAATGCAGAATAGGCCTTTGGACTTGGCGAAAAGAAAGTCATTAGTGATTTTGGTCAAAGCAGTTTCGGGGAGTGAAAAGGACGAAAACCAGACTGAAACGGATCAAATGCGGAAGAAAGAGTAAGAAAGTCAAGACAGCAGGAATAAACCACAAGCTCGAGTACTTTGGAGAAAAAAGGTAGCAGAGAAATTGGACAAGAGAGAAAGAGTGGGTCAAGAGAAGGTTTTTTGAGAAGCGGGGTGTCTAAAGCGTGCTTGAAGCCAGAAGGAAAGAAGCCGGAAGAAAGAGAAAGATTAAGGATGTGCAGGAGATGAGGAAGAATGGAGGGGAGAAGCAGAAGTAAAAAACGAGATGGAATGGGATCAAGGGGACAGAGATTGAGGAATTGGAGGAAGAAATAAAAGTTTATTCAGTAGCTGTTGATGTGGGACTTTATCGAAAGCCTTCTGAAAGTCCAGATAAACAATGTCTACTGGTTCGCCTTTATCCACATGTTTGTTGACAATCTCAAAGAATTCCAACAAGTTTGTAAGGCATGATTTATCTTTGCAGAAGCCATGCTGGCTTTTGTTCAGCAATGTTTGCTCCTCCAAGTACATACTAATTTCATCTTTAATGATGGTTTCTATCACCTTACATGGAACTGACGTTAAGCTAACTGGTCTGTAAATGCTTGGATCACCCCTGGATCCTTTTCTGAAGATTGGTGTTACATTTGCTACCCTCCAGTCCTCAGGTACAAAGCCTGATGTTAAGGAAAGATTATATATTTTTGCTAGAAGGTTGGCAATTTCACATTTGAGTTCCTTAAGAACTCTTGGATGAATACCATCAGGTCCCAGTGACGTGTTAACATTTAGTTTATTAAGACCTCTTCCTTGGTTATCTCTATCCAGTTTAATTCTTCAGAAAATACAGGCTCAGATACTGGCATGTATCCTCTTGTCTTCCTCCATGAATATCGAGGCAAAGAATTTGTTTAGTCTCTCTGCAATCTCCATGTCTTCTTTAATTATCCCTTTCTGTGCTTTACCATCTAATGGTCCAACTGCTTTCCTAGTTGGATTCCTACTTCTGATATACTTATAAAAGTTATTATTTCTTTTGATGTTTTTAGCAATGTGCTCCTCAAAATATTCCTTAGCTTTCCTAAATGTCATCTTGCATTTGCGTTGCCAGTGTCTATGTTCCCTCCTGTTCTCCTCATTAGGACAAGCCTTCTATTTTCAAAAATAACTCTTGTTTTTAATGACTTCATCTACTGCCCTTATGAGCCACATTGGTTTCTTCTTGGATCTAGAAGTCGCCTTTCTTCTTTTAGGTATGCATTCTAGTTGCACTTCCATGATTGTGTTTTTAAGTAGTCTCCATGCATTCTGAAGCAATTGAACTCTTCTAACTTTCCCTTTCAATTTCCTTTTTAATGGTTTCCTCATTTGGGGGAAGATTCCCTTATGAAAGTTTAAGGTCTCTGTGTTAGACTTTATTAAGAACTTACTCCCTGTATTTAAGTTGACGGTTATTTCATTGTGGTCACTGTTCCCAATTGGATGAGCCACAGTGACGTCCTTTACTGGGTCCAAGCATTACATAAGATCAAATCCAAGACTGCCTTTCCCGTGGTTGGTTCCATGACTATTTGCTCCATGGAACAGTCATTTAGCAGGTCTAGGAATTTTCTTTCTCTTTCCTGAGTTGATCAGGAATTCACCCAGTCTATGTGAGGATAATTGAAGTCCCCCATTATAACTACCCTATCTTTTTGGGATACCTCCTTTACCTCATTTTCCAGTTGTTGATCCCCTTCGGGAGTTTGGTTTGGAGGATGACAGAATGTACCTTTTGTTAGGCTTCCTTTTTTGCTTGTTATTCTTATCCACACTGCTTCTGTGGAAGAGACAGACTCACCTAGACATTCCAGTTTGTAATATTCTATCTCTTCTTTAATATACAAGGCTACACCACCTCCACGTCACCCGTCCCTGTCTTTTCTGTACAGTTTGTAACCTGGGATGACTTTATCCCATTGGTTTTCACTGGTCCACCAGGTTTCAGTTACCCCAATAATATCAATCCTATTTTCCATCACTAAGCTTTCTAGCTCCCCTATTTTAGCTTGAGGGCTTCTGGTGTTTGCATATATACATTTGTATTCACTCCTCTGGTCCAAATTCTGCTGTGGATGAACATGTGAATCCTTATACTGCCCCTTGCATCATTCTGCTTGCATTCTATTGACTAATTCCCTACTTCTCTCAGCATTATGTGCATATTTCCAGCCCTCCTCACTCAAGGATGCACTCTCCCAAACTGGATGCTGCCCAGCTCCTTTTGGCTTTCCCCCAGGGATGAGTTTAAAACCTGCTCTGCAACCCATATTAAGCACCAGCCAGTTTGTTGAGTAGGGCACCTCACCATGCACATATTACACCCACGCTTAAGCACCTACACTATTTGTCAGTTTTATCTTTGGACCTTACCACCTCATGACCAGCTTACTTGTCAGAGCATCTCTCTCAATATAGACTTGTGAGACCATTAACATCTTCAGGGGAGGTCTTGTTGCAGGTACCACAAATCACTGAATGCTGTCTTATGACTACCAGCAGTCAGGCCTTCACTGTCTCCCTATGAAATGCATAGGGTGCCTATACCCTTGGTCTTTAGGTGACAACTGAAGACCTATCTTTTCCCCCAGCCCTTTTGTTTTGATTTTAATCCTATTTTTATATAACTAAAATGATTTTAGCTGTTTTTATTCTTTGTACACGACTTTAAAATTATATTTTAATAGGAAGCAGAATATAAATATTTTAAATAAATAAATAAAACAGCTAGAATAAAGGATTACTGGTTTAGGATAAGCCACCAGTAGCATAAACCGCAGTAGCCTAGAACACTACACCAGTTTACAGACTCGTCAAGGAGTCTGAAATGTCTAGTTAACCCAAGAGTTAAAGAATTATGTGACAGTTCATTTTAGGGAATTGTCAACTGAAACAAGATCTGTCAGTGGTCAATTGACCGCAAACTAACGGAAGAAAATACCTTATACAATTAGGGCCATATCATTACCTAGAAAGCACCATGCTCAAAAATTAAAGTAAGAATACAGCACTACTCATATGTCTCCCAGAAAAACAAGGCCTGGGGCACCTGCTTAACAACCAGGAACAAAACAAATGGGATACTGAACAAAGCACTCAAATATGAAATAAACTCAGTACTGGAACATGGAATTTACAGAGTATGTAAAGACTTCATGTACCTATTTGTAGCATGTCTGAAATTCACTTGAAAGATGAAGATTAATGGATACTTAGCCATATATTCTACACAAGCACAGGGTTGATATGTAGTAATCAGTGTGACCAGTTAGCCCATTCCATCAATAAGACATCAGTTAGTTGGGACTAATTGTCAGATACACCACCCAGGGTCCAGAACTCAAGAACAAGACTCAGAGTTTCTCACAGCAAGTTCCTCCGTTTATTAATAAAAGAAGACAAATAATCAAGCATCAGCTGGGACAGATCACAAAGCTTTTCAGCATCATGTTCACATCACCCCTCCATCTGGAAAGGCCTTTCCTGCTGCACTCTTAGTAAGAACAGTTCCCACAGAGTACTATTTGTTGCTGTGTCTAAGATTGCACCAATGGAAACACTAGGTCTAGAACGAATGCAAGCAGGCAAGGACTTGTTTCAGAAAATATGGGTGCACACTGGACATTTACAATAAAATTATTTATGAATTTCTACTCAAAAATAAATCTCTTACATCCACTGGAGCTTACTTTTAGATTAGGATGCAAAATATTATCATTTGACCTTTTTTTTAAAGGGAACCAACAATAGCTAGCACTTATCCAGTATCAATGGTTCTAGCTAACACACACTTCATTTGACAGACTCCCAGTTTTTAGAAATGAGAACACAAGACATTATTCAAAGTTAAATAAGAAGAAAATATTTTAAAAGCCACAGAAGAAGTAATGGACCAGGTTCCCAGACCAGTCTTCATAAAACATATTTATAAAGTTGATATGCACCAAAAGGTAGCAACGGGAAGGATATCTGAAAAGTGTGTAGGCATTATGTTTTCAACAGTTCATAAATATCAACTTATGAAGGGTCACATGAAGAAAGCCTAATTATTACAAATCCTTTAACATGGCAAAACGGCATTTTACCAGTCAGACTAAGAAAAAGTAGCCAAACATTTTAAGCAGTTGTGAGGCACAATTCAATATGCTATGAAACAGTATTATTACTAAACATATACAAATAACTTACTACCCCTCATTAATAATGTTCAAAAGAAACTATGTACGGTTGCACTGAACTGCAGTTCATCAAAGCACAAACTGCACTGTAGAAAGCACAAAGTACATTATATAAACTTAACTATCACATCAATATGTCTCTTTTAAAAAACAAAACATATTTACCTTTAGCATTTTTTCCAAATCCTATTGAAGCAGGAACTTCATGGTCGATCTGGCTTCTGCTGTTTGCTTTCTCTTTAATGATATCATCTTCATTTGAAACATCATCAGAATTCATCTTTTTTTTCTTTTTGTGTCGAGGTGGAAGTTTTTTAGGGAAAGTAAACATGGGAAGAATAACAAGGACCATCGCAACGGCACACAGAAGGAAACCACTCCACCTAAAGGTCAGAGATAAGAAATAACAGGTAAGGTTCACTGTAACTGAACTTTTAGTCAATGTATTTGGAAAAATAAGAATTTTCATCCATGTTCTTTTGATTCCCATCCTGGTCTTATTACATTGCCAATGTAGAAGGAAAAGAAGCTCCAGAAATCTGGTGAGTAGACTTGTGTGAAAACGCTACCTAGTTGCAAAGCTTATAAAGGCACAGCTCACTGGCATGGTGTCTGAATATACGGAACTATTACTTACTTACTTACTTCTTACATACTATTTGTATTTCTATCCCTCCCTATACCCAAAGGTCTCAGGGCAGGTAACAACCTTTAAAACAACAAATTACAAATGAATATATATTAAAAGCAATAATATACATAAAATACTAAAAATTCAGCATGTTTAAAACAATATACACCATATTAAAACAGTAGTATCTGTAGTGGGGGGAAAGTATAATCACCTCAGCCAAAGGCCAGGGCAAAGAGATGCATCATCAACAGCTTCCTGAATACAGAGAAGGTGCGTGACGCACCTCAAAGGGGAGACTATTCCATAACCTGAGGGCTATTAATAAAAAGGCCTTCTCCCGGATGCCCACCCACCTCACTACTGAAGGCAGTGGGACAACCAGGAGGGCCTCACCGCCAGAACTTAAGGCATGGGCAGGTCAGTATGGGAGAAGGTGTTCCTTTAGATATTTGGGGCCCAAGTCACTTAGGGCCTTGTAAGTCAAAGTTAACACCTGGAATTGGGCTCAGTAGTGAATTGGCAGCCAATGCAACCCTTTTAAAAACCAGTGTGATGTGGTTGTTGTTTCATAATGTATTTTTAAATGTTGATAAAAATCAATAAAGATTTTTATCAAATATACAACACAACAGAAACAAGAAACATTTCCGTGCCGAACATCACCGCCTCCATGGCTTGGCAAACCTCCGATCTCGACGGGGAGCAGGAGGAGAGGGAAGTTTCGCTCACTTCCCTAGATTTGAGATCTGAGGAAAGAAAGAAGAAGGGAAACCCTGCTAAGCTCAAACCAGCACACCCAACCTAGTGCTAGGAGAGGGAAGGGAAAAGCCTTACCTGACACCTCCCTCCTAAATCTGGCCCGCTCATAGCTCATTGAGGGTAGGGCTAACCCAGATGGGCTCAGGGACAGGGGAAAGCCTCCGAAAGAACTGCTGGATGCCATTAGAAATATCCTACAGAGGCACTGAACCAGGGCAGCTTGTCCAAAGGGGCTGCCTCCCATAAAAGAGCCCATGGGGGAGGAAGGGGATGATCGATCCATACCCCTGTTATCCAAAGCAAGCTCCTCATAGGAAAAGATACTGGACATCACAACGGATGAAGAGAGACACGATGTGGTCAGCTGCACGACCACAGAAGAACTGAGGAGCCCTAAAGTTGGCAGTTGATGACTGAAAATTCTACAGGGCTCTTTCTTCTGTGGTTGTGGTCAGCTACAGCCTCTGGAGATGACCACAGTGAGTCTGCTCCATCCATCGGGGAACCATAGCTCCCAACCCCCGTGTCACTTCTCTGATTATGCTGGCAATCTTTCAGTTCATTTGATGTTATAATGTTCCTTGTATCATCATGCCTTAATTTAGTGTCTCCTATAAAGAGAGAGATAGGCAGGTCTTCTCTCAATCTTCTTCGACTTTGGAATCACCAATAATAATTTATCCCAATCCTCCTAAGTCATTTTACACCCTCCACCCCCGTGGATTAATATATCAACTAAGTACTTCCACACCTTCTCATACCTTAATCTTATTTTTGTTATCCCCAAATTTCCAATTTTTGACTATTAAAGCTTGTGTGGGTGATAACATATATTTAACTATCTTTAGGTTCTTAATATTAGCATTAACCCCTTGAAATATTCCCATCCGAGCCAATTCTGGTATTAAATTCAATATAAGTCCTTTTATTTCCCCCAATTCATTTCCAACTCTCTCCAAAATATAATAGTTTTTTCACAGGACCATCACAAATGGAAAAAGACTGGCTTTTCCTTACATCCTCTCTAATAGCCATCATCCATGTTTTTATTTTTGTAATTATAAGTGGAATTAACCCCCATTTGTAGAAAATTTTGACTTGTACTTCCTTTATTCTTTTAATATTAGATCACTTTATTGGTTTTGTTATGATTATTTCTCACACCTGATCTTCAGCTTCAAATCCATTTCCCAAGAATATACTGTGTTATATACATTTAATGGGTGTTTTCCACTGTCACTAGAAGTACCCATTAAGTACCCATTAATGGGTACAAAAATGCCAATGGGTACTTTTAGTGACAATGGAAAAACACCCAATAACAACTTACAGAAACTTTGTTAAACTTCTGTTCATTTCTATTGGTTTTTTTTAATTTGGTATATACTTAATTATAGAATTTAGTTGTGACCAAAATCTACTCTTTCTTAATTTTAATTCCCACAACTTGTTCCTTTTCTATACTTGCCCATTAAGTGCTTCAATTTTTTAAAATCTTATTACTTGACCCAATCTAAATGCATAACAATAAACAAAACAAATTTGGAAACCCCAAGTCTCCATTTATCTTTGATTTATACTCTTAGTTATTGGATGGGTTTTTGAAATACCTATTTAAGCATTTTTCTCCAAATGTATTTGCTAACTGTTGAGGAATTGTGAAAAGAATGCACAAAGTAACATAATAACTTTGAAATTATTACCAAATATTATTGGTAAAATTTATAACTCCCAATTTTCATGGTACTCTTTGATATAAAGACTCCAACATATTTAAATTCCTTCCTTCGTATACTAAGCTTGGAGATCTTACTACACTCTGCCAGTAATGTAGATGGTACATTCTTACAAAATATTTGTGATTTCCCCAAATTAATCTTAAGGCCCAAAGCTATCCAAAATCTTGCATTATTTCCTTTAATTTTATTACCATGCTGCTGGAACTACTTGTTATAATCACTGCATCATCCACACGCATATTTATTTTCACCTCAGCCCTTTCAAATTGATATGATAATCTTTGGGGGTCTGTACATATTTTATATGGTAGTACCTCCATGGTTAAATTAAACAGCTGAGGAAACAGTGGACTTGTTTTGTTCCTGTCAGTAGATTAACGTTATCTGAATACGTTCCGTTTATCTTTAATACTGCTTTATTCCCCTTCTATAAGATTTCTAGCATTGCCAAAAGAGATTCACATGATCTGTAATAGCACTTTAAGTAGAAGTGGGTGATTAAGGCTATTAAAAGGTTTAAATTTATCAAGCACAATCATCACCAGTTGTCTCCTTTTGAGAAAGTTATCTCAGTAATGTATTGATCACTACTGTTATTGGTTTTTAAATTATTCTGTTTTGGATAAAATCATACTGATCACTGTGAATTATATCCTCAATAAAATGATTTAGTCTGCCAGCTAAGATGGCTGGGAAGATATTGTAATCAGTATTTGCCAATGATATCAGACTGTATGAATTAGGTGAATCTGGATTCTTCCCAGGCTTTCAGACTAGTACCATAACAGTGTTGCATAGTGTATTAAACTGGATTATAACTACATGCAATGCTCTAAAATAAGTCTCTCTTCAGAATACCCTCCTCTCTGCTGTTCATGAGGTGCCTAACTTACAGCTTACAGGCTCCTGGTAAACACCTACCTTTTTACTCAGGAATTTCCTATGTGAGTTTGCTTCTTTCCTAGCCTACCCAGTTTTAATGTGTCTTTTGATGTTTTTATCTATGTTTTCATGTTTTTTAAACCACTTTGAAATGAATATTTTAGATAACGTGTTTCTAATTAGCCATCTGAGAAAAAGGGACAGTGTCACCTGAAACATACAGAAAACAAATCTAAAATAGGGGTCAAGGATGCAGACAGATGTCGATCTCGTCTATCCTTATCAGTCAGAAGAGTATTTGTTCAATACAGTGGTCGGCAAACTCATTAGTCAAAAGAGCCAAATATCAGTCAGAAGAGCACAGTACAATGATTGACATTTCTTTTGAGAGCCAAATTTTTAAAACTTAAACTACTGTATTTTCTGGCGTATAAGACTACTTTTTAACCCAGGAAAATCTTCTCAAAAGTTGGGGGTCGTCTTATACGATGGGTGTTGTCTTCTTATATGGTGAGTATATCCCAAACTCTATATTTTAACTGGAAAGTTGGGGGTCGTCTTATACACCCAGTCGTCTTATACGCCAGAAAATATGGTATATAGGTAGCTACATTGCTATTAACTTAATTAGCGTACTCCTAAGCTGGAAGAGCCACACTCAAGGGGCCAAAGAGCCGCATGTGGCTCTCGAGCCGTGGTTTGCTTACCCCTGGTTCAATAGATCCACTAAATGAAGATGTTTGTGCTGGCTGGAATAGTGTGAACATTGTTACATTACTGGAACATTACTACTTCTACAATTTTGCCTCCAAATTCTAAACTATCTTTGCTTCTATACACAAAGAATAACCCACAGGGCTTTTTTTCTGAAGCAAATGTACTGAAGGAAGGGAAAATGAACTTAAATTCTGTATTACTCAATGACCTGGAGTTGTCTCTACTGTTAGTACACTCCAACTGCACTGGATTTTCCAACACCAATGTACACAAGTAGATAAGGTAGAGACCTTCTACACTGGCAGGTCACCAGTGAGGGTGAAGTTTAGCTTTGTTGATGCAGTCATTAAGAAGCTGAATATACCATCTGCAGAACACCAATTAAAGACCGTCTGGTAGAAATAAAATATAGGCTTTAAAATGTGACTAATTATAGCATAGTATTCAATCATTTCTATTCAACAGATGTTTGGCACTTGATATCTGGAAAAGAAATAATAAAGTTATTCTTCTTTAAATTAAGTTCTCTACTATTATTACTCTGGTTATATTGCTACTTCCTTTCCCTGTGCCTCTTGCTTAATTGTTGTTATGGGTTCACAGCTGCAGTTCAGCATTAGAAACTTATCTAAAGCTTCTAAAATGCTGTTCAGCATTATCAGTTCTACTAGCCTATATACAGTACATAATGCAGTGTGTATAATACTGAACTAGGTAAGCCAATGGTTTCATTCAATACAGATTTATCTGTTCTTATGATTTTCCACAGAGCTCCATAGTAAGATACTCTAAGCATCCCAAATGAAGAGACAGGTACTAGATTATAATGCACATTTCAAAATGTATCATAATAATAATAACACAGCCCTTGGCAAGAGAAACAGGCTGGTTCAGGAAATAACGGTCCTTCATGCAACTTAGCATCACTGTTTTAGGAGCAGAGGCCCATTTTTGTGCCTCCTGACACTTAAAGGCAAAATGTGCGCAAAGTACATTTAGCTATTAAAGCCATAAGCCATTTAATCCTTCTGTAGCTCTCTAATTTGATTCACTCTCAAGTAGTCTTCACATGATCTGTCATCACCGTTGTACTAATATCACATACCAGAAGATTATAAACCAAACACCTTTAATTACACAAATGTATTTTTTTAACAAATCAACCTTCCAATACTGTTAACAAATTATGGACAAAACATCTGGAAGGCAATTAACACAGCAAGAGAAAAGAGGAAGGAGACAATCCAGCAAACTTACAAATTAACTTTTTAGTTATTGCTATTCTAAGTTCTGCAGCTAGCAAGTGTCAGATAAGTGAAATAAAAACAGTAATTTCTAAATACTGAAAGAACCTTCGGAAAAAATTAAGTTGGGGGAATGCTATTTTTAATAGCATTCAGTTACCATTTTAAAAGAATACCTGGGTCAAGAGTCCAATATGAATTAGTGAAACGTTCATGTAAAACAGACACATATGACACTTACCAATTGCCAATGAAACGAGGATCACTCTGATCAATAGAAACAGGATTTCTAGGATCCACATAAAATCCAATCAGAACGCCACCTAACAAATACCCTGCTGCAGGGCCAAGAGCTCCCATTACATACATGATGGCTGAGAAAATAAAAAAGGAAAGAAAACCCAAAAAGACAAATTACGCTGCTGCAAATACAAGACATATAAAGCAACATTTCATGTATTTGAAGAACTGGATGCTTTTATGTAATTATGTACATCCAAATAGTACGAATTTTCTTTTTCCCACATATAGTCAAAGCATTAATAACCTTACACATATAGAAGGAAAAGGTTCCTAAAAGCAAGTTTTATTTCTCGTCAATAAACAATAACAAACAACAGCAGACTACTCCAGAGCCGTTTTTCACTATTCATTTCCCTGAAATAAGAGAACGGAGGGAGCAGCTAATATTCTTTCACCTGATGAAACAAATATGGCCTTCAAGTTTTTTATCGTATTTTGGCTCTATATTATACAATGGCCCATGCCACCATCTCTTCTACTACATGTGGGGCTGCTCTATTTACAGCTCTCAGGTGCCAATTAAAGACATTTCTTTAAAGACCTTTCTTTTTCACCCAGGCTTTACCTAGATGAATGTCTGTTCCTTTCCCACACTCACAAAGTTCTAAATGTATCTTAATTACTTTGTGTGGGTTGGCGGCAGGCAAGGTTAGGCCACTCAAATACTTTTTCTTTGACCAAACTGAAACTACTAGTATGACACTATAAACTGACTTTCCTACAAAACTGAATGGCTGAGTGGCTAACAGCTGAGTAACTCACCACAGAGCAGACTGCACTGTCAAGTGAAGAAAGTCACTTTACACAGTAAAATAATAAATTTACAATATTATATGCCATCTTTCAGACATACAGGAGAACTACCGGCATCCATTTCCTAACATATTCCATTAAGCTTGAGTGGAGTGTATTATAACTATCCCTCACCCCATTTTTGCACTTGTGACTTTTAAAAAACCTAGTAACACTTTTCTCTCATACCAGATCAAGCAGGAGAGAATTATGTATTGGGAAGGAGGAGGGGTGTTGGACCGTAGAAATCTAAGATCATTCCCCCATCTGCCCCAACATACTCCATTTCTCTTATCACTTACCACTGGCTGAGTATAGTGAAATGTGGAAGAGCTGTCTATTACTGCATTTCCACTAAAACAGCATTTATTAGCTATTTAACAATATGCTGGTGACCCATCAGACAGATTGTTTTCACCATGGGAAGCCTCAATAAATATATAAGAATCTAAATATTTTTGCATATCTACAAATGTTACCACATGTTCTTTCTACCACATGGATACCTAAGAATTTGCAGTCATACAGTATAACATACTAAATACTTTATTTGAATTGTGACAAATGCTTCTGAACACCAAAAGACACAATTTAAAAGAAGCAATTATGGAAACAACAGCACTAACAAGGAAATATTGTATTCTTTGTTTCACAGACGTTTGCTATCCTTAAGGAAAGAAGTCACAGTTAATTTGGGAGGGGCTAATAATCTGCATCAAAAAACCAAGAACAGCTAGTAAAAAGAGTGCTTTTGGGGAATACTGCAGTGATAATGCTGCTGCATTTCAGCTCCTCTTATTGACTCAAACCAAGGCTTTGCTCCAACTGCAAAGCAGCTCTTACAGCACTGCCCTGCTGGTTCCTGTTCACTGTCCAGCACTGAAAACAAAGATGTAATGCCTTCTTCCTGCTGCAATTATTTTCAAAAGAAAATCCAAGCAATTCAGACAATACAGAATTTGGGCAGCACTTTGATTAAATGTTGTAGATTTCAGTGTGAACAAGCATTACACAGCTTATATTTAGTAATGCTAAAGATAGGTTTCACAGTAAGCAGGACTGCTGTACTGTAAAGATAAAAATACCAAATGCAGGGTATATTCCATTAAAGATGGGAATACTGCCTAAAATGTAAATTAGAAAGCTCCTGAATACTCTTGAGGTTCTGTAAATATACCTTACTGGAAATATCAATATTAAACATGCTGGCCTTTAAAAAGTTTGTACTTAACTCTTCAGTGAGCAAAAGGGAGTTGGAAGGAGTGATTTCATTAAATAAGGACAAACCAGAAAAGGTATTGGGCATTCCGATGAAGTAACAGGCTGCTGCTAGAATGTGCACAAATGGGGTTTTTGATTCGTATTGAATCGAATCTAAGAAAATTCATATTCATTCAAATAAATCCCCTTAAAATGTGGTAGAATTCTATTCGATATAAATGTATTCATATGAATGTGTACAAATATCCAATACAAGTCCGATAAGCATCACGTAGCATATCTGCTCTGAAGGTGTCAAATCTGCCTTGAATCCACTTTGAATCCACTCTCAAAGTCATGTCAAATGCACACTGGATCCATTGCAGATATGACTGGTGCAGCCGTTTTCCCACTTCCCCGTTTCACAAATGTTCCGAAACATTGGTACGAATATGAATGTCAATATATGAACGTCGTAACACTCAATTCATATACAAATGTCTGAATCATATAACTTCATGCCAATACCGAATGCTACGAATATTCATCCACACCCCTAGCTGCTGCCACTATCAAAAAAAGAATCTCTAGCTTTGGGTCATATTTTTAACAACAATACATTTTTGCTTGTTATAGACTTAGTGAAAACCTTGTGCCTTGCCTTGTTCCTGTATATTTCCCCTGCTTGCTAGCAGGATATGTAGACTAGTTGATAAGTTGTGAACTGTACTATATCTTCCTACCCACATGCACTTCTGCTATATTGTACACTTGTATATTAGCTAGTGCTTACTTTGCATTCACAAGTAATAAACCTCCTATTCAGAATGGTAACTCCAGCCTGCTCCAGTCTGTGATTCCAACTACTGTATTTTCTGGCGTATAAGACTACTTTTTAACCCAGGAAAATCTTCTCAAAAGTCAGGGGCTATCTTATACGCCAGGTATTGTCTTCTTATACGGTGAGTATATCCCAAACTCTATATTTTAACTGGAAAGTTGGAGGTCGTATTATACGCCCAGTCATCTTATACACCGGAAAATACGGTACCTGTTTGCTGACTCTGTGCATTTTGCTCTGCCACAATCTGTATCCAATCCAGATTATCTATGACACAAGCTTTCAAGTTTGCTGGGACATTGAGTGGAACACTTTAACAGCAACAACGTATAAAAATGTAAATAGTTCATCTGGAATTCTATCACCTCTGCTAGGCTTGTTGTTAGTTACGCTTCCTAAGGCCCATTTGACTTCTCTCCAGGGTGTCTGGCTTTCAATCAGTGATCACGCCATCATGGCTTTAGTGATAAGATGTTTTACAATTCTGTGTATTTTTGGCATCTCTGTCTCTTCTATTTCTGTTAGATCCCTATCATTTTTTTTTCTTTTCTCATGTCCATTTTTGCATAAAATGCTCTCTTGGGATCTCCATTTTTTTTTAAGAGATCCGTTAGATTTCTTATTAGAAATAGATTTCTTCTATTTCATTGCATTGCTCATTTAAGAAGGCCTTAACACTTTTTTGCTTTTCTCAATAAATCTGATTCAGATGGGCATATTTTTACCTTCCCTTCTTTCCTCAGCTATTTGTAAAGTCTCATCAGAGAACCATTTAGCTTTCTTGCTGTTCCTTTTCTTCAGGATGGTTTTTTTCTTGCTGACTCCTGTACAATGCCCTCTGTCCACAGTCCTTCAGGCACTCTGTCTACCAGATCTAATCCCTTAAAAATTTGTCACCTCCACAGCATACACACAAGGTATATCATTTATGTCATACCTGAAACTTCAAGGGAGTCAGTGCAGATTAGATATTAGGAAAAACTCCCTGACAGTGAGGGCAATCAGTCAATGAAATAGGTTGTCATGGGAGGTGGTGAGCTCTCCTTCACTGGAGGTCTTCAAGCAGAGGTTGGACCTACATCTGTCTGGGATGGTTTAGGAAATCCTGCATTGAGCAGGGGGTTGGATTTGATTATCCTAGAGGTCCCTTCCAACTCTATGATTCTATGTATGGTCTAGTGTTTTTCCTTACTTTCTTCAATTTAAGTTTGAATTTTGCAATAAGAAGCTTGTGATCTGAGCCACAGTTTAGCTCTGGGTCTTGTTTTTATTTATTGTGTAGAGCTTCTCCATCTTTGGCTGCAAAGTATATTATCAACCTGATTTAGATACAGACCATCTGGTGTTTTCTGTGTGTAGAACTGCTTATATATTGAGTGTCTGCTAAAAAAAAAGTGCCTGCATGTGATGTACTGATTATCCAAATTATGTGGAATAATGAAATATGTCTGGATGAAGCTTTAATCTCTGTCCTCCATTTTTTACTCCAAGCCCAAACTTGCTTGATATTCCAGTTATCTTCTAGCTTTAACATTCCAATCTGCTATGGTGAATGTAATTATGTGAGAGGGAGTTCTAGAATTCAAACCCAAAAATAAAGACAAGACTTCTGAAATGAAATTCAACAATAAACAATAAATTGGATAAGGTGCCTCTCAGGCAAAGGTGAAACTGGAGGGAAGGGCTTCCCATGCTTGATTTCATTGATACCTAGCCTCTGCCTCCAGCACAGCAGATAGTGTCACTCATCTGCGTGCATACAAGTATATATACATACAAGGTGCTGTAGGTCTTCATAGAAATGGTCAACTTCAGCCACATTTGTGCACCAAGCACTTGTGCTAATGTGGGTTTTTGTGATATTGAATGAATAGAAATCATTGTCAACATTTAAACTGTAACACAGTAATGCTTTTCTCTTTTATTGACTAGGAAGGCTACTCCATTTCTTCTACTGGATCTTTGCCCACAGTAGGTGATATAGTGGTCATCTGAAATAAATTTGCCAGTTTCAGTTCATTTTTGTTCACTGACTTCCAAAATATCAATGTTTAGTCTTGTCATCTCATGTTTGAACATGTCCAGCTTACCTTGGGTCATGCATCTTACATTCCAGGTTCCTGTGAAATATTATTTTTACAATATTGTACTTTCCCCTTTTCCCCTCCACAGCTGAATATCCTTTTGGTTTTGGCCAAATTTCTTCACTCTTTCTGAAGCTACTTGTAGTAGCCCTCTGCAATTTCCCAGTAAAATACTGGATACCTTTGGACCTGAGGGGCTTATCTTCCAGTGTCATATGCTTTAGTTATTTGATACTGAGTTTTCTTGGGAAGCATATTTCTTGCTCCAGTAGATCACATTTAGTGGTATGTCTAGTCAAGCAAATAAATAACATTTATTTTCCTTCAGTAGCCTAAATGATAAAATACCAATTAAAAACTTAGAAACCCTTCAGCATTTCTTGGGCCTATACATTCTATAAACAGTCTCAAATGTCAATAGAAATGTTTTTAAAAATCCACAAATTTCAGTCACCAAGTGAGCTTCAGGGAAATTTTACTGAAGCAATAATGACTTCATCTTTCAATGAAGGATACTGAATCCCTCTAATTACTAACAGCATTAATACTATATTTTTCCTATTAGAATTAGCAAAGTGTTACTGCTTCTATCAAGAAAAAAGTTTTTTGTCACTTTTTTGGTCTTCAGATTGCATGAATAACATAGCAAAGGAAATTCTCCAGGGTTATATAAAAATATCCAACTAGAATGTTTACTTGTTTATCTGTACATGACAGAACTGCATAAATCATGTCCTCTTTCATTCTAAAATGTAGCCACTACTATTGTGGAAGACATAATTACATTCGAGACTACAGCTGAGGGAAGGTTTTCTTTGAAGCAAATCACCATACCGTTATCATTGCCAAAGTTATTTCTACTTTAGCCCATCATAGGAAATGCACATATGAAAACGCGATATATAAAACCCTGAAAAATAAATACTATCAGACACAATACACAGATTCACCTTTTAGTTTATACAACATAATGGAATGTTGGTGGGTTTACATTTACACATACATCTCAGAGACTGATGCACAGCAAGTGAATGCATAGCAAGCTAGATGTCATATTTACTAGGATGACCTGTGAAAAAAGCATGACACAAATTTAAATTTTTATTCTGTTGGAACACATTGACAGTTGATGTTATTTGGTTTATTTATTTACTTAATGGATATTGTAGCTATATCCGAAAGCTTAGGTTCTCAGAAGAAGAACCCTGGAACGTGGCATAACAGCCCAAAAACTGCTACAAATGAGATTTATTTATTTAGTTAATTTGTATGCTACCTTTCAACCTAGAAATATTCTCACAGTGGCTTGTAAGTAACCTTAGACAAGATCCTGTCCTTGCTTTTCAATCGAAAAAAGGAAAGAGGGATATGGAGGGAACTGATTAGCTTAAAAGCACTGGAAGGGGAGGACATTATGGGCTCAGTGTCTTCTCAGGGCTGATGGGGTGGATCCGCTTCTCCTCTATCCTGTTTCTATAGTTAGCTGGGATGGCTGTGTCCTGTTGATAGCTGAGGAAGAAGGACTTAGTGGAATAAGTTTTTTTCCAGAGGCTGCTTCCCCTCCAATCAGCTTCTCCAACCAGCTAAGATGGCTGCCAGCTAGTAACTTTGATTTTGTTCTATGCATCAACATAGATAAGCCAGAAAGAAAGCATGACATGCAGAACAGTGACTGATGCTACGGACAAGGCTTTCACTTTGCTTGAAACAGAATTTCCTTTCTTAAATGGGAGCCAAGAAAAAAGCCCCAAGAGCTAAAGTGACACCGAAAAGAAGCATCCTGCTTTTAACACCATGTTTAAGAAAAATGTGTCATCTGAAGGTAAAATTGAGCCTTCTCACCACAACAGATTTGTAAATCAGTAGAGTGGGTAGATAAGGAATATAATTAAAAAGCAAACAGGGTATTTTCTTATGGGCCACCAATATGCAGGACACTTGAAAGATCCCAAAACTGTCATTAAATATGTTTTACTTTAACATAGAAACACATGTGGTAAACAACTAGATATGAAACACAGATAAAAACAAATAATTAAAATATAGATAGTAATGAATCAGACTGGCTTAAACATAAAAAACATAGGCCCCTTCCAAATCTGGAACCAAATTTCAGAAATTAGAAAAGGACATAATAATATGGCCACAGATTAACATCACATAAAATATATTGGATTTTAAATGTTGTTACCCACCCTGAGACCTTTGGGTATAGGGCAGGATAGAAATATAAATAATAAAATAAAAAAAGATCGGGATGCATACTTGTGTGCGAATGCAGCCTCTCATACTAAGTTTGAATACAGCTTTAGTCTACCTTCAGAACAGAAAACGCAAATCAGCAAAGTGAACAGTTATTTTCTTTCTTCATTATCGTACCCAGAAGTGGATCTTCTGAGTTAAATAAAGCTGAAAGAAATTAGTTTGTCACATTGTTAATGCATTCTCTCACTCTGAAAGCGGACTGAAGCTAGATTAAAATATAGGTGTGAGCACAGCCAGAATTAGTTTAGTGCTTTAATTAAGACATATATTAGTTAAAACATATTTTTTGAAATAAAATTCACTACAGAATTAAAGTCACCACCAAGAAAGTCCTTCAAGCACTTACTGATTTAGTTCATTTTACATTGTTTTTATTGTTGTACCCTTAATTGTTGTATCCATTTGCATTTAAGGCAAGATAAGAAAGAAAGAAAGAAAGAAAGAAAGAAAGAAAGAAAGAAAGAAAGAAAGAAAGAAAGAAAGAAAGAAAGAAAGAAAGAACTTAGTTTCAAAATTTAATGCAAATTTCTCCAAGTTTACTGAAGTATGACCTTCTGAATTCAGAAAAGATGTTCTAAGGTCTTTTAAGCACTGCAGTCCTAATTAATGAAGTACACCAACAGAAATAGGAATGTTTTTGTGAACGTACATAAGAACATAACATAAGAGGAGCCCTGCTGTATCAGGCCACAGCCATCTAGTCCAGCATCCTATTGCCCACAATGGTCTACCAATTGCCCATGGACATCTCAGGCAGAAACAAAGCCAAACCTTCTCCTGCTCTGAAATCCCAGCAAATGACATGAGAAACATCCTGCTTGTACCCACACCCTGAACGGTATACTTGGGAATCCATTCTAATAGCCATTGATACATCTGTCATCCATAAATTTGTCTAACCCTTAAAGCCATCTAGGCTGGTAGCTGTTACCACCTCTTCTGGCAGCAAATTCCATAGTACAATGACCCTCTGGGTGACAAAATACTTCCCCTTGTCGGATCCGACTCTCCAACCCTTCAGCTTCATAGACTGCCCCCTTGTTCTAGTGTTGTGATAGAGAAACTTTCTGTATCTATCTTTTCTATACTGTGCATGATTTTTTGTACTTCAATCAGGTCCCCTCTTAAATGCCATCTTTCCAGGCTGAAGAGGCCTAGACGTTGCAGTCTGATTTCATAAGAGAGGTGTTCCAGCCCTGTAATCATTCTGGTTGCCCTTTTCTGCACCTTTTCCAGTTCCGCAATATCCTTTTTGAGGTGTGGTGGCCAGAACTGTATACAATATTCCAAATGTGGTTTCATCATAGATTTATAAAGAGGCAAAACGACACTTGCTGACTTGTTTTCTATTCCCTTCCTAATTATTCCCAGCACCGAATTAGCTTTCTTTGCCGCTGCTGCACACCTTCACTGAACTGTCCACCAGAATCGCAAGATCCCTTTCCTGGTGTGTTGCAGAAAGCTTAGCCCCCATCAGTTTATAGACATAATTTGGATTTTTGGCTCCAATGTGCATTACTTTGCACTTATTAAGATTAAAACACATTTGCCACTTGGTTGCCCACTCACCCAATGCTATGAGATCCCTCTGAAACTCTTGGCAATCTCTTCCGGTTTTTACTACCCTAAATAATTTAGTATCATCAGCAAACTTTGCTATTTTACTACGTACCCCTTCTTCTAGATCACTGATGGGTCCCAACATTGAACCTTAGGGGACCCCACTTTTCACATCTTTCCACCCTGAGAATTTGCCATTTATTACTACTCTCTGCTTCCTATCTTTAAGCCAGTCATTAATCCAGGACAGAACCTGCCCTTTTATGCCTTGGTCTATCTATGAGCTTATTCAGTAGCCTTTGATGTGGGACTTTGTCAAAAGCCTTCTGAAAATCCAGACAGACAATGTCTACTGCTAAAACTGTGTTCTGAACACGTGCTAAAATTGTGTTCTGACCACAACTGTAATAAAAATACTTTGTATCTTTTGGTATTTTGCTCTTAGGAAAACACTGAGTGAGGTTATCCAAGGCCAAGGAAAATCTGCTCGGAAATATTTTAATGAATGGTGATTTTTACGAGGAGTGACAGCACTATCTTAGTCCATGCCATGATCCTTAAGCAAATCTTTGTATCTGAGTTGAGAAATTGATCAAAAAACAAACACCATCAAATCAATTTCAACAAAGCAATGACAGGAATGGTGGAGGGAGCGGTGGTTTTTTTAAACCTAAGACTAAATCTAAACAGAAACAAAATGTAATCACGCCTTATAAATATACCATATTTAACATGATAGATGGAATTTTAGTAAGTCTCCCTTATCAAATAAATGAAGAAGTTAAACAAAGGTTTTTTTACGGCAAAGAACTACTTTTGCATGCTTAGATGTCTCAAACATAGAGAAAATGAAATAGGAAAGGATTAAGTGATCCAACGCTCTTAAAGCTGAAAAGTTCTGATGAATTCATATTTCTTTTCATGTTCAGTAGGTCTCCATATCTCTGGATTTAAAAGGGACAATATGCATTTTTCATTTGCATATCTGAAAACTGAATGTAAGTATGGTCATCAGAAACCCATGAATTGAATCTCAGTCCAAGGGAATGAGAGTCAAACATCAGCTTCACTCATTGCCAAGTCAGTTCGTATTAGAACCTTTTGACAAATTTCATTCAGTGTGTATATCCGAACACTGATATCTATACTTTAAGAAATAAGTTCCCACTAATGCAGTACAAATATTGATAGAGCTCACACAGATGTATTGTGATTTAGTTAGCACAACTTCAGGAATACAAAAAGGATAAAGATGTGCAGAATCTCTTTGAAACACAAATTTTATCACTGCTGCCAGAAGGAAAAAGGCATTGAATGAAAGTACTGTAATACAGGTAGGAATAAGTTTTTTGTTTTGTTTTTAAATAATAAATAGAAAATGGGAGACATTTATTATATGCAAGCAATCAAAGCGGGAAGAAAACACTAATAAAGCTAACTAACAAAAACAATTTAAAAGCTTCTTGAACACAGACTTTTTTATGTAAATATCATATTTGCACACTCAGGACTGTCAGCTCAACTACCTCAAGAATAAAAACTTCCATCCCATATCTAACTAAATGTATGGTTTATATATTTCTTATGTTCACTGATGATCACTTACAATCCTAATGAATTTAGCTTATGTACTATACCCTAGAATGGCATGCCCTTGTTTGACTCAAATACGCAAGCCTGCAAAAAATACTGCTGAACTAATTATGTCTACTACATTTGCAAACTCGGCATTACCAATATTTTGCTCATTACTTTTGCAAAATGCCTTTGAGATATTTTGAGCTGGAAAGAGGCATAATGTGCTGCAATCTGCCTCTGTTGAATCAGGTTAATTAAAGTCACCATCTGCTGAACGGAAGAAATTGTTAAATGCAAATCTCTATTTTAGCTATGATTTCTTTTCAATAGAAAAGAAACCTAAAATCAAAGCACCACTGCAGAATATTAGCGTAATCTCTGACAGAAGAAAACAGATATTTTTAGTCTACAATCATATTCTAAAAATATCTTAAGTAGAATATTAATACCATCTCTTCTGGAGAAACAAAAGCAGTCTTTCAGAATGACCTCTCTATAGAATTGGGAAGGACCTTAAATGTCATTACTCCTCAGACACTATATCTCAAAATTCCAAGAACTGGAACTATCTGGAAATAACAATTTTAAAATAGTGGTATGACACTGAATTCCTGTCTCCTAGGACAGGACAGAAAATTGCGATATAGGCTGCTCCCAAGAACTCATATCTTGTTTATCTTTTCTAGCAAACAAAAATATGAACTGGCATGTTTTAGTAGGAAATTAAGCATAATTAAAATGAACAAAAAGGTGCACCTTTAGGTTATCAGTTGTAAAACTAATAAATATTTTAAGATAATGTCTTAGTGGCATACTTCGAAGTTTACTCCGAAGATCAGCACAGATTTCAAAGACGCTCCAGAGCTATTTTGCACAGAGCCGCTTCGAGGATTGCACCCCCTGTCCCCCCAAACACCTGGGGTGACAGGCAGACCCCTTGTGGGTAGATCCGGATTTCCAAATGGGTGCTCCGGTGTTTCCACGGCAGGGAGGCTACCACCCATTGCTACTGGGTGCTAGACCACCCATGGAAACACACCCATTCCCTAGATCCGGATTAAAGGAGCACGATGGAAAAACACCCCAGATGGCCAATTCACTCTGTAACGGGGGTTGAGGGCCTGTTTCCCTTGTTGGGCCAGAGAGACAGAAGAGGGATGCTGCTGGCGTACCGTTCACCCCACTGCCCAGAATCCTCCCTATCTGAACTGGCTGAGGTAGTCTCGGACATGGTGTTAGAAGCCCCTGCTACAGGGGTGTTGGGGGATTTCAACATCTATGCTCAGGCTAAACTCAGCGGACCAGCTCAGTTCTTCATGGCCTCCATGACAACCATGGGGCTGTCTCAGTTTGTATCTGACCCAACTCATACAGCAGGCCACACCCTTGATTTGGTTTTTGCCTGAGAGCAGACTGGTAAGTATCCATTGATAAGAGGGCTGACTGTCTACCCGTTGTCATGGACAGATCATTCGCTGGTGAGGTATGGATTTGCAATGGCAGCTCCCCTCTGTGGAGAAGTGGGACCCATTGAGATGGTCCGCCCTCAAAGACCTATGGAATCCAAGCGATTCCTGAATGCTTTGGGGGATTTTCTGGTTGGCATGACTGGCACTCCGGTCGAAGCCCTGGTTTGGAATCGAGAGAAGAGCAGGGCTATTGACACGATTGCTCCCAAGTGCCCTTGGCATGCTTGTAGAGCCCATAAAGCTCCTTGGTATTCCATGGAGCTATAGGCTATGAAACAGGAAGGTCAACAGCTAGAGCGCAGGTGGTGTAAATGCAGCAGTGAGTCTGACCAAACACGGGTCAGAGCAGACTATCGTGCCTACCACATGGTGGTGACAACGGCGAAAAAGATTTATCTCCACCACCATTGCGTCCTCATGTAGCCATCAGGCAGAGCTCTTTAGAGTAGTAAATGGCCTTATAAATCCAAGCTCGAAGAAGCATGAGCCAAAGCCAAGTAATATCTGCTGTGACAAATTTGCGAGGCACTTTGAGGACAAAGTCGCTCAGATTCGTAGGGAATTAGATGTCACACTGGGCATAGCCCAAATGAGGTGTCCAGATAACTGTCTGGTCCGGTTTGCTTGGATCAGTTTCAATTACTGCGGCCTGAAGATGTGGACAAGATACTTGTGGGGGTGCAGCCAATGATGTGCTCTCTGGATCCCTGCCCCTCCTGGCTGATAAAAACTAGCCAGCAAGGTATAACTGGGTGGATCATGGGAGTAGTGAATGCCTCTCTGGGGGATGGGGTGGTTCCACTAGCTCTGAAACAGGCTGTGGTGCACCCCCTCCTGAAGAGGGCCACCCTGGATCCAGAAGATCTGAACAACTATCACCTGGTGGCTAACATACCTTTCTTGGCAAGGTTCTAGAGACGCTGTCACTGTTCAACTACAGGCATGTTTGGAAGAAGCTGATTATCTAGACCCATTTCAATTTGGCTTCAGACCCAGTTGTGGCACAGAAACCGTCTTGGCCGCCCTGGTTGATGACCTTCTCCAGGTGAGACACAAGGGGAATGACACCCTGTTGGTTCTCCTGGACTTCTAAGCAGCGCTTGATACCATTGACCACAGTATCCTCCTGGAAAGGCTACGGAGTTTAGGAGTTGGAGGCAATGCCTGGCATTGGTTTCGCTCTTATCTCTAAAGCCAATCTCAGATAGTGACTGTGGGAGATACGGATTGTACACCCTGGGAACTCACTTGTGGGGTTACTCGGGGGTTGATCTTATCTCCTATGCTTTTTAACATCTATGTGAAGCCATTGGGAGAGGTCATCAGGAGATTTGGAGTGGCGTGTCATCAGTATGTGGATGATACCTAGCTCTATCTCACTGTACCCTCTGAATCAGGAGAGGCAGCTGAAGTGCTTGAAAGGTGTCTTGAGGCAGTAATAGGCTGGATGAGGGCCAATAAATTGAAGCTGAATCCAGTCAAGACAGAGGTGCTGTGTGTCACAGGGTCTCCGGTCCATGTAGTTGGGAGATACCCTGTCCTCAATGGGGTTGCTATGCCCTGGAAGGGACAGGTCCGTAATTTGGGGGTACTCCTGGACTCTGCGCTAACACCTGAAGCTCAGGTGGCCAGGAGCACCTACTCCTATCTACGGCTGGCACATCAACTGAAGCCTTTTCTGGATAGTTACAGTCACTATTAATGCACTAGGGAGTGCATGGTTTTAAATTTAATTTTTAAGGTGTTTGTAAATGTGCATCTTGTTTTAATATGAATCTTGTTTTAATTTGTATCCTGTTTTTAATCTGTTGTTTAATCCATTGTTACCCACCCAGAGACCTTCGGGTATGGGGCAGGATAGAAATGTAAACAAATAGATAACAAAATATATCTCTGACAAAGTTCTAGTCATGGTGCTTATTCTGATTGTTCGTTTCACAGTACCACAAGAACTGTTACCACTTGCTTTGATAGCACACAAAACAAAAATAGTAGAAACCATGAAGCAGAAAGATACTGACACTGTGACAGAATAATGAACCATGACACCATTGCTACCATCTGTTCCTTCAGTCACATTCTAGTAGCAGCACTGCTCAAGTGAACTACAAAACACTACCAAATTAAAATCAGCTTTGACTGAGTATTATAAACAAATTTTAGCTGACTTAAAAACTTAAGATTTATTCTATAATTTCATTGAACACTTCTGCTACACCTTTTAATTCTGTTAGGAGTAATTACATTTAAAAAGATATAGGTATCATAAATAATCACTGCTAAAACAACCTTAGAAGATGCATATTATCACAGCATGTTTACATCATATCTTTGTGCTATAGATAATTCAGAATGCTGGCTGCTAGAATTTCATGCCCACACAACCTTCTATTCAAATAAACCACATAGTTGAAGATTGTTACACAGTTGACAACCTTCAGTATTCTGAAATTTTAAATAAATTCTTCTATTTCTACTTTTCAAATAGAACACAAAACAAGAAAAACATGTTTTATAGTAATGTCTAAAGCTTTCATTCTTCACTTCTGAATGTTACAGTAAATAACTGATCCAAATGCAAATTCTACTTGATGAAAAGGAATTTTTTAAATCTATTTGATGTTGGAAGTTTATTGCCATTCAAGAGCCTCTTCCACAGTGTAAGTGGTGTGTTAGTTTATTTCATTACGACAGTTCCTCATTAAATTACAAAGTTATTTTTATATTAACCTTTTGGAGGATGCTTCCAGACAGCAAGACAAAAATGTAGGATCTTGCTTGCTTCTCACTGTCTCTGCCAGATTGCAAGGCAATATTCCAATGGCAGTCTGGGACCCTACCATTCTGCCACTTTCTCACAACAGCAAAAATGCCCAAAACTTTATAAGCAGTGCCCTCACACTTTGCAGTGAATATTCTCATGAGGAAGAGCCCAGGAGCAAGCACTGGAAAAAGTAAGTTATACGGCTTCATAGGAAAACTCAGGTTTAACGTTTGTGTTCCTATAACGGCAGCATCTCAGGATTTTGCCTCTATATCCTGGGATGATGTTGGGATTGTCATGGATGTGTGTGGCAATCCCAAAATAATGCCAGGATTTTTCCTGGGTTTTAGAGGGTTGCTGGATATAGCCAGAGACTCAGGAAACAGATAATGTGAATTTAAGCAAACACTATATTATTTCCACACATGAACACAAGTAGTTATGACAGCTGTCAGTATCCGTCTAGGATTATTCCTTTCATACTGAAGCAGATGTCAATAATGTTTAATTAGTCCACAACCTCCCTTGCATAAATGTATTTAATATTTACTAATTATTGCATTTCAATATTTAAACTTTTTATTTAAAATTAAAACCCCTAATTTTAGGCTGCATCTGGCATTCAAAGATAAGTCAACCAGAAAAACTCATCCAGTGTATTATGGATTACTAACACATTAAAAATTTTCATTATTTTAATGCCAACTTTAGTATTTCACACCTTTTTATCTTGATTCTATTTCACACCACATCCTCACAATCTTGCTTATTCTGATTAGACTAGAATTGTAAAGTGAGTGACTCTCAATTTTCATACAGATATATTGGTTGCCCTCCAATACTGTCAAAGCCTGGAATGGTTGTTTTCATAAGAGTAGCAACAGGGCCAGGTGACACAGCTGATGACCTTGAACTTATTTCACTAGGCACACATCCACCAAATGCTAGCCAGACTTTGGCTGAAATAATGCCAACATCTGAATGTTTCAGCAGGTCTCTCACTGCAATGATATTCTAATACCTACCAAATATGGGCTATGAGAGAAGCAAGCCCATGTACAACTAGCAGCTTCCTAACCCAGAATGGCTACACACACTTGAAGAGCTTATCAAATTAAAGCTTTGCTCAGAACACATGATTCTTAGTGTCTTTACCCCAGTTTAGCCTTCAGAGCCCACAAATTTTCTAATTTTCATGGATCCTCTATGTAGTATGGCACAAGGTTGGAAGCTGCTTAATCACAAGGCTTCGTTGTTTTGCATTCTTATTTATTCTTCATCTCCTTCACTTCTTCCCTGAAATCCACGTTTTTCCTTTTGTCTGATTTTGTCTTAACATCCCTTGCCCTTCCCTTACAGCAAAAATGCTTTGTTCTGCACACTACTCCTTGGAGCAATCTAGACTACAAGGGTTTTTTTTCTATTTTACAGCGGCATTGTACTGGAGAGCTAGCATCTTAACTAAAACCACTCTGGGAAGAAAATAAATTGAAAATTCAGGGGAAAAAAGTTATCATCTTAGAAAAGCTCCAAACTTGAGCTCCCAGTGCTTCAGGTTGCCAGAAAAGGAGCCTTTTTGCAAGTTTAGACCTAAGATTTGATCTAGGAAGAGCAAGATGTCTTTCAGCATTTCAAAATCACCCACAGCGTTTGCTGCCTCACCTGTAATGTTGCTTAAAGAGACTGGCCTACACAAGCACACTGATTTCACCCAAGTGGCAAATGTATTCAAAGCATGAGCATATAAGGCAAATTAAATAACAGGCTGCTGACTTTTTTTGTTTTTTCCAAAGGGAAGGCTACCTGAGAAGCAACAACTTGTACCCAGTGATGGCTGGCTTTTAAAAGTAGATGTCTACCAGTTGCTTTTTAAAAGAACAGCACCAAACTGTTTGTTTCTGGTTGTGTCATTAGTGACAGAAATCCACAGGTCAACTGACAAAAGGAACATCTTCAATTTTGCGACATAATATTAGATCAATTATGTTAGTTCTTCACATATCCAGGTTATCCCTGTGCCCACAGCCTGAACATGTTTATTTTTTATTGTCATTTACCATTTTAATAAATAAATTTTACTTTATGACTGTAAACCACTCTGTAATTTATAGTAAAATAAGAATTCAGGTTTTTTTAAAGAAGCATTTAATTTTTTAATGTATTTCCAACTTAATCTGTTTCTTAAATCAGGGCTCTTTCATGACATACCAGTAGGAACAAAAAGAGGTTTAAGGTGCAGGAACATACAGATTAGGCTGGTGCAAAGAGGCATTCAAACATGTTTCGAAGAGGCCCATGACTACTGAGCGAAGCAGTCATAATATCTGCCGCCCTGTCTATGGAGGTGAAAGAAATGACAGTATCTACAATGATAAGAACAGATTAGTTTCCTTCTGGTGTTTGCAGCACTTGGCTGTTCCTTATTAGCAAATGCATGCTGAGGAGAGCCCAGGATTGTCAGGCGGTGCGCTGGGCAATGCCAGCCTCCAAAACATGTTTGAATGCCCTCTGCATAAGTTTAATACATACTTAAGCATGGTAAATAAGTTATACCTTCTCATCACTCCTACACTGCATCTGTTGAACAGTTTAACACTATTTTTTGTTAATTATTATTGTAAAAAATATGTGAGACACTGATCTGTAAAAATTATTCTGTAGAAATGGAGTAAAAATTTAATTTTTACTGTTCAACAACATATTAATATGAGTAAATAAGAACATTTTAGAAACTGGAAGAAATTGCAGAACTGCTGAAAAACAGCTGAAGAGAATGAGAAATGCACACATCTAAATGGCATCAAAATCATGTTATCGAACTATCATTGGATTATGCATTTTTCCAGAGAGAGATACTGGGTGTTTTTCCACTGTCACCAGAAGTACCCATTAAGTACCCATTAATGGTTACTTAATGGGTACTTCTAGTGATAGTGGAAAAACACTCACTCTCTACTTTTATTGTAAGTCACAAGTGATAAATAAGGCTAATGAAGACCAGCAAGCACAATCTATGCATTTTAAACTTTTAATAATTTATTAAGAAACATTACAATAGTTTAAATGAGATTACTGAACAATTTCTGAACAAAGAACATAAAATTTATTAATTAAAAAAAATGTACTCCAATCCCAGGGACTAACAAGTAAAAAAAAAAAAGTCACACACAAAAAATTAAAGACCATTTTGAATTCTTTAATTCTGTTATTTGCATATCCCTCAGCTTGGAAAATATTGTCCGGATGCTGAAAAAGCAGTTTATCACAAAAGCTCCATGTAATAACACAAGAGGGGCCCCTGCTGGATTGGGCCACAGACCATCTAGTCCAGCATCCTGACCCACCCAGTGGCCCACCAACTGCTTCTGGGCATTCTCAAACAGAAGACAAAGGCAAACCCCTCATCTGCTCTTAAATCCCTTCAAGTGGATTCAACACTGCACAATGAAACTTTTCACATAATCCCATTCACTCTTGGTTTTAACAGTATGGAACATTTGATTATAATACACAGACATCCATAGATATCTGTACATTAGGTTAAGGGCAATATCTGAAGGTGTAGCCAGCATGATGAGTTGCATTCCTCCTAAGAATGCCATCCTATATAGCAGGACTGTCAGTGGCTGAGATTAACAGAAAGAAACACAACATTTAAATCCTAGCAGAATATAACAAGGATTATTTCTCTAATGTAGGCAATTGGCTACTATTATTTTAACTCTTAATAAGAAAAAAATAAACATCAAGTGTCAAAAATCTATTAAAATATTGGAAAGGTGAAAGAAAGCAGAAAGACCTGCTATGGACTGTTTGCATATCTTGTATTTGACCTTGCACATCTAGAAACTGCCTCTTAATGCATTCTTCCTGTAATATGTGGTATCTCTTAAAACCAATTTGCAAACAGGAAGCAAGCACAGCATACTTGGCACCTTAAATAGGCAAGCACTACAGAAACGTCCAGTATTTAAAAATGTTTGTTTATATGCACATCCTTCTTAAACATGCTCAATCAGCCTCCAGTCCAGCCAACTTAAAACCATATTCACTTAAGTTTTACCAGAAGAACAATATCATGCATCTTAAGAAAATTATCTAGATTTTGAACAGATTTTACTACTATTGCTGAGTTGAATTTACATCTGGAAGGGACCAAGATGGACAAGGCTGATTAAAGTGAGCAACTCTTAACTACAGATATTACATTACAGGTAATTCAAAACTTGAAAAATTCATATAACATTTCAATTAATTGTAAACTAAATTCACCACATTATGTCCTTGCTTTCAATACTATAAAATATCAATACACCATCAGATCTGAGTTCCCATCAACTACCATCTGGGCTGAAACTCACTATAGGAGTGGGGCAGAGTTACAGAGATAAAGAAAAAATACAGTACAATGATGCCATGTTTTGATAAACATATAACTGCTTGGCACTTCAGTCTAAATAAAAATGACACTCTACCTTGTAAACTGGGCACAGTGCCATCCTAACAGATGGACTGGGGTGCAGGCAGCCAAGAGATTATGTATAAGCATCAAATGCATTTTCTGAGAGCAGAACACCCAGTCAGGAATGTCAAAACAGCTGTCCATCCTGAGCTTGCATGCCTGCATTTTAAGAGGATATGACGTTGATACTCAACCCTTGAGCTGGATTAACTCACAAAAGAAATAAAATAGCTTCTACAGCTATATAAGGTGAGTCTGATAAATTCAGTATTATTGAGGATGCTCCCAAATTAAAACAGATACAGAAGAGAGATAAATTTAAGGCACTAGCAAATGCTATCACTACATATCAAACCACATATTTGTTTTCAATGAAAAGAAGCTGTGGGAATAGACAAAATTATCCTAAATAACAAACTTATTTTCTGTGATTGAACTACAGAATGTGGCAACTTCAAAAGAAAAACCTTGCAGGGATTCAGAGATCATTCATTGCTAGTTCTATCCTAAATCCTATGCCTTGAAAAGTCTCTTCTCATTTCCCCCTACAGGCACAGAAAGACATACTGATGGCCTTACACTTCAAAAATATTCATGCAACTCTTCTTCACAGCGTTTCTAACTTGCATCTTAAACTGACCCATGTGACACCTTGCCCTTGCATATGTATTGGGCCCTCCACTTAGACCAAGGATTTCTTAGTGGCTTAAAAAAGTAACATGTCATAATTAAACCACATCTATGTTACTGAACAGGGAAGCCACGTGAAAAATGCTATTTACCATGTGCCCCTGCAGCCTCACCTGCCCTCTGCTCCTTTGGTTAATCCATTTACAGCAAGACTTATTCTCACATTCCAACCGCCCGAAAAGCTTTCAACCTTCATGCCTAATGAAATCAATCTAACAGTTGGAGGGTGCCTTTCAAATACAGGGCAAGGGAAGAGTACAAAAAGAAATAACAGATCTTTTTCTTTAATTATGAACTTTCCGGATCCAAGTTTTTTGAGATACCAAATATAGATTTTAAGTCAAGATTCTTGATATGGAAAGCATAGAGGTGCTTAATTTACATCTGTCATATATAGAGGGTGAGTTAGGAGGCTAAAGACTATCAAGTGCTCTCTCTAACAGTCCTGGCGCTATCCAGTCCCTCTTGCCTGCACCATTATTGGCCCTTCTGTGAGCAAGCAGGTAAGTTCCACACTTTGTGCGACTCCTCATGTAGTAAGCAAGCAGAACCAATTATAAATCACATTTCTTCATTTTATAGCAATTTGACTGCAACCTGCCCTGAGACCTTTAGTTATAAGATGGGATAGAAATACAAACAAACAGACAAAAATCCTTGCCATCTAACACCCACTTTGTGTTCATCAAACACAGGCTCAGGGCATTCCTAGTAGATCAGAAGCTAGCAATGGTAACCACAAATGATTTTTTTCATTCAAGATTTCAATATTTCTGAAAAATATTCAAACTCTGGGCCTGTTTGGACTTAAGCAATCTGGACAGCCAGGCATGCTGTGGGACAAAACATCCACATACTGTAATGCACGCCATCCCAGAACAGTCCAAAGCTGTCCTGATTGCTGCTAGCTGTGGAGCAGTAAAAACTGCTTCACAGCTTGACCAAGAATGCCTAGGGCATTCTCACTCAACTCCCACATGCACTCTTTGCATTACTCCATATGTAAAGGCTGCAGGGGGCACTGCAGGCTGTACAGTTACTCAGCAACAGCCTAGCACACATAGCCATTGCTACAATGACATGGACTGTCCCAGATGGGACCATCCATACTTTGGAAGCATTAAGGTAGGTTTAGGATGGGACTGGAACTTGCTGTGCAAACAGCCACCAACCCCGACCCTAAGTTCCATAAGATGCTATCCCAAGGAAGTTAAGTGTGAAAATGTTATTTTAATTGGCCTAAGCCAGTGGTTGGCAAACTCATTAGTCAAAAGAGCCAAATATCAACAATACAATGACTGAAATTTCTTTTGAGAGCCAATTTTTTTAAACTTAAACTATATAGGTAGGTACATTTTTATTAATTTAATTAGGGTACTCCTAAGGGGGAAGAGCCGCATGTGTCTCCCAAGCCGCAGTGTGCCCACCCCTGGCCTAAGCCAACTGAAGCTTGATTTCAATATTGTTGTACATCATCTTAATCCTTTCTGTATATTAGGGAAATGCAGGCTGACCAGATAACTTTTTTGTCCAAAATCTAAAGAAGGGAAAAGGGGTTAGATTTCATGCATTCTTCTAGTATGCAGCTCTTCTAAGTAACAGACATATGTTTCAAGCCAGTCTAATGAAACCTCTCAAAAAAATCCTACTTATGCAAAACTAGTCAGAATATTTCCCTAAATAGTTTAGCAGAAGCCTACTACAAAGTCTTTTCTCAATTCTAGCACTCAAGCCACTTCAAATCCCTTCTGCTTCACTAGTAGCTACATTGAAGTTTTTCATGTTTCTTATACAAGCCTGTCAACTCATGTATTAAGATCATGTGCTTCAAGTCTCTAGATTGCTATAATACTGCAAGTACATGTGGAAATGATTCTCTATGTCGATCACACCAGTGGACAAACATCACTCTGCCTTGCTGGATTTTTCTGTCAAGTCTATCCCTGTAATTCTATCAGCCAAATGACCTTCCCACTTCTACAGCTTCCGCTTCAGCTGTTCTGGTCCCTTCTGTAGAATGACAGTAAAGCTCATGTCTCCTACCCTTTACCTTCCCCCACACTTCCTTATGTTTCCATACAGGGATGGGGTTGTAAGTTCTTTCCTGCATATTCTACATGTTATACTATGGCTGTCTTCCAGGAAAAAAACTGTACTTACGAATTCAATTTAAGTTTTCTTCTGAAAGTTTAAGGTCTTTTTTCATAATATAACATTAATACTTTTACAACTTCATTATTGGATGGGGTCATTCTTTGCAAAACGTGAATTCCCCCAAGTTTCCCAGAAGCTGCAGGAGAAAACTCAAGATATACTTAACCTGTTCAGTCTTCTACTGGACTAAGAAAAGTGCTGTACAACCTAAGCACATGCTCAAAAGATTACTTTTATTTTGGGCTGCATGCAAACATATCAAGTCCAGTATAGATCTCCTCTGGCTGCTGTGTACCAGAGTCTACCAAGGTTTACTTCTTAGATAAAAATTAACAAATCTGTGAATATTTCTCACGGTATGAAGAGAAAAAGAAATATTCATCCCTATGTAAGCTTGACAAAAACTTGAGCACTCCTGAAGAGATCTGCTCTTAGCAAGCTCTACAATTGCACACACAGCTTTGTTTCTGCAAAATAAATGTATTGACAAGCAAAATGTACTCAATATGTAAGTGCTGCTGTCTACCACCTGACTTGGCAGACAGATAGCACTTGGTAGACAAAATCATTTGCAAAAGCAAAAGTACAGCACAGGTATATGACAAGGTTGTGGTATTATACTTTCTGCTGTCCTAGTTAGAAAAAAATGATGACCCACAAGTACAAACAAATTCCTACTAGCTCCTGACTTTCAAAGTGGCAGCTAGGATATATCTTCTAGGACACCAGATGCTTTCTACAATTCTCATCAATCTCAGATCTTGTGAATAATAAAAGCTGGATAGATTGTGTTTTACCAATTATTATTATAATTGTTATCATCAGTAGAACACAACTTTACAAAAGCTGCATAAAAATGAGAAATGCATAAAAGAGTCATCTTTACATAAGATCACCCATAACCTTAAGGAAGCGTGCAAAACAGATCAATGAAGCATCAAGAAATACATCAAAAAACACAGCCCAGACACCAACAATAGAACCAAGCAATTTTGGCTTTAACCATCTAGAACCATTACATCTGGCTTTTAGGTCTATTTGCAAAGAAACTGCACTAGTAATGACTTACTTATATCAGCAAAAGGACGGGGATGTTCAAATTTGAATGCCATCAACCTTTTTATTTCTGGATTGTTGTTGGGTTTTTGCATTCATTTATTTATTTATTGGATGTCTAGACCACCGATTTCATTAACATTCTATGATGTTTATAACGGGGATGCGTCAAACTCACATTCATTGAATGGAAGGAGAGGGTTAGAAATTAAGAACTGTTGAGTGCTCCCTCTAGCAGTCCTGGCTCTATTTAGTTCCACTCATTTCCACGCAAAAGGACCCATGAAGATTAAAGGAGCAAGGTCGTAAGTTCCCCACTTCATGAGTTTCCTCATGTGAAGACAAGTAAAGCCAGGATGTTAGATGCCCTATCTGCACGAGGACTCATTCTGGATTCTATTCCAGAATAAGTGCCTGCCATCCACATGCTGATGCAAATTGCTAACAGTCCTTGTCTACCAACATCTCCTTCGCACACCCCTGGTTTACAAGTAAGACATAAACTAAGAATTAAAAAAAACCCTTATATTTACCATAGTCACCTCATAAATTGTTACCAAGGGATGTGTTTTAAAAGATTTGTGAAATGTTAACAGCCAGGGAGTTTCCTGGATCTCATTTTAATCTGAGGTCCAGAGACGGGGGGCCATAACTGAAAAGATCTTTTTCCTTGCTCTGGATCCTGTTACCTCTCATAGAACAGGATGTTTAAGATCTAACAGATGAGCCAAATACACAGAACAGGTACTAACCAGACAGGAGAGACTGACTTAGCTACATCTAGGGACTGCCCCATCAAGCTTTAAGCTTTGTGAGTATGACAGGTTTACTCTCTTGCTTTGAGCACTGCACTGGTTACCAGCCTGCTCAGTTTAAAGTATTGGTATTAAATTGGGCTCAGGCTGGTAACCAGTGCAGTGAATGAAACAAGGGAGTAATCCTGTCATATTTCCTGTGATTACTTCATACACGAGTGCTGCATTTTGGACCATTGACATTTCTGAGTTGCCTTCAAAAGCAGTCCCAAGTAAAGTGTGTTATAGTAATCCAACTGCAAGGTAACAAGGGTCTGAATCAATACAGAGTCCTTTTTGAAAATACAGTGTTCTAAAGCCACTATCCAATTCTTGGTTTTATCATCTGCATTAAAATTTTTCATAATGATATCTAGAGCTTCTGAGTTGATTTAATCGACACATGAAGGTGCCGTTTGTGTACAGCTTTCTCCATGGAGGAGCCAACGTGGGAGCTCCTTGACTTCTGCAGCCACCTGTCATAATGCCAACCATTTGAGACAGCCTGAACTGTTGAATCACCACAATAGGGAATCTTGAGAGTTTGATATCCCATGCTTCCATCAGGACCCCCCTTGTCCACTGCTTCAGTACAGGACCCAGGACAAGTGACATCCGTTCATCCACAATGCTGACAATTTTCAATTGCTCCCATAGGTTTTGGTAAGCTTTTAGGCAAGAATCAAGTGGTGCAGTCTCAGTTGTGAATCAATGCTTGTAATCTGCAGCACTCTATATAGGTCAAAATTATAAACAATACCACCAAAAAGATGGCATTATCCAGGGAGTTAGTGTTCAACTTGTTCAGATGGAGCTACGCTCCCCTAAAGGATGCAGTTCACAGAAGATATTTGTTGATCCATCTTGCCCACAGCCAGTGACACAGTATGCGCTACACCACCTGGAGCCGACATTATATCTACAAACCCACTTGGGGAAAAACTGACTATGGTTACTTGGGTTCTGGACAACTCTAGTTTAAACATAATGTTGTCACCTTTGAATATAAACTGAAACCAACACTAAGCTGAGTTCAGCTCTTAGTAACCACATGAACAAAGCCACGCATTCGTCTCAACAGCAATACAGAACTGCTTTGTGCGACTATTCACAAAATCCAGCTGGTAACATGGCTTTATTTTGGGCTAATTAGGACTGAAAATTTAGAATATACCTCACTAGCATCTACATTTTTGGCTTCAAGACTTCAGTAATTAGTCATCCCTTTCATAGCTCCATCTGGAAAACCACTGCCTCACACACATTTATTTACATTTCTGTCCCACACAGTAGCCAAAGCTCTCAGGGTGGGCTACAATAAAATCATCATAAATACAAGTAAAATAGATTGGCTAAAACAGTAACAGTATCTGCATGAGGAGGGGATGCTATTTCCTCAACCAAAACCCAGGGTAAAGAAATGTTTAAATACATACAATGAGGGAGCTTCATGCACTTCAGAGGAGAGGCAATTCCAGTCTGGGGCCTATCACTGTGAATAACAATAGGGAATCTAAAAGTAATCCCTAGTTCTCAAAACTGTTCCTTTCAAATTATCAGTAATTTCTTTTATAACGCAATTCTGCATATTATAGTTTCATATTATATAAGGAAGACAACATTTTAGTGGCCCATGCTTGTCTTAAGTATAATTCACAGTATTGCTATTATTCATTAAAGACCTAGTACAAAAAGTGTAATTTAAAAATACATAAATACTGCAGATAAGGAAATGTATTAATTGGTCCTTATACAATGATCTTTGCAGGCCCTTTTCCCAAGGGAAAAGCCAACGATACCATGATTCTCTCTTCACAGAAGCTCATTTATTAAGCATGTTGACATTTTTAAAGCAAATATCTCTTCATTTTCCCAAGTATTTAACGTCAAGTGGGCTATTATCTGTTATTCTGTTTCAACATTTACATTTATGTGATTTGACCTTGTTTTAAACCAAAAGACAATATTCTGACTCTTTAAACAAACAAGTACTTAACTAAAGAAAAAAGATTGTTTCTTTTGGCAATCTATTAAGCAAGTGTAGTTGGTTTACAAACTTTAGCAAAGACTATATTCCTCAATGCTGAAAAAACTTTCTGCAAAGTTATCTTTTATTCCTTGGATATCAGCACTCTAAGTAAAGCAGATTCCATAGTCCTTCGCAAGTAAAATAATAGATGTGTGGGCACAAAAAAAACCCTAGTTACCTAATACAATGACTAGGAATGGTTTTATGAGGATTAGATTGGTCATTTTTAAATAGACGGGTAGGATAAAATGCTTAAAGTATTCCTGAATTGGAAGTGCAACCTTTTCCAACATAGTTTAAATGTGTTTTCAGTTTCTGAAAGCTGAACTCATTGTCTTAAGAGCACTTGAGTTCTCGTAACAAAATCCCATTTGTCTTGTCTCAATTAGGGACAACCTATTGATTGTAAAGCATTTACTCAACTGCAACTGAAGACTCCAGGTTCTCTATCCCTGAACCGGAGTAACAGTAAGACACAGAAACAAAGGAAGTTTTGTCAGTAAAGAGGAAGAAATATGGGAAGATTAGCTCACCTATAGTTTAAGAATCACAAACAGTGAACTTTCCTCTGGAAAAGAAGTCATAAACTCCTTTCTTCCCTCACAAAAATTATACAAATTGGATTGGTTTTATTATAACCACTAGTACATTCTCATTTATCTGGCGATGCACTTTTTAAAATACTTTACCTTCATTATTTATATACTGCTTTACATTTGTAAAAATCTCAAAGCCTTTCACATATGCATTTTTAAAAAGGATAAAAACTAAAAACACAAACTTATTCAAACATTATTTTAAAATTGTGGGTGGGTAACACAATCATTCACATACAGAAGGCTTGTGTGAGGAAGAATGTTTTTAATAGGTGCTAAAATGTTAAAAGAATTGGGGTTACCAGAGAGAAGGCCATGCAGCAGGTACCTGCAAGTTGGCATTCAGTAAATTTTGTTACCCATAGCAGGACCTCTCCGGATGATCTCAGCTGTGTTCCCTTCTGTAAGAGGGGAGGCAATCTCTTAGACACTTTCCCAAGTTGTTACAGGCCTTATAGGATTAGCACAGAACTTTTCATCTGATAGCTAACTAACCATCAAAGCAATTGCTTAAGTGTAATGTGTGAATGAGCCAGCCTCACTCAACAGCCTCACCACATTTTGTACCAGCTCCAGCAGCATCTCCATGCAGACTTACAATGAAGAATTACTTCACTCTTTACAACTATTTAAGAAAGTGAATTTTTAAGAGCATTACATTTTATTTTATACATATGTGAGTGCGTGTGTCACTATAAAAACATACTGCTTATGACAAACGCCTTATCATAAAATCACATTTTTCCAGTACACACACGAAGAAAAATGACAAAGCAAACCTGAAACAGAAACAAACCTGAAACACTTTCAGTAATTTTGAACTGGCTCTTAAGTAAGACATGAAAGTACCTCAGAGCAGAGCAGAATAAAAAGTACAAGTCAGAGCAGAATAAAAAGCTAGAATGACACTCCACAGAAATACCAGATTTTTAAAGAGCCTGTATGATATTGTTTAAGAATGCCTAAATCAACTACACAAGCACTTTCATTGTCAATGCACATTATTAGTGAGTAGGAAAGTTTTGTATCAACAGAAATTCATGGTAGTATTTACAGTACACAATTTAAGTTTCTAGAGTAAACAAAAACACACAGAGATATTTCTTTAAAATAACGAAAATTTATGGACAACAGATGTATCAATGGCTACTAGAATGAATGCCTAGGTGCATCTTTCAGGCTGGGGGGGGAGAGACCGGGGAGCTTCTAAGGCCATTTGCTGGGATTCTAGAGCAGGAATAGGTTTGTCCTTGTCTCTGCCTGAGATGCCCGTGACCATTTGGTGGGCCACTGTGTGTGAGAGGATGCTGGACTAGATGGGCTGTGGCCTGATCCAGCAAGGCTTCTCTAATGTTCTTATGTTCTCTTATGTTAACAGAATATCACATCTGATTTAATGTTCAGTTTAGAAAACAAGTTTGAATTTCATACCAGCCTTTAAACAGTTCTGATATTAGCTGAATCTCAGCAAAAAAAAATAGAAATTTAAGTATCTAGTCAACCAACTGTGTCTAAGAGCTTACTTGCGTTCTTACAAAAGGTTAACCAATGATCAAAAGCCACCTCAAGTAAATACACATTGAGAACTGAGATTATAGCATTTTATCAGGAATATGCACAGAAAAAAATGGCAGTATTTGAATACTTGACAATACTGAGGCATTCCCACTTCTGTTCATAATTTCCGAGCATTTGTTGCAGGCCTTGTCATTTACATATTCTGTAACATAAGTGAACTGGGCTTCCTTACAAGACATAAATGAGGCAAATTCAAATTCACTTAAGATCTTCATTGCTATATTTTTTAAAACTCCAAATAAACTATAACTATACTTCATTCATTTTCAAACCTTAAGTACCTGCTTACCTTTCTTTTCCCCTCCAGTGGAACATGTAAAGTGCTTCATTATGAACCAAAATTAAAGGGATATTCCAACAAAGTTTTCAGAGGACTGAGAAAGTTTTAACTTTTACAGAATATTCATCGCTAACATACACTACAGAAATGCAAGTAAAAATTAAAATCTCAGCCCAAACTACTGCAGCAACTCCTCTGAATTTTTCAAATTCAAGTCACCTTACCGAGATAAAGCGATGAATTTTCTTTCTTGACATTGTCATCCAAGTATGTTGGTCCCAAAGTATAAATGGGGGTGGAGCCCATGCCAATAAGAATTTGAGCACAAATAAACAGAGCTACATAGAGCGAGTGGTCATTTCCACCAGAGTCCTTGACGCAGGCTGCTAATTCCAGATGGTCTTTGGCTGAGTTATTGCCCGTCAGACACAAGCCATCATTAGAAACAGAGGAGTTCAATTCCTGGATTTGATACGGTGGAGAGATGAAATGAGGTAAAGAAAACATGGCAGCCCCAAGTGCAATAAAAAATCCACCAACAGCAAGCCACAAGGGCCTTCGTCCTCGACCCCCAAAGTAACTGATAAACACCACCACCACAAGGCTGCCAATATCAAAGCAGCTGACCAGCAGCCCAGACTCAGAGCTTTTCAGACTGTACCTCCTCTCGATGGTGGTAATAACACTGCTTAGATAGCCAGACACCATTAGCGACTGGATAAAAGTCAGAAAGCACATGCACATCAAGAAGAATCGGGAGTCTATCAAGACTACACTGAGAAATTTTCTACCTGGGATTACTAGCAGTGTTGAAGCTGGTGAAATCCCTTTGCTCATACCGACTGAATTGTTGCAATCTGTTTTTTCTGCAGAACTCCCAATTCTTGAAAAGCTTGAAGTTGTAAAAGATAGCACAGTCCTCGAAGAAGAAGTAGCCGCAACGACATTACTGTGATGTGCTGATATATCATGGTCAAGGCCACATCTCTGATCAGAACCCCCCTGAAAGCTCTGTAAGAAGTTCCTTTGGGCTGAAATGAGAGCACTGTGTGTGGTGTTAATCCGTGGAACAGATCCATTTAGAACCGGCAAGCTCTTGGACCTAAAGCTCTCTTCTGGCTTGTCTGACTGTTGTTCTCCTACAGAATTGGGGCGTTGATGTTGCTGCTGCTGCTGCTTTGTTCTCCCTGACAAAAGCATGCTGGTGGCAAGCTTGGCTTTGACTGAGTTATCAATTCTCAATCAGACACATGGCCTTGTTGCAAATCAGTGCTTCTTTTTCATCTCATTCTATTTCTCTGTAGCCTTCAAAACTGATTCCAGCTCCTCTGGCCTAAGAGAGACTGCAATCCAACAGTGTCACATCAATGCATCAGAGCACGTGTCCAGAAGACTCTTCTGCGGTTCCATCCTTCTTAACACTGCTTAGGGATCAACTGCCCCCTCCTAACAATGGCTGAGCTATAAACAGATTGGACTGAGCCTCTCCCCTTTTGCAGACACATTCCCACGTGGATCCATCAACCACGTTTTAGCTATGAAGTAGTGCCAGAGCTCCCAGTCAAGCACAGGCATTCTGGGTGACAGTATTTGACTCTCCACATTTTTGGCTGCCACGGTGCAGGTCCAGAAGACGTCCTCTCCTTGTTTAAAATATTCTGATGGCAAAACTATGAATCTGTAATGCAGAAAGAGGAAAAGAGAAGAAAATCAGCATACTGCCTTTGTCCTGCTTTAGCCATCAGCAGTTCCCAGCTGTTGCTCCCTGGGGCTAGAAAAGAACTCAGTAATCTCTATATTATCAGGCACTCTACCCTGAACAATAAGGCCAGATTGGCTAGAACCCATTTGCTCTCCCTCTTGCCTCTATTCAGAGGAAATCAGAAACCAATAAAATAGTCAAAGGTTAAATTTATTTTTATATATAGGAAGTAATTACTGGGCCAGTTAATACAATGTCTCCCAAAAAAGTTTAAAGATCATTTTAGGAATATCCTTTCACACCATCATGCAACATATTCCTCATGAAAACAGTGTTTATTACAAAAACCGAACACATGATAATATAAAATATTGGTACTATTAGATTGCAGCCCCACTTACTCAGCTCAAGGAACAAAGGACAACATATCAAATACAGTAATTCATTTTTACTGCTAAAAAAAAGCAGAAGGGGGAATATTAATTTTGATTCACAGCTTGCTTCTCTAACTTTTGATAAGAAAGGGTCACACCTCACAGGATGCTGTCTCCATCAGGCAAGGTGGCGGGTGGAGGGGAGAGACAGACAGAGAGAGATGTAGGAAACAAAGACTCTCTGAACATTCATTTGGCAGACAGAAAAGACAAAAGAACGTCGCCAAGATGCACTTGGTACATCCAGCAACATCAAAAAAACGCAACCGCTGATAGGCATCTTCAGGCTCAGCAGACACTCACCCCGGCACCGCTGGGGCAAGGAGGGTCATCCACACACGGACCTGATCTGCGTGTTTGGAAAGAAGAAAGTGCCTCCATCTGGTCGAACATCTACACTGTGCCGCTCCTATGCCGCACGCTTGGCTTTGTTGCGCATCTGCCCGAGGTGTACACAAAGTGTAGCATTTCTTTCATAAAAATCAATCAAAATGAAATAAAACGCAGAGAAAGAGCACGCAAGAGCTTCGACTCGACAACCACCATCACTGTGCCACCGCGTGCAGGCGAAGTCCCACACACTCGCTTCCACCACGTGCGTGTGCCCCAGCCCCGTCCGCACAGGCAACTTCGCCCGCTTGATCTTTCTCCCCGGAATCTCAGCCTTCCGATCTGAGTCTCACGGGCACTTGAGCGAGTCCAGGACCGCCCCCTCACCTGCCTCCAGGTATCTTAAGCTCTACCCCCCCCAACACACACACACACAGCCCCATCCGCCGCCCGATTCCCACACAAAAGCCGTTCCCTTCAAGACAGGCAGGTAGTTGGAGCCGCCTCAGGCTTTGGCTCACGCGCGCGCTCTTTGTCCCTTGCCGGTTGGCGGAGGGGGCGGGGAGGGACGCGCCGCGCCGCGCCGCGCGCCGGACAAACACCAACTGCCAAACTTTCCCGACACCTCCCGTCGGCATAGCCGGGAAGGGGGACGGACGGACAGACGGACGAGGCACCGAGAATAAAGGACGTGACTCGGAAAGCACACAAGCGGGCATCCCCAAAAGCGAGATTCCTCCGAGACGAATGTGCCTGTTTGTTACTCACACAGCTCGCTCGCTGGCTGGCTCGTATCAGTTCGGAGAGGCGGCGGTAGCGAGCCCACAGCGCCGGCTGCCGAGCCCAGCTTCGCGAGTCCCGGCTGTCAGCAACCGAGCCTCGCTGTGTCTCCCCTTGAACTCTCCCCGTTCGCCGCCGCCGCCGCCGGGCCTGCTGCTGCCGCGCCGCCGCCGCCGGGGAGAGAACGCGCAGGCGCACTCCCTCCCCTCGGCGGCTCTCCGCTCTGGTCCACCTGCTCCTGCCTCTCCGAGAGGACGCGGAATGGCTACCCTGGAGATAGCGGGGGGGGGGGGAGCAGGCGCGCCCTCTTCGCCTCAAGAGGAACTCCCGCCGGAAAGCAAAATGGCTATCCTGTGGTAACGGAAGCACGCGCACACGCCCCTCATTTGGCCAGCCGGCAGCCCTTCGTCGCCCTCCTTAGTCTCAGGCTTCTTTCTCCAAGTGAAATTCTCCCGTAGGGAAATATACAGCATGCATCATATGTTCGCCTTTCTCTGGTCACAAGGAAAACTCCCGGTTGTGACCACGTACATTTAGGAATATGCTATTAAAGGTTTTATTGTGGGAAACATTAGCAATATTAACTTGCAAAAGCAGGGGAAGAAACTCCACATAGGAACCAGAAGTCTCTTGCTTGGGTCAACAAGAGTAGTAAAACTCAGAAGGTGCTCCAGTAAAGGAAGCAAGAAAGTTCTGATCTGCATAAGTCATAGGCGCCCCGAGAGTAGATTTTCTTTAAAATGGGGGAGACTTTAAAAAAAAACTTTAAAATTTCCTTTATATTAGTGACGTGTAGCAGATTGCGATAGGAAAGGCTGGAAATGTGTTCACACCTAATTTTTAATCTAGTTTATGTCCATTTTCAGAAAGAAAATGCAACAGCAAAACGACAAGCTATTTTCTTTTGGCATTATCAGACTCTGAAAACTTGCTTTGGGTTAAAAAAATGTGGAAAGAAAATGACTCGTTACTTTGCTGATATATGCTCTCACTCTGAAGGTTGACTGAATCTGGATTAAAATTTAGGTGTGAACACACTCCTAGTTATCTGCAATGTTTCTGAGGAGTCCCAATGAATGTATGATTATGAGTCCAGGGAAGCTGCCAAACAGTGGCTTAAAATTAAGGCATGTGTGGTATGTTCATACATATTAAGATCTAACTTATTTAGGGAGCCAAAAGTTATATATAGTACATAGTTTTCTTCCTGACTTTGAAAAAGATGTATGCATTTTTCATGAAAGTTGCTGTGTCATGTTTCCATATAAACCATTTCTTTGAATTCCTTGTAAGGCTGTTTGTTATTGCTTTGGTAAAATTATAACCATTTTCCTAAATAGTATCCTAAACAGGAATACCAACTAGAAGTTGGTTAATTCCTCTTATCCTTAATTTCCATTTCAGACATCTGGTAGAGAATTTAAGGGTGTTTTTCCACCATGCCCCTTAGATCCGGATCTAAGACGATCCAGATCTAAGGAATGGGTACATTCCTTAATCCAGATCTAGTAGATCCGGATTAAGGGAAGCACCCAATGTGTTTCCACGGGAGGTGTAGCACCCAATAGCAATGGGTGCTAACCTCCCTGCCATGGAAACACCTTTGCACCCATCTGGAGAATCCGGATCAACCCCCAAGGGTCCGCCAGTCACCCAAGGTGTTTCAGGGGACAGGGGGGTGCACTCTCCAAAGTCACTTCGGAGAGATCGGCACAGACTTCGAAGACGTTCTGGAGTCCCTTCGGAACGTCTCCAAAGTCAGCGTAAAACAGCCCCGGAGCAGAGAACAGCTCCAAAATCCCTCCGAAGTCTGCACTAATCTTCGGAGATACTGGCGGCGAGTCTCCGGAGCCTTTGCCGATCGCTTCGGAGGGATTTCAGAGGGAAGTCTGCGCTGTCTGCGGATGGTGCAGAGCAGCTCTGGAGCCTCTCCGACGGTTGTGCCGATCTCTTCAAAGTGACTTCGGAGTCATTTCAAAATGACTCCGAAATCACTTTGAAGCTTGGATTTCAGGGTTCCCCCCCCCCATGGGTGCCCCCTGCCCCGAGCCTCCACTAGACCCCATTGCCCAATTGCAGTGGAAACAGACTCCCTTTAATCTGGATTTTCTGGCTGAAGACCCCATTGTAGACCCCATTAATGGGGTCTACAGAAAATCTGGATTAAAGGCCAAAAAGTACCCATATGATCCGGATTTCCTGGGGTGCGATGGAAACAAATGTGTCCCTAATGGGTGCCGTGGTGGAAATGGGATCATCCGGCTCTCACCCAAATGGGTCCTTAATGGGTGCTAAAATGGGTACTAACTGACCGTGGAAAAACACCCCATGACTGAGTGTATAGTTCAATAAACATATCAAAGTTTTATTGGGAAAAAAAATCCTGGAAGACCCAGAAACTTATTTCAAGGAAAGACACTGAACACTATTCTCAACAGCACATGCCACAGTCACACCTGCAGAAGCTTCCCTTGGTTGTAGATCAATCTCTAGGCAGTACACTGTGCTGGGTTTTGTTTTGTTTTTTACTCAGTATGGTTAGCTTCATCTGCAGACATGTCAAAGTAAATTTTCCATAGTTTGTACTGTACAAGATTTGATGAGCTTTTGAAGAGGATCCTTGTGATAACCACATGAAACAGCGTATCCTCACAAAGCTTAACAGATGGCAGAGACAGTAAAACAGACAGATGATGGTACTCAATCACATTCTCGTTTCACTATGCCTGCCATGTGGTAAGTCTTTCATGATAAGTTTGTCTGTGGTCGCTTTCAGATTGCCCAGCAGTAACTTGAGGACAGGTTTTCTTTTATGTGACTGCCCTGGAGTTCTGGCAAAACTCACAGCTGTAACAGTTTTCAATTTCTCATGCTGAATACAAGAACATCTGTTTAGGCAGGCCTTTTGCAGGATCCAGATGGCCACCAAAAAATCAGAAAGCTCTGTACCAGCAGATCCATTTTTCATTGTTCAGGTTGGAGTCATGTATATCATTGGAACTTCACATACACACAAAGGTTCAGCATCTTCAGAGTTTCTGTCCAATAAGTTTTAGCACCTGACAGGAAATGGGGATGGAAATTGGCCATTTTGTATCTGATGCTAAATTAATACGTTTCCACTGTCACTATGTGGTTCGGCAGGCTGTGCATAGGTCACTTCTGAAGGCAGATTTTGCATTTGGGAAACAAGATCCAGACCATATTGTTATAGGCCCTGGACGCTGCAGTGGAGCACCTTTTTATCTCATCTGGATGCAGATAATAAATAATATAACCCTGTGTAGTTGTTGTTTATTTAAAACCAAGGCAATGTACAAAAACAACGACAAATACAAAAGTACCATAAATAAAGAAGATTGATAATAATTTTCAATATCCTAGTTTGTGGTTTTATTTGATTTTATAGTTTCTATGCTGCTATTGTTTTCTATACCACCCAGAGAAGTCTGCATTCAGAGGTACAGAAATGTATAAAATTAAGGCTACGTCCAGATATGCAGTACGTCTATGCACAGCTTTTTTCAAAGCACAGCATACTAGCAAAATAAAAAGATGCTGACTTAACATCTTTTTATTTCACTCAGAATGCTCCACCACTTCTGCAAGTGTCAGAGCATCCTGTCTGGCAGACACAAGGCCACCCTGAAGAAGCATTGCAGCTTCCATGTGACCGGTCTGGAGGGCTGGAAGCCACTGTGAGGTCCCTTCGCAGTATCCCATCCTCCAGTCTGGCAGATGGGAAGCTGCTGCAAAGGAGTGCCTCAGCTTACCATGTCTGGAGGTACTCATAATCAGATCACAATCAAGAGACATTTGCTACATGGAAAATCTAGGAAATTGCATATACGCATACCATAAACACAGCACATCTCTTTACAAATACACGATTGCTGTCTGGCTGTCATATGCAATCTGCTAATCCTGCCTCTGCATTCTTCCCTATACTTGATCCCTGAAACATTAGATACTATGCTGGTCTTAAAACATCCAGTGCATACTTAAAGCCGGTGGCTTATATAGCAATATTCAGCTGCAGCACTGCCTTTGTATTTGAACTATAATTTACATCAGTCTGTGCAGATCCTGTGCTAAGAGAATGAACTGGATTTACATCATGTAGTTCACAATTTAAGCTGGAGGGATCAAAGTAGATTCTTAAGCATTGTCTAGATAATTGCTGCATGTGAACCATATGTAAGCTGCTTAGTTCTGAATAATTTGGAGGAAAAGCAGAATGCAATGAATTATTAAAATCAATGTGATAGCACTTCCATAAAGTGTTCATGCTCAGATTTGGAGAAATAACGTCCAATAGATCAGGTGTATGGGCAAGTACAAGTCGACACCATGTGTTCAGATCCATCTGTTATGTAATTCCAGGTCCAGCCAAAGATCAGAGGGATGACCAAAAGAGGAAAGCACTGTATAACTAGGCAATTATTAACTGCTATTTATTATCATGTCTGAGGAAATTACAGGCCGAAACTGCCTGCTTCGTTCTGTTTTGAAGCAAAAATCTATCTGCTCAACATAGAAGGCTGGACTTAGACAAGGAAACATTGACAAATGTAATTTACTAATACCAGCAAACTCACATGATAAGCTTAATTCTGACTGTTCTTTTAATCTACAGTACAAGATTTATACTTTTACATTTTTAACCATCCAATGCAACTAAATAAGAAGTTTAATGATGATCTGAAAAATAAAAAGGGACTCACATCACAAGTAGGGGAAGTGCAAGCAGATACTCAAAATGATGAAAGATACCACAATAGCTACAGCTCAGACCAACCTGTAACTCAGGCGAGATTGTTCAGATGCATTTAAAATACAATAAAAGACAGTGGAGATAGCAGAATGACAGGTGCAGACTAAGGATCTTTTCACATCTTCACCTAGCCCCAAGACTGGTGAAGGTCGAGGCATCCACTTTTTGCAGTGCCCAAAATATCTGCAACATACCCAGTGCTTAGGGAACTAGTGGGTAAGTGCAAAAGCCTGGAAGTCTTTAGCAAGGCAATATCCTATGAATCTTGCCAGATGTGAAGGTAAGCAAATCTGCCTGGACTTCCCATGTGTGTCTTGCAGGTCAAGGCAAGGGATCCTGTTTATTTCCCTCACTACCTCTTGATGTCTGGAGACTATGTATGGAAAAGAGAGGACAGTTGGACTTCTTTTCTGCCTCAGTTTCTCCTCACAAAATATATATTTTTAAAAAAGCATTCAGTTTCCAGGAGACAAGTACGAATGACAGTCTTAGGTCAATACAAAGCTACCCAGGGAATACCTTCAGACACGGAATACATTAAATTCATGTGTCCAGAGAAAGATGGATTGCAGCTGATAAACTTACTGTCTTTGAGAAATTTTGGAAGAGGGCATGTGTTGTCCCTTTCTTTAAAAAATGTGGAGAGAGGAGTTGGAAAACTACAGACTAATTAACCTAGCTTCAGGCTGTATTCTCTGAGATTTGGAAGAGAGCACAATGCAGAGACTGTCAGATTAATCCATGAATACTTAAATGTGGCCTTCCAGATATTCTTGAATGACAACTCCCATCATTCCTTGCCATTGGTCAGAGTAGCCAGAGCTGATGGGACTTGCATTTCATAAACATCTAGAGGACCAAAGCTGAGCATCCCTGTATCAGATACATTCTTTAATAGATGCAGAAGAGAAAATGCATTAAATATTATTTACCAAAGCATTTGACAAAATAGCAGTTGTATGTTTCCTCTCACTGATGTTTCAGCCATTGTTTCCGAATTTCACTTGCCGGTTTCACATAAAATTTTATCTACTACAGGAAATTTGCATTTTTAAAAATAAAATGACCAGTGTCAAAATTAATTGTCTGAGTGTTTGATTTCTGTTCAATGGATTTTGGTGGTAATACAGGAATTGGGTAATATGTACCTCTTCACTGAGGCCTTCCCTGCTAATGTTATCCTGACCGGCACTTAAAGATGGGATGCGCAGTGTTTTATTAATGTTTTATTACCCTTCTGGTTATTTTATGGCTTTAACTGTCACCCACCCAGGGTGTAGGGAAGGATATAAAGTATTAAAGTAAAAAATAAATAATAATTTGAAATGCTCTCTGAAAGTATGCTAAAACACTAGTGTACAAATATTCTACAAAAAATGCCATTGTATTTTTAAAAAACTGACAGGGTTTACTAAGGCCCTTTCTGCACTTACATGTTAATGCAGATTAAGGAGCAGCTAAGAAAAACAAGGGGTGTTTTCCCACTGTCACTAGAAGTACCCATTAAGTACCTATTAATGGATACTTAATGGCATTAATGCACCCATTAATGGGTACTTAATGGGTACTTCTAGTGACAGTGGAAAAACACCCAAGGTCTATACAGCAATCTGGAACAAGATGCTGCTTAATGATCGTTGTCTGCATGAGGCTAGCATAGACCCAAATCAGGACTGTGCTAAAGAAGAAGAAGAGTTGGCTTTTCTACTCCACTTTTGCCACCCATTTATGGGGACTCAAAGCTGTTGACTAAGCTTTCTATTCTTCCCACAACAGAACACCCTGTGAGGTAGGTGGGGTTGTGAGAGCTCAGAAGAGAGCTGTGACTAGCCCAGGGTCACCTAGCTGGCTTTCATGGAGGAGGACAGAATCAAACTCAGTATTCCCAGATAAGAGTCCAGCTCCCCAACCAGTAGATCAAACTGTCACTAATCTGGATTACTGGTATTCCTGATAAATATGATCTACATCCATGCTAGCCCTTTCTGATTCACATAGAATGGATCTAGGAAGTGGACGTGGTGTTGAATAATGTGCAGTTCCAAGGCAACTGTGAAGACACTCGTATCCATGGCAAAGGTGTCTTCACATTGCCTTCAAAGGCACTACACCCACACCCCTGCTAACCGGATGTAACATTCGATTGGCAGGGGCATGGCCAATTGCATTGGGGGTTGAAGGTGCTTTCAGCCTATTGCATCACAGTGTGGGTGGTTCATACAGCAGTAGTTTGCATTCACTGATGCAGAACAGGGCTTGGGCATCTGCATTACATTGTTCTTTAGCATGCATTTGTTCCCGTCTGCTCTCCACAATACAAATGCTGTTGCCTTTTAGGAATCCAGATCTAGCTAGTATGGATTTCAGTAATACAGATCTACCCAATACAGATTAAGCAAGGTAGGGGCACAAAGGGACTTTCACAATGATTCTTATGAGTAATAGACACAAATCAACAGGACACTTTTGAATATTTTACTTTTAAAGCATATTACGGTATTTATGCTAATTTTCTACTGTTACTTAATGCTAAGGTCATTGGTGACTACAAACCCCTGCTTTATTATCTTATGGAACATGTACCTGCTGTTTCCATGGTTTCACCGCTAATGTAGCCTGTTTTTAACATTCTTTAATATTCATTCTGAATAGAAAAAAGGAGAAATAAAAGCAGCAGTTAACCAACCTACTTCCCTTGTCTCTTACAAATGCTGGTCTACAGTTCTGTTTCTTGATTACAAAAATAGCCGCTCAAATCATCCTCCCTTTAATGCCTATTCCTGGACATCTTTCAAAGTTGCATTCCCAATTTATTTGTGGTTTCACTGAAAAAGAGTATGTTCATTCTCTAATTAATATCTGATATTCCTAAATATGTAACATTTTTAGAAATATTAAAATGAATTTAGGATGATTCATGCATGGTATAGAAAAGGTGGATAGGGAAAAATTATTTTCACTATCACACAACACTAGAATCAGGGGGCAATCTATGAAGGAGAGTCAGATCAGACAAGGGAAGGTGACCCAGAAGGCGCTCTTTCTAGTGAATTTGATGCCAGAAGAAGTGATAACAGCAACCAGCTTAGAGTTTAAGAAAGGGTTAGACAAATTCATGAATGACAGGTGTGTCAATAGCTGCTAGAATGGATGTCCAGGTATATCCTCCAGGCTGGGAAGAGAGGCAGGATGCTGGTATTTGAGAGAGGTGCAAGTTTTGCCCTTGTCTTCTGCTTGAGATGCCCATAAGCAATTGCGGGGCCATTGTGTGGGTCAGGATGCTGGACTAGATGGACTGTGGCCTGATCCAGCAGGGCTCCTCTTATGTTCTTATGACCCACACTGATTATAACTGTGGCAGACTTGGGAAGCCAAGCACCTTGTTATGGTGCCATGGAGTGTGGGATCTGCCCTATCCCACACCAGTCTATCATCCTGCCCTAGAGGAGTGGAAAGCGCTGCCATTTCTTTCCACCATTCTGGAGCTGCCACTGTGCAGACCTACTGTACATGAAGCACTCTGCACAGTCAAAAGCATAGAAAATTATCAACTCCAGGGCCACTTTTGCGCCTTCAAAAACAGTCCTGGGCAAAAATGGCAAAGCTGGTAAATTAAAGTTCCCTGGCTTTGCCATTACCATGGCCAGAATCAGGGGTACATGCAAACGCCAAACTCCCTCCCACAATGGCCAGAGCAAGCATGCCAGCTCACCTAGTTGCAGATTCTCCCATTGTGCAGATCCTGCCAAAGTGAAAGATCAATCATTCCAGGAACTTGCTCAATTAAAAATTAACTTTTTGAATTTTTTTTCCAAGAAAAACGTCCACTTTTATAGGTCACCTTATAGGTCATCTCAGCTTGTTGTATGTTTGATTTGGCTTGAAACAAGGCCGTATGACTATGTCTCATAGTGAGCCACTGGGTGAAAAAATACTTTCCCTTGTCAGTTCCAACACTCCTGCCCATCAGCTTCATTACGTTATCTCTGATTCTACTGTCGTATAATGCAGAAGAGTGTTTTTCTCTGTCTACTCTTTCCAGACCATGCATGATTTTTTAATCCTCTATCAAGTTCTTTCTTAGACCTTGCCTTTCAAGACTAAATAGGCTCAGGCATTGCAGCCTGATCTCATAAGGGAGGTGTTCCAGTTCTCTGATCATTCTGGTTACCCTTTTCTAACCTTTTGCCATTCCATAATATCTTTCCTGAAGTGTGGTGACCAGAACTGCACAAAATATTCAAAATGTGACATTGCCATAGATTTATGAAGATATACAATATGGTTGCAAATTTATTGTCTCATGTATTTTTTTCACTGCTGCTGCTCACTGGGTCAGCACTTTCAAAGATCCCTTCCCCGGTCTGTCACAGGAAGCTCAGATCCTATGAGTTTATAAATGTAATGGCTTGGTTGCCCCCCAGTGTGTATCATCTTGCCCTTACAAGTGGTTGCCAGTTCCTGCAGGCAGTGAGTGAATGGGTGCTGACCGCTGCTACTAGTCGGAAAGCTGGCACTGCAGGTGAGTGGGCACTGGGCCTTATGCCAGTGAGTCAGTGAGCACTGCACAGTGACTGTAGTCATGACATTAAAAGACACTTGCTCCTTGGGAGGAAAGCTATAGCAAACCTGGACATCATACTAGAAAGCAGAGATATCACCTTGCCAACAAAGGTCCATATAGTCAAAGCTATGGTTTCCCCATTGTCATGTGTGGTTATGAAAGTTAGACAAACAGGAAGGCTGCTTTTGAATTGTGGTGCGGGAGAAGACTTTTGAGAGTATTTGCAGGCCAATTTGAACTTGGCCCCATAGTATACGATAAGATAACATGTGGTAAGGTGCATCTGCACTTGCAGGAGGCATTGTGCTCCACACGCATCCCAACCCTAACCTTTTCTGTTCCATTCCTTACCTGAAACATCCAGTGCTGCAACCATTCACACCATTTTTGGTGCAAGGGATCATATGAGGTGCTGTGCAAGCACACTGGCACCTCAGATGATCACAAATGTGACTGCGTGTGTGTGGAGCATCATCATTGCCATGACAATGGCTCCTGAAACAAGATGGTGGCACCCTGTGGCAATTGGAGATTTACCTGGACACAGGTAAGTCTCCAGGCACATGGGGCTTAGTGTAATGTGTACTAGCATTCCCAAGTGCAAACACTAGTACATATTAGTCTGTCATGTACTTTCCTGTCCAGCAGATGGGAAGCCAAGTGCAAAAATGCCCCTGGTCTGCAAGGATATCAAATCAATCAGTACTAAAGGAAGTCAACCTTAATTGTTCACTGTAAGGACCCAAATACTGACAGTGAAGCTCACATACTTTGGTCACATGATAAGACAGAACTCATTGGATGCTGGCAAAGACTGAAGGCAAGAGGAGAAGGAGACAGCAGAAGATGAGATGGATAGATAGTGTCATGGAGGTTATGAACAGTAGCTTGGGCAAACTTTGAAAGGCAGTAGAAGACAAACGAGCATGGTGTACTGTGGTTCATGGGGTCCTGAAGAGTCAAATACAACTAAACAAGAACAAAATACAATCTGAAAATAGTACCAAAGCACAAGGATTGACAAATTACCATTTTGCAAGCGATAGTAAGTAATACAGCCTGGGCTTTTTTCCCAAGGAACTCTGGGAACTACCTACACAATTGTTCACTCGGGTGAATAGTCCCAATTATTTCTCCCTTTGAGGTCAGCCTCTAATCCTGACACTACTCCCCATCTCTGATGTTAATCTTCTCTTGTAATTACACAAATAATGCTTTATCTTTTCCGGTTATCACTGCCACTACCAAATGGCCAAGTGCCGTTTAGCTCATCATCAAGAGGCAGCAGCTATATAAATGCTAAGATATGGGAGAAAATACATTCTCCAAGCTTTTCATCTTGAAGGTCCCTTTTCTTCTCTGCCATCTCTAATATCACTCAACACACACGCAAAGCTTTTTTAAAAAAACTTTTATTGATCATTTAAATCTGAGGTTCTCTTAAGCTATCTCTGCACATTTTGAAATACCTCTTATCTGCAGCCTGGTGTCATTTATGCTGCTATATTTATTTAGTCAAGTTGCTACAAAGACAAGCTTTTTTTTTTTCAACGTAACAGGCTAAATTTTAAACCCATGCCCAGCAAGTCACATGCAATCCACTGACAATAACGGGATTTATGAATAGTACTTTCGGCACACACTGTGGAAGGCCTGTATTCATAAGAACACTTTGTATCTTGTCATCTACAAGGCAGATGTAAGAGCCAGATGGAGCTTGTGGCCATCAAACCTCAGGACTAAGACTGAGGCGCGCATACACACACACACACACACACACACACACATTGATCCAGTCCTTTTTCTTCTCTTTCAAAAAGGGACACCAATGAAAATAAGCCTTTCAGATTCCAAACATTAGTAATTTGATAATGGAAGAACAAGAATTATTTGCTATTTATTTCATTCATTTATACTAATCCTTGACCTCTAGAATCAGGGGAGTGTGTATGTATGTGTGAGGGGAATATATATTTTTAAACAATTTTGTTAATACATTTAAAAATAAAAGTGATATAATTACAATAATCCCATTCTTAAGAGATTCCCAGAAGCGCAGGAAAGATGTGATGGCCATTCCGGAGTATAAGGAGGTACCAAAGAGAGCAGAACAATGGAGGGGCGCCCATTTTCAGTTATTTAAAAAACTACCTGAGGCTGTCTTAACATTTATGCCCATTACCTCAGGCAAACACAGACATCAAGATGGAAATGTTTGTGGCAAGAGGAATTCAGATGCTATTTTAGTGGGGGGAAGAGCAACACTGTGCAAACGATATCTGTATAGATTTGTATAATTTGGCAAACATTGGTGGATTCTGTAGGTAGGAACTTCTGGAGAGTCACTCTTAGCTGCCCTTCAAATAGAACATAAGCCTAGAGATCTTCAACCAATTAAGGCCAGACCTAAATTCGAGAGAAGATCTGTTTCCTATCAAGCTAAAACTTGTGGGAGTTAAATTCAGAATATCTATTTTTCTGAAGATTCCTGAAGATTTATCAGATTTTTCTGATAAATTGGCCACTTCCCCTTTACTGAAAGTTTGCTCAATGGCATACTTCTTTTACCTCTTTTTTTCCCCCTGCAAACCAATGAGCAGCTGTTCAACTGCTTCTAGAATGGAGGGAGAACAATGCCTTCCCTAAATTAGCCGCTTGCCCTTTATTGAAAGATTGCTCAGTAGCACACCTCTGTTCCCTCTTTCTTTTCCCCAAAAACCAATGAGCAGCTGCTTGACTGTTTCTAGAATGGAGGTAGAAGGCTGCCTCCCCTCCTCTTCATAAGCATAGTCAAGTTCTTTTCTTTCCACCATGCATCTAATGCTAATTAAATTTGGAAAATTTAATAAATATTTTGCTTGTTTCCAGCATTTTAGGACATGCCCAGTGCTGTTGACGCGGCAACTGGGCGATGTGACATACAACTGGGGCTTCATAGCCCTGCTTTCCCTGCCCCTTTGCCTAGAAGAGTCACAAAGGGGGTGTTTGTGGGAGCACACTAGCGGCACCCCAGATGTGGCTAATATAGCTGTGAGTCCCAGTTTTGTGCTGTATTGCTGTACACTCTGTACACTCATTCTTGGACTCCCCCTGTTTACCAAGTGTGAACAGGCTGACTTTCTGCATCCATCTAGGCCACCACCAACTGTGTTATTTAATGTCGAGAAGGGCATTAGAAGACAATTTGTTCCACATACACAACCTCCTTCTGTGAATTTGTTTTTACAGACTGTTTTCTTGAATTTAGCCAACAGCGGAATGACTGACCAAGTAAATTGGATAGCGGTTCATGATTCTACTGTGAAAAGCCAGAATTGCTTGAGGCATCCTGTGTCCTTTAAAACACTTCTATACCAGGATGGGCAAATGTATAGGGAATGAGTAATTCTAATGCTTAAAAGTATATATTTCATTTTGTTCCTTCAGTTTGTCATCTCTGATGTTTAGCTATTTCTTTCAGAGACCTCCCAAATATTTACTTACAGGGTCATGCTTCCCAACATTAGCACCTATTACACAGCATCATGTTTCCATGGATGTAGGCAATACTGGAATGTAAAGCAAATTAAATCAGCTCCACTTGACCAGAATGCTGTGTTCTGAGAGTTGTATAAGGATGTGCATGAATATCCAAAGAAGTCAAAATTTGTACAAATAGGTACAAATTCTGACATTTGCAGATGAATCAAATTGGGCCTACATCTGTAGGCTCTATTCATCTGTGAATTGAATATTCAGGTATCCATCAAAGCTTTGCTCAATGCTTCAATGGATTCCAGATCCTCCCAGGGCCTCCCACCCCCTTGCTCCCCCATTACTCCCCCCGCAGGCCCCATCACCTCACTTACCTGCCACTGCTGCCACACCTTCTTCCTAGTCCTTCCAGTTCTGTGCGTGTGTGCACACTAAAACAAAAGTGCTTTTCTGGCCTCTGGAGGCCTGTTTTGGCCTCTGGAAGGCCTATTTCGGCCTCTGGAGAGCACCAAAATAGGCCCAGGGATGCCACCAAAGCCTCTCAGCTGCCTCCCATGCACTCCCTTAGCTTTTGCGGGGGCCTCGGTGGCAACCCTGGGCCTATTTCCATGTTCTCTGGAGGCTAAAATAGGCCTTCCAGGGGCCAAAAAGGCACTTCCAGTTCTGCGGGCGCAGAGCCAGAAGTGCCTTAGAAGAAGGTGTGGTAGTAGCGACTAGGACAGCGGTTCTCAACCTCCCTAATGCTGCGACCCTTTAATGGAGTTCCTCATGTTGTGGAGACCCCCAACCATGGGGGTGGAGCAGCTGGAAGGTGGGAGGGAAGGGCAGCAGGAGACTCGTCGCGACTCCTCTGAATGGGCAGTTTGACCCCCAAAGGGGTCCCGAACCCCAGGTTGAGAACCACTGGACTAGGCAGGGAGGGTGGGCAGGAAGGGAGGGGAGGGGAGGGGGAAGGTTGTATTTGTTTCATGCACAAATATTTGTGCAAAAATAGGAAGCCCCTCATATTTGGCCAAAGCCGAATTTTCCCACATTCAGTTCACACCAAATTAATGTGAAAAATGGCTTTGTGCACACCCCTAGTGTTGCCTGTAATTACCAATACTGTGCCACTCTGCTTACCATTCATGGCCACTATGCCTTTTTCACTAAAAGCACAATGTTTTACAAATGCATAATGCACAGTGTTAACTTTTTCAGCTGTTGCAACATACAGTATTACACGTAAATGCATACATAGTGGACTGAAGTCCCCAACTTATCCTGAGCTTGTGCCATGTGCAGACTTTACTCCAACTGTATGACCTTCTTCATGTCTCCTGTTTGGAAATATGATATCTCATGCAATTTAAAGATGAGACAGCTCCTGACCTGAGAGAAGAACTGAAACATTGTGCACAGGTCACACAAAACTTATGCAAACAATGCATTGCTTGATCTGTTTACAGCATGCTGTTTATATCAGTATCCAGTCCAGGGTAAAAGAAGAAGAAGAAGAAGAAGAAGAAGAAGAAGAAGAAGAAGAAGAAGAAGAAGAAGAAGAAGAAGAAGAAGAAGAAGAAGAAGAAGAAGAAGAAGAAGAAGCAGCTGGCTTTTCTACCCCACTTTTCTCACCCGTTTAAGGGGACTCAAAGATCCTGACAAAGCTTTCTCCTCTTCTTCGCACATCAGACTGTGATTGCTTAGAAGGAGCTCAAGGTCACCCATCTGGCTTCATGGAGGAGTGCAGAATCAAACCATGTGGCTGCGAGATGTGAGTCGAACAGTCTAACCAGAAGACCAAACTGGCCTGATACAGCATTATCATTTGTCCCATTCCACTTTTGTGAACAGATTGAAAGGTGAGTCTAGTCCTCTACACATCTTTGGTCTTGGAAGTCCAAGTAGTAGCAGTTGCCGAGAGTGCTTAATGCCACCTTTGTTTAGAAAGACAAGTGAAGCCTTCTTAATAGGGACCATGTGGCCACCCTGTTGCATGCTCCCATGACCTCCAGTCTGGATTATAGTAATGTGCTCTACTCAGGTCTGGCCATGACAATCAATTGGAAGCACAGCTGATGCAAATGTTTAACTGTGTTGCCAAACCAGGGTCATATCACACAACAATAGATTAGTCCATCTTTCAGTACAACAGCGTCTGAGTTTAATATTGGTTTGATCACACAATCATCTAATTTAATGCTGACTCAGTTCATATTTCTTCATCTGCACTTTTCAGTTTCCTTGTCTTCAGTCTGATGACATGGTGACTTTTTCTTTTTCACCTTTCACCTTCACCTTTGCCTTCTACAGTTGGATGCACTACAGTGTCTTTTTGAGGTTACAACCAAGATTTCTGCAGATTCTTAGACTCAGGGGGAACATGCTGGCATGATTCTGCACTGCCCAGTATACCAGACCATGAGTCATACTACTGTATATGCCTAATATAGGCCTGTAAGATAGGAGGTCCCATCTTAGATCATACCAGCATGCGGGAGTCTCCTAATATGTCCAGTATACTGGCCAGTGCGGAATCATCCTTGCTCTGTGCATCTTTTGACAGTGGGTTTTGTTTCACAGAAATATAACTGGTTGGGAAGCCTTGTCACACTATGCAGCCATGGTCTAAAGCACAGAAAAATGGGGAGGGGGAAAATGAGAGGCTGGAAGCAAGAGTTACAGTAGGAAAAATGGGTGTGGGGGAAATGACATCAAAGCAAGATCAAGCAATGTGATTGAAGCAGCCAGCTGGGGATCTTCCTGACGTCACTTCCTGCAGTCTGCCACAAGGAAGCTGTTCCCATGTAGGAGAAGACTCCCTTTGATCCCACGTGGCTTAAGGACTCCATGATTGTCTATACCTTGCCGCAGCTGCCCCAAAGAAGGAGGACTGCCCACCATGGGAGACAGCAGCAGTCCCCCCTCGGCTCATAGCTGGGGAAGAGGAGGAAAGCCAAGACAGATGCGCCTCTCTCCCTGCGTCTCCACCTCTGTCATCCATCCGCTGGCAGGACCAGTCTGAAGCTCCTACCAGCCCACATAATGGTGACCCTGGAGCAGGGCAGCACCAGGAGCCATGGAGGGTGCACGCAAAGCACTGCCACCACCCACACCAAGCCTCCTTGCCTCTGTCTTGCCACTGCCCTGCTCAGAGCACCCCAGCTGTCATAGCAGCAGCGCAAGCCATCTCAGCCTCCTTCTCCTGCCACTGGTGATTTGCGTCACTGTCCTCCTTGCCGGCCCCACCGCTTCCCTTCAGCAGCAGCAGCAGCGCTTGAGGCGAGGCGAGGCGTGGTGTGGTGTGGTGTGGATTGGTGTGGTGTGGTGAGGCAGCACCCGGGGAGCAGCTTCGAGATTACTACAATTCCAGGGAGGGGTATAACTTTGATGTTATTTTTTTAAAAATCTATTTTATGACCAAGAGAAAACTTGTCACCAAATTGGTAAGTAAGTTTGATCCACTTACTTACAAACAAACAAATAAAAAAATTTTATACTGTCCCTCACAGCAGTCTCAGGACCATGTACAAATTAGATGCATAATAATCTGAATGATATCACACAACAACAAAATAGAATAAAATAAAAGCACCAAATAATAACAGCTAAGAAAATAGAATACAAATAAGCCTAAGCAATCTCCCAAAGTCTAAATGAACAAATGAGTATCTACCAGGCATTGAAATGTGTTTTCTATAATCTTTTTTTTTTAAAAAAGTTTGTAGTCTGAGTTTATAAACAACTTAAATGATAAAAGAATTAATGGTAAAAGTTAAGATTTTAATTGACTCTGGGCTCTACTAAAGAATTCTAGGAACAGGGAGACATTTATCTATTTGGTAAGGTCTTTATACATTTTCACAGGAGATGCTAGAGGGAAGAAATTTTCTGCTCTATTTAAACAAGAAAACTGCATTTTGTCCTATTATTTTTGCTGAGTAGTGAGAGATAGCAAGGAACAATTTTAAAAAGATGTACAGCAGGGCAGGAATCCCATCAAAAAGCTTCTCTCTTCCCATTTAGCCAGAGTGCCTCAGAAAGTACTTGAGAGAAGGGGGAGGTTATGTATGATGGGCTGACTATAGACCTCACTTCTGTTTTGTCCTTGTTTATGTGGTCAAGCTGCACAAATAACTAAAGATACGTTTTAAACTATTTGCATACATCTGGCAATACCTAACTTTGTGTACAAGCTATTCCTTTCTTCTGTATTGCCAGAGCTCTTGAGTACCTGAAAGTCTTTATAGTCAGGTGGTTGTCTCCATCTTCCACCTGCCACCCCTGAATATGCAAGATAAAACCCACAATACTCCTGGACACCAGCTGTAATTGCACCATTTCTAATATTCCTAATATAGGCCTGAGTTAGTCCATCAGTAACCCTGTAATGTCATTACTAGGGGAAACTGATAATCATGCTGGGTTTCCTATAATAGTGATGCTTGACTTCATGTGTGTCAGGGCATTCCAGAATGAATCTGCTTGCAAATACTAGAAGCCAGTCAACTGTGCAAAAAATAACAAAGCAAGAGGGCAGACACTTGGCTGACATCCAGTATTTGCAAGCAAAATCATTCTGGAAGAATCCAACATGTACAAAGTTAAGCCCACAACTGGCTCCTGTGTCTGCAGGGAGCAGCAAGGACTTCTTTTGATTTGGCATCGCCTCTTGCTGTCTAGAGGCAGCCTCACTGACTACACAGGTCATTGGCACTGACACTTTCAAAGAGGGTCGCCATATTCTTTGCTCTGGAAGCTCTTTAAATGGCCTCAATGGATTATGGATTCTCACTCTCCCATCATTCCCTGAGCAGGAAATGACCACTCAGGGGATCCGTGTGATTGAGGTACAATGGGAATATGCCCAGAATTCTCACCTCCTGGGAAGCTTCCCCTCCCTTACCTTGTGGGAAGATGAGAATATGGAACAAATGGCACCATCTCATCCCAATCTCGTCTTTCAGCAAATTTCCCTAAAATCTGCTGAAAGAGGGCGGAGAAGAAGAAAAGACATATGTGAAATTGCAGCGGAAATTAAAGATGCAGATTGCAATTTGCATGGGCATACTGTACTTGAACGTTATATATCTGAATACTAGAGCACTTCCCCATGGCATGTCTTATTTCGGTTTAAGGAAACTGAAATAAGTGAACCGGGTTAATCCTGTTTACACAAATTGCAAGTTAACCCGGTTCAGTGGCATGCCAAGGGCAGCCTTAAATCGGAATCAATCCTGGGAGTCCAGACGGCAGCCCTGTCCTCCCGCCCATTGCCCACCCCCTCTCTCTGATTGGTCCTCACTCCCAGGATCCCACCCTCCCTTCCCTTTGTGTCATCAATGCTCCGCCGGGGATTCCCTGTCCGATCCGGCCATTCTCTTCCCTCCCCTTTCCCAGCAGCAGCAGCAGCATCCATCCATCCATCCATCCATCCATCCATCCATCCATCCATCCATCCATCCATCCATCCTGGCACTCCTCGTTGCCCGCTGCCGCCGCTGCCGCCACTGCCGCATTCTCGGCGCCTTTCACCCTGCTCCCTCCCAGGATCAGCCCCAAAGTAACAGAGATCAGACCTCCCGCACTCATCGCTGTGCAGCTCTGGATCCCCGAAGGGACCGAGGGGCTTTTCCTTTGCTTTCACAGGGCACACAGCAGCCGCAGCAGCGACTCAAAACCCCTTCATAGCCACAGCTTTTAAAATACAAACTCCAGGGCTTTCCTTTCCTTTCCCTTTTTAAAGTTCAGAACTGCATAAAACTGCAACATTGTTATTAAGCTACATCGCTACAGTGTAGCTTTTGAGGTAGTGGCTGTTTGGAGGCTGGATTCTTTCAATGAAATCACTATTCAATGAAAGCTATTGGGGGAGGGAATCCTAAACATGACGTGCCTACAATACGGACAGCCCATTGGTTACAGTGCGATTGGGGGCGGAACAGCCTTAACACGGAATCTCATCCCGGAAAACGATACTGTCCACACAGTAAAAAATGAAACACGTATCGAGCGCACGATTCGGAGTGAGACCTGTTGAAATCAGGATTTACTTTAAAATGGTTTAAGGTGGTTTAACACGGAAGGAGCGTGTTAAGCCGAACTGCCGTCTGAACTGGGCGGAGTCAAAACATTTTGAATTCGAGATAACGACGCCGTGAAGACACGCCCCTAGAAATATCTAAAGGAACACACGTATCAACCTGCCTGCGGTTTAAAATCTGCTGGTGAAGCCAGCACCACCACTGGTAGACACTGGGGTAGCTTCTGGTAAATGGAACTCCTTCCTTAAAAGCTGGTTGCTGTTGCCACCTCTTCTGGCAGCAAATCCCATTGACCAATGACCCTCTGAGTGAAGAAATACTTCCCCTTTTCTGATCTGGCTCTTCCTGCTGAAACCTGAATCTTGAGGCTGATAAATGCAACTTCTCCCTCTTTGCCTTCTGGACCCAAAACCGAGTATCAGGTTTTCTAATAGTGATCTGTGTATATATTGCAAGATAAGATATTTTCACTGGTTCTATTTATAGGGGGTTATATAAGAGGTAGAAATGCAGGGTGTTGTTCACTTTGATGATAGAAGCATTTTCCTTGAGAGACAGATAAAAGCATGACTATTTATAGCAATCATCTGGTCGTGGAATAGTTCCCCAGGGAAAAAAAAGACAATCACTTAAGAAAATAATGAAGCAAAAGTCTTAGGCAAAAATCCTGCAACAAACTGCAGGGAATCTCAAATATGTTATATTAACATGAGGGTGATCCACCTCTGTTTGGTGACCTGAAATGGCATTGCAAGCAGTTTTTATGCCTCCTCTGCAAAGATCCCTCCAATTTTCTCAGTGCCAGCAAAAAAAGAAAGTAGATCCTGCGCTGCATTGAGTGGAGAGTTTTGAAGTTCTGGTCTTAAGCATTATGTTGCACCAATTTACTGAGTATCCCCACTGCAGGCATCTTTTGTTTCCATTTTATGGACTTAAATATAATTGGGAATAATGGCCAAATGCTGGTTGGCAGCATAAAGAAGATATTCATGTCAAAAGAAAATAATGTATGAAGTGGCTCTTGGTAATTCATATACTGTATTCTGACTGTACTGCATGGAATGTATTTTGTAAACAAAAGGACAGCACTCTGGTCTAGTGTGTTCTTTGTCAGGGAGCACAGGAAAATGGGCAACTCCTGCTACTGCTTCTTGTGCTTACCAAAAAGGCCGGTGGGAGGAAACACTTCAATGTTTCCTGCATCTGGAGCAGTGGCAGGCAGGCATACAGCACACCACCACCACTGCAACTGTTCTGGTGCCAAACGGAGACTGCTCAGGCAGTTACCTTAGTTTATGGCATTCATTCTGATACCATATACCTCTCAGAATCCCTCACTCTGAGCGCTGCGCCAAGCCAGGGCTCTGCAGAGGCACGTGGTGCTTGCCTATGGTTGAACTCTAACTTTACCACTTAGATTTGCCATCGGTTCTTGACTCCCACGCCCTGGGCCCAGAATCTCTGCCGCCAGAATAGCAAGGTGTAAAAATAACACACCTAGATCAGTCCAGTTTTGCTTTCCCAACCATCTCTTCAAACTACAAAGCATTAAATTTCTCTTTTCAGTTTATGGCTGGACTAAGCTAATTTCCCCCACACAATATCGCTGTCATGCAGAACAGCCAACATTTCATTTTTCACTTTTCTTAACCTTAGAAGCCATTTTATTACAATGTTTGCCCAGAAGAGGGCAATATAACTTTATGAGTTGAAATCCTATGCAAGTACAACATTTGAATTGTGTGATCTAATAATACTTGGCTCATTCCCTCTTTGTAGGAATAAGAACATCCTTTATTTTTAAAAGATGACTTTGTAATTCTTAGGTCCTTGGGTAGGACCCAAACTGGTAAAGAAGAATCCAGCCTGTCAGTTGCTAAATAATCATACAATGTTACCCTATGGATTTTTAAAGTCCTTTAAAAAATCATAATTTAAAAGAAGATGGATACAAAATACTGTACCCTGTGGTGAGTAATGAACCATTCCTGGAGATGCAGATAATAGTATGGCTTATCTGATCCTATTGTACCAACACTTGAATTCACACGGCCGAAGCCTATTTTGCAGTTCTCTCAATCTAGTGCAGTTCTCAGAAGGTGCCATGCTACTGTGGAAAGAATATCTTTCATACTTATCATTCTTAAAGACTTCTGAGGTGAGATTCTATCTGTAGTCAACTGATAAAGTATTTACCTGTCAACACGCTGAGAGTCTAGTTCCAGGTTAATTGAACTGCTGCTCTAAAAACAGAGGTTTGTCAAGTACAGGGCTGTATAACCCTTCAAAGGCTGCTTTGTGGCTTCAGACTTCTTACCCCTGCAAGACCAATTCAAACCTGGGAATATTTTTGCAGAAAGCATCTTTGCTCAGCTTTAGATCTGTTCTTATTGGAATGTGCACTAAATCTCTTCAAACTGATCCTAGCATTCACTCTGATGGCATTTGTGCATTTGGGTGGCATTTGTGCAACCTTTGTTCAGATGGCATCTTTCTTTCTTTCTTTCTTTCTTTCTTTCTTTCTTTCTTTCTTTCTTTCTTTCTTTCTTTCTTTCTTTCTTTCTTTCTTTCTTTCTTTCTTTCTTTCTTTCTTTCTAACAAACTGCTTCTGTATATTTGCCAAGAAATCTGTACTGAGTTGATAGCTTTCTAGAAGAAGAAATTGGCAATCTGCATTGTTTGGGTGTGCTTACATGACCATGAGGAGTTGAGCTCAACTTAGAAGCACTTTGGCTTTACTTTTACTGTTGCAGACCCACAGGGTCTCTCATGACTCCCTCCTCTACTTACCTTCCTGCTTGCAACTTTGTGTGTAATCTTTTCCTTTAAAACTGCCAACTACCTATGCAATGAGATTTGATAATGTCACCAATCAAGAAAAACATTGTCAGCTTGGATGATCAGAATGGTTCCTCTTTTTTTTATTATACCACAGACAGAATAACCTTTCCACAGTAGGCTTCCCGACTGAGTTAATTATAAGGACATAAGAAATCCCACTATGGATTGGACATGGGACTCATCTAGTCTAGAGTCTGCTCTCACAGTAACTCACCAACTGCCAGGGAATCCACCAGCAAGACATGATTAGATGACTTGAGATTATTTACCTCTGGTCCCTGCTAGTTCAAATTTAATTTTTTTGTTTGTTTGTTTAGCTTTAAGCAAAACAGAGAAACATTCCCATTAAACTTAGTTACGTCAAAAGGCACCACAGAGCTTCCTTCTGAACCTCTTTCCAAAGTGATATAACCAGGGCATAGCTAAAGTGGAATCAGCCCCTACCAAATAAAGCAAGATGGGCCCTTAGTCCACCCCTCCCCCTGTATTGCTCAACGTACTTAATCCAATTGAGCCATAAGGAGTCTGACAAAGCCTTAAAGCACCTAGGTTCTTGCCATCCACTGCCCAGCCTCTACCACACTGTTTGTCATGTCTCCAGCCAGCAAGGTGTGGAGAACAAACACACATGCGCACACAGAGGAGTAGCAGAAGCAACAGTCAGCAATAGCAAAAGTCCAAGTCAAGGTACCTCAGGGGCTCAAGAGTTAAATGCGTGGTCAAAAGAGTTCCAGGGTCGAAGTTCCAAGCATTCAGTAGTCAATCAAGAAGCAAGGTCAAAAAGTCTGGGGCTTCAGATTTATGAGCGTTTGTCTGCAACAAGGCTTATCAGAATGTAGAAGCATTAAATAGGCTACTCAAAGTCATGCCTTCCTTGCCACAGGTGATGGGCACAGATTCTTTCTGATCTGCGAAGCTGTACACGCTCACACCTTAGAACGGTCAGCGAAAGGCATCACCCAACATCTTCTGACTCTGAACTGCTCTCATCCTGAGCTACAAGCTCACTGGCTGCTTGTGTCAGGCATTTCTCATTTTGTCTGGCCAGGTAGCTTGCCTGAGCTTGGCTGGGCACTGCGACTGCCCCTTCATCCTCGGAGGATGGGGTGCTAACAACAGGGGCATGACACTGTTGATGCCTCAATGCAAGGCAAATATGCCTCGAGGAGCCAGACTTCATGGGCTTTTACCACCCACCAGCTGATGTTGCCACCCATGTACAGCAACAATATGGGACAAGTCTCTTAGCTGCTCTTGTCTAGGGAATGATATTTCCTGGGGACATTACAATTATGTACAAGAAAAATAATAATAATAGCATTACCCATTACTGCTCAGAACAGCTGGTGTGGTACATCTGGACACAAAAATGCCTTGAGACCTTCTTCTGATGTCCACAAAGCCTCTTAGCACAGGGAAGGCAGAAGACAAATCAAAAAAGTGGTACCCAGAGCATGCTCAGATGTGTTCATGAGCTCACTGTCAGCTTCTTGGGTTCTATTCAAACAGCAAAGCAGTTTGCAGTGACACTGTGCAGGCCTCTCCCTTCATGTCACTGAACTGAAAAGTAGAAGAATAACACTGTGTCAGTCAAACAATAGATCCAGAATTATGTCATGCAGTTATGCATAAATGGCACGAGGTTTTGCAAAAACACTATGCAGTGAAAAATAGGCATAAATGGGTGAGAGGACAAAAATAAGATCAAGAATCCAACACTCCATTTTCCTCCACCCGCCTGTCTCAAAAGTGTCATTGCTGCAAGACAATTCAGTTGAGTTCTACATCACTTTAAGCTCAAGTACTTATGTAGGTCATTTCCCTTTTGTCCTGCAGGTGGCGGCCATGCATCATCTTTTTGGTACCTTTGTTAGCAAGCAACCACACAACTGATTACTGATTAGAGTTGAGGGGAAAGCGCATCACAGCCCAAAAATTACTAAAACGTAGGATTGTTTGGAATATTTCAAATCAAAGGATCAACCACTTTAAAATTATTCCTGACATCCTTTTAATTGCACACATTGTTTATAATTTTTCCATTTGTGAAAAACTTCTTTGTGTGTTTGTTGCTTATTTCCATAATGAATTAAAAGCTATAAACTTTGGAGCACCAAGATAACTGGGATATACATGCAGTGCACAACACTCTCCCTGCAATTCTACAAATGGCCATTTCTGATATCCTAAACTATCATTCAAAACCTCATGTAGAGAAACCAATCCACTTCCTAATGCCTTTTAAATCCATTCACTTTATGAAATCAGTATTTGGTTTCTTCTGTTGTGTTCTGAGTGGAAGCTTGTCATTTATCTGGAGCATTTTGTGGCCCATTAATTGAATAGATAATGTTTCTTAGCAAGGGCTGAAGGATCATTTAAAATGCTCAGCTTCTTTATTGCATGGAGCTAGAAAGATAACATTTGGATGTCAGGGAATTTATTCCCATGTAAATTGGTATAGTTAGGTTATTTCAGAGGGCTTTAAGAGATCCACACCAGAAGGGATAGGCATTGCCAGATCTTGAAGGAAAACCAATATCGACTGTCCACAAGGCCTGCCAGAAATTGGGGTGTGTGGGCTCCTCTGACATGGAGGAACTGACCAGAATATCCGGAGAGTTCCTCTAGTATTGAATGGAAATGCACTGCCTAGAGCTCACCACACACATTTGAAAAACAAAAGAAAAGAAAGGAATGAACCCCATGAGCTCCAGAAGTTTCTTTCGACTCAGTGCCAAAGGAGCTCACCAGATGTTCCTAGTAAATACCTCTGTAAAATCCTCTGTAGAATCCCTTGCACTATTTTTATTTTGAATTAAGTGGTTCATAGACTACCAGAGCCCTGACATGATGTTGGGACTGTCTGGCAGTCTTGCCACAATGCCAACAACCTATTTGTATTGCTTTTGTGTCAAGAAGTGGCCTAAATCTAATAATATTTAGTTCAATAGTGGGATTAGTAATAATAATAACCTATATTTTCATTTTCATCATCTTGGAGCTCATCTGAGTTGTGGCTATGAATACAGAAATCCTGAGGGTAGGAAAAGTTATAGTAACAAAGCCATACCAGACCACAACTGTTCCAATTCAATTTTGTGATCAGAATGTGTGGCAACTGAATTGAGAAATTAAAAAGCTAAGTGGTGAAATTTCAATGATGTGAATATGCTTAGGCCTGTAATCAGAGACGTTTTCGCACGGGGCTGTTTGGTACGCGTGGGAGACAGCCCGGAACGCGGCATATGCATTGCCACCGCGGGGCTTGCGCTCCGACGTATCCGGAGCTGTCTCTCTCGCGTTCGAAATGTAGAGCACTTTGAAGTGCTCTACATGCGTTCGGGCGCGGACGAACTGCCCGCAGGCATTCGGGAGGAGAAGGATTCGCGCTTACTTCTCGCTCCCGAACAGCCGCGGGCCCGCCTCCCCCGCCGGCGCAGGTTTGGCAATCAGCTGTTTGACAATCAGCTGATTGCCGATCTGCCTCCACAGCGGTCTCCACGCCCCTGGCCGGCCTTTGCCGGCCAAGACAGCTCCGGGCGCTTTCACCTTTCGCACACAGACGCGCCGGTACGCGTTCCGGCGCGTCTGTGTGTGAACGGTGAAAGCGCCGGGAGCTGTCTTAAGCTTTACGCCAGAACGCGTTCCGTTTGGAACGCGTTGCAGTGCGGAAATCCCTCAGGTGAACAACACGAAGGAGGAGATTCAGGGCCCATTTGGCCTGGCCAAACCAAAGTCATATTCTGAGGAAGGGAAAAGGAACTGAACACTTTGGGAGTCCCCACATTCTAGTGAATACATGGCCTGCTCTATTTTGCAAGACCACAGTATTACCATGCAGCTGCCAAAAAGACACCAGACTGCTGTTATAAAAGCCAGGACATTTGGGCGCTCAAGAATTAGAGGGCGAGAAGGGCCTTCACTATCATACATTCATCATAAAATCATGTCTTTTTCTCCTCAGGGAGGGTCTATTCAAAACATACAATGTGTCATACACTATGTGTCTGAGCAATATTACCTGCTCATACACATTCAATGTGCAGCAAAGACACAATGTCTTGTCTTCTACTCTGAGTCTCACAGATAGGGCCTGAGAGTCAGTTTCTCATGTTTGGCTCCAAGGAGCTTCATAATAGCCCAGCAGCTCTTCTCTCATGCAACTGATCAGGATATATTGCACAATCACGTGCATTATGTCTCCAGTGCATAGTTATGACTCACCTAAAGCAACATAAGGATTGAGTGAAGAAGTTTTGATTGCTTCAAATGACAATTTAAGTTCATGACTGCATTGAAAGAATTGATCCCATCTCCTTCAGCAAGACCAGTTGTGTGGGGAGTCTCACAGATACAAACTACTGGAATTCTGATTCTGAGACCCATCAACCTCTTTGTCACATCCCAGACCTTGGCCTGGTATTGATCTCAAATGATCCTAGGAAGATTACAATACAATAAATATATTACTAGCATAACATTTTTTAAATGCCAAAATTATGAAGCTGCAGGAGAAAGGAAGGATCTTCCTAACTCAAAAGCAGTGCATCAACTAAATCCTTGTATCTGGTCAACAGTAGTGATCTGTTGGCTGGGGACAGGCAGATACCTCTCTCTATGCTGTGCACATAAGTTTCCTTTGAAGCCCACATCAGATTTGCCAGTGCATCAAAGAAGCCTATAGAATAGCATAGCCACACTGTCACTACCATCAGCCAAATCTTCAGTGACCATTGTTTTGCTTCAGTCGACAGCACAAAAATCTGAGGGAGATGGAGGAATGGTTAATTAAACTAATTGAATTAGCAGAGATGGTTAAACTAACAAATTTTATAAAAGATAGAATGACAGATAAGTATGTAAAAGTTTGGAAACTATTAATCAATTATCTATAAGAAATTGGCATAATCACAGACAGATTTGACTGATAATTAAGTGGTCAGCTGAAAAAAAAAGTTTTTATGGGAGCAACAGAAGAAGAAACATGAAAAGAAGATGCTGAAAAATGGACATCATCATCATCATCAACAACAACAACAACAACTGAAGGATGTAACTTTAATGTATGATGTTAAAGTATGGAAAGATGAAGTTTTAAGCTGTGAAAAAATAAAAAACATATTTTAAAAAATAGTGCAAAAAACCAACAGCCAATCTGCTTTGGACCAAAATGCCTTTGGAGGAGATGGCTTCTAATCAGAACATTGCCCCTTGGAGTTCCGTTCCATAAGACACTGTTGGTTAACCTAGGAGACCCTTGTATCAAGGAACATGAGGAGAATGCTGAATCCCTGTTGAATCCCTTTTTGATACCACTGGCCGTGGCATCTTGTTTGATTGCTTAGGGAGCAAGTCTTGTCACCAGCAGTTCTAACTACAAGACCAATCTCATGTTCTCTCCCACAGCTGGTATGTTGTACAACTTCACAGCTGCTTATCTTGGCAGCTATGTTTCATAAGGTGGTGCATTTTGGAAACAGTACAAAGTGTTTCTGTCAGTCTTTAAAGCCCTTCACAGGTTGGGATTTTTGTACTGAACAGAGCACTTGATCTGAAATAATTGATTGAACCCTACAGCCAAGGGCCCTTTCTACACTGTAGCTTGTTCTGAATTATATCCCAGAACATGGACTTGACATAGGGCCAAATCGCAGTTTGTATACAGTAGTATACAATTAGGCAACATCTGGGCAGTTGCATCTACACTGTCAGGAGGCATTTACATGCTAGAAACACCCCCTGCCTGCCCAGAAGTTGTCTAATTACACACTAGATGTGGAGCACAAGGACTTACATGACGCATCCACACCTCTGCTGGACATGAAGGTCATTGGAGCTACCGCACAAGCGCTCTGACTGCAACTACGACTGTGCAGCAGCATCATAGCGATGGTGTTTGTTTTTGCCTCTAATAGCAGACAGAAAATGGAAGGGGCTCTCATAGGGGCTTTAATCTAACAGGACAATATTTATATATTCAATCAGCCTTTGTATTTTAACCTTTCTTGCATATATTTTATATTTTTGAGAATGTTTTTCATAAATTAAGTAGGGGATTGATGTTTAATTGATGTGTATTGATGTGATATTCAATACACAGCTCACTTGTTGGTATTAATTGTTATTATAAGTTTTTAATAATATTTTGGCATATAAATCTAATTTTGTTAGATATATAAATCTAATAAAAATATAAGACTTTAATTATATACATGCTCACCCAGAAATAAACCCAGCTGAATACCGTGGGACTTCTGAATAGGCTTGGAGAGGATTTCACTGTGATTTACTATATGCAAAGGTAATGCTAGTTTTTAAAGGACTGCTGCTTAGATTCTGATATTCCACTTGCCCTGCATTTTCTGTGCAGAGCAGGACTTGCTCAGAGGAACTGAGAGCATCAGACACTGGTAACTAGATATATTAATGAAGCTATAGTTGTAGTTCATACCAGAGTGTGAATCTCAGGGGACATTCCCCAAAGAATAATGGTGATCAGTTGCTCAGTTCACTGAATGACTTATGTCCTAATGCTAAACACATTTACCTGCAAATAAGTCTCATTGATTTCAGTGGAATGTATATCCAGGTGAATATTCCTAAAAGGGAGCTCTGAGAGAGGCTTGGACCAAGGTTCATTACAGCATTTATATTTTGTCCATATTGCAAAAATAATAATTCTCATTCTGAGTTTCTGTGCTGAGATGTTCAGATCGTCAGGTGTTGCAAATCTGGGCAGTTTCCTTTAGGATTCACAAAATTCTGCTGTTTATAATTTTGTCCATAGATGGAATTGTTGAATTTACTGATGGGGTTCAGGTTTCTCCTACATACATTGCATATTTGTTGGTTTTAGTTTCTCTTGAATAGTGCACTGGGATAAGTACAAAGGATATGCCCTGTTTCCTTGATCCTCCAAGCTACCCTCCCTTAATGTGCAAAATGATATATATGCCTGCTTCTGAGGACCAGGTGCTTCAACAATTTTGAAGATAATAGCAAGAAGCTTTCTTTTTATAACATTGGCAAAGGACAGAAGACAAAAATCTGTAAACAGCAATCCTAGAAGCAAGCAATAATTGTTCAAATTGCAGCGTATTGTCCTGGTCCTTTTTAAAAAATAAAAGGAACCTTAAAAAGAGACACATGGGAAAGCATTGTAGCTTGGATATAGTGCTTCCCAAATCAACTTCCTTTGTATAGGATAGTAAAAAAACAACAGAATGTTGTCTCAAGGCATTTTCATTTCCTAGGCCCTTTCTGCACTGCATGTTATTCTGGATAATATCCTGGAATAGAGGACAGACAGGTCCGTGCTGGTGCAGACTATAACAGTCCCCATCCAGAGCAAATTCACACACCAACCTTCCCAACCATACCATTGTGTAACCTGATGCAGCCCTGACTGGTTCCAACTGGAAAGGGCAGCCAGGAGCAAGAAGAGCTGAGATAAACACAGTTCACTTGCTCTAGGGTCAGGTTTGGTAAGTGGTATTTTGCACATATCACCTAAGAGCAGCCTTGAGCTTCCTTGAAGAACGTCCGAGAAAGAATTAAGCACTGAGGATATTCTTTCCACTTAAATGTTGCTGTTGGAGAATGTGTTCGGTTCTGAGCAGTAGTTACTTGCAGAACACGTTGTAAGGGCAGTAGTGGAGGGGCAAGGATGTCAGGGATAGCTTTGCTTTGATTTCCCTGGATCTCATTTTGACCCCCCCCCCACCACATTTTAGGTCCCAATCTATGGGAGGGTGCTGCTGTTGCTGCTGCATCTGGGTACACTAAAGCCCAAGAAGCAGCAATTTAGGTGACAAAGATTGGCAGAGGTACCTTATATCTGACAAAGGTACAGTACTTGTGATCTCAAAAAGTCATAGAAAATAAATAAATAAATAAATAAATAAATAAATAAATAAATAAATGTCATACATCAGCAGCACTAAGCTACTCCTTAGCATTAATAACTCTGAGAAGCATCTCTTATGAGTTATTTTGCTAGGCAAGCTGCTACAACTGCAGCAGCTTGTTTTCATAAATAGAACATCTGCCTATAATAGACAAATGTAGCATAGGAAAATAATCCCCAAGCACTGTGGTTCCATCAGTTGTGCCTTTGGGAATCCAAATGGAGACCACAATTAGCCCCTATGTTGTTTATTATCTTTTCTAATGAAGATGAAAAGTTCACTGCAAAACCACATTTGAAGCAGAGTAAAATACAACTACTCAAATCTGAATTCATCACATGAATGATGTTGTTTAAAACCAAGTGATTGTACCTTTTCTTCCATTTTGTTTTTCTGAAGTTGATTCTAGGAGCATGCCAATGGAGTCCTTGTGTATCTGATAAATTGCCCAGTTGAATTCTTCCAAATTTAAACCAGTATCTTGTTTGGTGGCATCCATCCAATATGTTTGTTTCCAGCCTCATTTTCTGGTGAACCAACCATGTATAGCATACGTAATGTCAGTCAGTTTGGTTATCTTGGCTTCCAATTATTTTTCTGGCTTAATCTAGTCCAAGAGCTTGCTATTTGTTACTTTTGCAGCTCATAGTTTAAGCTGAAGCATCTCCAAATCCATAACTCAAAAGCATCCAATTTTCTTCTGTCTGCTTTCTTTATTGTCCAATGTTTGAAAGTCATAGATTATTCTGCATTTGGCTGTACAACTGATGCTCTTGTTTTTCTAAATCTTCTCCATACTACTTCTTGGAGCGTGAGCAAATGATATCCTGCAATTAATTTTAGTTTTGTGAGCCTCTAGTTCAATTGATTTTGGTCCCAAGGAAACAGACTCCTTGGGCGTTTTTCCACTGTAAGAAAGTACCCATTTTTGCACCCATTAAGGACCCATTTGGGTGTGAGCCAGATGACCCCATTTCCACCACAGCACCCATTTGAAACCCAATTGTTCCGACTGCCGTGGGGGAAATCCGGATCAAATGGGTACTTTCTGGCCTTTAATCCAGATTTTCTGTAGACCCCATTAATGGGGTCTACAATGGGGTCTTCTCCCAGAAAATCCAGATTAAAGGGAGCCTGTTTCCACTAGAAACAGGCAATGGGGTCTAGAGGAGGCTAGGGGGAGGGGATGCATGCATGGGGGGGGGAGCCCCGAAGTCCCAGCTTCAGAGTGATTTTGCAGTCATTTCGAAATCATTCTGAAATGACTCTGAAGGCCCTCTGAAGCTATAGCCACGGGCTTCAGAGAGACTCTGGAGATGTCAGCGCGGTCTGTGTGCTATTAGTGCAGACCGCGCGGACTTCCCTCCGAAGTCCCTCTAAAGAGACCAGCGGCAAGACTCCAGAGTCCCTCCGAAGTGATCAGCAGAGACTTCGGGGTCTCGCTGCCGGTCTCTCCAAAGAGATCAGTGCAGATTTCGGAGGTGCTCTTCGGAGGGACTTTGGAGTCATTTCGGAATGATTTCAAAATGACTCCGAAATCACTCCGAAGCTGGGACTTCGGAGATCGCACCCCCCTGTCCCCCGAGACACCTGGGGTGACGGACCGACCCCTTGGGGGTTGATCCGGATTCCCCACATGGGTGCAAAGATGTTTCCACGGCATGGGTGCTACACCTCCCTTGGAAACACATTGGGTGCTTCCCTTAATCCGGATCTACTAGATCCGGATTAAGGAATGTACCCATTCCTTATATCCAGATCTTCTTAGATCCGGATCTAAGGGCCGTGGTGGAAAAACACCCCTTGGCTGACTCTATTTCTTCATTGCTGATTGTTATTTTGATGTTACCATTCCCAGCAGTTTTCATGAACTTAATTTTCTTGATGCTTGGCTGCAGTCTGGCATCCCTGCTGGTATCCTAGATTTGTTGACATAGATTTTGCAATCATTCTTGAAGGTACTGATTTCAGCAGTTCTGCTGGGTTGATGTCAACTCTAGCAGCTTTTCTTTCTGATAGCTCTTTCAGTGCCCAAGCTGTCTCATCTTCCACTATGTTAGGCTGTGCTTCAAATTTCTGTTTGACATGTGGTTACGGGCCCTGTTACTGATATATAGATCCTTGGTATATTCTTTCCACCTGTTTTAGCTTCTGATCATGTAGCCCTTTCCCACCTCCATTCCTTAATTTTTTCTTTGTGAGTATGATGCCCATGTTTTCTTTTTTTTAAAAAAAATTGAATTTTCCATCAGTACATCAAATGATACTCGACCATTATGACTCAAAAGTTTAACAGTATAGATTCCTGTTATTTGCATACACAAAACACAGTTATACCCAAAACAACATTGATGAAGTAACTGCAATACTAAAAGAAGACCAGAATCTATGTTGTGAATTTTAAATGAGTAAAATTAGAAGTCAACACATGTTTAAAGAAAGAAGATTCAGATGATGGCTTAGGTCTAAATGACATGTTCAATTTAGCCACATTGAGTAACGGCATCTGCTTTTCCTGAAACCAATCATAGGAATTAATACCCTGCATCTTGTTTTCCTGAGCAGTTATTAGATCATTTAGAGCCATAGTTTCTTTATTTCATTTATTTACCACATTCATTCCAATAACTTTGCCCATGTCTTCAATGCACCAACCTCTCTGCTGAATAGGGCTGCCTGCTTTTGGCCTCAGAGAGGAGTTTTGATGACTCCAACACCATCCTCAAGGAGCATGGAAGCCACTTCATGCACCTTGAAGAGAGACTGAAGACATACATGCACCATCAAGCCCTTTCAGTGGGTAGATTGCTTTGGAGATGAGTGGACTACAACCCTCCTCCAGCATGATTTGAGTGTCTGTGGAGAGGAGATCCAGCCTTTATCTGTTCTGGCTTTGCATTGGAATTCTTTCTTGCAAGTTGGCACAGGCTTAGCCTTTCTTCTGTGATGGTTTCCTCTCTTAGCTGTTTCCTTGGCCTCAATGATTTTTTGTGTGTCCACAACTGCTGCCTTGGAAATATGTTTCATTTTTTAGTTTGCCTGGTTTGCCCATAAGATTGTGCAAATCAAATCTGTGTTTTAAGTTGGCTGCCTACAGAAGTGAAATTTTTATAAGTCTTATCCTCCCTAGGTTCTATGTGCCTAACATTACAAACTGTTAGATTAAATTGTTAATAATAAAAGAGACATAATGGATAATATATATGGATATATGAATAGTTTTTAAACACTTTGGGTTTTTTTAAATACAGTTATTCTTAAAAGAGCAGAATATTATTGTTGCATTTAATTTTCCTTTTTCTAACCACTGTGGGTACTTATATAGTCAGTATAGGCTACAAAAAGTTAATTAGAAGAAGTTTTTGTGGTAAATTGACATTCTCTCTAGCCAGAAGGAAACTCATAAGTAGAAGATAATGAGTTTTATTAAGTCTCATAATGTCAGCAATACAGAGTTTCCTCAAGGTATTGTCTCCAAAAAAGCTCCCTAAAGAATGAAGGGGATCAATGACTAATTGATTTATTTTCTACCAGCCTTGATTCAACTAATAATATTCAGCTGATAAAATCCTTCAAGAATGAGGTACCATGATCAGTAGGTCTTATATCACTTTAAAATCAGCCATTTCTCCAATACAATTACATATCGCTTCTGTACAACAAGAACCTAGAGATCCCTGCGTCATCAGGCTTCTAACCAAGGTCTTGAAGCTGGACATGGGCCTAACTTTTCTGTTACGTTTTGATTACTTCCAGTGTCACTGAGATCCACTCTCTTCTAGGAATCTAGTCTTTAATATTTTTGTCCTTATTATTTTTAAAACCTCTTAATGAATGGAGAAATGGGTTCCTCCCTTCTGATTGGTGTTCTTGTTAAATGAACAGAAGAACTGGGCATTTACACATCATAAGCCATGTTGTCTGAAATACTCTTTACTCCTCGCAATTAAAGGAGCAGTTGGAAGCCTGTCCCTATCTTATTTGACCACCCTAGAGCACAGTTTATCACAAAAACCAAAAGTGTCTGCTCCCAGGAGGCTCTGCACAGAATTATTAGCCTCTGACTTCCCAGGGTAAGACAAACTTTCTCAGCTGTAGCATCTTGAGCATTATAGTGCAACCTCTATCTCATTGTTGATTTCCTGACCAGGGGCCTTTCTGCACTTGGCCCCATAGTTTGCATGCAGTACATGTCCAGGCAGAGCAGATGCACTTGAAGGGGCCATTTTCAACTCAGAAACAGTGTAGTGTAGTGCACAAAAACTGCACATTTTGTGCTCCACAAACAGACTTACCTTGACCAGAGATGCCCTTTGCCTTCTCTGGTAAAGCCCATTCACACCTCCATGGTGCTGGGCAGGTGATCTGAGGTGCCATGGAAGCACACTGGCATCTCAGATGACCCCAAACCTGGGTGCACACAGATAGTGCTTCACCATCATCCCAGTGACAGCACTGGTGCGTGTGCAGTCAGGCCAACCACCACAGCAAAGATGGCAGTGCCCAGACAAGTCTCTGGACCTAAGGTAGGCCTGTGGACATGTGGGAGGAGTGATGGCGTGCACTAGCATTTGTCAATGCGAGTGCAAGTGCGTGCCAGTGGGAGTGTACTATTCCCATCCCCCCACGGGATGGGAAATGGAGAAAGGCTCCTGGTTTTCTTCATAAATAGGTGGAAATGGGACTAAGGGTGTTTTTCCACCGTGCTCCTTTAATCTGGATCTAAGAAGATCCGGATCTAGGGAATGGGTACTTCCCTTAATCCGGATCTACTATTGTGAAGTACCCATTGTGTTTCCATGGGTGGTCTAGCACCCAATAGCAATGGGTGCTAGCCTCCCTGATGTGGAAACACCGGGGCACCCATTTGGAAATCCGGATCTACCCACGAGGGGTCCGAAGCGGCTCCGAAGTCACTTTGAAGTCACTTCGAAGTCTGTGCAAAATAGCTCTGGAGAGTCTTTGAAGTCTGTGCTGATCTTCAGAGTAGACTTCGAAGTGACTTCGAAATGACTTCGAAGCCCCCTCCCCCTAGCCTCCTCTAGACCCCATTGCCAAACTAACATGGAAACAGGCTCCCTTTAATCCGGATTTTCTGGCTGAAGACCCCATTGTAGACCCCATTAATGGGGTCTACAGAAAATCTGGATTAAAGGCCAAAAAGTACCCATATGATCCAGATTTCCCGAGGCGCGGTGGAAACAAATGTGTCCCTAATGGGTGCCGTGGTGGAAATGGGGTCATCTGGCTCTCACCCAAATAGGTCCTTAATGGGTGCTAAAATGGGTACTAAGTGACCGTGAAAAAACACCCTAAGGCTGCATTCCCACTTAATTTTTCATAGAACACAAATGTATCTGTGCAGGATTGTTTTTTAAGCAACACCAGGGAAGTGGATGCTAGGGACAGAACCTGGGACTTCTGCATGCAAAGCAGATGCTGTGCCACTGGGCCACAGGACAGGCATGTAAAAAACTGTTCAAGGCTGTGCTATGCACAATCTCACTTTTACTGCCTTAATTCTTTTAAAGGAACAGAGGCTGGCAAGGTTTCATTCTCTGCTCGGGACAGACTTAATATTATAAATAACTCGCTTGCATATGATTTACCTTAAACTGCAAACATATTCATTAACATTGCCAGTACCATTAATTATTTTAAAGGGGGGCAGCTATGTATCAGAGAACTGAATGGCTACTTACATATTCCATAAATTAACACAGAACATGGAGTATTTCAGGCTGGGAAGGTAGAGGAAGCCATTGGGAGTTGCACACCAGGCAAATGACCCATTTCTGGGGTGTTTTCAGGAGCCTGGTGAAATGGCACCAGGTTCTACAAGACACTTGGGCTGGTCCACCACCAGAAACACTCAGGAGACTATTTTAAAGTGATCTCCCATTGGTTCACTCCCTGGCGCCATTTTCATGGGGGAAACTGGAGCGGCTGCCAGTATTGTATGTGCCAGCCTGGTTCCCAGTGTGGAAGCTTCCAATGATTCACAATCCTGTCCAAACCAACAGGTACATTTACATTTTGAGAATTATTGCCCGCCCCCCACTCTAAAATCCAATGGACACCACTGGAATTTTCCAATGCCTCATAATGGCAAAAAGTGTACTGGTGACTTCTTAACTTTGCATACTCAGTTTCATTTCCCTAAGGACATAAGCAACACACGACTGGTTTGTACAAGTGGTCCATCTAGTCCTCAAATCTATCCTTAAAGTAGCCAGCCAGCTGCCTTCACAAAGGTCATGAGCATAACACGGGGACAACATTGCTGTCCTTACTTCTGATCCTCCAGCAATTCACCATTATATTCAAAATAAGTAGAACAGCTACAGTAGAAATCCAGTACAATGTAATGACTTGAGTGTTGGACTAGTATCTGGAAGGTTCTGGGGGTTCAAACTCCCACTAAGCCATGTGACATCACTTGACTGTGATAAGTATATTCTGGTGGATCAGAGAACAACATAACAACGAAGAAAAGGACAATATAAATGTCCTAAAATATAAGTAATGTGAGCCAGAAATCTCAGTGGTCAGGAATGTCAGGAGTGGCAGGCAGACCAACAGTAGCTGAGAAGCATCACATCAGTTACACTACTGAACATAGTAAATAAGCTTTGGTACTTATAGCCCTAGTTTGGTCTTGTGGTTAGAGTGTCAGACTCTTATCTGGTAGTTTCCCTGTTTGACTCCCCACTACTATATGAAGCCATCTGGGTGACCTTGAGCTCTCACAATCCCACCTACTTCACAGGGTATCTGTAGTGGTGAGAAGAAGAGAAAGCTTTTATCAGTCGCTTTGAGTTCTCTTAAAGGGTGAGAAAAGTGGGGCATAAAAGCCAACTCTCCTTCAGTCTCCATTTTTATTCTGGCATGTTAGATGTTGATTCCCACCCCCACAAGTAAGTTCAAAGGACTGACATATCCTCTGGCCTTCCCATTTGGAAGGCATCTGCATCTTCAGGCCAGCCATTATTTTGAAAGGTGGCCTTGTTTTGTTGAAATGGATAGAGAGCTAGGTTAGAGGCTGTGACAATAAATAATATATGAATGAAAGCTCAAGAACTCAATTAGACCAAGGATAGTAAGCTTCAATTCCAGAGGGCAAAGGATTATTTTTTAAAAGTAACCACCATATAATAAATGCATCTTAATGAATGGCTGAAATACCTGCTTGATACCTGTTAATAATACATCAATTCATATAGGCAAAACCCAAAGATTCACAAATTGGCCTTTGACATATCAGGCCATGGATAGCTCACCATCAGTCATTCAATGCCTTGCATAGGTACACCAAACAAATCTGGAAATAATGTCCAAGTCCCATTGATTGCACAGGGAAGGGGGAACACAAGTATTTAACTCTCTTTCTGAAATCAATGGAACTTAAAACATAATTAACTTTGGCTAGATCATGGCCTCTTTCATGTTTTCAGCATCCCAGCATTGCCTGTGAGTAATTTAATTGACCACACTCTTGAACAGATTTGATAATGTGCATGCAATTACATCATCACCATCACCATCATCATTGTCATCATCATTATTATTTATACAATGAAGTGAAGAGGAGAAAAACAGTTGTGAACTATCTATGACTATATCCGCGCACAGTAAAAAATATCTTAGATGCAGAAGTGTACACATGCTTAATGCTTTAATCTACATTAAAGGCAATAAAATGAGCTTCAAAGGTACATTCTTTGGACTTCAATGTGGATTAGAGGTGGGATGTAAATACTAGCAACCACATGCTACCATGTCTAAGCACTATTGAGCTGACATAGGAGCTGTCAGAGAAGAAAGCTATTAGATGAATAACCCCTCTGGAATGCTCCTGGGCATGGCTTTCATTGTCAAGAGCACTCTAGTCACTGGCAAGAAGATTCCACAATCCAAGGAAGCATCTGGCAGGGTCCTAATGGACTATGCAGAAGCTGCCATTTCAGTAGAGTGATGGACCATCATCCCAATAACCTCAGTTGTTGCAATCCAAATGTGTTTCCCCCATAGATAATGCCAAACAGACATTGGACCTTTCTGCACTTGGCCTCATTCAGGAATATATCCCAGAATAAGGGCTTGCTATCTGCATGCTCGTGCAGACTATGGAAGGCCCCAGGTGAGGCCTGCCATAGTTTGTATTAGCTTCTGGCCAGGAGACTGCTATTCCAAGATACATTCCAGAATAAGGCCAGATGCAGAAAGGGCTATGAACTACTCTACTCTTACCTAAGTTTTGTTCTCCTTTAAAAGCTTAAAACCCAGCCACTCCTAAATTTTAATTCACATACTGCCCAACTTCAGAATGAGATATCAGGACAGTTTTCCCTCCATGTTACCTGACCCAGAAAATTCTTTAATTAGAGAATGTGCAAGGAACATGGCTACCTATTTCACTGACACCTCCTGTCACTCTGGACCAAAAGTGAATTCAAACTTCAGTGTAACTGAGCCTTCCATTTTAACAGACTTGGTAAAAGAGCAAATCAATTCTCTCAGGTGGACATCTCATTTTTCTGAAAACAGCTCTTGTGCCATGTCTGGTTGAGGAAGCAGGGCTGCAATAATAAACTCATCATTATCTACAAAATGTCTCATATTTTTCCAAATGCTAATGTATCACTTTGTAACATAGAGCACATGTCAAACAGAGATGATAATTAAATTAATGATTTTCAGGCTCTGCATTTACACCTTTATTGAGACACACACACACACACAAAATGGAAAGCTATCTCCTTCTCCTTGTATTAGAAGCACTCCCATTCATCAGACACAATAATATTTGGAGAAACGACAAATGAGTTCCACAGTGACAATATTAATGACTGGTAGAACTGGGTAACATCAGTTCTGTAATTAATGAACCATTCAACTTTTTGGGTTATTGACAACAAACTAGACCTGCAGTTACTAGGAATAAAATGAATTTGGCATGCCAGATGCATGAAATTAAGAATTGCATGGCAGTCTTTACCTATCCAATCTTTTCCCCAGGTACTGATAAGGGTCGTGTGTCACCATGTCCATAACCTCTCACCTCTCCCTTGTTTTCTTTTAAATACATCCCCTAACACTACATTTGCCATTCTGGCTGTACCCACTCATGGCCAACATGAGTGGGTGCAGCCTTAGAAGCCCCTTCCCCTGCTGAAAGTTGGCCATGAAATCCCCTTGAAGCCTACATGGCACTGCAGTGGGAATCAGCAAGCACTCAAAAGGAGTGCTTCAGAGGTACCTCTGAGAGACAGTGTGTGGCCCTCGTGCTCCCAGGCTTTCTCTAATTCACCTTTTCTAGCACAGAATATTCAGGAGAGGGGGGAGGGACAGACTTCTGTGTGAACAATCCCACCTCAAAGCCTTCTTCTAAGCTGCCTCAGAGGCACCTCAGAGATGCTTCTTTAAAACCAGTGTAATATGAGGAATCTTTTGCTGTTGTTGAATTTTGTGTGTGTGCATGTGTGTGTGTGAGAGAGAGTTGATTTAAAGAAAGTATTTAATTTTTTTTAAAAAGAAAAAACTGTAGACGTTCAGAGTCAGATATGTACCATTACTTTGGCCAGATCTCTTTTCAAACTATCATAAATTTAAGAACAGCTCAGAGGCAAGCTAGCCATAAGTTTCAAGCCATAAGTTTCAAGTGAGGGAATGGCAAAACAACCCATTATGTTATTAGTACAGTAATTGTATTGTTTTAATTTTACTCATTAGTTTTAGGCCTTTTACATTTTCAAGGGAGTTTATGTGGAAGGTTTTCTGGTATCTCATGCTGTCCAAGTAGCTGATAATTTCAAGGGTATCACACTTCAGGCTGCAGAATTGAACAGTTCCTAATGGCATCTACTCTTGTGTGTTACACTTTTTGTATATATACTTTTAATGCACACAAAAATATATTTCCCGGCTGATACGATATTTAAAAAATGTCAGATCTTTCCCAATCATATACTGCACAAGAAACTTCAACATATCTAGTTAAAGCTGGGGGCTCAGTTTATTCCGATTAGCATATGTTGAAGGACACAACCCCTCTAAATATTAATTTTTCTGTGTAACTTTAAACTTAATGTTAACCTTAATTTGCATTATTCAAGCATTCTCCATCTGGGTCTCTTTCCTAACCGCTAGCCAGCCTGATTATCCAACTCATAGCAATTAGTAACAAAATGTAACCTTAGGGATTATAATCATGTCTTTTAATGAACGCACAGAAGATTCCTGTTGTTATTTGATTCACTTTGAAGGTGGCAAGTTATGGGAGGAAACTTTCTATTTTCCTATTTTATACAGGATTTCAAGACATGAGCCCTGTAATAAACCACAACATTTTGCTAGTGTACTTATTGATCTAATGCCTCAACAAATAAACTTTCTTGATTAGGTTTGTAAGCCCAGCCTTAGTAAATCAAATCACCTTGGGGTAAAGAGGCACAAAACAGAAGTAGCTCCTGCTGAAGGCCCCAATAGTACCAAAATAAATCTATTTCAAATAAACCTAACTTCATTGTCAATTCGACAGCCTGGACTAAATGGCTTCTGTGGACTGATTTATACTATTTGTCCGGCATGGTTTGCTGATAGGAAGCTGGAAACTGTACCTGGTCACCAGGCTGATTTATATCAGAAAACTGTGGAAAAGAAAATGGAAGTTCTCTATCTTGCTCTTGTCTTTTCCTAGACTCCTGTTACTATATAACTGGCATCCTTTTCCTTTAATTACCTTCTTCATGGCTTGAGAGTTTTGATGACTTGATTAAGCCTTGTGTTCCACTCCCTACCCATCTGATTAATTAGCCTGAAGCTTATTAACTTCCTAATTCTGATCAATAAAGCAATGATGCTGAACAGTACAAGGGCAAACTAAGGATAGCACTATTATTTCAATATGTGAGGCTTCAAAATGTTGTTTCCTTACATTTCACCAAGAGGGAAGCAGAAGTGGTAAAAAATGAAGTATCTTGGTGTAGTTAATTTGCTCAGCCAAACTTAATAATGATGATGGTGATGGTGATGATGATGATGATGCCAATAATTCCTTCCATCAAAATCCAGAAAGAAATATATTCTGAAAAGTTTGTTTTTCTGTTCATTCATTGTTCGCCTGCATTCACAGGCACATCAGATTCTAAGAGCTGGGGGAGAAAATAATAAAATCAGACAAGTTTGTGATATTGCCATTTGTTTACCACCCTTGCCATCCTTAATTTCAGCACTCAGTAGGCAAGTCTGCACTGACTGTATACTTAATAGGAGCCTCCCGTCCACATGCTGTTACAGACTACCATCAATCAGTATATTCACCATCAATGTATTTGTATACTGCCTTTCCAAAGGAAAATGCACAAGGCAGTCTAAACAAAATCCAGAAAACAATATAAGTCTAACAATACAATATAATTACGTTATTGCATAAATAATAATTTAACTTTAATTGCCACAGAAAAGGGGGGGAATTAATTATGGGGGTGGAAGATGCTCATCACATAAAAACTCAAGAGGGTCTTGTGTCTCACTCCTCCAGCCCCAGGCCAGCTTTGGTAAACTAGGCAAAAACAGGTTACTAGAAGAGCAGAGGAGGAAAGCAAGGAGCAGATTCAAGCAAGCACCAGGCAGGCCTAGCTATATCCATTGAGCCTCTCTCAGCAATGGCGGTTGTTAAGAGAGGCCCCAGACTTAGGCTTCCTTAGACAGCACCAGTGTGTGGAAGGGAAGTTTATAGTACATGTGCTGGTATTCTAAGGCCCTTGGCACACTAGGTCTTATTCAAGATTATATCTCAGAATAGGAAACTGCCACCCACATGCTAGTGAACAGTATGGCAGAACTGACCCTGGAATCACCATAGTCTGTACTGTTATGTAGATGGAAGATCTCTGTTCTGAAATATAATCTGGAATAATGCCCCGTGTAGAAAAAGTCTAAGATTTTCCAGTTTTACATTCAAATATTTCAGTCATATGAACAACTAGTCCAGCATCTTGTCTTACACAGTGGCACACCAATTACTTCTGGGCACTCTCAAGTAGAAGACAAAAGGCAATGCCATCACTTGCTCTTGACTCCTTGTTTATGTTGGTTTGGGCACATTTGTTGCATAGGAGACCTTTGTTTTCCTTACAACCTGGTATGGAGTCAATGTTTGTACCAATGGAAAATTCAAAGAGCCACACCAAGGAAAAGATGGGTGAAAGAGACAGAAGAATATTAAAAAAGAAAAGAAAAGAAAGACTTCCCTTGAGATTCAAGTGAAAGAAGTCTGTTACATGTGGAATCCAAAGTCCAGCAGCATCCACAATGGCATGCTGGCTCCAAGGACAATCACAACCAGACAGTGCATTAAGGGAATCATCACTAGGATCGAATTAACACTGTTATCCATGAAAGCGTGCAGTGACTGGGATTGCCTTGGAGAAGGCATAATGTCTGAGGGATGGGCCTTTCCGCACATGCTGCCAAAAAACGGATCCAAAAAGATTCGTTTTTCACCGAGCTGTTTTTCCCAAGGATCTGTCCCTATTTGGCATAGATCCTCGAGGCTCCGCACGGCTGCACATGCGCGGGGCAGCAGTGGCAAGGCCAGATGGGGGAAACGGATTGGGGTGCTGTGCAGACGCGCCAGCACCCATCCCAATCCGTCCTCCAAAGGTTCTCCCCTGCCCTCCCCCTGGCCTCCCCGATTGGCTCCATTGGAGCCAGCACAGTGAGGCTGTCTTTGCAGTGACAATCGGGGTTTAAGAGGGGACCTGATTGAAGTATATAAAATTATGCACGGTATAGAAAAAGTGGATAGAGGACATTTCTTTTCTCTATCGCACAACACTAGAACCAGGGGGCACTCTATGAAGCTGATGGGTAGGAGAATAAGGTCTGACAGGGGGAAGTATTTCTTCACCCAGAGGGTCATCGGCTTATGGAATGTGATGCCGGAAGAGGTGGTGACAGCTACCAGTCTGGATGGCTTTAAGGTAGGGTTAGACAAATTTATGGATGACAGATGTATCAATGGCTACTAGAACAAATGCCTAGGTGCATCTTTCAGGCTGTGGGGGGGAGGAACTGGGGTGCTTCTAAGGCCATCTGCTGGGACTTGAGGGCAGGAGAAGGTTGTCCTTGTCTCTGCTTGAGATGCCCATGAGCATTTGGTGGGCCACTGTGTGTGACAGGATGCTGGACTAGATGGGGTGTGGCCTGATCCAGCAAGGCTTCTCTTAGGTTCTTAGGTTCTTAGGTCACTTGTAGTTTTCACAGAACAGAGGTGTTCCAGCATGCAAACTGTGAATTGCCCCAACCATACTGTTCATACAGCCTTCAGAGTGAAGATTAGGTAGGAGTTTCGACACCTTCATGTCCAGCTCTTCCCATTGTCTTTCAAGACAGAAGGATCCCAATATAGAGTACCATGGCTAGTCCCATATTCCAACTAGTTCGTTATGCTATCTGTCTAATCCACTACATGGTGTTTTGTTCTGCCATTTCACTGTGTTTTAAAACAAATAGTTTCCCATCTTCAGATTATAAATAATAATAAAGATGCCTTGTTTTTTGTACTGCTATATAAAAGTTTTCCAAAAGCTCTTTGAGATTTACTTTTAAGGACAATGGCTGGGTTATTGCCTAAATTAAATGAGACAAAAAGGAAAGATCATGTGGAATTAAAGCAAGATGAAGCATGTGGCTTTTTGGTAACTAAGCAAATAGAAAATAGCATGAAATCTACAGGGTTAAACACAATAAAATGTACATTTTTTGCAAAACAAGGGCAAAACCCTCCCCCATACCCTGCCTTGGGGCATCTCCAGTAGTAGTTATCTCTTTACAGCTCTTTTACTCTTCAGATTACAAATGTTCTGGCAATTTGAAAGCTATTACACAAACAGCTGGGTTTGACATAAGCATTTCTCTACCTATGATCAGTATCACCAACCTGTAGGAATGATTGTTTGACTAAACAAAAAATTTCTTTCAGTTGCAATTTGTTTTAAGTATCCTTTAACATTTGCAAAGTGTGACTTCCTGATGCAAAAGAATACAGCACTGAAGTATGTAAGCTTTTTGAAGGCTTTTGAAAACTTTACCATGAAGTCCTTTGTTTATTGTATATCTCCAGGATGGTTTGTGCAATGTGTATAATTGAACTTTTTTTCTACTGTATTGAAACATGGCAGAAAACGAAGACATTTCTTCTTAATTCACCCAATTAGTTATTTCGCACTAAAAAGAATTGTTGCCTTGAAGCATCCATATTTTGGTGGTTCTCTTGCACCTTACAACTATTGGGATAAACTGTATATAAGATGAAGTCACCATTTAATGCACTAGATGTACAGTAGCAAATTCTGACTGCAATATTTATATATCATGATAACAGTATTCAGTAGATTGCTAACAACACATTCCCAATATATTCTGTGTGGCTTGCATTCAGAAAACAATTTTCCAACAGTGTAATCTTTGTGGTTTTACTCAAAAGATAGCCTATTGAATAAGCAGCCTACTTTCACATAATTCTTGTATATTAGCAGTTAGCTAAGTAGCATATGTTTTAACAAACAGAGTTTAGTATCCAGAGGACAGTAAAATTCCTTTATCCCTCACATGTCCCATGGGTATCTGTCTGTAGCTTTCAGTAGAGGACATTAATGGACGCTTCCTAACCATTGTGAGTTTTCTAAAACAACGACAACTCAAGGTCATTCCTCTTAAAATGAAACATGTTCAATATCATAGCTGGAAAAGGCACAGATACAGCACACAGACATACTTGAAGATGTCAATCAGATTTGTGCTTCTTCTTCAAATCTGAAATTTAATGGGGGCATTTATGCTAAAAGGCATTAACAAAATCAAGAAATCAATTTCTAGTAAGAAGCATTCAGTATGAAGAAGCTCAAGTGTTCTTCCCATCTCTCTCTCTCTCTTTTTTTTTTCTTGGTCTCACAGACATCACAGAAAATGTAGGAGACTTGTACCATATTATTGATGAAAACTGGCCAAGGACTTCTATATTCTTGGAAGCTTACATTGGAACACCTTACATTGCTCACGAGAAATACACCTTATGCACACTGCAGCACAGTTCGTTCACCAACACAAAGCAAACTATCAGAGGGGGGAGAAGAGATTATTTGTTGTTTTATGTTTTTGTCCATAAAATCACATTTTGAGTGGCACATCTAAAAGAGGGCAAAAGCAAAATATAATCCACTAGTACCAACTGAAACAATTTTTTTGCACTCTGCAAACAATGGGAAGTCCAGGAATGATACAAGTCAGAGTATTCACACCGCACAGAGATGCTTCCATCCTAGAAGCACATCCACCCATGCCAGATAGGGATGAAATAATGGAAACATGCTCCCCTGGCTATTAAAGGCTGAAACACACTGTTCACACCTCTTCACGGGAACAGGGTGTCAACAAGTGTGATTGTGCCACACATCACTCAGTTGCTGCAGCAACATGTGGCCCTCCAAGAAATTTTACTAACTTTGACAAGACCAGCAAACAATGAAATAAAACAAGATAAAAAATAATTAAACACAGTGCTGTGATGTCAAGTTATATTTTGGATGTACCTTGTGAAGGCGTGATATTTGTGCCATAAAATTGTAATTTTGATAATGAAGCTTGATTGATTTCCGTCTTTGTAGAAAAGCTGTTCCTTTTTTTCCTTCTCCAATTTATTTATTTATTATTTGCATTTTAACCTACCCTATACCCAAAGGTCTCAGGGTGGAGAGAGAGAGAGATAAAATAATATAATTATTTGTTTAATAATAAATAAATTGGAGGAGAAAATAGGATATATATATATTAGGAAGACAAGCAACTGAAGTTTTCTTTTTATAAGGCAGGAAAACCATGGGATATCCCAATACAAATGCATTATTTTCCAAAGGGCTTCTGCACATATTTGTGTTCATTTGCACCAGAAAATGTTAATGCACTTGTATTGGGATATCCCATGGTTTTCCTGCCTTATAAAAGGAAAACTTCAGTTGCTTGTCTTCCTAATCTGCACGTTTTTCTCTCCACACTGATCAAAAAGATTTTTAAAATATGAATTAACAACCTGCTCCTGATACAAAAGTAGTTAAGTCGATTGGTTCACAGTAAGATTTATTTTCCCTGGAAATGTCTACTGGGCTGCAAACAAACGCATCATCAACAGAGGCTTATAAGCTGCCAATAATACTGAGTTTATTGAAAACACAGCAGAGTGAGAAATGGAAGGTTCTTCCCCACCTCACAAAGTGTTTGAAAGTACTTAAGGCAGTCTGCTTTTTCTAATAAGAGTCTATTATTTGGGACAATTTATTTGGACTTTGCCAGCTGCTGCCCTGTCTACTCACCAAGAACAGTCTGCAAGGGACTGCCTGAATATGTCACTGCTATGCTAGAACTGTGGCCCTCGGGACAGCAAATGGGACAAAGGTAGGGAAGTAAAGTCTGGAAACAATAACAGTTGGATGCTTTTAAAAATAAATTTAAAAAAACAAATAATTGCACTCATTTTCTGGGCTAGGTCCTTGAAGTTGAATCCCCACTGAACCCTGAAAGCTCATTGGGTAACCTGGTGATGGTTTATCAGCCTCACCTGCCTCACACAGCTGTTCTGAAGAGAAACTAAAGGGCAACAGAGCAATGTGTATTGTCTTGATCTCTTCAGAAGGATATAGTTTTAAAAAAGATTTCAACAATTTTTTAAAAAAAATACATAAATATGGAGAGCTAGTCTGAGCTCATGCCCTGAACAAACAGAAATTAATTTGGGTGTTCAGAGAGGGCTGAATGTCTATTTAAAATGTTCTCCTCTTAGCACAGTGTAATTCCCACAAGGAACTGGGTAACAGTAGCAGAGTGCTGCTTCTTGATGCCCAATCAAAGGATAAAAACCCACTGCTGCTTATCTTGGAACAAGTCCCCCTCTCCCTGTAAAACGAAGTCTCTTAGAATTCAGCAGGGCTGTTCCCCTCCAAAGCCTACCAAAATCCCAGCCTGCACTGCTTGACTTACCCATAGGGAAGGAGCATGTGGGCAGCGCAGGCACCAGGCCTATAAATGACCCTCCTAGAATGTATTAACTGAATTAAGCTTTCAGAATTGAGTATGGAGATGTTCAATTTCAGAATACAATCCAGGAACACCAAAAAAGGCAGGTTGTTTTTGTCAGGAGAAGCACAAAGAGGGAGTAGGATATAATTGAAGAGGTGCTCTGTATTTCACTTCTTCTTCTTCTTTTTAATCTTAAGAGAGATTTCTGCAACCCGGCAGACATGTGAAACTAGGGAGGCAGAGGTTGCTGTGCTCCAAGGGTGAACCAGAGTTGCTCTTGATCCAAGTATCCCATGAGGAGGAGAATCTTGCTGTGATCCAAAATCTAACTTAGAGTTTTGGCAGCCCCAAAACAAAGGATCTCTGAGTGGCTTTACATAGTCAAAGTAGAAAAACAAAAGATATAATAAAACTTAAAAACAAAACAAACAAAAAGCCATGACTTATAAAACAGATTTAAAAATAAACAGTGAAGTAAGGAGGTTGGACCAGGAGTTAAAGAAAAGGTTTGTGTAACTCAAAGCACATCGGAATGGGTTTCAATCTGGCAACATCATAAATGAAGCAGAGTAGGGCAGACAACTGTTTCCCAGTTTCCTGCTTTAGAATAATTTCCCCAAAAATTACACGGCTGAGATGAAGAAATTTGGGGATGGGTGGCTGTGACAGATGAGAAGTTATCATGGACTTTGACGTGGAGGGGTAGAGACATCAAAAATCCTTGGCCTTTGTCAAAGTGATGCCTTTTGCATGTTTTTAGTCCTGGGTTCCATCAAGCAAAGACTGATTCATGGCAATTACATGAGCATACAGGCACACATCCATGTAGGTTTCCTGACATAAAAAGGGGCTTGGCACCACTTGCTTCTTGCCATATACCAGTAATCAAATCTTTTCAGGCAGTTGATTTACCACCAAGGTGCAGCCACTCCCTCTGATGCTGTTAACCATATGTATTGAGGACAGTGTAATGCCTAGAGGCTAGGACTTAGGAGCCCCTGAGTTTGAGACACCACGTGCTCCTCAACAAAGTTCATTGAGTGATCTTGATCTAGTACTGCCTCTTCGTCCAGTAGACTACCTTATAGGACTGTTGTAAGAAGTCCACTTTGAGGACTTTCTGTAAAAGATATGTTTTAAGTGCCACAGATACATAAACAAATAAATAATGATGTTGTTGTTGTTAGACTTTGAGGCACCACTCAAATGGCTCTTGAAAATTCAGTTTAAAAAATACCACCATATAGACCCTGCAAAGTTGACCCCTGCTAGGGAGAACATTGCAGATGCTTTTGCATGTCAATTATCCAGAATAGATCAGGGTCAAGAGGGGTCATCTCTGAAGACAAGTTAAACTCCTGAAACTGAGGATAATCTCTCAGCAGGAAGGGAGGGAAGTGATGTCCTTTGCCCTGAACACCTTTTCAGACAAGCCCATCACCAGGGAGCCAGCATTATCATCCCCATTGTCATGGTTATCTGTAAATGTATTGCCTCTCATTCCAGGCATCTATCAGGGGGAAAAGACCCAAGACCTTATTAGTGCGGGCAGTAAAGCCTGACTGTGAAGGAAGCTAGCTCCCTGATAAATTAACCCTCTTTGGGACTTTTCTTGTATCAGGTTGGTTAATTCTGAGTGACATTTATTGATAAGCTACGTTTTATCATCAAGGACTTGCCTACCAAATCTTCACTCTGCGATCATTTTGTAAGCAACATTGGGCTTTATGCGCAGGTCTTTACCATCCAAAAGTAGCCCTGGGTGATTCAACTGTGAGCTGATCCCAAGCTGTCCCCAGGAGAAGGAACTTTCTTCTTCATCAGTTGTATAAAATTATCCTTTGGCTCTATTTTACCATGTGTTTGCGTTTGGGATTTTTTTGCTGGTAGGAAAAACAGATTTCTTAGCAGTAGCGATTTGCTGTCAATGAAAGGTAGAAAAAGAAATGGGTTGCTGTTAGGCAAAAGACACCTGAAGAAAGGAGGAAGGAACCCTCTTTTTAACATTGATTCAGTCCAGTTCCTGTAGTTATGTTATGGCCATGTTCAAATGACATTGTTAAAGCAACAGGCAAACAATTTTGTGGGCCACATTAGTACATGTGCCTGTTATCCATTCTCTGTCACAAAGACACGGGAACACACAGGCAGGGAAACTGCAGAATCACACACTCGCACTTTGGCAGTGATCTCTCCTTCCTGTGCTCAGTAAGCCATCCATAGATCATGCCACACAATCATAAAATGCCACAGGTATGCTCCGTTGTCACAAACATGGCAAAAAAGTGTAATGGGTTCCAGGAGTCACTATCACTTTCACTGGGTGATCTGACTAGGATCCATATCCCATCCTTGAACCCTGTATCCCTGAAAATAAATCAGGGTCTTATTTTTTGCTGCAAAAGATGTGTTAGAGCTTATTCTCAGGGTTGTCTTTTATAACATTTATATGGGGCTTTTACTTTGAGCATCCTCAAAAATCTTGAAAAATCCTGCTAGGGCTTATTTTCAGGATAGGTTTTATTTTGGGGGAAACAGGGTAGTTGCACCACTGTCAAAGGTGTGAGGGGTTGCAGCACATGAGAGGGTCTTCCCTGTGCCCACCCCCAGCTTTGGAATAGCCTTCCAGTGAAGGAATACCGGGCACCAATGTTGTATGGTTTTCATTATCTGGCTAAAATCTTCACCTGGGTGATTGATTCCTGGTTCCTCTGAATGTAGATCTGCCACATGTAATATAAGTAAATAAATTCAAATATGTTGTGAATATCGTGAGTTTCTGCCCATATGTTAAGATTGGAAAGTCCAGGGGTTTTTTTCCAACCAGGAAGACCATATCACTAAATGATGAGGGATTATTTTTTACAAATATATTGTAGGGTTCTTTCAACAAGTTTTGTCTTAGTTGTGTTCCTCCACCGTATAATGTCATATAAACCATTCTCACTAGGAAAATGGGAAATTTCTTTATTCATCTTTCTTAAATCCCCAAGTTTTAGGTCAGAGAATCATGAACAAAGAGTTGGCTTTTATACCTGGCTTTTCTCACCCTTTCAGAGGGACTCAAGGAGGCTGACAAACCTTAGGCCTTTTCGCATTACAGCCAAATGGCTGTAATGCAGTTTGGCTAAGACTGTCTGGGACGGTTTTCCCATCTGCACATAGGCAGGTAGGAACGCATTGGGTGAGAACACCCAGGAGTGGGCAGACCTGGCAGGGGCCTTCACCCGGTTCCTGCATGTTGTAGGGGACTGGATCGGGTCTCCTACAGCTGGCAGGAACCCACCCGCACACCCACCCACCCCAGGGCCTGGGGAGGAGCACGCGCACATGCACCTACCTGCTGCCTGTGCTGGGCCCGAATGACCCGGCTCAGGCAGCGCCGCACAGCCTCTGATTGGCTGGCCAGTTTAAAAAGCAAGATGAATTGGGCTCTCCTGTTCAAATACAACTAATCAGGAAGCAGTTTAGAGGTGGAGTTATAAGTACAGAATGGAGGGTAAACAACAATAACAACTCCATTGCTCTAAACTTGCATGAAAACAAAACAAAAACTTGCAGAGGTGGATTGATCGTCAGGTGAAATAGCCAATAGAAGGAAAGGAAGGCCAAGTGGAAGAAGAAAGCACATGGTGCAAAGATGCTTCCTCTTCCACTAGCTCCCATAGAAATGAAGCATAGAGATGGAGTGTGCTGAAAAGGAATAGATAAAGAGAGAACCAAGCTTCTACTCACTAGATCCTCCTTGCAGGACTGAGTCCCAGTGGGTCAGCAGCTCTCTTGAAACGCCTAGTTAAACTTCCCTTTGGATACAGGGATGCTGCTTAGAGGTCTCTCCCTGACAGAGCCAGATGACACCATCCTCCTCCTGGACATTGGGCCACACTTCTTACCATCTGCCAGCACGCCTCAGTCTTTGCAGCTTCTACTTAGAAGAGATTCCTTGCAAGACTGGGATCCAGAGAACACCTGCTCCAAGTTTACTCATGGTATTAAGCCATATCTCCGGATGAAGATAAGAAGCCACTGGTTCTGTGAAACTTGGATGTTTTTGCTACTGTTGATACATTTTACATTTTGTTATGATGATGATGTATTCTGAAGTTTCTGATTTGTACCTTTTTGTATTTAGTGTATGGTTTAATGTATTTTTTATACTTAGTTTGTAATTGTAAACCAAATTGAGCATTTTATGGAAAGTGTGGCATACATACATACATACATACATACATACATACATACATACATACATACATACATACATACATACATACATACATACATACATACATACATACATACAAAACAGCTTGAGAGAATGGTGCCCCCAGGGTCCTCTCGAAATGGTTAATGTGTCAGCACATACTAGTTTTAGAAATCATGTGTGTTTGTGTGTACAACATTAATATGTTCTTGTTGTTAGGTATAAACGAGCCATGGTTTATGCAGTTTTATTGGTAGAGCTATCTGGCTCTCTGCTTTTCAGGCAGTTTGTTCTACCACTGAGCTGCAGCCACTCCTGCATTAGTGTGGGGGGCATATCATTTTTAAAGCTTTCGAATCTGAGTCTTTGTATGGAGAGTTTTCATACTAAACTTGAATCTACACTGGACAGACAAAACAGAGCAGGAAGAATGTCTCTGGGATTCTCACTCCCCTCCAGCAATAATCGCATCACCACCATGAAGATAGATGGAGGCACACAAGTAACATATCTATCTAGTGGAGTGCACACCTGTATTTATGAAACACAAAAGAACAGCAGTTTCAGGAGCCGTTCCATGCACTTCTCAAAGCAAGGTTGCTATACTATAACTCTGAGTGTTCCCCAGCTTTGAAATGAGCAAGGGGTTTGCCACAACTCCTTTCTTGAGAATGGAACCACTGTCGCTGAGCTACAAATTGTTCCATCACATTTTGAGTACCATTTCATTCTTCCATCTGCAGCAAAGATTGGCTGAGAAAAAAAATTTTTTTGCCTACATCTGAGTTCCTTCGAATTGCCATTGAAAATACAAGAGTGGTTAGATTACAGCACAGTCTGTTTGATTGCTTTACAAGAGTTACAGCAGTAGATTAAGAGATTATTTAAAAGACTTTAGGAACTGATATGCGCATAGTTAATGCCTAACCATTATAGCTGTGCTAGAGTTACTTCCTAAAGGAGAGATATGAATTCCTTGAATCTGAAAAGAGCAACTTTGTCCCAACAATTAATAATAATCCATTTGAAAGAATAAAGAATTTCTTATTATTATGGAGCAAGTTATTGACCTAATCATATCTGGAACTGTTGCATATTACGTCCAGAATTTTCACATATCACACCATTATATAAAGCATTTAATGTACTGTGGTTTGTTTTTTATTATTGTACTCTTTCACCTTTGACCTTAGGTTTAGAGTAATTCACCAGATGAACTCTACCTTGCTAGTTATCTAGCAAGAAATCTAGTTATCTTGATAGAAATCTCTGAAAGCATCAGAAATCAATGTACTGATACGTTAAGTTAATGTCACAATGGGACAATTATTTTACTCCCGTTCTGAAAGAGACCTTTTGAAAAAGAATAGTGAATTTCCCTTTCCATGTGTCACTACAGTGTGGACATTATCTCACAAAGACAGAGATGGAAGCTTTCAGGGGAGATGCATTGTAAGCCACAGGCCCCTTGGGGACCAAGCAGAAAACACACGGCCTTAATCAACAGTCCCACAGGAAGCATGATGACCATCTGCCCTTGTTGTAAAATCATCTGCTCCGCATCCTTTCAACCTCTGTATGGAAATGAAGGGAAGGCACTAAAGCACCTGTTTCACAGTCCAACAACAGACACCAGAGTGAACCATCAGGGCAGCTAAATTATGCTCATTTTTACTTCTTTCTCAATAGACCCCCAAAAGACCTAATTCTCAGCTTCAGCCAGAGATGTTATTTTAGATACACAGAAACGGATCCAGAAGAGTCACTGTAGCACACTGGCAGAGCAGATTCCTGGAAGTCAGGAGTTCCAGCTTTGGCCCCTGCTGGGGATCTCCCTGGAAGGAGGCAGTGGCAAATCCATTCTGTATCTTTCCCAGGAAAACTGCACTGAAGTGTCCATGGCCATTTCCGCATGGGCCCTGAAGGCCCCATTAGGAACCCGCTAGGAACACATTTGGTACGGATCCACCACATACCTTCCACACTGCAACCCTATGAGGACTCCATTCGGAACGTGTTGCCTGCACAAGCACTTTCAAAGTCCAGATTTAATGGGGTTTTCAGGCCCTTAAATTTGGATTAGTGGTAGATCCCTTTAATTGTGTCTTCAATCCGGTCTTCCATCACAGAGCGCACTTCGGCACGCCTGTCAGACCATTTGCAGTGGGGTGGGTCCAGCTTTGCCCCTCAACACACATGCTACATAGGGCTGTACATCCTTTGTGGCGGTCTCCAAAGCTGAGCACAACCTACGTAGCTACTACATAGGCAGCTATGAAGCCAGGTCTCTCCGCCACTGTAACAGGAAGTGACCCTTGATTGATGGCTACGTGGTCTAATCATGCCATGCCACAGGTGGACCTTCCTGCTTGGGCCTAATTGGAGCCTCAGGATAGGTGCTATGGTAGCAGCACAGCAGCCCTGTTTAACACCCATTGCCATCAGGTGCCAAATGCACTGTGTGGGCATATAGGGTTGTTGTCATGATGCGGAACTACTTGGACCAGATTGAGGCAAGTGCAGAAACAGCCCATGTAGTCACCAGAACACTGGCATGGTTGTAGGCCACAATAAACAGATATAGAAATTTTGCTGATACAACAGAAGTTCCCTTTGCTTTAAAAACTTGATTTCCATACCCTTCTTATTTCTTTGCAACTAGTAGGATAACCTGGGCCAGCAGCAATCTGTGGCTATGATATCTAATTAAGAACAGAGTAACTCCCACATCTTGAAAAAGCTGAATTCCTTTTAAACTCCCCATTTCCCATTCCTTCCTCCCATTGGCCAAACTGGCTGTGGTTGATGGGAATTTCAGGTTAAGAACATCTGAAGGGCTGCAGTATGAGAGCTTGTGTTTTCTGTTCCAACTTCTTCCCTCCCTATCCCTTTTTCCTCCTGTGTCATGTCTTTTTAGAATGTATACCTGAGGGCAGGAAATTGTCCAATATTATATTGTAAGCAGCTCCATTTGTATCCTTTAGATCTTTGATCATTTGGGGCAAAGGTGAGGTTTTGGTGGTGCCCTGTAATGGTGGCTTAGTTTGCTTGAGGGAGACCTGCTGTCAGACTTTGAGCTAAAGTGTATGTTTTGGATGGCTGCATATTGCCTTGCACAACAAGAAGGATCTGCATTAGGTTTGTCCACCACTATATTTGCCACCATAATCTGTAGGGGATACAAGACATGCCAGTCTTATAACTGTGTTAACCCTAAGTAAATGTTTAATGGAAACAGCTGCCTCCCGTGCCCTTGCAAAATCAGGATTGAAATCGTACAGGAGGATTCTAAACAACTCTAATGGGATATGTTCCTTATTTTATAGCAGGGAGAGCAGAGGCAGAGGCGGAATGTGCTTTTCATTAGAGGAGTCACATTGCTGAAACTAATGCCACAACCGCCATCTTCTTCCAGTACTGGCCTGCTGTTTTAATAATGGCCTTTGCATTAGGCATCTTGCTGAAGCCACTACTGTCCATTTACTTCAGTGAAGATTGTTATTGAATGGAACCTTTAATGGGGGCGTTTATGATCCCACTCAGCTAAGAGCTCTGAGCTTTGTCTTAGAATAGTCTTTCTCTCCACCTTGACAGCTATTAGAGAATCAATACAGGTAATATGTCAGGCAGTGGTCAGCGCTCATGTAAACAGTAAGTAGGGCTGAAATGGAAACTGACAGGTAGCCACTTAGAGAGAGTCTGTGGGTCAAACACGTTGTAAAGTGAATCTCCTCAAGGGAAACCGGCAGAAGAAGCATATCCCAGCCAGGTCCAAGATCAGAGAGACAATACCAGCCCCAGCAGCTTTAGACCACATTGGGTACCACAGCATGGATAATCATTGTATTTTTAAATGAATGCATAAAACCACACACCTCATACCTCAGGGCACAGCAGGCTAAGAAATCTGAGATAAAGAGGCATCTGTCAGCAACTCTAACCCATGAAAGGTCCTAGCCATGATGGTTTAGAGACTTCATGAAAAAAATATTCATTCAGTTCTGGCCCTGAGCATAAATGCTGCTGACTTCATCATGTGGAAAAGCGTTGTGGTGGTGGTGCTGCCAGATCTAGTATTGTGAGGCAGAAAAAGAACATATTGGATTCCGAATATTCCTTTTCTTTGTCTACCACTCAATTAAGAAGGCTTTGGAAGCATCCCTTCAGAAGTGTAGGGAAGCATGCTGAAATTTTGTGCAATATCCAGAAAGTGAGCAAAAACCATTCTGGGTGCAGAGCACAGAAAGTATCTCCAGTTGGCCATTCTGTTCATGACTGATAATACCAAAGAAAGCATTGACGGGCCATGAGGTACATACCCGATAGTACCATACTGGCCCTTGCGCATTTGCACCTCCATGTCTGACTGGGACCATTGTGAGAAACCTTTCTTTTTTTAAAAAAACTATTAATAAATAGGAGCTCTCAACTTATTTTAATTTGTGTGTAGTACTTTCTTCTATGACTTCTTTTTTTGTAATGATATGGTTTCTGGACTAACCGATAAATTCTTTGGTTTGAGAATCATTATTAAATGAGGAATGGTGTGTGTGAGAGACAGTGAAAGTGAACTTAAAACGTCACTTTAAAAGATGCTAGGAAGGTTTTGTTTAAGTAATACCTGTCACAATTATAAGAATTTTATTTTTGCAAATTTCTTGTGAGCAATAATTTCTGTTTAAAGAAACTCCTCTTTTTTGATTTACAAGATACGGTACTTGAACATCTGTGTGTTTATGATGTGCATGTTTTGTGTACAAGTTGTTGGAAATGAATTTGTGTGCATCCATGTTTGCATGAGAAACTAGAAAAAAGTTAAAATCCAACTAAAATATGGGTCTGAATCAAAAACTACTAAATGGGCTGTAAATAAAATATCCAACAAACTGTTTAGCTTTTACACCTCTAGAAGACATGAGTTACATGTGCCAATATATTTCTGAGTTGCAGATTTAGGAATGACTATTATTTAAGCATGTAAACTAATAATTTCATTATCAGGACAGCTGACAAGACTAGTTATCCATAGAGCCTACACCATCTGCTTTCTAGATGGTAACCCTTAACTGAATCTCTTTCTCTGAATCTGATCATCCATCTTCGTGTCAAAATATACTTCTGTTGGGAATCCTTAGGTTGAAGAAAACAACGTGCTGTGCTCTGGGGCTATTTTCCTATATTGATTTTGGTGATTTTATTATATTGCTACTTTAGGTGTTTTGTGAACCCTGCTGGAATTCCGAGTGTGCTGAAAGGCAGCTTGGAAGTGTAATAAATATATTTTAAATGTCTTCCTGACTTCTCTTGCTTTGCAAAAAAGAAAATGCAAGAGAAAAATGCAGGATCTTGTTTAGATCATTGCCTCTCAACTTCCATGCAAGGCTGCAGGGTGAAATTGTGGGGCAAACCCAGGTCCTTACTTTGTCTAGAACTTCCTCCCATGGTATTTCTGGGTACTCTGATTGCACCAAACACCCAGAAGTGCATAAGAATCTACCTCCATGTTTGTGTAATGGGCATTTTCAATGAGATGGATCCCAGGACCAAGTGCCAGACAATGTAAGAAATATCACTATGTGGGAAATCTGGGGACAGAGTTGATTTTCCTACAGTAGGAATATTCCAGGATTTCACCCTTATATCCTGGAGCTATGTTAGGATTGCCACAGATGCCTGTAGTAATCCCAATATAGTGCTGGGATAATCCTGGGTTTTAGATCCTTTCTGGATGCAGCCTTAAATGGACTGATACCAAAGAGCTCATAACAAAAATACTCTTCTGTGTAAACCAGACCCACTCCCTAGAAACTGGGTATCTCATTCAAAGAAGCAGAAGAGTTGGCTTTTCTACCCCACTTTTCTCATCCATTTAAGTGGCTGAAAAACCTTTTGTTCTTCTCCCCAAAACAGAACACCTTGTGAGGTAGGTGGGGCTGTGAGAGCTCAGAAGAGAGCTGTAACTTGCCCAAGATCACCCAGCTGGCTTTGTGGAGGAGTGCGGAATCAAACCCGGTATTCCCAGATAAGAATCCGGCTCCCTAACCACTAGATCAAACTGGCTCACACTCAAAGGCCAATTTAATGCTCAATACTATTTTTCAACACAGTTTTCCTGCTAGCTTCCCTTCAAAACCTTTTTTTAAAACCTAGAGGAACAAAACTAGTGAAAAAGGGGGGAAAGAGAAGCTTAGCACGTGCCAGTAAGCCTTTAGGAATCTGCCATGTGAGGATGCTGAAATGGTGAGCATGGAGCAGTCAGGCACATTAGGTAGAATGATTGTCCTTGTTTAATGAACGGTTCTTTAATCAATATTTGTTTGCTGCATTATCTGAGTCTCACTAATCTCTTTGGCTGCCTTTTCCCATTCCATGGGGAGAGGTTACTCTCCTTTGCTTCTCTTCCCCATCCCTTTTGAGTACAGTAGAGCAGTGCTATTGAAAGAGGGGAAATAAAATGAAAAGGGGAAACATTTGGTGGCATTCAGGACTCAATTAAAGGGCAGCAGATGTCGCCAAGAGCTCTTCTGTTGTGTTGTACATTGCCAGCCTGAGCTTTAGAGCTAGTTACTCTTTTAGCTGTTCTATTGTCATTCATGTTTTCACTAGTTCCATTCTCTTCTATCTAAAGGCCAGCAGAACATTTATGATTCCCAGAAGTCTTCAATTGTCTTCACATTTTCATCCATTAAACATCTCAAATGTTCTTACAGGTAATGCAGAACCATGTGAGTCCACTTTGCTCTCTATAGATTGCATTTGTGTAAAATACAGATATAACAATAATTATAAAAAAAACCAACGAGACAATCATATTCAAGTGGAAACAAAAACTATAACAATATTACTTCAAATTGCTACAGTAGCAGTGTTATGGTCATGTTAGGGGCTTTCGTCTTTTGGTCCACTTCCATGGCAGCCTCCAGACAGCAGCTGTGTTTTAAGTTATGCGTCTGGAGTGCCAAGGTGTGCTCTCCTCCACACCTGTTCCGGGCTCCATACATGTGTGGTGAATCGAGCATTTATGGCAGCTCCATCCAGAATGTAAGTAGGCAGCTTAGAAAGGCACTATTGCTGGAAAACCTGCAACCAGCACTGAGTTTTCCAGCAATAATTTTTAGCAGATTGTTTGTGGTGGGGGGGGGGGAGTGGAGCTATGGTGTGGTTGCCTGAGATAGGTGAGGAAACCCCCCCCCCATAGCAATGCTGTAATGGTGCTATATTTCCCCTGACTGGATGCAGCCTATGTCTCTACCAAAGTCTTCCTCTTTAACCATCTACAAACCCTGTGCTTTGCTTGAGATTTAGAATGGTCCAGAAAGGAAAATGGGAGACTGAAAAGCAGGAAAACCACCAGTCATGTTCCCTGACTTTACTGGATCAGAGGAAACCTGTCTGTAAAGGACTGCAAGCTGATAAATGCTTAACAATCATTTCACCATCTATTCATGTGCTTAATTTAGAAGATATCCTGAATGATTAACTACATATCCATTCTTAAGGAAACATATAGACCAATTTTTTAGCTCTGCTGAACTTTCCCAAACATCCTCTGGCATACTGTAGGGAGAGTTAAAGTTATGAAACCTGAAAGATTGTGATTCAAACCCTTAACCCACCTTGCTTGGGGCTAATTGTTACCTCTGACCTAAATTATCTCACAGGTCTGTGATAACAATAGGGCAAAGGAGAACAAGTTATGCTAACTACCTTGATCTCCCTGAAGGAAAGACAGGGTGTAAATATAACAATTTTTTAAAATTCATTTATATAATACAAATATTCACACATACATAAAATAAAAATACATATTATTTATTACAGCAATATAGAAATGATATTTATAATTTAAAAAGTATACTTGACTCTTCCCAAAACTTACTTTATGTGGAGATGACAACCCTCTTTGAATCCCAGTGCCAGTTCCAACACGAGGGCCATCACCAGGGTAACCACACAACGTGCCACGTCAGCGCACCTGTGAAACATATCACATGCCCTTCCAGCACCAGAGAAAGGTGCAGATGGTGTGCACAGAGCCTTACTGGCCCCGGCACTAGTGCACGGTGCCCCATGTGTAGGACACGCAGGGAATGCTGCTGCACAGAAGGAGGCTTTTCTGGTCAAGAAACAGTTCCTTCAAGTACAGATGCTCTATCTAGGAGCTCACCTCATGTGAACTACCAGGCCAAGTGTGAATTGGCCCTCAGGGCAGTTAAACAAAGCAGATTAAAACAACATTTTAAAACAAAAAGAGAGAGAGAGAGGATAGTACAGGGACTAAAACAAATGCATTTTTACTAGGCACAGAGAATCAGTTGCTGTTGAAGCCTAGCATGGCCTTGTGAAGAAACCCTTCCAAATTCTGGAGACCACCACTAAGAATACTCTTTCTTTGAGTTCTGCCTCATGAACCTCATGAAGTGACAGAATCCTAAGGAAAGTCTCCTTAGAAGATCTCAAACAGGCAAAGCTGCCACTTTCCGAGACCCACGAAAACCTCCATGGAAAAAGTCCCAATTGCCTCCAAAAAGCAAAATAGCATGCAAACATCATCCCTTGACTTTCAACATGTTCCACCAACAGCACTGCCTGGCCTATCTGTCTTAGCACTACTAGCATAATATTTTCCCCACGGACCTGTCTACATATAAAGCAATTTCAATATAGTGATGAAATAATTTATTATATTTAGTTTTTAGAAAAATAGTATTATCAAAGTGAGAGAAGAGCACATGTATTGGGGGGGATTATAGTATTTAGTTAGGAATACTTGCAATTTATGGAAACAGTGTTTATTTTTTTTTATTCTGTTAACTATTTTATGGGTGTTTTTCCACTGCACTTTTAATCCAGATCTAAGAAGATCCGGATTAAGGGAAGTACCCAGTATGTTTCCATGGGTGGTCTAGCACCCATTTACAAATCCAGATCTAACCCACAAGAGGACTGCCTGTCACCCCAGGTGTTTTGGGGGACAGGGGGTGCAGTCTCCGAAGTTGCATTTGGAGATTAGCACAGGCTCCGAAGGGACTTCAGAGCCAGCTTTGGAGGGACTTCAAAGTCTTGAGTTTGGGGCAGCCCTCATGGGTGCCTCCCCCCCCCTCCAGCCTCCTCTAGACCCCATTGTTTTTCCACTAGTACCAAGTACCCATTAAGGACCCATCTGGCTGAGAGCTGGATGACCCCATTTCCACTACAGACCCCATTAAAGACACATCTGTTTCCACCACAGCTAGGGAAATCCGGATCATATGGGTCCTTCAGGACCTATAATCTAGATTTCCTGTAGACCCCATTAAAGGGGTCTACAATGGGGTCTTCAGCCACAAAATCCGGATTATATGGAGCCTGTTTCCACTAGAATTGGGTAGATTTGGATTTGCAAATGGGTGCTCCAGTGTTTCCACAGGAGGCAGGCTAGCACCCATTGCTATTGGGTGGTAGACCACCCATGGAAACACATTGGGTACTTCCACTAGATCCTGATTAAAGGAAGTACCCATTCCTTAGATCTGGATCTTCTTAGATCTGGATTAAAGGAGCTCAGCAGAAAAACACCCCTAGTGGAAACAGACTTCCCACAATCCAGATTTGATGGCTGAAGACCCCATTGTAGACCCCTTTAGTGGGGTCTACAGGAAATCCACCTTATAGGTCCTGAAGCACCCATATGATCCTGATTTCCCTAGCTGTGGTGGAAACAGATCTGTCTCTAATGGAGTCTGTAGTGGAAATGGGGTCATCTGACTCTCAGCCAGATGGGTCCGTAATGGGTGCTAAAATGGGTACTTACTGCCAGCGGAAAAACACCCTATGTATGCATTTCAGGTCTTTGAATTGTTATAAACTGTTTTGAATATAACTGCAGTGACTTAATTTGAGTATAAATTCATCATTGTTATTTAATTTTGATTTTTGGGATATAGATAATCCTTCAAGGGGCTATATGGGAGAAACTGACACATATGAAAATATCTCATCACCATAAATCAGTATTTAATTAGTACATTATTTATATGCAAGTCCTCCAGTGGCAAAGTGATGATTATAAAATCTCTACAGCACCTTGCTGGCAGAAAGTGATGTAACAGTTAATGGAGCCACTTATGGAGAGCTCAGCGATTCAGCACCTCTCAATTTTTGCCTTCCTTTGGGAAGGAAAGCATGCATATTTCAAAATACTGAAATATAAACATTAAAAAGATATTTCTCAAATCTGGGTTAAAATAAAAGTTTTGGCTCAAGTGCTTTATTGTGCTCATTTAGGGCCGTTTCTTAATTATAAACCACTGGAGACCATACCAAGTAGGTTTCTCACATCAGTTTTTCAAGTACCCAGATGCGTATTCAACACATCATTAAGGCTTGAGTCAGGATTAATGAAGGCAAAGAGGAAGGCACTTTGTTCCTGGGGGACTGATCCTTCTCGTCTTGACAGACCAATTCCGGAATCTTCCTGGCAGGAAACATAATAAGGAAGCTACTTCTTATGGCCTCCCACTAGATCACCTGTTATTCCTAGAACAGTCACGTCCTTAAAATAGTCAGAAATAGCAGCCCTTAGTGGAAGATTGGCTAAACTCCCTTTCATTAGAATTTCCCTCACATGTGTGGAACCGTTAGAACTGCCATGCTGTATTGTCTGCATTACCAAGACCTATGTATAAAGTTGATAAGTTTTGTAGCCATAAAAGACAATATATGTGAGAATGTATATACTGCATCAGTTTTGTAGTTTTATATTTATTTTATCCTTGAAATCTGCTGCATTGTATCTATAGTTGTAACTGAAGTTAAGTTTATTTTTTGTCTATTATTCTCATAATTGAATCTGCCTATCAAGAAGTATCATTCTTGCTCTCCAGAAGGCAAACTACAAGTCCTATTGTTACCTATCATTGATCTACTGGTTAAGAGACCATTGCGGGAAGGGGTGTATAGCTTACCCAAGTTAGAAGCATGACTGCTCAGAACTTTTTTAAAATGGCTACAAATAAAATCAAAATTTAATAAACACCAGCATAAAAGTAAATAATTATCTTTCATTTGTTGAAGTTTTAAAACATCCAAGTCCTGGCACAAAGGTTTGTACCCAAAGAGGAGATGGTGGAGGATGAGAGGGATAGTGTAACAGAGGACAGAAGGGCCAGATGTGCTAGTTCATGGGATCATGAAGAGTTGGATTCAACTTAACTGAAGAACAATAAGTAATGGGAAAACCATGGTCTTCCAGATGTTGGACTCTAGTCATCCTGTCTAGCCAAGTGAACCAGGGATAATGATTTCTTTTTATAGGTTAATCATTTTAATTATAGTGATGGTTTTGCTATATGTAACTGCAAAGTGTTGTTTATTGATTACCGTATTTCAAAAGGAGTTAAGGAAGGAAAAGTTTAGTAGCACCTGAAAGGCTATGTGGTTTCCTCTAGAGCAAACAATTGTAGGCTTAGCATTATGGTTTGTGATTGTGTATAGTTTGTTTTTGTTTTGGGATTTTTTTCACTGCTCTTAGACTTTACCAGAAGGTAATATAAAATCTAAATAAAAACAGTTACATATCTATAATGCCATTTTGTGTTTAAGTGATTTCTGCAGCATATTTCTAAGCAGAAGAGCAAAATATTACCTCAAACACTATTGCCTTTAAGTAAAAGACAGAAACTCAATTTTTTAAAATAAAAGATTTATTTATCTCCAACACTTCCAGCATAAAAGTATTTTGAGGTAGTAAAAATACAATTCAACGTAAAGCAGCTCTGCAATAACATTGGAAAATGGAGACAGGTGTGATGACAGGTAGGTTGTCAAGGAGCAACACCTCATTGATCAAGTCTTTGGGATAAATGTACAATTAAAATTGTTCCTTTCCTTGGTGAAAATGAAACTTCAAACTGTACTATGGTCCTTATTTAAAGTCTCCACTCTGTTTATCTGAAGGCACTAAGCTCACTTTCTTAGAGACCCTGTTTTGCATAAAGAAGCACTTGGAAGGGAAATTCAGAGGGCAGCTTAAGCAATCAAGCTACAATGTTAGCCTCTGGCTGGGCTGCAAGCTACAGAAAACATTGACAGGAAAATACTAGCTCTGGGCCCTGGAACTGTTTGGAACTGTTTGAGCACTTCATGGTATGACCCCAGTGAGCAGTCTTTATTCTGTAAGCAACTACAGCAGGGCAGCTCATCTTGTGGCCTCCTAGACGTTTCTTCACTACAGTACCCAGCATTCTATGCCAAGAACATCTGTACGGCTGCACATTGAGCACCTTTGAACTACAGCTTTGAAAACAACCTTCAACAGCTGACCCATCCCAAACAGAAAACCACTGGAATTGTCCAACATGGAGGTCAGTCATAGTATCATATGCATAACTATTGCTGAAAGACCACACCTGTAAATCAGAAAGCTGGTTCAATTTCTGTATAAAGCTTGAACATTTTAAAGTTCTGTTTGGGCATCTACATATCCTAGAGATATTAGATTTATATAAAGAATTTTAAAACTGCATGCATCTTCACAGGATTTTAAACAAGCATTAGAACAGCAAGACAAGCATCTCTTTTGAACAATATGCTAGTGCAAATCATTGGCTTGGCTTAACATGCACCCCCTCCCCCCCCAAAAAGTACTTGATATTCAATAGCAACTAAGAAACACATCCTATCTGCAAGGCAAGGTGTCAGCGCAAATACTCCTGTTGACGTTGTTATACTTATTTACACAAAGCATGGATCTCACAGTTTACCACAGACGATACTTCAGTATTGTTCAGAACCTCTGCTTCCACACACGCTTTATGTCAGCTATCCATACTGAATTAACTTCTAAATTTTTTGAATTTTATAATTTGTGCTTCACCAGCTAAATTATTCGAAAACCATTTTAATATCAAATAGTTTCTTAAAACAATATGGATTCTCTGCAATCCATAATCAGATGAAATGTAAGTTATTTTTTAAAAGTTGTTTCTGAAAAGCAAATTTCTGTAGAGTGAATTCTTCCCATATGTATCCACGATATATTTATCCTGTTTGGATAATCCAGAATAAAATATGTGCTGATGTGCTGTAATCCAGATTATCCAGGTAATGTGCATTAAGTGCCGTCTGAATGAAGTTTTATTTACTTTACAAGGTTGTATGGACAAAGAAGATTATCCTGGCAACAGCCTTTAGGACCTGAAAGAAAGAGCTAACAGAAATGTAGGCAGTGAAACAGAACTATATAGTGTTCTGCTGCTATCCTGTGCTCCTGCTATACTGGTGGATGGTGAGTTTGGACACATGTTGGATGGAAAGGAAAAGAAATTTGGAAAAATAAAGAAGAACAAAAGCCAAGCAAGAACTGATGGAAAGAGCAAATGAGCAGACAGGTCACTGATTACTGAATAGACAGCTGATAGAGAGAAACTCAACACGCTGCTCACAAGATGGAGAGGAAAAGGTGGATGGATCCCAGCTTACAGCTAGTTTGCTCTTGTAAGATATTATCTACATAGAGTATAATGCTCATTGAACTGATAGAGAAACTCCTATTTGTGTGTTGGATTTTATCCCTGGGGCATGCAACTGTCCTCAACAACCAGCTGATTGTCATCAACATTCCAAACGAAGGTTGAAATCTTAAAACTCAAGAAGCAAACATAATGAAGAGATATTCTAAAGATTCCTTTGGGAGAATTCACTTGCAGTATTCCCAAACTGTTTTTTAAATCCACCTTACTTATGTACAGGCCAGGTGAAGCAGTATCTAAAGCACACAGACAATAACAAAGATGTAGAAGATGTTCCAGGCAATATGGCTGATGGTTATACAGCTGTGTGGAACTTCATATGGTAACAAAGTTCTTCTTCCTCTAGGAAAATTTTACCACAAAGTGTACATGTGCACCCACTATCTTTCGTACTGTGCATTCGTTTCACATGGCTGTCGTGAGCTGCGTGCGAAGCAAAGGCTTTGCCACAGTGCTTGCACTTGAAGGGCTTCTCTCCAGAATGCTGGCGGATGTGTGTGCGCAGAATGCTGGAGGCAGTAAATGCCTGTGAAGACAACAAGTAGGAGATGAAAAAAGAGCATAATTTGACCACTGCTGCCCTTACCCAGGTAACCTTTTGCTTACACTACTATAATGAGCTCCGATTACGACCACCCTTCTATCTGTTCTAGAAGATGAAAGTGGTGGTTAGGTGGTTGAACACACTGCTTGTCCATGAACTCATCACACCCATGCTTAAGCAGCTACTAACTGGTGGCCAGGTACTATGCTTGACATATAAGATCCTAACAACCTGGGAGAAAAGTAGCTAAAAGAGCATTTCCCACCTCACATTCCTGGGAAAATCCTGAGAAATGTCAGCATCTACCCTGAAGAATATCTTCTCTCTGACATTTACAAGGCATGGTTGCTCTTTCCTTAAGCTCCCCAATATTTAACATGTTTTCTTGTGTTTTTCTTTTTTGTAAACTGCCTCTAGATTCTTTTTATAGGAATGAGTACAGAAATGTTTTAAACAAGTAAATAAGTAACATGCTGCAAATGAAACCACTTAGAACAGCAGTTCTCAACCTTCCTAATGATGCGACCCCTTAATGGAGTTCCTCATGTTGTGGGGACCCCCAACCACGGGGGCGGAGCAGCTGAGAGGTGGGAGGGAAGGGTGGCGGGAGGCTCATCGCAACCCCTCTGAAAGGGTAATTCGACCCCCAAAGGGGTCCCGACCCCTAAGTTGAGAACCGCTGACTTAGAATATGATTGCCCTCACCTTGTTGCAGTACACACATTTATACGGTCGTTCCCCAGAGTGCACCCTCAGGTGCTTGTTCAGGCTGGAGGACTGAGAGAAACTTTTCCCACATATTGAACACTGAAATGAGAATACGTTTAAAAAATAATATATTTTTTTTACAAAAATTACTATGCAAGGTACTGTATATATCCATGTTGATAGATATATCAGCAGTGCAAAATCATATGCAAATTACTGTAAGATACAGCAAAATGTAGGCTTTTAATAAACAGTGATGAAAAGTACCAAAATGATAAGTTACATGGACTTTAAGCTTTGTAGTACGTACAGGGGTCCGGTGACCCTACTGTCAGCAATGTACAGATTCCATACAAATAATTTTTATCCAAGTGCAGATAACACCTGTTAAAAAGATTGATTTCCTTATATATGTTCAAAACTGTAACGTGGAAGGCTTAAACATCAGGGATCAGCATTTAGACGCCTGCTTTTCCAAAAGGTTAATAAAATATGCAACTATAAGGTGCTTCTCAGTAAGTGAGGACAGCACGTAAAAAAAATCTCATTTCATAATACGTTTTCTTCTTTTACAATGGGGGAGGACTGGCATCTAAACAGAAAGGATGCTGTTGTTGAACATAAGTCATTCTGGGGAATTCTGCTCTTTGACCAATGCAGCTTAAATTGATCCCATTAAATTCACTGGAGAAGCTATCAAAAATTGCAGTTTAGTAGAACTGCTTTAAAGAAAGCAACTAAGGGCTCGTTCCCATGGGGCTGCCATGGTCTCGCGGTGGATTCGGGGCAGCCTTAATGCGAATTAACATTCACATTAAGGAGTCCCCATTGCAATGGAGGACAGGGTGCGTTCAAGGCAAACCCGCCCATCCCCATGAGAACCGCAGCAAATCCCTGCATCTGGATGCCATGGTTTTCTCCACCCACTCCCTTGCCTGAGCGCTTAATCACCCAGATAAGGGCTTGAATTACCCCAAATCATCGCCTGAAAGCTGCCCTGCAGTCAGCTGAGCAACCTGTCAGGCAGGTATAGGGGCTGTCAAGAGCAGGGCAGAGCTCTGGTAAGATGATTAAAATAGACGGGAAAGCTGCGTCTGTTTTAATCATTTTAGCGGAGCTCTGCTCGTGAGCATGATAGCCTGACAGCTGCCCAGCTGACTGCAGGGCAGCTGTCAGGCTATTGTTTGCAGTAAATCAAGCCCTTACCTGGGCAATTAAGCGCTCAGGTAAGGAGGGACAGTTGCAATCACAACACTAGCAGCAGGGACAGTGAAGTCTCGCCTGCTAATGCTGCAATTGTTAACCCACGAGTGTCCCCATGCCACCAGGATAACCTGTTTTTGCCCCATAATTCAGGGTGAGAACAGTTATCAAGGTTTTTTTTTTTAACTTCAATTTGCAGAATCTTGTCCCTCATGTAGCCCCAATTAGGGCTTTGCATGGGGCATCTCGCAAGGGGACTCATGTTCACCTCACAGTATCCTTACCATGGGGACACCCACTATGAGAAAAAGAAAGATCTCGCACTGTTCTTGCTATTGTTTCAAAAAGAAAGCTACCAAATGAAAACTACCATGCTATATTTCACCAGAATTGCCGTTTGCTGTCAGACATTTCCAGAACTCTACCTTTAAGCAGGAACCTGAAGACTGCTCCAGCAGATTTCATTTCTAAAGATTGTTCTGAGATCACTACCTTTAACTCAGTGGCAAATCTCATTGATCTTAACAGGATAGGATCTACTTCCAGACAACTGATTTTCTGATTGAGCCTGAACATTTAGTCCAAAAACAAAACAAAAGCACAGAACAAAGATATGTAGATCACTGACACTCACGTATCAAACCATAAAACCTCACCAGAGATACAGGCAGCACTTGAAATCAGCAAGAGAGCATTGAGCTCTTACTCCCTGCTCCTATGAGTGCCTTTCAGAAGTCCTTTTCCCTAGAAGCTTCAAAGGGCTCAGGCTCTGTGCTTAGTTCATTCAAGCAAACAAGAGTAGCACAACTACACACCTCTGGACCTGCCCCCAGAGGCTTCTGCCCTCAACTTTGACTTAGTTGTTTGCAGAGTTTTCCAAAGCATTGCTTTGAATCAAAAAATGCCAATTGAGCCTTGCCAAACCACTGTCTTGCGTGTCAACCACACACAAAGCTGAAGTCTGTTCAAAGCACTGGCAATAAGATATAAACACATTTCTCCGCCCAGTTAAAAGCCCTCTCTCCACTAAGACATTCTTAGCAAAGACCTTCAAATAGCTGTTAATAGGATTAACTTTCAAGTAAGACTGTACCAGAAGATCTTTTGTTGGGTGTGAAAAAAAGAATACCCCACAAGATCTGTTCTTTCTTACTCAGCCCTTAATTCTGAACCTGCTTTACCCCCACACTTTTAATCATAGGCTAAATGAGTCAACTCGTTCAAGAATTTCTAGCAATAATTACAACAGGTAACTCAGAGCTGTATTAGGAAAAGTGGCACTCCGCTTATGCTTAAAAGCACACATTGCTGCAACAGCCATTATAAGACCAGGAGGGATTCTTCATCTCCTGATTGTAGAAGAAAGCCATGGTCTCTTGCTTTCTGACACATTCCTTACTTTGTGAGGTCGATGTTTTTCATGGACATGAAGTACATGGATCCTCAGACGATCTCTTTTTTCAAATGACCGACTGCAAAGGTGGCATGGAAACTTCCTGTCCCCTCGGTCCACACAACGTGAATATTTCAGATGTTTGTCCCGATAATATCTGTAGGCAAACACTTTTCCACAGCGCTCACATTTAAACCCTTCCAAAGACTCTGCATGCGTAAGATAGGAAAACAACTGTCAGAACCATATTTATGTTTGTGCATTCAACAAAGGGACGAGAGGAGGGGGAGAGAGATGCATTTATACTGTACACCTTACAAGAAAGGACAAATCAAAACTGGAGCAATCAGAGCAAATAGACAGAAACTGAATGTCTCTTCAACACACCAGTTTGGGGGCTCCCTCTGAGGTCCTCAGCAAACTATTACATAAAAACATAAGAGAGGCCCTGCTGGATCAGGCCACAGCCCATCTAGTCCAGCATCCTGTCACACACAGTGGCCCACCAAATGCTCATGGGCATCTCAAACAGAGACAAGGACAAACCTTTTCCTGCTCTTAAATCCCAGCAAATGGCATTAGAAGCATTCTGCTCCCCCCCCCCAGCCTGAAAGATGTACCTGTCCTAGACATTCATTCTAGTATCCATTGATACATCTGTCATCCATAAATCTGTCTAACCCTACCTCTAAGCCGGTGATGGCCAACCTATGACACGTGTGTCACAGGTGACACGCTAAGCCCTTTTAGGTGACACACATGGTCACCCTGGCACCTGGGCGTGGAGTGCTTGCTTGTTCTTGAAGTGTACGAAATGCAAACTTTCAATTGAAGATTCAGCAACAAAAGTCACTAATGTAAAGAATTATTTGTTTTTGCTTTTAATAAAATACATATATCAAAAATATAACTTTTTTACTAGAGCTACAACTATCACAAAATTATGGATATTTCTAGATGTGACACAGCACCCAAGTTAAGCTACGTTTTCTTGTGAATTTTGACACACCGAGCTCAAAAGGTTCGCCATCACTGCTCTAAGCGATCCAGACTGGTAGCTGTCACCACCTCTTCCGGCAGCACATTCCATAAACCGATGACCCTTTGGGTGAAGAAATACTTCCCCTTGTCGGATCTGACTCTCCTACCCATCAGCTTCATAGAGTGCCCCCTGGTTCTAGTGTTGTGCGAAAGAGAAAAGAAATTTTCTCTATCTACCTTTTCTATACCATGCATGATTTTATATACTTCAGTCAGGTCCCTTCTTAAACGTCGTCTCCAGACTGAAGAGGCCTAGACATTGCAGCCTGATTTCGTAAGGGAGGTGTTCCAGACCCTTAATCATTCTGGTTGCCCTTTTCTGCCCCTTTTCCAGTTTCACAATATCCTTTTTAAGGTGTGGTGACCAGAATTGTACACAATATTCCAAATGTGGACTCACTATAGATTTATAAAGAGGCAAAATGACACTTGCTGACTTATTTTCTATTGGCACTGCATGGAATTCAAGCAAAGCTTGCAAACCAGATCTTCTGTGTGACCCTATTTCTGCTGGCCACCCTGATCAAAATGGATGGTCACCATCAAAATTCTTTCTTGCAACTCAAAACACTTTCCATATTGGCAGAATAGTTTCCAAAGAATGTGGTAATGATGTGGGTAGGAGAATGGACAAAATTTTGTCCCGCATATTTTGTGACCGAGACTGTAATCCTAAAATCCTTCCAGTACTGAAAGTGCTTAACAAAAAATGACCAATAAAAAGCTGGAGTTTGTTGGGGAAAAAACCTTTTACACAGCAAATGCCAGTGCTGCATTCTTAGACTAAACACTGAGAAGGATGAGAAAGTCAAATAAAGTGGCAATTTTGCTTGCTATGAAAGAGCAGAGTATTGTCAGTTATCCAATTTATTGCTGCTAAATGGTTACTGTTGGGTAGGGTATTGCAAGAATATTCAAAACATTCAAAATCGAATCCAATTTGTTCAAATTTAGACATTCTAATCTGAAACAAATGTCTATAAATTTGAATTTAAACATTCAAATGAATTTTCAAATTTGAAATCTATTTGTTTTGAATTATTTGGATATTCATATGTGTATAGATACATACATGATGTGTACTTACCCGTCTGCATCTTTCCCACATCTGTATGCATTTGTATGGATCCGTGCGGGACAAAAGTGGGACACATACAGGGCAAATATGGGACGCATACGGGCACATACAAATGTTGTCGACATTCATATGTGCAAATTCAAATCAAAAATTCAAACAAATAGATTTGAATTTACTCAATTTGAATCAAACGTGGATTAATTCAAATTTTAGAAGATTCAAATCAAATTTTCAGATATTCGATTTGAATCAAATCCCAAAAATTGCATTTGTGCACATCCCTACTGTCAGAGCAGTTGGAAGGAGAGAGAGCTGTTGATCTTCTGCCTCATATGTCAAAACATCTCGGTCAACTTAGCTGGACATTATGCATCTTGATGACAGAAAGTGTCAATATGGAAACATTTACACTTTGTTGAAAGGGAAAGTCCAGGTATATCCCAGCACAAGATATGCACACTATGTGGAGCCACTTCCATCCCAGCCACTGGCCACACTTGCGTGCCACATCATCCAGTCACCGTGGCAACAGCCACCAGCACCCATGTCTGTTGCCACCATTTCTGTGGTGATGTAAGTGCTACTACTATAGTGGCACTTGCACTTACCCAGCGCATAGGGAAGTGCTGGGTAAGTGCAGATGCCTGATGCACCCCAGAAGTTCACTGACTTTTGTGCCTATCAAAGGTGTGAAAAGGCCCTCTCTTATGTCTTAAGCACAATGACAGCAATTATCAAGCAGACAACCGAATCTATTTATTTCATATAAACCTGTTTCTAATACTGTCCAATGAAATCAATACAAAAGCCTTCACCAATTTCATTTAATTCCAGGATCTAAGCAGTGTGGATGAAAAACAAGAAATTACAGATATTGCAAACAAACTGGAGAAGTTGTTTCCCAACCTCAAAAAAAGTCCACAGCACAACAAATCACTTCTATTTACCAAACAGTTATCAGAAGAGTCTGAAGCCGTGATGCCTTTCATTTAAAGCAGAGGCACTCAACTGTAACCCTACGCTGTTCTTAAGGTGCAACTCCAATTATTCCATACCAATCCCAGGGAATAAATTATCAATTATCTTAAGACCAAAGTGAGGGCCTTCTTGTAGTTCTGTTAACCTCAAAAGTGCAAGGGGTTGTGGCACCTGAGAGGGCTTTTCTTGTGGTAACTCCCAGACTTTGGAACAGCCTCCCAGAAGAGATTCACCAGGCACTAACACTATATGAATCTTGGTGATGGGTTAAAACATAACTCTTCACCCAGGCCATTGATGGTTAGGTTCCAGGGATGGCTACTTGAATGGACGCCTAGTCCTGCGTCCGGGCTGGAGACAGGCAGGATGCCCCTCAAGGCCATTTATGGGGAAATGGGACAACTGAAGGCTTTGCCTTTGTGTTCTGCTTAAAGCCCAGAAGCACTGATGGGCCACTGTGTGAGAGAGGATGCTGGATTAGAAAGTCTGTGGCCCAGTCCAGCAGGGCTCCTCTTACATTTTAACTGTTATTTAAAAAGCCCTTAAGTGCAGTGGACTTTTCCCACTAGTGAACTCCAGAGGCACCTTTCTATGATGCAGAGCGTAGTCCACAGCCATAAAGCAGGATGCCCATCAAAACTCTCAAGCAGTGAGAGCTTTGAGCAACTGAAACAATATTTTAATTCCCTGTATAAACCCCAAGAGTCTTGTAGCTTAAAGAAGTAGCATAGAAAAATACTGAATTTGTATTGTTCTTATACTGTCCTCAGTCCAGATATAATAGTGCAGCAGGCAGCACCTCTGACCAAAATAATTTCACTTGAATTACAACAATTTCCATCTCACAAATAAGTTTATATTGATCTCTTCTTGTATTGCAGTTGCAGCTTTCAAAAGCAAGACATGTGGTACTAGGGGAGAAAGCCCTGCTTTGTTCAGTGCTGGCAGGATTATGTTAGGTAAAAGATCACGCTGAAATGGGCACTAGAGAGAGGAGGAAGGGTGAGGGAGAGAGGGAAGATCATATTCTAAATGGTTGAAGATCCTACAGAAAGCAACTGAAGCTGTCAAATGAATGGGAAGAGATTAGGTGTAGATTATGGCTACTGTTATTCAAATTAAACTGGCCAGGCTATTATTAGCTTTAAAGGCCCCAGGAGGTTTTGGCCATTATTAGTTAATGTAAACCCTCAGGAAGGCCTCAGCCTGGATGCCACTGGTGGAAGGAAGGTGCCCAGCTCTACAAACCACTCTGTCTGGAGAGTGCCAATTTCCTGCAGTGCCCCAAAGATGCAGCACTCACCTTCATTGTTCTGCTGGGTTTGCTTTGCTTTAGCACTCTCTTTCAGGCTGATGGGAATGCCCAGGAACTGCAGGTAACTATCTCCGTACCAGACCAGTAGTTCTTGGCCAGGTGGAATTTCCTTGCAGCTTTCGTAATAGATCTGATCCTGACACTGAAAGGCTGTCAAGTTTTGTTCTTCAGGGAATCGAGCGCAGTTCACCAATGCCATCCAATTGCCAGAAGAACCTTTGCCATCAATAAAATGGCTCAACTGTCCATCCTCAAAGATCTGGGGGGTGAAGAGACACAGACACTCAAGCTTGCTGGCCTGTTGACACCCAAAAGAGCAAAAGCAAGCTAGGAGGTCCCTTCCTGCACCCCATTCTAGTTTACAAGAAGGAGAGAAGGGGGAGGAACCTAAAGCATTCAGCTTCTCCACATCCCAGCTTTGGGGAAGATCTAATTCAGCGGGAATTTGCTTTTAAACCAATGCACAGTGGATTCTTATCAATACCAATCCACTCTATATCCTCTTGACTCTAGCAGAAAGGGGAGAAGACATAACTTCTGTGAGAGAAAGTGTTCTTAGAATATTTGAACATCAAATGAAAGCCCCACATAAATCCTCAACCCATAGGCCCCTGAATGGATGATGTTAAGGGAAGGGTAGCTACTGGACAGGATTCTATCTTATTGAAAAATTCTGCAGGACTTAACAGTTAACAGGAACGGGTGTACACACACCCACATGACAATCCTATTGCCAAGTAAGATTAGCAATGCCCAGGATTTTTAAGTCCTACAGCAAGCTCAGGTAAGTGCCTCCCTTGCACCTAACACAGACCTCCTCCCGGTTTGCTTTCAGAGACAGGAAGTAGTATTAGCTAGCAGTTGGTTCTGAAATGCATATGTGAGGCAGAAGAAGAGTTTCCATTTTCCAATACCTCCCACATCAGGGAATTGTCATCATACGTTTTGATCTCACTGGTATTGACCACTTTGCCTTGGAAAGGGCCAAAGCGAATGCCCTTTGGAATAGTCTCAGTGGAGAAGATGCCCAACTGTGGACCATCATCATAAATGGTCTGCAGTACTGTTAGACCTACAAGGAAGGGAAGAATTAGAGTAAAACACATATATGCAACTGAGAGAGACATTCAGGAGGGTCAACAAAAATTCTTCACACCAATGAAACCATAAAAACTAGAGCTACCTTCAGGAAGCTGTAGAGAGGACCTGTCCAGAAATGGAGAGTGACTATCCACAGCTCCTAAAAGAGAAGATAGAATGAAATAATTTATGTGCAATGTAAGTGCATGGAGAAGGTCTTGTAGGCATAACAGGACTTATTTGTGAAAAAAGAGGCTGGTGCTCTAAGTAGTGGAAAACCATTCAAACTCTTACCAAATTGCACTGGACAACTCAAAATAAGCACCCACTTGCCTAAAATTCTAACCGTGTTAGCAGGACTCTACCTACACACTTACACTCTTGGGAAATGGCTGAAACTGAATTCCTAAACTGCAGGGCCAGGACCTTTTAGACAATAGTGATGCCTGCAATGAAATTCCCACCCTGAAAAGACAGATGGAATCAACAACTCTTCCCAGCAATTCAGAATTTTCCCCACCCCAAACTGCTTTTAACAAATTAATGAAAACAAATAAATATATCTTGCACCAAACCTGTATCAAAGACTGCCTGAAACACTACCCTTACAGTTGGAAGATTGTAAACTGGTTTGACACTTCCTAAAGAACCATGGATACATCTAAAACACACCAACCATCCAATAAACTGTCAAGTGAAAGAACTTAGATTACAACATCGCTATCACTAATGAATTTCCCCTCCCCAAGCAAATGTTTCATTTTTAAAATTCATGTTTAAAATTTAGTTGATCAGTTTACAGATTCTTCCCTTCAAATTAATAAGTAGTCTCTTCACTGTCTGTGGTCACACCTAAGCTTTAAGTGACAACCTGTTTTCTTTCAGTGTTAAATAACTCAGGAAATTCACTTTTGGGATAGATAATGGGGAAAGAAAATTATGGTCACTTTGCTGATGTGTTCTCTTGCTCTAAAGGTGGAATGAAGCCGGATTAAACCTTGGGTGCGACGACAGCCACTATCTCTACCAACCCAAAGGCCACACATAGAAAACTTCACCCAGGAAAATAAAGTTCATACAGTGAAGCTACTTTCTGAAACTTAAAGAATCTGAGATATCAGACTTTTTCATTTCTTCCTCCTCAAAATATCAAGAACCAAGGAATTTTTAAAATCAACTCAATGACAGGAGGTAAAGTACACTACACGTCACACTTTATTTTACGCAATAAAGTTGCCTTTCCTTGTCTCACACCTTGAAGCATTCTAAGCGATAAAGATGATCAAAATCTGCAAAGAACATTTATAAGTGAACAATTATCTTTATCAAATCCTGATATTCACATGCCAGTGTTAGACAGCTCTAAAGTTTTCTACACACCTGATCACCACCTTAAATGACAGCAGAGAGAAATGAATTTTCTTCCTTCTGGCTGGTCCTCACAAAGAGAACTGAGGCACAGCAACGACCAAGAAAAGCTACCCAGCCACAGAGTTTACTAAACGTTATTGGGAGAGAGGGCCTCTATTTCCAGTCAGCCTCCAGGAAGGCAGGAGGCTTCATCCCCAATCCTCCACACTTGCTGGAGACTGGCTGTGCCCACAATTCTAACTTCACTCTCCTGGGAACAAGCTCTGCTTGGCCACAGGAGCGGGACTCGTTTCCGAGCCCACACGGTTGGGACCGCAAACCTCGAGCATCACCTTGCAGCAAGGCGCGGGGCAGCAAATCCCACCGAGCTGGAAACCAGGCATCCCACTGCGCTCAACTGGAGAGCTCCCAAAGCAGAATAGGATGAGCGGACCGGCGCCCACAGTTAGGCTAAAATGCAGGCACGTTGCACATTTGCGGGCGAATGAAAGGCACATGGCTCAGCGGGGCTGACCTTTGAATAAACGGGCCGGCCGGGCTCCCCCTACTTGCACTGAGAAAAAAAGTGCTGCTGCTGCACGTGCCACTACCTGGTGCTTCCTCTTTGCCCAGGCGGTGGTCGGGTGGACGAGCAAGGCGCATGCTCCGAGACCCCCGCGCGGCGCTCACCCCTCACTCCCCCCTCGCCCACACCTGTGTAGACATCTCGCTCCTTACCTGGGCTGCAGGGCCGCGGCGCGTCCCTCGAAAGCGCGTCCTGCTGCCTCCTGCCTGGCACGGAGCCGTAGAGGACGGCGTGGAGATCCTGCGCGGTGAAGCGGTAGCTCTGCGAGCGTGGCGCCGAATCCCGGGAGCCTTGCGGGCTGCCTCTCTTCTTGGGCGAAGCTCCGTCGGGGATGCGCCGGCGCGGTGACTCCCGCTTCGGCGGCGCTGGGCTGGGAGACGCCGCCGCCGCCGCGAGGACCGGCAAGGGCCGAGGCAGCGGCGGCGCCTGAGGCTGAGGCAAAGGATCGGCGGGCGGCGGCGCCAGAAAGGCGCCGGCGGGGAATGGTGGAAAGGAGAAGGGCGCCAGCGGCGGGGAACAGGCGCTCAGCCCCACTACCGCGCCCGCCGACGGCTGGAAGGGGCCCGCCACGGCCAGCGCCTCCGCGAAGTAGGGCGGCGCGTGCAGGGGCAGGATGGGGGCGAAGGCGGAGGCTCCTACCTGCCCGCTGCGAAGGAGCATCAGCAAAGACTCGTGGCCGCCGCCGCCGCCGCCTTCTCCGCTGGCCTCTGTCGCGAGGCGGCCGCCGCTTCCCGCCAGCGAAGTGGCCATCATCGTCTGCACGCGCTGGCGGCTCCTGGGGAAAGCGCGGGAGCCCTGAAAGGGGACGAAGGCGAGAGTGAGCGGGACGCGGCGGCCCTGGAAGTGGGTGGCGGGTCTGCCGAGGGTCCCGCTCCCCTCGGCGCTCGGACATGGCAGCGACCCCTGAGGGAAGGAAGGAAGGAAGGTCCTGATCCCAGTTTGTAGCTTGTGGTCGTCAGACGCAGAGAAATGAGGCCTCAGCAAAGCTTTGGAGGTGGAACTCTTCACACACCGCGCTTCCCCCTCCCTCCCTCCTTCCCCCTCCATATTGTTTCTAAAAGGGTGAATTCAAGGCGGCTTGGGAACGCCCTGCCCGAGGTGCCCTTTTTGCTATGCCTAACACTGAGGCGCTACAAGGCAGCCAAAGAAGCGTCCGCCGGGGGCCTCGGAAGAGGCAGGTGCAAGGCAGCGCGCCGTGAGGGAATCCGACGGATGCCCCTTCAGCCCCTGCCCTGCCTTGCCCGGCGTAGCTCAGCGTTCCCGGACGGAGCGCCGGCCCGGCCCGATCCGCCGCGCGTTCCTGAGGGGAGGCCGCGCGCCCTCCGTAGCCGCGTGGTGGGAGTGGCGGGTCCGCTCGCTAACGGCCGGCATTGGGGATGGCGCGGTGTGGCTATGAGCCCTCGACGGCGCGACGCAGCCATGTGAAGGCTTTTTTTAAAAACACACCCTACCGGCAAAAGTGCTGAAGCAACTCCCTGAGAAGCCTCCATATTCAATACGCGCAAAAACCGAGGGAAAGCCTCTTTCGCGGCAAAGAAAAACATTCCGTTTTCTGTGCGCCTCCGGACGGGAGAGAGTTCTTCGGCTAGTTTCTCAGGAGACGCTTCGGCGCAACCCGCCTCCTCCCAAGTCAATCCTGCCGAAGGACTCGCTCCCAGTCCCATCCTCGACGGGAAGCGAAAGCCTCGCCACCGCCATTCGTCCGTATTTTGGGGGGGAAACGGACTCTTCAGTCTCCCCTCTTACAAATTGGTCTCCCCCCTTGACCGACGTTCGGTGCCTGCCTCCTTTCACGAATACTTTCTGGTTCCTCAAGATCATCCTGGAGACGATCTTGTGTGTGCAAACAAGGATCTGGCGGCTTGGAAGAGGGGAAACCCTGCGGAACGCCCTCAAAACTCTCCAGGAGTAAGACACATCGCACCGCTTATTTATTACTAAACTTGCATAGCCCATTGGGGATAATCTACTGGGCTGCAAGAGATCTGTGCAAAGTTTTGTTTTCTGACGCTTCCATTGCCAAAAAAATCAATGGCCAACCTTAAAAGTAACATGCGCCGCTTGGACTCTAAGCCTGGTTTTAAAATCTGCAAAATTTTAAAAGGCTCCTGGCTCTTTAAAAAAAAGTTAGAAAAAAGGAAATTGCTGCAGCTGTCATTTGTCAGCAGTTACAAAGGCTAAAATGTTGTCTTCCAACAGACCCTGAAACTGGCAGGTAGAGCTAAGGTGCTCGAGATCTACAATCCCCAGTGTTTCCACCTGCAGGGAAATCCCATGGGATTAGGTGGGAATAATATACTGGATTAAATACAATAAAAGTATTGTAACCTATAAGGTCTCCAGCACTTCAAGGGCACCCAGGTCGATTGCACTGGGGTAAATTTGGCAATAGGGTCAAGTGTATTCAGGTAGACTCAAAAGAACTGTTTTGCCTGAAGATTTATCTCCTTTCTTTCCTAGAATAAATCTCTCTGAAATGTCCCAGATCTTGTTGCCTGCACATTTTTTTTGTTTATTTAAGAAGGTTCCAGGGCGTGTCACAACAAGAATAAAGCATAAAATACAAATAATATTTTTAAAACATCTTAAAAATGTTAGCACTCCTTAAAAATCCAGTTAAACTGATGGAATAACTTTTCTCCTCTTTCTTCTCCCAGAGACCAAGGTTAGGGTTAGGGTTAGGCAAAAGAACAAAAAGGGGGGGGGAGATCGAAATCCTTTTAATTTGACACAAAAGTAGCCTCATTCCTGATGTTCCAAGGGCCCCCTTTACAAGCCCAACCTCACCCTCGAAGGTCGGCAAAGACCCTTTTCTCAGCCTTCTCGCCGACGCTTTCCTTTCTCCAAGCAGGGCTGGACGGCTCTTAGAAGGAAGAGGTTTCCCCAGCCCTTGGCAGACCCACCACCTGGCCCCTCTATGGGATAATCCTCGTAGCTCGCCGGATGGCCTCACCCAGCACCTAACTTTCCCCGGTCCGGATTTAAACCCAGTTGGCGGCGGCGGCAGCGGCAGCTTTGACTGGAACGTTTAAGCCTAAATATTGCATTCTGAATCGGACCAAAGGTCCATACGGGCAAGCATCCTTTTCTCCCAATGACCTGTCCTGGAGCCCAGAGCCGGACGCAAGCTGCTTACCTGTCGGTGTGGCTAAAGTAAAGTCCCTGCTTCTGCTGCCCCCTTGGTGGTCCTGCGTCTGCCGCGCTGCCCTGCACCTAATTAGAAGCAGACTGACACCGATTAAGGAGGAGCCACGTGTCTTGTGGGGACAGATGGCGCTAGAAAAATGCAAGACTCCCCAGGCTGTCGTTGCCCCCCCCCCCTATTGGGCAGGGCGCTTAGGGGGGAGGGGGCAGCTTGTTTACGGGGGGGGGGCTCGCTCCTTCCACGTTAGAGCAAGCAATGGCACTTTGCTTTCCCCGCCTTCTGCGTCCACAAAAAGTTTTTAGAAACCTTTCTCAGGGTCCCGGTTTTTCTCTGTACATCTCGGAAGCCTCGGAAACAGAAACGCCTTAGTATTCCTAGCGAGAGAGGCCTCGTTTTTCTGTTTAATACTATGGGGGCGAAACGATTTGCAGGGCGATTCTGTGAATTTAGCGTACCTAAAGTAAACCCCAGCTGTTCGCGTTATTTTCATTATCCTCGCCTTTACCATTCCTCCTGCTGCCTCCAAAATAGCTAGCCCTCCACATCTCAGAGGAAACGTTTTCTACCTCTCGGAAGCTGAAAGGTAGCCCACAAAATCTTACATCCGAAGGAAATGCCCACCATTAGCCTCCTTTTCTTTTTTGCAAGAACCCAAAGGTAAAGCTGCGGTCGCGCCCCTCCCTTTCGTGATAATAAGAGGCATTGATGCCAGCGGACTTTACTTCTGAGTAAACGAAGTTAGGCTCGAACTGCCAATGGATCAAACAAGAGAGATCCCGTCCCTTCTTGGAAATAACTCATTCAAGATAAACCACGGGGGTCTCGGGAGGTGGAAGAAACAGCAGGTAGAAGGACAAAGGATAGGATAGTTGGAAAGAAGATCAGATGATTTCCCTGTAAGCTCTGGAAAGCGCAGGACTAAGGTATGGCCAACTATCAAGAAGGCAGGAAGAGGGGCGAGCGTAAGAACCCTCCTGGCTGCAAAATCTCCTTGCTTGAAGCAGGCTGCCAGAAAAGCCAGCATGAAAACAGCACCCGGTCCTAAGTCCTGAGTTGCAGGGGCGGCGACGCCTCCTAGAAGCAGCTCGACCTGTTGAAACGCCATTTCCCGCGCACGTCTTAAAGGCGCAGCGCGACCCGGTTGTCCTTTTCCTGCGCCCGTTAAAGTAAGGCGAGCGTCGCCTCGGAGCGGGAGGCGCCGCAGGCTGGCCGAGTTCCGCCCCGAATCGACGAAGGAGCAACCCGGGCGGAGGACGGAGCTCAACACCTGCTGGATTTCCCTTTTCGGGGCAACTGCTAAAGGCGCGAGGAGACGCGTATCTTTCGCGCACCCTGCGTCAACCGCAAGCCGTCGTTTCTTGATCGTGGCCCAAACCCTTGTTCGTAGGCAGCTGGCCCCTTCAGGTCATCCCACGCTCCTTCCAAAGCAAAGGGTCCCTACGCCCTGATTTTGGAAGCGGAGCAAGAGAGAGGGAGACCAGGCTCCGGCTGCCTAAAATCATCACACCACTTCCGTTTTCACTCGTTTGCTAGTCCCTTAAACCGATCCTCCCTTCTTGGAGGGTTTACTATTTCCTCCTATTACTATTACTATTGAGCGTTTACTATTTCCTCCTCGCTGTTTAAGACAACTGTGCTTGGTTGAACCGTATTAAGTTTTGCCCATGTAGGTCTGGACAGATTCTTGCTTCTAGGACAAGAGGCGCCCGTGTGCCTTTTCCCGTGCGCCCAGGATTACTGAACCCTTTCCTTTGAATCTGCTTGACCTCTCTAGTACAGGCTGGAAGGTCCTGGACATCTCGTCAGTGTCACCGCCGGCGCTTTGCTTCGGTTTTAATGGCCCGAGGACCAGCCCCAATCCGGAAATCCACGTTTGGCACCCCGCACCTCCATTATCTCCCCTTGATCGGAGTGAGGAGGGTCAGCGGGGAAGCCCTGATGGTAACTTAATCTCAATCACTGCGGGGAGGGAGGGCAGTCAAAGGGAAACGGAATAGAAGTCGTTCATTTCGTCATTTACACTGAAATCTGCAGAAAATACCCCGGGAAGAATCGCAACGAGCTACGAAAGGCGACCGGGGAGAAGGAGGAGGAAGATGAGCCTAAGCCCTGAAGGGACACTTGGGAGCATCAACAGGAGGAAATGGCGCAGACGAGGAAGCGTTTCTGAAGCGGCGTATCTGCATCAGAAACGGGGCAGAGAAGGTCTCCACGATAGATCCCACGCACTTCTCTACAGCCAATCCAAAACAGGCAGGCAGGGAATCCACCGGTCTTCCTGGACCCTCCCAGTCGATTCCCTAAAATCTGCGGGAGGAAGACGGGCGGCCGCTACGGTCCTTCCTCCCCTGGCGTTAGGAGAAAGCCCGGCCGGCGGGACCTGCACCCGAGCGGGCAGAAAGGGGGACCCGCTGAGCCGAAACGCGGCTGAAGTCGGTAGGTTCTAGCGACTTCCTTCGGCCAGTCCCGAGTTTTAAGTAATACTCGTGAAACTAAGACTGTGCGAAACGCCGCCGGGGCTTTTGAGAACTCGCCAGGGATCCCATTCACTTTGAGGAGCTTTCGGGTTGGAAAAGCAGCACAGATCCTATAGTTTGTAGCGGAGTGTTTGGGATTCACCTTTTAAATTGGGCGTGTCGGGGTGGTGGTGGTCAGGTTGAGAACTCTGCAGTTTCTCACCACCACCACCACCCCAAAGTTTCTTAGGGAATTTTGGGCCGTTCTGCAAAAAAGGGGGTCAAAAAAGACCGTGGCACCAGGGAGGAAACCCTTTTCTGTGCCCGCAGACGCGTGGGTTCGCCGACTCCCTCCTTTTCCAGTTGGGATCGGCGAGGAAGTGGCGGTATTTTGGGCCGATATTAGCTGGGGAGAGCGAGCCCGCTTCGCCGGTTGCCTTGCGCATCTGAAGGAGGTTCGCTTTTGGAAAGGCGTGAATTCAACTCGCTTCAAGACATCTCGGTCGGACTGTTCTTATTGCGGGTGACGATCTGACAGATTTCTGCAGACACGGCGCTGAAACCTTGCGTGACGCAGATATTTTTATCGTGAAGTCTCCGTTTTATAACTTAGTGAGCCTCTCCAAGGTTTTAAAATAAAAGGAATCCTTGCCGGACGGGACCTACCGCCATTTGTTGGTTTTAATAAGAACACCATGACTCGGCGTTTATTCAACACCGTGATGGTTACTCAGCAGTTGCACCCTTCGTAACTCGCTAGTAAAGTTATAAACGAGCCAAAGGGAGAGCCCCGCTTCCACACACGGCAAATCCGCTTTCGCTGCGCAGCTGTCGCTATTTTCGATTTGGGCAAATCCAATCGTTTTAGGAGCCTTTGGCTCACCGCATCTTCGACGTCCTGTTACGTTTGAAATAAAAAAAACGGGCGGGAGCGGGAGAGAAGGAAGATTAAGAATACAGCTCAGTTTAGGATGAAGCAGCTAGAAGAAGGCGATGAAGCTTTTATGTAATCAGTCCAAACAATGTAGACCTTGCCAGAAGATCTGATAGGTTTGGCGCAGGCTGAAGGCATCTTGCAAACCACTGCCCTCGGGCCATAGCTCGAGGCAGCGCCTTTTCATCCGGCTTTGCCCTCGCTGTTAACGATGCTTTAATAGACAGGAATCGACGGGGGACGCCCAGTCTCGTTCAAATTTTTGCCTGCCTGGTGCCTGGGCTTGTGTATGTGGAGAGGCGGAGGGAGGAAGTTTAGAGAGCAGCCCCTGTGGCCCCCTAACCTCATCTGATCAACCAACTCTGACTTGAGACTTGTTCTCAAATGTGAGCCATCTTCTCTTCAGGCTAGCTAGAAAAAATCTGCAGGATGGATGGACCATATAATTGGACCTGCCTAATTTGTGAAGGATCTTTTTGGGGTTATTTCTACAGTTGCGTGATACTGACATGGGACACTTTTGTAGACTTTTTATGCTTTATTGGGGTTTGATGGAACTTGTCTGCAGGCTCACGTGGTGGCATGCTTAGTGGGCAAAGCAGGGCGGAGTTGTTGCACATGACAGAGTCTTTTCTGCGTCATCCCCCTGGCTCTGAAATAGCTGCCCAGTGACAGTACATCAAGCACCAACTTTGTTTTCAGTCCCTTGTTAATAGATTCCTTTTCACCCAGACCTTTGACACATAGGGTGTTTTCCCATTAAGTACCCATTAATGGGCACATTAATGCCATTTAGTATCCATTAATGGGTACTTAATGGGTATTTCTTAGTGACAGTGGAAAAACATCCATAGTTTCTTCTGAACTTAGTCCTGCCAGTGTTGTGTGTTAGTCTTAAATATGTTTTAGTGTTCTATGTTTGATCATATGACGTGACCTGCCCTAGGACCTTTGGGTGAAACACAGGATACAAGTGAAATTAATAAATCATTTTGGAACTTTTTGGCCACTTTATCTTTGAGTAAATCAGGCACAGAAGCAGTTACATGGCTTATCTTTAAGACTGTAAACTATCTAAATTTCCTAATTTTCCATTGATTTGTTTGATGTCTTCTCCTTCTCCAGCCCCCTTTTGTGCCTCTCCTTATCCCTAGGAGATGTTTGATAAGGCAGGCAGGCAATATTTAGAAGTGACATAGGAAGTGAAAATAAACTGCCTGGGAAGTAGAGGGACCCAGATTTGATCCTTGGCACCTTCCTAGAAGAAAACAGCAGGGAACTTTTGCATATTTGCCAAAACAACACCTTTGCATTTTTAATATTATAATGATGTCACAGTGATGTATAAATGATTCCTATTGCCAGTAGAGGGCATTGATTTTAATTCAGGCTGAAGATGTCAGATTTCTATTCATTTTGGATTCCCCATTGGTGCCTCATGTTTTTGCGTTTGTCCATTTCCCTAATATTTGTGTGGAAGTGGCTGGAAGATTTATTTATATTTTATTTATATTTATATCCCGCCCCATACCCAAGGGTCTCTGGATGGCTCACAGCATTTAAAACAAACATATCAAAACTGTATAAAATACTAAAACCAATACAAAGTTTAAAAGTCCAACATAATAATTAAAAAAAATACAAAAACAGTTTAGATGTGCTGCTGTTTGCACTGCTTTACCTATACATCTTAATGCAACCAAACCAGATTTCCATTGCAAAATTACAGGTGCCAAAACTCCGGTGTGTAACTATTTAGCAGTAAGGTAAATATTGTGTGGTTAAACTCAGCAAAGGTTTATGGGTTGCTTCTACAACCCATTGTTGATGATGATGGGAGAGGCAATCAAGACATAAACCAGAGGAATCTAAACTTCAAATAATAGATAATGCTTGCAAGTGACTAGCTCAAGGGTAGAGCAAGCTACCTGGAGAGCAGAGGGTTGCCAGTTTGACTTCTCTGAAAGCAAGCAGTATCAGACCACTTCTGTATCTTTGCCAAGAAAACTGCATTGGTACCCATGCAGTCAGGCAAAATTTGCCCATGACTTGATGGTACCCAGCAACAACATTAGTACGATCCTAGTGGTGCTGCTGATGCTAGTGTTCAGTAAGGCTTGCATATATACAATTGTAGTGTTATTCTGAGAACTTATTACAAGTGACTAGGATCCCCTTGAGACAGGCTGAGTAAATATGTATAAGCTTGTACTGCACCAGAGGAAGAAACTCCTGATGTGAAGCCAGAGAGTGGCCTTTCCTTTCTTCCTAGCTTCATTAACTGAGGCAGAGCAGTACTGCATTTCAATGCAGCCTGATGTGTGCTAATAAGCCTATTCCCAGAAGGCTGATTTTGTAGCCCAAAGTAATCCAGGATGATTTGGTTGATGGACAATCATGCTTGATTTCTCTACCTGACAGAAGATAACAGGTTTTTTTAAAATTAAATTTAGGGTGATGTTATGCTGCACAAACTAAATAGGGGCTAAACTTTTTTATTTTTACAATTAGTAAGAAAATCCTTTAGTTTGCTTGTTCACAAACAAAATAGGTCTGCCTCAGATTGTTGGTGACCTAGGGGAACTATGGCTTGATGTTTTTTTCCCATAATTTTAAAATAATAAGTCTAGTCTAATCAATTGAAGAACATATATATTTGCACTATTAAATCAGCCCTCCCCTTCTACTCTCCCCCTTTCTCCATGAACATGGAGGTGTTTGTTAAAGTCTAATTTTAGTTTACAATCCTCAAGAAATGAGCTTTATCAGGTATGTTAATATTATTTTGCACAGCCCTGATAAAAGAAATCTAAACTTTCTTCCACACATCTTGACGTCTTTCCCCAACATCTTATTTTTTAAGATAGTCACACACTCATTCAGTGCAATATCCCAAAGTTGTGCATACTGTTCTCTTATGTTCAGTGCTTGTGCATGCTTCCTTTGTTTAGCTGTTATTATATTTGTTGCATGGATCATAAAATGCAATGAAGTTTTAAGGTTGGTTGAAATTCAGTTTAAGATTTTGCAAAAGATAGATCTATGTGTATAAAGGGAATAATGTCCCAGTTATAGCTAATATTTCTCGTCCTGAGCTTCTAAATATCTGCAAGGGTGTATATTCCCATACCATATGGAAATATGTAGAGGTGTCATTATATCCTCTCCAGCTCTGTGCTGTGAGTGATTTTGTTATTCTTGCAATATGGACTGGTGCTAAGTACCACCTATAGATTAGTTTTGTATGTGTTTCCTTAATCCTTGTTGATTTCAGCCATACCTGCTGCCTATTTATTCTATCCCAGTCTTCCTCTGGTACATTCACTGCCACGACTGATTCCCATAGGGATTTAATATGATTTAATGAAGTGTGTGTGTCAGTTAATAGTTCATAGACTTTTGAGGTTAGACCTTTACATGTCTTGTTTATAGCTTTTTCTATAGGGGTAAGTGGTCTACCTATTTGAGTGAATCCAGGTGAAGTCCGTGTTTCAACTAAAGTTCTTTTTTCTAACCAATTTAACTGATGTTCAGAAACTCAATCTATATTTTGATGTTCTACCATTTTAGTTTGATCATAAAAATCTTCTATCGTAATTAGATTTGCCTCTTTGTTTTAGTTCTATTAATGGAGAGACTCTGCAGGTGATGTTGATCCTTGCAGGTGATGTTCAATCACTTTTTGTGGAGCTGCTATTACCTCTTCTGTCACCGATGCCTGGCATCCTTTATGACATGGTGCTACAAGCAGCTCCTTAGTTCACCTGTGTTGCTACACAGATCAACATTTTCCAAATATCAGGTTGTGTAAGGGAGATCTAGATAATGTGCATGCGGATGACTGAGGCTGGTGAAAGCAGTAGGTTTCTACATTCTGCCTCTGATATGTAATGAGATTAGAGGTGTCTGTTGTAATATGCTATTTCACATCCAGAAGCATTTCTGCACTTGATTTCCTGTCTGTTGGATGGGAAAGTTGCAGAAGAGACTAATGTTGGCTAGCCTAGCCCACAAAAGCCTAGCCCATGCGTGATTGGGCACTTACCTGGGTCTGGTCATGTGTCTGATCCTCCCCAGGGCACTGCCATCTTGGATCTGGTGACCTTTCTGCAAGCGCAGTCATGTCAGGGGTTATCTGAGCTGCCAGCATGCTTACACAGCAGCTCAGATGGCCCCCGTTGCACTGGAGAAGGTGCAGATGATGGCTGGATGCTCCAGGTAAGCCATTGGTTAAGGTTAGTTTGCGAGTGGTGCAGTTTTGTGCACCACTGCTAGTTTATAATTGGCCAACATCTGGGCAGGCAGGGGGCTGTAAACTGTAGGCTGTAAAAACTGTAGGCAGATGCACTTGCCCAGATGTTGGCTAATTATAAACTACAAGGCCAAGTGCGAATTGGCCTCAGGATTGCAGAACAGGATGAGAGAAATAGTTGATCATATTTCCCACCTGAGTTCTGTTGTGTATGGTGTTAGAACAGCTTCAAGAGTTGCTCCAGACAAGAGATAGGTGCTGTGTGTAACAGGGTCTCATGTCCATGAAGAAGGGAGGCTTCCCGTTTCTTTGGGGTTTCTTTGCCCTGAAAGGGACAGGTCTATAATTTGAGGATGCTCTTGGATGCTGTTCTGACACTTGAAGCTCAGGTTGAGGCAGTGGCCAGCAGTGTCTGTTTCCAACAACAACTGGCTCACCAACTATGTCCCTTTTTGGACAGAGACAGTCTGGCCACAGTGATTCATTACCTGGATCCTTGGGAGGGAAGTAGGACATTATCTGCTGCTCATCTGCCGTTCAGGTGCCAGTGGGAAATGAGTGGTTCCTTGTGTCTCCTCTGTAGCCTTCAACAAGGAAGGTAAATAGGGATGTTCCCAAAAGCTTCCACCAGCCTTTGCATGTGAAATGAAGCTATCAGCCCTCCAGCCAAAGCTTCGCTGTATTTGACAACACCAGCCTCCCTCCAGCAGTGGTTCTGGTGAAACTGTTGCTGGAAGGTGACGGTGGTGAGTGGCACACCCAGGCAAAACACTAGCCTAGCAACTAACCTTCTCCAGCAGAAGGTCCACCAAAGCCTCAGCCAGAGGGTGGCGGAAATTGGGAGATGGCATGAGCACCTATCCTGGGTGGAGGCCCTTAGTGCCCACCTCCCTCTGGCAGCGGCTCCATAATGCTGCTGCCAGAGGGCAATGAAGAGTGCCCAGTTCAAGCCAAGTGCCCTCTGGGGAAAACGCCAGCCACTTCTGTCCCTTCACTACAAACCTTTGACAAAACTTTATAGCAAAGTCATAAGAACATAAGAGAAACCCTGTTGGATCAAGCCACAACCCATCTAGTCCACCATCCCATTGCACACAGTGGCCCAACAAATGCTCATGGGCATCTCAAGCACTAGTGTAATTTCTGCATGTCTTCTTTGTATTCTGGGAAAGGGTAGGCAGCCTCATCTTAGGATATACATGTTCCAAGCTGGGGCTGGTTCTCCTGGCATGGGACAAGGCCGACTGCGTTGGGGTCTTTGGAATTTCTGGATGTGTGTTTTGGTGGTACACCCTGGCACTGCTGAATTGGGCTTCCTGAACCCCAGAAGGGACTGTGTGCTTTCCATATGTGGTCCATTGTTCTAGGACAGATAGCTGCATGCTGGCAGACCTCAAAGCTGAAGTCTGCCTGTTTAGTGGGAGAGAGCACCATTTTGGATGCCCTGTCCTGATCTGTCCTCCATCTTGTGTGAATGGAGTATTCCAGGAGAGATGGGTTATCCTATGATAGTGTGTAGGTACCAGACCCCATAGACCTCTTCCTGGATCACACTACCAATAATTGCAGAAATAGCCTACGATTGTTCCTCCTCACATTACTTTTGCACTCAGTAGTGAAAGAAGAGTTGGCTTTTCTACCCCACTTCTCTCACCCATTTAAGGGGACTCAAAGCAGCTGACAAAGCTTTTCTATTCTTCTCCCCACAACAGAACACCCTGTGAGGTAGGTGGGGCTGTGAGAGCTCAGAAGAGAATTGTGACCAGCCCAAGTCACCCACCTGGCTTCAGGGGGGAGGGCGGAATCGAACCCGGTATTCCCAAACAAGAGTCTGGCTCCCTAACCACTAGACCAAACTGGCTCACAAGGACTGTATTCTCAGTTTTTATTATCATTACAGCAACTTAATGGGAAACTGAACTGCAGACTTAATCCCCAGCTCTTGCCAAAAGTGGGTAACAGCTAACCACTTTAGTATCTAAGAAAAAAACTGTGTGTGTGTGTATGAGGTTTGCTTCGAGGTTGCCAGGACATGCACATTTGCACCATGCATATAGGATGATTTCAACCAAATCTAATTTAGGAGCGTTTCTGCACTTGGCTTCCTATCTGCTGGATGGGAAAAGTGTATGACCAACTAATGTGTACTAGTGTTCGCACTTGGTAACACATCACACTAAGCCCCTATGCATCTGGAGACTTAACTGTGGCCAGGCACATGTCCGATTGCTGCCATCTTGCTTTTGGAGCCCAACATGACTGAGCATGTGCCGCTGCTGAAGCCACAGTGATGGGTGATGTGATGCACCTGGACAATTGCTTTTGGGGTCATTTGAAGTGCCAGCATGCTTGCACAGCACCTCAGATGACCCCTTGGTCGCAGTGGTGGACATGACAGGTAAACTTTTGGTAAAGGTTGGGATGAATGTGGTGTACAATTTTGCACACCACCGTTAGTAGACAACAGGGTAACATCTGATAAGGCAGGAGGCGTTTTGGCGTAGGAAGCACCTTCTGCAAGTGCAGATACTCCTTACCAGATGTTACTCTATCATGTACTATGGGGCCAAGTGCGTATTAGGTTAAGGTCTGCAATCCCTGGCTGGAGCAGCCTCAGTTTGATGGCTGTAGTAGGAATAATGGAGATGGCCAATAAAGGCAGTGGCAGTTTTGCATAATACTAAAGCTTCAACCAAACAGCACTTGCTTGTTCCACATTAATAATCTGAAGCACATCCAGACACATTCTGGATTATGCAAGCTTTATTCTACATTACCTAAATAATGCAGAATCATTATGTCTGGGTGAAGCTTTTGACATAGCTGCAAATACATACAAGAAACAACAGAAGAAACGCTGCTATCTCTAAAGCCATGTAAAACCCGAAGGCATTAAAATTTATTAAATGATGCAATAACAGAATTCTTTATTTACAATAGCATTATTTAACATCAAATAAGCAAATAGCATCAGCAAAGCAATATTAACTTGCATAAATGTATTTAAAATTTCTCTGAATATATCTACCTTTGCATAAACTGCTCACACTAGAAATACAAACATCAATGCAAGTGAACAAAGTGATGTTCAGAGTCAACTCAGTCTTGAAAATAAATCACAACCTGAAAACACTGTAAGCTTTCTCCTGAAGAACCATAGTTTATATATTGCTTAGTTTTACCCTCGTATAATCTTTTCATATACACACACTCATACACATCTCAGATGCAACTTCATGAGGAACTGTACAAATAAAACCCACAAATGACAAAAAAGAAAAAAGTCAAATGTTTAAAGAAATGTGTCCATCATCTCTATTCAACGACTGAAAGCTAAGTGATGATGCGCTTATTTCAAAATTGTACACAATTCACTATACAAATATAATACATCGGACAGCTATGTAGGAATATACAAGACTTAAAAACAGATCTAAGGCATTATGCTAGATTTTTAGCATTTTGAGGTTCTTGCACATAGCTTTACCTGTAGTAAGAAACTGAAAAGATTTTGTTTTAGTCTACAAAGAAACGCCAGGGAGAAAAGTCTAATTAAAAATCAAAGCCACTACAGTAATTTTCTTTTTGTGCAGAGAATGCTTTTGCTCTTAGGCAGCAATACTACCATACAAATACTAGAAAACTTTAAAGTCACTCCAACAATTAATGGCTTAAGTTGCATTTCAAAACTGATTGTGTATCTTTGGGTTTTGCAAGTAGAGCTGAACCATCTTTTTAATGTGTTAAGCCCATATGAACTCCATTTTAAAACATATTACAATGCACTGCGTAAATGGAAATCATGTTGCTTTCAATTAATACACACCAGTAGAAAGACTGATGAGGGGACCTACATATTTTAAAAGTCTGAGTAACAAGATGCTTTAAAAGATCTGCTTTGTTATTTAATATTATCATCTTATCTGAACATGGTTGAATGAAGCTTTCTTGGGCAGGGTAACCCATGTATTTTCTAACTTAATATATCATGTTTCTTACTTAGCATGTAAGAATACTGATTATGTTCCAACATAAAACCCTACTGGTCTTTCTAGTAGCCTTAATGTGCAGAGAAAAAAGAAATACTGATTAGTAAAAGAAGAAATTGATTTGGCATCATTAGCCTCTTTGCCTTCCCACCTTGGTAAGTATAACCAAAAAAAGCTTTCAAAACTCATTATCTTCAACTAGATGATTTAGAATTAAAACTGAAGAAATGCAATAAAACTGTTATGGACCCAATCCCTCCTTTTAAAAAAATCATCTGAAATAGCAGCAAAAGATGGAAATGTACAGTGGTACCTTGACATACGAGTTTAATTTGTTCTGTAACCTTGCTCTTATGTCAAATCGCTCATATCTCAAAGCAATTTTCCCATTAACCCATTCCAGCTCCCAAAACACCACCTCAGTTGTTTTTGTTATGTACTGTACTGTATTTACATACTCGTATCTCAAATCTTGCTCTCATCTCAAAGCAAAATATCACTCGCTCGGCGGCTTGTCTCAAAACACTTGTATGTCAGGGCACTTGTATGTCGAGGTACCACTGTATTTGAATTCAGACTATTTTTTAAGTTACTGATTTACACACTTTTTAAAATTTATGTACTGGATGATGTTCTAGAAATAAGAGTTACAATATTTTAGAGTAAATTGCTTTAAACTTATATGGTATTAATTCTCTAACTTTTTAAAACAATGATACAAATGTTCTGGAGTTCAGGGCTGACTTCTATTTTAGATTTACACCAGATGGTTCAGCTGTCTGAAATAGCTACTTTTGAGTTAAACCTAGAAAGTGGTGACTGCTGAGAAGTATAGTTTTCCCCCCATAACAACAGGAGAGCTACTCAACAGGAAACAAATGGTTTGAAATGCATTTCATATATTCCTTAACATTTTCTTTTCAGCACTCTGAAATTCAGATTCTTTGTATATTTTAACCCTCATCGCAAGGTAACAAGCTTTCCACTCCCAAAGACATGACTAATGATTGAGATAATATAAAATGCATTGCATTTTAAGTAACATCCAAAATTTGAATTCAGGTACGAAAGTGTGTGGATTGTGGGCAAGAGAGAAATAGGAGGTCAAAAACAATCAGTTTCCTGATATTTCAAGTCCTCAGAAACTGAAGCCAGCTTATATTAAAATGTTACTCACACCAGAGTAGGTTAGAGTAAATCCACCTTAAGTAGTGGTGGGCTGAACAACAGTTTCCACTAAGATTCAATAAGAAAGAATATAAACATACAAAAAAGTCAAGAATTGGCTCCTACAGTGGCTGCATATAATAGAAGGTTAGATAAATGACATTATGAGCAGAATTGCAAGGTTTAGAAAATGAAGTCTCAAGCCTACAAATTAGATCTAATCAAGGCATTGTGATCCTTTACAAAACACTTTTTTTCCCCCAGGAGACACACACAGCTATGAAGATATCTAATTTAATACTGAAGTACCTCATTTGGAAATCAACTCCACAACATGTATACCTCACAAAATTATACAATTAAAACACTAAAGTCTTCAACTTAAATTATTGCTTGTTTACATAGAAACTGGTTTTTATGTACCTTACAAAATGTCCTCATAGTCCACACTGCTTCAAAATAATTAGAACACACGATGGTTAACTCTGTAGTGATATCTGCCATAGCTTAAATAATTGTTTTTCCCCAGTTGCAAAGGTGGGGAAAATGTTTTTTTCCTTTCCTGTTCAAATCAGATGCTTTTAGCCCTGATATCATGTCTCAATCCTGCCACTTCCATCACCAATAGATGCACCCTTATTTAAAGTCACTGTTCAACAACTAATTACCTGCAGCTACAAACTCAGGTAACAACCCTAGAGGTATGATGAGGGCTATGCATTTCTCTATCCTATAAGAAAAGAAACAGAGAAAGGACATATGAAGGCAGGAGAAAAGGGAGCTAATTTAATGTTTAGGATACTGAAATCAATTAATGTGGGAGTTTGTGTTGCGTGTTTGGCTCATGATTTCATTCAAAGGAACCCAAAATGTTTGCCGATTGCCCTCCTCCCCCCAGGATGTTTTAGCCTGTTTACAAAATATAAATGTTTTCAAAACTGTTTTTGTTTTCTAGCACGGGATATCCATTCTCCGTAACAATTACTTAGATATCTGTTCTGCACAATTTGTCTTCTAGCACTCTGGGAGTCATTTTTCTGTTCTACGTCCCACTTCCCAAAGTGGAGCTCATAATATAAAACCACTGATTCCAGGTGGAACACAATCCTTTACGCCAGACTGCGTAGCTAAGGAAAAGTAAGAAAGAGACAGAGAGCTAGAAATCAGAACAGAATGAGAGCATGGTTGGTTTTCTTTAAATACATACATTTAAATACATTCAATCTGACACGGTTTATGAAAACTGGCTATCGACATTTACTTTGCAGGAGAGATCTAAGTTGCACTAAGGTGAATGCAGTGAACAGACTGAGCAACTGTCTGTACGCTCGCTTCAGACTGTCAGAGAAGAGGCTGCTCTTCCACAAACAATGGTTTTGATTCCACTCAGAGTGGTGTTCTGTTTGCAGCACTAAACTCTACTTTTTTCCAGCAGAACTGACCGGCAGAACAGTTGGGACAAAACCAAACATATGCAGCTCTTCAAGCTGGCAAGAATGGGCTAGGGAGCCCAGTCAGTTGAAGAAACAAGCAATCTTCAGGGTCAGCAATATTTCTAGAAAACAAAAGGGAAGAGAGAGGGGTGTTAACAGCAGTACGCAACTGAGCATTTTGCCTTGTCGCAAAGGGTCTTTCTCAGCAATGCAAAAAATAAGAGAATTTTCAGGTCAAAAGGGAATGCAAAATACAATAAAATAACAATAAAGAGAGGCTTCGATGGTAAGCAATTCTGTACAGGGATTTCTGAAAAAGTGGTTCAGAAAGAGAGCTGTGACTAGCACAAGGTCACTCAGCTGGCTTCATGGAGGAGTGCGGACTTGAACTGGGAAACTACCAGATAAGAATCTGACACTCTAACCACAAGACCAAACCAGCTTACATTTACGACTTGAAAATGCCTGAATCTTGCAAAATTGTTTTTCAGCTATTAGGACATTGGAACGAGGGAAGTTGACTCTCGATTATTCAATGGACTAAGGGCTTGGAAAGAGTGCTGATCATTGAATACCTGTCAGGTGATACTTACATGCTGACACAAGATTGGATTAAAGCATATACCGTATATAAAACACCTCTGTATTCAGAATGGCTTTTGGTTTACTTTCTTTTAAATCAGGGGCAAAGGGCCACTTCAAACCATTCCTGGTGGAAGGATGGGAGGCCATTGGCACTTGTGGCTGAGTCTCCTGCTTTAATTACGAGTTCAGGACCTTTACACATTCCTGACATAAAAATAAATGTGTGTCTGTGTGGGAAAAAGTTAATGTAGGAATGCAATTGCCCTCTTACCCGTGATGCATCACCCTCCTGCTTTATCATATCCATTCCAGGTAGCTGGTTTGGAAAAAGATTGCCTCCTCTCATAGCAGGGTCATTAACCTAGATGAGAAGAGAAGAAGAACACTTTTAACAAGGCACAGATGGACACATTGTTTTCTCAGGAAGGAAGTGCAGTGCAGTGCATTGTCTAAAGCTTCAGGATAGAATCTACAGTCCCCCCGTTTGAGTCTCCACTCATTAATAGTGTGCAGCGGAATGCGCAGTAGCTGTGAGGGCATCACACATGACGACTGATGGATTGTCATGGTGATGAATTATCCCACAGCTACTGCGCATTTATGTTAATGCTGATTTAACAGCACTTGCAGGGCATTATTAAGAAACTTCCTGCTAGTCTGGACGGAACTGTGAGAAGAGCCAACAAGAACAGGGAGGGCAACTCAGTTCCGATTGGCTGCCACATCCCATGTGACCGTGTGCGCCAGCTCACGCTCTTGCAGCTTCTGATGAGGAAGCTACAGGAGGCTGCTCTAGTCTAGACACCCTGTCATCGCTTCGCAGCAGGTAAGCTGTGGTTTTTCCCTTAACTGTGGATTTATTCTGCTAGTCTGGAAGGGGCCACAGTAGTGATGTGAACATAAAAGGGAAGTGAATAATGGTCCCTGCCCTGGGCTTTTTGTAATCAAGCTTGGATATAAATGTCACAGGTACTTTAACTTAGAAGATGCACATCATGTGAGGCATCAAGTGTGCTCTCAGGCACATTTTGCTGCCCTATCCTTAAAATTCAAAGAATATTCCATCAAAATGGAGCCATGTGAAACACTGTATTTTCTATCCAAAAATGAAGAACAATAATTCCTGGCGTAATATAGTTTTGCTTTTACATAGTTAGTGAAATTGCCTTCTAGGAGGTGGTAGTGGGGGGAACCCCAGAACTTCTGAAAAAGTTTGGTTGTCCCCCCTCATTGTGTGGAGAGTCCATCCTCTGTCTTCATGATTTTCCTAAATACCAGTTTTCCATAGGTGGCAACTACCTGTGTAAAATTATTTTACAGTATATGGTGGTTTCTGGGGACCAAGCCACAGTGCGATGGAAGGGATGACTGTGACAGCTCCTGCTTACGTCATGCTGCCCATGTGCACAATGTCGATGATCACAGGTCTGATACACTGACAGTATTGAAACACAAAAGGTATAGAAGTAACAAGACTAAGTTCCGTCTAAGTGGACTTTGCTGGAATTTTCAAAATTGCCCAGTAAGATTATGTAAATATTAGCAACCATGTCAAGAGCAATTTCTTTCTCAGGGTTTTTTAGATTAGATTTTCTCACCTGCTCAGGACCCATGGAGGACAACCCTGATGTAGGCACAGAGGTTGCTGAGGTCATGCTGATCTGCCCTGCCATCTGGTTCATGTTGTTCATACCGCTTGTGTTGGTCACCATGGATACATTGATGTTCATGTTGTTATTATACATGCTGGTGTTTGCTTGCTGCCCGAAGTGTGGAGGAGACTGTTGTGAAAACATGCTAAAAGATGAAGAAAACCTACATGTCAAGGTCAAAATGATCAAGTCATTCAGGCATCAAACATCCCTAATTACTTAATAAGAGTCAATGAATGGGTACAGCACTGCATGCAGGGAACATTTTCAACAATTAGCAGACTGGTATCAGTGCCCAAAGTGCTCATGCATTTCATTAACATAATACTGTAACCCACCCTGAGACCTCCGGGTATAGGGCAGGATAGAAATACAAATAAATATCCTAGGCCAACAGTTCTATGGTAGAGTGTACGTCTTACATGCAGAATGTTACTAATTCCCCTGGCTAAAGAATGGAAAATGAACATGTCTCACAATGGAGGGATGTAACAAGTTCCCCAGATTCTATCCTGGAATCAGACATGAACAATGGGATTAGCCAAGTTTGCTGGTGACACTGAACTGGTCAGAATGTTAAATAAATAGGGACTGTGAACAGCTAAGGGATCTCTGCACACTGGAAGGTTGGCCACCAAGATGGCAGTTAATATGAACAAGTGTAAAAGGATGCCCACTAGAGCTGAACCATCCTTACTACACATACATTTAATGAGAGCTGCCTGGGACTGATCAGGAAAGGGATCTTGAAGTAATGGCAGGTAGTTCAGTGGAAGTGTTAACACAGTGTGCATTTGCTAGAAAAAGGCCAGTAGCATGCAGAAATATTATAAATGTATTGAAAATTGAGATGTTAATTATTATCATGCCCTTTACTAGATGTGACCACATCTGGAATAATACTGCATGCAGTTTTGGCTGCTACATCTCAAAAAGGTTATAACAGAATTAGAGAAGGCTTAGTGGAGAGCAACTAATATGATCATGATAGAGGTGTATAAAATTACATATAGTATGGACAGAGTGAATAGGGAGAAGTTTTGTTCCCTTTCCCGAAATACTAGAACCAGAGGTCATTCAACAAAGCTAAATCCTGGATAAATCACGACAGGCAAAAGGACATTTTTAAAAGATAACTCATAGTTAAACTTTGGAACTTGTTTTCATAAGATGTGGGCTTGGCTACCAGTTTGCTTGGTTTCAACAAAGGCTTGGACCAATTCATGTTCCTCTATAGGCATAGAAAAGAGAAGAACAGGACAACTGCTAAATGAGCATTTGAATGATTTTTCTAAAAACAGGTATATCTAACATGCAATTAGTTGCAATGATCAACTGGAAAATGTACCTGTTTCCACCCATAGTCCCTTGTGCCCATCCATTCATCTCCGTAGAAGTTTGATAGGCGGGATTGGCCTGAGACTGCTGTATCATGGGGCTCTGTGTATGAGCCATTCTTGGAGACATCAGTGGACTTTGGGGAGTAGTAGCTCCAGTAAAGCCTGGATCAGGTTGCTGATTTATTCCTAGGAAACAGAAGGGGCATTTAAAGCCATATTTTGGACAACAATTTCAGGCTACACTGTTTGCATAGGACATGCTTGAGCTGAGGGGAAGCAGGCACCTTAGTGCCCAACAACTGCCCTGAGTGCTGTTCATCATATTGTTCAGATAAGCTGACTCCCAGAGTAGGTAAAGCTGCCCAGGAGCTGGTTGGAGGTTGGTGCATGTAAATTTACCATCCCAGAAGCATCCAGAGGTTTAGGTACCTCACTTCTGGGGCATGCCCTGAGGTAACTGTGTGGATAGTCACTCAGTGGTACAGAATAATGACCTGGAGTGAACTTTACAGAAAAAGGGTACTGTTTCACATTATCTTTACATTTTTTGTAATTTCGCCAATACTTAAGCGTTGAAGGCAGACCTCCAGGTGCCATTTCTGCATTCAACATGACATTGGAGGGATATGCTTCTACAGAGTGGCCAACCACACACATAGTTTATAAACTCTATTTGGGAATCTTTTTGATATTTGGGGAGGGGTGCAATGATTCTTCGGATGATGACCATGGCATAAAGTCTACATGCTAGTATGGAGGCCCTCTTGCTCTCCTTGGCGGGGGACATTCTGCCTTGGCTATGCTGCTGAAAAGCAGAGACTGTTATAAAACAGAGTTGGCAGAAGAGGTTTGTCACCTCAAACTGCAATGGATCTGCTAGATTCTGCCACAAAGGGAATCCAACAAAACCAACCCTAGAAGTGCCCTAAAAATTGATGCTTTGTTGGACACTAGCTAAACCAGTTTAGATCCAAGACAGTTCTGGTCCAAGCTGCTTTGCCTAGCATCTAATGTGGTACCTGCCTTTTGGTGCCCCTAGAAGCAGCAAACATTTTTGCCAGGATTCTGTGTCTTTTCATACTCGTATTATACAGCTTAGGTAAAGTTCCCCTCAATTTCAGCTATACTCCTGGTGACTATAGGGAAAATTCAGATAGATGAAAGGTGTTTTAGTAAGTCCAATACCATAGTTTGGAGGAAACGGAAACTGCTGGGTATTTGCCTGGGGAATCCGCGGGTTGCTCATCGTTGCTGGTATGCCACCAGAGGCCACCATACTTGGCGTCATATTCATACTCGGTCCTCGCATCATCAGGGTTCGCTGTTGTACTTGCTGCTGCATCTGCCTGTGCCTCAGGTGCTGGCTCAGTATTTCTCTCTGCCTCTGTGCCAGCATCTGTGAGTTGATAGGTGCCTACAGGGAAAAACAAAAAACCGTATTAGCACAGGATTTCTGAGCTAGCCTAATAAAGCATAGGGCTATGTTTGTGGCATTAAGAGCAGATTCATTTCAGGCCAATTTGTGCATCTACTTTCTATGCTAAGAGTATCTTTGGGAAAGCAATGTCAACCGGTTCCCTTAAAAAAAAAAATGGGGATGCCAAAAAGTAAGTGAATCTGACCAGGTTAGTGTAACTAATGTTAACTTTCTTTTGTCCTGGAGTTTGGATCTCCTCCCAGCTATGAAACTTCACAGATTGGAAGTGAGACATTCCAAAGAAATAATAGTCACCAAAATGCTAACTGTTAACAGTTGAAGGGGAAAGGCCGTGGACACAAAAGATACTTATGGTGATGTTACACAGATAGAAGTTTAGAACAAAGGTCCAAGGCTTCACTAGAATGAGAAGGAGGATTCCTAAAAGTCACTGGGCTACCTTATCACATAATTGTATCAGGTTAAGAACTACATATTCGATGTACAGCATTTAAACAGCAACTGTCCTGTAAAATCGTGAAGCTCAGAATTGAAAATGACCTAACCATGCTATTGTCTAAATCAATATTTGGACTTTTATCACCCATCAATATAACAAAGGAAGCAGAGAGTTTCTCTCTCTCCATCCCTCAGGTTAAAAGTGAACAAGTAGCTCTGTTCAAATTAAATGATAACAACCTGTAAGAACAACAAGCAAGATCAATTTATATCTTGCATCTCACAGAAAGTGACAAATGCTTTTTGAAAAAAATAATTCTCCAGCTGATGTTCTATTTAGGGATGCGCTGAACTGGATGTGAATCCCCTCTCCCACTTCCTCCCATTTGGTAGGTCTGCCACTGTGTCCAAATGGACTCTTAAGTCCAAGGCTTGGCTTATTATCAAGGCAAACCTTGGGGTTCTTCAATGTATCTGTCTAGTCCAGCTCATAAAGAACGCCTAACCACACCCCAGCTGCTGCACGTCTCCCCCTTCCCCTTGATCTATGCTGTGCGCCACTGCAGCCTTCCCTGCTGCCCTACAGAGTTCTAAGCCAGTCTGGCCCAGCCTGCTCCTGAGTGATCTTTTCTCAGCACACGAGTGTAGTGCAGAACTGATCCCAAGAGCTATACAGCTGTTGTGCATACAGTGGCCAACAGTGTTCAAGGCCTAAGAGAGCAGTAGTGTGAGGCATAGGTGTGAAGCAGAGAAGTGGAAGCAAACATAATTTCCTGGCTTGTTCATATGCTTAGCTCTGTTCTTCCACACACTGTTGCATGTTTGTTTGTATTTCTACCCTGCCCTATTTACTAAGGTGTCAGAGTGGGTTATAATAAAACAGTACATAAAAACAGGATTAATATTCAGTCCATTAAGAACTACAGATATCAGTGCCGGAAGGAAGAGGAAAATTGTCTCTTTAGCCAAACACTAGAGAAAAGAAATTGTGCTTTTACTACAAGATTAAATGCATATAATGATGGGATTAGAAATACCTCAAAGGGAACATAATTCCACAACCTGTGGAAGTCACCAAAGAGAACACCTTTAGTTAGCAAATCTGCTGGAATAGAGGTCTGCTCCCAGGGTTAGAAATGTCTCTCTCAGGAAAAGTTTCTGACATTTTGAGCTCTGTTTCATATTCGGAGTAAGAGTAAGCTGTGGCCTCCCTGTTTAGAATATCTGAACTCATTTAAAGTGCCTTTTCCCTTGAAACGGAGACTCTGTTCACACATCATGGTAAACCACAGTTAATAATTATTCAGAAAGTACTTAAAAAGCTTTTAAAAACCACAATCCTTGGTAGTGCATTACTTATGAACCAGTGTTTGTGGTCTGCTTTTCTCTCATTAACCACAGTCTGTGATTTCAATGTAACATAAAGCTAAAAACTGTAGTTTATTCCCTCTCTACAGAAGAATGCAATGGTCATTTTAAGCATGATCACAATGAGCCATTGACTAGTCAGCTTTCATAGGGAACAAGACCCAGGTTTCTATTAAAAATTTTGGGTTCAGAGTTTTTACTTTTTTTATATTTCTAAGGCTGTGGTCACATCTTCCATTTAAACCTTCTTCAAGTCCATCTTCAGCTCTGACTGCTCACACCTTTTCACTTCTATCTGTTTTATTTGTGAACTTTCCATTTAAGAAAGTCCAGATGGAAGGTGAAAAGTCCACAAATAAAATGGACAGAAATGAAAAAGTATGAGCACTGTAATCAGAAGATGGACTGAAGAGGGTTTAAAATGAAGGTGTGTCTGTGGCTTAAGTGTACACACAATCCAGATTTTTCAGAAGGAATGTTATACTACATGCCTGTGGTCTGATTTCATAAAGTTTGTCCATGAAGCAAATACATAAAGGATAGAATCATAAAGAAGTTTCACCCATTCACAGCACATGCAGGGTTCTCAAAACAAAGAAATCTCTCTGCTTTTTGTTTCATAGATACCTGAGACTCCAATGTTCAGAAGACAATTACTGAAGAAGCAGCATTAGAAATTCCACACAGACCTAGAAAACTGTTGCACCACAGTTACAGCTTTGGATAAATCATCTCCTACTTTATAGAACAAAAACTCTTCAGTACCTGTTCCCTCACCTGTGTAGGTACTCCAGGTCTCAGAGACAGATTCATATTAGAAACGTTGCTGATCTGATTAACCAATGGCTGGCGATTCTAGGAAAAGAATAAGATTATGAAAAAAGAATCCATAATATGAAGTACTTCTGCTTAATATAAACATTAGGAGGCTTGTAGAGCCAAACCATTCTATATTCTGTTCTTTTTCATTCCTTCCTAAGTTTCTCTTTAGCTTAAACATAAAGTTTACTGAACGTAGTTAAAATCCAAAATGGACGCTTTATGGTTTATCTGCTTCAGACACAGTGACAAACTGTGGCTGCTATATAAAGAACAAAACCGAGAAAGGAATACCATGATGCACGGGAAAGACAGTGTTCAGGCCCAAAACATTACATAAGATCAGCATTCTTCCCAGTAGGCTTGCACTAAGTAGCCTCAACTGCTTTCTTAGCTCTAAGATTTGAGGGTCTGCAGAATATAGATATTTAAGACCAGGGGCGATTTTGCACTTCCCTTCCCGTCTGTTGGACGAGAAAGTAGCGTAATCACCCAAGTGCAAGTGCTAGTCACTTACAGCCTAAGCCCCGTGTGACTGGTCATTCACCTTTGACCAATGCCTGGGCTGGTGTCCCATTTTCTTTGTGGTGCCATCGCTATGATGATGCTGACACTCTGTGCACTTGCAGACACTTCTATGGTCGTCTGAGGTGCCAGTATGCTTGCACGGCAACTCAAATGACCCCGGAGCAGCAGAAGAGATGCGCATGCTCACTGTTGAACATGCCAGGAGCACGATTTTGTCCTCCACATGTAGTGCATAATTAGGCAACTTCCAGGAAGGCAGGGGGCACCTCGAGGCTGTTATAGGCTCCTCTAGGTGCAGACACTCTTCCCCAGAAGTTGCCTAATTGTGCACTACAGGCTGTAGTGCAAATAGGCCACAGATCTTTTGTAAAGATTAACTTTAACACACTATACTGTGCTAACTAAAGTGTAGCTGATATAATTCATGGTCAGATATAAAATTATGCATGGTATAGAAAAGGTGGACAGAGAAAAATTAAAAGGCCATTTGCTGGAATTCAAGAGCAGGTGAAGGTTTTGCCTTTATCTTCTGCTTGACATGCCCAGAAACAACTGGTGGGCAACTGTGTGGGACAGGATGCTGGATTAGATGGACTGTGACCCAATCCTGCAGGGCTCCTTTTATGTTCTTATGTTCGAGTTTATAAATATGCTTGGTGAGGACAGAAGTGGCAGGGCTGAGGCTACAACCTGAAGACATCTGACCTTTAGCATTGTTTTTAATGCCGTGAGACTTCCATTTTATGCTCAATGTGTATGCAAACTTTGTACAGCAGGGAATACTATCAGTACTATCAATACTATGATCTGCATTCCTAGGCAATTTTAGGATCCTGAGCTGGGATCCCTGATATTTTCTCACCACCCAAGGAATGGCCTATCTGTAACCATATGGTTTTAAAGCAGGCTGCCTTTGACAGTTAAAAAGTTCAAAAATTTAAGAATGAACAGGAAGCACAAAGCCACACTCCGATTCTTCAGCAATTATTCCTGGCAAACAGGAATTCCTGGTTGGAAGTAAATACATTAAGAATGGACACCTTTTCCCTATTTCCCCTTGTTAACCACTTGGTATTTGGCCAGAACATGCATGTATTAAAACTGGAGAGGGACAATCCCTTACTACAGTCCCTAGCTTGGGATTTAAGAACACACTTTGCTAACTTCATGCATTTCTCAGTTCAAGAGTTGCAACTGTACGCATAATCCACGATGTCTTATGGAATCAGTTTTCATTCCAGAAGATATGGGTGGAGTGAAACAGGGAACCGGTCCGTTGGCTTGCTAGGAGGAGCCCAGAAGGCATGGCAACAGAGTTGCTGAAACACCTGGATCAGGTGCTGTTGCCTTCCTGCCTCAAGTACCATTAGCATTTAGCAGCTTTACCCTCTGCCCCACCAGGCACAATGGGCACAACTTACCACCGAACAAAATATTAACAGTTAAATGTGTGCCCTTAGCTTCAGTTTATGTGATCAAGTAAGACACCAAAAGATAGTACTATAGCTTTGTGGAAGAGTGATTTCTTTATAAACCTACATATGAATATTAGGAAAACTAAGACCCTGTAATTTCTTTAATGTGTAAAATCTAGTAATCTCCAGGTATTTCCATCCACTGCACTTCTGTATGAGAGCACAAGAAGCAAGGAGATTTATAACATAACATACCTGCTGTGCTTGAAGTCTATGCTGCAGCTGTAGCCTCAGCTGATTTGGCTGGTTCTGCACTATTCCGGTAGGCCTGAGACCAGGTCTGGGCTGCATTCGTAGGGCTGCATAACCAGGTCGCTGTGCCATGGGGTGAAAGTTTGGATCTTGCATTGGTGTATAACTGCCTTGGGCCATCTGAGCCTGAGATCCATACTGCTGGGTGAAAACAGGGGCCTTTTGTTCAAGGATTATGTTTGATTCCTGACTTGAGAATGATTCTGGATCAACGGCTTGGCTCTGCTGACCGACACAAACATAAAAATACCATATTCCAAGTGCTGCATAATGGCTACTCATCCATTTTTTTTACTAACTACACACAAACTAATAGTTCTCAACGTAAATACGCTGCATTTCCAGCTTCCAGGACATCATTTTGGATAGGTGGGAAGAAAGTAGCCCGGACACTCCAGTCACCCCCAGGCAGTCTGCAGTATAGCAGAGGACTGGATATTCCTCCTTATTTATTCCTATGTTGAAGTGCGCAAAATTAAGGGACCCTGGGTGCTGAACGCATCTGTCTACAAGTACTACAGGTGTACATCTGGTATAAAATTTAGTAACAAATGAATTTTTCTATGTTTTTAAAAAATCTCCACTGACAAAGAAATCTCACTGTTTAAATACCTTAACAAAATGCATTTTCCAGAATATTTAAAAGTAGTAATACCTGACTGACTAATTCTGGTATTCCAAGAGCACGATCAATTTCTTCCAGACCATCAAAATTTCTCAGTGCCATGTAAAGCTGATCCAGAAGGGCCCCCTCATCGCTTGGAGATTCTGATGCAGGATGCTGACACAGCAAATCATCCGGCGAGCCACCAAATGGTTGCCTGGGGGGGAGGGGGTAAAGTATGCAATTCATTAAGCCTTTATTGGGACAAGAATAGACATTCCAAACTAATCAAAGACATTTGTAAATTTTAAGTGTGTCGTGTGACAGATTTTTGAATTAACCAAGTAATTTTGAATTAACCACTTTTCATAGATCTGTTTAAGCCCAGAACAGCTTCCCAAAGTGGATGCTAATTGTCTCTTTCCCAATACATAGAGTAGTAATTTCTCAGTTGATCTGCACAAATGTGCAGATATTTGTGTGTGACTTAAGGACAGAAGCCAGAGACCTTTTTCAAAGACAGCCAACACGGCTTTTGCAAACGATAGACTTCACCAGTCCAGAGTTTTTTGAGGGTGTTAACAAACATGTGGATAAGGGTAAGCCCACAAACACTGTCTACTCAGATTTTGATAAAATCCTTCATCAAAGAGTTCCTCAGTATAAGAGATCTTAACATATAAAGATCTAAATAGCCTGAAGGAACGTTTTCTTCCACACAGACATGCCTGAGTATTCAGATCTCAATGAGAGGATATTCTTGTAGCTCCACCTCTCTCAGAGGTGCAAGAGGCCTTTCTTGTGGTGATCTCCAACCTCTGGAGATTTACCAGGCACCTATATTATAAGGTTTTGATACCTCTTCACCCAGGCTTCTGATGTTTAGCTTCCTTTGTATATTGGGAACTCACCTGTGGGGTTCCTCCAGGGTCTATCTATCTCCCATGCTTTTTAATATCTATATGAAGCCTATGGGAGAGGCCATCAGAAGATTTGGAGTGAGGTATACAGATGATACCCAGCTCTCTCTCTGTGCCATATGAATCAGAGAAGATGATTGAAGTGCTTGATAGGTACCAGGAGGCTGTAATGGGCTGGATGGGGGTCAATAAATTGAAGCTGAATCTAGACAAGACAGGTGCTGTGTGTCACAGGGTCTATGTAGCTGGGATATACCCTGTCCTCGATGGGGATGTAATGCCCTGGAAGGAACAAATGTGAAATATGGGGGTGCTCTTGGATCCTGCACTGAAGCTCGAAGCTCAGGTGGAGGCCGTGGCCAAGACTGCCTATTCCCAACTACGGCTTGTATGCCAGGTTAAAGCCTCTTCTGGACAGAGATTACTTGGCCACAGTTATCCATGCTGTGGTAACCTCCAGAGTAGACTATTGTAATGTGCTTTACATGGAGCTGCCCTTGAAGACGGTTCAAGAAGCTGCAGGTAGTGCAGAATGCAGTTGCTAGATTGCTGACCTGGACAGGTAGCCTGATGTACATGCCAATGACTGCTGATTCGCTACTGAGCCCAATTCAAGGTGTTAACTCTGACTTATAAGGCCCTAAATGACTTGGGCCCCAAGTATCTAAAGGAACGCCTACTCCCATACCGACCTGCCTGTGCCTTAAGATCTGGAGGGGAGTCCTCCTGATGTCCCACCACCCTCAGCAGCAAAAGGGTGTCCTCAGTGATGGCTCCTAGGCTATGGAATGTTCTCCCCCTTGAGGTGCATCTATCACCTTCACTGTACATGTTGAGAGAGGGAGAGAAGATGCACCTCTATGCGCTGGGCTTTGGTTAAATGGGGATACACTTTTCCCACTTGCAGATGCTATTGTTTTAATAATGTTTGATTTTAAATGTTGTTACCTGCCCGGAGACCCCAGGTATAGGGTGGGATAAAAATGTAAATATATAAATAAATAAAATATTGTCCTGCATGGGAGGGAGGGAGGACATAACTCTTAGATATATTCTATATATTTAATATTTTTTATTATCGTGACCTGCCCTGGGAGCTTCAGTTGAAGGATGGGATATAAAAACAAAAAGGTGACTTACCGGTTCTGGGTACCAAAAGATGCCTGATCTATAGGCAAGATGCTGTCTGGCCATGGAGCAGTCTGATTAGGAGGAGCTTGCTGCTGGGCATACTGGGGGCCTCCCATGTTCATCTCCAGTTCAGAAGATCCTAAAGGAATTAAAAGACTGGCTTAAAACATCATTCTGTCATGTTTTTAGGAGTTTTTCCATGTTCTATATTTTGTTCCTCTATATCTCCTGTATTGCACTTTTAAAAGTGGTTTCATTTCCCTCAGCAGACATGGCTGCCGAGAAATGGGAATTAATTGGCGAATTCTAGCAGTCAGTGGTTTTCAAAAGACTTTATGTTTTTACAACAATACTACTAGTGTTTGAGACTACGGCTGTGAACAGACACAGAAAAAATAATCTCTTGAGGCCCCTTAGAGAAGGCTCTGAGGTGGGACTCTTCACACACCATTCTCCCCCCCCCCCCCAAACACTGTGCACTAGAAAAGGTGGATTAAAGACTTGGGAATATGAGGGCCACACACAATATCTCTGAGGTACCCTTTTTATTATGTCTAAACACAACCTTAGTTCAAACAATGGCTCACAAAAATCTTAATACTGTATTTTCTGGCGTATAAGACTACTTTTTAACCCAGGAAAATCTTCTCAAAAGTTGGGGGTCGTCTTATACACCGGGTGTTGTCTTCTTATACGGCAAGTATATCACAAACTCTATATTTTAACTGGAAAGTTGGGGGTCGTCTTATACGCCCAGTCGTCTTATACGCCGGAAAATACGGTATCTATCTCAGAAGGACAGCAGATTTAAAGCTGTGTTCGTGTAAGAATTTATTCTGTTTTAAACTTTCTGAAAATGCACAGTAGTGAATTTGCTTATTCTCTATCTGTATGGACAGAGGCTGCTTCCCAATACACTCTATGTTGCAAAGGACGCTGTAGTGGCTTCCGATCCGCCAGACTGGAGGACTGGCAGCTTTGGCAGGATTCGCAGCAGCTTCCTGCCTCCCAGACGGGAAACTCTGTGGCCCACAGTAGTGGTGGAACATTCAAAGCTAAATGCTTCGCTGCTTCTGTGAGCTGGAAAAAGCTGCGCACAGGCAGCAAAGCATAAACTGTGTCAGTATGCAGCCTAAATCTAGTGCTGCACTCAGCTGTTCAGCTACCAACAGAAATAAAGATATGTCCACGTAAGTTTAATGGCTATTAAAAGTCTTATCTCCTGCTGCAACACAGCCTTGTTTAGGCAACTAAATGTAATTGTCATTGAAATCACAGTACATTTGCACTTGTTCCAGGCTGCAGGGGCTAAAGCCTCCTTAATGCATGCTCCGCTTCTTACCAGAAATTTGGCACTGTGACAAACCACATGAAGGATGCTTTGAAGCAGTGTCTAAGCATTCATCAACAGCACCCTACGACTGTTCAAACTGCGTACAATTTTTATTTTATATGTGCCAAATCTCAGGTTACTTTAAAACAGCCGATGTAGATAAAAGCCCAATATGGGTTCGAGGGAAAAGCATTCATGTTGGGAAGATCCGAGTCATTAAAAGATATGCTCAAGGGTGCATCACGAATGTCAGAAGAGAGAGCATTCCTCTGCAGAAAAGTCACAAACTGTGAAGAGGGTCTATGAATGAATTCCAGATTACCCATATTCATGACTTGAGACTGGAGCATCTGCCTTGGAACAGGCTGGCTGCTAGATCTCATGGGAAGGCTGGATGTTGGGTTACGAATCATGCCTCCTTGGACTGGCCGGTTCATAGCACTTGTTGTTGCAGCACAGGTTACTCTCACTGGGGCACCTTGGGCCCCCCAGTCTCCAGATGGCATAGCAGGCCGAGGAGTATTAGCACTCATCATTCCTCCTAAAAGAAACAGAGAGAAAGTTAAACCAACTTCTACCTAGAATGCTTAAGTTCTTTTTAATGCATATGAGGGAGAGGTAGGGGAACAATTTCTGTATGTTTTCGTTTTTTAAAAAGCAGGTAAATTGGCATTTCAACTCTGTTTCAATTCTGTTTGGATTAAAGCTTGACCAATTCAGTAACATAATTTTTCATCTGAAGAAAATGCAAAAGAAAAGAACGAGATCATAAATAATTTTTTGTCTCCTACAAACAAATTAGTTTTTTTAATCACAACTGTAATCACAGAAAACTATGTTCCAAAGATTTCCTTCACTAGTCCAGAGTTGTTTAAAGCCTTTCTGAAACAACTATACCACGGATTTTAATGGAAATTATTCACAGATAAATAACTCTGAAATTCCAAGTTATGACTGTGATCCTATGTACAAACATCAGCAAGCACATCTGATCACAGTGGAACCTTTCTTTCAATTAAACACGCTTTGATTTGGCTTCCTGGCATTTCAAATCTTTACGTCTGGCATTGTGAATGTTGAAAGATTAAGGATAGAAAAAGTGCAGAATTTCCAGGCACAGTTAAACTGAGGGAGGAAAGGCAATGGTGCAGTAAAAACTTTTGCTTTACCTACTGAAAATGAGACTCAATCACAATTTGAGCAGACAGTTTTTAAAATAATAGTTATATGACATAATGGTAGGTGCCTTCACACAGAGGAGAAAATCTTGGTCCCAATTTGAGCAGGCAAAACCAAGGCTTTCAGTCTTGTTCTTCTTCCCTTTACATACAGCCTTGGCCAGAAGGATGCTGGTCATGTTGTGGGCTTCATGCAGTGACTTAGAGTGACCCTGCACCAGCTGCTGTACTGGTCTAGCAAGCATGCTAGGAGCTTCTCTTTCACATGCTGGAATGGTTAATGGAGAATCCACTGGAGGTTCCCTTATATCACAACCAGTGTGTGGAAGGGAGGCTCCCAGTATGTCTCCTAGATAATAGCCGGGGCAGAACCGCCCTCAATTATCCACACCTGTGTGAATAACATGACACTAGAAAGGCTATTAGTTCAGTTTCATAGGACCCTTCTTATATCCCAAATTCACCTATTACTAAGAGACTAGTATAATGTCTGGACTTCTTTTCCTGAAACCAGGCAAAACAGTGCCTTTGGAAGGTCCTGGTTCCCCTCATAAATCATTTCTTTCTATATCCAAATATAAGTTACACTCAAATTAAAAAAAAATGTATGGGAAATATCACAAACAAAAGAAATACCTGAGTTTCCCCTACCTGGACTACTATTTCCTAGATTTCCTTGACTGCCCATCATTCCTTGACTGCCCATCATGCCAGGCTGAGGTATCACTGAATATGGACTGTTGTTTCTTATAGGTGGGAAAGCTCCAGCACCTGATGGGTTTTGCAATGTGATATCAAGTTGTAAATTCTGGTTTGGTAACATTCTTCCCAACTGCGCCTGTCTTGCATTCGTAAAAGCTACATGTGGGTGGGGGATGGGGAGAGACAGAGAGAGAAATGGTTGAGAAATGGAAAGTGTTTCACGATTCAAATAAAAATATAATTTTGAGTCTGTAGCTGCACCTGCATGCTTCTCTGATATGAGTAAAATGATGCTGCTAGGGCAACCTAAGAAGCGTGTGCCAGTCTTAAAACCCAAATGTTTGATGAGAAAGCTTGGAAATGGGTTCCATGGCAGTCTGGGAGACCTTTCTGGTTGCAAGGACTGAACGCTGCCAGTGGAAACCAAAATGTATACCAGGGATCAGAGTATGGAGAAGAATTCATCCCACCCCATCTCATTCCATGTTGATGGCTGGAGGGCAGATTAGCAAAATAATGTGAATGATATGCTTTGAACATCATATATAACATGCATACCCTATTACAAAGAAATCCTGCATATGTATTGAATTTACCAACATGCAGAAACATGTTGATAAACTTCATGGGACATTATGATGGGCATCATTAAGGAATTTTGACTGAAGGTTCTATTTTCTCCCAAAGTAACTTACAGAAATATATATCTAGTGTAACAGTAAAAGAGATTGCTTTTTGGCCTATACATTGCTTCATCTAGGAGGCTTAATATTTACTGTAGTATCTTCTTACTTAGTGAAACCACGAGCCTTTCTACACTTTTCCTTATTCTGGAATATATCCTAGAACAGCAGCCTGTTGTCCATGTGCCAGTGCAGACAATGGCAGGGCTAAAATGAAGCCTGTCATAGTCTGTGTTAGCATGTAGATAACAGAACTCTATCCTGAGATATATTTCAGAATAAGGCCAAGTGCAGAAAGACTACATGTTTGAGAAATTTGCCCAGGACTATGAAGTTTCCTTGTGATGCATAAAGCTTACCAGGTAGCTAAATGAGCAAAATCTACTTTTGTTCTGCTGCTACTTATATGTTTTAACACCGGATCTTCAAGAGTGTCAAAGGGAAGAATGTGCTAGCATTCTCCTTCCTTACCCAATGAGTACAAAGTAGCAACTAGGAAAGGGACCATTTAAGTTTGGGCCTCACATTTTCAGTATGCACTTCCTATGGAAAGCTTTAGTACTTTTTGGCATTATGTAGAAATTTTTCTCTTCTGCTACAGACCTGGTATTTGTTTTTTCCTTAGTCTTGTCCTTGGGATGGCTGCAGACAGAATGCAAACTGGAATTAAACTGGAATTGCCACATGTATGCATGACAATCCCAGCATAGCCCCAGGGTATAGGGTTGAAATTACATGGCATTGCTATTCTCGGAAAATCAACTCCCAACCTGCATTTTCACAGGATAGCAATATGGGCTTCCCTGTCTGGATGCTTGCTTCTGAGATTCACACTGATGGAAATGGCCATCATATAGGCACTGGGCTGAAAGAGGGTCAGCAATTGTGCACTTCCAGGTATTCTGTGTCATTGAAATACCCAGAGGTATGCACTGTGCCACTGAAGAGCAAGCCCAGACAGGTAAGGACCCAGCACTGCCTTGCGGGACTGCGAAAGGCAACTCTGAGGATCTAAACCAGGTCCCTCATTTTCCTCTCACTCGTTTTCACTGTGTTTGTACCTGCCGCATTTGTATTTTCAAACAGTGCATACAATCAATGGCCCATAAGTTATAATGATGACCTCCAAGATGTTTTACTGCATGCTGGTTGCTTGATAGAGAAACAGTTTTAGAAACACTTGGAGGTAAAACATTAGGATGAGATGGGTTACTAGAAAAAGCTGAATTTATCATTCTCTGGCTTATTTTAAAATCTTTTGAATGTAATGTACTGTGTTATTTAAAGGAAGTTACCTATCGCTCAAAGTATTTTAAGTGCTTGTTTTAAGACATTTATTTCCATACCCCCCCCAAAATAGAATATTTTGATTTAATGCTGCAATGTTCAGCAAGCCACTATGTCTAATGCAATCCCCTGCTAAAGATACAGACACGTGCTGAAACTCACCTTTGATTTTCCTTAACTTATGTTTTGATCTGCATCAGACTAACACACAGGGCATTTTCACACCTTGTTTTGGCAGAACTTGGATGCATCAGGCATCCGCATGTCAGAACTGTACTAGTGGTGACTGCCTTGCCACAGCAGTGGCCACGCATGGTGGCCTTTGCCACAGCAACTGGGTGATGCAGGGCACAACTGTGGCTGCACTCCCCCATACACCTTAGAGGTCTGAAGGATGCATACCAAAGTATACTAGCCGCTAGTATAGCTGTGGAGCATTTTTAGTGTTCCACTGCAATCCAGCGAGGGGATGGTCCGGAATGTGTAGAACTGCTTCCAGAACAAAAGTGGCTCCATGTGGTGTGGATGCTTTGTGTTGGAGCAACCTCTGATCTCCCCAGTAGGCCATAGTTCAGGGAAATCAAGTTCAAGGTTTCCTGGTGGTACTGTTTCATGAGTTGCTGCTGGATGGAGCAACTCTTGCTTTCCTTTCTACACGGCAGTGCAACTGGAAAGGGAAAACCTAGAAAGGTGGTACAGTTGTGGTCATGAAATGCCTGCATGTCAATTAGTCCAGCACTGTGAAAATATTTTGAGTTAAATCTCTTATCCCTGCCTTCCCCATTCACTGGCATAATTACAGCTTTGAGAAAAGATTTACTTCTGGTTTGTTTTGGTGGGAGTCCCTTTTTATCCGATCACACTGAAACATCCTGATGAGAAAGACTCTTAGCTTCTACACATTCAAGACCTAGACACTGTAAGAGTCAGAATCACAGGAGATGCATTAACCTTCCTAGCGAGTTCACATTTTTCGGGATTGGTCAATGTATTTCATTGAAGTATCTATTTACTTTTGTAAACAATGAGTAATGCGTATTCAGGAATATCTAGTAACCTTATGAACTGATGACAGAAACAATATTAAGCTTCTCAGCAAAAGAGTAAGTATTTTAAATAAACTGTGACTCAGTCTTCCTGAAATATCTTCTGTGGCCAGGCCATATCTGTGTTACCAGTCAGATTATCTGATTAACCAGGCAGGGAATGTACCGGTAACCATTCAAGGTACATTCAGAGTGTGGCATCTAGCAACTCTGGACCACATCTGATTTCACAATGTTGTTCTTGAACAGCAGATGGTGCTGTTTGATTCCAGGATTCAATTTTTTAGACACGCAACAGTCTTAAACATCAACAGACTCTGGCAAAAACCACCATTGTTACCACTGTAATTACTTTGTACTTTCACAGTCTGCCAACTGCTCAAACTTACTGCTTTGTGAGATCCTCATTGGGGGTTTCTGGGCTCCAACAGGAGTGCTGGGGCTGTTTTCACCTGTGATCTGCATGAGGTCATTGATGATGGCTTGTTTGTCAACTGAACCTGCTGAAGCACCTGGTCGGGTATCTGGGAAAAGTTGTGACAATTGGCTGTTCTGTAGATCATCTAGAATTTCCTCCAAATTATCTAGTTCGCTGCCAGGCTTTTATAAAAGGGAAAAAGAAAACATGTATTTTTCATATTTAATACAAGTTCTCTAACCATGACTGCCCACATTTCAGGATATACACTGAACACCTGTAGCTTCCAATACATTTTTCTAGCATCTAGGATGCCTGTTATTTCAACACTCCCCCAAATGGTCTGTTGTGGTTTTGAGTATCTGCACCAACTAGTCCATCCAGAATCTCTTTCACTGCGCGTTCTAAAAGCAGACCAATTTAAGTTTTCTCTAAGAGTAAACTGGCAGTATTTCCTCTCGGCAGCTCAGCCACGAATTGGCAGAGAGATATCTCCAAGGGCCACAGAGGATACATATTGTTATGAATGAAACAAAGAACCCTTGTTCACCCGGAACCAACACTCTGTCATTACTGCAATTCTGCCTGCTCACGACAGGATAAGAAACATTTTATGGAATAGTTATTTTCACATGACTAAAATGCTTTACATCATTACTGAAGGTTTCGAACATAAAAAAAACCAGGTTTGCTTTTTTAAAATAACAACAAGGAAATTACTCCCTATATTGGAAAAATATCTACACAGTGGATGTCACTCAGGATACATGAAAGTTTCCTAATGTGTATTAAATCATTTGATGCAATATTACAGAAATGTAACAATGTACATATTGCAGGAACAAGAGTTGCAGGGCAAGAGAAGTCTGATTTTTGAAAAAATCATTAAAAAAAAATACAGCTGGTGACACAAAGTAAAGTTATTAGAATGCTGTCATGAAAACACCAGAAAATGTTTCCACAACATCTAAAGAAACGTACATCTCTACCACTAAAAAACAGAACAAAAAGAACAAAAGTTCCTTCTTTGTAGATCAGCATTTTATTCTCCATGATATTTGCTTGTTGTTAAAATCTCTAGCATACTTTACTGTTACTTGTGGCTGATGCATTTTATGAATTCAAACTCGAATACTCCAAAAATTGTTGAACAACAACAATAAATAAGCACTCTGCAATTATATCAATTTCTGGGCCCTGAAACAGAATTCTACACATTATGCAGGAATAGGCTTCAACAAGCCCTGGTTTGTTTGGTGCACGGGTGTGAACAAACTAGGAAGAAAATGATAGGTAGTAAGCAACCAAATCTGAACAGTGTGAGCCTGTGAGCTTGGTTGGTTTAGCCAAAACTAGGTCAGCAACCACTAAGCTGAAATGGCAAAAGTGAAATGGAAGAATATCCTCCCTGTCTGCTTCTTTTGAAGGGGCTGCTGGTGTTGAATAATCTCATTGTATTGTTGCTGCTTCATGTTTTGTTAAGGGGAAGCATCTTGCTCATGGATAGATTGGTTTAAGGAAAGATGTAGAGGCAGAAGCAGACATAACATTTGCTTGAGATCCTTACAGTTTTATATCAGAGAGGGTTTTTTTTTAAAACTTTAAAAATCAAGTGTTGTTGCCTTCTCTTTCACGGGTTGACTAGTAGGTGTCCAAGTAAGTTTGGGATTCCTAGAGATTTCCAATAAGGAACAATGTTTTATGATTCAAGTCCTCTATGGGTAAACTTTCCAAATCAATCTGATCATGAACCATGGTGTTTAGTCTGGGGACACAGGCTATTGTTTGAACCTAAATTTTAATCCAGATTCAGTCCACTTTCAGAATGAGAAAACACATGAGCAAAGTGTCTTGTAGTCTTTCTTCTACATGATCTAATCAAGATTAGGTCAGGTAATGTGTGCAATGAAAACAAGTCGTTATTTCACTGATGTATTATCTCATCCTGAAGGTGGACTGAACATAGATTAAAACTTAGGGTGCCTCTAAATACACAAAGCTCCGCCCTCAATGCACAGCCACTTCCTGTATACCTGATGGGACTAGGGAATGTTGTGCAGGGACGGCGGGGCCCCTGCAGAGCTGTATCCCATCGTCTAGATAGGATCAGCAATACTTCGCAGTACTGTCGCTTCCAGGTGAGGGAAAGTGTGAAATAAAAAGCTTCTAATTAAACAGCAGCGCTTTACAGAGCACTTCTGCTGCTGCACCACTGCTGGCAACTGATGGTCACACAACCAATTACGTAACTGCTGGGTCTCCAGAGGCTGCAAAATTTCCACCTGTGTCTAGGGGCACCCTTAATTGTGAATGTGGTCATAGATTTTTTAGAAACTGTCTGGCTAGGCAAACTAACATTTTGGAAGAATGGAGGCTTCCACAGTCAATTTTCATCCACTTGTTCCTGTTTTTTGGTTGTTATGCCACGTTCCATAGTTCTCCTTTAAACCTAAGTTGTACACTATAACTGCAATGCTCATCTCCAGCGCACATGAGTTCTACAAGAGTCAAATACAGGGAACAATAGAATGGGCATACTTTTTTAAGTAGGTGCAGTCCATTTTATTTATACTGATTTTTGGTTGCTGAAACATGCAGCAGAATTAATTTATTAGATTCCTATGTTGCAGAGGATTGTTGCTGTGGACTTTCATTTTATGTATAATATGCTGTATTTTACACACATTCATTCACTCACTCACTCACCTGGCTGGGGAGACTATCTTGGTTGTGCCAGACTGTTATTTAATTCAGTAGTATATGCTCCTTTCTTGGGTGCTGTGATTTCAATGTAATTATACTGCTATTTTACTGCTTCTTTTAATCTATTTCAGCTTTGTTTTTGACTTCGGTTCAATATGGTTTTAATATGTTGGAATCTGCCCTGGGACCATACATTATAGTGTGGGAAAAATAAATAATAAGCAAATTCCCAGGACTACTGATAGCCCACACATTCCATGGCAAAATTTGATTGTTATCGCGTCACTTTTTTGTGCCTGACAAGTTGAAATCAAAGCAATGAGCAAAGCTGGATTTATGAAACAAGTCATCAACAAGACAGCGGCTCTGATCCCATGACTGCCATAATATGGCACTGATGTAATCAACCAGGTTTATAATACAGCATTATATACAACATTGGTTTTGATAATGATGTTAATAAAATAGTCTCCCAAAAACTGCAGCAATTTACAAGGAGCCCACGGAGGAAGGTGAGATTTATATGGCAGATCAGTAGGCTGCATTTAAATATTGTTTTAAAAAAAAGCACTTCAAAGACAGTTCAGGATGATTCGGAGTACTATCATATGTCCGTGGGCACTCCCACCTCTAATGCACATCAAAGGCAGGAAAATGCAGTTTCAAAGTGCTTCAGAGGTGGATTGAAGGTGAATGAGAACACTAGTTCCAAGTATATGCTTTTAAGTTGCATGAGAATACAGTCTAAGTTATATTCACATGTAGGAGAGAAAAAGAAAGAAAGAAAGAAAGAAAGAAAGAAAGAAAGAAAGAAAGAAAGAAAGAAAGAAAGAAAGAAAGAAAGAAAGAAAGAAAGAAAGAAAGAAAGAAATGGCCCAGAGATTATTTGCAGGTGGAATCATTCACATTCCAGTCTGCTCTTCCCCCATTCTTGAACATTCTAGACTAGAAAATGTGGATTAAAGATGCTTTAATCTAAGGTGCTTCGCAGTAGCTTTCTTTGCTAGGTGTGAATGCAGCCATAGATTCAGCATAAGGTAGTTTTGAACATTCTTTTGGTAACCTTTGTCTTGTGGATATTCAGAACAGCTAAATACAGTGGCGGTGGTTAAAAAATGATCAAGGTAACGCAGACAGAGCCAAGCATTTATTTCAGGTGATGCAAATGTTCAAATGCAGTTCTGTATCAATCTGTAACACCCACTATAAGAATCATTAAGTACTCTTTGACTAGTGCGTCATCACGCAAAGGCAAGTCCACACGTAAATCAAGAATTTTCTCCACCTCAGAAGTATCACTTTCAATCTTTGTATAATCGGAGTCACCACCTAGGTTTTCACTGAATGGAAGGAATTTTGTCCATTGAATAATTTTGGAGAAGAATCAGATAAAAGGAAGAGTAATCAACACACGCAGATACACAGGCAACAGCAACGTCAATTCTTGCTTAATGGTTTTGATTACTCAGAAACACTGAATGGAATGTTTTTTTTTTCTGCTACAATTACATCATTTCATGTTATCAGGGACCACGCAAGGCTTCTTCCTGTGCTTTTCTCTACCTTGAAATGGCTCAAAGAAATGATCCAGAAAGAGAGAAACACGAGTTCCAGACAGTGTACATTGTTCTTTGCTACATGTAAACACAACGGAAAGCTGCTATCATGTAAGGTGAAAGGGGCAGCCTCAGGTCACATTTGATATTCAAGGCACAGACATATACATATATATTTTTAAAAAACCAAATTACTGTGTCCTGAGATCTGTGTGCCATTTTCTTTCCCACATGGGAATTCATCATTTGTGGGGAGCGATTAACTGTTTGGGATGGATCTCCTGTAGCCAATCCCAGCCTGAAAGTGGGTGACCTATCAGGGACCCAGAAATCCAAGCTTTTAGTGGACAATGGGCCCCAAGTATCTAAAGGAACACCTACTTCCATATCAACCTGCCTGTGCCTTAAGATCTGGAGGAGAGGCCCTCCTGGTTGCCACACCACCCCCATGAGAAAAAAAGGGTAGGCACCTGGGAGAGAGCCTTCTCAGTGATGGTCCCTAGGCTATGCAATAGTCTCTCCATTGAGGTGTGTCTATCACCTTCACTGTATGTTTAGCAAGACAGTGAAGATGCACCTCTTTGCCCTAGCCTTTGGTTAAATGGAGATACACTTTCCCTTCCACTTTCCCTTCCAGTGAGCCAGTTAGGTCTAGTGGTTAGGGAGCCCGACTCTTATCTGGGAATTACAGGTTTGATTCTGACCTCCCCCATGAAGCCAGCTGGGTGACCTTGGGCTAATCACAGCTCTCTGCTGAGCTCCCACAGCCCCACCTACCTCACAGGGTGTTTTGTTGTGGGGAAAGGAATAGAAAGCTTTGACAGCCACTTTCAGCCCCCTTAAATGGATGAGAAAGGCGGGGTAGAAGAGCCAACTCTTCTTCTTCTTCTTCCAACTTGCAGGTGCTATTGTTTTAATACATGTTGTTATTGTTTTAATTATATTTGATTTTAAATGTTGTTACCCACCCAGAGATCCCCGGGTATAGGGTGGGGTAAAAATGTAAATAAAATAAATGAGCGGTAAGCACTTTTTGCTATGGAAGCATTGTCAAACCTTGACGCAAAAACAAGAACATAAGGTAGGATTTTCTTACTACTGTCTGAATGCCTCTTTGTGTGTGTGTGTGTGGGGGATGGTTACAGAAAGAACACATTTTGTAAAATAGGCATTTGAAAAATAACCATATGATAGCACCCCATGTCCCATGACATTTATAAGAAGTTTCAAACCTGAACCAATAATGGCAGGATCCACAGATCCACACAGGCCACTGACTTTAGTTCTGTGAATGAAAACATTTATTCCCTGGCTTTAGAGCTTTTGCCTACAGTTGCAGCCAGGAAACTGGAAATGGCAGTGGAAGTTGGCCATTTTCTGTATTTGTGAGGAAAATCAGTAGGTCCACAGGGCAGAAGGCAGGAAGAGGCGTTTGGAGTTCCCCTACTGCACTGCCATTTTAGCACTCTGATGAGCACTTACGTCAGAATGAGTGTTCAAAGGATCACCCCTTAAGTACTCTTGTGGCGCACTCAGTGCACTCATGGTGCCATAAAGACTCTGTGTGTATCTTGCGATTAGTTTTGATCAGTGAGGCAGGCATCTGTATATTGCCAGTCCTTGATAAAGTGCAACAACCCATCTCTTCCAACCTAACAGCCCTGTCCTTGTGCATGGGGTCTTTTAACATGGTAAACTTAGGGCCAGGGAGTTCTCCAATGTTATATATTGCAAGCATCTTTAAAAGCCTTTTTAGGCTTAATGGTGGGATAAAAATGCATTTTTTAAAAACCCTATCCAAAATCATTATTTAGATAAATACTACTGGTACATGCCATCACCACACCCCAGACCTAGTGGGTCTGAATAGCATGAATGAACAGCTGTCATACAGTAGCTTATACCTTTAAGTCACCTATGGGAGCCTGACTGGCAGGCAAGAGACACATATTAATAAAGTAATTTTAAAAGCAATTTAATTTTCTACACCTTGCCAGAAGCTGTACAGTTCCCTCTTGCATGCTTACATTCGCCACAGCATCTCTTTAGCCTTCCATGCAATTAGCCTCTACCCACATTAATTTATATCACTCCCAGATGTTGATGAGCATGGAGCTGAAATCTGGCAGGAGTTGTACAAGTTTTCTTCGGTACGCTCTACATAACATATACTGTATATAGCACAAAAGCTACTTTCCTCTTAGCATGTATCTTTTATGATACAGAACTGCATAAAGGTTTCACAGATTGCCTGGTTTGCAGAGTCCTACTTCTTCTTTTACTTGCTTAAGTGAATGCAGATAAACAAAACCTTTCTTAATAACTTGGGAAGGAGAGACACACCATAAAAGCTTGGGAGAGCAATTCTTCCAGGTGCTGGCTCACAGAGAATAAACTGAGAATTCACTTATACTTAAATGTAAGAAAGTAAGAGAAGCCCTGCTGGATCAGGCCACAGCCATCTAGTCCAGCGTCCTGTTGCACATGGTGGCCCACCAAATGCTCATGGGCGTCTCAAGCAGAGACAAGGACAAACCTTTGCCTGCTCTCAAATCTCAGCAAATGGCCTTAGAAGGATCCTGCTTTCTCTCCCAGCCTGAAAGATGTACCTAGGCATTCATTCTAGTAGCCACTGATACATTTGTCATCCATGGATTTGTCTAACTCTACCTTAAAACCATCTAGACTGGTAGCTGTTACCACCTCCTCTGACAGCAAATTCCATAAACCAATGACCTTCTGGGTGAAGAAATACTTCCCCTTGTCGGATCTGACTCTCCTACCCATCAGCTTCATAGAGTGCCCCCTAGTTCTAGTGTGGTGTGACAGAGAAAAGAAATTTTCTCTATCCACCTTTCCTATACCGTGCATAATTTTATATACTTCAATCAGGTCCCCTCTTAAACACCGTCTCTCCAGACTGAAGAGGCCTAGATGGTGCAGGCTGGTTTTGTAAGGGAGGTGTTCCAGCCCCTTAATCATTCTGGTTGCCCTTTTCTGCACATTTTCCAGTTTCACAATACCCTTTTTGAGGTGTGGTGACCAGAACTGTACACAATATTCCAAAAGTGGCCTCACCATAGATTTATAAAGAGGCAAAATGACACTTGCTGACTTGTTTTCTATTTCCTTCCTAATTATATCCAGCATTTAATTAGCTTTTTTCACTGCTGCTGCACACTGGGTTGACACCTTCATTGAACTGTCCACCAGAACCCTGAGATCCCTTTCCTGGTGTGCTGGAGAAAGCTCAGACCCCATCAGTTTAGACATAATTTGGATTTTTGGCCCTGATGTGCATTACTTTGCACTTGTTAAGATTAAAGCACATTTGCCACTTGGTTGCCCACTCACCCAATGCTAAGAGATCCCTCTGGAGCTCTTGGCAATCTTTTTTGGTCTTCACTACCTTAAACAATTTAGTATCATCAGTAAACTTTGCTATTTTACTATGTACCCCTTCTTCTAGATCACTGATGAGCCTTGAGGAACCCCACATTTTACCTCTTTCCACCCTGAGAATTGGCTGTTTATTACTACTCTCTGCTTCCTGCCCTTGAACCAGTCACAAATTCAGGACAGAACCTGTCCTTTTATTCCATGGCTGATGAGTTTACTCAGTAGCCTTTGATGTGGGACTTTGTCAAAAGCCTTCTGGAAGCCCAGATAGACAATGTCTACTGGTTTGCCTTTATCTATGTGTTTATTGACACTCTCAAAGAATTCCAACAAGTTTGTAAGGCATGATTTACCTTTTCAGAAGCCATGCTGGCTTTTGTTCAGCAGTGCTTGCTCCTCCATATGCACATTAATTTTGTCTTTAAGTGTAGGTAAGTGTACAAGAAGCCTTAGCTGCTTAGAAATCAGCTTGGGAAATTGTTTGGGAAGCACTGGAGACTCATGCAATTTTGTATAGTGCAAAAATTTTTATTTAAATAAGCTACCTGATGATACTGACTTATTTGTAGTAAAAACGTTAATGTGCAATTTATAAAACATTTTCAACCACTGAAGTTTAGAGTCAAGAAGGTATTACAGCTTTTATTTTAAAAGCAGAGGATAAGCAGAAAACTTAGAAAAATTCAAAACACTTTCTGTTCTAGACTTGTATCAAATACTCTGTGCTCTCTTCTATATTTAGCTTCTACTTCCTCTGTGAAGATTATTCAGCATTAGCCATGCTGCTTTCACATTCTCACCCCAGCATAAGATTTCCTGTTTATTGCACAGAAGCACTGGGGTACTTTATAGTTACAGTTTTCATATCTACTTGTTGTGGTCCAATTAGCCCTTTTTGGTTTTGCTCTTTCTGGTGGGGACAGGACATGTCCCATTTAGAATGCACCATTCCCTACTACATATCCTACTCATCTCAAAACCACCTTTCATTATAATAACGGGGTGCTAGGAACTCCAAAGAACGTTAGTGAAAGAGCTTGTGCAGAGTTATTTGGGCAAGCATCATCTCCAAAAACGGACACTTCCCTCCTTTTATGCTACCTATGCACTCCAAAAGTTCATGTTGATATTGCAACAAAAACCAAACAGTAACCACCTGGGGGACACTAAATCTGCCCAGATATTGGCAAAAGAAACAAGGAGAGACCTCTGAACACAAATGAAACCAGATGTTTCCTGTCTGTCCCCTACCCCAATGCCCAAACACTATAGAATACAAAAACATCACCTAAACTAGACAGTAATGATTTACACATCGTTATCTTCCAAAAGAAGGCTCTAAATGAACAACTGATATATTTTCCTTACCTGTTCATTCGGCTCAAAGCGTACGTCCTCTTTTTCTGTCTTCATAGTTACTGGCTTTGTGCTACTGGAAGAGTCTGTCTTACTGTCCGACCGCTCCAGTTTGGGTGTAATATCTGGTAAACCAATATCTTTAGTATCATCTTTATCTAGTAAGTAGCGAAGTAGTGCATTTTCTTTCTTCTTGGGACTCACTGGTTCCTGTTTAACAGTAACCTCTGAACCAGGAGCTGTGCTACTGGTCTCCTGGCTCAGCTCTTTGCCTGTGGCCTCTGCCGTGAGTTTAGCCAAGTCAACAGGAGAACTGCTGTCCTGTAAGAGCCTGTGCAAAATTTTATGCTTCTCCTTGAGTGAGGTTCCATGTGCTGAACCAGAACCAGATAAACCTCCCACAGAGTCCTTGTTAGCATCTCCCATAGCATTAGCCAAAGGTGAAGGCTCCATCTGATCAGATTTGGTGGTCAGCAGCTGTAAGAGCTTTGTCTGGCTCTTGCCATCATGCAGTCTGTTCTGTCCATCAGGCCTCTCGCCGCCAACAGCCTGGGAGATACTATCATTATTTTCTTTCTGTTCTCCTGAATGGCAGACATTCTCTGTTTGTCCAGTTGCACCTTCTGATTGCTCCCCGTGGAGTCCAAAGCCATCTTTAGGTTCGAGGCTTCCCATTTTGCTTAGCTGAGGAGGATTCATACTTACAGGGGAATTTTGTAAATTACCCATTTTTATGTCAGGCGAAGCCAAAGAGGACCCCAGAGAGACTCCATGCCCCTCGCTGAGAGCTTGAAGTGCGTTGAGGGAACTGTTGGTATAACTATGGCTATTTCCTGTGCTGCTGCAAACTCCAACAGGTGAATGCAAGCTTCCTGCAGGGGAAAACTGACTAGGCGGGATCCGAGGACTGCCTGCCACTCCAGGACTCATACGATGCCTTGGGGAGAGCACAGAGTTTGGCTGGCCTGGTGTCATGCCAGGGCTGTTTTGAGAGGGACTATTCATTTTTAGTGCATAGTTACTACCCTGAGGAGTGGATGCTTGTATACTTGACACATGATTCATCCCACTTGAACCACCAAACCTGCTCACTGGCATGCCCATTTGTTCCTTTGGGCCATTTATGGCAAAATTCATATTGCTACTGATGGTCATATCCTGACCTGGATTCCCACTGCACATGGCCTGATGAGCTGGGCTGCTGGAGCTAATTGGGTTCAATGGCTTTCCCATTGTTTGTCCAGTTAAGTCCTGGTTCATTCCACAGACATTCTGTTCCCTGCAAGATAAGAACAAAATGTGAGATAAGAACACTGTATAGCATACATTTAAAATATACTCAACAAAGGTACAATAAAATATCGTTTTGACAAAGATGAGCACCATTGTTTTACCCTGGCCAATTTTAAAGCCACGGGTCTGTAATAACATTTCTTTATCTTGCTCGCAGTGAAAGAAAGAAAAAGACAAGAAAAGCAAATTAGCTTTTTGACAAGGACCAAAGAACCAATTACCTTTTTGATTAAGGCCACTTGCTGGAGGCTACCAGAACTCACTGGTGAACACTGTGTGGGAAAATCATTAGGCTCTGGACTCCTAATTATGCCTGCATCTATGCTTGAAACAATGGGCCATATACCTGCCCAATGCTGAAACAATTAGCACAAAACCTTAACAACACTAGGCTTTTAACATTACTTTTCAGTAAATACTAATCCTCAGCTGTTATTAACCATAATTCAGTATGTTAATATGATTTCATATGCTAATGTTTTTATAACCAACAACAGATTATTTTCCATAAAGTATCTCATAATGCAGTAACATACTTTTAAAGCAGAGACAAATTTCATCTTTTTTAATTAAAGAGATATTATGAGACAAAACCAGGCTCCTTCCTCCCTCATCTTCTAAACAAAAAGAAAAAGATTTGCATATTTTGAAGTGCACAAATGTGGTATTTAGAGTCCTGAAACTGCTTTAATATCAACCAAAAATGTTTAAAGTATTACTGTATTTTCTGGCGTATAAGACTACTTTTTAACCCAGGAAAATCTTCTCAAAAGTCGGGGGTCGTCTTATACGGCGGGTGTTGTTTCTTATACGACGAGTATATCCCAAACTCTGTATTTTAACTGGAAAGTTGGGGGTCGTCTTATACACCCAGTCACCTTATATGCTGGAAAATACGGTAAGTAAAACTATCAGATCAAATCCAAACCAAAAATTCACACCTCTTGAAGAACAAAGACCAATATGGATCCAACCAAAACAGGAAGATCAGGAAAAAATGGCATCAGTTTTGCTCAAGGAGGACTGTGTACACTATATATCACAAAAACAAATGTAGAGTATAATATCTAAGGCTGGTCAATGCCACATTCTGTCCTTTCTAGGGGAGTGGTGACTCGATATTCTATAGATGCATAGAGTTAGAATGTTGAGAAGGCCTGACAAAGATTAAGTAGTCTACAGAGAAATAGCCATTTCACCATACCATTCCTTTCTACAACTCTTTCTTATTTTAAGGTGGAAAAGTTGTTCAAATTGGTCAGAAAAAATTCTAATCCATTATCTCTGTGAAGCATGGAATTACACAGTGGCTTCTAACAGTGTGAAAATAAGATCACAAGCTGAGAAATATCAGTGAAAAACTCCTGCATCCCATTCCACCTACAGGAAGCCACAGGACTAGGTCGCTGTCATGACATTCACTAGAGATTATTGCAGTATATTTTGTCTGTAGAGCAGTGTGTAAGCAGGCTGCATCCAAAATTATCTCATGTAGTGTAACTTATCATAGAAATCTAAAGGGCAACAAATCCTTGAAACTTCAGCTATATTAGGTGCCCAGAAATCTAATAACAATTTTACTTGCAATCCTTTCCTGCATAAGGATTCATGCATACTATGCACAGTATTTCTTGTTACTATGGTGGCTGGCACCTATGCATGTACCAAGAAACTCGCAGAACTAGCACATGTTGATTTGTTCACGTTGTTTGAAGTCCATGATACAGCAGTAATTCACTTTGATACAGTGGAGCAACAAATCAGAGCAGTTTCCTGCCATGTTATGGACTTCAAACAGTGCTAACAAACAGTCATGCACTGTTCAGGCTGTTTCCATTATGCCTGGTGTGCTCAGCCAGTACTGTGATGAGGCAACAGCAATACTGTCACTTGCAAACAGCCATCTGTATAACTTGGAAGCCCCAGTATTTAAGCCATCCATCTTATCTGATTTTGGAAGCTAAGCAGGATTTGGCCTGCTCAGGATCTCCATGAGCAACTCCCTGTGAATATCATGTGTTGTACACTAGACGTTCTACTAGAATTGTAGAACTGGAAAGAAAAACACAACAATCTCAGAATGCAACAACCAACCACTTTCATACAGTTACATACACTTCCATATGGATGCTCTACATAGCAATAAAAATCAGTCTCAGCTCAGCAGTACCTTAGGCAGCTACAGTCCACACAGTTCCTCTTTGTAGGGAAGAACGTTTTTCAAAAAAACAAGAAACTGCTGCTGCAGGGAGAAAGCCAGTATCTTTTGAAGAAAAAAATGCATGTCTTAAAAGACATATTCAAGTTTTTTTTTTAAAAAAATTGGAAACTGTTTTAATTCAGTTCCATTCTTTTTTAAAGTTTAGACTTTTCTTAAACCTTAAAAAAGAATGACTATCAATGCTTTCTCTTACTCCAAAGTTTATGGAGAATTACGTTTACAAAATCATAGGCTGAAGAAAATGTGCATTATGGACTATTTTTAATCAGTATTTTTGGCACCGATTTAAACATTCCTGTGCTGTTATTGCACTGTACATTCTACAGCTGAAACATTTAAACTTTGCTCTTTTAGCTGCGAGAGAACTGGAAAGGAAAGCTGTAGTGAACTGGCTGTCAATTAGCAAGAAATGAATAAAGCAGAAGAGGACATAATGTTTAAAATAATAATAGTGATAATAATAGTAAGAAAAAATCTAGACTTACTCATTTTATGGAAGCTTTTTTTGTGAAAGTATATTTTTGAAGTTTGTTATTTTTAAAGTAACTTTTAAATACTTATGAGTATTTACAAAGATGTTACTCAAAGAGAAACAAATATGAATTGTTATGTACAACTAGTTTGTGAGCTAATGACAGACAAAGTAAGTTTTATTTTTTAAATCATCAGAAACAAATGAGGAGCATTCTTGTGATAATTCTAAATTAAGCTTAGCACAAATATGCAAGTGAATCTAAAGAGAGTTAACTAAAGAGGAAATTCAGATTTTGGCAAAGTCAAGTCATCTCTTTTCTATCTTCACTCCATGTACTATTTTGTCCAATTAAGGGTTCCCTTTTGGAAGACTGAGAGCATTTCACCCATTTAGAAGCAGTGATCTGGAACTCCTATGAATATTCACATCTTTCAAAACAGAGTTTGTATTGTCAAACCAGTTCTCTTTAGTGCTTATTAGGTATCTTGAAAAACGACGGCATTACTTTAACTAGCATAACTGCTCAGTTTTTCCCAGTACTGAACATTCCCTCTCTGAAAGTTACCAGAGTGAGCCTGTGTTGAGAATGCATCTGTCATTGCAATTATTTCTGAGCCTCTGACCAAAGAAAGGACAACGTACGCCAAACGTGTATCATCCAGTTTTAGTTTATCTAACCAAAAATAAACATTATAATTTGAAAGAAAAATCAATTGCAAGCTGAATGTGTGACTATTAAATACCATCCTGTATCCTCAGCTGCAGACTCCAAGTATTTTTTCTTAAGAGGCACCATTCAAATAACTTACTTGCAAACAAGATTTCAGCAGATTCTTCACTAAGTAGTAGTAGTTAAAAATCAAACCTGTCATTTATTTTATCAAGGTAGCACCAACCTAGTCAAAAGGCTATCTCGATAGTTCAAGGCAGGTTACTGTACTATGGATATAGCTGTTCCTAGAATGAAGAACTGACAATTTTCAAGGTAATAAAAATTAGTATACGTTACCTGTGAAGCATATGCAAGGATATTACAAGCTGAGGTTCACTAGTAGTCTGAGAACGGATGAGTTTGCTCTTTGTTTGGGCAGCAACTATAGTGCCATCGGACAAGGAAAATCGATAGACAGGACTAAATGCTAGTCCCTGTCTTAGCACTGTAAGCAAGCAAAAACGGGGAAAATTAGTAAGAAATCTAAGATTATCCACATGAAACACGGACTTTGCCTATTTTGCCTGCCTTCTTTGAAAAGCAAGAAGAATCTGTAATCCCTTTTGCAAAATCAGCAGAGTTGGGCTAGAGAAAGAGCTAATGGTTTGCAGTTTAAGACCAAAGTGCAAGTTCAGTAAAGTATTAACTGAAAGATGCAGAGATAATACCCAACACTGAAAAAAGAAAAAAACTTTGTATTTTTACCTCTAAATTGTCTTTTGACATTTTATCTGGACAAGAATCTAACACAGGAATAGTTTCCACCCATCCCAACCACAAGAGATGAAGAATTAGAACAGAAGCAAACCTGCCTAGAAGAAACCTATCTAGTTCCAACTATTCCCAGGAATAAAATGTTCCAAACTTTTTCACTTTAGACAAACTCAGAAACAACAACAGAAATAAAGTTTTAACTAGAACAGCCGTTCCAAAGGTTTCCTATATGACTGTCAAAAAGGGCTTTCCTATACCTCAAAATATTCAAGCTGTTTTAAATACACTGATCTATACAACCTGTCCAAAGGTGGGGTATATAGTACAATTATGTCTGTGCTATGGTGGGACATTTGTGACACCCCACCATAATCCCTTTCGATCCCTGCTAAATCTTGCCTTATCCTATTTTGGGAAAACCCAACTCTGATAGCAGGTTTTCCCAGAATAGTGCTACAACTTACCTTCTAGACAGAGCCGCCATCCTGGTCACGGCCACCATGCAAGAGTGCCGAAAAAGAAGGCCGTGGATGTGTAGTGGTGGCAGTTGTGCACTTCTGGGTTATGTATTCGAAATCCCTGGATGTGTGTGCCACTGTATTGCACTTGATAAGAGTTCTAAGGCAAACTTACAGTTAGGGGTCATCCACTTACTGGTGACATCAAATTCCAGAATTCTATTTGACTGTTCTCAACAGTTTTACTGGGAGCAAAATAAAATACTGTAGATCTCTACAGCTTAACCACAAAGAAGGTAAGGGGATTGTGATTGTGGGACCAAGAGCACCTACTTCTCATTCCAACTGGCTTACCAGCTATGGTGTTTCTGGCCAGAGGTGATCAGGCAAAAATAATCCATGCTCTGGTAACTTCCAGACTAGTCTACTGTAATGCATTCTATGTGAAGATGTCCTTGAAGATGGTTCTGAAGTGCAGCTGGTACAGAATGCAGCAGCTAGATTGCTGGCCAGAACTGCCGGCTGGACATACATCACACCAGTCTGAAAAGAGCTGCACCTTCACTATATACATTTGGAAGATTGGTGAAGATGCACATATTTGGATAATGAAATAGTTCCGACTTCCAGGTTCTATTATTGTTTTAATGTGTTCTTTTTAAAATTTGATTTTTTCACTTTTTCCCTGAGACCTTTGGGCACAAGATGGGACAAATATGCAAATTAAAAAATTCAATAGGCCTTTCCCAATTATGGTAAAGAGGCAACCACTGTTCCCTCCTTTAGTACTAAAAGGAAATTTGCACATTGTAGTGGGTTGATGGAACAGGCTTTCTTGTTTGTTTTTAATGTGCTGTGTAATCAGTTAATTTCTGCTGAGATTTCTAGTAAAAAGATTGGTGGCTTCATCCAATTCTCTTGTATTTTATATTAAACTATGGTTAGTGTTGTTTCCACAAGGATAATGCCCTGCGGATATAAAAAACCCAAGCTTTTCTTCTTAAAAAGCACTTATCTAATATCTTTTCAGGTTTGAGCACTAAGAAGGTAGCACCAAGGACACAGGAAAAAACAAAAACTTTTACATCTCAGAAGAAAACAATGGAATGTTTGCTCAGAACTTCTTTTAAAATTAAAACCTAAGCTTATTCAAAAGTTCATTAAACAATTAAACTTAGTACACTAGCTTCATTCTTGATCTTCCCAAACTGCTTAATACGGAGATTATAATTATCCCAAGAAAATGTATTTTAGTCTCTCCCTTTCCACCCCCAAATTATGAGAATATCTTAAATGTTTTGTCGTTCAGATGTTAAAAACAGTTAAATTTTAAAGATTTATCATTGACAACATCTTTGTCATTTCCTCTGGTGCCCAACTTCTACTGTTGACCCTTAATATGTTTGCAATCTTCCCCCATCAATCATGTTGTATATCAAGTGACATTCAAATTCCGGCAATGCTAGACAGCTTTTTCTCCTTCCTCCACACTTGAAGCACTGGTATGACAAGATTTTCCTCCTGTTCATGCCTTCAGCTTCCCTATCATGTTAATACATTTTAAATTATTATTTGGCAGAAGGGAAACAGGAAACACACGTTAAACAACCAGAAGAGTTTACACAGAGGAGGAATGCAAAGAAAAACAAAGCATGGTTCACTGTAGAATAATGTGAAGTCAAATTTCACATTTAAGGTATGCTATTGTTCCAGCCTAACCTTTGGGCAGAACTCTTGGACAGCCACTGTCCTTTTTGAACAGAGCAGGAAATTCCAACACTCTCTTCTTCTGTCAACAGCACTAATGTTGAAGACTGCTTGAGTTACACCATCGACATCGAATTATAGGCTTTGAAATCTTCTTTGGTTTCTTTTTTAGTATCATTAAAGTAAAGACTTCAGTTTTTTCCAACATAATATCTCCTAAGATCACCCTGTGTCCTGAATCCCTTGGACTGCAGGGAGATCAAATCAGTCAATACTAAAGGAAATAAACTGACTGTTCTGTGAAAGGACAAATACTAAAGCTGAAGCTCAAACACTCTGGCCACATAATGAGAAGACAGGGTCCACTGGAGAAGTCCCTGATGCTGAGAAAGATTGAAGGTAAAAGGAGGAGGGGACAGCATATGATGAGATGGATGTCATGAAAGCAATGAATAGGAGACATAAGGACCTGGCATGCCTATAGTACATGGGGTCATTAAGAGTTGGACATGACTTAACAATGGAATAAATATTCCATAAATATTCCATAATAAATTATAGGTGCATCTCAAGTGTAGTGAAATACACTGCTAAGCTAAGGTCAGTGCCAGACTACCTACTTTCCATGCCTATCTTCAGAAGGCAGCAGAGAAACGGCATCTTTACAAAGAAAACTTGAGTGTGCCTTTTATCTGTATTAAAGGACAAGCCTTTAGTGTGGTATACTTAGGCATTAGCACTGTGTTTTGTGCAGAATTTTGAATTATAAGAGAAAGCACACTCCATATGCTGTTTATGACTGAGATAAGTCCTATATGATATTCTCGTTAACAAGAGAATTTATTCGTAATCCTGGTGACGGTTACAACATAATCACTGAATTCCTTATATTGAGCACTAGAACTTACATTTCAAAAGTTTATTAAAAAACAGAGAGAGAAATACAATGTGGCAGTATTATGGCACTGTGAATGCATCTTGAGTGTGTAGGTTCTGCACATTCCTATACACTCATGGCACAGTGGACATGTTGCAAGACTGTGGAGTTCACATGGCTTCTACAAGTATAATCATAACTACAACTGTGTTACAGCACTCAGTCACCTCATGTTTTGCTGTTAGCCTTTCATATGACAATGCTTCAAGACCATGGCAGTTGACTAATACGGAACAAATTTTCATTGCTAGAGGTGGCAAAAGTATGTAATCGGTAATTTCATCCACATTTTAGTCTACAAACTGGAACATATAAGGGAATTTTTTTGGTCCCCAAGTCAAAATATGTCCCTTTTGTTTTGGCAATGCAGTTTCTAAGTGGGAGCAAGAAAACAACCTTGTCTTATTTCCTCACCCATCCTGGCATCTCCAAACAGAACCTTATTATTGTCGTATCTAATCTGTATGACTGAATTAAGGCAGGAGGCTTTGATAAGAAGAAACAAACATTTATCTGAGATAAGGTTTTTAGTTTTCTGAATAGGGTCACAAAGAACAGCATGTTGTTTGCATTGCAAGCAAAACCTGCTTAAATTCACCCTTCTATACAGCTTTTACACAGGGATGTGCCAAACCAGTTTGGTATGAACTTGGCATGGGAGGGTTTACAGAGTTCACTACCAGACCAAACCCCACTAAAAAAATTGGTAGATCAAAAATGAACCAAAGTAGGAATTAAACAAGCGGTTTGCTGGTTTGGTTTTACCCATATAGTGCCCCAGCCTCTCCCTGTTTCTCTCACTGCACCCACTACCTTCTTGGGTCAAGCCCTTCAACTCCCTTCTCCTGTTGCACATCCAACTATCCTCACTCCGTGAGTGCAAGCTCCTCACTGTTCCTCTTTCACTACATCACCTGGGGGTGCAATGGGGAACAGTGGGATGTGATGGGAGATGGTATAGCAGATGTGACATGATGTGATAAGGGGAACAGCAGGACACAATCTGGGAAGGTGGTGGTCATAATGGGAGGAGAAGAGGATGGGAGTGAATATATACTTTTCACAGAATGACCAGGCCAGTTCATAAAACGAGCATGGTAGTTCCAGAGTTTGGTGGGGAACTGTTCACCTGGATTCTGGCTCAGTTACTAACTGAACTTCAGTTCTTAGTTTGTGTCCATCCCTGCTTTTAGTTACAGTAACACTGTCTGCTTTTTCACATGCATTTTGGAACTGAATTTTTAAAAAGATTATGAAAGTAAAGCAGGTAATGTTGTCCACTTATGAAAATTTATGACAACATTAATTCTGAAATAAGCACTATATAAATGCCATGCAGAAAACAGATACTTCCTTTTATCCCTTGATGTGATTTTATCACATCAAAGGTGGTAGACACATTCCATCTGTTATTCATGCAATGAATGCAAAACTAATATCCCAGCTGCTATATAGAAGTCCAATCTGGATTTGAGATTATCTTAACATTTAAATACATTTCATGCAACATTCTTAGAGCTATTCTAAGTGTACTGCATTGTGTTCCTACAGCTGTTATTTTCCTTGAAACAGAGCAATGCGCTTCATCAACCAAAGTTTGGCTGTTGGCCATCAAATTTTGGCTAAGAATCTATATTTTCATTCTGCCAAAGGATCGCTACCAAAACTAGCAAATGATGTTCATGTAAGCTGTTGGTACAGAACCTTAACAAATAAATTGTATCATTTTTTAAGACTATAACTCTGCTGTTTTTACATCAAACAAACAGGTTGGGACTTTTAAAAACAAATTTTAATAATAAGAGCTAATGTCATTTGTTTCCTTGTAGCTTTTGGAACTGAACTAGGATATACATACAAGGCGGCATGGTGTATGGTTTCCTTAACTCTCAATGATGATAAGACACAGCCATGTTAGTTTGGATCAGTAAGCAACTGAGTCCAGAAGGAGATTAACACGAGCTTTCATAGACTAAGAGCCTGTTCGCACTCACTGACCATATGGTATAATAATACTATACCAAGCCAATAAGGATCCAGCGTGGTGACAGTCATTTGTACTTATGAGTGCCAAGTTCACAAAGGCATCATCTAAACTACCAACTGGAGAGGTTGGGCACTGCTACGGTGATCCAACAGCTGTAGTTGTGCAGCCACAACCACTTATTGTATTGCATCCTGTGATGATTGTGCTTATTTATTGTAAGAATTGCCTTTGTAACATGCTTAGTTAGTGAAACAGGTAAGCAGCAGGGCTCTGGTACTCTAATTAGCATAAAGGAGGGGGAGTGAGTACTCCAGGCGCAGCCAATGAGAGTGTAGGCTCATGCCAGGTGGGATGTATATAAACCACCTGCCAAGAGAACAAGAGGTTCTTCTTCTTTGCTGGGAGATTTTGGGTGGGAGGTTCAGGTGATACTGTACCACATCCTGAGGAAAACTTACCTGCATTGATCTACCCTTCTGTGGCTGGGACAAGTCAGGAAAGGAAGAGTAGGGTAGCCTAGGGCTACAGGGAGCGAGGTGTGTTGGTGTTACTTAAGAATTTTTATAAACTTAGCAACTAATCTACTTCACAAATCGCAAACATTGCAACAATAAAGCTTGAAACTATTTATTTTATAAAGAAGAACTTTGCCTGTGTTGATTTATTCGAAAGCGGAAGAGGATTTTACCTTGAAATGGGCAGGTACAGCTTTAAGAACCATGGAAAGCAGGAGCCAGAGAAAGTGAACCACAGAGGGCCGGTTAGAAACGCTTACTGCTTATTTCAATAGAGGAAGGAGGAGGGTGGTGGTGCGCTGTCCTGCACGAGACTGGGAAAGCACGGCTGGTGCAGTCTTTTTTTTTTTTTTGCTACCAAATCTAAATAGATTCAAGCCTCTAAACAGAAGAAAGGGGCAGAATAAAACCTGTGTTGGGCTGTGTTGGGTTCAAAACCACCTCACCAGAAACAGGTCATCTGCTTCCGTGCAGCCAAAGACTGCTTTTTAACAGTCCACCACTGGATTACTCCAAGGAAGCCTCAGGCAACCACAGGTGAGCTGCAATAGTGGCTAGGTGCAGACAGGTCTAACTAGTGAGCGAACTGGAGCTTACTACCAGGTATGTGCAAACAGGCCCGATAGCTCTGATAGATGAAGTGAACCTGGAAGGACTTCACATATTTCATGAAGTAGGCTTAGTCTATGAAAGCTCATGCTACCATAGCTTAATCTCTATTAATCTCCAAGGTGCTACTAAACTCCATGGTCTAGTGATTGTTCAGCCTTTACAAAAGCCACACTAAAGATTATTCCTTTGAAGATTCATGAAGCTAGTTATGATAAAATTATCTGGCTCATGCAATAGCCAAGGGATGCTTGAAGGCAGATGTGACTAAAATTATCTTGACCAAATAATATCGTCATGTAATGTTCAAACAGTGTGCAGCACATGTTCTTCGATGATGTAGGTACTATCAATATCTGCCTTTCTCCATACTATTTACTGCTTGTGAACTTTGTCAAATAAATTTACTTAACACCCTGTTACCAGAGGGAAATTTTAGAAAAACTTTCTCTGCTGGGTAGTGGCAGCTAAAGTATGGAAGAATAAAACAGACTTATCAGTTAACTATTCTATTCTTATACCATCTCTATTCTGGTGTTAAGTGTGTTCAGGTGTTCTGTCATATAATCTTACTTAATTTTACTGATTCTGTATATTCCGTATTTTTTCCCAAATGTCTCTTTAGACTGTGTCAAAAATTTTAAATGAAATGAAATCCTAAACCATTTTTCCTGTTTCTCTCCCTGAATCTGAAAATAGTTATTCATTACTACTAAAAACATTTTAGAAAAAACATATTGCTCCATCCCCCAGGAAGTGTTTGCCAAGAGGGAGGGTGAGCTTGCTGCTTAACTCATTCTTCACCTTTTGCTACTATTGAGTTAGTGGCACATTCCACTAGATGCAGTGACTGGAACTTTAGCCTATTTTTAATTCAAACCCTAACTACGGACTTAGGAATCAATGAGATATCATTGAGAAATGTGCTGACTTCCTCCAGTCCTGGATGGGGTCACACTCTCCTCCAGTGACTGTGTTCGCAGTCTGGGGGTGCTCCTTGACTCGTCGCTCCTGATGACAAATCAGGTAAATGCGACGGTCAGGAGTGCCTGTTATCAGCTTCGGCTGATACGCCAGCTGCGCCCTTTTCTGGAAGTAAGGGATCTCGAGACTGTTGTGCACGCGCTGGTAACCTCACGCCTTGACTTCTGTAATGCACTCTACATGGGGCTACCCCTGTGCTTGACTCGGAAATTACAGCTGGTTCAAAACATGGCAGCCAGGCTTGTCTCAGGAACATCTAGGAGGGACCACATCACTCCCGTTTTGAGGTCCCTCCACTGGCTGCCTATCAGCTTCCGGGCCCAGTACAAGGTGTTGGTTATCACCTTTAAAGCCCTAAATGGCTTGGGTCCAAGCTATCTCAGGGACCGCCTCCTCCCGTACAATCCTCCCCGCACTCTCCGGTCCTCTGGGAGGAACTTACTGCAGCCTCTAAAATCTAGGCTTGCGGCGACCTCCCAGAGGGCGTTCTCTGCTGTCGCCCCCAAACTCTGGAACGACCTGTCGGATGAGATCCGTCAGATAACATCATTAGACAGCTTTAAAAAGGCGGTCAAGACGGATCTCTTCCGGCAGGCCTTTCCAGATTAACCATCCCGGCCCAGATTCCCTGATTCCTCCCGTGGCCCCATCTTAGTGATGGTTGAGGATCAACAGAGGGACATCAGGGTTTTTAGTTTTTAAATTATTGTTTTACGCATTGATATTGTGTTTTAATATGTTATATTGTTTAATACTGTCTTAAGGGGGGGAGGGATAAGGTGTTTTTAATTGTTATATTTTATATTTTACTGTTGTTAACCGCCCGGATTGGTTTGCCATAGGGCGGTATACAAATAAATATTATTATATTATTATTATATAGTATTATAACCATTATTAAAGGAAATTGAAATAGTAGTCAAGTTGATTGCACCTTATCTGGTTCTTTATAGAAACAAAATAACTTCCAATAAAACCAAGAAGCTAGGTAACAAAACTCAGTTTCATCTTCTCTTCTACATAAAATATTAGCACTATACTTTCGAAGTCATGCTACTTCTAGTTTCCAAGCTGCTTACCATAATAGTTATATATGATTACAAGTACAGTATTGGTCTGGCTCTAAATCAACTGTCGGGGATCGTGAACAAAGATCGTTCTACTGTAGAGACGTGCATGATTCAGACTGGTAGCATGTGAGCCAGTGAAAGCAGATACGGTCACTGAACTGCCAAGAAATGGCATGAAGTGGTCTGCCATAAATCTACTAGTAAGCATATTAAGGTCCTCTCTGTTAGTGATTTAGTTAAACCTTCCCAAACGGAGCACTGCTGAACTGAATTGGGAACATCCCTGTGCTGTTACACCCAAGCCTGGGCTTCCTATAGGCATCTGGTTTGCTACTAAAAAAGAATACATGGGTCGTTATTGTCAGCTTGTCCGCCGTGGTGTCTTTTTTCATACACAAAGCCCTCTCTCTTAAATTTTAATATAGATGCTACCTTCTTTCTATACTGTTGTTGAATTCCATATTTACTGACAGAACTTTGCTGGGAACTACTGGGTGCTGTGTGAGCTCAAGGTCACTGCAATCCGGACCTGTGACTGCCGATGGGAATTAGTGGGAAATGCTGGCAAATATATACACTAGCCAGAACTGTGTTCCTCATGATCTTTTATTAATAAAGGCTTGTCTTCTTGGTCTGAGGCCTGGGAAGTGGCCCTGCTTATTTTAATCTGGCATATTGCTTCGTATGTTTGCAGCTACTGTATTAATATCTCAGTTGACCAAACTTCTGAAACTATGAAGAAGAAGAGCTGGCTTTTGTATCCTGCGTTTCTCACCCTTAAGGGGACTCAAAGCAGCTGACAAAACTTCTGTTCTTCCTCCCACTTCAGACATCCTGTGAGAACTCAGAGAGCTTTGACTAGCACAAGGTCACCCAGCTGGTTTCACGTAGGAGTGTGGACTCCAACCGGAAGACAATCGGATGAAAGCCACACTGCTATTCAGTCATCTAAATGAAAGCAGTGTGAATATGTAAATGTTGGCTGGAGCTTTTGTTCCTTAGTATCTGTTATTGACCTGACCTTCAACCGGTCTGCTGAGGTAACCTTACCTGTGTGACTAATTAAGAATCAGAATTAGTCATCTGTAGGTTGGCTAAATATATAATGAATTGCAATGTTTATTTTCTTTAAGTATCATTCTGACTTCCTCCTTTAGCCTCTTAAGAATATTAGTAAAATATTTCATAAATTGGCTCTGGGACTTAAGCACATATTTGTGACAGCTCAAGGGTTTGTTTGCTCCCATGCATCTATTCAGCTTCAGGCAGCCCAAGTGCACACAAGAGCTTTGCAAGGAAAGGAAGCCATTAGTACTCTCAAGAGGCTGAGGAAGGGCAAACTAGATAATGCCTTGTCTTCAGAATTAATTAGCATCCTACAACCTGGAAAAGAACCGGGGGAAAGGAAGAAGTTGTAGCAGCTACTGGAACCCTGGATAAGTAAAGCTTTACATGGGTAACTCAAAAATTTATTTACAGCACTTGTCAAGCCCAACAGGGACGTTAACAATGACAAAAAACACTGAAAAGGAACACAGGCTAATTTTCATCAAGCCATTGTCTGGAATGTTTGTCTGCACATTATGCTTTGTAATTTTCATTCCAAAATAATTAGAAATTATTATTATTATTTTTCGCTCCAGCTTTGAAACCCTGCTGGATCATACCCAGCCGTAGTATGCTGGAATCCGTCCGAGAACAGGGTACAGTATGGGTGTATTCCTCCATCCCCCTCTTTGCAAGCCCAGCTCCATTCATTACTATACTTAAAAAACAATGAGACGTAATTTGTTTCTTCTTTGTATTTTCTGAGGCATGCTGACTAATTATCACATAATCAAAGGACTTCTTTCAGAGGGATTCTACAGATAAGAGGAAGGAGGTGTTGTTTCCTTGCCATGTGTAGTGAGTCTTATCATCCCAAATGGTGTATTATTCTGCTATGAGTCTTTAAAGTAAACTTCCATTTTTATAGCAGCACTTCTAAATCTTGCTTTTGGAAAGGGTGGGTAAAGAAAGTGTAAGCCTTTTCACGCTTTGCTTCCTGTCGCTGGGAAGCAAAGGTTGAAGTGGCCCAAGTATGCACTAAGCATACCCTGTCCCAACACTTACCTGGAGTGCAGATGGCTGGTGCCAGCGACAGCACACATGTGCACACATGTGTGCAGCGACAGCACACATGTGCAACAACCATCACCAGGGTAACCACATAATTAGTGCGTAACATGGGTGTGTGATGCATGACGTCCCATGTCAGTGCATGTGTGCAGTGCGTCACGTGCCCCTCCAGAGCCTCTTCCAACTGGAAGAGCATATGCTGTGCCTGGAGCCTTACTGGTTCCAGCACTTGAAAAAGGTAGGTGCATGCAGGGTGCAGTTCAACTTTCACCACACGGGATGAGCTCCCACACGGAAGGAACAGTTTTTGGTTAAATGACTCCTTCATGTGTGGATGCTCCATCTAGGAATTCAACCCACATGAACTACCAGGGCCAAGTGCAAATTAGCCCTAGGTTTATCATGCTGGGTAAATGAGCTAGAAAAATAGTATAATTGCCACTTCCAGGGTGCATGCTCAGTTTGGACACAGGCAGCCACCTCATGCACTTTTAATGCCATCTAGTCAAGAAACACTTGTGAGCTCATTTTCTCCATCCTTTATCATCTCTTTCAATTTTAATGGGCTTATATGACAAAGGATAGTTGATCAGCAGTTTTTTCAGAGGTAGAACCATCACTCCATGCTATCTGAAATATCTGTGGGTATAATCACTATGCCCAGAGCTGGTATACAGTGCCTTGATGCTGAAATGGTCCTCATATTTAAAACAAACGAACACCAGTCTATTGTAATATGTTTAAGGCAAATTAATATGCTTGCAGTTTCCATATATCCAAGGAAAAGGGTTACATGGCAGACAAAGCACTTTCTTATCTACTCTATTATGCGAAATAGCTTTACTTCCCATGTTTACTTGCATGAGGTATCTAAACTGTAAGTAGCAAACATATGGCAATGCTCCAATATCCTTCGGGTTAAGAAGAACAGGACTTTGCAATTAACAGTTACACACTTTTGCAGAGAAAATGCAGGAGTGTCAGATGTGACTGATGGATAGAATGCTTTTAGACTAATTCATTTTTATATTAATAATCCAAAATTGCCAGCAGGACATTAATCCAACAGTTCCTCAGGAACAAAGGACACGAGAAAGGCATTTTCAGTTGTTAAAAGTTTATACAAACTCTTTCAATTCATATTTGAGCCAATCAACTTTTTATTGCACTGTTCCCAGTTCCATCCATCAGATCTGTCGATTTAAAATGTTTAAACATACGCTCCTGTCTTTCTGTAACAATGCTTGAATTTGGTGTTCTGCAGTTATTTAGGATTTTAACTTCCAGGAGTATGAGTATGAAAATTAGTATTTATAACAGTTCCTCAATCTCAGAAGCTTGCTTTTCCTGACAAATGCAAACCAGCCTACGTTTAAAGTGGGTTCTCTGAAGAGCTACTTTTGAGCATTTTGTATTTGCAATGTGGCAACAGATTTGAAGATTACAACGCAATGAAACACAGGACTCTTACCCTCCTGATGATGCCTCTTGGCAAAAGACATATCGCCCTCATGTTGTGCATAGAACCTTTGAATGCACCTCCTCACCACGTCTTCCCATCCAGGCTTCATAGCTGCTCGCATGGTACTCGTATCTAATGAAGTGATCTTGCCTGAGTGTACATAAAGGCATCATTACAAGAGACTTGCACACCTGCTTCATTTATTTATTTATTTTTAAAGACTAATTTATGCTCTCATGGTACCTTGCAGATCTTGACGAGTGCTAAATGTCTCTGATGAAGGGAGAACTGGTCTTTCCTTCATTGGAACTCTTCTTGCCACGCAAATTAAGCAAGACTGAAGATCTTAAATAGAAGACAACTCTATTTTAACTCAAGCAAAATGTTTGACAAAACAATGCAGAACAACCATAAAGATTCTTCTTGCAGTAAAACAGCAAAGCTTATCATGCAGCATCAATTTTTCATCTCCTACAAAAAGCTGCTGCTACAGTAGTCTCTGAGTAATCTTTTAAGAACATTGAGAAGTTATGTAGGAGGACAGGGCAGGAATAATTATTTATATTAACATCCCAGAAACAAAATGGAAGAAACATAGGCCCTTTCTGTGCTGGGCCTTATTCCGGATCATACCCCAGAATAAGGGCCTGCCATCCACATGCCAGTGCAGACTATGGCGGGCCAAGAACTGTGTGTCATGTAGTCAGCACCAGAATGCCATTGGCATGTTCCTTTTCCAGGGCATAATCTGGCATGAGGCCCACTGAAGAAAGGAAATACTTGGAATCTCAGGTCAAAAGGTTGGATATAATTTCGATAATAGATAGATGATATAGATCAGTGGTTCTCAACCTTCCTAATGCCGCAACCCCTTAATGGAGTTCCTCATGTTCTGGAGACCCCCAACCACGGGGGTGGAGCAGCTGGGAGGTGGGAGGGAAGGGCGGTGGGAGACTCGTCGCGACCCCTCTGAAAGGGTAGTTCGACCCCCAAAGGGGTCCCGACCCCCAGGTTGAGAACCACTGATATAGATAGGTAGGTAAGTAGGTAGGTAGGTAGATGAGATAGATAGATAGACAGACAGACAGACATCAACATTCCTTCAGAATCCAAAACAGTGAAAGAGATACCACAATATACCAAGTCCTTGGAAGAGCTATGAAACCTTAACAAGGACAGGCCAAAAAGAAACACAGTCATTGGCTCTTAAAGCTAACTTGATGCGCAGCTGCTTCCCACTGTCCTGATGGGATGAGGGAAAACTGTGTAGGGAGGGCAGAGCCGCATCCTGTTGCTGAGAGGAGACGATCAAAACTCCAAAGTATCCTCCCTCCAGGCAAGGGAAAGCATGAAGAGAAAAGCTTCTGATAAAACAGCAGCTTTTAACAGCACACCTTCCCTGCTGGCTGCTGTGCCATCGCTGCTGATTGATGGTCACATGACTGCTGGATCAGCAGCTGCTGCGAAGATTTTGCCACCGTGTGGATGCAGCCTCATTCAGCTTCACACAGATAGGATACAGAATCTCTAAACAGTACCTTCCTTTAATCCCACAGTATCTGGGTTCCTATACAGATATTAGGATAATTGATCACGAGTTCCATTACTACAGAATTAGTCTTCAGGTGCAGTCTATGTAATGTTAGTAGAATCCATTAGTAGAAAAGTACACAGACAAATCTAACAATATTCATTCAGTTAAACCAGGAACCAATTAGTGAGCTTTTTTTGTTTAATCAACTGTATGCTTCCTGCTTTCTTCCTTTTCTACAAACTAATCCTTGAGGTCCAGCTATGCAGGCTTCACTGGTCAATGATGGCAGCGTATCTATTTAGTCAGAGAAAAAACCCCCATTCTTTCATCTAACCAATCCTCAGTAACCAGCTTTCTGTTGGTAGTGCTGTACTGGACCTTTGAAAAATTCATTTCCATTAGTATTAGCCTTCATCTACCTCTTTATTCATGTAATTTGACTGGAACAAATAAACAGCTCTGCAGTTCCTTTTGGCTGTATGGGTTGTTTTGAGTTGACACTTCCTGGAACCCAGATAGGTAACCCATCACAATATTATCTAAATCATAACCATTGCTGTTATATATCAGAGACATATTGATTAAATTCTTTGTTTTAGGGAAATTACAAATAATGTCCGATTTATGCTTGAACTCAAGTTTCCTAATCCTTACTGAATTCCACAGCAGCAGCATTAAAATATTGTACCTATAAGCCAAACTCAGACATTCCTAACCAGCAGTACTGAGACACTTTTATATTAATACTTACAAGATCACTGTTTGGCTTCTATCTTTAATCAGAACAGAATTTAAAGCAGACAGGTGAGCTAAAGTACAGACAAATCTATTTTGGTTTCCTCAAGTGGTTATTAATTATATATTAAGTGCATATAACAATTCATATTAAAAATACAATACAACAAATTTTTAACTTTGTATGTTTTAATGTAAAGTTTTATATCTTGCTTTGTGATGGCGTATGATCAAATACAATAAAATGCCTAACAATAAAAAAATTCAGTAAAATCTTTTTCCAATTCTCTGCATTTGTTTTATGCCTCACCTGTGAATTATATACATCTGGAATTCTACAACTTAAATACTTTACTCAAAACACATGCCATATGTTAAAACTTTTTTTTAAAAAAATATTAATTTGAAACATTTCAAACTGACCTAATTTTTATTTAACATAAGCCAAAAGGAAACAATAAATTTTTGAGTAGATGGCAAGCCATTATTTCAAAAAATGAAAAGAGGAAAACTGCAGAAACAGATGTCACCAAATTCTGCTTTAGTTTTGTCACATAAAGTTCAACTTGACCAATTCAAACTCTACTTTGTAAGTAAAATTGCTTTGTTAGTAAATCTCAACAAAATAAATCAGGATTTCTTCTACCTACATTACTTTACAAGCCATCCAGTTTTCAAATTAATTTACATCAGAATACATTAGAAACCACTAAATGTTTAAGGAACTAAATATCTATTGAGGACTCTGACTAGACTAAGGGTGTTTCCCCACTGTCACTAGAAGTACCCATTAAGTACCCATTAATGAGTTCAAAAATGCCATTACGTACCCATTAATGGGTACTTAATGGGTACTTTTAGTGACAGTGGAAAAAACACCCTAAGTTTTCTAAATTTTCTCATCAACAGATCAAGTCTGCTTCCAGACTACATCTAAAATTACTGTTCCACTGGTATCACACTTCACTGTTGTTATCATTAACAACATTAACACTGTTATGTATCTTCTGCTTATTGACACTTTGTGGCCAAACTGGTATGCTTGTTCATGTCTGGTGCGAATGATAAAATTCTGTCAGTTTTGGTTAATGATTCAGGAGGAGTGTCTAAGATATTAATTCACCAATTTTCCTCACCTTTCAATTTTTTTTTTAACATAAGCATCAGCCAGTGTGATGCCCACCCCTAGATCTAGCAAGACAGTGCAGAACAGCTAGGGAAGCTGTCAGAGGGAGGTGTGACTTGCTCTTTCCAGTTGGGAGGGGGAAGTCCACTCCAAGGATCAGCCAATAGGAGGAGAGAATAACCCCAGGGAAGATATAAAAGGGTGTAACTGAAGAAAGTCAGTGTTCTGTAACTGGAGCTAATCTTAGGGAAGTTAGACAGTTCAGATCCGGGTCCTCTATAGGCAGGGTCCTGAGTTATGAAAGGGTTAATTTGAAGTTAAGGAAACTGTTTGGAATCGAAACTGACTGAAAGAAGTGTAAACCAATAAAGAAGTGTTATTTTGTAACCAGGAGGGCTAGTGAAAGTCTGTGGTTACGTCGGCCAAGGAAGTGGAGGCTGAATTGTTTGTTATTTGAAAAGGCAAGCCTCAAGAGGCAGGCCAGAGAGAGGGATGCCTGGCCTGGCATCACAGCCAGATACTTCTTTATTTAAATTTCATCACTTATTGGACTTTCTTCTTTGGCAGCAAAAAGGGTCAGTGGAAGAATCACACACTAGTATGGAAAAATTTGGGACTTGGCAATTAATCACTAACCATTTGCCCAAACTCTTTCTATAATATTTGGTCCCCCTTGTTGAATTAACTTCCATGGGTTAATGCCATACCAAACACCTGCAGCACATACATTTTCTCTGCTTTTAAAATGGTCCTAAACTATCTGGCTTGATACCTGATATTTCCTTTACTCTCCTACTTGGAGTCTTTCTTTTTTTATTCCCCTTTCTCAATATAGTTGTAACAGAATTTCTTTTTTGTGTGTGTTACCTATATCTGTGTGTATATGGGTTTGCACATACATGCACACACACATATACAACAGAGCTGCTTGACTATATATGAATAGTTTTTTGTATTCCTGTGCCCATTTGGAGCTTGGTAGTATTGATGAATGAATAGCTTATGAAAGTTCTTTTTATTATTCATAAGTTTATTAATGTTACTGTTCTAACCATGTTTTTTTCTCAGATTTTGTAAGCTTATTTTAAAATGAATAAACACGGGAAGAAAGCCTGAAATTCTACACCAAGGGCTGTAAACTTTGCAGGTGAACAGAAGATATCCTGACATTAGTTGTGAATTCTGTTTGCAAAGATACAGACATGCTACTGACTTAAATAGTCTGATGTCAACTGAACTCTCATAAAGAAGTCTGTTTCATCTGAGAAAGAATAAACAAGAGTAACATGAATAATTACCTTCACCATCTTCCTTGATGGACTTTGGTTGAGAAACAGCAAAGCACTGCATAGTTTCATACTTCTGATGTGCTTCCTGGTTATCATGGCCTTCTTCTTCAGAATCGGTTAAAGGTTTGACCAACATTCGACAATTAAAGGTATGGCTGTTACGCCTCGGAGCTTCACCAGGCCATGGTCCCCCATTCACTAAGTGAAGCAAGCACCATATACAATGATCACATGATGGTCAAGTCACCCTTGTTTAGTATTCTTAATAAAAGATTAAAGTTGGCTGAAGTTTGAAACAGACATTGATTTTATAAAAATAATCCGCATTAGCCCAAATCAAAGATATGCTTAAAACATGTTTTTGTTGCATCACTTTTATTTTTGTCTTAAAAAATTAATAGTCACACTGCAAAGAGTTAAAAGGGTTCTACAAAATTTCATGTCAAAATTAACTCAATGCAAAGAAAAAAAAGGCTATGAAGATGCTAATAAAAACTGGTTATAAAATGGAATGTAGAAATGTAAAAATGGAAGCACTGTCTCTTGCTTACTGAGATAGACACATACAGTATCAACATTATATTTTGATATATAATAATTATTTGCTAATGATCCAGAAGAGTGAGCAACACCATTAATCCACGTACAAGGACAACTGCTGAAATTAAGTTAACATGCAAGAATGGACTTGTGTAGAAAAGGTCAATGTTTACCACAACGGTAGGGATGTACATAATGTTTTGTTCAGAAACACGTAACATTCATAACTCCCTGTTTTGAACATGGAACAAAACGACCATTCAAGAAAGAGCTCATTCTGCATTCAGAAAAAATCCAGGTCATTTCCATCAGACCACCTTGCGTTCTAAGGAACTTGTTCTGATCACTTGCTCCATGCAGGAACCTCCCCTTCCATCCACCAACAGCTGACAGCTGGACAATTTTTCCTGTATCCTTCGCAGCCTTTTGAATGGTTGCACTAAAAACGGTTTTAGAATTCCACTTCATGCACAGCCCTTAGATAGTGAATGTTTTCGCTATCAGTCATTTAAATCACTACTGCAATGGCCCAAAATCCTCCTGCTGAACAGCTGCTGGGGGGGAACAATGCAGTGGAAGGTCGACTACTAACATAGCCCTCTATTGCTCTTTTTCTAAGTTATTTCTCTTTTCAATAGTAATTTAAACATAAGTAAAAACACAGCAACTGGTGGGCAAAGCCAGGCAGTGTAGCTCTCCTCTACAATCAAATAGCTGATCACTGGATTTTATTCCCATCCCTTTAATTGCTACTGAAAAGGGAGTACAATCAGCACCATTTTTGTCAGTGATTTGCTAGGAAGTTTAGGAAAGCCTCCTCCATTTTGGTAGCAAGGTACATTGCTACCAAGAGGAGATGGTAGTGTGCTTCCCCCCGGCCTTTTGAAAAACCCTGAGGGCAGGGACCTGTGTAAGATTAATATAATATTGTAACCCGCCCTGAGACCTTCGGGTATAGGGCAGGAAATAAATAAATAAATAAATAAATAAATAAATAAATAAATAAATAAATAAATAAATAAATAAATAAATAAATAAATAAATAAATAAATAAATAAATAAATGATGGATGGACGGACGGACGGACGGACGGACGGACGGACGGACGGACGGACGGACGGATAAAAAGGGAGAACTCTTTGGTCAATCAACTGTTCAGCAGCAGAGAAGGCCTGTAGAAGAATGCCCAATCCCATCCCCCTCCAAAAAGATGATCTTCCAGGCTTTTCTCTTTTCTTGCAGTGATCTGATTGCTGCAAAAAATGGGAGAAAAATCCCCTGGCAATCAGCTTTTCTGGTACAAATGTTGGTAAGCACCAGCATATTGTACTGTTGTTTTTGAGAACTTCAGGACATTCACACCTCTTTAAAGAAAAATTGTACCTCCAGCAATTGTTACTATCAGGTAGTTGTCAAACCTTCAGAACTTCAGTTTCTTACTCTACTCTATTTTGTGAACTTCTCTTAACTATTTACATAACACACATACCTTAGCAGCAGCCATCAGCTCAGCAAATGAGGGCATGGACATTCTTATATTCTCAAACAAAGCAGGGATACCCAAACTCCATTCTTCTCAGTTTACAATTTTGTCATGAAGTCAGGCAGACTTCGATTGTTTTAAGTACCACTTTCCCCAGAACTGGAAATATATCCCCAAGATTTTCATCCACCAATACGTGACAGATAACACTGAGAATGCATATGTATAAGAACATAATGAATGTCCCCACTGCATCAGATCCGTGACCTATCTAATCCAGCTGCCAATGGAATGACCAACTAGCTGCACAAGGGCCCACCAGGAGCCCACAGCTTGCCCTGCTTGCTGTATCCCAGCAGCATCCTTTAAAGGCCTATGGCCATTAGGGCTATTAGCCATTGATTGCCCTGGATAATAATATTACTATATAGCATTGGCATTTCACTTTCTACCATAGACTACTACAATTGTAGATAAAAGAAAGTGAAATGCCAACACCATCATCGCCCTCAACGGTAGAACAAAATAAGTGGGTTAAGGACCTCTGCATCAATATTCAGGGATACATACTACACTACTTTCAGAAACTTGCAATCTTCAATCATAAAATAGCTTTTTATAGACTTTATAATCCTGACTTATCTTCATGAAATTAGATTTGAAAGGGGAAGAATATTATAGAAGTGATGCACATGAGGCTTTTGAATAATGAACTCGTAATACTCTGAACTATACAGCTGTCACTTGTTATATGGAGGTATGTATAAAATCCAAGGCAAAAGTTGCAGATTAAAAATCCAATGCCGTAAGAGGAAATAACAGATGAAGAAAAAATACCTCTAATGTCTATATTATGGACATTAAATCAAAACAATTACTGTATTATCTTATGAGACAAAAGAAAGACATTATTTGAAACACTGACCTAAAGATTTTGGCAGCAGGTTCCTAACAAATTCATTGTGGTCTCCTACATGCAGGATGCTATACACACTTGTGTTCATCAGTTCTTCTTGGTTGTACCTTAAGTACTGCGTCACATTTTCTGACACAAATACCACATTACCTTCCAAATTGACGACAAAGAAGAACCCATCAAGGGCCTAGAAAGAAAACAATCATTTTAGTTCACTGTTGAGAATTGGCATCGAGACAAAGGTAACTTTGCTATTATCATCTCCTAAACCCCCTTAACACTGAATCACGGCACAGCAGAAAATAGACTTTATTTGTTAACTGCAATGTCAAGTCTTCAAGTAGCTTACTATCTTTAGTTCCTGCCTTGATTGAAGGTGGGGACAGGAGAAAGTAGTTCAGCCTCATTAGAATATCTTTTAAAAATCAATATGAAGTTTTCATACAAAAAAGCAGTTGTGTTGCTAAGCAACACCTGCTATACTGATGCAAGCATGACTGAGCATAAATGCCTAGGAATAAATCATGATTTCCCTACACTTAATATTCTGTCATACAAAACAGAGCAAGAGAATGGACTGCAATAAAAATATATGTTCTTATGTTACAAAAATTGTTGGAGTAAACGCAAAATAGGTAGAAGAAATATCAAAAATATGCAACCTGACAACCAAACAGACGACGTTAAGAAAATCTTTTCTAACGCCATTTGGCAAAGACATGAACTGAATCAAAGACAAGCATATTCAATACAGTATTACAGAGACTCACATTTAGGGAAGATGTAATAAAGATGGCTGCTGCATTTCTGTGGCAGCCATCTTTGTTTAAAATGGCATTCTCTTTAACGAGTTCTTCTGTTGCCAGCTGCAAGTGCTGCTTCATGAGAGGGTTTGGTGGATGAGCTATTCCTGTTGACAGCCAACACTTTTTAATCACATGTAAGCTTGTGTTCCAGGTTGACTTGTTCTCCTCTGTTCTCCACTTTGGAGATGGTGATGGTTCTGACCACCACAGAGTACCTGCATACTATGGAGCAAATCCCATCCTGGAAGGACTCCAAGCAATCATGGCCATCCTCCATCTTCACTAGCTATGGAGCACTAAAAACTGACACAGCCTTCGCACCTACTTCCATATAAAGGCTATGTGGGTCAGGACAGCATGGGTGCAGCGGCACAATCATTCGCTGCATCGCCCCATTGCCATAGCTCAGCATGCATGACTATTGCTGTGGTGAAATGGGAACATCCGCATTTGACTGGTTTGGGACAGGGCCAGTGTTTGAAATGTTTGAAAATCTGGCCTCTGACTGGATCTTAATTTTCATGGGACACATCCCAGGGAATTTAAGTGTAAAAGACTCAATGTTTTGCCAATACTGGCTTCCAAAAGCTTCCATTACAAGGATAATGTAGAGTACATTGTTAATATATCTGTCTACATGCCTGTGTAAGGATCAGAGAGGTGCACTATGATTACCATAAGCCAATGGTAGAAAATATCACCTCCAATTAGCCTCGGAGTCCAGGCTCCAATTACCAGCAGCTCCAGCTGACGTAGCCAACAAGAGTTGTAGACCAGCAACATCAAGCCTTTCATCCCTGAGCACTGAACCTTTTGCTACTGCCTTCTTCTGCAACTTCATCATCTCACCAGTTTAGCTTAAAGTACCTAGTATTCCCAAGCATGGGGACAGAAAATAGCCTTTTCCCAAAGACGTTTTGACCCATTAGGTTAAAAAGCAACATTTTTTGGCTCTACCCTTACCTGTGAGGTTTGGGATAACTGCCATTTTGGTGAAGATTGGGCTGGGGGGTGGGGAGAATACTGTACAGATCCAAACCTGCATAAAATCTTGTATGTTGAGATTTGCTTAAATGCTGTGGCAAATCATTGGTACAAAAAGTTATTCTTCATGCACTATCAAAAACAAAACAAATACCTAACTAAGGATCCTGCAGTAGCGGAAATCTGAGCACAATCCCTACTTGTATTCAGTTTTGTGTTTTTAGTTAGAACAATTTTACAAGAATAATACAACAAAATTATAAAAGCATAACATCAAAAATACCTCACCTCAAGCATCATTGGTCCAAGTGTATCCTTGTCAATGACACTCTGGCCTGTAGATGACACATCAGCTTTTTGCACTTCATCTTCATTGGCGGCAGCTGCTTTCTCTGTCCATAAGAAAGAAGGAGAAGAACACATGATGAACTCCAGAGCGCAGCACACGTGTGTAAGAAGATAGTGCTTGTCACTGATTATAGCAGAGTGACATGGTATTCTGAAGTGGTAGTGACGCTTTAACAGACCCATTCAGAGGTAAAAATTCCAGTTCCCTGGACCATGGAGACAAATTAAAAGAAAACTCTTTCAAGGCATTTCTCACTTGCATACATGTTCCTCGTAGCTAAGGGTATAATTAGCTAAGGGTAATACCTAATGGATATTAACCATCATTAGCTTAATCAACAAGCTTAGGAAGGTTTTGATATGATGCAGTTATATATCTACTGATAAAAAACACAGTTTCTCTCTCTCTCTCTCACTCACACCTGGAATAAACACCTTTGCCAATAACCATGTGCATTTCAAACGTAAGAAAAGTCTACTCCTTTCCATTCTTATTGCTAACGGATAATATGAAAATACTTTAATGTATTTCTGAAAGGTCATGGTTCATGCTTCCTCCATCACTGATCTTAAGTAAGAACTGAAAAGTAACCAAGTGAGAGACTGGATTGCAACTTGCATATGTTAACAGGTATGCTGTGCCACGCCGATGATCATGCACTGACACTTGTTACAATATCATTATTTTGCCTTTTGTTCCAAAGGTGACTTATGAGAGTTTTTTCTGTTGTTGTTAAAAAACAATACCTTAAAAACAACTGAACACGATATTAGATAAGCAGAGAAAAAAGTGTCTAGGAGAGAATGAAACAAGTAAGCTGAGTGTGCTTACTCTTAAGCCACATCAACAATGAAGATGCAAGCATTTTAAAAGAATCTACAGGTCCTGTGATCCCTGTGGACACTTTGCACCAAAGTGGCCGCACCAGCTTTGGTAATGCCAGCCCTGTGGGAAATCCTGTGAAGCTGTCAAGGGTGCCACAGGCAAGCAGGGGAGTGAATTTCACAGTGGTAAAGGCCCTGGGAGGGTCTACTATGCCCACTCCCACCATGCAACTTTTGTAAAAAAGAGGTCAACTGATGAATCTATCAAAATCTATCTGCTTCTCTACTACTTTAAGGAGACATTAGGTTGTTTTTTTTACACTGTCTGAAGCACACACAACCATGTGATACATTGATGCATTTCTGAATTACCCAAACAAGTTTGTCTCCAATTTCAGATGGTTCTGTTTGAACATTACCAAACCATGTTCAATCTCAAACCTGCTAAACTGACGCCAAATAAAAGCACTCATCGTCTCTTCCAACAATTATATTTAGAGGCTGTGACCATATTTTAGTACTGTATTATGTGAATTCTTAACTGCATCATTATTTGAGCACATGCACTATCCAAACAGAAGAATTTTTGCAGAAAATGTCTCATTTCAAAATCTAAAATGTGATGGTGAATAGATTTGAACCAATATGAAGGTATACACTGACTATCCTATTCTGTAGCTGAAAATTTTGGTTTGAATAACAAAACATGGAAGGTATCTGATCTGTAATCATTAACTTATTTTATTTTATACCTAATATTTTTCATTCTATTGTATTATATAACGTTTTCCTTATGATAAGTGGCATTTGGGGGGGTTAGAATGTTCTTGGAATGTGTTACATTTTTTATAATGTAGTAATTGTTTTCATTCTCCAGATTTTCACTGTTAAGGGCTGTTTTAAGGAACCAGTTTTATACGGATGGTGATTAATGTACTCTGAATAATAAAGACAGTAGAATTTCACTCTTTTTTTTTTTTTAAATATCTTTATTGAGTTTTAATACATATTATTAATAATCAGCAATATTAACAAATCCTTCTTTAAACAATGTGCATTTCACCCGTGATTCTACTCCCCCCCACCCCCCACCCCCATCCCATCGTGAACTCCAAAGTTTGATTTTAAAATGAGATGTTTCCAATCCAGTTCATCAAAAATTCTCTTTCAGGTAATGTTGAATTAGTTATTGCTAACATTTCATCTATACAGATTGACCAAACATGTAACATCCTATTGGCATCGAGATCTCTCGAATAGCTTCGTCCTTGTACGTTCATTATTTCATTGAGCATAATATACCAAAGTTCATGGCACCATTTGCCTATGTTTAAATTTTCTGCATATTTCCAGCTGATAACTATTCTATGGTGGGCCGCAAAAATTAACCAATGAAGTAGCTGGTGGAGATGGACTGGTATATTGCAATCTTCAAATGAGTGCAGAATGAAAATTTCTGGCTGAAGAGGGATTGCTAGTTTAAACATAGTATTTATTTTCATACTAACCTCCAGCCAGAACTGTCTGATTGGGGGACATTCCCAAATTAGATGGAAGTAGGTAGGGTTCTGCCCACAGTTCCTCCAACAATTCATTCTGGCACTCCCAGTTATTCTAGCCAACCTTAAAGGCGTATAGTACCATCTATACCAAACTTTTAGAGTGATTTCTTTCATCAAAGTAGTAGACCACCATTTATGCTTTTTATTTATTAAGTTAACCCACTTTTCTTGTGAAAAGTCAGTTCCTAAATCCATGTTCCAATTTCCTCTTATAGTTTCTAAGTTCCTATCTATGGTACAGTTCAACAGGGTTTTGTAGATCCTAGAGGCTAGCCCTTTGATGGATTCGGAAGCCTGTTTAATAGTGTTTTCGTATTCATTTAACGGTCGTTGCACTGCGGTTCTTGAGTCTTGAGAAACTAATACTCTTTCTATAGCCATACGTGAGAGCCAGTTGTTTTGGAGAGGAATACAAACAGCGGTTAATTGCTCAATTTTAACTTGGCCTAGTGAATTATAGCAATCTCTCAGCGTTTTTATACCAATATTTTCTAATCTCTCCCAAATTACTACAGGGATTTTATGAATCAAATCTGGATGGTACCGCAGTGGTATTAAAGAAGATATTGAGGGCAGTAGATGTTTCTGCCATGATATCCAGCAGTCTATCTGTGTTTTGATAAATGGATTCTGATTTTGATGTGCTCTCCTGTTGATTTTATTTCTGTAAAATATGTTATTCAGTATGTCACATTGCTGTTGTTCTATCTCCCACCAGAGTGGGCGTATCTTTCTTAAACCATGTAAATTGTTGGCTAGTCTAAAAGCTTGAAAATAAAGCTGGATATTTGGAACTGCCCATCCTCCCATATTAGATGGTTTTTGTGTAATCCTATTCCGTATTCTGCTCCTTTTAGAGTTATAGATATAGCCATTTATTACATCTTTGAGTTTGTTATATATCTGTCTTGTTGGAGTTACAGGCAATGCTTGAAATAGATAAAGCAGTTTGGGTATTAAAAAAGTTTTTACAGCTGCAACCCTTCCCAACAATGATAGATGTTTATCCTTCCACTCCCTGATTTGTTTCTTTAATTGTTGGAGTATTGGATTGTAGTTTTCTATGAGAATCCTATCTAAGTTTTTTGGTATATAAATACCCAGATACTTTATTTTCCTTTTGTATTGTGGGTTATCGAGCAGCGCCAGAGTTTGTTGCTGTATATTTGGACTGATATTGTGGAACTGGATTTCTGTCTTTGAGTAATTTATTGCCAAACCTGAAGTGTTTTTAAATTCTTCCAATATGTGCACAAGTCTTCTTGTTGTCTCCAGAGGCCTGGAGGTAGTAATGACTGTGTCATCTGCAAAGTTTTGCGTAATAATATGTAAATTCCCTATTTTATAGGGTTTTATCATATTGTCACTTCTTATAACTCTCATGAGAGGTTCCAAAGCTATGTTAAATAAAATTGGTGACATTGGGTCACCCTGTTTTGTTCCTCTCTTTAATTCAATTCTATCGGAGAGAGTGTTGTTTATTCGAAGTTGTGCCATGTTGTCCGTATATAGACCCTTTATAATATTTACAAATTGATCGCCAAAATTCATTTCTTTTAAGACTTTTTGCAGATACTTATGAGAGTAGAATTTCACTCTTGTCTCCTTTCATCATGCAGTTAAGGCAGAAACATGGAATGGAGTAAAATACTGGAATTATGTGCTTCCAAATTAAGTATGCCCATTCACTGTATTTAACAACTGTTCAGCTTAGCAAGTCAACAAGTCAACTAGAGGATCCCTCAATATTTGCAGTAAAAAAAGCATAGATACGACTGAAAGAACTAAGAACAAGCTCTTGCTATGAAAATCAGACAGCTGCCACTTAAAATAAACAGATAAATCAAACTTTTAAAGAATGTTTTTACTTGCATCATCAATTTATACTACTTACGACTGTGGACAACTGAAAGTCCCACACTGATGGTAATTTTGAATCAAATGCATAGCTCATTTCATAATTGCATAACAGCTACTGCTTAGGAAATGTAAAATGTTCATTGTGAAACTAAGCTATACCTCATAAAGCCTATGACCTTTAGCATATTCCATCAAGTAGATCATATTTGAATGATTAAACTTACATCAAAGAGAACAGAATACATATACAGCACTAGCCCATGTGATTGCACCACTAAACAAATCCAACCTTTCAAACTACAACTATTTTAAAGTAAAATCTTCAGGTTCACCAGAGAAAAGAGTAGGGAATATATGCAAGATCTTTTAGATTTTTATTTCACCTTAAAAAAATGTGGTCACACACAAAATGAAAACAAAATTCCACAGTATATCAGTATAAACATTGTTGACATCTGTTTGAATCCCAAGAAAACTAGGGCTAGAAGGCAGTTTTAGCTCTACCTACTAACCCACTGATAAAAAGGATAAAAGAATTTAAAGTTTATCCCCCCTTTTTAACCTACATTAATACTGTTGTCATTCAAACAAATGTACTCCTATGATAACAAGACTACACATGAAAACATCAGTGATACAGAGAGCTACATATAATAAATAATAAAGGAAATATTAAAACATACAACTTATTTTCAAATTTACATGTAGCTTAACAAAATGTTCTGTTCGCTACCAGCTTAACCTACAGCACAGCATTGCCAAGAAGATAAAATGGAGAGTAGGCAAATAATGATATGATAGTAGTGTAACATTCCAAAACTGAGTAGCTAAGTTCATAAATTTCTTTCAGAAAGTTAAACACAAAATCCTTTGTTATACAGAATCCATGGAGGATTGGTACAGTTGATGAATTGTAATTTGCTTCCTGTGCCTGCTGCTTTGTACTTTCTCTACAACTGCTCAATATTCTCAGATTTTACTTGTATTATAAGATGAAGCTAATAATTGTATTCAAACTTTCACTCAAATGGACCTTTGACTATTTGACAATGTCTTACCTGTGACCTCTGATCAAAAAGACTGCCTAAAATGCATAGTCCCATGCCTGTTATATGTTTTCATTCTAGGACACAGTGGTTGTTTCTGAGCCAATGTTTTGAAAACAAAAGTAGTATACTTTTTACATTTCTTAATGCACTCCTACTTCAAATCCGAATGCAAATGGGGGGGGGAGGCTCAAAAAGGTGAAATTTGAACAGTACAAGCATTTTAACAATCCCCACAGGAAAGCATACTGGGATAAAGAAATATTCAGACTTTTGTTAGCTATTAGAAACATTCTTTTAGCTCTATATTTTATTATTCAGCCCTCAGATTACAAATCACAGCTTCTAATCATGTCACAGCATTTGATCCAGAAGAAAATCATCTGTCACTCTTGCAATATTTCATTAGTCTTTCAAAAGGGTACATTAAATGAACTATTCCCATCTTAAGGCTCAGTAGGAAGGATGAAGGATGTACTATCCTAGCCATCCGAGTTTGTCTTTCATTTAGAAAAGCAAATCGGGGCAAAGAGGCTCCAGCCACGTTTTACAATGCAGCCCAGAAGCCATTAGAACTACAGGCACATTCATTGCTAAAAAACAAGATATTACAGGAAAACATTCATATCATCACAGAAAGCTTTTAGGAGGTAAAACAAGGGAGAATTATGCATCTGCACTGAACTAAAATTAGAAAAGCTGCCATATGGCTTTGTGAAGCCAGCAGCACATTCTTATTCATTAGGAAGCATTCTGCCAACATAAAAACACAGGCCCTTCCTGCACTCTCAAAATGTGTTTATCTTTTCAACATTAATGCGTGATATATCATCAGCTTGCTGAAATCTCCTGCAGTGCATATTTAAAGAGCACAGCTGCACTATTTCCCAGCTTGTTTACTCACTGAGATCAGCCTGAAGAGTGAAAATTGCTTCACTCTCCCTCCCTTTGCAATTCACAGGGCCCTTGTCAGCAAATGCAAGTTTCTTTTGACCTATGAAGAGTGACAGCTATATTAGCCAATCACTGGCTAGTACCGATACTACATTTCTATCCCTTGGGACTGCCTTCGCTTCATCTGACGGCTGAGTACAGAAAACAGAGCTGGTGTCATTCTTGTCACTAGTGAAGCTTGATTGTGTAAGTGCAGTAGTACACAAACAGATGAACAGATTTTCAAAAACTGAAAAGATGAGATTTGACTTATTTGTTCCAAAGCTAGAACATGGTAGAGATTGCAAATTGTACTTCATTTTATAATTTTCTTCCATGCAGTTGTCTGCATAGTCAAGACCAAAGAATATAAGCATAACTATATACAAAACTGAAAATATATAGTCAAACAAAAATATTGCTTTTATATCAAAGTATAATAATCTAAATGCATGACCTTGGTTATGCCAAATACTATCAACAAACCCAATCAATCCTCAATTATATACACAAGTTAAAATAGAAGTGTCTCTAGGTCAAATGGCTTGATGTGATTCCATCCAAAGGGTACCTTTTTATTCCTTTCTTGAGAATGTATCAACCCAAAAAAACAATCCTTCAAAAAGACATCAACTCTATATACCTGCACAGTGAAAACAGAAGAGAACTTCTTCATCAGTAGAATCATAATACTAAGTCTAACCAAACTCAAGCCTTGGAATGAGCCTTCTGTACTCGAAAGGTGGGACAGCCTCCATGCTGACAATCTTTAGGGCCAATTTATGGGTTCCTCAATGGCTAGTAACAGGCACCCTGTTAAACCGGAACAAGGTGGTGTGTGCTCTTTTGCACACATCTTTGTTCTGTTCCACATTCTCCTGATCTGCTGACATACCTGTTAAACCTATTTTGGCTGCTGAAACCAGGGTTCACTGTGTCCAGTGAGGACACAGCATGCTAGCAAGGGGTGGGGCCTCCCCTTAAGCTGATCCACCAGGTGGACCAGGGCAAGCTTCTATAACCTTTCCTGGACTGGTTTGAAGGCAAGTGCTTTAGTAGACTGGATCACATGGGAAATGTTTTGGACCCCATGCTAGGTTAGTGTGAATCAGAAGTGATACAAGTTTGGTATGGTCCCAGGAAGTATCATGAGAATAATTCCTTGTGGCTCTGTCAAATACATGCTATTTTTGCCTGGAGTTAATGGATTCTTAAGGGTGGGGCTTGTGCATTACATCCAGGGATTCTAACATGTTTATTAGAAGGAATACTGCCCTAGCAGATATAAGTATGGCGACTGATGTTGGCGACTGGTGTTGACTGGTGTTGGCAGTTGTTCACATATTAACAGGTTAGATGGCACATTTACTGTTGTAGTATTTTATGTAATGTTTTCCTTTTGTCAGTATTGATATGAAGATTTTTGTATTTTTTAAGAGATTATGACTGTGCCATAAACCACTTTATTTGGTAAAGGTGGTATATAAATAAACTTAATAATGGCAGCAATGATGATAATGCAACTTAAAGCAACTACACAGCAAAATATAATTAAATACTTGTGATACAGTGGTACCTCGACATACGAGTGCCCCAACATACGAGTTTTTTGAGATACGAGCCACCAAGCGAGTGATATTTTGCTTTGAGATGAGAGCAAGATTTGAGATACGAGGAATCCGTCTCTCCCCCTTCCCCTTCCGTCTCTCATCCTCAAACGCGTGCGCGCTCCCTCCACCGCTCATCGCTCACCTTGGGATGCCGCCCTGCGTCTGTTTTCCCTTCTGCCTCTCCCCCTTCCGTCTCTCATCCTCAAGCGCGCAAGCGCGCGCTCCCTCCACCGCTCGTCGCTCGCCTTGGGATGCCGCCCTGCGTCTGTTTTCCCTTCTGCCTCGCCCCCTTCCGTCTCTCATCCTCAAACGCGCGCGCACGCGTGCGCTCCCTCCACCGCTCATCGCTTGCCTTGGGATGCCGCCCTGCGTCTGTTTTCCCTTCCGTCTCTCATCCTCAAGCGCTCGAGGGGCCCTACAGGCGAGAGGTAGAGGGCGCTTCCCCTTCCCCTTGCCCTCCTTTGGGTCCTTTCAGCTGCCTGGGTTCGAGGGAAATGTGGAACAGGAGCACACAGAAAGAGGGAAGAAGGGATGGGGGGGTGTTTTGGGAGCTGGAACGGATTAATGGCATTTCAATTAATTTCAATGCTTTGAGATACGAGCAATTTGACATACGAGCAAGGTTACAGAACGAATTACACTCGTATGTCGAGGTACCACTGTACTTGGAAATTGTATAATGTCCTTACCTAAATGAAGATCACAATACCAAAAAAGAAAGAAAATATGCCATTTACACCAACCATTCTGCCTATTTCCCCCGAGTTTAAAAATAGGACAATTTCACATGAGATTACAGATTTACAGTCAACAAAACCCATGTCACATGGTGTAGATGTTTTTATTTCTATTTTGATTAATGTTTTTATTTCTATTTTTATTAGGCACCTAGTATAAAGAAAAACAATAATGTCTCAGTTTTTCCTGAAGGCAAGGAGGGGAAAACAGAAAAGGCTTAAAGGTTCAAAATGGGGAAAAGAGGAAGGGGGCCAAAGAACCCTGCATGGACCAGTCATCTGACTATATTTCCTAATGAAAACTTATAAAGAAACATTATCACTTTAGTCACCATTTGAGTGACAGAAACTTTCAGGCCTTAACAGAAAATAAGCTGGCACGAATAGCTAAGCTGGCATGAAAACCACCCAGAGCTCTTTTACTCACTAGTGACTGTGTTCTAATGTTCAGATGATGGGTAGAAGCTGTCTCTTTTACTCTGGCTCACATGAAGAACGGCTATCCTTTCAACAAACTTGAGAACAAGAGGAAAGCAACAATACTGTAAAAGCAGCAGAGCCAAAGGAAAGAAACACAAGGGTATTGGACTGTGCTAAGCACGTGGCATCTCGTCAGATAGGTGAAGACTAGCGATCTTGCATTCCAGTGCAGCAATGCCTGTCATTAAGGATGCACTGTCAGCAACTGTGACTATTTTCATTGTTTAACTCTACCTTATATTGAACAGAAGGCAGCATTCCAGATTGCCCTTGCAAACAGAGATTTAAGGAATCAATCGCACATGTTTGCTCAGTAGTTTCTCTCTTATCCCAAGTTTCTTCTATATTCCTAGTTCTCTTCACTGCTATAGTTGCTCATAAGAATCTAGGAAGCTTCTGCAGCAAGGGCAAATGGTACTACATTTTTATTTATTAATATTGACAGCATTTATGTACTTGTATCTTCAAAAAGCAGGATAGCTCAAATATTGTGAAACCACAATAAAACCACAATAAAATTAATAAACTCAATAATTACAGATGTCTACTTAATCTGAGCCAGACAGTATACTTAATCTCACCCAATACTATACTGGGATTGCCACACATATCTGTGGTAATCCCAACGTTGTCCTGAGATAGAGAGATGAAATCCCAGAAAAAGAACACTGAACTCAGGTTTTCTGGCATTTTGGAAGTACCCTGGTGCAGGGTTTCCCAAACCATGGGTCGCGAGCGAATATTGAGTGGGCCCTGGCTGCAGAACAACACACCAACCGACCGAGCCTTTATTCATATTGGTAATGGTTAAATTTCCTAGAGGTGGGTCCCGAGTTGGTAAACTTATATTAGATGGGTCGTAGCCCAGACAACTTTGGGAACCACTGCCCTGGTGCAAGCATGAGTTCTGGGTATTTTCATCACTGAATGCACTGTGGCAGCAAGTGCCAAGGTAACAGAGTCCAGGGTTCCCCTATGATTTCACCCTGCTATCAGGCCGGGATGGCAAGAGACAAATGCAGGATCCAAACAAGGTCCCACATGTTCCTTTTACCATCTAGAGGCAGCCTCCAACTCAGGCTGCACACAAATTTTTCAGCTTGTGCAGTCACACATCTCAAGCCTGTCAACAGGTACCCTCAAAATGGGTCAGTATTCCATGCAGACTGGTGAGCTCTCAATTCATTCTGAGCTTCTCCTTTTTTATCTCCTCTCCCCTTCCCCATTCCTCCAGAATAACCAGCAGCCATTGTAAAGCAAGTCCTTTTTACGTCACTTTTCTTCTTCTCTTCTCCTACTTCTCAAAGATGATCAGCAGAAATGATTTTCATTTCATAATGTTTTCATAATTCTTCTTCCTTCTCTCCCCTGTAGTCCAACTCCCAGTAGAACGGCAAGCAGACCTCTCAATTTCAAAAACAGCCTCTAAATTCAAGCCTTACTGATTCCTGATTTGAGAACTGCTTCACCAAAATCTCAAAGTGCCCTAGAACAGGAAATTTATCTTGTCTTTTGGATGATGAAAGCACCTCACCTCACCTCGCCTCCCCTCTCTTGGGCATTGTGATTGTTTCTAGTGTGGCCTCTGAGTATAGGGCGGTGATGGCCAACCTATGACACGCATGTCACAAGAGACACGCCAAGCCCTTTTGGGTGACACACATGGCCACCCTCGCACCTGGGCGTGTACTGCTTGCTTGTTCTTGAAGTGTATGAAATACCAACTTTCAAATGAAGATTTAGCAACAAAAGTCACTAATGTAAAGAATTATTTGTTTTTGCTTTTAATAAAATACATATATCAAAAATATAACTTTTTTACTAGAGCCACAAATATCACAAAATTATGGATATTTCTAGATGTGACACAGCACCCGAGTTAAGCTAGGTTTTCTTGCGAATTTTGACACAACAAGCTCAAAAGGTTAGCCATCACTGGTATAGGGCAGGATAAAAAATGCAAGCAGACTGTTTTTTCTTTTCTATGCCTTTTACAGTAAAAATTGACTAATAAAATTTATGTCCTTTTCTGTTCACTTTATTCAATTCAAGGTCTAAATTGATTTCACTGATTATTTTGAATAAAACAGAATCAAACAGGTTATTGTAAAAAATTACTCTTCAATTTTAAAAAAGTATGAAATGTTTGCCAGCCACTTTCTTGAAAGTAAATAGTGCACAGATTATCAACCTGTTCTTCATTCTTTAAATTTTCAATAACAGACACTTATGTTCCTCATGGGTTTTGTTCTACAAGGGTGGGTGGATTTCAGATACTCATTTTCTAACCTGTTAAGCTAGAAATAAAAAATGGAAACAAGGGAGGGGACTTTTATCTGAGACGCTGCACTTGTTCCCCCCCACCCCAAAAATCAAGCAAACCAAGAAAAGTTTTAGTATAAAAGAGCTGGTCTCAGGGTTATACAATTCCACTAGCATCAGTAAACGTACAAGCAATCTTAGAAAGTTACTCTATTAACAATGCCCACATTTCAATTTGCTATTATATAAATGTAGTTAATTCTCAAGAAACAGTTGTAAAACCAGACTAATTTTGTAGTTCAAAAGCATAATAGGAGATTCATGTTTTTAAATTCCTCCTGTTCGCCAAAGGTTGCATTTAAAAGCAGTATTTTTTTTATTATTCAGTAAGTCATTCTGCTACAAAGCTATGAAATTTGTAATTCAGAAATGAAGAACAGTATGGCATAAGGCAATTAGGTATAAAATAGAAAACAACATATCTTCACATTATTTAAATAGCAGTTCTGAACCATTTCCATTATTTAAAAGAAGCTCACTTCTCAGTAAAATGCTAGAACAGTTTTTTAAAGCAATAGCATTCACCTATCAATTAATCTGCATATTTTTCTGCATATCATGTACCTGTCTCTGCAAAATATAAGAAGCACCAAAATAAGACTATTTAAGGAATGCATTACGAAGCATACTTAAGCCCCATTTAACTTAATAGGGCTTACTTCTGAGCAAACACATTTATTACATCACTCAAATGCTCCTGGATGCCACTGAAGTATCTTTAAATAGGAAAGGTTCACATATCTAGTTCCACGAAATGCTAGTACTGTTAAGTCATTTTGAATTCCACAGCAAGTCTTTTCCTATGTTGCATTTTAAAATGAAGGAACTATTAGTCCAGCAGTAGGCTCAATGTGTTCAAAGACACTGATCAAATGTACAACTACAGATACAGTGCCCTAGGATTTGTGACCCCTGGATTGGATAAGATACAGATACTGCAGAGAATCGTAAACAGGAAAGTTATTTTGTATTGGCAATTGTCTATTAGCACTAAAGGTGCAGGATTACTTTTTACCATATCATCCCCATTGCCATAAAAAAAGAATGACATCTCTTGCCCTTATATGGCCTTTCAAAATCTGAAACATTATAGGGAAGTAGGTACACTCACCTTTCCTTATATGCTGTTATAAATCTAATATTGGTCCTGCTCAGTGAACAGCACAGAACAGGGAGAGCTGGGGGACAGAGCATGAACCCATGGAACGGCAAACCTCCATTATGTCTCCCACGGGGGAGGACTTGCTTTGAGAAGTATGTCAGGCATTTATAGCAACATTTAAAATTTAAAATATTAAATTTATAAGGTAGCATGTGTGATGTTCCCTTCCTCTTTCAGGCAGTGTTACTGCTTTTAGTAAGGTCTTGCAAATTTAGCTTTACATTGTTTTTATCGTAATTCATCCTGAGGCCTTCAAACAAATGAAGGAATAAATATTTATGAACAAATATGAACAAATCAGTAGGCACAAACATACATTTTATCAAGAAAAATTTCTAAAAATATTTGAAGCAGAGTAGGAACAATATAAGCTCCATAATGCAACATTTGTAAATAAACATAAACAGTAGTAGAAACAGGTAGCCGGAAACAGTTCACAGAATACTTATTATTTGCACTACAAGCAAAGGCTTAAGTCAGGCTTTGGGAGGGGGACAAACCTGGACAACTAGGAATTAAACTGCATTGCAGTAATTTCCTGTAATTACTGCTATCTTCCTTGTCAGCCGTGTGTGTATGTATTAACATAGATGTTAACATAGTTCGGTGCTTGATGTGTAAATCTATTTAAAAAAATGAAAGCTGAGAGGCCATTAAGAGCTAGATTGTTCATCACCATCTTGATAACCAGACAGTGCATTACTGCCTGTTTAACATACTAATCACTGAGTAGCAGTCTTTTTGCTAGCAGAGAGGTAATTGAGTCTGTGTGAGATGTAAAAATCAAAAAGGCCAGAATAGGTAAAAGTTGCATTCATGGACAATACGGTTTAAGATTTGCATCTTTCAAAACCTCAGTCAAAACAGCTCAACTAAACACCAAAAGTCTTAATGTCAACTGAAGCCTTTTTTGGACAGAGACAGCTTGGCCACAATTATCCATGCTCTGGTAACCTCTAGATTGGACTATTGTAATGCACTCTACATGGGGCTGCCCTTGAAGACGGTCTGGAAGTTGCTGCTAGTGCAAAACGCAACCACTAGAGTGCTGACTGTAACAGCTAGCTGGACGCACATCATGCCGGTTTTAAAAGAATTGCATTGGCTGCCAATTTGCTACTGAGCCCAATTCAGGGTGTTAACTCTGACTTACAAGGCTCTAAATGACTTGGGCCCCAAATATCTAAAGGAATGCCTTCTCCCATACCGACCTGCTCGTGCCTTAAGATCTAGCGGTGAGGCCCTCCTGGTTGTCCCACCACCTTCAATAGTGAGGGTGATGGACACCTGGGAGGCCTTTTCGGCGATGGCCCCCAGACTATGGAATAGTCTCCCCCTCGAGGTGCGTCATGCCCCTTCCTTATATATATTTAGGAAGGTGGTAAAGACACACCTCTTTGCCCTGGTCTTTGGCTGAGGTGATTCCCCCCCCCCCCCACCGCCCCCAGTTACAGTCACTATTAATGCAATATGGAGTGTACTGTTTTAAATTTGTTGAATTTTTAAAGTGTTTTTAATCTGTATCTTGTTTTAAACTGTTGGTATGCGACAGGATAGAAATGTAAATAAATAAATAAATTTCCATTCAAGAATTATATGTTATGCCAAAAGCTCCACTATCAGAGACCTTACATTACATGAATATTTTTATTTACAATTATGATGTTTTCTTCAAATCCTTCTAAGTGCATATTACAATAGAAAAGAAACAAAATTGGAAGACTAATTTTTAAGCTGCACATACACATGAGAGCAACCCATTGTTAACATTTCTTCAAGCTCTAGATCTGCAAAAATCTGAGGAAGGATTCAGGTTGATCCAAAGCAATGTGACAGTCTTAATATTTTTTTTGAAAAATTATTCCCATCAGCAATAGGAATCCATAAGAAATGACCATATAGAGACTGGTAAAAATGTTTGGCTATTTCCTTGGGTGTTTCTTAGAAAGAAATCCCTTGAGTCGAATCTTTCTTAGCAGTGTGTGGAAGATCAGGTCACTTTAGGGAACTATGTCCAAGTCCAATTTATCCTCTTGCCATCATTTATGAGATGAATAATGTACTTAAGTGTTCCCTTTTCTAGAAGCAGGCATTTTTGAGGGAATTAACACAGATGAACTAGCAACATACAGAGGTGGAACTTCTCAGTTTTATCCAAGTTACTGGCTTTAGGGAACACTTGAATAACTCTCTTCAAAGCTCCTCATACTGGCTTATTTCAGGAGTAGTAAAGATTCAGGACTAGTAATGAATGCTGCTATTCACTGCAAGGGTCATACACTGGTAGAACAAGTTAAGACTGGTTTCGGATCTAATCCTTTAAATCACCTCCACTGAATATTCACAAAGGATATTTGAGTCATAACTGTATGGTCTAGTGGTTTACTCTACTATCTACAGTATAAATCTGGATTTTGCATTAAGACGTTCATGCTGTGAGCCACAGTCAGCTCCATGTCTTGTTTTTCTGACATGTTTAGAGCTTCTTCATCTTTGGCTGAAAAGTATATAATTGATCTGATTTCAATATTGACCATCTGGTGATGTGTAGAGTCACTTTTTGCTATGACCAGCGAGTTATCATCACAAAACTCTTATGAGTCTCTGGCATGCTTCATTTTGTACTCCAAGCCCAAACTTGCCTGTTGTCTTTTGATTTTCTGATTTAGCATTCCAATCCCTATGATGAAAGTGACTTTTGTGTGTGTGTTACTTCTAGATATTGTAGGTCTATGTAGAACGATAGCCTCTTTGGCATCACTTGGATTAGTGTGTTGTTGAATGGTTTTCTTTGGATTCAAATAAAAATCATTTTATCTTTTGGGAGACTGTACCCCAGTACTGCTTTTCCCACTTTTACTATGGGTGTTTTTCCACTGTCACTAAAAATACCCATTAAGTACCCATTAATGGGTATTTAATGGGTACTTCTAGTGACAGTGGAAAAACACCCTATGACAGGTATTCCACAATAATACAGATATTAGCCATCTGAATTAAATTCATCTCTTCTGTCCATTTTAGTTCACTGATTCCCAATATGTTGCCACCTCATGTTTGACCATATCCAGCTTACTCTGCTACATAGGTCAAACATTCCAAGCTCCTGTGCAATACTGTTCTTTACAGAATCAGAGTTTCCTTTCAACAATGCACCCACAACTGAGTGTCCTTTCAGCTTTGGATCAGTTGCTTCATTTTTTCTGGGGCTACTTGTAGTTGCCTTTTACTCTTTCCCAGAAATCTTTATTTAACAATTTCCAACTTGAGGGGCTATCTTCTAGCTTTGTGATACTTTTCATGCGGTTTTCTTGACAAGAAAAACAGAGTGGTTTGCCATTATCTTCTCTAGTGGATCACTTTTGTCAGTACTCTCCACTATGGCCCTGCATGACATACAGTTTCATCGAGCTATGCAAGCCCCACCATCGCAAGTCAGAGATCCATGAAGGAGCATATCAGGGCTACTCAAACATAAGTACCAAGTATTCCAAACAGACTAATATATTAAATGATACAAAATCACAGTTATATTTTGGTTTCTTTCAATGGTAGAATACAAATGATAAGCACAACTAACATAAGAAAATGGGTAACATCCGTGTATAATAAATTGTTGTGATGAACAGGCACAAAGTAGCCAACATCAAAGTTGCTTGCTAGTCCTATATCCCAAGGGGCCAAGGCTTTCAAACACATACTGCATGGCAGAAAGTGGAAAGCCACAAGAAAATAGTTGTCTCCATAGCCACAAGTTATATGAAAAGGAAATTCAGAACAGAACCATTTATCTGAACCCTTAGCAAAACACTTGGGGGGGGGGAATCAGGAATGGTAAAGGGTTATCACTATATATCATATCGTTTCCTAGATAGTGTAGAACATAAAGAGTTATTTAAAGACAAAAGAAAACAGTTAGGTTAGTACTTCCACTGGAAATCTTACTGAAAAATGAACAGCTGCCTTGGTGCTATTTTTTGTTAGTTAAATGATCACAGCACTATTACTAAGTAAGAGGAAGTGGTTAAAAACAAAACACAGAACTATGCACACTAACTAGCTTCACAGTGTAGGCTGAATAAGTGTAATTAAGATGTCTACAGCTGACCCTGTCAGGTGACTCTGCAGTCACAGTATTCCAAATACCTGTTTAGCAGCCTCTATAATATGCCTGAAGAATCAGAAGAAGGAACATGTTAGTAGTGGAAAAGAAATGAAAAAAAAGCCTTTTCAAAGCGGCAGTAGATCTCCACAGAACTATAGTTTTTGAAATGCTCTCCAAGTGACCTCCATCAATTTTTGTCCTGTTGCAATACATTTAGATCAAGATCTTAAGATTTTAAGGGTCTTAGAGCCTCTAAACATGTAAAATCATTTAGTTGATCTAATATGCATTGCATTCTACTTCCACTGAATATTTACCACTGTTACTCCTTTCACTTACTTTCAAGCTATGCTGTTGGATTTAATCCAACATTCTCTTGCAAACTTGGGTTCAATGATCTTTTTAAAAGCAATAAATAAAAAGGCACTTAAAAAAAACATAGATTCTTGTGACATCCAATGTTTATACGCCTGCAGTAGTTTCCATTATCTGAAAAAAATGTTCATACTCATCCTGCTACCCAGTCTGTTAACTCCAGTTTTTGCTGGCACCTAAGCAGAAACATTTTTCTTCCCTCAAAACCCACATAAAACCCATTTCAAGGCTGACTGCTTCCTGTATATTACTGAATCAGAGCATACTGAATAGTATCAGAAAGCAGCTCTGTTAAGGTGCTACAAAACTCTTATTTTTGCCAGAACAGATTCGTAGTTATTGTAATAGCTGTTATAGAGAGCTTTCTTTATTCTTAATTGTCACTAATTAATCTAAGATACCACATATAAGTACAACTGTTCAAAAAATCAAACACTGAGGCTTAAAGGTCATGAAATGCAAAAGACTAGCATGGATGACCATCCTATGAAAAGAAATGTATCCACAGCAGTGCTCTGATAGTACAATCTATTAAACTGCAGAAAAGACAAGTTGAGTTTAGAACATTTGTTTTGATAGTATTCATATGATGCCTTCTGAAAAATACGAAGATTTTTGCACTTCTACTACTTTTATTTTATTGTAAGAATACTACCCTATTGATAGCATTTTAGTGCTTGTGAATCCTTTCTAAATGTGGTCACAGATAGTGTCCCTACAAATGGGACATCCCAAGCTGGAAATAACAGGACCTTAAGATCCCTCTCACATTGTCAAGGCTTGGCTGATTTGCCTTCTTAACAGAGTTCTTTAAGGAGTGAAACACTCTTGACTGAATTGTCAGAATGTGTCATGGGCAGCCAAGAGGCATAAAAAGAGGGCTGGAGGCTAGCTATCCTGGAAAAGAGAGAGTGGGCTAGAAGAAGAAACAACCAACCAATTGCATCTTTCAACTGACCTCTAGATGAAACTTCAGATATGTGTACTATTACTATCCTTTGGGAAGCACCTGCAACTGTTTGTTTTTTAAGCTAATAATCTACTCAAAATCCTATGGACTTGGGGGAAAAGGGCAATGAAAAAGAAACTGCAGCAAGAACATGGTCTTTCTGCACTTGCCTTCAGTATACTGGACCAATTAGACGAGACCCCACCTGGATGGATGCCTTCTGGTGCAGAACAAGACTGTTCCTGCTGATGTTGAAGTTTGTGCCAACTTTGAAGCCAACTGCTAAAAGCTCTAAAGGCCCAGGGTGCCTGTTTCACAAGAGCACCTTGTTGTACCAGCGCAACGGGTCCCATGCACGTATGTGATCCATACATCTGTTGTTTGGTATACCACCACGTAGTACACTACTAGACTGGACCAGGCCACCATTTGGGGGCTCCTACTCCAGTCTGCTTTCTGCCCTCTGTGAATGGAGTGTACTTGCAGGGGGCAGGGCCGTCCATAGGCTGCATCATCATGCAGACAGGGTGTTCCTAAGATACTTAGTGTTCAGTCTACCAGCAGGTACAGAACTGCCTTGAATGCGAGCACCCTCCTCCTCCATTCATTCATCCATCATGAATCAAATCAGCTTACAAAAGAGAAGCACAAAGAACAGTTGCAAAGACTCAAGGGCAGTGGAAGATATTGGGGGAAAGTGTATCTCTGTGCACTTAGTACGCTGGCCTTTAGATGATAGTGTTTAAGATGCTGCCATACCTTTACATAGGAGCCACCAAAATCTAATGCAAGTTATAATGCTGTGATTTGGAACTCAGGAATATTTTAGAAAAGCAATTTTATTTTTATTTGATATCAAAATGATGCCTATGGTGAAGTGTAAAGCAAACCATTGTACAGTAGTTTGTAAATCCCACTCTTGTTTCAAATTAGGTTGCACTGTAACAAAATAATTCCACAAAACAATCTTTTTCTCAGTCAACTTTGAGGAGTCACTGCAATATACAGAAAATGGTTCATTTCCTTTCCAGTTTAATCTCTTGACATAATTATAAACTAAAAATAAAAGGAAGGCATTTGAATGCTGTTAACCTTACCTTGTTCTTTTATCTGACGGATCTGCTTCACAGTTTCTTTCAAAATTGCACATTTGTCAGGTTTGAAGTTGAAGTTGTCAATGTCATTAAAATTTGCAAAAATCAGCTCTGCAAGCTCTTCTATGTATTTATTTTCCTGTTCACGGTTACGTTTTTCAGTGCTTCTTTTAGGACTGAAAATAAATTTCCAAAATTAAACTACTAGAAACTGGCAGAGATCAAGTTTTGCATCTTAAGGAGCGGTATTTCATTTTAGAGCAAGTTTCCAAATCGGTTAATTAAATTATTCGAAAGCTTGCTTCTTAGCATAAAGGTCATGTTAAGAGGCTGATCTGAATACAAGCACTTGGAATAAATGTAAACAGGTACAGCCTGCCATATTAATCCTGACTTTTGAACTGCCAAAGACCTCTGCCCATAAATCATCTCTGAAGTTTGGGCAAACCATTTCCCACAAGGGCAGAACGAAGCTTTTAAAATATTCAGTCTAGAACTGTATACTTCAAACCCATTAAATATTTAATTCCACCCTTCTGATCAAATGGCTACCCATTCTGTGACAGACTTTGAGTGGCTTTTTTGAGGTGATATGAAGGGGTACCACCCATCTTTTTCGTATTAGATCAGTTTATTTGCATACCACCTCTTCCAGGATATGTTTAAGGTGATTTACAAACAATTAACAAACTACTGAACAGAATACAAAGCAAAAATACAATAATTACATTTCAATGTATAATATAATATAGAAAATATGTTTAATTATAAAATCCAAAACAAAAAGATCAAGAGCAATTTATCAATACATGCTTAGCGAACTTATTTCTTCTCTCTCGCTCAGTATGCGGCAGTTTTCAAGCCCATTTTCAGGCAGTTTGTTATGGAGAGGTCTTTACTTAAAAGGAGGGCAGAGACAGAAGCCAGGAATAGATTCAAAGCAAACAGCCCACAGTTGGATCCACTGAGCAATTCCTAGGTGGATCCACTAAGCAGCTCAAAGCTGCTCTGTGCAGTTTTTAAAATAATATTTACCTTTTTTAGTTTTACACTGGTCATTTTAAAAGCAATTTATGACAGCTTTGGTCAGTAATATGTCATATGTTGTCTCATTTTTCTCTGTGCACAAAAGGAAAGCTCCACAACAGCACTCCCACCCTCATGTAGGAACTATCGTTGCTTTAGCTAATTTATATGTTTTCATTATAACCCATCCCGAGACCTTTGGGTATAGGGCAGAATGGGGATGGATGGATGGATGGATGGATGGATGGATGGATGGATGGATGGATGGATGGATGGATGGATGGATGATACTGTCTAAATGCACCCTGTACAATGGGAGAAGACAAATCTTCTTCCACCAGGAACTGGCTTGGAACTTGATGAATGCAGAAAGCGGTAAAGATTAAAACCCTTGCTTCACTTTTCAGAACCATGGCTCAGTACAGTGTATTAAATGCTTCTGGAATAAAATGATGCTCTTGATGATGGAAGTTAATTCCTGTCTTCTTTCATATTTCAAATATACTTTAAACATGTGCTGAGCAGACTCTGTAAGAAGGCACTTAGGAGCAATCAACTGCTTATATTTATTTGTTCTCTTTATTAAAAAAAAAAAGTTCCCAAAATAATACATAAGAAAACTCTAGGGCTGCATCCCCAAGCAACTTATTTGCCTCTCTAGTTTTCCTCTACTGTCCCTCTATTCCAGCAGACTTGAAAAGTGTCGTTCGATTTCGGAATGAGCGTCCCCATGACGTTTGGTAAAACACGCATTTTAAAAGCACCTACAGTCCCCAAGGAAGTGTGTTTTGTTTGCCCACATATTTTTCTCCCCGCCCCCTCTCTGCTTGATAGGGTGCTGGGGAGACAACCCCCAACAAGTCCAAAAAAAAAAAGAAGAAGAAGAAGCCATATTTACAAGTTCTCTGTTCATCTCCCCTGCCTGCAAAACCCACCAGAGCCATTTATCACTTTGGGATCCAGAGTTTGCTTCCAAAGATAGTGATTTTAATCACTGTAAAAATCCACCCCATACAGCATCCGTTACACTGTAGCAATCCACCCACTTCACACCTGATAACAATGTTGCAATTCCCCACAATTCTGGCTCTTTAAAAGTAGAAAGAGAAAGGAAGGGAAGGTGCTGGTGTTCTGGGAGATGTGTGAATTTTTAAGACTGTGTGTGCAGGTGGCAGCAGCAGTAGAGCCAGGTTGCTTTTTTCGGAGATCTTGGCCGCCAATCCCCACCCCTTTTGCCATGGAGCGTCTCCATGCACAATGTTGCTCGGAATACCCACAGCTTCCAAAAAGTGCTCTGGTAGTCTTCTTTAAAGGGCCCTCCCCCCCCCAATATTTTCCTCCTTTTGTGCCGCTGCAAGCTCGGAGAGAAGCTGTGCATGGGGGCGCTCAGAGGCAAAAACTTTTTAACGAGCTTTTTTTTTTTTGCTTGGGGACGCAGCCTAGGTAGGGTAACAAGGCAAAATTTCATAAAGAATATTACAAATTGTAGAAGTCAGTAGGTATTAAAATTAGTATATAAAATAATAAGCAATGCCAATAAAACCAGACTTCGAGGTTTTATCACTACAGTATGGATGAATCATATTTTAATAAGCAACAAATAAAAATGAAAACGTACCTTTCTACCCGCTGCAGATTTATTATATATGCATTTTGGTCAGTCAAAATTAGGTAGGGAACTAAAACAGGAAGTTTGTTCTATCTTTGTTGTCATTACTTTGGGTCATTAAAAATTCCAATTAATAATCAATGAAACAGCCCAATTACTGCAGGCCTATCTTAACATCCTATTTCCTAGTTCAAAATTAAAGAAATTCGTTTTATTTGCCAAGTAAGATCTAAAGTGTTAAGAGATACAGCAGTACATGCAGCATTTTGCCCAGACATAAAATCTATAACACCAGTTTGAACTGTACTGAAACAAAGCAAATTTCCATTCTTACAGCATTTTTAAAGCAGTTACAGGAGAAAAACAATGTAATTTTGATTCAGGTTCTGTAAGATGTTTTAACTAACCTGGGTCCAAGTTGCTCAGGGCATTCCTTGCGCTTTCTTGACTCTGCCCGGGCTGGGTCAGAGGAATTGTCACCAATCCCACTCATCTTAAACACATATCAGCAACTGAAAGAAGCAAAGGATAATAAAATGATGTGCTGGACTTTTTATCCAAAGAATTAATTCCCAATTGTCTCAGTATTTAATATTACATTTTTTTAACTTAAATTCTTTGAAAATCCAATTGCTTCTACGTTTATGTGATGCTCTCCCCAGGGAAGCTTGCCTGATAATGATATCAAGGCAGGATTCATCCTCTACCTCCTTTTTATTTATTTCTCTCAAGTAAATATGAGAAAATTTTATATTGCACTTGGTGAACATCAGCATATCATCAAGGAACTGTTTTAAACTCTGAAAATAGTTTGGATTACCTCATTTAGAATGCAACAATTTACGTAAAAGTCAGAGTTTCCAAAGACTTTTTAAAACCTGGTCAAAGAAAAGAAATCTTTCCTCTGAAACTACTAAATTGGTTTTAAAAAATACATCTGAGGTTACATCCAGATGTCAGTTACTTATTCTACCAGTGGCGGTTCGTCATAGCGTTCGGAGGGGCGCGCGGACACCCACGCCCCACGTGGGGGAAAGAAATTACATTAACTTACTATGATGCTCTGTATAACCAATCCCAGGCTTGCAGGCTTCAATACCGTGTCTCTGTTGGTTAAGGGCACACTTTTTTTAACCTTGGCTGGGCGCAGCCTGAGAGCGTCGCCTTGAGTAAGCTGATTGGTGGAACAAAGTCATGCTCCACCCACCCAGTTTCCTTCTTTGCACGCTTGGGTTGCTGCAGCCGCCATTTCCTTACTGGCTACTGGACCGAGTAGGAAGGTATGAGTGCTCTGTCTGCTCTGTTTCCCTAGCTCCCCAAATCCCCCGGGCAACCATGGGCCCCCTCAATTCCCTTCCCCTTGCGTCGACTGCCCCGGGGGCGTCGGGTCCCCTTGCTTGTTCCCTTCCCCCACCATTCCCAATTCCTACCCAGCTCAAGTGGTCCAAAATTAACTCCTTTTCAGTGTAGAACCCAACCAGCATTAACACCAGTAGTTCCTTGGCTTTGCTGCTGCTGCTGCTGCGCCGCCGCCGCCGCCGCCGCCGCCGGAGGAATGAACTCGCTCACGGTCCCGCATCAAAAAGAAAAAAACCCGCCTGAGGCTGGCTGGCCCTGCGCCTACACACAGGGCTGCGAGCGAGTTCATTCCTCCGGCGGCGGCGGCGGCGCTGACTGGGGAACCCAAACGGCGTTAAGACCAGTTCCCTGGCTTCGCTGCTGCTGCTGCGCCGCCGCCGGAGGAATGAACTCGCTCGCAGCCCTGTGTGTAGGCGCAGGGCCAGCCAGCCTCAGGCGGGTTTTCTTCTTTTTGATGCGGGACCGTGAGCGAGTTCATTCCTCCGGCGGCGGCGGCGCAGCAGCAGCGAAGCCAGGGAACTGGTGTTAACGCCGTTTGGGTTCCCCAGTCAGCGCCGCCGCCGCCGCCGGAGGAATGAACTCGCTCACGGTCCCGCATCAAAAAGAAAAAAACCCGCCTGAGGCTGGCTGGCCCTGCGCCTACACACAGGGCTGCGAGCGAGTTCATTCCTCCGGCGGCGGCGCAGCAGCAGCAGCGAAGCCAGGGAACTGGTCTTAACGCCGTTTGGGTTCCCCAGTCAGCGCCGCCGCCGCCGCCGGAGGAATGAACTCGCTCGCAGCCCTGTGTGTAGGCGCAGGGCCAGACAGCCTCAGGCGTTTTTTCTTCTTTTTGATGCGGGACCGTGAGCGAGTTCATTCCTCCGGCGGCGGCGCAGCAGCAGCAGCGAAGCCAGGGAACTGGTGTTAACGCCGTTTGGGTTCCCCAGGCAGCGCCGCCGCCGGAGGAATGAACTCGCTCACGGTCCGGCATCAAAAAGAAGAAAAAACGCCTGAGGCTGGCTGGCCCTGTGCCTACACACAGGGCTGCGAGCGAGCAGGGAACTGGTGATTTTCCCCATTCCCCCCCCTTTCCCTTTCCTCCTGCCTAAAGAGAAGAAGAGTTGGCTTTTCTACCCTGCTTTTCTCACCCATTTAAGGGGACTCAAAGCAGCTGACAAACCTTCTGGTCTTCTCCCCAAAACAGAACACTCTGTGAGGCAGGTGGGGCAGTGAGAGCTCAGAAGAGAGCTGTGACTAGCCCAAGGTCACCCAGCTGGCTTTGTGGGGGGGGAGTGTGGAATCCAACCTGGTATTCCCAGATAAGAGTCTGGCTCCCTAACCACTCGACCAAACTGCCTCAAGCCATGTTCTCTCCCTCTCCTGCCTCTTTCACAGCCCCACTAACCTCACAGGGTGTCTGTTGTGGGGAGAAGAACAGAAGCTTTGTCAGACATTTGAGTCCCCTTAAATGGGTGAGAAAACCAGGGTAGAAAAGCCAATTCTTCTTCTTCCTCCTGCTTTCCCGCTTTCTCTCTCTCTTTCCTGCTTTCTCTTTCTGTCTTTCCTGCTTGCTTCTCTCTCTTTCCTTCTTTCTGCCCTTCTCTTTCCCTTTGTTTTTCTCTTTTTCCTTCCTTCCTTCCTCCTCTGCCTCTTTCACAGCCCCACTAACCTCACAGGGTGTCTGTTGTGGGGAGAAGAATAGAAGCTTTGTCAGATGCTTTGAGTCCCCCTAAATGGGTGAGAAAACCGGGGTAGAAAAGCCAGTTCTTCTTCTTCCTCCTCCTCCTCTCCTGCTTCCTTCTCTCTTTCCCTTCCTTTGTTTTTCTCTTTTTTCCTTCCCTCCTTCCTTCCATCTATTCTGTCTCTAAAGGTGCTTTTCTGACACAGGTGCGTTTTTTGAAAGCCTGTTCTGAGCTGTCTTTTCTGTGATTCTGTGATAGATTATAACACTGTAATTAATTAGAATTTTTTTTTGCTGGTCTGGATATTAAGAGCATTTCTTTCTTCTGCCGTAAGATGTGCTTTGGCACCCAAACTTCAAAAATCTGCAGGAATTGTTACAACAGGCCAGAGTGTGGAATTGCTCCCTTTTTGCACAACAAAATCCCATGATGGAGAACTAAAAAGTATGGGAATTGTAGTCTGAAAAAGGAACTTAGCCAGGGAACAGTGGGCATACTTGAATCAGGGTTACAGGTGGTAGAAATGGCAACTCTGTGCTCTCTAGGCAGTTTGCTGTACCACTGAGCTACAGACTGCCCCTGCAGTTTTCTTGGCAGGGATACACTCATGGTTTGCCACTGCATATGTCCAGGTAGAGGCTGGAGATCAAACCAGCAGCTCTTCTTCTTCTTTGACGTTGAACTACATGGTGTCTAATTTTGGCTGTCATGTAACATCTTTATTAACTCAGAAGTGCCTCAAAGAGAGTATCATATGGTCTTCTTGTGTTGTGTGACCAGCATGTTCATGAGAGGAGAAGGGGCAAACTCAAGTGTAAGGGAGTTGATTTTTTATGGACATATGACCACAGTCAGTGATTGGAAGGTACTGCCTGATACTTCTAAGCCTAGGAAAGCCTTGAGAATTAAGAAATTATAGTCTCTTTGAGATTAAAAACAACTTTCTGCTCTTGTAACAAACTCTTCTCCATAAGTCTCATAGTCAACAATCAGCATAATGTGGTGTGCTTATGCCCTGCAAAGTCCTTTTCTAGCTTCTTTGAAATGCAGTAACTAAAACGTCTGGTCAGTCATCGCTAAGCAATCTCCAAAATGTCACAGACAACATAGGTTCCACTCTGCCAAAAATAGTGCTTGAGAGGAAGCCTACTATATGAATCTCGAGCTGCGTTCACACTTATGTTTTAATCTAGCTTTAGTGCACTTTCAGAGTGAGATAATACATAAGCAAAGTCTCAAGCTGTTTTCTTTCTGCATCATCTAACCTGGAAAAGCCATCTTTGGATTAGATAAAGAGGATAGAAAATGATTATTCACTTTGCTGATAAGGGTCTTGAGTCTGCAGAATAAAGAGATACTCAGACTACCTAGAAGCAAAACCAGAATATCTGGAGAATAGATGCTGTCAAGGCTATTTTTGGAGCTGTAGCAATGAGAACATGCTCCTCCAAATGCATCATTTGGAGTTTTTTTCACTCAGCGGGTCTATGGAATTTGCTGCCAGAAGAGTTGGTAACAGCATCCAGACTGGATGGCTTGTTGTTAGACAAATTCATAGATAACAGGTGTATCAATGGCTACTTGAATGGATGCCTAGGTACATCTTTCGGGTGAAGGTTTCATCTTTGTCTTCTACTTGAGATGCCCAGAAGCACTGTGTGAGACATGATGCTGGACTAGATGGGCTATGGTCTGATCCAGCAGGGTTCCTCTTATGTTCTTATTGCTGTTTTGTGATTCTTTCACTACCAATTTTTCTGCTGCAAATCCTATGGCACTTAGAGTGTGGACATGCATGCAGAAAAAGCAGGTTTATATTGTTATTGATTCCATGAGTTCAATTCTATGCATAAATTATTTTCTTTATCTGGTTCTGTATCTTTCTGGCCCTGGACCCCTCCCATGTGACCTTGGCCCCACCCACATGACATCAGCAGGCCCCGCCCACATGACATCAGCAGGCCCCGCCCACGTGACATCAGCAGGCCCCGCCCATGTGACATCAGCAGGCCCCACCCATGTGACCTCACCCCCCCATGACCCTTCCCCACCTTGCCTGTGAACACCCAGATCTGAAGTCCACCAGCCGCCACTGTATTCTACTATCTTTGGATAGTCCAGAATAAGCATGAAAATTCCAGAATATCCAAATATAATGAATTAAGTAACCAACATCTATACGCAGCATAAATTTACACCACAGTTACACATAAACACACTACAGTTTGTAAAGGAAGTTCCATGAGTGAGTTAAATGTACAGAAATGCAAAGTGCATTTCAATACACATGGTACATATATGGGGTTTAGTAGCTGCCCAACAATTTTTCTCAACATGGCTTTAAAGATTGTTGGACATCTCCAACTCCTTTGCAACACTTGAGTATGCATTTCACATACCCTTGTAGATTTTCTAAGGAAATAGTCCCTCATGTTAACTTGTCTGAGTAATCCAAAGGCAGAGTATGTTTCAAAACAGCAGATTTTAACGCTGGTTATGGGATTAAAGTGGTGAGTATGCACAGCATATAATCCCCTGATTTGTCACTCATTGTTTTGATTAAATATAAAATTCTGCCATCTCCAAAAAACAAAAAACTCACTTGAACTCACAACTTGAACCTGGTGAATACAGACTTACCCTTTCGTGATCTGGATCTGCTGGTCTGGAACAAGTAATCCATCCCAAGTTGGGTTAGATTGTGCTTGGACTGGAACAAGGACTGGAAAGAGGCCACTAGGATGGCCTCTTTCAGCCTCCGCATGGCCTCTGGAGCTTCCAAAGCTCCACTAGCCAGAAACAAAAGCCTGTGGCCTTGGTGGCACATCTTACTGTACCACTGAAATGGTTTCCCTGTGCTAAACAGGGAAATGGAGGCATGTGCCTTTTGTATGCCAGCTTGGTATGGTTTGCCACTAACTAGTATGCTGATGGATCTGCTTTAAAAGGCCTACAAGCAATTGTTGATCATGTGACTATTTCTGGTCTCATCTGGATTTTGCTCCACCTGCTGCAAACCAAGCACAATAGGCAGGGCCTCTCTTAATCTGGTCTAATTTGCAGAAAGGAGGCCTCTTTGCCCATTCTTGGATCAGTTTAAGGGTAAGTGCAGAAAGGTCTTAAGCCCCTTTCATAATTAGATATCTTTGAGGCTCTATTTGCCCCATCGAGGAAAAATATATATAATATAAACAATATACATATAATGTATACATATATTTATATACACATATTTTATAATCTGTTGTATTTTATAATATAAACAATATACATATAATATGTACATATAATACTTATATACACATATTTTATATATTGTATTTTACTATGTATTTGCACACTGTTAAAAGGGTGAGACTGATCCCAAAATCCATATAAGTAGACTTTAAAAATCCTGTCCTTCTAACATTATCATCTTTCAATTTAATAGCATAAATTTCCTTTAAAAACAACCAAACAAATCAGACCTGGAAGATCTTGTCTCCTTCAATACATTCAATACATTCAATACATACATGCCACATGTAACATGAAATGAAGCCCACATCAAATCTCAAGTGCACAAGACATATGTCCATTCTCATGCTGAAGCCAGGCTACACTTTTGTTCAATATGTGTTCTACAAAGCAAGGAAAATACAGCCCTGAAGTCAGCTGTGCAGTGATAGCCAGTGATACTTGTTTCCCTGGGATTACCAATGATAAACGAAGGAAGCTTCTAAGTTGTGGCGAATGTAATGACAGTCCAATGATCAGTCATCATTTCTCTCCAACCATAAAAGACATAAGGCCATGCAAATTTCCTCTAATTGTACCACTTCTGCATGGTGCCAGGAGGCTTTATGGCTCTGGGGTCAGGGAATCCATATATATTCCATTTGCCACTCTGATCTTCCCATCTAGCTGTCATGTCTCTATGACTTTAAATATTTTACATTCAGGTATGTCCCTTTCACAGCCACTGTCACAATCCTCATCTTGAATTACCTTGCATTTTCTTCCTATTTTTGAAGGCTGGCTAAAACTAATTTTGGGAGTATCAGACTCTGCTTTTCGCTTATCAGTTTCTCAACAGACAATTTTAGTAAATCCAGCCTCCCTCATTGAAGCCTATTCCACGTATTCGCTATGAGGCAAAATCTAAGCAACCAAGCAAGTCAACAGAGGAGAAGATAACAAAAACACATAGATCAGTGCACATTATAACGATAGTTACAGTTCCTTGAGGAGTTAATAAAGATGTCTTTCACTAGATTATTGAACACATAGTTATTTTCTAACACCTTACACCATATTTTCTTCACACAGGCTGTCCTGAGCAACTGAGACAGATAAACAATGCTGTAGAACTAGTAAATAAAAATAAAAAAGATAATAAACTGCATCATAAATTGTTGGCTGACTTCTACTTCTCCATAGCAATGAGCATCCAGCTTTAAATAAATGTCTTAACAATCAACCTCTGCATGTTATTAACGTTCAAATTCTGGCAAGTATCCAAGGGAAGAAAATTCCAGACTTGAAGAGCAGCTATTAAGAAAGTTTCTAGCACCATCACAGAACAGACATGAAACAATAACAAAGGAAGACAGAGATAGTTTGTGAAATGTTATATGAATAGTGATAGAGGTATTTGAAGACCGGTGGTATACTAGACAACAGGGTTGCAAAATTTAATACCTATCAGTTCCACAGTGTCATTAGCAGAACGTCAGTGATAAACCAAGGCACAAATCATAATGCTGTATAAAGGCCATTTAAAACAAAGTATCAGTCCGTAAGAAACATGGAATATAATTCAAACAGCAAGAAGAACTGTGTGGCAGCATTAATCAAGACTGGAAAAGATTATTTGCTCAGTATCCAATTTTGCTTTGGAATGGAGAAAGACTACTTATGGGGAGTGGTTGAGATTTACTCCTACCATAATGTTATACATGTAGCCACTTGCTTTTTGGTTTTTGAAAAAAAAATAAGATTATATATCACAAATTCTAATCAAAGCAGTTAATTCACATCAAACCTTTTTTTAAAATCAAAAATTTACATAATGGACCATTTATTTAACACCTACGTCTAATACTGTAGTTATGCATACATATAATATATGGCTATGTCTACCCAGAATCATGGCACCATTACAATAATCAAGCAGCACTTACATCAGTACCACTAGGATGCTACCTCAGTTGTCAAATCATTTTTTAAACTCTTGATTGTACTCTGGGTACAGTTTCAGCTGCTCTGGCTGGAATACTACTGATGAAAGCCCCAAGGGGTCCAGGGGCCTCACTGCCACACAGTTTAATGGAAGTCATACCCCTGCAGTAATGCGCTGGACAAAGCACTGACCTGTCTGTAAAGGCCTACCAGCATCTTATTGCCTGGAAAACCAAACCACAGAGCGGTGTGGAAGGCATACATCTCCACGGTCCAGTTTACCAGGGAGGTCCAATTCAGCAGTGCAACAAGGTGTTTGCTGTTTAACTTGCAGAGGCTGGCTCTGAAGCTTCAAGGCCTGCATAGGGACTGTCCTGGAACAGTCATCCTAGTGCAGACAATCTTGTTCTAGGATATGTGGGATATTTCAGCTTATCTGATTTCACTGGAGTGGTCCACAGAAAGTAAGTGCAGATTTTTGCTCCATTTTCTAATAACTTCTAATAACCTGTAATGTTAGATTTATTCATTTTAAGTCATCTGTGTGAACCCTAGCATATTTGGGAAGGGAAAAATGTCTACTAAAATTAAGGAGCCTTGTTTTGTAAGAGAATATTCATTTAAGATGCCAAAGATTCTGTTGCAACAAGCTGAATATTTAAATTATTCCTAATGGAGTGCAGCCTCAGAAATCAAAACTTGGTATTTGCTGCTTTTTATAACACAATAACAACTGGAATTTTTGGTTACTCAACTAAATCCTGTATTTAAGTATTTCTGGTTATACTTAACCATGAAATCACAGACTTACATAGGAAATGGAATAATAAAAATGAACAATAACAAACCTAAATAGTAGCAAGCTAAAACATTTAAAGAGGATCCAAAGACTTAGATTACAAGTGCTCAGCTATGAGCCACCAGATGTTCCTGAACTGTAACTCCCATCATTCCATGTGTTAGCTTACAGTGACATGGAATGATGGAAGTTATAGGTTAAGATTGTCTAGAACGCTGCAGGTGAAGACCTTGTATTGTAAGGCAAGATTGCAGCATATAGGATTTTTTTTAACACAGGTTACGGCCCTTGTTTAACTAAGCATCCCTTGGGCCTTAATTAGTTGTAATGTCCTTGCAAAGCACTGCACATAAGTTTCAAAGGTGTACAACAAGGGTTCCAAGGGTTAACAGCCACTGTGCTAGTGGAACCAGTGAGGGCTTTCCCAGTGAATCTTCCTTTCACTGATAATGCTGGCAATGGTGCTTATTTCTCCTCTTAGAATATTCTGAGAAGTTGAAACAGCTTTTAGCTGAATTATAAGAGTCATCAATATATTTTTATTGTGCAAATATGCTTATCATATAGCCATTTTGTGTGGGGAGAAAAGACTGAGAGCAATGGAACACCCAGAACGGATATACCCACATCCTTGAAATTCCCAGAAACAGATCTCGCATTGTTTTTATTTACTTATTTAAGGCATTCCTTTATGGCTGCCCATCAGAGATGTCAAAGCTTTTCACAAGAAATAAAAATAAATGAAAATATTATTAAAAGAGGCAAAATGGCAGAATTACATAAGAATATCATTAAAAGAACAGTAAGTAGGAAACTGCAAAGTGTCCTTCGATGGAACCCAAAAGATGCAAATGGAAGCTCCCAATAAATCGCAAAAGGGAGAACATTCCACAGGTTGACAGAAAAAGACACACATATATTGGAAAGGTTTGGAAAACTATATCAGCAATGGTTTCAATGAATGAACAAAATTCTTCACTGACATGCAACATAGGAAGCCTTTAATCTTTTTTAAAGGAGGAAGGGGAGGTGTTCACAGACCTCTCAAAAAAGTTCGAATATAGTGAATATTTGATTCAAATGGGAAGTACTTTTTGCCCATCCCTTTACATTTTATTATGGATCTTTTGGGACTTGAACTCCAGGGATGTTGTGGAGCAGAAACCTAACCAAACTGTATTAAAGAAACAGTCTTTAAAAAAGAAAAAATGTGCCAACTACAAAGTTTACAGCACAGGGGGGAAAGCTACAAAGAATATTGCTATAACTGCTAGCATTGGCTTCAATAGCTACTAGAATAGATAACTACCGTATCTTCCGGCATATAAGACGCTGGGCGTATAAGACGACCCCCAACTTTCCAGTTAAAATATAGAGTTTGGGATATACTTGCCGTGTAAGAAGACAACACCCGGTGTATAAGACGACCCCTGACTTTTGAGAATATTTTCTTGGGTTAAAAAGTAGTCTTATACGCCAGAAAATACAGTAGGTGCTGCCTCCTGTAGGTTGGAGAGAAAGGCAGGATTCCTCTAAAGACCATCTGCAGGGAGTTGAGAGCAGGGGTGTTTTCCACACTTACTTCCTGAAATCCGGATTAAGGAAATCCATTTTTCGGAAATCCGTCTCTGGGAAGATCCGTCTGAAATAGGGACGGATCCAAATGAGGCCCCACGCTTCCGTACTCGTGTGGGAAGCACAGATACTGAGGCACACATCATGTGTTCACTGTGCAGATGCTGCAACACCGATTTCCAGAAGCATCTGGCCTCCCTGAGGCCCCACCACCCCAGGAGCTGCATGACTGGAGCATTCAGCTGTCAGTCACTGCTTGATTTCCCCTGTGCATGGACATGTCAGGGACAGGCTGCCCACCAATCAGCGATATGCCTGAGAGCCCATGGCTGCCACTGTGCTGATGCCTCACTCATCATGGCAACTTCCTGTCCCACCCACATCCATTCCCTCTCCTGTCCATGTGCAGAAGCATCCTCCTTTAATGCAGAATTTCCTCGCAGGAACGGATTGAAGACCTAATTTTTCAGGTCTTCCTGGAAACCGGATTTAGTGGCGCCTAGACCCCATTATCGACAGATCTTGTGCGAGGCTGCGTGGAACTGGTGTCCTCAAAGGGGCCCTAATCTGTCCTTCTGTGCGAAAGGTACCTTGCACATGTGTCCCATGTTGTCCTTATTGTGTGCTTAATGGGGTTTTAGAAGCCAGTGCAGAAACACCCTAGGTGAAGGTTTTGCTTTTGTCTTCTGCTTGAGAAATCCCAGAAGAAATTGCTGGGCCACTGGGTAAGACACGATGATGGACTAGATGTGCTGTGGCCTGATCCAGGAGAGCTCCTCTTATGTTCTTACCAAAATGAATGGAAAACCTAGAAAGAGTCTACTGTGCAAGTGCATCCATAGCAAGAGCCGTGTCCTTAGCTAGGCTGTTTTCTCAAGCCATCAACTTGACAGCTATAGTGCAGTTGGAAAAGCCCAACAAGTTTCAGTGAATGACTCTGTTCCGCTTTGCCGCATGGCAAAGAGACCCTTTTGGTCCGGACTCCTAGTTCAAATATATAAAAAGTTACTTTTTTTAAAAAAAAACAAAATTACAGCTTCTGTTATTGCTTTTTAATGCTGGCTGGAGGTGTGGATGTAATCAAAAGGTCTTTTTGTACTTTTCACCGAAGTCTATAGTTTTTACACATATTTTAGTAAATTACTCAGTTGGAAAATTCTTCAGAGGATGCAGGGTTTAAGTGTAACCATCTACACTGTTACAGGAACAGAGGGATGAATTACTTCACTTCCCCAGTGATTTCTGTTGGATGGAAGCTCAAATGTGCCAAGGTGTCTCCAAAACTCTGACTGGTGGTATATGGGCAAACACCAGCTTGCTCCTGTGGGATGGGACTAGCTATCCAAGGACTTGTCAACGACTTATGTCAGTTTGAAACCAGCCTCCTGGCCACAGAGAAGAGGCAAGAAAACATCCAACCAGCCCCCTTCAGACTATGTGGCTTGAGGCATCTAATCTGTTATCAGCTCTCAGGTGCCACTGTAGGCTGGAAAGTGTGGTCTTTCTGGATCTTCAGACTCATATGCTCCAGTGCTTGTCATACTGTAGAAAACGGAGCAAGGTGGTGGTAGTGATTTCAGTGTAAGTCTTTTCACACCAATCAGGGCAACCATTGATGCCTAATGGTATATTAGAATAAGGGATAATATCTCTAACTTGGGGTGCTCTTTGGGATGCCAGGATAAAAGAGCTGCCAGCACTGAATGTACTGTTCTTTGCTAGAATTTGCGCAAACACAATCTCATAAATGCAAACTTGCTAGTCATAAAGCTGATGCATTAACTTCTTGGTACCTGGGAGAGGATTTACTTGATGGATCACTGCTCCTGGGCTCTAGTTTTGTAAAACAAAAAAATTGTTGCACTATTCACACTGATAAAGCCGGATATGACAATAAGGACATTTCAAAAATGGCAGAGTCTCACCCTTTGCACAACTTTGCTGCTCCTACCTTTGTTCTTCTTCTGAAAGTCTTAGGTTAAGAGCCTCTACTATTACCAATTACTTTACTGACCTATTAAACAGCAGTTGCCTGATTCTCCAAAACAGCTGTACACAGCCGAGTGTGAGGGAAATGGGGTCTCTCATTACAGGTCAGAGTTAGAAATTTGTTTTTATTCCCTATTGCTACTGCTAAGAACACTTTTTAAAAATTTCATTGGGCAGCGCTATCCATGCCCTTAAAAACTGCATGTTAAAATTGTTTAAAATAGGTTTCAATACGAGCCATTTGCTCTTGCTGATCATCTTGCAGCTTCAGTTGAAAAAGTGACGGCGCCATAAAGTTGAACTCAAGAAATCTAGGCACTCTGAACATCCATTTATCAAATTTAATATATGCAACTGTCTCTAGAATTTATCTGTCACCCCAAACCCATCAGAATAAACCCAAGCCTACGAGTGGAAGGGTCAAATTAGATATATCATTCAAGATTGTTCCGATAAAGCACACTAGCAAAAGTATGTGTACACCAAATAACTGAGTTTAATCTTCTGAAAAATGAAATGGGCAAAATATTAGTGTAAATCGAGGGAAGAAAGGGAAGTCTAAAAGTATGCAGACTGAATATAGGGTGTTTTTCCACTGTCAATTGTACCCATTTATGCATCCATTTTTGTACCTTTAGGCTGTGAGCCGGATGATCCCATTTCCACTACGGCACCCATTTTGAACCTGATTGTTTCCACTGCCGTGGGGGAAATCCAGATCTTTTTGGCCTTTAATGGGGTCTACAATGGGGTCTTCTGCCAGAAAATCCGGATTAAAGGGAGCCTGTTTCCACTGGAAACAGGCAATGGGGTCCAAAGGAGGCTAGGGGGAGGGGATGCACCTTTGCACACACACCCCAACATTGGCTTCAAAGTCACTTCGAAGTCACTTCAAAGTTGACTTCACATTCACTTCGAAGTCACTTCGAAGTCAGCTTTGAAGTCACTTTGAAGCATGAGCTCAACTTTGAAAGTTGAGCTCATGCTTCAAAGTCACTTCAAAATCACTTCGAAGTTGCTTTGAAGACTGAACCCCCCTGCCCCCAAAAACATCTGGGGTAATGGACAGCAAAGCTGTTTCCACAGCAGGGGTGTTAGCACCCATTTCTAATGGGTGCTACACCTCCTGTGGAAACACATTGGGTGCTTCCCTTAATCCGGATCTACTAGATCCGGATTAAGAAATGTACCCATTCCTTAGATCTGGATCTTCTTAGATCTGGATCTAAGGCTGCAGTGGAAAAACACCCATAGTTTGTCTGATATAAAAGCAGCTAATGTCTGCTCATAGTTATGAACCCAATCTGTGCCAGATGTTATCCCTTCTGCACGCTAGCATAGGGCAAAGGAGGCCCTGCCCTATCTTATACTCCATCCACACAGTATGGGACACATACTGGGTTAGGGCAAGCCAAATGGTGCTTTGGACTGGATCACTGGTAGACCTCAATAACGAGGCCAACAACTGGGCCAGGGCATATATACCAGACTAAGGTGGTGTGTGAACAACATGCCTTTACAGGCTGGAATATGTCTGACTGAAGGCAATATTTAACCCTTCTGAGATACATTCAGTAGGGGTCTGAAATGATACAGCTTGATTCATGGAGAATGATCTTGCATTGCTATGGGTGCCTCCAGATAGGATTAAAGCTGCACAGGGACTGTACAGCCCCTTTTAATTTGATAGATGGGACTTATTGAACTCTTAAGTTAAAAGGTGCTGATTAATCAGCAGCTTTTTACTTCAGAGTTTTGGTGGGATGCTGCATCATTACTGTGATCTATCAATAGTCCCATTAGATAGGAAGTGATGGCGTAGTCCCTGTGCAGCTTTAATCCGGTCTAGAGGTACCCTAACTTGCTATACTTCTTTAGGAGTGCCAATAACCATATAGATAAATGTGACCCACTTGACACAGTTCCTTATCAAAAGCTCTTGAATAAACTCAACCGTTATGGAACACGGGGACAGGTTCTGTCCCGGATTATGTAAGTGGCTAAAAAAGACAGGAAACAATTCTCAGAATGGAGGGAAGTAAAAAGTATAGTCTCTCAAGGATCAGTACTGGGACCTGTGCTTTTTTACTTATTCATAAATGATCTAGAAGTAGGGATGGTGAGATAGTAACATTTGCCAATGATATAAAATGAAGTGAAGGAAAACTTAAAGCTCCATAAGGATCTCTTGACACTGAGCAACTGGGAACCAAGAAGCAAATGAGTCCCATTGTCAGTATGTGCACACAAAAAAATAATTTAATGGGGCCTGACCTTTCTGCCATGGACCAAGAAAGGGACCTTGGGGATCTGAAGGACAGCTCAACGAAGTTGTCAACCCAGTGTGCAGCAGCAAATAAAGCAAATTCAGTACTAGAAATAATTAGAAGCAATGGAAAATAAATCTGCAAGCATAATTATCCCTTCTTATAAATTATTGGCAAGGAATACATTTGAATATTGTTTAAATTTCTGGTCACTACATCACAGAAAACATATGGTGGAACTGAAAATCTCCACAGCAAAAAAAGGGCATCCAAAATGAACAGGGGCTTAGAATATCTCCACAATGACACCAAGCTGTAATATTTAGGCCTATTCAGCCTTGAGCGACAAAGTTTAAGTGGGAACCTGATTAAGTTTATAAAATTATGCATAGTGTGGAAAAGGTAGACAGAGAATAAATATTTTCTTCATTGCACAACACTAGAACTAGTGATCACTTTATGAAGCTGTTGAGCAGGAACGTTGGGTTGGAGAGACAGACAGGAAGCCTCTAAAGTCCAGTTGTAGAGACCTAAGAGTTGATGAAGACTTTACATTCATCTTCTCCTTCAGAATGTTCAGAGACAAGTGGTAAGCCACCACAAAAGAAAAACACTGGACTAGATTAGATGGGCTATGGCTTGATCCAGTCCCTCAAGGTTTGTAAGGTTAAGTTTTCCCTGTTTCAGTGTTTTCCTTGCTCAGACCACCAGCACCCATGCAAACAGGACGCTGCTGTCACTATGAGCAATGCGAGAACTAGCAAAGATCCCTCAAAGAAGGATCTCTATTTAGAGCAGTCTCTGCCCTCACATGGACACTGCCTAAGTGTTAAAACAAGGGGATAAACGCCACAGAAGTGCACAATTGTGTAGACACTGCATGATGAATTGTGAATGCTGGGCGTTACTTCCACAGTAAGCCTGAAAAGATCCCAATTTATTGGCCTTTACAATATTGCTTGGCAATAGTCAATATGCTTTGCATGCAAACATTTGCAGGTTTCATCCCTGCCATCTCCTGGAAGAAAACAGAAGCCATTCACTTCTATGTTGTTCCTAAGAAAACTGCATGGAAGTGTTTATTTAATCAACCAAACTTGAGTTTGATTCAAGATGGTCTGTTTATTTAGGGGAAGTATGGTTTATTTTAAAGGGACATCTCTTTCAATCTCTCCGTCCCTCAGTGTCTGGGCCGATTAACGAGACTATAGAGTTCAATGGATGAAGACAAGGATTTCTGGAAACTCCTGAATGGAGAATGAGTTTATGCAGTGTAAATTAAAAGAGTCACAATATGTGTATAAAACATCATTCTGGCCACAAGGAAATGTGCCTGGTCCTAGTACATAATTGACCACAATGATTAGATATCTGAACGCAGCTCTGATACTGTAATGATAAACTGCACTGAAAGCGTTCTTAAGCATAGTTCTTTTGTATGTATAATCACAACTTTACAGTAGGCAAAACCAGTGATTTTCCTGAGGCTAGAAAATCTCTGCAATGAATAAGAGGAGGGTGGAGAAATTTTAAACTCTAATGAAATCACAATTAAAAAAACAGAAACAAACAAATTTCCAGCAGAAAGCGGCTGCAAAGACACTTTATCTGGGTTGAATATTATATACTAGTCCTCAGCTGTACAATTTAATGTAATGTAAAAACTGTGAGTCAAGATTTTATATTTACCCTGTTTTAAAATAAAAAAGTTGAAACAAACAAATGTGTTATGATTAAATTGACTACATGCTCTGCGTATTGTTTTTTAAAAATCCAATTTGCACATTATTAAAATTTTATAGAAAACACATGGATTTATCAAATGCTCATGCTCATGTACTTAAATGTACAAATCACAACCTAATTAATTTCTATAATTGCAATAGAAACCTATGCCAGAATAGAAGCTTTATTCAATTTGAAATATAATGCTGCTGATACAATCACAGTATCTACCAAAGTCACTGTGATTTCCCTACATATCCCTGGATAATTATTTAATGTTTTGCAAAGAACAGTCTTGAAAAGTTTACTGTTTTTACAACATCTGTAACTACTCAAATCCTCCACTCAACACAATAATCACCATTCATAAAATGAAATAAAAGTTCATTGCTAACAGCTTGTCTTTACACATGTCTGAGCACACAAACCCTACTGTTCCCTATACCAAAAGTTTTTTTAAAAATTAATAGAAATGTCAGAATAAGGATACAGTAAAGAATGAGGTGCCCCTGAGAAAACTCAGCTTCAAACAAGCATACTGTCTATTAGCACTGAAAAATGAAAGCTGTATTTTTAACTGAGGCTCTTTCTGCACTAGACCTTATTCTGGATTATATCCTGGAATAGGATCTGCTACCCCCATGCTTCTGCGCACTATGACAGGTAGTCTGCAGCAGCAAGCAGATGGCAAGTCCCTATTCCAAGATATTCCCTATTCTCAGTGCAGAAAGGGACTAAGATCTCTTTAATACAAGAAAGCACAAAAAGCCACAGAATTTACCTAACCTGGATACAAGATTCCCGCCTCTAGGGACAAGCAGCACTAAATTTGAGGCATTTAAGTAAGAGGATTTGCATGCAGGGCTGTACCACCATACAAATTCATGATAAAGACGACTGTTTAAGCTAAATAGCACACCAAATGGATTGTGGAATCAGACCACCCATGGAGAGTGTTTGTGGATGCTCTCAGTTTCTTTTGGCAATGCATATCAAGGTCCTGGATCGTTCCAGAAAACAGGATGAATAACTAGACAAATGATTCCATGCATTAAATCAGGAAGACAAAAAATAGATTTTATATCAAGATTTCCACCTATTTATTCTAACTTATTTATTGTATTACACCTAATTGTTTCGGAAGCTGTTGACAAAAAATAACATAAAACAGAATAAACTGTACATAAAAAACTTGACTTGTAGAGAAGTTGTTCAGTTGAAAGCTCTAACCAGAAACTTAGGTTAAAAGTCTTAACAAGTTGCCCTAAGGCATGGGAGACTGCAGAGAAAGCCCTCTTGGGGGAATCTGACGGAGCGTTCTTTAGCTTCTTCTAGACAGCATTTACTTAATCCACATTATTTGGATAATCCAGAGTAAAGCACATTCAGCCACATTTTATTCCAGATTATCCAAATAATGTGGATTAAGCCTCATCAGTAGAGGACTACAGGTCTTGTGGGGTGGAGGGACCACCTGGTCTCATGGTCTGAATAGGTTTGCAGGGGAATCAGAAAGCTTGTATGCCTTAGGTCCACACCGCCTTTCAGCAGTCCTGCTTACAGTTGGGCCTTGCATTTCTGTTGCACTATATACAGTACAATTAGCATCCTTTCCATTTCACAAAAAAGGTCATGCTCTACACAATAGCTTTGCTATAAAAAGCTGCCTATATGAAAATCTATAAGGTTATGCGTGAAAACCAGGAAATCTGTGTGGTTGACCATAATTTTTTTTTCATCTAGTGTTGTTTTCTTTGGTTTACTGTCTTGGCCCAACCCAACACCCACCAAAGTACAGTAAAGCACCCAACATTAAAATGAAATTGCCATTTCGGAAACAGTTATTTCAAGCAGTTAGTTACATTCACTAAAATTGGACTGCTTGACACAATGTTTAAAAACATCATAGAAACTGAAATAGAAGAGCTAGTGGAATATACAAGTGGCTAAAATGCCACACTAACAATATCGCAACTGCCTGTTGTCCATATGAAAATTTCTGCGACATCTTCAAAAAGAAGTTTTTCATGGTGAACCCACTGTGTTTTTCTCATAATCATAAAAGGTAAACAAATAGTGCCTTGAGGAATGGAGTATTTATACATGAGTTGTCACGTTCTACAGGGCCTCCCATTGGGGCTTAAGTCATTGTGTGTAGGATCACAGCCACTGATGAAGCTTAATGAAGCTAATTTGCATAAAACAAGATTATTTAATAGCAATCTGATTATTTAAGAGAAACATTTTTAACCTAAAAATTAATACAGCTGATATAAAATCATATTTAATTTTTGAAAACATCCATTCCCATTTTTCCTAATGTTATGTTCTGCTTTGCAAGAATGCATACATAATCCAAATCTCACTAAGAACTGAACATGATAACAATCTGGTTTCTGTGATCTACCATAAACTACAGTATATGTGATGCTACTTCTGCACAGTATATTGCTCAATGCATTCTAAACTGTTTTATTGTGTTTCAAATGTCCTGAGGAAAAAACTGTAGGATCTTTCTATATGTTCAAAAGATAACCACAGCATGATTCCAAAGGTATGGTCTATCAATTGACAACAAAAATTAGTACAGGTATTCCCCAATTTAACATACTAATTTCGTAATTACTTTTCATAGGTGTCCTCTAATCAATGTGCCGGAAAAGAGAATAAACTGTCCTCTGTATCACTGAAAGCCAGTAACACTCATGAATTTTTTAGCTAACACACAGATGCCACTGGAACACAATGTAATAAACACATTAGCCTGCAAATGGGCACCAGGAGCTCTTTAACACATATTGTAACTAGCAGATACAATGACTAAGATTCATGATCAGGATTATCAGTTCCTAGAAAAACACATACCTAAGCATCTCAGCCTTTAAATTAAAAAGGCTTCCTTTCAAATGCATCCAGAAAAATTCAGTTCTGCCAAATCTAAGTATCATTTTGTTATTTTAAGCTATAACTATAAACAAAGAGAAAAATTAGCTAGTCTGACATCAACAGCACAAAATGGCTTCTACTTCCTGTATCCCCAAACACTAAGGTTCTTAATATAGCTATTCACTGAGCAGCTTACATATTAGATTACGTCAGCCACCTCTAATAAGCCCCTCTAATAAGCCCCAAAATAGCAAGAGGTTTTAACACCACAACAGGAAAAAAAAGTTGCATTCTTTAAGGAATGTGCAGTAATTTTGACTGTCTTCACTTTCTCTCCTGATGCAAGTTGCTGTTTGACTGTAACGTTAATCACAGCATTAAGCTTAAATGTTGTTTTAAAAAGAAAAAGGAAAGCTATGTAGGACAAATACAATACCTATTAAAAATTCTACTGACATATATTTCTTATTATCATTATTAAAAATGATAACCAGAATGTAACTAAATTACAGAAATACTGCAACTGAAAAAGAAATACTCCAGATAAGACTGACCAGATATGACTGAAGGTCACTTTAAACCTCCTTCAGTCCAACTTCAGGTCTAACTGTTCACACCTTTTCATTTCTATCCATTTTATTTGTGGACTTTTTATGCTCCATTTGGACTTTCCTGAATGGACAGTTCCCAAAACCAGACAGTGATATGCTATTTTTTAAAATCAAAACCACAGCAGTATTAGACTAGTGCCACTTCTGTACTTGCCAGTATTCCAGACCAGAAAGCATACTAGGACCCTCCTTTTTGCATGCAGATGCAATCTTAAGGTGGGTCCCCAAATGAGGTCTCCCTTAGACCACACCAGCATTTGGAAGGGTGTCTCTGAATGTGCTTGCTGGTCCAGTATAAAATACAATGCAGAATGGTGCTAGGAAAAGCACAAGACCATATTTCATGAACTGTAGGTATATGGATATGGGTGGATATTTCAGATCACATGCTGATGCTTACAGTTCAGACAGAAACATCCAATGCCTGATTTCTAATTCCAGTATCTTGACTAATGCATAGCTTTTCTACTGGAAAGGAAAAGCAGGCACTCAAAGGCAGCTTGGGGATGGATTATTTATTTAAAATATATATATACCTCTTCCTATTAAAATATAATCTTAAAGTTGCAGAATAAAAATAATAGAAATAATATTTATATTAAAAAGACTGAAATCAAGCATGGAGGAACAAACACTGACTCTGGAAAGGTCTAGATAAAAAGGTAATTGGGTAGCTGCCCAATTGTAAATAGTCATTAGATTGAAATTACTGAGATCTAAAGAATCCAAAGCTGCTGTGGTCACAACACATACCACATGCACATGTTTCTAAATCTCTCAGGAGTTTAAGTGTGTTTCTTCATTTGTACACCCACCCTCAAGGTTCAAGCTTGGCCAAGCAACCAATATGTTTGAATAAGGTACCTCTAGATAATGCACCCTTAATTTTTTGCTTTAGGTTCACACACTAATGTAACAGCATTTAGCTGACTTAATACCGTACTGATCCTTTTAGGCAAGTCGCTGGCTGAGGTGCCACCACTATGCTCGAGGGATCAATGTCCATACAGAAGAACAGTAAACCAGGAAATGTAAAAATGTTACAAAATGTGAGGGCTAGAAAGTAGTTCCTCTCATGGGTATAAGTGAAAAATTCATGTAATTAATGAACAGTGAAGTTCTGCACGCCACTTGTTTTAATTCTTGACGCCAAACCATGTAGCATATTTCTAGAGTTCTCTTCCTTGAAGGACTCCACCCTGAACCTTAGAACAGAAGGAATGAAGGATGGCATCCTAGCATGCAACCCAGTAGGAAGAAACAGTGCTGTAAAGGCAGTAGGGAGAACCTGCAGGGGCGCGGGGATCCTAGTTAACCAGGTAACTAGTTGGATGCTTGTCAATTAACAGAATGCTAATTTACATGCATAATTTGCCTTTTTTTAAAAAAAACTTCTGAAAATTAAACTATATGACTTGTAAGCAGAAATATTTATTCTGACTGATTACATTGTGAACCTTTGATTTGACTTAATACCTACTGGAGAATATCACCGTTAATATTCTAGTATTCTGTTAGCTTAAATGCACTGAAAACAACAGAATGCCAGGGTGTAAAACACCTGAAATAAAAAAATAATATTTAAATTTAACTTCTAAAGAACATTTTTATCGAATTTGCTACATCTTAAACAAAAGAACTTTAAGAATATGTAAATGCTTTAAAGCAGAGGTGTCAAACTCAATTTTGCGGAGGGCCACATATTAAATTTAGAATTTGTACGAGGGCCGGATTCAAAAAAAAAAAGTACTGAATTATTATAACGGTAACATTTTATTTATTTAATTATATAGTATATAATATACAGTTGTTAAAATCTTAATACTAGTTCCTTCAGCTAGTAAGCATATCTCACTGCACACTTCAGATCTCACACAGGAGAGAAACCATATGAATGCAAGCACTGTGGAAAACCTTTCAGCCACTCAGCATATATGATGGCACACTTCAGATCTCACATTGGAGAGAAACCATATGAATGCAAGCACTGTGGAAAACGTTTCTTTCACTCATAAAGTGGCCCGAAACTGGATTGAAACTTAGGTGTGAACGCAGCCTCTTACATATCAGGTCTCACACAGGACAAACCCCTTCCTGCCCTTGGATCCCGGCAAATGGCCTTAGAAGTGCGCCTTCCTCCCTCCCTTGGTACCTGCCGGGTGCCGCCGCCGCTCCTCCTCCGGGCGGTGAGCAGCAGGGCCTGGGAGCGTCGCGGCCGCAGGCAGCAAGGCTGAGGAGGAGGAGGGGGAGGTGCCGGTTGTGCCCCCCAGGCCCGGCGCGTGCAGCGCCATCTTCTTTTCTCGGCACTCACTCACATGGCCGGCAGACGCACGCCCCTCGCCCACGCTGGCTCCACCCCCTCCCTCCGATAGGCAGCGGCACCCAGGGCGAGGGTCGAGCCTGCGCCAGCCAGCGACCAACAGCGGCGAGCACTGGTGCGCAGCCGACGGCACAAGGGAGCAGCGGATGGCGCCGGGGGGCGCCAGGAGACGGCGATGGAGGCGATCGCGGGCCGTTTTGATGTGCCCCGCGGGCTGTATGCGGCCCGCAAGCCATATGTTTGACATCACTGCTTTAAAGTTTCCCTTGTATAATTAATTTTTTCACTTCTCAACTGGGATGCAAATAAGGGACCATGAAGCAATCTATGGGTGTTTTTCCACTGGCAGAAAGTACCCATTTTGCACCCATTTGGGTGTGAGCCGGATGACCCCATTTCGACCACAGCACCCATTTGGGACCCGATTGTTTCCACCACAGCTGGGGAAATCCAGATCATATGGGTACATCTCAGCCTTTAATCCGGATTTTCTGTAGACCCCATTAATGGGGTCTACAATGGGGTCTTCAGGCAGAAAATCCAGATTAAAGGGAGCCTGTTTCCACCCTTGTGTGGTAATGGGGTCTAGAGGAGGCTAGGTGGAGGGGGCACCCATGGGGGGGAGCCCCAAAACCTAGGCTTCAAAATCATTTCAAAGCCATTTCAAAGTTACTGTGAAGTTGCCTTCGGAGATTAGCAAAGGCTAAGGGAGAACAAAGCGGACTGTTACCTTCAGGCATAGAAAGAGGTACATATTTAATGAGGCTGACTCATCCCTGCTCACAAGGAGCTAATTCATATGCATGCTCTCCTCAAGGGGTTTGTCTTCAGAGCCTTTGCTAATCTCCGAAGAGGAACTTCGGAGATTGCACCCCCTGTCCCCCCAAACACCTGGGGTGACAGGCAGACCCCTTGTGGGTCAATCTGGATTCCCCCACATGGGTGCAAAGGTGTTTCCATGGCAGGGAGGTTAGCACCCATTGGGTACTTCCCTTAATCCGGATCTACGAAATCCAGATTAAGGAATGAACCCATTCCTTAGATCCGGATCTTCTTAGATCTGGATCTAAGGGGTGCAGTGGAAAAACACTGTAAAACAGAGCCCATAAGTGCAAATCCCAGTTGAGGCTTGAAAATCCTTCATTGTTTCTCTACTTTAATGCAATACTATTTGAAGCTGATGACCACTGAAAACTTCAGTTCAATTACAGTTACCTAACATAAAACAGAAATTTATCAAGTCATCTGCTAACCCAAAGTGAATAAATCAAGTAGGAGTATTCTATTCATATGACAACAAAAGAAATATTTTATACAATATCCATGCCACAGACATCTGTTAATATAACATGACTTAAAGAGTCAACTCATAAAAGTGTGAGTTTACAAACACATCTTAGGGCTTTCTTCTTCAAATGTGCTTTGACCCAATGGAGATCTTCAATAATGACAGCTAGTTTTTGTGTATGCTAGAAGAAGAATTGGCTTTTCTACTCTGCTTTTCTCACCCATTTAAAGGGACTCAAAGCGGCTGACAAAGCTTTCTATTCTTCTCCCCACAACAGAACACCTTGTTATGTAGGTGGGGCTGTGAGAGCTCAGAAGAGCTGTGACTACCCCAAGGTCAACCAGCAGGCTTCACGGAGGAGTGCGGAATCAAACACTGTATTCCCAGATAAGAGTCCGGCTCCCTAACTACTAGACCATGCTAGTATATATAATTATTCAGTAGATATAATCGATCTCCTCTTTGGGTTGTGCAACACTATAAATTGAAAATCTAACATTAGGCTGCTTTGATAACATAAAATGCATGATAAAAGTCTGTTAGACCAACAACCAGAGGCACAAGGTTTTCTTGCTTACGAAGTCACTGTGGGAGAGTAGATGTGTTTTTGTCTTGCATGTAAAAGGCATCACAGGCCATTTACGCAATTACCGCTTCAAATCTGGATTGTACAGATCCGGACTGTAGGAATCCATGCCTAGGAATTCTGGATTAAATGGTTCTGGATCAAAACATGGACCACCTACATCCACACATATCAAACTGGGATAGATGTTAATGAATACTAAACAGATAGGCCATGCAGATGCCATAGCACACGTTCCTAGGCAGAAATGGAATACTTTCTGGAAGAGACACCCAGAGCACCACTCAATTGGTTAGCACAGCCATTGCTCAAAGCACTCATCCAGGTACAGGAGGCATGGTAGTAAGGCTGTTACGTAACTGTTATGTAGGCTCCTACTGGTTGCGTAGTTTTGGTTATTGGCCCCAGCCCTGAACTTCGTAGGTTGGAACTCCATGTGGGAGCTTGCTACTTAATCCAGATTTCGGTGCTCAAGCACCAATTGTAGACTCCTTTCTTAGGATTTACAGCTATTCCGAGTTAGAAGGACCCAGGGCCCCATTAGTTCCAAATCTCTTTGATGCCCATGTGGAAGGTATGTAACGTATGAATGCCATATGCATGCCATATGTGTACATCTGGCGCTTAATAGGGTCTAGAGTGCCCGTGAGGAAACACCCACAGAATCAAACGCCATTGACATTTCAAAGGGCAGTAATACCAGGACACAAAAGCAGTTTAACACGAAAGATAAATCAAGGCTGAGGGAAAGTCTTGAAACCGAGACTGGAATCCAAGAGAAATGTCAAAGTGCAAGTCTTGAAAAAGACTACCTTCCTTATGCACACATCAGCTGAATAAATGCTTGCTCAAATCATGGTGGAGAGATAAGCTTTTTCATACTATGAAATGACTGGAGTGGTTGGCTGTGGAACTGAAGAAGAGATTGAAGGCCCTGGAATAATCTAAAGTGTCAGTCAGGAGGTTGTGTGGGAACTAAACATAGTAGACCTGACTGAAAATTGTGACCACAATACTAGAAAATTCCACCCTTTAAAAGGAGAAAATGGCAAAGTAAATCCAAAATGATTTGTCTGAAAAGGAGGGAATTTTTAAAAACTGAGAAAAGAAGTGGGGTGAGAAAGAAACTGAAAGGAAAAGTTTTTTTGCGGGTGACACTCTCCATAAAGTTTGGTCCTCATTTTTAAAGAACTACAATGAACAAATAATCACAAAGAAATGCCAAAACTCAGAGTAGAAGATATGCCCAAACAATGAAAATTTAAAAGCATTTTGGGATGAAAATGCAAAATGAAAGGCAACACCAGCTAAACAGTTGGGATATAATGTCACATTACAACAATACAGAATTGATGCCTCTGAATATCATAGGTCTTTGGAAAAGATCCAATGGTCAGAGCATGAAACTAGTCATAAACATCTGCCAGACATGATGATGATGCTAATATTTACATATATTAGAAATAGGAAGTTGGCAGCCCCCTTGATAACAAAATTATCAAATATGTCCTAGAAAAGAAAAAGGAAGCTATGGAGAATCTTCTTAAACTACTATTTCTACTTATCTTGATGACAGAAAATTCCTAAGTTCAGGCTCATAAAGTGGTCTAATGAACAAAAGCAAATAGTGACAAACAAAGAAGCAATGTGTCTTAATACAAAACTAAACTTTAAAAAATGAAATCAGATATGGGTGACATCCAACCAAGAACTATGAAGAGACTACAATTTACTGCAAGGCTCAGCTGGTTCATGGCAGCAGCCCATCTAGTCCAACAGTGTTATTCTCACTGTGTCACCCAGCTGCAAACAGAAGTGCATGAGAAGTCCAGGAGGCACACTGCTTTCCTGTAGCTGAGGTAGTCAAAAACAGCCCCCATAGCAATAAACTGATGACAACCATTTCATCCATGAATTTGTCCAAATCACTTCTAAAGTCATATAAAGTACTAGGCAAGTTTTGGAAGCAGTGTATCTCTAATCAGTGGTCTGCTAGAGCATTGTGCGAATGGCATCCTACTATGTACACGTGCTGCTTGTGGGCTTTTCATACGCAACTGGTTGATCACCAGAAGAACAGGCAACAAGAAAGAGAAAAGGCACCCATAACACCTGCTAGGACATTTCTTACGTTAGCACAACAAAATAGCTTCAGATTTGTAAACATTATGATTTGGCAATGTGGGCTATGGCTCCTTCAAAGCTGGATTAGTCTAAACTTTCCTATTTGCTTTTATGCAAACTAGGAATTTTTCTGAAGACCAGTCAAGGGGTGATTCTGCCATGGTCTATACCAGCAAGAGGCACGCAGTAGTCTGCACCAGCAGGCAGAATACAATCCATAATAAGGCCTACTTCAGGAAGGGTCTATTTCTGCACATATCCATGGTGATTCAAATATGGGGTGTGGAAGAGGGTCCTGTTTGACTTGCCTCTCTTCTCTGTAAGTGCCTGGAATACGGGCCAGTTGAGTAACTCGTAGCAGTGTCTGCAAGCTACCAACAAGTTCCAGCTTTTATCACAGTAGCAGGAATCCTGCCCTCAAATGCAAATTGAAAGTTCTGGCCTGAACCCAGCATTTGGATATAGCTTTGCAGCCCTTTCCTCAACCCAGCAACCATCTGGAACAGTTCATTAACACTACATACACACCTACAGGGGAGTGTGTACTGGATGGTGTGAAAATGCAAGAACTGTTTGTAAGTGGTGAACATAGCATTCCAGACTCCTGGACCAGTGGCTCATGGTACGCTGGTGGCTCATGGCACACAGCACTCAGAAGTGCAAGAATGTGGCACTGGACACAAGTCACTTCTGGGTACCTGGCCAAAAAGTTCTGCCTGGTAACTACCAGAGGCTAGGAAGTTTTATTCCAAGCCTCCCTTGTTGGGCAGGTATGGGCCACCTGCAATAGAGGTGACTCTATGGACTGGGGTGCATGATTTGGGTCAGTGCAGCATGGAATAGCTATATTCAGAAATGTGCCTTTGTTTTTGTAGAACTGATGTAAAAATGTGAATGCTTTAGCAAGATGACTGAGAAATGACATCCCATGAGCAAGTGCTTCAGAGTACACTATAACTATAAGCCTAGTTAATTCCAAAGGAAAGGAATGTGTGCTGAGATTCCCTTGACTGATCTGCCATCAAACCACAAAGAAACAATAGCAAATGAGCTGGTCAACCACAGAATCTGAGAGAATGGATTGTCTTTCAAGGGATCAGATGCTTATTTCAACTTTATTCACAGCCAAACCATCTACCAAGTGGGACAACAACCAAGAATATTAGCTATATATTTTCAGTATTAGCCTTCTTATATAAAGAAAAGGTATGTGGATTTAATTTCCATTTAAAATAGCTACACTAGTTTTAAACTATGCTTTGTGTTCAATGTGGCACACTGGTGTATGTCTGTTTCCCAGCATACCAAGATTATAACCCTAAGATCTATACTACTTTTATTTTCCATGTGTGTTGAAGGTAGGCTGAAACCCACCCACCCACCCCCCATTTTGGCTTCACTTCTAGATCTCATGTGAAGTCAGGCAGTTATGACAACATTATATCCTACAAATTGCACTTACTGTATTTAGGGTGTTTCTGCACCTACCTTAAAATCGATCCATGAAGGGGTCCAGTGGCCTTCCTTCTACATAGTGGACCAGTTTAAGGAATGCCGTACTTGGCATTAGCAGACTTCATCCACACTGAGTTTAGATTGGACTAGGAAGCCTAAAATGGTCACGTAGTTCAGTATACTGGAAGGTCTTTTTAAAAAAAACACCACCAGTGGACCTAGTAATACGTAGACCAGACCACGTAAGAGTATGAACATGGTGCACAGCTCTGTGCTCTGATTCAGCAGGGGGCCCATTTTAGCAGCACTCTAAACTGCACCCCTGAAATGGGTCCACTCGGGCCAGGAAATGGGTCCTGGGGCTGGCAACAAAGATTGTTTGATCTTTAAGGCTGGCATGGGGCTGTACTGGAACAGCCAAGGTTGTACCAGCCTTGTTCTGGTACAGTTTTCCCCCTTCAGCTGTTTGACTGCTCCAGATTGACCACCTGGCCTTGCTGGAGCAGTATATATAAGTGTGGAACTGCACTTATATTCTGTATTTCCAAGAGCTCTAGAACACAGTGATACTCTACCATAAACCCTAGTACAGTGGTCAGCAAACTCATTAGTCAAAAGAGCCAAATATCAACAGTACAATGATTTAAATTTCTTTCGAGAGCCAAATTTTGTACACTTAAACTATATAGGTAGGTACATTGTTATTAACTTAATTAGGGTACTCCTAAGCTGGAAGAGCCACAATCAAGGGGCCAAAGAGCCACATGTGGCTCCCGAGCCGTGGTTTGCCTACCCCTGCCCTAGTACAACTCTTAAGATATAAGTCAGGGTGAGAAACTAGGTCTTATCTAAAGTCATTCAGAAAATTCCTTAGGTCAGACGAAGACCATCAAGTCCCTCTCTAATTATGACATCACAAGTGAATCTGTAGTGTTTTTACCTTTATTATGAAATCATGACACATGAGAAAAATGCAAGACTCTTGCACAATAAAAATACAGTTAGCATAGTGAAACCTAAGATTATAGTGATTTATTCTTTAGAACGTCCATGTGTAACATGTGCCCAAAATAATCTTGAATGTAAACCCAATGGTGGCTGCCACTGGTCTCTATTTGTTGTTGCTGAATAATCCAAAATATTGCAGTTACTGACGAGGTCACAATATTACTTAATACCGAATTTCAACTGCTATTGTTAGAATAATTCACTGTCCAAACACTGAGAGCCACTTTCTTAGCTGGATATGTATACTCTAAGTAAACATACTAATGGCATTTATGCACTTGCCTGTGGAGATCTGGATCTGTGGATTGCAATCAGGCAGGGGCTGATCCCAATTGGTTCTGGACCAGCTTGCATCACCTATTTTGGTGGTGCGACAAAGTGACCTGATAAAATGGGTCTCCGGTGGCCATAGCATGCCAGTGGAGTTCTATTGGTATTCCACTCTACAAACAAACTTTTTAGGTCTTTTTGGTACAGAATATGCCCCATCTCATTTGTATGAAGAATATCAGAAAGGATGGAGCACATCTACTCTACACTTGCATGAAGATGAAAGAGGCCCAGAAGTGGACTATGATACTGACAAATCCAAGTCTAAGGTAAGTAAGGAACATTAAGGGTAAACTCAAAGGATCAAAAAATGATCAACTCTTTGGTTCAAATTTTCAAAGCCTCCCAATACCATAATAAAAATTACTGAAGACAAGAAAAGTGTGGTTCATTCCTATTCAAGGTTTCTGGATGAACAGCAGCAATAACCAGAAAGGCTGTACTAAAAAGGCCCACTACATTTCTGTACTTTTTATTAAAATCCTTTTTATTTAACAGCTGCAATTAGCACATTATTTAAACTTTTAGAAGCACAAAACCAACATTCACTGGCTAAGTCTAGATGAGTTTTTTCTCTCTGCAATGCATTTTTAGTTACACATGGCAATTCCAAATACAATCCATACTTAGAAATCAGATCTCATGTACAAAATGTTACTTATGAGCGGCCCCAAGATACTGCAAACTTCTAAAAGGGATATTGTTCTAGTGTATTGCTTGAACTACTACTTCAGAGGAGAGTGCAGGAAATAATGATAAATAGATTAAAATAACTGGCTAAATGTGTTTAACATAAAAAAGAAGGGGGAAATAATTCTTAAGATTAGAAGAACAGCAATCCCAACAGTGGGATAGAAATCTAATGGGTGGAAGAGTCTTAGGATGACATGATACTTTTTCATTAATCTTTATAAAATTATTCATCTTATAACTCTATAGAGTAGTCTGGTTTCCATTCACGTATAGTGCAAAATAATGTTATGCAAACACTTTACTTCTATGGAAAACTGGTGGTAAGGGAAACCATAGAGGCCCAGTCAAACAATACAAGCTGAAGGTACTGCAGTGATGAGACCTGCTAGTGTGGCAACAGACCCAGGAAGCATAAGCCTAGTCTACCAATATAGGACTATGACATTTCAGAAGCCAAATCATATTCATGTAATCCAAAGGAGTTTCTCTAAACTAGGAATATCACATTTTAGAAAGCTGGTAAATGTAAAACTGCAACAACAACAACAAAAAGAAAAGTTGTAATTTTGTATAATAGTTTTGATGTTACACAAGGGACAATTTTAGTAAGTTTCTGCTGGAGACTAGAAATTGAGGGCAGGTTCATTTCTGACTTGGGTGAAGCTTTGTCAAGGGACAGAGAAATGTAGGACTGCATTAAACACCTTGTCTCACTCTCAGCAGGCAATTGCTATGCAAAGAAGAAAAGCCTGAACATGGCTTGTTTATATTCATAGAGACCTCTTTCACCAGCTCAAGGTTCTAGATACCAATAAATGAAATGAAGCCCAACAGAGGAAAGCAAGCATGAGTTTCCCATTTGGCAACATGACCATTTGCAGAGGACTAGGTGGAGGATACTGACAGAAAGTGAACTGAGTCCTTTGCGTATCACTGACTGTAAACAGACATGCACATGGTTGGGTCATGTCCTATGAAAACATCCTATGCTAAATTTCATATTTTCATTGTTTCTAGCTTGATTGATTTCCATAATTTTTATTCTGCCACATAACAATAGGAATTTCTCACATGGCTTTGAATCAAACAGAATGGGGAATACAACAGCACAATGCACCTTGACTAGGTAGATATTTACAACAGACATAAGAGAACTTGTTTGGCTAAGGAGAGTATTTGAAGCAAGGGGACAGATAGCTAAATCAAAATCAACCCATAAAAATTTGAACATCATTACATTTGCCAAGTACATTGTAAAGCTGCTTTGTAGCAAATGTGTGAAAAATGGGGAGAAATGTAGCTTTTTGTCCAGACACACTTAATGACATAGTATTGACAATTCCATATGCAATTTGATTGCAGACTGTTCAGATAACATGAAATGCTTCTTTCAAAATTATTTTTCTCCCTTGTGTGCTTGTTCACACGTGCAAATGCATGTCCCTCTTGTGTCCCATTCTCCAGGAACACAATAATATGTAAAGCTAATAAAATATCCTTGTTTTCCAGTCCCAAAGGGAGAATAATTAATCTGAGATGGCTTAATTATCAAGTAGAAAGGAACCATTGCATTCCAGAAACATTACTAAAGTGCTGTGATAGACTAGATATCCTGTCATAAACAAAGAAAAAAACCCACCCAAGAAGCATAATGGAATTTTCATTGTCTTTGGGTTTTGAATCTGTTATGTCGTCCAAATCTACAAGCCTAGGCACATAAAACATGTAGATTTAAAGCCAGCAAACCAAAGTTTAATATCTTCTGACAATTCATATTATTATAGCTTCTCCTAATGGAAACAGTTTTCCCTCTAATTCTTTTTCAGTTTTTCAGAATATGACCTTTTTCTCTCACAGACTCCCCACACCAAACTCTTAGCATAAGTAAAAGCATTTCCTGCCTCTATTGAAATTAATTATTAAAGGCATGCTAAACATTACAGCTACCACATCATCTCAATAAATATCCTAGATAATCCATAAGTGCCTGTTTGTGCCATGGTAATAGTTCCTGCCTATACCTTACAAAGGGGAAAAAAGATAGCACAAGTTAGGGTTAGTTGCATCTGAAAGTCCTGATCACATTAATTAATGCAATTTAAAGTATTACTTTTTATGGGAAAATTTGGAGAACAAGTGTCTCCAGCACTGTAAAAGATGCTAAGTTGACAACGCCCACCGTCAAATAAAGATGAAGAATATTATTTTCACAGTTACAGTCATAGTGAATTAGCTGACACAAGAGAGACAGCCTACTGATATGTATCAAGCTGAGATTTCCAAGTATTTTCTCGTCAAGGTTAAAAGAAAGATAAGAATTTCCAACATGGTTAAATGCATGCTAATCTGCAATATCAGACAAGCAGAGAATGAAGTTTAACTGAATGTCCTTATATATACAGGACTATATAGATTGAAGCTCTAAGCATTAGGAAATGAAGTTATTAGATGTCAACATACTTATTACTACAGCATTTGACCTATTTTAAGCCCTGGGCCAGCAAGCACAAAAACAAAACAAGCCTGAGCCTTCTTTCTCCCTTGGTTATGTACATAGGAATTAGCTCTTTTTAAAAAAAAGATACTGCATTGTAATTACAGCAGTACAAGAACAATGCATATCCTTGAGCTCCTCTTCCTTCTGAAAAATAAGCTTTACCACACATACACACATACTAGACTTAAGATTTTTTTTCTATGTTTTGAAAATGCTTTGTTTGACATAATCTGCTTCACAGCATGCATGCATATATCCTGTATTCCATTTTTAATGCAACTGGTTCAAGGCAACTACAAGGTTATCAATACTGTAGTTACTTTGGAAGAAGAGGGGTGGGGGGGAAAGTGACGAATATTCAAAAGACAACCATCATTCTATCTGCTAAGCAATGCTATTGCACAATTGTTATGCTCTGCATCTTACACGTTACACACAAAAAATGAACATACCTAGTATGAAGTCACTGCACTTCTAAAACACACCTCGTAATCCTCCACAGTCTTTGCAGTTCAAAATAAAATGTCAATAGTTCTTCCTTTATCTTCAGTCTGTAATATAAATAAAATCCACACCCTATATGCTGGCTGCTTTAGTAAAAGCAAGCAGCAATGAGCAAAAATAACATATTAGAGTATCTATTCGGTGTTAACCAACATTGCCTTGATGTAAACCAAAACACATGCTGAGTGAGGATGTGCGCACATAGCAGCTTATCTCCTCTCTCATCTGCTTCTAATGACAGCTGATAAACTAGCTACAACTAATCCTTTTCTAGCTGCTGATCAAATAGACAATCCAGCATGGTGGAGCACTCGAAAATTCCTCCTGCTTCTGTTCTACTGCCGCTCTAAAAAGCAGTTTCCTCCTTTTCATTGAGATAATAGCCTTTTCTGCAGTCACGTGACTCAGAACCTACATTAGCACTGCGTTATGATAATAGACCTCCTCTCCTCCCCCTTTTCTACTGCTATTAAGGAGGGCATCTCTCCTAAAAACCCACTTAAACATTTGCAGACTGAGTGCCAACACTGTATTCCCTTCAAAAGCACAGACGCACTGAAAGGATTCAGATGCTACGCTTTCCCAGCATTGTATATATACTGTGCTTGCTCTAAAAAATAAATATCATGCATATTTAGCAGACATATGTAAGTAATTATATATGCTGTAGATTTTATTCTTAAATGTGACTGTTTCTTTCTCTCTCTGAAATGACTAAATCCTATGTAAATTAGCTCTAATTCCCAGAATGAAAAATAAAATAAAATAAGGGTTTCAGTTCCTACCCTCATCCTGCCCCCCCCCCCCCCAGGTCTAGCCACTCTATTGCATGGAAAGTTTCGCACATCTACCTAACTTTGAAAGTTAAGCTCAGGTCACGCAGCACGTACATTACGGTTACAGAAGTAATGGGAAGTCTTAGGAAGGTCAATTAGTTAAGATATTTGGACATTTTAAAATGTCAAGAAAATGATAAACATAGAAAACAAATTATATTTTCTTTTTAAGTTCTTTGAAGAGAATTACTTTATTGTGAATATAAACCTTCAGAAAAAAATATCTGACTTCAAATTAAGACTGAAGCAGATTACAGACTAATTTATTTATTTATATTTACATTTATATCCCGAGGGTCTCGGGGCGGCTCACAACATTTAAAAACGAACATATTAAAACTGTATCAGACTATACTAAAACCAGTGCAAGGTTTAAAATCCAGCATAATAAGAATAAGAATAAAAATGATACAAAAACAGTTTAAAAAACAGTGGTGTTTGCAAGGGGGGAGAATAGGACTATTTTGAGAATGAGAATAGGACTATTTTGTAAACTCTTTGAATTTTACTTATGCACAGTGATTAAATGTTCAAAGCAATTTCACTGAAGCACAACAATAAATTCTTATTTATTAATTCTAAAGAGCTTTGAAAACAAAGCAAAGATAGAAAAAGTTCCAAGACTACTAAGATCCAGCCAAAAAATGTGTTACTATTTCAGGTTTTTGAAACTCTGATTTAGGATGTCTTATTCAGTATAATTTTTTTAGGGATGATCATGCAAAGAAGAGAAAAACAGATTTTGATTAAACACACCTTCAGATTAGATTCCCATATTATTTTATCTTAGGTTGCTTCCTAAATACTACAGCCTATATTATAACAAAATGAAAGACTGCCAGCCCTGATATTCCTAGCAGTCTTGAAGCAGAAAAGGCCAACAGGCTGTTAAGCAATATTAGCTGTCACATTTCTTTATCTATACAAATTACTTGCTTCACAGTTCCTTGAAAAAAAAAGTAGGCTTTCTATTCCAAAGAAAAGGATGAAAAACACTCTGATTAAATTTGCAAATGATATAAATATGAGAGAATGTAAGCAATGCTGAGGAAGATCTGATATTCAAGAACAGAACAGCAGTGAGAAATACAATGAGCTTCAATTAGGATAAATGCAAAGTATCTCACTTTGGAAGTAAAAATTAAACGAACATGTACAAAATGAGAGCATGCTGGTTAGGCAGTGGTACTGAACTGCAAACAGATGTTGAATTAACTGCGGATGTAGATCTACAAAAGATACTTCATTATAGCTCTAGAAGCCATACTGGCACTCGCAATGGAAAATAAAGGGAGCAGAAATAATGTAAACAAAAAGACAGCCTAGATATAAGTGTAGTGCTAGTAGCCCAGCTTGCTAACAGGATAGAAGACAAAGCACTTTCAACAATGTGTACCTGACAGTTGTACTGTGATTCTCAAACTAGGTGGGATTTGACCTGCTTAGAATGCAGAGTTGCTAGCAATTGAGGAGACATAATGGTAGCTTGACTTTCCAAGGACTTTAAAAAAGAATTTCAGACTCATATTTATTTCGTCATGTGAAGATTAACATTCCTTTGTAGTTTACTGTTCATTCCCACTATGTATGACAGTGAAATGGAAATGGTGGTTGCTTCCTAAAAAGTGATGTCTTTCCTAGCCGACCCAAAGTAACATGAACTGAACTTGTTTTATTCATAAGGGTCATATTTTTAAAAATGTTTTAAGTAGCTATAGTATCTGATGCCAGAAGAACTACTGCCTGTATTTGCTGCCCACCCCACCTGATGAAGAAAATCAGCCAGAAGTTGGAACTGATGCTGCTGAAGACCTAGCAACTAATCTGGACTGCTTGGAGTGAAGCTACACAGCTATTTAAAGGGCACAACGCAGTGGCTCTGGGTGACAGCGATCATGGATGGCAGAAAGATGAAGATAAACCTTTCAGCTGTACAGTTTTAATGGTTTTATTTCCTTTGTAAACCACTTTGAGACAGGTCAGGTATAGAGCCGTATAAAAGTGTAAACAGACAATTAAATATTTATACCTGAGGAGCTGCAGTAGAGATTATTTCCTGTATTGGGCTGAATATAGTACCCAAATAGTTTCCAGCTACATCTCCATCAACTAACCTTGAAGGGATGTGGTGTTCATTGATGTCATGCCAAACAACTGAAGCATTTTATGTTTACCCGGACACTCTGTGGGCAGAGCCTCCCTTAAGACTGTACCAACATGTGGAAGAGAGGCTCCTGGTATGTTTGCTGGTCTGGGGTATAGGGAAGGGCAGAATTGCTCTATATATGTGATACAGGCTAAAAAACAGAAGTGCTAGGAAAAGTTACAGTTAAAGCCAAGTGGGTGACCATACAAAGCCCTGGTCTGTCATCAGGAGATCAAGGCACATGAGCAAGCAGCTACTTCTGAATCACTTTGATTTTTTGCTAAAAAGACACACTACAATTTTGCTGCTAACAAGGACAAGGACAGGAAGTTTGGAACTGTGATGGAATATGCGAAGAAACCATGTCTGCCTCAAGGTTTCGTCACATAATACTTCGGTCTGGAAGAACTGCTACTGGAAATACAGAGCAATATTTATAAGTTGGAACCTAAAGCAAAGCTAAATGTTCACTGCTCAGATAAAAAGTTTGAGCTATTCATGAGTGCTTCTAAAATTCAAGCTCGAGGTAAAAGACAACTCAAGAAACATAAGTGAGGTAACCTAAGATAATGGCCTAGTGCAGACACAGCATTCTTATCTCTAAAAGAGATATGTTTCTAAGTTAAAAAAAAATCCACATTACTACATTTAGAATTAAATACTGTATCTACAGTCCCAAGGGTTAAACTTCGATAAGATAATCTTTCAAAATCCCTTTTGGTTCTGTCATTCGATGACTAGAGATGACACAAGCTATTAAAAAATAAAGTAAGTGTGTAGGGTTGCCGAAATGCACTTCAGTGACTATATGAGGACTGTAAAGAGAATTAAGACAAATTTCCTTTTACTTTTGCATTACAAGGAATGCTTGATTATCCATTTCCTTCTAAAATCTAACTAATGTAGTTTCAATCCCCATCAGTAAGTCTATACATTTCTTCCGTGATTTTTATGTGCTAAATACATATATTAACCTGCACTACACATTACACCATGCCAGACTTGAACACCCTTGAACTGCAACTCTGGGTGGCTGGAAGCTGCAGTTTGAAATATTAGGAAAACCTAAGATTGGCATATATCTCTAGGCCTTAATAATTGTCTTTCATTTTCCATTCTCAGAATACAGTCAACACAAGTTTTCCCTTAAGAACAGAGTGGAAGGTAATACTAGTGTAGAATGCTACTGCTCAGTGAAACAACAGGTTGCCTGTATGCCTCATTTACTCTCCTCCACATCATATGGAATAGCTGTTTCTGAGCTTCAGAGATGACTATCTAGCAGGGCAGAGCAATAACTGCTAATGACAGGAGCTGTGGGCCCACAACTTCAGAAGCAGAAATAGGAAGGTGGGCATGGAAGAGCTATGCTAAGGGTGAGACTCTACCCATGGTTTTTGATTTCCATGGTGTCACCCCATTTCATTTTGTTTTGCATAAATGTATTAGCCCTGCAGTAGTTATCCATCGTGTAAATCCCAGATTTCAGCATGAAGAAGTGTGCCAGCCACATCTGCAGCAATGAGATCGGAATATGCACACTTTTAGACAGAGATATGTACACAGATTCTTCCATGGTAAGATTTCTTCCCTTCACATCTCCAAAAGATATCAATGATTGACACAGAAGACACAGACTTTTGTCCTAGTTATATTAGATATCCATCACCTTGCTCAATTATCCAATATAAATCTAGAAAGATTTGACAGAATCATCACCAACTTCTGCATGCACACACACACGCACGCACGCACGCACACACACACACACAAGTCTAGGCTCAGGCACATGACAGCTCATGAACAGCTAGTCCTAACATGTATGAACAAGTGCAGTGACTTCCATTCAGCAGGAACACGTTAACTCAGAGGGACCTACAGTTCTGGGGAACTGGAATCATTTTTTGTAGAGACCCTGATTAGGATATAGACTGCCATCTATCTCTTTAAGGGCACCAACTCCAATTCCCCCAGCAGAATTCTTCAGCCAAATGATCCATCAGAGACTGTGAAAACTTTGTTCTCGAGTCAAAGGGTTTCCACGCAATTCCCAAGAGACTTCACACTTGTAACAAAAATTCCAGAGTCTCAAACAAACAACTATAATCCATCCAAGGGAGAAACACTACAGGAGAGGTAAGAAACCACTCTTGAAAAACCATTCCATTGCCAGCAGTAGATAATGATGAAGGAAGCTGCAACTTTGATTAAAATCCAAACTAGCAACTTCACTTGTGACCTGGTTCATATCCACCTGGCAAAACTGAAAAATCTGACAAGGAGTCATAAGCGGTAAGGAGTCCCAGGCCAAGTCATTGTAATTTGGGAGAGCTGAGAGAGGAAGTTCATAATATGTTCTAATATTTTGTTAACTGCTTTCAGATTTTTTTAAAATGGAAAGCAATATAAAAACATCTTTAAAAATAAATAAGAGGTCTTTTCCTGTTAGTTACTTCCTAAAGAAAACAGCATCCTTTAGCCTCAGTTCTCACTAGTAAACCTGAACAGCCACTGTTTTTCCCCATTTTCCTTGCGTTTCAATATATATATTTCAGCCAGTACACCATCATTCATTGATACTCTTGCCTTGCTATATACAAAGAAGGGATTTTATAATAAGATACTTTTGATTCTTTGTAGTAACAATTTTTCCACTGCAATTGCAACATTGGCCTTTACAGCTTTTCCCCCAGTAAACTTTCCTCCTTATTTGTAGTATACTTTGACTGGTTAATGTTCCTGCCTCATCTCGTCTTGATCTCAGCCCCCAAATTTCAACTAAACACAAGGCTGAAAAGATTTGCAAGTAATGTGGGAACCCTTACACACTTGATTGGTCTGAAGAATTTTGGAAGATTTGTTTGTTTGTTTAGTTTTAAGGAATTCTCATGATGCCAGGCAGGGTAAACGCATCAGGATGCCAATCTTCTAGGCAGACACTGTCACAGTTACCAACTCAAAACCTTGTGCTATTGCATAAAGAACAGGGTTAATTAGAACAACAAATCATTGATATAATGAAAAGATGGAAGACTGATACAGGATATCTAGAAGATCAGTCCAAAACACACAGCAAAAAGATTTCATCTTCAAAGGAAAAAATCAAGAATCCATTGAGGTCAATGGAAATAAATTTTCAACACTTTCTGACATTATTGTGGGTGGTATGAGTCTAGAGATCAACTGAACGTGCATCCAGATATCAGTGACTTATTCCACTTTATTTTCAGAATAAAGCATTGATATTCAAGAACATCCAAATATAGCAGAATAAGAAACTGACGTCTAGATGAAGCCTGAATGAAAGGCTCTAGAGTTATTGAGCTACAATGGGAAATAGCCCATTGCTCTTAGCCACCACTGTCCACCAGAGCAGAGGTCAGTTAAGTAGTGACCTGCACAAGTCTTGTGTACAAGTTAACCAGTACACACATTACAGTAACAGTCCTATAGAACTGGACGGCAACATCTCCCTGCAGATTGTGCTGGTTGAAATACAGGAAAACCTCCCACAGCATGATAGTTAGGTTTCAAGAAAATCATGTGTGAGGTTGAAACTATGGGAGCAACTGAAATCAACTGCAACTGCAAAAGCGCAAGAAAGCAGCTCACTTTAACAAAAACACTGGCAGCAACTGGAGACAGCCAGAGGCGACAGGGATTTCTATTGTGAGCTAGATGGTCCCTGTATTCTGATACATCATAACAAGAGCTCACAGAAAACTTTCCAGCAAATGAGCAACACATTCAGGCTGTCTGTTCCAGTACCACAGCCACTTATTCTGGCTCCTAGCATTTTCCTATGGAGAACTCAAACCCAGGGCTGTGGGCTGTTCCGGCAAATATCGTCTTCTGCCTCTCCCTACCTTCAGAAGCCACGTTTTGGCAAATGTACCCTACATTTTAGGTGTCTCTGCCCCACAACAAGAAATGCTGACACCTCTAGCTACCTCTGGTTGCTCCCTGTTTCTTCCTATACTTTTCAATCCAAAGGTAGCTTTCCTTTCCCTTCAAGTGTTCCCCTGTGCCCCCCCCCAACCTTGGGATGCAAACTCCCACAATGCCAAATTTTGCAATACCGTTCAGAAGGAATATTATAACAGATTCTACTGAATATAAGACAACTTTATACAGAACATACTACATGATAGAACCGTAGATGTGACTACGTCTCCATGTACACAGGGCCTAAAACCCAGGATTATCTGGGCTATTTGGTGGTTGTCACAAACGTCTGTGGTAATCCCAGCATAGACCTGGGATATTGGGGTAGTATCTTGCAATGACATTACTGAGGTAAAAGCAACTCCCAACCCTGGTTTTATGATGTTTAAAAAAAAAAAAGCAAAAGGACTTATGTTTCTGGACACTTTTTCACACAAACCACCATCTTAGAGATAGTTTGCGCAGAACCAAACCTAGCCAGAAATGGCGGCTGCACATGCACAATTGTAACTTCTAAGTCATCAAAATACCTGGATTACATGAAATACCATCGTGGGAGCAGTACCAGACAATTTAAGTTTTCTCAGCAGTCCATCATAAACAATACTGAGGTCTTATTCATAGATATAACTTCAAAACAACTTAAAGGCATCTTGAAGTCATTCGCCCGGGGGGGGGGGGGGTTAGAAGTTGGAAAGGAAAACAAACTAAGGAAAAAAGAAATTAAGAGAAGGAAAAGAAAGAATGAAAGAAGGAAGGAAAAGGAAGAAAGAGAAAGAGAAAAGAAAGAGAAAAAAGAGAAAGATTTTGCTATAGGAATATTTAGGAACTCCAGAAATCCAGATGTGTGTCTGTTTGTCTTTATATTTCACAACAGCATTTCACAGCAGTCCATGACTGCTCGTCCCCAATTTCATCATAAATATATTCAATGAAGAAGAATCCATAATCTCATTAGGCAATTGTTTCCAGTGTCATACCGCCATTATTAAGGCCTGTTTTCCAAATGTTCAAGTGGAATTTCTCATCCCAACAACTTAGGCCCATTACTCCAGTCTCTGTCAAACAAGAAAAGGCCACAGTCCTCTTCTACATGACATTCTGTCAGGCATCTGAAAAGTGCAGCCATGTCACTTCATGGTCATCTTCTCTCAAGCCTAACCGCATTCAGTAAGCTCCTGGGCTTCTTCTATCCTTACAGGTCATAGCTTTGAGCCTCATTATTATCCTGAATTCAATAGTACCTTTTCCCTTGCTAAACAGGTTATAGGAATACATCCTTAGTTTGTCAATTATTTTAGCTGTCAGCATTTTCTTGTCAGTTGATCACAGGAATGTTTCATTTGCGTAGGTCATCTGCTGCAGCGTTCCTGAAGTGTTTTGAGCCCTTCCTTGTCCTTTCTTGCTGCAGACAGGCTAAATGTTGTCCACAAGCATACCTGTAGCACTTTGGTCCCACTGTCATGCACTGCAAGGTGAAGAGTTGGAGGCATGTGATTGTGGTTAAGCCAAAATTGCTGCTCTGGACACCCATGTGTGAGTTCTGGGGCCTACTCCAGAAGCTAGGTCCAGACCCTGCAATGCTCAGCCCTGGCCTTGCACACCAAATGCAACAAAGCAGTGACACATATATCACATGGCTAGGGATGGGAGAGATTGTGGGGGGGGACTTCTGATGGAAAAATATATTGCCAGGAATGAAACGGGATGCACTGCAGGACAAGAAAAATGTGTTCCAGTGCTAAAGAGGCAAATGGCCCCAACTGCACTAGAGGTAAACAGAAAATACAGCCTGGGATTATACTGCTGTTCCATTCCTTATGTGCACTAAGGTCTGTGCAAATTCATCCTTAGCTTTGTTCATCTACCCAGCTGATGTCCTCATAACAAACATTTGAACATGGTGGAATGACTGTGAATCTTTACTCTTTTCTGTTATTCCAGTTAAATATTTTTCTGTTTAATCAGCAAAAGACACAACTACACTTAATCACTTGATAGCCCTTAGAACTAGCTCAAGTCATGCTAACATTAGAAAATTCATTAAACATTATTCCTTGCGTATCTGAAACCAATTAAGTAGTTAATGAAAATTTTGCAGACAGATCTATAATGGACTTTGCTCTTTGTTTTTCTGTGTTCGGAAGTTCTGTTTACTATGTTTTGAATGGCTGGGGCTGTTTCTGGTGTTGCAACTCTCAATTATACTAAAGTGACTTCTGCAATAGAGGAAGACTCAAACTCAAAAAACACATCTTCATTTTAAAAAATTGGCAAGTTGACATTAGCTTGGCTCAGAATACATGGTCAACTGCATCACCGGTTAAGCACAGCTTCCAAAAACAGAAGAGACTGATAGCTCCAAGTGTGTTGTATGATTCTCATTTCTCTAAAGCAGACTTTCTGACATTCATCCAAAAGCTTGCTGTATACAAGAACACTGTATCTTTAGCTGCACTACTCCAAAGGAAACCTGAAATTATGTAAGTATTTGCACCTTTTAACCTGCTGTCTAAGTAGACATGCCTTTTTTAAATAAAGAAATAACTTAAGTTGGGAGACTGGAGAACTGTTTTGGATTTATCTGAAATACTTTTACAAAATGGCTACTTAAGATTTTTCCCAGAAAAAGGCAAGTATGTAATAATATCTGCAAGTGGGAGGCTATGAGTAGCTAATTTCTGTTCTTTGTTGTCAACTGCTGATGAGCAAATTTAAGGTAATTGTTCTCTTCATAGGCTCTTTCCTATCAGAAATTATTATACACAGCAATTTCACCATAATACTGTTCAATATTTGTCATTCAAACAAAAGAATGTCCATATACATCATTACAATATTAATTTTTCAATATATGCATCTAACTTAGATGAATTAAGGCACAGAAAGCAGTTATTTCAGATTTGACACAGTAAGAAACATGTATTAATTTACTTATATTTATATTCCACTGTTCCTTTCTTTTGACTGTGTGTGCAAAGGTCTTGCTTAAGAGACCTAGTAAAATAAATGAACGATACAACGATCAGTTTGCTGATGCTCAGGCACAGAACTTCTGAAGGAAGGAAAGGACCATCAATGGCTCCTGGGGGCACTGAAAGATCATCGAGGTAGAGAAGTAGCCAAGCTAGTGAGGGCTAAAATAATTATGGGTGTTTTTCCACTGTCACTAGAAGTACCCATTAATAGGTACTTAATGGGTACTTCTAGTGGCAGTGGAAAAACACCCTATGTATCCAAAACTTCAATGTTCTTCTTGGTTCTAGATTTTTGTACCTGTGCATGCTTACCCTATTATCCATACCTAAAATCACACAAAATGCCTAGTGCTTCCTTGGGTATTACAAGAAAATACACTGTATGCTGAGCAACAATAAATAACATTGTGTTTAAAATGAAATTTATTTAAGTCAACTTACCGTAATAATGTGCAAAGACTGGAGAGGAAGAGCATGTCACTTGAAGCCAGCAGAAAACTAATGTGTGAGCAGGCTTGTTGCTGTATTAGCATTTTAGGTTTGTTTCATTTCTTTTAAGGCAGGCCAAGTAAGGGAATGTCATGCTAATATTTTTTACAGTGTGGCAAATAAAGTTTTTCTCCATGACCCAAAGCCAAGGAGGAGGGACTTGCTATTATGGGAGCTCTTTTTCCCCTCCTTCCAAAACTATAGCTGTGGTCACACCTACTGTTTAATCCAGCTTCAGTCCGCCTTCAGAGCGAGAGAACACATCAGCAAAGTGACAAGTATTTTTCTTTCCGCATTACCTATTCCACATGTGAATCTTCTCAGTTATTTAACACTGAAAGAAAACAGCTTGTCATTCTGCTGATGTATTCTCTCTCTGAAAGAGGACTGAAGCTGGATTAAATGTTAAGTGTGACCACAGCTTTTGGCTCACCTGATCCTGGAGCTCCCTGCCAAGATGAAAATGTGCATAATGTGTGCATGTATAATGGGGGATTGGTGCAAACCTCAAAGTGTATGTGGTCTGCCCTTTCCACATTAACTTTATCTAGCTACTGAACAAAGGAAATATTAAAATATTGTCTCGCTGTTTTAAAAAGTTGCATAGAAAAGGGAATCCAGGTATTGCTGACATCACAAGCTGCTGTTGTTGAGATTCTCATTTTTACACAGCAGTTAAACATCCAGTAACCTTGACCCAGATTCCATATTGCAACTTTGTAACCCTAATGATAGTGGAACAGAGGGGGAAGCATTCCAACTTCAACTGCAAGCATCTGTGGAAAAAAATGGGCATCACTGCTGAGAAATGACAAAACTGTTAAAAGAAGTTTCCTTTTCTTCCTGAAGGAAGTGGAAGAACCTAATTTGCTATCAAGAGGAATTCTTCAGCACTTAAACTTATGATAGCTTATGTCTTAATATGAACGTAACAGCGCTATTACACTGATGTCATCTTTCACATGCCTTCTGATGGTATCTAACCCAAGAATTATCTGTCTCTCCTACAGAATTCTCCATCCTGCCAGAATAGTGAGCTGACAATCCCCTTAACAGATGGTACTTATGTTGTTTCTTTCATGGAACCCACAATAAGGCTAGAAAGATACAAATATGGACAATGCCCTGATATCCCAGTTGCATTATTTGGAGGAAAAAACTAATTTTCCCTTCATGTGAATACTGCATCTAATTTTGTAATGTCACAGTGAAAAGTTATAGTGCCAGCTCAATTAGATAAATGCTAGAATATTCTCTTGGTCAGGTGCAAAAGGCAAAAGATACTTTTTGCCAGTGAACTAAACTGAACATAAATATGTATTTCAGATGCTATAGATTTAGTGTTGAAAAAGGCACCCAGGAAAGAATTCAGCCCTGATTCCTAATGCCTCAGAGAACATCTCCCCTCAAGTTATCCCCACTCCGAGCTGCCCCATCCCCGTGGTTGGGGGTCTCCACAACATGAGGAACTGCATTAAGGGGTTGTGGCATTAGGAAGGTTGAGAACAGCTGCTCTAGCTCTCGTAAAAGAAGAGTCCTAGCCTTGTAAAACATAACAGCAGCAAAGTTTGAGACTGCACAGAACTGGAATTTTGCTAAAAATCTTAATTGAGGGAAATGGTTATCAAGGGTATGGACTATGGTTCTAAATGATCTCATAACTCCTCAAAACTACGATGCAAGGCATAAATAATTATGATTAGTTTCAGAAAAAGTGGATGCCTTTACTTAATGTGGTTAAATCAAATGTCTCACTTAGCCTGAAATCCCCATTTGAGTCTTCTTTCTTTAATTACACTCTGACTTGTATATTTTCTCATTTGCAATTCATTACTTAGATTTCAGTTTCCTGTTAGTAATATAATTAGATCATCAATGTTATTTTGTGTGTCCAAGTTATTGTTCAATATGTATTGCTTAATTTTGGAATATTAATGATTGATGCTTTTGTCTCTCGTTTTGTTGCGACTTTTCATCTTTATAAGTGTATGTATGTATAAGTGCAGCACAGATTAAGAGAAAATAAAAAATGGTCTCACCTAGCAACGTGCACAAATATTCATAAATTTGAAAATCCGATTCGAATCCAACAAATGTTGACATTCGAATTTGAATTGGATTTAATAACATTCAAATTTAGACATTCGAACAGATCTGTACAAATATTATAAGTATTTGCACTTATAATATGGGATGAAAACAGGATGCAGGGATGCCTGTTACATCTAAGCATGCACTTGGACTTTGGACAGCAAGAAGCACTTGCTGATGTTTTAAAAAAGTTCCTACATGAGAGGCACATGATCTGGTTCTGGCAGGCTTTGTGTATATCATCTGAACCTTGACAGCGGACAACAGGGCCCTTCCTTGTCTGTAGGTAGTAATTTGTGGCCCAACCTGGCTTGATCAGTCCTGTACTCTTCTTGCTTCTGGGCCTTCAGGGGCGTCACACACTAGTGGTACCAGTAATCTATGTCTGTTGCATACATAGGTGTAATTTACTGTGTTTGAAGCCATAAAGGTAGGTGGTTTGGCACATCCCTATTTTAATGCATTCATTTCTTTAAATATAGTTACTGTTTCTTTAACAAACCAGCTTTAATTAGCAATTCAAACAAAAAGTGTCTATTTTACATCTTCTTTGCCTTCTAAGGCCACTTGTGCACATAAAGCCGAAGAGAACTTCAACCATAACTCACAGACCCTTTGCTATTAAGAGAAGCATAAATCTGCAGCATTCTGTCCTCATCCTAACTGAAGCTTTTGTGGTAGAATCAGCTGCAATTTTGAGACCCCACTCTCAAAATTACAGCCATGTCTGTCACAAAGGTAAGGAACAAGTTTGGCCTGGCCTTGCAAATGACAGATGAAGATTCCCTTGCATCAACTGAAAAGCATGTAGGAGAGTTCCTCTGGTCTCAGAATCTAAGTGAGGTCTTAGCATCAAATCTGAAAACAGTTTGTTTTTTTAATACAGGGAATGGCTCTATGTCTTTGAATACATGGAACAGTGCTTGTTATCAGCATAGCAGCTTATTAGAGGAAGAGGGTGATGTCTGTGTGGATGTGTCACACTCTCCCTTTGCACTGAATGTTTAATGGCCTCAATGCACATTAAAAGCACCAAGAACGTGATGTGCAGATTCTACCTAATTCTAATTATTTATGAACAATTTCTGTTATTTTGGATTATATGCAATATTAAAAACACCAGGGTAGATGATTCATACTAGGACAAAAAAGACCACACATTCTGAATGCAGCATTCCTAAATATTTAGACTTTCTAAATAAAAGCCTAAGCATCAGAGGTCTTTTTGTCCCTGGCTCAAAATACAGGATAAAATATTAACCTGATTTTTAGTGTCCTATTCAAACCATCAATTCTTTAACCAGCAAACTAATTCCCATTCTTTCCTTTCCAAAAATATAAATCAAGCGAACAACAATTTTTGTATTCCCTGATTTTAAAAAATAATTAAATTGCATTACCCAACATCAAGCAGTAGTTTATAAATGGAAAATAAATTCGGTGTCTGTTTGCTTGTATGCAATTCTTATGATGACCAAAAAGATTCAAGTTACAATGTTAAGGATTCCTAAAGTGAATTAAGTTACCTAAAAGAGTTACAAAAGTGCTAGTTTTAACATCTGTAGAACGTGCATCTATAAGTACAATCATACCCCAGTTTTTAAGAACTTAAAATCTGTGAGCTTTTCATATTCATGAGTGGTAATTTGTGATCACAACTTGCTGCAGCAAAAAGGAAGCAAACCCATATATTTGCAAGCTGACTGCCAAAAAGAAGTACCAAGGAAGATAAAATCAGATGGTTGGCAACTTTCCTGAAATTTGTATGTTTTTATATTCACACTACTGTCTGGGAACCTCACCCACACGAATATCAGGTAACAACTGTAAAGCGAATGAAGACGTGACAGAAGTCTGCCTTCCACTAGGCAAGCCAATGTCTGTATTCAGTACAATCCCTGGAGCTGCTATCACAGAAGAACCATGTCAGTAAACAAAAGCTATGCCCCTTTATGCATTAAGCCTTATTCCAGATTATATCCTGGAATAGGAATCTTCCATCCTCATACTAATGCAGATTACAGCAGGCCCAGGATGGAAAGGACCTACGACCTAGTTACTGCATATATACAAAAATACCTACATTTCATTTCCAAAGGTTTTTCATTCTATAACTTGATGTTTTGTAATTTGCTGTTCCAATGAGAAAATGTGCTTTGTTCTGAGGGCATTTCATGCCATCAAGTCAAATGCAACTTTGGTAATCTGAGGATGCATCACAGGACCTGGCCCTTCTATCCCAAAGCAGTTCTGCTTGAAGAAACTGCACATCTACATAACACAATGTGGATGTTGCATGCTGTTTCACGTCACTGCTGCCAGGGGGGAGGGGGGAGCAGAACTTTGAGCTTTTGGTGGTGGTTGTACAGTGTTTCTGCCACAGGATGTTAAGTGTCATCAAGCCTACCATTTATTCATAGTGAGAAAAGGTTGGTTTATGTCCTCAGAAAAGGCTAGGTTTTTAAAAGAACATGCACAAAAATGATTACATAAGGCTTATTCATTCAAAAATCAGTATCAGCAATTTTGAGGAGACTTTCTATTTAAGTCTTTCATGCTCTGTCCTCATTTTGTATTTTTGGAATTTTTTGCTGTGCAGAAGAGTGCAGAACATTTTGAGACAATACTCAACTTGTTCCTACAATAGTCACTGAAGCACAACATTTGCAGCTGTAGTAGTAGTAGTAGCAGCAGCAGCAGCAGCTACAGCTCCTCCCCTTCTCTGGGACAGGTACAAACATGGTCAAAATGTACTGATTTGTTTCAGAAGAGATGTTTACAGGAATCAAACCTAGATCAGTACAGGCTTGAGCATGACTTAGATTTCTTTTTAATCCTTTAGTTTCTGTAAGAAATCCTATTGTTGTCCTGAATGCAAAACATTCAGTAGAAAGTAAGGGGGATAAAAGCTTTTAAAAATAAAGATCTAATTAGGCAGAATTGACACACTACTTTCTGATTATAACATAATTTGAGAGAGGGAAGATGAAACTAGCTGAATCATAAATACAACACAACACATTAGCCAGACATACCAAGCTAATGAAAAACACACAGGCTTGCACATTTTAGAAATAACTGGTAATGCATGCAAAAAGAGTGCTATTTTCCTTCTGCGTAGTTTAATACATTAAAAATGACAATATGTTGGACATGCACATTTTACTAATAAAACATCTTCCTCCCCAAAAATCGATCAAATCAACACAGGCAGCAACAATTAAGGGTGTGAACAAACATATCTGTACACTAATTTGAAGCATACCATCTTTTAAAGGAGCCATCTTTCTATTCCTCACAAGTCTGCCCCCCATGACAACAAGGCAAAGGTATGTGGGGAAATTGAGGATGCCTCCAGACAACAGTGGAACACATCACCAGTCATGTCACAATTAGGGATGTCAATCTTTTCGGTGGTCAGAGGTCAATGCTGCTCTGACCTCCTCACAAACCTGGCTCCATTCGACTACACACACCTTGGTCATCTTGCCACTGCCAAACACCCTATTCATTCCTTTACTTTAGTGAATGAGTAAGGCAAACAAACCAGATGAGGGAGGCAGAGGAGCTCAGTATCACCACAACTGCTAAAAAAAACCTGTGGCATAGTCTCCCTCCTGAGGTGTGTCAGGCACTGCTTTACCCTGGCCTTTGGCTAAGTAATGGGATAGCCTTTTCCTCCCCACCTTTTCCTGCCATGGTTTTAATATGTTATTGGTTTTAATGTGTTCATATTATATGTTGTAACCCACCCTGAGAACCTTGGGTATGTGGTGGGATAAAAATGAAAATAAATAACTAAATCAATAAATATCTGGGTCCCAACTCTATAGTACGACACAATAATAGCAGAGTTGCCTTTTGGAAATGTGTGACAATTCTAGAACCCTTGCTCCAGCAGTTAAACAGAATGGATAAAAGAAAAGTAACAGAAAATACCTTAGACTTTTCAATCAGTTGGAATAATTTCAAATTACTGTATTTACAAATAAACAATTAAATTGCAACTATCAGATCTACGCAATTCATAGTTCTGAAGGGTCCTTTAGTTTAAAAAAGAGAGGCAGATTGGCAAATTATCCAAAAAATCCTTCAGCCATCAAATTTTTGTGCATCTGCCTGCAAAGTATCTGAAAAAATTAAAACCTACTTGAAAATTCAGGCTCTTTAGAGCCTTCAAAGACATGCTCCATAACTGACGTCTTCTAAGCACATGGTGTAATATAATCATAATAGCTCTGGAAGGGTGAGAGGGTGATGGTATGTTAAATCATGCCATCTGTAGGTGCTTTATATAGTGCCATAAGCAAGCACAAAAACCTGTTGCTCTGAGTTATCTCTGACCAACTCTCAAAATTATTTTTGTTCACATGCAAAGAAAAAAAAACCCTCATAGTTAAGAATACATTTTTAATATTTAAAACAAAACAAAAAAGCCAATACTATTCTTGTATTTAAGCTTTGACTTTGGATAGAACTTTCTAAGAGAGTGAATTTAATGTAAATTTACATAGTGCAATTATGCACACAAGTACAGCAATTGTCTGGAAACCAGAGGGTCACAGGTATAATCCTTAGCATCTTCTTAGCTGCTTCTGCACCTGCCCTTCCCTCCGCAAAAATCTGTATGGATGTACTCATGCAATCACAAGGAACTGATCTGATTTATAGGTAGAAAACAACACAACAGCAACACAACACAGCCAGGTAGGATGAAAGTAACTCTAAAGCATCCCTAACATATCCTTGAATGTAGAATCATAGAATCATAGAATCATAGAATGGTAGAGTTGGAGGGGACCTCCTGGGTCATCGAGTCTAACCCCCTGCTCAAGGCAGGATCTCCTAAAGCATCTCAGACAGATGGCTGTCCAGTCTCTGCTTGAAGACCTCCATCGAAGGGGAACCAACCACCTCCCGTGGCAGCCTGTTCCACTGGTTGATCACTCTTACTGTTAGAAATTTTTTCCTAACATCTAAACTAAATCTTTTCCCCTGCAGTTTCACCCCATTGTTTCTAGTCCTTCCTTGAGAGAGTGAGAACAGGGCTGATCCCTCTGCCTTGTGACAACCCTTGAGGTATTTGTAGACAGCTATCATGTCTCCTCTCAGTCTTCTTTTTGTTAGACTAAACATTCCTAGTTCCTTAAGCCGTTCCTCATAGGACATGGTTTGCAGACCGTTCACCATCTTGGTAGCTCTCCTTTGAACCTGCTCCAGCTTGTCAGTGTCTTTTTTAAACTGGGGTGACCAGAACTGGACACAGTACTCCAGATGAGGTCTGACCAAGGTAGAGTAGAGGGGGATAATAACTTCACGTGATCTGGACTCTATGCTTCTCCTAATACACCCCAGGATTGCGTTTGCCTTTTTTGCAGCTGCCTCGCACTGTTGACTCATGTTCAGTTGATGATCTACCAGGACACCCAAGTCTTTTTCACATGTGCTGCTGCTCAGCCGAATTCCTCCCATTGTATATGTGCTTTTTTCATTTTTCTTGCCCAGGTGGAGAACCTTGCATTTTTCTTTGTTAAATACCATTATATTAGTTGCAGCCCATTGTTCGAGTTTCTCTAAATCTTTTTGAATCCTCTCTCTCTCTTCTCTGGTGTTTGCAATCCCCCCTAGCTTTGTGTCATCAGCAAATTTGATCAGTTTCCCTTCAACTCCCTCGTCCAGATCGTTTATAAAAACATTAAACATAACTGGGCCCAGGACAGAACCTTGTGGTACTCCACTTGACACTTCCTTCCATTTGGATGTGCAGCCATTTAAAGCCACTCTTTGAGTACGATTACTAAGCCAGTTTTGAACCCACCTTATAGTTGCCTTGTCAAACCCATATTTGATCAATTTTTCAATGAGGATCGCATGAGATACTTTGTCAAATGCTTTGCTGAAATCAAGAAATACTATGTCTACTGCATTTCCTTGATCAACCCATTCAGTGATTTTGTCATAAAATGAAATCAAGTTAGTCTGACACGACTTGTTTGATACAAACCCATGTTGACTACTGTTAATTATTGAATTCCTATCCAAATGCTGACATATGTGTTGTTTAATAATTTGTTCGAGAATCTTTCCTGGTATTGAAGTCAGGCTAACAGGCCTGTAGTTCCCTGGGTCTACCTTCTTCCCTTTTTTGAAGATAGGAACAACGTTTGCCCTTCTCCAATCGTCTGGGACTTCTCCTGTTCTCCATGACTTCTCAAAGATTACAGCAAGTGGTTCAGCAATTACCTCTGCTAATTCCTTCAGTACCCTAGGATGTAATCCATCTGGACCTGGGGACTTAAATTCGTTTAAGTTAGCTAAGCGTTCCCTTACTCTCTCAGTGTTGATTTTGTGTCTTGATTCTCCTAGTCCTTCATCAGTACAGTGAAGGACTGTTGCATGTACATTATCCCTCTTGGAAAAAACAGATGCAAAATAGGAGTTCAGAATCTCTGCCTTCTCAAGATCACTTTCGATCACTTCTCCATTCTCTCCCTGCTGACTTCCCAAAACCTCTTTGACTTTTCTTTTGCTGTTGACATATCCTTGAATCCATATCAAAGTACAGAAGATTGAAGTACTAACATTTTTCTCAGCTGCCAATCTCAACTCTCCAACTCCAGCCAGATGCCAAAGGACTTGCCCTAACATTATATTCTTCTACTTCAATTTTAAAAATGCCAAATAATAATATTCATGCCATCTATTTGTATAACTCATAAGCTTCAGTCAATGTTTTTGGAAGGAATTAATAGGAATAAATCACAATTAGGTTTTTGAAAAACAATAAAAACACAGCCAATAAATTACCACTTGGACACGCAGGGGAAAGGAAAATAAAACTTTTCAGGAGCTTATATATTCAAAACTGAGGGGAGAAAGGAAGGAAATTAATTAATAAAATTAATATAAAATCTTAATGCAATCAAATGCTTAAGAAAATTAAAAAAGTCTTTGCCTGAAGTCAGAAAGCAATTCAAAGCAAGCACCAGGACTACTTTAGGCAGGAAGTTCCATAAGCAAGAACCTACCAATGAAAAGGTTCTTTCCAAGAACATAAACACGTTGTTCTTTCGATCATTAGGAATAGGTTTATGTTGGAGAATCCTCTCTAGGTGTCCCCTTCCACAGCACATAATATAGTTTGGGAAGCTTGTTTCCCTTGCCCAAGACAATCATGGGCAACTATAGGAAAACAGCAGTCAGGGCAAATCAGAGCTCATATAGCTTCTCAATATTTTACATAATGTGATGGTTTATAAAAATGCAAGATATTGCTGTTATGCATTCCAACAATCGTGTTTCAAGAATTGATACTTACTAGTAATGGGCAGGCAGATCTGAATGACCCTTTTACTTCAATCTTCCAAAAAATGAAATGAAGCCGTCTGGTAACTAGTAGCAGGTAAAGTATTTTCAAGACCTCAAAACAACTCCTTCCAAATCAGTTTTTTCCCCCCTAAAGACTGCATTCTGTTTCTGGCTCAGGAAGTTAGGAGAAGGATCAAATAGGACAACCTGGGAAAGAATCACAAAAACTATCTGTTATTACTTTGACCTATCCCATACTTACTGCAAAGTTAAAATCCCCAGTCTGCTTTAGAACCTTTTTAAGCCTCAGAACCTGTACTAATGAAGCTGCTGGTCCTTCCATAGTTTCTGTATCTTCTTCTAGCCTGGTCTGAAAGAGAAGCTGCCTAATATAGCCCCATACCAAGGCTGTCACACTGCAAGGAACACAATCCTCTACCTGAATGTGCAATTGGTTGATCATAGAAGCCATCTGCATTGGGATGGTCTCTTCTGTACCCACTTTTGTGTTGGCTCTGAAGCTCATACCAGGTTTGATGTTGGTGCAGGAGGCCTCTTAAAATGCTTAATGTCAGGCACAAAATTCCTGGTCTTCTGAGCTCCTGGTAGGAACTATTCTGGCATCATGCCTTACTGCAATGCCAGAATTGGTCCTCTCTGATATACCTAACTACCCCTCGACCATCAGTAGACATCAAGTACGCCAGACCAGAATGTCATTTTGGGTATCCTAGCTGGGACTATGCTGGATCCTGTGTAGACAGAGTGTACTTATCCCACCACCACCCAGTGAGAAGATTCAGAGCCACAGATAATCTCTGCATTCCAGGTAAAGTAAAATATAAGGATTTTCTTAGGTTGAGGAACAGGTGCTGAACCACAGATGAAGAAAGCCTACTATTTTCAATGCTGTACAGAGACCAAACTATCTGCTACAAATACGAGAAACTTGCAGGTAACAAAATTGTAATTGAATATAGCATAGTAGTACACAGAGCATATTTCACAGAAAGGGATACTTCCTGGCTGCCAGAAATGTCACAGGCTGGCTCTGAAACTTATGTGGACTTTGTGGGTAGATGGCAGCTGTCCAGGAATAGCTTTCCAAATGGACACATTGAGCTGGTGTACTTCTCCAGAAGAAAGAGACTAGCTGGAATGGAAATGACTTTGGCCAATGCAGGCAAGCTGAAACATGTAGCTTCAAGTTTTGGTGTCTGCAAGGTGGGTTGCAGTCTATGGAAGAGACTCACAGATTCAAATCTGTTGGTTTGCTCTGGCTAGTTTAAGAGCATTGAAGCTCAAGATGTTTGTTTGTTTCCATTTTTATCCCGTCCTATATCCAGAGATCTCCGGGCAGGTGTTGTCATAAGGAACAGATATGTCAGCTTCAAACTTTTTTTCCCCAGTCATAAACATAATATTGCTGTATAGCTCACTGTATCTATATATCCAATCAATATACTTTTTAAAATCTTAGGTTGGAGTTTTTGTGGGGTTTTTTTAAGTTAACACTTTTCTGACAATTTGATTTACTAATTGCAATCACTGAGTGATGAAACTCAGATAAAGTTAATAGATGGAGAGTTCACAATTCAGGTCAAACTGTAATTAGCATTTTAAAAGATATTAATAATGTGCTATATTACAGTTGTAGTTTTGGACACATGATCTTGTACACCATCTTCTAAAGTAGGACAAGTAGACAGGAAAAACCTGTAACTAGCTTGCAACTTTCCAATGTGGCAGAAAGATACAGCCACCAACTACAGTTCATGTCTGGTCAATCAAAATTTGTTCCTTCTTCTGTCTTACCAGCCCTAGGTTTTTCCCCCTCAGTAACATCATTAAGTAATGAAGAAGTTTATTGGATATCCATTAACACTGCTTTCATTTTATAAGACAGAATAACAAAACAAATACATATTCTTGGTTTATGTAGTTAGTTTAGCTGAACACATTTTATTTCTATGAAAGGGAATAAAACCAGAATATCAATTTTGCTTACTAGGACTAATGACATCCTGGATGTCAAAACCGGCACTGTAGTAATTCTGGCATGAAAAGTCTTGTGTGGTCAGATTAGGGAGAATCAGTTCACAACTTGTTACCTGTGCCATTAAGTTTTTCTTCTTTCCCAAAAATCCCAACATCATTGTAGCATTACAGTTCAAGAAAGATCTCAGATTAGGTTTATTTTAAAGTTATCATTGAAGGAAAATCTACAGGTAATCAGACCAAAAGCTTGAGTGAAAATTTTAAGTATCGCACCCTCTATCTATCTGAAGGTCTCAGGGTAGGTCACATTAAATCATAATAAAAACAGATAAAAATGCAGGAGTAAAACAGAGCAATCAGACATATGTGATCAGACAGGGATTTCTAAAAATCGTCCTAGTAACAAAAAGTGTCCCAGACCTAGACCCACAAAATAAATGCCTTTTATTTTGATTGAACATGTGGTTGACAACCTCCCTTATTTTGCCAAACTGCAGACTACATTTGCCTTCAAGTCAGCAACACCTATCATGACTACAGATACTACCTACTAATTGGCCACTCAGCCGGAAGCCCCTACCTTTTTGCTCATGACGCTTCCTGCCAAACTCAGCTTAAAAAGGAAGAGACACCTTTAGTGCTTGAATGACTAATGATATTTCAAAATGGTAAGGCAAATGCAGGGGGAAAAAATCAGTAAATTTCAGACGCAAATGCAACCAGAGGTTGCCTCTTTAACACTATGTGATCACACTCTCAGTTTTGTTTAAAACCACAAAATGCAGTAAGATACACAGAGCACAGTACTTACAAAGAGCAACAGGACACAGTGCATTTGGACTTTCTGACACTTTGCTACTTAGCAAGTGAAAACAGCATTTTCTAAAGGGAAAAGAGTTGCTAAGACATTAGAAAAATTTAATTTCCATGAGTTTCATTATATTGTTGAGTTGGATAAGCCTAGACCCATTACGCACACAAAACCGAACATGAGCTGTTGAGGAGCTGATTTCTTTAAAATGATTTACTAGTAGACTGGACCAGCCCGCCCACCATTTTCAATCTCCTGGTCCAGACTATACTCTGTCCTGTGCAGACAGAGTATACTAACAGAGAGCGGGGCTCCATCGGACTGCACAGAAGAGAGGGCTCCTAGTACACTTGTTCATTCTGTCTACGAGCAAGTGCAAAAATTGTTTTAAAATATTCAAATTACTCTTCCACTAAAAGTAACCAATGTAATTTATACAGAAACTTCACTTCAAATGACACTTCTTAAACTATCATCGTGGTATCTTACTACTGTAAAGCAATTTTAAAGTCTTTCTCCTACTTTTTGTGTCTACAAAAAGGGTAGGATACATCATCATGTAAACAGACTTCTGTTTGCACAGGAATACTTTGCTTTCTTTTTTTTTTCTCCAGCAGCCCACTATACTAACCAAGAATGTGTTCTTGAAGATTTGAACTTAGGGCAAAGAGTAAGAAAGTTAGAAGAAAGTTTACTGTATGAATGTAAGTCTGCTCTACTTCTGCACAGACATAACGGGGTACTGTATGTAAATATTAGTGGGAATATGTTTTATGCACTAGCTTTACCTACACAAAGTCAGAAAATACTTCATAAAGGAAAAAAACACCACTCATCACTCATCTGACCTAGTTCAAATTTAAATTCCACTTTGAAGATAGTTAATTGATAACTTCAAGGTTACAAATTGAATTAAATTCACCTCTGGGAATAAGCTGTTAGGTTTTTTGGGTAAAAGCATGAATATTAACTACTGTACTTCAATATAAAAATAAATGTAAAATATAAAAGTCTGAAATAAGCATAGACTGTCATGGGCTTCCCTAGACAGAAAATAAAGCCTAAGAAGAAAGGAGAAAAAGGACCTTAAACTACAACTTCACTTACAAGCCCGCACCCAGGTATTCAAATGCTTCTATCTCCTACCAGCCCCATGCTGCCCCAAAGTCATGAACATTGTGATTCAACAGTAATGCCCTTCCAAGCACTCTGATGATATTTAGGCTGCATGCAGACATTGGCAACTTATTCCACTTTATTTGGATATTCTGGAATATTCCAGAATATATATGCTTTATTCTGGAATGTCCAAACGTAGCAGAAAGTCCAAATGTGCCTTCCTGATCATCTGCGGTTAGCCTCCTCTCTTGTATTAAACATTAAAAACATTCTGTTCTCTAAAGATTTTTGAAACCTATGGTAATTTTAGGATTTTATCTTTAGTATCCTTATTTCTAATGCTTAATGTAATATTTTTACTTTGATTAGACTGTACGTATTTGGCAAGATTTGTTTTTGTTTTATTTTTTACTTGTACAGCACCATGTGCATCGATGATGCAATAATTCGGAGTCTCGCCGCCGGTCTCTCCAAAGGGATCAGTGCAGACTTCGGAAGCGCTCCAAAGGGACTCCGGAGTGGCTTTGAAGTCTGCTGATCTCTTCATAGGGACTTCGGAGTCACTTCGGAATCATTTTGAAATGACTCTGAAATCACTCTGAAGCTGGGACTTCAGGGCTCTCCCCCCATGGGTGCATCCCCTCCCCCTAGCCTCCTCTAGACCCCATTGCCTGTTACCTGTGGAAACAGGCTCCCTTTAATCTGGATTTTCTGGCAGAAGACCCCATTGATGGGGTCTACAGAAAATCCGGATTAAAGGGCAGAAAGTACCTATTTGATCCGGATTTCCCCCACGGCAGTGGAAACAATCGGGTCCCAAATGGGTGGAAATGAGGTCATCCAGCTCACACCCAAATGGGTCCTTAATGGGTACAAAAATGGGTACTTTTTGACAGTGGAAAAACACCCACTTTTTTTTGTTTTTGTTTTTAAATAGCCACAAGTTACTGGGCAGAAAACTGCCACTGTTTAAAAATATGGTTCAAACGGTATCTCCTGTAAGTCAACAAATCATTCAAACTATAATTTCTTCAATGGTTTACACAAACCATTCTATTGGTTGAAAAGCTAGCCAGCCTGCAACAGTATTCAATCCCAATTGTTAGTTAAAACTAGGACACACAAAAAAGCACCCACACTCCTAAGCAAAAGTGCAAGTCAGAGAAAACAACTGAATGAATCCTTTGCTACTACCATAGAATGCTGTCCAACAAGATTCAGTATAGCAAGATTTTTCTAACCCCACCCAGAGCAGCAAACAGTAGCAATTATAAACTAGAGCCACTGCCCTGAAACTGGGACACAAGGCCTATTTGCAACTAGAGAATGAGGATGCAACATAAATAAATTCTTTAGTAGTACAAACATGAACTGTAGTGTATTCACAATTCAAATAATCTGATTATTACTCTGAACGAAAATAAAATGAGAGATGGTCGCTTTAATTTCCCCCCCATCTTGTGATTATATTTGCTAGATAGAAACACACCCATCCCTTTTATAGCCTGGTTTTCACCATGTGGCACTGCCTTTAAAGGGATGATAATAGTTGAGTAAAGTGGTTAAGGAGCTGGACTCTTATCTGAGAATACTGGGTTTGATTCCACCCTCCCCCACGAAGCCAGATGAGTGACCTTGGGCTAGTTGCAGCTCTCTGCTGAGCTCTCACAGCCCGCGCACCTCACAAGGTGTTCTGTTGTGGGGAGGAGAATAGAAAGCTTTGTCAGCCACTGAGTCCCCTTAAATGGGTGAGAAAAGCAGGGTAGAAAAGCCAGCTATTCTTTTTCATCTTTGTTTAATATCAAACTGGACCAAAAGAAACATCCTAAAAACCACTGTCCATATAAAGCCTTCCATCAAAACTCAGGGGCTCATCTATCAGCCTAAGATCACGTCTGTCCTCATCAGTACCTCCACACTGTAGTTGCAAGTCCTAAGAATGGGAGTGTTGGGCCTGTGAGAGAAATCTAGACAGGGTGAAAACCTTTGTTATTATTTCTGATTTGCCATATGTGATCACGGTGCTCCCAATACAGTCCCGGAATATAGACCCAATTGATAGGGTTATTGTTATTCGGGTAAAAATAACTATCATAGAGCACCAGCCTGTTATTCCATAACTGCAGTTCTGTCTGGATTACTGAATAAGAAGTACAGAGAGAGTGTGTTGTGAGCTGTCACAACCCAGAAATACTCCATGTGATACTACCTGTACATCACAATGGGAGGTTAAGGCCACGTGGAAATAAAATCTTGCAGCTGGAGTGCAGTAAATGCTAAAATATGTAGTATTAATCTATTGTCTAGACAGTGTGTGATAATTCTGGATATGCTTTAAACCAGCAAGTAAATAAACTGCAAAATAAATAAGTGATGTCTGGAAGCAGCCTGAGTATAGGTCAATTCCCCTCCTAATATTTGGGGGGGACTAGCAACACTACGGGCTATGAGATTAGTTTCTTCCCACCCTGTAACTTAGTATTTTAAACGAACACAAATGTTGCTCACACTTTGTGGGAATGGTCTTGGAAAACTGTTTCCGGTCAATGAAGTACAGGAATGCCTGGGGCCATTTGCATACTGAGTGCTGAAACAGGCCCATTCCTGTCCAGCTATTCTACTAACGCGAACTGTAGGCTTTCCTGTCTGTTCCTGGTGGGATGTCCTGACATGTGACATCTTATCCACCTCTTGTCATGACCGGATGAGTGAATGCTGCATACGGCGTGTAAAGGTGAGCCAAGGCTCAGGGTCCAGACTTTCAAGCCTTAAAGGTCAAATCTAAAGGCCCATTCCTTCGTAATACCAGAAGTGGTGCAGACACACTCTACCCAACGCTGCAGGGCAGCTTGTGGACAACATTTTAGAAGCAATACATGCAATTTGGAGGCACCAAAAAAGTTCAGTTCTCAACTGAAATAATGTGTTAACCCACAGGCAAATGTTTCATGCTTAAGGGAAGCCTTAAACTAGCTATGGATTCTTTATTTGTTCCTCTTCCTCCCCATCACAGTGTTAGATGTGGACTGGCTCAGACTCTGATGCTGAGCCACAGCCAGAGCAGAGTTCTCTCCGGAGAGAGAGAGAACACCTACACTGCTCTGCATGCCTCCATGCCAAACAGCTGCACTAGAGGGGGACTGGCAATCTAAGCCATTCATAAGGAATTTGCACCCAGCCACATCTGTTGCAAACAAAAGATTTTCCTGGCAACCCCCGGCTCATGTAGCCTCTGGCTGGACTCTCGACCCTTGACTGACTGATGGCAAATCTCTGGCAACCTGACCCCTGGCTTGCCTGATTTCATGTAACTCTATATCCCAACTAACTCTTGGAACTGTCTTGGCTCCTTGATACCGCTAGCCGTGTGTGTGTGCTTTGCTGCTGCTGCCTGCTCCAGACATGACAACATACAACCAGTGAGAGGATGCAGGAAAGTCTAGAAACATGTCGCTCTGAGCTAAAATGGCTAAATCCGTTCTCAACAATATTTATTAAAAATTGTTTAGTGAAAAACGGTAATATCGCTATTATTAACAATTTGACACAGAATAGGCCATTCAAATACATATTTATAGCTTCCCCACTTTCACTTTTAAAAGTATTTAGGACAGTCTTTTTGGTAGCATTTAAAAATAACCATATTTGTTGTGCTCCAAAAACAGGATAAAAATAAACATGATTAGTCTTTCTGCCTAACCTAACACTTAATCTTGAAAGTGTAAAAATGAATACAGTGCCATGCAAAGTAAATTAAAAACTCATGTGTAAGAAAACAAAGGCTTTGTCCAGATGGTCAGGAAAAGGGCCATTTCAGCAGGGGGAGGTTCAAGTCCCATCACACAGCTGGCATCTCTCAACCTCTGCATCAAAATTCTGCATTTTTAAAATACCTAACCTCATCAATTAAGCAGCACCTCGGAAACAGCTCTAGAAGTTAGTCTGATAGATAACTATGCCAAGTAGAAATCACTCCTGTAAAGTTGCTGACACCACCAACGCTCTACAAGGCAGCAACAGGGACAGATGAGGACACAATCCATGCTCAGAGTAATTGTGTCTTGTACATCTGAGGGCAGATTTCACGTCTAGCTGAGTTTCCCACTAGATACCAAGGTAACTCAAGGGGTTCCTATATTCTTTGGGTGTGGATGAAGTCTAAGGCAATTTTTATTTTCAGATGGCAACGGCAACCAGCCTAGATGGCTTTAAGAAACGGTTAGACAAATTTATGGATGGCAACTATATCAATGGCTACTAGAATGGATGCTTAGGTACATCTCCCAGGGTGGGGAACAAGCAGGATGCCTCTAAGGCCATTTGCTGGGACTTGAGAACAGGTGAAGGTTTGCCCTTGTCTTCTGCTTGAGATGCCCATGAGCAACTGGTGGGCCACTGTGTGGGACAGGGTGCTGGACTAAGATGGGCTGTGGCCTGATCCATCAGGGGTCCTTTTATGTTCTTCATCTGACTAATTTTCCAACTAAATAAAACTATAGTAAACCCTCAGTTACACAATATCTATCCATACAGCATAAAGTGAAACAGGAATATTCTGACAACTGGACCACATTTAATAGGGCTTTCATAGTACAAACATTGAAATTGCAGCCAACTTGAGTCATTTTGTGTAAACAGGATATATGGCAACATGCACAGACACAAAATATTAAATAAAGAACAAACAAGGCTACAGTAAGCAGATACTGTTTAAAACAGGTATGAATAAAATCAATTTTTAAATAGACTAATCTCAGTAGGCTCAAGAGGTCTCTATTTTAAAAGAAGCTTTGATTACCTTTAGCTGAGCTTCATTCCTTTCAGTTCTCCACAATTTGCTTGACAGTATATTACAGTCAAAGACCAGCATGAGCTAAAACAACATCAAGCACATCAGTATGTGCTTTTACAAATTTTTCCATCAGAGATCCACTGATACTTTCTTAATTTCACAAAATAAAGCTTTAGGGATTTCAAAGAATGCAGTTTTTTTGTTATGTTTAAAGTGAACAAGTCAGTAGTCCCCGGTAGTAGTGGTTAGGAACACATCTGAAAGTGCCACTGCAAATTCCCTTGGGTTTTCAAGCCCCAATATTATGGCAGATTCCTCTCTGGCTCAATACTCTGCATGTCAGATCAAAGATTCACCATATGATTTCAGTTTCAAAGAAGCCTGACAAATATCTATATGGTGCTTTGTGTGTTTCTAGATGCAGCCATAGGTGCCAGGTGCTGTTACTTCCCAGTATTGTGAATGGATGTCTTAAAATAATTTAAGTCAACTTAAAAGTGCTTACATGCACTTAAGCTGTCAAGAAAGAGGATGGCCAATTTCTCCCCCTGCCCCCAAGGAAGCATAAGTTAAAGAGGTCTTATATTAATTTTCAGCTATTTCATCTCTAGTTTAATAAAAACTTGACAAGTGGGAAAGATAATTAAATCCCCAAATGCAAAGATACGTGAATAACTCTGGCTGAGATGACATGGCCAGAGCAAAGTCACAAGGTAATCCTGCCACTAATGAGGCTGATAGAAGAACTGCTCATTTCCGGATGTACACATCATCAGAACATGGAATGTGAGAATCACGCACCAAGAAAAACTTGTTGTTGTCAAAACAAAAATGGACCAAATTTGATGTCTCAGGTGAACTGGAATGTGCCACTTTAACTCAATAGACTATTCAAGACATTATGTTCATACCTGTAGCCATGTCTCTCAAGAAGATACTGTTAAGTATTTGTTCAGTTATAATCCAGTGAACAACAAGTAGTTTTAACAAATTGCTGGTGAACCTAAATCAACAGAAGCATATCCAGGGACTAAAGAAGTCCACTGATAATTATAACAGCTGCTAGATGCAACATCAAAAATGCCGTTCTACCATTAACTAGTGATTAGAATTCGAATGTAGAAATTAAAGAACCCCGGAATCACAGGAACACTTGGATTGGCACTATGAAGTATTGTAAGAGCTATGTTAAATTAGTTTTACCAAGGAACTCTTTTTACTGCGACACTTTTAAGCAACAGACTCAACACTCTAGTACTAGCAAACGAAAAACAACAGAGTAAAACAGAATACAGAAATGGAAAGAAAAGATCCAGTACCAAAATTGAATCAGCCAAGACTAATAACAGACTGTGGAACAAACTCCCCATGAATTACAGGAATAAAAAATAAATATTAAACGGAAAAAAGATGCTCTAACACAATAGTGTCTGAAGAATATACCATATGAAAAAAAACTGATATGACAGGATTTGGTTTGACAACTTAGGAAAAAGGGAACTTAAGGAGCTATGAGAAAAGATTCAAGATACTGTGAAAACCAAAGAGAAAGATTATAGAGTGTTTCCTAAATTGCAAATAGAAAGCAACAAATGTCCATTAAACTGGCTAAACTTATACGAGAAGACAAGAAACTGGAAAAGACTGTTGTAAATGCAAATGCAAACAAAATTTTCAGCAGATCAACACTGGGAAAGGATATTTATACGCAGAGGCTGGATGAATCAAAAGATTGCTGAGAGAAACATCAACAACTTCAGATATGCAAATGGTACCACTCTAATGGCAGAAAGTGAAGACAAATTAAGGAGCCTCTTGATGAGACTGAATGAGGAGAAGGCAAAAACTGGCTTGAAGCTCCGCATTAAAAAAACTAAGATCATGGTATCTGGTCCAACTACCTCCTAGTAAACAGAAGGGGAAGAAATGGAAGTAGCGCCAGATTTTATTTGGGGTGAGCACAAAGATCACTGCAGACAGTGATTTCAGCCATGAAATTAAAAGACACTTGTTCCTCGAGGTGAACATTATGGCAAACCTGGACAGCATGCTGAAAAGTAGCGACATTGCTTTGCTGACAAAGATCCGTATAGTCAAAGTTATGACTTTCCCAGTAGTAATATATGGTTTTGAGAGTTGAACTATAAGGAAGGCTGAGTGCTGAAGAATCAATGCTTTTAAACTGCAGTGCTGGAAAAGACTTTTGAGAGTTCCTTGGAGTGCAAAGAAACAATATCAGTCCAGACTAAAGAAATCAAGCCTCACTGTTTTGAGAAGGACAAACATTGAAATTGAAGGTCAGATACTGTGGCTACCTAATGAGAAGATTGGATTGATTGGAAAAGATTCTGATGCTAGGAAAGACTGAAACCAAAAGGAGAAGGGGCAGGACAGGATAAGATAAGAGTCATACTAGCACTGAGGGAAAACTTCAGGAGATAGCAGAGGACAGAAAAGCCTGGTGTGCTAGGGTCCATGGTGTCACAAAGAGTCAGACATGAGACGTTTTCGCACGGGCGAAAACGGAACGCGAAAAAGGCAGCTGCGGACACGTCATCCGCATTGGCCGCGCGCGCCTTGCGTCCCGACGTGTCCGCAGCTGCCTCTTTCGCGTTCGAAATGTAGAGCACTTCTAAGTGCTCTACACGCGTTCCAACGCGGACGAGCCGTCCGCAGGCGTTCGGGAGAAGAAGCGTTCGCGCCGCTTCTTTCTCCCGATCGCCTGCCGGCTCGCCTCCGACGCCGCGCGGCTTTGACAATCAGCTGTTTTTCAAACAGCTGATTGTCGATCTGCCTCGGCGGCCGCCGGCGCGCCCCTGGCCGGCGTTTGCCGGCTAAGCCAGCTTCGGGCGCTTTCCCCATTCGCACACAGACGCTCCGGAACGCGTTTACACGCGTTCCGGAGCGTCTGTGTGTGAACGGGGAAAGCGCCCGAAGCTGGCTTAAGCTTTCCGCCTGAACGCGTTCGGTTTCGAACGCGATTCAGTGCGGAAATGCCTATGATTTAACAAATGAACAAAAACACCAAATAGTGCACAAAAGGCTGAAAATGAAAAGAAACCCACTTAGCATAGTTTAGCTCTCCTTAAAGATGTCTTTAATTGCAACTACTTGAGAGATTATACCTCAACTATGCCACAGCCCCAAATATTTCTAATTACCTGAATTGCTGATAAGTGCAAGCTGGGATGGACTTGCACTAGGAGTTAAATCCTAAGGAAATCATGAAAATATCAATTTGCGGGTTAATATTTAAGTTGATATTATTATGGTAATATGTCCAAAATCTGTGTTTTAACATCTGCGAAGCCCTGAGACATTTGGGTATAGGGCAAACTAGGAAAATAAATAGTCACTGAAACTAAAGTAAGCAGATTGCCTTAATATCTTTCTGACCATGTGAAATGCAAGGGCTCTTCTGCACAGGGCATTTCTGATGATAAAAAAGAGTCCAGAGGTCTTCCTTCTGCACACTAGTGTAGTTTAAAAGAGGTCTCTTCCCTTCCTAGCATATTCTTTTTGCACTAGGACACCCAAAATCGTGACCTAGTTTAATATACTGGTAGATCTCAAAACTGAGGTCTTCTATCCTACTAGGGGCAATAAACTAGAGCATGGAGGCAGGTAGTTGGGAAATCTCCATAATCTGGTATGCCACAAGCAACCCATTTTGGCACAATAAGGTACACCAAGAAAATGCCCCTACCCCAGCACTCCAAAAGCCAGGAACATTCATTCCTGGCCTTCAGAGGCCCTCTGCACTGATTGCAAAGCTTATGTGGGATTCAGAGCCAGTGTGGGTACTGGTGTGGTGTGGCATACACTGTCCCAATGCAGATGGCCTTGCTGTGTGTCAAAAGCAACCCATCCCAGCTTGCAACAGGTTGTGTATCCCCTGTCCTGGGATACTGAACAGCAATGTGAATTCTGGCAAATATTTGGGTCATAATGTCTGCATACAAACCACAAGCATGTATGGTTATTGTATCTTCAGCACCCATTAGCACTAAACCGATCCACGCACTAAACAATGCCACCATGGACAAGGAGAGGAGGGGAGAATCAGCGCTCAACATTTCCATCTGCTTCAAGGACTACAAAAACCCGGCAGCACCAAGCCCAATGCCCCAATGCCAACATGAACGAGGGGAAGAGGGGAGAATCAGCGCTCAACCATTTCCACCTGCTGCAAGGACTACAAAAACTCAGTAGCCAGCTGTCCCACCTGCTTTATAGGGTTTTTCCCCCTAATTATTATTATTACTATATAATGTATTAGTTGTTATAACGTGTAATGTATTTTTGACTTATGTAAACTGCCTTGGGTGAAAATTGTATTTGATTTGAGTTGTTGATTACACTTATTTGCTGTACTTCTTTGATGTAATGATTGAATTTGTATTGTATTTTGTTTTTCCATTTCTTGTAACCCACCTTGAGCAAATTTTATGTTTGGAAAGGCGGTATATAAATAAAAATGGAAATAGAAATGTCAGAAAAGAAGCAGTCATAAACTATCCATCTTCATGTGAACATATGATATACTAGGGCTCAATCATTCTATGCAAGAGAAGATTTGGAAAGATATAAGCCAGGGGTAATCCAACCTTTTGACATTTCTGGGCCACAGTGCAAGAAGAAGAGTTGTCTTGAGCCACACATTCAATACACAAACACTAATGAAAACTGATGAGCAAAGAAAGGTTCGTACATAATTTCATAATGTTCGATACCCCTGATATAGGCAGTGTGATAAAGAGGTTGCAAAGCGTGAAGTCAAATGTTGACAAAATTTTTATGTGTTTAGTTGCCCAACAGTGCAATCCTATTGATTCTCACTCAGAAATGAAATCTCATTTGCATTATGTTAAATTCCTCAAATTCTGTTCTGTACATGTTTAACTATAAATTATTTCCAACAAATAAAATAGGTTTATGGATATGTATCAATAGGTTTGCATAATTAATGAATGAAAACTGAGGTTTGGCTGTGTGCACCTGCCAATCACAGACTAATACACTGGTTTTACAATATAAAGAAATACTGCAGAACCACCTAAAAAGCACACAGGTTCCACAACACCCAAGGAATTTAACAAGCCATGGTTCATCCGGTGTGGATGATCATACACAACCAGCAGCAACTGTTGACAATGCATACTATCCAGACCAATCGCCCAAACTTGGTGTGCAAAGAATATTCAAGAAAACACCACAAAACCCTGAAAAGTTCCTACATCAAAAGATCTACAATCTCCTTATATAAAAAAATGTGTGTGCCTACTGAACCTTTACCAGTCAACACTCAAATGTTAGTAGCACTTGGAGACTAACAAGAGAAGGGCTGGTGGCATGAGCTTTTGTAGACACGTCTACTTCCTTCAGATGCTGGGGGACCCAAACAGTTCTCTTTCATCCCAAGAACACACTATTAAAAATAAGGTAAGTTTATTACTCTTTTCCTTTGAGAATAGTTAAGCTATATAAATGAAACCAAGTCCTATTTTTAAAATGGATACCATTCACTTTCTACTTAGCATCAGCTTCTTTATTCTAGATAAATTTATCCTAGATAAATTTGATAGTGTTTGTTATTCCTCCCTAAATAAAAAAGTTACTATCATTTTCAGCAACCTCCACCACAGACGTGATTCAAGGGGTAAGTTGAGGGTTTTTTTAAAAAAACTCTCAGGTTGCGTCATCACTAAGAAATAACCCAGAAATTTTAATTAGGCATTTCTCAGCTATCCATTACCACATAAGGCAGTGGCACAGCAAGGGCAAACATCCACTCTGATCCTACAACTTGCAGCAAGAATTTCCGAGGTCTGTAGCCAATGAAGAAGCTACTCCAATCTGAAGAGAATGGCAGCAATAATAAAAAAGAAAGAATGGTGAGCACATTCATTTGTATGTTCTTGCTCTGTTAACCTAATTCAGCAGAAACTCTAAAGAAAGCAAGAAAACTATGTTCATCCAGGCCTTCTCTCACTCCCTGCTGATTCTGTCTTTTGACTGTAAGCCTGTGCTTCTTCCTTACTTTACAAAAGTAATGATCACCACCACCATCCTTTTTAGTTCACTGCTTAATGAAAGGTTCCCCTAACTTCTGCAACTCCCTGTCCTAGGCAGTCATTTTACATAGTTTATCAGTATGTTTGTTTGTTCTTAACTTCATAGTCCATCTGCTACGAAGACACTTTTAAAAATGATTTTCCAGCATCCAGTGCTATGCTGTCTGCTAGTCTTCATTTTTTCTTACAACACAGAAGCTCCACTCCACTGCATTCATGTAGGATATTATCAACAGAGTACTTCCAGATGGTCTCATCTATGTACTAACCAAGCCTGGAAGTGTTCATCTTCTAAACTCAAACAAGATGAGCAATGGGCAGACCAACTTTTTCTTTTCTTTTCTTTTCAAATTAACAATTGCAAGCAGCAGATGACTTTCTAGACTGAAAAGTCAAACTTCATTCTGGAAAATGGGCTAACTTTTCAGTTCATTGGCAGCTTTCTATAAAGGTTATTCATGGAACTATGGCCAAACCTGCCTATCAGGTAGAGAATCACATACTGTAATGCTTCCATTCATTTCCTATTGATGTATCCTAGGCAGATAACTTTAGACAATATCTGACCTACCCCTTTGAATTTATCCTGAGAAATGTTGTATTCATTTATCCCTTCTTTTATCCTATGCATACGCATCAAGAACTAATATTAAGAAGGTAGAGGCTTCATCTTCATGGAGCCCCAACTGGGACCAGATGAGACCAGCAGAGCCTCTGTAAAGTGTTTGGAGCTCAAAAAGGAGTCGTAAAATTACTGCAAGTGCAACCCATCTACAGAAACTCAATTCTTTTCCTGGTGATACTAGCCAGGGACCAGAAATGAACCCAAAATGGATTTCTGGATTTTGCTTCAGCATGAATCTGCACCTGGCACACCCTCCATGTAATTTACCTTACATTTTCGGAAAGCCAATCCTTTCACCCATTTAGAAAGGAGGACCCACTTCCGGCATAAATCAGCCATTATAGGGAACGTAGATGGTGTCAGAGTAGCAAAGTTCTTGGATTGTTTGGTACTTCAGTTTGCTGCAAAGAAGCATTTCTTTATCACATTTTAAATGATTTGTTTCTTCTTCACTAACAGTTATTTTCCAACAATCACATGTTCATTAGTATTCATTCTACTAGAACCTAGATTATTTTAATTTATTCTAGAATTAAGAAATGTGTATAAAACGACAGCAGGGAGACGAAACTATTATAGTACTTCAGTTAATTAGATAGTTGAACTGGCTTCCTGACTTAATTCAAGCTGTGCTACTTCCTAATTTTAAACTCTTTAACACTTAGGTATTCAGGATACTAAGAAGCAGCTACTCCCTTTGTGTTTCTCCTTGCATAGTCTCCAAAATTACTGAGCATGCCCAATCTACAGAACACTCAGATTCCCTGGGAGGCTGAGCTGAGATTCCATAATAGCTTACTGTTTCCTATAACATTCTTTCAATCAAATTAAAATTATACTATACTCTAAAAGACAATAAAACATAGAACAAACAAGAACTCATTAACTTAGCACTAACTGAGTAAATGTGCAATTCACGTAGCCTTCACATTTTCTCATAAATAAACAGAAGATTCACCCCAAACAGCATTCGCCTTTTCTTTCTGATCAGGCTCAGTTTGTGCATAGTTTATGTGGGTGCCACTTATGTGGAAAGGCTTTTGAATATCCACCATGTGATTTCCCAAAGTACCAAATTTCTTACTGGAAGCAACTACCAGGGAGGATAAACAAATCTTGATATAAAGAGGCTGCTAGGTACTAGTACTGTTAATTATGGTATCAGTCTTTTTTACCTATACTGTAGCATTGTAGTTTGTTCTGAATTTAGTTTAAGAGCTACATTAAGAGCAGACAGAAGACTGAGAAATCTACAATCACAAACCTACAAATATTTTTCAAGACTTTTAAAAAATGCACTTGGACACCATTAGAGTATAACCTGGCACAGGAACCATCTTGTCCAGATATGATCACAGACTCATGACTAAAAATGAACCCCAAATGCCTAGTTCTTTTCAAGCAAGGGGCTTTGAGAAATCTTTAAATAAAAAATGTAATGTTTTATATGCTCAAGCAACAAAGCATACAAATTTCTGCTGTAAATTCTTACCAAGTCTGATTTATTTGACCAATTTTTAACCTGTCAATCATTACATAGTGGATTTTTCAAGCAATACTGGGTACCTCAGCAGCAAATGATAAAATTAATAAAGCAACTCAGCATGATCTATTTTTACTCATTGCAACCACCATGTGCAGGTCTTAGTCAGAAGTCACTGTCAGCATAACTACAGATATTCTTTTGCCTTAAAATCCTGAGACTTGTATTTAAAATTCTCTGTATACTGCACTATTATGCAAAGGTAGGTAATAAAATTACTAGATCAGTTCTGCGCTGGCCTGTATATACTGGGCCCCAAAGTGTACTAGGAGCCCCCCTTCTGCAGTCTAAGGGAGATCCTGCCGCCTGCAAGTACAGCACAGCTTTGTGGTACAGTACACCATAAGACTAATTGTGCCAGCGCAACAAGGTCCAATGCTGCAATGTGTCCCTTGGGCCTTTGGAATGGAACAGATCAGACCATCCTAATGAGGCCCTATTTGAGTTCAGGAAACATCTGGCTCAGCAAGGTATGATTTTCTTGGGCTGGTCTACTAACAGGAAGTGTGGAAAGACCACCAGAAGAAACAGTACTGCATGTAACACTTATGCAACTATGCCAGTGCAACAAGATACGATGCTGAAAGGAGTCACAGCACAGGTCACTTTGATCCATACTGAAACATGTTTTGCTCTGCAGCAAGACCGACATTTCAATCTTACTGGGAACTTCTTCTGCCATCACCTCCTTTGCAGTTCCATTAGGCATACCACTACTGACAATCTGTACTACTTGTACATGCTGCAGCTTCTGCTACACTTGACTGTAATTATATGAACTGTGGTATATGAAAATCAGTAATACCAAGGAGATTGAAATGGGAATATAGAATGTTTTTGCTGAATAATCTTACAGGAGATTCATACGTATTAGACACGACTAGGCCAGTCACAGATCTTCAAGATTTCATGGTCAGTACCATCAACATTTAACTACTTTTCCTTAGCTGCTGCTCATGGGGGACTTCTGCAAGGGCAAGGTAGTATGGGGATGAGAAGGCTTTGAGTAGAAGCCAGTTTCTTTCTCCCCAACTATGTTTTGATAAACTAAAGGCCCAAGTATAGTACCAGTCAGAACTTCACTCTTCTCTGCTGTTTCTACAATCCTGAACTGTAGCTGCTATTGCTCTAGTGTCCAATGGCCTCTGTCTCTGTATGTCCTTCTCCACGTCCCAAAAATCTAAATGATACATACATATATAACAGAAGAGGAAATTGGACAATGCTTCTCGCAGTCAGTGCAGTTTTAAGTAAACTGCCTGAGCAAGCCTATCAGTGATAAAGGTTTTTCCATCTAGAAAACAATATGAGTATCTGTACTAAATTAGCTGAATTTTTATGTAAACAAAAGTAAAAATGGAAACAGAATTATATACAAGTTTCAAGTTTCAGAAATATGTAAGACTGGCAATGTACACTAAAATATGCTGTCTCTGAACACTAAAATTATGACCAACTTGTAGCAACTGCATTTTGGAAAATTATTTAAATAGAGAGGCCAGAAACAGAAAGAGACCATAAGGAAGATTCCTTTGACCTGAAAAGTTGAACACTTTGTTATAGATTACGTATGAAGGGTTTTATTCATATTCAAAATGTTTTAGAAGATGACACTGAAAGTGTGGACTTTCCAGGGGAAAAAGAGACAACTTCTCATATAGAACGAACTAGTTTAAATGGAGAAAAAAACTAATTTACATTAAAAAAGCAAAGTCTAATTCCCCCCCCCAAAAAAAGCTAATTTATCGCATTCATTTTATATTTTTTTAATTATTCATTTAATTTTCTTAGCCAATATGGCAAAGTAAATTAATATTTTGGATTTGGATTTGTTAAGTTATACACATTGTCTATCTGGACACTGTCAAGAAGATCAAACACTATTAAATATAGTTGTATGCATATGTATGATAATTAAACACTGAGATATCTCTAGTGTGTTAGCAAAGCATCTGCATGATAGTTACTTTTGTTTCTAGCCTTCACTGTACATAATCTCTCCACAGCAAGTCTCACACAGTGCCTCCACATGCTAACAGATGTGAACCAGGCATTGAGAGGTCCCAGGCTAGTCTGCAAGGATCTTGGAAGAGGTTTGGCCTCTGTATGTGTAGAACTGCATAGATATGTCATGATTTTCACAAACAAAATCTCCGGTTATAGGCAAATAATCTCACTGTTTTATGAGTATCTTGTGAAAGGGAAAGGATATAAACCCTATCAGAAAATCTGGAGTGGACTGACAACAATCTTCCTGGCAGTTTCTGCAGTCAACCTGATGCCAAATGCAATGCCACACTCCTCAGATTCACACCAGTGAGGCCAAGAGATGCCTGGGCAACTCAGAATTTTCTTACCATCTTATCCAGGCTCTATGCCTAGAGGGGATGCTCCAGTGTCACTGTTGCTTATAGCAACAAAATAACAAGTGAAGCCGCAATTATAATTCCACACTCATTAGTGTAGATTATGTGGGTTAATGGATTACTGTTCCCTCTCACCAATAAGTCAGACTGAACAGTAAGGAGGAAGAACCATTTGTGGAAACTGAACCACAGCACTGTAGAACACTGTCTTGTATGCAGAACTAATATTAATTTATCAGTAGCAACAAATGGACAAAATGGAGAATTTGTGGAAATTGAACCACAGCACTGTAGAATACTGTATTGTATGCAGAACTAATATTGATTTATCAGTAGCAACAAATGGACAAAATGAGAGAATTTTCTGCAGAAAAATAAAGCTTTATTACAATGCAGCACTAGATTACAAGGTAGCAATGATGTTCTTTTAGTATAACAAGGGTCACATTTACCTTTCATCAGTTCTCCAGAAGCCAATGGTGGCCATAAGTATTCTTCAGTGCACAACATGTATATGGCAATAACTGAAAGGTGTATTGGTTCTCCCTGTTTATTAATTGCAGACCACAAATGAGATGACAGTCTGGACGTGATGTAGAAGATCAGGAATCTCAAGAAGACGATTATACTGATATGGTCAGTAAAGATCTATTCTATTCTTTATTATTGACATTTTGTTTTTAATAGCATATTTTTTTCAGTCCATATGAGCCAACTTATTAGAAACTATATAACATCCTAGCACAGGGGTAAAATGAATTGCTCAAATGTAAATTGAAGCATTAGATGCTGAAGCTAAACAAACTATGAAATTGCTTTGAGTGGAGTGCAAAATGGATCTTGTAATTGGCTTAGGAAGCTAATTAGTGAGAGAGGCTTTAGCTCTTAAAAACTAATGTAAACTCTTAGAGCTTTTCAAGAGCTGCAAGGGGTTGCATTAATGATTAATATGAGTAAACGAAGTAATTCCAGTTTTGAGAGCTACAGGCAATGTAGTTCAAAGGTCATTAATTGAACCTACATTGGGGGGCTGAAAAGTTTACTAAACAATTACCACGCTACATTTAAACTAGATACATGCATAGAATACAACCCCATAGGAATTGCACTCTATATATTCAACTTAACAACAACAACAACCCTTCTCCTTCCAGTTTGGGGACAGTTTCATCTGTCCTGGATGGAATCAAGCAAATCCCCAAAACTATATATCTGACAGTGTTATTACTGAACATGCATTAAGTCAACAATAGCTTGTACATTAGATTTTTATAAAAAAGCAAAGCACTAACTGCAAACCTAAAGAAACATTTTTAATACAGTTTCAAATTTGTATGCTGCTTCTCTTTTGAAAAGCTCAATGAAGTATCTTTCTTGTTTCCTTCACCCGATGACACACATTAGACTGAAAGGTAATTAATGGCCTGGAATCGCACAATGAGCTTTCCTGCCTGAATGGAGAATTGAACTCTGTCTCTCCTTGTCCTAATCCAATACTCTGGTCACTAAATCACACTTGCATATGCTGGGATGTGGGTGATGGTGCTTGGACTTTGTGCAATACTTCTGCTGGAATTTCTATAAGAGGTCAGCATCAGCTTGATCTCAAGTATTTGAAATTCAGGTTATCAGATAAATACATAAATATTAGAAAAGAATACATCAATACCTAGCTTTGAAAACTCTTAAAGCTACAAATTCCTGGAAGAGGAATTCCAGGAAGAGGCATGTTGGCTTCTCTGGCTGGAAGCCACATCCAAGTCACAGAATTTTAAAAAATAAAGATATTCTTGAAGTATCCCTTCCCGGACCTAATGGTTCTATGCCTGCATCGCCCCATTTCTGGGCTCAATTTACTTAAAAGATGGTGACGTTTTCTGTAAGCAGCTTACCCACACACAGAGTACCTAAACATATGTTTTTAAAAATTGGTTGAAACATTTATAAACATGTATTTTTTAAAGAATATAGACTAAAAAAAAATAGAACCACAAATATTTTCAATTAAAAAGCACATTTCGATGGAAATTTTTACCAAATATGCTATGTTGCCTTTCTAGCTATGTTGCCTTGGGAAGAACATGAAAAGCATTGGCTGTGTCTACGTAAAGCATTTGGGGTAACTGAGGGTTTTCCCACGTTAGCCAGTGCTCCAGTACAGTGCTCCATGTAGTCCTCTTCAGGCTCCTGCTAGGACATCTGAGGCCTTTTCGCACACACGGTTCTTGAATGCGTGGAAGACAGCCTGGGACACGGCATTCGCATTGCCGCGGCCGGGTTTGCGTCCCAGCTCGCCCCGGGCTGTCTTCCACGCGTTCAAGATGTGGAGCACTTTAAAGTGCTCTACATCCATTCCCGTGCGTACGAAGCGTCCGTGGCCGTTCAGGGAGGGAAGCGTTCGCACATGCTTCCCTCCCTGACAGCCGTGGGCACGCCGCCCCCGCTAGCATTAGCCAAAAATCGGCCTCACAGCTGGCGAGAGCCGCACTGATCACCAGCCTTGCCGGGCTGGCGATTGCGCAGGTGCGCTGATGCCGGTAGCCGGGACAGAGAACCCACCAATTTGTGAGTCCCCTGTCCTATCTACCAGGGTCCCTGTTGCTGGTAGATGGCAGATGGGACCCACGATTCAGTGGGTCCCATCTGCCATCTACCAGAGCCGGCACGCCCGTGCGATCGCCGGTCGGGCAAGGTTGCCAATGGCCTCGCTCGCAGGGACGTGGCTCGTTCCCGGCCCCGGCAGCTCCATTGCAGCTGCCAGAGTCAGGGAGCCAAAAGGATTGGCTTCCTCTCACCCTTTTCCAGGGTGGGAGGAGGCCGATCTCGGGGTGGCTAGGGGCGAGGGGCTGAGGGAAGCCTTCTTAGACAGAACCCACCTGGGTTCCGTCTAAGAAGGCTTCCCCCCATCTGCGATCTAGGCGCCTACACTGCACAGATTACCCACACACACATCACCCCCACCCCCCGCACCCACCAACCCCCCACCCCCACCCTGACTGCGATCGCACCCATCTTCGGGGTGTAGGCGCCTACACCCCAAAGCTGATTCCCCCCTCCCACGAGGGCCCGGGGACGCGACGCGCGCAGCGGAGCTCCTACTTGATCCGTGTCCGGGCTTGTAATGAGCCCAGGATGCTGGGAGCGTGCACCACGTGGCGCGCCACGGCCCCCTATTAGACGAGCAGTTCCCACAGATGCGCTCAATCGGGGTTGGGGCGAAGCCTTGGGAGACCGGAGCCACGCACTCCGATCTCCGAAGGGGTCCTGCCCCATAGGGACATTGCCCCGGGCCCTGCGATGGGTGCCCAGGTAGCTTCGTGCCAGCTGCACAGGGCTCGATCGAGCCTAGTACAGCCAGCATAAAGCAGGGCAAGCGGCCTGACAGAGCTGCTCGCACCCAATGGGAGGCAGCCTCGCCGGCTGTATCCCCGCCCCTGGCCGGCCTTTGCTGGCTAAGTAACTTCGGGACGCTTTAGCCATTCACACACGGGCGCGCAGGAACGCGTTTACACGTGTTCCTGCCTTCCTGTGTGTGAATGGTGAAAACGTCCCGAAGTTACTTAGGCCACCTGTACTACAAATGGAATGGGTGTAGTGCAAAAAGGCCTCTGATCTACATTGGATGGAGCCTAGACCGTACTAGGCGACTCAAAATGGCCACCTGGTCTGGGACCATTTTACAAAGATCTACCAGATGTCTAGCACTGCATGTGAATGCAATGCATGCCTCTGTATTCCAATTTAGTGGGGGAATCCATTTTGGTGGCGCATTAAAACACCTTGCCAAAATGAGTTCCTTGGCAGCTCCAAGGCAATAAACCTTTGTTCCTGGCAATCAGAAATACTGAAGGCTGCCTCTGAAGCTCATACATACTTAGGGACTGGCATGGCAGCTGTCCCAAAGCAGCTGTCCAAATGCACATAACATTGTTTTGGGATTTGTGGACCACTCCACTAGGAACAGATCAGCTGGAGCAGTCTATGTGAAAATTAAGTGGATAAACAGACTGAGTCACCCTCAGGCAGCCCACAAAAACCACATAAACTCAAAAACCCCAATGCTGCCCCTGGCTGTTCCAATGTCAACTTAGGCTTCATTAGTTTGATGGGCTTAGAGAGGCAAAAGCATGCAAAGGTTGGCTCCTCCACAAAAGCACTTTCTCTCTTCTCTATCAGGAAGCACCCCCTGAAATAGTATAAAGGATATTAGACTAAATGTACCTTGGTCCAAATGATTTAAATTCATATTTACATCCCTAGAATCCTAATTTTATTTAAGATAAAGAACAAATGTTTCAAGGAGTGTCACTAGGACTCCATAGGAAACAGAGAATTCTGAAGTTTGTGTTTTGATCTCAGAACAAAATGTATCAAAAAAACCTTCCATGCACTCCCCTATTTTAGATGTGCATATTTAGGGAATGCCTGTTACATGAAAAAGAGTCATTCTATTTACCCTATGTATCACTCATAGGGTAAAGGTTAGGTCATGAAATTCTCACATTCATCAACATAACTAAATGGCTTTGCACAAGACAAAAGCCAAACATAACGACTGTGTTGACAAAATTGGGTATCCTTATGCATTTAATGCCCCTGAAGAAATTGAGAATCAAGCATGACAGTTAAACCATGCAAATCTAGAGGAAGTAGCAAGTTTCCATTAAAAGACATGACATGCTACCCTTTTTTCTTAGCAGTATTAAGTGGAAAACACCCATACACAGTATTAACTGCAAAATATACTTTATCACTCAAAGCATTATTCTGGCTACTTTCAAGAGCTAGCAAAATTTACTGTTTTGCATAAAATAAGGGCCTTTCCTAACTTACTGACTGGACTATGGTCTGAACAAGAGCCCCACTCCCAGTATACAGGGGTACCCAAAATGGTGTCCTGTTCCAGTCTATGAATAGACCTTTTTTTCTTTCATGTCTACTGGCATTCCAGGCCACAGAGATAGGCAGAGTGGATGGCACCATGGTATAGTACGCCATAGGGAACCAATCTGAGCAGTCTGGTATACCACAGAGCATCCACTTTGGAATCCCCATAGACCAGCTCTAAAGTTGGTACACGTTTCAGAGTAAGGGTAGGGTCTGGCATGGAACTGGTTGTCCCAATGGAGATGGCCTTGGTCTACTCCAGGAGCAACATGTCTCAGCTTGGGAATCACTGTTTATTCCATGCCCAAGTATTTTGCTGTGGTCTGCTCTACTGGCCTCCAATGTGAATAGGAGATAAGTTTCATCATACTATGACAATGCACACCAACATCTAACGAAGTGTGATGAATATACCCAATAAAAAATTATCAATAAGTTGCTATCTGAAATTAGCAATATCTGTATAGTGAGATGGAAGTTTGTCATATTTTCTGATATCCAAAGCAATTACTTATAGGAATTCATCAATATACAGTGGGATTAAGAATGAATTAAGAATATGTTAAGATTAAGAAAATAAACGCTAGCATATTTATTTTCTGGTGCATCCCCTGGACCTGTTCCCAACATCCAGTGGCATGTAAGTCGCTGAAACAGAAAAGCTGCTCGTGGCAGTGGCTGTAAGGACCCCTAAGCATCCATCTTCTTACTAAACAAGGCCTTGCTTGGTTGCTCTCCTGTTAGACTCAGGGTGTTTTTCCACTGTAACTAAAAGTACCCATTAAGTACCCATTAATGGGTACGAAATAGCATTTTTGTACCCATTAATGGGTACTTAATGGGTACTTCTAGTGACAGTGGAAAAACACCCTCAGCTTTACAATGGCTACCACCTTAGCAATAGATGGCTCCTTCTGGGAATCACTATCTCATAGGACAGTGATGGTGCACCTTTTGAGCTCGGTGTGTCAAAATTCGCAAGAAAACCTAGCTTAACTCGGGTGCTGTGTCACATCTAGAAATATCCATAATTTTGTGATATTTGTAGCTCTAGTAAAAAAGTTACATTTTTGATATATGTATTTTATTAAAAGCAAAAACAAATAATTCTTTACATTAGTGACTTTTGTTGTTGAATTTCATTTGCTAAATCTTCAATTGAAAGTTGGTATTTCGTACACTTCAAGACCAAGCAAGCACTACATGCCCTGGTGCCAGGGTGACCATGTGTGTCACCCAAAAGGGCTCGGCGTGTCACCTGTGGAAATCCAGAGGAAACAACATAGTCCCTATCTTCATGACAATAGATTCCTGTTCCCAACCCCTTTCCTAAAAGGCAAAAGAACAGGCTTCAAAATGTTCAAATACAGGCACATTGCAGCCAAGGATTGTTTCTAGCCACTGAAAGTGTCAGAACAAAGGAAGGAAGAAAAAAAGATATAAATATGTACTGAGAGACTGCCCTTGCATTTTATGCTCAAGTTATGAACACAAGCAAATGCTCACATGTAAGTGGATCACCTCAAAGCTTAGGAAGCTTATTTCTTTTTTACTGCATACACTGCAGTACCTTCTGGCAACTGAGCAGACAGTATAGAAGTCCAAGTACACAAAGAAGGGGGAGGATTTGATGGAACCACAAGAAGGGTCTTTCTGCACTTACCAGTAGTCTGGATTCAGAAAGGGGCTATGGGCCCCCTGTGTTCACCAGGCTTGATCCAGGCTACCGGCAGGCCTGTTTAAGCATAGGTTTTATGGTCTGGTTTACCACATAGGACTCATTTTGGTGGCACAAAATGTGCCACCAAAATGGGTCCCCTTAAGTTCCAAGATCAGAAACCTTCGGAGGATGGCTCCAAAGGTCACACAAACTCTGGGGATACACTAAAACAGCCATCTCAACATGAATGGGCTTGGTCTTGTCCAGAACAATTTGTCCCCACTTCAGAATGGATTCCTTGATCCAGACCAGCTGTTCTGGATCACCATCAGAAGGGCTTGAAGTTTGTGCTTTCACAAACAAAGGTACAGTGTATTTTGCTATTTGCCACCATAATGCATTAAAAGGGACAATTTAGGCTTCTTCAAAGCATATATGGAAGGGTACTGTGGTTTAGCATTTCATCTACATGAAGTTCTGTGAAAAGTAACTGGAGGCTTTGACAGCAGCTTTGAGTCTCCTTAAAAGGGTGAGAAAGGCAGGATATAAAGTCCCACTCTTCCTCTTTTCACTACAGTATGCTTAGAATGCACCCATTCTTACAAGAATCTGTATCCATTTGTTATTTTAGGCTGCATTCTGATGTCAATTATTTATTCCCCTACATCTGGATATTCCGGAATAAAGCTTTCCAGAATATCCATGCTTTATTCCAGAATATTATAATATAGCTCAGTAAGTAAGCAATGTCTGGATACCACCTTAGGCATTCTTCCTAACATTTCTTTAAATGCTCCTGGAAATGAGGCCATTAAAAAAGTAACTGCTCACAAATGAACGATACAAAAGAAAAGGCCTTAGTTCATTATTTGCATTTTGCACTGCTTAACAAAGTAATACTGCACACACAGGAGGCCAATATGAATAAACTTAACAGGTGTTATTTTAAACTAGGCCAGGCCAACTGCCTTTGAAAAAGATGCAACCTCTGATGGAAGCTGGTATCTTGAGTAGTCAGACCTGCCAGTATTGTTACGGCAGGTAATTAAATTATTGCACCTGACAGCTTTGACAGGACTACAATAATCTCCTGACACTTCTAATGCAGCGCATAATGCTAGGAATAGGCTTTCTAAAACCAGTTTTGCTAATAGGGCTGCAGGTTTAAGGCATGACTGGTGATGAAGTATGTCGGACTGTCAAATAGTGGTAGCTTTGAAAGGAAGTTTTAAAAGCTAGTGTGAATTTAAAACCTGGCAAGAAGGAACCAGCAAAAAGTGTAGTAGAGCTTGTATAAAGCAGGACACAGACAAAAATATCTTTCACTATAATCCTGTTGTAGCATGTGTGACAGGAAGGGCAAACATCCATCTAAAGGAATCCTATGGATATGAATTGTTAAAACACAATATTTCAATACCTCATCTTTCAATAACATAGGTTGCCTATCTTATTTTGCAACCCCTCGCCCACAGCTGTCCAGGGTAGGTACTATTTAAAGAAGGAAATTTTGACCTCTGACTCTCCAAATGGCTTCACCCCTCTCCTTTCATCCCTCAACATTTGCTACATTCCTACAAGAATGGCAAGGCCAACCAGCTGTTCCCCAGCTCTCGGAGATGGCGGATATCTAAGTCCACACACAGCATAATTTAGGAATATTCTCTGCTGTTAGGACCAGATCTATGGGTAACACAGCTGCAATACATTCTAAAAGGTAAAACACAGGACAGCAGAGCCAATGTATCCAGAGAAACTGTGTATTTCTTACACAAATAAATTTTGTTGTAGATACCAATGTTCTTAAAGCTTTCTTGCATTCTTTTTAAAACACAGTATCAGTCTTTAGATTCAGCCCGTCCCTTTGTGTACTGCAGAGCTAGAAAGTTGATCTTATGTATCTCCTGCCCTCAGGGTGATTAAAACAATTAAAAAATGATATACAACAGATTAAAAATACACTGAGAATGCTCCTTCATGTGTTTTCACCTCACACTGTGTAGAGCCTGCCATAGTCTCAACCAGCATAGGGATCACAATATAACCTGGAATAAGGCCCACTGCAAAAAGGGCATCCTTATTCTGCAATATAATCTGTAATAACGCCCAGTGCAGAAAGGGCCTTAAGGGTGCTTCCACACTGGCTGCCAAGAAACGGATTTAAGAAAATCTGTTTCCTGGCGATCTGTTCTTCCAAGGATCCGACCGCAGCATCCATTCCAAAGGGCATCCAGCCTCCCGCACCGCCAACGCCACCCCTGGAGCCACAGACTGGAGCACGCAGCTTCCAGTCACCACGAGTTTCCACCAGCGCACAGCGTGCAGGGAGAGGCTTTGGAAGCAGACCGGCCTGCTTCCGCCCTCCCTAAGATGGCGGCCACCGGCACATCCAGACCCTCGCCTCTCCGTGTGTGGAAGCGTCTTGCTTCCAAACGGATCGTGGCGAGGGGCCGGATGGAAGACCTAATTTTCAAGGTCTTCCCAGAGGCTGGATCTTTCAGCAGTGAGACCCGATTAAGAACAGGTCTCGCGGGCCAGAGTGCGGAAGCGGCTGCCACGAAGGGTCCCAGATCTAGCCTCCAGTGCAGAAGGTAAGTCCCTAAGTGTTTTTAATGTGTCTCTAAATGGATTTCCGTGGCCAGTGCAGAAACACCCTAAGTCTTTTCAAATATGTGTTTTGTTCTAGTGCAAAGAAATCTAATAGTGCACCACAAGCAGGTAAAGAGACTTAAGCTTTATATTTTGCTATGCAGTCAGAACTCCATATCCGCTGATGTGGTAACTGCAGTTTCAGTTTCTCACTGTGACTGGACCTCCACCAACCCACTGGTGCCATGGGGCCTACCTCGAGCTTCTCAGAGGGCTGGGGCACTCAGGAAATTGTAGGAAATGATGGAAAGTCGAGTGCTTTACTCCACATTTGAAATATCCATGATTTTATTGTTTACCATGATAGGACCTGGAACGTATCCCCCGTGGATACAGAGGTCCAACTGTGTATGGTGTTCCCAACCTAACTTCAATCCTCAGGGAAGGCCAGAAAGTGTGCCTGTTGGTTAGTATGAGTTGGGGAACTCTGGAAATGCTTGCTTTCTTGTTTCAGGCATATTAGACACCTGTGTGACAGGAACAGAAACTTCCCAAAGGTGTATGTGCTCACAATTTTTTTAAAAAATGAAGTAGATAAATCCAAAATGTTGATTAACTACATAAGCATAATCTGAAGCTCCAAATGATCACACATACAAACAGTAAACCTTTCTGGGCACCCACACAAACAGGAATCTACTTTATCCTGGATTTAACACAGTCAGAATGTTCTAGTCTAGATACCAAATGCTCTAAACAGTAACATTGTGCGCTCAGTTACATTATAGACTAGAAGAAAAAAGGTTATGAAATAAGTTTTATTTCAAACCTGTTCATTTCATCATTTTTACATTCATTTTCAGGTCAGGAAACTTATACTCCAATTCTGTACACAACTCTTTGGGATCACTGGAGCTTGATCCCAAGCAAATGGGGAAAACACTGCCATCTGAATCATACAGAACTATGGAAATCAGCAGCACTGGATTCTTTGATTCAGATCTTCCTATTAGGTGAATCCACCAATATTAATATTAAATAAGGATGCTGTATCTTTAGAATATTTGCATAATTCATCTGTATCAATCTATTCGCTACATGGTTCTTTTGACCTGTTTGATACATTCAAGTAAGAAACTAATGGATGGGAGGAGTTTGCATACTCAATGAAGCTATGTGCTTAGCAGGACAGGGCCATCCAAGATGTAGAAGTCATAGCAGAAAGGGCTGATAAAAGCTGATCCCTAGAGAAGGAAATGACATTCTTGTCAAGAAAATCCCATGGATAGCATCAAAATTAAAAAACCAGGACATCAGAAGATGAGCCCCCTCAAGTTGGAAGCTGTCCAAAAGGACATCAGCTATGGATACATCTGATGGTGAAAGGAAAATCCAATGCTAAGAAGAACTATAATGCACAGGAACCTGGAACGTAAGACTTATGAACCAAGTTAAGCTGTTTGTGGTCAAATGTGAGATAGCAAGATGAAACATCAACATACTGGGAATCAGTTCGATGTGGGAATCAGAATGTAAAGTATCATTGGATGATGCTACACGGCTAAAAATATTAAGTAAAATGTTTTTCTTGTTCAAATCTCAACTTGAACAAGAGAAATCATTCAAAGTGATATATAGATGGTATAGAACATGGTTAGTTATACATAGAATTCATGCCAAATTTTCACCACAATGCTAGAATGGTTGTGACTGAACATGGATCTTATTTTCATCTACGGTAGAATTGCCCAGTAACACAAACCCTCTGGCGTACAGTTGACAATACCCTGAGGGACATAAGCTCTCAAACTTTTACTTTAACCCCAGCCATGATTTTTCTTTTATATTTTAAAGAAGCAGATGCTCCCTCCTCTCATATTCAAAACTTTAATTACAATGGCGAAAGCGGAAGTGGCTTTATTTTGGAAATTCCCAAGATGTTTATCTTTAAGTAACTGGATCTCACGGATTTGGTCCCAGATCACCAATGAATTGATAATTGCACAAAAGGAAAAAATGCAAGCAATGGAAGTACAGAGCAAATTTATTAGAAAATGGATGCCATTTATCAAGAAGGAACAAGCTAATACAGACTATAGGGTTGCAGACACATATTCCTTTCAATCCATCAAAAATAAAATACAAGCTTTATTCCCTGAAATAACCTGGTGACAGAAGTCAAAGAACTTTATTTTTTGATTGAGAAACTGTTGCAGTTGCATTAGAATTGAGGCACAGGCTGTAAGTTCAAGTTCAAGTTTATTTTATTTTGTTTTGTTATTATTGAAGGAAAGCATGTATAATTGCTGAAATAACATCTAATGGATATTTAATGTGTATTGTTAAGTAAAGTAAAAGTTTAATAAATATATATATTAAAAACACATATTGGGAATCAGCGAACTTAAATGGACAGGAACAGGTGAATGTGTTCAGATTCTTGTGGGCAAGAATCCCTTAAAAGGAATGGAGTACCTACCATAGTCAATAAAAGGGTGACAAAAGCAGGAATACAAACTCAAAATTGACAGAGTGACCTCTGTTCAAATCCAAGTCTATTCCCCAACCACCAATGTCAAAGAGACAGAAGTCAGCCAGTTCTATGAACACCTACAATATCTTCTAGAACTAACTTTTTTTTTGCTGTCACTTTCATCATAGGGGATTGGGATGCTAAAGTAGGAAATAAAAAGATAACTTGAGTAAGAGGCAAGTTTTGGTTTGGAGTACAAAATGAGTCTAAGAGTTTTGTCAAGATAACTCACTGGTCATAGCACTCTTTTCCAACAGCTCAAAAGGCAACTCTACACATGGAATTCATCAGATGGTCAATACCAAAATCAGATTTATTATATTCCCTAGAGGACCTGGAGATGATCAGTTATATACTCCAGAAGACCAGAAACTCGATGTGGCTCAGATAATGAACTTATTGCAAAATTCATACTTAAATTGAAATATATATATATAGTAGATGCAGCAGCTTAGCAGGGGTGATTGCCACTCCAGTCCACACCGAAGTGCAAAACATAGGGGCCCAGAAGTGGGCCAGGCAGTGCACTGGATCTTTCTGCAGATAAACGCAGAAAGGCCCAAAGTGTTAGATTCGACTGAACAACAACAATACGGATCAAATGCTCAACACTGAAAATAAATTCTTGATAAAATTCAGAAAAAGAAAAAATACTGCTCCTAAAAGCTTTTCAGCACTATGTGTAAAGTAATACAAGGTTTCTTGCAAAATAGTTCACACTTATTTACAAGCTACATGTCCTATTTCAGTTGTTTATTTAAAATATTTCTATAATGTTTCCCCTACTTAGCAGAATAGCTCCCCTCCCTATTTACCTGCAAATCCGCTTAAGGTATCCTCAGGATGCTTTGTCAGGTTATTTATTCTTAACTGGTATGGTTTTCTGAACAGCTGTATAAATCAGTAGAGAAGATACTTAAGCCCACACTGAAAAGGAAACAGGATTCCTATACCTTTAAATGTTGTATATGGGGGAAATGTCAGGTGTGGCTTAGAAGTCATGAAAGACTTGCTGAAATATGCTCTTATGTAAAACTGTAGAAGATATAGGATTCCTCCCTCTTTTACATACAGCAACCCTACTTAAAGAGAGTGAACAATAACCCACACGATACTTATTAACTGTCAGAAGTCCATTACAATTAAGTAACAAATGTAGAAAGTAGGCAGGGTGGAGTTGTTCTACTGCAGGAAAGAGCATTCCAAGATGTCAGATGCAAACACCCTGTTGTTCTTTTCAGGTTCTGTTTAGGAGTTTATTGTGTTTATCCACTTGTATGTGAATATAGGCAATTCCATCAAAATACTGAGAGAAAAGCTAATGCAAGAGGGCCCATTGGATCTGCCTTTGAATCACAGCTAGTGCTTTACATATATCTATGTACTACATTGCTGCTAGCAGATCCAACAACAGGCTTGTTAAGTTGGCTGCACATGAGCCACTGTTCTGAACTTCTAGGGCTGCAGGTATAGATACAATGTCTGCTAGTGGATAAAGGTGTACAACAAAAGACATATAATAGTGGGGACAGGAGACCCTCAGTGCCTTTACATGGGTCTTGTTAATAAATACATAGATAACAGCCATTCAAAATTAATAAATAACACAACATGACTGAAACAATCCAGTTTTGGTTTATTTTGAAATTCATGAAATTTAAAATCTACAAATTATTTGTATCTACAAGGGAGCAGACCTGTAATGCATCCTTGCTACCCACAAAATCCTCAAATGGAAATGTTTACGCCAACTTTTGTTTTAAAAAAAGAAAATCAGGATTAAATACCACTTCTGTTATATTTATGCTACAACTTATATTAACCCTTGCTAACAAATCCTGTATTTTCACCTTAGATCTCCACATTTTAATATTAACTGAGGCTGTAAGACCTCATAATGCAGTAACTTGTGCTAAGTATTGTTACTACTGGGCTACCATGCAGGGGTTTTTAGAGGATATCTGAAGCTATACATTGGAACAAAAGCAGTTTCCAAAGGAAGAACCAACATGTTTGCTCATACGAAAAGTTGGGGCAGATTATTCAATATATACACAGTAACGGGGGGAAAGGAAATGAGTGAGAATATTACACTCAGTATAACACAATGCAAACAAAGTAATTTGTAAGAAATTGTAGCATGAAGGTCTTACTGTATACAGGAAATGAAAACACCAGTAAAATAATATATACAAACGTCTTAGGCAGGATTACCTAGGAAAGACATAAAAGAGCTACACCATACTTTGCCACAATCAGTTTTTTTCATTGCTGGCAACAGAAACAAGGGCACAATATTAAGTAACGGGGGAATGCAAGACTTTTACAAGTACTGTGGGGCTTGGGATGGCAGGGTTTTTTTTTTCCAATAATGGAGAAACTTTACAAAAAGTGGTATAAAAATAAGAGGCATTTGAAAATAACTATGTTAGAAACTTACCGTATTTTCCGGCGTATAAGGCGACTGGGTGTATAAGACGACCCCCAATTTTTCTACTTAAAATGGAGATTTTGCAAAACTGGGGTGCGCAGCCTAAACCGAGCCTCGGACTTGGGGAGAGATGGCAGCCTTACCTGCTAATCCCAAGAATGTGGCTTGTAGCTTTCCTTCTGGCGCTGATGTGAGGGAAAAACCTTGCTCTGATAAAGATCTGTGGCTGCAATGCAGCTTTGGAGTCTGCCACTCTAGCGTGATTTGTCTATGACCCTGTAGGGGAGGGGGTGTTCCACCGAGCGAAATATGAAGAATCCTGCCATCATTTTCTCTTCAAAAGCCTCTCTGCTTTCAACCCCTCCCCTACTGGGTCATAGACAAATCGCGCTAGAGTGGCAGACTCTTCTAAAGCAGAGAAGAGAAAATGAGGGCAAGATTCTTCATATTTCGCTCGTGGAACACCCGTTTAGCAAGTTTTTTTCCTCGTGTCAGTGCCAGAAGGAAAGCTACAAGCCACATTATTGGAATTAGCAGGTAAGGCTGCTGTCTCTCCCCAAGTCCAAGGCTCAGTTTAGGCTGCGCACCCCAGTTTTATACTGGCAGCTGTGGCCAGCAGGACCCGGGTGAGGGTATTTCTGGTGTATAAGACAACCCCCGACTTCTCAGAAGATTTTTCGGGGTTAAAAAGTTGTCTTATACACCGGAAAATACAGTAGGGCCTCTCTGCAGTTACCCTCAATCCAGATCATGGTCCCCTTTGGGGCCTCTTTTGTCCACATACTGGTGATCAACAGAGAGACTCTGCTCCTGCTGATACATTCCATTTCCAGAACATACATTATAATCCAGATCAGAAGGCCCAAAGTGGCCTCCTGGTCTGGTATAGATCCAGAATACTGGTAGTCCTGATTAAACAGGTTCACTGGTGTACTAGAACCATGGGGAACCTATCTCAGCAACACACCATGTTGTGTCATCAAAATATACAGCCAGGAATCCCTATACAGAATGAGGTTGTGGTGGAATGGAATCTTGTTCATTTAAGACAACTGTGGGAGGAGCAACATCCTCGGAAAATTAAAGCTAGTACAAGGTATGAAGCTACTGATAATCTTCCAAAATAAGGCAGGGGCCTGCACCATCATAATCTTTGCAAAAGAAAGAAAAAGGCCATGTCTGTACATGGATTCAATGATGACCATGCCTTTGAAGTGAGCAGAAATCCCTCAATTTGTAAGAGAGACACATTATCTTTTGTCTAGAAATGACAATTGGTGCCATTCTGTTCTTTTGCAGTTAGTACCTCCCAAAGTGGATGTCCAAACTGAAGAAACATGACAAGCGGCCCGGCACAGTAGCTAAAGCCCCTGCCATGGTGGGTCTTATTCAAGGATATAACCTGGAATAGGGACCTGCCATGTGCCTGTTAGTACAGACTGCAGCAGGCCTGGTATCCAGAGGACCTAACTGTACACAGTGTCAGGCCATGCATTCTTAATTCACTCTTAAAACAGAGAGCACATTTGTTTATGTGAATGGCAGCAGCCAATTCAGAACACAAAAGGATAAGGAAGTATTCCTGGAGTATGAAAGGAGATGAACATGATACGCATGTGTGAACATGCTCTAATGTTGGTCATTTGTCTTGTACTTTCTCTGATTGATCCAGTTTTATACTCCCCTTTCTTTAAATTTGTAATGAGTAGTTATCAGAGTTGGCTGAGGATGTGCCAAACACAAGTGCACTGAACAGCTAGAAGCATCAGTAACATTCAGCACGGTTCATCCACCTTTTACATGCTGTAAACTTGTAGACTTGCATGGAGTGGCCTCAACCTTGGACACACTCCGAGGACTCTTGCTACCGGCCTTGAAATCTGGTATTCTGCCAGGTAATACTTCACATTAAATAATAAGAGGTTCTTGATTATTTAACTAAGCATCAAAAAATTTGAAAACTGGTGATCTCTCTCTGGAGTTCACAGAGAATTCCTGCTTCGACATACCACCCAACCTCTCTGGCTGATGCCAACTTTTTTCACTGCCAGGTGTTATACTAGAGATTACTGGGTATTATGCACAGGGCCCTTTGCCTGGTGGCATGCTCAGCCTGTCTTATCAAATTAACATCATTGTGAAAGGCTCATTTTTCATGAGCCATTTGTGAAGGGTGTAATTTATACTTCACAAGAACAGAAGGATCTAGAGTTGCCAATTTGTCCTGCTTTTAATTTTTTTAAAAAGTCAATATGCTTAGCAATACAACCACACAAAAAACACCTCAGAGACAGTAATACGTGACCCTCATGTTTTCATCCCATCTCTAATGTAGAATTTTCAAGGGAGGGAGAGGGGCAGGACGGTGGCTGAACAATCCCACTTAGAAATCATCTCTAAACCCGCTAAGGTCCCCCTTTTAATGCATATGAACACTGACTAATTCCAGTGAAGACTCTAAAGCAGTTCTGATCTACTTAGTGACCTCTAGGTAAATACACTAGATCACAAATTCCAATGTCCCAATTCTGCCTGCAAAACACCTGAGATTACCAGGTTGGAAAAACTTAAAAGTAATCATCATCATCATAATTGGAAGATTCTGTTGCATTGTTGTGTTTCTCTTAATAACATATGGCACAGGCAAATATTCCTTAGATCCAACCCATTTAAGATCAGACCAAAGGAGGATTTGCCAAGACTACACAGATTTCAAATGAGGCTTCAGAACCTGTGAAGGGGACCTTGCACTCCTGCCTATTTCTTGGTAAACATGCACAGAGTTGTACTTAAAGCAAGATATTACTTTGGGGTTCAACCAATCTAGTGTAGAGCAGAATTGAAATAAAAGCCTCAACTATTAGCACTAAGCTTTATCAATATTTTAAAATCATATTTTTACCAGAATGTTTTAACAAAAGGTACAGCAGGAATAAGGTTTAAAAAATTTGAAGATTCAGTACTTAATCCAGTTCTCTTGCAGCACTTTGTACATTTCAAAAGACACACTAGAACCAGTTAAAAGGATTTATTCCACTAAGCTTTTAATTATATTAATTTCTATTCTATGGCATCACAAAACAGGGTTGTTTAAAGAGAAATGTTAGAGGGTAGAGGAAAAGGAAAAACAAACACAGCTCATGTTATATTCTTTTCAAGAGCTGATTATATTGATACAACAAATTCAGGTTTTCTTTCTTTTCTTTTTCTAAACTAAAATCAAACTGAAGCAGACTGATCCTGTGCTAGCAAACTGGCATTTAGAAACATACAAACAAGGATTATTTAAGTGCAACTCAGTCATATTTTATGTAAATAGGTTGCTATTCTTGCAGTTCTTGCAAACCGACAGATTAAACCTGCACTAAACTCAGTGGTGATTAGGTAAAAGTATGAGTGAGCTAAGGTGCTTGGCAGAGTCCAGGGAAAGGGCAGAGCCTGTAGGATCACTGCCAGGCTGTTTGACTCCATCCTCTCCCAGCTGCAAGGCTAGTAGAAAAAAAAGAGCCCAGCTGCATAAGAGACCAGAGAGAGGTCAGGTGAGTACTGCTGTCACTTGAAACCATCCTAAAAAGTTTTTAGTCACCTGTCCTCTCCCCTGAATCATGACAAAATTAACTGTATTAATTCATCACCACTTTGAGAAGTTCAGGGTGATCAAAGGATATGTTCAGATTTCTCTTTTTGGATACTCCCAGGTTACACTTGGGGCTCAAGGGACAAAGTCTAAAAGAACACTTTACCTAGTTCTGAAGGTACTTTCCTTGGGCCTATTCGCACTTGGCTTTATTCTGGAATATATCCTGGAATAGGGACTTGCTGTACATATGCTAGTGCAGGCTTCAGCTGGCCCAAAGTGAGGTCTGCTAGAGTCTGCATTAGCATGTGGACCACAGACCCCTATCCTGAGATATACTCCAGAAAAAGGCCAAGTGCGAATAGGCCCCTTGTGTGCACCATTTGCAGATTTTTGGGATAACTGCAGTTTGAGAGTGAAAGGGAGGCAAAGAGGCTCCTGTAACCAATAGCAACCTGCTGCTACCACTGACCAATCAGTTCCATGGAAAAACGGGCTGATGGTAGTCAATCCAATTAAAAGGCAAGGACATGAGGCATGAAAGGAGGCAAGAGAACGTAAGACATTTATTTTTAAAAATCTGTTATCATTCCTTGAACTAAGAATGCCCCCAAATCGCTCTGAGTGATCCCAGGCAAATGCCTGTTTGACACATTCTTAAGTCTCCAACACAACTGATGACAGTAAATTTTCACTGAAGGTTTATTTATTTTAGTGTAACCCTATCAATAAAGTTAAAAAATAAGACTGTTAAAAACAACAATAGTACCTGGAAGGATAGTGCCTGACAGGTCTCACAGGGGAAGCTATTCCACAGTCTGGGGGCTATCACTCAGAAGGCCCTCTCATGAGCGCCCATCTCTTTTAACTGCTGAAGGTGGTGGCACAACTTAAAGGATGGGAAAGTCTCTATATAGAGAACATTCCCTGCTAGATAGGACTAGTCAGCCCACAGCCGTGTGGTTGATTGCAGGAAAGATTAAGGTGATGGTCCATCACTAGGATTTGATAAAAGATGCTTTGCTGCCCCTTTTGCCAACCATGAAGTGGTGAATTACCACTTCTGCCCCATTGCATCTGATACTGCTGGGACTGGTGGCCCATTTAACTCAGCATCTTGTTCACTCAGACTATATAGCCTCTGGATAAGCCACAAACAGAACATAAGCTGTGCTTTCAGAGGTGTATTTACTCATATACAGCAGATGTACTGAACTATTACCTGTACATTATACTGCACTGAATATTGGGCTACATTTTAAAACACTCTTCAAACTATAAATAGCTAACATGTCAGTTTGCTAATCAACAAGAACCATTTGCACTAACTAACCATCTAATTCCAAGTGTAATTAAAAATACAAGCACTTACCGTTACAGTCTAGTTCAGCTCTGAACTGTAATATCCTACACTTTGGCAGCTTCCACCTCTGTCTTACTGCAGACTCTGATTAGTGCAAACATGAAATCTGAACTTTTCAACAGCTCCAGAAAAGCGCAAAATTTATGCAAACCAACTCTCTGCAATTTTTGCACAAAATGTGCTACACCCTCTGACTGCCTTTCTTCTAGGTTTTCTGGGAATGTTGACTGTTGTCTTTCACTCTCAGTTGTAGAACAGTACCATAGGTAACTCTCAGATTAAATATTCATGTCATTATCTACTTATGATTTCACAGTTCAGGTTTTGCTCAACTATAGCAGCATCCCACAGTTTACATCACACAATAAAACCCACAGTTTCATTATTTACATTAGCCTGAAGGCCTAAGGGTTCTTCAACAATGTTTCAGTTTTTCAGGTTTGTCTCAAGTTTTAGAGACAGTCTTTCCCATCTTGCCTAAAACAAGCAAGCATGGAATCCACGATGGGCCCATCAGCAAGAATTAGACAACCGAACTCTGAGAAAAAGTGCTGCAACAATTACAGAATTCTTACTGCTGTCCTAACCATTTTCTATGTACGAGTGTACAATTAAGAACTTCTTCATGGGCACTTGGCATATCTATAAACTTTAGCAGAAGGTTTACTATAATCTAAATGATGCCAAAGTAGCTACCAAACAGACTGGACAATATTCATAGCTACCTACCGATGGACACAGCCTGGACTTGATGTCCAAAACATTTCTGCATTGTTGTTCTAGCACTGAATATCCCCACAGCTGATGAAAGGAAGGCCAAGCCATTACTTATACACATCACAACTTAAGCAAATCGGCGAACTTTGATAGTTTCCTCACCCCTAAACTGCTAGCCAGATGGACCTGCCTGATCTTGTCTTTCCCAATAAGAAAAAGCTACTAAATTTCCTCTACAGCCTCTCTATAAATTCAGAAACACAAAGTGAGCTATTCTATTAGGAATGCTACAAACACTGAAAAAGTTTCCTGACTCTGCACTTTCAACTTCCATCTGTTCTGTAACACAAACAGGAAGTTTAATACTTTGAAGGCAGAGAGAGAAAGAACGCAATAAAAATTTAAAGCACAATCTCCATTGCCCCCCCCCTTTCTTCGAGAAAAAGGAGGAAACATCTTCAACAATAAACCACGTTCTCCCCACTATACATTTGAAAACATAAATTCAGTGGGGGAATGTCATTTTCACTTCCGCTATTAGCAAACAGCCCCATCCTACTGGATTCAGCAGGCTTGACAGGAGCCTTTTGGGAATATGGAGAAACCAAATAATCACAAAATACAAAAGTGAAAGAATATAATACATAAATCGGTGTTGTTAAAGAAAAGACAGGAGAAAACAATTTAAAACAAATGTATGTTGTCAATTGTTATATCATCAACTCTAGTAGGAATGTAGCTAATTTCTGAAGCTGTTCAATCTATTTATGTCCTCCTTATGTCTTTATATAAAGTGTAGTCACAGAGCACCTTCAGATGTTGTTGGATTACAATCCTATTTTCTTCAAAATCATTGCTCACTGACTATACTGACTAGGCAAGAATGAAGGTGTGACAACAGCCTTTATTCCAAAATTTTCAATACTTACCTTTTAAGAGGGTGATGCTTTTGGTTACAAAAATGGGGACACTCAGTCTAGAATGGAGATGAAGCTAACACTTAACAAAAGGAATCACTCTGCAATGTATGTACCCATAGAAGATTAGAGCAGTAAAATCAACATCAGAATCACTACAGCACTGTACATTTAGATCTTAACAACCTTGAGATAGAGCTAGAAAATTAAATTTTCTCAAAGCCAAGTCAAATCCAAGAATCAGTCTCATTATCAGATTTATATAATTAGCAATATTTACTGTCAAGCATTCATTGGGCAGATCTTGCACCATATTCAGTTATCAGGATTCACAGCAAATATTGAGAAGGGGTAAAAATCTGCCTTCATATTTGCATTAAGTCACCTCTGTAGTTATGAGTGCTCTGCCTTCCTATACTTGACCCAAATAACATTCAGACTTTTCCAAAGATAGGACTAAATCAACATACATTTAAAACTGACTTGTTGGTTTACCAACAATAACAGCAACTATGTTATAATCTGCAAATGCAATACATGTTTTCTACACATGTATCATGATTAATACTCCCAATGGAAATCTCAGAAACTAAATCAACGATTACCAGCAAGATGGAACTTATTGGGTGATGGAGGGGAGACTCAACAACAACTGGCATTTTACCTTCAATTGTGCTATTTGCTGTTTTCATCTGCCATAAATTAAAACACAGTTTATCATGATCAAAAGATGGAGTATTACTCATTGGAGGAAATCCATTCTTTCTGCAGCAAAACAATTACATCCAGAATGAATGCTGGACTTGGAACCTCAGGTCACACAGTACTTCTGTCTTGTCTGAATGCAGTTTCAATTTAGTCCACTGCTGCTTCCAGGCAGCAATTATGCACAAGAACTGCCTCCACTGCCGCAGAAGGACTAGAGAGATAAGTATGATATCATCCGCAGACTGACACCTCGCTCCAAAACTCCTGATGACATCTTCCAGCCACTTCACATGGACATTCAAGACCATAAGAGACAAAACAGGCCCCTGAGGAACTCTACAAGAGTTCCCAGGACATTGAAAACAAATCCCTCACTGCCGCTTTCTGGAGCCCACTTCAGAGATAGGAATGAATCACTGGAAAACAATGCCTCCAAATCCAAACCCTGAAATTGTTAGAGCAGGATTCTATGGTTGATGGTATCAAAAGCTGATGAGAGACCAAGAAGAACCAACTGGGTCCCCCTCCACCTGAAACCAGATTAGAATAGGTCTAGATAAGTTGTTTCCTCCAAGTATATCTGCAATTTGGTAGCCACCTTTCTTTCCAACATCTTGCCCAAAAAGAGCATATTAGCAATAGGATGGTTGTTATTTAATATATCTGGATCCACGAAGGTTGTCTTAAGAAGAAGGAATACTGAAGCTTCCTTAACTGCCATTCCCACCTCCCCTCATGCAAAGAGGCATTCATAACTCCCTGAATCCACCCAGTCATACCCCTTTGGCTAGCTTTTATAAGCCATGATGGACAAGGATAAAGAAGGCAAGTGGTTGGCCAAACTCCTGCAAACAGCTTGTCCACTTCCTCAGAGCACAGTAATTGAAGCTGATCCAACATAACTGGACCAAACAGTGCTTTCGATGCCTCCACCAGACCACTTCCAATTGTGGAGTACAATTCCATGTGTGTCTGAACAATGTTCTGAAAGTGTCCTGCAAATTGACACTGTTGGAAACTTGCTGTGATCAAAGAAAAGTTTTACTTTTAGAGGTGAGTGATGTAAAGATACTACATGCTCCTGAATCAGGAGCAAACACTCCCGCTGAAATCAGGAAGAAAATAGCATTCTTCTATTCTACTGGTTTCACACAAGTGAAAGTAGTATGTGAAATTGGTTCCCCATTGCTTGTATATAAAGTATTGCAATACCTCCTAGTTTTGAAGTATGTTAAGGTCAAGGCTGTTCATACCTTTGCTTGCTTACACAACTAGATTTAGCATCTTGGTACCTTCTTCAGTATATGCACGTTCCTCTGGGAGTTAACATATACCATTACTTGCTACATTTGTCTAGATATCACTGAACAGCAGCTTGACAATTAAATATTAATCCTACTACCCAGGTTTTTCAGCTGCACTGCATTCAAGAGATCAGATGTAATCTATCAAACACATCTCTTTTATATACAATATACAGACCATATAGCTACAAAGCCACTGTTCAGTTACACAATTTTATCTGTTTTTATTGTGATATTACTGTAACCTGAGACGTTCAGGTATAGTGCAAGACAGAAATATAAATAAAATGTAGGCTTTATTTGAAAATTAGTATGTAAAAATTCTTGGTTAAAGATGCTGCAATAAACTATGGCTTAACTTTATGTGAAAAAATTGTAAGTTACTACTTGCATTTAGATTTTTTTTTAAAGTATGCTTCTAACTATAAGAACAATTCTTTAGCTTTTGGGTTCTCCTTCCCTCTTCATAGCTACAACAACATAGGACACCTTCATTCTGCAATTTAGGATAACATACATGACTTCGCAAATCATACTTTTAATTATAAACACACACACGCACACAAAAACATTTATAAGATAATGATATATTATATTTGAATTTCAATAAAACTGAAAGCATCCAACTGGTGTCAACTTACTAAACCCCATAAAACTCGATCTCAGTTCCTTCATCAATAGTTATTTCTTATACTGCTGAACAGAAACAAAGCTGTGATTTTACCTTTGACCCTTGTACATTCCTGACCAGTGCTTCCTTTATGACCATTCCCCTATGCCAACTACTGCAGCAGGACAGCAGAACTATAATGCCAAATAACTGTGTTTATGGAAGGTAGGTCATGCTATTAAATGCATAAATGTAAAGCCATGTAATACAAGATACCTGTGTTTCTTTAAACAACAGAATTCAGCTATGGAATTCCATATCCTAAAATGTAGCAACAGTCACAAACATGGCTTCAAAAATTACTTCCTTTGTTATTCGAGTAAGGTGGTGAGGCTTGCCTCTGTCTCTCAACAGCTTGGAAAAATAACTAATGGGATGCTGTTGCCATTTTCCAAAAGAAAATATCAAATATTATAAGAGAAGAATATTGGTGTAGTAGACAGGTCCTTGGTCTTATCCAGCAGAGCTTTTATCTATTATCCTTTAGCAAGTCATCCTAGGTTGACAGGAATAGCCTCCCCCTCGAGGTGCGTCAGGCCCCCTCACTGTATACATTTAGGAGGGGGGAAAAGACGCACCTCTTTGCTCTGGCCTTTGGTTAAATGTGGCACAGTTTTTCCCTACGGCACACACTAATGTCTTATTCTGTTTTTATATATGGTTTTATTCTAAATATTTTTGTCTTTTAACTATGCTGTTACCCGCCCTGAGACCCTAGGGTATAGGGCGGGATATAAATGTAAACAAACAAACAAACAAACATCTGCAGGCCTACAGTTCAGCCAGCAGAAAAACAATGTAATTCATAGTATCTATTTAGCCTTTCATGTCTTACATTTTCTGAAAAGAAAATCCATACTTCTTAAAGGACATACAAATATCAGTACATTTGTTTTCAAGAGAAGCACACACATAATTCTCAGCTATAATGTGCTTTGAAATACTGCATTTGTTTTTAAATGAGATTTGTTCAGCACAAAACCACCAGTAATACCTGAATACGATATGGCAGTCTTTCCAGTGCAGACAGAACAGAACCATGAACAGCAGGATCTCCTTGATCTTTGTTATGTGCAGATGAGGAAGCCCCCAATTTGGATTAAGAGGCTCCTTAATCTGTATCAACAATGGGTGTTTTTCCACTGTCACTAGAAGTACCCATTAAGTACCCATTAATGTCAATTTTTGTACCCATTAATGAGTACTTAATGTGTACTTTTAGTGACAGTGGAAAAACACCCAATAAGTGCAGAAAGGGACTACAAATCAACTGAAATATGAATTTGTGATTTCCATAAAAAACAATGCCTTTGTTCCAAATAAAAAAATTAGTAAAAGACTACTTCTCATATTAGCATGTGACACCTGTTTTATGTCTCATGGAGAAATGGTACTTTTGTATAGCTTTCTTTTTAAACTTCTGAGAATCTAGAATTGTCACAGCTTTAATTAATTGAATAGGTCTATACTGAGTATGCGCAAGGCTGAGTCCAGACTCCTGCTAAAAGCTCCTTTTTAGACACTGTCTACATGAAGTCACCCTCATCAAATTACTAGTTTGTATTTTTTTTCAATATAAGGTGGATTTTCCCTTGACACAGAAAACCCAATAAATACAAATAATTCAGCTCTCATTTGAAGTGAATGACCCATTTGTCTCAATCTGGATGGACCACAAGTCAAATACTAGCTAGACTCACTTTTTCGGCATTTAATCATGTTTTAAAATTAACCCATCCTGTTTATTTTTAAGTTTGGGCAAAAATGTAGTTTCTGCTAAGATCTTATATAACCTTTCTCGGAAAATTTTTCTTGATGAGAAATGTTTTCTGTTGAAAATTTTAACTTCATTCTCACAAAAGCTTGGAAGTTGCTTTTCTAAACAGTCATTACTTTGCAGAGCCCAATAACATAAGTGTGTATCATTACAATTTGCACACCAGTGATAGAGCAAACTCACTGAGACGTAATGTCACTAGTTTGATATTAAGAATTTTGCCAGAAGAAAGTAACCAGGAGTCAACCACTGACCAAACAGAACACAGATAAAATATATTACAAAGAATTTATTTATAGCTATAGCTATTTCTGATCATTTCCTTAACGTATCTACTTCTGTCAGAAAAAACTATTTTAAAGAAAGGCTGCTATATGTCCAGCTACCTGACTATTATATTTATTGGATTTTTCCCTTTCTTTTTTCTTCTTTTACCTGCTTTTATACTTGAAATGGTCTCTGAACTAATTTTAAAAAAACCTGGCTATTATTTTTTAATTTATGAAAATTACCCAGGCACCTCAAATGATAAACTATGGATTAAAATACCCGTATTTTCCGGCGTATAAGATGACTGGGCATATAAGACGACCCCCAACTTTCCAGTTAAAATATAGAGTTTGGAACATACTCGCCATATAAGAAACAACACCCGGTGTATAAGACGACCCCCAACTTTTGAGAAGATATTCCTGGGTTAAAAAGTAGTCTTATACGCCAGAAAATACAGTAGAATAGAAAATATTTTACTATCTATGCTTTTTACATTTTCACATTAAAATAAACAATTAACAGCTATAAGAAAAAATAAACAGAAATAAACTATTAGAAGGCTTCAGAAAGTTACTTCAGAGAAGCAAAAGGGCAATCTTTCAAGTGAAATACCTTAAATTAACTTTAAATAAGGGACTTCCTGAAACAGTTCACAAACTGTTTTCCCAACAAATTCTCACATTTAAAAACTGTTTGCTATCCCCCAAAAAAGAAAAGGATAAACACACTGCTACTATTATTAGAAATATAGGAAGCATTCAGACCTACAATCGTGGGTTCCGTTGCTCTTGCTGCTGCTGTGTAGAGAGCAGTTGGTCTATAGAATTAACTACCAAAAGAAGTGGTAACAGCAGCAAGCCTGGATACCTTTAAGAAAGGGTTAGACATATTTATGGAGGACAGTGGCTACTAGAACGGATGCCTGATACTGCCCTCAGGTTGGAAAGACAGGCAGAATGCTTCTCAAAGCTATTTGTAGGGATTCAAGAACAGCTGAAGGTTTTGCCTTTGTGTTCTGCTTGAGAAAAGGCCTTGTGAGAGACAGGGTGCTGGACCAGATGGGCTCCGCCTGATCCAAAAAGGCTCCTTTTATGCTCTTACACACACAGCTGTGAAAGCAACCTTCATGACTGCTCTGTGCAGGTGCCATGTTGGCAAAGGCCCACTGGGGACTTTTGCAGAACCAAGTCAGGCCCTACATATTCAGAGCTGACAACTCAGTTCTGGAGTCGTAATGACAGGTCCAGAGGTGAGGAATGAGGTGCTTGGACGTTACAGCCAAGATACAGAAGCAGCCAAGGTTAGTCTCCCAAGCAGAATGCTTCATAACACAGGTCTACACCAGACACTACCAACGTGATGCCTGATACTTTGCAGGGTTTTCCTTGTGCTTGCAAGCCCTGAAACTCTATGGAAGAAAGACTCAAGCAAACAGAATGGTAACGACAGCATGCCTTCAAAATTTCAGTTTCTTTCAAAGGACAGATAAAAGTTAGGAATTACGATCTATACCAGAGTGCTCAACTGTGGCCCTCCAGATGTGCCTAAACTACTCCCAGAATTCCATGCTGTGAAGTGTAGTTCAGGGACATCTGGAGAACTGCAACTGAGCACTCAGTTAACATCTCAGCTGTCATGATATAACCCACACACACACACACAGAGATTGCTGACTTTAGAGCTCCAACTCTTCCAGTATTCTCTTATTTGGATACTAAACTATAAAATGAACATAGCAAGTCTTTTGCTTACTTGCCCCTTTTATCTAGCATGTTTATGTTTGAACTGAGTTTGCAGTCCTACTTTATTTGGTTAGGATATCTCCATGCTTTCAGAAAATAAACAATGTAACAAGACTGTATGTAATGAATGAAACAAGCACTATTTATAAAAACAACTTACCAAGACTCAATGAGGCAGTCAAATCAGTACTACAGACTGTGTGTTTCAAATTTTCAGTATTCAGATACATCTCACGCCTGCTATAAACAAAAGAAAACAAAAAAAATAAGCACTTTCCCAAAATACCAGTTACTACAATATTTATTTTGCAATACCATCTCTGAAATGTTTGCCACTGCCAACTGCTACAGTAAGAGTTTCTCCAGCACTTCCTACTTCTATATTTTGAATAACCCATCTGCAACATTTTGCTGTGTCAGGACATCACACTCCTGGCATGCTCTCTCTTCTCCTCTTCACAGGCGGCCAAAAAGACGTCGGCAGCTTTTGTTTCTCTTTTTAGTTAACCACAGCTTTCCTTGTCACCCAAAATTTGGGAACTGTGGTTCATATTAACTACTGGTTCCAACAAGCCATTTACTATTCTGAGAGGGCTGGTTTAAAATTAATCAGAACAGGTTTTAACCGTCTCTCATGGAACAAGATAAACCAAACTTCAGCCAAAGGTGCAGTAAAAACACGGTTGTCCCAGTGCTTTTAAGCTGATCTTGAGCAGAACCTAGGCATGTCAAGCAGAAGGAGTATGTTCCTGGGTGAAAGAAAAGACGCCTGAGGGGTAGAGGGAGATTTGGCCACATGAAGAAGAAGGGTTCAAAGGAGGAAAGTTAGACTTATTAAAGGTATCACTCTGTCTCCCAACCTTTAGAATATGGTCTGTCAAATTCTGTACTGGCTTCATAGTGCTGCTCTTACATGCCAGGTCAGTTCAAAATAAGAGCATCAAAAGGATGTATTTGTAAATTGTTAAAATGCCTAAAATAATGGGGGTTGTCACTGCAATGGTATATACTATATATATATATTACTATTATCAAATTTAAGCAAATATAAACATAAAATAGGTGTAAAATTGTAAATATAAAATAACAGCATTTAAAGTTGCAACTTCAACAAAAATATAGCTCTGCGAGAATGGCTGCAGCAAGAAATATACAAGTACACATATAGTTCACATAATCAATAGTTTATAATGAGCCAATGATTTCTATCCAATGTGAAGAAAATCAGTTCAGGATGGTGTAAATGAAACCAGAAACATTTTGACCTATGTTAGTTTTCTATAGGGGCTTCCTAGTTAAGAGTGATTCTCTGAATGTTCATAGTTAAACTTCTCAATGTTCCTAAATGTAAAATAAAACAATTGACACTACTGTGTAGTATACTGCCTCCAAACACTAATGGGCAGGATGTAGACCAATAAACTGAAAGATGGATGTATTATGTATCTCATGGTCTTGAGTTCCTAAACTTAAAGGGCACCCAAATCTGGATAAGGTGCATGATCTGGAAGTGGTCCTGGATTTGTTGCTATTGCATGAGACTCAAGTGGCAGCAGTAACCAGAAGTTCTTATGTCAATCTCCAACTGGTTCATCAGCTTTGATCTTTCCTGGAAAGGGACAATTTTGGCCACAATGATCCCTAGGCTAGACTACTATAACACACTCCACATAGGGCAACAATCCATTCTGCACACAGTACATATGAATCTTGCCTCAGTGACTCAATGTGCCATCCAAACACTCTGCATTTATTTGAAAGGCCTACAAATGAGAATAAATGTGCAAAGTCCTGCAGTGTTGCACCTGCTTAGAATATCACCAAAACGAAGTGACAGCTTAAGTTGGAAAATGTTTGCTCCAGACCTCCATGAGAAAAATTTTCTCAAAAATATGGATCCTATGAGAAGCAAATAATGTTGAATTGCCTCCAAATCCATACACCCACTGAAATCCCTGGACAGAAATATCTATGTTGATGTCCACATATTCAACAGTAAGCAAAATACTGTAGTTCTGGCCAACCCTGTGCTCTCCCAGATACTTTGGAGACATCACACTGTGCAATACCTACTATACCCTTGACAATCACCAAACATATCAATGTCCAAGTTCTACACAATCAGAGACCAGCTACAAACTCCAACCCAACTTTGGAGACTGGGCTTTTATAGCCAGGCATCCATCCCAGGCCTGTTTCTGAAAACCCTGCAAAACAGTGCTGGGCTCCATGTAGTTGGTAGACCAGATCAGCCACACAGTGTGGCTTACACATGAGCACCCAGTCTGTCTACTACCAGGGAACACTTGGGGAACTGCTTTGGTGGAACATACTCTAGAATCATTCTCTCTCCGAGGCCCACTCCAATGCTGCATCCATGAAGACACAGGTGGATCAGTCTGAAATGTTGACATGGCAGAGAAGCAGCCTAAAGTACCATAAAAATAGTTTGAGAAATCATAGCTGGAAAAAGACAGAAGTGAAGAAGTTGCTACAGGAAGAAGGGTGCATCATATAGCTTGTGGAAAGGAAATAAGCCCCAGTAGTGGTAAGGAAAGGAAGTAAAGCAGCAGCTACTGCTATATTTAACATAGAATGAATTGACTGATTTGCTCAAAAAGCTTTACCCAGATTTACTATGTTGCACCCTACAGCAGAAGAAACTGGAATATCTTATTTCAGGGGCGGGGGGGGGGGGGAACCTAAAAGAAATACTTGTTAGATTTCCATTAGCAATTTCCTAGTTTAAATGTAGTCCAAGAAACACACAGATTTTTAAATACTTCCTCTTTTAAGAGATCTGCGCATTAACTTTCTTCCAACTGGGTTTATACGTCAAAAAGATCTTTACAGAATATTCCATTACCCTCTCCCAAAATCTCTACCAAATAACATCCTCTTGCCCCAAATAGTCATAAAGTGTTTATACTACTGTAGGGGAAGGCAAATGTTCCATCATCAAGAGCTTTTGGTGACACTATTATTATAAAGGAGCAGGTTATTGGAGCCAAAACTCATTACATGCCTTTCTCTAAGAAAAGGAAATTATCTTCTCTTGTCTAACTGCCCACTTTACAGTCCTGAAATACAACCACTAAGATTTCCACCAGAATCTTTCCCAAACCCTCATTTTAGTAGAGTGCCAGGTATGTGCCCAACGTACCTCCTAAGCATATTATAAGGAGAGAAAATAATTCTACTGATACTGACAGTTACAAAAGCTGTCATGTATTCCCATCTGTGGGACACTTTTTTGGAGACAATACCCTTTTTGTTTGATTTTAGGTTTCACCCCAATATTGAATCCATTAGGAGGAATATATATGTCTCTGAAAACTGTAAATTTGGTTCTGGTTAATGACAGTAAACAAGAGCTTTAGTTATGCAAAAATATGGAATTACAAGCATACCTAGCTTGCTTGAATTGCTCTAGAAGTCCCTACCAAACATTCCCCAGTAGAGCTGTGCACAAATGCTTTTTCTGTATTTGACTCGAATAGAACTGAATGTGATGAAATCCACATTCATATGAATAGAATCTTTTCAAATGTGGTAGGATTCGAATTTGCTGCAAATGTTCTTCAAATGCTATGTCAATGCTATTTGAATCCCTGCCACTAGTTGTGCCTACAAATCCACTCTGAATGCTTCAAATCCACTTTGAATCCATTCTGGATCTGTTGCAGATGTGACTGGGCAGCCGCTTTGCCACCTCCCACATTCACAAATACAACGAAGCTTCAAACAAATGCACAAAAGCATCTGCTTTTCATTTGAATGTCAATCTTCAAATGCAGCCATCATTCAATTCTAATTCACAAATCTACAAATTCAAAAGAATTCAAACTAATTTTGAATGCGGCAAATATTTGTGCAGACCCCTATTCCCCAAGACAGATGACATATTCAGTTGGTTTTGCATAATATGCCCCACAGAGCTTCCTGAACTACAATTCCCAGCATTCCTTGCCAACTGGGAAGCTGTCTACATGAAATATTTAATTCTGACATCTTCTGGAATATCACACATTATTGCAGAAGTGGCAATGCTTGTTTTTTATTTATTTTGAAAACCAACACCTATAAGTCACTTTATAGGTTCACTGGCACTTAATGTTGTAACCCACCCTGAGACCTCTGGGTATAGGGTGGGATAAAAATTCAAATAAATAACAGGGAGATTGTATCTGGATAGACTGTCAGCACAGAGCAGCCAGGCTTTCGTGATACAGCCATTCCCACTGGAAGGAAAGCACACAGATTTCCAGGTTGTTATTTTTTTTAAAAAAAAAATCAAGGTATCAAAATCTGTTTCTTTACGTTCCTTATTACATTTTTATATTCACTCTCGGCTACACAGCTGAGGACAAGAAGTGCATAATTGAGAAACTACTACAAACTATCAATATAACTCCTGATAAAAGAAAATACTAATTAGTCCATTTTGCCATGTGGTAAAAGCTATAACTGTTAAGTACTGAGGTTCCTTTATCTAGTGAACTAACTGGTTTGCTACTCTAAACTTCATCATCATTACATTTAAAAGTCAAAGAATTCCTCTGAAAGACAACAATCCCCAGGAGGAAAAGCAGCTTCTTTCTCATCTGAAAGTCCACAAAAGAACTACAGCTGACGGTGCACATCTTTCTGGATAGCTCCATATGTTCAAGAGGTTTTTTTCCTACTCCCAAATGTATTCTGTCTCTCATTATACAATGCAACAACAATCAAACAAAGCTTTCAAGGAATGACTAAAGAAAAATGAACACACTTGTGTTGCCTTTTTAAGTAGCCTAAGTGTTCTGCTACACACAACAGAAATATCCATGCAAATGCATATGCATAGAGGGAATATTATAAAATGTACTTTTGGTTCTCCTTTGCTTGATATAAATGAAGCCGAAAATATTTAGATTCAGTGTTCCAAAAGAAACACCGTAAAGTTGGTTTAACTGGTATTACTAGTATTTTCCTTTAATATAAACAAGAGCAAGGAAAGAAAAGGAATTACATATTATATTTTGTTATGCTAAGTTGATAATGTTTTGAACAGTGAACTGAATAAAACTCATAAATACAATCTCAGGATAATTTACTCAGGACACAATCTGTTGTTTAGAATGTATTTCACAATCTTCCACTTCTTACTGGGATTCACTGCAGCTCAGATTTTAAAAGTACTGTATCTTAGCTATGCTTCCCCTCTGCTTGAGCTTCATTTTAGCATGAAATATCAGCTGATGCCATGTCAGTGACATCAACAACAAAAGGCTGTGAATCTTGTAGTTGCAGCTGTCTTTCTAAATGATTTTGTTATTTCTAAAGAACAACCTGTACTTTTTTTTCTACAAACGGGCTGGATTATTTTCATTATAATTATACATATGAAATAAGAAAACTCACTCATGCATCCAGCAAAAATTCTCAAGCATTTAAATTAGCATTAATAAATTAGCATGGCATATAAAGCGATTAAACTATGCTGCACCAATTCACTCTAATATGCCCATTGGATATATCTTTTTCAACTAATTTCCAGGCAAAACCTGTTGCACCCATCTTTGTCACATCTCAAGAAGTGACTTAGCTTACCGAACCCTCCATTTTCAAGCAACATGTCAAAAAATCAATGATTGAAATACACAACATGATGTATTAAACAGCATTTGTCAAAAATATCGACTTATGTACCTAATCTCAGAGTTCCTGGCATGACCACCAACATAAGCCACCCATGGTATACCAACCATCTAAGCATCTTAATATTCCAGTATACTACACTCCAAGTATACCTGTAGATGTGGACATCAAAGTCTACTAGTATACCAACCAGGATGCCTTTTTGGGCACCCTAGCCCCTCTACACTCTGTCCTGTGCGGACAGACCTACTCAGAGGGAGTGAAGTCTCCCTTATCCTGCACCAGCATGTGGAAGTGAAGCCTCTCAGTGCACAGAAGTGAGGCCTCTAGATACTTTCCTATACCAGGTTAAGAGGCTGTATGGAAAGGACCCTAGTTTTGAAAGGCATGAGAAGATAAAAGTAACCTTCAGTTAAATGGTTATATTAGCTTGTTTGGCAGCAAATACCCTTAAGACTAATAGTGCAAGCACTGGTTAACAAATACATTCACAGAGATGTAGGCAGCAAACTTACAGAAGGTGAAGTTAAATAATTATGAAGTTACCAAGAGGTTAAACATATACGAAAAAGCAGTGATTGTTCAGAACTGAAGCTGTTGATAAAAGAAAACAAATTAACACCTAGGCAGGGTAATGCCAGTAAGAACATGGTCTCTATTCAGGCCCCAATTAAAAGCAAAACTTCAGAAATCTCCCTCTAAAACAAGAGAGTAGAACTACAAGAATTCTTCACAATGACACAATTTAATTTTGTGTGGGTGTCTTTAATCAGGCAGATGGAAACTTATCTTTCCCAATTGTATTCTTGCGAAATCAGCAATCCTACTAAAATAAGTGGACTCACTTCCCAATTCCAGTTTATAAGACAACAGCATATTGATAGAAGAATATAGCTGGTAAAGAAAGAACATTATTCTTCTAACAATAATCAAAATGAATAATTAAAAACCAGATGGCCCAAGGACCCTATTAATCTTCTGCATGAAGTTAATTGAGCTGTTCTCCTAATTAGCAATATTTTCAGTTTTACTGTGATTTTTTTTAAGTGTGGTAAGAAACTTGGTAAAAGTTATAAAATGCAAATGAAATTAATTTATGTTTATTCTGGCTTGTTCATATATCAAATATTCTTATATGAGCCACAAGATACTGCCACTGGCAAGCTTGGGGTAACCAGGGGTGTTTTTCCACTGTCACGAGAAGTACCCATTAAGTACCCATTAATGGGTACTTAATGGGTACTTTTAGTGACAGTGGAAAAACACCCCTTAATAAAGATTTAGTAACAGGACTATAAATAGTTTTAATGTATTTTTTCCATTTACATCCTGCTTTTTCTTTAGAATGTCAAGGTGGCTGGCATGTTAAAAAGAAATAACCCCACAATAAAACAGATTTGGTACATTTTGACTGCATTCACAAGTTTTAATTTGGTTGCAGTCCACTTTCAATGTTAGAGAACCCATCAACAAAGTAACTACAGTGGTACCTTGACATATGAGTTTAATTCGTTCTGTAACCTTGCTCTTATGTCAAATCGCTCGTATCTCAAAGCAATTTTCCCATTAATCCATTCCAGCTCCCAAAACACCACCTCAGTTGTTTTTGTTATGAACTGTACTGTATTTACATACTCGTATCTCAAATCTTGCTCTCATCTCAAAGCAAAATATCACTCGCTCGGCGGCTTGTATCTCAAAACACTTGTATGTCAGGGCACTTGTATGTCGAGGTACCACTGTAGTCATTTTCTTTCCATTTTATCCAACTCAGAAAATCCTTCTCTGGGTTAAATGAAGTGGAAAGACAGTGATTGGTCACTTTGCTGATATGTTTTCTCACTCGGAAAGCGAACTGAAACCGGATTAAAACTTAGGAGCGAACGCAGACATAGTTATCATTTATGTACCATAGTTTGGTCTCCACAAACCAGCTTATAGCACAAAACTGTGTGATGCAAGTCATTGCCATCTACAGAAAACTGTGGGGTCCCACTGATCAATGTACACCAGTGGCATCACAGAAATGAGATCTAAGGTGGGTTTGCACCTATCAGCCTAGTTTAGTGTAACAATAGCATAGCAGGCTGGTATAGACCCAGTGGCCATTCACACAGTGCTGGAAAAGCCCTGTACTGACCAGCAGCATCTGGTGTGCAAATGGCCAGACTAGGGCAAGCCAGAAGATCGCCGTGGCAGTGTCCTAGGCAACATTCACTGTGCGCCCGAACACTATCATGCTGATCTGGATGTTGCATGTAACTGTGCAGAGGCAGTCACACTACCGCACCCACTAGCTACACCACACCGGGAAGAAGGTGAAAAACTACCTCCCCAAGAACGATATAATCAAGCTGGAGACATTTTTGGGGTAGTCCACAGCTGGATTCCAGGGAAGGGTTATCCCACTTCAGGAAAACTGTAGCAGTGGCAGAATGTGGATGGGTCTAACCAGAGAGCAGATGGAACTGCTCTAACTGGTAAATGCAAACAGGCTCCTGGTCAAATATTGCCCAAACCATCAATACATCCGTGGCATTTCAGAAGGGAGCTCTAACAGAAGGAAGATCTCACCCACCAGTAGGGAGGAGGCTTGGCCCAGTCTACTAGTTTAAGTCAATGTAAGTCACAGAGACCAAATCACACTACTGGAAGGTTCCAGGATTGAATTAAAAAGTGAAGGCACACGTTACAAATTGTATAAAAGTAAAACCATATTGTTTATTCAATACATATATGTATATGGAGGTGAAATTCCATTTAACCAATGCTATTCAAGGAACATCTAAATTTACTTAATACATTAATTTTCACAGATCCTCCAAGAGAAATGTGAGCACGGTCTCAGAAAATCCAGGGCCCAAAGTAACAAACAACAGTAAAGAAATGTGGGGTGGGGCAGGTGTATCTAGAAGAACCGATTAGGCATCAACTTTCATTGCAAGAGTTTCATTTGGGTGTTCCCATTCATACCTACTATGAAAGTCTGAAAAGCTGCTGGCAGAAAATTTAATGTGTCATTAAAAAAAAATCACAGTAGGTCTGTTACCTAATTAATAAGGGAAGATGCCTTCACATTTCCCGTCAACCTGCTCACCCATGCCTTGTACTTCTTCAGCAGATCATCAGCTCAAAAGCGTTTCCAATCCACTTTCACAGCGTATGGAAATACAGTATGAGCGTGGAAGAAACCCCCCCATTACAAAGTTGCCAAGACAACCAATAACCCCGGATATCTTTGCAATAGTAGCGATGCCACCACCACCAACAACAACAACAACCTGAATGCAAAAGGAATCTGGCCATAAGGTGGGGGGGGGGGGAACGCGGGCCTTCCATCGATGCAAAGTGGTCCCAGTTAAAACTGAGGGGGAGGGGAGCATTCGCTGCAAAGAGAGAAGCGGCAATAGCCTGCTGCTGAGAGTGTTGTTTGCTTACTACACACTTGCACCCTCCCCACGGACCTCGGCAGCACGAGGGTAGCACAGGGAGCAGGTGGAGAGGAGATTAGACGCAAACCTCCCTGCCACCCGGGCGAAAGGGGGGGGGAGAGGAGAGGAGGACGTAATTCGCCATGTACAATGGGGGAGGGAGAGGAAGAAGGAGGCTCTTCCCTCCACTCTCTCTCTGTCCCTCCCAGCGGAGCGCATAACAAAAAGAGACCTATTCAAAAGAAGGTGGCGGCGGCGGCACAGCAGTCCAGCGGCGCCCCGTCCAAAGACACACACGCACGCACGCGCTTGCTTACTACACAGATACACAGAGCTTAACCGATGCCGTCAAGGAGAGCGGAAAGGCGAGGTTTGCAAGGGTCCCCAGAGCCTGAGGCACCTGGCAATCCTCCGCGCCCCGCAGACAGCCCGCCACTCTCAAGGCTACGACTAATAGTAGGCCGCCGCCGCCGCCCGGGGCTGTGAGGGAAGAGGCGGCGGCACCAGCCCAGCCAAGCGACTCCTCCAGCACCACACAAGCGAGGCGCCGCCGCCGCCGCCACGACCAGCGTCCCCTCCCCCACGCAGCCGGGCGCACACGCAGCAGCAGCAGCAGCAATGCGGCTCCCAGGGCTGCGCTCGCACCCAGCGGCGAGCAGACAGGCAGGGCCTAGTCGGGGCCCCCAGGAAGGGGGATTTCGACGGCCGCCGCGCTTGCTCGTGCGCTCCCAACACACGCACACGGGGATGCCAACGCAAAAGTTGGAGAAGTTAAAGAGCCCAGCCTGCGACGGGTGGCGGCAGCGGCGGCGGCGGGCGAGAGGAGCCAGCGCGCACCCGCGCATCGCCGCCCACCCCGCCTGCCTGCCTGCTGTCACGAGGGCCCCCTCCCCACCTGCGTCACCGCCGCCGCCGCCACCACGGCCACCTCTCCGCTACCCTTCGGGGACGAGTGTCAGCAGGGCAGCGGCCCGGCCGCCGCGGGCTCTTCCTGGTGCCTCCTCGACTCCCGCATCCCCACGGCCGCCTGGGGTTGTCGATCGGGTCGCCCCGGCTCCGCTGCGTCTCTCCAGAGAAGCCGGAGACCCTCCTCGTCTGGCGGGAGACGGGGAGCGAGAGGCGGCCCCTCTCTCTCGCCTTCGCCGCCCCCGGCCCCCATTGTCAGCCACGCAGCTGCCACCCTCGAAGCCCCTTCTGTCGAGGGACGGTCCTCCTCCCTATTGAGAGCGCGGGAGGAGGGGGGAGAAATCTGCGGCGCCGTCTCCATTAACTGCCCCTTCCCCTGCCTGCCCTAACGCCACAGCAGCGGCGCGCTCTCCTCCTCCTCCTCCTCCACGCTTGCTTCCCTTTAGACAGCTCCCTCTTCTCCCACCCGGCCCTCCAGCCGAGACGAACAAGGCGCCGCCGCCACCCGCTTCCCCTCGAAAACGAAAACCAAGCGGCAGAAGCGGCAGCAGCAGCGACTTGAGGACGGCGGGGACTGGGGGGGGGGGCAAGAGCCCAACTCCCCCCAAATGCGCCCCCGTCTTAATTCCCACCAAGTGTGTGGAGCAGCACAACTACAGACCTGCCTCCCGTCGTACAAGCGCAGCGGCAAAGCCCGAGCCTGACACCTCTCCCTCGACGCGGCACACGGACACACGCAACTTGCCTCTCCGCTCGGGGGCGAGGAGAGGAGAGAAGGGCTGGACGGCGGGGGACGGCGGAACACGTCTGGCCGCCACAAGCGCGCGCACACCCTCTCCCCCTTTTTTATTCTCCCCTCGTCCCCGTGGGCTCTTCGGCGCAGCGGCTCTCGGCATCCCCAGCAGGCAGCGGCTCTCCGTCTGCACACAACCGCGGCTTATTACACAACACGCACAAGTGGAGGGGGGGAGGGACCCGTCTGCTCTCGCCCACCCCCAGCTAAGCTCGCGGCGCGCGGAGCAGCGACACCGGCGGCGCAAGCGGGGCCTAGCGGCAACGAGGGGGCGGGCGAGAAGGGAACGCTTTCCTTTACCGAGGTCAGAAACGTCTCCGGCTGCCGTCGCCCAGGCTGCTGCCGCCAGCGCTGACCTTCGCTTTGTAAAAGGAAGCTGGAGCTGCCGAACCCTCCGCGGCCGCCATGTTCCCGTTTTAATCACTGGCTGCTTGTTTATTTCAATGGGGACCCTCCCACAGCAGCTCACCCGCCTCCGCCTCCGCCTTCTCCTCCTCCTCTTCTCCGCAAAGCTACTACCCAGCGAAAGGAGGGGAGGGGAGGGGCACCGCTGCCGCCGCCGCCGTCGCCGCGCTCGACGCCGCCACTCCCTGCCTTCGCTAGGCGCAAAAGTGGCCTCCTCAGCTGGCGGAGAGGCGAGCGCTGGAGACTTTGGGCTCGGGGAGGAAGGCGAAGGGGACGCGGCGCGCACGGACGCCAAGCGTAGCAACTCGCCCGCCGCCCCGCGTGTTCGCGGCGTGCGAGTGGACGGCGCGGCGCTGAAAAGAACTTACTCGGCGAACTCAAGGGCTCCCGATCGAAGCGAACAAAAGCGACAGGCGCCTTTCGTGGGTATCGTGGCGGGAGGCAAATGAGGGATTTAAAAACCCTGGAGGATGCGGGGCGGGGGGGGGGAATCTCAAGGTAGGATCGGAAAGGATGCTATTGTGTCATGAAACAAAGAGGGAGGGAAAGAATCGTAAGTGGACCCGAGGGAAGGAAACGAGGAAGCGGGCAGCCACCGTGCAGCAACAGCGCTCGTTTGCGACGGTATCTTATTCCTTAAAAACAGAATAAAAGTTATAGGCGTCCAGCGAAGGCGGTGGCCTGCCTCTCGAACCGTGGAACTGCAGCGGCAGCTCTAGATCTGCAAGACCTAAGAAGTGCAAAGTGATCGATCGCGCACGCTGGAGAAATCGTACGACGTGGATTTAAAAAAAACAAAACTTTTTTTGTATTTATCCAGTTGCGGAAATAAATGCGGGGTTTCTGCGGCGACCGGCTGCTTGCCTGACGCTTTTTTAGGGTACGTAAATTAGATAAGGTCACTGAAGTTGGATATGTCTGTGGTGAATCCTGGATTCATCTTGTTCTTTGGGCCCAAGGCTTTCTGTTCTTGGGTGTTTTTCCACGGTCACTAAGTACCCATTTTAGCACCCATTAAGGACCCATTTGGGTGAGAGTGGGATGACCCCATTTCTACCACGGCACCCATTAGGGACACATTTGTTTCCACCGTGCCTCGGGAAATCCGGATCATATGGGTACTTTTTGGCCTTTAATCCAGATTTTCTGTAGATCCCATTAATGGGGGTCTACAATGGGGTCTTCAGCCAGAAAATCCGGATTAAACAGTTCTCAAAGAGTTAGTTGGGTAATGGGGTCTAGAGCAGGCTAGGGGGAGGGGGCACCCTTGGGGGAGCCCCAAAACCTAAGCTTCGAAGTCACTTCAAAGTCTGTGCAAAATAGCTCCAGGGTGTCTTTGAAGTCTGTGCTGATCTTTGGAGTGAACTTCTGAAATCATTTCGAAGTCACTTCGAAGTTTACTCCAAAGACCAGCACAGACTTCAAAAACGCTCCAGAGCTATTTTGCACAGACTTCAAAGTGACTTTGGAGCCACTTCGGAGATTGCAACTCTTGTCCCCCCAAACACCTGGGGTGACAGGCAGACCCCTTGTGGGTAGATCCAGATTTCTAAATGGGTGCTCTGGTGTTTCCACAGCAGGGAGGCTAGTGCCCATTGCTATTGGGTGCTGGACCACCCATGGAAGCGCATTGGGTACTACTAGATCCAGATTAAGGGAAGTACCCATTCCCTAGATCCAGATCTTCTTAGATCCAGATTAAAGGAGCACAGTGGAAAAACACCCCTTGTCTTCATCTGAATGAGCTTAACATGTTCAACAGGTTATAAATTCCCATCAATGAAACACTGTAGCTGAAATTTAAAAGTGACAATAAACCAGAAGCAACCTCTTACATGTTGTATCTCTCACAAGAATTACACTAGAAGACCCATGCTTTGTTGCTCATCTTGCAGGTTTTGGCTTACTTTATGCAGGGACACTGATTTTCATATTGCTTCACAGGTATGATTTTTATGACTCTCAGGTGCCTTTCTTTAAAGTCTTTAAACTTGGTGCATTAATAAAGTATGTATTAATAGATCAGACTTGAGTAGTATCCAATAAATTCACAGTAAATCTGCAAGACAGAATGGAGATTAGCAATTTAAAAAAAGCTTGGAGAACAATGAAGGCTTTTCACCCCCAAACAAATAATGTAGCAGGAAAGCAGCTGTAGGAAGATAATTTTCCAAACAGCTATGAGTTATGAGAATACTGGCCCTTTCTGTACTCACTGGTGATCTGGATTAAGGAGCCTCTTAATCCAGATCATGGCCTTCCTGATCTATATATTAATGTGGATCAAAGAGGCCCCACCCCCACTGGTCTGGCTCCATCTGCACTGGATGGAGCCAAATCCAGAGTAAGGAAGCCCTTAACCCGTATCTCTTGCATCCGTATCTCTTAATTGGATCTACAAGCAGACCAGGAACCTTATTCCAGATTATGGGAGGTATGCAGGCTATGAATCAATAAACAGTTGTTCCTAACCTTGGGAGGTATAGGCACAAGCTTCACAGCCATGGGGATGCATAGACTAGATCAGCACTGTTAGTGCAGATGGCATTGATCTGGCCCACACCTCCAAATATTCCGGATCAACGGGCCTCCACATAACCTAGATCAGTGAAATCTCTAATCCTGGTTACCTCAGGTGATCAGTACCAAAGGCTGCTATCTCCACATCTGCTTGCTTTACCCTAAAAGACAGAAGCAGGTGGAGACTCTTCTGCATTCCACATTTGAGCATGGCTTAGATCAAGCAATTCAGGCCAGATAGAGAGAGGCAGTAGTGTTTGGTTCAAACTCAAAACCAAGTGAACAAGCTCAACCTGGTTTGATTGGAACTTTGAACTGGGGGGGGGGGGTTTCCACTGACCTCCCTTAATACGGATCTATGATGATCTGGATTTAAGGAATGGGTCTTTCAACTAATCCAGATCTTGTAGATCCAGATTAAGGGAGGTACCCGATGCATCCCCACAGGCAGTGCAGAACCCAATAGCAATGGGTGCTAGCCTGTCCACAGTGGAAATGCTGGAGGACCCATGTGGTGAATCTGAATCAACCCATGTGGGGCCCACCCGTCACCCCAGGTTTTTGAGGGGACAGGGGGTGCAATCTCTGTAGATGCTCAGGAGATTGTTTGAAGATTCTCTGGAGCTTATGACAAAGCTCTGGAGATTCTCCGGAGTGATCTGCCACAAACTTCAAAGATTCTCCAGAGCCTTTGACAAAGGTCCGTTGGATTAGCATTGCTCTTGTGTGGGGTCCTCTTCAGAGCCTGTGCTATTCTTCGGAGCTGGCTTCAGAGCCAGCTTTGGAGCCGGCTTTGGAGACTGTGCACAGGCTTTGGAGCTTTGGGTTTCGGGGCACCCCCCATGGGTGGCCCCCCCAAATCCCACCCCTAGACTACATTGCCCAATTGTGATGGAAATACGCTCCATATAATCCGGATTTGATGGCTGAAGACCCCATTGTAGACCCCTTTAGTGGGGTCTACAGGAAATCCAGACTATAGGCCCTGAAGGAACCATATGATCTGGATTTCCCTAGAACTGGTGGAAACAAATGTGCCTCTAATGGGGTCTGCAGTGGAAGTGGAGTCTTCCTGCTCTGAGCCTAATGGGTCCTTAATGGGCCCCTAATGGGTACTTAATACGTACTTAGTGCTTGTAGAAAAATCCCCAGGGTTGAACCTATTCATTTTTTTAAAGCCAATTAAAATCACTTTAAAAGACCATTTTAAAGGCCAGCTGTTGCCAAACACAAACTGGTTTGGTTCAAATACTGAAAAGGGGAAGTTGTAACATGAGTACTAGCATTCACACTGACAAATGCTGATACACACCATCCCTCCTCCCCCCGCCATGCATCTGGACACCTACCTTCAGTGTGAATGGGTGTCCAGGTACCACCATCTGTTGTGTGAACTGCTGTGATACACAATTATCTCTCACTTTCTTCTCCTTTCATTTCTTTTTAAGCCTACAGTTTACAAATCTCCCACTGTAACTTCTAGCTCAGATTAATATTTCAAACATTTGATACAATAGATTGTAGTGAACAAAATCTTATAAATCTGTTAGTCTGTAGGGTGTCCCAGCAACAGCATTTACATCCAGACTGATTTCAGAAGGTGACCAAGGTTGGGTTCTTAGATGAGGAACTTCTGTGCAACACCAGGTGCTGAAGGTAAACCTGGTAAAGGAAGGAAAAATTCTAGGAAAAAGCCATGGTAAATCACTTTTATATTGTTGCCAAGAAAACAGCATAGATCTCTGCATGCCATTGTAACCATATTAATAGATACTGTGGAGTTTAGTATAATAACCTGCAGACATCCAAAACTGCAAAAACTCTTTTTTAGTCAAAAATATAATCATGAAAAGGACACAACAGTCACCCATAAAGCCTATTACATTAATAAAGCACCTTAATGTGAAATGCTGCAGGAGCCTTTTTAGTTGCAAGAAAAAAAATATTGTATAATGGCCATTTTTCTGCTTCAATCTCTTCTGATCTAATGGATCCTGGATTGCTCTTCTCGAACAGCAGTATTTATGAAACCAAAACTGCAAATACAATACATACATACAATAATAGCAGAGAGATGAGAACAAAATCATCTATAGCTATTAATCATGTAACTTTACCTTAAGATTAAGAAGATTAACTTCATCAGCTTCCAGTACTTTCCTAAGACCTAAAATGCCAACTGACGGGTAGAAATCAGTGTTCTTACCACAGAAGTGGGAGGCCATGTCATTTACGCAGCCAGTTACTCCTGCCCTCCAGAGTCTTCAACCTGCACAGTTTAATACCTGGCCAAAAATGAAGTCAGCCATTTTGCCTGTAGGTAGAAATTACGCCATTTTTGCCTTCTGTGCTGGCTGTCTACATGGGTGCAGTGGAGGAGAAATGGGGCAACATTTGCCCCCAGTGTACTTTTTTGCACTCTGCATAAAGGGTGCTTCCAAGGACAGATTTCATGCCTCAGGAGTTGCCAACCTGCCCAATGGAAATGAGAACATTTGTCCACCAGACTTCAGGATTCTTAGGCGCACCCAATATCAAATGGTGTGGATAAAGCCACCATACTATCTCTGGCTTCATTTCTTTATCTTTGCTTGTTGCCTCTGCGATTTCACATTACTGATCTAAATCAACCTATTTACAGAGACAAAACAGCCTTCATCACGTGCCAAATTCAGATCAGTTACTAGCACCTTTTCCTAAAAATACTTTTAAATTTTTTTTTGTGGCAGTGGATTAAAACAGCTCTCTTTCTGGAAGTTATTTAAAAGTAGCCACTTTTGTAAGCAGAAGGTTTAATCACAGCGGTGTTAACTACAGTTAGTGGCTAGATTAAGCTCCTAAAATGTTTTTTTTTTCCTGGCAAATCTTATTAATTAAGCAATGTGATTTTATTCCAGAAGCTGTTTTAGACTTCAGACTAATCTCACATTTTTAAGAAAACATGGAAGTGACTCCCATTTCACTTGGGTGATTTAAACTAAGCTTCCGTTTACACACAGGGAGGAGTGGGGCAGTTTTTCATGTCCTCAATTGCCCCAGGTGTCTGAAAAAGCATCATGCTGAAAGGGTGCATTTATGCCATGGATCACAGTGACAACAGTCTATGCCAGTGCAGATTTTTCTCTCCTAGTGAGTATAGGCAGAAGAGCAGGGAAAGTATCAGGAACTGGAATATGTAAATAAAACAAATAATTCAAGCATTTAGATATTTGGATTCTGAAAAAAAAAATCTGGAGGGAAAAAAAAGGCAGGAATTTACATCTGGGAAAGGACAGGATACTTTTAATTGATTGACGCTATTGCTGGGCGGTACTTTGTTAGCAAGTAGCTGATCATTTCTCGTAACTCAAAGCAGATTGTGGAATGGATAAAGTATTGTGGATATGTCCTGTTCAAGGAACCACATGGTTCAAAATAGGGATGTGCACGAATGCAGTTTTTGGGATTCTATTCAATTTGAATCAAATATCCAAAGATTCAAATTGATTTGAATGTTTAAATTCAAATTGAATTCATTTGAATCTATTCGTATGAATTTTCAATTCACACTTGAAGATATGAATGTTGACAACATTCAGATGTATCCATCCTTTGTATGCATCCCATTTTTATCCCGTAGGCATCCTGTTTTCGTCCTGTATGTTCCGTATGTCTCCATAGAAATGCATATAATACGAATAAGATGCGTACAGATATGTATGTAACATTTATGTATCCGTACACATATGAATGTCCGAATAATTTGTATGAATGATTTGAAAGATTCAAACATTCGATTGAATGTTAAATTTGAATTTAGAGATATTCAATTCGAATTCTAATATCTGAATTCGATCAAATTTTGAATGTTTTGAATATTCATGCACATCCCTAGTTCAAAGGCATGTGCAAAAAGGATTAGTTGGACAACAGGAGGTGCTTCCACTTAATCTATGAGGATATGTAACCAAACACTAATCATTTGTCTCCTGAAATGAAGACATGGGTTTTCTATTATCAATGCCAACATTTTATTTGATGCTTACTCATCTGGAGGTATCATTTGATCCTGCCCCTGCAAACTGGAACCACTCTTGTGGTAGTAGATAATAGCTTAATTTTTAGTTGGCTCTCTTCCCATTGGGAACCCCTCTTTTCTTTCTCATGGTCTTGTGCTGATGCATTATCTAATGCATTTCCTAAATAAATGCTTGGAATAGAATCTACCCCAGTATATGCAACATGCCTATGCTGGCACATCTAGCTCTGGATTTGGAAGAGATTAGGCTACACATGTCTCCTTTCCCTCTGCAAGCCTAGCTTTTTATGCCATTATCAACAGATGTTTCTGCCTTTGTGCGCCCTGAGCTCCTACCTTTCATCATTCCTGCTACCCTGCTCGCTTGACAAGATAAAGAACAGGCAGGTAGAAGCAAATCCACTTCCTCATTACTTCTGTTGTCTGCTGCACCAGAATGAGCAATGAATGCATAAGCAAAAAGACTGCAGTGAAGACAAGGAACAAATCCAAGAAATTCATGTCACTTATCCACTGGCAGACACCCAGCCATTATGCTGGCCATTGCACTAGGTCAGTGCATTAAGTATTCCAGTGCTGCATCTAACGCCAGTTTACTTGGGGTACTCAGCTGCAATTAGTACATGTCTAGAAAATATACAAAATGGGCTTTATCTCACTGATGGAGCAGCTACCACAAATTTGATCTCCTGTATCTGTCCAGAAGGAGGTAATGGCAGATCACTGCTGTAACTCCCAAAACCCCCTGCATGAATGCGTCCATGTGGTCACCAGCAGTTCCATTCAACTTGGTAGTACATGGCAACAACAAAGCATACAGTAATTCAGGTTGTATCCACATCATGGCAGCAGCACACATTTCAAAGTGGAAGCGCTTGCCCCTGCCACAGGTGTAGATCCATGACATCCACTTGCTGCTCAAACTCAACCCTTTTGGTCTTTCAGAGCCAAGGACCCTTCGAAATTGGGCAAGAAGTGGAGCATTTGTACCACTATGCCTGCACAGATCACTGGCATGTGTCCTGTATATTAGTTGGAATAATACCAGGGTGGTAAGGACCACCAGAGGGTTTTGTTTTGCTCTACAGGAAGGGCCCCATGGAGAGTGCTTGCTGCCTCTCTACCTTGAATGCCTGCAGGCATCTTAGATATGCAGACGCTGCATTCCTGGGGCCCCCATAGGGCATCTGCCACCACACATGGGATATATAGTTTTAGCAGGACTTGTGCTATCCAAATGACTTTGCATCCTATTCAGAAGTCAGAATGCATAGTTCTTATGCCCATATACTGTATTTTCCACAACATTTTCCTAGTATTTATTTCAACTGATTCTGGGTAAGCTGAACTTGAACTTTGAGAACAGCTATTTAAAAGCCTGCTTTTTTTTTCTTTTTAAATCTTTCAGAGACCGGATGTTCTGCTGTTTCCTGTTGTAGGATATCAGCTTAAATATACAAGAATTGAGATATTTATATTCCTCAGAATTGTCAGTGTTGTTGGTTTCATCCTTATGCCTGAATCATCAGTATTACGAGGCAAGATTTGTTAGGGGCTTTCATTCTGCATTTCACCACAGCAGTTCTTACCGCAAAGCCAAGCTCACAGTGTGCATTTAAAAGCATAAGCCATTGTAGGAAATATAGTCAGCACGATTTCTGTTTGCATAATCTCTATGACAGATAAATAAGTATCTTCATTTTATATCACATCCATTCTTTTGAAAGAATGATTATGGAATTTTGATTTGAATTCCTGAATTTAGGGCATTGCATCAGAAAGACCTGTTCAGATCTTACCAAGTGATAGTTCTGTAGTGCAGCTGAAATTCTTTCATTCAGCCAAATTAGCATCTTGTCTATTGCACACCACACTTTCAGTTCAGGTAGGTAAATGCTGAGGGTTTTGATCCTACTATTGCTTTCTCTCTCCTACTTTATGAGCCACTGCTTAATGCAGTCATAGCCAAATCATTCTTAAGGTCAAGTGTACTAAACAAGGTTTACAAACATAACATAGGGCAGAAAGGTCATGTATGCCATCATGAATTATTTGGAAGCATATGATTTACTTCTCAACACAGAAATCACTGGCATTTAAAAAGTGCATGTATTTGTTCTGACCAAAGTCTAAAATCCCCCCAATGAAGGATGTGCATGTTTTCAGTCATTATACTGGCCTCTTAAATATTTTATCAGCCTTTGATCCAAGGAAGGAGAGCCTATAAGTGTGGGGTCCATAGGCCAGCAGGGGTGGGGTGAGGCACGATAGGAAGCTTTGGTGTGATCGTCTCCAAACTTTGGTTGCATCCAGGTGCATTAAAAAGTGGCTCAGAAGGGGCTTAGCGGTGGTAGATGCCCTGCCACATGCTAATATTTCTAAGTGTCCTCTAATTCACATTAAAGTCTAGAAAATGCACTTCCAAAGTTCATTTCCTGGCTGTTAATGTGGCTTGGGTGTTGGATGGGAATTGTAGCTGCTACATGCCATCACTTAGAAGCTGCCTTTGAGACACTTCTTTAATGCATATATATATCCCATGTGTGATGGCAGGTGCCCTATGGATGCACCCTGTTTTTCAGTACACAGCAAAGTATCATGAGTTGCATCTGCACACAATTAAAAAAAAAGTGTCTCAAAAGCAGTTTAGGGATGGCAGCATCCGCATGCTTGTACCTTAATCCACATTAAAGGCCATAAAATATTCTTCCAAAATGCATTTCTGACTTTTAATTTGGATTAGAGGTGTGATGGGAATCCTTTTAAGCTGGATTTTAAAAAAAAATGTGTGCAGATGCAGCCAAAGTGAGACTTTGCTTTCAAAGTCTTTCCTTTTCCATAGCTTATGCGCTCTCAGAGTTGACAGCAATTATTAGATTGACTTTCATAAACAGACACTTTAAGGGTGACATCATTTCTTTAACAAATTTCTCATAGCTGAAGCCTGTATTCCCAATGATAGATGCCCGATATAAGCTACCTGTAGAAAAGCATCTCCAATCAACTTGGCATAAGTTTTCAGGACCCCCTCTTACAGGCAGTGCTGCTGGATCATGTGCTGCCCCTTGTAGAGTAGGAAATTCTGACCAAACTTTATGGTTGCATGATTTGCATCCACATACAGTAAAAAAGGGGAGCATCAAAGGAGGCTTAGAGGTGGCAGCTTGGTGTTCCCATTCTAACTCTATTTAAAGATCAGAAAAATGCAATTTGGACTGGCTAAAACAGTGAAAGTGTATGGAAAGGAGGAGTTACTGTAACTTCAACCAAAAGCTAAAATAAAAAGGTGCATCTGTGCCACACAGAGAGGGTGCTTGCCACATCTCACATTCCATAGTCTGGGGCTATTACCAAACCTGGAGGTTATCACTTCTTCTGATGAATGTTACTGTTGCTATTTCTGTTTTAGATGACTATTTCTTTGAGACCTAGCTGGCATTCCAGGGAAGAGTTACACAAATGAGTAATATAAGGAGAAAAGAGGAGGAGGAAGGAAGATTTTGAAAATATTCTGTGCCAGTTGAAGTAGTTTAAATATTCTGTGTTCTGTGATAGTCGGTTGATTGTTCTGTAAAGGCAAAGGCCGTGGTCACAGATTGTTGGCTGAATGTGAAGCATATAAAGTCTCTACAAGCAATGTCTTTTAGAAAATATGAATACTGTAGTTCCCCTTCTTTTTGCTTATTAAATCCCTAGTATGCTTGTTAAAGATCTATTTGTCCATATATAGCAAAATCACCACTGTCTATTGAAAATAAATGATCTTCCAGATATATTCTGTGCATGAGTTTTGATGTTCCAGCTATCAGTCTGAGTGATAGAATATTTAATTGCAGATTCAGGTATAATAATTCTCCCTCCCTATAACATCTTGCTAGTCAACTAAATATTTTAGTACTTATATTTGTTGTCATAGCAATAGTACAGAGATACTGAAAATTAACATATAAAAAATTTCCCTGCACAGTCATAGAGAGTTTCTTACATTCATGACCTGGCCCACGGTCACTCCTTCACTTTAAACCTTCTTCAGTCTGTCTTCTGCTTGCAATGTTCACAGCTTGTAATTTCTATCCATTTTATTTGTGGATTTTTGTGCACACAAAATGGATAGAAATGAAAAGGTGTGAATGTTACAAGCAGAAGATGGGCTAAAGAAGGTTTAAAGTGAAGGAGTGACCATGACCTTAGAGTGGTATATAACAGGAAGAAAGCCCTTCAGTTTTAAATCAGACTTGCAGTTTCCTGTAAAGCTACTGCTTTGGGGTGGGGGCACAAATCTCCATATGCACATGTGAAGGTCTGTTTGCACAGATATAGTCTTATTATTTGAGATGTTTAAAATTTCATTTAATATTAAGAAGAAAAAGAGTTGGCTTTAAACTTTGTTTTTCTCACCCATTTAAGGGGACACAAGGGGTTGGCAAACCTTCTGTTCTTCTCCTCACAACAGACACCCTGTGAGGTAAGTGGGGCTGAGGGAGCTCAGAAAAAGTTCAGAATCAAACCCACTGACTACTAGATATAAGTATGGCACTGTAACCACAAGACCATACTGGCTCCAAATTGTTCTACCTCATTATTTATGACCTCTTCATTTTAAATAAGATGATCATAAGGTATACATAAGAGAAGCCTTGCTGGATCAGGCCACAGCCCATCTAGTCCAGCATCCTGTCGCACACAGTGGCCCACTCATGGGCATCTCAAGCAGAGCCAAGGACAAACCCTCTCCTGCTCTCAAGTCCCAGCAGATGGCCTTAGAAGCGCCCCAGTTCTTCCCCCCCTCAGCCTGAAAGATGCACCTAGGCATTTGTTCTAGTAGTCATTGATACATCTGTCATCCATAAATTTGTCTAACCCTACCTTAAAGCCATCTAGACTGGTAGCTGTCACCACCTTTTCCAGCAGCACATTCCATTTCTTCCTCTGGGTGAAGAAATATTTCCCCCTGTCAGACCTTATTCTCCTACCCATCAGCTTCATAGAGTGCCCCCTGGTTCTAGTGTTGTGCGATAGAGAAAAGAATTTTTCTCTATCCATCTTTTCTATACCGTGCATAATTTTATATACTTCAATCAGGTCCCCTCTTAAACACCGTCTCTCCAGATGGAAGAGGCCTAGATGTTGCAGCCTGGTTTCGTAAGGGAGGTGTTCCAGATCCTTAATCATTCTGGTTGCCCTTCTCTGCACCTTCTCTAGTTCCACAATATCCTTTTTGAGGTGTGGTGACCAGAATTGTACACAATATTCCAAATGTGGCCTCACTATAGATTTATAAAGGGGCAAAATGACACTTGCTGTCTTATTTTCTATTCCCTTCCTAATTATTCCCAGCATCGAATTTGCTTTTTTCGCTGCTGCCACGCACTGGGTTGACACCTTCATTGAACTGTCCACCAAAACCCCGAGATCCCTTTCCTGGTGTGTTGCAGAAAGCTCAGACTCCATCAGTTTATAGACGTAATTTGGATTCTTGGCCCCAATGTGCATTACTTTGCACTTGTTAAGATTAAAGCACATTTGCCACTTGGTTGCCCACTCACCCAATGCTAAAAGATCCCTCTGGGGGTCTTGGCAATCTCTTTCAGATTTTACTACCCTAAATAATTTAGTATCATCAGCAAACTTTGCTATTTTACTATGTACCCCTTCTTCTAGATCATTGATGAATAAATTAAAAAGCATTGGTCCCAGTACTGAGCCTTGAGGGACCCCACTTTTTACTTCTTTCCACCCTGAGAATTTGCCATTTATTACTACTCTCTGCTTTCTGCCCTTAAGCCAGTCACAAATCCAGGACAGAACCTGTCCTTTTATTCCATGGCTGATGAGTTTACTCAGTAGGCTTTGATGTGGGACTTTGTCAAAAGCCTTCTGAAAGTCCAGATAGACAATGTCTACTGGCTCACCTTTATCCACATGTTTATTGACACTCTCAAAGAATTCCAACAAATTTGTGAGGCATGATTTACCTTTGCAGAAGCCATGCTGGCTTTTGTTCAGCAATGCTTGCTCCTCCATATGCACACTAATTTTGTCTTTAATAATTAATTAAATAATTAAATAATTTTGTCTTTAACTCCCACGGAGTTTACTCTCAACTACATTCAAGAACCATTTTTGGTGTTACAAACACCAGAAGCTGCCAATAGGAGTACAATTGAGAGAATCAGAGGACTAATCCTGGAAATTCTTCAAGAAGTATGGCAAACTACATATGTAGAAGAAAGGAAGAACAGAGGCTTCCATGGCTGGTTTTCATCTCACTTGTTGCAGTTCTTATGATGTGTTCCCTGGTTCTGATATACACTTAAGCTTTGGTCCTTCTTTTTCCAGAGATCAAGGATTGTTCCTGAGAGAACTTGGAAGCCATTCTTCAAAAACAAACAAAACAAATCATTAACAGCAAACATATAATAGCCCAAGGTTAGCAATCACACAACAAAATGACCCATCATTAAGGATTATGCTGATGGACAAGAGCCAACAGTTGCACCCTCAAGGACTATGCTAATAGACAACAACCAGGAAAGGACACTGACTCATTGTCAATAACCATACCAGAACAAACATCAGCCAGGAGCAAAATAACACAGCCTACCAATTTTTCACCAACTTCTGTAAAAAGGGTGACATGAAACCATCAGTTGCATTTGACTCTCATATCCTCTGAAGTTCAAATACAGTAGATAGCACCAAGGCTGAAGTCCTTGGCTCAGTTAAGTCAACCTGCACATGAACAGAATTAGGAAAAAAAATTAAAATAAAAAAGAGAGGATATGGAAATTAAACTTTCAGCTATAAAAATTAAAAACCATTTGATTTAAATCCGGCAGACTAGTCCTTTGACGTCGCGGAATAGTGTTTTATATTTAAATTGGTTATTCTTCATTTTGGAACATACTCTAATTATCTCCATTACCTCCAGTCTCCTAAGGCTCCCTAATTACTAGGAATATACACACTCAACCCTGTACTTTCTGTAGATACAGGGCTTCTCCTGTATTGTTTCTGTTTGGTATAGATCTCAGCTTGAGACAAGTCAAAACACAGTTGAGATTAAAGAACTAACAATTAAAAGAATATTGGTTAAATTGGCAGCTTCTTTTGATACTGTCTTGCTTTGGCAGAGATGACTGCCAAAAACATTCTGAAATGACAGCAAATTCTAAACTAATCTCATATACTGTAGTTGTAACAGAAATAAGCCACTGAACACACATTTCCCGAAAAGTAAATAATTCAGGGATAGTGAGCACCCAGAGGGTCTTTTTGCACCTTCACTTCCCTGGGACAGCATCCCAAGGAAGTCAAGATGGGCGATAGATCCGGTGTCCACATATAGGGATGCCAAATCTATCCCAAACCTCACTAGTGCTTTCCTAAGCACTAGTGAGGTGTGAATAGTGGCAATCCACTCTATGCTAGAGGGAATTATGTCACCGCAGCAACAGTGCCAATCAGCATGTGTAGCATTGTTGCCGCAGTGACCGGCTGATGTGGTGTACAACTGCACCTGCGTCAACCCACCCCAGGCTCTGCTGTACTGATATATGTGTGGAGATAACTCTAGCACATGTGGAGTTGCTACTAGGACGGAAGGAGCTCTGCGTGGTGCAGACGCCTCATGGTGGTGCATCCTTAGATTTCCCCAGCAATGCTGGTGCAAATAGGCTCATAGATTCTAAAAAGTAAACCCTGACTTTGGAGGCATAGCTGGTGGCTGCCACAATCCTGAGCAGTGATGCTGCTGAAGAAAGTTGCCACCCACCTGCCTCTGGAGCAGCTTTGAATGCATGGCTGGTGGTGACCACCTCTAAAACAGCTTCAAAAACATGGCTGGTGGCTGCCTTAATCCTGGATGGTGCTACTACTGAGAAAAGTAGTTGGCCACTTCAAGCTGTTACTTCCCCCAAAGGACCTTTCTTTCTTTCACTTCAAAGCTCTGATGAAAGTTTGCAACGAATTCAGAGTCTCCCAAGTTGCCCAGGGCTCCATTTGCACAAATATGAACTACCTCATTTTGATGTGAAGAGAATGGGAAAAATATCCATGCACGTCTCCACAACCTACCTGAACATCTTGACCAGAACTAGAGTACTGGAGATCAAGTAATGACCTGTTGACAACAAGGGATTTATAGAAAGTTGCTCAATTCTATATTATCATCATTCTAAGCATCAGGAAAAACTAAAGTAAGTGTCTTGGTCAACCCTCCTCCCCCAATATTGATGACCCTGGGGTTCAAGAACTCCTTGCTTTTCCATAGTGGACTAACTCACTAAGAATGCTGAAGTCTCTCAGGATCTCAAGCCAGTGGGACTTCAGCATCAAGCTGCTTCAGGAAGTGAGACCTTCTAACCAGTTTCTATGATTGTATGAAGTTGTCCATCTAGCCTGAGTTTTCTGCCAATCAATTTATATTGGGTGACCTATGGGCTCTAGAAAATAAAGTCATGCTGTTCTCTCTTTCAAGCCTTTTACCATTTTATATCAATATTTTAAAATATTTTGCATGCAGTTCTGCAATGGCTGTCTTTTAATTAAAAATGCTCAAATATATATAAAGAGAGATAGACTGATTTTCAAAAAGATGTAAAAGGAAAAGATTGGAAAAGAAAGCCTTGTATTATATGTACAGATTTTGCCAAGCATACCCACTGGAATCAATGGGACATTGGCAGCAGTCATGAAATAGAGAAAACAGGTAATTTTAGACAGGTCCCTGCCCTCAGGCTTACAATCTAAATATATAGATTGTTTACTGTTTTAATGTATTGGATTTTAAATGCTGTTACCTGCCCTGAGACCTTTGGGTATAGGGTGGGATAGAAATATAAATAATAAATAAAATAAAACTGATGAAGTGTGATCCTTAAGCAAGTACTGAAATTGGAGATGAGTTTTCTATTTTAATACTTTCTACTGTTTTGGAGTTACTAAAAACTTGCCAGATGTAATGTTTTATCTAAATATGCTACTTGATACTAAAGTGGCTGAGATTCAAACAACTCATTAAGAATGACCAAACATCTTATGTCCAGCTGGAGTTATTACTGATTTCTTGTGACTATAGTCCAGAATGCCGCACTGTATTATAAACTGTTTCTGAAATCCTCCTGAATTTGCACAAGTAATAGGCTTACAGTTTAAATATGCAGGACCCACTGGGCATGCAATAGAGCTTCAAAGGCATCCAGGCTTTGACTTGCAAACTGTACACTGGTCCAACAAATGGCATTTGCGTGAGTACCACATTTAGAACAAATAGCAAACATATATTTCTGGATTAGCAAAGCTGGCTGCTTGATGCACATATGATCCCCATTAAGAGTGCACCTAACCACTGAAATTAACAGTACAGAAGATGTTTGTTTCCACTTATGATAGCAGACAACAAACGTTGCATAATTTCAAAATGCCTGTTCCTGGGGACTGGGCAGGAGACAAGCATAGGTTTCAAGTCCTTGGGCCATGTCTCCACTTCAGATTGGAGGTGGTTCCATTCCAGGAAAATGGGGAGGTGCCCAAATCTGTTATGGAAAAGGACACTCTCCATGTCTCCGTTTTGGAGCGTGGAGGTGCCATTTTCAGCAGCATCTCTACACAGGACACAACAAAATTGGGCTCTGCAAACAAGGCACTTCTGATTGGTATAGGGTGTGCCATTGCCATGACTAGAGATGTTGTGACAAATGCTCCTTCAGGCAATGTGGGCTCCTTGGACTGATAAGAGGAAATATGGCATACCTTACAAATATGCTCTGGTACATATTTCACAAAATATGTCTGTTATTGAACAGGTAAGGAATTGGAAAGCTCTTACTTGTACAGCGGTCTAATCATATAATTTTTGGTATAGGTATCTTTGGCTTCATCCAGATTGGGGGAATATAGCACCATTATGGATGGGCTATGGTGGGACAGCCACACAAATTTACTCCCCTAAAATGCACATTTTCCTGTTGCTGGAAAACCTGGTCCCAGTGGCAGGGTTTCCAGCAATGGCACATTGTTCTCTCAACTGTGCATGCACAGAGGCTGAAACAGATGACCAGATGCATACTTCTGGGAATTCTGTACCAGCTGAATACTGAGATGTGCATGACACTAAAATGTACAAAGACAACACTGGCCATGGCACTGCTTCTTTTTTCTTTTTTGCTTTTCTTTGGATAAATCTAAGCTCCTTGCCCTTATTCAGGATTGCATAAGCATTATTGTCTTGCTAATTTTTTGCCTTCATGTATTTTTTTAAATAAATACTGTGTATTCACCTATCCCCTCAAGCAGCCTCAGCATGTACCTAACTTACATGCTAGCAATAATGCCAGAGGGACAATATTCCACAACATCACTTGCTAGATGGATATCCAGCCACTGTCTTGAGGTAGCCTTTAACCAGCTTATGTTAGCTTGCTAATTGCTTTGGTATCTTGAGTGATGAGTATTCAAGAGCCTCCTAGCTGGAGCTGAAGGGAAAAACATTTAGAACACATCAGTTGGCAGAGGCTGAAAATAAGGATTTTTCAAAGGGGGGCATATTCGGGTGGCACCAGTAATCACCTGCTCTTAGGAGCAGCTGCCTGTTAGAGCAAAGTGGATTGCATCCTATCACATCTATTATCTTAGACGTTGACTTCAATTTCCTTTCGTTCTTTCACACATGGCTCAGTTCAGATCTGCTTTGTTCAGTAAGGTCAATTTGTAAGTGGAATAGTATTCTTACTATTTTTGCATTCTGTGTTCCTAGTATCATTTCCTTTTAGATGCCTTGCCACATGCCCCAGGATCAACACAATGGGCCCCACCTATCATTGGCTGAACCATTCCTGCCTTGTTTCAGGAAGTATCTTTTAAAGTTTCAATGAAGTAACATCATTGGAATTATGATTGTTGGAGAGAGTTACACAACTGGCTGCAGCAGAATCCAAGGTTGAAATAAGTTAGGTACATGCTGAGGCTGCTTGAGGGGATAGGTGAATACACAGTATTTATTTTAAAAAATACATGAAGGCAAAAAATTAGCAAGACAATAATGCTTATGCAATCCTGAATAAGGGCAAGGAGCGTAGATTTATCCAAAGAAAAGCAAAAAAGAAAAAAGTAGCAGCAATACATGAAAGGGCCCTGGAAGTAGCCACCTTCAGTTGTCCTTGGCATAATGGTGCTATGTCTGGAATGTAGGTTGGTCCTGTCTCCACTGTCCTTCCACAAAGCAGGAGCAGGAGCAAAACTGGACTGCACCATATTTACAGAGAAGTTTTCCCCATTCTCAAATAGAAGGCTCCCAGGAGCAACAGAAGCCGGACTCAACAGGGGTCATGAGGTACATGAAGTAATCTCCTGCTGGAGTGCTTCTGAGTGTGCCTTCGGTCCCAGGAGTGTCCCATGATCCATATAGCCAGCATGTTCCACAGAAAGCATGGCTTCCCAGAGAACATGCTGGTATGTGGATGTCACAGTCCCAGTACACATCGGACACATTCCTTCTGAACTGTGTGGATAGTGCCTGGTAGCTTATAACATTAATTTAAAATATGATAACAGGAGGACAGAGAGGGATAGGAGGACAGAGAGAAAAGAAGAAGAGAAAAACAGAAAGGTAGTTTCAACTGGATTTCAGAGGCGTTTTCGTACAAAATATCTAAATGCCGCCTGTTCTGGAGAATAGCTGTAACACAGTAAGTTTCAAAAGAACATTGCAGAAACTGGGTGGGGAGGGTCAAGATGTGCCCTGAAGCAGGAGGAAAGACACAATTAATCTCGGACTTTATTTGTTGTTGTCTTGCATTTCCTTGGCCTTTCTAAATCCAATCAAGCCCCCTTGATAGTCCATCATTGTATGAGATGGGAGAGGTATAGCTGTCCTGGGTTAATCTCATCAATACTAAGATTTTATTTCCTGGTAACTTCGTAAGGAAGAGACAAGAAAAGATTTTTTTAAAGTGACTCTACTTCTGCTTCAGTTCAATACCAGTTCAATTTTTAATTTGTATTTTATCCCATCTCACCTCCATTGCCATGCCAAGTCCAGAGCCCCAGATGTCTTGTCAACGTTTGATTCTATTTCAGACATCTGGCTCTGAAATCTCTGAAATACTGTGTTGGGAGGGGCAGGGAGTACTCAGGACAATATTTCTTATCATCTTGATCAGGAATGCAGCCATTGTACTGGAAAATATTCCCCAATGCAAGCTAAAGTATTATTAAAAGTCAGAAATCTTTAAAGTCTTCCAGAACTCTGAATTAGGCATGGTGTTAACCAAAGCAGTATGGAAAGCCTGTAGTTTTTATAATTCTCAAGCCACAGTGTAAAAGAAATCTAGCAACATTATTCAATGAAGCTCATTGCAGAACATTTCCAAAATCTCTGGGGAAAATTCAGACTCTATTATTAAGTCATGGTGTCACACCAGGAAAAAAACGTGGAGCAAAAAGCATTGCTACAGGTTGTAGTTCAGTGGCAGAACATGTGATTTCATGCAGAGCATGACACTCCCTGGCACCTCTTTAGTAGAAGGCAATGGCAAACCATTTTCAGACTGTTGAATGGCCAGGCCAGGGTAGGCTGGATTGCCATGGCAATAGCCACAGCAACATCTGAGTGCACATCTAGACGTTCCCATGGTGATCAGGACACAATGCGCTGCTGTGCGTACCTGGAAGATGATGTGGATGCTGCTGCCTAGGAGACACCTAGCCTCTCTTGGTCAAGCTGGGGATGGCTTTTTAGCAGCCCACATGTGATTAACTCAGGGAGGAGTTGATGCATTCTGGCAAGGTGGTGGCATTGACAGCATTGGAAGTGTGTGGAAGGACTTGTTGAATGAGTGGATCCCTGCTCATTAGAAGGTAAGTGTGAACAGGACCCTAGATTACTGTGATGTTAGATAATAAAATACAACACAAATCACCTGTAACTTTAGCAGAACATAGTTGACTATAGTTGATCCTGAGAAATTAAGCAGTGTTGGGCCTGATTTGTACTTGGATGGGACATGGCACAAAAATTACAGGATTTCTGGATAAACTCAAAAGTTGTAAAAGAAAATGGAAATGGGAAATCACTTGTATACAGTATTGTTGCCAGTAGTCCATATGGATTGAGCTACACACAATATTTGCATTTATTTTAAGCTGTCTATGGTTTACTCAGATGTAAGCCTCACTGATAAGCAAGTAGACAAGCAGGCATTATATAAGATTTCACTCAAAGCTGAAATACTGTACAGTTCATCTGATATCTAATGTGGGAAAGCAGCAAGTATTCTCTTGCATACAAACCTGCACCTAAATTATCTGAGAGGGAATGCCATCAATAACTCAATAAAGGTTGGCATAAGAATTTGCCCCAGTTGCTGCTGATGGACCCATGAGCTCCTTCTTCAGCAAGTAGATCTAGGTGCTGGAGGATTCCTGACATATGCCCACTACATATGCCTGCTGGATGTGAATATCCTGTTTAAAAAGCCACAAGGAGAAAATCGCATACCAATGTTGTACAAGAGGTTAATTCACAATACAGTTTAAGCTATGGAACTCACGTGCCTGGTTGGGAGGGGGCTTAAAAATATTTTTTTACATCTCTGTTTATAGAAGCAATCTTTCAGGATATGATGGTTACTGTAATTCCTCATGGACCTTAATTATATTGACTATGTGGTTTAAATCCTGGATTTTGTATCAGCACTGCCATTCCTGTTCAGTTTTTGTGCAAAGCGAGTCATGCTTGTTTAAATTGCACTGCTCCAAAGCGTTAGAGTTATGTATAAAAATAAGCAGGGTGATAGCTATGTTCAGCATGAGGAACAAAAAATAGCACAGAAAATCTTAGGCAAAGGTTCTATTTCTGCAAATTCAGGGCTCTCTTTTAAATACTAACCTTCAATCTACATTGTATTCTGACCTACCTTAATTTCCTCCCTAGGGCAATCTGGAAATTGAGTTTATAGTTTATTTTAATATTTCCTGCCATCAAATTACATGGGTAGAAATACTTTATACTCTTGCCATAATTCAATTTCCAGCAACAACAATGACAATAAAAAAGTATATATGGCTCTGCGATCTAATCCGTGCTCTGTACTTTTGGCTACCCAGAGTCAGAAATCTATTAATGTAAACAAGATTCCCTCCCTATCCCTATATTGTTTATAGATGAACACAGGAACTTCTACATGGAAAAATGAGATATGATCTTTAAAAGATGGCCAAACTAATTGATTGTGAAGTTTCCATATGGCATGAGTTCTCTCAAAATTCCATTAAGAAATGAAGAACCACTGGAATCACTGCAGCAGAATGAGAACAGATAAATTTATTTTCTGAGGCTCAATATTGGTAGCACATATATTTTGCTAGTGTTCAAACAAAAGGCCCTGTGTCAGAAGAACATAAAATCCAGGAAATAAATGCCTTTGCTTCTGTCTTCATGGTGTATATTTAGAGAATGTAGGGATAATTATCAGGAATACATATACTGGGCATCCCCATGGCAAGGATATTGAGAGGCGATATGAGGGACAAAAAGCACAAACGTGTGTGTTTTTTAAAAAAAACCCTTTGCAACTGTTCTTGCTGCAAATTAGCAGCCAAGCACGAATTATTCTTAAGCATGAGGATGCTGTCATTGACTGAAGGAGGGGATCAGAGCTACGTCACGTCTCTAGCAGCTGAATTTCAAGCCCCCCTCATAGAGGTTTCTCTTGCTTCTCCCCTGCTTCAATCGTGTGCTTGACAGGAGGAGCAGTTGCTTGATCCTGGCTCTGTTGGAGCACGGGAAGAACTGTGGCTGCAGGGGAGAAGCAAGAGAAACCTCAAAAATCTCATTTTTGTTTCTTACGACAGTACAAAATGATCCCGGCTGGGGAAGGGGAAAACACTGTTGTTCCTAGACACAAAAAACACAATGACAAATGCCCCCTTTCATCACCTTTGTGCCCCCCCCCAGCTCCCTTAATATGCACCTCTTTCCAAGGCTGGGAGGTAACAGGCAGCTAATTTGCTTCCCAACTCCTGTGAGCTCCAATGGGTCAGCCTCCAAGAGTGGAAAGAGGTGCATATTAATTAGCTCCTTGCTCGCCTCTCTTTTAATCATTAGTGGAGCTCTGCTTGTGTGCATGAGAGCTCCTATAACCCCCTGACACTTGCTCAGCTAATTGCAGGGCAGCAGTCAGGCGAGTGTTTGCACTTACCTGGGTGATTAAGCATTCAGGTAAGGGGTGGTGGCGGAGAAAACAGCAGCATCCTGATGTAGGGATTTGCCGCAGTTTTCATGGAGATGCGCGGGTTTGCCTTGAACCCGCCCTGTCCTCCATTGCCATGGGGACTCCTTAATGCAAATCTTAATTTGCATTAAGGCTGCCCCAAAGCCACAGCACATCAGGGGCAGCCTCATGGAGATGCGCCCTTAGAGTCTTAAAGAAAAACATTTGTAAAATAGCTGTTTTCCGCCAAGTATGAACTGAACATGAATTTCTGCTGAGCTGTCGTAGTTTAGGAGGCAGAACAATCAGGCGGAAAGCAAAAGCCACTTCACATATCTCTTGTCAAAGGACAAAAACCAGTGCATCATGAAAATTAATCTACAACAAATGGATTACATCTAAAATCTCTTTATTTTAATTCAAGCAAGACATCGAAACGTACATCTCCGAACAGTGAAACTGAAAACATAAATTAGTCACAATTCAAAGCTTTCTAAACAGATTGGCTCAGAGGTCTGGGGGCAGGAAACTAAACAATGAGATAATTTTCCAGACTGGTAATTAAAATAAGGTTAAGGTTAAGCAGATTCACAGTCATTTTGTATTATGTGTATGCAAGAAGACCCAGACACCCTCAGGCATGTATATTTCTAGATAACATCATGTATGAAGCAGCATTTGCACCCAGATTAATGCTTTGAGCAGCAATTTCTACAGTTTTCCAAGAAGTTAAAAAAGATATCTGCTTGTTACTTTGCTAATGCATTCTCTCACTCTGAAAATGGACTGAAGCTAGATTAAAACTTAGGTGTGACCACAGTCCAGAAGAAATCCAAATACCAGATAGTCTGAATATGGGGGAAATTGAGGTGATCAAGGCAGACAGACTTACAGGAGCGAGTCCTGAGAATGAAGGCCTCTGGAACACAATTAGGGAAGCCCTGGGACAGAGCATTTGCTCTGCTCAGCCGGCAGTTCGATCCGGAAACATCCCATCCCATCCCATCCCATCCCATCCCATCCTAGGATGGCCTTATTGTGTTCCGGGTGTAGAGCACGAAATCGTTCCCACGTGTCCTTTACCTGCCTAGGTGTGAATGAGGAATCCATCCCCGTGTGTCCTAGCTTTCCTGCACTACAGCCATATGGAGACTGCCTGAGGCTGTAGAAAATCAAAAATGTGAACAGAGTCTTGCAGAACTGTTAAAGATACAGGACTCCAGTTGTTCCTGAGATAGATAGAGATTCGCTATTTTTATCAGGAATGGGCAGCAGAAACGTTTCTGCTGCTTTTCTGTTCGACTTTGCTGTTTTGGGCTAAAAAGAATAGAAAATTAACGGTGTGACACTTCCTTTCCTCTCTCTTCCCACTTTCCTACAGATTCCACAATTGCTCCATTGACAATGACATTGGACCGTAGTGGCGAGAGGAAAGGGTGTGGAACTCCAGAACATTAGCTAGATACCTCTATCCAGTTTAATTATTCTGACTTCTTTCCTGAAAAGATCCACTCGGATGCAGGCATACACCCTTTGTCTTCCTCAGTGAAAAGAGAGGGAAGTAATTAATTTAACCTCTCTGCAATCTTTGGGTCCTCTTTAATTATCCTTTTCTGCACATTATTGTCTAATTGTTCAACTGCTTTTCTCCTTGGATTCCTACTTCTGATGTACTTAAAGAAGTTCTTGTTATTTTTCTTTATGTTCCTACTAATGTGTTCCTCAAAATTTCTCTTAGCTGCCTTACATTTTCCCTGCCAGAATTTGTATTCCTTCCTGTTCTCCTCATTAGGACATACCTTCCATTTTCTGTATCAGCTTTTCTTGTTTTAATGTTTTCTCTTACTGCACTTCTAAGCCTCTTGGAACTTTCTTCTTTTAGGTATACATTCTATTTGAGCATCCATTATTGTATTTGTAAGTACAGTATATTCTGGCATATAAGGCTACTTTTTAACCCAGGAAAATCCTCTCAAAAGTTGGGGGTCATCTAATACGCTGGGTGTCGTCTTCTTATACGGCGAGTATATCCCAAACTCTATAGTTTAACTGGAAAAGTTGGGGGTTGTTTTATACTCTGGAACATGCGGTAGTAGATTCCATGACTTTTGGAGTGATTGGGCCCTTCTAACTTTCCCTTTCACTTCCTTTTTACAAATTTCCTCATTATGGGGAAGTTTCCTTTATAAACATTTGAGGACTCTGTGGTGCTAGAATGCATTGATGATTTACTGCCTGTACTTAGGTTATTGCATTGTGGTCACTGTTCCCTATTGGAGCAGTTAACATTGATATCTTGTATCAAATCCTGTGCATTACTTAGGATCAAGTCCAGGATTCTCCTTTCTCTGGTTGGTGGTTCCTCATCCAGCTGCTCTAGAGAACAATCAATTAACATTTCTAGGAATGTTATCTCTCTCTTATGAGCTGAACAAGAGTTCCCTCAGTTTATGTGAGGGTGGTTGAAGTCTCCCATTATAACTACCTTTTCCTTTATGGATGCCTCCTTGACCTTATTTTCTCAATAATTGTCTCCTTTGGGAATCTGATTAGGAGGGCAATCTGGGGCCTGTTGACACTTGGCTTTATTCTGGAATATATCCCGGAATAGAGGCCTGCTGAGCTCCTGCTAGTTCAGGCTACAGGAGGCCCCAAGTGAGGCCTGCCAGGGTCTGCATTAGTGTGCGGGCAACAGATCCCAATCCTGAGATATATTTCAGAATACGTCCAAGTGCGACCTGACCCCAGATCTGGTATTTTACCTACAATGCTTCTGTGGATGGGTCTGATTAACCTAGACATCTCAGATCATAGGATTCTATCTCTTCTTTAATGAACAAGGCTATGCCACCTCCAATTTGCCCTTTTCTGTTTTTCCTGTACAGCTTGTAACCTAGGGTCATTGTATCTCATTGGTTTTCATCAGTCCACCAGGTTTCAGTTATGCCAGTAATATCAATTCTATTATCCATTACTAAGTATTTCAACTCCCTATTTTGGCTCAGAGGCTTCTGGCATTTGTGTGCAGGCGTATGGACGCACTCCTCTGGTGCAGGTTCCACCCTACAGAACCATGTGAAATCTTAAACTTCATCTTTCTGCTTAAGTACTACTAAGTAGTTTCCCACTCAATTCAGGCAAAGTGCACCCTATTCAGTGCTAGAGTTAAAGCCATCTCATAAAGACAAGAACTGCCTGTCAAAATAACTTCCACCTTATAAAGATTCAGTAGCAGTCTGTTGGTCTCCCTCCAGCCCATCACAGACTGCAAGAACAACTCTTAGCACTTCAGCCATTTCTTCTGGCTCCCTTGTAAAGCAGAGATAGATGATCTCTTGCAGGGAATTTCAACCAATAGTAAGCTGCCTAACAGCTCACCTTTCTGCTACCAATCAGACATGGTTAATAAGTGAAGTGGGTAAAATCTGTCTACAGCACATGCCAGCCCACCTGCTGAAATCCTTTTCCTGGCCATCTGGGTACCATTCCAAATAAAATAAAATTCAACAGAATATTTTAAAATGTGCATTTCAAGCTTCTTTCCTCCTTTTACTGTTTTTTTCTTTTTAAACGCCAATTTAAATGTATAGAGGAGCAAACCACATACACAAAAAAGACTTTCTCCACCCTCTCTGGAATCAAAGACAACACAGAGAAAAGAAAAATATGGCATATTTAATTGTACAACAGCAGCAGCAAAAAATTCTGTTCTATTTTTATATCTAGATCTACCATCCATATTGCATGTTGCTAAAAATGTGTGATTTAAACAGAGGCAGAAATAGAAAGAGAGGAATAGGGACAGCTTGCTAAGAAGAGCTTTTTTGTCTGGCAACAGTATGGGTAAAGATAATCTTTGTTTGTTTAACTAGTATCTACTATATCCAAGGTGTTGGAAAAAATGTGGAATTAGAACTGAGAGAGTGAACACACCCATAATAGAGGGTATAATTTCTAGTCATGCTGAAGGCAAGGAAAAACAAACTCAGCAGTTATTATGGCATATTATTTTCCCTGTAATCTCTCCAAGAGTTCTAGTAGGATAATTTAACAACCAAAATATACTCTGGCTGGCAATCTTACATCATGAAAGAAAATTATGCTGCATTACTCATGCAATCTTCCATACTTGAAATGCATCTTCATTACAGTTTTATTCTGAACAATTTAATGTTATAAAAAGTTCAGGGGGCGAAGAAAGGGGATAAAGGCCTGTGGAGATTGCAGGGAAGCTAAATGAATTCTTTGCCTCTGTTTTCACCCAAGGAACGCCTTCTCCCATACCGATCTGCCCGTTCCTTAAGATCTGGTGGGGAGGCCCTCCTGGTTGTCCCACCACCCTCAGCAGTGAAACGGGTGGGCACTCGGGAGAGGTCCTTCTCAGTAATGTCTCCCAGGCTATGGAATAGTCTCCCCCCTCTGGAGGCCTTTTCGCACAGGCCTTTCCCGAACGCGTGGAGGACAGCTTCGGACGCAGCATATGCATTGCTGCGGCCGGGTTTCCGTCCCGGCGTGTCCGGAGCTGTCCTCCACGCGTTCCGGATGCAGAGCACATGATGGGTGCCCGGGTGCCCGGGCATCTTCGTGCCAGGTCCCCAGGTCCCGATCCGGGCCCGTAGACCTGGCACGAAGCGCGGCGGCTGGCTTGACAGCGCTGCCGCCCCTTGGGTGCTCTCACCCAATGGGGGGCAGCACTGCCGGCCGAATCCCCGCCCCTGGCTGGCCTTTGCCGGCCAAGACAGTTCCGGGCGCTTTTACCGTTCACACACAGGCGCGCCGGAACGCGTTCCGGCGCGCCTGTGTGTGAATGGTGAAAGCACCCGGAAGTGTCTTAAGCTTCCCGCCTGCACGCGTTCCACACGGAACGCATTGCAGTGCGAAAAAGCCTAAGGTGCGTCAAGCTCCTTCTCGTTACATGTTCAGGAAGGCAGTAAAGATGCAACACTTTGCCCTGGCCTTTGGCTAAATATAGTTACATCCCCCTCCCTCTTTTAAGTATGACTGTTTTTAATCTATATCTGGTTTGTTTTAACATTCTGTATTTTAAATGTTATTGTCGATATTACTGTTTTAATATATATTGTTTGTTTTAATGTGTGGAATAAAGCATTGTTACCCGGCCTGGGAACTCCGGGTATAGGGCGGGATAGAAATACAAATAATAAATAAATAATAAAAAGAAGACAGGGTATATACCTATCATTTCATGGTTGGATTCAGAAGAATTAAATTAGATGGAGGTAACCAGAGAGGAGGTCTTCATGTGTCACTGGGACCAGATGGCATTCATCCAGCGTTGTTTTAAGAACTTGATAGCAAAACTGCTGATCTTCTAGCCAACTTATATAATCTTTCCCTAAAATCAGGCTCTGTGGCTAAAGACTGGAAGGTAGCAAATGTAAAACCATTATTCAGAAATGTATGCAGGGTCAATCTAGAAAAATCACAGACCAGTCCACATAAAATCAGTTCCAGATAAAATGATGGGAACCATCATAAGGATAAAATCAGCACACATACTTAGCAGCAAGCCTTGCTGCAGGAGAATAGTGTAGCTTTTGCAAAATATAAATTATGTCTTACTAAGGCTGTGGTCACATTGAAGGTTTAATCCAGCTTCAGTCCACCTTCAGAGTGAGAGAATACATCAGCAAAGTGACAAGCTGTATTTTTTCAGAGTTAAATAGTTCAGAAAATTCACCTTTGGGATAGATAATGTGGAAAGAAAATCACTGGTCACTTTGCTGATGTGTTCTCTCACCCTGAAGGTGAACTGAAGCAGGATTAAACCTTAAGTGTGACCACAGCCTAATTTGTTAGAATTATTTAAGCATGTCAATAAGATGTATATAAAGGCATTCCAGTTGACAATGGGCTTCTTCACACTTGGCATGGTGGAACGCTCTGTGTATGCTGTCATACGGAACATATGCACTGCGTGGAGCCATTTCTATTCTAGATATGGCTCCACATGTGCCTGAATGTCACCTGGGTGCATAGTTGTACAGCACAAAACATGGTCTATAGGTATACTAGCTGCTGGCTACGATAGCCAGACCCGGCTCGGACTGCATCTCTTCTGGACCAATTGAGTCTGGGGCAGGGCAGCATAGCCACAGTTGCGTGCCATATCACCATGGTGAGGCGACTGCGTAGCATACATGTGATTGCACTTAGCCAGCACTTGGAGATACACCGGCTAGGTTTGGAATGGACTGGATGTCTCAGGGTTTGGACACCCAATCCATTCCAGAACTTTGCTGGCCATTGCGCCTCATAAAGGTGTGAAAAGACCCATTGTCTATCTGGACTTCCATAAGGTTCCTCATCAAAGGCTCTTGAATAAATTCATCAGTTGTGGAGTAAGAGGACAGCTGTTCTGGATTATTAACTGAGTAAAGATGAGGAACAGAGAACAGGAGAAGTAAAAATCCCCCCCCCCAAAGCATCCCCCCCCCAGGTTCAATATTGGGACCTGTGCTTTTAAATTTAGTCGTAAACAGTTTAGAATTAGGGGTAAATAGTGAGATAACAACATTTGTTAATGATGTTAAATTATTCAGAGTAGTCAAAACCTAAAGAGATTGTGAAGAGTTCCTGGGGGATCTCTTGATATTGGGCGAGTGTGCAAATGCACTTCACTCTTAATAAGTGCAAAGTAATGCATACTGGGGCAAAGAAGTTCACTTGTAAATGAATGGAAGGGAAGAGCTTTCTTTGAGAGTCCAGGACAACTTAAGGAATGTGTTGACCCAATGTGCAGCAGCTGTGAAAAAAGCAAATTCAGTGCTAGGAGTAATTAGAAAGAGAAAAGAAAATATGTCAGCAAGCATCTTTGTGCGTCTTTATATATCTATGCTGAAGCCGCCTTTGGAATATTATGTACAATTCTGTATTAGCAACAACTCTGAAAAGATAGTGTGGAACTACAGAAAAGAGCAACCAGAATGATCAAGGTGCCAGAATGCCTCCTTAATGCAATCAGGCAGAAATGTCTAGGCATCTTCAGTCTAGAAAGAGGTGACCTGACTGATGTATATCAAATCATTCATGTTGTGGAAAAGGTGGATAGAGGAAAAATATTTATGAAGTTTATAGGCAGGAGAGTTGGGAGACCAACAAGGGTGAGTATTTTTTCACACGGCAGGTCATCTGTCTATGAAATTTACTACCAGAAGAAGTGCTGACAGCAACCAACCTAGAAAGCTTTAAGAAGTGGTTGTACAGCTTCATGAAGGCCAGTTGTATCAATGGCTACCAGAACTGATGCCTAGGTATTGCCTCTGGGAGTGCCTCCAAACTCCAGGGAAAGCTTTGCAGGTACTCTGGTGCTGCCAGATCGCCGCCATAGCAGGAAAAGTGTAAAGTAAAAAGCTGCTGTTTAACTAGCAGCTTTTTACTCTGCACTTTCCCTTACCTGGAGGGGGGAATTCAGGGCTTTAGTTGTAGGTCTGGAAGTACTCTGTGTTGCAGAAACAGGCACACAATGCCTTTCAAGGCCATTTGCAGGGAACTGAGAGCAGGTGAAGGTTTTGCTTTCACCTTCTGCTTGAGAATGCTGGAAAACTAATGATGGCCTGGTGTGAGATGGGATGCTGTGGTCAGATCCCTCAGAGCTTCTCTTATGTTTCTTGCTTTCCATTTCCCAAGTTATGAATCTCCAGGACAAACAGTGTTCCTCTCCCTCCTCCTCCATATAGTAGGATCAAGACTGAGCTTTTAAATCTACACGGCTAAAACCCAAGTTACAGTACAATTGCTTATTTTCCTCAGCGTGATTATAGCCTCCCATTTCCCTCATTACAGGCTAGATATTATTGAAGCAAAGCCAACAGCAAGTTAGCAAGCCAGCAGGAGAGCAAATTGATTATACAGTTACTAGTGGAAAATGAGATTTATTATTATTAAGGGAAAATGAAATATGTTCAATTTATAGTTCACCTCAGTCCTTTCCACACTATACCTATTAATTGGCTTTTCCAGATGGAAGATTCCCACATGTTGAGTTTCATGCCATAGTACTAAACCAGAAAAACCAGGAGGGAAAGGATGAACATTCTGCAAAAAGAGTTCCTGTGTAGCACTGGGTATTTGGGCTATAGCATCACTATTATGATTGTTGCTAGATTAGCAGTGCACTAACATAAAAACATAAGCAATGATCTGGTAAAACAACCCAATAACCCATCTAAATAACCCAAGAACATAAGATTGGACACATGGATCTTGAAGTCCAGCTGGCTATGCCCATATTCTGTGCCCATACTAGGGCAGCAGATCAGTCCAGCCCTACTGGAATACCTCATCAGCATTGTGAACCACTTTACCAGGAGACCACACATCCTGGTGGAATGTTAAATCCACATGGGATGAGTTATTGTACTGAGCCACATATGAAAATGTTGCACTAATGATGGACCAGTTCTAAGCAGTCCTTTCAGCATTCCAGGATGTTTTATCTGTGAGCAGGCACTCATGTGTATTGCTAGGATTTTTTTGTACACGTGGTGTGCCAGGGCTAAGAAGAACTGGCACCATTTTACTAGGCATCCAGAACTCTAGAAGTGTGCCACTTTGGGGCACTTGGCTAAAATAGCCCTGGCTGGCAATTTCAGTCTCCAAAGGTGAGCTGAGCTAGTATGTCCATAACGCAGATGGCATGGGCTGCCACTCATCTGGCTAATCCTGACTTGGGTCACTTGATCCAACCAAGGATCAGCCCAACATGGTGTGGAATAACATGCACTATGCTGAAACAGCCTTAGTGGCCAACTTGGTCCTCACCTATTTTGAATCCAGCCAAGCTGGTAGCCAATACCACATTTCATGGTAGCAAATTCCAATGTTATACTATGCAAGTGTAAAAAAGAAAAAGGGGGGGAAAAAGGTTTTGTCCAATTGTCTCTGGTTCTAGTATTTTGGGAAAGGAAAAGAAAACCCTATATATTTTGTCTACACCATGGATAATTTTATACATATGATCATGACAACTCAGAGGTCTGGCTGCCTTTGAATACTTCATCCATATTAGGGCCATTCTGCACTTTGTGAAAAGGAGAAGATTAGGGATGGTCCAAGATGAAGCATTCATATTGCATGGAAATGGGTCTCCATACATGTGGGAGCGTGCCCTGGGTGTATACCTGATTGGTCAACAGCTGTAACAGGCTAGGATTTGCCAGGAACCTCTTTGACTTTCTGCCCCATCTGCCCCAAACTCTCAGTGTCAGCCCAAGAGTGATTTTCCCATCTGTAAAAAGGCTGCACCCTTAGTTCTTCCAAGACCAAGTTATTTTGGCTGTCATCTGGCCCTCAGATACGTCCTAATATCTGGTTAGGAGAGAAGGTCCTTCCTTACCAGGACAAGGTACAGGATATAGGAGCTTCACAGATATGTCCCTGCTTTTTAAGCAGCAGGTGGAATCAGTGATAATGGAAGTGTTTGCCCAACAATTGTTAGTGTGACAGCTCTGACCTTACCTAGACGACCAGGCTCTGGCCTCAGTGACTCAGACCCTTGTTATTTCATGTTTGGACTATTGCAATATGCTCTACCTAGGGCTACCTTTGACTTGGAAGCTTCTATTGCTCCAAAGTGTAGCAGCCTATTTACTAACTAACCACTGGAAATATGATAGTATGACTCTCCTGCTCAGGTTACTACACTACCTTATAGGGTTCAGCTCCTAGAGATGTCCAAGCCCATCTCTCCTGTCCAATCTGTACTCAACCTGTGTGTTCAACTCATTCTTTAGAGCTTAAAATACATGGCCCTTGTGTGGTATCTAGAATGAGAGATAGGAAGAGAGCCTTTTCAGTTGCAGCCCCCCCCCCGCCTCCTGTGGAACTCTTGGGCCTTTGCTGATGTCTTAAAAACAAACAAACAAACAAACATATTTCTTCACCTGTGCATTTGACATTGTTCAGTAGGGTGACTATTGTTTACTGTGATTCTTTTTATTGCCTATTTTTATTGTAAACTGTGCAGCATACTTGAAAATCTGTGGTATATAAATCAAATCAATGAGTACTTATTTCTAAATAAGTATTTTTAAATTATGTTTTACTATTTGATATGTTTTATTCTCATTGTAACCTGCCCTGGGAGTATTTGGTGAAGGGCAGGAAATAAATAAAGGCAGGCAGGCATAATCAGAGGAACAGCCAAGTGTGATTCTGACAAAAACAAAAAGGGACTACAAAAAGTTCCAGAAGAACTCTGCATAATGGAGCTTTCCTAAGAGGGAACGCTGAGACTTTTTAAGCTGTTTCTACATGACACAGGATATTCTGTGCTGTTCTGTTCCAGTCCACAGTGGAACAGACTAGTAGTAGTCTGCCTAGCCTTCAAAGACCAAGAACAAACATTCTCAACTAGGGCACTTTCAGTTGGTTGTCTGGTCACAGCACACTTCCACTGCCCCTTCTGGGTTTCCAGCCAAAAGACACAGATGGTAGACTGGACTAGCTGGCCATGTGATTTCTGCATAGGATTCACTGGTCCAATCCACCAACACCAGTCCACTTGTGGGCTACTGTGTTGGGGTCTACTCGTGGAACTGGATATGGCACCAAAGCCTTCATCTAAAGGCCTTTTTGCACTTTTATGAGGTGTGATGGTCAGCATACTTCTGGAAATGATTGGGCATTTACACCTTATGATGCTAGATCCATTCTAAACTTCGCTGATGCTTCCCCAAGGGTCACCTAAGTGTGAGGTGATCACCTCACAATGGAAACAGACACACACAGTGCCATTGCTCTTGGACCAGCTGACACAGCGCACAAACACACCTGTGCCTCCCCACCACACAGTCCATCCATCTGAAAGAAGTGCAAACAGAGCTGTGCTGGTTTGCACTAGCTGGCAACAAAAATAGTTATAGAGCAAGGGTTTTCCCCCATCATAGAGGGGCAACCCCAGAAAATGGATGTCGCCAAACCCCTCTGTGTGATCACATCCTAGGTCTGAATTTGTTTCTGACCATTCAGAGCCTCACTGCCTTCAAGCACCAGTTCAGCACATTAGCAACAATGCTGGAACTTGATTGTAAACCTGAATTGTAGTGATTAGGGGTACCACTGGAAAATTGTGCCTTTTTGCGATGTTAGTAAAGCTTCTCTGGAATAATTACTTGTTGTCCAGTCCAGGGCAAGCACCTACTTTAGTGCTGGTGTGATGCACACATCCAGGTATTTTGACAATGCAAAATATCCAGATGTGCATGCATGATACATGCACAATATCTGTTTTGTCTTAGATCCAGCCATGTGCATATGCAGGGGGGGATTTTATTCAGTAAGGATCACACTGCTGAGCTTCCAGACAGGTAGGTCTTTGCACTATTCCAGGAAAACCTGTGTTGAGAGCTAGGATTTTCTGGAATAGGATAAAGCAGTATTTCATATATGTGGCAGATGTATGTGGCAACTGCAAGATGGTCATGCCATAACCACAGGTTTAAACACCTGTCTGGATGTACCCTAGGGCTTTTATCTCTGTCTGCCACTTCCTTTCATTATAGTTCCTCTTGCCACAAATACACTCAAGTGCCCACCTCCTTCATTTTGGTGGGAGTTTTTTTGCTCACTCAGCTGGCTTCTGGGTATTTGCAAGAGGAATGATAATAAAGATGCCAGCAGACACAGGTGAGTGATTGCTATTACAGGAAACCCAGCATCATTGCTTCAGTATCCCACAGTGGGACTATATTGGCAGTAGAAACAAGCATTAAAAATCCATTCAACAGTTGGTAAAGAAAAATAGAAAGCTTTCCTGTTTGTCCAGCTGACATAAAAGAACTGCAAATATCTTGCTGTGTAAGTGTATCAGAACATGACTTGTTCATCTCCTCTTATCAATAAGGTGAATTTAAGAAGTAATGTTGCACAATGCAGTTTGAGTGAGAGAGATGACAAGCTGAAAAGTTTAAGTAAATACAGGGCACAAGTAAAGCTTTTGTTCTCTGTCTCAGCTCAGGAATGAATAGAGGTTTTTAACTGCAAATCCATGAGCAGCCTTTAAGGTGGGGGTGGAGATATGTCATTTTAGCTTCACTCTTGTATAATGCAAGCCTTGGATGCTCACATTCTGACACATAGGGAGTTGTCTGTGAAAGAAGCCAATACTAGGTACACAGGATTTACTAACAGGGAAGGGTTTCATATCAAAAGCTGAGTGAGAATTCTAGAGGGAATACAGGAAATTCTACAAAAACAGGTACATTGGGGACATAAACATGGGCACTCCTATGCCTTTTTTCCTTCACCACAGCATTCGTGGTATTATATGATTATTAAATCTATCCTTGGTTTTCTTTTTCACTCTTCAGCATCTATCTAGATTTAAGAGGTATTTTGTACCACAGATGCTACTTGGGAAATCTCATTCTTCTGCTTTTCTTTCTTGAACTCAGTTATAACAGACAACTGAAAGTTGCAAGAAGTAGTTGCAGGGCAGTGTGCCTGTGGAAGGTTCTAGATACTCCATTCCAGTAGTGGCCTAGCACAGGCAAGCTCAAGTAGAAGTTCCCCCACTGTCAAGAAGCATTGGTTCATGGGATTCATTTGAAAACCAAGTGTTGTAGGCAAATCTGTGATGTGTTGGAATACGGAGTTCAAAGGTCATCAAGGGTAGAGTTTTCTTTGCTGTCACCCACACCATACCCTACTGGTCCATTCCACTTTCCCTGCCCTAGGTTTCTGTTGGTTTTCATTCCAGCATTGCTGAGCCCACAGTCCAGTTCGATTGGAAATTTGTTATCTCCCCATCACAGTTGCCGAATAATTTATAGTCACCACAACTGCATGCAAGTCAGTGGAACAAGAGGCTTCTTCTATGCACAATTGATGTTCACCTAGATGAAGACAGGAAGGCTGGATTTTCAGATAAATATGTAACTGTCCTCCATACTCGCAGTGAGACCTAGTCCCATCTGGCTTGAATGCCCTGAGTCACCACTGAAGAAAACGATGAGATGGGGAACAAGATGTTCTGTACCATTTTTTCCAAGCCACTATTGGCATTAGTGCACTTCCATGGCAACAGTGAGGAAGGGGTGAAATGTTACCTCCAGGATAAGCTGCCATGGTAATGGAGACGAGACATACCCTGGCAGCTTTTGAAGGTGCTAGTGATATCATCAGAGTACCACAGTCATGACAGTGAGCAGACATTCTTCTTGGCTTTGTTGGCACAAGGGATGCAGAGCACTGGAATCACACTCCATACCTACTCAAAACAACTGTTCTAAAGGAGACTTTTAAAAGTAGTTGCAACAGGCTTCACTAAACATGGATTAAATGGGCTCCTTAAAATGGGGTGAAGGCTTATGTCAGTATTCATCATGGGCATTGCTTACACAGGAGCCTGACCAAAATCTGATGAAATAGACATATTGATGGCCTCTATTGCTTGATTTGGCACAGAACAAGTTCTGAGCAGACTGACTTTTACTGCAGTTCTAATTGAGACACTAAACCAGACTTAGCTTCAATCTAAGACTGTAAATATTATTGCAGCACTGCTGGAATTTTATTTCATAGCACAGTCCTCCAACTTGCAATAGAAGTGTTGACAGTAATCCACTCTTTAAGGTTGTTGTGTGCTGTTCTTATATCCCAGCCTGCAATGTGGACATAAAAATAATGGGAAACACTGCAGGACTGTGCTGTTTTGACTTCAGCCCAGGCTTGAACATCGGGAGCTTAATAACACTAAACAACACAGCAGGACTGCTGTCAACACTAAAGAGCTTGACTTGTAGTATTTCCCTTGAAATAAATAGCATGCATTAGTATAAGCTGTTCTTCCAGAATGCCATTAGGGAAAATGAGAGGGCACAGGTCTAGGGCTACCTGGGGATCGAAAGCTGATTCCCGCATGCTTCCTGCTGATCTCAGAATAACAATCATCAGCCACTTTAAGAAGAAACCAGAAGTCCCTCTGTTGGTGAGAGAAGAGGAAGGAAGGTGGGAATCTTCCCAAAACCTTAGCACATAGTAGCACTTTCGTACATTTTCACTACAGCCCCTTCCAACTGCTGTAGGGAAGAGTAGGAACTAATGGCTGATGCATAACTTTAGTGTTCCAAAAGGTCTTGGGATAAGGTGGGGGGTTTTTTTTGGGGGGGGCGGTTAGACATCTTTTCTGGATTGATCAATAATATGCTTAGCGGGGGGCACTTTGTTTTGAATGACAGCACAGATGCAGGAACATTGTGGACTGCAAAGTAACTGCAGATTCCTGTAGTTCAGAATCTTACAAAGATAAATCTGGGCTATGAATCTGGTTTGCAATTCAGGAACACTGTTGGTGGCATTTCACATTCTTGATATTTCAAAAAGAAATCATTTGTGGGTTTCCCCCCACATTTTTGTCAATAGTTTTTCTTCGCTATGTAGAGATTCTCATGTTTTGGTCTGAATGCACAACATGCCAATGAATGCATTTTTGCTGGTTTGTGAACAGTTCCAATGCGTGCAATTGAAGAAGTACATAGCTTCAAAAGTGTATTTGTTTTCATTTTGTGCATTTATTGAAAAGTAGAAAAGAAAAGTCACTAGGTACAGAACTGGAAGAAATACAGATCTGTTCAGCATGGATCCTAACAATTTGCTATAACAATGAGTGCCTAGGCAAATATTCAACTATAAATACTTACTTACTTGTATATCCTTCCTTGTATCCTAAGGTGTTTGGAAGGTTACATCAGCACCACATAGTATGCATATTAATGTCCTCTCACAAGTCTTTGGCCAGACTCAAAAGGGGATTTACAACAATGGGATTCAAACAGATTCAATACTTAGAAAATGCTGAATTTACAGTAGAGTCTGACATCTACTCAAAAACCCACTGAGTTCAGCAGAAAATTGGATGAAGTATTACAGCCTGAGAGAGTGTTGCCATCTTTTCAGAGGTGAGTAAGATAGAAGATAAACCATCCATTTAAACATTTCAGTGTAAACTGAGCTGGCCCATTGCCTAAAATTGCACAGGCAAACTGTAACAGCTGAAATACTGTTGGGTCAGTTTTAGAAGAGTTGGATGAGTGACTGGGTTAGTTTAGAATGATTCAACTTTTTATATATATATAAAACAATTCTTGTACCTCACCAAAGAAACTAATGCCTTGGTTCAATATGTAGCTATATCAGCACATAGTGTCATACAGAGAGGAGGGAAACTGCTAAGGAAAGCAAAGAAATTATTTCAAAGAAAACTTCTCTAAGGCCACATTTTCACCGCACACAAAAAATTCCAGGTTTAACTCCAGATTTGTTTAATCAGCATTCACCTCTGGTTTTTCACGTTCCCACTGTAATCTAATAATGTGGACTCACAATTATTCAGTGCCTGGTAGCGGAGGAACCTGGCAGAATCCCCTCCCCACACAGTCAGCAATTGGGCACTATCATAGCGTGACCTCATTGGGGGGGGCAATTTGAGCCCCACCCTCTGTATAAATTTTCCCACGCATCAGATGATGGGGTCTTTTATTCACCACGATCCTTGAAGCAAGGAGTGTCAAGTGCCTTAAACCCCTGTCCTGGCATGGGTGAGGTGCAGGCAGGCAGGCAGGCAGGCAGGCAGCCAAAGACTTTCACAATTGCTGTAAAATCAGTGATCCTCCCACTCCCCGATACATCTCTCTTATTAAGTCTCTCTTCCGATACATAGTTACATCTCACTGATATATCAGGTTCATTTTTCAACTGGGGGTTACGGGATGACAAATCAGAGCTTTCATTGGATCAAGGAAATGGAGGGAATGCCCTTAAAACCACGCTTCCTCACCCCCCGCCAAAACCGTGTGCATTTCCATTAGCAAAAAAATGAGAATTTTTTTGTAATTCTTGCAGTGAGAGTTCTTTTGATTCGAATACAGATAATCCATGTTTCAGGACATTTAATCCCCAGAAACTGCAGATTTGTCTGATCGTGTGGGAATGGCCAGCTTTGAAAATGAATTCAAAACTCTTTAAAGTTGAATGGGAATGCACCCTAAGTGTCATAAAATATTTTTACACTTTTTTTCCCTCTGTTACTCGTTGGATCAGAAATGATCACAATCAAAAGGACAAAGCAGAGTCCTGATATCGGGAGTCAGAATTGGTAGCACTAATGAGAGGTAAGAGACTTCAAGGCTTCAGAACTACATAAACGCACACGAAAATTGACCTTAGTGAACATGATGCATTATACACACATTATCCAAAGCAGACTTGAAGCAAATGTGAAGGAAAAAAAGAGGTGGAATTCATTTGCCTAAAGGAATAGTCATCCCTGCCAACCACAGTTTACTGAGTATTCATTTCTGCTCTGTTTTAATATTTTGCATTTCACCTTAAGGACCCAGGATGGGTTATATAGTATTAAAGCTATACAATATGCATTTTTATTACTGTTCTGTTTTTAACAGAATTTAACATTTTTTAAAAGTTATATTGTAGACCATGGATATCATTAAATGAAGACGTGAGATATGAATGTTTTAAATAAATACATACATAATACTATAAAAATAATGTAAAGCAACTTAGCAAATAAATCACAAATAAAAATTATTAAAATAAAAAGCCATCAAACTGCAACATAATAAGTGGTATAATAGTGCAAAACTAATCCCTACATATCTTTTTCAAAAACTATTTCTTTTCAATGGCCCTATCATGTGATGATACTGTATGCTCATAAGCAAATAGGTTACTCAATTGTAGATAACAAACAAGCAAACAAAAACCCAGAGGTCTATATTAATACTAATTTACTTCCATATAGTCCTTTCCCAAAGTATCTTGGTGTTACGTTGGACCACACTCTCTCTTATAAGAAACATCTGGAAAATACAGTGGCCAGAATACTAGGAATATCATAATGCCCAAACTACGTGGAACTAAATGGGGTGCTTCTACTACCACACTTGGAACATTAGCACTGGGTCTGGTAGATTCTGCTGTGGAATGTCTGGCTGAACAGCTGTCATACCAACGAAGTAGATGCCAGGCTAAATGACACCATGCGGATAATTACAGGGTATATTAAAACCACACCCACTTGCAGGTTACCTGTACTGAGTCATATAGCACCTCTGGATCTGTGAAGGAAAGATGCTCTTGTGAAAGGGTATCTTAAAATTCTAAACAACTCGCTGCTTTCAGTACACCATGATATTCCACAAATATGAACTGGGAGACTTAAATCTAGAAAACCTCCATTAGTTTTAGCAGAACAGATACAAAATAGTTTTAACATTAACTCTCAGTGGAAAGATGAATGGTCTGCCAAGTGTCCAGATATGGGAAGATATGTGGATGATCCCACAAAACAACCAGCTGGTTTCAATTTACCACAACTGCTCTGGAAAACATTAAATAGGATCCATACATCTCATGGAATTTGCCAGCAGATGTATAAATGGAGTAAAACATCTTCCCCTTGTTGTTATTGTGGAGCTGCAATTCAGACTGTTGACCATATCATGACCTTCTGGGGGCCTATTCATGATCCATCCTAAGCTCAGATGGAGTGTTTGGACCAGAACAAGGTATCTGCATTGTGATGAGTGCTCTGGTCTAGCCTTCATACTGGGCCTGAAGATTGTGTGACCTACTGGCTGGAGTGGTCAAGCCCATGTGAAGTGCAAAAATGCATTATGTTCCTTTATGTGCTTCTCATAAGGACAAACTTTCCTTTTTCAAAATGAGCTTTATTTGCTTTTAAAGCTTTCCCCTACTGCACTTATAACCCATGCTGATGTTCTCTTGGACTTGAAAAAGCCCCCCCCCCCCTTGGGTATCCATTCTCAATTAAGCTGTGGTCATCAAGTCTTTCTCTGTGTTTTGTAGAAAGCCCATAAAGGGTTGACAAGAAGGTTGTAACTGAGTTATCTCTTAACAAATATATCTAGTTATCCATCTCTGCCAACTCTACCATTTTTATTGCCCATTTTTTATGTGTCCATACTTGAGCATATAGAATTCTTGCTGGAGTAATCATAGACTGACATAATACATTGTAATTTTTCATTTTTTTAAATCAATCAAACCTAATAAAAACAATTTTGATTTTCACTGTACATGTGTTTTTGAAATCTTTTCTATAATTTATTTCACACCATGTAGAGACAGGACCACTACATATAGTAAAAAGATCCCTCCTTTCCCCCAAATTTCTATCATATTTTGGATACTTCATTCACAAACAGTCAAGGATGCTTTGGAATCTGAAAAAGTACTTCAGGGGCTGAACTTCAAGACAGAGAAATGGCTTTACTTTTATTAAGAAAAAGCCTCTTTATGGAGAAGCATGCTATTTGGATATGTCTGCTGATTGTTGAAGGTAGTTCTGAGAGAAATCAGGAAGTAGCAAGTATGATGTCGTGGGCTTGTCATGGCGTTTACAATATGATTTAGCAACAAAATATTTTGGAGCAGAGAGGAAGAGGTTGGTTCCTTTAAAATGAAGTTCAATGCTGCTAATATCTTTTGATCTTTTTTTAAAAAGTTATTTTGGGGTTTTGCAAAAAAAATTATTCAAGAATATCTTGGTATTGTCTAATGATGGGCAATTATCTACCTAGATATGGTGGTTGCAGGAAAGAAAGGAAAGATACCTTTCAGAAACAAAAAATGCAAGAACTCTGAAATGTTCTCTCCCTTTTCATTGGCTACAGTCACACCTAAGGTTTAATCCAGCTTCACTTTCACAGTCCACTTCAGTCCACTTTCATGAGAGAACACATCAGCAAAGTGACAAGTTGTTTTCCTCTGGTGTTATCTAACTCAGAAAATTCACCTTTGAGATAGATCATGTGGAAAGAAAATGACTAGTCACTTTGCTGATGTGTTCTCATGCTCTGAAGGTGAACTGGAGCTGGATTAAACCTTAGGTGTGAATGCAGCCATTGTGTTGGACAGCAGAATGAACAGATAAAGCCTAGTTCTTCTGCTGGAAATAGTAAATCTGTTACCCAAGACTCACTTTTCCAGGTAGCAGTATGTTCTATGGAAGAGTTTTAGGAAAGGTGAATAATAGAAATCCATAGTGCTCTTTTATCCCCTGTTTGTTTAAAGCTGTAGCTTAACCTGCAGCTACTGACTAGGGAAAGAAGCAGGTGGCAAGAGTCCCGAAGTGGCTTTAGCACCTGAGGCTTAGAGAATGATGCTTAGTAATAAATCAAACAAGGGCTTATAGAAAGCTTTTTCTAATGTCTCATAACTCTTTAAATCTTTTATCTTACTTTGTTGTTGTTGCTGTTATTTAATTTTAAGATGTTGCAGACACCCTGAATTCTTTGGGAATGAGGAAGGACACAGTTACAGTAAATAAATAGTAAATAAAAGTAATTATTTTAGCTGTATTCATAAATCTGTTTCTCTCTCTCTCTCTCTGTCTCTCTCTCTCTCTCTCACACACACACACACACACAGAGAGAGAGAGAGAGAGAGAGATGACCAAAGTCCAGACTGATCTCTTAGTTCCCTCATTAACAGATGGGCATGATGTTCCAGTTTGCTCTTTAGATATTTCTTTTAAGGAAAACAATTTTTATTGCACATTTAATTACCTGCTGAACTTCTCCCACTGAAATCAATTAGTGATGGGCAAACTCCCTTCAGCTCAATTTGGAATCACCTCTGTATTTACTAGCTTTATTGGCAAGGATTCAGAAAGAAAGCCTGTGTGTTTTCCCAGGGTTCTTCTCTCCCAGCTCATAATGCCGGCTGAGCAGGATGAACACACCTGGTTACATTGCCTCCTAGAAATCATAGCTCTCAAGACCAGTCATAATTATATTTATTTCCTGAAATAAATGCACACTCTGTAAAATGGTTGGGGGGGAGGGGTTAATGGAGAACAGTAAGTCCAAAGTGGTAAAAACTAGCAAGAGAACTGATTGAATAAGAGGTTATTTTTCAAAAGATTATTTATTTGGATAGTCTGATTGAGCCATGAGTAGAGGAGGCTGAGGATTCATGGTTTGTGAGTCTTCGTGGGTGGGTTCATGGCCTGCCTTGGGTAGCAAGGAGTCTGCACTGGGTCCAGAAATGTCTCGCCACCCTGGTGAAGTTCAAACAGTGTTCCATCATGATCACTATTTTCATCTGATTAGTGTCAAGGAAAGATAAATGTGCATTCGATTGCTGCCTTATGTGCTTATTCTACTGGAATTTGTGTTTCTACATGGTTTCATCCCTATGGATGGAAAGGATGCTCATGCAGGAGCTTCAGGGCCAGGCCATGCAATCCTACTGGCCACCAAGGTGTGTCTCCATCCATTCAAATGTCTTGGAAATCACCTTTCCTTTGAATCAAGGGAAATGACTCTCAAAATCAGTCAGGCAGTGAAATCTGCCATGAGGAAATACGGAGAGAGAAGATGTGACAGGTATGATTTTCTTAGTGTTATGTCCACATTAGTGAGCCCTCCAGTGGACCAGATAAATGGTCAGAAGTCAGCTCTAAAGTCCACAAGAAGACTTGCTAATCAGAAACACTCCAGGTATGTTCAAGGTATGCTGTGGTAAACATCATTTGTAAGCAGGATGCCTCTGAGGTTCATTTGCATGGAATCAAGACCAGGTGAAAATTTTGTCTTCTACTTGAGATGCTCAGGGCCATTATGTGAGACAGGATGCTGGACTAGATAGGCTGTGACCTGATCCTCTTTTTATATCATGACTCTACTGCTGGCTTATTGAGTCAAAATAACCAGAACAGCCCTTCATATCTCAGCGCAAAACCCTCTACATGTTGAAAACTCAGAATGCATACAGACATAAAGAAAAAGAGATGATTCAGTGCTCCGGAGGTTCACTTATTGCATTCTTGTCAGCCATTCCTCATCTTCCATAGGGATCACATAAAACCTGCTCTACAAGTCTTAAGCGGCTGCAGCCAACTGTGTCCAATCTTGATTGGGTGTGCTCATGACCAAATGAATCTTCTTTCCATTTCCTGAACTGGTTTTAAGAACTGACTCCTTGTGTTTTTTTTCAAAAAGAAAAAAGAAAAAGAAATAACAAAGCAGGGAAGGAAGGCAACTGTTTAACTTTGGTCCAATTTGCACCTTAAGCAGGTGCAATGACCAGCTAATTTTGGAATGGTACACACAACCGCACCTTGTGGCACCCAAACCATGCCAACTAAGTTGATCACCTCTGTAGCTAGAGGTGATCGGAGTGGTATGGTGGCGGTGGTGACAACAGCCATAATAATGTGGTTGCCATGGCAACCAGGCAACGTGCAACTTTGTCTATGCTCAAGAGGAAATCGAATGGAGCTGTGCCTGGCTTTACTGGTTGGCCGCTAGTATAGTTCTGGAGCACAAAAACATGTTCCACAGCTATATGTATAAGGGACGCCCTGGCATGCACGGAGCAGCTTCTAGGACAGAAGTGTTTCCACACAGCACATATACCTTGTGCTGGGGGATACTGGGAGCTTTTTCACCTAGTGCAGATAGGCCCCTTACAAATGACAGTTGAAAAAGGCAACTTGCTACTAGCATACATCAAACTTGCTTTCTCTACTAGATTTTATTCTATTTGTTTACTGTATTTGTATTTTTATTCCGCCCTGTAGCAGGGTGGGTTACAACCATAAAAACAAAGCATAAAATGAACACACTGTAAGCAATAACAGTGCTGAAAATGGGAAAGGGAAGCTATTTCATCAGCCAAATGTCAGGCTAAATAGGTGCCTCTCCTCGAATCTCATGAACGTATATAGTGAAAGTGCCTGGAGAGAGCCTATTTCGTAGCTGAGGGCTACCATCAAGAAGGCCCTATCCTGGGTCTCCACCATTTTATCTCCTGAAGGTGGTTGTACAACCAGGAGGATCTCCCCTGCAGATTTTAAGATACTGTGCCTTTATTATTAAGTGTTCAAAATGTCACAGTGGTGTTACTGTGGGTCTGAGCATATTAATTTGGAATTACAATCCAGTTTTAAATTAAGGCCTATTAAAATTTTACTCCAGTTTCTATATGATTAATCTGTGGCTTGTGGAGTTGTTGTGACTTGTGGAGCCTAAAGGGAATATTTTTAAGTCCAATTTATTTATTATTTACATGTTCACACTGCCCTATATTTGGTGATATCATCACCAGAATGTTTTTTCAAATAAAATATAATAGTTAAAATTGTAAAATTAAGAGGTACTACACCAGAATGGTAGAAAGGAATCTAAGGCTGCAGTCGGACCTTAACTTTTAGGAGGACAGAGGCCATCTTAAGATCTTGAAAACCAGACACCTGTGTGCTTTCTAAGGACTCTCCTGGCCAGAATTCTAGCACTGAGTCCCTTTCAATCAGGCAAAGGCCTACCATTCTACCTCTGCCACCACATTTGAGTCGATCGCCTTGCCTACTAAGAGGTAAACCTCAGTACAGTGATGGTGGGACTCCCTCTGTTGCTGGTTCCACCCCCACCCCATTCTGCAATGACCCCCATTATCCTCCCCTCCGGCATGCTGAGCTACCTCCCCTCGCCATCCTGCAATGCCTTCCACTGTACCCCCTGACATATTAAGCTACTTCCTTACTCCCTGGTGCACCAAGCCGCCACCACCCCGCACTGGTACCCCTCCCCCTCTTTCCCACCAGCTGAAGCATGCATTTTACCTTTTGGTGCCAGAGATAAACAGAAAGGCAGAGATAAATTGTTGCACAATCCTACTTAGCATGACTGATATCTGTTGATGGAACCCTTATCTTCCAAGGAGCCTGACTAACTTGCTTTGAAAGGCATCTAAACAAGTTGTCATCAGTATTATTCATTTATGGCATTTCTGCCACTGCTTTCTTCTAAGAATGTCATAGGGAACATTATTTACCTCCCCTCCCTTTAACCCACAGTAGCTGTGTGAGGGAGGGAGTCTTGGCTGAGAGGCTGTCCGGTCCAGGCTCACCGTGTGGACGTCCATGGACAAGTAGAGTGAGGCGATTACTGTCATTCAACACTGTAACCACTCTCAACAGAGCAGGAATGGAAATGCCATACTTTAATTATGCAATTATATGAAGTACAGTAGTATATTTCTTTTGTCAGCCACTGAACGTATTTTTTCCCTTCTTGTATAATACATAATGAAGATGTTTGTGTCTCTCTCTGTGTGTGTGTGACAGAGAGAAGCTCTTCTCTTTCTTCATACACAGTTTTATAAATCTCTATTAAAAAATCTCCCAGTCTGAAGGTTCATTTTTCAACCAAAAAGGAACCCTCAACAGAACTTTTTCATATCTGCCTTTACCTGTAGTCCCTATATAGAACTAAACTTCTCACTCCCTCTAGTGTTTAGAAATGGAACTATGATGTCTTTTATTTGAACCTGCTGCCAATTTTTTTGTGTGGGGGGAGGAAGGATACTGCGATTGCACCTGTATTGGAGAACCTGGCCTTGACATATATAGTAGGATTTGCTTTTTGACGCGTATTTCAGTAATCCACCTTGCTATTCTAAACAAAATTGATTCAGCTTGTAATTCACTCATCTGGTTAAGCAGAGGTGTATCTAGTGTTTGGGTTTCTTCTTTAAGCAGCTTTTAAAATTATCCACAACTTATTTGTTATTCTACAGCAAAGTCATATCCCACAAATGTGCTTCAATAAAAATCATTTTCTGCCAGTTTGAAGTCTAATGATTGCAGCCTTTGAGTTCTGAGCTGTATGTGGTCCTTTTCAGTCTGCCTTTCAAGATTCTGGATAAATGATAGAATGAACCTTTAATAACATCTGCTGAATGAAAAACAGCTGCTGGCATGAAATAGATAAGTTTCCACATACACAACCAGCAAGTGGTGTAAAAAGCAGTACATACGCCTGGCAAAATAATAGGCATCTGTAATAGTAACGGGTGATTTTAGACAGCATGATTTCATTATGCCGTAAAATATGCTTCACAAAGAGATGAAATAAGGCTACACAAGCATGGCTCAGCTCAAGGTAATTTTTGTCACACAGCACTTGGATAGTTTCCAGTTTTTAAAAACTTTTGTTCAACTTCACAATAGCCCTCAGAAGGCTGAAATAGAAGTTCTGCCAGTGAACTTTAGTAACAAGTGCAAGTGTTAACTGTGGCTACACATGAAAACATAAGCCACAGGATCAACTCTGCCTTTCTCTTTCTAGAACTTGAACTCCTTCAGGCAGATGTGGCTACAGTTTATTGTTACATTGGCAGCTGTACTAACCATGGTTAAGTTCTGGCTGGGTCCAGATTAGCGGATTAAACCCGCAGTCACAGCAAAATATGCAGCTTATCTAGCTGCGAAGCCATGATGGACTGTCTGGTCTCCAGCAGCCTCCCTACAGCTTTCTCACAGAAAGCTGCTATACTTCTGTGGTACGTGTGGTGAGGCGTACGTCATGTGGGATGGGACAGCCAATGGGAGCTGAGCTGCAGGTTCAGCTCTCGTTTGCTGTTCTTGCCATCCTGTCTGGACTGGCAGGAAACTTCAAATTTACCTGATACTGCAGAGCGAGCGCTCATCATTCTGCAGTAAATTCACAGTAGAGGAGGCATAACGTGCGTGGCTACAATGTATCAAGTGTCAGTTGTGATGCCCAAGCCCTGACTGCACATCAGAATGTGCAGTATTCCTAAGTCCGGATGCAACCTCTGACTCAGAATCTAACTTCATGCCAGGCATGGGATGTGGTCACATAGACAGCACTGATTTCTCCCTCTCAACTGTCACCACACAAGCTATGAAGCAGCCATCTTGCTTGTGAAGGGAGGAAGAGAAAAAGAAACTGGATGAGCAGCACCTTCTATTAAGCTCCTGACACTGACTGTTACCATGCAGGCTGTGAAGCTAAAAGTTTTTGGCAATTACTTCCAGAATGCCCCTATTTCCTCCCAGACCTTTTCCCTCTTAAGTCTTGACTCTTTAGATTGTGGCTTTCCCCACATTTACAAGTGATCTAGATCAGCAGTTCTCAACCTGTGGGCCAGGACCCTGCGTGGGGTCAATTAACATTTTTGGCATCTCCGTCTGGCGCCCCCACGTGCCCCTGCCTCTGTCGCCATCCCCCACGGCCGCGGCCGCCACCGCCTCCTCCTGGCGCCCCCCGGCACCATCCGCTGCCCCTGGTGCCGTCCGCTGCGACCCAGGACCCATCGCCACCAGCCGACGCAAACCTTTCCTTCCCTTCCCTTCCCTCGCCTCGCCTCTGCTCGCAAGTAGACGCTTGGAGCGGCCACCCCCCTGACCCTCACCCTGGGTGCCGGCGCCCTCTGAGCAGGTACGGATGGGGCCACCGGTTTCCCTGTCGCTGGGACGACACGCACCTAAACTCGCCCATGTGACTTAGCAGGAACAAGCACCGCCTCGCCCGCCTCTCTGTCCACTCATCAACACAGTCGCTTGTGTGGCCACTGGTGCACCAGTTGAAGCCTTTTCTGGACAGAGATGACTTGGCCGTAGTTATTCATGCTCTGGTAACCTCCAGACTAGAGTATTGTAATATGTTCTACATGGGCCTGTCCTTGAAAACGGTTTGGAAGCTGCAGCTAGTGCAGAATGGAGCAGCTAGATTGCTGACTGGGACAGCTGGTCAGATGCACATCACACCAGTCTTAAAAGAGTTGCACTGGCTGCCGATACGCTACCAAGCCCAAATCAAGGTATTAACTTTAACTTATAAGACCCTAAATGACTTGGGCCCCAGATATTTGAAGAGGGAGGCCCTCCTGGTTGTCCCACTACCCACAGCAGGAAAAGGGTTGGGCACCTGGGAGAGGGCCTTCTCAGTGATGGCCCCTAAGCTATGGAATAGTCTCCCCCTTGAGGTGTGTTTATCTCCTTCACTGTACACCTTTCAGAAGGCAGTGAAGATGCACCATTTTGCCCTGGCCTTTAGTTAAATGGGGATATACTTTCCCTTCCGTCTTGCAGATGCTACTGGTTTAATACATATTGTTGTTGTCTTAATAATGTTTGATTTTGGATGTTGTTACACGCCCGGAGACCTTTGGGTATAGAGCAGGATAAAAATGTAAATAAATAAATAAAAATAAATAAATAATATCCCAGAATAGGGACTTTCTGTCTTCATGCTAGTGCAGATGGCAGGTCCCAATTCTGGGATATTTTCCACAGTACAGCCCAGTGCAGAAAGAGCCATAATGAATATTATTTGTGAGCAAATTGCTTTGAAGTTGGAGCTCAACTAAACTTATCACTATTTACCTTTTAAATACCATTCCCTGGGTTATGTCCAAATGTAAGGGATGAAGCTATTCCTGAGGTAAGGAATGAAATACTTTTTTATTGTTCTTTGTGGTTGGTAAAGTTGCATCGAAGAAAAGGAATTTAATGAGAATGGTAGCATGCTGAAGGATACTAAACATTTTAATAATCCGCCTTGCATGAAAACCCTTAGTTCAAAACACATCTTCAGATAGACAGAAGACCACAGACTATAAAGAGCACAGGAGCCGCACAGTTTTTGTTCAAAGCCCAGGAGCATTAGCCATCCAGAGACATTACTGATTGTGACAGAAGGAAGTACCGCTTGGCTGTGGTTGCTACAATTTAATCACTATGCAGAGAAACTGAACAGGCTAGATTTTTATGGAAGCTTCTTTTTTAAAAAATTGAGATTTGCCAAATTTGCCAAGGGATGTAAATCTTCCCTGATCTATACAAACATACATCAATTTATTCAGAAAGATGACAGATTTAAAACAATGATTTTCATTTGCACTAGCAGCTTCTGAGCTTTATTGTTTTATACCTATTATTCAAAATTTCCTATGGTAACTTTGTTTTTATTTAAATCATAGAAATTTGCCTTAATTGTTTTCCTAACCGGTAGTAGATGGAACCAGAGGCAGGGAGAGGAAAAAGAAAGAATTTATTCATTGGTTCTGAATAGTTAAAAAAATCATAATAGAAATAGTAGGTAACTAAAATTGGTCTGTAATTTCAGTGAAATGTAAATGAAACCGTACAAAAGTTGAAGGTAGTCACACTTTCAAAAGTGCAAATTTGAATACCTATTAAGGATTTTGCTGGATTCTTCAGTGTCAGTTCTATAATTGCTGCAATTACTAAACAGAGTTAGACAAATTCATGGAGGTCAGGTGTTATCAATGGCTACTAGAATGGATGCCTGGGAAGCCAGTTGCATAGGAAAGGCCACAAAATATTCTTCCAGCTTTCCTTTCTGCCACAAACAGCATTAGCATGTGGATGGAGGCCTCTATTCTGGGATATAATCTGGAATAAAGCCAAGTGCAGAAAGGACTTAAGAATCTTTTGTTTAATCAACACTTAAGATGCCTTCTTTGCACTTATAATAATTTTCAACCACCAATGTTTTTAAATTAGGCACAACCAATCAAGCAGAGTGGTTGTAGCTTGTAGAGCAAATCGACTGAGAAGCAGTTCAAGTCCCCAGCCTTTCCCTAGAAATAGGCCTGCAGTTCTGCCAAGAAAACTGCATAGAGGTGCTCATGGAGATGCCCATGCAGTCAACCTAGAGTTGGCCATGATTCAGTGGATCCCACAACAACACAACCAGTCAACATCGCTTCTAGAATATAATGCATGATTTGCTGACATAACCATTTCAGGCTTGGAGTGGTAAAGAAATGGGTCCAGTGATGCCACTATGGCTCCCCATTCCACTCTGCTGTGCTGCCTTACCCCCACAGAGGCAGCAATTACACCGTCCACTGTCATTTCTCTCCTGTTCTAAAACCGAAATAGGCCTTCAGCTTTGCCTGCGCAGCTCCCCATCTGGGGATTGTGGTGATCCCAAGGTGGGAAGCTGCGTGCGCACACCCAAAATACCTATTTCCAGCTCAGAGCAGGACACCACAGCATGGGGTGGGTTCTCTTCATTTGTGAATATTCACAAACATTCACGTGAAGTTCAAGCACAAAGCAAAAGCCTCCCACATTTGAACAATTTGCATCAGATGAAATAGGGGGGATTTTGGTTTTGTGCATGTCCCTACACCCATATCACTGGCGGGCTACAAAAAACAAGCCTGCTGTCCGGATTTGGACCGCGGACCTTGTTTTTGACACATGCGGTCTAAAAGTTCCTTTAACAGCAGTTTACAGGAAACACATCATTAATATCATCCCAGCTTTACTCGGATATTTAGAAAGGTTTTTGCCAACTACTGCAAAGAGTTCTTACTGCTTTTTATGTGCACAGAATATGCTTGTCACATGGAAAGTAATCATATGCAGCCAAGCTCTATTTGTTGGGCATGCCAACTGATCACCTGAGAAAGCTGAAATAAATTCTTAGGCAGAAACACAAGGAAACAGGAGGCACTGACATCCTTTCATCTCTTCTATTTCTCCTTAGGTCCTAATTTTGCCTGTGCCTACACGCACCGGTGGTAATCCAGCTTATGTGTGTAAGGCCTGGCCTGGCTTGGCCATTGCAGCAGGCTGCTTCTGTGATCTCTCTCATGAAGAAGAATAGATGGCTTTTCTACCCTGCTTTTCTTGCCCATTTAAGAGTACTCAGAGCCACTGACAAAGCTTTCTATTCTTCTCACAACAGACACTCTGTGAGATAGGTGGGGCTGTGAGAGCTCAAAAGAGAGCAGTGACTAGCCAAAAGGTCACCCAGCTGGCTTCATGGAGGAGTGTATAATTAAACCCAGATAAGAATTTGCCTCCCTAACCACTAGACCAAACTGTTTCATGAGGCTTTTATTTCCAGTCTCCTCAGAAGTCAACCATGCTGTGCAGATCCCATGAGCCTCATTTCTTTGGCTTGCAAAATTTGCATAGGAGGAAGTGATGTGAGCTGTTTGCGGCATTCTGTATTTGCTGCCTTTTCCCTGCCTTCCCCTAAGGTATAAGAACTGTGGTTGCTCTTGGCTGGGAAAAGAAAAAGGACTTGGGCTCTTTCTGTGTTTGACCTTATTCTGGAATATATCTTGGAATAGGAGTCTGTTGTCCGCATGCTAATGCAGGCTATGGTAGACCTTGCTTATAATCCAGAATGAGGCTAAGTGCAGAAAGGCCCCAGGACTCTTGTTATCCTTGCCTCATTTGTCATCTGCAGCTACCTGTACTAATAGTTGCCGGGCTGTTAGTAGAAGCACAGGAGAGGTTCTGTAGAGTGCTTTTAAAGAAATGAACATTTTTTTTCCTTATTTCATTTGTATTTTGTATTTTTTTTGTATTGTTCTTTTTGTTTGTTGTAAACTGCCTCGAGCAATTTCTTTGGAAAGACTGCATACAAATAACAAATGGAAATGCTTCCAATCAAATCTGTGGTAGTGAAAAATTCTCCCTCTACATTAAGCCCTTTCCTCTACCCTCTGGGGTGGCAAAATAGATTCTCCAGCCACATCAGCACACAGGTCTGTGGAAAAGCACTGTTGGGTCCATTATGTGGTGGAATCCAGCCTCTTTCAAGTCACTATTAGCAGAAGCAGAGAGGGAGAGCAAAAACATATATGATGTACAACTTTTGTTTGCTGCAAAAATCTTCAGTATTCTTAACTGGCAGAGCCTAATTGATGCTTCTTTTCCTTATCTGATGAGTATAAGTAACTTAGTATTAAATGTTCATATTCTGTACTCAAATATGCATTCCAGAAGATGTCTTTTTGCCTGGCACATTGCGAACATATGCTGTTTTTCACCTTTGTGAACACCTTTGTAAGACTCACAACGCAAAGTGGTAGAGAAAGGTGAAACCGTTCCCAAGGGTACGTTCAGAACTGTGCTTTGGCACTTTTTGAAGCTTTCAATCAGATCAACTTCTCTCCGTATTGCTTGCTGCAGAAGGACTTTCCCTGAAGACAGGAGGCATTCTAGGACACAGTTATAGTCTGCAGCTCTTCACCCATCATTCAGCGAAAAGGAAGTGACAGTTGTTGATGTTAATACGGGTTGTACTCCCTTGGCAGACAAGCACCTGCCATCCAAACACGCAAAGGGTTGCAAGATTAGATTTATAACACCCAAGTGATTTAATACCTGTTTCTTTGCTGACACATTTTTTCCCCTTCAAAGATGGGGGAATGGCCAAGTTCTGCTGAATTGCGGGCCTAAATAAAAGAAGAAAATTGTCCACATAATAAATGTTTTGACATGGCAGTGGTTCTCAACCTTCCTAATGCCGTGACCCTTTAATGCAGTGCCTCATGTTATGGTGACCTCCAACCTAATCCTAACCCTAACCCCCAACCATAAAATTATTTCCGTTGCTCCTTTAGACGACCCCTGTGAAAGAGTAGATCGACCCCCAAAGGGGTCCCAACCCACAGGTTGAGAACCACTGGGCTACACAATATGCAGAAGACACGTATACTTTCACACCATTTTGCTTATGCATGTGCCTGCTACCTGCTTTTGTGTATAGGGCTGGATGGGCAAGGAGTTGGTTGAAAGTTCTTCAAATCCCTGTTCAGCAGGAACTGTTGGGGACACCTTACCTTTTAGTTTGAGGAAGAGAGCAGGGGACTCAGTTACAGAATTAAAAATGCTCCCAAGAGAAGTAAATTAAAGTCACAGAATGTTCAAAGGCAAGATTCTGGAGCCAGGATTTTCTTTACCTAATATGACAAAGGGGAACATCAACTAACAACCATTGTCAGTTAGAAGGAGGTGAGATACAGACTTGAGGCCTCTTCGCACTACAGCCGGAACGCCTGTAGCGAAGAAGGCTAAGACGCATGGGAACGCTTTCCCCGTTCACATGGAGAGAGGCAGGAATGTGCGTCTGGAGAAAGCGTTCCCATGCGTCTTAGCCTGAAGAGGCTGGGATGGGGGCAGGACGCCTCTCCCAGGTCTGCCTGCCATTGGGTGACTAACAAGCAGGGGCGGGCAGGTGTGGCAGGGCCCTTCCCCAGGTTCCTGCACGTTGTAGGGGACCAGATTGTAGGGGGAAGCCCCCCCGGGGACACCCACCCCACCCACCCTGGGGCCCAGGGACACGCGCACACATGGAGCACCTACCTGCTGGCTGTCCTGGGTCTGAATGCTTGGAGAGACAATTTCTGAGGAGAACCATGGGAGAGGTCCCATTAACTACTGGTGCTGAAATAGATTTCTCCTCCATTTCCAAGTGAGGAGACATCTTTTTAGTGGCAAGGGTGTGTAAAGAGTGTGAAATTGTGGCTTACCACAATGGTGCTTCTTTCCAAGGTAATGCTTGGAAATGAGGTGGCATGATAGTGGAGAGACACCTACCTCTGCCACTGTAAACAGAGACACAGTGGGAGGTGCCTCCATTGGTTGGTGGAGATGAGGCTACAATTGGTATAACAAGGTACAATAACATATTAATAACCTGTGAGATTTTTGACATATTTTCTTCTCTAGTACTTTAATGCACTTGGATTCCCCCCCCCCCTGAAACATAAGTCATTATCTTCATATTGCTTTCTATGACCAAGGATGTGACCAGACAGGGCTTTTTTTTTATTGCCCCTTAAGAAAAAAACATTCCTTCCGTAGATACACAAAAATGGGTATTCGAGCAGTTAAACAAATAAGCCCACCTCATTTTTCCTTACTTCCTTGGCCTCAAAATCTGGCAATGCCTTCTTGAAAATGAGTGCTCACTACTGATTGCCTAGCTTTGTGGCCTTGATTGGTATCTGTGGCCTCAGTAAATGTATCTGAAACAGCCATTTGGTTGGCTATATTTTCCTCCTATGTGTTTCTGTAGCTTCCACCCAATCTGATTAAAGGAAAGAGTCACTCTCAGTGTTATTTTACCCATATGAAGAAGAGGCGCCCATTTCCAGCCAGCAGAATGGGATGAAGTGATTTTAGGGATTTTATGTCTCTCTTGACAGCCTCAGATTGACTCATTAAGCATGCCTGATCATACTTTAAGCTTTGAAAATGCTGCATGGGTTGTTTTCCCCCCCATGATTCCTATGCAAAATGCACTATATTGGAAGGACTACTTGCTTACAGTGGATTTCCTTATGTTATCCACCCATCATTACAGCATCCAATTCACAACATCCCTGCTAAAAGTTGTTTTGAATGCCTTAAGACTTTGCAAATCCTTTGATATAATTTTTGGTGGTCTAAGTTTGAAGATAACAAATGTTATGTGAGCCCTTCCTCATTCTGCCACTACTCTAGTTCATTGTTTAATTCATTGCACTGCTAGCTCCAACTTGGCCTTTGATAGGACACATCAGTAGGTTTAGTACTACTTATCCAATTTCAAAAGGCTTCACAGCTGTTTTGAGTATCAACGACTTTTTTATGAAGATGGCTTAATTCACTTCCTTAATGGTCTACCCACACACTAGATTATTCTTTGCAAACATCTCAGAACTCTGTGTTACTTACTCATAACTTTCCCACTTGACAGGACAGCATTCTAAGATAGTAAAACATTAAAGGACTGAATGAAGAGGGGTGTTTTAAGCAGGTGCCAATAGCTATATAATGTTGATGCATGGTATACCTCCAGGGGGAGGCTGTTCCAGAGCTTCAAGGCCATCACAGAAGAGACCCTCTCATGTGCTACCATTCCTTAAATCTCTGAAGGTGGCACAGCTACAAGAAGGGCTGTATCTTGTTATCTTAATACATGTCCAGGTCTGTATGGGAGAAGGCTCTCTTTTGGATATTTGGGACCCAAACAATTTAGGGCTTCATATGCTAAATTGAACACTGAATTGAGCTTGGTAGCAAGTAGGGAGCCAGTGCAAATATTTCTAGAGTGGTGTGATGTGTGTTTGCACTAGTTTCAGGACTATCTTCAAGGGTAGCCCCATATGCAGAATATTACAGTAGTCTGGTCTGGAAGTTATTGAACTATGGATCACTGTCACCTAGTTGACTCTATTCAGGAAAGTCTGTGGCTGGTGAACCAGTCAGAGATGGAAGCAAGCATTTTTAGCTCTCATTGCCACCTCTGCCTTAAGGAGAGCCTGCCTAACCTATACTTGAGACACCAAGAGTACAGGTGTCTAGATTCAATGTACTGCCCATCAGTGCCTCTAAGCAGCAATCAAACACCTGAGTTGCCTCCCCTGACCCAGAAGGAATAAAGAGAGTTCGGCATTATTAGCATACTGATGACCTCTCCCAGAACTCACCAATGAGGAACTCTGCATGGGAGCTCTTAAGGTGTTGAGCAAAAGTTCCCCAATGCTACTTTTTGGAGTCAGCGATAGGAGGAACATCACTATAAAACAATGCTTCTCCCAGTCCTTGAAGTTGCTCTGAAGAGATAGCATGGTCAATGATATCAAAAGCTACTGAGAAATCAAGGCAAATCAACAGTTGTTGCCTTCCTCCCTTTCCCAATAAAGATAATCCAGCAGGGTGACTAAGGCCATCTCAATGCCCTAACTCTGCCTGAAACCAGTTGGAAATGAGTCCAGGTAATGTTTCCTTAAAGCATGTTTGCAGCTGCATAACCATCACTCTCTAGAACCTTCCCCCCAAAAAAGAGAAGTTAGCAACAAGGAGGCCCTGCTAAGCTAGCAAGCTTGGTATTTTCTCTCCTTCAGTGAGGGAAACTTTAACTTTGGTTAACTTTTATTAACCACAGTGGACAAGGATCAAGGGGACAAGTGGTTGGCTGTGCCCTTGCAAACTGCTTGTCCACTTCCTCAGTCCACCATAGTTCAAAGTTAGCCCAAATTACAGGACTAGATGGTACTGTAGACATCTGTCAAATCACTTCCAACTATGGAGTCCAATTCTGTGTATAATGGGTGGTTAGAATGGATACCTAAGTACTTCCTCTAGGCCGGAGAAACGGATACCTCTAAAAGCCATTTGTAGGAATCTGAGAAGTTTTGCCCTTGTCTCTGCTTGAGATGCTCATAAGCAATTGGTGGACCTCTGTGTGAGATTGGATGCTGGACTAGATGGGCTGTGGCCCAATCCAGCAGGGGCCCGCTGAAATTCTTATGTGTAAATCTGAGTGGTTTTGTCCTGGAAAAATTATCACAGCTAGATGAGTGGCTCTTTCCCTACTCTGAACAGCAATGGTAGCCAGTCCCCACTATACCACAGTCTTTGCAACTGGGAGTGCTATTGTCTATAGCTCTGTTTACCTAATGATCCCAAAGTGAGACCATTATCAAAAGATGCTCCAGCAATGTTAACCAGAAACTCTGCCAGGTGGCTCAAGAATCCACCAATTTGTATAAATCTTTGAGAGCAGACCATCTCTACATGTTCTTCACCCCTGTAGTGACAAACTAACACTATGGGCCCGTTTGCACTTACTGGCCTGGTATGATATACGAGGCTGGTAAGGCTGGAGAACAGTGGTGGCCACAAGCACTGAACAAACCTTGAACTGGCCCAGCAGTGCTTGTAGTACAAATGGCCAGCCCAGATCGCCAAGGCAATGTCTGAACCGGCACCTGGTGTGCAGTTGGACATTGCTATGGTAATCTGTCAGCTGCATAGCCTCAGTCACACAGCTGCATCCCCTTGCCATGCAGCACCTACAAAAGGGTGCAGATTCTGCCATCTGGGAAGAATCCAGCTAGTCCTGCTCTGCCCGTGGACTGGTTTTTAGCAGTCCACAGCTAGATTGTTCTAGGGAGGGCTGCACCATCTCCAAGTGAGTTGCAGGAGTGGATGGAGTCATTCAGTTAATGGTCTTGATCACTCCACTCTAAGTTGAAAAAGTCCCTTATGATCCATCTCTCACAGCCACAAGTTATTACCTGCAAGACAATAAACTTTGACTATATGGACCTTTGTTGGCAAGGTGATGTTTCTGCTTTCTAAAATGCTGTCTAGTTTTGCCATACATCTCAAGCTTACATCTTTTAATTCATGGCTACAATGATCTTTGAGAACAGGAAAGTAAAAATCTGTCACTGCTTCCATTTCCAGGAACTTCAGGTCTTTCTTAATGTTGAGTTTCAAGCCAGCTTTTGCATTCTTTTCTTTCACCCTCATCAAGAGGGTTCCTACTGCCCTTTAGTTTGGAAAAGTGGGCAGCCAAAGCTAGACAAATTGATCAGATGAGCAATCGATTTGCCCTTCTGATATACCTTGAAATGAATGGATTTTTCAAGGGATACAATAGAAAATCTTTTTTCCTTCTGAATTAAGGACTGTTTTGCCTCTTTTCTGATTGAAAGTCCTTCATCATGCTCACTTCCTATACAGTCCTGAATTCTTCATGTCTCCTTTCCAACTCATGCTCCATCCTGGGGGGCATAAGTAAAAATAGTAGCAAAAGAAAGATACAGTGTTGCAACCTTCTTCATCTCCCTCTATGCCCCCTATCTTCAAGTTAATTTAACTAAAACAGTTGAAACTTGTTTTTACTTATGCCTTTAGTATAAAACTTTAGAATGTTGCTAGCTTGTTATATTAATATTCACATTTATATCCTACTCTATACCCTGATTAATATATTTACCGTATTTTCTGGCGTATAAGACAACTAGGCATATAAGATGACACCCAACTTTCCAGTTAAAATATAGAGTTTGGGATATACTCGTATAAGATGATGACAACCAGCGTATAAGACAACCCCCGACTTTTGAGAAGATTTTCCTGGGCTAAAGAGTAGTCTTATACGCCAGAAAATACAGTATATATCTCAACCTGTATCCTGAATGTGTCCTATGATTTGTTCTGTTTGATGCTAACTCACCCATTGTTTGATAGTAATGTTGTACCTCCTGCTCTTCTGTTTCTTAATAAAACTCATTTCTGAATAGAGATGCAGGGTTACTGTTTCTAGATTCCAACTGCTCAGTTTTAGCATCTGCATTAAAAGCTTAGCTAAGGTGTTCCGAACCAAAAGTCGGGACACTACTTCACATGTGAAGAGCATCATTGGAGCTCCTATAAAAAGTTGATTTCAAAACTCCCACAGTGTATGCAGAAGAACATCTACGCAGCAACATTTTAATCATTCCAATCATATTTTAATAAGGGAATTTCTTGAATCACTGCAGAGATTGCCTACAAAATAACAAATGCATCAGTGGTTTACAAATTCTGTTCTGAACTGTAAAATCAAAATATACAACTAAGTATTAGAGAATATCTAAAAAAGGATACAATATTACTTTTTATTTCAGTGTCCCAATTCTCTTTAAATCAAAACTTTACAACATCTTTTTGGAATGGTCCAGACCTACCACTGCAAAGGTGAAAAGCATAGAAGAACGTATCATTGGAATCTACTTTCCAAAATCAATTAGTACATTTTTTTAAAGATAATAAAAAAATAATTCCCCCTCCCCTTTTCAGTTAAAACATTTTAAAAAGTTCCACAAAACATAATGGTACCAATAATCAAAAGGCATTAATTTCTTGTTTTGTTTTTGTTAACAATAGGAACTCTGGTGCTGCAGGATGTTCCCAAAAGCAGTTCTCTTTGGGGATATTAGGCAATTAACTTAATAAAGTTCTGTTTTTAAGATGATTTTTCTTTCCTGCTGCGAGGTGAGTCTGCTCCATTTGAGGTTAATGTTCCATTTATTCCATTTTCTAAAAATAAAACAAACGTCATTAATTCTCTTCTGGGCACCAAAATGGAGAAGATTTAAAAACCTCTTAAGATACCACATCTAGAATATTAATTCTGAAGAGTGTCAGACTTTAAGGACACAAGACGATAGGCATATTTTGTCTAGCGTTCAGCTTTCCACAGCAGGTTTAGAATAAGCCCTGGTTAAATTATGAGACAAATTTCTATTACTGTGATGGAGACTGGTTTATAATGTTATATTTGCAGTACTATATTGTGGTTGACCACACAATATTTTCACGTTAAATGAAAAGTTATTTTAAAAACCCTACACTGGATATGCCGGTATACATTCTCAATCTTAATATAAATATAGTATTAATATAATACAATTATATTAATATTAAAAAACTTAAACACTATACAATACAATTTTGTGTATTGTATACTTCTGAGAAACTATTTTGAGTGCCAATCACAAAATGGTTCCGACAGATTACTAGGTGACAGATGAAAGTTAGACTGGCAAAAGTGATTCTTGCTCTTCAGCTCTGCTTAGCGCTGACAAAGAAAGTGAGGATGCTCTCAGATCAGCAGAAAGGTACACATTTAAATGTAGGGCAAAGCTTGAAATATTGGGGGAAAGCTGCCTGGAAACAGAGCACTAAAATAAATCCACCAGTTTATTTCTTCTCAAGAGTTCCCACTCTTCCTTGATCACCAGAGAAAGCTATGCTGAATCCATGGATGCTTATGGTAGCATAGAGGGGAACCCAAGATAAAAACTTTTCCCATAACTTGTTGCCTTCCAGCTCTTCCAGAGCAAATGAGAATGTTAAGCAAAAATATTCAAAAAACACCAATTTGGGGAACTTGGGTCTGAGTGTTGGTCACCAAAAAGAGCCAGTCACTTTAGCTTCCTAAACAGATTTGGACTGGTTTAAGTCTCTTAACACAATCTACTTTAACAGGATCAAATACTGAAATTTTTTCTACAACTAGAGTTTAAGTAAATGCAACAAACAAATAGCAACTCTGAATTTCCAGACATGTGAAACACAGTGTACCACTTATTTCTTTCACTTTTAACCATCTTCTATTCCCAAATAGTTTAAAATAAAAAAAAGATACTAATAGCAGATAGAACCTCTGCAAACTTAGGCTGCATCCAAACTTCAGTTCCACTATATGGATATTCCAGAATAAAGCATGGATATTCCGGAATATCCAAATACAGCAGAATTGGTAACCAATGTCTGTAGGCAAGACCGGAAAAGTATCAGGTATGTTTCTGTGACAAAACTGCTATGCAATTGGAATGAAAGCCCCCTTTTTGTTGACACGGTTGCCATTCTCTTTATCAGTGTCTGGCCTGGTCAAAAGGTTATTGTCAACAGTAGATGTCGCCAGTGTAAATGAAAAATGAAATTGCCTGATCAGTCATACCAAACTCCGTCAAGCTCACCAGCTTGTGGTTGCCTCAGTGTAATCACTGAGAGAATGTCAAAAGACGGATTTTATTCTTGCAATATTCAGGGCACCAAACTCTTAATTAACAGACCACCACTGACAAGTATAAATTGCTTTCAGACAATGTGGTAAAGCACTCCCATGGAGCAGCATGTCTGCCAGAGTAGGCAGCCAAACTGAAAAAAAAAAGCCAATTATGAAGCAAGTATTTTGCTTCCTGTGTTATTCAGAAAGGCTTTTTTGGTATTTCTCTTGTACCTATTCAAGACACTTACTAGCTAGAAGTGATATTAAAAACAAAAAACAAGAATCCTTAATCTCTAGGAACTGGATGTCGAGAAAGTGTGGGAGTGAATGAATTTGAATCTCAATAAGCCAATCTCCGATTTTCCTACTTTCCAGATAACTCAGGGGAAGGACTGTTCCTGATCTGCAAGCATCCTCTTTGTCTTTCCGTGGAGCACCTATTCCTCACAGTGAGGAAAGATGAGGTACAGCAGCTGAATTCCAATTAGAAATAATCAAGCTTTGGATAGAGAATATATTCTTAAAACAGTTTTGAAACAGAGATTGATCTTGGTGAAGGACGACTTGCAATTAATGTGAAGGAAATACTGGATTTTATATCCCGTGATGTTGTGCTCAACACTAAGCACACGTTTTGATCTAGTTCAAATTAAAGCAGGGGATGGGGAGGCATGAAATATGGGGTGTTTTCCCACTGTCACTAGAATTACCCATTGTAAGTACCCATTAATGGGTACTTCTAGTGACAGTGGAAAAACACCCATGGCAAGCCAGAGTGACCTTGGGTTGATAATAATGGCGCTGACTGAGTTGGGCTGTACCAATAACCACTTCCATCAGTACTGTATTCTACTGGTCAGCCACCACCTTTCTGCTTGATTCCTGTGCAGTGCTGCAGGAGGGCAATGGAGCATTAGTACAATTGTAGTGTGCAGAAATGTCTGCTCTGCTCTCCTTGCTCTTACTGTGGCAACTGAATATTCACAGTTCCCATCTGAAGAAGCAATTAACAGCTTGTTAGACCTCAACAACCACTGCACTAAGTGAAAAGAGGCCAGGCACAGATAATATTATATCCCACACATAAGGCAGGATCATTCTGTCACACATTCACAGTTAATGAATTTCAGTTACTTTTAGTCAGAAAGTGCAGTTTCTAGTATTATGACTACAAGTTTTACTGAAGGCTGTTTCTTTAGAAGCAATGGTTTAGGTTTTTTTTTCTTAAAGCAACCCTATTTTATACATTTATCAAGAAGTAGGATATTATCCTCATACAAATATGTTGGTATAAACTTAGCATATAATAAAATACTTTATTTTGTACTTGCAGTCTAATAGAGTTACACTTAGAAGAAGTTGGCTACATCTATTTATACCACCTTCTAAAGTTAAGTCATACCACCTCAGTTGTCTCTTAACCAAAAAGTACCAAACTAAAACAGCAAAGAACAAACCTCTTTCTTTTTTGGAGGGTTTGCCTTTAGTTGTTACAAACTTCTTTTTCACTGGTTGGGGAGGCGAAGAATGTTCTCTCCACCGTCTCAATTGGAAATTAATGAACTTCCACATCATAAAGGCCTGGGTTAAACAGATGGATGCCAGCACGCTGATTCTACAAATACAAGGAAGACAATTAGGGTTCCTAAAGACCCACAAACAATAAGCATCAGGAAAGCTTGTTCCCACTGCCCACATATTTCCTGAAAAACCAATACTAACTTCCATTTAATGACCTGACCTGGTACCAGAGTTATAGGAATTTAATTCAAGTCTACTGCACCCTTATGCAATAAAAAAGGATGCTAAAAAGCATGTTCTGGCAAACTTGGCCATCTCTGCATAACTAAAGTGTACAGTCATGACAGAAAAGATAACCAGGGAGATAACAAATTTAGTGTTTCATTCTGAGGTCACTTTTCACTGCACATTTTGTTCTTTCATCTAAATATCTGAATACAAGATCACTTCATGAACAGTGCACACTATACGGCCAGATATGGAGAGTACGTGATCTGAAGAACATATACCACCATGACAAGATAATTCCAAGAATTACATATACAGTCACAGATTAAGAAGAGTTGGCTTTTATAACCCACTCTTCTCACCTTAAGGCAGCGGTTCTCAACCTTCCTAATGTCGCGACCCCTTAAATAAGTTCCTCATGTTGTGGAGACCCCCAGCCATGGGGGTAGAGAAGCTGGGAAGTGGGAGGGAAGGGCGGCGGGTGACTTGTCGCGACCCCTCTGAAAGTTAGTTCAACCCCCAAAGGGGTCCCGACCCCCAGGTTGTGAACCACTGCCTTAAGGGGACTGAAAGCGACTGACAAACCCTCTATTCTTCTCTCCACAAAAGACACCCTGTGTGGTAGGTGGGGCTGTAAGAGCTCATAAAGAGAGCTGTGACTAGCCCAAGGTAACCTTGCTGGTTTCATGGCATAGTGCAGAATAGAACTGGGAGACCGACACTCTAACCACAAGACCAAACTGGCTCACAGAGGAGGTCCATACATGGGTACACAGAAGCCCTAAACAAGGTGGGACCAGGTGGTTCAGGAGACCTTGCTACAGGTTTTGTGGCTACCCACAGATGGTACCTATTCTCTGACATTACATTATTTAGGTGCAGATTCATCCGGGCTTTCCCTCTTCCCAGTGCTTGTATTAATGCTTTTTATTAGCTTTAATACTTTTGTTTTTGCACCTTGCTTTGCATACACTTCAAGATGGTTTTATTTAAACATTTTAAATAAATCTGTATTAGACCTGATTGGGAGCACATTGAAGTTTCCGGTACTAAAATCCAGCATCTGATTCTCTGCTCGAGCAAGGCCAAATCCAACAGTAAGAACAGAAAGAATTAAAGTCAGAAGTCTTCCCAAAACAAAAAGAACAGCCCAGAGTGAAAACCTAGAAAGAAGAGGTCAAATGTTAGTTTCTTATTATAGCATTTTAATGGAATTATATCCATTCGGTGCACTAATTAACTGTTACTATGATCTTTTAGCCATAGATTTTAAAACAAAGCCTGTTAAAGACATCTTTTGTGACAAACCTAGGTGATCATTTTAGATCATGATTTCTCACGCACTGCCTAAGTCCCTTAATGCCACAGATACATTTGCATGCCAAAGGGAAAAATTTTTTTGAGGATAAATGGATCACACACGCACTCAAAGGATAATGAAAACGATCAAGCCTCTGAGATGTTCTTGTTTCACTTCTCTTGCAGAGCAATGCATTTTTGATTGAAACCTCAATAAAGGACATAGAGTTCTGCAGTGACATGAAGATGGCCAATTGCACGCACAGAGGAAAATTATCATTCGTTGGTAATATGGCTCCAAATGCGGTAGAATTTAAATGCACATTTTTGAAAATAAATAATCACAGTACTTACCCTTTCTGGTATTTTTCATCACTAAAGTAAAAAAGTCTGGAAATGTGAAATAAGAATTCCACAAAGTAATGCAACACGAGAAGAACGAGGCCAAGGTGGGTCAAACTGTAAAGAAAAAATTGAAAAAAAAAGTTGCTAACGGGTGGGCTGAAACAGTATGTAGTTTGGTGCCCTCATTCAGGGCTTGGTCTAGCATATGAAGCCCAGGAGCTACAGCACCAGGTTCTGGGGCTTCAATCCCCACACTGCAATGAAAGCAATTCTGGCCTAACTCAAAATTTCAGCCTAACCCACCTCACAAGGTTGTTAGGGGATACAGTGGAAGGAAGGAAGAACAGTTATTTCTTTCATGGGCTCTTTGGAGTAAAGCTAAAATGTAAATGCCATAAATAATAAATACATATCTAAGAAGAATATCAGCTCAGTCCTCTATGCCAGCTTTGGAAAGCCCCCCCAAATATAGGAACACATTCCATAATGCTACAGGTAATTCAACAGTAGGAAATAACAGTCACAGTTCAACGTCTACTTGAGATATAATTCAGAAGGATGTGGAGAATTTGTGCTGCAACATGGCTCTGCAACACAGAATTTGCCAGGGAATGTTTTAAGTCTGAAGATCCTGCAACTGTCAGTGCCAGTGTCTTCAGAACCTTTTGCTTCCCTAACGATATTTAAACCACATCAAACAGACTGTCAACTGACCCAATGACTCAATAAGAAGGTGGGCAGATGTCAAAATAAATCAAAAGCTAATTTACTTATCCATTTATATACTGACTTTCTTCTAAAGTCTCAAGGTAATGAATACTGTGCCCCTCTGCTCCATTTTAATTACACACAACCCTGTGAAATGAGGCTGCGCTGAAGACATTTGTTCACACTTCAGTTTTATAATTCCACTCTTCCCAGCGATAAAAAGGGTATGAAATACAGCACAAAACAAAAACAAAAAAAAATTGGGGTTTTTTTTGAAATTCTACCCAGTGATTCTTCCCTAAGTACTGTCTTCTCTGTCCTTCGCCCTACAAATACCCTAAAAAGAACTGCCAGCAAGTCACTTGATATGGCCAAATGGATCAATACAATCATCCTTTGATATCTGCAAGATTTATTGATTGATATCTATCTTGCTCTATGTTTTAAAGTCTCAGGATAGTTCATAAGAAAACCAATAAAAAACCATACGAAAAGTACAAATGAAACCTTAAATATTTATTTTATTATTTATATTTCTATCCCGCCCTATACCCGAAGGTCTCAGGGCGGGTAACAACTTTAAAATCCATCATATTAAATAAAATAATATATATTAGAACAATAAAAAACATCACAGCATTTAAAATCCAACATGTTAAAAACAAAACAATATCAATTAAAACAGTGGTGTTTACAGTGGGGGAAACATGACTGCCATTTAGCCAAAGGCCTGAGCAAAGAGATGCGTCTTATGTTCAGATGTGTTCTGAACATAAACAGAGAAGGAGATTGATGAACCTCAAGGGGGAGACTATTCCACAGCCTGGAGGCCATTACCGAGAAGGCTTTCTCCTGGGTGCCCACAAGCCTTACTACTGAAGGCGTTGGGACAGTCAGGAGGGCTCTCCTGTAGATCTTAGGGCAGGTTGGTATGGGAGAAGGCGTTCCTTCCAGTGCCTGGAAGAGTTCTATTCTGCAAACTCAGTATGGGCCTCATTCTGGATATTCTGAAATAGGGGCCTTCCCACAGTCTGCCCCAGCATGTGGTTGGCAAGTCCTTATTTTGGATTATAAACCAGAATAAGGCCAAGTATAGAAAGGGACTATGGATCATAAACTTGTGAATACTGAGGTTCTATGAAGAACAGGAGAAGGGAAAAGTGGAGAAAGAAATATGGCTGCCACTCTAAGGTCCCCATCAAAATTCCTGCTTGTACCTTTGGAACTATCCAGCTTTGTATTTTGTCCTGTATTTTATATACTATTTTAATTATATTTTACCAAAGTGAAAGGGAAACTTTAAATAAATGATGTTGATAAACAACTCAGTGAAAAACAAAAAAAAAAGCATTACTAAAAACACTAACCCAATGGCTCCCTACTTCATATTTTTAGTTCAAATAACTGCTTAATTTCAAAGGAAATTTATAACTCATTTCTGAACCTTGGAATCAGGAGCCTGTTCACACTTGGCCATAATCTGGAACATATGTCAGGATAGGGGTTTGTTGTCTGCATGCTACTGCAGACTCTGGCAAGCCTCCACTTGGGGCCTGCTGCAGCTTGCACTAGTACATGGGCAGCAAGGTCCTATTTCCAGGATGTATTTCAGAATAAAGCCAAGTGCAAACAGGCCCTAGAATTAGGGAAAATTTCTAGCATCTTGCCTCGTTTATTTGCTTTCCATTTCTACAGATGAAACTGGAACACCCTGATGTGTATTTTTTATGAAAGAATTTTATTCTTTGAAATCCTAATGGACTTCCACAGATACTGAGCAGAGGAAAATGCTGCAATATTTTGTGTGTGCCTGTCTTTCCTACTTCTCTTCTAGTGTGTTCTTTGTGGTAACTACACAAGCATGTTACTTACTTTAACAGATAAGCCCCAGTGATATGAAAAAGATAAAGTCCAATGTAAACAAGCTGGCGTGGAATGTCTTCCTAAGGAAAAAAACCCACATATTATCAATTCCACAAGAAGTTCTTGTAACTTTAAACACATTCATTGGTTTCTGTACTCAACCCTGCACAGACCTTGTCCTGTCCAATTCTATGAAATCTCGATATCAGTAAACGTTTTCTGTTAAGCTTTTCAGTTTGCACTTGAAACCCTCATATAACCAAGTTTCCACATACCCAGCTTCCATTAACAAATTGCAACAGTCCAGAAATTTCTCCAATAAGGAGCAAGTATGTACATACAGCTGACCCTTGTATAACATAGTGGCTCCATTCCAGGAAACTACCATATTAAGTAAAATTTTATCAGAGCAGTTGGTACAGAGACTGCTGGTTCCCATAATTACCAGCCTTCTCTAGCCCTGCAGTGACTTTTTATCGTGTGGTTTGATTTAATGCAGCTCCGTATTAAACAAGGAATGCCTCATTTTCCCAAGTATGTATGAACAAAAACCACAATATACAAGAGTACTTTTTGCTACTGATTCAACAATACACCTTCATAGTAGAAACCAGTTGCTAAACGCAGATAAGCTGTTTCTAACACAATATTCAAGCTATGCTCTTAAAATTTAAACAGTACTGTTCAAAAATAAATAAATAAAAGGGGTTCTCTTTGGCAGGGAAGGCAAGGAATCTAACTTTATTTGAATGGCGACCACTAAATTATCCAGATATTTAATTATAATTGTTTTATTCTTGTATTTCAGGTTTATGTTTTACTTGTGGACCAAGCATAGCCTTTATGAAATCTGTGGTACAATAAGTCTAATAAATTTCTGCATCCCAGTAAATTGACAAAAGAAACAAAAGTAGTGGAAACAGCCAGCACTTAAAACTCTTCTGCTCCACACCAAGATGTGACAAATGCTGTAATACCCAAAGATGTGTTTTCCCCCTACTCTGCATTCCTATTAAAAATTACCGTATATTCCAGCGTATAAGACGACTGGGCATATAAGACGACCCCCAACTTTTCCAGTTAAAATATAGAGTTTGGGATATACTCACTGTATAAGACAACAACACCTGACTTTTGAGAAGATTTTCTTGGGTTAAAAAGTAGTCTTATACACCAGAATATACAGTATCTGTCTCCCACCCCCACCCCTGAAAAAACCTCTCTTCACATGTCTTATTTAAACAGATTTATTTTTACAGAAAGCTTCTGAGAGATTTCTGGACAGAGCTTTTTCTTGACGTCACTGGCACCTCCATGGGCACTGGTTTGCTTGCCAGGGATACAGAAGTGGCTTGCCACTACCTACTTCTGGGGAGCGGTTGGGTACCGAACCAGCATTTTTCTGCTTTCCAGTTTGCTCTACCGCTGAGCTACTCCCAGACAGAATTAGCTGCAGATAAAAATATATTAGCAACGTTTTTCTCAATGTTTCACGCTGCAATGTGCAGATCTCTAGCAGCATGTTGGGGAATTCCCCTGTCCCATTTCATGGTTATGAGACAACAACATGTGTTTATTTCCAGCTACCCTCAAAACATTTGTTTCTCATTATGTGACCTTTTGTAACTATGTTTAAGTAACTTAGGTTAATGCCTAACCTCATAAATATGTTCTTAGGTTAGTTCATTTTTATTTGCTGCTTGCATTCTTCCTGTAGTCTCTAACTGAAATAAAGACTCATTCATTGGTTCATTATGTGTAAAACGGTTATAGTATGAGGGAAAAACAGTTAAAGCAGAACTGAAAGCTTCTAGTCACCAGCAGCCTCCATGAGAGAACTGGAGGGAGAAACTCACATAACCACAAGCTTCAAAAACAAAGAACTGGAGTGTAACTTGTAAGTCAGGGTAAAACCTTCCTACTTGCCTAACTATGGTTTCAAGCTGTAAATGGGAGCAAAATGTGAAGACAATGGCAAACACAATGTGATTTATCCCCAGGAGTGTGCACTGAATTGCACCCTTATATAGTTAACTCTCTGAAATATTCCCACTCTTTCTTTCATGAAAAATGTGAAATTCATCAGACCACTGATCTTCAAACTAAATAATAAACACTGTCACCAGCAGAGAATTAAACTCTTCTAGAATCAAATACTTTCCCAACTAGTTGAGTTTTTTCTTCTGTCCTTTGGAAGGAAATTGAAAGCAGACTTACTTTTTTTGTCTTCTGGAAATAGAGCTCTGGAAAAGCATGGAACCAGTAGGCCAATTGGGAGATGTAAAAAAACTTCATTTGAAACCTAAAATATAACACGCAGGAGGCATGTTCAAGCCTAATACAGCTTCTTGAAAAAAGGCTTTATTTAAAATTAGGTGCTAGAATGGAATTGCATCTGAACAGACATGGGGTGTTTTTCCACTGTCACTAAAAGTACCCATTAATGGGTACAAAATGGCATTTTTATATCCATTAATAGGTACTTAATGGGTACTTCTAGTGACAGTGGAAAAACACCCAAGGTGAGAGTAAGAAGATCTAATGGTACAATAATAACTGGTCATATGCTTCTAAACAGATACAGCATTTCTATAACTTGCACTGGAAAACTAAGGTCCCTTCCAGACCAGTGAATAAAAATCTGCAGTTATATCTGGCTGGGAAGTAACGATGCGTTGTCCCCACTTCCAACAGAGGTCCACAGCTTCCTCCTTGGCAGCTGCAAGACTTCCATGGCACATGTGGTAAGCCATGCGTCACATGGGATCAGGCAGCCAATGGGAGCTGAGCTGTCAGGACAGTGGGAAACTTCGAATTCACCTGATACTGTGGAGCGAGTATTGACTGTTCCGCAGCAGGTAAATCCTCAGTAGTGAAGGCATAATGCACCACCGCTATGAAGTATAGGACATCAGGTGTGATGCCCACACACCGACTGCTCATCAGTCCCCCAGTTTGGACACACAGTAGGACCATAACACCTTTACACCTTGAAAGTGAATGATAACATCTTATTTGAGAGTAGTAAAATTATCTTATTAAAAAGCCTGGGATAAATGAAACTATTGGACATGAAAAAATAAAACTTACGGCATCGCTGTGTGTGGGTAGTCCCTCCAGAGTGATGTTGGATCAGATACATAGCTCTCCTAAACAGATCAAAGGTTGAATGTTGATTAAAACACATCAAATACTTGCACTGAAAGAATGAGCTACAAGTGATGCATTTTTCTTCATTTACCGGTAACAAAAATTAAAAGTTAAGGTACTCACAGAAACAAGAATGCTTGTTCCCCAGACAGAGGAGAAAAGGTAGAATGCACTGAGCTGTCCAGATTCATTGAACTTGCTGTGCTTTGTTTTGGAAAAGTGCATTCGCCTGTTAATTTTCTAGGGCAAAAGTAACTTGTATTATTTATTTGAAGTTATTTGTTTGTCGTGTTAAGCTGAATTTAGGGTTCAAGACTTCATGCCATCAATGCAATCACATTTCACTGTAGTAGCACTTGACTACAATACTTACATCTAATACATATTCTTGAATTATAGCATGTATGATTATTGCTACCAACATGTAGAAGAAGACAGTAGCCAAATCTTTGATACCATAATGATATAACGTAACTGTTTCTGTAGACTGGTGTTCTGAAAAGCAAAAAAGTAAATTAAGAACATTTGTCTCTTCCTTTCATCTATACTCAGATGTAAATACAGTATCTATTTTCAATTACAATCAAGCTATACTTAAAAATACTTTGTGGGGAGAATCAAGCGTTTGATTTTGGTCACCTGACTAAAAAACTGATTTAGCAAAGAAAGCAGAGTCAGACAATTCTAAACAAAGGTTTTATTTTGCATGAACAAGCCCTGACGAAGTCAGATTTGTGCTTCTTTCTTGGGGGACTATGAATGCAGACTAGTTTGTGGTTGATCCCAATATGCCCTTTTTTTCTAACTAGCAAATTACTGTTTATGCTCAGCCTGCAAACCAATGTCAAAAAGCACCAATGAGCTTACAGGACATGTTGAAATGGAAAATTTGCTGATAATTACCAAGAGATGGAACAACAACCCAAGGGTGCAGGTAAGGAAGTGAGACTATGTTCATTATACAACTTTCCATGCTTTATTACCAAATTATAGCACGGTGATGCATATACTCTTTCAGTCCAGTCACAAAATGAACTATCGTTATTTGTCAAGTGGCACTTTGATATGCAGCACTTCCACCTCTATGGCACTGCTAAGGAGGGGTCACCCTAAAAAGCACTTTTAACTACTGCAGGAAAATCCAGCACTGGTTGCAGGTTTTCCAGCAGTAGTGCTTTTTAGGGTAGTCATTTACCTTCGTTGATGGAGCCACAAACATAGCTCCACCCAGTTGAGCTATGGAGGTTGAAACAGCTGATAACACACGCCTGAAGATGATGACTTATGCACCTGGGAATTTGACAGCAGCCAAATTTCCCAGATTGCGCACCACAAAAACGCACAAAGACAGCGCACTGCCTTGGAAGCAATACCCTGCATTAACATTTCCCAGTACCATATCCAGCTGCCATCTTGAGACAGGCTTACTTTTGTAACATTTAGCATACTGCATAATACTGCTGGTTGCCAACTGGCTGGCTAGATGATAGCGGAAAACAGCAGCAGTATATGAACATTCAGTTTCCTGTCTAAGAAATACTAATTAAAAGTTTACCTGTGGCAGGAATTGTAACATTGTACTGAAGTGTAACAAAGACAACAGCAGCTTTTGCTGTAACCTGGAAGCAAAAGAGATCCAGAATAAAAGCCAGTCTACAAAACAACTTACCAAGGCTAAAATGATTACATTCAAGTAGTGTGTGCCTTGTTACATAAGAAACACCAAATCAGTAGAACATGGCATTTAGAACTACATGAAAGGACGACCTTTTAAACAGTCTCAACATATGCAGCTGAACTTACACCCCTGAATTAATTAACTTCAAAAAAAGGCTCACAGAGACTCATACTAAGTAAGTGCTAAAAAGCAATTCCCTAGAGCTTCCCCCACCAAAAATCCCAACAACTCTAGGCCTATTCACTGTCAATCAATAAATCTGCACCAGAGCTTGACTACTTGGAAGCAATTTTTATTTGCCACAATAAATAAGGGTCTATTGTTTTGAAAGAAAAAGCCATAATGATATGAACTACCCAAGAAGTGTGTGTATGTATATGGGTACGTATATATATTATTTTGTTATCTGTGCTATATGCTTTCAGTGAACAGCAAGATATGATGACATAATTACAGTTTTATGAAAAGCTGTTTCCAGGTTATCTTGTTTCCAATTAATTAATCTTGTACCTTCTTTTAAAAATGCACCACAATTCAAAGAAAGCCACCAACTAAAAGAGCAACATGGAAATGAAGCTTTTCATGATTACATTTGCGTACTGTATATTCAAAGGAAGCTCTATTTAAAGGCTGATCTACTATGCTACTTTCTTCTAAGCATGTAGCCTGTTTCCCAAGAGTAAATATCACCAATACCCGTGCAAATATAATTCACATAGTTATTTTAAATTGCTCAGCCAAAGGCAGTTTTATTTGCATCTGGCTGGCAACATATGGTTTTGATGCTAGAACCTGCTTACCCTGCTTCTTTCCTAAAATGTCTCCCCCCTCAAAGTAAGAAACATTAAATATTTTTTGTCTTTATAACTTATGAAAAGAGGCCGATCTTTGAATCTCATTATTTCAACTGAGCCTGCCTTCTTTATTATTTGCATTTATATTCTGCTCCCCTACCCTAATGTCTCAGGGTGGGTTATAGCAATTCATACATACACAAACAAAATTTAGTGCAGTTGTCCACGTAGCACCAGCTATCGACAGGGGCACGTGGCCACCTTCTCCAGTGGTGCATCAGCACTACTACTACAGCAAGCCCTATTTTTGCTTACAAGCCACCCTCCAGAAGCAGAGGAGGAGGATTGTGAGGGCAATCCGTGGACATGTCACCATCTACTTCACCTTCCTTGAAGGAGCAGAGGAAAAGCTTGCCGCAATGTCCCACGGGACTTGTAGTATCGCCCCTGGCACACAAAGGACAGGGCTCGCTCTCTCCCCGCCTCTCCCCCAAATGCTGGCAATGCGAGCCAAGCGCTGCTCTCCCGCTCCCACCTCCCAAACCAGAGAGGAGGCCACGTTTCCCCGCCCTCCCCATAGCAGTTGTGCTCCCGAGTGCCACGTAACCTTGCTGAGACCAGGAACTACTCAGCAGCAAGCAGACAGGCAAGCGCACTCCCAGGGGGAGGAAACAGGCAAAGGGAAGCTTCTTTTCCACTTGCACCAATCCTCTCCTTCTCTCTCTCTCCCTCTCCCTGGCACACAGACAGTGCTCTGATGGATGTAGGCACTCATCCTTTACAAGGCACCCCTTGCATTTTCTGTACTACAACCCTATGCCTCCTTCCTCCCCTTAGTTCAATGGGGCTTTGCTGTTCGATTCTAAGAAGTTGCAAAATTTGCCTTCATACGGGCTGCACTTCTTCCCACTTCCAAACAGAACAAAGCACTTCACTAGAAAAATAGGACATGGCCGAAGTGGGCGTGAAGGAAGCCTAGTAGGGCTCTCGAGCTGCGGAAACCAACACACTTTGGTGGGGAGAAATGGCTGCTGCTCCTGGCAGCCCCTGAGGAGGGAGAAGGCAGATTCCTCACCTCTTTTGACTTACCAGCTGCTCCTCACATCGGCCCACTAACAGTAACTGCTGTGGGGGGAACCAGAAACACGCGAGGCCCAGGGGCACTAGAAGCCGCCGCGTCCAGCCTGCTCGCTCCAAGGGCCACTCCAGCAGATGGAAAGAGCTCAAAGGCAGCGGAGCTACCAGATGTTTAGGGGAGGAAAGGAGGAAGCAGCTGCGGGTCTGCTGAAGGCCACAGCCCTCCAGGACCCCCGGGCAGCTGACCCCGTTCGTCGCGGTTAGGAACCTTGACCTCTGCTCGCTGTCACCACAAGTGCCCAGGCGTCTGCTGGAGGGCGGGCAGATGCAAGCGTTTCGTCCTCCTAACGAAAACGCCTCACGTCGGGCAATTATCACTGGGCGTAAACACGCACACAGCACCTTTGCCTGTCTCAATACGTTCACACGCGCCGCCGTTCGCGTGTATGCGGCGCCGCTCACACACGCCGGGAACAGCCAAAGCGAGCGGTTTTCACGAGGGGGGCGTGAAAAACCACTCCGGGCGCCACCGCCGCGTCACCACAGGGACTAGAAGCTTGTTGTCCTATTTTCGGCGTTGCGAAGCTCCTTCCTTCCTTCCTTCCTTCCTCCTCGCTGCTCCTGTCCCCGTCCTTGCCCGCGCCGCCTGCCTCGCCTTCACCGGGGAGAGAACGAACGGTGCCCGGGTTGCCTCCGCCTCCAACCCACCTCCCGGTCCGTGCAGCCACCCATCCATGCTCCGACTCCCCACGGGCGGCCCCCAACGAGCCCTGCCTGCCCGCCCGCCCGCCCGCCCGCCCGCCGCCGCGCTCACCTCGAACATGAGCCCGAGCAGGAACACCATGGCCACGCACGAGACGATGTCCGCGTGGTTCTGCACGACGAACTCGTGGCTCAGCACGGGCGGGTTCTTGTTACTCTTCTTGCGGATCGCCATGGCGGGAGCAGCGGCAGAGCGAGCGCCGCCAGCCCTCCGCGGTCCCTGCTGCCCCGCTTGCCACACGCTACACACGGGGGGAGCAGCAGCAGCCCGCCCGCCCGCTCCCTCGCGCTCTTTGCGGCGGCGGCGCCGGAGGCAGCGGGGATGGAGGGAGGGAGGGAGGCGCGGGGGACGCCCAGGCAGGCAGCTGCTGCTCCGCCCTACTTCGCGCCGGCGCCGGCGCCGCCGCCCCCCTCCCTCTTTCGATTCGCCAGGTCCAGTGCTCGAACCCGCGGCGGCGCCTCTCGCTTCCTATCACCCCGCCCTCCCCCAAGGTAGGCTATGCTCCATGCGGGTAGGCGGCCAGGGCGCCCCCTGTCTTCCGGGCGGACCTGACACTGACTGCTGATTGGGTCTCGCGGGAAACTAACCCAGAGTGCCTTGCGAGGAAAACGAGAGAGGGTGTGGCGTGGATGCCGAATTGTAGCTCTCCGTTCCCCCTGCGTCCCTCGGAAAGGAGCGGTCAGCCAATCAGAAGAAGAGGGAGCAGAGTCATAGAGATAGTAATGAAAACAAAACTACTGCCTGCAGTATTATACTGAGAGTCACGTATAGCGAGAAAACAGCTACACGCAGCGTGGATTTGCAGCATCGGGAAGAAGCCACAGATGGCTATGATATGCGAGCAGAATACGTGTCTTTGTTTTTAAAATTGCAGATGCATAAATAAACGAGAGTTGCAACACGGGAGCAGTTTTTGTAAAAGGACTTTGCCTGACTTTTCTTCTCATGAATTGCCTCGCGTTGTTTGTGTTGTGGAAAGTAATGCGTAGCCTAGTTATGTCATAATAAATTTGTCAGACTTCGACGTGGCACAAGCTGCTGCTGCTTGTTTTTGACGACCGTCCTTATAATTACACGCGAGCAAACCGTAATCTGGTGCCCTAGTGGTTTAGGAGTAAAAAGTTACTTATGCAATTCAGCGAATCATTTTATTAGTTACACGGAAGAGGAAATTTCAATTTATAAAACTCCCTTCTATACAACTATTATGCACAAACAGATAATAGGTCTACAGTAAAAACACTCATTCCATAAGTGAAACAAAAACAGTATAAACCACTAAAATAGCCAACATCTGTATCAAACCACAGGGAGTGGCCCTTAGAAGTCTTGGGGCAAGGTGTAATTGATATACTATCTATACCTCAATTGAGTCAGAAAATGTTATGACTAATCCTGTATCAGTGCTTAGATGCAGATAACCTTGATGGAGAGCAACCAAAGTGAACCCTGGTAAGGCAGAAACTTGGGGTGCTTCCGCACCTGCCACTGAGAAACGGATGTAAGAAAACCCATTTCCCGGTGATCCTTCCAAAATATGGATGGATCCTCAGAGGCCTCCCGTATTCTCACACGTGCGGGGAGGACGGATTTGGCGGGCCGGATCCCCTGGGTGCTGTGCAGAGGCTGCAGCACCCATTCCAAAGGGGATCCGGCCTCCTGCGCTGCCAACGCTGCCCCCGGAGCCGCGGGACTGGAACATGCAGCTGCCAGGCACCGTGCGTTTCCATCAGCGTGCAGGGGAAGGGCAGAAAGAAGCAAACCAGCCTGCTTCCGCCCTTCGCAAGATGGCAGCTGCTGGCACATCTGGCCCCTCGCCTCTCTGTGTGCGGAAGCATCCTGCTTCCCAATGGATCAAGGTGAGGGGCTGGATGGAAGACCTAGTTTTTGAGGTCTTCCCGGAGGCCAGATCTTTTGGCAGTGAGACCCCATTAGGAACGGGTTTCGTGTGCTGGAGTGCGGAAGCGGCCGCTGCGAAGAGTCCCAGATCCAACCTCCAATGCGGAAGTTAAGTCTTATATGTGTTCTGTATGTGCCCTATATATGTTCCTAATGGGTTTTCCGCAGGTGTGGAAACACCCTTTGGCCCTTTCAGAACTTCCTTGGTCATGCAGATCAAGGAGCCCCATAGTCCACATCATTGGCAGAAGACTAGTGGTTGTCCAGATCAGATCTAGACTAAGGGTGTAGTAATCTGGATTTGTGGTGGACCTGATAAATCCTTACCACAACTGTACTAGCACCATCTGATCTGGTACAAGAATGAGGGATCCTTGTAGGGTGGAACCAGGAAGATTGTGGTTGTAACCAACATGTGCTGTGATGGCAAGACTGTGAAGACACCTTTGCAGTCCCTTCAGAACAATGGCCGATGGCAGTGGTAACTTTGCATTGTGTGAGAAGGCACAATGCATTGTAGTGAAGGTGTCTTCACATTGCCTGTGAAGACACTTCATGTCTGCTACCCAGATGCAATGTTTGATTAATGGGAATGTAGCAAATTGTACTGGGTTTGGGAGAAGTTGTCACCAGTAGTTTGCACACTGAAATGGAACAGGGCTTAGGTGTCTGCATTACATCTCTCCTTAGACTGCACTTACTGCCATCCACCTGCTTAATGCAGATGCTTCCACCTGTGGTTGATTTGAATCAAGATAATCTGGATAAAGGGAAGTAAGTGGAGAAAGGGCCCTTGTGGATGAGAGGTTTCCATGTTTGAGAACTGGGCTATTTGCCTATTCTAGCTAAACAATCAATGTAAGAGTCACATTTTTTATTTACTCAGTTGACTAATCTGTATATGTGAGAGAGCAATGTAAGAAGTTATGTGCAATTAGATTTATGAAGCATCAAGGTATTTTTTGTCCTTAGCTATCAATGGGCTTCAAAGAAGAGAATACACATTAGTTATTTTATGAATAGTTTTATTTTATTCAGCCAGCTTGCTGAAAAATCAGAATTAAATACTTTTGTTAGCTTATTCTGAAATACTCAAGAAATCTTTTCTTAAGCAAAAATATTGTTCCAAGTTGATACCAAAAAGGTTCATTTCAGAGTTTTTTGTAACATTTGGAAGAACTTCTATATACCTGTTTACTACTTGTTAACATTATAAATTGCTTTTCCATTTGAAGTTTGGAGAATCTTCGTACACTAAAAAAGAAGCAAAGGATGATTAAATGAAGGTATCTGTCATGTGTCTAGTTATGATACTTTGATAAGTGAGAGTCAGTTAAACATTCAAACAAGTTTTCTAAATAGCATGAAGCTTGATGCTGTACTTAAGATATTTTGAAGAGAGCTATAATTCAATTACTTCTTTGGGCTAACATGTTCTAAAACAAGCTCCTCAGATTGCTACAGGACCAGTTTGGTATAATAGATGCTGGGTCTGCATAAATATGACAGAAACATTTTTATTTTATTTTGTAATTAGTGTTCAGTATTGTTTTGGTTTCATACTGCTAGCTGTTTTGAATTCATTTTGAGAAAGCACGATGTGAACTGAAGGCAATTTTAAAATGTACATTTGTTGGTACACCCTCCATGGATATGGAAATAACCAACAAATCTTTTCTGAACAAAAAAATACTAATGGGACACAATTATAATTTATGATCCTAATATTAAAGGCCTGTTCACGCTTACATGACTGGTATGGTTAAATATTGCTATACCAGTCAGGTAAAGACCTAAATGAGGTCGTGTCCATCTGCACTTTGAATGCTGTATAAGTCCCGTATTGGACTAGCAGCACTCAAAGTCAGACTGTTAGGCCAAGGCAGTCTGGATCACCATGGCAATGTCTGTGGCAACATCTGGTGTGTGCCTGGATGTTGCCATGGTGATCTGGATACTATGCATGACTGTGCAGCTGCAGGCATACTGCTGGATTCACTCTCTGCGCAACACTTAGAAGAGGGTGCAGATGCAGCAACAGGAGCAAGCTTGTTGCCCCCATTAAGTATGAAGACTGCTTTTCGGCAGTCCATAGGTGGAAAGTTCTGTGGCTCCCTCATGTGGATGCATTTCTCTCATAGCACTGTGGTGATGGTGGCTGTGTTCTGTTTCAGAAAAAGGTCATTCTACCTGGGTTTCTGCATGGTAGTGGAAGGCTTTGGACATCTGCTCCACCTACGTTGCTTGTGAATGAGGCTATGGCAGAACTAATTTGGTGCATTTTTGCTGCTGGTGGGCTAAGCAACGTCTCAGTCTCGGTCCCATGCCACTCTATTATCTAGATTATCATTATCAGCAGTATGTTGAAATCAGAAAATATCATTTTTTCATGTTTGGCTCTCTCCTCTGCATGCTGGGCCACAAAGGAAATGGAGCCAGCAAACATGTCCCCAGTGCCCCAACTTATGGGGTTCAATGTGCAACTTAAAGAGACTGGTGGACTATTTAGACCAGGGCTGTTCTTATGTTCTTGACTCACAAAATTGTAACAGCATAAGGATAAAATCCCCCCAAGGAACGGTTAGGTATCTTGTTGTGATTCAGACTTGGCTATACATATAAGTTTGTAAATTTGAGGTGCTATTTTGTGAAACTGTGCATCTTGTCACTTGTTTAGTCAAAGAAATACTATGTAAGATATGTTTATTACAGAAAATATTTTTATGTTTCACATGACCCTTAAGAGGATAGCCTAGGAAACCTTATTTCAGGATCTGAAAAGTTCAGTATATATCTGTAACTTGAAAATGCAATAGTTTAGGGTTAAGGATACCAAATACTTACACACTTTTCCTTCTTTTTCTAGCTTCTTCAGGTGTTGTCTGAGGTTAATTTCTGCAGCTTTATGCAAGTGTTCAGGTGTGTCCTACATTTAAATAATTAAAAACATACTAAGTTAAACTTTTAAGCTTAACTTTTGAGTCAGTCCCACTGAAAACAATACAGCTTATATACAGGTAGAAATGACTATGAGCGTATTGTTTAAAAGGCAACTCTTGTTTCACCAGAGGTTTAGGCAAGCCAATTTTTTTTTTGTCTGGTTCACCAATAGTCAGGACTGAGGGCTGCTGGCCTAGTTCAGCCACACCATTCCCAATCTGTACTTTGGCAGTGAGCAGTTATTTCCCTTTTCTGTATTCCTGACACTGCTGCGTCTGCCATCTTTAAGGTCCAGCTGACTGAAAAGGATGGTTCTGGTGACAGATTAAACTCATGCCCTGAGCTGGTTCAGTTTGAGGCTAACCTAAACACAGGTAACAGCTCAGGATAAAGCTAAACGGCTACTAGCAGCATGTGTATAAATGCTTATTGTGCTTACTAATTATTTATATTTCTATCCCACCCTTTACCCAAAGGTCTCAAAGCAGGTTACAACATCACAATAAAACAGATTTTAAAATCACTAAAATAATGACAGTACCTATAGGGGGAAGGGATGTTCTTCCCTCAGCCAAAGGCAGGGGAAAGAGGTGCGTCTTCACCTGTCTTCTACAATGAGGGTGCCTGATGCACCTGAAAGGGGAGATTATTCCATAACCTGGTGGCTACAGATGAGAATGCAAGCAGTGGGACTGTCAGGAGGACCTCACAGGCAAATATCACAGCATGGGCAGGTCTGTACAGGAGGTGGCATTCCTTCAGATATCTGGGGACCAAGTTATTTAGGACTTTTAACATTAGTACTTTGAACTGGGCTAAGTAGCATACAGGTAGCCAGTGCAGTTTTAGGAATGGTGTGATGTGCATCTAGGCAACAGTGCCAGTTAGTCTAGTTGCTGCATTCTGCACCAGCTGCAGCTTCTGAAATATCTTCAAGGGCAGCCCCATGTAGTGTGCATTACAGTAGCCCAATGTAGAAATGACCAGAGCATGGATCACTGTAGCCAGACTATCTCTGTCCAAGAAAGGCCATAGCTGGGAAACCAGCTGTAGCTGGAGGTAAGCTGCAGGTAAGCTTCTTGCCTCACATGTTTACTTGCGTGTAAGGAAGGAATGCCAAAGAGAGCCAGGCCTGTTAGGGAAAACACCTAATGTTCTTTGGCTGTTAATTGCTCAGCTAGTTAGCCTCTAACTACAAGCAGTTTGGCACATCCCTAACATACTTTTCTTGTGAAGAAAACTACATTCCCTTGGATAATGAACTCTACCATCATTGCTTTTATTTGAGCAAAATTAAAAGCTATTCCAAATTCAAAATGAGTAGTTAGAGAGCTACCTTATACACAAGTTTCACAAGTTCCTCTGATGTGAAGAATTTTTCAGCACTTTCTTGCAAGACATTTAAGATCTGCTGTTCACGTGCCTTTCTGTGAGAAATGTATTCCTGAATTTTAGTTCCTGCTTGTTTTATTACTGGACCATGTCCTATTTTAAAGAGATAAATTATCATAGCATCAGTGTTGGTAGAACCCTCTCTCACACACACTCACACTCACAGGTCTGAGCAGGCTACAAGAATACAATCAAAGTGTAAAATGAGCACACTAAAAGCAATATCAGTGCTAGAAAATATAGCAAATTAGTTACAATATAAAGGCATCCCTTATATAACACTATAGTTTGGTTTCTGGCAGGTTAGGTGGTCCAACATAAGCCAATGGTTTTGTACTGCTGAGACTAAGGCTGCACCCTGACAATCAGTTCCAGGTGCTCCCTCAGTGCCCTGGTGCTCAATGGGTAAATGCACCCATGTGTATGAAGCCAGGAGACCGCCTCCTGTAGCATGAAATCTGCCCTTAGGGATGAACTAAGTGCAGGGCAAGAAGCAGCTCTGAGAATGGATTGTTATCTATTTGACACTTTACCTACCATGTGGAATGATGGTGGCATAGGAGGAAAATTAGTGACAGTGATTTATACAAGACCTGGATAAGTATCAAGCCCAAACTGGCTGTTGTATGAGGCCATTTCCAGTCTAATGCTTGGGTGGAAACCTTGCAGCCATAGAATTTTCAGTCTGCAGTTGCAAGGTTTTCGGAGGCTGGGAGCCAATGCCATGTGACAGGTGCACCTCCTTCTTCTGGAGCAGAGCTGGAGTTTCCTGCCTCACAAAAAGTGTCTTTCTTAGCTGCCTGGATGTTGCCTTAGTCAATGGTACTGTAGTAGAGAGGCCTAGACCCTCAGTGACACTGCAAGGTGAAAGCTAGTTTAGCAGCCTGTTAACCGCACCATGCCGGTGAACACCAGTCTACCAATAAATCAACTGCAAATTACATTATAGGAAGTTAACCACTTTACCAACAGTTTGAAACAAACTGTTCTTTAAAAAATTCAAATAAAGTATAACCTAAGGGAAGTCTCCACTTTTTATGCTTTTGTATGGTGTTTAAGGTATGAGGGAAATCTATGCCCTCTGCTGGCCAAAGGACATTTCACAACTCAGACTTTAAAAGCTAAGTGGGGGCTGCTATACTGTTATTTATGTCCTTTCTATAAACACTCTGCTTTGTTTCCTATAAAGCACAGTGTAATGCAAGTATTTGCTATCCTGTAGGTCTATGGTACTGGGAAAGGGAGGCCCAGACTATCTAAGTTAGTAGTGCTGCAGATGGGAGGACCAGTCTATGAACATACCAAAGGTGCTATGGAGAGGAACCCCAGCTTACCTATCAATATGTCAGTGCTGCTTCACATGCCAAATCACATTAATAGGACTAAGTGAGTTAAAGTAAAATTATCAGTGAAAATGGGGACAATAGCTAAAGGAGTAGAAAAAGATGTAATTAGTTATTTGCAAGCTGTGTAAGACCATAAGAGAAGCTTCTGGACGTTTCTGGCAGAAAACAAATGCAAAACCTTCACCTGCTCTCAAATTACTGCAAGTGGCCTTTAGAGGCATCCTGACTGACCCTTGATGTGCCGGGCGGTGAGTTTTAAAGTGGGATTTAATGGAAAACGTTTCCCAGGCATAAAGAGAAAAGGGATGGGCTTGGACCACTAGACAGCTGGGAGTGGTAGAGGAAGACATAATATAATAAACTGATCCAGATAAGCAAGGCTGCAAAATGGGCTTTTGCTGAGCCAAGTATGACGCTGCATGACATTCCTGCCATGAACTATGCTTGATGCCACCCCATCAGATGCCATCAAGGTTTGAAATAACAGACAACTGTTGATGGGCAGACTTCACAGTCACTAGGACTATTTTAAGCTGTAATTGTTTAAATAGAGTGAATGCATGAGGCACGGCATTCAGCATAAACAAATTGTTGCTTTAACTTGCTATTCAATAAACCCCTTGACTTTCTTCAAGTGTGGTTTTATACAGCGTTTGCCAGCATCCTACTCTTGAACTGCATAGAGAGGCTGTTGGGAACTTCACACAAGAAATTCTGTCCTCTCTATGGCACCTAAAACTAGCCATGGCACAGGTGAGCTCTGTGGAAACTGAGTGGAGAACTCACCTGCATTTCTGTCCATGTGCTAGTCATGATTATTGCCATCTTCATGAATGGAGCTACACGATTCCTGTGCATGAGTCAGCTTGAGCAATGTGTAAGCATCATTACACATTGTTGCCACACAGGCAACATTAATGGCAGGCTCTGCCTGGGGGACAGTTTGGGCAAGTCTGTGGCTTAATTTCTGCTGGGCTTATCTGAGCATTACCTATCTGTAGAGAGGCCAACCTTGTTGTGTGAAGCACCCAACAAATTTTAGGGACATCTCAAAGAGACAGGGTATGGCACTTGAATTTCCCAGCAATTCACTTTTTATAGCACAGGAAAGAGGGGACAGGCAGACTGGTGTGTGAATAATTCCATCACTTAGGCTTTTCTAAGCTGCCTCAGAGACACACGCATTGTTTTTTGGTTATACCTGATCATAGTCATAACCTCCCTGTGGAGACTGATTGTGCTGAACAGAAGTTTTAGACACGCTCACTGCATATTAAGCAGAGAATGGACATGGCAGCATAAACAGCCCCTTCTTATACTATGATTTTAGGTTTCCACGGTTAGCAAGTCCTCATACTACATACAGCTAAGTGAAATTCTGGGAAAAAGAAATTTCCATGGAACACTGTTCAACTTAATGGTATTACCTATTTTTGTCTTCACAATAACTATTTCAGAACAGATCAAGAGTCATTTAAATTAATCACTGTAGGAATTCTACTGTCAAATTTCCTTCATGTCGTAAGGTGTTAGCCAGCAAAGGCTATAAGAAGTATTTAAAACTCTCCAAATGAATCTATATTTCATTTAACAAAGATGCACAGAAATCACACAATGCAAGCTCTGATTTTGACTATTATCCTTAAGTACCTGCTCAGTAATGCACTGTAGATAATAAAAAGCTGAGCAGTTTGCCCACAAATAAAGTACATATGTCATCAATGAACATGTTTTTCCTTTCCCCTCTGCCATGAATTGACTGAAGTGTAAGTCAAGCTGCAGCCATAGTTTAATATGAAAAAGAAAGCACTACAAAACCATCTTGTAAACAAAACTTAGAATACTTTTTCTTTCTCTACAGCAGTCTGCTGGGAAAGGAGAATAATTAACAAGGTAATTAGAGGAATCTGTGTATGCCCACAAGACCTGATGAATTTTGGCACAGAAGTGAGAACTGTGTAAGAGAAGAGCAGAATTTATGCTTTTATTCTTCACACTGAATGAGCCACTAACCAGGGTATATTAGATCAGCTTTCATTTTCAGTAGCTTTTCCAATGATTTCATGTAATCATAAAGATCTTCAAACACAGCTGTTCCTTCACCTAAAATGCAGTCACCAGAAAATATAGCATTTTCTTCTAGCAGATGTAAGGCCATGTGATCATCTGTATGTCCAGGAGTATACAATACTCTGAAAAGGTACAAACATTGGAAACTTCATATATTACATTTATACTTTTCCTATAACTTAAAGCAACTAACAGAAACATCATGTCAGAAAATCAAAGTTAAGAAATTGATGAAAATGACATGATTTTCATAAACCAAATCATCAAAAATCCCATTAGTAACTTAAAGATCTCTCTAAACAGAATTTTCTATATTTTTGGGTGTTTTTCCACTGTCACTAGAAGTACTTCTAGTGACAGTGGAAAAACACCCTTTGAAAGATAACAAAGATGGCAGTCAATGAACTTCTTCCAGGAGTTCTGGAAAATGGACGGTATACTGAAAAAAACCATATTTTATTTTCATGGCAAATGTATTTCTAATCTTGAAGAGGTCTTCATTTCCTGACAATCTACAAATCTGAATAAATTTTTGTGGGAAAAATATGTTCTTTCAAAGCTCAACACTATTTAAGGCTTTAAAAAAATCTCTGAATTGTGTCTGAAAAACATATATCAGGAAAGAACAAAATTACTTCAGCAAGACAGCTGTGTTCTCCCTATAATCAGCTCCAATCATGTACTGGGTCAGCTGAAGTTTCTAAATAATTTTCAATAGACAACCCTACAAAGAGTGCTAAAAAGGTTTAACTACAGAATGTGTCCCTGAAGTCATACCAGCCATTTCAACAGCCACAGAAGAAGCACACACCTGAGTTGGAGAAAATTACTCTTTTATGTATACCCAATACATACCTTTCAGGCAGCTAGAAGTTCATACATGTTCCATAAGGCACAATAGGAAGACCCAGATAAGTAGACAAAATTTAAACAGTATCTTCCAAAAAACAATGTACTGTGGACTGCACAGAGATACTATGCACCTGATTGCACTTACAACCTAGTGAGTTCCATCCATTCACTGGTGAGGTGCATCTGTATCAAGGAGGTGAACCAGACCTTGCTGCAGGTAAGTGTATAGACTAAAAAGCAGTCCATACACTTATCAGAAGCAGCTAGATTGCTCCCGGACACCCTCTTCCAGGTGCAGCATGGTGAGTGGGCACGGCTGTGCAACTGTGATTGTGAAGTAGCACACAACATCCAGATTGCCATGGCAACATCTGAACGTGCACCAGATGTTGCCTTGGTAATCCAGCAAGCCTGGCCTGGCCATTTGCACTGCATGTGCTGCTAGCCACGTTCAGGGCTAATCCAGTCCATACAGTTCAGGGGGCCACTACCATACCATACCAGTCAGGCAAGTGTGAAAAGGCCCTATATCACTAACAGCTTTCAAGAATAAAATAATTTTATCAGGGCAGAAAAAGAATGTTTTAACAGCCAATATACATGTAAGTATTTACCTAAGGGTAGCGCCTTCTGTCTTTAAAACATCTCCATCATTCAGGTAGGTATATTTTTGGATTCCGTTTTTTATTGTTTCTTTAAAATATGGGTTCCGCTGAAGTTTACTTATGGAGTACTCTGAAGCTACTTTTTGAGTGAATATAGCATGAGAGACAGATCAGTTAAAATATTTAAAAGCATTCCAATAGATCAGACTTGAAACACAGAAATTAAAAGCAAACCCTTTTTAGGTGTCATATTGGCTGTGTCCAGATTTACCTCAAACCACCGCAGCAGTGCGACATCTGACTAAAGAGTGCAACGTAAAAAGATGCTGATCAAATCATCTTTTTACTTCGCTTCTTTGGGGACATGCGGAGAATGGTGTGTCCGGTCTGACTGACGGGAAGTTGCTTTGCTGGGACAGCACAACTTCCGATTGCACTATCAGGACACCGGAAGTGACTGCACTTTTCATGAGTGGCTTCCAATTGTTGGGTCTGACTGATGGGAAGCGGCTTCACAAGGACAGCGAAGTATATTACAAGTCTAGATGCAGCCATTGCCTCTACCAAACCAGTTATAAATTAACATTTTTTTTTACAGACAGTGTGTCATGTAAACTGTTGTCATAAATGGAAACACAACATTCTCAACAAGGATAAAGATATATAGTACAGAAGTATCCAATCTATATATTTCTAAATGTTAAACTATAACTCCCATCTTCCTTGAGTGGGGCAGGTCCCTATTCTTGGATATAATCTAGAATTGGGCCCAGCACAAAAACAGGCTCAAAAGCATATGGAAGGTTCAAGTAAACCTGATGGTGGCTTTGATAACTAGAGTGGTTTATGCACAAAGGGGTAACACGGCTAGAAATTACTAGCTAATGCTGCATAAAGACATAAAACTTGTTAGACAATAGGCATATGGTTAAAAACAGTTTTTAAAACTTCTGCTTAGAATTGCCATGAAGCAGATTACCAGAGAAGTATTGACTCATGCAGAATGCTACCCAAGCAGTTGATTACAAATCTGATTACCAATTTCTCATTGATCTTACAAAATATGTTTTGGTCTCTTGCTGATTAAAATGCAGCTTAGTTCACTTTAAAAATTAAATCAAAATTGGCGACAGCTTCAACTGCACATTCACTCCTGCTTAGCATATTGGTTAAGAGTTGGACTAGGAGTAATGAAGCTCCAAAGCCCCACTGGGTCATGGTAACTCTGAACAAGTCACTGCCTCATAGGTTTGTTGTGTGGATAAAAAGGACAGCAGTGCTCACCATCATGAGCTTTGGAGATGAAAGGTGGGATAGTAATGCATAAGTAAACTATTATTTTCAGACTGCAGAAATGCAAAGTTGTGTTTTTCCACTTAGCACTAGAGTACCCATTAAGGGTTCTTAACGGGTACTCTAGTACTAGTGGGAAAACACCCATGTATTGGACTTCCGATTAACCAACTACTTTTAGGTACATTCATGAGATTGCACACAAAGACACATGCAAGGGCACTTTGTTTAATATAGTAATTTGTTAACAATTTGTGCCTGAGCTGTATCGTGAGCTACTTTAGAAGTTTCTGGCTTGATGCAAAGTGAAGATGTGCCAGTTAGAACATAGGTTAACTGAAGAAAAATATGATTCTTAGGCAATATCAACATGACAGTAAACCAGCTTTATTAAATTGCTCCTTGGATTAGCACCCAAATACGCCTGACTCTATTGGGCCCGCAGGCAACCCAATGACTCCGATCTGCCTTCAGGGATATTGCCTGTACAAAATGTGATAAACCTTTGAAGGCAGAATCTGTCCTCATTCCCCCCAACTTTCACCACACAGACTGATGGCAGTACTGAGGAAGATTTAATGGGGGTGATTTCTGTCTGGCCAAAAATGCTGAACCAAAACTTTCTGAATTCTGGAGCTATTTCCATTCTGGTGTTAACCCATGCCAGGGTGAAGCTGTTGAACTTTTATTCCACAGCTTTGACATCTTGGAGGTCTGAAGACACTGGCTGTGTGCACAGCATGCTTCCACCCCTGTGGCTAGATCCAAGCCTCCTGCTTTATAGATGACTTTTTAAAAAGCCTGAGTAACTTAAATAACATTTTTTCTTGTTTTTGAGAACTCCAAGACTACCTAGTTTAACAGGTTTTTCCAGTGATTGGCTTGAAAATAGTTTAGCTGACTCTGAGACAACTTCCCTAACGATGTTTTGCAAGTTAAGGTGTGTATGTGGGAATACATTTTAAGAGCAAATGTACATATGTATTCCCAAAGAAAAATCCCTGAGATGAAAACTGGTACAGGTCAGCTTCCTCCATACACATTTAAAAAAGCACATCAAAGGAGACTTAGATCTGTTGGCGTGTAGATGCTGGTGTTCCCATCCCACCTCTAATCCACATTAAAGGCCTGCAAATGTAAGTACTTTTTCTAGCCTTTAATTAAGGCGCTGGCATGTAGTCACTTAAAATCTCTACGCTGTTTTTTAACTCTTTTTTTAAACCATGTGTGGCTGCATTGATTCGTATTCTAAAAAACGGAAGGTTAAGGTCAACACAGAAGCTTATGCATAAGTAGTACGTTCACTGACCTGAGCCCAATTCTTTTTACTTTTGCTTCCCATTTAAATTGAAGAAAAAAGGCACATATTTACTAGCAATCGGTTTGACAAGAGATTAAAAATGGCTTAAAATGAAATAATGAAATGCACAGAATTTACCAGCATAAAGAAGCAGGTCTAATTTCCATGCAGTACTTAAGTGTTTTGTAACGCAGGCTTTGTTTTTAGAAAGCCATACATAAGAAGACCCTTTGGAAATACTTGAACTACAGTCCATTACAGTCATAGACTGACTCAAGCCTTTGGAATAAAATGTAAGTTTTGCTGATTTTATTTTCAAAATGAAATTTGCTTGTATATACCTTAACAGACACTGGTTAGAATAAAGCGAAGCACATCTAGTCAAGCATCCCATCTTGCATGGTGGCCCACCACTTCCTTCTGGGCATCCTCAAGAAGAGATGAAGATTTAAAAAACAGCTTTCTTTTTCTTTTCTGGTAGGTCACTGCTCCTTAAAGATCATTGGACTAAATGCGGATAAACTGGGTATGTTTTATACAAAAATCTTAAACAAGTGTTTCAAACTATGCCAAAAACAAATGAGAGAAGCTTACCAGCAGGAATGTTTTCACAAATATCAGCTATGCCACCAGTGTGATCATAGTGCCAGTGTGTTACCAAAATTTCCTGGATTGTGATATTAAAGTCATTGAGTGTTTGTTTCAAATGACTAATATATTCAGGGATTGATGGCTCTCCTGTATCAATAAGGATCCTCCTGTATTAAAGGTAGAGAAAACCCCACCCCCACAAAGAACAAATAAATGCAAGTGCCAAGGAATAGTTAATAGAAAATGCTGTTACTGCTTTACTGTTATAATCTGGGGGGAAAGTCCAAGTAGCATGGAAAACATTTTCTTTTTCATCGCAATGTTAAATGATTTTAAAACCTCTCTTGATGTCTGTATACAATTTCCGCAGCTGCCCTGAAGTTTATATGATGCTATGAGGTTTCAGAATCTTTATATCCATTTACTATATCACTGGAATCTTCTATCAGTGCAGCACAGTATCAATTAATACAACCCCCCCAATAGAAACCCACAGTTGTGATTTTTTTTCTCCATTCCTTTGCATTGTTTAAAAAGAATATAATATGTTGTATATTTAAGGAGCATCCAAAGGGAATCATAGGAGTATAGAACATTGAAATAATTGCAAGGTTGAATACAGCCAGAGCTGGACCAGCAGGAGGTAGGGGCCCCCTGCTAAGTAAACTCTTGTCTGTTAAGGTAGGAAGCTTTTGGGAGAAAATCAGTGGCAAAATGTGTCTGTACTTTTTTGGGAAGAAAACAGCATGAATTTGCTCATGCATTCAGCAGGAGGTGAGATCCACTGGAACCATATATTTTTCTTATCTTAACAGTGAAATAAGCCATGCCTGCCCCTAGACTAGAGTACATGGTAGGGGGGGATCCGCAAACAATGCTTGAATGTTGAACCAATGCTGCACTTGCTGAATTTCTGCCCGACCACCAAGCATTTTTGTGGAAGGGCGGAAAACACCTTCTCCAAGGCAGGTTCACCCCACTGCCAGCAGCCACATTTTCCCCCGGTCCGTGTTTGGAGTCACCGCGACTTTGGCTGCAACATACCTGGGACCGGTGCCCACCAAGTAAGTGTTTGTTCCTTGCAGAGTCATGGGCCCCGGATTGCACCCTAACACGCGAATGACCCGGGATGACAGCTTCTCCACGAGTGGAAGTACTGACAACATCTTTGAACCGCTGCTCCCGGGGATGGTGACTCGCGGAGGAATAAAGCCGAAAGGATGACTTCACCATAGAGCTAGGAATTCTTTTAGAGACCGGTTCTTTCTGAGTTAAAACTTCCTGGTTTGCTTTGACACTTTCCTCCTCCCCTCCTCCTCTTTCCTCCTCGTCGTTTACTGGGTGAAAGACGACTTGGAGGAAGCGTAAACAAGTGAGCGAGGATTTTAAGGGAGATCTTGGGAGAGATGAGATCGGGTCAGCACAGAAGCAAAATTCTCAGAAAGCTGAAGAATGGTTCCTCTAACCACGGATTGTTCCTTGTGGCTTCTCCCTCCAAACGCCTGCGCTCAAATTGCTTTTTTATTGTATGCGTAGTGTATCTTCATACTGTGGAGACGGGGGCGAAGGGTGTTATTTATGGATGAGTGAATGATAAGAACATTAACATTAGCAGTCAAGTTTTCTAGCGACTCCTTGAGTTTCCTTTTCACAAGCTTTCTCATGCTTGAACCGTTACCTTTTCTGAAATAAATTTTTAAAAACCTGTCACCATTTTTCCTACAGTTTCAGTTCCACTGGTGTATCATGTATGCCTGGTATTCTCCTGTGTGTACCTGGAGAAGTACAGCGAATATAACAAAATGTAACCATGGTGCCCAAACTTCATTCCTAGCGAGATTAGTTCCAGAATACAAATGCAATGTGATATTACCACCTTATTTGCAAAATATTGCATTATGGTTTTCCCGGCTTTCTTTGATCTCGTTTTTCTCATGTTGTTCTTGGGTGTTACCACCTCAGCTGTAAGCTTTTCAATGATTTCTATTATCTTACTGAAAAAGTCCCTAGTTCTAGCTTAATCTGCATCATACACATTTTCTCACCTGTTTTGAAATTCAGAATCCATCTTGTGGTGGCAATAAATAGATAAAATAAAATATGGGGCTTTGGAGTGTGTATAGAAAAGGGACTTTAAGGGTGCCTCCAGACTCAAGGAAATCTTCACAGGTACTGTGGACCCATGATTGGTCGTGTAACGATTAGGAGTGGCAGCAACAGGAAGGTACGATGTAAAAAGGTGCTGTTTAATCAGCAGCTTTTTACTTTGCACTTTCCCTCTCATGCCACAAGGATACAGGCTGCAGCATCACCGGGACTTCAAAACTTTAAGTGTGCCTAGAAGCATTTCTAAATTATGTTGGGCCTGTTCACACTTATCTCACTGGAACGTCTAATACAGGAGTACCCCCGTATCCACTGATCCGGTAACCATGGGTCCACTCATCTGTAGTTGATTGGATCAGCCTTCCCCCACAAAGGGGTGGAAACTGTGTGAAATCTTGCAGGACGATTCCTTACAAATTCTGTGTGATTTTGTGGTAATTATGGGAAATCCTGTGGTACATATCCCCCATGTATATAGGGGCACACCTGTAATAACATTCCAGTTAGGTGAGGATCAAATGCAGCAACTGCCATGCACTCTTCACAGCCTGGTGAAGTCCCAGACCAGACATTGGCACTTTAGGCATGGATTGCTAAATCTGGGCAGGCTTCATCGCCATGGCAGTGGCTGCAGCAACATTTGGCGCACACTGAGATGTTGCCATGGCAATCGGATAGTGCCACCACTCACAGTTGTCCACATCTAGTCAGGACTGAGCTGGCTTGGTGCAAGCAAACAGGCCTTTTGAAATTTTACAACAGGAAACTAAATGAACAAAATATAGCAAGATCATCAGATTTAGTTCTGGCTTCTGGAGAAAAATACAACCTTTTTGCTGTGTGAATTGTACTATCATGACCTCCCAAAGTCAGTTTTAAGAAGCTCAGAAATGTCTTGCTGGATTGGATCTAGTCCTGTAGTCTTCTAACAGCGTCTGGCTTTAGTTCAGCAGAAAGGGCTTGTTTGTACTTATCCTGTGGAATGGTTCCAGCTGCTCCTGGGAGGGCCTCTTGATCCATTGTGTTCTCTACTGCCTCCCAAAGTTTTCCCAAGCTCATATTTGTTGCTTTCACAACAATCTCATCCTCTTTTCTTTTGGCCTCTAATCTTCCCCAGCATCAAAGTCTTTTCCAATGTATTCTGTCTCCTCCTTATGTGGCCAAAGTCTTTGAGGTCCAGCTTCAGAATTTATCCTTCCAAAGAACAAGGTTGTGCCTTGGCAGTCATAATAGCTGGGGGTCTGGATTGCAGCCTGTTTCATTCCATGTAGGTTGTGTCCTTCAGTATGGACAGTGGAGGGTTGCCAATAATCTTCTGATATTCCCAAAGAAGGCCACTAAATGGAAGTGGACTAAATAGTCTTCAGGATATCTTCCAGTTTAATGACCATGACTCAACAAACAGCAGAAGGTATCCAGACTGTAGCAGTCTGGCTGAAGTCAGGTCAACTGAGGCTCACTCTCAGTTCCACTGCTGTAGTTGGAGACTCCTTACAAGGAACACCTGCATTTGCCCCCCCCCTCCCCGTATCTGAAGCAGTCTTTTGCATCATGGTAGCTTGAATGCTGCTCCTCATGCAGTGATGTTTAAGCACCTTTGATGGCCTCCAGGCACTAGTAACCCCCCCTAGATTTTTTTGGTGGGGAGAAGCTGAAGCTGGCTACTTGGGGAGGGGGGCAGTCAAAGGCGTTTTGTCTGTGAAGCTGAGATGGCCAATGCTTCTGTGAATTCACTTTTATTAAAAAGACTATTAAAACACAGTTTGCCTGTAGGTGGCGCTCATATCCTCAGAAGAATGATAATAAAACTGTAAAATTTATATCAGGGCAAAATCACTGTGTATTTCTTAGCAGCTGCAGATGTAGCTGATATTCTGTGTTGATTGCAAATTGGAAAACATATATAAGCCTGCAGTCCTGGGCACTTGCATCTGAGATCAGTGGGACTCCTCTGTATGTGCTGTTTTCAATTTGCACAGCAATCAGGTACCAGCTGACTGCTGGAGATATTTCCAAAGATTTAGCGATTTTGCCTGTTCATCTACTATGGTCAAAAGTAAAATCCCCCTTTTTTGATTCTCTCATTCAAAGTGCAGTTTCTGTATTTTTTATTCAAAACACCCGGAAGATGATTATTTACATTATGGCAAAATAAACAGAGATAAATGAGAAATATGAATAAGCGACTGGAAGAAGTCAAAGTTTGGGGGTTTCCAGCAGAAGTGCTGCCTTTACTTCACCAAAGGGGAAAATCCAATATGGGAAAACAGCTTTTGTTTCTTGTATTAATTTGCCTAAAATCCCAGCACTCAGTATTTCTAAAAAATGCTGACATTATCCAGGAGGCCTTTTAAGCTATTTCTTTTCAGAATCCACCCATCTTCATCTCAGGTTTAGGTTGTAATGTCAAGTGGTGGACCAAATAAACGTTACTCTGTCTGAAGCATTCAGCCTTTGGATCAGTTTGCACTGGGCAAGTAAAAGGAAGAGGGACAGAGTGCACGTCTGTTTTCCCTGACAACCCCCCAAAGCTGTATCAATGTCCTGTTTCTATTTCCTCACAGGTTTAGAAACCTGAGGAAGATCATAAGCTGAGGGCAGTTCCAGGGGGAAAACAGGAAGAGTGCTACCTTTTGCACCCATCTGTCTGTCTTTTGTCAAATACAAGTCATGCTATTTTTTGCAGTGCAGTCAAGTTGTACTGAGGACTCTATAGTCTGATGGTGAAATGTCTGCAGAAGAGAGGGCAATGATACAACATAGTGCCTTTAAAAGGAACACAGTGGTTGTAACACAATGACCCTTTCTGCACTGGGCCTTATTCTAGATTATATCCTGGAATAGGAGCCCGGTGTAGACTACAGCATGTCCTGCCCAAGGCCAAGTGCAGAATGGCCTGAGATTTTTATGGCCTGATCTATCTAAAGAAATGCTTCCTCCCATATAGACTTGTCCGTGCTATATGTGCCAGTGAGGCTCTCTTGGGGGTCCCACTACTTTTAGTAGTTAGGGGAGTGGGACGTTGGGACACATGGGAGGACATTCTTGGTTGTAACCCCCAGGTTATGGGATGGTCTCCCCTCTGAAGGGTGTCGGGCACCCTCACTGTATGTGTTCAGGTGACTCTTTGTCTTGGCCTTTGGCTGAGGAAACAGTGCAGGCACTGTTACTATTTTACTCATGCGTTTTTTTAGAAAATCATTTTATCAGTTTTTACTACGATTTTATTTTGATCTGCCCTAAAGCCTTTGTGTATAGGGTGGGATAAACTTCTCTCTCTCTCTTTCTCTCTCTCTCTCTCTCACACACACGCATGCACATAGCATCTGATACTGGAAATAGAATTGCATGTTCCCACTCAAGGATTAAAGTGCTATATACAACGCTATTTACATTAAAAAACATAAGAACATAAGAGAAGCCTTTCTGGATCAGGCCACAGCCCATCTAGTCCAGCATCCTGTCGCACACAGTGGCCCACCAAATGCTCATGGGCATCTCAAGCAGAGACAAGGACAAACCTCCTGCTCTCGAGTCCCAGCAGATGGCCTTTGAAGCGCCCCAGTTCCTCCCCCCACCCAGCCTGGAAGATGCATCTAGGCATTCGTTCTAGTAGCCATTGATACATCTGTCATCCATAAATTTGTCTAACCCTACCTTAAAGCCATCCAGACTGGTAGCTGTCACCACCTCTTCCGGCAGCACATTCCATAAGCCAATGACCCTCTGGGTGAAGAAATACTTCCCCCTGTCAGACCTTATTCTCCTACCCATCAGCTTCATAGAGTGCCCCCTGGTTCTAGTGTTGTGCGATAGAGAAAAGAAATTTTCTCTATCCACCCTTTCTATACTGTGCATAATTTTATATACTTCAATCAGGTCCCCTCTCAAACGCCGTCTCTCCAGACTGAAGAGGCCTAGACATTGCAGCCTGGTTTCGTAAGGGAGGTGTTCCAGACCCTTAATCATTCTGGTTGCCCTTCTCTGCACCTTCTCTAGTTCCACAGTATCCTTTTTGAGGTGTGGTGACCAGAATTGTACAGCACGTTAATTGTATATGTAAAGCACGTTAAAAGGAAGCAAACAGCATTTGGCAATCAGATTCAATCCCAAATTTCTGCCCCCACTCTAAACACTTAAAACGCTTCCAAAAACGGATTGGGGAAAACAATTCTTTCCCCTCCTCTCCCCATTGCACACTGCAGCAGCGGCAACTCAAGCCCCATTTGCCTGCTTACCTCCACAGCCACCATCCCCAGTAGGGGTTCCCTTCAAAAAAAGCTCCCTGGCTGGCTGGGTTGCTCTGCTGCCACTGCCGCCAGTGTGTGCGTGCGCGCGTGTGCACACACACACACACACACACATAAACATCAATTTTTTAAAACAGCCAGAATTGTGCAAAATTGCAACATTGTTAACAGGTATGAAGTGGATGGATTGCTACAATGAAACCAGCTGCTGTACAGGGTGGATTGTTACAATGAAATGGCTGCTGTACATTTTAACTGAAAGGGGCTGACCTGCAGGTTGAAACCCCATCCATTTCATGATGTATTTGCACAATACTGCTCTAGCGTTCCCACAACAATAAGGAAGAAGCATTTTAAAAGCCAAAATCAGAAAAGAAACACCTGAAAAATCAGGTGTTTATTTATTCCGTTTTAAAGCCAAATAATCCTCAAAATACCCTTAAAACTGATTGCAAATGGGGACGATGAGGATCCAAACCATTTTTAAACAGTTTTAAATGGTAATGGGAACATGGCTTAATAGTACCTTGATTCACACTATAATATAGTGTGTATATCCATTCACACAAGTATGTAATTGTATACTGGATGGGTATATTGTATATGTTTACCCTTCTCATATTTCCATGTAATCCAGATTCTCATATTTGTGTCATCTGTATATATAGTTAGTGATCATATATTGATTGTACATTTTTGGTTGTGTTTTTGTTGATGAGAACTAACAAGCATTAACAAAAGTGAAATTGTAATGTTTGAGCAATTTTGTATTTTATGCACATTGCTTTTGGTAGATTTGTCGCCCATTTTTAAATTGATTCTCACTGCAGTATTGTACTAGAAAAGATCCTTTTGTGATCTTGAACCCTTTGCTGTCTACTTTTTATTGCTTCAGATACAGCTTGTTGGAACCAAATTACCCTTTTAGTCACACAGCATTCTTCAGAAAGAAGAGTCCAAGAGACAACTGCTGAAGTGGCTCTGTGGAAACAGCTGCAAATTAGGCTTGTTCAGCACAACTGAACTGAGTAGAGTGGCTAAGGCCTGTTATGTGCTTCATGCAATACGTCTGCAGTGCCCAGAATCAGGGAATTGGGCATGAATCTCATTTAAGCCATCATTCCCTTGGGGCCTACCATTACTGCTTTCTTTGTGGTCAGAGTTGTGTTTTGCCTGTGCACAGTCTCATGGCACAGGCATAGAGAGCATCAGCTTCTTCTGATGGTAGTGGAATTATTGAGTAGGAAAAAAAATAGGGTGTAATAATTGTAATAATACTCAGAAGATAATCTGAGTCCAGCACTTCTTGGTATTGCAATCAGATGTTATTTTAGTTCTTTGTAGAGGGAAAGACTAGTGTGTACACAATTACAAGGATAAGAGTCAAAATGGGATTAAAGATAGGTGTGTGAGGGTATAAAAAAAATCAAGAAGTCTCCTGAAAAAGAGGTCTGGGTACATAGCATTCAGTGGCCCATGAGTTTAAGTACTAGAGGTAAGCCTAGAATTGTTACATCATCACTTATAAGATGTGATTTGGAAGTTTTCAATTATTTAATCTTGCATCTGCCTTCATTCAGTGCTTTAATTTCTTCCTGTCATAAATTATTTTAAAAGCAATTATGTGTCATTGACAGAGGCAGGGCAATGTCAGACTGGTTATCAAAAAATGATCACTTAGAATTTCATTATTGCTCTCTTTTGATTGTGCACTACATAATTATAGAGTCTCATGAGAATTCTGTGTTACTTGGTCCGTTTCAGAGAATGTCAAAATTCTACAGTGCTCAGGGCCCAAATATTTGAACGGCCATCAAGTACTGCAATCAATTACATTGTTTCTGCAGTTATCTGGCTTATCCCAGTACAGGGCACCCCGGCGTATACCAGGATATGGAATTTATCCCAAGCTCTTAGGATGGAACAAGACCAACAGCAGGATTGGAGCTAATCACAGGGCATGTTTAAAAGCCAAGAACAAAAGTTCCTGGCTTCCAGAGCTCATGGGTGGGACATTTTGGTGGTGAGCCTTGTTGCACCATCAAAATGGGTTCCCATGATATATCAGACCATGGATACATCCTCAGTGGTTCAGCATACCACTCCTAGAATGCCAGTAGACCTTGACATTGAGGTTGACAATAAACTGGACTAGGATGCCATTTTGGGTTTCCTACCTTGGTCTAAGCTTCACCTTTGGCTAGGGCAGAAAGGGATCAGCTAGGGGCTTGGTTTAAAAATAGATGGAAAAGTCACACTTTTTGTTGGTGACTCATAAATTAAAGCTTTATCATTATTGGTTGTTACAATGCAGGGGTATAGTGAATAAAGGTGAGAGTGCAGTGGACCAAGGTTACATTCACAGACTTGTTTACAGACTGAATGCAAATTGAGGGAGTAGTATGATACCCACTATTATTTTAAAGTATTTTAAAAGAGAATTTAGTTTAAAAAAAGTTTAAAGTGTTTTGTTGCAGAAAGCAGTCTATATTACCAAGCAGATTGGAAGTGTTTTGGTTACAGATGCATGTAAGCAAGGGATAGGGCTCGGTCAGCTCAATAGGTGGGAGGAGGGAGCGAGTCATCGGTGTTTACCAGCCATTCAGGGGTGGCAGGTTCACCAAAGACAGGTATAAAAGGTGAGCCCAAAGGCTGTCAGAGGTTCTACGGAGTTCCATGCGGGGGCGGGGGGGGCTACATTGCTGGAAGAGGTTCTATGTTGTTTGTTCTAATAGCTGGTCAGGGAAGGCAGTTTGCGTGATAGCTCATGCCATCCTGAGGTGGATAGGACACGTAGATCCAAGGATAGCTGTCTTGGTAGATAGGCAGGTAGATCACTTAATAAGTAATAAGACAGACCTCTAAGAAGAAAGGGTTATTTATAGACAAGCTGAAATGTTGTTCATGTTAATTGTGAAAACTTTCCTGAAAAACCTTTTCAAGTTGAAGTTGTAAACAATAAAAGTAATCTTGTTATTTTAAGAAAGCATTGTGTCAGGGAGTTTTTGTTACGTAAAGCCGCAAGAGAGAGACAAGCCGGACAAGGCTGCAGCAGTTCTAAAGAAGTGAAAGTGGAGGAGGAACTTTGGTGCCACTATTGGTGTAACTGAACTACTTCACGCTTAGTTAAGTGATTAAGAAGGGAAAGTGACAAACCTCACAGCAGGAAGTTTAAAGCGGTCAGGTGAATGCTAAATATACACTACCAACCAAATAAAAATGACACACAAGTTTTAGCCAATACAGTGATATTTAATTAATTAATCCCTACACAATAATAATATAAACAAGCTGCTTTGCCTGTGAGTGGGGGCGTCTCAAGTAATGACTCACTGAGTTGACAAATATTGAGAACAACGCTGACTACAAAAGAGAATAGAATCGCTTTACTATCCCCAAAGGCACTGTGCCAGGTGTGAAAACTTCTAAAACTACAAGCTGAAAACAATTTAGTCTTCTAGAGTGAACAATGCTCGCTCTTGTGGGCTGCTTCATACCTTGAGATTAATCCTGTTTATAGTAACTCTTGGTCTTTGCATGTGAAGTATGAAGTAGCTGGAGAAGTGTGTGTGTGTGACAGAAACCTAATTTTGAAAATGGAACTTATATTCCTGTGGCTTTTCCAAAATGTCTGCCATATCAAGCTATGGTCCAAACACCCATATAGTTCTTGTGTTCTTGAGTATTGGTAATCCCACTACAATGTCGAAAAGCAATGTTGGTGCTTCTGAGCCACTTTTTGCTACTTGTGAATGCAGCTGAAGTGTAATCTTTGTCTTTGAACATTTAAAAAACAAAGTCCCTTAGGGAGGAAGGGATTCTAGAAGTACCATCTAAACAAACCAAATGGCCATGGTGGCTAATGAGAAGGGCTGGAGGAGTGGCTGAAATCCTCAAGATTTTTTATGCAAATCCCCACCTGTAACCCCCCTCGAGACCCCATTTCCACTCATGTTTTGAAACATCTTAGAAATGTTTTGGAAATACTTTGTTCCCATTCAAATTTTGATTCTGAGGAGTAAATAGCCAAAAAACACATTTAAAAGACCCTCAGAAAAACAGCTCTCGCTTCCGTTTTTGCTGCTTTATCTTTTTTGCTTTGGGAATGCAGTATTGGGGGCAGATCGTGCCTTTTGGGTTGTCCCCCCTGATAGTCTTTGGCCCAATGTCTGTCACCATTGTGGGTGCATTATAAATGGGTGGGGTTTCACTCTCAGGAGGCCAGCCCCTTGTCATCCCTCCTGTGTTATTATTCCCCTCCTCTTTTTTTGTAGGTAGGAGTTTTGGGTTAGGGCAAAACAGAGGATAATTTTGCCAAACAAAGGATCCAAATATTAGCAAATAGGATTTGATGGCCTTTATCAACCATAATGTGCTCCCACTACTGGGCGCAAAACATGGGCTAGATCTCGGCTTAGGAAGTTGATTTTGTGCACAAGCGCAGCACCGTGGAACCGATTCCTGTGGTTGTGGGGATTGCTAGTATGAAATTGAACAGCTGGCAAAAGTGCCACCCTGACAAGCACCGATTGCAATGTCCAGAACCTGCCAGGAGGTGACAGCAAACCAGCCACCCAAGCAGCAATTTCTGCCCAGCCCTCTCAGTCACAGGGCCGGTCAGCAAGAGGCAAACCTCCCGAGGAGCGGCACCAGGGTGTGTGTGTGTGATCAAAGGGTGGAGTTGGAACTCCCCACCCTCGGCCACGTCATGATTTTAGCAATGGGAGAGAGCCCAATCAGAGAGAGGGGTTGGAACCTCAACTGGTAAAGGGCGGGGAGCAAAAGATGCGGTTTCCCTAATACATTTTATGGATCATTTTCAGTGGGTTGACCGTGATTTATACTCAAATGGGAATGGGCAGAATGCGTGTTCACCTCGGAATTAAGTTCAATTTGGATTTAAAATGTCTAGTGGGAATGGGGCTACAGAGTAAAACACAACAAAAGTAAAAAAAAAAAAAACCAAACCCACAAACCTCTTGCACCAACTAAAGAAAGTTATCATGGTAATATGAATGAAAAGAATTTGCAAAACCAGGAGTTGAATCATTTAATGCAATGGTAATCGACATAGTTAAAAGATTATCAATTGCGTCACATGGTTGACAGGAGTCTGGAGTTTCAGTTTACATTATGTCACCGCCCTTTTATTGTTTCCTGCTTGCAGACTGCAGAGGGGTCACAGTACAATTTCTGAGAAACACTTGGACTTTCACTGCTCTTCTCTATGTATTTTCATATGGTATTTTATGTATGCAATATTCCAAATTTAAGGTAAGTCTTTTTAATGATAATATTGCTGTCAGAAATTAAAGGTGATGATACCAATATTCTAAAAATGACAACCAAGAAAGGAATATGACTATACTAAAGAATGGTGTCGTCTCCTTGATTTCAGTGTGTTTAGGATAGGTGGCAGGTTCATATTGCTTTAGCTTTCAGTACTGTTATTATGAATAATTTATGTTTTGATAAAGAAACACCATTTCCCTGTCATCTTCCTAAGCAAGCATGTGTCTGAGGGAGGGGAGGACATGGACTATCTATACTTGTGTTTTGGAGGCTAGGGCTTGGCTAATCAATTCATCTTCACAAGCTCCTGCTAAGAAACCCCCTGGCTCCTTCCTTTACATTTTAGAATGGAGGTTTTTCAAGCAGCCCACATGGTGTAAAGTGGGGTGATGGGGGGGGGGGAGAGTCAGAGAACATCAACACTTCTAATTGGATAAAAGGAAGGGAAAATATTCCTAAAAGTACATTTCCTTCCGAAAACTCCACTTTGCCATTACCATTGTGCAAAAATAAAATGATCTGATCATCAGAACTGGAGTGAGAGCTCATCTAATCCATATACAGATCACTTTACTCCTCAAAAGGTATGGATTCTTTAAAAGCAGTGGGAAGTTTGAAAAGTCAAAATGGTTTCAAACCTCATTATATATTGAATGGAACTCATCCTAGGAGATTGTGCCTTTATATCCCAAGACTGTGTAGGGACTGCTATTGTAATGCAATTCAGTGCCTGCTCCAGCCAGGTAAAGATGTATATGACTGCATGCATAGGCTGGTATTTTGATTATCAGTTTTGTTGATGAGCTAAATAATAATAATAATAATAATAATAATAATAATAATAATAATAATAATAATAATAATAATAATAATAATAATAATAATAATAATAATAATAATGCTTTTCTGAATTTCTTTTTCTTTCAGAGCCATCAAGAAGTACTTTACCAACACGAGTGCTGCTTTCTCAAATGACCTTGTAGTTTCTTAGATTCGTTATCAATAACATGCCACTGTTTTTTCCTCTACAGAAAAATTACCCTGCGTAATTTCTTAATATAGGGTATGCTAAGAAATGACATATTTTAGTACTAATCTGGAATGAAATAGCCAGTCATGAATGCAAGAATGACTAGGTTTGGTAAGACAGATTTTGTGGTGACACTTTTGGGAAGTTTAGTTTATTTGGTTGATGTTGGAACAGATCTTTGGGCTGCCAATAATTATTTCATGGAGGAACAGTTTCTCTGGGGTGCACTAACACTGGCCATAGGGCTGGTTTCATCAGTAGTTGTCCAGTTTTTCAGTTACACTTGGTTTAAAGAAGACAATGCTACGATACCGACTTGGAAATTTCTATTACATTTCTTAAATGGTGGGATATTTACAAGGTAAGACATAAATATTATATTCAACAATAATGTTCCATTCAATCTCAGTCTAAAAGTACATTTTTTTCTTTTCAAAATTCAGACTGGGTTGTGGTTTGAATTTTTTTTTTGGTAAAATATTTACGTTGGGCACATTAGTGGCTAAGGTTTTAGAAGTCCATATCATGTCTGTTTTTGAAAAAGATCTAGTTTTCCCGAAAACATAAGTATAATCTTTTGTATCTTCCTACATCCAGGTGTTCAAAGTTATCTGTTATGTCAAAAAAGGCCTTTCATAATTTACCTTGAAAAGAGTTTTTTATTTCTGTGGAGAGGCCACTCCATTCCAGTCTCCCATCAAATACCAGTTTTCCTATGAAAATTCCATCAATTTATCAATAACTTCATTATCGACGTTTTATCTTCCTTATTCCTTTTACTTTAATCAAGATATTCATTCTCCTATGTCTCCATTTAATCTTTTCCCATGTTACCATAATTTTCTTTATATAACTTTTTATTTTTATTTTTAGAATATATACTTTACTCCTATCAATCTTCCTCTTGGATTTTGACTGAGATACAGTGGTACCTCGACATACAAGTGCCCTGACATACAAGTGTTTTGAGATACAAGCCGCCGAGCACGTGATATTTTGCTTTGAGATGAGAGCAAGATTTGAGATACGAGTATGTAAATACAGTACAGTACATAACAAAAACAACTGAGGTGGTGTTTTGGGAGCTGGAATGGATTAATGGGAAAATTGCTTTGAGATACGAGCGATTTGACATAAGAGCAAGGTTACGGAACGAATTAAACTCGTATGTCAAGGTACCACTGTATTATAACACAAAATTACTCTTTTTTTTTCAAATGTACTCTTAACCCTGAAATTTCACTAGTTTTATTGTAGTGATCTGATTCTGTGTAGCAATTACTATATTACCAGCACAAGTTTATTTTAGGGCCTTTCTGCACTTACCTTTGTCCCAGAATAAGATCCTTCATGATCCCTTTATGAGTCTCATCTGTCTGCACATAAGTCAAGATCACTGAGGATTCACTGATCACGGGTATGTTACGTTAGCTTTTGATGGAGGTCCTGGTCTGGATCACCAGTAGTCCTCAGTAATGAGGTCTACTGGCAGACCACTGTGATCTAGTCTGGAACATGGAGGCATGTAGAAGGTATGCCTTCATTTTCCAGAGTACCAAGAGACCTATCTTAGCAGTGCATCAAAGTGGGCTGTCAAAATATGTTTCCTAGTGGTTCTGAGACTAGGAACTTCCATTTTTTAGTCCTTGTATCCTTCAGAGGTCAAACACAAAGCTCATGTGAACTTCAGGGCCAGTGCAGGGGCTGGTTTTGACTAGAAGATGCTGTTCCACACCATACTTTGTCATGGTCCAAACCAGCAGACCTCATTGGTCCAGACTGCTGGTTCAAATAATGACAGGACCAATTCAGAAAAGCCCTTAGTCTCAATTCGTTCAATTCCTTCGTCTATTTTCATGTCCTATCCTGCTTCAAAGCATCATCTGCTGTGGATAGATTGTACCAGCAGGGGTCATAGCATCACAAAATGGATTTTGGATGAAAGATACAGTGGTAAAGGAATTCACCAGTTTTTTGTAAGAAATGGATTGATTCTTGCCTTACCATCTCACTTAAAAATGCATGTCCAAAGGGTTATGTAACAGATATGCACTGGTTTGCTACCAAGCTCAGTTAAAGGTCTTGATCTTAGTATTTTAAAGCCCTAACTGGTTTGAGTCTGCACTATTTGAGGGAATGTCTACTCCTCTATAGACCTGCCTGAGAAGTGAGATCTCAGAAAAGAGGGCCTTTTTTTGTGGTGGTCTCCAGACCCTAAAACAGGCTCCCTCTAGAGATTTGCCAGGCACTGACACTATATGTTTTTTAATCCCTGGATAAAACATACCTCTTCCCCCAGGTCTTTGATATTTAGCTTCTTCTGAGGCCAGGTTCCCACTGGGCATTTTAATCCAGTTTTTAAAGTTTTTAAAAAATCAGCAGTGAGGTCTGCCTTTTTGTGTTCCCACTGTTAGCGTATAATGCAGATTTGTAGGGGAGAAAACCCTCCTTCCTCCCCTCAGCAGAAATCCCTCCCCATGAAGTCAGCAATTGGGCACCCTCATACCCAGACTTCATCAGGGTGGGCAATTTAAACTCCACCCTCTATATAAGCCTGTCCCCAATTTAGATCATGGCAGCAGTTTTTTGTTCACCACATAGCACAGCCTCTTTTGTTAACAAGGCATTAGAGGATTAAAGATCACTTCCCTTTTGTTTTGTGCTAGATTGGTACATCAGAGCAGTGAAAAAGGCCAGGGGTGAGGGAAAAAAAACATGTGGGGAAGGGTGGGAATAGAGATTGCAATGGGGAAGGGAGAGGGAGAGGAGGGACAAAGTAGGCAGGCTTTTAAGAGCCACCAGCTTTGCACTGTATCAGCACAGCAGACTAGGGATGTGCACGGATATTCAAAAATTTGAATATTCGATTCGAATCCGGCGAATGTCAACATTCAAATTCGAATTGGATTTTTGAAAATCCGAATTTGCACATTCGAACTCGAATACAGATTTTTGAAATAATTCAAATGTGTAGATTCATATCTGTAATTTATGAATCTGTGCGAAAATCATATGTATCTTGCGTTTAAAATATGGTATTAAAATGGGATGCGTACGGGATAATATGGGATGCATACGGATTTTTACAGAATGCGCACAGATACGAATAACAGATATGAATGTTGCTGACATTTGTAGCTTTAAATAAGAATCTAACATTCGAATGTGTGGATTCAAATGTTATGGATTCGAATTGGATTTTATGACATTTGGCTCTTAAATATCTGAATCGAATCGGATTTTATGACATTTGAATCTACTTGGATTCAAATGTCAAAAATACATTTGTGCACATCCCTACAGCAGACCAGCACAAAATGGCAAGCACCGAGGCTCAATCACTGATCACTGCCTCTTTAATTAAAATCAGACACTTTTGATTCAATCCTCGCTATGGTCTGATATCTTATTACATTGTAATGGTCTGATCTCTCATTACATTGTACGCTACAGCGGGCTCTGCTCACTCTTCCCTTCCAACCAAGTCTGACCCTTAGCACATAATGGCAAGAGCCCGGGGAAAAGGGAAGGAAATCATGGCATATCACTGAGTCAGGGGAAACTAAGGAGAACATCCCTCCCCCACAAAATCATGCTTGCATTCCCATTGCTAAATAGTGAGGGTTATTTGTAAATTCAGCAGCAAGACCTCTTTTGATTTGTATATAGATAATCCGCGTTTCGTGACCTTTAATCCTCAGAAACCGCAGATTCTTTTGAAACTTTGGGAATGGTGAGGTCTCAAAATGATTTCAAATCTCTTTAAATCTTGAATGGGAACACAGCCTGGATGTTGTCCTTCCAGGGAGTCAGTGAGTAAGGTAGGTAGGTAGGGAACATGGGCTATATTTTAAGTATGTTTTAGATTATTCTATATATTTTATTGTTTTATTGTTGTGACCTACCCTTGACACTTTTGGGTGAAGCCTGGGATAGAAATTCTGAAATAAATAAAAAATATGTGAACTTTAGTCGGCCATGTCTCCAGCTGTGTTGACAGCTGTGCCCCCCCCCTTTATGGGCATGATCACTATCAGAAGGCACCATGTTTGCAGATTCCTCATCCTATATGGAGGTAGTGGAAAAGGGACCTATATACTTCAAAATGGAGGTGCATAGGTGTCTTTTTTAGTAGTGTACTGGAGAGCCTCCCCTATTTGCTTGCAATGGAGCCACGTTAACTCCATAAATGGAGACCAGGCCACAGTGATTAAATCACTGAGAATAAAGGGATGCTGTTCAAACGTCCTCCTTGTGTTTACTCTTACAGCTGTTTTTTAGCTTGGTGACACCTTTCTGCCCAGGCAGTATTCCACTAAATCTTTATGTGGTAAACCAGAAACATGGAAGCCGACTCCATTACCCTGGAGTAATGGCAAGAGACATCTGCAGGGCACATTGGAGCATGCCACAAAACTGCCATTATGTGAACCTCAAACATTATTTAGAGGGCCTGACGGGAAAATCTATATATCTTGGGATGTGTTCATGTAAGTAGAGCTTTGACAAACAAATTGAAAAGGGGTGAGTGAGCAACCTGTCATTTTGAGAAAGAGCAGAATATTGAGGTTGATGAAAAATGCATTCTTTCTCTCACTCCCTTCCTGCCTTTCCTATGACCATCTGCAATGGCTTCTTTGTGAGGTATTTAGCATGTTCAGAGTAAGCAAATCTGCCTTTATGTCTGAATTGTAAGTGTACAGAAAGAATCCTTCCGTTTTGAAGACAAAGTTCTGAATTATTGAATGGGGTATTGGATTCATATCCTTCAGTTAAAATGAGGAGCATTGCTGTAGGGTACACCTTTAGAAAAATCTGGAGCTATCAGACTCATACATAGTCAGAACATGTAATACTTCAGAGACACCATTCAGGGCTATGATCACGTGAAGTATTAAAAAAGCACCTCTTAGGTGGTTTAGAGGCAGCTTAAAGAAGGTTTGGAGGTGGGATTGTTCATGTTCTGGTGTGTCTCTCCTTTTCTCATGAACATTTTAGGCTAGAAAAGGTGGATTAGAGTTCAGATAAAAACACAAGGATCACATGCTATTGTTTCTATCATGCTTTTAAAATGCTTCTTTTGCTACATGAATGCAGGCACAATTCCAAATCACAAGTTTATGGCAAGGAGGAGTGTAAAAAGACTTAGTCCTTTTCTGCACTGGGCCTTATTCTGGTTTATATCTTGGACTAGGGACCTGCCAAATCCACATGCTGGTACAGACTATAGCAGACCCTGCTCAGGCTCTGCCAAAATCTGCACTAACACATGGAAGGCTGGTCTCTATTCCAAGATACAATCCAGAATAAGGTGCAGTGCAGAAAGGGTCCTAGGCACACCATGTGGAAAAGAGGACATAAGTCCTACCACTTATTTTTCTAACAGATGCCCTCCATGCCTTCCTAGGTTCTGCAGTTCTTGAAATGCTACACTTGCAGTAGTTATGTAGGAGAAACAATTTCAGCAGGAGTGCCTTGTACCATGCACCTGCTGATAATTGTCCCTTCAATATAATTCTTAAAGATGAAGCAATTCTGAACCTTCTTCAGGCCATCCTCAGGTCTGATGGCGCACACCTTTTCATTGGTAACCATTTTATATGTGGACTTTCCATACAGGAAATTCCAAATGGAGGGTGGAATGTTCGCACATAAAATGGATAGAAATGAAAAGACGTGAGCAGTGAGATATAAAGATGGACTGAAGAAGTTTAAAGTGAAAATCCAACTACGGCCAAAGGGTCTCATCATATTCAGTAGAGTAAGATGAACAAATATAGCCTGATAGGGACTATTATTATGCGGCTCCCCAATTGACTGAAGGAGTGTGTCTGCACTTACCACTTTAAATCCAGATTAAAGAAATCCAGATTTCTGAAATCCATCCCTGGGAAGATCCATCTGAAAAAGTGATGGGTCCAAATGAGGTCTAACGCTTCTGCACTTGCGTGGGAAGCACAGATAGCGAGGAACACTTCATGTGTTTGCTGTGCGGATGCCACAGCACCAGTATCTCGAAGAATCAGGCTTCTCTGCAACTCTGCAGCCCAAAGAGCCGTGTGATTGGAGCACTCAGCCGTCAGTCACTGTTCATTTCCCCACCAATCAGCGGCATGCCTGAGATCCCATGGCTGCTGTGGTGCTGCTGCCTCACTCAACATGGCGACTGCCTGTCCCACCCACATGCATTCGCTCTCCTGTCCGTGTGCAGAAGCGTCTTCCTTTGATGTGGATTTTGTGAGCAAGAACAGTTTGAAGACCTAAGTTTTCAGGTCTTCCTAGAAACCGGTTCTGGCAGCCTCTAGACCCCATTAGAGACGGATCTCACACAAGGCTGTGTGGAAGCGGCTGTCTTGCTGTGTGGAAGGTACCTTGCACATGTGTGCCATATGTGTCCTGATTGTGTGCTTAATGGGGTTTTAAGGGCCAATGCGGAAACACCTAAGAACTTGTACTTAAAGGCCATGTTCACACTTTCACTTCAAACTGTCTTCAGACCATCTTCAGATCTGACTGCTCACATCTTTTCATTTCTCTCCATTTTATCTGTGGAATTTCCATTCAAGAAAGTCCAAATGGAGGGTGGAATGTCTACAAGTAAAATGGATAGAAATGAAAAGGTGTGAGCAGCCAGACCTGAATATGGCCTGGAGAAGGTTTAAAGTGAAGGTGTGACCATGGCCCACCCTGTTCTACTTTCTGTTCCTAGTCAAATCTTCAGCAAAGCACTAAATTGGTGCTTGTATTACACAAACCAGCTCGGTTTGTGGGATTGCTCAAATTGTGGACAAAGTAATATGGAATGTCAGGTGCAGTTTAGGTAAATTTCCTTGCCAAAGCATTCATTTTATGATTTGACTATATAGGGAAGAAAACTTTTTCTTTAAAAGAGAGAGAGTAGAATATTTTTTTCATCCAGCAATGAGTTCATCGGTTATAAAGCACAGTGTTATTGTTACCATTTTGCTACAGAAAGTAATTTTGTATTTTGAAAGACATTTTTCTTGGAGTGGAGATGCAACACTGCAAGCATTAAACATCCTTCCAAGAATATCAGCCTCTGTGGTATAATAAGGATTTTTCTGAGTCTTTTGCCTAACTTGAAATTCATCCCACTGAGTTTCATGGAATCTACTCCCCCAAATAAAATGATTGCTTTCCTGAACTATTCTGGGTTTTTGCTGTAAGGAGCCTTTCCAAACGGAGTGCCCTCCAGAAACTTTGGAAAATAGCTGCAAAAGTTTAAGGTAGTGTTGCCATATGTTAGGATTACTATAGATATAATGTAGGCAGCATCTGCTGAAAATGGCCTCTTCTGTGCAATCACTAAGGCTGCGTCCCCATGCTGGCCATCTGGCACACTTTGGGCGCTGTTTGGGCACGCATGGGCTGGGCATGGGACCGGGAACGCATTTTGGGCATCCCCATGAGATTCCTGGCAACGCGGGACTGGTACGGGTTGGGTGCGGATGGTGGCTTCCCCATGAGAACTGTGCCAAACTCTGGTACGGCGGAGCAACGCCACCTCCTCTCTGCCCCCTCCCTCCTCTTTGGCAGCTGGATTGTCATCAGCCCACCCCTGTGCTGCATCCCACCTCCCTTCACAGCATGGACAGCCAGGACTGGGCTGGGAGGCACGGAAACAAGTTAAAATAAAGCTTCATTCATAAAAATAACTATTTTTTTAAAAAAAATGCTGAAAGCTGCTACGGGGTTTAGTGGCAGTAGGCACTTGAGCAATTGTGCACACCTTTGCTCCACCGGGAACTGAAAGAATGGCCGTAAGCTGAAAATCAAGCCTTTATTTATGATTGCCTTGCAGATTGGGGAAACGGGGGTTGCAAATGGAACAGAAATCAAGCCATTATGCAGCCTGCCTTGGCATTTTTGAAATGGGGTTGGAATTGCCTCCATGGAAATGGTACAAAATTTAAAAAGCAAGCCGTCCTCCAGCCTGCCTTTGCGATCGGCATTTTAAAAAGTCAGTGGCCATGATCTTCAATCGACGGGGCAGGAACAGCAAGCACACCCCACCTCCCAATGATGTGAGCACAAATCTCCTCCCTGTTAGCCCGCTAGTGTCCCCATGTGCGTTCCCAGTTCGCTGAGCAATGCATATGAGTTCCCCAAAGCATGCCGAGACTTGTTTTTTCAGGCATCAAATTTGGCACCCTTCTGGCATGGTTTGGGAGGGGTTGGCATGCTTTTCGTGGACCAAATCCAAAACGCATGGGGACAGACAGCACAGATCCCATGCTCAGAATCGTACCAAAGAGCCATTGGGGCAGGGCATTAAGCTGTGGCACTCCTGCCCTCCTTTCCATATGGTAACTCTGTTTAAGGCAGGATTGCTCAGCTGCAGTCCTTCAAGTGGCTTAGATGAAGATGATTTACTTGCAAAGCAACAGCCCTTTTACCCTGATGTTCCTTCATTCACACACACAGTGTGCTATGATTATTTCTCGTGCTTTAAAACCCCTGCAAGTTACATGCTCTTTCAACCTCAATGAAATGAGTGGTGTGTGTGTTTCATTGTAGGTATTGGTTTGCACTGAAACATGGCTGCCAGGCTGCATTTAAAACAAACAAATGTGGAGATGTATTGATTGACCCCAGAATCCTTCATAAAAGGGCCATTGATGCAATCGCTGATATAAGTATGCTCCGGCTATTTAAAGCATTCCTGGAAAGCACTCCTCAGCTTATTCTTCAGGTTTACATCCTAATGACATCTGACAGTTCGACCTTCGTTCAGTGTAAGTATGTTCTGTAGAGAATAAAGAAACACAGGCTATCTGAGTTTTTTAGGGAAAAAAGATTAATATTACCAGGCTTCCAATCTTGCCTTGTCATTGTTCAACTTTCACATCCATACAACACAGCACCTAATACCTAGTGGTGATAACCATTCTGATCTTTGTGAGATGTCATAACACTTAAAACAACTTCATTAAATCTTTCGTTGCTGTGTATCAATGGCTACTAGAATGGATGCTGAGGTACCTCTTCTGGGTTGGAGAGACAGGCCAGATGACTCTAAAGGCCATCTCCAGGAATTCAAGAGCAGGTGAAGGTTCTGCCCTTGTCTTCTGCTTGAGATGCCCATAAGCAATTGGTAGGCCACTGTGTGAGACAGAATGCTGGACTTGATCCAGCAGGGTTCCTCTTAAGTTCTTACATTCCCACTGCCAAACGTAGATTCTTTAATCTTAAGCATGGGTCCCAGGACATAAAATCCATTATCTGTTTCTAGAGCTCCACCCTCTACTTGGAAATTTGTGATGGTTCCTGTTGATGTGATCTTCATCTTCTTAAGATTTAGGCCTAAATCAATCTTCTCACTCTCTTCTTTGGGCCTTCCCCCACTTTGAGCCATAGTGCAGGACAAGATGTGGTCTATGGGCCTTCCTTCTGCATGCTAGTTGATTTAAGGGAGGGCCTATCCCCTCCTAGTATTGCTAGGGCACCCAAAATGGCATCCTAGAGGTAGACTGCATACCAGGCAGTGGTATACTGGGCCAAGGAGGCATGCGGACAGCACACCTCTATGATCCGATATACCAAAAGGAACCCATTTTGGCAACAAAGTACATTTTCATTTCTGGCTTTCAGAGTGTTCAGAACCCTCCCTGCGCCAGCTCTGAAGCTGGTGAAATCTTCAGAGCCAGTGTGGGGTCTGCAAGGAACAGGCCATCCCAATGCAGACTACTGTAATCTGTGCCCGAAGCAATTGATCCCAGAATGGGACAGATTTTGTATCTAGTACAGGGCAGCTCCCCTTGTACTGGGTTACCAATGGTAACTGTGGAAATGGGGTTAGACTCTGGCTTCTTCCTTTTCTAACAGAATAGTATGGTCTGTGTATCTGAGCTAGTTAATATTTCTTCCTCCTGTCCTAAATTTGCACTCATCTTCTTCCACATCAGCATTTTGGATGATATATTCTACATACAAGTTAAGTGGATATGGTGAGAGTGTACATCGTTGTGATACTCTCTTTTGGAAACTAACCTGTCTACCAATGCTGTGTTCTGACTGTTGCCTCTTGGCCAGCATACAGTACAATCAGTGTTCTGAAATGCCAATTTTCTTCAAAACTTCCACAGTTTAACATCACTGACTTACAGGCCCGGTTCCCATTACAAGCTTAAAACGGTTTTCCTAAACCAAAATAATAGAACCGGATGCTAACACAAATTTGCCTGATCCCATTACTTTCAATTTGATCGCATTCGATCTGGATCCTAAGGATCGTACATGGCATACGTGACTCAAGGGTGGGGTGGGGGGGTCAAGTGGCTTATTTCTTTTTGGGGCTGCCCTGCCCTCTTCCTCCTGGCGTGAACGCGCCACCCATAAGGGACCCCTTCACGGAGCCTGGCTGGGTGGCTGCCGCTTGCCTGGATGGATGAAAAATGGCACCGGGCAGCCAGTGATTCTTTCCCCTCCTCTCCCCATTGCCCAGGACACACAGCAGTGGCAACTCAAGCCCCCTTCTCCCGCTCACTCCACAGCCACAGGATTAAACATTCACACATCTCCCAGAACCTGCAGCTGCTTTCATTTCTTTCGCTTTTTAAAGGTCAGAACTTTTAAAGAGCCAGAATTGCGCAAATTGCAACATCGTTATCAGGTAGGAAGTGGGTGGATTGCTACAGTGTAACGGCTGCTTACGGGGTGGATTTTTATAATGAAATCATATCTTTGGAAGCAAGCTATTGGGGGAGGGAAACCCTAAACATGCATTCTCATCCCACTAAAACTGTACCGCTCCCACAGCAAGAAATGTAAAACATTTCAAGCGCACGAACTGGAGTGAGACCTGTTGAAATGAGTGTTAACATTTACAATGCTGTGGGGCGATTTAACACGTGGAAAGCGTGTTAAGCCAACCTGATGTGGGGACTGCGAGGATCGAAACCATTTCTAAACCATTTTAAGCTTGTAATGGGAATTTACCCACAGATGCTGTGTCCAGACTTACAGATACTGCACATTCTGATGTGCAGTTGGGGTGTGGAAGTCACACCTGATGCCTGATACTGTGTACTGTGCATAATACGCCACTGCTATTTCGAATTTACCTACTGTGGAAGGATGAGCACTCGCTCCGCAGTATCAGGTAAATTTGAATGTTCTCGTCAGTCTGGACAGACGGTGAGAACAGCTGCCTCATTCCATGTGACATACGCCTCACTGCACGCACCACGCAAGTATTGCAGCTTTATCTGAGAAAGCTGTGGGGATGCTGCTAAAGTCTGGATGGCGCGTCATAGATTCTCAGCAGGTAAGCTGTGCTTTTTTTTTTTTCTAACAGAGGATTTTATTCTGCTAATTTGGATACTACCCCAGTCAAAAACTTCAGTGTAATTAAACACTTTCCTTCTTAAATTCCTTTGCTTTTTCCAGAATTTATATCAGTAATATCTCTACTTCCCTCACCTGTGTATTTGGTAATCCTTTTTCTGTATAAAGTAGCAACCTGTATTGAGTGATCTTTAACATAACCTTACTAAAGTGAACCACAGTTCAAAACGTGTACGGTGCTATAGAAATAAACTATAATAGTAATAGTTATTTTAGAACTACACCTTATCAACCTTTAAGGAACAACAAGGGAAAACAAAATGGGGGGGGAGGGGATGAGTTCATGGGGTTAATTCATGAATGTATCTAGAATGTGAACCAGTTTGCTCTTGTGGTTAGGGAGCCAGACTCTTATCTGGGAATATTGGATTTGATTCTACACTCTTCCATGAAGCCAGCTGGGTGACCTTGGGCTTGTCACAGCTCTCTTCTGAGCTTTCACAGCCCCACCTTCCTCACAGGGTGTCTGGTTTAGGGAATAGAAAGCTTTATCAGCCACTTTTGAGTCCCCTTAAATGGATGAGAAAAGCAGCATAGAAAAGCCAACTCTTTTTCTTCTAGATACAAGCTGGGAAGTTATTTTGTTAGTATGTCCTTTTTTTTAATGAAGAACAATTCATATAAAATTCCTAGCCACTGTTTTTCTGACAATGCTATTTCTTCCTTCTTTTTCTTCAGATTTTTCCATCACAACATCTTTTGCTGGCATTTCTTGTGCAATTCTGGATTATCAAATAGCATTACGGAAATCTCTATCTGATACACATACATTTTATGGGATATCTTCCAGAATGACGTATCTTTTTTATAAACTGTTAACTTTAATTTCTTGGGTGCTTAGCATCACATTGCTTGTGCTTCTGAACTTCAAATGTTTTATCTTTTTACTTGGAATTCTTTGGTTTGGAACTCTGTTTTGGGTCCTGGAGCAACACACAACATTTTGCAAATCCAAAGCAACAGAAATTGTCTACAGGGTAATTGTGGGAATCATTCTTATTTTTACCTTTTTTAATGTTAAGGGAAAGAAGACCAGAATTCCCCTGTCTGTTTATTATGTTTCTAGGATGTTTCTTACAATTGCAATATTATGGGCTTGCATGCACTGTAGACCACTCTTTAATGAAAGACTGCATTTGTTGTTGGTCATCATTGTAGTTGTAATTACCTTAATATTTGGTCTTACTTTTCTTATTGTTTATTATCGTTATTTTCATCCTAGTGTTTGTCACATAGGAGATGTAGTTGATGGTGCACAAAGTGAAGGAGGAGGAGCTTGTAGGATGATACATTTCCTGATGTAATATTATCATTAAATTAAGTATTTTTTAAAAAATGTTTACTTTTATAACTTTATAATGTTTACTTTTATAACAAAGCTTCACTGAATACTTACAGACAGCCTGAAAATGGATTTTTTTTTAAAAAAATGCACATATAGGTTGTGTCCCAATTCAACTTTTAAAGAGCTTTGAATTCATTTTCAAAGCTGGCAATTCCCACAGGATCAGATGAATCTGCAGTTTCTGGAGATTAAATGTGCTCAAACACAGATTATCAGTATTCGAATCAAAATAACTCTTGCTGCAGGGTTTACAAATAGTCATTTTTTGTTTTTTGTTTTGTAAATGCAAACACACACATTTTTTTTAGGTGTTTCTCCTCAGTTTCCAGAATCAGAATCCAAAATCTCTTGTTTTCTTCAGCCAATGAGAAGGCATGATTATTGGCTAAAGGAACCCTCCGCTGGCTGAAAGGGGAGGGAACAGAGGGGAAGAATGAACAGAAAAGGTAACAAAAGATCTATGGGCTATGATTTTACAAACTGGCTGATTTACAGCTATCCTGAAAGCCTGCCTGCCTCTGCCTGCCTGCCTGCCTGCTCCCTCCCTTTCTTCCTTCCTTCCTCATCCATGCCTTTTTGCCTTTTTGCCTCTTTGCTCTGATCTGCTACAGTGATCCTGTGCTAAACTCTTTAAAAGCTTGATCTTCCTTGTGAGAGGGGAATCTAGCCAGCAGCTCCATGAACTGTTACTTCCGCTTTAAATTGCTACTGTACCGCTTCTTCAGAAGATCGCAGCCAGCAAAAGATTAAAGAGAAAAATTTCTTCTCCCACCCCTCCTCTTCAGATAACCGTGTGTGTGTGGATGCGCGGGTGCACATGTATGTGAAACAAATGGGGAAAAAGGCTTAGAGATCAGCAGGAGTGGGGTGGGAATAAACAGGGAATGAAAAATGCTGCCAGGGGTTTCTTCTCTGCTGGACACTGAAGAATGGAAAGTCTGCATTATGAGTTAACAATGGAAACACAACAAATCCAAATTCACTGCTGATTAAGAAAACCCTGATTTAAATCGAGATTAAATTGCCTAGTGGGGATGCCACCACAGTTGCAAAATTGTTATTTTGGGGCTTTTTAGACTTAATAAGGCAGAATTTGCATACTGGCAGATTCTGCCAGTGTGCAGCTTCTGTAGTGATGAAAGTGTTATGAACTTTTGTTCCCTGTTTACAATGTTTCTGGTGAGGGATGTTTTCAGAAATGCCAGAAATGACCTTGGAAGGCATCTGTTTCTGGAGTTCCTGAAAACAGGGCCGTGTGACCATAATGAAGTGCCATGATAAATCTTCTCAATGCATTGGAGGTGGCCGGGCAGAAGGGTGAAAGGGGAAGTGCTGTTGGAATTTTTTCTACCATTCTACCACTAAAGTTCTCTAACAAGTACTTATAGCGGGATGATAACCCAGTGGGTTTAGGATTATAAGGACTCTGTAATCTTCAAGTGCACCCATGGGGCTACGAAAGCGCATGGATGTGCAGAGCTTGCTCCCTAAGGATACTACCATGGTGCATGGTGCTATGCATCTCCTGTCTTGCTTTTCCTCTGCCTGTCATGGTCAGCCAGGTAGAGGATGAGGAGGATGAGGAGGACTCACTTCCTCAGGTACAGGAGGAACCTGAGGTAATGCCAGGACCCAGCTCTGACCCCCCAGCCCCTTTGGAGCCTGGAGTTCAACAGCCCAGCCTGGCCACAGCAGAAGTACAGGATGGGGGAGACATGGAACAACAGAGCCTAGAGATCCCGAGCTTTAAGCAAAGAAGAGCAGAGAAGCAAGAGTTAAGAAGATCCAAAAGGCTCGCCCAGAGACAGGCTGATCACCTACACCTGTGAACTGAATCTGCAAAGTTAAAACACAGGGCAGACACCCAAGCCCTTTGTCAGAAGCTATTGGTTCTTCTTTTGGAAAGCTGCTCTATCTGACCTGGAATTCCTGGCTATTGTGACTCCGGACTGGACCGTGGTGTTGCCCTCTGAAACCCTAGACTCGGACTGCTTATTGACCTTGGCTCTCTGGACTGCGTTGCTCTGCTGCTGAGGAAACGGCCTTGACAAGTGAGTCATTCTTATCAGCTCTGTGTCTGTATGAGTGTGCTGGCAGCTTTCTCGGACAGAATAGCTTCTGACCAAGGGCTTGGGTGTCTGCCCTGTGTTTTAACTTTGCAGATTCAGTTCACAGGTGTAGGTGATCAGCCTGTCTCTGGGCGAGCCTTTTGGATCTTCTTAACTCTTGCTTCTCTGCTCTTCTTTGCTTAAAGCTCGGGATCTCTAGGCTCTGTTGTTCCATGTCTCCCCCATCCTGTACTTCTGCTGTGGCCAGGCTGGGCTGTTGAACTCCAGGCTCCAAAGGGGCTGGGGGGTCAGAGCTGGGTCCTGGCATTACCTCAGGTTCCTCCTGTACCTGAGGAAGTGAGTCCTCCTCATCCTCCTCATCCTCTACCTGGCTGACCATGACACTGCCATAGTCTGTTGCTTGTCTGAAACTAGCTGTTTAAAACAAATCCTTATTTTATTGGGTTGGTTTTTAAAACCAGACACTCATCTTCCTAGTAATGTTCTACTGTTCCACATGATGCCAATTGCAATAGTCAAGCAGAAAGAGGTTCATGGCATTGGTATAAGGTGACTCAATTTCTTTTAATGCTGTAAAGGCACTCTGGGGGCCTTTCCGCACAGGCTAAAGCGCATTTAGAGCCAGATGTGAGAAGGATTAGGACGTGGCATCCACACAAGGACCAGAATTAGGGTCCCTTTGAGGACGCCATGTCCACACATCAGCACGCAAAACCGGTTGCTTAAATCAGGTCTTACATCTGGCTTTTCCCCTTAAACCGGTTTGGAAGTGAACGCTTCCGCACCGGCAGGGAAAAGGCCGGATTGCCAGCTCTGACAGGTGGGTGAGTCTGGCGGCCGGCTTCCCTGGTTTCCCCCTGGCAAGAGACGGGGCAATTGGCCATTCTCTGGCCAGGGGAAACTGAGTCCTACTCCCACCCCCACCCTGCCGAGGGTCCCGCGCTCGCACCCGCCGCCTTACCTCATTGCCGCTGACCCAATTCTAGGACCAGCAGGGCTGGCGTTGATCGCGCATGCGCACGCTGTGGCCCTGCCAGTCCGAGCAGCCCAGGGTCAGATTCTTTTTTAAAACATTCTGCCAGAAAATGGATCTTTGAGATCCGTTTTCGGCAGCAAATGCGGAAAGCCCCTGAGACCTCATTATCTCACCATCCCAAAATGATGTTTTCTCAGATGCCTAGAATACATATAGGGTATAGCTGCCCTTGTGTTATCCCATTTCTTAGATGTAGATGCAGTCTTCACCTTAGCTTAGACGGAACTAGTGTTATTCATACTTTTAATCTTGTATTCTAGATAGGTTATGTTCATTGTACTATTTATTTGAGCTGTGATGTGGCTTTTTAACATCTTTCCAATATGGCTCAATTAGTGATACTGGGCTTGAGTTATGAATAGAGAAACAACTTGAACCCAACATAGTTTTCCTGGGGAGGGGGAAAGTGGGGCTATGGCGGGCTACCTTAGATATGTGAGGCAACTCCACCATGGCAGCTCTGAAATGACACTATATTCCCATCTGAATAGGGTCTGCATTACCATTTAAAGTGGAAATATATGATGACCAAGAATGCATTCACACCTACAGTTTAATCCAATTTCTCTCCGACTATTAGAGTGAGAGAACACAACAGAAACATGTCAATCTGTTTTCTTTCAGCATTATCTAACTCAGAAAATCCACCTTTTGGTTAGATAAAGTGGAAAGAAAATGGCTAGTCACTTTGATGATGAGTTCCCTCACTCTGAAAGTGATCTGAAACTGGATTAAAACTTAAGTGTGAACGCAGCCCAGTAGTAACAAACCTCTGATTTCCATCTTTTCGCTATTCATTTTTCTAACTTGTGCTATATCTTGGTTTAACCACACGAGGGCTCATTTGTATGAAGCAAAAAGCAATGCCTGCAAAATTACAAGGCAGTATAATGATGGCATTTCCTGTTAACACTGCAAGGAAGAATGTGTCCTAAGATTACAATCCTAATCAGATGATAGTTTTTGGATTCAACTGTACTGTACCCTAGACCAGGTAGGCACTAAGACAGAAAATTCTACATTGCTGCGTTTGAACATTTAGAAAAAAACAACTATCTCAAAAATAAAGCAACAATGACTTTCTGGATTTAAAGTCTGTTACAGAGGGACTCAAATTTCCACTTCTTATACTGGGAAGCTTTGAAAATTCAGCTGCCACTCAGTCTGTGAATTGTACCTGACCTTGTCATTTTAATCTAACTACAAATTGAAAGCAAATGTTGTTCCTCCCCCTCCCCTTACAGCTATGACATCTTGCAACAAGTATTTTCATAAGTTAAATGAAAGATAATAAACAATTTCTTCCTGTTTTGGCTACTGTCAATGGTCTGGGTAAGGAGCAATATCCCACAGAATTACTATAATTACCCTGTTGGTCTCGACAGTGACATCTAGTGGTCACTTGCAGCCAATGAATGAGCACTCCCCTTGCTGAAAGCCACATAGAGCTCCATGGGCTTCAAAGGAAGCTTCCAAATTGGCTTTCAGCAGGGAAGAGGTGCTTCCGGCTGCAGTCGCTCGCACTGGCTGCCACTGCTGGTGGTACTGGTAAGCACTCCATATGAGTTAGGGAGAGCTCTGATTTATGAAGCTTTAATTGGCTTTCCAATAAACATTTGTCAAAATAATGTAGCCATTCAAACCCAAGCCTACTTTATACATCCATATAAAAGAGCACTTAACTTTCAACAAAGAATTGCCTGCCATCAGAAACACTTCATAAAAAGGGGAAATTTATGAATCCTAGGTACGAATCACTGAAGGAGCAAAGTTCACTTTGGAACTCTGGAATGCTGCATTCTACCATATGTTTGTTCCTGACACTGTATGTGTCACACTTCACTTCCCCAAGAGTTTAACTCAAAACTTTTAGTTTTTTCACATTCCTTCATGAACGTGAAATGATTTGCCTATACAAATTATTTACTGAGCAATTCATACATAACTACGAACATAAGACAGATGTGACATAGAAAGTGAGGGTCAAATGCAATAAAGTGAATATGTGATTAACTGGAAGATTTCACTTTATTGCTGCAGATATTTAAATAGAAGTATGTCCCATTTCTTGAAATGGGATTCCTAATAAGACTGTTCAAGATTGAATGACTATCATGGATGATTTTAAAAAATTACTACCAGCCTACCATATATTATTTATGGGAATGGATGATAAAACATGGAAAACACCGAAAGTTGCATTGCTCAACCGAGTTCATTACCTTCAGGATATTTTGCTCAAGAGAGGCTTTGGGCTGCTGCTAAGATTTTGAACATACAGAGAATCTGTTTTCCTCATCCAAATATGATCAATCCCAGGAGAGACTTGAGATCATTCTGCACTTACTGGTAAACTGGTACAGTGGAAAACCTAGAATCCTTCTGGACCTTTTCTTCCTTACTCTGGTGTGATCCAAGGAGGCCACACCCCCTGCTAGCACACTTCATCTACAATGCCTGAGGCCAATTCACACTTAGGCCAATTCTAGTCAGCAATTAGTGCAGCCCTGGTGAAGAGCATAACCATGTCCACTAGGCTGCTACAGCCTAGAAGCCTGCCTGCCCTCACTGGAGGTGCACTAATTGTTGATTAGTCATGGAGCACAATTTCATGCTCCACACCTTTACCAGCCTTTACCCAAGGCTTACTGGCAGCATCAGGCAGCACGATCATTTACACATCTTCTGGCTCACTGCGTGTGGTGGGTGGGGAGTGGGTCGTCTGTGCAAATATGGCCGCGTTGCCAGTCTTGATCAATTGCTGGCTGCTGCCGTGATCGAGCAGGTCTCTGTGGGCTGGTACCACAGAGGCAGGCTGGCCAGGGGTTGATCCAAGCAGGCTGGCCAGGGGTTGATCCAAGCAGTGTTGGGGCATGCTGGCCAACACATTGCTGGGATCAATCCCACCCCTCTGCATTGGCCTGCAGCGCATCATGGAATGTGTGCCATGACTGGCAGCAGGCAATTGCGGCAGTGAGGAGGTGGGACTTCTGGCATTCGAGGCCATTCGAGGCGGTGGCCCGGGCTGGTGAGTGGCAGGACCATTCACATTTCTGGCCGGTAAGGGGAAGCATCTGTCCTGGCAAGTGTGAATAGTCCTTCCGTGCCTGGCGTTGACCAGCCCTAGTGTACGGCAGCCCAATAAGGTAAGTGCAGAAAGGTCTCCAATCTAGATGGCCCAAAATGGCTGCATAGACCGGGAAAGTAGCAAACCTTTTTCATTTGCCCAGGGAGGCTTGCAGAAGGATGCATGCCTCCATGGGCTGCTTTATCAGTAGGATCCATTTGTATCAAATTGTGCCACTGAAATGCATCCCTGGGGGACTCCAAGGCCAGGAGTTTTAGTTCTTGGCTGTTAAAGCCCTTGCAGCAAGCTCTGAAGTACAGGCAACCTTCAAAGCATCATGGGGGTTGTCCTGGAATAGCTGTCCCAAGTATGGATGGGCAAGTGGACTGCTCCAGCTTGGGACCATTCCAGTAGAAATGGTTCCCACTTGAAGCAGTCAGTCTAGGCATGGTAAATGTGAAAAGGCTCTAGTAAGGCTCTAAAGTAAGAAGTTCGTGACACTTTGTGAAATGCAATGTGATCTATGCTGGTAGCATTGGGCAACTGGTGTTCTCATCCCATTTCCACCTGTCTCCAATCCATCTGTAACAGACTTTGAAAGCACATTTTCTGGCCTCTAATATGCATTAGAGGTGAGATGAGCACATGTATGTGTTACAGTATCACCTCTAAATGTTCTCCTAGTCACCTTTAAGGTGCTTTTTTTAAAAATAGGGTCTTCCTACTTCGAAACAGAATGATTTATGGATGCCTGAAGCATCCTTGTATTTTCCTTTTGGCAAAGGTCCCCAAAACTTCAAGGTTTTTTTTTCTTTTTTGGCAATATTGAACATAAAACTTTGTTCTCATTAGTTATCAAGTCAAAGCTAATTATGCAGACAAGCCATGGAGTTTTCTTAACAGATTCAGAATGGTTTTGACATTACTTTCTTCTGGGGATGTATGGGGAGTTAATCTGGCAACCCCTTGTTTTCCAGACATTTTGTTCTACCACTGAACTGAGTAGGGGTGCTTCCGCACAGGGCCTTAAAACACATATAAAGACACATGTCAGACAAATATGAGACACTTAGATTACTTAACTTCTGCGCAGGAGGCTGGATCCGGGACTCTTCGTGTGGCCACTTGCGCATTCCAGTGCGCAAGATCTGACCCTAATTGGGTCTTGCCGCTGAAGAATCCAGCCTCCAGGAAGACCTTGAAAATTAGGTCTTCCATCTGGTCCCTCGCCTTGATCCGGATGGAAGCAGGACACTTCCGCACCTGGACAGGCAAGGAGCCGGATTTGCCAGCGGACGCCATCTTGGGAAGGGTGGAAGTAGGCCAGTCTGCTTTCTTTCGCCCTTCCCCTGCACGCCACGCACCACCAGAAACATGCGGTGACTGGCAGCTGCATGCTTCAGTCCCACCACTCCGGGGGTGGCGTCGGCGGTATGGGAAGCTGGATGCCTTTTGGAATGGGTGCTATGGCCTCCGTGCAGCACCGAGGGGATCCGGCCGCCCCACGCGTGTGCATATGTGTGGGAGGCCTCTGAGGATCCATCTCTATTTTGGACGGATCCTCGGGAGGCCGGATCGTTGGGAAATGGATTTTCTTAAATCTGTTTCCCGGTAGCAGGTGCGGAAGCATCCTAGCTTTCCATGATTTAGAACCTAAGCAATCTTATGCTCAAGCACATTTGTGCTGGAATATAGTATATAGGAGTTGGTGTGTGCTGAATGTTTCTAGCCCTTGGAACCTGTGCCTGTGTGTGTACTTTTTGGTGGTCTGTTATAGTACACTGCTGAAAAGCACCCCGTACTGGTTCCAGAACAGAGGTGTGCTGTCTGCATGCCTTCTGTGTTCTGGAACAAGGCCCTTGGTCCTCTTGGGGACCTGATTAATCAGGACAGAAAGGACCTTTGAAAGGACCTTTGACTAGGAATGGCGGGACCTCAAGCCCAAACCCCTAGCTGTTAAGCTTTTTTGGTGACGTTGGGCTCTTCAGCATCTTTTATCATAGCCTGCTTTCCAGGGTTCTTGTGAAAATAAGTGGAAGAAGGGGAAGGGGAGAACATTCCCTTGATCTCCTAGGGGAAAAGTAGAAAGTAGATATGGTAAGTAAATGAATGAATAAATAATATTAAATATTTATTTGTTTCTTTTTCTATCCCATTCTATACATAGAGAAGAAGTAGAGTTGGTTTTTCTACCCCACTTTTCTCACCCTTAAGGAGACTCAAAGGCCGCATCCCCATTATAAGCTTAATTCGGTTTCCCTAAACCGAAATAATAGAACCGGATGCAAACACGAATTTGCCTGTTCCTGTTGGATTGCTACAGTGTAGTGGCTGCTGTGAAGGTTGGATTTTTACATTGACATCACTGACTTTGGAAGCAAGCTATTGGGGGAGGGAAACCCTAAAAATGGATTCTCATCCCTTAAAACAGTAGGGTCCCCACAGTAAAAAATGTAACACGTATCAAGCGCACGATCCGGAGTGAGACCTGTTGAAATGAGGGTTAACATTTACAACGCTTTGGGGCGATTTAACATGCGGAAAGCGTGTTAAGCCAAACTGACGTGGGGTCTGCGAGGGTTGAAAACGGGTTGAAACCGAAATAAGCTTGTAATGGGGATGCGGCCAAAGTGGCTGACAAAGCTTTCTGTTCTTCTCACAGCCAGTTAGGTAGATGGGGCTCTGAGAGTAAGAGTTCAGAAGAGAGCTGTGATGAGCCCAAGGTCACCTAGCTGGCTTCATGGAGGAGTGCAGAATCAAACTCACTGAGTATGAGATAGGAGCCCCGCACTCTAACCACAAAGCCAAACTGGCTATAAAACCAATATAAAAATACAGTAAAAAAAAAGAATGATTAAAACAGCAGGACCTGAATAAGACACGCTGTAGTGCAAACTACATTTTACTTCTCAGGATAGGGATGGCAGAAAGAATGGTAAAGAGGTGCTGGAAACAAGCTATGCATATAAATATAACAACGAGGGGACTAGATGCTGCCCTCTCATGTGCCCTTGCACCTTTAGCTGTTGACAGAGGCAGCACAAACAAGTTGCTTTCTCCTGCTGGTCAAAACTGATGGGCAAGTTTATATGAGAGAAGACGCTCCTTACATATTTGGGGCCCAAGTTCTTGAACTGGGTTTGATAGTAACTTGGCAATCTGTTCAGTTCCTTTAGGTCTGTGGGTCCAATGGGAAGAACATGTCAGCAGACTTGCTGGTGAATTTTGCGATAATTTTTAGATTCCCAAACTGTCTTCAAGAACAGACGAACACAGAGCACATTGGAGAATTCCAATATGGAGGTTGCCAGAGCTGTGGCCACACCATCTTTGTCCACTGGCGTTGCAGAAGGGAGATCTGTCTGCCAGTGTTCCAGTCTGTCAGTGTGGAAACAGCGAGAAGCCAAATCACATTATTGAAAGTTATGCAATCAGTTCCTGATACTTACAGTGAAGATAAAATTAGTTTCCATTCTGTATTGCAAAATTACTGCTTACCTGATCTGCTTTTGTGTGTACTTGTACAGTTATGTAATATGGGCCACAATTGTCAGAAAGGGCACAGTGTGTGAAAAGCAATTCCTTGAATCAGCTCTGGAACATTATTGGAACTGACCTTTTCAAAGCTGAAATTACATCATATGGCTAAAATACAGAAATATTGAGAGGTGAAAGGCAAGTGAGCATTAAAGGTTATTATTATATTTTAGTTATAAGTAAAGAAATTTAGTGGGGAAATGCAATGTTTATTGATATGTTTTTACTTAAGGTTTGCACGACTGGGTAACTCTAACAGAAATATTCACATTCTGATTATTTTCATTATTTCCCCTTCTTTATATATGTTCTCTGCTCAAAAATGCCCAGAAGCAATTGGTGGGTCACTATGTGAGACAGTATGCTGTACTAGATGGGCTGTGGCCTGATCCAACAGGACTCCTCTTAAGTTTTTATGTTAAGGTGAAAACCTGGTAGGACTTCAGCACTTGACTGAGAGAGCTGCTATCCAAGGCTGCATTCAACCTAAGCTTTAATGGAGCTTCAGGCCACTTTCAGAATGAAAGAACACATCAGCAAAGTGACAAGCTGATTTTTTTCAGCATTATTATCTAACTCAGAAAATCCACCTTTGAGTTAGATAATGGGGAAAGACAATAATTGTTCACTTTGCTGATGCGTTCTTCCATTCTGAAAGTGGACTGAAGCTGAATTAAAACTTAGGTATGAACACAGCCATGCAAACAGTTTGAAGAACAATGACATTTCACCTGTTCTGAGTAGGGTTGAACTCTGACAGAAGCTGCGTTCCCACAGGCACTAAATTCCGAAGTGAATTTGAACTCTGTATCCAGAGTTCCCATTATTTAATATAAATATTTATTAATATGCAATTAATCAGAATTTGGCATCCAGCGTTCCCATTCAAGTTCTTTTCCCCAGATTTATTGAGGACTGTCATGCTAAAATCTGGAGGAAAAAAGCCCCAGGAAAAACTAGACTCCCCCTGTTTTTTGGAGCTAAGTCCGTTTCTCCCCCCCACCCAGGTGGGAATGCTCCGGGACTTTTTGAGGCAGAGATTTTTAGCCTTTGGCCAATGACAGCCAGATGTTGGTGGGACTTCCCCTCCCTTTGCTGTGTCAGCAACACTGGAGTCCTGCAAGAAAAGGCAAAGCCAATTTCCTCCCTTCTCTCCCCTCCGGTGCTGCAATGGCAAAATGCTTGCTGCGGTGTGCTGCTGGCAGTGGGGAGGACAATGAAGGGGAGGGGCGGCAGGACTGGTGGGAGCACACAGAGAGGATCGCACCACCACAGGAAGGCTCGGGGGGCTGGAAGGCCTGGGCAGCAGGGTGACTACGAGCACTGCAGCCTGGAGGGCCACTAGCTGTCCTCAGCCCAGGTGCTCTGGTCAACTCTCGCAGAAGGCGAGGGGTGCCGGATGAGGCCCTTTGATGCTACACGGCGGGGAGGAGGAGAGGCAGACGGTTCCCAGAGGTGCCTGTGGGGAAGGTATCTCTGCTCTTGGCATGACGCCGGGCGGCAACTTCCATGCGCACTGCAAAAAGAGGAGTGGCAGCTGTGGCAAGGAGTGGCAGCCTTTCGTCCCAGACAGTTTGGGGATGGAAGGAGCCAACTGGGATGCCGCCTTAATGTATGGCCAGAAGTAGGTGACCTGCCGGGCTCAGCAAGGCAAAGGAGGTGTCTTCAGAGCGTCACCTCTCTGCCCTCTCGCCAGTCCTGCCGCTCCTCCTCCTTTCTCCCCTTTGTTGTCCACCCCATTGCCAGCAGCACCCCAGCCGCCTCTGCTGGGCTTCTCGTGGGCGCCCTGCTGCCCAAGCCTTCCAGACCCCTCAGCCAGTAGATTGAGGTGTGTGCAGAGACGTGATGGGGAGGGGGGGAGGGGGAGGGAGGAAAGTGGGTCAACAAACAGCCCCCTGAGCTTCTTCGATCAATCTTGCCTGGAGGGGTGGAGATTAAAAGGCCCTATTTCTCCGTGCCAGGCATTTGGATGGTGAGTGGGAACTGCGCTATTCAGATTCAGTTCGGTTTATCAGGAGACAGGTGGGAATGGCCCGAGATGTGCACTTGGCAGTGTCAGAAGTAGTCCAGCCCACACTAAAATAGTCATGTGGGAATGCACCCAGAAACATCTATAGGGCAGGGATAATGTGGATAGTTTCCTCATGTTTTCCTCAGTGGTGCTTCTAAAGAAAATCAGAGTGAGATTTACAAGAAGTATTCCCCTCGTGCAGTCAACTGTATTGATCCGTAATATGTATCCACATGTGTTCTTTCTCCTTCGTTGCTGTACTATCAAACTCTCACACCAGCAATTTGGCATAACATTTATGAGGATCAGCCTGAGTACACTTCAGTGCATCAGTATTTGGAAACAAATTGAGCTCTGGGAGTTTCCTTCTGACATAGGTTCAGCTAGTAAAACAGATGGGCTGAAAGAATTTCCGCTTCTTGAAATGCACCATTTGGCTTTTAAATGTGCTACCATCTAAAAAGCATGTTTCTGGCTTTTTATATGCTAATCTGTTGTACGTGAATTATAGAAGTTTCATTATCACCTCATTTCACATGGTGGGAGAAAATTGGTTGTCTGTTAATTATCCTGGGATTTCCAAGCCTAATACTAGAAGAGGATAAATAGAAGCAACTGCCTTGGGCCCCAGATATTGGAGACTAAGTATATTTGAGGATTTCCACATGTTTTAAGTTTTAAATTAATTTTTTGTAAACACAGTTCTTCTGCCTGGGAAGTGACCCCAGCATGCTGTCCACCAAGTGTCTACTGTCTGGGAAGAATCCAGATGTGACCAGGGTAGGAAGTCCTTTTGTTCACACTTAAGTTTTAATTCAGCTTCAGTGCACTTTCAGAATGAAAGAATGCATCATCAAAGTGACAAGATGTTTCTTTCAGCATTATCTAACTCAGAGAATCCACCTGTGAATTAGATAATGAAGAAAGAAAATGACTGTTCACTTAACTGTGTGACTGAGAACTTGGACTTCCATTGCCATGAGGCAGTTTTCTTTGGATTGGTTCTACACACCAATACCTGGAACTTCCATGCTTGTATGGTTGTAACATACTGTGAAATTAAAAGGATGCTGGTGCGGCAAACAGAATCCAAAACAAGAAATGTTTATTAAAGGAAACTTCTGAGCTTCCCAAAAAGTAGAGAATTCTTAGTTGCAAAAAATAAGATGGAAATGAAAATAGACTGAGCAAATGTTCATATTTAATAAAAGCTACAAAGGAAGGGAGGGAGGAAAGATCCCACCCTAAACTGAGTTATGCTCTGCCGTCAGCCTAGCTTCCTCATTGCTGTCACCTACAGTATCCAAGGCTAAGTTCCCAGTCAGCAATTTAATCAGATTTTAAACCAGGTTTTTAAAATCAGCAGTGAGGTCTTTTTTTTTTTCATCCCCACTGTTACTTTATAATGCAGGCTCACTCTCCATTCTTCAGCCCCTTCCCCTCTCTCCTCCCCTCACTAAAACCCCATCCCCATGTAGTCAGCACTTGGACACCATCATACCCTGACTTCATTGGGGCAGACAATTCAAACCCCACCCTCTATATAAACCTGCCCCTGCATCAGATCATGGAGTCCTTTGGCAGCAGCTTTTGTTTTCCACTTCTCTCCCCCCCTCCATCTTTTATCCACTGTAGCACAGCTTCTTTCTCATGTTAACAAGGCAGTAGAACATTAAAGATCACTTTCCCTTTTTACAATAGTATTTTGCGCTAGGCAAAAGAGGTTGATGGCAGAGACGATTGCAGGAGGGAGGGAGGGAGCGGGCAAGCTTTTACACAAAGCCAGCACACTTTGCAACCCCATGAAAGAAGCCGCTAAAGTCTGATAGCTGCCAGTGAGTCCCTCTTTTTGAAATCAGTCACTTTCACTCATTCCTGTCCCTGCTACATGTGTCTGATCTTGTTACATTGTGTGTGCCTGAGCTACTGTGGGCTCTGTCTGTTCTTCAGTTCCTTCCCCCACCCTTTCAGCCAGCACTAGATTTCCTTAGCCCATAATGAAGAGCTTGCGGAAGAGGGAACTATGTCAGAGGAAATCCTGGCTTCTCATTGGATCAGAGGAAACTGAGAATGCCCCTAAAGCATGGTTCCCTCCCCCCAAAAAACACTTGCGTTGCTATTTTGCTAAATAAAATGGAATATTTCTAAATCCAGCAGCGAGACCTCTTTTGATCTGAATACAAATAATCTACATTTGGGGACCTTTAATCCTCAGAAACTGCGGATTCTTTAAAAACTTTGGGAATGGTGAACTCTCAAAATGGTCCCAAAGCTTATTATACTCTGTTTGGGAATGCACTGTAAAAGTTTTAGTTCTTTGGTCAGTGATCACTGTTCAGCTCTTCTTTCTTAGCTCTTACCCTGGTTCAGATAACTCTTCATCCTTTGTGTCTCCAAGAAATCTCACTCTTTCTGATCTCTGCTTGTATAACTTTATTTTCCCTCCAAAATCCTACACCAACTACCCAAATTATGCATTTTCCAACCATAACCTAGCAAACAAATCCCCTTCTTTCATCAAACAAATTTTGTCAAATTCTTTCCTGCGCAGTAACTGCAAGAACAATAGCAATGAAACCACTTTATCAGCTGTGACTTCTGCAACTAACACCGGGACATGAAATGGTTGCTTGTGGGCTGCTAGTGTGAGCACAAATGAGTGAAGCCCCTTTTCTTCCCCACCCTGCTCTCTTTCCATTATCATGCAGACACAGATAGGTTGCCTTCAGACTACAAGGGGTAATGGGGGAGCTAAAGAGGGTTCCACAATTGCTTTTTGTTGTCCCCGTGCCAGACATGAAGGGGCATTTCTAATTTATGTCCTGTGGTTGAACCAAACTAAATTGGAAAAACAAGTTCATGCATACCTCTACAACTGATACCTTTGCTCTTCCTGCCATGCTTTTGATTTTGCACTTGTTTTGAAGAATATAAAACAAGGGACTTTTCAACCCACCCACCTTGCAGATTTCCCATTTTACACTTCTATTGACTTTTTAGAATTTAACTGTATTTGTTGTGTGCATGAATGGATGCTGCACAGAAAGAATCTTTTTCTGTTCGAGGCTTAATCAATAAAATACAAAACATGAGGAGTTGTTTTTATTGTACATGTTAGTTGTTCTTTGGAAAATGATATTTGCTGTACGGCCAACTCATTGTTCTTAGCAGCTCTATAATGTAAATTTGTAAGGAACTGATGTGCAACTTGTAGCTTACCCCCTGCCAGAGCTGTCAACACTTACAGGAAAAGATCTGAGGTGCATTAGAAGGTTTTAGTTGTCTTGGTGTCAAATGGTAAACAGAAAGCATTTCTTGTCTCTTCCACTTACAGCTGTGATACCCTTTCCTCTTCAAATTGCTATAAAGTAATTGTTAAAAAAATAAAAAACCTACGCAAAGATAGGACTAGTAGGAATTAGGAATATGCATGAATATTCGTTACATTTGAAATTTGTATGAATTTGTACACATTCAGACATTTGAATCTGAATCTAACGTTGGCACATTCAAAGACTGACATTTGAATTCAAACTGAAAGTTTTGATACATTTGTATGAAGCTTTGTAAGGGTTTTGTATGGGATTCATATGGGATTCGTATGGGATATGTATGGGACTCATATGGGATTTGTATGCATTCATTTGGGATTCTACCACATTCAAAGGGGATCTATTCAAATGAATATGAATTTTCTAGCATTTTCTGCTTCCCCCCATTGCACAATCTACTGTCTTTTAAACTTTTTTTTTTAATCAATATTATTATTATGCTGGTTTTTAAAAATTTTGTACTGGTCTTAGCATTGTTTTATACAGTTTTGATATGTGTGTATTTTATATGTTGGTAGCCGCCCAGAGACCCTAGGGTATGGGGCGGGATATAAATATAAAATAAAATAAATAAAATAAATAAATAATAATAAAAAAGCATTTGTGCACATCCCTAGAAGGAACATCATTTTTGAATCCTTTCATAAAGGTTTGCAACATTTATTTCTTTATTCCCCAATAGACTTTTAGCACAGTTGGTATGGCTCAGACTGTATTTATAGACAATGGCTGTTTCAGTGACAGTGATAGTGACAGAGCACACATGCATAGCATTCATATGTCTATAGGTTCAATGGGACAATGATCTGATGTAATTAATATAAAGCAGTTTTGTTCCCACAGAGAATCATAAATTTGCGACACTTAAGCAGTGGCTTAAGTATTTGGTATTTGGAGCTATGCAGATTATCCCAGCATTGCGTCTGAATGGTCACAATTTCACTTTAAATCTTCTTCAGTCCATCTTCAGGTCTAACTGCCCACACCTTTTCATTTCTATCTGTTTTATTTGTGGACTCTCCACCCTCCACTTGGACTTTCCTGAATGGAAAGTCCACAAATAAATGGACAGAAATGAAAAGGTGTGGGCAGTCAGACTTGAAGATGGACTGAAGAAGGTTTAGAGTGAAGGTGTGACCATGGCCCATATATTGTGGGTGTTTTCCCACTGTCACTAGAAGTACCCATTAAGTACCCATTAATGGGTACAAAAATGCCATTACTTACCCATTAATGGGTACTTAATGGGTACTTTTAGTGACAGTGGAAAAACACCCTTGTGTGATTCCTTCTGCCCCAACCAGAACATGTGGATTTAACACATAGAACATGAGGGAAAGGAGTGAAGTCATCTCAGATCCTTTACCTCTCTATTTTTTTTGGATGGTGCATTTGTCTCTTGTTCCCCACTGTCCTCTCTGAGTCCCCTAAGAAGAGCCACTGGGTCTGTTTGATTCTTTGACAAGAGGAGGGGAGAGGAAAAAAAAAAGAGGAGTGAGTACACAAGAGCAGATTGAGGCTTTGCAGATGGAAATTGGGCAAAATTCAAGCTGTCCAAGTCACAGAGATAAATGGCACCCCCATTATCATGCCAATCTCTCAGCTGCTGTTGTCCAGGGTACAAATTGTGTCACCTTCCTGCACCTAGGCTATGCTGTAAAAAGACCTTTTATAACAGAAAAACCAAAAACAGAGTCAGAGATTTAGGCTTAGCAGTCCTAGGGGAAGTGCACCCTTATGTATTCCTGGAATGTAACCTGACCTAGATATAGTTTCCGTCTGGTCCCAGTTCCAAGATTCTGGTGGGGGTTCACAAATATCACCTGAACAAGTGTCGCTGCTGCATGAAGAAGTTTCCCTCACAGCAGTGATATGAGTTCCATGCAGGGGCAAACAGTGGGCCTGTCCACATTTGTCCATATTTTAGAATATAACTCAGGATAGGGGTCTGTTGTCTGCATGCTAATACAGTCTCTGGCAGGCCTCACCTGGGGCCTGCTGTAGCTTGTATTAGCATGTGGACAGCAAGCCCCTATCCTGGAATACATTCCAGAATAAAGGCAAGTGCAAATAGGCCCAGTACTGAACACCACAGAGTTAAGCTTGGATATAACCTTATTTTTTTCCTCTTTTTCTAAGCCAAATAGCATTGAGCTGAATATCCTTGTGCTTATGAAATACTTCTTGCACACCTGCTTTTCATGCTTTCCAAGTGGCTTGGCCACTCTTTGTAAATTGCCGTTTCAGGTTTCTCAAAGGAAGGATGGGACCAATACGAATCCTTAATGAACATCTATTCATGCTTATTGAGGAAATGGACTTGCTGGTACAAACTTCTTGTAGCACTTAATTCTCTCTCTACTTTTTAAAGGGTTTATGCACCCAGGGAGCTACTATGATACTATGGTTTGCAAAGACCAGAACATCAAAGAATTTTTATTATTGTAAATAAGTGCCTCTTGCCCAAAAGATGACTCAAAGTTTAGTTGAAATCGAATGCTTACTGGAACTCTTGCTTGAGCACGCATGCCTTTCTTGCTGACTCTGATCAGTATTTATTTGATGCTGATGACACCCAATTCTCTCTCTCTCTCTCCATTCCTTCTGAGTCAGGGGAGGCAGTTCAGGTGCTTGGTAACTGCCTAGAGGCAGTAAAAGGCTGGATGTGGACCAATACATTGAAATTGAATCTAGAGGCAGTATGTGTCATGGGTCCCTGAGTACATGAAATTAAGAGGCACCCAAGATAGAACAGGTACATGATCTACAGTAGGGGTGCTCCTGGTTCTCTGAGGTCCAAGTAGTGGTGGTAGCCAGGAGGGTCTGCTTCTGTCTCCAACTGGTTCACAGCTGTAGCCCTCTGAAGAGGGACAACTTGCCTGTGGTGATCCATGCTCTATTTGTGGATTTCCTCGAAGTCAGTCCAGAAGCTGGACTTGATGCAGAATGTAACAGCTCAATTGCTGATGGAAGTTTCTGGAAAGACACACATTTTGTTGTTCCTTAAATATCTGCACTAGCTATCTATTTCCTAGTAAGTCCAAATCAAGGTTTTGGTGCAAACATATTTATTTATTTACATTTCTATCCTGCCCCATACCTGGAGGTCTTGGGGCGGGTAACAACAGATTAAGAACAAGAATATACATTAAAAACACTTTAAAAATTCAATAAATCTAAAACAATACACAACGTGTTTAAAATGATGGTATCTTTGCTGGGAGGGGAGATGTAATCATCTCAGCCAAAGGCTAGAGTAAAGAGGTGTGTTTTCACTGCCTTCCTAAACATAAAACCTTAATTCACTTGGACTTTGGATATTCTGGGCTTTGGATACTCTGGGATGGAGTATATGCACACTATGGTGCTGCCTCCATCCCAGAAAAACCCAGAGCCATCCTCATCATTTCTAGCTATGAAGTAGTAGGAGCTACTCCGTGGCTTAACCAAGAGCACCTAGGGCAGTTTCAGTTAACTTCCAGATGCAGCTTCCACATTACTACTATTGCTATGGCAATGTGGACAGTCCTGTCCAGGACTCTGCACTAGGGTCCCAAGTAAATCTGGGGTAAGTTTGGGATAGAGCCAGTACTCTCAATGAGAATGCTGACCACTTTCTCGGAACGTAACTCCCATATGTTCGTATTTTAAAAAAATAATAATCAAAACTCAGAGCATAAGTTTTTTATTTTGTTGTGTGTAGTGTTAATGATTGGCAACCTTTCAAAGCTTGTGCAACATGAAAGCAGTGCTAATCTGATAAGTAACTGTGATAGAATAAATCTGCTGTAAAAATGGGCCATACTATGAGTTTTGAACATGATCTCATGCAAGTCATTTGAGCTTTGCCGCTGTGAAACACGGAAATCACTTTGATGGATATTTATTTCAGAAGTGTTGTTTTTAAAAGGTATAAGAAATTGTTCGGCTTTTTCCTCGAAAGTTGATTGTAAAATTTTATTAGAGAAGATGGTGATGCCATAAATGTGAATCAATAAACTCTAGAATGCTACAAGACGTAGATAAAATGGAAATGGAAATCCAAACACCAAAGACATTTTTAATTATTTGTCCTTCCACAGAAGCTGTATGGGAGTTAAAGGGGAAGAAACACTTTGGAATCTGTGCTGTTAAGTGGAAAAATCAGCACATTTCCTTATGTGGAACTTGGAAACTCTCTGTGGTCTTTCTGTCTACCTTCCTCCTCTTATATTTCTGCATGTCATCTGGTAGTCACAGCTACTCATTTTAAAGCAGCAAACTCTCTCCAATCCTTGTAGTGAGTTTGCACACTCCTAGTAGATTTATTATAAAATGACAAAAACTCTCTGGCAGCTGTAGTCGGAGCCAGAGGTATGTCAGCATCAATGATAAATGGGTTCCTTGAGAGGAAATGGAGAAAGGCCTGAATAGCAAACTGCAGCTCTGGACCAATGTGTTGAAAGGGCCGATCTGGTGTTTTAGTTTGGATGGTTGAAGACACAGAAATCAGTTACTAAATTTGGTCACTAGTATATTTATTTAGGTAGGATAGGATTTTCCCTACTTTCCTTTTCTGGAAATTTGTAGAGTTATGAAAGTGTAAGAAATCAGATGGTATCCTAGTTTGATTTAACTATTCCCCAGCCCACCAGTTAGCATAAAAACTCAGTAGTTCTCCATCGCAGAAGCCAGTTTCAGAAAATCGTCTGACATTGGGAAACACCTGGTAGAGGCTGCCTGTAATGTAATGTGTTTCCTTATGTGAGAATCTCGAACGAAAGGCATGGTTACGATCTTTGCTCTGAAAATCTTTGGGTCTTTGTGTTTCACTGAGAGGTGAACAGAAAAGAGACAGATGGGATGCCTCTAAAGGCCATTTGCAGGGAGTTGAGAGCAGGTGAAAGTTTTGCCTTTGTCTTTGGTTTGAGAATGTCCAGAAGTGATTAATGGGCTTCTGTGTGAGACAAGATGTTGGTTTAGATGGGCTATGGCCTGATATAGGAGGGCTCTTCTCATGTTCTTAAAAATTATAGCCATTATCTTTAAAATAGTATGTGAACATGTGTGGCATTGAGGTGCCCATTGAGCATTCCTGCCATTTGCAGTCACTTGCGCACTTGATCCTTCCTAGGGATATAAAGAGGTGCCCTGCTCATAGAGTGGAGTGAAGTCATCTGGGAGCACAAACCTGTACAGTTCTTAATGTGGAAAACACAATGAAAAACTACTTCAACTTATTCAGTAAAGAGCCAGATTACAGTTGCATCCAGATGCCAGTTACTTATTCCACTATATTTGGATATTCTGGGATGCAGTGTGAATGACAATCCAATGTATAGTGACAAAGATCGGAAGACCTCACTTTAGAAGTTCTGTACTGTATAAACTGTACCTAGGACCTAAATGCCAGGTTTCTCCGCTTTCCCTTTCAACATTCATATCCATTGATTATGCCATTTCAGCAGGTCTGACTAGGGCGGTGATGACCAACCTATGACACGCGTGTCACAGGTGACACGCCAAGCCCTTTTGGGTGACACACATGGTCATCCTGGCACCTGGGCGTGTAGTGCTTGCTTGTTCTTGAACTGTATGAAATACCAACTTTCAATTCAAGATTTAGCAACAAAAGTGACTAAGGTAAAGAATTATTTGTTTTTGCTTTTAATAAAATACATATATCAAAAATACAACTTTTTTATTAGAGCTACAAATATCACAAAATTATGGATATTTCTAGATGTGACACAGCACCTGAGTTAAGCTAGGTTTTCTTGCGAATTTTGACACACCGAGCTCAAAAGGTTCACCATCACTGGACTAGGGACTATGCTTATTTCAACAATGCTGCATTGCTGCTTTGCCTATCCTGATATAGCTTCAAAATGTTACCAGGAAATGATCTGAGTATGATTACAAACTCTTTCTGAAGAAGCAAAAGTTCCAACTATCTCTTCCTTTGTCCGGGAACTTCCTTATCACCGTGTGACATTTCTGCTTTTCCCTAATTATCCATAAACACAGTAATGTGTGACTCTTAGGGCGCGTCTGCATGACAAGGAGATTGCGAGGCAAAAATTATTTCGCCTCGCAAGTGTCCACATGAAAAGCCCTAAATCGGACTAAATGAGGAACAAAATCCTCTAATTCGGAACAAAAAAAGCTCCCTTTTTCATCCCAAATTATGGGCAAGAGCGGGTTATAAAGGGGGCATGGGGACACTTGGAGGTTACGATTAGTGGGTGGGGCTTCGCTGTCTCCGCCGCTAACGCTGCAATGGCAACTGTCCCCCCTTATGCTAAAATCCTCCCTACAGTCCTGTGGTTTGCCTTGCATACTTCCTGGCTACAAGGCAGACTTGTAGCCAGCAAGTATGTAGAGCAACTGACAGGATTTTAGCTTGGTGAAAGCTTGCTGGTTCCTCCTTTTCCACAGGTCCCATCCCTGCATACTCGAGGCTGCAAAAGGAGGGAGGCAGTGAGCTTTACCCATGCTAAAATCCTGTTAGTTGCCCTGCAAACAACAGGATTTGAGTGAGGATTTGAGCGTGGTGAAAGCTCACTGTCTGCCTCCTTTTCCATGTGCCCCCATTCCTTTTGCAGCCCCAGTATGCAGGGTTGGGGGCTGTGGAAAAGGAGGAGACAGAGAGCTTTCACTATGGGCTGGAGGAGGGAGAGAAAGAGGGGAGGGGAGGAGGAAGACAGGAGGGATTCCCGTGTTTGTGTGTTGTGTGTGTGTGTGTGTGTGTGTGTGTGTGTGTGTGTGTGTGTGTGTGCGTGCATGGAGGAGGGAGAGACCACCTAGTATTAAGCAAGGCATGGAGAGCTAGAAGCCCTAACTCAAGTTGGATAAGTGCAGGAGCTGCATGACAGGAAGTTCCCACTCTTTCAGGACTGAAAGATGTTCTCCAGCCCTTACAGTGGCAAGCACAATGTCTGCATAGCTGCCTGCCACTGCTCCTGGTTGCACACATATTACAGCCAGGAGACCTTTGTTATCTGTCCTCAGTGTTTCCAACTGGGGCAGTTTTCTTGAGCATTGGAAGAGGCCTTGAAAGTTAACCATTTCTTGTGTTCAGTAGAGTAGAGTTGTGTTGTTCACCCCAAAGAAAGAGAACAGGTAAGTAGTGCTAGGAAATGAGAGTGGAAGACAGTGATGTCAGATTACTTTCTCCCACTCTACTAGTAAAGCAGTAAAGGTATACCTGGCATTTCCAATGTAGTACATACTAGGGAATTGGAGGTTTACCTCATGCCTGAAGGTAGCCCTTTGGTCCTTTCTGCACTGTGGCTTATTCTGGATTATATCCCAGAACAGGGGCCTGTCTTCTGCATACTGGTACAGACTATGGCAGACTTTGATATTCTTGTCACCAGCAGCAGTAGGAGGCAGGCTTGACAGTGTGGTGATTCAAGATGATTGAAGCAGCAATCTCCAGATACTTGCACTGTCTCTTCCATCATGTGGAGGCTTCCGAAGATCTTTCTGGAGATATACAAAGTAATTGTGGAAATGTTTAGCACAAGTTACCTTCTGTGTGGGTCATATAAGGAATATCTGGCTGTGCAAATGTCACCTTGCAAAAAACTGTCCTAAAGACTCAAGGCTGTTTCTCTTGCCAACATCTTGTCATCTTCTGCAGCTAAGCTATTTAGTATCAAGTCAACAACTGGAATTATCTTTCTTTCCTATGCAAAAGAATCTCAGCATTTTGGTTTTTGTTTTTCCATACACAGTTTGTGCCTAGAACAACAAAGACGCAATTTGCCAAAAGTGCACATGAGGGCATGCTAACATGACTGTATTGTGACTCCCTATAGAGTCATGATAGCAAGACTAGATAGTAGCGCTTCAGAAACCCTACATTTGTGTTTCGAGGGGGGGGGGTGCCTAAATGATGCACTGAAAAAGAAAAACCCAAAAAGGAAAGCCTGAGTTATGGTGTCTTGGGGGGCTGGAGAGAGAGAGAAAGAAAGAAAAAATGCTCAACAGCAAATTCATTTCCCAGAGAACTACAATCCAGTTTTGGCTTGACTCAAATGTTCTGTGGTTAATGTTTTTATTTCACTGCCAACCATCCGTATGTGATGAGAACAGCAAAAATTTGTATAAATCATGATCAGGACTAGTCTTCCAGTTGCGGTCCCTTTCTTAAGATATATATAGAGAGAGCTGGAAATGAAACTTATTCTATATTGATAGTGTTGGCTTTCAGCACCAGACTGAACTCAGAAGAACAATAGCTTTAATTGAATCAAAGAAGGAAGACCTTAGCTGGCCAGTTATTGTGCCCAAGGAATACTATACCAGCCAAAGTGGTTAAAGAAGGGTCACACAATATTTCTTCATTATTCTGAATGATTTTAAAAATATGCTTGTAAAGACACAGAGACTGCAAAAATGGGCCTCAAAAGTACCTTAGGGTGCCTCCAGATGCAAGCTAAAACCATGATTCTCCTGGGACTATATTGGGAATGCCAGGTGTAATTGCTGCATTTCCAATGCAGTACTGTGATACTGAGGTAATATCCTGTAATATGACTGTTATAGGAAATCTGGCAATGATGCTGGGTTTCCCATAATAGCAATTACCTTAGTGCCTGCCGTCTGATTTTATTATAATGCCACATGTAGCTACCTAGAAATCAGTCATGTGTGAAAAAGCAATAAAGGGAAGTGGGCAACACTTGGTTGGCTTTCAGACTATTACAAGTGGAATTATAACAAAATGAGTCAGCAGATATGTAAGTAGGCTCCTGTGTCTGATGGGGTTGACAAGATGCAATTGCGGGATCTTCTTTAGATCTCCCAATCATCTCTTATAGTCTGGAGACATCCTTGGAGTTGGTAGTCTTGTGTTCTCAATTCACCTCTTATCCACCTTTTCTGTCCTAGAATGTTCAGAGGAAGGAGCAGACTAAGGCTGCATCCAGACTTCAGTTACTTATTCTGTTATGTTTGGATATTCTGGAACAAAGCATGGCTATTCCACAATATCCAAATATAGTGAAATAAGTAGCCAGCATCTGGATGCAGCCAGATATGAGAACAGTTCCACCTCTAAACAGTCTTGAGGCCACTTCAGAGGCGTGTGCTTTTTAAAACTGCATGGCCCTGGTCGCACAAGTCTGGTTGCACCAGTGCTGGTCACACCTAGATCATTGTATGTCTTTCCAAAGCCATCTCCATCTTAATAAATTTAAGTAAAAATGCTAGAGAAATCTTACACAAACAAGAGAAAAGGGGAGGTGCCTCAAGTACTCCATGTGTGCCGATTGGCTGAAGGAGAGACTGGACCCCACCCACCACAGCACAGTTCAGTCTCCTTTAGCCCATCCTCCCACTTACACTTTGAGGAAGCGAAAATGGCCTGAAATGCCAGGACGGCCTAAGTCCTTGCTAGTCCTCTAAAAACAGGACTCCATTAAGACAGTCAATGGGGGTAGCTTGGAAAACAAATTAAATAAAAGTAATGTGAGTAATACGACCTGAGGATGACCTGAGGTCGACCTAAAACACTTGTGTGACCACAGCCCATGTGAACTGAGCCTAAGAATGAATCAAGAAAATAACATGAGAATGTTTTTTTTTAACATGAGAATGGAACTAATTTCGTTTTCTTCCCTATATCTACTTCATAAGAAACATCAAACTATACACAGTACTCTGGTGGAAACACCTTTCTATGAATATCTGCTGTATTTTCCATAAAACAGAAAATATAAAACTTTTCGGAGTGAACCTGGCTTATGGGTGGCAGTAAAAGTCCAAGTCCGAGGCAGTAGCCTACAAAGGCAATTTGGCTTTTGCTCTGAATGGCTTGCTGTTATCTATTTTGCTTCTCAGTCCCAACTGTAGATAATTTAAAAGCCCAGTGCCAGCATCTCTCCCACTGTCTGTATCCTCATCCTTAATCGGTTGCATATTCTTAACAGGAACTGTCCTTTTAGACCATGAGCCTTTCTACACTCACCTTTCTGTGGTCCAGATTATGGAAAGATGTGGTTTGGATCAGCGCTGCCTACATGATGGTACTGGTCTAAATCAACCTCCAGCCCTAGCTCCAAAGCTCATTCAGGCTTTGCAGCTTCTCTCAAGAGTTCCAAAGATCTAGGACAGTGGTTCTCAACCTGGGGGTCGGGACCCCTTTGGGGGTCGAGCTACCCTTTCAGAGGGGTCGCGACGAGTCTCCCACTGCCCTTCCCTCCCAGCTGCTTCGCCCCTGTGGTTGGGGGTCTCCACAACATGAGGAACTCCATTAAGGGGTCGCAGCATTAGGAAGGTTGAGAACTGCTGATCTAGGAACTTTGGCATTAATGGGCTGCCAGAATTAGTTCTCTGGTAGTCACAAACATGAAGGCATGCCTCCTGTATGCCTCCATGTTGTGAGCCAGGGTTTGCTGGTTCGTGAGTAGACACCTTGAGGTCAAGGTCTACTGGTAATCCCAATCAGGGCATTCCTAATCAAGATTACACTCTGTTCATCATGGACAGAGTGTACCAGTGGAGAGTAAGGGCATCACAGATAAAGGGCTTGTTCACATTTGACCATATTCTGGAATATCCCTCAGGACAGCAGTCTGCTGTCCACATGCTAATGCAGATTCTGGCAGGCCTCACTGTATTAGCATATGGACAGCAGGCCCCCATTTCAGTATATATTCTAGAATAAAGCCATGATGAGGCCCAGAAGTGGACGTGGCCCTTTAGTACCTAACTAAGGTACATGCAGATAGGGTCCATGACGGATTAGCTTACTGAAGAGTCCTTGATGGACTTTTATTAAAAATCTTTTGAAAGTTCAAATGGATAACAGCTACTGAACCACTCTTATCCATGGATGTTTTCACACTTGCCTTCCTATCCTCTGAACGGAAAAGGAGTATGATTAACCAATTTTGACTAGCTTCTGCACTTGGAGTGCTAGTCAACTTTGGTGCCCCCAAAGATCGAATACTTACCTGATTTGGTCATAGGGCCTGTTCTCCTCTGGCCACTGCCATTTTGGCTGTGGAGCCCTCAGCGACTGCATGTGTGTCAGTGCTGTCACCATGACAACAATTAGAGATACCGGCACCCTTGTGCAGCACCTCAGATGACCCCAGAGCACTGGAAGAGGTGCAGGTGGTTGTGCTGCTGGATGCGCCAGGTAAGTTCTTGGTAAACGTTGGTTAAGGTGTGGAGCACAATTTCTTGCTCCACACCTAATCAACAATTAGTGAACTTCTGGTGAGGCAGGACATCCTTGGAGGCTGTAGCAGCCTCCTTGAAGTGCAGATGTTCTTCACCAGAAGTTCACTAATTGTTCACTAAAGGCTGTAGTGTGAATAGGCCTCATATGTTCATGGACATTTCCCAAAATGTCTCCTCCTCCTCCTTCTTTATGAGCCTGGGCATGAAGGGAGGATTTTGTCTAGGTGTTTCTTGCACTGCTTAGGGCCTTGTGGACACAAGAACCTGCATTTGGCACCCTATAAAATAGAAATAAGGATCCGCTTTGCCAAGGTGGGAGGGGTGCAAAACTGATAGAAGAATAGAAGGGATGAATCACTGTGCTTTATCCTGTCATGAGAAGAAAATCCAAATAGGAAGCAGGAGAGTATGATCAAATTGGTACCTGCCAAATTCTAAGGTACACTTACTTCTAGGGGTGGCAGCACATAGACTAAAAAAATGTGTTGAAAAGTTGAGGGTCTGTTATTTAAAAAAAGAAAAAAAAAGTATGCAATCCATACTTTTCTCCAGCATATAAATGTACCCTTAGGCAGTTTTTTAGCAAATATATGTGTGACTGCATTCCTGGGAAAACATTTTCCAAAGCACAGAAAGTTCAAATCATTCAATAGGTGAGATTTAAGCAAATGGTTACCCAAATTGTGCATAGTTTAGGAGTGGCTAGCCTGTGGCCATCTGTGTTTTGTTGGACTACAGTTCACATTAGGTTCAGACAACATGGCTAATGCTCAGGGACACTGGGAGTCGTACAGCAACATTTGAATGGTCACAGGCTAGCTGATCCCACTCTGTAACACATCTGGACTGCTGCATAAAAGTGGGCATGGAACTATTTTTGTGTTTATTCTGAGATCAGAATGTTCTAGGACTGGCAGCGTTGTGATCCCTCTGTGCTCATATGCAATGTGTGCATGAATACCATGAGAAAACTGCCAGGACAGCTGGAGTAACTAATCAAAGTGCTTCCAGCGAAACTGCTAAAAGCAAGTCTCCTGGTGGAATGAAGATAGTCTTCGGTGAGTGATTGCCAAACGTTCTAATGGGCCTCACCGTCCTCTGAGAACCATGTAAAGTGAACAGTGGAATGTGAAGGTTAGTAGGTCTTAGCCCATTTCTGCATTCTGTCATTAACAAATCAATCTATATGTACACAAAACCCAAGGACACATCCCCATGAACGTTCGGGTCCAAACTGAAATCGGGTTTGGGAAGGGGCGTCCCCATGCATTTTAGATTTGGTCCAATTTCTGAGGAACAAATTGCCCAAACCAGAACCAAACCACGGCCAAATTTGGTACTGGAAAAAACAAGTCTCATCACAGTTTGGTGTCCTGGCATGCATTGCTTTGTGAGCTGAGCCTGCACATGGGGATGGTCCTGGGCTATTTGGAGAGGAGACTGGTGCTCGTGTCATTGGGAGGGGGTGGTTTCCTGTCCTGTGCTTGCCGTTCCTGCCCTGCACATTGGAGATCACAACCACTGAGCTTTTTGGGAGTAAATGGTGTTAAAGCCAAAACGATGAGGGGGTTGAATGGCCTTCACTGCCCCATGAGACTCTTTTATACAAGTATTCCACCCCCTTCCCTGATTGCCAAGGCAGGCAGGATAATGGCTTGATTTTCCACTTGCCAGGTGTTCTTGTGGTTCCTAGGAAGAGCGGAGGTGCGCAAAACTGCTCAACCGCTCAACTGCCGCCAAACCTCATAGCAGCTTTGCTCAAAGAGCTGGGTTTTTTAAAAAAATATTTTTGCTGTTCAGTCCTGGCTTCTCTGTGCCGCTAACGAGGGGGATGTGGCATATGCAGCAGGTGGCACAGGGGTGGGGTGAAGTCAATCCGGCTTCCAATGAGGAGAGAGGGGTTGGAGAGGAGATGGTGCTGCTCCCCTTTCCTGGAGTTTGGTGTGGTTTGCATGGGGACAGCTGTATCCGGACCCAGCTTGCATCCAGCCAGCGTTACCAGGAATGGCAGGGGAATGGGCAACATCCGATCTTGGTCCAGCACCCAGTCACATGTGTGCCCAGTCAGAGCCAAATGGCTTGCATGGGGATGTGGCCTAAGTGTTCTGGCTGAAAGGATCAATGAAGGATATATCTTGAGTTCCCAGCCTCTTAAGGGACAGACCTAGTGACATCCAGCCTAACTGAGTGGAAAGGCACAGTGGGTACTGTTTCCCACCCAAATTGTAGAAGGCTGGCCAATTGGGGAATTTAAATATAACATGCTTAAAAATAACACCCCCAATCATCCTTAAGTTCAAAGTTTTTTTTAAAAAAAACTTTTCAAATGAGCAAAAGAGCACCCACTAAAACGGAGCTCAGAAACAGTGTTATGGAGCAAAGTATGTTTACTCTCTCTTTGCCACTTCAGTTCTCCACTCCATTTGCCATCACTGGTGCAAGAGATCTAGACAAAATGTTCTGAATGTAGAAGATTCCAGTGTTTTGAGTGCAGAACAAAGCATCACTTCAAAAAATAGCAGCCAGAACATTTGGAACATTCTGTGTCAGAAGGGTTAACTTTGTCCTGAACTTGAAACCAGCCATTATCTTCTTCTTCTTCTTGTTAAAACAGAATGTAAAAAACATTGTACAGTTCTCAAAATTAATCATGCATCAAATAGTGGGTATAGGAGGAAATTTCTGTGTCAAATCTCTGATCAATTCTAGACAGCAATGGTTTGCAGCCGTTTCTGAAGGGATAGTTCGTTACATAAGAACATAACAGATGCCCTACTGGATCAGCTTGTAGCTCATCTTGTCCAGCATCGTGTCTCACATTGTGACCGACCAATTGCTTATGGGCATCTCAAGCAGAAGGCAAATGCAGCAAAACCTTCACCTGATCTCAATTCCTGCAAATGGCCTTTAGAGACACATCGAACTTGGAAGCAGTATCTAGGCATCCATTCTAGTAGCCATTGATACACCGGATGTCCATGAATTTATTCTATATTCAAAACAATTGGAACATTCTAAATGCAGAACAGCTTGTGCATTGCTGCTATTGCAGAATTGGTGAATTGATCTGATTTGCTGGAGAAGAGAAAGAGAGTTTAGAGAACAGGCGTACTGTGCTGTGTTCCAAATCATTACTCCTCAGTCCCATTGGCTTTTGGAGTTAGTGGCACCTATTTCTGCTTCATGTTCACCTACAGGTCTAAACTGCTCAGTTCTATCAAGTACTTCTATTATATCCATCATAAATTACTTCCTTTTTAAAAATACATATGCTGAATACTACGGCACTAATTCTCTAGACTTATATTAGCCTTCTTTTTAAGTATGTCTTGAAATGTGAGAAAACTGATCATGCAGCATTCCACATTTCATTATCTGACTTGAGATACTGATGAAGAAAGGGTTCCTGTAAAATAAATATTAAAATAAATCACCATCAAATATCAAATTGCTGTGATTTCCTGTCCTTCATGAGACAGCCAGCAGATGGCACTATGCTTGCATGCATTTTGTTTCCGAAAAACAAAGACCAGCCAGTACAAAAGAAACTGATATCCTAGTGAGGTCACATGCCATTTCAAAGAAACCTGATAGTTTTAGCATACTGGGAACCCATTTAACATTATCTCTCTGACTATTATCTCATCTCTATATTTTATCTGACAGTTTTCTAACTCAGCATTTTATATAAATGCACTATGCCATCCTAAAGGTCAAACATCGCTATGCACATTCCTAGCTTTCTTTATAATATATTAAGAAGAAGAAACCACGTCAGCTTTTAGCAGAAGGTTATTGTCTAGTGCTTTCTACTGTGACCTTGATGAGTGAGGTTGCATTTAGTCTGTTTTTTTATTGGGTCCCACTTGCTACGCTCCCCTGCAATTAACTTAAATTTGAAAATGGTAAGCATTAAGTTATGCCGCTCGTAATACATTTGTTATTTTACGGAAATAAAATCAGAGAGCATCAGGGCATCTTACTTTTCTGGAACAAACAGCAAGATCAGACCCTCTTTGATCTCTAAGGACCTGAATAAAATAATATATATCAGTGTACTTCACACCAAATGAACCATATGACATAGACAATATAACTGTGAATCAGGCTTGTTTCTCAGTTTTTAGGGAACAGAAAATAAACATAAGGAAATTAATAGACTGAATCTGGCTAGTGAGCCATATAGTGGACTATAAATATCTTTTTCTTCTAGGAAAGTTCACCTACATTTTGGTAGGATGGGACGCTCTAACAACATTTTCAGATTCTGCAAGGAAATAGTCTTTAAGATAATGCTGGAGCAACATCCACAGGCACATAACAACAGGAAGTTAAGTTTTCTCAACTTCTGTGATCTGTGTGTCTCTCTCTTTGTTCAAAGAAGAAGAGCCAAGACATGAATCCCCTCTTTGTACTGTAAAGGGAAGAATGAAAACCTATCAAGACCCTAGAAGACACCTAAGGAAAATAAATGTTGCTTTTGAAGGAAAACAGGAAAATTATATTTTATACTGTAATCAATCAAATATGTATTAATCGTAATTTGAAAACTTGACTGGAGATGAAGGGATATATGTGCATGTGTACACACTATTGAGCTGATGTATTTGGAATGAAGTATTTCAAGCGTTCTTGCGCCATAGAAGTATATTGGGAAGATGAGAATTAATAACAAGTTTGCATAACAAAAGTCCTGGATAACAAAATGCATCAGTTCGTAATACTCTGGCCACATCCCCTTTACAACCTTATCTCGGTTTCAAACCGTTTTCAGTCCTCGCAGACCCCACGTCAGTTTGGCTTAACATGCTTGTAAATGTTAAGCATTGTAAATGTTAATCCTCATTTCAACAGATCTCACTCCGGTTCGTGCACTTGAAACGTTTTACATTTTTTACTGTGGGAACCCTTCCATGTTAAGGGATGAGAGTTTCCCTCCCCCAATAGCTTGCTTCCAAAGCAAGCTGTAAAATCCACCCCTCAAAGCAGCAGCCACTACGCTACACTGTAGCAATCCAACCACTTCACACCTGATAACGATCTCGCCATTTTGAAAGTTCTGACCTTTAAAAAAGGGAAAAGAAAGGAAAGCAGCTGCAGGTTTGGGGAGATGTGTGAATGTTTTAAAGGCTGTTGACAGTGACAGGCGAAGGGTGCTTGAGTTGCTGCTGCTGCTGTGTGCCCTGAGCAATGAGGAGAGGAGGGGAAATAATTGCTGGCTGTCTGCTGCCGTTTTTCTTCCATCCAGGCAAGCAGCAGCCACCCAGCCACCCAGCTAGGCTCCGTGAAGGGGTCCCTTATGGGTGGCGTGTTCACGCCAGGAGGAAGAGGACAGGGCAGCCCCGAAAAGCGGTTTTTAAAAAGTAGCCACTGGAGTCCCCCCTTGAGTCACGTACGTCCTCAGAATCCGGATTGAACGCGATTCTGGCTGAAAGTAATGGGATCAGGCAAATTCGCATTTGCATCTGGTTCTGTTATTTCGGTTTAGGGAAACTGGATTAAGCTTCTAATGGGGATGTGGCCTCTTTCTTTTTCAGCTCCTTTAGCAGCAACTATACATCAGCCTTTCAGGTTTTCTTGTGATTATAAGCGTAGTACTGTAATTTATTCTAAAAGCAGAGAACAGAACATTGCATTCCAAATAAGCTTCCATAGTTACGAAAGCACAGTCCAAATGCTGCATTGTGATCTAACTGCTGCTTCCACACATATCCTAGTAATTTAGACTCAAGTGCCCATATGCTCACCCTGTCTGACCACTTAAAATGGGTCTAAGTTACTCTCTGGACTTCTTGTTTCACCAGAATGACAATTCTAAAGACAAAACCTTTCTGCTATGTTTTACGGCTTGTACCTTTGCTTTGAATATGTCTGTACCATGTATCAAACATTAGAGTACAGCACACACATGCATTTCCCATTGCAAAGAATGTTCTTATGTAGTGAATGTGTGTCAGCCACAGCATATAAAATTCAATGTGTCTTTGCTTTTCTTTTTTATAAGGTCAGGTAGCAGCAACTGCAACATTAACTTAGCAGCTGGTGAAAAAAAATTTTTTTTTTGTCCTTTTCTATTCTGCTTGATTCTCCATCAAAAATCCTTTGATGTTTCAGGTGCAATGACAGGCAACTTTCACACAGCATGCTCTGTTATGCACAGTGGAGACTGATCCTTAGGGCCCGGTCACACGTGAGTTTTAGGACGACCCGAGTCGTCCTGCAGGACTTGTGATTCAGATGATTTTAAGCTGATACAAATTGCAAGTCGGGCTAAAGCCGTTAGTCCATTCTAAAATGCAGTGCCCTTTAAACAGCACTGACAGAGACTGAGGCCAGCCTGGAATTCCAGTTGGGCTTCCACTTTGTCATGTGTGGGTGGTGGGATGGCTTAAAGGAGGAAGAACTGTGCTATGCTGGGTGGCGCTCAGTATTTCCTTTGGCCAATTGGCATGTGCACCTCCCCTTCAGCCAATCTGCACGCATGGAGTTTCTGAGGGGTATGATTCTTCTCTCCAGCACTTTTACACAAATTTATTTTTATTATTAAAAAAAATTAATTGCAAGGAGAAGAGAAGGACATAAGAAAGGAGGGGTGTGTGTGGAGGTGCTGGAGCAGGTTTTAAAAAGAACTGCAAACACACACCCTCGCCTCCCTTGAGTGACATGGACAGCATCCAATAAAGAACAAGATAGATGTGATGTAGCAAAAGGGATGGGGAGCCAAGGGCTCTGTGGAAGAACGCCCGGTCAAACTCTGAAGAAAGGTGTGACCATGCAGCCGAAAGAGAGGTCGGCTTCTATCGATCCACGTCTGACCAGCACTGGTACGACTGAAAGGATTTGATAGGTCTCCTGCTATGTAGGTGAGCATAACTGGGCTCCAATGTGTGAGTTATGCCCACCTGGAAATGCTCTACAACCAAGTGGAAATGCTGTGCTTAGTGCAGGGAAAGAAACTCCACTGGACACTTCCACCTTCCTTATACCAACCAGAATCGAAGTATACCTGCCTGCACTTTGTGAGCCAGTTTGGTCTTGTGTTTAGAGTTTTGGAGTCTTATCTGCTAGTTTCCTGGTTCGATTCCACACTCCTCCATGAAGCCAACTTGGTGACCTTGGGCTAGTCACAGCTCTCTTATGAGCTCTCAGAGCCCTCCCCAACCTCACAGGGTTTGCCAGCTGCTTTGAGTCTCCTTAAAAGGGTGAGAAAAGCGTGGTATAAAAGCCAAGTCTTCTTTTTCTTTTACAAAGGAACAAATGTTTGGGTCCTGAATGTTGACAGTGTAAAGGTTTTGCATTTACTGGCACTGTGGTTTCTTCTTATTTCACGTTGGATGTTGGTTAACAGATATGGTCCTGCATGGGGTTGAATTATGAATTCCTGTGTTGAACGTCTGTTTCCACGCAGCACATTTCATAGTTCCCCAAACTGATCTTCAGAAACAGGTTAACTTCTGTTGTGCAGAATCTGGCACATGAGACAATGTTTGTATTTGTGAGCTTCACTTGTTCTCTCTACCAAAGATCTCTCTCTGGCTTATATTAGAATTTTATAAGTGGTATGTATTTATTGAAGAAGGGAAAAATAATGTCTAGCAAGTATTTTTGTTCTTCTATTTATGTTTCTGGCTTGGCAGCTTATTTTTGGCTAGTAAAATTAATCATTCAGTTGTTGTGAAAAAAGAAAAGAAAAGAGGAATTTACTTTTATTTTCTGAAAGTAAATACCTCCTGCTTCTCTTTTAATAGAGACGGCATTTTTAAACCTTTGTATTTCGGAGTGCTTTGTTCAATGAGATCCCTTTTATAATGGTTTGACCTGTAACTTGCCTGCTACTGTTCCACTGTCAGCTGAGCCTCATAACTCACTGAGGGAGACTGACAGCTTCACCTATAAAATTATGTCTTCACCTCACCCAAGTTTTCTGGATTAGTCTCCCTGCAAACGCTAACAAAAGCAAAGCGTATCAGATCACTGGTCAGGACACCAGCAGTGATGTTTGTGGAACCATGCACTGTCTCAGAACTAATCTCCAGGATAATTTAGATTAACCTTTCTGGTCTCTGCAAACCCCATTGCTTCTTCCCCTCTTGGACTTGCAACCATTTTCGGTCCTAGAAAATCAGCCCAAGCAGACCCAAGAGCCTGTCTACTAATCTTTAAAACTGTGAGTTGTGTCAGAAACTTTTGGAACTGATGTGCTTCAGGCCTCAATCAAAATGCCTTAAAACAAATGATAAACTTTAAATATGGTCATGCTAGAAACCCTGGTATTGACTGAATAATTCTAGCCAGAAGTATGTGAGATAGCTTGATGTCATCATATATTTACTCTCTCCCCCCCCTGTCCCCAAAGACAGATAAGTGTAGCAAATAGATGCATAGTTATCAAAGATGTGTTCCTTCTCAGGTTTGGAAGGTTTATAAGCTAAGCGACTGAGGTGACAGCAGGAGGGAGATACAAGAGGTACCACAAGAGACCCTCACAAAAGGATATGCATGAGGGGAAAGGGTGCATTGATTACTTTAGGTTGGTGAGGTATTCTTCCACTTGTCTCTCCTTTTCATGACTGCAATTCCTCCTGCTCATGGCTATAATTAGAATTTTAAATTTATAGCCCGTGCCTGGCAGCCTCAACATGCTTAGGGAGAATTTACTGAACCTGTCGCCTTTTCTGCATTGGATCTTACTCTGAATTGTATCCCAGAACAGGGACCTGCCATCCATACGGTAGTACAGATTATGGTAGGCCCCAGCTGCAGTCTGTACCAGCATGCAGATATAATCTGGAATATGACCCAGTGCAGAAAGGGACCATGTTTTCTCCTGCAGGACAGCTGGTGCTCTAGTGAAAATGATTCTGAAAGGTGGGACAAGGAAAAGGGATTAAAATGAAAAACTATGGTTGCGTTCCCATTATCACTTAAAACTGTTTAAAGTTTAAAATGGTTTGGATCCTCACCGTTCCCACTCCCAATCAAGTAAAACGGTTTGGATCCTCGTTGTCTCCATTGGCAATCAGTTTCAGGGGTATTTTGAGGATTATTTGGCTTTAAAATGGAATAAATAAACACCTGATTTTTCAGGGTTTTTTCTGGGTTTGGCTTTTAAAATGCTTCTTTCTTACTGTAGTGGGAACACTAGAGCAGTATTTGGGCAAATACATCATGAAATGGATTGGGGTTCCACCCTGCAGGTCAGCCCTTTCAGTTAAAAGGTACAGCAGCCGGTTTCACTGTAAAAATCCACCCTGTACAACAGCGGTTTCAATGTAGCAATCCACCCATTTTGCACCTGATAACAGTGTTGCAATTCTGTGCAATTCTGGCTCTTTAAAAGTTCTGACCTTTAGAAAGGGAAAGGAAGGAAAGCAGCTGCAGGTTCTGGGAGATGTGTGAATGTTTAAGGCTGTGTGTGCAGGTGGCAGTGCAGCAGAGCCAGGGTGCTTTTTTCAGAGGGAACCCCTGCTGGGGATGGTGGGTGTGGAGGTGAGTGGGTGAATGGTGCTTGAGTTGCCGCTGCTGCCATGTGCCCTGGGCAATGGGGAGAGGAGGGGAAAGAATAGCTTTCCCCAATCCATTTTTGGAAGCGTATTAAATGTTTAGAGTGGGGACAGAAAATCGGGGTTGAATCCGATTGCTAAATGCTCTTTGCTTCCTTTTAACACACTTTACACATTGATGCAAACCCTGATGTAAATCTTGATGTGTATTCCATTTTATTCCTTAAATGGGAACTCGCCCTATGTTGATGTGTTCAATGGTCCTTTTCTGCATGGAGCTTTGGATTGAAATATACTCTGATCCAAGGCACACCTTTCCAGACCAGAGTCCATAATCTGGACTATGAAGGCCGTGCAGACAGCATGCCTCCATAGGTCAAAGTATTCTGGGAGACCCATTTTGGTAGTGCTCTAGGAAGCACTGCCAGTGAACTTTTGAAATGAGCCCTTCTGGAAACAGTAAAGGCTGGGAACAAATATTCCGAGCCTTTAAAAGGTCTATGCTGGCTTCAGAGCTGAGCAGACTTTCAAAATGTAAGCACTTGGAGCCATTGACCACTAGCTTATTTCAGTTTAAACTGTGCTCACCAGACCATGGTACATGGTCTGGAACAGTCAACGTAGTGCAGAAAGGGCCTTTAACTCAGTGGCTATTCATGATTATTAATCATTTTGAAGACAAGTAGAAATATGGCAGGATCTGCATAGTGTGGTAATGGCAGAATGTGGTGGGCCGAAGGGCATAGGATCTATACAGGCTTGCATCCATTAGGCCACTATCCTGCCACAGTGGGGTGGAAAGTTCTGTTATATACAATTCTCCTGTACAGCAGGAAAAAAGGTCTTTACAACACTTTCCACATTTCTTCTGCCCTGCTGTGCCCACATGGACTTAGCTGTAGACACAGAAAATGTTTTTGAGGGCCACTTCCTGAATCTCTGTAAACAGGGCTAGGCAGAAAGACCACTGCTGGGGAATAAATGTTCCCTGGCTTTGACATTAGCACTGTCATGAGTGTGGCATGGTGGGGCCTTGTGAATAGCATACTTCCTAGTTTGAAAGCTGGAACAAGTACACCACTGGGCAGATTCTACCTACAGAATAGAATAAGTCTCCGCCAAAACTGATTTTGTAGGAAAAAGAGAAGAAGAGAGAAGGAATGACCAGGTAAAAAGGCATGTAAGGACAGTTTTGAGAAAGAAGAACCTGTGTGGCTAGGTTACCTAGCTTTAAGTATGGTCTTAAGTATTGGTCTTTAAGTATGATAAAAAATCAGATCTTTGAGCACATTTGGTCGATCCTGGTCATGCATTTCTTACTGTGGAAGGTGGTGACTGGGGTAAATCAGCTGAAATGATGGCTTATAAACTGAAGAGAGATGGAAGGTTGTTCCATGTTTTGGTTGTCTTTTCCAATCTGCACATTGTAGGAAATGAGTGAATATGTGGTAGGTAGAAGCAAACTTCAGTCATACCCCTTGACTACTTCCCTCCTAGAAATTCTGTGGGAGCTTCACTGAGAATTTTACATTATCCATTGTTTTTTATTGCAAAAACCTACTCTGAGACCTTTGGGTGTAGGCCAGGATAAAAATGTAAACAAACAAACAAACAAAGACCACATTCTGAGATATATTTCAGAATAAGGCCCAGTTCAGAAAGGGACGTATGTAGGTACATGCTGTTAATCATGTTAATAGCTTAAGTCATCTTTTTGGCTGTGTCCCCATGGGCTCCAGTTATTTTGCTGCTGAATCAGGACCTCCATAATCCACATTGTAGTTCGAATTAACATGTCCCCATGAGGTTGAGGAGAGTACGAGTTGAAGGCAAATCCACCTGTCCCCAAGCAAATGCAGTAAAACCCTGCATCGGGAAACTGCATCCTTTTTTCTCCACCCCCTCTGCCTTGATAGGAAGCCCGGCTGACGTCACCATGCCCTGTCCCACCCAGTGCAGCAGTGACAGGGGAAATCCCTGGGAAATGTGTCCAGGTTGCACCTCCAAAAGCACAACATACACCATAAATAAGGGGGGGAAAGATAAAAGGGGGGCATAATAGGATGGCAAAAGCACTCATTGCTTGAAGCCGCAGCTCTGACTTTAGTGAACATGTGCACGTCCACATGACAGCAAGCACATCTCCACTTGACAGTGAGCCTTGTGTTCACATCAGCCTCCCTCTTAAACCCTTGCAGCTTGGATCCATTTTCTTCTGTTCAACAATGCCCTTCTGGTTCCCCACACCTCCAGCTACTATCATTTACAGTCTCAAATCCTAGGTTTTAAAACCATAGTTTTTTGGCAGAGAATGAATGTTCCAGCGCTCGTGCGGAAAATCAACCCCTTTACCCATGCGTGTCTTGCCAATTGGGTGATCAGGCAAGGGGGGGGGCATGCTTTTAGCTGAAGAGACACTCGCAGGGCAAATGAGAGCTCATTTCAGCTTAATTTCTTTGTTGCCTTAATTTCTTTCCCCAAGCAGCTGCAATTGCAGCACACACGGCAGGGACAGCAAAACCCTGTCTGCTAATGCTCCAATCACCAAACTCCACCCCCACTAACCCAGGAGCATCCCCATGACTCAAGGAAATATATGCTTGCCTCTTAATTTGGAGTGAGAACAGTTGGAAAGGGGGTTTTATTGCCGTGGATCTGTGGGTGCTTCCACACAGGCCCTTTAACACCCATTAGGCACACATCTGGAAACATGCGTCCGCACACGTGTTGCTGTTTCGGACACATTCGGTGAGGTGTGTCCACACAGCAACATGGATTAAGAACACTTTTGGGACGACGCGTCCGCATTTGCGGGCCTATTAGGCATACTTCCAGTTAGGTGCATCCGTGCCTAAAGTGTGCCTAATGGGTGTTAATTACACACCACATATGATGTGGTGTTAACGTGTCTTTCGCTGTGAAAACGCATCCTTTTAGGATGCGTCCGCACAGCGAAAGTGTACCTATTTGGGGACCTCCCCCGGCCCGCCATGCTTGGCTCCGAGGAGCCAAACATGGCGGACCGGGGGAGGGCCCGGAGCACGGATGGGAGGCGGGTGCTGTGCGTCCGCACAGCACCCACCTCCAATCCGGATTTATTCCATCCTCCCACCGCGTGAACAGAGGGACAGGGAGGGGGTAGATCTGCATCCATTAGATGCAGATCTACCCCGTAAATCTGGATCTACCGGGCATCCGGATTTGGTAAAACTGGGTCTTCTGGAATCCAGTTTTACTAAATCCGGGTGTGGTAGATCCGGATTTATTAGGCTCTGTGTGGAAGCACCCTGTGCCATTTGTCCCGAATGTAGCCCGGATTAGAGCCTGTTCGTGGAGACGGTTTGAGGCGAATTCAGGTTCACCTTGGAGTATTTTGATCATGGGAGCGCACCAAGAATTCTTGACCAAGAAAAAACTTTGTAGTCTGCTTTGAAGACTCAGGGATTGGGAGGAAAAAAAAGATTATATATGTACACACAGACACCTCTATATTTCTCCCCTAAATTTTTCTTCCTTGGATTGTGGTCAATTCAGGAAAGATTGCTTAAAAGCCAGAAGCAGGTCAGAAAATATATCTCTTAGGATCTGGGAATAGAGATTCTTGTGTGCATTCCAATATTGTGTGGCGTGGGCAGATAACAATTACAGTATAAAGTTGGTTGATAGGTTATCTTTCCTGTGTTCATGGGAATGGATTCCCACTTCATTGTGAAGTGCATCTCTTCTATAGAACCTTATGTAATGGAAGAATTTACTCACATGAGAAGGTTTAGATTATGTAAGCATTTTCATAGAAGCAGAGTCTTAAGTTCTTGGCTGTAGACTGTAGAATGGCTAATAGCTCAGTAGAGATAGGTGTATGCAATAATTTATTGCCGTTCTTGAGTTTTTGAATATAAGGCATAAAATAATTATAGCCATCCTTTGTATAAGTCTATTTGTACTGCTGTGTAATATAAAACTGTTTTATGCAAGTGACTGCCACTAATGGAAAATTGTGGAGGTCCATGGTGGGGGTGTGGTGCCCAGAGGAAGTCCTAGGGCTATGGTGTTCAAATGTCATAGGTATCCACTGCCATAGAATGCCTTGAGAAGGGTGCTGGATGACCTGCAAGCACCCACTGCATGCTGTTCCTCAGAGTGGGATAAACCACTCTGAGGGTCCCTGGGGCCCTCAGACACTTTCACTACTGCCATGAAGAATCATGGTGACAGGGAGAGCATCCTCCAAGCCTGTGTTGCACAGGTACTGTGCTGGCAAAGGCCACCTCTGAGACCTCTTCTGATGTGTCAGGGGCACTTTGTCTTTGAACATGACAATTCAACAACATTCTGAAAATCAAATATTGTCATCTGTTGGTATATAGCTAGTGCACTGAGATCCTGAGTTGGGCTGTATTGACATGCATGAAAAATGGAGGTCCAGAAGTGACTTAAAAATGGTAGCATGTGGCAGCTAGCATTCCCATCCCACCTTGACTTCATATTGAAGTTCAGAAAGAGAATTTTCTTGTCTTTAATGTGAGTTAAGAATGTAAAAGGAGCCCTGATTGATCAGGCCATAGCCATCTAGTCCAGCATCCTGTTTCGAACACTGACCCACCAATTGCTTCTGAGCATCTCCAGGCAAAACTTTCACCTGCTCTCAAATGTCTGCAAATGGCCTTGAGGGACATCCTGCCTGTCTTTCCAAGCTAGAGGTAGTACCCAGGCATATATTCTAGTAGCCATTGATATACCTGTCTGGCATCTACCATCTCTAAGTGGCTCTGATTATTAAATGTAGCCGCAGCTGTGGATTCAGTTAAATAGCACAGATGTGTAAAGGACAGTTTTGAAACATCATCATTAGACATCCTGCTATGTGCAGCAATTAGTGAAGTGGGACACATACCTATGCTTTCCTGGTGCTATGAAGACTGTGGAGGAGAGATGAAATACACTGTGGTTCGCACTATGCATTTATTTGTTAAATTTACACCCTGACGTTTACTTTCTATTCTTATTATTACCATTTCTATTCCTATCCCACCCTATTCCTGATGATCTCAGGGGGTGCTTCCGCATTTACCGCATGAAATCCGGATCTACTACATCCGGATTTAGTAAATCCGCTTTAGAGTAGATCCGGATTTACTAACCCTGGTTTAAGGTAGATCCGGATTTACTAAATCTGGTTTAAGGTAGATCCGTATCTAGTAGATATGGATCTACCAACGCCCCTTCTGTCCGCACATGGGACGGAAGGATGGATTTAGATCTGGATTTGAGGTGGGTGCTGTGTGGTCAGGAGGCGCGCAGGATGCAGGCGCAGAGCCTTCTGGGACCTTGCGCCCAGAATCAGGGTGACTGCTTGCAGGTAAGGAGGGGATCACTCACGCTCTCCCCAGGGTGGGCTTGGGGGTGTTGGTGAAGCTCTCCTTGGCTCCAGAAGCAGCGAGGGGAGCCGCGAAATCGGAGTCCCCTGGCTCACCATGCTCGGCTCCGGTGGAGGCAATCATGGCGGGCTGGGGAGGGCCCTTGTTAGGCACCTTTTTGTTGTGCGGACGTGTCCTAACGGATGTGTCCTAACAGCAAAAAACACCCATTAAGACTACATTGTATATAGTCTTCCAGAAAACCCCATTAAGCACACATTAGAGACAGATAGGTGCGGAAGCGGCTTCCCTGATCTGTCTCTAATGGGTGCTGCTGTGTGGACGCGGTTTTCCGATTGTGTTCCTAATAGCTGCCGCTGTGTGGACGCGGTTTCCCAGATGTGTTCTTAATGGGTGTTGCTGTGCGGGCACCAAAGGGCCTGTGCGGAAGCACCCAGGGTGAGTCATGAAAAAATCACTATCAAAGCAGATTCACTAAAATAGTAGAAGTGTCTTCATGGAGATAAGTTTGCAGCATCTGAAGATGGGCTGGACTGCTTGCAATGTGGATATGCCTTGACACTGGCAGCCAGTGGGCCAGATCCATTATTTCAGTCCAGCACACCATGTCAAAGGGGTCCACCAGTCTTGGGGCGATTTTGCACTTGCTTTCCTGTCTGCTGGACGGGAAAGGTGTGCGATGAACCAGTGTTGAATAGCGTTTGCACTTGGGAGCACTAGTCAATGTTAGGCTCCCCCCCCCCCAAAAAAATGAATACTTGCCACCGTTCGATCATTGAGCCAATCTTTTTCAGGGTACCGCCATCTTGAGTGCGGTATCCTCTGTTACTGCACATGTGTCAGTTTCAGTGATACTGAAGCTCAACACAGTCATGTTAGGACATCAGCAGATCTGACAGCGCACTTGCATGGCGGCTCTGATGACCTCCCCCTCCAACAGAGGTGTGAATGGTCACCGGCTGGACGCAACAGGTAATCTTTTGGGGAAGGTTGGTAAGCTTGTAGAGCATGATTTCATACTCCACAGCTAATTGATCATTAGGTAACTTCTTGGTATGCAGGAGACACTTCTAGCATGTAAATGCCTCCCTCAAGTGCAGATGTGCTTGCCCAGATGTTGCCTAATTATCAACTACGGGGTGAAGTGTGAGTTGGCCCTTAATTTCTCCTTTTAGCCAACATAGTCCTCTTGCTTTCATCAGCACTGAATTGCTGTTACCAACAGATAGAATCATCTTTTGTTTTTGGTTTTAAAACTATCTACATCGGGAATCACAAGCATAATTGCAAAGGGTGCTGACTGGAGCATGCGGACCTTTCACATCTTGTGTGGCATATGACTAACGGTAGTGGCTGGTGACTTATTAGCAGTTATTGACATTTGTCAGGTTCCTGCATTTTGTAGCAGGAAAGCAGGCATGGCAGCAATCAAGCCTAATTTAGCCTCCCAAGATGTTAGGACTTTGTGGATTCCCACTCCTATCAAGAAGCACCTAGAAAAGGCTTACAGATGTGTAGGAGGCAGCCACCAATGACAGTGATGCAGCCAATGCTGCACATGGATCAACTAACGATTAAGCTATCAAAAGCAATCACTGGAGCTTACTGACAGCTGGCTCAATTGTTTGCACCTGTTTCCCCCTTGCCTTACCCATATGTCTGGAGTGGATTATTTTGGCTTGTGCTAAGCACATTTCACCTTTCCCTAACTTGATGTGCCAGAATAATACCTTTCCTATGGATAACGAAACCTGGAATTCAGAAGTACAAGTGTATCATGCACTTTGAGGAAAGATTTGCCAGCAGGTACCAAAGAAACAGATTGTACTCATCCCTGAATCTTAATTCACATTTGTAATCCCTTTGAACATACAGAAGTCTGATCTCACCCAGACAACAAAGTTTAGCTTGGGATTGGATCTTCACTTGGAGAAGATATCTCTTTTTGCAAAAAGCCAAAGCTAGCGTTAACACAAGATGATTTGTACTTTGAACTGGAATAGGAGATGAGTTCAGATAATTACTTTTTTTATTGATTGGCTACAGTGCAGGAAGTGATACATGCCTAACTATCAATATTCCAGAGTTTTCTAGAGAAAGTGAAACAGCTAATTAGTAAGCATTCAAAGGCCGTTTCTGCACTGATCCTTTTGGATTATATCCAGGAACCTGCCTTCCGCATGCTGGTGCAGACTACGATATTTCCAATATAGGTCCAGAAGAATCAACATTTTTAGCCCACATATGTGGTTATCTGTGGGGAGGCATTCCTAAACTAAAAGTTTTCCAAACCTACCAACAAAAAGCATTTCTTAGTTAATTTACTTGGTTCCACAAAAGCAGTTAACCTGAAGTGTCTGGTGTCTTGCCTGAGCAGCAGAGAAGCCAAGTGCTAGAGAAGCACCAGTGGTTGCCAATAAACAAGGTTTTGATCTAGCTATAACTTCCTGATTGTTCTCTCATCTCATAAAGCAAGTTTTCAGCCACTTGCAGTCACTTGCTCATCAGGAGTCAAGTAACTTTAAACAGGCAATGCACTCAAATTTTCTGGGTGAAGTTGGATACTATGATGTGCATTTGGACATGGCGAGTAACTCACATTACCACAGAATCAGTGAGGACTTGTAGGCCAAATAATCCAACCTTCTGCTCAGCTTCAATAAATTTACATGAAGAGCATATATTTTTATGAGGCACTAGTAGTATCTAAAAAGGCTATGCTGAATCTTCTAAGCGAACCCCTCACTTTCATTGGTGACCCTAGTATTTGTGTTGAACCTGCAAAAAGATCCCCTTCCCTTTGTTGGGGGCTCATCTCCATTCTGGAGTCATGAAACATCTGCAATGACTATTATTCAGACTGAAGTTGAAGAACCTCTAGTGGTGCCACCAGACATGGGCTAAATCCCACAATTCTCCTGGGATTATATGGGAATGTCACATGTAATTGTGGCATTCCCGACATAACTGTAGGATATGGGGGTGATATCCTTTAATATTGCTATCATGTGAAGTCCTGCAACAATAGCAACTTTCTTGTAATAGCGATTGCTTACCTCCATCTGCTCCTTTTGCAAATACTCAGATGCTGGGTAGGGATGTGCATGAATATTCATAGCATTGGTTATTTGCATGGTTTTGTATGAATTCAGACATTAGTTCGTGAACGGAATGTTATGACATTTGTACATTAACATTTGTACAAATACAAATGTTTCGGAACATTCGTACAAATAGTTTGGACATTGGTTAAACTGGGGATACGTGTCGAATATGTATTGGATATGTGTCCGATATGTATGCGTTCGTATCAGATACATATCAGATACATATTCAATACATATGCATTCGTATTGAATATGTATCCCATGCCTATGTGTTTGTGTCAAATACATATCGGATATTTATGCGTTTGTGTTGGATGTCTATCTGATACATATCTGATACATATGTGTTCATATCGGATTTGTACGAATTTGTACAGATATATTTGTATCAAATAGAATCCTACCACATTCGAAGGGGATCTATTTGAACAAATATGAGTTTTTTAACTTTCGATTCATTACAAATTGATACCCAAACTCCCATTTGTTCACATCCCTACATCTGGGTATTTGCAAAAGGATTAATCACAAAGGGAGCCAGCAAATGGAGATAAGATCCCAAGATTGCTTCCCGAGTTTGGCAGGGGTGGCAAGAAGTAATCACAGGATTTTCTTTTGATCCTGCAGTTACCTCCTGCAGTTTGGAAGCACCCTCATCCAGGAAAAGGCAGGTTTGGAAAACTTTGGAAAGGTTTGGCTAAGGATCAGGGGATCTCTGGTCCAGAAAAAGAACTTTTGAAGTTTGAAGACAGCCCACTTAATGAACATTTGCATGAAATATTTTTCATCTCATGTTCCAAGGGTAGAATAGAACGCAAAAAACCTCAGAACATCCCAAATTAAAAACCCCAAATTTAAAATGTTTCGTACAACTTATTCCACCAGATAACAGATGTACTGTATACAACTTTGTATAGTATGTAGCCATATATTTAATTTTCTGTTTCTGTTTCAATAGTTTAATCTGAGACATGTCTACTGATAACTAACATCTTTGAGGGAAAAAGCCCCCTGAGCTACCATGTATGGGAAGGCATCCTTAATCTTTGTATTTTTATAAGCCCTCCCACAAAAAACAAGCTTTTCTACTGCTGTTTCTCCTTTCCCTCCCATCAGAGCCAAGCGTGTCTGAAATTCAGCAGCTGAAATGTGCCAGTGGTTTTCAGGAAAGCCAAACATGTGTTCAGAGTTGGATGGCTCTTGGCAGATACTTATGTTTTGAAGACGTCCTGATACTTCCAGAAAATACAAAAAGACAGTCTGTTTGGAAATAAACTTATTGTGTCACAGTGAATGAAAACTTAGCTCCTGTGAAGGCTAAGGAAAGTGTGTCATTCATTTTAATGTGGCTGAGACCCATTGTTCAGCACAATCAATATCTTCCCATTCAGAAGTCATTCCCATTTGTTAAGCTTTTTTTTTTTTAAAAAATGACACATTGAAAAGGCAACAACAAAATATAGATTCCAATTGTGTATGTGGACAACTGAAGAAGTAATAAATTTGTCAGAGCCATCAGGAAAAAAATAATTGACAAAGATGGATTGATGGGATGGATATTCAAAAGCCATTCAAATCACACTCCACATCTGGGTGCATTGAGTGAACCATAAAGTGCATGAACCAATGCCCTGCCCAGATTGGCATATAGTGCTACTGTGGTAAGGTTGCTCCTTGTATCTGAGGCAACCTCATCATAGCACCCCTCCTTGACTTGTCCTCCTGAAAACACACTAAAAACTGTCGCTGGAAAAACTAGCACTGGTCACAGGTTTTCCAACAATAATGCATTTACTTATCTTCTGGATGGAGCTGTCATTATTGCTCTAATGAACACATGCACTTGGGGGCTGAAACAGGAATCCACACAGAGGTGAAAATGAGCACATCCAGGCATTCCAGGCACCTGAATGCCAGGCGTGCACATCAGTTACAATGCACGGAAGGAGGTGGTAATTGAATTGGGGGGGGGGATTTCATGCATTATCGACTCCTAGCAGGATATCTGGAGGTAGCCCATATCATGAAACCGCCATGATTCAAAAACATAGATCTGGTCCCAGGTTTGCCATGGATCTAGCCAGAGAGATCACTGAATGTGTCCTCCACTGTCTGTTCTATGAGCTACCCAACTAGAACAGTAAAACGGTGCAGAAAAGGTCTGTGAGAACAGACTGCTGGTGTAGATGGTCCATTTGCCTGGACCAGTAGGGGACTTGGCTGATTTGCCTGCATAGCCTTGAAGCCCGTGTGTGTTTTGAGACTGGGGAGGGGATTGTCTGGTGGCACATAGTTCCAGACCACACCTTTCCAGTGGTCTGGAAGCATTGGGGCTGGCCTGGTCCAGACCCATGGACAGGTACAGTAAAGGCGCATCCCCATTATAAGCTTAATTCAGTTTCCCTAAACCGAAATAATAGAACCGGATGCAAACACGAATTTGCCTGTTCCCAGTACTTTCAGCTTAATCGCGTCTGATCCGGATTCTGAGGATCATACGTGGCATACGTGACTCAAGGGGGGACTCAAGTGGCTCCTTTCTAAAAGCCGCTTTTCGGGGCTCCCCAGGGCACGCAGCAGCAGCAACTCAAGCCCCCTTGCTTTAAACATTCACACATCTCCCAGTACCTGCCCCTGCTTTCCTTTCCCCTTTAAAAGTCAGAACTCCAAAGAGCTAGAATTGCGCAAAATTGCAACATTGTTATCAGGTGTGAAGTGGCTGGATTGCTACAGTGTAGCAGCTGCCGTGAGGGTTGGATTTTTACATTGACATCACTGTCTTTGGAAGCAAGCTATTGTGGGAGGGAAACCCTAAACATGGATTCTCTTCCCTTAAAACGGTAGGGTCCCCACAGTAAAAAATGTAACACGTATCAAGTGCACGATCCGGAGTGAGACCTGTTGAAATGAGGGTTAACATTTACGACGCTGAGGTGGGGTCTGCGAGGATTGAACCCGTATTGAATACGATATAAGCTTGCCATGGGGATGCGCCCTAAGTGCAGGAAAAGCCTTTTGAGACTTGGCAGCATTGAAGAAACTGAAGGCTTGCACCTACAGACAAAAAGAACACATTTTTAAGCTTAAGCATTTTTAAGATAAACAATTGATGAAGGCTGTTAGCAGACTCTGTACAAAATAATTATTTTTCTTGTCAACATTTTAGGAAGGCAGCTAATATCCTGAGATCTAACAAACCAGAATTCCCATCCTTGGTGAAGTGTAGATAAAACCGATTTAATCCATTCCATCATCAATATCCTCCCCCTCCTCTTGGCCTAGTATGATCACATACCCTTTTCTTTTATGGGATTATGATCCCGCAGGGGCTATTGCTGATACCTAGACAAGTTGATTCCCTCTCACTTCTGTAATTCATATTTCTTTACTGTTAGGTTAAGCAAACTACAAATCAGCTCCTTTCTAATCCATGTTGGATTTGGAGTTAGGCAGCAATAAAAACATTAACAATACGGAGTGAATGAGTTTTGTGTCAGTGGTTATTGTCCCCTGTTTCTCCTTCTTGTTTTGTAACAGGTGGCATTTTTTCTAAGCAACCCACCACGGGCAGCTGGCTGATGGGGGACTCCAGCTGGATATATTCTCTTCATTTAACCCTATCACACCTGCTTCAAACTACAAACAAGAGCCTTCCTTCATGTTCATTACTGAGCAAGGGGCATGTTGCTGCCCGTATGTATATGTGTACCCACACACGCATACAACAAAGAGGGAAATCAGCTAGATTCTTATTTGCTCTCAGCCCTGACAAACAAATTTATACATCTATCTATCTATGAATAAATCCAATCCTTTGCCTTCCTCTCAGGGTCTTATTACTTTCCTCAGTTTAACACAGCCATTTCATTATCTGCCCCTTATCGTTCGATCAGATTCGTCTTCTCTTAAAACTTCCTTTCCCTTGAAGTGCACAGTGACAGGAGTATGCGTGCCCCTCAGAGCTTTTATTATTATCATTGTTGTTCAAGAATTAAGAAATGGCAGAATAGGCTCGTGAAAGATTAATGACTTCCTGCAAGCAACTTTGTACCCGAGGACAAGCAATTACAAAAATATGTCCAAAAGGCAAAGAATGAAAGCGGCGGGCGGCTGGGTGTGCGTGCAGGGAGTGTAAGGGAAGAAGAGGAAACAAGAAAGGATGGCATATCGGCCAGGTATTTCCTGGAGGAAAGGTGAGCTTGCATTTGCTGTAGCAGCTTTATCTAGCAAGCCAGTTCCCTCCCCCACTCCCCTGTCTGAGCAAAATATCAACTTAGATACATAAAAAGTTGTTGTAACTGTATGGGTGCCAGTATGAGAGAAACATTGTCATTCACCACATTGGTCCCATTACTTCAAAAAGGGCATGGAGAACACTTTGGCCCAAACAGGAGCAGCTATGAGGTTGATTTTGCCTTCAGGTCAGAGCTTCTCATACCCAGGATGGTATATAGATGGACAAGCTTTTGAGGGTGGTTTATTCCTAGGCAGGAACCCACTTCACACATTAGACTGAGGCAAAGCTTGGATTAGGGAGTTTGAGGGGGAATGGATTTTTGGGGGGAGGGAATTTTTCTTCCTCAATTTGCAATCCCCCTCCCATAATTTTTTACCCTCCCCCTTGCTCTGTAAGCCTTCATATCTCCAGCCATGAGAATCCCAAGGTTTTTTATAATCCTAAGCAAAGTTTAATATTGGTTCCTCATTGTTTAATAGAAAGAAAAGCCACAAGTGCTGTCGAGACTGGGGAATATAGCACCAGTATGGCACTGTTATGGTGGGGTTACCTCACATATTAAAGGCATTTTGCCCCCCCCCCCCCCAAGTGCATTTTACTGTTGCTGGAAAACCCAGAACTGGGCATGGTTTTTCCAGCAGTAGTGCTTTTTGGGCTGCTCACCTACCTTCTGGACAGAGCCATCATCATGGTTTCATCTAGTGCACGTGTGGGGAGGCCGAAACAGGTGTCCCTGCGTGTGACAGCAAGCACATCTGGGAAACTGGACACCCAGATGCCTGGAAGCATGTGTTACTCAAATGTGCAAAAGTAGTGCTGGCCACAAGTGGTGACTAGCTAGGAAGTTCCTAATGCAATACCTGGTCATTATCTAGTGGCAGCTACAACCTGTTTGAGTGGAAAGACCTAAGACCTTCTATACACTCCATTTCCTTGGTGCTGCCCTGCTGCTACTCCTGAACTGTTAACAATATTGGCTTCCATAGTATGTGTTTCAGAAGACCAAAAGAATATGTATGTTTGTCTAGTATTAGGTAGATCTCAGTAGATAGTATAGTAAAATAACTCCTGTTTATATTGGCTCCTCTTTTACCTATGGAATTGCCTAATTTGCCTAGATCATCAGGCAGCAGTAATAGCCAGCCAGTCATTGTTTTATGAACAAAGCACCACATATGTTTGCAAATACAATTTTGCTGCATTCAAACATGTATTTCAGGGCAATTCTTCACTGGTTGATATACCGGACTAGCAAGTCTGCTAGGAGCCTCCCTTCTACATACTGGCTTCAGAGAGAGAGATAACACACCAGGCTCTCTTGAGGTGTGTCAGGCTCCCTCATTGTATATGTTCAGGAGGGTGGTGAAGACACACCTCTTTGCTCTGGCCCTCAGTTAAATTGGGACACGCTCTCCCTTCCCATTTGCAGACCCTGTTTTAATATATGCTTTTATTGTTTAAATATATTTGATTTTAAATGTCATTGTTACCTTCCCTTCGGGTATAGGGCAGGATAGAAATATAAATAATAAATAAATATAAATCAGCAAAGTGACCAGTGATTTTCTTTCCACATTATCTCTCCCAAAGGTGAATTATCTGAGTTATTTAACAGTGAAAGAAAACAGCTTGTCACTTTGTTGATGTATTCTCTCACTCTGAAAGTGGACTGAAGCTGGATTCAACCTTAGGTGTGACCACAGCCACTGATGTGTCTAAGGGAGGCCCCATGCACAAGGTTTCTGCATAGATCGTATCATAGATAATCAACTTATTGGCAAACTGAAGTATGATGCAACAAATGGAGGAATATTTTTCCCCAAGGGAAGCCTGCCATTTAGAGCTAAACTGCAACTCAAGGGGCGAGTTCCCATTCAAGGAATAAAGTGCTATATACAAGGCTATTTACATCTGGATTTACATCAATATGTAAAGCACATTAAAAGGAAGCAAAGGAGCATCTGGTAATAGGGCGGGATAGAAATACAAATAAATAAATAAATAAATAAATAAATAAATAAATAAATAAATAAATAAATAAATAAATAAATAAATAAATAAATAAATAAATAAATAATCAGATTCAACCCCGATTTTGTGTCCCCCCTCTTAAACACTTAAAACACTCCCAGCCTTTCCTCACCCCTCTCTCCCATTGCTCAGGGTGCACGGCAGCAGAGGCAACTCAAGCCCCGTTCGCCCGCTCCACCTCTACAGCCACCATCCCCAGGAGGGGTTTTCTCTAGAAAAAAGCACCCTGGCTGGCTGGCTCTGCTGTCACCACTGCCTGCACACACATACTTAAACATACACACATCTCCCAGTTCCTGCAGCAGCTTCACCCCTTTCCCTTTTTAAAGATCAAGGAAGGAGGGAAACAATCTTTAGGCTTGTGTGGGTGGGAAAGGAAACATTGTTATCAGGTGTGAAGTGGCTGAATTGTTACAATGAAACAGTCTGTTGCATAGGGGAATACTCTAGCCTTCCCATAGGAAATGTTTTAAAAGCAAAAGCTGAAAAAAACACTGGAAAATTCTGGTGTTTATTTATTCTGTTTCAAAGCCAAATAATCCTCAAAATACCCCTGAAACTGATTGGGAATGGGGACAAAGAGGATCCAAACTGTTTTGAAACCGTTTTAATTGATTAGGGGGTGGGAACGACGAGGATCCAAACCATTTTGAAACCGTTTTAAAGTGGCAAAAGAACTCGCCTAAGGAGAAGAAAATTTGGCTTGCTTCTCTGGACCAAAGCAAACACACACACACACACAAAATCTGAACCAGTGTTAAAATTGCAAGGCAAAAACATAGTTAGGGCCCTTTACATTCTTGTTTGCATGGTTAAAATCTTCCTTGAGGGCTGCTTTGATTGGGAAGTAAGTATAAGAAAAAAGGGTTAATTGACTTCTCTATCTGCGCCCTTGTTGTGATCCATTTTTTTAAAATTAAAAATTAAAAAAATCCAGTGACAAGGCTTTTGTATATAAGAAGAAATTTGGTGTTCACAACTGTTCTCTCTCTCTCTCTTTATTTCTTCAAAAGGAATCCTCCTGTGTTCTTGTAAAGGTTCATTTTCTGCTTGATTTCCTAGAATTTGCTTTGGGTTCACAGAGAGAGTCAAGGTAAAAGCTTGAGAAGAAACTCTATATACTGGGTCCTTTAAAGTGAACATTCATCATTCAACTTGCTTTCTGTCACTGCCTTTGAGGAGACAGGGGAACTAAAAACAATCTCCTGTTTCTCTCCAAAAAGCATCAACACTACAGATAGACACAACTGACTGGAACTCATTTATATTCAAAGGAAGTATACATCTATTATTCAATTAAGTGATTTTATTTTACTTTTTGAAACTGTTGTCAAAATAGCATTTGAAAAGAATCTTACTTTAAGAAGAAAAACCAAAAAACCACCAAAATATATTTTTTCACTGCTCACTGAGACTAAGAAAGAAAATGTAAATAGATTTACTATAAATAGCTATACAAAACAACTGTATAGTCTTACACAGCAATTGTATATGGGACTATGAACAGGATTACATATTGCTGAACTTAGTGATGCTTATTCTCAAGTTTGTGATAATAAGAGATTAACAAAAGGATATCATCATTAATAAACTCTTGGTGGTCTCAGGAGTGTTTTGTGCTGATGGAAGAAAACCATTTATCCTAACATCTTTTTAAAATTTTATGCATATTGCAAATCATATTATAAAGCTGGCAAAACTGTCTTAAATTCAGGTTGTACTGCAACTGTCTTGGCATAGTCTCAGATTTTGCACTAACTTGTGAAAACAAGGCAGGTGTAATAGCTTTTGATGAGGATTGTTGTTGTTTTTTAAAAAGATTACTTTTAACCATTTGATTTTAAATTGACACCATTTTGAGTACAGTGAAACAGAGTAGAAGTTCCTTCCACTTAAGTGGCTCTTAAGGGGATCCAGCAGCTTTTCCACACTTGGCCCCATAGCCCACTCACAGGGCACTCCTAGATGGAACATCTACACTTTGAGCCGTTTATGACTCAGAGAAGGCTCCTTCCCTGCAGGAGTGCATTGTGGGTCAGGTACGTGTAGAGCGTGATACTGTGACCTTTTCCATCCTTTCCTGGTTCCGATGGGTCCCATTCGCACCTCTATGGTGCAAGGAAGGGCATGTGATGCACTGCCCACATCAGGATACAGCCTAAATTCTGTTATTGCTACTACTCATATTATTATTGTTGACAGAAATACAACAATATAACACGGCACTAAATATGTCGGCTTTGATATTTCATAATGCATCAGGATCTTCCCAAGTTCCTAAGATGATGCTATGTACCGGCAGATCATGCATACAGAGCCCAGCAGGGTGGCTTTTGCAATTGACAGATGGTAGCCTTGTTGATGCTGGGCTGTTTTAAGTGCCATCCAAGGTCTTTTGGAATGGTGCCCACTGTGCCAATCACCACTGGGACCACCACTGTGGGCTTGTGCCAGAGTCTTTGAACTTCAATCTTTAAGTCCTTGTATTTTGTAATTTTCTCTGTTTGTTTCACATCAATCCTGCTATCTCCTGGTATCACAACATCAACAAGCCACAACCTTTTTTTTTCTACAGTAGTGATATCAGGGATGGTATATTCCAAAACTTTATCAGTTTTCTGAAGTCCCATAATATTTTTACCTGTTCATTTTCAACCACTTTTTCAGGTTTATGATGCCACCAGTTCTGTGCTGATGGTAGATGGTAACTGTGAGATAGATTCCAATGGATCATTCTGGTGATAGTGTTGTGTTGCTGTTTGTAATCAGTCTGTGTGATCTTTTTGCAGCAGCTGAGTACATGGTCAATTGTTTCTTCAGCAGTATTTTATTATTAACTTAGTAAAGGCCAGGGTTCTTGTTTTGCTCTAGAATTTCCCTCAAGTTAGTTGATGAGATATTTTCTTCAAGACAGTTCCAATAAATTTAATGGGTCAACAGATTATGGCCTTCAGAAAGCCTGTGAAAGGAAACCTCTTACTTAAAGTTACAGCACTGGAGAAGAGAATAAGTTTGATGTAAAAATATGGCAATAGTATAGCTAGCCATAGTAAAATAACATTGATTTTTTTTAACCGGCATACATTTAAGAAAGGTGTCTGTGGAATGCTAAGAATGGATGACTGCTATCTAAATTTTTCCTGTGACAATGAAAGACATGTTTGTATGTGGCTGGCCAATGACCAAATAAGCATTTTGATATCTAGCAGAGTTAAGAGAGGCCACATTTGGTTTACTGTTGGAGCACATGCTTTGCATACAGACATTGTTGACCACGCTCAAACTCTAAGGGCTCTAATTAATTTAGGAAGCCTACGAAAGACATCCCCCCTCCATCCTGTCAAACTGCTGCCAACCAGACTGGACAGATATGAGTTCTATGGCCTCAGAGTAATCCGGGTTTGCTCTGGGTTCGCAGTAGATGGGAACACAGCCTAAAATGTTCCAGCAGTCTAGAAAGCCACTTCAGAATAAAGTCTATACAGGCACAGATCCCTCCTTCCCCCCATGCTGGCCATGCTTTACTGCTACACACCTGAATGGTACAAATGCCCACAAAGGGGGGGGGGTAATTCTGAAGTGAACAAAATCAAGGTAGAACCTGTAAGCTTTGGAAATGAGGCAATGGCCCATTCTGCACTTACTTGGTAATCTGAATCTAGAAGCTCCATAGCCCACATTGTCTGCACAGGACCATTGCTAATTGGATCAGATCTGTATTAAAGGTGCAGTAATCTGAATTAGTGGTGAACCTGATTAAATGGCAGTACTAGTGTTGTCTCATCCAGAACAAACGATGAGGCATTTGTATGTACAATGAAACTAGGAAGACCGTGGGAGTGACACTGAGGAACATGCACTATGACAGTAAGACTGTGAAGACACCTTCTAAGTCCCTTTGGAACTACAGCTGTGTTGATGGCAATGTTGTAGTCTTTGCACTGCCTGCAGAGACACTTTGTGTCTGCTGTTGGAAGCATCATTTGATTGATGAGGACATGAGCCAATTGTATTGGGTTTCAGAGGCTCTGTTGCTGGTAGTTCACATCAGTGCAGACCCGTCCATATTGCATTTTTCCTTAGACCACATTTGTTGCTGTCCAGCCAACTTAATGTGTCCTGGGAGAAAGTGGATTAGCATGCAGGTGGCAGGGCCTTATTCCAGGATATAATCTCAAATTAGGACCAGTACAAAAGAGGCCTTTTTGTATTGCTTCTAGTCTGAGAAACAAACAAATGCATGCTTTCTTCCATTATTCTAAACCTATGAATAATATTATTAAATTATGTTTGCGGAAGGTGTTTTAAAATATTCAGTTAGTGTTATTTGTAGCAATTACACTATTAGAATCCTGATCACAAGGGTGTATTTTATCAAGGCGAGCTCAACTTCCTTGCCCTTCCTTGTCTATATTATGTCAAATAGGGCTGTTACGTAAGTGTGAAAAAAATAATAAATCTGTGTTTTACAAGTAAGTGATACCCCATCTCACATTGTTAAATATGATCACTGGCCCAAAGGGAGAAACACATAGCTTTGTCTAAAATACACTGACTGGTGCCAAAAGATGAAGACCTAAGTAAGGGAAACTGAATAAATGAGAACTACTAGGAATGTTAATGACACAGAGCTATGATAAATGGAAAATTCTCATGTCCATGCACAGAGAGGATATAAATGTATGCTACCCCAGTTTCACTATCTGAAGGGCAAGAGTAAAATAGCTCTCAATAATCTTGAAATATAGTTTTTTTTATTTATTTAAGACATTTTTACACCACTTTCTATTTTTAAAATAATTCAAAGCAATTTACAAAACATTAAAAACAAAGGTGAAGATAAATTAAAACTAGGTGGTCCAGGGAAGAATCACATAGGGCACGCATGAGTAAAAAGCTATAAGTAAGCTATAGCTGTAAGTCTAGGTGCCTCATGAACAGGAGAGGGGAAGGTATTCCAAAGGGAAGGTACTACCACTAAGAAGGCCAGCTGCAAACCATTTTTTAAAAGTATGTTACCCACAATGGCAGGAGGTAGGTAGGTGGTTGAATGTGTTATATTTTAAATATCTTTTATTGCCTATTGTGCCCACCCTGGGACCTCCAGGTAAAGGGAGGGATACAAATGGTATGAACGATGTACAAATAAGTAATTTAATATCCAGAAGGAAAGCGAGTGAGCTTATTTTCATCTTATTTCACAGTTCTAGTTTTCACAAATATATAATGAATAAAGGTATATTAGATATGTTTCCCCCTCCCCCAACCCATACAGATTCAATGGTCAGTATGGTCAGATTCAATGGTCAGCAATATAATATAACATTTTATTTTATTTGAATTTCTCTTTCATCCTATACCTGAAGGTCTGAGGGTTGGTTACAATAAAAACAGTATAAAAACAGATAAGCTAAAAGTTAGCTACTTGAAAATGTTTCCTGGAAAATGATCCAATCTGTTTTGTTAAACAGACATAAAGGGCCTGTCCACACTTGGCTGTGTTCTGGAATATATCCTGGAATAGGTGCCTGCTGTCCACATGCTAATTCAGGCTACAACAGGCCCGAAATGAAACCTGCCAGAGTTTGTATTAGCATGTGAACAACAGGGCCCTATCCTGAGATATATTCCAGAATATGGCCAAGTGTGAACCAGCGCAGGATCTGCATATCGCTTAATGGTGCTATGAATGCACCATATGGGGCAGCCACCATTTTCCACACTGTCATAGAGCATTTAATGTGCAGATTGAAGGTGACAAGTGTATACTCCCATTGACAGCACAGTTCTTATCCCATTCACTACTTATAGCCACAGCTGCTCAAGCATTTTAATGGTATTCTCAGCAGCTATCATCAAATACAAGAATTGACCCATTGCATAGTGCTGTTCTTACTGTGTAGTGCATGGAGTGCTGCACTGAAATACTCCAGCTCTAGGTGCAGATATTGCCAGAGTTGCTTCACAGAATGCAAATCAGGGATGCATGGTTTTTCTGCACTTATCTGGTGCAGATCTGGAATGCTGGTTCTGAACTAGCAGGCTTCAGAGCTGGCCTGCATGAGCTACAAAAGAAAGTTCCTGGCACTGGAACCCCTTAGGGATCCATTCTGGCAGTGAAATAAGGTGTGCTGCTGAAATGGGCCCCCCTATAACTGGGACATGGAAATGTGCACCTTCTGCATGCCTCCATGTTCCAGATGAGACTGAACTGGTGACTTTGATATTGATGTCTACCAGTGATCCAAATCAAGGGCCCCTAGATCTGGATCATGCTTCATCTTGTGTGGATGGAGTATACCAGTGTGGGTGGGGCCCCTCCATCTTCCACACTAACATGCTGATGGAAGGCTCTTGGTGTACTGTAGAAAGGCCCTAGATGTCTTTGGCTGTGATCACACACAGGACCAATACACAAACATCCCTCTCTGATTTGAAAGGGAGAGATGGCTTTGAAAGGGATTTGAAGCCCTTGCTGATTTGAAAGAGATTGCTGCTCAGGACGGAGTGGGGCTAAAAAATGGTTTCTTCTGCCAATTGCTGTAACAATGTAATGTATATCTCGTAGTTACAGTGGCATTCACAAAAAGAGGAAATCTATGTTCAAAGAACCAACACTTTTTTTGATCCCTGGGACTCTAGCATTGCAGGGGTGGGAAGGACAGGGGAGCAGACCTTCCCAGATGTAAAATCCCACCCATTGGCGGCAGGCATTGGCCAGAAGGATATGGGGGGGGGGAGACAACCTGAAAGGCAGATCTCCTCCCCAAACAGACTGGTAGCATTCCCAAAGGAGAAAAAAAATGGGCTAGCCGCCAAAATGGGACTGAGAGCAGTTTTTCTGAGGACTATTTTTCTGCATATTTTAGCAGTATAGTCCTCGTAAAGTCCAGGAATAAAAATTTAAATGGGATCACACAATACCAAAAATTGACTGGATTCAGACTTATTCTTGTATGGGAACACACCCTAAGCCCCGTGCACCTGGAGACTTACCTGAGTCTGGGAGCATGCCCAGTTGCCGGCAAGGCACTGGCATCTTGATTTCGGAGTCTGGTGTGATGACACGTGTGCCATTGCTATGACGATAATGCTCAGCGCGCACACAGTCACATTTGGGGTCATCTGAGGTGACAGCATGCTTGCATGTCACCTCAGATAACCCCTTGCACCAGAAATGGTGTGAATGGTCATGGTGCACCATTCAGGTAAGCTTGGGGTAAGGGTTGGGATGGGTATGGTGCACAATTTTGTGCACCCCTGCTAGTCGATGATAAGGTAACATCTGGTAAGGCAGGAGGAGTTTCTGGGTTGTAAACGCCTCCTGTGAGTGCAGATGCACCTTACCCTATCATATACTATGGGGCCAATTTGAGAATTGGCCTCATGTTTGATCTACCTTCAGAGCTAGGGGACACAACAGCAACCTGAGCAGCTATTTTCTTTCCACATTATCTAACCCAGAGATGGGAAAGAAAATGGCTCATCACTTTCTTGTTCTGCTCTCTCACTCTGAAGGTAGATTGAAGGTAGATTAGGGGTGTTTTTTCACTAGCACTAAGTACCCATTAGGCACCGGTTTGGTACTAATTCTCACTTCAGACTCCATTAAGACCCAATGTGTCACACCTATCCAAGGGAAATCCAGATTAAATGGGTCCTTCAGGCCCTGAAATCCAGTCTTCCCATGGACCCCGTTAAAAAGATCTTCAATCCAGTCTTCAGCCTTGAAGACCAGATTAGATGGCACATGTTCGCACAGCGATTGGGTCAATGTGGTCCAGGGGCAGGCTCAGGGGGGGGCACCCTTGTTGAGGTGCAGGTGGCTATTCTCCAGAGACAGCTCTGGAGATGGCTCTGAAGATTGGCACAGACTATATTGTGGAGCTTGGGCCAGGCTCTGGAGATTCTCTGGAGTGGCTTGTCCCAGACTCCAAAGCATTTCGGTAGTGGTTCCAGAGATTCACCCCTCCCCAGTGCCCATTGCCACCCTTGAAATGGTGCTTGATTGACGTACATGGCAGCTGATCATACCGCAGCACCTTCATGTCTTCCACTTGGGGACAGATGGGCTCCCTAGTGTTCCCACTGCGAGCATGTCTAGCACCCATTGCTATCGGGTGGTACACTGCCCATGGAAATGCATCGGGTACTTGCCGGGATCCAGATCTTCTAAATCCAGATTTGTTGAAGGACCCATTTCTTAGATCCAGATTAAGGGAGGTAAGTGGAAACAGCCCCATAAAACTTAGGTGCAGCTGCACTCATCATCTTTAGTTATTACTATAATTGTTTTCAAATTACTTGTAAAGTAATGTAATATAATAATTTTCTCTGGAGCATTATTATCAGTTTTGGACCTTTTCTGCACATATGTCCATTGGATTGGGATAAGTGGATCTGGATTAGCTGGACACACTGATCCCGTTTGTTCAAAGGCCTGGGAAGGATCAGTATCATTTGCACTGATGGCACTGATCCAGCCTAAGCTTCCCTGTGGTTGGAAAGCTCATGGTGCTAATGTGGGCCAATGTCTTTGAATACTGTTATATCATTCCAGACAGTTAAGTGTGAAGAGGCCCTATTTATAAATCTTGCCTCTTTAGTGAGGCCACATTTTGAATATTGTGTCCAATTCTGGTTACATCACCTCAGAAAGGATATTGTGGAACTGGAATAGGTGCAGAAAAGACAACTGGAAAGATCAAGGGGCTGGAACCCTTCCCTTAAGAAATCAGGCTGCAATGTTTACATCTCTTCAACTCTTGAAAGACAGTTTTTAAGAGTTGACCTAACTGAAGCAAAAAAAAGAAGAAAAAAAAAGAAGCAGAAGCATATAAAATCATGCATTGCGTAGCAAAAGTGAATCAAGAGAAATTATTTACTGTATCACACAACACTAGAGCCAGGGGGGATTGTATGAAGCTGATGGGAAGGAGAGGTAGGACCAACAAGGGGAAGTATTTTTTCACCCAGAGGGTCCTTGGTTTATAGGATTTACTACCAGAAGAGATGGTGACAGCAGCCCGTCTAGATTAAGAAGGGGTTAGACAAATTCATAGAGGACAAATGTATCAATGGCTACTAGGCTGTTTTTGCAGTAGCACTGAAGACCTCTGAAGAATCCAATTGGTACTGATCTGGCATGCCCTGTCCCCATGCAAGACCCCTTTAGGACCCCATTAGGACCCCATCCTGAAAGCGTTCTCTCCACAAGTGCTGGAGAAATTTGGATTTAATGGGTCTTTTGGGTCCTTATAATCTGGATTTACTGCAGACCCTTTAATGGTGTCCACAATCTGATCTTCAGCCTTGAAGACCAGATTGGAGGACTTATGTCCACACTACTTATTTGGCCTAGCATTACTTACTGGGCTTAGCATTACTTACTGGGCCTAGCTGTCTATGAGTCAAGCACAGGCTTTGTAGTTGCTTCACAAGCAGCTACGAAGCCGTGTCTCTCTGCCCCGCCCTCTGTCGGTTGGAGTACACCGTGATTGATGGTGGTGCTGGCCAATCGCACTGTGCCACCAGCGGCCCTTCCGGCTCCGGCAAAACAGAGGATTGGAATGGGTGCTACGGCCTCTGCACAACACCCCACTTAGCACCCATTTTAGATTTTATTTCACTTCAACCTTGCTGCCATCACAGCAAAATATATTAACTTCACTTTACTGTACCATAGACAAAACAAACAAACAAAAACATCTTTTCAATCAGTATATTGGGAGTGGGAAACAATTCCCAACATATTTTTTTTAAATCACAAAATGAGTGAAAATCATCTTGTAAGATGGTGTTTATTGGATAAAAGTAGTTTGGGGGTAGCAAGCCACATATCTTTGAGAAGGTATGATTAGGAGAAGAGTCACCGGAAGCCACTGTTCTCCTGAGAAGCCACCAGGAATAGCAGAGATTATTCAAGTCACCATTTCTTTTCCTCCATGCAAAAGTGCAGCAGGCCTTTGTTCAGACATGGCATGTTTCACTCCAGTGAGGGCCCAGTTCAATGCTCAGGAGAAACCTCGAAATCATTCCTAATGCACACAATTTTTTTTGGTCTGTTGCAGGACCATTTAAATCTCTCTGCACAGAAGTGATGTGAAGACATGTCAATTTGGATGCCCCTCCAAAGTGCCTTCCCCATGCCATGCAGACAAAGCCTAAATCACTTCCTAATGGGTAAAAGGTTTCAGTTCAACATTTACTGAGGAGAGGGATTAATATGGCAAATGAAAAAAGATTAATGCTGGAATGAAGAGGCAAATGAATGGAATGAAATGTTACAAAACTATTGGATTGAATGTGGAGTACAGTGAAAATGATACCTTTCCCTCTACCTTGAGTCAATGCGTATAACGTGTTAGCATGTACCGGAAACATCCAGTGTAATGCGTTTGGAAAAGACAGCATTTCCCCTTCAGGCAGAAGTATTTCAAAAGGCTGCGACGGGAGAGGGCTGTCACTGGACCTAGACATCATGATGATGTCTACAAAAATAACCATCTAAAATGAAACGTGAACAAGCAAATGTCCCAACCCCTGCAGAGTACACTACTTTCATTAGTGTCTCTTTTCCCAGCACTAAATCATTCTGTGTGCTTTCTTTCTTTCTTTCTTTCTTTTCTTTCTTTCTTTCTTTCTTTCTTTCTTTCTTTCTTTCTTTCTTTCTTTCTTTCTTTCTTTCTTTCTTTCTTTCTTATTTTTTGGCTCAGATTGTCAAAACACACCAATAATGAACTTAATGTAAATTACCTGCTTGTATTAAGCCTTGGCTTAGTGCATGTAGGTCTTTCAACAATGGGACTTAACATCCTGACCTAACATTTAATGCATTAATACTAATTTTATCCTGGTACTAAGACTCCGCGCTGCATTAAATCAATCCAGGTTAATTCAGAATTATGTCTCTCCCACCCAGTATCAATAGAGGCACTGTTGACTTCCCCCTGAGCTGACCACCCACTTTCCTGAGAATCTGCAGCGAATTAGAAAATCTGTCATTGCAGGAGAAGCTGGACAGCTAGGATATGGCTTGTCATTCCACCTATACAATACTCAGCCTTTGTCTGCTATCTCTTAAACTAACCTGACATAGCCTAGACTCCTGGTCAATGGCAGCTTTATTCTCTTGGAAGGAATGCAGCACTCACCAGCATTATTAAGAAATTTCTGGACAATGTTTCGTGGCTGAGCAATAATCCAAGGTTCTATTAAAAAGCCATCTGGGTAATTAATAGCACATTTGTTCTCAGCCTCCTCCCAATTTGTCCATTAGTGGAATAAAAGCGCAGGACAAAGGGTAATGTGGTTAAGTTATATTTTACAAGAATTCTTCAGGAAGTTAAAAAACACACGATAGTTTTCCAAAGATGCATAAGTTTATGAGCACTCTGTGAGATCAGCAACATAGCAAGCCCCAAAGGCTTTTTAATCAGCCATTTCCATTGTCAATAGTTGATGAGCTGACATCTAGTGCAGTCTGTACCCTGCTCTTTCATTGACCAGGCTTGAAATGAGAGGAAGAGGAAGAGGAAGAGCAGGAGGTGGTGTGTGACTCATGGGAGGAATAGCCATGATTAAATTAGAAACCATGCCAAGGTCCATGACAAGGATCCACATCAAAAGCAGCACAGATACTTTTTTATGCTCTCTTGCCCGATAGCTGGGGACTTTGTCAGAGCTTCTCTTTAATGTTGCTTCTTGAAAGTGGAATTCCTGCCTCAGGCTCCAGCAGTGGCCTTTTTCTTTTCTTTTCTTGGAGTTCCCTCCCCCCACCCCCCGGCATGCCTCTGCTTTAAATGTACCTTGAAAGGTTTTAGAAATATGCGGTTGAAGGTAAGCAGCAAGCAAGACTCCAGGGGTTTGGGGTTATATTCCCATTCATTCATCTTGAAGCAAGCTACAAAGATTTTGCTTCCTTTGGGCCATTGTGAAAAATCTTGGAAGTTACTTGCCTAGATTGTATGCCCTGTAGAACAAATGCTAAAGAAAAGGGCATTGAGATGTGCACTGAGGATGCAGACACAAGAACAAGTGTACTTTACCTGGCTGAAATATTCCTCCGGTGTGCACTATATGGAGATGGTTATGGCTGATATCTTGAAAGGTGGAGTACAGCTGGGAGGGGTACTCAAGACACACAAGCTGCATCATGTCAAAGAGAAATCAGTCATTTAAATTAGGGATGCATAAGAACTGTTTCAAAGCATTTGAGATTATCCTAATCATTGAATGGGAACATGGGAAGGGTATCCCCTTGTGTATGGAGGGTAGCCTGTGGGTACAGGGATCCAGAAGGGGCAACTCAAGATGGTGTGCCTGGCATGCCCTCCCCCATTTACTGTTAGCTGTGATGAGGTTGGGATGTTTCTGAAGCCCCCTCACCCCCCCCCCCAAGGTAGGTGTGAACAGCCCCCAAACAGTGTAAATTCACAATCCATTTTAGGACAGACTAGGGATGTGCATGAATGCAATTTTCGGGATTTGATTTGATTCAAATTGAATATCCGAAGATTCGAATTGATTCGAATGTTTAAAATTTGAGTGCATTCACATTTGATTCAAAATGAATACATTCAAATCTATTATTACGAATTTTTTATTCGTATTTGAAGATACAAATGTTGACAACATTCAAATGTTGTATGCATACGCATCTGTACGCATCCTGTTTTTATTCCATAGGCATCCTGTTTTTGTCACATACATATCCGTACAAATGTGTATGGATACAAAAAAGATGCATACGGATACATACGTAATGCGTGCATATCTGTACACATATGGATGTCCGAATAGTTCATACAAATGATTCAAAAGATTTGAAAATACATTCAAATATTTCATTTGAATTTAGAGACATTGGATTTGAATTCATATTTCCAAATTCAATCAAATTTGATTCAATATTCACTCATATCCCTAAGACAGACTGTTATGTTGGGGTCAGAAGCCCTGCCTGATGAGGAGAAACATGCCATCACACCTGGGAGGTGATTTTAATTAATATTTTGCATTGTGTATTTTCTGTTTGTTGTAAACTGCCTTGGGCAAATTTTCTTTTGGAAAGGCGGTATAAAATAAAACGAAATGAAAAAAATGGAATGGTGTGACTGCAGTACTGGTGTTTGTTTACCATGAAAGATAGATGTCATTTCCTGGGCTCTCAGGGCAGACTATTGCCTATGCTTAACTAGCATTCGGTTACGCCAAAGTGCAACACACCTCTGTAGGCTCTAGAATACCAGCTGAGCATAGATAAGCAGTGGCACTGAGATGAAAGATCTGAATATCAGCCACAGGTTTTTTTTGGCAAGAAAACTAGCCTCTTTCTTCCATTTTGCCCTACTCTAAAGTGACCAAAAGGTGACTCACCCCCCTTCCCTCACCTGAAAAGGAGAGAATAAAACTCACTACAGGCTCATTTTAAATTGCTTTAGTAATTGTGCTTTTAATTTTTTTTCTTATTGCAGTTTCTTTTATTTTGCCGTTGAGTTCTTCACTATGAAAAACTGTGGCATGTATTCTGCATTCTAATGTTTCTTTAAATCAGAAGGAGAACTTAGTTCTGTGACTGATGTACCTCAGTGCAAATAGCACACATGCTATAATAGAGAAAACATGTAGCAAATCTCTCCCATCTCTCCATGGGTGGCTTATGAGACATAAGAACATAAGTGAAGCCTTGCTGGATCAGGCCACAGCCCATCTAATCCAGCATCCTGTTGCACACATGCCCTGTTCACACAAGTCTAAGGGTGCGTTTCAACTGGTGTTTTAGTTCGGTGTGAATTCGGCTGGACCCCCTGGTGTCCCAATGCTTTTGAAAGGATTCCTTGTTTCTATGGACTCCCTGCTGAATCCTGGAATAATCCAAATATTTATCAATGGGAATGCAGTGGGGCTTTGGGGGCATTCCCCACCTGAAAGGGGGGAGGAGCTGGCAAGAGATCAGATTATGCTTGAATGAATAAAGATTATGGATATCGCTTGCCATGCCTCCTCCTCCCACCATCATGCTGATCTGTTCCACCTCCACCCACCATTTGCCTTCCTCCCCATTCCTCCTGTCATGTCTCCTGTCTTTGCCTTGCCTCACCCACCATTCCTCCTGCCATTGTCTCCCACTGTGGAGAGCGACATTGCTGCTTCCCTGCTGCTCTTCTCCTCCTCCTATGTGCCAGGGGTGGCTGATCTGCACGCCATGAATGGCAGCCACAGCAGCCACAACCTGCTCCCGGAGATCATGGAGCATGACCAAGCAAGTCCCTCCTGTTTTGCTGTTCTGATCTGCTGGTATAGTGTGAAACAGGACGGATGTGCTTTGCCATGCTCCATGATGTCCAGGAGCAAGTTTATACTCGGGGCAGGGTTTGGGTCACCTACCCCATGAGGCCAGGGTGTCCAATTGCTGGCTGCATGGGAAGGGGGTCCTGCTGAGGGGAGGAGAGACGGGAGGGCATTTCTACCCTGCTAGCCCAAATTAAAACATGACAGTTGGGATGGCAGGAAGGAGTACTTGGTGCTGGTTAAAAAAATCCAGGTTAAAACCTGTACTTTTTTTTTTTACTATTCAGAACTAGCCCTAAGAAAGAACGGCCTATTCGTTAATTCGATCTGAGGTCATACAAGTGCTTTTCCATGGCAAGAAACAACCCCTTCCCCCCTGTGCAGGATCGCAGCTGGCAGGGCAGAGGCTTTGTTTTACTCCCTTTCCCACGGCAAGAAACACCCACTCACCCCCATGCAGGATCACGGCTGGCAGGGCAGAGGCTTGGTTTTACTTCCTTTTCCATGGTAAGAAATACCCCCCCTCCCCGCATGGAGGATCGCCAAGGCTGGCAGAGGAGGAGGTGCGCAAAACAGCTCAAGTGCATTGGGACAGCAAGATTTCGCTTCAGCCTGTGTTAGCGGTCATGGCATGGGGACAGACAGGCAAGATTTGGCTTCAGTCCTGCACCCGGTCACATACGAGCCAGTCTCGCATCAAATCGCTCACATGGGGATGTGGCCCGTATGTTGCTGCCAGTTAGTAGGACTCCTGTGCATTTTACACAGTTTATTCCCCCAAAATGAGTGCAGGATTGCTGCTAATCTAAAGTAACTCTCCGTAGGCTTGCAGCCTTCGTGATTACAAATGAAACTACGTGTGCAAGTAATTGCCCCCCCCTTTTTTTGCATTGGACTATATTGATTACATTACAACTTTCTTTTCATCATAGTATTGCCCTGGAAGTCCTACTTTCAGCCTGCGCTCCCAGATCATGCAAGCCTATTTAGGAGTGCAATGATGAATATGTCCTGCAAAAGAGTTAGTCTCAATGCCCATATAATTTAAAATGTGAATTTATTGCATGGTTTTACATGCTGGGTGTAAATATATATGTTCCCCTAGAAACATCCATTTTAAATTTATGTTTAGTTTAATAAAGTGTGATGGGACTTCAGTCTTTACTGCATTCAAGTCAAAGCACATTAGGGAATGGTGGGACATTTTGGCTTGCCTAGTGGGATCGAGGCGATGGTTTTTTATTTTGGCTTTCTTACCTTTCCACCAAATTTATGTGCATCTTTGGACCTCTTCCCTGAAAGTAAAACATATTTGTTGGACTTTACAATCTGTAAGGACACTGAACTAACAGCTCTGTAAAAGTACTCAAAAGGTGTAATATACCTGAGCGTACAGTTTTCCTGCATGCTGTGCCATCATATAATTGCTGCAACTTTTATTGAACTGAGGCTATCTGCTACAGCGTGTATTGAATCGAACAATTCATACAATGAAGTTTAGGCATTACTGTGTATTGAAAAAAATCCCTCAATTGCAAAATGAATCAGTTTTATATGTTTAATTACTCTGCTGTGTCTCCTCAGTGAAGTTTTAGCCCTTTGAGAAATGGTTACATTGAATGACCACTGATCATTCAGAAAGTTGTTTTTTTAAGTAAACATAGAATTCTAAGTTGCCCATAGTTGCAGTCTTACCTTACAAGTTCCAGAACTAGGCACATGATAGTAGAAGTGTGGAGCCCATACTACTAAGCTCTTGTGAGAGGAAGAATTTATTTCTGTACCAGCTAAGGCCTACAAATCTTTTAACACTAAAAATTCATTTCTAGTTTTCTATCTAACATTAATTTCAGCTATCCAGTTCAGGATGAAATCCTTTTATGACTTTTTTTGCACTTAACCTCCATGGGATACTAACCCACAGAAGTTAAGTTCAAGGACTGTGGCCAGTGTTCACACAGTGAGTGCAGGCAGTATCCCCAAATTAACCCAAACCCAATGACAGGCTTCATCATTTTTCACATCTTGTGGTTCATCCATTCTGAACAGCTACACAATCCACATATTAAAAATAAATGGTAATTTATTACTAGCTGTACCTAAATTTTCATGGAGATTTATCTCTAGAAAAAATAGCACATAAATGGAAACTGTGTGAATCAAGCAATTACTTCAGTTTGGAACCAGGTGTGAAGCCAACTGTGGCTAAGAACTTTATTGAACCACCTAAAAGTTACATTAACTTGCATTGAATTGACCAACCTGCCTGAAAGTTACATTGATTTGAATGGAGAACTGAGGCCTTTTCGCACTACATTTGAATGGCTGTAGTGAACGAAGGCTAGGACACGTGGGGACAGGTTCCCCTTTTGCATCCAGGCAAGTAAGGAACATGTGGGGACGCGTTCCTTCCTGCCTAAATGCAAAAGGGGAATCTGTCCCTGCAAGGCCTAGCTTAAAAAGGCAGGGCGGGGGTGAGACGTTCCTCTCAGGCCTGCCACCATTGGCTCGAATTTGACCCAGGGGCAACCAGGCCACGGCTGTTACTTCCCTGGTTCCCTGCAGGCTCTAGGTGACCCAGTCAGGTCACCTAGAGCCTGCAGGGCCCCACCCTGGGGTGGGGCCTCCCCAGGGACATGCACGCATGCACATGCACATGCATACACACATGCAACTTATCTCGTTGCTGCCAGGTTTGAAGTGGCAGGTCTGGCCGGCAGCTTTGTGTGTCTGTGCATCACTGCCTCTGATTGGCCAGTTACTCGTGTGTGCGCAGAATGCCTGGCATGGAACTGGTCATTCTGCGCAGGCATGGGTAACTGGCCAATCAAAGCCAGCGGCGTGTGCCAGGCCCACCACTTTGAACCCGGCGGTGACGAGGTAAGTCGGGTGCAGGCGTACGCGTCCCTGGGTAGGCCCCAGCCCGGAGTGGGGGTGGGGTCACAGGGGGCATCCGCGGGGGCTCAGCTGACTAGATTTATGTGGCTGAGCCCCCACAGAGGCCAAAGATTCTACCCAATCGGCTGGCAGATGGGCCACTCCATGCAGTAAACTGGGCCCATGTGGGCCCAGTCCACCACATGGAACAGCACATCACCCTGGCCAAAGACATCACCAGTCCTGTCTCGCCTCACCCTCAAAAGGGGTGGGGGTGACCAAACTGAGGATGCTCCAGTGTCCTGTTGACTCCTGCAGTCCCGATCAGACTGTGGTGGCCAGCAGTGAACTCCATGCTGCCCAGCAGCATCCAGCAGTTTGAGCCAACACCATCCCACACGTGAGAACTTACCCTGTCAGGCCCGAGCTGTTCCTTGCACGGCCTGGGGAGTGATGTACCACAATCTGTGCAAGCACACACACTCCCAGTAGCTCAGCCCCAAGCTCACCTGACTTGTTAGCATGGAGTTGGTCTACTGGAGTGCATGCCTGCGCAGAGAGCACCTGATTGCTCTCAAGGCTGCACAAGGAGCACCCCTGCCCCGGCAAGGTAAGTTAATTGCATGGGCCATTTTTGGCCCAATAGTATCAGTGGGGGGTGGGCGGGCCCCACAGCTGTTCAGGAGAGAGAGTGCAAATGCTCTCCCTCCCGTACAGCTGTGGGACGGCCTGGGATGACCGGGAATGGGTTTAGAGCACAATTTCGTGGTCTACACCCAGAACGTAAGTTGGTGCCCTGGGATGAGCTGGGGCAGTTCTGAATAGAACCGCTGGCCCAGCAGAGCGAATGCTCCGTCCCAGGGTGTCCTACTCGCGTTCCAGAGGCCCTTGTGCGAATAGGCCTCTGGCTTCTCAGTGTAATTCAGTGGAGAAAAGAAATCTGCCTTGAAAGGAGCACAGCCCCAGTCACACTAGAGGCTTGGGGGCAAAGAGGCTTTGATCCAATGTGGAAATGAGCCCTTCCACAAATACCATGCCTGAAACTGCACCATACAGATGCCAGGTAAGAAGGCTGTGGCAATATTCGCTTACGTTGGCTGCAGTGCAGAAACACACAGATGTCAGGCAAGGTGTCTACAATTCTAACATATACCTCAGACAAACGTTTTCATAGACTGTAATGCTGAAACAGATATTTGTAAAGACACATTTTTCAAAATTTGTGCAAAAAAAGTTGTTTCATTAACATACTGAACACATACTGCACTTGTCACCCTCACACTAAAAAGCAGTGCAATTCAGTAGTCTACACAAAGAAAGACTCAGGACTCATTTTCTCTGACAGATTAACCAAGCACCGTTTGAGGACATCAAGACAAGTGAGAGAATGGTTTCTGCTGTAAGGTCCCAAAATACTGCAAAGTTCACCTCTGACCCAAGAGTTTGGGAAGGAATCCACACTATAAAAATCAGTTGGGCGCTTATTTCTATAGAGATACATCTTTTTTGGAAGCCATGCAAATAAAGAAATGACTGTAGTAAGTATTTCTCATCACACACCTATTTAGCAAGAACCCAATATATTTTGCAGAATCCTTTGGCATGCACATATTTGGAAGGTCCTGTGTGTGCTACAGAATAAAAACTGTTGAAAAGTGGCATATAAAGTCTTTTACAGATATGTAGACTACAAAAGGTTTGAATTCTATTTCTTTCTGTTAGCACATAAACATTAGAGAATCATAAACTGTACCTTAAACACACAGGTACATACACCAACATTTACTACTTCCATTAAAAAAGTTTATTTTAACTGCCAAAAACATTGAGACTGAATGTGTGCTGCTCAAACTGTGGGCGAAGAATATCTGAGTTCAGTGATCTGCCAAGTGAATATTTCAAAGGGCATCAGATCTGAAGCTATTGATCAGTGTACTTATATCTCAATTCACTCTCCAGCACTGATCTTAATTTTATTGTGTTAAATCACAAGAAGCGTTTTGCTAGACAACTACTTCTAGCTACTTGGGGGCGGGGGGCGGGGGAGAATCACATTTTTTCTCCACACACCTAGAAGGGATTATCCTGGAATGGTGAACAACTGCAACAATTATCCTTAAATTGTTTACACAGCAAGCTTCTTGTGTAGTTGGTTTTCTGGCATTATACTAGTGTTGCCTTCGGAAACATTTAAGGTGATGCAGATTGAACTGGAGATGACCCTTACTTTACCTTGTCAATTTCATCAGTGCCTGATGGTCTGTTTTCAACAGTGCACTCGTTAAACTCTCCATTTTCATTTCTCTGGAGAGAGTTAGGTTAAGATCTTGTTTGCTCCTTTATGGGCCAAAACTTTGTCTTCACTGGAGATTAGCTTGCTCCTGTTTGGTTCAGTATTTTGGTTTATTACTGTGCCTTGCTCCTCGCATTTATACCCAACATATGGTCCTTATCAAATTCTGCCCACAACAGAACTGTTCCAGTACAGTGTTCATCACAATCTGGTACCTTCTCAGTATTTTAGGACTTTGGTCTTTTCTGAATTTACTTGGTAATCTGAATCAAGGAACTTTGTAGTGCCTGACGTCTTCATAGGGCTAGTGGAAATCCAAATCAGATTCACACTAAGGGTGCGGTAAACCAGAACAGTAAACCTGATAGATCAGTATCACAACCAACGTTAGCTCAACGTTAGCTGGATTAGAGCCAGTGGCACGTTTTTTTTACAGCTCTTTACAGCTGCAGGTATGGTCAAGTGGTCAAATTTCTAGCTGTTTGAGGCAAATTGGGGCCACTGTGACACTCCAAAATGGCAGGCTTAACCTCTAGTGCACCTGCCCAAGGCGTTATTATGCCCCTGGGACTGTGAGACCACACTGGCTGCATCTGCATAGGGCTGCTCGCAGCACTAGCATGGCCTCCCAGTAGAACACTCTGGCCACACAGATGTGGCACTGAATTGAAGTACAATGTGAAAACTATGCTATAGCCCATTCCAAAAAGAGACTGTTTGAGAGCCATCTCCAAAGCATTCTTCAGTGGTAGACTGGCCCAGACCTCATGTATGGAGAACAATGAGTGCCAGAGCTCATCTACTTAGGTGCAAGAGACCTGACACCATTTCATCAGGCTTCCAGAAGCAGTGCTGGAAGTGCAGCATTCCTTGGCACCCAGCTAAAAATGCCCTGGCTAGCAAATTTGGAGGCTAGGAACTTTCATTCCTAGCCTCCACAGTTGGGCAGGGATGGGCCATTAATAATACGGATATTCCTTGGCATGGCTGGCTGGTTGCTCCTTCAATCCTGGACCAAATTGCAGTCTGGACCAGCAGCCACATTTCTGACATAGTGGCTGCATCCTCACTGCACAACTTAGTACGGCTTTAAATGCAGATAAATTTAATCCGCATTGAGCTCCATTTTTTTACATCCCCATTTATAGCTTATTGGCCACATCCCCTTGCACTTGGTTTAGGACATATTGGACTATTTTTAGTCCGGATGCAGGGTCGAGTTCGAATTGTGCCTGTCCCCATGCAATTGCCAATAAAGTGGGCACTATTTGAATATGATAATCCCTATGCAAACTGCGCTAAACCCCTGCATGGGGAAACAGAACCTTTTCCTCTCTGCCCCCTTTCTCCTGTTAGGAAGCCGGTTTGATGTCACCAACTCCTGTGGTACCCACTGCAGCAATGACAAGGAACACCCCCCGCCCTTCATGGCATATAGGTCTGAAAGGCAATAATAATATAAAAATAATATGAAAAAGCCAGATTGTTTTGCAAAGCTGCTATGAGGTTTGGCAGCAGTTTAGTGGAGGTGCGCACTTCCACTCCACCTGTTACAGCAGTTTAGTGCTCATGTGCTAAATTAAGCCATTTAAATTAAATTGTCATGCCTGACTTGGAGATCAGAGAAGGGTGGTGGTGGAATAATGGTTGTGGAAAAAGACTCGTGGGACAGTGATTGCATCTTTCACTGTAAAACTGGGGCACTTAGTTAATAATATGCAGGTTTCAGAAGCTGTTATTTTGTCTTGCACGTTTGCCTGACTTGGCGATCAGTGAAGGGGTGGTGGTGGAATAATGGTCACAGAAAGAGACTTGTTTCTGTTTGATCACTATTTATTGCCAAAAATGCCCAAGCAGTTGTGATCGCTAACACACAGGACAAGAATGGCATGAAACCCCACCTCCTAATTACACCAGAGTCAATCTCCTCCCCAAATAGCCCAGGACTGTTCTCATGCATGGATTCGCCTCCCAAAATGATGCAGATTCAGCTCCCAAACCATGGCAAGAACTGTTTTCTACAGGACTAAATTTAGCATGGATTTGGCTATTTGGTCCACATAAAGTCCGAAAAGAGGGCTTTGCATGGGGATGGTCCTTACTGAATTTGAATTCAATTTGGACTATATAGTGCATAGGTACGCGGCCATTGTGCAGATTTAGGGGGGGAACCCCTCCCTCCTCTCTTTTGCATCATACCCTGACTTTATGGGGTGGGTTTCCAAACCCCATCTTCCATGTAAGCCTGTCCCTGATTAAGATCATAGAATAGAGATAGCTATGGGGAAGGGAACAAGGAAGACAAGGAATGAAGTATAGTCTCGTAGACAATGAAGGGATGAAGTAGCCACCAGCTTTCCATGGAATTGGCTCAGTGTGAAAGGGCAAAATGTTTCTGATTGGTTTCTCTTTAAAATCAGACTCTCCATGGATAAAGCAGCAAAGGCATGGCAAGAGATGAAATAGCAAAGGATTTCTGATCACTGTGTCTTTAAAATCAGATTCTCCACACATAAAGGTACAAAGGGATGGGAGGGGAGAGATAAAAAAAAATGTCCCTCTTCTCTAAGATTGTCAGATTCTCCCTCCAGTTGCAATGTGATATATCTCTCTAACATTGCAACAGCAGCTGCCATCTCTGCTCTGGCCTCTACAGTCAGGAGAAAAAGGAGGGAAATAATGTGTGATTATTGGGTTAGGGGGAACTGAACAGAACACCCCTTCCTGCCCCTCCAAAAAAGTGTGCGTTCCCATTCACAAAAAGTGAGGATTATTGTGAGACTACTTTTTATCCGAATATAGATAATCTGCATTTGGACTTTTAATCCTCAGGAACTGTGGATTCCTCTAATCCTTTGGGAACGCTCAGCTCTGAAAATGGATTCAATTCCCTTAAAAACTTCAATCGAAATGCAGCCAGTGTCAAATTGGCACAATTAGCCTAAGGCTGATCCTGTTTCTGATGTTTTCTACAACAGTATGAATTTTTTTTTAAAAAAATCTATTTTATTTTATTTAGGTTTCAGTTTATTTCCTCTGTGTACTCTGCTAACTCTGGCTGCCATTTCAATATCTACATAAATTTATAAACTGAATCTGTCTCGTTATTTACATTTAATTTACTTTTTACTTTTTTTTATCCTGCTAGTTGAATTAGATCTACTTTATTGGATGAATATTGTGTGGTGACCTACAATGAAACCAATAAATTCAATCATCCATGTATAGAAGGAAGGCAATCTTATTCTTCCAGCTCCCTACTGCAGCTGCTCTTATTGCCTGTGACTATGTCACAGATGAATTCTGTGGTCACAATTCATAGCCCCAATTTACATCTATGTGAGGGATGTAGACAAACCAGTTCTGATGAGTTGGCTAGCCACGAATCTCCTTTATGCACATATCTATGAGACATGCCATTGAAGAGCCTTCTGAGTCAAGGACAGCTTGATTTCTTAGGTATGGGAACTGCTAAGTATCCTTTATTTATGCATGGATGACTTCTTTAGGTTTCAGTTTATTGCTCTACGAGCAACTACAGTTGGAACAGCAATTCCAGATCTATTGCTGCAAATAATGTTGCAGAGGTAATTTCAGACCTACAGTATCTATCTTAGGTTGCCTTGGCTGTCTTTACAATGATGTGATGTTGTACAAAACAGACACTGCTTGACTTCAGAAGTTTGAAACAACAACAAAAGGAAACCCTTCAGAATCAAATAAATTAGGAAAAAGTAGGCTGTTCAATTACTATAAAAGACTGTGTCCAATTGCGTTTGAACAGTACCATCTGGGATGCTTTAGACAACATTTCTACAGAAAATTCCTCGTGAAACAACCATGTAGGCTATAAGAACAACAGAGCCTGACAGTGTGTTAATGGAGAGAAAAATCTCTCCTACTTTAAAAAATCTGATTTGCATTTTGTTGGCCTATTAGTAGAAAACAAACAAACAAACCCAAATGTGTTATCATCATTTTCCCACAAAGCTTTCCATATGTCTGCGGTTGTCAATAAGAATTCACTTTCCCCCTTTAAAAGGTATGCAGAACTTAAGAGGAGAGCAAGCAATTATTTGATTTTTAATTACCTTGCTGGGTTTCTCCAGCCACCAAAACAAAAGCCGTGTGCCAGGGTTTTTTCTACTGATTCTTCTCACATTGTCTTATACTGTACAGGAAAACAATCTGGCTTGAATCAAAGCTCATCTATTGATTGCAGATCTGCACTAGTTATTTGACACTCCACTTGGCTTGATTTAAATAGGTTTAATATTCTAAATGCAATTATAATCACGAAAGAAGAAAGCATTATGCAAGCTATTTCTCTAAACCAAGGGTAGGGAATGCCTTTCAGCCAGCCAGGTGCAATTTGCTTATGGGCAAATTGCCCGTTCAATGGCCGGCAGGCAGAGTGGGTGGAGAAACAGGCTGTTCTACAGCCAGGTAAATGCCAGTTACACAAAAGATAAGTGGTTTTGATGTATCTTTCCATCTGAACAAGCAGACAAGCAAAAACTACCATTATACTCTAAAGTATATGCATTGCAAAAAACTCCAGAAGTATATAGGTGAAGACAATTCAGAAACTTGGCTGAAGAAGCCTGCAGAGTCGTGTTCAACTTGGGTTCTTTCTGCACTTACTTGTTAATACAGGGGTGATTTTGCACTTACTTTCCCATCTCATAAATAAGAAAGGTGTGCAAGAGACTAACATTAACTAGCATTTGCACTTGTGAGTGCTAGTCAGTGACAACCCAACCCCCACATGATTGATCACTTACCTCTTTTTTCTTTTTTTACTAAGAAACTTTATACAATAACAACAAAAAATGGCAATAACTATAATAAGAACAATTAAAAGAAAAACATATAAAAAACTGAACGCCTAGATAACCATGTGGGAACACAATAGACCAAATCGTGTTGACCACCTATATCACTTATCTGTGTTTGATCACCAGGCTGATGCTCTGCAGGGCACTGCCGTCTTGTGTGTGGCATTCTGCGTGACCGGGCGTGTGTCAGCACTGTCGGTATGGTGACTCTGATGCTTTGTGCAGTCGCAGTTGCGTCAGGGCGTCATGTGAGCTGCCAGTGCACTTGCGCTGCAGTTCAGATAACCTCCTCAGTTGGCCAGAGTGCAGATGGTCGCTGGGTGGATGCGTAGCGCAAGTTCCCAGTTGCAATTGGGGAGGGATGGGTTGCTTGTGGTGTATGAAGTTCTACACTATAGCTAGCTTACAATTAGGCAGCATCTGGGCAGGTAGTGGGCACTTATAGGCTGTAAGCACCTCCTGAAAGTGCAGATGCATCTGCCCAGATGTTGCCTAATTGTAAACTATGGGCCGAAGTGGAAATCGGCCCCAGATTAAGGAGCCGCTAAAAACATGCTGCCTACACAGCAATCTGGATGACAGGACTGCTAAGAACATATTGTCTACATGGGAGTAAAGTAGATGTGGACCAGAACTGTGCTAAGGGCTCACTAATCCAGATTAGTGGTAGACCAGACAAATGTGGTCTACATCCAAGCTAGCACTTTTTGGCACACATTTGCTATACTAAAGCCCACTTGATGCAGATGCAGATGCCTTTGACTGATCCAGATCTAGCTAATACGGATCTAGCTAATACAGATCTAGTTAATATGGATCTAGCTAATGTTGCTTAACTGAATTAAGTGCACAAAGAGCCTTCCCCATCCTATTCCAAGCCAGTATTTTATATATATTGCAAATGTTTTATGATGGTGGTGACCACCAGATTTCAGTCTTCATGAAGATAAGATAACAGATTTGTTCGGTCCAAATAAACCCTACTTCTGCATTCTGCCTAATTCACAATCAAAGGGACTGTGTCATTCCCCAGAACCTGTGGCTTCCTGGTCTACAATTTCCACTCCATTATTATGCAATAACGACAGTAGCTGGAATGCCTGTTAATATATTTTATTGGTCTAACATAAAAGGGAATTTACACGAGCAATTGCAGCAGCCTGGCCTCCCCCTGTTCCAGGTGTGAAATGTGAATGCAAAGCATATGAGTCTTTACAGCCACAGCAAGCCTTCTACACAATGTCTTCCTTTGTTGCAAAGGCAAGGCAGAATTATTGGATCCTGAAAATCCGCCATCTATATGATCTTAATCAAACCAGCAGATGTTAATCAGCTGCCAGTGCTTTGTTCACTCTGTGTGTTATGTTTTGCTTCTGTGGAAAAGGATTTAAAGAAGAAAGCTGAATGCAGATGTCTGTAGCTCAAGAGTCCCACACCAGATGATGAACGAAGTATGTACAGCTTCTGTGTCACTTTACAAATCTTTCAGACCTTAGTGTGTTTCTGCTGTGCTCTTTATTGTTAACCATGTTGCTGGTGTGCTGTTATCCCTGTAGCCCAATCTGGCCCAAAGCCTTATTTCTTCAAATGTGGTTTCCATTTTCACCTGCAAAACTACTGCTACCATAAATCCAAACTTTGGTGGAGGCCATAAATACTTTGCTTATCAAATCAACAAGGTTAGGTTGAATGGGTGATTAGGCCCCTGCATTAATTTAATGGCTATATTAAAATAAAAAAAGCAGAAATCTGATCTGTACTAATTAGGCCTGCCACCTTGTAATAATAACAACACAAAAGTAGGAACTGAAGTGGGTGACATAGTTTCCAGCAGCACATCTAAGGAGAGCCGAGCTTTGGCCAGTATTCTATCACAAAACTTTCTGACTTCATCTAACTCCCTCCTCTGGCATGCCTACTGCTGCTCACTTCACTGCCTTGCTCCTTGAGCCACCTCTGAGAAAGACTAACAAGATGTGCAGATGTTACATTAGCATTTCACTTACGGCGTTTTTTGCACTAGGTCTTATTCTGGGATATATCCCAGACTAGGGGTCTGCCATCCACGTGCCAGTGCAGACTATGGTTAGCCTGCTATAGTTTGCAATAACGTGCTGATGGCAGGCCCCTGTTCCAGGATATAAGTATGACTGAAAAGGCAAGAACAGCAAGAAGGAAGCAGATCAAAAACAGGAAGCACCAGAACTTATAATGAAGTGCCCTTGTAGAGTATGTACCCCAAAGGACACACTCTGGCCGTGATCACACCTTGACTTTAAACCTCCTTCAGTCCATCCTCAGTTCTGACTGCTTGCACTTTTTCATTTCTGTTTTATTTCTGTAATTTTTGTTCAGGAAAGTCCAAATAGAGGATGGAAAGTCCACAAATAAAACCTCATAGAAATGAAGAGGTGTGAGCAATCATACATGAAGAGGGATTGAAGAAGGTTTTAAATGAAGGTGTGACCATGGCCCATATAATGCAATTCACAAGGCCTAGATTTCCTAAGGAATGTCAAGCAAAGAAGAAAGGCTAATATCAACAGTCATTTTCATAGAATCATAGAGTTGGAAGGGACCTCTAGCGTCATCAAGTCCAACCCCCTGCTCAATGCCGGATTTCCAAAACCATCCCAGACAGATGTAGGTCCAGCTTCTTGAAGACCTCCAGTGAAGGAGAGCTTTATTTATTTGTCAGAACTGACCATGCGAGGTTTCATTTTTTTTTCTACTCTTTACTGTCCTCCTTCCATCATTTGTAACACTCATTTTAATTTGGCAGCTTACAGAAAGCTACACTGTTGCTGCATTCATGGAACCAAACATAGGACATCATTTTATGTTACACATATTTGTCTTCATCTAAAACAAAAAAGGAGACTCCAGTATGAACAATTACTACAAGTTAAAAAGGGGTGACCACCCTTGGTTCATGAGGTTTGAAGTATTTCAATAGCTAGAGGGTTGGATTTTCTTTCTTTCTTTCTTTCTTTCTTTCTTTCTTTCTTTCTTTCTTTCTTTCTTTCTTTCTTTCTTTCTTTCTTTCTTTCTTTCTTTTTGTGAAGTATGCCAACTTTTGCAGCCAAAGAGAAAACACAAATTCTATGCATTCGGAATGAATTATACACACTATGCAGCAGTACTTAATATACTTAACCCTCTAATTCAATCCTCATGTACAACCTGGGGTTTGGAAAAATAAAAGAAAGATTCCTAGTGGACATTATTATGTCATGGAACATGGGATGAACTGCAGTTTTCAAAAGTATTAATGAGTAGAAAATACCTCCCAACACCCCTATATATAATGTGTGTGTATGTGTGTGTCTGTAATTAAGGGGAAAAGTTTTTACAATATACTATCTTTAACAGCCATGGGTTTCCCCAAGGAGCTTTTATTTATTAATTGCATGGTTAATTATCTAATTTTTCTACTTGAAGAAGTGCAGAGAATGCACTGACAATGTTTCAAAAACCAACAAGAAAAAGCAAACAGGATAAAGGAGAGTAGGATCAGAAAGCAAAGGTTGGTGGAGCATTGCCTTCATAATCTGCCTCACCCATCCATGGAGCTGTCATTTCCATACACACCGCAAATAATATAAATGGAATGGTACAGGCATGAAATGTCTTCCATGTTGGATTGTGCTGAATGCATGACTGACAAACATGGACAAGATTTAGAGAACCAGGACTGTTACATTCATGCAGTAATAGTCCTAGCTGTAATGGGTTACATTTCTTACTCATGTGTAGAACCATAAAGCAGGGAATGCACCTGCTTTCTTCTCGTTGGCACAATTATAGGGCTCTTTGTGGTTCTGCAGGTACATGCACTATGTCATTGCACATGTCTGAAGATGCATCAAGGGTCTCTGCACATGTGTGATGACACTGACAATGAGAACAGAAAGCAGGTAAGTTTGTCATTTGGAAGTTCTGTTTATGAGTAACTGAGTGCAAACCATTACAGCTGCATCTGAATGGGATGCTATCACATTCATGTGTATGTTGAGAGACCCCTTTTTGGTTTTTCTGTGTTGTCCACACACCTGAGCAGCTGTTGCCCACCACACCCACTTCTTCTTCCATTGCTTTTAGGGATAAACTCAGGAAACATGGCCTTTTTGTATCCAGACTGCTCAGATTCCTGACTGACAGTAGAAATGCAAAGTGTTCTCTACACTTGTGGAAAATGGTACTCATCACTTCCATATCACTGAAGAGGAATTATGGAGGAAGCAATATGGATGATGGGTAGAAGGCAGCACACTCAGATTAATTTGATCCTGAAATGTCATGCATGGCAGCTGGACATGTGCATTCTAACCCCCCTCTCATAAACAGTAGCTATGTCCAGATGTCTTATACTTATTCTGCTGTTTTTGGATATTCCGGAATAAAGCACAGATGTTCTGGAATAATGCATTCCTGGGAAGCTTTATTTTAGAATATCAAAAAATAGTGGAATAAGTAAGTAATATCTGGAAGCCAAAATTCTGTGCTAGAAAAGGTGGATTATAGAAGGCTTGGGAATATGAGGGCCCCACGCTGTCTCTCTGAGATACCTTCAAGCCACCACTTCTGTTATGTCTGAATGCAGCCTAACTTGAACTGTTGGAACTCCTCAATAATTCTGGTTTTTACTCATGTTGTCCTGTTTGACACTCAGCAAATCAAGTCCAGTTCAATAGGATTAAAGGAAGGCTTACAGCTAAAACCTTGTCTTTCATCCATGTCGTCTGCAAGCTCTCACCAGCATTACTTGCCCTATCTATAACATACCCAGATTTCTCTAAAATTAGCTAAAGGAGGCAGTAAAGTACAAAAGTACAAGGTACAAAATCTCGGGTTGCTCTTGGACTCTGTGCTGACATTTGAAGCTCAAATGGAGGTGGTGGCCATGAGTACCTCTTTCCAGCTATGCCTAGTCTGCCAGCTACAGCCCCTTCTGAACAGAAGTGATCCAGACTGGACTATTGCAATGTGTTCTACATGGGGCTGCCCTTGAAGGTGGTTCGGAAATGGCAGCTGCAGCTGATACAGGATGCAGCAGCTAAAGTGTTGACCAGAACAGATGCACATTACAACAGTCTTAAAAGAACTGCACTAGCTGCCAATTCACTACTGAACCCAGTTCAGTGTCTTCTCCCATGTTGATAAGCCTCTGCCTTAAGAACTGCAAGGGAAACCTTAACCTTAGGTAGTGAAAGGGGTGGGGGCACAGGATAGGACTAGGAATGTGCACAAATATTCAAAACATTTGAAATTTGATTGAATTTGTTTGAACTTGGACATTTGAATTTGAATTGAAGGACTATAAATTCAAATTTAAATATTTGAGCGAATTATGAATTTTCAAAACATTCATATGAATTATTCAGACATTTGTATGTGTATGGATATGTACACAATGCGTACTTGCACGTATGCATCTTTCCTGCATTGGTATGCATTTGTAGGGATCCGTACAGGATGAAAATGGGATGCATACAGGATGTGTATGGTTGCATACGGGCACATATGAATGTTGTTGACATTTGGATTTGCAAATATGGATAAAAAATTTGCACAAATAGATTTGAATGTATTCTAATCAAATCCACTGTGGACACATTTGAATTTTAAACATTCAAATCAATTTGAATTTTTGGATATTGGATATTGAATATCCAATTTGAATTTTTGGATATTGGATATTGATATTTGGATATTGGAATCAAATCAAATTGCAACAATTGCATTCGTGAACATCCTTAGATAGGACCTTCTCTGTGGTAGCCCCAGGATTATGGAACACACTTCCCCCTGAGGTGTATCAGGCACTTTCACTATATACTGTACTTTCAGGAGGCTAGTGAAGAGGCACCTATTTACCTTAGCCTTTTGCTGAAGAAACAGCTTCCCCTCCCCCCTTTCATGCACTGTTATTATTTTTAGTGTATTCATTTTATATTATGTTTTTATTGTTGTAATCTGCTTTGAGACCTTTGAGTATATAGCAGGATAAAAATGCAAACCAACCAACCAACAAATAAAATAATGCATTGCTTTTGCAACTGAATTAGTGATCAAATGAATGACCATGTTAAAGAAAAAATACTCTGGATCCCAGGAAGTCATTAAACTTAATCCTTCGAGGAATGAGGACTTTACTATTTCCTTTTGATCTGTACAGTACAGTACTGAATGTTAAGGGAAGAAAGGCTGTGGTCACACCTAAGGTTTAATCCACCTTCAGTACACCTTCAGAGCAGAACACGTGATCAAAGTGACCAGTAATTTTCCTTCCATGGTATCAATCCGAAAGGTGAATTTTCTGAGTTATTTAACACTGAAAGAAAACAGTTTGTCACTTTGTGGATGTATTCTCTCACTTTGAAAGTGGACTGAAGCTGGATTAAACCTTAACTGTGACCACAGCCTAATTCTGCTTATAATAGCTGAGCCCACTTTGTCAGAACTTAAACCAAGAAAACAAATAAATATGGAGCGATTTAAAGCTTGGTACTGTAATGTATTAAGGCCATGGTTGCACCCTTATTTCTTCTTCGGCCCAAATCCCAGCCTGTTCAGTTACATCTTAGGCTGTGGTTACACCTTCGCATTTCGATCTATATCAGAAAGGCAGCTGAATCCAAGCCTTTTTTGGCCTGGAATGGCTTGGTCAAACCTTCCTGCTGTTGTCAAAGGGAATTGCAGCAAGGTGGGCAGAGGAAGGACTATCAGGGAGAGGGGAGGGGGAGGGGCAAGACTCCGAGCAGAAGCTTTCAAGGTATCATTTTCTGCACCACAGGGGAGCAGGGACAGTGACCACCTGGAAGGGGATTAAAACTTTAATGCTTTGTTGCCCCAAATGAAGGAAAACCTGAATAGAGGGAGGAAAATCCAGGGGAAAAAATGGCCTGGAATCTGGGCTGAGGAAGAATTAAAGGTGTAACCACAGCCAAAGGAGAGTGGAATAATACAACTCTAGTGACATTTTACAAGAACTACAGTCTATTCTTCCACCAAATACAATGCGGTGGGTGGTGGGTGGTGAAGAATCCTGCTCTTAGCCCTTGGCAGAATCATTTGCCTTTTTACCTTCTTGATTTTCATATTTTAGCTTGCAACCACAGAACTAAAACAATCAGCAACAGATGTCTGTTTTAATCTGCATGGTATATGAGTTCAGTTAGCATGCAAATTGTCATCCTTCAACTCATAATTCAAGTAAACTCTCTTAAAAAAAATAGAGTCCCTGCTTTGGGTGCACAACTCTGTACGTGTGCCTCCCTGCCTGCACACACACACACAGATAAAAAGTGTGCCTTAAAGGTCTGGATCTAATCATATGTTTAATTGCTACAGTCCTTTTCTTCTTCTCAGCTTGAATGACTGATAGCTATTATGACAAAATATTGAGAATGTACATGAAGCATAGTAGCACTGTGGTGGATGATAGGTGGTCTATGTTTGATCAGGATGATCAAAGCCTGACGTTAGGCTCAATCCCTCTGTATTGCAATTGGCTCTTCTCTGTGCAAAATAATGTTTGCTCCATCCCAAGGAGACTATGTAGATTTTGAGCCCATGTCTAGCCTTGTTTTCATTAATTTTAAATCAATAAACTTTTAAACTTCTTTTATACATTACTTAGTTTTAGGTGCAGTATCATCTATCTATCCATCCATCCATCCATCCATCCATCCATCCATCCATCCATCCATCCATCCATCCATCCACCTATGCCATGGCAAAAAGTCAAGGGACCTGCACTCTTTAGGGTGCTATAAGTGCAACGTGGTACCGGTGGTAACCAGTGGTGTCCTGCTGCCTCTGCCATTTGTATTGACTTACCTTGCCTGCTTTACTTGAAAATGTGTGGGTGGCTCTGTGTCTTCAAATGCAGGCAATGGCCCACTTCCTGTCTTTGAAGAAACATCCCCAGACAGGAACATCACAGCTGGGGAATGGAACAGTTTCTTGGCTCTGATATTTGCATGACTGGGGATGGCAGGAGTCAAGGGACTAGCATGTTGCTGCTTTAGTGCTCTTCTTATCAAACTCCAGAGAAACATTTTTTCAATAGAGCTCCTCCAGTGCCATGTGGAACAAGAGTAGGGGTGTGCACGAATTGCAATTTTTGGGATTCTATTCAATTTGAATTGAATATCCAAAAATTCAATTTGATTCTAATCTTTAAAATTCAAATGTATCCACATTTGATTCAAATTAAATAAATTCAAATCTATTCGTTGGAATTTTGAATTTGAGTTTGCACACACAAATGTCGACAACATTCGTATGTGCCCGTACACATCCGTACACACCCTGTATTTATACTGTATGCATCCCGTTTTTGTTCCATACAGATCTGTACAAATGCATACGAATGCAGGAAAGATGCATATAGGCACATCTGTACGCATGCGAATGTCTGAATAATTCAAATGAACAGATTTGAAAATTCAAAATTTGTTTGAATGTTTAAATTTGAATTTATAGACATTTGATTCAAATTTGAATGTCCAAATTTGAATGGATTTGATTGGATTTCAAATGTTTTGAATATTTGTGCACATCCCTAAACAAGACCACAAAGAGGGAATCAAGTCTCAGTAGCAAGTTATAACAGATCATTGATTGAATAAATCTTTTCCATTCTGTGAAGGAAGCCAGTTTTCCCAGCAGTGTATAACATCCCCACTGACCTCAGAACTGCCAATGGAAAGGTTGTCTTGTGTGACCCATTCCAGAAATGAAGTTTGCTTTAGCAGGAATTATGCACTGAAAAGCATTAGAGTTGTGCAAACTGCAACCACTTGTGGACCAAAACCAGCTCAGAGGCATCAAAGGAAAGCTTCCAACCGAAGGGCTTTTCCCCTATCATCACAGTCCAAATCTGCAGACTGCTGTTATTTAGACCTTGGTTCTAATATGCATTTTATGGTGACAAAGATTCTCCCTTGACAGAGTAATGAATGAGAACTAATGACAGACATTAGTGATGTTGATATATTCCTGCCATTCAACAGCCCTCTGCAAATCCAAAACACTAATTCCACACTTCTGCTCAGAGATGGAAAACATCTGGGATACAGCTGAGACATCAAAACACAACTTTTCTGGAGCAAATGAATCACTTTGCAGCAATTAAATTATAGATTTCACAGAAAAACCAATTAGTTATCTTTGCTATGCAATAGCGCTCAGGGTGTTTTCATCAGTCAGGTTACATTTTAACTATGCAGTATAAAATACCAATAAGCAAAATAATATTTATAAATAGAATATGAACTCTTCATTCTATACTTTCTATTGTCAGCATTATGCAAGATTATGGCCGCAATCACACATTCACTTTAAACTTTCTTCAGTCCAGATCTGGCTGCTCAAACCTTTTCAATTCTATCCATTTTATTTCTGGACTTTCTACTCTCATTTGGATTTTCCTGAATGGAAAGTTCTCAAATGTAATAATATGTGAGCAGTCAAACCTGAACATGAAGGAAGTTTAAAGTGAAGGTGTGACCTAGGTATTAATACAAATAGTATAAAAGAGACTCAGGCCCTTTCTGTGTGCTTATATTCTCCTGGTGGGGTTCCCTGTGCAGCCAGTTGGCCACTGTGAGAGCAGAATGCTGGACTAGATGGGCCATGGGTCCAATCCAGGGAGCATGTTCTTTTATTATAATGACTAGTACTTCTTGGCAGAGATTGTATAAGCACGCTTCCAGAAAGGTCTACCAAAGCTGCAACCCCATGCAAGCCATTTGGTGCAGAATGGGCACCCACGGGACTGGGAGCAGGTCTGAGATCAGCCCATCCCCATGCCATTCCCGAGGATGAGGGCTGGGTGAAGATGCAGCTGTCCTGATGCAAACCGTGCCAAACCCTGGCACGAGGGAGCAGCCCCCCTCCTCTCCACCCCCTCTCTCCTCATTGGAAGCTGGATTCATGTCAGTCCACCCAGGGGCCACCAGCTGCAAATGCCACATCCCCCTCCCTTAGTGGCACAGAAAGCCAGGATTGCACTGGAAGGCATGGAAAATTTTTAAAATAAAGCTTAATAATAATAATAATAATAAATTTTAAAATAATTAAAAAGACCCAAAGCCGCTATGAGGTTTAGCGGCAGTTCAGCACTCAAGCAGTTTTGCACACTTCCACTCCACCAGGAACCATTTAAAAAGGGAGAAAATCAAGCCATTATCATGATCACCTTGGCAATCGGGAAACAGGGGTGGAATATTTTGGGGAAGGAACAAAAATCAAGCCATTATCCTGCCTGCCTTGGTGATCGGGAAATGGGGTGGAATATTTGCTGTGGAAAAAGCACAAAAATTAAGCCATTATCCTGCCTGCCTTGGCAATCAGGATGTTTTCACTCCCAAAAAATGTCAGCGGCTGCAATCTCCAATGCAAAAGGCAGGAACGGCAAGCACACCCCACCTCCCAATGACAGGAGTGCCAATCTCTTCCCAAAATAGCCCGGGATCATCCCCATGCGCAGTCCCGGCTCTCTAAGCAATGCGTGCTGGGACCCCAAACAGTGCCCAGACTGGGTTTTTTGGGTACCAGATTTGGTCCTGGTCTGGCACAGTTTGGAGTGATTTGGTCCACGGAAACTAGACCAAATCTAAAATGTTTGGGGACACTCCTTGCTGAGCCCAGTTTCGGTACCAGACCAAAGGTGCATGGGGACACACCCAAAGTCAAGTTTAATATGCAGTAGCGTTTCATTTAACAGATATGCTTATCAATTCTCTACTGTACCTGTGCATTATACAACAAATGCTTTGGGTTTTTGTTTTTTGTTTTAAATAGTGGTTTTAAGTACCCTCACTGAGGAGAATCAGGTTACTCCATATTTTTCATCTGTATGGGTGATCTTCATGAGAACTAATGAAAACTCTCCTTCACCTGAAAATGTGTGGACCTATCAGAATGTACTTCACACTGAGTATGCGGGAAGGGGTTGACCATGTGAATGGAAGAATCTCACCACTATCATGTCATGGAAATGCTAAAATGTGGAGAATTGATTGTGAGTTTAGACAAATTGTTTTCACTCTGGAACCATTTTACTCCTTACTATCAGTAAAACATAGTTGGAGGCAGCCCAAGTATGGGAAGGTTTGCCTTTTGTCAGGAATGACTTATGGGTTTTTCCCCACTAGCACTAGAAGTACCTGTTAAGTACCCATTATCATTAAGTACCCATAATGGGTACTTAATGGGTACTTCTAGTGCAAGTTGAAAAACACCCATGGTATTAGTTTGTATTTTTGAACTTAGAGGTTATGTGTAGTTTCTGACATGGAAATAGGGCCCTTAGCACTTTAAGAGTGGATGTACATATGCATTTTTCTGAGGTTAGGTCTTTTATATGGATCATAACCTTGAGTTGAGGCAGGATATGATAGAAGAAAAAGCGGCTGACAAAGTTTCCTGTTGTTCTCCCTACAACAGGCACCCTGTGAGGTAGGTGGGGCTGTGAGAGCTCAGAAAGAGAGCTGTGACTAGCCCAAGGTCACTCAGCAGGCTTCATGGAGGTATGTGGAATCTAACCCTGCAGTCATGAGATATGAGTCTGGCACACTAACCACAGGACCAAACTGAACTGTGTGACTGGATGCACCAGTTTTGTCTGTGCAAATTAATCAGAGCACCTTTCCCTGGCAACTGAGTCTTGACCATGCACTGTAGCTCTTGTGCTGAGGTCCCAATATGCCCGCTGCACCTGCCTGGAATTAAGCTGCATGAGGCACAGTGGGGCTTGGCTCTACTTCTGAGGATGCCTAGGGGCAAATTCTGGGACTGGTGCTAACTGAATAAATGTTAGTTTGAATGGTAACTTTATGTAAGCACAGAGGATGGCCTTGGAAGAACCAATGTTTAGAGTTACTTTCCTCAAGTTCTTGATGTTGCCAGTAGAATGTATATTTGTTCTACTTTGCAACAAGGAGCTGTAGGCAATGAGATGAAAAAAAACAGAGGGACATACCAAGGAAGATTGAACATACCAGTGGGTTAGCTGCAATTAGTATATTTTCACATTCTGTCCTGATTAAAGCTTAATTGGCTAAAATGCTGATTCCACAGACTCCCTGTCTGCGATGAATACAAATATTTAAAATCTACTATTCTTGAAGAAGGACTTTGTGCATGACCAAATTACTGGCCTTAATATAGAAACAATAAAGGAACAGAATAAAAATACAAAGCTTTCTCTCAGTGCAAAAAATAGAACTCTAGCAAATCTGAGGTTACCTTTACCAGAAGGTACACAAACCTCTTTGCTTTTTATGTCTTTATTTAGACTGCCCTACCTTGAAAGCTTACAGGGGGTTACAGTAATTCCAATGTAACCAAATACAGAAATATTAAATTAAAATTCCCAGAAGAAACCACCTCTTTAGGGTTAGCATCCCCTCCAGGGGGTACTTTCTGTCCTTTTCTAATCTCCCAATATCTCTTTCCCTCTTCCTCCTGAGAAATTTACCTCTCTGTTTCAGCATCTCTCACAGCTAAAGCTCACTTTCTTCATTTTCAAGAGTGGGGTGAGTTTTGGGGAACAGCAGACAATGTACCAGCAAAACAACCCCCTTGCTTTGCCAAGTGCTACTAACTTGCATTTTTGCCTCCAGGGGCCTTTCTGCACTTGGCCCTGTAGTTCGCATGCAGTACACTCCGAGATGGAGCATCTGCTCTTCCATGCAGAAGCATACTGCATGCAAACTACAACTGGAGCATGATTTTGTGTCCCCCACACAGACTTACCTTGACCTGAGATGGCTTTTGCTGTCTCTGGTAAAGGCCATTCACACTTCTATGGTGCTGGATGAATCATCTGAAGTGCTGTGCAAGCGCGTTGGCACCTCAGATGGCCCCAAATGCAAGTGTGTGTGTGTGTGGTGCATCACCATTGTCCTGGCGATGGCACTGGAGGTTGCAGAGTTGTCCTGGCCTCCAGGAAGTAGGTGACAGTGCTCAGACATGCATCCACACCTAAGGCAGGTCTGCGGATATGTGGGGAAAGGGATGGCATGCACTAGCATTCACAAATGCAAATGCTAGCGCACACCGGTGGGAGTGTCCCCTAGACTGGCCAGGAAGTGCAGAAATGCCTCTGGTCACTGTATGGTCAGCTGCATCCATTTTGATCTGTTTTTAGTAAGCATGTATAGCTCTTTCAACGAAAACGCTGTGCTTCCACACTAGCTGTGAAAACCAGATTAACACCTCCCCCCCATAAATAAGATTAAAGACACTTACCATAAATGGCCTCCGCATTGGAGTCCTCTTTTGTGACCCTTTGCGGAGGCCGCTTCTGCATTTTGGCATGCAAGACTGGTTTTTAAAACCGGTTTTGCCACCAAATCCGGATTAATCAGGTCTTCAATCTGTCACTTTACCTAGATGTGTGCAGAACCAGGATGATTCCACACACGGCCAGGCGAAGGGATGCATCCCCTCCGGCCACCATGTTGAGAAGGGTGGAACCAGGACTGCCTGCTTCCAAAGCCCTTCCCCCACGTGCCGGGCGCTGCTGGAAACATATGATGACTGGCAGCTCCATGGTCCAGTCCCGCGGCTCCGAGGGTGGCGTCGGCAGCATGCAAGTAGTAGGACTTTTGGAATGGGTGCTGATGTGTCTGCACAGCACCCACTCCATCCGTCTTCCCCGAATCCATCCTCCCCGTGTGTGTGCAGGAGTGTAGGGGTCCCTCAGATCCCTCACTATTTGTGACAGATCTTTGGGAGGATGGATTGCTGAAAAGCAGATCTTTTTAGATCCACTTTTTGGCGGCAAATGCGGAAACACCCTTAGACGGAATTCACACATAGCAAAAAATAAAAGTCTCAAAAGTGCCTTAGAGATTGTAGTGTGTGTCCTTTGTGTTTTCATCTTATCTCTAACCCACTTTTTCTTTCCTGCAATGTTCACAAGGCAAAAAGGAACAGATTGGCATGTGAATGAGCCCACTTGTGAAGTGTCCCTAAACTACCCTAGATGTGTTTCTTTTTTTAACTGCATATAAATACAGCCCTCCAATATTCATGGGAGGGTCCAGAGGCAGACTGGAGTGCGAATCAGCCCATTTGTGATTCATTTCTAAGGCCGTGTCCCCATGCAAGTTTGGTATGGTTCCAAATGCGCGATCGGCAAGGGGTACCCCCATGCATTTTGGATTTGGCCCGTGAAAAGCATGCCAAATCTCCCCAAACCATGCCAGAAGAGGGCCAAATTTGATACCTTAAAATACAAGTCTTGGCATGGTTTGGTGGTCCGGAACGCATTGCTTAGCGAGCCGGGACCGTGCATGGGGACAATCGCGGGCTAATGGAGAGGAGATTGCGGCTCACATAATTGGGAGGTAGAGTGTGCTTGCCATTCCTGCCCTGTGCATTGAAGATCACAGCCACTGACATCCAGCTGCGAATCCCCACAGCAAGCTTATTTCACTTTCCCTAAACCGAAATAATAGAACTGGATGCAAACGCGAATTTGCCTGTTCCCATTACTTTTAACCAACACAAGTCCCTAAAGCCAGAAAACCCAAGTACTGTAACCAAAAAAAACACAACAAAGGGGTTCTGCCAAAATATATCAATAGACAGGATAAAATAAAACCCACTACCAGGTGTAGAAAGGCAAATATAACAAATAAAGAAGTAAATGAAAGCTGAAGCAGGAGCACCAGTGTAATTTCTAAAAGGGTAGCAATACCCCACTGACAAGTTTATGAAATGTATAAATGCTAAAAATAATAATAATAAAAAACAAGTAATATAATAATAGTAAAAATATCAAAACACAAGGCCAAACGCGTTTCGACTACCAGTCTTCTTCAGTGGCCTGTAAGTATTATAAAAGTTCTAAAATATAAGATACCACAGCTCACACAATGTGACTCTGTACAATACCAAGTTTGTAATGTGCTTATCCTGCTCACAGTGTCTCTTATATAACAAGCTAAACCAGTAATGGGAACGATCCTGCCAAGACTAAAGACAAGAACTTAGGGAAAACTAAGGGTGTGGAAGGACAGTAAAAAACTCAAACTAACCAATTTACATTTTCATTTAAACCCACCGGGGATTCAGATTTCAAACGATGAATCCATTTGAGTTCCAATATTTGTAGTTGTTTTATATTCTTAATATTGGATATCCCATCTATGCACCAGAATTTGAATGAATCAAAAGAGTGATGTTCATCCAAAAAATGTTTGACCAAAGGGGCTTCTATTTTGTGATTTTTGATGCAACTTCTGTGCTCAATAATTCGAGTTCTTATCGCTCTACTAGTCATACCCACGTAGATTCGTTTGCAAGGACATTCAATTATGTATATGACATTTTTACTTGCACATGTGAACAGTTTATATATTTCATACCTTCTACCATCAGCAGTATTCACAAAGCATTTCAAATTGCTACTGTGTCTACATACTGAACAATGTCCACATATGTAATGTCCCTTGACTGTAATACTATTTTGTATAGCTGTAAAACCAAAGTCTGCCCGTACTAATATATTCTTGATGTTTTGAGTACGTCTATGGGCAAACATCGGTTTGTTTTTATATCCGGGTATATTTTCCAGGAGATGCCAATGTTTCACAATACTTTCTTTAACCCTCTGTGAATGTGTATTAAACGAACTTTGTCTTGTGCCTCTTTTATAACCTTCTCCAGTTCTTGGAGAAAGGATATCCCTTGAAGGTTATAAAAGAGGCACAAGACAAAGTTCGTAAGTTGGATCGAAAGAAACTTCTGTTTGACTCCAGACCCAGGAAAGAACCCGACAGAGTGGTTATACCACTGACGTTTAATACACATTCACAGAGGGTTAAAGAAAGTATTGTGAAACATTGGCATCTCCTGGAAAATATACCCGGATATAAAAACAAACCGATGTTTGCCCATAGACGTACTCAAAACATCAAGAATATATTAGTACGGGCAGACTTTGGTTTTACAGCTATACAAAATAGTATTACAGTCAAGGGACATTACATATGTGGACATTGTTCAGTATGTAGACACAGTAGCAATTTGAAATGCTTTGTGAATACTGCTGATGGTAGAAGGTATGAAATATATAAACTGTTCACATGTGCAAGTAAAAATGTCATATACATAATTGAATGTCCTTGCAAACGAATCTACGTGGGTATGACTAGTAGAGCGATAAGAACTCGAATTATTGAGCACAGAAGTTGCATCAAAAATCACAAAATAGAAGCCCCTTTGGTCAAACATTTTTTGGATGAACATCACTCTTTTGATTCATTCAAATTCTGGTGCATAGATGGGATATCCAATATTAAGAATATAAAACAACTACAAATATTGGAACTCAAATGGATTCATCGTTTGAAATCTGAATCCCCGGTGGGTTTAAATGAAAATGTAAATTGGTTAGTTTGAGTTTTTTACTGTCCTTCCACACCCTTAGTTTTCCCTAAGTTCTTGTCTTTAGTCTTGGCAGGATCGTTCCCATTACTGGTTTAGCTTGTTATATAAGAGACACTGTGAGCAGGATAAGCACATTACAAACTTGGTATTGTACAGAGTCACATTGTGTGAGCTGTGGTATCTTATATTTTAGAACTTTTATAATACTTACAGGCCACTGAAGAAGACTGGTAGTCGAAACGCGTTTGGCCTTGTGTTTTGATATTTTTACTATTATTATATTACTTGTTTTTTATTATTATTATTTTTAGCATTTATACATTTCATAAACTTGTCAGTGGGGTATTGCTACCCTTTTAGAAATTACACTGGTGCTCCTGCTTCAGCTTTCATTTACTTCTTTATTTGTTATATTTGCCTTTCTACACCTGGTAGTGGGTTTTATTTTATCCTGTCTATTGATATATTTTGGCAGAACCCCTTTGTTGTGTTTTTTTTGGTCCCATTACTTTTAACTTAATCGCATTCGATCCCAATTCTGAGGATCGTACGTGGCTCAAGGGGGGGACTCAAGTGGCTACTTTTTAAAAGATGCTTTTTGGGCTTGCCCTGCCCTCTTCCTCCTGGCATGGATGCGCCACCCATAAGGGACCCCTTCACTGAGCCTAACTGGATGGCTGGGTGGCTGCTGCTTCCATGGATGAAGGAAAAATGGCAGCGGGCAGCCAGCCAGGGATTCCTTCCCCTCCTTTCCCCATTGCTCAGGGCACACAGCAGCAGCAGCAGCAACTAAAGCCCCTTTGCTTTAAACATTCACATTCAGCTGCTTTCATCCCTTTCCCTTTCTAAAGTCAGAACTCCAAAGAGCTAGATTTGAGCAGAATTGCAACATTGTTATTCCAACCATCAAGGTGTGAAGTGGTTCCAGCGCTACAGTGTAGTGATCCCTGTTAAGTGGATTTTTACTCTGAAATCACTGTCTTTGGAAGCAAGCTATTGGGAGAGGGAAACCCTAAACATGGATTCTCATCTATTAAAATGGTACTGTCCACACAGTAAAAAATGTAAAACGTTTCAAGTGCACGATCCGGAGTGAGACCTGTTGAAATCAGGACTGAGATTCACCACGCTTTGGGGTGGTTTAACAAGGGAAAAGCGTGTTATGCCAAACTGCCGTGTGGACTCCAAGGACTGAAAACGTTTTGAATCCGACATAAGATTGCCGTGAAGACACGGCCCTAGTGTTTTGGCATGTGTTCGTTTTCTAACAAGACCACTTAAATGACATGATGCTCCTGTTCTTTGTTCATCATCAGTTCTGAGAGCCTGGCTCATGACTAGCCAAAATGTGAAATGAGAGGTGTGGCAATATTAGGACTCATGTACAATGAGAAACAAAGGGATTCCAAAACTGTTGGGGCTGGGACAGAGGAGAAGAAAAGAAAGGAGAGTTAATCACAATTGGGAATGGGGAGTTTATTTCATTAAATATAGGCAATTGTCCCCCACCTATGTGGGTCTCAGTTCTGGGACAGTGCTGTGAGTGACAGGAAAAAAAATGGCTGCCCATTGGCATTTTAAAAAAGAAATAACTTTCTATTCCTCTTCTCCACATAAAAAGGAAGGAAGGAAGAATGCCCAGTTGTACTTCTCAGCATCTTCAAAAAGAGGCTGCTTGAAACTTTGAAGAACTACTGTCAGCCTATATAGATAATAGTGGGAGGGAAGGAAGATTATATTTTAAGTAAGTTTTAGGTTGTTGTATGGTTTTTATGGCTGTCACCTGCCCTGGAACCTTTGAGTGAAGGGTGGGATATAATAAATGTGACACGAACGAACAAATGATCAGTCTCTCTGTGTGGTCAGACACAGCATTTAATCAGTTTCCAGGCAGTTTGTAGTTCTGACTCTCCTGACAAAAAATGCCCTCCTGGGTTCTCTCCCCCACCAGACTAAATTGCCTAAATGTGGGCTATTTTGCATTCAGATTAAGTGAGTTCTGAGCATGTTTCATATTGTTAACCTGTTTCATTTTGCAAAGTGTGAATGCATAAGTAGAGTATTTGTGTGGAAATCATACTTTTCTGGGTGCACAGAGAGAGGGTTCCTTAGTTCCTCACATCCAGTGACAGACTTTGTTGTGGGTGTTGTACTTAGGTGGGTGGGAATGTCACCATTGGGATGGGAAGAGAGCACAACATCTAGCATATATTTCCTGGTTTCTGCCACATTGTTCTATTTCACACCTTCAAACTGTTTGATGGTAACAGAGAAGACGTAGAGGCAGGCAGAAAATTAATTCTCCATCTGACCATTTTGTTTAAGGTAGGCACCAGAGAAAGCCTTGGTGGACAAGCAGATTGCATGTTGGAGGTATAAGGCATGTGGCTTTCACAAAGAACTCACTACTTGCTTCTGACAACATTTCAGAGCTGGCTGGAGGCAGAAGTGATTCTGCAAAACAAATATGCAGCACTAGCTTAGCGTAAAGGAAAAAAGAAGAAGAGGTAAATATGTAAGCTACACTGGAAAGCAGTCACTCTATTAGACCAGATGAGGCAAAAGTCCCAGGAAAATGATGGACTGGAGCCACTCTAGTCCCAGTTCATCTACCTCATCCTGCTGGTTCACCCGGCCTTTCACTGCAGACACCTGTCTCCTCCCTTCACTGTGATAAAAGATCAAGGACTCAGCACCACAGCAAGCCATTCTAAGGTGAAGGTCATGAAGCAGTTATAAACAGTAGCATTACTGTGTCATGCTGGGGTGCTTGTTCTTGTGGGTGAGCTTTCATCTCATGGCAAAGGGTGGGAGAAGGTGTGTTAAGAAGAAGAAGAAGAGTTGGCTTTTCTATCCTGCTTTTCTCATCCATTTAAGGGGACTCAAAGCCGCTGGCAAAGCTTTCTATTCTTCTCATCACAACAGAACTCCCTGTGAGGTAGGTGGGGCTGTGAGAGCTCAGAAGAAAGCTGTGACTAGTCCAAGGTCACCCAGCTGGCTGCATTCCCAGAGTCTGGCTCCCTAACCACTAGACTAAACTGGCTCACGTTAAGAGAAAATGGAAGCTTAACAACACATTGGTTGGTGAAGGTGCTATGATGTGAACATGCGTAGGTAAGATCCTGGGACTCCCACCCTCCATACATTGGCTCATTAATTTCTGAAATTCAGAAACTGGATGGAGAGAATATGAGCATGGTTATTCCATCTCCTGTGACACAAAAGATTTTTTTTAATTCTCTAGAGTTTTTTAAAGTGAATTTGTTCAGTGAAAAAAAAATTGAGGTAATTTGAAATCATGCTCTCTGTTTATGTAGGCTTGAACATCTAGACATCTGAATATGCATAAAATTCTGCCCTGCAGTGTGGAGTGGGAATGATCACCTTCATTTGAAAAACAAGAACATGAAAACATACAAAAAGAAGGAACCTAAATTTTTGGAAAGTGCAAACATAAAGCACAAACAAAATTGTGTCCACAATAATGTATTTGAACAGCTGGATTTGCCAGATGACTTTTTTTGTAAAGGTATGATTACTGCCCAGATATCTCTTCCAGTTCTTTCAGAAAGAAATAAAAATGTCTACACCCTGAAGTACTCAGAAGTAGACATGTGATTTTAACAAAGGAGCACCCCTCAATTGTTTCTTGGGCAGTGTGTGGATGTACCCTTTGCCTTGGTTGGATGAAAAAAAAATATGCACTGAAAAAATTACAATAAGTGATTAGCTCCAACCTCAACCCATTCTGCATAGGGCCTTATACCAGATTATGAGCCTGTTCACACTTACCTGCATGGCATGGATTGGGATGCTCTGGGACGCTCTGTCCACATGTCAGGCTCTTGTTTCCATCCTGGAAGGTTGTAGAGTGACCTGGAGCACAATGATTTCCCCTAGCTGTGGAGAAGTGAAACCTTCTCCCCAGCTTGATTTTGTGTGTGTGTGTGTGTGTGTGTTGAGCTACTCATGCAAGCAGCATTTGCATCCACTTCTGGGTGGAAATGCTGCATCAAGGCAGTGTAGGGCGGTCGCACATTTGCGTTCTGTGTTGTAATCACCATGACAACAGGAACGCATGTGGTGGAAGTTGCTGTGGCTGTTGCTATGGCAACTGGGATGGTTCAGGATGGACTGTCTGCACCACAAGCACGTGGGTGGTGCCAGTTCCAGTACTTGTGCTATGAATGCCATCCACCAACCCTGAGCTTGACTTCAGTGGTATATGGTATTGTTTTACCATCCCATTAAGTTAAATGGGAAATGGCCCTATAGCCCAGAATAGGAGCCTGCTGTTCTGCTTGCTAGTGCCAAGTATGGTGGGCCCATTAGCAGAAAGGGCTCTTGAGTGACTTTTTCTTCTGCACATGAACAGAATGTCAGGCAGCAATGAATTCTCAAAGACAAAATAAACACAGCCTCTCAACAGCTTCTCATGCTGACATACACATTGCATAAAACCTTAGAATAAGAGTTTGATACATGCTCTTAATAAAGCCAACAGTCCACTTTCAAAGCCCTTTGGTTTTAAAGGCACTTTAATATGGCCTCTTTAGTTGCACTATTTGTGCAAGCATCTTTTCATCTTTTTTAAAAATGTTTGCCTTACTTTGTAGACAGGAACTTTCTGTTAAAGCAATACTTGATTACCACTGCTTTTTTTCTTTAATCTGCTTTCGGTCACATGCAGCCATCTGTTTACGAGATCAAAAACACATAAATTTGTTTTTTTAAAACTGGAAAATAAATTAACTCTTTCTTTCTTTCTTTCTTTCTTTCTTTCTTTCAGCGTTAGCCAGGATACCTTCTATATATGCTTCAAATGGTTAGCTAAACCCCTATTCTAAGACCAGTAGATGGGTTGTAGAATCCTATGCTTTACTGTATTCTCTAATAAAGAGAAACAATGCCAAAAGGCACAGCAAGGCATTCTGTTCAGATCAGCCTTAAGTGATGGTTCTTCCAATTAAAAGATCACAGAGAAAGCAGCCTATGTTGTAGCGAGTTTAACCTTCCATGAGTAATCTTGTCCAGGTGCTGGATTCTGAGGTATGGAAAAACCTTCATCATTACACAGACTGAGCCATCCACACCTGCATATGTGCTGAACATCTGGAGTCACTTTGCTTCCTCAGTCATGGCCTTCAGATTGTCCCTAACCAAATGGCTGTTTAAACAGGCATGGCACCAGAGATTTGTAAATGCTAGACACCCTGCCAAAGCCAGTTTGATATTAAACACAGTTCTTTTAGGGAAAAAAAAACCATTCTGAATATCATATGCTAGTCGTGTATTTCAGTTAAGAAAACCTTCAATAATTTATTGAGACACTTCCAACCAGCAGTTTTATATCTTGCAATTTGGAAGCAGACCTTCCAAAATATTTAAATATGTTGCTGGAAAGTATCTTATGTGACAGAAAGGCTTTTCGTTGTGGGTAGCATTGTGCTTATGGATTACTACTAGTAACTGTGATTTCACCAACAAAATCTGAACGTGTATGTCAAAGAAATAGCTGCATCCCCTGCTGTTTGGCAACTGGCTGTTAGGTCTTATAAGGTAATTTCTGGATGTAGCATTCTGTCAAAAAGATGGAAAATGATCTAGAGTCCAATTCCCTCCTGAGGTAAATGAGGTCGACTAATATCCATAGAGTTAGGCTTTACTGTCTAAACTATTTGAAACATAAATACTACAACTGACATGGCTTTATAGCTTTTGTTCAAAACTGAAGGACCTGGGAGTTGAAAAAGAAGGCATCTTCCAGTGTACACAGTGGAACTGTGCAAGTTTTGCATCATGCCATAAAACCCGTTAGAAGGAGCAATGAAATCACTGCTGGATCACATACCTGAAATTATAATTCTAACCAAACTAAGGCTGCAGCCAGACTTCAGTTACTTAGGACAATCCTCCCCAGGAAGTCAAGATGGGAGATAGTTCTGGCATCTGCATTATGGATGCCAGATCTCTTCCTAAACTCACCAGGGCTTTGATAAGCGTTGGGAAAGTGTGACTTATAAGGTCTGACTTATAAGGCCCTAAATGACTTGGGCCCCAAATATCTAAAGGAACACCTTCTCCCATACCGACCTGCCCATGCCTTAAGATCAAGTAGTGAGGCCCTCCTGGTTATCCCACCACCTTCAGTAGTGAGGCTGGTGGGCACCCGGGAGAGGGCCTTTTCAGCGATGGCCCCCAGATTATGGAATAGTCTCCCGCCTTGAGGTGTGTCATGCCCCTTCCTTATATATATTTAGGAAGGTGGTAAAGACACACCTCTGTGCCCTGAAGTGATTATATTCTCCCCAACCATACACACACAGTTACAGTCACTATGAATGCAATATGGAGTGTACTGTTTTAAATTTGTTGAAGTTTTAAAGTGTTTTTAATCTGTATTTTGTTTTTAATGTGTATCTTGTTTTAATGTGCTGTTACCCGCCCAGAGACCTTCAGGTATGGGGCGGGATAGAAATGTAAACAAATAAATAAACAAATAAAAAATTGTGCTTGTGCTGCCCCTACCCAGGCTGCCTTCAAACTTCTCCAAGCAGGGGCAAAAGTGTGGAAAGAACTGTGCTGGTCAGTGGCTCCAGGGGAACTGCTGCACATGTGGAATAGTAACTATTCCATGAAGTGCAGATGACACGTGCAGGAATTCCCCTGGAGTTGCCCTAACAGGACAAGTGTGAAAAGGCTTTTATTCTACTATATTTGGATATTCCAGAATCAAGCATGGATATTCTGGAATATCCATGCTTTATTCTGGAATATCCAAGTACAGCAGAATAAGTAACTAACATCAGGATGCAGCCTATTCATTTTTCTCAAACAAATGGAAATGTATCTGAGCATTCTCTTTTTTACATTCCTAGAAAAGTCTGAATGTTTTATACCGTTACTGCAAGATAATGTAGACTGACAATCTTTTGGGGGTTTCGTGTGGAAATCTAATCAGATTTGAACATCAGCTACTTGTATGAAATCCAGTAAAGGTTTCATTTCTGTTATAGACCAAAGGATGTAATATTGGTATACTAGCACAGGTGTGGCAAGAATTACTCACCATCACTGTCATCTTCCCAGGCAGAAATAGAAATGTGCGCCTCATTTTGAAACTTGGAGTTGATTTGTTGCTTTAAAAGCTACAGTGCAGAAATTCTGCCGAATCAAACCAATTCAGCATGAATGGGGATGGTTTGTTGGATTTTATTTTAACTCCCATTGGCTTGGTTTGAATTTGAACCAAAGCTTTGAATAAGCAGGTGGATTGGTTCACATGCAATCCCCTAAATACACCCCCCCCCCGTTTATATCAAACTGGTTTGAAAAAGAACCTTTTTGGCACATCCCTAGGCAGAAACCTGGAGCCCTTAAACATGTTTTATCCTGCTGCTGTGGGTAAAATGTAGCCTAATCTTCCAGTTTTGAAAAGGGTCTCAAAATAGAATGACTTAAGTTCAGCAGGAATAGAGTTGAATGAAGTGCAGATGAAAGACTTTCATAGGAAACATTTGTTAAGTGGCCCATTACAATGCCCCTCTATGTACTACAAACACACACACTGAAGGACAGAGAGCACCTTCCAGGGTTGCGTTTTATGATGTGTCGACTCAGCATTTGCCAAATGTGACTTACTATTACACTATGTATCTAACACAAGTACAGTAATGCAGGACAATTTAATTTCCTCACTTTCTATTTCAGTCCAGTTAAGCAAGATCAAGATAGTTTAGTTTCAGTCTCTCTGTTGCCTTATGTGGACTTGTGCAGAGCTCAGACAAATGTGCTTTCTTTTATTCATAATTAGTTTAGGATAGAGAAATCTTCTCACTCTTCAAACCGAGTGTGAAAGACAGGGGGAAAATGGGCCTACCAGAAGACATACCTTGTGGCTTACTCTTTAATTCTGAATCTCATGCCAGGAACATGTGGTGAAGCTTAATCCTGAGATAGAGGAGCATATGGAAGCAGCTGTTTTTTATCAGCCAACTGAATCCTGATTGATAAGAAGGTAGAAAAATGTTTGGGACCTGAATGGCCAGGCAAGTATTTCCCCAAAATTGGCTTGGAAGCAAAGCTTCCAGATTTGAACAGGGCAGGTCCCTAAGGCAAGTATACCCAAGATTCTTTCTTAGGCCCTGCAGTTACCATAAAACAAACCAAAATCATTTGGTACTATCCCATTATATTTGACAAGAGCCACAGAAGCTTTTGGAAAGAAAATGGCATATGAATAGACTATCTCATGGACACTTCTTGATTTCTCTGCTTTCAGCTCTTGTGTGGCATTTGACTATTATAATGTGCTCTACATGGGCCTGCCCCTGAAGATGGTTTGGAAGCTGCAGCTGGTGCAGAATGCAGCAGCTAGACTGCTGACTAGAATGGCTGGCTGGATGCACATCAGGCTGGTCTTAATAGAATTGCACTAGTTGCTATTCCACTACCAAACCCAATTCAAGGTGTTAACCTTAACCTATAAGGCCCTAAATGACTTGGGATCCAAATACCTAAAAGAACACCTTCTCCCATATCACCTTGCCCATGCCTGAAAATCTGTAGGTGAGACCATCCTCAGTAGCAAAAGAGTGGGCATCCAGGAGAGGGCCTTCACAGTGATGGTTCCCAGATTATGTAATAGTCTCCCTACTGAGATGAGACAGGCACCTTCACTTCACATGTTTAGGAGAGCAGTGAAGGCACACTTATTTACCTTATCCTTTGCCTAAAGAAACAGCTTCTCCTCTCCATGCAGGCTGTTATTGTTTTAGATAATCTATTTTATCTGTTTTTATAATGATATTATTGTGATTTGCCCTGAGACCTTCAGATGTAAAGTAGGATATAAATAATAATCAATACATCAATAATATTTTATCTTTATTTGTGGCCCTTGTCCTTTCGGTTAGGGGGAGTGATGCATACCTGGCCCCGTTACTCCATATGCCTAGTCTGAAGATTGTCCTTTGATGTGAAATGTGCCAAACTTCATAGGAATAAGCACAGAAGAATGAACTGAGTTTAACCAAGTAAAAATGTGCAAAACAGCTAGGGAACCACTTAAAAATCCTGAAAATGGCTATATTAATTATAGTGTGGGATCTTGGGCCCTGGATATCTGAGGGAATGCTTTTTCCCATACAGACCTGCCTGTCCACTAGAATGAGAAAGTGAAGCCTCAGAGGTGCAGTCCCCACACTTGGCCTTATTCTGGAATATATCTTTGAAAGGGGACAGGCCCCAGGTTAGGACAACCAACCTCCATCCCAAGATATATTCCAGAATAAGGCTAAGTACAGAAAGGGCCCAGGTGGTAGCATCATTGGAATGGACCTTTCCTGTTCTGAAACAGTTTCCCAGTGGAGGTATGCCAGGTGCATGGTTGAAACACATACCTCTTCATTAGGCCTTTCATGTTTAACTTCCTTGAATGTAGTTCTGGCTATATATTAAGCATGTCTTATTCTGTCTTATCAAATTGTTGTTTTTACTGATGTTTGAGTGCTGTGACCTGCCCAACTCAGGTGAAGGGCAGGATAGAAATGAAATACTCCATCAAATCAAGCAAACAAAAAACAACTGAAGGAAAATACTTGTTTTGTGAATATGGCTAAGGACTTTCTTTCAAGGTTACCAAATCTGTATCTTGAAAGAAAGTCCTTGGATGATGGTTAGAAGCACATGAATTGTCTTTGCAGCCTTGTGCTCTACCTCCACAGCCACCATCCCCAGCAGGGGTTCCCTCTGAAAAAAGCACCCTGGCTGACTGACCCGCTCTGCTGCTGCTGCCACCACCTGCATACACACACTTAAACATACACACATCTCCCAGTTCCTGCAGCAGCTTCACCCCGAAAAAAGCACCCTGGCTGGCTGCCTGGCTCTGCTGCCACCACCACCTGCACACACACACTTAAATATACGCACATCTCCTAGTTCCTGCAGCAGCTTCACCCTGAAAAAAGACAGCATTGTTTCTCAGGTTCCTGAATATTCATATTCTGGATGTGGACATGGCACTGATGTTCAATTGCAACATTTGAATTCAGCCATTTTCACAGAAATATACAACTGCTGTTTTTGCACAATATTTCAGATAAACCGAAGGCTTCTGGATACAAGATACACATTTGTATTTCATCTGATGTCATTATTAGTGAAGCTGTTTGAAATCATGTGTGTGAATAATAATACATGTAATTACTCCAGTCTGAAGCTAATGTATAGTACTTGGGTAAAGGCCAGGTCATCTGTGAATACCATATTTGAACATTAATGTGTGGGTGGAAGGATGGAATAGCAACATAGAACCCCATCAAAAAAACTAAGTCCCAAGGAGAGAACCTAAATCTAGTGTTAACATCTGAAGATGTAGTTATGTGGTTACTTGATGCATGTTAGTTAATACAGGGTCTGATCCTTGGTTTGTTGCACTCTTTTGCAACCCCTCTTTCCTCACATACAGCACATCTGGGGAAGCTTATTCTGGCAAAGTGCACTTTGAATCCAATTACTGGATCTTTGTTTAAAACTATGCATAGATATGCTATGTATTATTTATGAGCCAGTTTGGTCTAGTGGTTAGGGAGCTGGACTTTTGTCTGGAAAGACTGAATTTGATTTCACTCTCATCCACAAAGCCAGCTGGGTGACCTTGGCTAGTCACAGCTCTCTTCTGAGCTCTCACAGCCCCACCTACCTCATAGGGTGTCTGTTGTGGGTGAGAAGAATAGAAAGCTTCTTCTTCTTCTTCTTCTTCTTCTTCTTCTTCTTCTTCTTCTTCTTCTTCTTCTTCTTCTTCTTTTTGCAACAGGCAAGCAGGAGAGTTAGGATTGACAATTTTTTCATCTAGAAGGTGAACAGTCTGTGGAATTTACTACCAGAAGAGGTGGTGACCAGCCTGGATAGCTTAAGAAAGGATTAGATAAATTCATGGAGGACAGATGTATCAGTGCCTATTAGAATGAATGGCTAGGTACTTCTTCCAGGCTGGAGAGACATAGGCAGAATGCAAAGATTTGAAAGGAGGTGAAAGTTTTGCCTTTGTCTTCGGCTTGAGATGCCCATAGCAATTGGTGTGTCACTGTGTGAGACAGGATGTTGACCGGATGGGCTGTGTCTGATCCAGGTGGGCACCTCTTATGTTTTTATGTTCATTCCAGTGGCAGCCCAGCCTATTGTGGCTGAGGCCTTTCTGCACTTGGACTTATGTGGAAACATATCTCAGAATAGAGTTCTTGCCTGGGGTCTGCCATAGTCTGCACTAGCATGCAGACAGCAGGCCTCTATTTCAGGATATATTCCAGAATAAGTCCAATTGTGTTTCCTGAAGGGGGGCAGAGCAGAGCAGCCTTCACATTTGAGATTGTTTGGTAAAGTAACTCATATATACATGATATTATTAAGCTTTCCACCAACAGAAAGTAGTGATATGTTTATCTAATTCTCTTACCACCTCCAAAAATTTTCAGGCAAGCATTTTGCCCCTACCCAAGCAAATGGAATTAAATGTTGAAGCTTTTCTCACTTGTTGCAGGTTTTGGGTTGTTATGCCACATTCCATAGTTCTGTGAACCTGAGCTTTTGAATATAGCTTTGATACCTATCTTCTTCTTTTACTGTTACTGTTATAAATATTCTTTTACGCCACCAAGTCTTTCTTGATTAATTATCATGGCATGCTCCAAATAAAAGAATAAAGATTTGGGACACATGGTATGTTTATTGTCTCTGGGCTGAGGTTCAATTCTCTTTTGAAGCTCTTAAATGTACTTTAAGGTAAAGATGGGATGTGGGAAGAATGTCATACGTAAATGTGTTACGTAAAATATTAGGGCCACAAAAATGACAATAGTAAATGGCTGAAAAACACGAAGAGATTCTGTTGTTAAAGAGGATTAAATGAACAATTTATTGAATAGGGTGGATTTCTTCCAAGCCTCTGTGTGTGCAGAAAGGCATGCAATGCGTGAATAATTCATCTAGAAATTCTATAGTGAAGTTGTATCAGTTTCCATAGTAAAACCTGGACTGCAAAGAAGGGAAAATACATCAACATCTGTGACAGCCTTAGGAAGAGACAGCTACAAACCCTTTCAGGCACCAGAAGCAAAGCAAAATATAATAAATTTGCTAAGTGTCAAATTTGTGTTGGCTGAATAATGACGCCATATGGTTGGGTTGCTGTGTCACTGTAAGCCCTATCCCCCACCCCCCCCACCCCAATCTCTTCGGCATTCCCTTTTCTTCTCCCCATACTATGAAACAAAGCAAACTTTACAATCTTTTTAACAATGATAATAACAGATATATAAAGTCTGATCAATTTGTTGGCAAAATACTGAGGAGAGTAAAAAAACAAAACAACTCCTGAAGAAATTCTAGAAGGAGGCTGTATTTTCTGGAAACTAATCTACTACTCCATTCCTTAGAAGTTTCATTCAAGTGCATCTATGTGGCACAAATATATAGATAAAAATGAAACACGGGCAAGATCTACGCTATGGAATTTTCTGCCACTTTCCAGGTCTGCCCCACTCATGTCAATGCTAATCTCAATGCTGAAGAACTTTCATTTCCAGCATCAGTACCACTGCACCACTGCATTTTCTGCATGGACCATTTTCTGTGCTTCCAAAAATACGTCTATCCAGTCCTCATTAGGTAGGAGGAAGAAACGATCACCTCTGAGATGGGATAAATTGCTTGATGGGTTCTGCACTACCATGGTGCCATTTCAACTCCACACAGATCCCACCAACAAGAAATCCTTAAGGAGTTCTGAGAATTCTGAACTTTAGTAGAAATACTTATTTCTGTTATAGAACTGAAATTCCTAAGTAACCTTAACATGAAACCACAATGGATTAAGAGCTTCAGAGCTAGCCCTGATGACAAAGACTGCATTCAGATCTTGGTTGTTTATCCTGCTATGTTTGGATATTCTAGAATAAAGCATGGGTATTCCAGAATATCCAAATTTAGTGGAATAAATAACTGACATCTGGATGCAGTCCAAGGATGAATATTCCTGCCCTCAGAGCCCCCAGAGATTTATTTCATAAGTGTAGCATGATGTGCCACCAAAATGGGTCCCCTGTACCCCTAGTACACTGGTAGACCTTGATATCCAAGTCTACTGTTATTCCAGCACAGGAGTGGAGCAGGAAGCCATTTTGGGCCTCCTGATCTGGAATATGCTCCATCTCATGCAGATGGAGCATACCAGAAGGGGCAGGGGCTCTCTAGTCCACACCAACATGTGGGCAAAAGAGACCCATGTTCTAGAACAAGTGTAAGTTCAGAAAGGCCTTTTGTTAATGAGATAGTGTTTTGTTTAATATTTATTGTGCACCTGTTCTATTTTAATGTTCTGGTTTAGTGTAATTGTTGTTTTGTACTTAATATGTATATGAAGCAGAAATCTGTATTGATGTTATCTCAGCAGCTCCTAATTTGCAAATATGAGCCAGGTTATCTCTATTTATTTACTCACTGAAAATTTTGGGTAGTGAGCTACATAGGCCACATCAATCAACCTAATTTTCCCAGTGGCTGTGGGACAGACCAGTGCTGATCTAGGTGTGCATATGTAATTGTTTCATCATGGCCCATATTCCTGAGAGGCAGCAAGGTGACAGAGCCTTGTCAGTGCATGAGATACAGTGGAACTTATGCCAGAACTACTATCTGCCAGTGGCAAAGAACTGGTGGACTTCCAAAAAAGAACCAGAAAAAGTGGTCAGAAATGAACAAGCCAAACTACTGTGGATTTTCCGACCTCCGACTGATTGAACACTAGAACATAACACGCCAGACATCACAATTGTGGAGAAAGACAAAGTGTTTTTCGTTGACATTGCTATTCCAGGAGACAGCAGGATTGATGAAAAACAGTTAGAAAAACGTACCAGATATGAAGACTTGAAAATAGAACTCCAGTGACTCTGGCATGAACTAGCAAAGGTGATCCCAGTGGTCCTTGGCACACCAGAGGCAGTGCCGAAAGATCTTAGTGGGCACTTGAAAAGCACTGGCATCAACAAAAAAATCCATCTGCCACCTACAGAAAGCCACTTTGCTGGGATCTGCTTGTATCATTCGCCAATACATCACTCAGTCCTAGGCACTTGGCAAGGGCCCGACTAATGATAACCAAAACCAGCATAAATATCTTGTTTGCTTTTTATTATTATAATAGAAGCTTTATGTTTAGGAGAGGACAAATACTGAGGAAATAGGATGGTACATGCCTTTCTAGCAATGAGTTTAAGCACTGCAAGATTTTAAACGACAGAGAAAGAAAGCATGCACAGGAGATATAAACTAACTGCAAATAATCCAAGGGTCCAAGGCTTTTTCCCAGCCGCCCCCCACCAGCAAACCTTCTAAGCTATCAAGATCAAAGCATTTTGCTCCAGTTCCTTCTTTCTTTGAAAATGAAAAGGATGAATGAAACCAAATTGCTCACATCACTCAGCCAAATAACTGCATCCTTAATCTCATTGTGGAAACAAAAGAATATAAACATGTGTCATCTCATCTGTAATCTCTTGGGTGGGAAGGGTTCCACCTGTAGTGATTATCAAGCTCCTACACTCAAGCTTTTCCAGATCTTTTACTCCATGGGTGAGTTCCCATTCAAGGAATAAAGCGCTATATACAAAGCTACTTACATTGGGATTTACATCGATATGTAAAGTGCATTAAAAGGAAGCAAAGGAGCACCTGGCAATCGGATTCAACCCTGATTTTGTGTCCCCACTCTTAAACACTTAAAACGGATTGGGGAAAGCAATTCTTTCCCCTCCTCAGCCTTTCCCCACCCCTCTCTCCCCATTGCCCAGGGCAGCAGCAGCAACTCAAGCCCAGTTTGCTCGCTCCACCTCTACAGCCACCATCCCCAGGGGTTCCCTCCGAAAAAAGCAACCTGGCTGACTGACCCGCTCTGCTGCTGCTGCTGCCACCACCTGCACACACACACTTAAACATACACACATCTCCCAGTTCCTGCAGCAGCTTCACCCCCAAAAAAGCACCCTGGCTGGCTGCCTGGCTCTGCTGCCACCACCACCTGCACACACATACTTAAATATACGCACATCTCCCAGTTCCTGCAGCAGCTTCACCCTGAAAAAAGCACCCTGGCTGGCTCGCTCGCTCTGCTGCTGCTGCCTGTACACACACACACTTAAACATACACACCTCTCCCAGTTGCTGCAGTAGCTTCACCCCTTTCCTTTTTTAAAAGTCAAGGAAGGAGGGAAACAGCCAGAATTGTGCAGGATTGCCTCTTTCAGTCTTTAGGCTTGTGTGGGTGGGAAAGGAAACATTGTTATCAGGTGTGAAGTGGGTGAATTGTTACAATGAAACAGTCTGTTGTATAGGGGAGTACTCTAGCTTTCCCACAGCACTAAGGAATAAATGTTTTAAAAGCAAAAGCCAGAAAAAAACACTGGAAAATTCTGGTGTTTATATATTCCATTTTTAAGCCAAATAATCCTCAAAATACTCCTGAAACTGATTGGGAATGGGAAGGAAGAGGATCCAAACTGTTTAGAAACTATTTTAAAGTGGTAGTGGGAACTCACCTCAAGTGTTTACGTGTGCCTATAATCTGTTCTGCTAGGACATATAGCACGGCCAGTTCAGTAAAACTTATTCACAATGGAATTCACCTTATAATGCTTTATCAATAGGATTGTCTAATACTTGAGCTCATGTATTATCTGACATGTGGGTGCTCTACATCTGCAGCCTTTAAAAAACTGCTTGCTTGTCTAATATAGGCAGGGGTTTCACTCAAGAAAGCAGATAATCTTTAAAAATCACACTCTTTTCACCCAGAAAATTCAGGACATTAGAGTGTTGGGATTCTGTTTCTAATCTAGCATCAGGAAGAACTCACCAATGCAACATATCCAGATAACATCAAATAGAGAGCTATGTGCTCTTATTTGGAAGGTGTCTTCTGACTATCATTTATTATAAGGTAGGCAGTATTTGAGGCATTTTCAAGTCTAAATTTAGGCCCTTTCTGAACTCGGCCTTATTCCAGATTATATTCTGGAGTGGGGCCTGCTATAGTCTACACTAGCATGTGGATAGCAGGTCTATATTCTGGAACAGAATCCAGAATAAGGCCCTTTGCAAAAATGGCCTTTGATAAAAAGGGAGAGCAGCTCCTCCTATCTATTGAATGCACAGGTCATTTGTAGGGTTACCACATATTCTTTCAAATACCAAATGACTCCTTTTATTTAATTATTTTTAATCCTTCCATCTAAACTTGTCCAGTAGCTTGCCAATGGAAACTAGTGCAACCTGGGAGAAACTTAGTGAGTTCTGGAACAATGGTGGCATGCAGATGGACCTCCTCAGGAGTGGACTGGAATGCCTCCTCGAGATAACCGTGGAAAGGCCCACAGTTCAGTTTTCTTAGTCCACACTTTTCAGTTTCACTGACCTCAGTATGACAAAGGGGTACCTTTCCTCTCTCCAATCTTCCCATCCTTCTCCATCCTATGCCCTTTCCAGCCCTTTCATCCTTCTCTACCCTGTGCCCTCTGTGATTGGATGTACTCCATTCAGTGAAATTTTGGCTTCTCAAGGGAGCGCAAGGCTACTTCCCTCTGTTGACACCCTCCCCACCCATCTTTGTTTGCGAGTTCTCAGCACTGGAGTTTCTCCTTCCCCATCTCCTTCTCCTTGCCCTATGCTAGAGCTTCTCCTTGCCCATCTTCACAAGTTCTGAGAGCCCTGTGGGTGCCTCCCCCAGTCAGGGAGTGGGCAGAATTGTGCTCCTGCACAGATCTGTGTACTGTAGAAACAATACCAAGAAAAGAGGCAACAACAACCATAGGCAGAAATGAAGAAAACATAAGAAGAACACCTGGAAGTATGGTGCACTGTACTCTGCCTTTAATCCCACTCCCAAGAATGGTGCACTTTAGTCTGCTTTTGACTCCACCTGTTTGTAAAGATGCAAACTTGCACACTTGGACAACTACTACTACTACTACTACTACTACTACTACTACTACTACTACTACTACTACTACTACTACTACTACTACTACTACTGGGCAGATGGTGATGTGGGGCAACAAGGTAGTTTTGTACCCTTCTTGAATGCCCACAAGTTCAGGGGTTGGCTGAAGAAGGAACTCACCCTGGAAAGTTTGGGTGCCCCCTGCCAATAGTCTTCTTGCATAACCAGACACTGGAAATACAACTAGACTATGGAACAGGAACAGTCTCAGTGCTGGGATAATTCAAATACCAGGTAGATTGGATTGAGGCGTGAATAGCTCAGATAAAAATTGGAAGCATTTTTTTTTTTCAGTGTGATCCTGGGAACCAGTGACTGCTTCAGACTGTCTTAAACAATCTTATTTTTGTTCATTTTCTACGATAAGTTTTATATTCCTCAATAAAATTTATTTACAGTTTTTCTATTTTGTAAATATGTTATTATTAATTCTGGGTAACTGCAATGACCTTATTTAATAAAGTTACAACACAGAAAAATAAAAAAAGAGATCAGTAGGAAACAGCCACTCTAATGTTATGAAGTAGAGCTACTAGGTATTGTCACAGTGAAGCCAGGGCACACAGAGAGAAAACAAAAGAAAACATGAAACAGAACAAGTGATCTTCATCTCCCAGTTATACAGCACTGCCATCCTTATCTACTTGTCATCACATCTTTTATGTACTAATGACAGACCCATCTATAAAAAAAAGTAGAAATTGAAACCATAGCTTTCAAATGGGCAGGAAAAGCAAGTGATATAAATGATTCTGCAAGATGTCAGACTCAAGACTTAGAAGAACCTGGAGAAAAGAACATTGAAATATAGAGTATACTCAAGGAAAAATAATAGAGAAGCCCAGAACTGAACAAACTACAGAAGGCACCAGATTAGTACTAATTTTGAAAATTTTATAGAGGACAATATCCAGTTGTAGAAAGCGCTACCAGAGAGCGGCTTTCATTCACTTAATTAGGCCTTCAGCAAAAATAAATTTTAAAATCAGTGGGAACCATCAATGTAAGACTTATGCTTCTTTTCTCTCAAGAGTTATTACTAGCTTCCAATGGGATGCCTAGTTATTATTCCCAAATTATCAGCTTTCAGTTCCACACTTTGTTTTACTTTTAAATTATGTCTTCTTATTTTAGCAAGCATTACGAATGCTCAATTTGCATCAAGCCAGAGAATAGGAAAAACTAAAGCAGTGAGAATAAATGATCATAAATTCAAGCTCAGTGTGAATATTCTTCTTTCTCCTGGTTTTCTCGCTTTCTTGATGTGTTGTGTTTGAGTGAAAAGGAAGGGGTTGATGGAAATGACAGCAATGCTGTGTGAAGGATAGGAAATCTTCTTCCTCTCTTTGGAAATGTCCCCTTCAGCCAGAGATAATTTAGGGCACTGTCATTCACAAACAGCAGTGCAGAGTAACTGAGAAGAACAGTTTGGGCCAGGGTCAGAATCTACCGTGTAGAAAGTCTGGACTGTGGCAGGAAGTCTTGATTGAAGCACTGAACAACCAGTTTTGGTATGAACTCTGTGAACTGAAGCCACAGTAAATCATTAAAGTCAACAACACCTAAGGGACCTTCTAGACAATATGTTAGGGCTGTTGCAGTCAATCAGACTTTTAGGTGAAAATACTGCTGGAAGATTTCACACTATTTTAACTTAGCCTGCATACATTCAGCTTTCTGTCTGTCTGAGAAAGTCATTTGTCTTGGCATCAGAAGGGACTTCTGGAAGTTAGCCCTGTGTGTGTGTGTGTGTGCACGTGCATGTATGCATGTATGCATGTGCACACGCACATGCACAAACACACACAAGCAGAAAAAAGTGTGCGTATGCACAGCATGTTCATAGAAGTCTTTTTCAATGTTCTACCAAATGACTTCACCACAAGAGCATAAGAGGAGACCTCCTGGATTGGGCTACAGCCCACCTAGTCCATCATCCTGTATCTCACAGTGGCCCACCAATAGCTTTGGAGCATTTCAAGCATAAGACAAAGACAAAATCTTCAGCTGTTCTCAAATCTCTGCAAGCAGCCTTTAAAAGCATCCTCTTGTCTCTCCAACCTGGAGGCTGTACCTAGGCATCCATTCTAGTAGCCATTGATACATCTGTCCTTTATGAATTTGTCTATCCCTTTCTTAAAGCTATGCAGGCTGGTTGCTGTCACCACCTATTCTGGTAGTAAATTCCACAGACAGCTAGTAAGTTAAATACATGCCAGGAGGGCCCTGTGCACATCTGGCAGGCTATAGCAAGTGGTAAAATTGGTTTCTCCTTTATATCCCACTTTCCCCTTGCCATCTGAAGGATGACTAAGATTTTTGTTTGTTATTTGTATTATATTTGATAACTGTGAGTATACTTGGCATATCTATCTCCGGTAAAATTCATTTGAATAAATCTACACTTAGGCCATGTTCAGACATAACAAAAGGGGCACCTCAGAGAGACAGTCTATGGCCCTCGTGTTCCAAGCCCTCTCTAACCTACATTTTCTGGCACAGAATGTTCAGGAGAAGGGAGAGAGGCAGACCGGTGCGTGAACAATACATTGGAGCCTTTTCTGAGAGCCCTTAGAGATGCTCTCCTTTTGCCTTAGAGTTTTCTTTTAGATATTTGTTGTTTGACCCTTGTTTTCATTGTTTAAACATCCCTTGGGCATGAACCCACAGCTGAGCAAGTTGCTACATTTCAGTTTGACAGGATTATTGTGAGAATAAATGGAAGGGAAAAGATTTGCACACATCAGCTCAAGCCTTCTCAAATAAAGCCAGAATAAAAATGCTCTAAATAAGTACCATGATCCCCGAATACAGGACAGTGCAGATTCCAGATAAGGATCAAAATAACCTTTCATTCAGAAAGGGCAGTTCAACAGTGGCACTTTCTATATAGAGAGGTCATGGTCACTCCTTCACTAGAGGTGTCCAGAATGAAGCTGGGTCCAAAGTACAGTCCATGGAGATGGGCATTTACCTGTCCAGTGTAATTTATCCATTCAGTGAAACTCATTGATCCATAAGAAAATATAAGAACATAAGAGGAGCCCTAAGTAAGCATGGCGATGTATGTAATTGTTAGCCCTTATCATCTCTGCAAGTGGAATTGAATTATACTGCAAGCTGATCAAAGCTGCTTATTGCTACAGCAGTATTTTGAGGCAGAGGGAAGCTCTCTCTGAAATTAATTGGGAAAAATAATAAACATCTTATGTCACTTGTATTTAATTCATCTTTTCTTTTTTCCTCCTATTTGTATGCTTTTAAACAAGTAATAGAAAATTTAATAATATGCTCTATTCTTTTTTTAGAAGTAACATGCGTAGACTTGGGCTTCAGTTTCAAATTCACTAGTTTAAAAAGCCAATGTAATCACAGGGGCCTACTCATGAGAAAGTATTATAGGCTTTCATGTTATTAGTTGTCACTTTGCCAAAGTAAATTACATATCCCTTTGGTCTTTCATCTATCATCATAAATCAGTCCTATCAGTGCTATGATTATTTCTCTTACTCTTCTCTGAACTCTCTCCAATTTATCAATATTTTTCTGGTAATGACTTGCCCAGGATTTAGCACCACAATGCAAGTAGAATAAGCTCTTGATTATGTGTAAGTTTGCATGCACATGCATGAAAATAGATGCAGCTCAAAAGCAACTTAGAAGTGGTAGCTGATATACATAGTGTTCTCATTTCCCACCTCATCCATATTAAAAGTCAGAAAATGTAAATTAAAGGAGGGATTAGAACACTAGCTGCCACAAGTAAGGGCCTTTTCTCACTTGGCTGTCTGGAATGGCCACGGATGCTCCAACACTTGCACCTTCACACACAGTGGAGCCGTTTCCATCCTGGAACAACCTAGAACCACCTCTTGGGCCACACCCACAAAAAATGTGGTGGTATATAGTAGCTAGAGTTTTAATCCCACCTCTAATCCACATTTATGGGCTGGACTATTGGAATGCGAATGGCTCTTGGTGTGGGCTGCCATCTGCCATCCAAGTCTTGGCCTGAATCACAAGACCAGACTTACATTTGTGCATGGCATGTGGAAACAACCAAAAGCCATTTCCACATTTGCAGGGACCAGACTGCTACAAGAACAGTTCTCAGCTGGAACAGTCCAGCTGTCTGGGAACAAGGTTGCCCACATGTCAGAAAGCTGTTCTGGGACAACTCCAGTGTTGCTGGAAACCTGCCTCATCACCAAACTCTGAAAAAAAGAGACCTGCATCTGAAACAACAAAGGTTTTATTACAATAAGGCTGAAGGGACAGAAAGCTATTTAGGCTTTCTTCACTTTTACAAGCACACAAGTGGCTTCTTTTATTCCAGTTTTTACCCATATCTTTACTCCTTCTGGTGTCTGATAGGGTGATTTTCAACTTTCCCTCCTTGCTTTGTCACTTCTTGCTTCTGAGATTGTGTGCATACAATTATCCCCCAAAGGAGGCGTGTTGGAGGTGTGTTTTTACTTCTCTGTCGTCATAAGGGTAACTAAAGTTCACTTTTCTGTCATTGAGCAAGTCAAAGAAATTTCCCCACTTATCTTAACCTTCATGCCCTCTTTGCACCTGATTATTTCTGTGTCTGTGTGAGGGTCCTTATGCCCCTTATAGCTAATCTCTTGTGCATAGCTGGTGGGCTGGGTTCTTTGAGCTAAGGGGCCTTTTTTGAGACAGCTTCTCTTGAGAGGCTAAGAAACAGAAAGGTTTTCTGCTTTCTAAAATAGCTCCTCTTATGTCAAGCTAAATAATTGACTCCTTTTAGACTATTCCCTCAATCAAGTATGAATACAGAAGCAAAGTAGCAATTATTATAGTAGGGCCACGCCCATGCCAGCAATGCTTTGTGCCACCTTACACCACTCCAAAGCTTATGCTAACTTTGGAACATGCAGTGAGGGTTTCAATAACCAGGAACCAAGGTTCCTGACCTCAGAAGTGTGGGGTGGGGACCTTTTCAGTGGTACAATTTTGCATGTCACTGAAATTGGTCCCCTGACTGTCCAATAGGGGGGCTAGGGGGGCTGCGTCTTGCGCGATCCCACAATGCCACCCTCAGTTGGACGCTGGACGGCCACGAGGTAAGTGATCGCTCGCGCGCGCATCCTCCCAAGGCCCTGGGGGAGGGGGGGAAACATCTTCGCTCTGTGGGTGTCTGGATGTAGGCACCCACAGAGCGAAGATGGGCCCGATCCGGGCCGGAGGGTGGTTGGGGGTGGGGGTTTTGGGGACTGTGGGGGGCTGGCTGATCTGCGGGCTGGAGGCGCCTAGATCCAGGCGCCTGCAGCCCGTAGATGGGTGACATCGGGGCGCGGGGCGAGCCCTTGGAGATCAGAGCCAGGGGCTCTGATCTTCAAAGGGGTCCTGCCCCATAGGGGCCTTGCCCCGGGCCCCATGATGGGTGCCCGGGTGCCCGGGCATCTTCGTGCCAGGTCTCGCGGGCCCGATCCAGGCCCGTAGAGCTGGCACGAAGCATGGGGCGGGTGGCTTGACAGCGCTGCCCGCCCCTTGGGTGCTCTCACCCAATGGGCGGCAGCGCTGCCGGCCGAATCCCCGCCCCTGGCCGGCCTTTGCCGGGCCAAGACAGTTCCGGGCGCTTTTACCGTTCACACACAGGCACGCCGGAACGCGTTCCAGCGCGCCTGTGTGTGAACGGTGAAAGCGCCCGGAAGTGTCTTAAGCTGCCCGCCTGCACGCGTTCCGTTTGGAACGCGTTGCAGTGCGAAAATCCCTCTGGACTGGTTTACTTGTGAGAAAGAAAGGAGTAGACTTTGGGTCATTTAGACTGGCTATGTTCCATCCAGTAAATGGCCTCTCTCTTCCACTTGAGAGTGCAGAAGAGACCTGGAATTGAGCTGGGCATGATACAATTTTAAACTTCAGTAAAAAGCCCAAAGATTCCAGCTTAGTACACAATATCTCTTCACCCAGTCATGGAATCAGATGATTCCACTGCAAACCCCCTCCCCCCGGTTTTGCAACCATCACTATGCAGCCATTCTTGTTTTTGAAAGGTAAACCTGTGTTAACCCTATTGCATTATGCCACATTGCAGAAAGTCCTCACAAGTGAAGATGCCTAAAGCAGACAATTCAAGCTGTCAGTTCCAGGGGAAGGCAAATGAAACAACAGCTGCAGTATCTACCCAAATCTCAAACCACATTAAAACGGGAGGCAAAAATCTTCCTGAATCAATGATGGCAATCTATCTAGTTGACATATCTGGCACTATAAAGCTTGACAAATTTTGCCTGTTGAATCATCTCAGAAATATTCTTTCTACTCAGCACAGTAGTCCTATGGCTATTTACCAAGATGCTTTCCAGGTGAACCTATTCCAGGGATCACAAAATAAACTCACTTTTTCTCAGCAAGATTTATGCATCCCTCGTTTTCCTCAGAGGCATCTCCCAGTCTGTACAACACTGAAAAAGTTATGAAAATGTAACATTCATTGCTTAAAAATCAAGCAGTAAGTTGCACAAAATATTACTGTGAATGGGAAAGATCACAGAATTAGAAGGAAGGAAGGAAGGAAAAAAGAAAGAAAGAAGGAGAGGGGGAGAATAAAGAATTTCTTTCTTTTTCTTTCTTTCACACTCTCTTCAGCTGCTGACTAAAGTCCCCAAGAAATCCAGGTAGATTTAAAAGGATCTGTTTAATTACTTGTTTCTTTCTCTGCCTTTTATAGTTTAACATAAGTCTGAAGACTTTGATGAAGAGCTGCCCTCTGCTTTACCCATAGCAATAACAGCAAACCTGTGCAGACCAGAAAGCTGCCGGAGGCATCAAACCTGCAGCCTCAGAAACCACTAACAAGTCTCCTTCTCCCTCTACATCTTTTTCCACCTTGCAAAACATTTCAAGTTCTGCCAGAGACACGGAAAGGAGATGAGATACCTCAAGCTCTTGGCTATCACCACTCGCCCTGAAGTCATGAGTCCATTGTGTCTCTGTTCTTTTGAAGCCTGGGAAAGTACATATCAAAGTGTTCCAAGTGCCAGAGCTTCACACCCATAGACATTGCTGCTGTCACAGAAAATGCAGACAAGTGGAAAGATGCTGAGTGTTTAAAATCACACCATACCTTGAGCTTTTCTTGGAACTTGAAAGTAGTTTGTATTAAAGTAATGATTACACACACACACTTTTCTTTCTTCTTTTAAGAGGAAGGGGAGGTGGTGGCGGCTAACCTCATTAACTGTTTGAGATTGAGACCAGCAACCACAGGTAACTACCATGTGACAGTTTATTGTGACTATAGGAAATGCAAGAGTCTTGTTATGAATGGCTTCATTTTCCTCGCCTGTGCTGTTTTGCTCCTTTTACAAAAATTACATTGTTAAAGAGTGACAGTTTGAATCTGTCCTTAAATCACACTTTTGTTTTGAGACATATTCCTGGATCAGACTCAGGAAATATGTTTGTGAAGCCTGTTTGCATAAAAAATGAACTCAAAGAGGACTTCAGCAGCAGACAGAAACATTTTTAAACACTTCCAACTAAGGCGTACTTAACTGGAACCAGAGGTGAATCTCTTGAGGTCCATTAGCTGCCTGGGATTAAAGAACTGATTGGAGACTGGAAACCTGGGATGGTGGCATCCTATGGGAGATGAGCAAGGAAGGATGATGATGATGATGATGATGATAATGATGATGATGATGTAAAAACAGCAAATGAGATCACTATGCTGGATTTCGTATTATATCACTATTCGGTCACTTCCTAAGCACTTAGGACTGTGTGATGTATCAGTGAATTATGCGAGCAGAGCCCAGTAAAGTGGCTTTTTGTAGTTGGCAGATGGATATTTTGTCAATGCCAATGGTTTTTAGGTGCCCGCTGAGATCTTTTGGCACCGCACCCAGTGTGCCGAGAATGACTGGGACCACTTTCACTGGTTTTTGCCAGAGTCACTGAAGTTCAATTCTCAGGTCTTCATATCTGTTGAGCTCCAACTGTTTCTCCTCAATTCTGCTGTCATCTGGAATAGCAACATTGATGATCCACACCTTCTCTCTCTCAACAATTGTAATATTAGGGGTGTTACGCTCCAATTTTCTTTTTTTATTATTATTTTTATTATTTTTTGATTTATTATTTATTTTTCTTTATTTTTTATCATCCATTATTTATTTATTTTCATTATATTTCCATACATAATTATAGAACATTACAATAATTTTATAAAATTTTTCCATGTGCCTTCCTCCGTTAGAGCTATTCCTGTGTGGAGCCAGTACAGAATGGCATACTGTATGACAGAAGGATGAGTGCCTCCAACTACCTCACTGCTTGATTTATGATACTCATTTCACATGTTTCCTGGACAAAATACTTCTCCAGCAGTTGATCTGCCATTTGAGTTCTAAGGCTGTGGTCACAGCTAAGGTTTAATCCATCTTCAGTCCACTTTCAGAGCAAGAGAACACATCAGCAAAGTGACCAATTCCACATTATCAATCCCAAAGGTGAATTTCTAGGTGGCATATGGACCACACATGCTGGGCTGGAGACACACATACTCGTGTGGCATTTAAACAAAAAGTTAATGCCACAAAACTGGCACCATAGTCTAAGGTATAAAGGAGATTGATGATAATAACTGATTTCTCTCTTCACTTCCTTCTTGTTCTTGTAACACTCCAGAGATTCTAATTTTATGGCTGTTTCTGGGACTGTATTGGGAGGTGCCTGGCGGTAGATGTCTCCATGGAAGTGCCCTCAGTGTTCTCAGTGGGCACTTCATCATATGCATGTCTCGCAATGCAGGCATCCAACAAAGTGGAGGACAAGGCACTCAAGCACATAAGACGGCCCCACCTGGATCAGGCTACAGCCCATCTAGTCTACCATTCTGCCTCACCTAGTGGCCCACCAATTGCTTCTGGGCATCCTCAAGCAGAAAACAAAGGGGAAACCTTCTCCTGTTCTCAGTTTTCTGCAAATGGTCTTCCTGTCCCTCCAGCCCAAAGATGGTACCTAGGTATCCATTCTCCAGATAGTGTGACTTCACGCCCTTGCCTATTGGCAGCTTGGATGGGGGTCACACTTTTCAATGTGTGCTGTGTCACCAAAGATGAAGACCAAGAGCCTTCCTGCAGGCACCCGTGGAGGTTAGTGGAGACTGCATAGGAAAGCACAGGGAAGCCAATATGGGCCTTTAACTGGCCTTTTAAAAACTCCTCAAATCCTGCAGTTTAGTTTTTAAAGTCTATTTCCTTTTCTTTTTTACAACTATAATTATTTTGCAGGCTTTTCTAGCGAGAGAATACTGCAAGGAGAGTAACTCAAGAGCTTGCCAACCTTATGCCATCACCATTTCCCCCTTCTCAGTGGAAATCCTCTTCTCCCTGACTCAAAGCCAGGACTGGGATTCATTTTTTTCTTTCTCCCCCGCACACTGCCCTGAGAGCTCATTTTTCTTTAGCTTTAGTTTCTAATTGGTACTCTTTGGTTTATCGCAGGCCATCTATAGAAGTAACAGTTCATACAGAAGGGGTGGAGGTGAGGATCTTGGCACACATCAAAGTTATCAGTGAGGCATAACAGAGAGATTGAAAGAAGGAAGGAAAGCAGTTGTTGCTGAAAAGGTAGCAGCAGCATGATCCAGTCAAAACCTATTAGTTCAGACTTTCACTTAGCCAAAGTAACAAATGCTTCCCATTTAGATACATGTTTTCTCATGACAGAACAAGTAATTGTGTTGCGCAGATCTCTGAACATGAAGAGTGACAACATCAAGCATTATCAGGCTGCATCCACATTCAGGCTGCAGTCACACCCTGTGTTTAATCCACTTTCAGACCACCCTCCAGTCTCAGGGAGCACATGCCGAAAGGCATTTTCATTTCTTCTCTAGAGGATTCTCCCCCACCTCAGTTTGAATTATCCTGTATTTGTATTATTCCAGCAGTGGGAATGTTTTAAGGCACGAACTGTACAAAGTGTGTCTCCCTCCCTCCAAGCTGGGGTCCTCCTGATTTTTAGGGTGGGGGCAGGTCAGAGGGGAGACCACCCAGTGCTTGTCACATGCTTGGAAAATTCACCTTTGGGATAGGTAATGTGGAAAGAAAATTACTGGTCACTTTGCTAATGTGTTCTCTTCCCCTGAAGTGGACTGAAGCTGGGTTGAAATTTAAATGTGGCCACAGCCTAGGAGGCAGCTTAAGGTTGTGGTCAGATGTAGTAAAAAAAAAAAAAAAAGCAGCCTCATAACACACCCTCATAAACATCCTGTGCTAAAAAGGGTGGATTAGAGAAGGGTTGGGTACACAAGGACCACATGCTGTTTCTCTGAGGTGCCCCTTTTGTTATGCGTCCCCATGCAGGAATTTTAGTCCTGAAATAGTCCCTTTTGGAGGCATTTGTAGATCTAGTGCAGGGTGAATGTTTTCCTGGTGGGCCCCAGAGATACTTGAGGAGGGCACATTTTGCATCATTTGGGTGCAACCTTAGGCTCCTAATGGAAGCCTGTCTTTGATTTTACTGAACTGTTTTGATCTACAACAGATTAAAATATTGTTTAAAATGATCAGACCTCCAACTAAAGCTTCACTTGTACCTTTGGCTCATGGAAATACTCTGTGAATGGCTGAGTCTTCTCTTATAGGCCAAGGAGTTTTCTCTGGGTGAAGTTTATGCAGATAATGCACAACTAGACAGAATGACCTATTGCTGTTTACATTTATACAAATAATAAATAAATAAATTTAGGCTGCCTCCAGACAGGATGTGAAACCCAGCATTATCCCAGGGGACTATGTTGAGATTGCCACATGTGCCTGTAGCATGCTCAACATAGTCCTGAGGTACTGGGTGATATCGTACAATAATGTCATTGTGATAAAATTGACTCCCAACCTGGGTTTTACATTAAAAATGAGAGGTTGCTTGCTTGCTTGCTTGCTTGGTCATGGCCACCATACAGGTACAGAATCAAAACAGTTGAAAATGGCAGCCGTGTATGTGCATGGGGTGGCAATTGTGCACTTCTAGTATGAAATACCCAGATGTTCGCATCAGGCCATCAAGGGAGCAAGCTTCCACACCGTTAAGTGCTTCCACTTGCCCTGTACTGTTGCTCCGCTGTCCAGGAGGCAACATGTGATAATTCTGAAGACACTTTACTCCATAATATTGCAACATACTACAATAAAGAATAAATGTCTGGAGGTGGTCAAACACGAAGGTAACAGCATGTGGTATGGCAGGGTTGCTTTAGGATGTTTCATTGCATATCTGAGGCCTTGTACAAAGTAGGGTACCACTGAATCATATGAAGTTCCACACACTGGCAATGAGTGATTTAATTCTTTTGGGAATCCTTCTAGACCTGCTTAAAATGCCAGTATCTGCTGATATTCCAGTGGGGTCACCCAGAGACACCCGGGCCACATTCCCATTAGGGTTTTATTGCACATTGAAATTTTTTTGGAAAAGGTTAGAAATTGGCTTCCTGCACTTTTAGAGCGGTACATCGGAAAAAAGCATTAAAAATACCCACTTGATTAAACAACCCTCGCTCCTGTTTTTGTTGTTAAAATGCTTTATTTTTCCTTTGGGAATGGTATCCTGCCTGCTAGCCCACTCGGATGCCCTTTTGGCCACCGCCGCCTCACCTGCCGCTGGCTCAGCTGCCTGCCTGCTCGGCCATCGCTGCCTTGCTTCGCCGCTGATGCCACCTTGCTGTTCGGCCCGCTGCCACCTCATTCACCTGCCGGGCTACTCGCCCACCCGCCTGGCTGCCCTTTTGGGCTGCGCTGCCTCCTCATCACCAACCTGCTTGGCTACTGGCCCACTTGCTCAGCTGCCTTCTTAACACGCACCTGCCTGGCCGCTTGCCCTTTCGGCTAATGCCGCCGCCGCCGCAGTGCTCCCGGAAAATGGGAAGGAGGAACACCAGGCAGCAAGTGAGAGAGCCCTGCCTGCTCACCCCACCCCCTTTTGGCCGCTCAACTTTAAAGCGGAATTAAGAAAAAATGATGGGAACGGGTAGATTGTGTGTTTGCCTCCGTTTTTTTTTGTGTTAATTTTGCTTTTAGAAGGTCAAGTGGGATCACGGCCCCAGTATCACGTCAGGCCACTGCCAGTGTGGGAGTTGTGCCAGCATCTCAGTTGTGCAGCATCTGGCATGATCTATGTTGGCACAATGGATCATTCACCCAGGAACTCACTGCTGGCATGAAAATAACAAAAGAAAAGGACCCAGAGCAGTGAGTGAGTTTTAATGCTGGGGCAAAGCTGGTCACATTAATCTGGCAGCCTCATTTTGCTCCACTCCAGGAAATGCTGGCACTGGATCTCAACTCATTAAAGGTGGCTGTGCGCAGCCAAATAACTGTCTTTGCATGTGTAATGGTTCCACAAGAAAAACGAAGTGTTAAGCTGAGAAAGCGTGTGTTTCTTAACCATACCATCTGGAAATGGATTGGAATGGACATTTGTTTTGATTCAGGAAAAGGCATTGTATTGGAACCATGTTGCTCTTCTTTGTCAGTTATCCCTACCTCCCCTTTGAACTCTGTAGATGTTACACACAAAATGCTCTAACAAGCTTACACTTGTGCTGCCTGAATTTGAAACTCAAAGCAAATGCAGTCCAAAAGCATACGGCGGCATCTGTTTCAGAAGGACAAGCTATGAAGGAGGGTGAGGAGTGGAAGGGGAAAGCTTAAGGAAACTGTCCAGGCTAGGGAATTGTTTGAGCTACTTGATTTAATAGCTCTCAGTGATTGAGCTATAACAAAACCACTTTATCCCTGAGACAACTAAAATCATGAAGTAAACCCTGGAAACAAACCAAGGATTTTTGTGGAGAAACTCATGTGGTCCCACAGAGCTCAAGGACTTGTAGGAAATGTCTTTGAAATCAAAGTTTATGAATCGCTAGTGCATATCAAAATTGCCTGCAGATGTTCTGAAGTGCCCCTTTGGTTGTGATTGCCAGAAAGGTAAACCAAGGGTGGAATACAGTAGATGTAAAATGAAGACCTGTAAGAGTGATCAGTTTCATGACTACAACATAGAAGAAGTTTATTTCTGCTCCTAAATTCCACACATCTGTCTGATTTTTGTTTCCTATTTTATATAACAGATAAAGAACAGCATAGGTATTGTGCAAATTACTGGGTCATCTTTACTGAATTAAGTGATGGTGGAACTGTGGCCAGTCCCAACCTGCCCAAAAAAATTTCTACAAAAAGTATTTTATTGTCTCTGGTGCTCTGACTGACTGCTAAGTTGGAGGCCACTACTGGTTTACATTGCAGTTCTGTGAGACAATCTTTGGAGTCTCCTTAATGCAAAGGAGATGCCCCGCACTACAGCACTGCTGTAGAATCTGAATATTTCTCTCAAACAAGCCAAATCATTCTGATGCTGTAAATTATTTGTTCTGCTAGTTAGGTCCTCTAGACTGGAAATCTCCCAATTTTCATGTTCATCATCTTGAAGGGTCTGCTCCCCTGTCACTGATTTCTTCCTGGAAAGCTGATTGACAAAGGATGAAACTAAACCCCACTATCTCAAGATAGATCTCACCATCTGATAGTGAGATCGGAAAGCAGGACTTCACTTTTATTTTATTCAATTGCATTTTGGTCAGTGGTGCAATAAAATATGGTTCAGTAATGTCAAAGAGAGGTTCCCAATCAGAATTCACCTATCATGATCTCAGTCCTCAGGCCACTACTAATATTAAGAACATAGGAGTTAAACTCTCTTCTTCTTCTTCTTTGAATGCCTTGATTTAAAAGACGAATATAATCATTTGATATAATTTTAATCTCCCCCCCCCCGCGTGGTTATATGCTGCTTTGATGTACAAAACAAGCCCCAGAAACAAGCAAATTCCCAAGCAGGCTTATATTGTGCTTTTATTTGACACATGCAGACTGGATGTGAACTAATGTAAACCATCCAGAGAGGCCACGACTTTTGGGTGTTCTCTTTAACAATTCCAGCCTCTCTCATCTGTACAATCTCCGTGCTATGGCTAACATTTCTTGCCCCTCCATAAGTGGAAAACATTGCACTCACACACAATGTCAGTACACAGGAGCATTGAGACTCTTGCACCTGCACATTGACATGGTGCATGACTTCAGCCAAGAACGGGCAGAAATGATGACTATTGTGTGGTGATTAGAGATGTGCATGACCTCTAAAACTGTGGTTCAGTTTAAATTGAACCAAGCCACATGGTGGTCAAACAGGCTTGATCCAGTTCTGGTTAGAAACTCATACAGGTTCAAGCCTCTTTGGTCCCATCCCCATTCACTATAAAGTCCAAATCAAATCTGAATTTGGCAAGGAGCATCCCCATGCAAAGCCCCCAAACCGGGCTACATGAAGACCAAATTGCCCAAATCTGTGCTAAATTTAGTCCTCGAGAAAACTTCTCACTGCAGATTGGGAGTGAATTCTGCATTATTTTGGGGGCTGAGTCTGTGCATGGGGATGCTCCCGGGCTATTTTGGGAGGGGATAGACTCTGGTGTCATTACGAGGTGGGGTCTCATGTCCTGTGTTCACCGTTCCTGTCCTGTGCATTGGGGATCACAACTGCTGGCCATTTTTAAACAGTGATCAAACAGAAATGAACCTCTTCTCTCTGTGATCCGATTGCTGGGCAGACATAAAGGAAGCTGCTTGCCAGCTAAAAAGCTAATCAAAGCCACTACAATGTTTAGAGCTTCTCTGCTGAACTGCCTCTAAATATTGTAGCTGCTTTGGTTAGCTTTTTAGCTGGCAAACTTCAGAAGCTGCTTGCCAGCGATGGGAGAGCAGGGATGGAATAAGTGTTGCAGGAAGAGGTTCATGGGACAGCAAGGGCCAGATGACCCCCCTCATTGCTGTGTCTTACCTGTCAAACTGGGGCAATCAGTTCTTTTATGTTTGCCTGGTGATCACATCGCAGAGAGAAAAGGCGTTCGGTTTGATCATTGTTTAAAAATGCCCAGTAGTTGTGATTGGGGAAGGGGCATTAGGTGACATTTCCCTGCCCTCGCTGCAGCGGGTGGCACAGGGGTTGGTGACGTCAGCCTGGCTCCTATCAGGAGAGAGGGGGTGGAGAGAAAATGATGCTGTTTCCCCGAGCAGGAGTTTAGTGCCATTTGCATGGGGACAGGCATAATTGACTTGAGCTCGCACTTTCGGCAATTGCATGGGGACGGGTCAATTTGGTCTTGGCTCCATATTCGGACTAAATTTTATCCAATTTGGACTAAATAGAGTGCATGGGGATGCGTCCTTTGTCTTTTAAAAAACTTTTTCAATCAATGGGGGGAAGCCCTTTTTTGAAGGCAATTGTGGCCAAACTCAGACCAGTTCAAACTGAACTGACTGGTTTGATGCATTTGCATGAACAATCCCTGGTTTGGTTTGATTCAAACTGGCCTCTTTTGAAAAGGTGATGGTGGTTTGTTTCAGTTCAAATGGGCTGAACCACCAGTTTGGATTGAACAAGGACAACCTGAACTGGTTCAGGACATCTCTAGTGATGATTGTCCAAGTAAATTCCTTGCTTAATTTCCTTGGGACTCACATATGTTTTACCATATTCTAGCCTCTCTAACCAGTTTTGAACATGTCAAACAAAAGTTCATCACAATCTTATTCCTAATTCAAAGAAAAAGAGAGAAAATCTAACTTTTAAAGCAGATTCTTCATTTGAGAAACAGAAACTCCCATGCTGGTATCAGATCAGGAGTTCAAAGAACTTCCCTGAATTTATTTTCAAAATAATTAGTTAGCAAAGGAGAAGGGCTTAATGATTTTTCTATGTACAGTTTGAAAAAGATAGATGAGAGACAAATGTTTCCTTTGTACTGACAGTGGACGGATGGCTGAAAATAAAATCTGTCTGAGAAATAATTCACCATGTTTAAGTGAGTGATGAAACAGCATGATGTAAAGTCTTAAGCAAATTGATTAAGCATGTGCACATGACACTTCAGAAATGCAATAATGGGTTTAGGAATCTGGATCTGTTGGTCTGTTAAAAAAATATGGCACACATTACTAACCACTCCCTTGAGCATCCATATCAAAGACAAGGCTTTAACTGATATTTTCTAGTAGGCAACTGAATGCTTGCATCCAACCAAGGAAAAGGGGAAGAAAGGTAAGCATAAAGTTTACTGGGTTTCATTGTTTTTAGGAGGTAAAAGTTGTGGTGCCACCTCAGCCCCCCAGCCCACGGCGGGTTTTATTTTGCCCCTTTCTTCTGTTTAGAGGCTTGAATCTATTTAGATGTGGTAGTGAAAAAAGTCTGTGCTGGTCGTGCTTTTCCAGCCTTGTGCGCGAGAGTGCACCACCCTCCTTCTTTATGCTCTACTGAAATAAGCGGTAGGCATTTCTAACCGGCCCCCTGCGGTTCACTTTCTCTGGCTCCCACTTTCCCTTCTTCTTAAGGCTGCAGCTGCCCCTTTAGCCTTTTAATAAATCACTATAGGCAATACTCTTCCTTAGAAAAATAGTTGCAAAGTTTATCAAAATTCTTAAGTAACACAAACACACACCTATCTCCTATAGCCCTAGGCTACCCCAGTCTTCCCTTCCTGGCTTGTCCCAGCCTAAGAAGTGTGGATCAACACAAGTAAGTTTTCCCTCAGGATGTGGAACAGTATCACTTGAACCTCCCACCCAAAATCTCTCTTCTTCTCTTTGCAGGTGGTTTTTATACCTCCCGCCTGGCACGAGCCTTCACTCTCATTGGCTGTGCCTGGAGTACTCACTCCCCCTCCTTTATGCTAATTAGGGTATCAGAGCCCTGCGGCTTACTTGTTTCACTAACTAAGGATGTTACAAAGGCAATTCTTACAATAAGTACATTTACATACATTCCAAACAACAATAAAAAATACATTAAATAAGCACAGACATCACAAAGGCATAGGGTACTTTTGTATCTCTAGGAAGCATTTTTATTTCAGGTAGGTGGAATGTCCCTTCTTGTTTTCTGTTGCAAAAGACACATGTGTTCTAAACCATGATATGCTTCTGTGAATGCAGGCTACTATACAACTTCTGGGCCTTACCATTGAAGATCCGGAATAGCTGATCAGAAACAAAGTGATTGGTCCCAAGGCTGGGATGGACAGCAGTGGACAGGAACAATGCTGTCTGCACATTGATGGTGTGTTCCAGCCCCTGCCCCTACACTAGCTCTGAAGTCAGCCTGCATGAGCTCCAAAGGCCATGAATGAAGGGTCTTGGCCCTGCGGATCCTGGGAAACCCATTTTGGCACCACAATTTGGTGTGCCACTGAAATGGGTTCCCCTGTAACCAGAACATATGTTACGTTCACACTTAGTTTTAATCTAATTCCAGTCATTAGTCATTTTCTTTCCACTTTATCTAACCCCAAGGTAGATTTTGAGTTAGATAACACTGAAAGAAAACAGTTTGACACTTTGCAGTTTTGTTCTTTCACTCTGAAAGTGGACTGAAGCTGGATTTAAACTTAGGTGTGAACGCAATCATAGAAGAATGGTTCTGTGTTCAGGACTAGGCCTAGCTGGTCCACCAGATACCTTGATATTAAGGTCTACCGATGATTCAGATCAAGAACCTCTGTCCTGCGTGGGGTGATTTTGCACTTCCCATCCTGAGGACAGGAAAGATGCACAAGAAACTAATGTTGACTTATGCTCACACTTGCGAGGGTGAGACAATGACAGCCCAGCCCCTGTGTGACTGACCACTTACCGCATCAGGGGGTCAAATGAGCTGCCAGTTGGCTGGGGAGAGCTGGGTTGCTTGTGGTGCACTTTGGCTGAATCCCCAAAAGACTTATTAGCCCCTCTCGGATTCCTCTGCAGTCACTCTGTTATAGCTGACTTTAAAAGTCCCCTCCACTTCCAGAATAAGCGTCCCCCTGGCAGCCGCGATCTAAACGGACTTCCCGTCCCTGTGGTAGCAGTTTTCTCTTTCCAGGCATTTCCCCCTCCCCCGCCCCCTCTCTTGTTAAAAGGAAACATAGCCTGATCTCCGTCTCTTGAAACTGCTCCCCCCCCCCCAGCAAAGCAGATGAGCGCTCATTCTGTCAATTTCATTCACTTTCAGCAGTTACTTTCACTTTGTTCTCTGTTAGAAAAGGATTTTCTGCCCCGGTAAAGTCAGCGGCTGGAGGATCGGGAGCGCGATCCTTCGCTCATTCTCTTTTAAGGCTTCACTTGAAAACAATGTTGCCATTCTGAGCAATTCTGGCTCTTTTTACAAAGGAAAGGAAGCGAACCTGCTGCATTTCTCAGATGAATGAATGCTTTTTGGCTGTGTGTGCAAGCAAGCAATCCCCGCCCCTTTTGCCACGGAGCATCCTCAAGGCAGATATAGCGAGCAAAACCCGCGAATCGCCGAAAGAGCGCTGAAACTCTTCTTTAAAGTGCACGTATTTTATTGCGGGTGTCTCACTTTGCTAAGCTCCCTAAGCGCCTTGTAAAGCCCGGAATGGGGACGCTCAGAGGCAAAAGGAGTGTCCTGGCACACTTTAAATTCCATGGGGACAGGGCTAATGTCATGTACCACAGCTAGTTTACAATTAGTCAACATCTGGGCAGGCAGGGAGCATTTGTAGGCTGTAAGTGCCTTCTGTGAGTGCAGATACACTTGCCCATATGTTGACTAATTGTAAACTATGGGCCAAAGTGCAAATCGGCCTGTGGGTGGAGCGTACCAGTGTTGGATGGGTGCTTCCCATATTCCACACTAATGCATGGAAGGAAAGCCCTTGGGGATTTGCTGGCAAGGAATACCAGCAAATGGTTTTGGAATGAGAAGCTGGACAGTTCAACAGCCAGACTTTGCCATAAATCATTTATCAAGCTAGCCTGGCAATCGCAGTGTGGTAAAGGTGTTGAAAATCCTGTTAAGAAACATGTAACTCTTAACTGCAGTTCCCAGGAAAGGTGATTCAAATAGATTTTTAAACATGGGTTAAGCATCCACATGGGGGGAAGTTACACAAATACCTAGACATTCAAGCTTCTTAGCAATATGCATGAAAATAGCAATCAGGAATGAACCAACATTTCCCTCCTATGCTTTTGGATAAACATCTGGGAAGCGGTAAAGAACAATCTACTGGATAAGAAAAGCACACACCCACACACCCACACAACTTGCCTACATGTCTGGTAAGTGTATTTTTGTGATTGGCCCCAAAGAAGCCAGCCAAGTACCTACCACCTTTATTTTGTTGCTTTTCATGAACTTGACTGGCTTCTATTACTCCCTCTCAGGCTATTCAAGAATGCTGCCAGATATTCAGGTAAGTGGGAAATATGATGCTGTTGCTGGATTTCTCATAATAGTATCACAATGTGGTTTTTGTGCATTGCATTCTATATTGGACTGCAGATTTTAGTTCATGTCTGGAGGCAGCCTCAGTAGTTTTGGGTGAGCCATTTAAACGAAATATCCTTTGATATCTGACTTTAAAACGCATGGTGTGAATTCAGAGACTCCAGAAATGTAGACTTGAGTTTTGCAAATGAGGATTATAACTGGAATAAAACTGAAAACCATCTTGCATGAAAAAAATAATTTTAGCTAAGGGATGGATCAAGCTGTTTTCCTCCATCTGCAGGGCACACAATGTAAAACATTGCCAAGATCCTGGAGCTCATCTGGACACTGAATCGGTGAAAGAGAATTAAAGGGAAGGGGAAACGAAGGAGGGGACTGGATATGGGATAGGATGCAGGAGAAAGCATGCAGGACAAAAGGATTTTAAAAGATGGTAAGACAAAAGAGATAAAATGATTTTTCTTGCAGATACTGTGTAAGGGAGGCATCACATGGGGAAAAGACATTTAACAGTGAGCATGGGGACTGAGTCTTAGGTTGTTTGGGAACAAGAATTTAGAAGGACGGGAATGGGGGGAGATGCCACAGGGTTAAATAAATAAGTAAGTAAATACTTTTGATTTGATTTATTTATTTATACAGTATTCATATCTTGCCCTATTACCCGAAGTCTGAGAGCAGCTCACAACAAATACACTATAAAAGCAGATCAAAGTTTTAATGTGTTCATTCTATAAGTTGTAACTCACCCTGAGACCCTTGGGTATAGTGTGAGATAAAAATTTAAATAAATAAAATGAATAAATAAATAGTAAAGAGATTGGCTAGATGTCTCCCCAATGTGGAGACCCAATATGAAAATCAAGAATACCGCCAATCTTCTGTGTTCCACAAATAATTATGAAAAGAACAATGAGAAACAAAACACATTTTTAAAAAGCATCCTCTTCCATCTCCAACCAATGTGCCAGTTTCTACGTTTTTTAAAAATGCATTCCTTAAAAATAAATAAATCATACGTTATTATAAGATTAACAGTAAATTTGCCCCAGAGCTTTCTCCAGAATTTTTCTAGGAGGTTCTGTTCACAACAAAACATCTCTTCATTAAGTGATTCCCAGAAGTACTAAAGCCATGTGTAATGATCTGAAAAGCCTGCATTATACATTGACTCAGATCCTCCATTATTAATAGGTTGTTCTCATGCCCTTCTTAGCTGATTGACATCTATTTGAGACAATTATTTAGATGCCAATAAGTGCCTTCAGGTCTATGAGCATAATTACAGCTACAAGCAACCATTCAGAGAGGCCGGAGTACATGAATTAAAGTCAGGGGAGCCCTATTAATGTTAATAGGCCAGCCTGGGGCTACAATTCTACATACATACCTAGAAGCCATTCCCAACAAACTTCATAGAACAGGTATAAGAGGAAGGAAGTTGAATTCAGCTCATTTTGAAGCTGTTTTATAAAGTACATTTGTTGATCCACTTTCACTGCATCCATGCACTGTACTTAATCATTTTGTGTTTTTAATGCTTAAATTAAAAATGAAATTAATGTTAAAAATTATTGTGAAATATTTTTCTAACTTAATTTCCCCAGAAATACACTTTTGTCTCTGAAAGCAAAGCGATGTTTATTCGCTGAGAACTTTATAACTTTTCAAGCATGGAAGGTATTGTTTTGCAATATAATATTGTTGCCTCTGCCATTGAAATATATGCTTTATGTCTGTAAAAGACACATTTGTTTTCTATCACTATACAACGTAGATTTTCTACAAGGCTTCAAGGCTCTTTACATCTTTGTCAGTGCTGAAACTATCTTCATAATTTATCATGTGTCAGTCAGCTTAGCTGAAACCTAAGAGTCTCTGGGGAATCTATCTCTTCAAGAGTCTAATGACAAAAGCATTCTGTTGAAGCCATCCTTGGACCACACTTTGCTAACAAAGGCGTGTGGATCAGAACTACAGGGCAATGCCTGAGGATCAAGGTCCTGATGGAAGCCCATCCATGTTTAGACATCCATGGAGAAAATCCTCAGGGGCAGGAGGAAAAGCATACACCCTTGCCCTGAGGTCCCCCATATCACCCTGATATTTTAAAATCTGACAGTGAAAATATCATAGCTTTGATTTCTGCATATGAGGACTCAATTATTTCCATTTGATTCAGTATCCAACTGCTTTCACTCCAGCAGCAACTTAGGCCTCATCCAGACAGGAGTAGTATAGCATCATTATGGCTGTGCTATGATGTGGTCGTGACATGTATCTGTAGCAATCCCACCATAGCTCTGCTGTATCCTCTCTAAAAAGCACCATAATTATGGGAGAGAGCTGGCATTGTCTCTCTGGCTGCTGGGCTTGTGCAGGGCCTTAAAAAGATGTCCGCATTAGGGATGTACATGAATATTCATAACATTTGATATTTGTACCAATTCAGACAAATTCGGACATTCATATATGAATAGAATGTTATGACATTCATATTCGTACGAGTGTTTTGGAACATTCATGAAACCGGAAGGTGGGAAAGTACCTGCCAGTCACATCTGCAATGGATCCAGAGTGCATTTGACATGGTTTGAGAGTGGATTCAAAGTGGATTCAGGGCAGATTTGATGCTTTCAAAGTGGATATGTTACAGGATACGTACCAGATATGTACCAGATATCTATCAGATACGTATGTGTTTGTATTGGACATTACCACAAATTTGTACAAATAGATTTGAATCGAATAGAATCCTACCACATTTGAAGGGTATCTATTCGAACGAATACGAATTGAATGCAAAACAAACAAACAAACAAAAAAACCATTCTTGCACATCCCTAGTCTGTATATGTGTGGTGGTGGTGATATGCACTTCTGGTTGTTCCACACTGGCAGAATACCGGGATGTTCACTCCAGATTACTGTTTGCTAGTGGGATAGTTGGTCAGCTTCTGGAGGCAGCCAAAGGTACCTTTGGGTAAAGCATAAGAAAGGACACATTTCTTTCTTTATGTTTTCTTTTCTTTCTTGGACTGCATATCCCAAGAGTCTTAACCACAGGAGTTGCTGTGACATCAAAACTGAAACTGACCAGAGTCTGGGACAGAAGAAGATGGTGTTCCAGTATGCATTAACAATCGTTTTTAAATGGGTATGGTGATTATACCCTAAGATGCTTCCCAGTCCCTTGCAGTTAACTGATCACAGATCTGCTGCAAAATTATGTCTAGTTTGCTGCAAGGAAAGTTACCTCTCTTAATCACTACCTTACCCCTCTCCCTTGCCTCCATGTCTGTTTGTAGGTCAGGGTTCATCTACACTTGTCAGCTCTGGATAAGACAGGTAAAATTTAAAGTGCATTGTCTTTCTGAAAGACATACAGGAGGGTTTGGAGTAGCTAATCACTTCCTAATCCAGAATGATGTCACTAAATTGAGACACTTTTAGGGAATTAAGCTCCACTCACGCTGATGGGATTTAGTACCAAACAATGGAAATCACAGAAGCAAAGTAGTTGGAGAAATATGCTAATTTGTATCTAAAATATTTTCATATCTTCGAAATAATAACTTGTTTAAATAATGCTATGCCTGACAAAACAGCACCAAACCATATATATTAGCCAATTAATTGAACAGTTTTTCATAGGAGACATATCAGTTTATGTCCTACTTTGTATACAGACTATAAGTATTTGCATAGGAAAATTTACTCACTCTAGCTTTGGAGGGAAGTGACCACAAAACATGCTAGTTTGTATTGTATTTGTCCTGAGACAGTATATTTTCTCTGCATGATGATAATATAAGAAGAAAAATGTCTACTGTATAACTAATAATTTGATTTATTATAGTGATACACCTTTATCATCTCCACTTTCCTCCAAAAACGACTCAGTTTGACACAACAATTCAAGATACATTTTCTTAGAAATTGAGTACCGCTGGATTCAGTGAGGTTATTTAGGATTCTAGCCAAAGACTGAAAGGACAGGAGTGTGCTAAACCACCTCTGGGCAGCAAGCGGGTAGAGGGGGTAAATATTTGCAGGGAATTGAAAATGGGATATGCAGTCCAAGAAAGGAAGGCCATTTGCAGGGAATTGAAAACAGGTGAAGTTTTTGCCTTAAGATGCCCAGAAGCTGATGGGCCGCTGTGTGAGACAGGATGCTGGACCGAATGGGCTGTGGCCCATCTTATGTTCTTATTTCTGGGTCCCAAGCCACACTGAATCGAAGCACCCCAACCCACACACCTTAACCTGCTGAACTTGCTACAGCTGCATACAGTTGATGGTTGCTTGTTCCACTATATTTGGACATTCCAGAATAAAGAATGGATGTTGCAGAATATCCATGTTTTATTCCAGAATATAGAAATATAGTGGAATAAGTAGTCAGTGCCAGGATGCAGCCAGAATGTCTGTGTCCAGACACGTTAATATGGCACAGCAGAATGAGCAGTCGTTATTGGGGCACCACACACGATGATCGATGATGGATTGTCATTGTGGCACATTATCTCATTGCTACTGCACATTTACCTTAATCTTGGATTAAGGGCACTCACTGCGCAGTATTAAGAAAATTTGAATCTTCCCGCCAGTCTGGGCAGGATGGTGAGAAGAGATGAACAAGAGCAGGAGGGCAGCTCAATTCTGATTGGTTGCCTCATCTCACATGCGTGCCAGCTCAGCTCTTGCAGCTTCCAAGGAGGAAGCTACAGAGATGCATTTTAGTAAGGACGGTGAGTAAGCTGTGCTTTTAGCTTTAACTTAGGATTTCTTCCACAGGTCTGAATTCAGACTAGACACCCTTCTTTTACTCTGAGGGAAGTGGCAGCAAGTGTGCAATGTATGGGATACTGGAGCAGCAAATGAAGCTGGTCACAGCATACAGGTAGGCATTTCCACAAGAGAGTGATGTTCTGGAGCAAAGGGTCCTTTGAAAGCCCCTTTTCTGCTTTTCAAACAAGATGCATTTTGTGGCTATCTGGGGTATCTCCCCCCTTTCTTCTTTTGAAAGTTGCATAAAAGCACAAAACCACTCCACTTCTTTTATGTCAACGAGGCTGAAGAGTTGCCAGCTGTCACTGATGCAAAATAAAGATCCCGGCTCTCACAAGTATTTTGGCGGCTGCCTTCTATACTAGCTGTAGCTTATTAAACTAACATTTTCTTTCTGATATACACCTTTACTTTCCGTTCAAAAAAGCCCTCAATATAGTAATGTAGAATGAATGTATGTTTCAGTGTGTGCAGGCCAGCTTTCTGGGGATGGATAGTTTATTTATTTTAAAATATGTAGAACATGGGCAGGCTGTCAGTGGGTGCTTTGAGTTCCAAGGACTGTGTAAGAGCTTCACATGACTGAGCTAAATTCAGTAGCGTGATAGCAGGCCAGGGAGAGTTTCAGATGTTTCCCATACAGTCAGAGCTGGTTACCCAACCCAGCCCCAACCAATGATCCTTAGCTGTTGACATATTTAGTGGAACCAGATATAAATGTCTCTATATGAGGGCTCCACAATGCTCTGTGAGGGCTCTAGGGCACTATGGCAAATGTAAAAGCAAGCAACTTTTCAAACTTTGCAGCTGCAGTTAGATAATCTCATTCCTAAGGGGAAAATGCAGCACATGCATCCCATTAGGAGAAAGGGACTGCAGAAGCTGACGGCTGCAAGAAATGGCCTCTCCCCCATTTACTATTCCTCTTGATCAAAAGGACAGCCTTCATTATGCATTTTTTCCCTGAAAGCAGACATTGCATACAGACTGGGAAACTGGAACAGAGGACTTGGTTGTATTTTTACAAATTGGTTACCGAAACAAGCTATGGAACCTAAGCCTCTGTCATCCTGCCTCCTTCTACATGGAAGCATAAAAGAGTGCCACAAGCATAGCACTCTTCCCTCATGTATTAAGGGTGATCCTGCACTAGGTGTTATACCAGACTAGGGCCACATCCCAATTACAAGCTTATATCGGTTTCAAACCGTTTTCAACCCCCACAGACCCCACGTCAGTTTGGCTTAACATGCTTTGCATGTGTTAAATTGCCCCAAAGCATTGTAAATGTTAACCCTCATTTCAACAGGTCTCACTCCGGATCATGCACTTGATATGTGTTACATTTTTTACTGTGGGGACCCTACCGTTTTAAGGGATGAGAATCCATGTTTAGGGTTTCCCTCTCCCAATAGCTTGCTTCCAAAGACAGTGATTTCAGTGTAAAAATCCAACCTTCACAGCAGCTGCTACACTGTAGCAATCCAGGCACTTCACACCTGATAACAATGTTGCAATTTTGCGCAATTCTAACTCTTTGGAGTTCTGACCTTTAAAGGGGAAAGGAAAACAGGGCAGGTTCTGGGAGATGTGTGAATGTTTAAAGCCCCCTTGCTTGAGTTGCTGCTGCTGTGTGCCCTGGGCAATGGGGAGAATCGCTGGCTGCCTGCTGCCAGTTTTCCTCCATCCAGGCAAGCAGCAGCCACCCAGCCAGGCTTGGTGAAGGGGTCCGTTATGGGTGGCACGTTCACGGCGGGAATAAGAGGGCAGGGCAGCCCCAAAAAGCAGTTTTTAAAAATTAGCCCCTTGAGTCACGTATGCCACGTACGATCCTCAGAATCCGGATCGAACACGATTAAGTTTAAAGTAATGGGAACAGGCAAATTCGCGTTTGCATCCGGTTCTATTATTTCGGTTTAGGGAAACTGAATTAAGCTTATAATGGGGATGCAGCCTTGGAGCTTCCCTTCCACATGCTGATGCAGTCTAAGACCTCCTGGCTGGGACCCTCCCTTAGACCACACCAGCATGTGAAAGGGATGCTTCTGGTACACTTGTTGGTCCAGTATAACAGCCAGTGCAGAATCACCCTAACAGTACTGTGTTTCTTAAAGCAGTGTTATGCTAATCACACACTGCCTGATGCTCCCAATCATCAAGATAGCAGGCAGTTCCCTGACTTTGATCTTGGCATTCAGAGGAGGGGGATCATTTCCTCTATTTCATGATTTTCTACAGGCCACTTGGGAGACAGGTTTCTGTGCGTGGCACTGGTGCACCAACAACAGGACCACTGATGGTGAACAGAAGGACCTCCATTTATGAGACCTAAGGAGGAATTTATGGTGTCACAATGGCAGGATGTTAGAATTTGAACCAAAGTTTTGAACGGAAAAGACAACAAAATTCATGTACATCTCTATAAACAACTCCTCAGGTAACTCTGGTAGTCTAAGTTGCTCCTTTCTGGGGGGAGGGGGAGTCACCTGGCTTTTCAGAGCAGACTGAAAATGGCAATTTCCAGGGCCATTATTAGTCCGCCATGAAAAGGGCTGGATAGAAATACTGCTTTTGCCTGGAATTTCACTTGCAGCACTGACTGAGGAGAGTCAGAACAGCCTCTGTACTAGGCTCCTATACCATACTTTTCTTATCCTTTAAGGCAGTGGTTCTCAACCTTCCTATGCCTCACCCCTTAATGCAGTTCCTCATGTTGTGGAGACCCCCAACCATGGGGGCAGGGCGGCTGGGAAAGGGGAGGGAGGGATGGCAAGAGACTTGTCGCGACCCCTCTGAAAGGGTAGTTTGACCCCCAAAGGGGTCCCGACCCACAGGTTGAGAACCACTGCTTTAAGGGGACTCAAAGCTGCTGACAAACCTTCTTCTCTCCATAACAGACACCCTGTGAGGTAGGTGGGGCTGTGAGAACTCAGAAAGAGAGCTGTGACTAGCCCAAGGTCACTCAGCTGGCTTTGTGGAGGAGTGCGGAATCAAACCAGGTGATGACCAGGTAAGAGTCCAACACTCCAAACAGAAGACCAGAGTGAGGGAACATAGCATCAGTACTGTGTGGCTATGGTGGGGTTGCCTTATGTATTGTAGGCAGCCTCACTGTAGCATCAGTTACCCATCCCCAAAAGGACTTTTTTTCTACTGTTGGAAAACCTAGTGCTGCTCATGGGTTTTCCAGCAATAGTAGTTTTTAGGCTAGTCACATCTTCTGGATGGAGTGGCCATAGTAGCTCTGTCTCGTAGGCATGCATGGAGGATGAAACAAGTAAGAGCACATGCACAGAAGTGATGGGAAGCACATCTGGGCACTCCAATGCTTGGATGTCTGGAAATGTGCATAATTTAAAATGTGTGAAGACAGTGCCAGCTAGCAAGGGATAATGGTGGGGAATCAATATCCCATGTCATCCCTTGCTGTGGATTATTCAGACATGGCTGAGTTTCCATGACCGTGTGGAGGTTTGAATAGTAGCCTCCCAGGACTGAAATAACATCTGGCTCTCAGTGACCAAAGGTGCTGAAGATCTAATATTCTCCCCCTAGGACTCCTGAATTAACAAAGGTCTCTCAAAAGACGTTAAAATCCATTCAGCCATTAGAAGTGTGTGTGTGAGGGAGGGAGGGAGGGAGCCATGTCAAAGTGTTGAGAAAATTTTCCCATCTATCACTAATGACTGTGTGGACACTGCATGGGATGAAATGCCGTGGGACTTCTTTCTATTTATTCCTCAGAATTCCAGTGGACAGATTAGCTGGAGGAGCAAAACTGGTGTTAGTGGGTTACAGGGTGGGCAATGAGAATAAGGCTGCTTCCGCACTTGACCTTATTCTGGGATATATCTCAGGATGGGGTCTCTTGTCCACATGCTAATACAGGCTATGGCAAGTCTCACTAGGACCTGCTGTAGTCTGCAATAACATGCAGATAAGAGACCTTGATCCTGAGATATATTCCAGAATAAGGCCAAGTGCGGAAAGGGCCTAAGTGACATAAGTACAACCATTAAGTAGTTCCAAACACTGTCTCACATTTATACAATTTTTTACAACAACTTCTGCCTCCTGGCTAGTTTCTCATCTTTTAACAGTTTTGCCGGCATGGGTAGCCAGCAAAAGCACCCTCCCCCCGGTTGATTCCCCCCACCCCACCCCCACAGCTATTAAAAGCACATGGACTTCAATAATTAAAAAAGAAGCATCCGTGCATTAGGAAGGTGGAACACATAGGAAAATGAATGGACAAAAATAGGTGTGAGGTCAGCCTCTTGGCTCTGCTGCACAGCCTTGTAATGTAGGCTTGGTGCCAGAGCCTGTTAGAGGGACTGTGGGATGGAAAGGAATGCTCTCCTCCATTCTCAGCGATTTTGCAGCTGCTGCTGCTCGCTCAGAGCTGTCACAACCCTGCTGCTCTTGCACATGTGCCTCGCAAGCCAGAACAACAGGTGAAACCACATAGCTGAAAGCCCATCAGCCCTGTCACATGCCAGTAACAAAATTTGCCACGCATTCGGATGCTTACTTGGCTCTCCAGAATGCAATTCCTTCTCACACAGGGCATAGAATCACTTGCCCTAGGCCTTTGCTGCTGCCCCCAACTGTAACCTGCAAGAGTCTGATTGATTTTTGTCCAACTCATCCCAAGCTCAAGCTAATTTCTTCATAATTATTAATCACAGCTTCATTGGCTGTGGTCACATCTTCACTTTAATCCTTCTTCAGTCCATCTTTGGGTCCCATCTCTAATCTGATCTATTTGTGGACTTTCCTCTCTTCAAGGCCCTGTTCCCACTTGTCTCCCTTAAAGCGGAATTAACAAAAACGGATGCAAACACGCATTATGCACGTTCCCATTTGTTTTTGTTAATTCCACTTTAAAGCAGAGCACGGCAGTCGTGCGGCAGCAGCAGCACCCAAAAGGGAGGGAGAGAGGGCAGGGCTTGCTTGCTTGCTTGCTCGCCTGCCGTTCTCCCCCACTATACCTCGGAATACCACAGCTACTCGGCTGGAAGTTGAGCAAGTAAGCAGGGTGGCAGCAGTGGCACACCGCCACCCGAAAGGCTGGCGGCAGCCACAATGGCGAGCAGGCAAGCCAGGTGGGCAGGTAAGCAGCTGGCCAAGCAAAGCAGCAGTGGGGAAACCAGTGGGCGTGCAGGCAGGTGGGCAGGCAGGTGGGCAGGCGGATGGAAGAGGCAGCGATGGCTTTCCCACTGGGAAAATAAACCGTGTTATTAAGAAAACGGGAGCGAGAGTTGTTTAAAGGGGTATTTTATTTAATTTGTTTTCTCCCAATAACTTCTCTTTTTAACTCAGAAAACCACTTTTTAGTGTGGACAGAGTGCTTTCAAACTGTTTTGAACACTCTAAAAGTTTTAGTGAGAACAGGGCCCAACTGTACTTTCTTGAGTCCTTGGGCCAATTTGCACTTGACCTTTTAGTGCATAAGTAGTGAAGGTGCATTCATACCTGCAGGAGGTGCTTACAAACTGCAAGTTTGCCCTGCCTCCCCAGATCTGCACTAATCATGCACTAGTGGTGGAGCATGAAATCATGCTCCATACACATCCAAATGCAACCGGAAACTTACCTGTCATGTCCAGCTGGTGAGCATTCACACCTCTACTTGCTGGGAAGGTTATTGGAACTGCCGTGCAAGCATGCTGGCAGCTTCGATGACTCCCTGATGCAACTGCAACTGCGCAGAGCATTGGCATCATCATAGTGACGGCGCTGATGTATGTGCAGTTGTGGAGGGTGCCACACTCAAATGGTGGTGCCCAGAAGAGGAGCAGCCCGGTGACTGAACACAGATGACGGGAAAGGAAGTGTGAAAATGCCCCTGATTTTTACAGGTCTCAAGCTGTAACAGAGTTAATCTGTTTGCATTTTTTGGATGTGATCAGCAAAGAGGACTAAAGGGGGCTGAACCTTATTATGGTGGATGGATACTGCATGAAGTTGCTTTCTCTTTCACCCAGTGTGTGATTACACACTATTGAGTCACAGAACTTTTATCCTATCAGAGTGTTGTATTGTTGGAGAGGGGTGGAGATAAAAAAAAGTCTCGTAAAGGAGTCTCAGGATGGGAACAGATAGGTCTGAGTATAGCTACCCAAACTTTGGTTGAACTGAGGGAGGATAATCAGGCATTGGTCAGAAGAGTTAGTGCATTTTGAGCCTGGATTCGTAATATGACAAAACGATTTCAACAAGGTGTGGCCACAGCCTCTGTCACATAACCACTTACAGATTGACCTCCCATAGGGAAGTTTAGGTCCCCCCTTTTTTTGGAACTACATTTATCACAATCCTTTCCAGGATGGCTAAATACCCATATAGCTATGGAATATTGGGAGTTGGAGTCCAGAAAAGGAACTATTCCAAACTTCAACACACTGTTTATCTGGGTAAAAATAACTCAAGTAGGGGTGAAGAAAATGGCAGGGAGATCAAATACCAACTCACCAGATATACCAACTACCTACCCTCCCTGATAAAAGAAGAAACTTGGGAGGAGTTGTCAGGAGATGGTTCCTTTGACTGGGCTGGGTTGGAGGGGCATTTGGAATATTTCACTGAACTATTTCTATGCATTGCAAGGGTTGAAACACCAATGCCTTCATCCAACACTGATGTGCCTTCCCTGTTCCTCTCCAGAGGTGCTTCTGCAATTACCTTCCTGTCTGCTGGATGGGACAAGTGCACTCACTGCTAGTGTGCACTAATGTTCACACTTGCAAACTCTAGTGAACACCACACCAAGCCCCAAGTGCCTGGAGACTTGCCTGGGCCTGTGTGTGTGTCCAGGCACTGCCATCTTCTGTGCAGAGCCCAGTGTGATGCGTGTGCACCATCATTACTGTGATGGTGATGCTCCACACAAACACAGTTGCGTTTGGGGTCATCTGAGGTGCCAGCACACTTGCACGGCACCTTGGACAACCCCAATCCCAGCAGCGGTGTGAATGGTCACTCCTCTGGCCAGGAAAGGTAAGGGCTAGGACCTGGGTAGTGCATGATTATGTGCACCACTGCTAGTAGACACTGGGGTAACTTCCAGTAGGGCAGGAGGCTTTTCTGGGTTGAAAACGTTTCCTGCAAGTGCAGATGCTCTACCAGAAGCTACCCCTGCATCTACTGAGAGGCCAAGTGTGAATTGGCCTCAGGTGAAGTGTACTTATGCTGCACATGCCACTCACTCTTCCTTGGGATTGGTCCATATTACCCCATCTGGTACATGAGGGCAGGGCTAAAGGATTTTGAAGCTGATAGTTGAAGGAACAATGTTTTCATAATAATAATAATAATAATAATAATATTTATTTGTATACCGCCCTATGGCAAACCAATCCGGGCGGTTAACAGCAGTAAAATGTAAAATATAACAATTAAAAACACCTTATCCCTCCCCCCCTTAAGACAGTATTAAACAGTATAACATATTAAAATAAGGAACAATGAAAAATGCAGCAGCCCAACCTTTGAAGTTTAAGCAAGTTTCAGAGCTTATCATTGAAGCTTCTGCAAACTTCAAAGATGGGGCTGCAGCATTTTCCTTCTTGTGGACCAGCAGTAGAAGTGCTTGGGCTGTGGTTTTGATTTGTTTTTAAAGAAACTCTGAAGTTACTTAGAGGTGGCTTAGGGATGGTTCAAATGTGAAATAATCCACATGCCAGTCTGGCCCTCCTGTTACAGTTCTGCTGCCCTGCTCCAATTTGCTGTTTAAAGTCAAGAGTTCTAAAGAGAAAACCCCTCAGTGCAGATTCAAATGTATTAGTCCTGGCTGGGTGGAGCCGTGAGAACACTCCCATAGCTGGAAACGTTTTGGTACATTCCAAATCTACTGAGGAATGTTTACCGAGAGAGGGAATCAAAAGGCCTATGCTTTCTAGAGTTAAAGGCAGTATTTGGGCCATCCGTATTAATTTACTACTTAGGTATCTAAACAGGCAATAACAAAGCAACAGCAGAGTATTATTAAAGCAACAGCAAGAGCCATCAAGTTGAACACAAAGAGCCACAAAGAGAGCTGAATCTTTAGAAGCAAGAGAAAGTAAAGAGCCTGAGCTTCAAAGTTACAATCAGCGTCCATTTTGTGTGCATCTGAGAGACACATAAAGAATTTGTTTGTTTGCCTTAAGAAAGAACCTGAAATCGTTTATGTGTTTTGTTTGCCTTAAAATAAATCCTGTTAATTCCTGTTTGAATAAAGACCCAGAGCATTTATTTGGGAATTACTTGGAAATAGACCTCGATGTCCCCTCAAGTAGTGGAACATAGGCCTAACCCTAAGAGACTTGAGCAGCCATCAGACTCCTCCTCTTAAAGACATGCTAGGCTAGAAAGGTGTCAAGGAACTGCTCTAACAATGCAGGCACATCTAGTGAGAAAGTTCAAAGGGTGCGGAGAATGCTGTCTTTCAGCATTTATTTGACCATATGCACTTTCGGCTCCCTTTCAACCCTTATTGTGATGCAAGCACTTCTGGCTCCCTTTCAGTCCTTACTCCATAGTCTTTATTCTTTATTCCACCATAAGTGCTTCCTAGAGCATTGCAATGACAGAGGAGTAGGAAAAGCTCTGAGAGCTGTTCTGGATGCTGTCCCTCCCTCCTCTATTGCACACTTTCCTGGCAGTGCTGGATGGCATTTGTATGAAGAGAAACAATAATATACTTCCATGGCCATTTCTGATGTTTACATCAGTATCCCTGGGTGGAAATATTGATGGTGCTGTAACAGCCATCTTGGGGAACCTGCCTAGCCTTCATTTTTTTGGGGGGGGGGGAGGAGCTATGGGTAAATGCAGTTGAACAGGTAGTTTTTCAAACAAAGTGCATTGCCATCATCTTTGAAAATGTGTAGTTACTCGTATGGACAAGCAAACAAAGCCAATGAACACAATTCTCATTCTTTTCTTGAGTGAAGCTTGAATACTAAGTGATTCTGGGGAAGGAAAGAAATTGTTCTAGCCACTTCTTGCTTTCATTGGGGCTTGTAAAATGTTTGCTTTTTGTTCTGCGTAGAGGCTGTTCTGCCCAGGAAGGTCAAAAGTACAGCCCAGAAAACTGATCCTTAATAAGAAAACAAAGTGCCAAAACTCAATGGGGCAGGCAGAAACCAAAGAAATTATAAGAAACAGAAATTCAAACTTTGCTTTCTTTCTGATTGGGCAAATTAGGAGGAGGGGAACTGAGACATTCGCTCAAAGTGGTTAAATATTTTTAATAATTGGAGAAAGATGAACACAGTGAGACAAGGGCCGTGTTCCCATTATAAGCTTATTTCGGTTTCAATATGGTTTCAATCCTTGCAGTTCCCATGTCAGGTTGACTTAACACGCTTTCCGCATGTTAAATTGCCCCAAAGCATTGTAAATGTTAATCCTAATTTCAACAGGTCTCACTCCAGTTCGTGCGCTTGAAATATTTTACATTTTGTTTACTGTGGGAACGGTACCATGCTAAGGGATGAGAATGCGTGTGTAGTGTTACCCTCCCCCAGTAGCTTGCTTCCAAAGATAGTGATTTTACTGTAAAAATCCACCCCTTAAAGCAGCTGCTACACTGTAGCAATCCAACCACTTCACACCTGATAACAATGTTGCAATTCTCTGCAATTTTGAAAGTTCTGACCTTTAAAAAAGGGAAAGGAAAGGAAAGCAGCTGCAGGTTCTGTTTTTAAGGCTGTGGATGTGGATGTGAGCGGGTGAAGGGGGCTTGAGCTGCTGCTGCTGCTGCTGTGTGCCCTGGGCAATGGGAGAGGAGGGGAAAGAATCAATGGCTTCCCGCTGCCATTTTTCCTCCATCCAGGCAAGCGGCAGCCAGCCAGCCACCCAGCCAGGCTCCATGAACTGGCTATGGGTGGTGCGTTCACGCCAGGAGGAAGAGGGCAGGGCAGCCCTGAAAAGTGGCTTTTAAAAAGTAGCCACTTGAGTCCCCCCTTGAGTCACGTAAGCCACCTACGATCCTCAGAATCCGGGTCGAGTTGAAAGTAATGGGATCAGGCAAATTTGCGTTTGCATCCGGTTCTATTATTTCAGTTTAGGGAAACCAAATTAAGCTTATAATGGGAACGCGGCCAAGGATCAACAATTAGCCAGTAATAGGTACTATCCTTTGGTACTAGCAAAAGTGATGCTTGCTCACAGCTCAGTTGGTACATCATTCTTCATTGCAGGCCTAATCCTGCAATCACAGAAGGAAGAAAGAGCATAGAAAAGAAGAAAGCAGAATGGAAGGGACAGTAATGAACCTATGTTTCTCCACTGAGAGGAGGAAACTCCGTTATTGATAATTATATCAGCCTGAGTTAGGAAACAGCATAGATGAGATTTAGCTGGAGTGGATTTAGGGTGTTTCCGCACTAGCTGTGGAAACCGTTTTAACACCCCCCCTAAGCCAGATTAAGAACACTTACCTTAAGTGGTTTCCACATTGGAGTCTTCTTCTGTGACCCACTGTGGGGCTGCTTCTGCATTTTGGCATGCAAGACCGGTTTTTAAAACTGGCTTTGCTGCTGAAATCCGGATTAAATGTAAGACCTGAAAAATCAGGTCTTACATCTGTCACTTCCCCCTGGGTGTGTGCAGAAGCAGGAGGCTTCCGCGCACAGCCAGGGGAAGGGACGTATTCCCTCGCCCTGCCATGTTGGGAAGGGTGGAAGCAAGACTGCCTGCTTCCAAAGCCCTTCCCCCACACACCGGTCATCGCCGGAAACACATGGTGACTGGCAGCTCCATGATCCAGTGCCCCGGTCCAGGGGTGGTGTCACCGGCACGTGAGGCAGAGGACAGATTGGAATGGGTGCTGGTGTGTCCACACAGCACCCACTCCAATCTGTCCTCCAGAATCCGTGCATGTGCGGGCACACAGGGGTCCCTCTGATCTGTCACAAATAGTGACGGATCTTTGGGAGGATGGATTGCCAAAAAGCGGATCTAAATAAGCACCTTCGTTTAGTGTTTTTATTGAGTTTTAGAGTTAGATTCAAATGAGGTGCGTTTGTGTTTTCTTGGAATACATAAGTTCAAATGTGAAAAGCTAAGGCCCTTTCTGTACTGGGTCTTAGTTCTCAATCACTTTTAATATTGTACTTGTTTCACAGTTCAAAAAGAGAAACTGGCTATTTATTTACTTATTTCTCATTAAAAATAATAATCTCAAAGTGGTATACAAAACATCAATAAAAATAGATAAAACTATCAGTTACACACAAAAAATTTATTAAAATCCTGGATGAGAATGGAAAATATACATGCTGGGAAGACCAGGGGAAGAGATAGGTCTTCAGTAGGCATCTAAAAACCAGAAATATAGGCATCCCTTGAATATCAGAGGGAAGAGTATTCCAAATGTAGTATCTGTGTATACTTTCCCTTCTTTTCATACCATGGTTACTTCCAGACATGATCTCAGCCCCACACTGAGATTGCCAGAGATGCCTGTGGCATTGCTCACAAAACACATTGTAAACCTATCATGGGAAATGATAGCAATGCCAGATTTCCTTGAATAGTACTGCTAACCTGCACATCTGGTCAAGTGCATAGAAGAGTGCCTAGCTGGAGACTTCCAGGAGCTAATAAAGCACACACACATAGAAGAGAAAGAAGAAAGAAAAGAAAAATGGCAGGTGCTTGGCAGGCTTCCAGAAGTCCTCAGCAAGGTGATTTTGTATGCATTTCACCAGACATGCAGGTAAGTTGTGGTTTTCAGCCTACGTCCCAAGGGACATGGTATAAGGAAAGGAAAAGGTTTGGTCTAGTTCTCTTGAAATCTAAGATTTTAAGAAACCAGCTTTCTTCAAATAATTTAAATAATTTAAATAATTTAAATAATTTAAATAATTTAAATAATAATAATAATAATAATAATAATAATAATAATAATAATAATAATAATAATAATAATAATAATAATAATAATAATAATAATAATAATAATAATAATATTTATTTGTATACCGCCCTATGGCAAACCAATCCGGGCGGTTAACAGCAGTAAAATGTAAAATATAACAATTAAAAACACCTTATCCCTCCCCCCCTTAAGACAGTATTAAACAGTATAACATATTAAAACACAATATCAATGCATAAAACAATAATTTAAAAACTAAAAACCCTGATGTCCCTCTGTTGATCCTCAACCACCACTAAGATGGGGCCACGGGAGGAATCAGGGAATCTGGGCCGGGATGGTTAATCTGGAAAGGCCTGCCGGAAGAGATCCGTCTTGACCGCCTTTTTAAAGCTGTCTAATGATGTTATCTGACGGATCTCATCCGGCAGGTCGTTCCAGAGTTTGGGGGCGACAGCAGAGAACGCCCTCTGGGAGGTCGCCGCAAGCCTAGATTTTAGAGGCTGCAGTAAGTTCCTCCCAGAGGACCGGAGAGTGCGGGGAGGATTGTACGGGAGGAGGCGGTCCCTGAGATAGCTTGGACCCAAGCCATTTAGGGCTTTAAAGGTGATAACCAACACCTTGTACTGGGCCCGGAAGCTGATAGGCAGCCAGTGGAGGGACCTCAAAACGGGAGTGATGTGGTCCCTCCTAGATGTTCCTGAGACAAGCCCGGCTGCCATATTTTGAACCAGCTGTAATTTCCGAGTCAAGCACAGGGGTAGCCCCATGTAGAGTGCATTACAGAAGTCAAGGCGTGAGGTTACCAGCGCGTGCACAACAGTCTCGAGATCCCTTACTTCCAGAAAAGGGCGCAGCTGGTGTATCAGCCGAAGCTGATAACAGGCACTCCTGACCGTCGCATTTACCTGATTTGTCATCAGGAGCGACGAGTCAAGGAGCACCCCCAGACTGCGAACACAGTCACTGGAGGAGAGTGTGACCCCATCCAGGACTGGAGGTTGCAACCCAATTCTTGGTTTCGGGGCTGCTACCATGAGCACCTCCGTCTTGTCTGGATTCAGTTTCAGTCTGTTTTTCCTCATCCAGCCCATTACCGCCTGAAGACATTCATTGAGAGAAGAGATGCCATCGGAATTTGAGGCCGACGAATGAGACACGGAGAAATAGATTTGGGTGTCATCAGCGTACTGATAACACCCAGCACCATGACTCCGTATTATCTCACCCAGCGGCTTCATATAGATGTTAAATAACATCGGGGACAAAATAGCCCCCTGAGGAACCCCACAAGTGAGGTACCTCTTACTGGAGCTACAGTCCCCGAGCAGCACCCTCTGAGACCTGCCCGAGAGGAAGGACCGGAACCACTGCAAAGCAGTGCCCCCGATGCCTAACCCCTTCAGGCGGTCCAAGAGGATGCCGTGATCTATAGTGTCAAAAGCCGCTGAGAGGTCTAAGAGCACCAACAGGGTCACACTCCCCCTGTCAATGCTCAGACGCAGATCGTCGGTCAAGGCAACCATGGTGGTCTCAACCCCAAAGCCTGTCCTAAAGCCGGTTTGAAATGGGTCTAGATAATCGGTTTCATCCAAGACAGCTTGGAGCTGAAGTTGTGATAATTCTTCTATTCTCAGATTATTAATCTGCACCTTGTCTTTTGAGTGTTAGAAAGAAGGAGAGCATCAGCAAATTATGAATGGTGTATTTGGCAGCCAGAAGGTACAATAAAGAAGTTTAAAAAAATAAAATTGAATTGAATGAGAGAAATCAACAACCATCAAGCAACTGAGGGAGGGGCTAGAAATGATGGGCAGAAAGAGGAAGGGCTTCTTTGAACAGATGAGAATGGAAAGGAACAGGAGTATGTGCATTAAAATCTGCATTAAGATCTTAAGTTCCAGGGAAAAAAAACAGGTTGGCATCTTGGCACTTTAATGGCATTTTTTGGCATTCATAAAACACCCAGAGGCTAGGGGTGGGATCTGAGTGGGGCACAAAATAGCTTGGGGCTAGATGTGGGGCTCTGGGTGGCCTAGAAGCAGGAAACGGGTGGGATGGCGCTAGCTAAAGGTGGAGTACATTCTTTGCCAAAATTGACTTTTTCTTTTTCTTTTGTAATTGTATCTGGCAAGACCTATAACTTTTGGACTGATCCGTCTCAAAGCAAAAATGTAGACCAGGTAACTCTGGTGTAGTTAGACCCTTAAAAATGTACACCATAAAATACTTCTGGGTATGTAACTGAGTACAGATATATAGTGTACAGATAAAGCATAGAATAAGCTATTTTCTTCAGGGCTCCTCAGAACTGGAATTTTGCCACCACCACCACCATTATTATTATTATTTTACTGTTTTCACCTACAGACTTTCATAATCAGAATCAGTATCGCTTAATCCTGATTTGCAAGTAGGTAAAATGAATTCATGTAGTTTGGGGAAAAGTGATATGTTGGGATAGTGTATAAAATTACTTCCGATAAACATGTTTTATTATTATTATCTGCACTTCAGCTTTGCTGTGATATATTTGCTGTCTTTTCTGGCATGAGTACAACAATGTTCTGTGGGCAAGCACATGGCTGGCATTCCAGCAGTCATAATTATGGTTACATGCACATTCCATATTGGGTAAGTGCCTGAATCTGTGGCACAAGGGCCTGTATATTTCTATAGTTGGTAGGTTTTGAATGTCCTGAACACTCTGGATATTAATGGAACACTGTCAATTCTAGAAGTGAAAGAACACTTAGGATCAGCAAGTAGAAATTAAACAGTAGCTAAGTGGAATACAGACACATTCCACTTTAAGGACTTCATTTTTTATAAGTATACATTTTATTTTTTTATCACTGTGGCTTGGAACAAAGTCCTGCAAGCATCTCATCTGCTAACAAGACTGAAAGTCACTTCTCCAAACGGGGATGCAGTTCTTCCCCATTCCAATTTTCCATTCCCCTCCCCCCAACCAATAACAGTCCTTGACCACAAACGATATACAATCCCCTGGCATGGTTTGGGGGGCAAGGATTTGCCCACTTTGTTATTGTTTCAAAATGTGCATCTGAGAGACTTGCTGCAAATAAGCTTTTACCTCTTGCTTTGCGGTGACCCTGTTTTGGCTGAGTTGCTGTTGGCACACATCACCTCAGTTGCTATGGAGTGATGTATCTGATTATCCATTTTTCTCCAGAGAACTAAAGCACATCAGATTATTCCTAGGAATAGAGAAAGCTGCTTTACACTCACCATTCCATTGGTCCATTTGACTGAGCATTGCTTTAAGTAGCTGGCAATATGACATTGAACATATTGATGTGTGTTTGTGTGTATAATTTTTGTGGCATTGATATCCTGTGCTGTTCTGCAGACCTTGAGGAGGTGAACATCACTTTCTTCTCATCATTTTAATCTTGTTAACAGGTCTGTGAGACACTGGCCCAAGGTCACTTAGGCTGTACTGACACTTAGGATTTGATCACACTGTGCTTTGCGGGGAATGCCTATTTACTAAGGATCAACCCATTTGTGTCACACTGTTTTAAAAACAAAGATTTAAAAGCCTTATCTCTCCTTCCCATTGGCTACTTTTCCAGGGACCTGACTGGTCAGAGGCTATGAGCCTTCATATTGGCTACAACAGCCTCCATAGTTTCCCACCCATTGACTACCCAGTGTCTTGTCGCACCTGGTCCCAGTGTGAGTGCCTCTTACCTCATCAACCTGTAATCACTGAATGGTAGAGTCTCCCTTGTTTCATTGCCCCCTTCCTTTGCTTTCCTGAAAGAAAGCACTTGTTTCCATATCTGCAGTTTTTTGGTATGAAGCGTGGGGTACGGAATTATCTAAGTTTTCTGACAGTGTGCTACAGAACTCTGTGCTTCCACACAGTGTTTTTCTGAATGGAGAAGCCTTCATTACAGTCTGTGGGAGCTGCAGCCCCTGGGATCTGACTGGTTGACCATCCATAGCAGCTGTTTCCATAATAGCAACCTGATCCTATCAGCGAATTACCTTGAGAGATAATATTTTCCATCTGTGGAAGGGCTGAATAATCAGAAGCTCAGGCTGAATGAATGAATACAGTGCCATTATGGCCTTACTATGGCAGAGTTACCTCATGTATCATAGGCAACCCCACCATAGATCCACTTTTTCACTCCTAAAAAGCCACATATCATTTGTGGAGGTGGTGATGCACCCATCTGGGAATCTGATGGTGGCTGAATTGTCTGGATTGCATGTCACCGACAAAAGACAATGCTCCACATTATTCCCTTTTATTGCTATAACAAGCTGTAGTCTGGAGACAGCACCAGAAAGTGATTTTTTTTTTCAGTCTACCCCTTGAGTCCCAAATTAACCCCAGGGTGACTCTAAATATGTATGTGATCGCAGGTTTAATAAAATAAAGGTAACTCAGAGGCAGCTTAGAGATAGCTAAAAGAGGGTATAATGAATGGTGAACAGGAAATAGAACTATCTAAATACAGGGTGTGTGTTTGGTAAGCAGTGCTTTTAGAAGCGACGGGCAAAAGAAGGTTCACCAACGGTAACTGCTAGACATAGAAATTAGGTGTGAATGAATTCTTTCTCTTTGCGACTTATGTAACAAATTGTTATGTGAAAAATTCAGGGTTCCCCTCCCTTCGCCAGTCCTTTGAATGAAACAAAGCAATTTCTTCCATTGTAAAGATTTACTTAATTATTAGTAATTTATACAGGAATAATATTTGTGGATGAATAAATTGGCTAATAATTAAGTGAATTAGAATTGTGGTGGGAGCAACAGATTAAAGAGGAAGATAGAATCTGTTAGATCAGTGCCTATGGGCCCATAGGTGGTGATAGCATGCAGTTGGAAGAGTAAGACGAAATGAACAGGGCTCCCAGATCTATATAATACTGTCAGTCTTATCCTACAGGATTAGAAAATAAAAGTATAGTATTTATTGTAACTGTAAGTTCTATTGGTCCATTTAAAGGGGAGAAAGGAATAAGAATTGTGGTAACAGGTAGGATCTTTATGGCACCATGAATGGGTCAAGTATGGGTCCATTTAATGAACGAAAACAGATATGGGATGATTTAATAAATAACAAAAAATCATGGCAGATGGAAACAATAATAAAATTTTCCATTGTTGGTACTATACTTCCATTAGAATAGCTAGAATTACTAAAGCTCATCATCCTTCTTATTGGAGAGATTGTAAAGATCCACCTATACACCATGATGTGCAGTGGAATAAAGTCAATCAATTTTGGATATCAATTCCTTTTTGTCCAACAACATTTCTGGTACATGGCTATTTTGGACTAAAAATAAAACCACAATACAAATATTATTGCACTACTTAATTTTTGCAGCCCAATATCTAATTGCTAAAAACTGGAAATATGCAAATAATTTGAATAGCAAGGAATGCTTTTATAAAATATGGAAAATAATATTAAATTAGTATGTTACAATTCAGGAAAGGAAAATGGAAGGTGACAACCCACAATATGATTATCTTTACTGCAATCTTCTTCTGAGTTCATTAAAGATATACATAATCATAGATTTCTGGGGAAATATTATTTCATAACATATTTTATGTAAAATTATTTTGTATTGCATTAGATCCTGCATATTGTTACCTTACTGGCCTGTACCTAGCAAACTGAGGATAGGGAAGGGGGGAGTTTATGGTAATTATAGGAGATGATTACAGAAAGTAATATTATACTTTCTTTGTTTGCAAATTCATCTGATTGCATTCTTTTCATTTTTAAATAATAAAGATTAAGATAATAAAAGAAAAAAAGGTGCATTCAGTGTGCAGGATGAATGTAGAATCCAAAATTATTCTTCCTCCCCACCCCCATCATGCTGCCATAAGCACTCCTTAAGCACTGCAATATCAGTGTGGGATGAAGAGCGGTGAGACCGTGTGTTCAAATGAATCCCACCCCTACCATCAAGTTCACAGCTGGGATTTCCTGGCTTCAAGCTCAATGGTGGTGGAGAAGGATTGTTCCCCTCAATTGTGATTGCTGTTGAGATTTTGATGGGTGGGAGCACTGAGAATGAATTTAAGGATTCACTGCTGTGATCTTGGCGGCAGAGAATGGCCATCATCTTTCCCTGAAGGAAGATTTGGGAGGGATGAAACAGCAGCCTCTCTCTCCCTGAGTCACAATAATGTGTTTCCGATCCTGATACAGGAGCTGGGCGACAGCTTATTGCCTGTCAAAATCTTACCTGGGGATGCCTTGGTTGTGATCTTGATGAGTGTGGGTCAGCCAGAGAATCCCCAAATAGGATTTTTGGCAGGTTGGGAAAGTGGATCACTTGCAGACAGCACACTGTTGTTTTAGGAGGAGAAGCTCAAAAGAGTAGAATTAGTGGCATGTGATGCTAGTCTTCCCATCCCACTTCTATTTCACATTCAAGACTAGAGCAGGGGTCCCCAACCACCAATCCGTGGACCAGGACCAGGCTGTTGTTGTTGTTGCCTTGCCCCATCACACTCTGCATAATGTTCGCTGCCGGGAGACATTATAAATGATAAGTATGCACTAAATTCCAACCCTTTCTGTAACCCTGCCCCCCTGTGACCAAAGCCCCACCCACGCTGCCAGGCCATGAAAAAATGGTCTTGCTTGAAGCCGGTTCCTGGTGCAAAAAAGGTTGGGGACCACTGGACTAGAGGATGCATTTTGGAAGTGCATTTTCTGGCTTTTAGTGTGGATTAAGGCATTAGCATGTGGATGCTTCTACCTTTTTCATTTTTTATTTTCCATGTATGGGTACAAGCTAGGTAACCTATAATTCATTAAGGAAAAATATTGCCCTTTTGCTTTGAAATAATGAGGTATGCTGCTGGTTATATTGCTAGGAATTGTGTGTGTGTGAGAGAGAGAGAGAGAGAGAGAGGAAAACAGATTTGATAGGAGTGGAATGAGAGACAGGTTTCAGCAAGGTAATGCTGAGAGTGTTCATTGAAAACATTTTTTAAAAGTTGTTTTTTTTTGTCTTGTTCTAACTAGCCTCCCTTTTTCAGGAGCAATGGGAGCAAGGGGTTTTATTCTGCTTCATTTGCCATTTTGTCCTATTTAACTTTCAACAGTTTGTATTTATAAAGTGAAACCTGATATATTTATATTATGGTCTGATAAATTCATTGGGCTTACATAGTTATACAATGCCACATTTATCTGTTCCTCTTACAGGTTTGTATTTATATTTAAAATTCAATTATAGTTGTGTGCTTGTGTTTACAAGGATAAAAAAAATCCAACAAAAAATAATTCTACTCAGTGCTGTATCTGTGCTCCACACCTAATCAACAGTTAGTGAACGTCTGGTTAGGCAGGGAACACTTGGAGGCCGTAGCAGCTTCCTGGAAGTGCAGATGCTCTTCACCAGAAGTTCACTAATCATGCACTTTTATTTATTTTATTTATTAGTTGTATTTCTAACCTAGAGGTCTCAGGGTGGGTAATATTAAAAATCAAACATATTAAAACAATAACAGCTGTAGTGTGAATAGGTCCCAGGAAAAAGTGCGAAAAAGTCCCCCTATCTAGGGCCACATCCCCATTACAAGCCTATTTTGGTTTCAAACCGTTTTCAATCCTCGCAGACCCCACGTCAGTTTGGTTTAACACACTTTACGTGTATTAAATCGCCCCAAAGCGTTGTAAATGTTAATCCTCATTTCAACAGGTCTCACTCCGGTTCATGCGCTTGAAACATTTTACATTTTTTACTGTGGGGACCATTCTGTGTTAAGGGATGAGAATCCGTTGTTAGGGTTTCCCTCCCCCAATAGCTTGCTTCCAAAGAAAGTGTCAGTGTAAAAATCCAACCTTCACAGCAGCCACTACACTGTAGCAATCTGATAACACTTCACACCTGATAACAATGTTGCAATTTTGCACAATTCTAGCTCTTTGGAGTTCTGACCTTTAAAGGCAAAAGAAAAGCCAGGGCAGATTCTGGGAGATGTGTGAATGTTTAAAGCAAGGGAGCTTGAGTTGCTGCTGCTGCTGTGTGCCCTGGGCAATGGGGAGAATCGCTGCCTGCCTGCTGCAGTTTGTCCTCCATCCAGGCAAGCGGCAGCCACCCAGCCAGGCTCCCTGAAGTGGTCCGTTATGGGTGGCGTGTTCACACCAGGAGGAAGAGGGCAGGACAGCCCCAAAAAGTGGCTTTTAGAAAGTAGCCACTGGAGTCCCCCCTTGAGTCACATACACCACGTAGGATCCTCAGAATCCAGATCGAACGCGTTTAAGCTGAAAGTAATGGGAACAGGCAAATTTGTGTTTGCATCCAGTTCTATTATTTCGGTTTAGGGAAACTGGATTAAGCTTGTAATGGGGATGCAGTTGAAGTCTACTGGTAGATGTCAAGAATAAGGTCTACAACCAAACCAGTTAACATATTTTTTTGGGGAGGGGGGACTTTTCAGCTGAGCACCTGGAAGTGCTATCCAAAGTGGCATTGCAAGAGCCCAACCAGAAACTGCAGAGGCCAGAAACTTTCATTCCTATCCTCTGAAATCTGGGTGCTGGATTTGAGGCCTGAGCCCAGCCTTCACAGATGGTGCTCTGATCTAGACCACCCAAAAGGTACAGGGCTGTATCCTGGCCAAGCAGCAACATATCCCAGTGTGAGATGGCGTTTCTTTACTGGGATGGAGTATCTTGCTGTGCTACAGGATAATAGAGGGCTTTAAACTGGTAGGTAGGTTTATTTTCTGTTGAAAGTCATTGGCTATGGCCAGAATAACTAGTCCAAAAGCAGAATGTCAGCACTGAGTTTTACACATATTTAACATGATACAGATATTTTCAGTATTCTACAATATGTATATTATGAAATTATTCCGCCAAAAGAAATTTCCAGATACTGGTAAGCCTGAAGTTTCTTTCAAAAAGATCAGTTTAGAAAATATTCTCACTCTGAAAGCAACATTGGTTAAACAAATGATGCCCATTGAAAAGTACTAACTCTGACAAAAGCATATCTGACAATATAAACAAAATGCAAACATATGTCAGTCATTTGTAAAACTGGTTTTGATTTGACTATATCAAAATAAGGAGGCTTTATTTATATTGTTTATTTCCCAGCCAAAGTTATGTGGCTTTTTTCCTTTTACATAATGTAGTTTTAGAAATGAAGCATCATTAGTAAAATGCAAAAAGTGTGATGGCAAAGTCAGTGTTTTGGAAAGCAGAAGCAAGATGCGTGGATATTAAAATTATATTTGTGTTACAATGCATGGTTGGTTCTACTAAACTCAGCAGGCATTTTACTACTAATATGACCATTGCTTTTTTATAACACAAGTAGTTCCTGCAGTTATCACGCTGGCCGGTTGTCTACCTACCATGAGATATACAGGTGTAGAAGGTCTGAGGCACAATGGATCAGAAAGCAACGAAGGGGGTGAAATAGTGCTCAGAGGATGAGTGCCTTCATGCACTGGAAAAGGAGATATGGAAACACCTAGCCACACTGTGGGGAGGGCTCTTCCATGGAGCCTCCTCTGCCCAAGTGCTTGGCACACTGCGCATGGAACCACAACCATGTCTAGTACATAGAAAGGGTCAGATTATTTGGCACGTAGTTCAGAGTTCAAAAAGTCCAACCCCAAATTTTTCAGGAGGCGGCAGAGATCCCAAGAATAGAACCTGGGTACAGAACCTCTTATTTATTTCCATTATTTACATACAGCTTTGCATTTTAGAAAACACACCTCACAGTGGCTGCTGTGAATTTTTTTAAAGGTGAAAATAATTTAAAACATATAAACCAGTATATAGACAAACTGTTTAAATCTGTGAAAATCCTGACAGAAGCTTCCAATGTAGTAGTAGTGGAAGAGTTGGCTTTTAAACTTGGCTTTTCTCACCCATTGAAGGGGATTCAAACCTTCTGTTCTTCTCCCCACAACAGTCACCCTGTGAGGTAGGCAGGGCTATGATTGCTCAGAAGAGAGCTGAGACTAGCCCAAGGTCACCCAGCTGCTTTCATGAAGGAGTGAGGAATCAAACCCTGTGACTACGAGATATGAAGCTTCTAGTTGCTGTAATAAGCCAGCAATCTACTGGTGGGACTGCTGGTGCTTCTGCTTCAGAGATTCTGACAGCGGGGAGTGTCTGTTCCTCACAGGACTGAACCTAAAGGAGCTGGGAGCCATTAATGACACTTGCCTCTGCAGTTCTATATCAGCTCACTGCCTGTGGCAAAAGTCCTGCTACTGGTGGAGTGACGCTAAAGGGGTCATCCCTTGGGGGAGGGGAGGGCTATTGTGTGTTTTTAGGTGTTAGTAGGTCATGAATGATCATTTTAATTGAGTGGATTTGGATCGTTTTTTAAATGTGGTTGAGTTGGGATCTGTTTTTTAACAAATTTATACGTGCTTAAAAACCTGTTTTAACTTTTGTTCTGTACAATGTATTGAATGGAGGGAGGGAACAATGGGCCAAGAAGGGGAAAAGAGGAGAAAATATCAGTGGGAGCAACTATACGTTTAGTAATGGATAGAAGGAGATGTGCTGCTGAGAGGCAGAAGGGCTTCACCAGGAGAAGGGTTGTTAGATATCTTAAAGCTATCAAAGCTATCGCTCCTATCCAGCAGTATCTGAGGAACCCTTACAACCAGCCCATGCTTTGGTGGTGGTGAATTTCAGTTATCCATGTCTGATGCTGGATGTATTGCTTGAAACCAAGGCAAACTGAATGGGCCTTGCCTCACTCAGCTTTGTCCTCTGGGTTACTCAGTGGCAACACTGTAGACTTGTAGGGTGCCTCAAGGGTTGATCTTTTACTCTATGCTCTTTAATGTTTACATGAAGCTGCTGGGAGAGGTCATCAGGGGATTTGGAATGATGTGCCATCAGTTTGCTCATGAGTACATGAACAGCGCTTTATAAATAAAAAAAAAAAACTATAATAATAATATTCAGCCATATCTCTCAGTTACGTCTGAGTCAGAAGATGCAGCCAAGTTGCTAGATCAGTGGCTGGAAGCAATATTGGGCCATATTTGGTCCAATACACTGAAGCTGAATCAGGACAAAATGGAGGTGTGATGTGGTAAGTGTATAGATATCCTTTTCTTGGAGGGCTTGTTGTACTCTGGAAGCAATATTCCTGGACCTATCACTGCCCCTGGAAACTCCGGTGACAGTGCTGTCCAAGGAGGACCTACTTCCAACTCAGGCTTCTTCACCAGCTGTCGTCGTTTCTGGACAGAGGTAGTTTGGCCATAGTGATCCACTCTCTGGTGAGCTCCAAACTGGACAATTGCAATGCACTCTGTTGATGAACTGCCCTTGAAGAACTGCAACTAGTGCAGACACAGCTACAAGGCTGCTAATGGGTGCTTTGAGACTGACACAAATTATGCCCTAAAAGGACTACACTGGTTGCCAACTGGCTACTGAGCTCAATTCAACACTGGTATACAAACTCCTAAATAATTTGGCCCCCAAATACCTCTTCCCATGTAGACCTACCCATCAGTTAAGATCAGCAGGAGAGGCCCTCAGCTACCTCTGTCAACAGGTAAGGGTGCAAGAGCATGTGAAAAGGCCTTCTCTGTGATATCCTAAGGCTGTGGGATGTCTTCCCTCCTAAGGTGTGTCTAGCTTGTTTACTCTATTTATACACATTGAGAAGATATAATCCAAAACAGTGAATAAGTTTCTAGAAGACTGGAGTCCCCTCATTGAATATCTACAGGACTTGGAGGTGATGACGGAGGGTTTTGGCTAACGCATATGGAAAAGCATAAAAGGCATATAAGGGGAACATAGAACTAAATGAATATAAGAAGGGGAGTCGGAAGAACGGAGGAAGTCACACAGAAAATAGCAAAGCATTGTAATACGGGGAAGTGGGGAATATTGTTGTTGAAATGATTGGAAAATGCTTTTGAAAAATAATTTAAAAAATTATATGGAGAAGATATACTCCATGCCTTCCTCTCCCCTGAGACTGAGGTGATTTTTTAAAAATGTGGTGTGTAGTCACAGTTGATTTCCAGATGCACTGTTGGATTCCAGTGACATTGGTCACACATTTGGGCTTCTATAAACCCTAATGGTATGACAGAAGTCAGGTGGTGTAAGGGACAGGGGCTTTGGTGCATGTGCAGATGCAGATGGTGCAGCATTAGCACTCATGGCCACAGCAGTGTGCACAAGATAGCATCTTTACGCTATCATGGTGGAAGTGGCCATATATATGCCTCTGTACAGAGAGGGGAGGAAGGGGAGATAAATGCTTTCAAGGATTCTTTCTTTCTTTTTCCATTTCAGAGATTTCTGCATTGAGCATAGTTTTGGAGCAGCCTGATCACAAGGTTGGCCCTAGTGCCCTTTAAGATATATTGCATGTTAGCCTAAGGAGATTGTAATAATTGGGATGGTTTTTTTAAAAAAAAAAGGTTAATGAAATCTCCAACAAATGAAACTCAGTATTGCTTCACTTCAGAGACGAAGGTAATCACAGTTGGGCTTGCTTGCAGTAAATCTTCACCTGCTTCATCACCTCAGAATGATTTGTTATCTTTAAGTGTACTTACAAGAGCCTTTATGTGAGCACTTTATGGCCTAAGCATTGTAAAGGGGCAGCAGACTCAATAGACTGATTATATGGCACTCATAACTCTTGGTCAGAATTTAAATATACAGAAAACCTACAGCAGTTCTCCTTTTTGTAACCCGATATAATAATAGATGTTTCATTATTTTCTCCCTTATTACTTAGGAGATTTGTCTACTTATATCAGCAGTTGTTTTCCAAATCCCCCTTTAATAATGCTGTGGGTTGAATTGGGACCGTGCTGAATGTTCTGCAGTGTGGAGAAACACACACAGAGACAGACCCACATAGACACACACCGTACCTCTGTTCTTTTATAGTACCAGCACCATTGGTTTGAGCACCAAATGGTCAGCAAAGGAGTGTTCATTGATAACAGGACTTTCTGGTTGACTTGCCATATTGTAATATAAGGTATTTGCTTATATGCATTCAAATTCTGTATAATGAATATGTTCAGGAGGGGACAGACATAAGATGGTGAGATCACATAAGACTATAAGAGGAGCCCTGCTGGATCAGGCCACAGTCCATGTATTCCAGCATCTTGCCTCACATAGTGCAAAGTGGGCCACTGTGCAAGACAGGATGGGCAGTGGCCTGATCCAGCAGGGCTCCTCTTGTGGTCTTAACTTGTGTCCACCACTCTTTATTCTGCACATGAGGATTTTCCATCATGCAGGAAATGGTCCCGGAAGTCTGTCATTTTTGTCATGTTGGTATGTTACTTGTGTGGCTAACATGTAATCACATGGTGGTGCACACATCTCAGAGCTGTTTTTCCCACTCTGTGGGAAGGACCCTTTGAAGAAAGATTATTGTCTCAAAAGTGTCCTTTGTGGTGTCCTTCACATTCAGGAGTGGCACTGCTGCTGTTCAGGCAACAGGCCCCTTGGGCCTTTTACAGACACCTCCCGCCACCTATGTGGGTTCAAAAGTTAAACTTTTGGCTGAAGAGTATGATATACTTCTGTTGAGATGACTACTTTGGTTTGTGTTTCATTTTATTATTTTTATTACTGTATGTTAACCACTTTGAAGATTCTGTAAGTGAATGAAGGACAGCTCCAAACACAACCCAAAAATACTGCTAACAAGTAATATTCTGGAGTAATGCCCCTCTGCAATAATTGCTTGTTCACTAGACAATGGGGATGAGCACTGCCTATGTACACCTCGGTACTTCAATGGTATGAAATAATTGAAAGTGTGTGATCTCTACCACCATGCAGTGCAGTTGCCTATTCTTGGCCCTGTACATGTGTGGAGGCCATGGCTAAGATGGCAGCTCCCACTGATGGCATTTAGATAGTTAGGATATGGTGCTATTTGGGGAAAGCCACATCCAGTGTTGGCTGTTCCTGAAATAGGTAATAGTGAGTTTTCATATTGATATAGCAAAGCTATCCTGGGGTTGCCACAGATACATATGACAATCCCAATACAGCCAAGCCATAGTAGTAGTATCTATTCTCCATTTGGGCAGGGCCTAAGAAGCAAATCAAAATTGCAGTAAATAAATATCAAGTAATGTTTCATGGATGGAAGTAGAAACTACTAGATCTTTTGAGACAATAAACCTCCATGGGACATTCACTAATTAATGATCCATTCCTGTGCATTCCTGGATGAATCTGCTTGTTTCTGTCCTGTTTTACTTTCAAGTGTGCGGTGTCACAGAACTGGTCTGTGTCCTCATGTTGTCTGTGGGGTAGAGATGTGCACAAATGTTTTTTTGACATTAATAATAATAATAATAATATTTATTTGTATACCGCCCTGTGGCGAACCAATCCGGGCGGTTGACAACAATAAATATAAAAACATATAAGAATAAAACATTATGGTCCCTCCCCCCCTTAAAAAGTATTAAACAATATGACAAATTAAAATACAGTATCAAAAATATAAAACAAAATATAAAACATAATTAAATGGGCTAACAGCCCTAATATCCCTCCGGAGCTCCTCAACCAACATTTATTATGAATTGAATTGACTACCCCAAAATCCTATTTGATTTGAATCTTTTAAATTCAAATTTAACAAGATTCAATTTGTATTTACCAAATTTGAACCTGTTTGTTTGATTTTTTGATTCGAATCTGCACATACGAATGTTGACAACATTTGTATGTGCATGTACACATCTTCCCCACCTCTGTACACATCTGTATGCATCCCGTTTTCTTCCCGTACACATCTGTACAGATGCAGGAAAGATGTGGAAGGGTGGCATGTACAGGCATTAAGGCTGTGGAACAAAAATTCTGCAGCTTCAAAGTTTTCAGCCAGCAAGATTAAGCACAGAAGTTGATCGTTTGATATCTAACATTTAATCATAATGGTCATAAAATGGCCATGGTAGGATACTGGAACCATTACTGTCACTCCAGACAGAAGTGATGGGTACACAAAGGCAGGAAGTGTCCTTGGAGCCCTTTCTCATAACCTGTGGTTATGTCAGCCAAGGGCAGACCTCGTAGAGATGAACTGCAGGTCCAGTAAGGACAGTGCTGAGTGTCAGGATATATTTTGGGTGTAAGTGTTTGGGAATCTCATAGAATGTCTAAACCCAGGTGGCTGCGATTAGTTGTTGAATGTATAGCACCTGAGAAAGATTCACTTGGGATAGGTCAAACCTTATCGCTCTATGTGACGTCTGTATTTTAATTCTGTACAAATGTCCTGGTGTTGGAATGGCCCTTTGGCCCTTTTGATTTCAAGCCTTGCCTTGCTACTTTACCTTATGAAGAAATAAACCTCCTATTATTTGGATGACAACTCTGGCTTGTGACTCCATTAAGCTATGCTGTCCCTGTGCATCCACACTATACAAATGTGTGGCCAAAACGGCTTTGACAATGAGCAGTTGCCACAGTCTGGGAGCTGTGAGAAAGCATTCAGTGCCCACAGTGTGGATGCAGCCCCGTTATGGCTCTGAGAAAAGCTGAATCTCCCTCATCTACCATATGATAACAGTCTCACAAAAGTTCATCCCGAAGAATAAAACTTGAAGAATGGGCAAAGAAAGCAAGATTCATGTGACCACAACTGAGTGTGCCAAAAGACTACTTGGAATGCAGTGACTGGCTGTCACCACACCCATATGGCCCCAAGCCCACTCCTGGGGGTCAAATCTACTTCCAGGAGCAATGTTTTTAGAGAGCAGAGGGATGGTGACCACAAAAACAGCTGCTTGCTCATTCTGTTCCTGATACCACTGTATGAAACTCTGAAATTGGCAAACTTCTGGGGTCATTTCAGGGGCTTCATGTAACGGCCCTGGTTTGAACCTGGGAAACTTTTGTTCCTCAGCCTTGACATAAGCATAGGACAAGATGCACAGACATTATGAACATTTCTTCTCCCTACTCCTGGGCTAAGCAAGCACTTTAGGACAGGATCAGATCTCTTCTGTACCAGAAATCATTCAGGAACATAGCCTCAAGTTAGACAATCTCACAAACCAACACAGAACGATCACTTTTAAAACTGTATGCTGGAAGGAGTGGATATCAAATGTTCAAGTTTAGGGGCCAGTAGTTCATGTGGGGAATGCTTCCAGATGGAGCACCTGCACTTGAAGGAGTTGTTTCTTTACCAGAAAGGGCTCCTTTCTTGTGGAAACATTCCCTTCATGAATCCCATGTGGTGCAGGTTTAAGTGCACCACATGTGAACGTACCTTGCACTGCACTGGACCTAACATCTGCATGTCTTCTGGGTGCTAGAGGGGCACATGATGTGCTTTGCAGGTGTGCTAACACAGCTTGCCATGCGGTTGCTCCAGTGAAAACACTGCATATGCATGCTGGCACTGGATTATATTCCACAGTTAATCTGAAATAGGTAACATTTGGAATGGTTCTGGGTTGGATTAGCAGCTTCTTCTGGGATAACAAGCAAGTGCAGAAACAGTCTATGAAGCAGGAGGCTGGAGACTAGACTGAGTCTGAGGAATTCAAGATTTAGAAATAATCTCAAATTGGAGAGGTCAAGAACTGAACAGGGTAATGCTAGGCACCATAGGAAATTCAGGCATGATACTTAACAGCACTAGAAACAGAGACGCAGCGCTGAACTGGAGTCTCCAAAGATCAGAGTTCAGGTTGAAGAACAGAAACAGGATTGGCAAGTAAATAACAAAGCAATGGGGCTGAATTCTCCACACAGTAAGCTGGTCTGGTCTGAGGCTTCACAAGGAAAGCAAAGGCAAAGTCCAGAGTTCAAACCAAGAGCCCTAGGCTAATTAAGCTGCTGAGTCCATACACAAGAGTCCATACACTAGATCCAAAGTCAAGATAGCCATTCTTGTCCAAGATATTCCTGATTGAAGGCTATAGCACATCACAGTATGACCTTGACACTGAGGCGCTTTGTTCAAGTAATAAAAAATAAACTGCAGCTCTGGCTGCCAGCCACAGCTGCACTCAGCCAAGCTACTGTTTTCTTCAAGAGTTGCTAGATGGTGTTATTAGATAAAAAATCAGGCATATGGGAGTCATTTTGATCTGGACCATTGGGGGATGCTACATAATCCTGATCTGTTCGTTCTTCCACCACTACACAAGTAATTGGCATGAGAGATGGGGTTAACTTGTGATTCACTAAAAGCCTCAGATGCTAAGGAAATCACAGAAAAGGTAGGTGTTATGATACTTAACATATTAAAGCCCACGCTGTTTTTCCCCCCCTATAACATCAAAATCTATCACTTCATACTTAGATGCAAACCACTGATACACCAGGCATGATACTATAAACTGTACAAAGGCAAACTGCATGAGAATCATTTTGACTTTCCATCAGCTATTTCAGGAAATGTAACAAAGATTAAAGCTGTAGAAGCTAGGAAAAACCCATCAGGCTGCCCTGAAAGAATAATCTTTTTGATACATTGACAATTGCTTTTCTTTGGCACTTTTTGAAAATACCTTGGTTATTCAGGGACAGGGTGGGACTCTCTGGCCCAGAGTGTGTAATTCATCATATACTGGAATAGCTTGTCCTAGAATGGGATAGGGTCATCCACATTTCAGACAGCCCATGCTGCCCCAGCCATTGACTCTGAAGAGCCTTTGGAGAGCCACTGAATCTCTGAAGCCTGGCAACATTTGGTCCAAGACTTTGATGTTTCTCGGAGGGGCCCTTTAAGTGACACACCACTTCTGGCAGCACTTCCTGGAACACAACTGAAAAGTGTCCCTCATGGAGTACTTAGCTACATGTGCATGCCATCTGCATGCCATTCACGATCTGGTATAGCAAACGCTTCAGAAGGGTCTATAAGTGAAATGAGATTAGGCACCATTTTAGCATCTATCCTGTTCCACAGCCTAATCCAAAGTGGACTAGTCCCATGTAGAAGCAGCCTAGTCCAAGAGGGTAGAGCCTGTGCTGGTCCACACAGCCACATGGCTGGCACACCCGAGACCACTTCAGTCCACCCAGTCCACTCCAGTCCAGTATTCTGCCAAGTACAGAAATGACTTTTGTTTTGTTGTTTCTCCTAGTCACATTGTTCCATTTGGTGGATAACAGCAGCAGCTGGAAGGACAGGGAGCAACAGAAGCCACGCCATATTAGTCTGCACTGGTTTGGATGGAAGGAAGGTTTGATGTCACGTGGAGAACTTCAAATCAAACTGTATCTGGTGGCCTCTGGTGCACCTGCAGGCACCGGCCATTACTTTCTTTTTGGCATTTTTTTTAATTTTTTTTAATTTTTTTTAACTTTTACAATAACAATTTTTACATACTTATGCACTTATACATTCTTACTTTCTTTTTGGCATTATGAAATATACAGAATTTCTGTTTCACTGTCCCGCAACTGAAGAGTATCTTCTCATGTGAGTGGAATGGAAAGATAGAGTTGGGTGATTTAAATTCTAGCAGTTCCATTGTGGTTTAGGTTTGTGCCAGAAATGGCTCCAGAAGCTTCTGAAGGTAGTCCTGAGCTTCAGATTAGATTATTCCTTTATTCCAGAATATCCAAATATAGCAGAATAAATCACTGATGTCTGGATGCAGCCTTGAAATAATAAAGAAGGTATGGAAAAGAAAATCTAGAAAGACTTTTGGAAAGTCCTAGAACACTGTTTCTAGTGAATAACTATAAATGAATGCAAAGTGGTGGGTCAGTAGGGAGGAAATATGAGAGGCTTTATTGCTATTTACATTGAAGTATTAATTTAATAGTCCTGGTCACAAGTTGTCCATCAATACTCAAAAGTAATTTTCAGGGCTAAAGCCATTCTACTGATATACCTATTAATAAAGGAAAACTTCCCAGTCAGTAATGAACACTATGAATTCAGAAGGGTATATCAAAAAGATTCTGTGTTTGAATCTGCTTAAACTTTTATTACATATATTAAAAATTCATCTCTGGACACGTACTAAACCTGTTGCTTTGGGCATTCAACTGAAGCTTGGCTATTATAATACAAACCTGGGGAGCTTCTTGTAAAAGTTTTAATTATCCCATTAAGTAAAGCTTCATCTGTCACTTTATTAGGGCATCAGCTTGTGCAGTCTTTCTCTTGGATGTTAATAGCTTCATAAAAATAATGATTAAAAAAGAAGTAGATTCTCTGAATAATTGTTTAGGGAATGCGAGAGTTGTGCCTTGTTTTCTACAAACACTCTTCCCTTGGAATATTTGGGTATTGAAAGTCATTTCAGAATTTCATGGCAAAGCTCAAGAAACCATATTGGAGGGACAAAGCAGAACTCATCCTGGCCTACGTGTTTTAGCCTGTGAATATAGTAAATATATGAGGATCTAAACATTTTCAAGTCAAAAATTCTGCCTTTGGCCGTATGTCCACCTACCTTTACCGAAACTTCCATAGGCAGTATGGGGCTGTGTGCCTCTATTATTGGCAGCAACAGATGCCCGCTGGTGGCTGGAGGCAATGGTATGAAGAAATGCTTTGTTGGTGAGCATATTGGCACTGTACTTATGTGGAATCAGAACTAGGGAGATCCCTGGTGGTGCTGTGAGAAGGGCACTTTGGCAGAGACACCTGATTATTAAACATAGCCTTGCACTAATTTATGATATCAGATATGACAAAATGGTAGTTTCTGAGGTGTTGATGAGCTACAGTATCTATTATTTCTGACAACTGTTCATGCTGTGTGCTCATTGGGATGATGGGTGTTAGAATCCAGCAACATCTGGAGAGCCATAGATTTGTAACACTAGTTCAGGCAGCGTTTTGTTTGTTGTAGGCTGTGTGCTTGTGCATGGCACAGAAGGTACCTAGGATGTGGCCCTCCCCATACATTACCAGATGTTTCCCTGTATCCATGTCCAGTGATGTAGGGAGAGTCCAATTAGGTGCCTTCACTCCTGTGCCTCATGGGTGGAAGCATCATGCCACTGAAAATGAAGACATCTAAAGCCACTTCTGTGTGCTCTCAAGGAGGTAAGTGGAAACACACTTGTAAATACAGCAGCAGTAGCCCACGCACCAACACCATGAAAGCAATAGAGGAGAAGCAAGGTACTAGCCATAAACTTTGCTTTGATCTAAATGAACCATGAATGTCAGACCTCACACTGTCTGCATGGAAGCAATCCAGTTTTGCATCTTTTAAAGAGCTATTTTGAAAATTCAGTCTTCAAAGTTTCACTGTACCTATTCTGGCAAAAGATTCAGTATCCAAAATGCATGTATGTATTTTGTATATTGCCAAACAGCAGGGTTCTGCTGAGATAATTTCTTTTTCCTTTAATACTTAGGCTGTAGATGGTTTTGCAGAAAGCGGAGCTACGATTGCAAACTTTGCACCACAGTTCACATCCCCATCATTGGTGGTGGGCATCTCTGGGGAACCCCAGGGATATGTCAGTTTAACACCAAGGTACTTGGACATTCAAACCTGATTGATGTTGTGGTCATCTAAGCTTGATTTCTTTTGTGGAACACCATTATTTTAGATTTAATATATTTAAACATAAGCCTTCTTTTGTGCAATAGTCAGCAAGGACTCTCAATTTCAGAGACTGAGAATTGTATCATCTGAAAAGTACCTGCTGGTAGTTCTGGATCATGGTGGTATGCCATCTGCATGCTTTCTGTTTTCCAGAAAAAGGCCCCTAGTCTCCTTGTAGACCCAATTAAATGGGTGTACTACAGATCCACATTAATAGGCTCCTTGATCTGGATTTGGCTCTGGCCAGTAGACAGAGCTGAACCAGTGGGAACAGGGCCTCCATAATCTGTTTTAATGTGCAGATCAGGAGTCCTGTGGTATGGCTGAAGAGGCTCCTTAATTCAGATCAAGAGTACAGAAAGGGCCAATGTTCTGTTGGCGTTGAGATACGTGCCTTTGTAGTGTAAGACGTTAGGATGGTTTCTGAGTTTTAGTGTCTCCAGAGAAGATGTGTAAACAATCAGGCATTTCAAAGCACTTTTGTTCCTTCCACAAAACTGAAATCACAATTATTGGAATCTGCTTGTTGTACCAAAGCATTGCCGATACATACCCTTTCTTCTGCTACTGGTTTAAGAATACCCTAGAAATGTATACCCTTTTTAAAGTGTGCTATGCCATAGAGAGGGCTGCTAGTTTAGGTAACACATGAAAAGTATTTATGAGTCTTTTTTATGAGGTGGTCAAAGCAAAGACCATCTAGTATGTAACATAAGACTGGCTAAAGAAGAAAGGTTTTGCAAAACCACATTGGAGGGTTAAGTATGAGTGGAATTTTATTTCAGTCTCTATTGTTTATTTAAATTAATGATGTTTTCAGATGGGGACTTGAATGATAACACAGATCAAGGTAATCCTTCCCAAACACCTAATGCATGGGTCTATTATAGCAGTAACATTTTTGACATAATTTTAAGTATGTAAAGCTTTTAGTTTTTTAAAAAAAGTTTAAAACAGAAATAAGTTTTTCCAGAAGACCCTTGTGTGGGCTCAAGCTCAACACAGAGAAAAATATTTCAAACAGGTCTGTACTTTCTCTAAATAGCTAATATAGCACTTCTAATGAGAAAGATAGTAGTGTTATTGCTTAAAAGATAAGGGAGAGATTCTATGCCTGCTCAGTTCCGAGCAGATTCTTAGGAACTGGAACCCATCAGAATTCTGTTTGTATGCTCCCCCCCCCCGCCCCATTCATATGGATTTCAAAGGATTTACCCCAAATGCAGATGGGTAAATTTCTGAAAGTTTCTGCACAAATGTATTCATAATTATATTGTTCTTTACTTAATGTGAATTAGGGCATTAGCATGTGGTTGCTACTACCTCCAAACAGTTTTTGAGTCACTTTTTAAAAAACTATGTGTGCAGATGCAGCCACAGCCAGAAACTCACATAGCCTTGTTTAACAACTTTAGCAGGCTATGTTCTAAGGCTCAATTTCATGCTTTAAAATAGAAATGGAAAGTTTAAGATACTTTACTGTCTGCCCTCAGTGTATGTGTTTGGGGCATTTTTGAAAACAACCATTCCATAGCTAAAAATGTGATATGGCATTGTTAAAGGTTGTGATCAGACATGATAAAGAGGGATGGGCTTAAGGTGAATTTAAGACCTAAGGGACAGAGAGAAAATTAAACAATAACACTTAACAGTGTTGCCAATCTTCTGATTATCCTCCCCTTCCACAGGGGTGATGGGCAGAAAACTATGGAAGTTCCTGTAACCAATGGAAATAGCTGCTAGGGATGGCTGACCAATCAGATACCCAGAAATCTAGGCCAGTGGCAGTCAATGGGTCTGCACAGTTGTTGGTATAGAGGTCTTGCCAGACTGTGAGGTGAAGGAATAGCCACATGAAGTTTTCCTTTTTTTTTTTTTTTGCTTAGGTACACAAGGGACATGCTTTGTAAAAGGGCTATTTGTGGGAAGGTGAGGGGACAATGGGTGTGGGTTCACATGCTGAGAGGGCAACATGACGGAAAGGCAAGGGGCCCAGTGGGGGTTGAGTTTGGATGCCAAGGAGGTGACACAATTGTGGGATATTGTAGGAGGGTGAGGGGATGGTGGGTGGTGATTCTGTATTCAGGAGAGTGTAAGAACAGGTAGAGGGGTGGCAGTGGGGGAGAAGCTCCCCTCTGCTGCTGTGGTCACACGGAAACTTACCTTTTCAGGTGAGCCATATGACAGTGGCAGTGACAGGCCTTTACCTGGTCCTGACTGAAAAGGACCCAGTGCTGGGATTATCCAATTACAGGATAGTCCTTTAAAAAAACAGAAGGAATTGAGACAATCTCATTCCACTAAAACATGAAGTGTGACCGCAGCCTGAGTCACAGTATATGATCTCTGGTCTAAAGTCTTGATGGGGTTGTCAAATTGATGGCCATGGTTTCTGATCACTGAAGTCTCTTTTTTCAAGCTGGGTTGGACCAAAATCTGCATAAGCAAGAGGCAGGAATTTCCTACCATGAGAGGAGGATGCAAAAGTTATGTGGCCTCTTGATATTCGAATATTCAAAATATTCTCTCTCTCTCCTCTGCACATACACAAGCCACTAGACCAGTGATGGCTAACCTTTTGAGCTCAGTGTGTCAAAATTTGCAAGAAAACCTAGCTTAACTCGAGGGCTGTGTCACTTCTAGAAATATCCATAATTTTGTGATATTTGTAGCTCTAATAAAAAAGTTATATTTTTGATATATGTATTTTATTAAAAGCAAAAACGAATAGTTCTTTACATTAGTGACTTTTGTTGCTGAATTTCGTTTGCTAAATCTTCAACTGAAAGTTGGAATTTCGCACACTTCAAGAACGAGCAAGTGCTACACGCCCAGGTGCTAAGTTGACCATGTGTGTCACCCAAAAGGGCTTGGCCTGTCACCTGTGACACGCGTGTCATAGGTTGGCCATCACTGCACTAGACCATTTGACAAACAATACTGCTTTCGTACAGAATGTAATAATGTCTGCAAGAATTATCTCAGCAGGCAGCATTCCTTCCCGGTTCCCTTCCTTGCTTTAAAATTCATGGCCTTCCATGTTAGATTGGGGATTCCCATGATCACACGACTTCTGTCTCTTTTCCATCCCCCTGCTGCCTTGCCTTTTATGCCTGATTCCCCAATGGAGTGTTAAACTTTCAGGCTCACCTCTCTTGCTGAACTTGCACTCCCCCCCCCCCCGATCTCTTGATATTTATTCTCTTTTCCCTTTTCATGAAATATTTTCATTGCTAGTTATTTGGTGAATATTGATGTTTAACCCCATTACTGGAAGAAAGGCATCTGAATTCCTCTTTCCCCTCTAGATCTTCCTTTATGTATACAGTTCTTCTACACGTATCCCATGCCACCAACCTCTGTTATTTATCTGTTATGTATTTCAGTTTCTCCTTCCTCTCTTCCCTCTGTGTTTTCCCAGTCAGTTGCCTGGACACTAGTGAGCAGCAGCAACGGGATTCAGCTGCTTATGTTTGCAAGTGAGAGAAGGTGAGAAAGATGGAGAGAGATAATGGACATTCTGCTTTTGGTGGTGAAGGAGGGTGAGAGGAGGTGGAAAATAAAGCGAAAACCATCAAGATTTGTACCAGCTGTGGGGGCGGGGGTGGGGGAGACAATAAACATTATTGGGGGAGATGTGAAGGTTGCAGTGTGGCAAAAACTTCACAGCCATTTATATGTTTACTTGCAGTGTAACCAGCAATTGCTGGTTCTGTGCAGGAAGCAGTCGGAAGAGATCTCTGCAAACATGCTGCCAATCACAGAGAGGGTCATGCAGTTTACTGGCTAAACATTATAAGTGAGTAGATTTGAATAAAGGCTGCAGTATTGCAAAATAATTAGCTTCACAGCTATATATATGGATCTCTTGTGCTGATCGGATGCTTTTTTCTGTTTTTTAAAAACCCTGTGTGATCTCACCCTAGCATTGTTTCTTAAACTACAGTGATTTTATGTTCATGAATGTGAACCAAAGACAGATCCATCACAAGGGCCCTGGTCATACAAGTCTAAGATAGGATAGCCTATTCATTAATTCGAATGGTTCATTATAGGCCATCCTTAGGCCATCTCTGCCTTGGACTGCATCACTCACACCTTTCTGCGCAATTGGCCTGAGCCTCCTCCATGGAACACTTGGCTCTCCACCCCTTTTGCTTCATCAAATCTACCTCCTTTCTTATTGGATGCCATTGTGTCACTCAAGGGAGGTGAGGGTGTGTGTTTGTAGTTGTTTTTGAAGCCTGCTCCCCCCATTCCATGCTCTCTTCATTTTTTATGTGCATTTCTTCTCCGTGTGATTAATTTTTATAGTAATAATAATAAATTTTAGTAAAAATGCTAGAAGAATCACAAACATAAACTGAGGAGAGAAGGCGAGGTGCTTCACTAATTCCACACATGTTGATTGACCAAAGGAAAGACTGGACCCACCCACCATAGCACAGTTCATGACTGGCATGCATGGCTTGTTCACCCAACATCAGTAACATCAGTAACATATAAAATGTTAGTACCATATAACAACAGGCGATATAGTATTAGTTTACCTGTGACTTGTCATGAAAACGGGTGGTATTTTCTCTTTTGAGGAACAAAAGTAACACACATCTGCACCCACGGAACACCAAGACATTCGTGTTTGGCTGTACAAAATCAGCTTCCCACTTTGACATTTCCATGAGCTCAACATCCGAATCTAAATGGTCCAATGTTTTCAGTGCTGTTACTTGATACAATAGCAATGTAATACTTTGGTTGCTTTACAATAATACCTTTTGTTCCATTTTAGATGCCAATGAATAAAGTATCTGGATTGTGCCTGAAAATCTTTAACTCTGGCTATGTTCCAAAGCTGCTTAAATACTCTTTCATCTGCCTCAGAACAGCGTCTGAGCTTTAAAACTTGTGTGAGCATTTGGCATGATTCTGAGCTTTAAACTTGTCTCTGGTCAGGGCTTTTTAAAAACTATATGGTAATGTTCAGAACATGCTGGCAAAAAGAGACTATTCAACATGACACACAGTCTTAATTCTTAGACTTGTGGCTTTCCATTACATGCTTGTGGTATCCTTTCTAAAGAGTACAAGGACATGGAATTTGTAAGTCTTCAACTTCCTGGTGATAATCCTCCTGAGCAGATGCTTTTGTAAGTCCAGATGACAAACGTATTAGTGATTCCTTTGCAGATTTCCCCCCCATTTTTTGAAAAAAGAACACCCATTGCACAATTTTAATTTTGGTTGCATGAAGTCAATGCTATAGATGCATAGGATGGGTCTAATTTTCTGAAGTAGCATCATAGTTCTAATTTATTCATTATAATGTTACTATTTTTATGCCATTGTGCTACCTCATGCTGCTCAGAGCCTTACAATCTGCAGGACTAGGAGTGCACTGATAAAAAGCATTTAAGTGGAGGTGGGGTTTGGTCAGTTTGGACACATATACATAGTAATAGTCAACTGCCAATCTACCACCTACAGTGTCTATTTCAGTGGCCATCTATTAAAATAACACAATCTACTGCCATAAGGGCTAATAGCCACTGATAGTCTGGACTTCCTTGAATTGGTCCAAACCCTTTTTTGAAGCCATCCAATCTGGTAATCAGCACCACATCTCATGGGAGCATATTTTAAAGTTTAAATATGTTGTTTGGTTAATAAACCCTCCTTTTGTCTGTCCTGATTTGTCCAAATTCAGCTCCATTGGGTGACCTCTGGGTTCTAGTGCTTTGAGAAAGGAAGAAAAACTTGCTATCCTCTTTGTCCACACCATGCACAATTTTATAAACCTCTATCATGTCTCCTCTCCCTTCTGGACCAAAAGCTCCTCCAGCCCCTTGGTATTCTCTGAACTCTACTAAATTAGGGCTAAAATAGGGAAGCTACAAAGCTTAGTTATGGAAAATGGGATTGATATCATTGGTATAACTGAAACCTGGTGGACCAGTGAAAACCAATGGGATACAGTGGTGTAGCCTTGTATATTAAGGAAGAGATAGAATCTTACAAACTGAAAATGTCTAGGTGAGTTTGAGTCTTCCACAGAAGCAGTGTGGGTAAAAATACCAAGCCAAAGAGGAAACCTAACAATAGAGACATGCTACCATCCTCCCAACCAAACGCCTGAAGGAGATTAACCATTGGAAAAGGAGGCAAAGGAGGTAACCCAAAAAGATAGGGTAGTTATAATGGGGGACTATCCTCACATAGACTGGGTGAACTTCTGTTCAACTTAGGAAAGAGAGAGAAAATTCCTAGACCTGTTAAATGACAGGGCTAGTGGTAATCTGGATTAGATGTGTACTACAGGTGCCACAATCTAGATTAGTAGTAGACCAGATACATAGGTACCAAGACCATATTAGTGCTGATGATCCTGAACAAGGATGGGACATCTGCACTTGGAACAAAACTAGGAAGATCATGGGTGTGGCATCAAGGAATGCTGTGATGGTGGGACTGCAAAGATGCCAATAATGACCACATTGATGGCAATAATGACTTTTCATTGCCTTTGAAGACACTTCATGTCCGCTACCCAGATGCAACATTTGATCAATGGGATGTGGGGCAATTATGCTGGGTTTTGGAGATGTTATCACTGATAGTTCACATCCAGTGATATGAAATAGGGCTTAGGCATCCACATTGCTGACATCCAGCTTGCTTATATCAGATGCCTCTGCCTGTGGTTGATCTAAATCAGGCTAATACAGCTTCACTAATCCAGATAGGGCAGTAAATGCAGAAAAATCCCTACTTACACCAGAACCTGTAATGCTGAGATTTGGACCATCTTGGTTGTCTAAATCACTAGTTTTTGCATTTGGATTAGGTTTATGCTAGATTCAATTTTTTAGTAACTATGGGTGCATCCCCAAGCAATTTAAAGTGTGCTAAAAATCTTCTTTTGCCTCTGAGCGCCCCCATGCCAGGGTTTTTAACGAGCTTCCAGTGCTACAAAACGAGGAAAATGCACAACAAAAAAAGTGCCCTTTAAATAAGACTTTCAGCGCTCTTTTGGGAAGTTGCGAGTTTTCCTCGCAACATTTACTTTGGGGACACTCCGTGGCAAAAGGGGCAGGGATTGCCGCCTGCACACACAGCAGTAACACAAGCAGCTTCCCTTTCTAAAGCTCAGAACTAAAGAGCCAGAATCATACAGAAATGCAACATTGTTGCAATCGCTATGAGGTGTGAAATGGGTGGATTATTGCTAGGGGTGGATTTTGACAGGGAAAGTGGTGAGTGAATGAGTGATTGTGCGCTGGACAGGGTGGATTTTGACAGCAGTAACAGGGAAAGTAGTGAGAGTGAAGATCTGGGAGACGAACAGAGAACCGATGACTATTTGTCCTTTGGACTTGTCAGGGATTGTCTTCCTGGTTGTGGCTGCACCGAGTGCAGTCCCTCCCCATTCCCGCTGGCACCTTATCAACAAGAGCAGGGGTGTGGAGAAAAAGATGCACACAAAGAAAACACGGCTCCCATGGGGATAGAAGGTGCGTTAAAAACACGCATTTTGCTGAGCCTCATGCGGACGCTTATTCCTGATTTGCATGGCACTTTTAAAGTCCACTTCAATAGAGTGACAGTAGAGAGGCAAATAAGTCTTTTGGGGACGCAGCCTATGCACATTAAAGCAAACAGATATGGCATATTACACTGTGGAAAAGGATAAATCAAATATATGCAGATTTTAGTATATCACAAATCAATTTTATTAATTTAAACACAAAATGGATGAAAGGAAGTTTCTGTACACAATTGTGGACACAACACACTTTTTTGTACAATAAGGCCCAGACAAATTCTTTTTAAGTCAGCATATTGACTACAGAAAAAAAAGGGGATAAAAGTCCATCCCTATTTTGCTTAAAGCTAAAGGAGATAAAAAGAAAACTAATTACAGCCCCTGTCATTAAAAGACTTTTGTATATGTGCTTAACTTTACAGACTGTGAGTATTCCCTGAATTGGATTGCTCTTGATACAAAGTTTGAAGACGAGGGACTGTATTAATATTCAAATAACTTGAAACAATCCAAAGAAAACTCTAAAATGTAGCAGCAGTATGCATCCTCAATAAAAAAGAGGATATTGCCTCACAGCTACTGTTGTTGCTTCCCTAGTAGCTGGTTTAAAAGCTGGACTATTTTGCTAAAAACAAAAATCAAGAAAAAGGGTTAGAAGAATTCAAGTCTGAAGTGAAGACATGAATAGAAAGGAAGCTTGAAGATTTAGTTCAGGAAATTAGATAAGACCAAGTGCATACAACCAAGGATTACGCCAACCATCATGACAGAATCAGGATAGCTAAGTCTGGATACTCAGGCCCTTTCCACACTCCATGGACTATTTTGGCCCATGTCGTGTGGACTAGCTGTCATGAGCCAGGCTGGAGTGGCCTGCTGCCTCTAAGGAGCCCTCGGTTTCATTCCCAGCTTTGGCAGTTTTTTTTTTCCGGGGGGGGGGGAGCTTGTTTGTTTGTCCCTCCTGGTGGCACTTCCTGCAGCACTATTGACAAGGGTCCCCCAGCATATGCTTGTCTGCACATGCCCTTCATAGTCTGAAATATAGACATTAGTACTCTAGTGGTACTAAAGATGTTCACAGCAGTGCCTTATCCTAGACTGGAGCTTCGTCCAATGTGGACAAAGTGTGTTGGGACAGGGCCTGCCATGGTCCATATTAACATGCAGATGGCAGCCCTTTATTCTGAGATTTATCCTGGAATAGGAGCAGAAAGGGCCTTTGTTTTCCAGCAATTTGCAAATTTCACTTTCTCACTTTATTCATAGCTAAGAGTCCTGTTCAAGCAAAGAAGATTAGCTGTAATTGTAATCACAGTTATGGCAAGTCACAGAAATTCACTCTATGGAGTGTGAATATGGTACCACGGTTAAATGATTCCCTCTGAGTTAAATAATCCACCAAAGACTTCACTGAGATTATTAATAATCAGATTGTTCAGAAGATGGATACGAATCAAATTTAGTATAAACACATTACAATGGTCTAAGCAGATGTGTCAACTTCCGGTAATGAATAAAAAAAATTTGTTATTGATATGAAATGGTACCATGGATGTCTATTCTAAATATTGAGCTTTGAAAAAATGTAACTGAATGTATCTTAAAGTTCGAAGGTTTTTCTTTTCTTGCAAAACTTATTTTTCTTTATTTTTTAAAGTTAAACCATGGTTTTAAGATACAGTACTACTTATAACCAATAGCACTCTATAGTAAAGGCAGAGGTATGAGGGAGGGACAAACAGGCTTGCGGCGACCTCCCAGAGGGCGTTTTCTGTTGTTGCCCCCAAACTCTGGAATGGCTTGCCGGATGAGATCCGTCAGTTGACATCTCTAGACAGCTTTAAAAAAGCTGTCAAGACGGTTCTCTTCCGGCAGGCCTTTCCAGATTAATTTTTCCAGATTAATCATCCAGGCTCGGGCTCCCTGACCCCCCTCATTCCTCTCGTGGCCCCATCTTTAGTGATGGTTGAGGAGCTCTAGAGGGACACTAGGGCTGTTTGTCCGTTTAATTACGTTTAATTATGTTTTATACTCTTGATACTGTATTTTAATCTGTCATATTAATACTTTTTAAGGGGGGGAGGGACTATAATGTTTTATTCTTATATGATGTTCTTATTATATTTATTGTTGTTCGCCACAGGGCGGTATACAAATAAATATTATTATTATTATTATTATTATTATTATTATTATTATTATTATTATTATTATTATTATTATTATTATTATATATGAACTGCTTTACAGTTAATGCAATGAAACATTTACTGCACAGATATTTACTTCTGTTCTTCCACATTATAGTTTGCTCCAAAGTATAAAAGTACAATGTTCATTACGACCTGCCCTTTCCTTAGTAAACCTCAGTATGAGAATTAAAAGTTTACATCTATCAGCCATTAAGAAATTATTTTTTTAACACAGAGAGATCAAGAAAGAAGAGTTCATACATATATTGACTAGATCTGAGAAAAAGGTCTTAACTTGCATTTCATAATAAGCAGTTCCTTTCATTTGTTTCGAGTTCATGAACACTTTTAATCTTTTGTTAAGTCAAGATAACCTATGTAAAATAGCTCCCTTTGTGTGTGTTTTTAAATATAGTCCTATACTTTTTGGGCAGAATGAATAGATGGATTATTTGTCTTAAATCCATCATTTTTTATCAAAGACAATGAAAAAGGTGTGCACAGCGTTTAGTCTGCAGGTATGTTCAAAGGGTCACTTCTAACTATATTTGTACTCAGATATATAAACCTGAGCACAAAATGCATGGGCTTCACATCAGTTAAGAGTACATATACATATTTAAATCACTGTTTTTTTTGTGGCAAAGTGTGATGAAGCAAGGATGGACCAAGCCTCTACCTTAAGCCTCACATGAAAGGTGGCAATTTAAACACGTACTGTATTGTAAACTATTTAAACCTGATGTGAAGCATACATGTTTGCACTTGGCCCTCTGCAGCCAAGTACAAAAGGTAAACAAGAAGCCAGCCCCTAAGAGGGCAGGGTGCAAGGGATGAGAGGTATATAACTAGTACTTTGATATAATAAATTTGCCAAGGAAGAGTGTATAAGAAAGAACAGAAAGAATAAAAAGTGATTCCTTATTGACACTTGACATCCATGCTTTTGGTCTTAACAAATTGATCTAAAAAAAACCCTTATCTACATATTTATATACAATACTTTCATAAGGCACAGCACAATAGCTTGTGCACACATTGCCTCATACTTCTCCCAAAAGCCATTACTGTATTACCTTTCAATATCATTTGTCTTAACAATATGTAAAACATTCATTCATTCATTACAAATTTACACAAAAACATTCTTCCTGTACACGATTGTCTCAGTGATGAACCTATTCGCTTAAATTAGACATACTTTAACCTACTTTGCAATGTGCTAAAATCAAATTAATTTTGTTATCAGAAGGCAATAACTCATTATAGCCTTTCATTTATTATACATATCCACATTAAGGTGAAGATGTCAAAAAAAAGTCTGTTTATAAATAAGTAAAGATTTACAGAGTACCCTGGGTCTGAGATAATTAAAAAAAAATAAGGTAAACTTTTTCAAGAAATGTATCCATGGGATTTTTTTTTAATATAAAAAGGATGAGTCTTTCTTGTGCAATCAAGTTTGCTGTATTTAAGAAGTTGTATGTGTGCCACACTGAAGATCCCAGAAATCGCAAAATATTTCCCAGTCTCTTCACAGGTATGAACCTTGCAATGCAGCAAACGTGGTAAGGAGAAATTGTGAAAGCATTCTCATCATGGCTTGTTTTCATTGGATTCACAGTACTAGAATCCACAGCTGTTTCTGAAGAGAAAGAGACGTGCTCATTCATTTACTTGTGGGTCAGAGGTTAAGACCAGTTGCAGCTGTACATCAACATGATGAAATCACAAAGCTTCATCGCCCAGCACTGACACATGATGTAGACATGGACGTGAGGGACGCTCTGGGGTTACAAAGTGCTACTATAAGTACTCCAGTTCCAAGGCATGATGAAGGGCCATAAGGTCAGAGTGGGTTGTGATCCTCCAGAATGGCATAGCATGCTGTGAACAGTAGAGATACAATGAAAGGTTACAAAGTTGCAGATTAATAGCAGGATTTTACCAATCAAGATATAATCAAATCAAGTCAAGTCAAAGAATTGGCTGAATACAAAGTGTGGCAAGAAAGTAAAATATTAGAATGTTTACAGAGAACTTATAAAAATGGGATATTTAAATTTATTGTATTTTTTCTTTGCATGTACAAATCAAAGTGAATATTACTTTTTAACAACAAAATTCAAACTGAATCACATAGGCTAGGCATCTAGCATAAATTGGGATCAGGTATCCCTGAGGCCCAAAGACAGCCATTTAGTGCTTCTACAAGACTTAGGCCCTTTTCTCACATGCATGAGTGCAGAGGGTTATTGGATTATGGAATTTTCTACCAGAAGAGATAGTGACAGAAGCCAGTCTGAATGGCTTTAAGAAACAATAAGATAAATTCTTGGGGAACAAAAGTATCAGTTACTAATGGATGCCTAGGTACTGCCTCTGGGTTGGAGAGACAGGCAGGATGCCCCTCAAGGCCAATTGCAGGGAAATGAGAGCTTTGTCTTCTGCTTGAAGCTCATAAGCAATTGGTGGGTCACTGTGTGAGACATGATGCTGGACTAGATGGGCAGTGGACCACTCCAGCAGGGCTCCTCTTATGTTCTTTAAATCTCTCAATATTATCAGTAGAAGGAAGGATATAAACCATTGGCTTATATTAGTAGATATTAAATACTTGAGCAAGTGGATACCAAAAGCAGCTACATTACTATTTGATTATGCTTTTTCACATTTTTGAACGGTACAAATATTTTATTTATGTTTCTGGAATCACATAATGCAGTGGGGATTGATGTATATCTAATAAAAAGAAGTGATTTTTCAACTTTAAAGTCATGTTAATGCGATACTATATGCCCACTTGTTTCATGAAAAGTGGGATTTAGATAACAGCAACAACATATATAAAAATATACTTCATCCTAGCATTCATCTCTGCAGAAATTGAGAATGAGGTTGTGATAGCATTTCTAACACCTTGAAAGGTATCAGGAAAGGAACATATTTATTAGATTAAATTAGGCATTTTGATGTTGACTTGGCACAAGAAAAAAGCATATTTGGTTGTTTCTAATCAGGTCTCCTACTTTGGTCCAATAATAGCTTCCATCAGTTGAAGAGACACATACTCTAATAGCCAATTTTCCATTTACCACACTCTTCATAAGGTGTGTCCCACCAATGGTCTTATAGTGGGTTGGAGCAATATGAAAAATCAGCACCTTTGCTCTTCCACTGTTTAGAACCTTTGCTTACTTACAGAACTATAATCCAATTTTTCCTGGTTTAGAATTGGTATGCAAATGGCTACAGAGATAGTGCTGTCCAAGCCACAACCATGTTTTATTTAATATTACGATAAGTGATACAAAATTGTGGATTCCAAGAGTAAAACCAATAGAATCAATGTAAAACAAAACATGAACACTCATAGTAAATATAGCTAAAAACCTGACCTCTTTATAAGCAAGAATGATGGAACCTTATTCTTAAGAAAAGGTAGAAGAAAAGAGAAATTGCATAATGATGGGACCCTATCCAGAGAGGAGAGGGTTCCATAACCAGTTCAGTGTTTTGTTTGGTTAATTTCTGTCTATTTTGTACATTTCTGTATTTTCTGTTTCATAATATATTATTCTGTATTTATTTTGTATTTTTTGCTGGAAACAGCCTTCAGCAGTTTTCTCTGAATAAATGGCTTATAAATACAATACAATAACCTGGCAGCAATCACAGAGTGGGACCTCTTACATCTGGAAGTGTACAGTGAACGTAAACCTTAGTCCTGTATGAAAAAGTACAATAAAACTAACACCCAAAATTCAACAGCCCTCTCATGGGTTATGGGGGCCATATTTGATTTTTTTCCTCCAATGATATCCACAGGTTGCACTAGAAGGCCAACTGACCAGGTCAGTTCTTCCTGACAAGGACAATTCAACAAATACCTGGACCAAGGACAGTGGTTTTGTTGTTTTTTTTATTTGACTTGCTTACTGCCATTGCTTATGCTTTTGCATTTTTTAGTCAAAGAAGGGGAGACAGGAGGGAAAGAAAACTGGCAAAGGAAGAAATGGATTGGTTAGGGCCCTATTTTCCTCCTATCAACTCCTTTGCCATTGATTGTCCTTTAGCTCACCTACAGCTGGGCTCTTGCTATTCAACTTGGAATACTACATTGTGATCAGAGATTGAAAGATGAACCAGCCTAACAAAAAGACCTGGGTAAATCAAATGACAACAGAAAGAAAAACGTTACCCTAATTAATTCAGTCAGTTCTCCAGCCATATTTTTTTCTATTCCACTGCTGGATTTTGAGTAAAAATATAAGAGCAAAACAAAACCTTGCTGGATAAATTCAGCACTTCGTTTTCATCAGATTATTAAGGAGAAATTTGTAAGCAGACCATGAAGGCAAGAACCTTGAATTATTACTGTACTGCCTCTGGGTTTGGAAGTTTTATTATCTGAAGCATCTATGGGTTTTTCCCCACTAGTACTAAGTACCCATTAAGTACCAATTAAGGACCCATTAGGCTCAGAGCAGGAAGACCCCATTTCCACTGCAGACCCCTTTAGATCCGCATTTGTTTCCACCAGTTCTAGGGAAATCCAGATTGAATGGGTCCTTCAGGACCTATAATCCGGATTTCCTGTAGACCCCATTAAAGGGGTCTAGAATGGGGTCTTCAGTCATCAAATTGGGATTGTATGAAGTACGTTTCCACTGCAATCAGGCAATAGGGTCTGGGGAGGGGTGCACCCATGGGGTGTGTGCTCCAAAACCAAAACCAAAACCAAGCTCTGAAGCCTGTGCACAATCTCTGACACTGGCTCTGAAACCAGCCTCTGAAGAATAGCACAGGCTCTGAAGAGGACCCCACGTGAGAGCAATGCCAATCCAATGGACCTTTGTCAAAGGCTCCTGAGAATCTTCAAAGTTTGTGGTAGATTGCTCCAGAGAATCTTCGAAGAATCTCCTGAGCTTCTACAGAGATTGTACCCCCTATCCTCCCCAAAACCTGGGGTGACGGGTGGGCCATCCTGATTCGTCACATGGGTGCTCTGGCATTTCTGCTGTGGGTAGGCTAGCACCCACTGCTATTGGGTGCTGCACCACCCTTGGGGATGCATCAGGTACCTCCCTTAATCTGGATCTACTAGATCCGGATTACTTGAAGGACCCATTCCTTAGATCCGGATTAAGGGAGGTCAGTGGAAAAACCCTCTATATCTCCTATATACATCTGCCCATTGTAGTAAGAGCCTTCTGGTAGTTCCACTACCGTCAAGAGGTGTGAAAGGTTGGGGCACATGAGATGGCCTCCAAACTTTGTAATAACCTCCCAGAAGACGTTTATCAGGTGGAAACACTATATGGTTTTTGGCACTTGTTAATTTTTTTTCTTCAGTCAGGGCTTCACTAATAAGCTTCCCTATAGTTCTGCTGGGTGGGAATGGAAGGTTGTATTTTAAATTGTATTTAAATTATGTTTAGCTGTTACAAATTTTATCTTTTTATTGTTGGGTTACTGTTTAGCTAAACATAAGCCAGAAACACTTAATGACAAAACCCCAGTGACTGAAGTTTGATGACTGGGTGTTAATCTATTCAGCAGACAAACAATATATTATGTATTTATGTTTATAAGCTTAACCCCTTTGTCTATCCAGCACATTTAAAATTTAAATCCTATGAGTAAAAACACACACCATTTCTCCCAGGCACTTAAAAATGTTATCAATTTTTAATTATGGAAAATTTGTATAAAGAACCTCGGATCTGAGATCGCTCAAAATGAAGACAAATTATAACCTTCCTTGGGTCTGGCCTAACTATAGTCATGTATTGAACTACAAATCTCCTGTATTCTGTTCATTGGCAAAGGATGGCAAGAGTTGTTGTTTATCAACATCTGGAAAATAATAGCCGAAGCAGCCTGAGAGAGGCTAATACCTAGGTATTTTACAGCTAGGTACCATCTACCACTACATTATATATGTACAATTCTGCAAATACTCTACCAGCAAGTGTTCTAGGAACCTCCCTTGCATAAGATGGTGCAGTTTAAAGGAGGCCCCTGCACCAGCAGTTCTATGAACTATTACATTTCCCTATTTACCGTTAATGTTTGGCCTGAGCATTTTAACTGTCTTATAAAAGGACATAACAGCTTACAGAAAGGTGACAATGCCATGACTTAAGCAATACAAGTGAAATGTAAGAATGTGCTGCATCCTGTGTGAATTAATATTCCTTTTAATCAAACAAAAGTGATGCCTCAAAAACAGTGTATCCATAAAAAGGATATGTGTACTCCTTCTCTGACAAGATACAGGGCATACAATTCATTTTTTATGCAAGTTTAGCTTTTCCATTGCATAGAAAACATTCTAAAGTCAATTTTAAACTGATTTATAGCATGTACAACATTCAATATGTAATAGTATGAACAGGTTGGAGCAGTAGGTTGTCAGAGTTACTTTAAGTATTCAGTGTATAGGAAATACACACCACTGTGAACTATACTAAATTCTTCCACTTCAGCTGGATTTTTCAGCATTTTGTAGCATAACAAAAGTGTCAAAACTAATATAAACACTGTTAAAGAACTAAACACCATGGACTAGCAGAAGTTATGGTATGACAAAGTGTTCTGCTCTTGGGCTGGAAAGCCTGTTTTGACCCAAGAGTGGAGGGACATTCACTTGACCCAAGTATCCCAACCTGTGCAAATACTGAGGTTGAGGAACAAAAGTTTCCTTGCATCATAAAGTTTCCAAAAAGGGCTATTATGCAAAACTCCAGAAACAGCCCCAGAAATATGCTAGACAGGTAGGTTGGTCCAGCAGCTTTTTGTTCTCAGCAGAGCAGCCAACAGGGCCTGGCTTCATTTTGCACAGTATTTTTATTATATCCCTGCGGAAGTTGCACTCTTGGGAAATGCTCTGAAATGTCATTTCCATTGCTTGTTGGAGGCAATGCTTAGAGGCAGTGAAGGACTGGATGCTTTCCAGCAACCTAAAGCAGAGGTGTTATTTTGCTTGGGCTATCAAATCAGGAAGTTTGGGAGGCATCTGTTCTCGACAGAGTTGAAATCCCTTGGAAGGAACAGGTGAGGGTGTGGGCATTCTGCTAGATTCCCAGGACTCAGGTGGCACGTGGCTTGCATTGCCCTATTAGGCAACTGAAACACTTCCTTGACAGAGATCACAAGCTCACTCTGACTCATGTTCTTTTGACTTCCAGGTAAGATTGTTGTAATGCAGCCTATATGGAACTGTTCTTGAGGGATTGGAATTGCTTCTTATTAGTTTCTGAGCCTGGTTCTAGCCCACAAAGCCTCTAAACAACTCAGGCTCCAAATATCTGAAGAATCACCTCCTCCCATATATTAAAATATTCAGGGGAAGCCCTCCTGGCCATGCCCAAGTCAACTGCTAAGAACAGAACAATTTTGCTGGTTGCTTTATCTTGTTTTTTCCTGTCACATTTGAATTCAGATTTCTTTATTTACTTTTAATGTGTCTGTTTTGCTTAACTGCTTTTAATATTAGTATACTGAGCTGAGACTGCAGTAATATGGTGATGTAAAACCCCAATAAAATAAAGATTTAAAGAAAAGATAACAGTACCAGCTGTAAATGTAGCTCATTCTTGTGTATTGGTTTTGACTAGTTGATAATGATTGGATCTTCTACTTCCTCCACCTTCCTGTTGGAGTTTTTCCAGTGTATCCAGATCCCTTAATCATTACAAATAGTATTTTATAGGAAGCACTGCCAACTGGAGTATGTTAAAATTAATGGCACAAATAACGCTTTAACATCTTTGAAGTCTTGGCAGGCATTTATTTCCTTGTTTGTGGTTGTACATTACTACCTTTGCTCCAAGTGTTGGGCCAGAGGCACAATTCTCTCTATGGCATAATTCTAGTGACTCTAAGCATAGAGAGTTGATATGAACTAGTATTGAAAGCACAAGTTTGTTCTTGACATAGGAGACTGAATTAACAGACATGTATTATTTGTCAACATTTGACATTTTTTTTGTTTCTTACTGAAGCATATGTCCATCTAAGGCAGTATTCTCCCCCAAAGAACCCCAAAAGGGGTGCCTCATAGAGACAGAGTGTGACTCTTGTATTCCTAAGCCTTTTGTAATCCATCTTAGTACAGAATGTTCTGGAGGGGGAGGAGGGGCAGATTAGTGTGTGAACAATCCCATCTTGAAGTCTTCTGTCAACCATCTCAAAAGTGTTTTTTGTTGTGTCTGACTGAAGCCTTGGTTAAAGATTTTTCTTTTTTTCTTTCAAGCTGGTTAAATTAGGCTCCTTTTATTTTGATTTTATCTGCTTAGGTTTAAAAATGCACCACTTATGTGCAGTACTGGGTACCTAAAACTTCATTTAGTAATCTATCATCTACCTACCTACATACCATTATTTATAAGTGTCCCACCTTATACCACATGGTCCCAGGGTAGGTGTTGGAGAGCTGCTGGAGAGATGACCTATGGTCCTCCCAACTGCCTAAGGGGCTCCACTCCAGATTTTTCTGTCAGGGTATTCTTCCTTTGTCTTTCCCTTTTATGAAGCACTCATAAGGCAGGAAGGCTGTTTTACCCATGGCTGAGTAAACCCAATGAACTTCCATGTGAAAGTGAGTACTCAAATGGAGAGACTCCTGCTAAGTGCCCACTACTCTTAATAACTGCGCCAACAGAGGGTCATCAAATATGAATGGGTATCAGGCACTGGTAGTATTAAATACTGGAAGAGATGTGGTGAGCTAGCCACATCCACTTAAAAAGCAGGTGGCATCTGGAAACATCTGCTTAGGGGTCTTGACTGACAGGTGACGGTTGAGTTGGTAGATTTGCTTCAGTAGTTATATAACAAATGGAAGTGAATGACATTTTAAAAATGTAAATTTTTAAACATGTAAATTTGCATAACTAGTTCACTCAGAAGTCAGGTTTTTTTTCATTTGGTTCAGGCACTGCAGAATTGCTAATACCTATGTCCATTCAAAAAAAAAAGAGGTATGCAGTTATATAACACATCTACAGCTCACCTCTGTTATTACTAAAACTGCAGAAGTTATTTCATTTTGCTTGTCCCCTACAAATCAGTGCCAGTTTGGGTCAAGAGAGAAGAGAAAGTGCATTTGCTATGATGGGCAGAGAGCCAGCACAGTTTGTTCTCTCCCCAAAAGAACAGGGAAAATTGGAGAAAAATCTCTCTGCTGGCAGTTACGGGAGCAGTAGAACCACAGGGTGTCCTTTATTATTCTGGCCTTTAGGCAAGCCACAATTGAGATCTTTAAGTTAAAGGCATATAAATATAGCTCTGGAACACTTCAAAAGTAGTGTTTTTGAGGTGAGGTAAGAATCTGAACAGTTGTAGATTCAGGAAGATGTTTTTCTTAGGCTTGAATACACATAGTTACTAGATTCCTTGTTGATATAATGCCACTGGATATAATGCCACATTCGTTTTTCCAAAAGAAAATCTGGCTGCTTTCTTGGGTCCTAGGAGGGAGATTCCTTCCGGCACAGACACATGAAAGCAAATTCTCTGGAAGATATTTTGCATTAGCTCTTCTCTTCATAAATATAAAAGCCCACTTACTTGTCTTTGGCAAAGATGACTTGCATAAATAGGTTATTTACATTTTTATACTTACATAAGGACACAATTCCATTGGCTAAGGAACTTTCTATCATTATTAAACAGAATGCTCTACCAGTAGGTGGATCATTTGCTCGTGAGGTTTGGACTTACTATAGTATCTCCCCTCTGTGGGGAAGTGGGACCTATTGAGATGGTCTGCCCACAAAGACTTATGGAATCTGAGTGATTCCTGAATGCTCTGGGGGATTTTCTGGTTGGCATGACAGGCGCTCCTGTTGTAGCCCTCATTTCTCTCTGGAATTGGAAGATGAGCAGGGCTATTGACATGATTGCTCCCAAGTGCCTTCGGCATGCTTGTAGAGCATAAAAAGCTCCTTGGTATTCCATGAAGGTCGACGGCTAGAGTGCAGGTGGTGTAAATCCAACTGTGAGTCTGACCAAACACAGGTTAGAGCACATTATCATGCCTACCAGGTGGCAATGATGGTGGCAAAAAAGGTTTTTTTCTCCACCACCATTGCATCCTCAAGTAGCCATCTAGCAGAGCTCTTTAGAGTAATAAATGGCCTGATAAAATCAAGCTCAAAGAACCATGAGCCAGGGCCAAGTAATATCTGCTGTGACAAATTTGTGAAGCATTTTGAAGATAAAGTTGCTCAGATTCTTGGAGGATTAGATGTCAAAGCTGGACATGGTCCAGCAGAGGCATCCAGAAAACTGTCTGGTCCAGTTTGCTTGGATCAGTTTCAATTATTGCGGCCTGAGGATGTGGACAAGCTACTTGAGGGTGTGCGGTCGACGACGTGCTCTCTAGATCCTTGCCCTTCGTGGCTGATAAAGGCTAGCTGACAAATTATGACCGGGTGGATCCAGGAAGTAGTGAATGCCTCTCTGAGGGAGGGGTTGGTTCCACTGCCCCTGATACAGGCTGTGATGCACCCCCTCCTTAAGAGGGCCTCCCTGGATTCGGAAGACTTAAACAACTATCGGCCGGTGGCTAACATACCTTTCCTAGGCAAGGTTCTGGAGAGGGATGTCGCTGTTCAATTGCAGCCTTGCTTGGAAGAAGCTGATTATCTAGGCCCATTCCAATCTGGCTTCAGACACGGTTATGGCACGGAAACTGCCTTGGTGGCCCTGGTTGATGACCTCCTCTGGTAGAAAGACTGGGGAAATACTACCCTGTTGGTTCTTCTGGATCACTCTGTGGTTTTTGATACCATTGACCATAGTATCCTTTTGGAGAGGTTATGGAGTTTAGGAGTTGGAGGCACTGCTTGGCGTTGGCTCCACTCTTATCTCCAGAGCTGATCTCAGATAGTGGCTATGGGTGATACTGATTTGACACCCTGGGAACTCACATGCTATTTAACATCTTCATGAAGCCACTGGGAGAGGTCATCAGGGATTCAGAGTGAGGTGTCATCAATATGCAGATGATACTCAGCTCTATCTCTCTGTGCCATCTGAAATCAGAAAATGTGGTCAAAGTGCTTGACAGGTGTCTGGAGGTAGTAATGGGCTGGATGAGGGCCATTAAATTGAAGCTGAATCCAGACAAGACAGAGGTGCTGTGTGTCACAGGATTCAGGTCCAGGTAGTTGGAAGACACCCTGTCCTTGATGGGGTTGCAATGCCCTGGAAGGGACAGGTGCGAAACTTGGGGTAATCCTGGACTCTGCACTAACGCTTGAAGCTCAGGTGGAGGTCATGGCCAGGAGTGCCTACTTCCAGCTATGGCTGGTGCATCAAGTGAAGCCTTTTTTAGACAGAGACAACTTGGCCACAGTTACTCATGTTCTGGTAACCTCTAGACTTGACTACTGTAATGCACTCTACATAGGGCTGCCCTTGAAGATGGTTTTCAGCAGTTGCAGCTTGTCCAAAATGCAACTGCCAGAGTGCTGACTGGAACAACTAGCCGGATGCACATCATGCCATTCTTAAAAGAGTTGCAGTGGCTGCCAATTCACTACCAACTTACAATGCCCTAAATGACTTGAGCCCCAAATATCGAAAGGAATGCCTTCTCCCATACCGACCTTCCCGTGCCTTGAGATCTGGAGGCGAGGCCGTCCTGCTTGTCCCACCACCCTCAATAGTGCGATGGGTGGGTACCCAGGAAAGGGCCTTTTCGGTAATGGCCCCCAGGTTATGGAATAGTCTCCCTCTTGTGGTGCATCATGCCCGTTCTCTGTATACATTTAGGAAGGCGGTAAAGATGCATATCTTTGCCCTGGCCTTTGGCTAATGTGACCATTTTTTCCTCCCACTGCAGATTTTTTGTTTGTCATCTGCTTGTTTGTTTTTTAGATGTTTTTATGGATATTACTGTTTTAACCTGCCGTTTTAGACTTGTAACCTTCTTACGGGTATAGGGCGGGATGTAAATATAAATAATAAATAAACAGTATACCCTATATATTCAAATCATTGTTGCAACCTCCTCAAATTTAGTTTGGGAACACAAACTAAGATAGTACTTTTAGACATTTATCCAGCAGCTGGCCTGGGGGTCCTCACAAGCTCTGCCTTAGAGGATGCACTGTAGGGCATCTAATTCTACTGATAATGGTAACAATTGGGCCTTCAGGAACTTGCCTGCTGTTATCAGAATGCCAACAAATTGACTTTCCTAATAAGATGCCTTATGCTGACTGCAATGGCTCTCTAGTTAAGCTTCATTCTAAGAACATCTGCTGAATGGTCACTGAAGGTCCTGCCTTCCATGAATTTGTCTAAAAGCCATTTAAAGCCATTCAAGCTGATGGCTTTCATTACATCTTTGGGTAGCAAATACCAGCAACCAGCTTTAAGGCAGGTTTAGACAATTCATGGAGGACAGGCATATCAATGGCTACTACTGTAGAACTGATGCCTAGATGTTTTTAGGTTGGAAATATAAGTAGGATGCCTTTCAAGGCCATTTGAGGGTAATCAAGAGCAGGTGAAGGTTTTGTCTTTGTCCTTCTACTTGAGAATGCTCAGAAGCAATGGGTGGGGCATTGTGTGGCACAGGATGCTGGATTATATGATCTGTGGCCTGATCCAGCAGGGCTACCCTTATTTCTTATGAATTACTGTATACTGAATTACTTTTTAGCTTTTGCTAAGCTAAAAAGCTCCAGGTATTAGTCTTTCCTCATGGAAAAGTTTGTCTCACTGTTCAATCCTGTCAAATATGTTTAATTCTTTTTTCCAACTCTGCTATTACCTTTTGAGATGCACTGTTCAAAGCCAGTGGCGGCTGGTGGACTTCAGGGTTGGGTGTTCACAGGCAAGCTGAGGAAGGGTCGGGGGTGTGTGTGTGTGAGGCCACATGGGTGGGCCTGAGGTCATGTGGGTGGGGCCGAGGTCATGTGGGTGGGGCCAAGGGCCAGAAAGATACAGAACCAGATAAAATAATTTATGCATAGAATTGAACTCACGGAATCAATAACAATATAAACCTGCTTTTTCTGCATGCATGTCCACACTCTAAGTGCCATAGGATTTGCAGCAGAAAAATTGGTAGTGAAAGAATCACAAAACAGCAATAAGAACATAAGAGGAACCCTGCCGGATCAGACCATAGCCCATCTAGTCCAGCATCATGTCTCACATGATGAAAAAATTCCTCCAAATGATGGGTGCGTGTTCTCATTGCTACAGCTCCAAAAATAGCCTTGACATCTACTCTCCAGAAATTCTGGTTTTGCTTCTAGGTAGTCTGAGTATCTCTTTATTCTGCAGACTCAAGATCCTTAACATTACCACCACCACTCTTTCTGTACCTACCTCCTTTCTAATCCTTGTCCTGTTTTTTCTCCTAAGTAGAACTGATACAATCCCTTCTTTCAAAGAGTATTTGGATTTTGCAGCTTTATGCATGGAACTGCATAAAGCTACAACATTTATTACTGTGTTAGGCTGTGTTCACACATGAGTTTAATCTAGTTTGAGACCACTTTCCAAGTGAGAGAATATATCAGCAAAGTGAATAATCATTTTCTGTCCTCTTTATCTAATCTGAAGATGGCTTTTCCAAGTTAGATAATGCAAAAAGAAAACAGCTTGAGATTTTGCTGATGTATTATCTCACTCTGAAAGTGCACTGCCCCCAACAGAAACAACCAAAGAAAAAACACAATAATACATTCCTCATTCAAATAGCTTCTTTACAAACTTCAACTCAACAAAAATGAAACAAAAATGGCTTTCATGGGGGTGAGCAGAATGAAACCCAGTACTCCCAGATAAGAGTCCGGCTCTTTAACCACTAGACCAAACTGGCACAGGCAGGCAGGCAGAAGAGTTGGCTTTTCTACAGGCCATAGCCCATCTGGTCCATAGGAACCTAAGGGGAGCCCTGCTGAATTGGGTCGCAGCCCGTAAGAACCTAAGAGGAGCCCTGCTGAATCAGGCCACAGCCCATCTGGTCCATAGGAACCTAAGGGGAGACCTGCTGGATCAGGCCACAGCACGTCTAGTCCATAAGAAGCTAAGAGGAGCCCTGCTGGATCAGGCCACAGCCCATCTAGGGGATAGATAATGTGGAAAGAAAATTACTGGTCACACTTGGCTACTGTCTTCTATGGCTGTGAAAGTGGACTAAAAAGCTGGATTAATCTTTAGGTGGGATTGCAGCCAGGCTTGGCTGAGTGTCAAAGTGGACTTAAGTTGGATTAAACCTCAGGTGTGACTGCAGCCAATGAGAAAGAATATTACTGGTCACACTTGGCTACTGTCTTCTATGGCTGTGAAAGTGGACTAAAAAGCTGGATTAATGAAACCACAGCCAGACTTGGCTGAGTGTCAAAGTGGTCTGAAGCTGGATTAAACCTCAGGCGTGACTGCAGCCAATGAGAAAGAAAATTACTGGTCACACTTGGCTACAGTCTTCTATGGCTGTGAAAGTGGACTAAAAAGCTGGATTAATCTTTAGGTGGGATTGCAGCCAGGCTTGGCAGAGTGTCAAAGTGGACTGAAGATGGATTAATCCTGAGGTCCCGTTCTTTAACGACTAGACAAAACTGGCGCAGGCAGGCAAACAGGCAGTCAGGCAGAAGAGTTGGCACTAGTTCCCCCAGCTGGCTTTGTGGAGGGCAGGAAGGAAGGAGGGAAGGAAGGAAGGAAGGAAGGAAGGAAGGAAGGAAGGAAGGAAGGAAGGAAGGAAGGAAAGGATAATAAAGCAAGGGGCTTGGCAAGGCAGAGAATGGAAATGAAACAGAGGGACCAGGAGGGAAAAGAGACTAAAGCAAGGGCACAGAAAGGCAAGGCAAGGTTTCTCCCCTCCCGGCCACCCAGGTTTTCGCCCTCTCCCACGACCCGTAAGGAGAAATGCAGCAGGGGACAAAGGGCTGGGGGGAGGGAGGAGAAGCCATGGCAGCCTTTTGGCAAAGGCTCCCTCCCTGGGCGAAAACCTAAGCGACCAGGACTTAGAGGAACCCAGCTCACTGGAGCCTTTCCCGAACAGCTGCCATGGCTCCCCCCCCCCAGCGGCGTAGCCTTTGCCGCGGTGCCGGCCACCCATGAGGCTGGTGAAGGGAAAGCCCTCGCCACACGGGAGCCATTGCGATCACAACGCCAGGTGCCAGGGAAAGTCTCCACGGGTGGGGAGGGGCGAGGGAGCTGCTGCTGCTGCCACCGCCGCCACCCCATACCTCAACCCAGCGCAGATGGGCCCTCCTGTTTCCTCTCCCCGCCTGTGGAGACTTCCCCCGGCGCCCGGCCTTGTGGCCGCTCGCTTTGCTGCCCCATCCGCGCCGGGCCGAGGTACTGGGCGGCGGCAACGGTGGTGGCGGCAGCTCCCTCGCCTCTCCCCGCCTGTGAAGACTTCCCCCGGCACCCGGCCTTGTGGCCGCTCGCTTTGCTGCCCCATCCGCGCCGGGTCGAGGTACTGGGCGGCGGCGACGGTGGCGGCGGCAGCTCCCTCACCTCTCCCCACCCGTGGAGACTCCCTCTGGCACCCGGCCTTGTGGCCGCTCGCTTTGCTGCCCCATCCGCGCTGGGTCGAGGTACTGGGCGGCGGCGATGGTGGCGGCGGCAGCTCCCTCACCTCTCCCCACCCGTGGAGACTCCCCCTGGCACCCGGCCTTGTGGCCGCTCGCTTTGATGCCCCCTCAGGCCCCATCCATGCCAGGTCGAGGTATGGGGCGGCGGCGGCGGCTCTCGGACCACCACATGCCGGCCACAAGGAAGGCTCACCCCAAGGATCCGTGTCGCCACCGCCGCCGCCCCGTACCTCAATCCGGTGCAGATGGGGCCTGGGGGGCAGCAAAGTGAGCGGCCACAAGGCCTGGTGCCAGGGGAAGTCTCCACGGGTGGGGAGAGGCGAGGGAGCTGCCGCCGCCACCGTCTCCGCCGCCCAGTACCTCGACCCGGCGCGGATGGGGCAGCAAAGCAAGCGGCCACAAGGCCGGGTGCCGGGGGAAGTCTCCACGGGTGGGGAGAGGCGAGGGAACTGCCGCCGGAGCAGATGGAAGAGAGGAAGGGTCGGCATGTGGTGGGGCCCTTACTAGGCTAGGGCTGAGTGGCGCAGGACAGGAGGGGATAGAGGCCAGGCAGCCCAGGAGACTTACCCTTGTCGTCATTCTCTGAAAACCGCTACAGAAATGGCGGCACCCACAAAGTGCCTGTATTTGTTGTAGAGGGGAGGAAGGGGCGTGACTGTTTAAAGAATTTTACACCTTATTGGCTGGATCGCCAAACCCTCTGCGGTTTAAAACTTCACGCCTTCTCCAATGAGATAGAGAAGTTTTCTAGCCAATTTTTCTGATTGGCTCGAGGAATTATGCATCTATGTCCTGTATAGATTCATTAAAAAAACATCTTCCCTAGAGTTAAGGGTTCAGCGGTCCCAGCGCTCATTATAGTGGTAGCCCCTGTTCAAAGCCACTTACAGTATTCCAACTGCAATCACCACATCCATTTATAAAAAGACATTATAATACTGCATTGGCAGTATTCCAGTATGCAGTATGCTTCCAATATGAGGTGGCAGCAGATTTCTGAACAAACTATAATTTTACTCATGTGCAGTAATCAAAAGCATCTCTGAGGCAGCTGAGATATGGCTTAGGGCATGTCCCCATAAGGGGCAAAATCTGGAGAGGATTCGGATTTGGCATTGAGGAATCCCATTAAATCCCTCAGTGCTCCAAATCCACCCCAGATTCTAGGCCCCCTTTTCCTATGCCAGTTTTCTTCCCCTGGGGAAAATCTGGGGAAAGAAAACCCCTGTTTCAACAGTGTTTTTTTGGCTGACTTGGATTAAAGCCAAGTGAAGGAGGGCAACCAGCGGCTGGGTAAATGAGCAAGGGGGCGCCGCCCAGCTGCTGGCTATCCTCCTTTGCTCGGCTTTAAACCGAGCCAGCCTTTTCTTTCCCCCTGTTGAAACAAGAGGAGAGAAAAGGAAGGAAGGCAGCCGCTGCCAGCCTCCTCTCATCCCAATGTGCTCGGCTGTCTTCCTTCCTTCCCCTCCCCATTTCAACAGGGGAAAAGAAAAGTCTGGCTCTGTTTAAAGCCAAGCGAAGGAGGACAATCGGCAGCTGAATAAGTGAGCACAGGGATGCTGCATCCATGCGGCACACTGTTTGCAAGTGTGCTTGTGCGCACCTGTGGCCTCTTGGGAACAGTCTGACGCATGCTTGGTGCTGTTCCCGGCCTCCAACCCAACCCCCAGCAGAACCCGGATTATTCCGGATCAGAATAATTCGGGTTTCCTCCAGAATTGTGTGTAGGTGGGAACACGGCCTTAGAGACAGTTCTGACCTGAGATCATCCACAGATTAATCTATCCATCCCTCCATTTCTAAACCTTTGTGCTATAAAAGGAGGATCAGAGATCGAATGAGAAAATCCTTTTCCATCATCCTCACCAATTTCTTCCTTCTTCCTCCTTTCCTCCCCAGGTACAATACAGGCAAAAGTTCCTTCTGGGGGAAAGAGATGGAAGGAAGGAAGGATTGGTGGAAGTGATGGAAAAAAACCTATCTCTTTTTCCACCTGTGACAGTGTGTCAAGCACTTCAACAAGGTCTATAAGGAAGAACAAAACTCTGACTGGAATCAGAACAAAAAAGTGGTATGGGGAGATCAAACACTTACAGAGGCTTACAATGGGTCCTTCTTCCTCCATCCTTACCCTGCATATACCCATTTGTGCATTACTGATGCTAAGAATTGGGATGAGGATATTTTTCTCCAGATTGATCAATAAAACTTGAGAATATAGGAAGGAAACTTCTTGATGAATATCTGACACTTCACATCAGAGGTTCCCTGAACAAATCAAGAACTTGACAAAAAATGGATGACCTTTGGGCAGCTGCCATTTGCAAACATAATTCTTCTCCACAGAATTATAGAATTAGAAAGGGCTGTTGAAACTTTGACTTCTTACTTATTCTATATGCCAAAATCAATGTTTCCTTTAACATTCAGACTTTTTGGATAATTTTCTGCATCCACCTTTTCCACACCATAGAATTACCATGTTCCCTCAATCTTACTAAATTTAAATGCAATAGGTGCTTGCTGATTACTGAAATTGCAAAACCCAAAGAATGAAAATACTTGATCTAATATGACAAAAAAACTGTCATACAGAAAAACTTTTTTCAATTCATTGCTATATTCTGTGAAGACAATTGAAGAAGATGGGCTTTTCTAACCCACTTTTCTCACCCATTTAAGGAGACTCAACATGGCTGACAAAGCTTTCTATTTTTCTCCTCACAATACAGAACACTCTGCGAGGTAGGTGAGCCTGTGAGAGCTCAGAAGAGAGCTGTGACTAGCCCAAGGTCACCCAGCTGGCTTCATGGGGGAGTGTGGAATAAGAGAGTCCAACTCCCTAACAACTAGACCAGACTGGCTCACATCAAGTTTTACACAAGAACATTATCTCACACAAAGGTTATAAAGGCAAAATGAGAAATTATAAAGACAGAAAGATAATTTACAAAAAGGCTGTTATTTTACCTTTAGTGATAGTATTTGTTCTACTTGTACCAAGAACACAGTAGTCAGCAAATCAAGGGAAAGGAAAAAACTGAAATTCTGCTACAGTTCATAATGGTAAAATTTATGATACATTTGGTCCAGGTAACCTGGCATAGTGGGGACCAATTACTATATACACAATGGTATGGAAATAGGTTAGGCGTAAGGGCCCAATTATGTTTCACACTTCATTAAAAAGTGGATTAGGAGCAGTCTAGATAAAGAGGGGTAATATGAATAAGAAAAAAATTGACCACATCACTGAGAATACTGGAAAGATGGATTTTACTGTAATATCTTGGAAACTAATCTGGGACTACATAAATATTTTTTCCGTGAAAGAATATTAAGTGTGTCACTTGGTTGCTTATCTGCATTTGTGTGAAACTGTTTCTTTATCAGTATTTTATCTCTTAGCTCATTATAACATCAAATCTGTAGCATTAAAACAAAGGAATAGCTCTTTACTAGTTTATCTTTTTTTTATATAAATCTATTGCTCTTCATGAATAAAAGCACACGTGCAATAATTTTAAAATACAATAATAAATAAATCTGGTGCAGCTTCTCTCAGGCTGTATCCCCAAAAGACTTATTTGCCTCTCTAGTCTCCCTCTACTGTCACTATATTCAAGCGGATTTTAGTGCCATGCACTTCTGGAATAAGCGTCCGCATGAGGCTCAGCAAAATGTGTGTTTAAAATGCACCTTCCGTCCCCACGGAAGCGTGTTTTCCTTCCCTGCATCTTTTTCTTCCTGCCCCCTCTCTTGTTCAAAGGAAAAATAGCCATCAATTGTCTGTTCGTCTCCCAGACCTCCGTCCCCCAAAATGGCTTCCCGTGCGATGGTTTGCTCAATCACTCTTAGCACTTTCACAGAACACTGTCAAAATACACCCGGTAGAGTAGCAGTGACTTTAAATACACCCACTTCACGCCTGATAACAATGTTGCAATCCATCCACTTCACACCTGATAACACTTCACACCTGATAACAATGTTGCAGTTCTCCACATTTCTGGCTCTTTGAAAGTTCTGTGCTTTAGAGAGGGAAGGAAGGGAAACTGCAGCATTTCTGGGAGATGTGTGAATGCTTTATGGCTTTATGGCTGTGTGTGCAGGCAGCAATCCCCACCCCTTTTGCCACGGAGCGTCCCCAAGGTAAATGCTGCGAGGAAAACCCGCAGCTTCCAAAAAGAGCAATGAAACTCTTCTTTAAAGGGCAGGTATTTTGTCACGGGTTTTCCTGTTTTTGTAGCGCTGGAAGCTCGTTCAAAACCCTGGCATGGGGCGCTCAGAGGCAAAAGAAGATTTTTAGCACACTTTAAATTGCTTGGGGATGCACCCTCAGAAGCCAAACCAATCAGTTTGGTCATGAGGTAGGGTGGGGCCCACTTCTTCAGGCAGAGAGGTCCAAGTTACTGCACTCAAGGAGTTTCCTTATCTTATTAGCCTTCAAGCCATCTCTTTTAAGGGGGTGGAATCCCTTGTAAATCCAAAATTGTAAGTACAGGAGACAATGTGTAGAGCTTTTTAAGTGTCAATACTTTGAACTGGACCCACTGCTTACTGGCAGCTAATGCAACTACTAAAGAATGGGTGATATTGTCCTACCTTGTAGCTTTGGTTAAAAAACACAAGCAATAATTTCTACACTAGCAGTATTTTCTGGTTCATCTTCAGGAGATTATTTAGACTGTGGCTCATGTGTCTTGTTTTAGGAGCACATGAAGATAATATCTCAACTGAAATTGGGATTGATATTTTTCATTACCGTTAGGCTGGAAACTGGCCAACCATTTCCTCCTTGTTCAATGTTAAAAACCAGGAAAAGAAAAAGTTGAAATGGCCTTGGGTTAGTCTAACATTTGTAAACATGCTGTTCCTTTTCTTGGGCTGTAATAGGTGAAACTGATCCAAATCCTTACGGGCAGTTGGTGCTGTGAACATTGTCACAGAACCTGCATCATCTCTGTGATGTCAAGTTTGGCACAACTTATAAAATTACTCAAGCATGTATCCAAACGAACAGCTGTTGCTTTACAAGAAGAGCTAACTTGGTGGCTCACTGGGAATGAATCTGAACTAGTCCTTCTTTACTGCCAACAGTAATACTCCTCTCACATAGCTGGCATGCTTATGTGGTTTCACCTGTGTTTGCTTTTACCTAAAAGATTCATGAGATGTATACTCCTGCCATTTTATAAACCATTATGCCTTATGGAACTCATGTGGCCAACTGCAGGAACCTTTTGTCTTCCCATTACACATTAAGTGAAGAACCTCAGCAAGATCATCCATCTGGGCACTAGCAAAAGAAAGCATCTCAAAAGTGCTTTGGAAACAGTGGTGTGTGCCCATTATGTCCTCATTCCTCTAATCTTCCTTCTCTAGCCTTGTGAGGAGGGGCCAAAGTGGCGTGTGAACCATCCCACCTACAAAACATCTCCAAGCTGTCTCCCATCTCAGAAGTGCTTTCTTAAAAAACTGTGTATAAACACAGCTTGTATTACCACTGATTAAACATGTACAAATGTGTACTGTATAAGCTGAGTATATCAGGAATGTTCAGATTTAAACATTAGTCATCAGGGAATCATGTAACTAGAGGTGTCCTTGTGAATTATCTAATTCCAGCCCACTAAAAATCAAACGTTCTTCCCAACAGGTTCTCCAACTTCTGCGTGAAGACTTTCAGCAACAATTATGTACTAATGTTTGAGACACTTAAAGTAGGAGCATTAATTGCTGGCTTGCGTTGCAATATTGCTATGGAAATGTAAAAACAAAAACTGTCTAATTACCTTTTTTGACCCTTGTTCTTCTTCCACACCATCTCCTATAACAACATATACTACTTTTCTTCCAAATCTTTGAATTATGCGCTCAAAACAGCTTTCTTTTCCTGTAAAAATGGTGGTGGAAAAAACAGGAATAAACTGAAAGAATAAATTAGCCTAGTATACTGAGTATCAAAACTCAGTTGTATGAAAATCAATTAATCTTTATTTTACTTGACAAACCCAACAATAAGGTTTCAGAAATCATTACTTCATTCACTTCTGAGTTTATTTTTCTGTGATTGATCACCAAAAACATTTTGAGAAAAAAATTAAATATTTGACATTTAAACTTAATTCCTGTTCCTTATTATATTTTTACACTAATTTAAGCTTTGTTGGACAAATCCATAGATTCACCAGAAATGCCCCTTAATTTTAAAAACATAAATTAATTTCATTTGATGAAAGAAATCAGTAATTCTCAGCTTGTATATTTTTCGTCAGTTTGTTTTTTTGGTGGAATGCTGCCATTTTAAACATATTATCCCAAAATTACCAGTAAATGTAAGGATTTATTGAGGTAAGTGCAAATTAAGAAATTGAATACTAAAAAGTAATAGCAGTACCACCAGTTGCAGCAGCAGCAATAACAACAGCAGCAACAACAAGAGAGTTCACAGTGTGTATATAGGAGAAGACAGTGTGTATATAGGTGGGTTTTATTCTGTAGCTATGAATTACCCACAATTATAGTATCCTAATATTATCCTTTCCAAAGATTCTTCCACATTCTCCTCTTTCCATATCTTACAAAATAGTTTTCTTGAACTTATTAAAAATTACAGATAGGTCTAAACCTCTATTTTTATATTCTTGCCAATGCCAACAGTATAGAGAATTCTATCCAATTTGTATTAAAGTTTTCCTCCAAATTGTTATTCTGGAATAGATTAGCAAATTATGTTGTTCACCAGAACTGATCTAGCAAGCTACCATTGGGGAATATTATCTTGCATTTCTGTCTAAAATAAGTTTTGGAGGGCACATTGCAAAAAAGCATCCCCTTTACATTCCAAGATTGTCTGGGATTGTACAACAGTAACTCTTTTTGTCCTTCTACCAAAACTGGAAATATTGGGCCTCTGGGACCAGTCAGGGGCAAGTTTAGCCCCTGCACTGGTATCCTAGTCTCCCATTGTTTAATAAAACATTCTTCAGGGAGACCTCACCACCAAGCATTATGGCTACCAGATATCTATTGATTATATTTTCTCTCCAATCTTATCACTTAGTTCACATGTACCTAGAAGCTACATAACTGCTATTGTCCTTTTCTTCTCTGCCTTGGAATGCCTAAGTGACCACTCCTTACTGCCTGACCCTCCTAAATCCCACTCCACTTCTCCAGAACACAACAATCCCCTATAACTGGTGCTAGCTTTTAGCCAGGGAGAGTAGAGAAGATTTTGATCTCAAGAGCTGAAAAAGGGAGAACAGGAGAACCAAGATAAGATTTCAGTGGCAAAATTTTGGGCTTTTGGTCAAGTCAGTGCTTTTGGATAAGGGCTTTTAATGTATATTCTGTTTTAAAGGGCTTTTAATGCATATTCTGTTTTTAATCTGTTGTTTTAATGGTTGTTACCTGCCCAGAGACATTTGGGTATGGGACAGGATAGAAATGTAAACAAACAAACAAACAAACAAACAAACAAACAAATAAATAAAATAAGAGCAAACATGAAGCTGAGAGGCTTTGTGGGTGATGGGTGGGCAGAAAACTTGAACAGCCATGTGGAACTGCAGACCTCATCTGGTACAAGGGAAACCACAAGTACCACATTCAAATCAGAATGGCAGTGTCTGGTAAACCATAAACCATCTGGTATACCATGCCTCTGTTGTTAACAGTCTTGCATGCACTGGAATGAGGGCAGTCCCTGTATCTGGAGAGGTTCTCCAAATTTGTACGCTAAAAGAAAATTACCCCCCCCCCAAAAAAAAGCAAGACGCTACACTAGGGCCGTGGTTACACATGTCTAAGACAGGATGGCCTATTCATTAACTCGAATTGAGGTTGCACCAATGCTGGTCACATCTGGATCGTTATAGGTCATGCCTGCCTTGGGCTGCATTGCTCACACCTATCTACACGATTAGCCTCTTGTCTCTCCTCCCCTTTTGCTACATTAAATCTATCTCGTTTCTGACTAGATGCCATTCATGTCATTCAAGAGAGGTGAGGATGTGTGTCTGTGGTTCATTTTTAAGCCTGCTCTCCCACCTCCATGCCCCCTTCTTTTTTATGTGCTTTTCTTCTTCATGCAGTTAATTAAAAAAAAATTAATTTGTGTAAAAAGCATTAGATAGTGGAATCATACACACAAACTGATGAGAGAAAGGGAGGTGCCTCACAAACTCCATGTGTGCCGATTGGCTGAAAGGAAAGACTGGACCCCAGCCCCCACAGCACAGTTCAGCGTCCTTTAGCCCATCCCCCAGCTCACACTTGAGGAAGTGAAGATGGCCTGGAATGCTAGGATGGGTTGAGTCCTTGTCAGTCCTCTAAAAACAGGACTACAAGTTAAGACAGGGTAGGCTGGCTTGGAAAACGAATTAAATAAAAATAATGTAACAAACCTGAGGACGAACTAAGGTCAACTTAAAACACTTGTATTACCAGGGCCTAGAGTAATGGGGTTGTTAGCATGTGCTCATTATCATTCATATGGTTTTGGTATGCTGGATCACTGTAAGCAGAGAAAACTATATGCCCAAGTCCTGGCTGTGGGCTTCCTTGTACAGCTGGCTGGCCTCTGTGAGATGGACCACAAGTCTGCCCAAGCTGGGCATGCTAATGTTTTTATATTAATCTGGAAAAACTTGGTATATTTACCCAAATAAATAACACACTAGAACATGGTTAGAGACATAGCTGCTATCTTAATTGTTTGGTTGGATTTACAGACTCAGTTAATAAACTAGTTACCTATTTTTGTTGCACTGTAAATATTTTCTATTGGAAACACGACACCTAAGCCATATAGCAAAACTTTTGCAAGAGCTGGAATAAGCTGAGTAGTCGTCACTAAAATATTCACACAGTTCGTCCTAGGAGGGAAAAAGCAAAAATATATTTAATAAATAAAACTAATAATTGAAGGACGCAACTACACCTAAGTTTTAATTCACCTTCAATTCATCTTTAAAGTGTGACTAGCTATTTCTTTCTGTATTATCTAACACTAAGATGGATTTTGTGCATTAGATAATGGAGAATGAAAACTGCTAGTCATTTTACTGTTCTATTATTCTGAAAGTGGTATGAAAGTGGACTAAACCTTAGGTATAGCTAGGCCTACAGTTTACATGCATTTTTACAGCTTTTTTTCAAAGTTTTGGAAGAAATGTGGAATAAATAGACTGAGGCTATCTCCAAACAGGATGTAAAACCTGAGATTATGCCAGCATTATGTTGGGAATGCCACTCATATCCATGGAATCCCAACAGAGTGCCACTGGATAAACTTATTGCAGAAAAATCCACTCCTAACCTGGTTTTAGTTATAAAACAAGAAGTCTTATCTTGTCTGGATGTTTGCTTTCACAATCTACCATTTCAGAAATGGTGCATGATCAAACCAGATCAGAAAGGGCAGCTGCACATGTCCACAGGGCAGCAACTGCACATTTCCATGGATTTCACATCACTGAAATATTTGGAAGAACACATCACGCTATCAAGGGAGCAAGCGTCCACACCATTGGTCTGTGATCTAGGCAATGTGCATAATTCCAGAGGCTCTTTACTCTAGAATATTGCTAAATAGTGAAATACAAAAGGAACGTCTGGAGACTCACCAAATTTCACATGGAGAATGACACCTGTTTAGATACCTAAGTAACCAGTGTTCTACCTTGATCATTGTGCTAGGAGATCAGCATAAAGATATGCAGCTACAAATAACCAAAGGTGCAGTTTTGCACGGGCAGCTCAAGAGACAAAGAATTCTGCATGATAGTGCACACTATGGAAGACTCACCCCCCCTCCCCCGCAGCTAGCATGCAAATAGCAGATCTCTATTCTGGAACATAATCCAGAATAAGAGTCAGTGCAGAAAGAGGCATGGGGTGATTTATAAAAATGCCCTGATGTAGGTTACATTTCTTTCAACTACCATACCTAGAGTGAATTAGTGTGAGTGCTTTCAGTGCGAGTGTTAACCAGGAATCTGTAAGAGCTTCAATTTCTGCTCTGAGCTGCAACCATGCTTCCCTTTTTGCTGGACCCAGCAGACCTGCAGAGAGAGAAGAGCAAAATCTAGAGTGTTGGCATTTCAGCTAAGACCAAGCTAAGATTTTTTACCACATTTTACAATTCTATTGAGTGGGCCACGTTACATAACTTAGGCTGCATCCTGACGTCAGTTACTTATTCCACTGTATTTGGATATTCCAGAATAAAGCATAGATATCCAAACTTTATTCAAGAATATCCAAATATAGTGGAATAGGTAACCTAACTAAATACAGCCATACTTAAAAAGTTCAGAAATTCAGAAAGCAGCAAGACAACTATTACATAATAGCTGAATGATGGGCACTTGCCTCCAACATTATTTTTATAGGTGTTGTATATTTCTTTTACTCGTCTGTATCGGAAGGCTAATTTTCGCATCCAGTCTACTCCTCCTCGCACACCTGTAGCTAAGCATAAATTAGCGCTGGTAGCTGCAGCAGGGAAGCCATCTGTTGCAAAGTTATAGGTGCTGATGGAGATGCAAGAAATTAAAAATAAATAAAATTATTCCAGAGCAAGAATAAGGAAACATATTAAAAATTCAAAATTTTTTCACATGGGCTGACTTCCTTTAAATTTTTTTTATAAAAATCACATTCTCATTTTTTAAAACCATTTTCTTATCTAAATCAGCTTGGATTACCTCAAGTCTTGGCCATTGTCATCAGATGAAACATCATCGATATGAACCTGATCACATTCCTACAATTAAAAAAAAAAGGGGGCTAATATATTTATTTATTAGCAGTGACCGCTATACAATAATTTATATCTTTAGGGCATTCATTTTTTTAAAACTAAGTGAAGCCAGTAGGTAGTCATTTTCACTTTGCTTTAACAATTGCACACTGCCCAAGTCATAATTGGGATAAACATATTTAAATATTTAAAAAGAAAGGCAGCTAAAACAATTAAATGCAAGCTCTCTGTATGTTCTCTTGCCCTTTCATGTATCTTTAGACTTCAAGCTACTCAAAGCTATTTCAGGCAGCATATATGCGTAACTAAAACCAGACATTTTGGTAAATGTAACATATTAGAAAAATTAAACCTGATGCTAACCACCAATGAAATTATGACCTCTGATTGCTATTGAGCCACACACCCACACTGCCTGAGGCCAATCTTTCAGAATACTGCAGACTGAAAAAAATCTGTTACTTGTTTTCCCTTCAATTTGGAGTTCGGAGCTTCTTTTTCTCTTTAATTCTTGTCAACCCTGAATCTCCTCTAATAAAATGGAACTAGAAAGTTCAGAGTACACAAGGCACAGTTTAAAAATCTATAAAATAAGCATCTCCTTAATTTGCTGCATGACAGATAAGCCCGAATATTTAAGTACATTTTTGTACCTGAAATTTGGAATCATGTCAGTATAACATCAGTTACTACTAGCATTGGACATCTGCTGAGCAAATTAAGAACCTTCCTGGATGACAACATCATCTGAATCTGGTTTATAAATTTCAGGTATTTAAATAACCCCTCTTTTCCTACTAAATTTGGAACCCAATGGCAAAGATAATGCACCTTTAAGTTCAAATATACAGAGCATCCATTTTTGTGCTACAAACCCCTTCTAAACAAACCCTTCTCTCCTATAGACTTGTGAGAGAGGCAGGGGAGACAGAAGTAGAAAGAAACTCAAAACAGCTGTTCTCTAACAGAATTAAAATCATGACCTTTAGCCTTTCTTTTAAAACATCTATTTTCCAGCCAACCCTCTCCCAGCAAGCCACAAGCTCCAAGGAGGAAAAGACTTTAACCTCATAACCTTCTTCTGCTCTCCTGAGGTCAACAACCTCAGATAAGAAAAAAGGGGGCAAAAAAAAAAAAATCTAGTGGCCTCACATGACGACTGTGAGCAAAAGTCCTTTGAACACAGATTGGCTTTTCAGAATATGGCTATGAAAGATGAATCTAGCATTGACACCCGAAGTCATGGGGGCTGGGAAGCTGGGAGAATGAAATAGTATTGCTCAGTTCACGTTTGATCACACGATGGTGAAAATGTCTAAAAACTGTTAGTAGAATGATAAATATTTTACACGGGTAAGTTGTTTTCACAATTCTTGGGATTTACCTTTATTAAAAATAAATTTCATACCTAAAAGTAATGCACAAAGACGACAACAATCCAGCTCTATAGCAAGCTTCTCATGCCCATCATATTCTCAGGCACTTTTTGCGCTTGGTCTTATTCCAGATTATATCCCAAAATAGGGGCATTCTGTCTATAATGCTAGTACAGACTAAGTGTGGATGCATCAACATCCATGTGGTAAACTCATGTATGCACGCATACAATACAAATGCATAGCCATTCATGCATACTCAGCTATTTTTATGAAAGCCAGTACAACATGAAAATCAAAATGGTGAAATAAAAAGATTAGTAGAATGATTCGCTTTGATTTGGGGTGTTTTTCCACGGTCGCTTAGTACCCATTTTAGCACCCATTAAGGACCTATTTGGGTGAGAGCCAGATGACCCCATTTCCACCACGGCACCCATTAGGGACACATTTATTTCCACCGCGCCTCAGGAAATCCGGATCATATGGGTACTTTTTGGCCTTTAATCTGGATTTTCTGTAGACCCCATGGGGTCTACAATGGGGTCTTCAGCCAGAAAATCCAGATTAAAGGGAGCCTGTTTCCACATTAGTTTGGCAATGAGGAGGCTAGGGGGAGGGGGCACCCTTGGGGGGGGGGAGACCGAAAACCTAAGCTTCAAAGTCATTTCGAAGTCACTTCGAAGTCTGTGCAAAATAGATTTGGAGTGTCTTTGAAGTCTGTGCTGATCTTTGGAGTGAACTTTGAAGTGACTTTTTTTAACTGCATGTGAACACAGCTTTCTGCCTAGGATGTTGTACCATGTTATAAAAGGTCTAGGGGTCTCCTCTCTGCACCTTGGAGTCAGATGAGAGAGGCTCCACCCTCTTTAGCATGCTCCATCCACATAGGACAGAGCATTGAACTCTAATACAAAATTATTTATTTGTCTGCTTATAACTTATCATTTGTCAAAAGTCTCAGGGTAGATAATAAGAAAAGATAATCAATCAATGTTAATGCTCTTCAGGTTTTAATTTAAAAACATTAAATCACCAACAGAATTATAAGAAAAGCAATTAGTATCCATTTCTCATATGCGATTACAAGCCAGGTCAAAGAAGCTATAAAAGAAATCACTTTAAATTTATAGGGGCAGTTACTGAGAAATAATAGCAGATTGCAGGCCATATATGGGGTTAGCAGCTCACATTGCATTCACATTTAATACACTGTATTCTAGCACCATGGCATCCAAAGATACATAAGAATCTCAAATAAAAATAAATGTTTTATTTGAAAGGAAGATGAGGTTCCAAAAGTTGCAGACCTACAAAGACCTACAGAGTGGTTCATGCCAAGGAATACTGAGATCTGAAATTCAGCCAGGCCATATATTACTCCTCTTTTTTAAACAAACAAACAAATAAATACTGTATAATAATAATTCAGCTTTTTAAAATAATAATAATAATCCTGAAACAGTTTATAGCAAGGTAATTTTTCAGCAGCAAGAACAGCAGCAGTAGGAGCAGGAGCAGCTGCCTGCCTTTTATGAATCCCCATGTCATAAGTATTTTGCAAGTGAGATTTTTTAAAAATGGATTTCAATTCTGTACTACTTAAGTACTGAACAGACAATAAAAACTAAGCAAGACAGATGATGAGTAAGGAACTTTGAGAAAAAGCAGGGCATCTGGATGCAGGTGAAGTAATTGAGATAAAACAATTAAAGAAAAAAGAAAAGATTGGAAATGAAAGGCAAAGGCAGGAATAGAAGTAAAAATGAAAAGAGGCATCATGACCAGTTCAGGAGATGAAGGAAGAAAAGGTAAACACAAGAGTTGGTGGGGGGAGCATTGTCTGGTTTTATTTGCACAGGCCTTGGAAAAGACAGAAAATGTATTACTAAATCCTGTCTGTTGGAAAGAAATCTTTGAGAGATTAAAAAAAAATCATTAAACAGCAAATTCAATTGTCAGAATCCAATTACCCCCTAATTCTTAAAGAAGCTATTGTGTCTATTCTCTAAACATCCTGTGTTTATTTTTGTCTTCTGGGGAATTTTACTTCTAGAAGAAGGTATCTGAAGCATTGTTTAGTGTCTAGGTTAGATTTACCGTAATTAAGTGTCAACAGGTTTACAAGACTTAGCTTTGAAAACCTTAATTTGCTCAACTCAGACAATTGGGATTTAATTCAAATGAACTTCAGTAGAGTGACTGCCATCCATTGAGAGCTCTGATTAACTAACCATTTCAAAGGCTTTTAGAGAATGCTGAAAAATTCAAGGATAGAAGATATATAAAAACAAATTCCAATGAAAGATAAAAAGCTGTCTTCAATAGAATAAACATACTTATTTATGACTGCAACAGTTGAAAACATTTTTGTAGTACAAATAATATTAGGCTTTTTTTTGTGATCAGCCTAAATGTAAAGCATTACATTTCTAGCTAAAATACAGATTTTTCCATAAAATATAATTAGCTGGTTTGCTATAGTCATTAGCTTCATATATCAGGAAAAACTATTTTGCTGAATCCAGCTGACTAAATTGTAAAGTAAAGTGACTTTAAGTACAACTTTTGAACTTTTAAAAAAGCCAACAGACCTTTTAAAAATGGTCTACTGTTTTCCCAGTCTGGACAGTCATTTTGGAGGCATAAACCAGGCCTTGCTCCATCCAGTGCAGCTGGAATTGTCTAAGAGGGGGGTGGGCCCATTAATCGTACCAGCACACAGAAGGAGGGCCAGTGGTCCATTGCTGTCCTAGTCCAAAGGTATGCAAGGAAAGGCTCAAAGTCCATTTCCACAATCAGTTGGCAGTTCAGATCAAGTGGCTGTATCAAACACATTGTTTGTATAGGACTAGTGCTATTTAAGTCCAGAAAAGTCCCAAGAGGACCCTATTCTGGATTAGCTGTATACTTATTTGTAGAGGTCTACAAGTGCCTCAAACTGTCTTGTTCCAATCAAGCTTCTGTGCTTCCACATTTGATCTAGGACAGCAGTTCTCAACCTTCCTAATGCCGCAACCCCTTAATGGAGTTCCTCATGTTGTGGGGACCCCCAACCACGGGAGCGGAGCAGCTGGGAGGGAAGGGCGGCGGGAGGCTCGTTGCGACCCCTCTGAAAGGGTAATTCGACCCCCAAAGGGGTCCCAACCCCCAGGTTGAGAATCACTGATCCAGGACAAAGAACATGCTCAAGACCCATTTTTAAAGTTTATGCAAGTTTCTGAAGATCATTTTCAAAATTCCAATATGGAGGTAGGTATGCTACATTTAAAGACTGTTCTGTTTCGCCCCAGCCTTGTGCACCAGACAGTACATATGAGTGATGGGGCTTGGGCCAATTGCTGGCAGGGATGGGTGGTGCCTTAGATGGAAAATCAGTTATGTGGACTGGAACAGCTATGGCAGCTCTTCATTGCTGCTGGTGTTTGTCTGGGTTGGATGACATCCATCCCCTGCAGTGCAGAATGAACCTGTTGGGCTTGGTCCAGAACCGGCTAGATTGGAATAGGTAAACTGTTCCAAGCAAGGTGAGTACAGAAACAGCTTTATTTTCTTTAAAGTGTAATCTGTCAGACATAATTTCTACTAAAGATAAGTAATAGATGTGATCCACAAAAGAGGCTAACCCTGTTTCACAAGATACTAATAAAAAACATAAAGTGGCTCTCTAAATATGCTATTAGTAGACCCAGGTGGAATGCATCAAGGAGAGACAAGACTGTTTCAGCCTTTTACAAAGTTGGCAGATAGGAAAAAAACAAAAAGACAACTGTCAGTAATGCTTGAAGGAGGTGGATAACAAAGAGACAAGCAAATGCATACTTCATTTTGCTTGATAATGATTCTTGCTCTGTTATGCAAGACACAGATGTTCCTCATGCAATACTTCTCACCTTAAATGCACACACAAATAAACTGTGTTTCCTTCAGGTGGCATTTGCCTGCGCAAAATTCAACTAGAAAAAATTTAATGTATCCACTGCACAGATCAGGTACTTTAATTTACAACTCAGCATTTTAACTAGATAAAATGCATTTGGTTCTAGGTATATAGGTTAAATATCACAAACTGGATATAATTCTACCTACAAGCATCCTAATGAAGCTTTTGGGGACTAATTTTGTATTATTTTTCTCATTTCTTTTTCAAGATATGAAACACAAAAGGGAACAAAGCTGAGACACAAGCTCTCTTTAACTTTTCCAAACTTATGTTTCAGTTCTCATGGCTATATTTCTATTAAATTTTTTAAAAGTACAATTAGGTCCCACCATAGCCTTAGTGAATAATGCATATGAATGCATTGGATGTGTTTGAATTTAATGAAAAGAGACAATATGAACAACATTATAAATATTTCCTGATAATGCTAAAGGACTACAGGCTATGACTTCAAACCTGCTGATTACAGCTAAAATGCACTTCCATGTTTGCTTAATCTTCCTAATTTACCGTGAGAAAACTAACACCATGCTGTCAACTAATTGTTTCAGTGATTTGCTTTACAAAGTAAAATGAGCTGAGGAAAAAAAAACAGCTTCAGAATTAGCTCTTTTCCTTTAGCCTTTACATCAGGGTGTCCTTTGAGACTTGCTGGATGTTGGCCAACTCACAGGAAATGATCAGGGCATTCTCTGTTCCCCTCGTATCTGTCATTATGCAATTATCCCCACTGCTTCGTCTTTCCCTACTGAACGCACAGTAGAAAAATTTGGTCCAAAGACGTGTGAGAACAAGACTTAAAGCTGTAGATCTCTCTTTTTATGCATCCTCAGGTTTAGAATGTACATTTCATTTTGGAAATTAAAATCCATGCACTCTATATTGCAAATAATAATTATTTATACCCTTGTCATCTCTGATCACTCATTAAATCTTTTTAAAAAGCATAAATTTAATAAACCTACACACACCTACCCATTTCTAACTCCAATAACACTGAAGGTCATGAACCTATGTGGGTATCAACTTTTATCCTATTGCTTTCCTACTTGTTTACCTCCTCACAGGAGATAACACTTATGATACTTTGAAAATGCTATATAGATTTGAAACTATATATTAGAATATACCAACAGCTGGACAGTTTGTGTTTTATTATGGATTATATTATGGAATATAATCCACATGCTACTGAAGACCATAGCAGCCCCTAGGCAAGGCCTACCATAGTTTTCACTAGCGTTTAAGGACAGAACACCTCTATTACAGGATATAATCGGGAATAAGGCCCAATGCAGAAAGGGCCAGATATTGACTGGGTGTAGTATCCCTTGATAAAACAATTCTAAAGCCATATGATTGAAAATCAAATTCCTGAGACTGCATGGATATTTTTCACATAAGTGTAAACATTTATACATTATGTTTGTTCCTTTTACTGCTTGTTTGGCTGAATGTAATGGCTTTGACACAAAATAAATCAACGTAAGTCAACATGCATACAAACCCACACACAGACACTTTGTTTTGTGTAGAATGTGTGTGTGTGTATGTATATAGGCCTGGCACCTTAACATCTGTTCCACAGAAGATAGTTGAAACCAGCATTAAAAATAAATGACACAATGACAGGAAGATCCCAAGATCATACCAGCATTTCATTGGGATAGATAGCCAGTCATCCCCATGGCCTCCTCCTCAACGCAATGCCAGTTACAACATGCAGAGAGCAATGCTGTGTTTCCTATAATAGGTTCACTTATCTTCTGGGAGACATGCACACACAAAAAGGGACTGGGTGTATGGCAAACTTTCAGAAATCTTTAACTAGGTGATATCATAGACACCTTGCCAAAGACATGCAGGTAAACAACCTTTGCTGGGTTTTGCAGGACATGTCTGGCAGAGGGCAATGAGCAATGCCTCATTCTTGTTTCTATCCTATATGGTATTGCCCCCTGCTCGCTCGCTCGCTCGCTCCATCCACCTATCCATCCATCCATCACCAATAGCAGTCTCAAGGTGGGTTACAATAGTACAGACAAAGATGAATACACTAAAAATAATAACAGTACCTGGATTTTGGAAGATGATGCAAGGCACAGTTCTTGCTCAAGAACATTCAACATGGTACCTGCAAAGGAAAGTTCTGTCTAACTAGCCTCAGTCTTTAAAACGCATTTAATAAATGCTATTAAATTCCTTAGTAAGTTAAGCTGTCATGGAATAAAAAGACAAGTCTTCTTATAGATAAGTGATCAACTGTGGGCCTCCAGATGTTCTTAAACTACTAGGAGATGTGGCATTGGCCATCACCTTGGATGGGTCTCCAAAAGCTTTGAAATCCTGCTAATCCTGATGGGTACGTGAGTGGTACAGAAAGGGATGTGACTTTAAAGGCCAGTTGCAAGGAGCCTATGGGTCTGTTCACACTTTGCTTACTGGATTGGTTATAATAACAATAATACAATTCCAGTAAATGAAACGTGAACCCAAATGCTCCTTGCAACTCATTTTTATAATTATATCGCCTTATTATACCATTCCAGTGAAGCAAAGATTAAGCACAGAGGAAGACATCTACACCTGAAGTACTAGTGTATTCTCCAACTGAGCCATCAGCACTTGAAGTGAAGTACAGATGGCCGGATCAGGATCAGGATCAGCCTGGCCTGGTTGCTTAGCAGGATGTTGCCATGGTGATCGCCCTGTGGCCCACAGCACATGAATGTGCAGGTCCAGCTGCTCTGCCCATTCACAGTGTTTTCACCTAGAAGAGTGTGCGGACATTGCATTTGGGAGCTCATCAGCTATAGCTTGTCCAAAGCTATAGATGATCATAGTAGGTGGAGGAACTTCCAGATGCTTCAGGACAGTGGTGATACAGTGTTGCGGCATGTGGATGCGCTGCCCCAGGAACATCTGGAACTAGTCCTTTACATTGTGTGAATAAGACTTATGAGTTTTCATATTCAGTTTGCTGTGAAAAGCTGCTATATGGGAAGGACCACTGGTCTGATTCAGCATGACTCTTCTTTGCCCTTCTGCAGGTAGAGGTCTCTTAATAAAAGAACGTCCTGCAACACACAAGGGAATACAGCTGTGCTTGCTATGCAAGCGTTTGAAGATGTATCACGCCATCGTGGGAGTGGCGTCCAGACAGGTAAAACCTTTCACTTGCTCCCCATTCTTACTCAGACATTTAGTATATTTCACTCCCTTAGAAAAGAGTGGAGCTATCATAAGTTCACTTTGTACAAAAGTTGATATTAACTATTCTAAATAACTTAAGCCCCATCCATTATTAGTACCTGTCACATAACAAAGTCACTGTGACAAATTGTTTGATATCTTCATGCTCTTGCCAAAAAAACTACATTGAGTTGCCCATGCAGTCAACTAGGAGTCAGCCATATCTCAGTGGTACCTAACAACAGCCATAATTAATTTCCATATCATATATTTTCCCATTTAATATAGTTTCAAATATTTTTAATCTGCATTATTTTAAAAATTGAGAAATATTCCTTAGACTGTTCCATCAGGATTGGACCGAACTTATAACAGTATAGGTGGCCCAATATGACCACCCAGACCAGTACTGTTGTCCTACTGATGGGTAATCCACCCAGGAGGTATGTGGAAGGGCACATACCTCTGTGGACCAGTTAAGCAAGGGAAACCATTTCAGCAGCACACAAAATTGCAATGTCAGAATGGTTCCCCTAGGGTCCTCCCAAGTCAGGAACTTTTGCAGCAGGCTCCAAAGCTGTGGGGCCATCCCAAAACAGCTGTCCCAAGTACAAATGATCTTGTTCCATGGCAGCTCCAGCCGGGATCTGTTCCAGTACAAATGCAACAGCCTGAATGGTCCAAGTGCAGAAAAGCCTGAAGGTACAATGATTTAAACTTCCATAGATTTGCTTGGCAATTATAAGAGTTGTCAGGATGATTGTTGGTTGCTGATGGTGAACAATATGGCAAAAGTGGCTAAAAACAGCCAGTTCCTAAAAATAATTTGGTTTTGGCAAAATGCTTAGCAAAAAAAGACTATTTTGCAAATTCATTCATCCATTTTTTTCTTTTTTACTCTTTAATGCTTCCACAGCATCCATCTGAACAAAGAAATAAGGCTTTTCAAAATGTATATAGGCTATTCTAAAATGTGGGACTGTACCTTCTTTTTAATTATAATATCTGCTTTGTCTATATTCTAGACTTGCAGTGTCTGCTTCTCAGTTATGGACAATAAAAGCTTAAGTGGTTCTGTGAACTACCTAACCTATCATCACAAAATTCTTGCTAACATACAATATAAATCCATGTGAAAAAGGAAAGTCTATAGTTCACAGGTTCTTAATACTGGCACTCAATTGGCAGAAACTGTCATCCCTGTCTGCTCTGCACTTTGTGACCTGAACATTTTCTTTGCTTTCCCACAATAATTATTCTGTGTGGAAAAAAGGTGCAGATTACCTGTGGGACAGACCCTAGATATCGAGAACAAAGAGAGCTCTTGAAATCCATTTCATTCCATTTGACAATTTGTGGATTAACAGTAAAGGAATTAAAACAGACCTTGAAGAGTTTCAGAATAGTTCTACTTAAAACCAAGCAAAAGAACCTACTTAACATACACTTATACAAAATAAGTTTTATAAAGAAAACTTGTTGAAGGCAAGGAAAGGCAAGAATCAGTGTTTTCAAAAGCTGAAATTGTACGAATTATTTATTTTAAAAAGAAAATGTGTCACTCAGCAAACTAAATAGGCAAAGAATTTATTTTTTAGAATGTGGGCAGATGGTTTGAATCAAGATGAGCCTGTACAGCACTGGTCTAAACTTCTGGGACTGTTGGCTGCTTACTTAAGTCATACTTTAGAAGCGGTATCCAAAATCTGCTGTGAAGAGCTGGGAGAGGAGACCCAATTAAAAACAGGAGATAACTTTCAGTTTTAGAACTCTACAGGAAAAACAGAATAACATTAATTATGCTGGCTAGATTATTAGAAGTTAAGCAGCAGTCTACATGACAGACTGAATCCACATGCATTAAGTAAAATGGCTTGGAGGTAGTATCATGTGGATTCTAGTGTTCCCATACTACCCTTAATCTACATTAAAACCAAAATAATAATTTTGGAAGTGCTTTTTCTGACCTTTAATGTGGGTGTATAGCATATGGACACTATGTTGCTTTTGAGACACTTTTTTTAATGTGTGTGGATGCAGCCACAATAGATGAGCAAAAAAGGCTCTGATTATAAATGTTCTGTGACTTACAATGTGCATAGGCCCTATTATAAGTTTTAGGCACTTTGAAGCTTGACTCCAGATCATCACTGGCATGTCAGATCTGTGCTGTCCCAATCTTTTGCAGAATATTCCAAATTATTCAAATTTCTTTCAGGCCTGGTATTCCTAAGTTTTGGATTTTCACGACTTTTAACAAATTAAAGTGCTTTACATTAAATCTCATTTTACTTGGACAATACTTAAAATATATTTTAGACCAGCGGTTCTCAAGCTGTGGGTCGTGACCCCTTTGGGGATCGAACTACCCTTTCAGAGGGGTCGCAACGAGTCTCCTGCCACCCCTCCCTCCCCCCTCCCCCCTCCCAGCTGCCCTGCCCCTGTGGTTGGGGGTCTCCACAACATGAGGAACTGCATTAAGGGGTTGTGGCATTAGGAAGGTTGAGAACCGCTGTTTTAGACCTTTTTTTTTTTTTTAAGAATGAAGGAATTTATAGTATTCATGAAAAACAGGACTAATTTTACACACATCTATAAAATAAATGTGAAAAGTTTATTTTTCAAATAATCTATTATATTATTCCAAACAAGAAAATGCATGAACCAAACTGAAATATGACACTGTGGGGCTCCACAGGGAAGAAGGTGAGGCTGTCAAATGGATTAAGGTATTTATTGCTACCTGGCAAATACTGAAAATCTATCCATTGATGGAAGTTTATTACTAAAAGGATTCAGTAAAAAAGAACTGCTGACTTGTCCAAAGGAGGTCCTTAATTACCACTGAAAGTGACTACAACTATCTGGAAAATAAAGGGTTGCAAGTTTTTCTCTTGTATTACCCTAGAAGGTAACGCCAGACCACTCTTGTAGCTGCCAAGAAAACTGCATGGATCTGTTAGTTAGATCATCAGGAGTTTTTCCCAACTCAGTGTTTCCTGATAACGGTTAGCACTACTTCACACTGTTACTTCTGTTTATATTCTTTTTTCATCTTTTTGTTACTGAAGTTGCAAGGGGAAGGAAGCCTCTGATATCTCAAGAAATACAAATTAATAATCTGAACCAGATAAAACATTCTTAGAGCAGTAGAAAGTGGAAATACCAAGTAGTTTGAGAAGTGATCACACTGTTTGCACTGGAGCAATAAGGATAGTCTCGCACACTCAGGAACAGAGCATCTGCATACTGTGGTATTGCCTCTGTCCTAGAGCAGGCTAGGATGTTCTCTGTACACCCCTGGATGCAGCATTTGTATTACTTCTGTAGTTGCAAGCCAAGTCCTGATAGTGTGCCTGTTGCTATGGTTATGTGGACCATCCAGGACTGTTTAGGAAGGACAGGAATATGAGTAAGGTTGATACCCACCAGGTACTGACCTTCCTCTAGCTGTGCATGAATGGCAGAAAGGCATTCAGTTTTATAATATTTTTTACTCATAAATCTATTGAGGAACTTTAAATCTAAGACTGTCCTCTATGAGCCTCCTTTTTTTTGAAATCAAGAAAATTATGGAATAAACCCCATGAATTTGTTCCTCTATGGGGACCTCTCAATAGCATACATAGCATCATAAAGGGCTTTTTTTAAAGTTCATCCATAACCACGCATATTTTAGGAACAGTATGGAACCCCAACTTGTAACTATGAGAAATAACATCTAAAACCCATTTGTCTTTAACATTAACAAAACACATATCAGAAAATAACTGTAACCTGGCAACAAAAGCCATATGTTCCCTTTCAATTGTTTTGGCCCCCATAGGGAAAAGTGGCGTGCTCTTTCTTTGCCCAGAGGCTGTTTGTTAATGGAGGTCTGTTGCCTCAAGAGTCATGACCTCCAAGAGGCTTGGCCCGAAAGGTCTGCCTCTTAGAATATGAAGTATAAGAACACCTTGCATCCTGAGATCTGGACCTAGAAAAGGAGGAAGACAAATCCTGGGAGGTATAACCAGAAGATGCAGAAGGCCTAGCTTTTTTTTTTCTTTTCTAATTAAGACATCTTTCAACACAACCTCATCAAATAACATTCCCCCTTAAATGGTGCATTGATGACCTGCATTTTAGATGTAAAGTCAACAGCCCAATTATGAAGCCAGAGGACGTGTTTTGCCAGCTGTAGAAGCTACAGAGGAGCGAGCTTTGAGCTGGAGACCATGGTCACATGGTGGCTGAGATAGACTGTCTTTTTAATGTCTAAAAGCTTTGGCTTCAAATTGTTATGAAGTGCCAGGTGGGCCAAGAGCTCCTCCTACCATTTGAGGACCTCTCTAGCAATCATAGAATTAGTGGCAGCATTTCTACAACTGCCTCAAAAGAATGTTTAAGATTCTAGATTTTCTTGTTCAAAGAATCTTTCAAAACAGATTCAGATTCCCATGGAATGAGGTCACTGAAGGCTATTTATCTTTTTTTTCATTGATTTAACTTTTTTATTATTAATTTCAATTTTAAAAATACACTCAACAGAAATGGTACAAATATTTAGAAACTTCACACTTAACAAAAAAATGGGAATGCCCACAGCAGGCACCACCCAGACTAAAATAGAATGGTCAGCAGGCAGGAATAACTTTTTTTTGGGGGGGGGAGAGTGAAGCCTTATAGACAGGCATGGGTCGGCTGGCTCCTGTAATAACTTCTGTTGCAGAATATGTGGAACAGGAATAACCACTTCCTGTTGAGGTGATATCATTAGCATGTCCTTAGCTTGGCAGACCTGCTCCCCAGACAGCTGATAACCTCGCTGAATATTAAGTGCCGAGGAAATGGCCTGAACAACTGCACTCATGTAGTCATAGGAAAAAAGGCTAGAAGTGGGCAGGTGCCTCTTCAGGAACAGCACTGTCTTCCTCCACACCAGAAGCATGAGAAACAGCAATATGACATTAGCATCAACAGTTATAACAGGCTTATAAAATCCATTGGTTGCCTGAATAGCTTGAGTGCTAGTTGAACGACACATCAGTGCCCCACTATCTTGAGCAGCTGCCACAAGATCCAGGTGAGCCCAGAGTTTTGGGAGGGTCTCTCATGATCCAGCAGAGCCCCCTGGTTAGAGAGCAAGGTAGGCTTATGAGTCAGAAAAGAACCGGACTGATCCAGCTGAGATCCTCCACTCTGATCCAGCTAGGCTCCTCTGTGACCCCTCATGGGATCTGATTGATGCACCCAGGCTCCTGGGGGGTATAACCAACAGGAGAAAATCCTCTGCACCCTCTACTGTTTGAGGACAAAGAAGAGTGGGAAGATGGAGACTTCCTGTGTTGCCTTTTTTGACTTAAGTTTCAATAAAGTCTTGGCCAATTTAAAGAACAGGGCAGTATCAGGTGATGGGCTTGAGCTAGAAGAGGAACAGTCACTTTTCTGCTCCCTGCTCCCTCTCTGCTTGCAAGTCTGAGAATGGCACCTACACACTCTGTGAACCATGAGGAAAAAACTCTGGGAGGAGGCCATGTATCCTCTCTCTTCCACATATTGCTTATGGCAGCATCCTGCAACACCTCCTCCCAGTGCCTCTTGGCTTCTGCCCACAGCCATGGGATCTATGGCAAGTCTCTACTTTGCTTTTTCTTGGCAGTGCAAAGAAGGGGAACTAGAACGTCATGTACTATATGTGCCATTTTCCTTTCCCCAGGGAGCATCGAAGCCCCTGCTGATAATTGCCCTGCTACCTCCTTCCCCATCTCCATCTTATTCCTGGCCTGAAAGAAGGGGAAAGGAAAACCCACTAAGTACCTATGTAAGGAAAGTCGGGAACCTGGCCTAAAAGAAGGAAAAAGGAAGGCCCACTAAGTAAGGGAAGAAGGAAACGTTCCAATCCTGCTGAGCACAAGAACAAAACTGGTAGCAGAGCTCTTATCTGTAGTCCATGCTAGGCAGGAGTGATTGCCGGGAGTTTCAGGCTCTACCCATGCACATGGGGGCAAAACCTGGCAGGTTGAACGAACCGCTGAGGAGAACCCACAGAAAAGAGAGCTGCCTTCACCACATTCCAGAAGGTGGCTTTGAAAGCAGAGAGCTCATGGAATGGGGCTAACAAGGCTAAAAGCTCACTCCCTTTGGGAGCTGGGGGAGCCTACTTGCCTGAATAAAGAAGGGGGATTTCAAATGCTCACTCCCATTTGAAATCGAATCACTTGATGAGTCAGCCGATGACATTATGGAGAATAAATTTCTCTTCAAATCTCTCTTCAGAATTTAGTGTTGCCAGTGAAGAATGACTAAAGGATGACTGGGCTATGTCACATGATTTTTGTTTTTATAGTGCGACTGAATGTCTTCTAGTGGTCATTGCCAGCAAGCTGCCCAAGGATAAATCCTATCATAGTCTGTTGTCATCAGTCCAGAACAGATCTTCACGAAGATAAAATCAACCTCAGATTCTGTACTGTCCATTTATCCCTGTCCTTCAACCTCCAGATGCAGCCTAACACAGTGAATTAGGTCTGAAAAAGAATTGGCAGCAAAGTAATGTTCTAAATCATTTCATATTCTCACATTTTTAGGCAGTTCCAGACACCTTTTTTTTCTAGGTAAAGAACTTTGCAGTAGTTCAAATATAATGTTCAATAACCAAAGACAATCAAGCATTACTGTAAGTTTTCCAGATGTTGAGAAGACTCTCCTTCAAGTACTAAGAGACGATGCTTTTCCAGTTGACATAATCCATTTGATGCTACATTTATCAAGTTTTTGGTAAGCCACTCCTGTACTTTTTAAAATCAAGATTGAATAATGTAGTACCAGAAGATAAGCCTCTAAGGTCACAGGGTACCTAAAATGCTACTGAGAAAGACCTGAGGATTATTCTACCACTGATATTTATAATGCAGCCAGACCAAATCTTTGCAGAAGTCCAGCTGCAGACGTAACTAGAAAGGAAAATATGAAGTTGCAAAGAAAAACTCGTTATAGGAACACTGAATCTATGAAATATGAAGCAAAGGAAGTTTGAAATAGTAAAAATGGAAATGAACCACTTGAATTTGAGTATTTTGTGCATGAGTGAATTCAAGTAGACTGGCACATGACATTTCCAGTCAGAACAACATATAGTATGCTATTTGGGAAATTAAAGGTTAAGGAGAAATGGGGTTGCTATGATAGTAAAGAAAAAACATTGTCAGGATTTCAGTTAGGTTTGGAAAGCAATTTTATAATAACACGGTTAGTCAGATTCATTCTCCTACAGTGGAGGCAGCAGAAAATGAAATTGATCAGGTCCACAGTAAAATAGATAGGACCTGTAGTCAGAATCAAAAGTAGAGCCTGAGGAGATGAGTTTAGGCCTAAATTTTAGAAAGACAACGATCATGTCAACAGGACAAATCACCTTTTTACAACTAGAGAGTGAAGCATTGGGAATAGATGATTTCTGGGACCCATGATTAGTAATAAGGCATCTAGCACTCAGGAAAGATGTTGACGGTTGGCACTGGGAAGAGCAGAAATGAATGGAGGCTTAGAGAAGATTGTAAAGGGTTGCAATCTCTCACTGAACACAAAGATCACAATAGTTAATGTCATGGTTTTTAGAGCTGTATTCTTTGGATGCGGTAGTTGGACAGTGACAAATCAAGATCAGAAATGTTTAGACTCTTGTGAAATTCAGTGCTGAAGAAGGATCCTCAGGGTACGATAGATCGCTAAAAGAGACAAACTAGTGGACTCTGGACCACATAAAATGTAAGGCTAATCTATTCATTAGAAGCACAAAGACCTAAGAAAGTGCAGAAGATTGGAGAGTCTGGAAGATAACAATCCTTATGATCACCAAGAATCTGCTATGACTAGAAGGTGTCAAGTAAGCAAACTAAAAAGTTTATTCTGTGTCACATGTTTTATGCAACTAATACAGTTCAGGCCTCTCAGCTTTTAAATATGGGCTTGGACTCTGGTATTGTGAGACGTCTTTAAACTACTTCAAAATGCTTTTATGAGAAGCCATATAGTGTACATATATTTGCTTTATTTTCTACTTGTGCTACATTTTAATTGTTTTATTTTGTATTTAAATTGCTTTTATTAGTTTTAATAAAATAACTTTATATCATAGAGCAGGTCAGAGGAAGAACAAGGCTCCAATTTCAGCTTTGATTTTTTATTTTATCTGCAATTGATTCAAAACCTGTTGTTGCTGCTGCTGATCCTTCTCCACTGCCCTGCAAGGTGATACACAGGTTGATGTTGTAGCAACATACAGATAGGATAATTTTTCACAAGAATAGAGATCTGTAGCTCTCTAATGATGTGAACTCTAATGCATACCCAGTTTTCCTTTTTTTTATGTTTCTTACATTTATTCCACATCTTTATTGTATTGTGGAATGTATTCTATCCCTAGAGATTCCCAGTGTTGGAAATCTTCAATTGATGGGATTCAGTCACATTGTATGCTTTTATATAACTATTAGATTTTAGTTGTTCCTATTCTCGATGTTTTGTAAACCACTTTGAAATTCGATTGTGATTGGAAGCGGCAGATAAATGTTTTCAACAAACAGACAATAGTTTGAACTTACAGAGCATATTGTGTAGTTCTCCACAGGTGAGCAAAAAATGTATAACAGTTGCTTTTCATATAATTCTGCATTTTTTAAATTTCCCACCAATGATCAGAATGAAAGCTTGATATTCAGAAATTTGATAACAATGGAGAGACACACACACACACAGGAAGACTTAAAGCCTAAGCTTACACATATTTCAAGGAAATGATTAAATATTTAGGATACTATCTGAGAGATGTGAGTATTCTGATTGAATATTTAAGGAGACTATCTGAGAGGTGTAAACATTCTGATACTTTTAAAATAAAAGTACCTCTGATCTTAGGGACTTATCTTCTGGCACTGTGTCATTCAATCTAATTTACATAGCCATATGATTTTCTGGGTAAAAAAACACAGTTGTTGCTTTGCAAGGACGACTTGGTAAACTTGGAATCAAATGGATAATGCCAGTACCTATTCCTATCAACTCACTTTGCAGGTGTGTTATGCCCAGCATGCTCTTTTATCTTAACAGAGTGTATAAAACAGCAGATGAAAGGGAAGCCAGGGAAAAGAAAAGGTAGAAAGTAATGCTGGTTAGAGAAGCATTTCAGGCCATGCCGCAGTACCTGGACCTGGGTCCAAGACAGCTGACATGTCCCTGAAGCTAAAGCAATTGGAATGAATATGGATAGAAACAGCTTTTCCTCAATACAGTTAGGTGAACCAAAAGGTCAAATATATTGTGTTGCCAGGCCATACATTATTCAATGGTTTCAGGCAGCCTAATATGTTGATGTTGAAAACACCACAGCAGACACAGTGTTTATTCATTGTTGTTCAGTATTTACTTAGATCTGTATGAAAGAAACTTACATGGCCTTACCACTAGTATTGAAGAAGACAAATTTATTGCTGAATTAAACTGAAAAAAGGTTAAAGTAGTACTTATTAAATCAAAACTGCCTCAAGGATAAGTTAAATACTCAATGCAAAGGGGAAGCAAGCCTGTTTAAAAGTGTTTGAGTTGCTCAAATACCCTCCAAGTCGGTGATGGCCAACCTATGACACGCGTGTCACAGGTGACACGCCAAGCCCTTTTGGGTGACACACCTGGTCACCCTGGCACCTGGGCGTGTAGTGCTTGCTTGTTCTTGAAGTGTATGAAATACCAACTTTCAATTGAAGATTTAGCAAATGTAAATAATTATTTGTTTTTGCTTTTAATAAAATACATATATCAAAAATATAACTTTTTTTACTAGAGCTACAAATATCACAGAATTCTGGATATTTCTAGATGTGACACAGCACCCGAGTTAAGCTAAAGTCCTGCCTTTTTAGATTTTTTTGTGCTCACTGATTGGGAATAAATGACAGAGAAGATATATCTTTTTCAGACTGATGGCCCAGGAAGAGATTGCAAAGCTAGGTGGGCCGATTTGTCTAAAATGTACAGGAGAATTGAATGTCTGCCTAGGACTATAAAGCTTTTGAGACTCAGCATTGGCTTTGGATCACAGGAACTCTTAGTGACACAGGATTAAATGAAGAACAGCTGTATTCAGTTGATCATGTATCTAGAGATAAGAAGAAAACAGAAAGGTAGCTGAGGATTCTGCCTTCTAAGGAAAAGGCCAATTTTCTCTCTTGTGGATGGTGCCTTAGGCTTTCTGCATGGCGTGCAGTGGTATGTGTCATGCAGCTTGGTCAAGCAATCTGGCCCAAGGCCACAGCAACAGTGTGAGCCAAGGATCATCCGTGTTGTGGCAGTGTAGCCTGGCCCAACTTCAGAGTCTGAAAAAAATGATCCAAGATTTGTTTGCTGTGGCTGCTTTAGCTGGCTACCCAGAAGTGCCCCACTTCTAGTGCCATTTCCAGGAGTGCTGCAAAATAGTAATGGGCTCAGCATGCCAGAGGGATCAGACCAACCACTTCCTGACATCTGCAAATGATCATCTGGTATGGTCCACCACTGGGGAACATATGGAGATGACTTTAGAACCAACCACAAATTACAAATCAACATGTACCTTCTCTTCTCCAGCTTTCAACCTGGCCAGCAAAAGAAACACTGTTAAAAACCTCAACCAAGACTCATGCAAATTCCAGTGATTCCAAATATACTGTCTAAAAAACAGCCATAACTCATCTTGGTTTATTCAAGGGACTGACCATAACCCAGAAACTAATTTACTCATGAAATTAATGAAGGCATGACAAATTATTGGCCATAGAATAAATGTGTAATACCCTACTTTATGCTTTGGATGATTTTAATTTTATCCTAAAATGTATTTTATGAGATTTTCGGGTTTAATAATAGTACCACCCATTCTATTCACAACCTCAACAATAAATTTCTTTTAACATTAAGTCACATTAGTAAAACTCTTTGCAAATATATTGATTCATATAGTTCACATATTAAAAAAATAGTTCACTATGGAAAGAAAAAAAGGCACATTTAAATAATTTTATTACATTCTTAAGTTGCCAATTCATCTGTGAGTAGCGGCTCCACAGATGAAAAGAAATCAAAATATAGGACAGATGTTTGCAAAACCACATTTAAAGCTCTCTCACACTAGCATTTTTCAAATGATACAGGCTCATCTATTAAATAAGGTGTATTTTGCTTGATTTCTTAGAAAAGGAAACATCAGGAAATATTTAAAGGCCAATTGCTGCCAATTAACTTTGATCAACATAAGTTGTAGCTGAATCTTTTGGATTCTTTTGCCTGTCTGAAATAACATACATGTATAAATTCTAACAAAACAACCACGTGATGATTAATGTCTGTTGGCAGCCCTGCCACAAGCTTGTTCAGTGACTAGATTTTAAACACACATCCATCTTTGTTATGATGGGAACAAAACTATTTTCATATTCCCCTGCCCCTTTGTACAAAAATATCAACAGAAATTCATTGTTGTTAAGATGGAAAGTGTCATGCATTTTACTAGAAGTTGTTCTTTGTAATCCAAGGCATAGTTACAAGATAAATTCACAAAACTCTCAACACCAAAATAATAAAATAAAATCAGTAGCCTTCCCAAAGTGAAGTCACGCACTGCAAGTTACTGCTCTTCACTCTCACCTTAAATCATGCAACAAATCCACATGCATAACTAGCAAAAAAAGTAGTAGCAGAAAATCATTTTTTTATTCCCATAATCACAGAGGCTATTGGTGATGTATTTAGTTAGCTCCCCACAACTCAAGTTTCATTACTAACATTAACAGTGCTATTGAGTGAATGATATTAAACCCACAACCAACTATAAAATTAAAATTAACCTGATCACAACATCTATAATACACAGTAAGAAAAAATGGTTCAAAGCACCCTTATCCACATTAAAGGCCAGAAAATGCACTTCCAAAATGTCTTGGATTATTTGTATTTTTACCTTGCCCTATACCCAAGGGTCTCAGTGCAGGTTAAAACATATAAAATGAACACATTAAAACCAAAAATGTATTAAGCTTATTAAAACCATGGTAGTGTCTGAATGTGGGGAGGATATGGATTGGAGAAGCGATGGGAAGTGTAAGGAGCTTCTGGATGGTATGACTTCTAATGCTTTTGAATGACTTTTCTAATGTGTGTGGATGCAATTTCTGTGTCTCACAGTTGATTCAACATTAAAAGTTGCCCTTGGATTCAAATATTCAAACTGTGAACCACAAAGTGAAAACTCTCTATACATTATAAGATCAATAAGAAAACAAAATGTTCAGTGACCTGTACATAAAAACTCACACAAACTTTAAGTGAAAAAAACTGGACATAAATGAAGCCAGGAAATAAATTATAGGTTACTAAAGTATTGCCTTCTAACTGCTGTCAGTGTGCAGCATTTATCAGTCTTGACCATTGATAGATGGTTGATGGGAGCTGTAGTTAAACAGCTTCTGGGAGATATTAGCCTAATTTAATTAATTTTGCATTTCTAGCTGTGCATAGTTTTTAACAGATGGATGGGTGACTCCTCATCAATCTATGGTGGCAGAGAAGAGTGACCTTGATGAGGAACCTTTGCTTCAGTGGTGAGTCAAGAAAGGTACGACTTGTGGCTCTTATATCAGAAATATGGTAGCTAGAAGAAAGGATACATGATATATCCTTCAAGGATACTGATCCTTAAGTCCTCAGTTGCATAAGCATGAATCTGAAAGCATGAAACTGAAATGGAACCACCACAGCCTTCTGATGCATTTAAGATTATTTTACAAATTTAAAAAATCAAGCCAATAATACATAAAATCTGTACATTGTTAAAACAATATGTACTTACTTCCAAATCATTAAAGAAGAGGTGTGTATCTGCCAAGTTGAAAATCATCTCTTCCATCCTTAGTCCTAGTGAAACAGATGTAGGTGGATCCTAAAAACGAACAAGCAATATATTTAGCATAAAAAAACCTCTTCAGATTCACAACAAAGAAAAGAGAAATGAAACTAAGTCAGTAATATAAATTGCAACAGACTGCAGAACACTAGTCACAGATGATATTTAGAAAAGCTACAGCTGTACCTGTATGAACATGCATTCAACAGCCCCTAAAGAATGAAGTGCCTGGATGGATGTAGCATTGACCTGGGCTATGCTACAAAAATATGGCACTTCTGGGCACCTGGCTGGCAACTCTGGAGACTGTTAACTTTCATTCCCAGCCTCTGAAGCTGAGCTTGGATGGGAAGTTTGTTGATCAACTTCTGATGTCACTTCCTGTGCCTTTTAACATGGATTGGGCAGAAACTTCAAAAGTTTCTGCCCAAGGACTGGAGCAAGTACTTCAACTTATAAAGTTTGCACAGTAATAAAATCAAGTGGCTGTGCTATCCCTGCATGATTTCCACCTCTCTCTCAAGTGGGAAGCAGCAACGGCACAGTTTTGGGCACGTCTGGAAGCACCCCCATTCTGTTCTGGCCTGTTCCAGTACAAGCGAAGCAGGAGCCTTCTACATTTTGAGGACTGGAATGCCGTTGTCCCTATCCAACAATGGCAACAATTTGGATGTACTTTCCTAGTTCTGCTCTAACCGAAGCATACTTCTACTACAAATGCCACCCACCCTTCCCTGTGATGAGTCAGTCCAAGATTGACGCACCTCCCGGTCACCTCAACATCATGTCCAATGTGTTAGGGTTTCATATATGATATTTGAAGCTTGAATAAGCAACAATGAAAAATGTTGCACCCCATTTCTCAAAGCTTACGCAAGCTTCAGATCATATCTCTAAAGCTTGTGCAAGCTTCAAAGATGAAGCTGTGGTGTTTTCTTTGTCCAGGGACAGGTTTGAAATATTGATGCTTGGACCAGAAGAGATGATGTTTTTATTTATTTATTTATTTACATTTCTATCCCGCCCCATACTAAAGGTCTCTGGGTGGGTAACTGAATATACATTAAAAACAGAATATACATTAAAAACCTTTAAAAATCCAACAAATCTAAAACATCTGCAGATCTTTTAAAAGAGGCCCATTGCTAAACAGGGATAGAAAGCTCTTAGGATGGTTCTTGGACCAGAATGCAGAGGAATACTAGGAAGCAAGTGCAGAAAACCCCACAGTTACAAGCAGGATACAGCTATCTCCAGTAAAAAAAAAAAAAAAAAGGAAGGGATTTTAAGCCAGCACAGTTACTCAAGAGTAAGTAACTTAAGTAATTATTAAAGTCAACAGGTGCGCTTTTTTTAGAAGACAGTAGGTGGGAACTAAGAGAAGTAGCTACTTGGGATCTTTTGGTGATGAGCAGCATTTGCCTCCCTCTGGAAGTCTGGAAAACCAAGCACGATCTTATGTGGTATTTAAAATAGAGCTTTAACTGGCATAGTGTAAATATGGATATTGTGGCATAATGATCTGGGATCTGTGAGAAGGAGAATTTTGAAGCTCTTTGTGGTCCATGAATTTTCATGACACAGCAGCTTAGTGGTCAGTGATTTTATTCAATGTAAAAAAAAAAAATCACTGAATAGAAAAATGAAACTTCATTACAGAGAAAAACCCGTGTCCTATCTAGTCCAAAACATTTTACTGCAGAAGCCTCTGACCTCAAAGGCTTCATTTCTTTCTCACTTTTCCTATCCAAGATAAGATCTAGATAAAATGCAGGAACTGAACCAGAATCTTCTGAATGCAATCTAAAAATGCTCCTTCCATAATGCCCATACAATACTGAAGAGATGAAGATACGGCATGATGATTATGTTGATCAATTAAAAATACAGTACTTTAATTATGTTGTAGAAATTACCAGAACAAGTTACTTCTTACTGCTCTAATGAACTCAGAATGTACTTAAACACTTGTGGTTTGCAAATACAATACAGATGTTTGGTTTCAATATGCATTTGTAATCACTGAATTGCAAGAGGACTCTGCTACAAGTACAGGGCATGCAATATATCCCTTAGGATTATTTGTGAAGCTCATAAGCATGAAAACTCAATATAAAAGAATAAACTGTAAATAAATGTAATACATATACCAGATTTTTTTAAAAAATAAAACTAATACACTACACTTATTTAATTTTCACAGTTATGATATTATCTATAAAATTTATTATTCATATTTCATTAAATAAACAAAGCCAAGTGTGGATACAGTAAACTAAAAATGCACTTCATTACACTCCCTTGAATGTAAATATTTTAAGTTTCAGTTCAACAAAATGCAACCATGTGTTATGATAAATGTACTACTTTGAATCTGTTTATAGCAAACAGTTGGGCATGAATGACTATAAACAATCAAAATATTTTTGAGAAGGCAGAAGATGTGTTAAGAGATAAAAAATTACACAAAGTTCAAAACATCCTATACTAATAAAAGTAACTATATATGGGAAAAGTTCCAGCTGTAAAATATCCATATTAGATAACTGAAGCATCTGGTGAGGAACTGGAGTGTTGATTTTATATAGTTAAGAGTTTACTTTTTGTATTCATAAATATTTTTGGTTATTTGTTTGTCTTGACTGTATATCTTTGTTGGAAGGGATGCTATAAATCAACATTATTATTAATTTAATAACACTGAGAAGAAAATCACAAAAATAAAATACAGGCATTCTTCCGTATCTGCTGATGTGGTTGCTATGGTTACACTTATCCGCAGCCAATCAGATCACGCTCCTCCATCCCTGCCAGTAAAATCTTATGGGATTCTCCATGATTCCTGTGAAATATCATGTGATTTTCCAGGAATCATGGGAAATCCTGCGAGATTTCCCAATGTTTCAAATACCTGTGGTTTCCTGTAACCACGGTAGGAACCCATGCCTAGGCCACATGGATATGGAGGTATATCTGTAAAATAAAAATATGTATCTAAAGACTATTTCCCAGAATGTGTAGGTTGTCCTAATACAAGCATTTCTAAATTTATTATCTGCAAATATGTTGTACTTTTAAGATGTTTATGAGTCAAAAACTGGGTTGCTTTCACTGGTGAAGCTGCCTTGCCTCAGTTCCCCTGTTTGGATGTTAGGAAGGTGACATCCTTCATCTTTTGTGATCACAGAGAAAACACCAACAAGCCAAGCCTTTTCCCCCAAACACTTGTACAGAGTCTCACAAACAAATACTGAAATCTCAGTACTCCAAGCAGAGTTAAACTTGCAGCTGTGTTCCATCCACTTCTGGGAGCTGCAGTGAGGAAATGGCATTTGCCCATTGCTTAATTGGGGGATATACAGATGGTGCCCTCCTTTCCTGTTCAGAATCCAGAAAACTGGGCACAGTAGTGAATTACCAGTAGTTCAATTAGTTTACTCTTTTCTTTCCAAAACAGAATCTTACTGTGATGTGCAAGTGCAGTTTTTAACCATTCTCCTGTATATCCTAAGCACGTTTATTTTAATTCATGACAATCTTGCTTTGCAAACACCCTGTACAGAATTACAGTTTAGAATACATCAAGTTGTTGTTAAGTGATACCAATCCTGACATGATCCTAGCGGCTGCAGAATTCCTGGCCGTAGTTTTAGAAATAAGGGAGAAAATGAAAACTTACAACCAAGCAACTTTGATTAGAGATATTCTGAAAAATTATTCTTGATCATATGTATTTAAATCCATTATGTTGTTTTATTGTCTCTTATTGTGGGCCGTTTTACCTGTTTTATGTACTATCTTCTGAGTATGTAGACTCACTTGATTGTATCTGCACATTGTGATTTTAAATAACTTTTTATAACTTTTTGTACTTTTAACATTTGCTGATTCAAGTCTGTCACTGTACAAATAAAATTCATTCATTTAATTCTCATTGCCTTGCTAAACTTTCTGTATCTTGAAATGAAAGATAAACACCTCAACCATTTTCTCATGCTTAAAATCTCTATGTACATTTAAATAGTAGTACAATGAAAAGGTGCATCTAGGTAACTAAATAGAAGCTAAAACTTTGTGTAGCATTCAGAGCCATTAATTTATAAATAATTACTAGGAAATGAAAAAGCCATGAAGAAAATACCAACCATTGCGTATGTATAGGGGCTGATGGTTTAATTTTAACATCTAATACATTGTAGCAAAAATGAGGTGCAAATAACAGATGAATGTTTACTACAGCCTAATTAAAAGTAGAAATTTATGTGGTTGACCATATAATCTTTTCTTGAACATGGATGTCAGGGTACAAAAACTATCAGCATTTGATTTCAAAACACTTGCTTCCTTTGTTCTGTGAGGAAGAAATAGTGGAAAAACAGGAAAGTTCACTTACTGTGCATGTCTTGGCTTATTTTCCAGTTAAGCTGGAAAGCCACAATCAAATTCTTCTATAAAAGAAGGTTTTTGTTTTCTTTCTCCTTTTTAGTGAACATATTAAAGTAGACACAGAAATCTCTTAGAACTAAGATAAATTCCCTCCACACCAAAATTTCAAATATTATTAAGGTTGTTCAGACAAAATTCCCCATTGTTTAGGGTTACACAAACTAGTGCCAAGAAACTTGGATTAACACTTTCCACCTTTCTGCTTCTTTTCAGTGCTTCTTCGGGGTAAATACCTGACTGTGTATTCATGTGGCACCAAACCACAGCTTGATACTAAATCTGAATAATTGAACTTTTACTACTTTGCTTGTTATAGATTACAGAATTGCAATTCGTCCCTCCTAAATTCTGGTCCTTCAATTTCTGAAAGCCTTCACATTATTTAAATTGCATTAAGGGAATCCAAAGTGATTGCTGGTTTCTCTAATTGCTAGTCTATTACTGGCAATTATTCCTTAATTGATTTGAGTCATGTGGTGGCTCATTTTCCCAGTTCAAATAGGTTTAGGATGAGTCAGAATGGTTGTCTTGGTCTATCTTCTCTCTACCATGCTGTATACAGCCTGATGTGGTATAGCAATTGTTACCCTATCCTTGATTTTAATTATGTTTTTCTGCAACATAATGCATTTGGATTATAATGCTTTTATTTTTTGTCCATTCCTTTGAAATTTTATTTTAATGGGAAACAGAATATAAATATTTTAAATAAATAAGAAATATATATCCCACCCTTCACCAAACGGTGGGTTACAATAAAAATCAAATATTAAATTGTTTTAATTGTCCAGAACTACCTAATAGGCTGCTGAAGAAGGTCAAACAGAGATTTGCAGTAGCCTCTCAGCAAATCATTGTAATTTAATGTGTTACATTTCCTCCTTTGTTGCTCTAATGGAAAAATGATAGAATCAAGTCAGATTTAAATATAATGTTGAGAACATATAGTCTTTGTATGAAGCTCGTGAATTTAAAACCCAGGAGCTTTAGGACCATGACAGTTATGAATTGTTACTGTCCTTTGTCACAGACACATCCTAGGTGATTTTTTTTAAAACCAAGGCCTGCTCCCTAACATTGTATCTGGTTCTGAAAGTATTACAGTATCCACAAAGGGATACTGAATAAATCCCTTGTAAATACAAAATTATTGGTGTCAATGGAATTTGCTCATGAAGATTACATGTTGATATGCTTTTTAAACATTTCATATTCATGTCTAACAATTAGGGCTTTGGGCATCACCATTGTTTGTACAAAGAAGCCTTATATTTGCATCAGATTGTATTGGATAATTTATTAAGTAGACAATTTCTTATTAGGGATGTGCATGAATATTTGTAACATTCATTATTCATACAAATTTGGACAAATTCAGACATTCATACACAAATCAAATGTTGTGACATTTGTATATTAACATTCGTACGAATATGAATGTTTTGGAACATTAGGACGAATAGTTTGTACATTAATTAAACTGGAGAAATGTATCAGATATGTATCAGTACTCATGTGTTCATATAAGTATCCGATATGTATGTATCTGTATAGGATCTGTATCCAGGAACCATATGCATTCATATTGGATATTCGTATGAATTTGTATGAATACATTCATATCAAATAGAATCCTACCACATTCGAAGGGGTTCTATTTGAATGAATATGAATTTTCTAACATTTGAATTGTTACTAACTGAATGCAAAAAACCCATTTCTGCGCATCCCTACTTCACATTGCTCAGCTACAATAACAATGAACATCTTCAAGGGTTCTTGCATCTAATTGAAGAAGGGAAATTGGTTTCATGCAGATCGCTACTTAGAGATGGAGAATCTATGCTTTTGCACTGGACTGCAAGGAGATCACATAATCAATACTAAATGAAATCAATCGTATTCATTGGAAGGATAAATACTGAAGGTGAACCTCAAATATTTTGCCCACACGGTTTGAAGAAAGCCCTGACAATGGGAAAGAATGAAGAATGGATAGCAGAGGATGAGATGGGTAGAAGCAATGAATATGACCTTGGGCAAACTTTGGGAGACAGTGGAAGACAGAAGGACTTTGCATGCTCTGATACGTGGGATTCCAAAGAGTCAGACATGACTTAACTATTGAACAACAACAAAACCATGAAGAGGCATGAACTATATAGGGAGAGTTATTAGTTATGCCTTTTATGTGCAGGCTAGCAACACTTATTAAAATACTTTTAACTTCATATTATGTATATAGCAAGATATTGCATGCAGATGAGCAACTTAAAGATACCCTACTGCATCAAACCATTCTGTATTACATAATGCCTACAAGATGAAAGTCTGATGCTTCCCAAAACTGTTGTTTTATTTCACTTACATTTCCCAGGGACTGGCATTCAGAATAATACAAAAATGCAATGCAAACAGCAGTTTCTTTTTAGAACAACCCAATCAGGCTGTTATAAACATGATCAAAATAATTCTAGTCATACACATCATCAAAAATTTCCAGCTCACAAATTTAAGCTTATTCCAAAATAAAATTAAATAAACTTTTTTTGAATGCTATGGGATCTATTTTCATGTAAATGTATCAGAACTCTATACAACTGCATTTTACTGTACCACTAATAAAACCTATTAAATAGTTATTGCACAATTTTTTGTTTTGTATTTTAACACTACATAATGCCTTATATATTTTCCCTGCATAAGCACATACACACATATGTATGCACATGTCAGAAGTGGGATAATGGGGTGTCAGGTACCCCCCCCCCCGTTGGTAATACATCATATTTAGTGACATGGTACTTACTCTCCCATATCTGTTTGCATAGGATCCTGTAAGCAAAGAGTGGAAAATAATGATTGTTTCATCCAAATCCCAAATGAACACTCTCTGAAAACCAAAAAGAAAAAAATTAAATGAGTCAATGAATAATTAAGACAAAAAATCAACATACTTATACGTGAAAAATATTTTGACTATTACATTATGAAAGCTCATATAGAACAATCTGACCACCTATTATTAAAATTAGCCACACAATTCTACATGTTTCCACTGGAGCATAACTCCAACTCCTAGGCAATGTACACAAAAATCCTATCTGAGTGAATGAAATTCTTTATTAAATACAAGGACTGGACATAAATCTCAGAATTAAATGTTATAAAATCAATTATTAAATCAATAATTGATTTAATAAAATCAATTATTACATAGAGAATATTTAATGGCCTTCTACCTGTCCACTGCAAATTCTCATCTACTGGGCATGGAGAATTAAACTGATACCATGCTTAAAGACTTTTCAAAGGAAGGTTGCTAAACATTATTTCTCTTTATTTACTTCACTTAAAATGTATCATTTTCCTGTGTGTCTAGAGTAAGCACTTTGTAATATGTTGAGAGGCATATCTCCTGATGGCAAAGTTCTCTACTTGTCACACTTTGAGGGCTTAGGACTAGAGATGATCCTGCCATTCCTGAGCAAGATAATTTTCATTTCCTTTTGACAGAGAATTGTTAACTTCTTCAGACGTATTCTGCTCCCTTAAGTACTTTGCCACCAGAATGTACTTGCTTATACCACAGGATCAGCATAATGGTGAGACTGCTAAATATAATGGAAATATAAGCTATGTGAGGGGGTCTTTTGGGATTTCAGATAGACAAATTAATAGATCAAGTATAAATAGATGCTCCTAACCTTCTAGATCTTCATAGAGCTTCAATATGGTCTTCATACATGGATGTAAAAATCTGTACAACTTTAGCTTGTAAGTGTGGATTAGTTTATTAATGTATGGAAAAGCAGCTTCAACCACTCTCAAAACCGAAGACTGGACAACTGCATGACACATCCATACAGCTTCTCTGCAGTTTACTTAGATCTTCTTCCCCATGCTTTTTAGATTGCTTGTCTAAAGGGTTTTTTTAACATAGATTCGGCTAGTCATATAGGTGGAAGTGGAAAAGCTGGATCCTCCAGTTTTTGTTGGAGGATCCCAACAGACACAATGGCCAATGGTCAAAAGTAGGGATGTGCTGAAAATTCCATGGACATTTGAATTTTGCTGAATTTTATGAGATTAAAAGTAAACTTAATATTTTATTCATTCAAACTTACACTGAGTTCAGATTTGGGTCTAGCACATTCAGAACAAAGGGAAAGCATTTAAAGCAGCCTTTCTAGTTTTAAGCAGAGGACTACATAAGGAGGTTTACATTACTGTCGCTGAATTCAAACAGACAAAAGGAAGGATGGGGTCTTTTTCAAATTTGGGTACTGAAGTTGTGGCCCATCACTATACATGAAAGATTAAAGTTATTTCTCATGATAAATTGAAGGTAACTCATTGTCTGTCCTGACAATAAATTAAGGAAGAATTAGGGGGAAAGTACTATTATAACAGAAACACACCAGAAATAATGAAAGAGAAAAACAAAGAAACAAGTACTCTTATTAGGATTTCAAACGAAAATAATTTTTCTTTGCTCTTAAAGCTTTAAGAACTTGTTTTTATTATCTTTTCAGCCTATGTGCAAATTTTCTGAGTTCTTTGGGAGACTGAAAAAAAAATAATCAAAATATCTACTTATATTTCATATACAATACCTCTAGGTCAGAGTCAGGTGGCGGTGAAGGATTATTATTCCTTCTGCCTCGGCCACGTGATTTACCATCTGAGGTGCGGCGCAACCTTTCCGCATCTGAATCTTTAACAGGAGTTGTTGGACTGTGGATTGTACTGTACTCTGCTGCAGAAAATAAATTTGTGTTTTATTTTGAATTTGATTTATTTAATTATGAAGCAATAAGAATGTTACACAAAGTCTTAAGAGTACCATTGTAATATATAATAACATTCTAGTGTTAACTACTGGCATAGAAATTTCTAGAAGTGAGAATTCTTCCCAACCTTTATATTATCAACATGTTTTTAAACTGCATAACTTGCTCTGGCAAAAAATGCACTAAAGAAATAAAGGAAAGTTTTCTTTAATAACCTGAAAGGGATTTTTTTATATAAAAAAAGTATATTCCAATTTCAAGAACTTGCGATCCATATAAAGTTAAGCACTTCTAAAACCGTTTTGTTTTTAAATGGACTTTACTTTTTTACACTCTTTGCTACTCAAATCAAATTTCTCTCTGCAATAATTTTCACCTTAATTTTTCTGTCTGTAGATGAAGTAACAGCAAACTCAGTCCTTTAAAATGTACACAGTCTTTTAAAAATACACAAGACCAATTTATTGCTAGTTTCTTCCCCAAATATCATCCCACAATGTTCCCTGAAACAGTGTTTTATAATAACTAGAGAACTTCTAATGATACATTTCACTTCTGTCTGGGGAAAAAAAAATCTATAACTGTGTTTGAAGAGACTTAGCAAAGTATGTCCCTTTCTGCAAAGGCTTTATTCTGGATTATATCCCAGTATAAGAACCCACCATCCACCTGCTGTTGTGGGCCATCCATAACAGGCCCCACCTGGGACCTGCCATAGTCTGCACCAGCATGTGGATGGCAGGACCCTCTTCTGGGATAATGGGTGTTTCTCCACTGTCAGAAAGTACCCATTTTTGCACCCATTAAGGACCCATTTGGGTGTGAGCCGGATGACCCCATTTCCACCACGGCACCCATTTGGGACACATTTGTTTCCACTGCAGCTGGGGAAATCCGGATCATATGGGTACATCTCAGCCTTTAATCCAGATTTTCTGTAGACCTTCCATCAAGCTCCCAGCATTGGCCCCTCCCTCCCAACTGCCACCAGACGGGCCATGAAGGAACCATCTTGCCTGTGGGGAATGGAGGAGGAAAATAAAATAAAAGTTTTTACCTTTGCAAGGTCTCAGCTGCTGCCAGAGCACCCCTGTTCCCTCCCACACCATTTTCCTTTTGTATCTTGTCTCTTTAGATTGTAAGCCTGAGGGCAGGGACCTGTCTAAGATTAATATAATATTGTAACCCGCCCTGAGACCTTCGGGTATAGGGTGGGATAGAAATACAAATAAATAAATAAAATAAATAAATAAATAATGGGGTCTACAATGGGGTCTTCAGCCAGAAAATCTCGATTAAAGGGAGCCTGTTTCCATGAGAAACAGGCAATGACGTCTAGAGGAGGCTAGGGGGAGGAGATGCACCCATGGGAGGGATCCCCGAAATCCCAGCTTCGAAGTGATTTCAGAGTCATTTTGAAATCATTCCGAAATGATTCCGAAGTCACTCTGAAGAAATTGGCAAACACTTTGGAGAGGCTCTGGAGCTGTCAGCGCAGTCCATTTGCTATTAATGCAGACTGCGCGGACTTCCCTCCGAATCCCTCCGAAGCGATTGGCAAAGACTTTGGAGTCTCGCCACCAGTCTCGCCGAAGATCAATGCAGACTTCGGAGGCACTTGGGAGCAATTTCCCGCTGACATCGCGGGTGCTCTGGGGCTGTCTTGCACTGACTTCAGAGATGTTCCGAAGGGACCAGAGCGGCTTCGAAGTCTGTGCCAGTCTCTTCGGAGGGACTTCAGAGAGTGCACCCCCGTCTCCTGAAACAGCTGGGGTGACAGACCCTTGGAGGTCGATCTGGATTCCCCACATGGGTGCAAAGGTGTTTCCATGGCTGGGAGGTTAGCACCCAAATGAGTACTACACCTCCAGTGGAAATACATTGGGTGCTTCCCTTAATCCTTAGATCCGGATCTTCATAGATCCGGATTGTCACGATGCCCAGCGATCCTGTAAGTGCCTGCCCTCTCTGAGGAGTAGCTTGGCCCTGTTAGGATGCTGAGTTCGTGCAACGGCCGATTGACTACAGTGTGGACGCAAAACACTGGTAGCAAGTGTTTCAACAGTAAACTAAAACAAGTTTATTATTATTCACAAGCAATACTAGAAAGATAATAAGGTTCAGGTATTTGTTGGTTTAAGTCTATGAGTCTCTTAAGGTTACCAGCTTCCCAGCCTATCAGCTCTCCTTCTTCTAAAGGAAAATAGTTCCCTTTTTAAAAGACAAACCTCTCCACGTTCCTCCCCCTCTGGCTTGCTCTGCCACAGCTCAAGCCAAGCCAGTGTACCAGAACGTGGCCCTAGATGATCACAAGGCCCAGTCCGTCCTTGCTTGTCCGATCATCCAGTCTGGTCAGTTGCTAGTGAAGTCTTCCTTCAAGATCTTCCAGCCAAAAGACCCCGGTCAACTACTGGTCCAGCTCCTTCAGGATTCAGCTCTCTTCTGTTCCTTAGCTCTTCTCCCAGCACGAAGACATAGGGCCTTTTCGCACTTGGCCATATTTTGGAATATATCTCAGGGCAGGAGTCTGTTGTCCATGTGCTAATGCAGACTTTGGTAGGCTTCACCTAGGGTCTGCTGTAACTTGCACTAGCATGTGGACAGCTGGTCCCTATTCTGGGGTATAGTCCAGAGTAGAGCCCAGTGCGAATAGGCCCATAGTCTGCTGTACTCTGTGTTCCTTTATACCTTTTTTCTGTGGCCCTGATTGGCTGTCACTTCCTGGGGGAAGCTGCTGGAATAAAATGCTGCTGGAAACTCCTCGTAGAAACTCCTGTCCCTCACCCCTGATTGGTGGGAACTCCTGTTCTAGCCCCTCCAGCACTCAGATCCCCGGACAGCTTTTCCCTCCAAATAACAGCTGCAACCAATCATTGCAGCAGGGGCCGCACAGGATTTCCCGCCCTTTTTGCAGCCCAAAACCCAGGGTTTGCAAAAGGCTGTTTGCACCAAAGCTGGCTATTGCAGCTTGCAAGAAGCCTGCAAGGCCAGAAAGCAAAGCAGTTTGCAGCCTGTACCCAGAAACTGTCACACGGATCTAAGGAGCGCGGTGGAAAAACACCCAGTGACATCTCTTCACCACAGTGACATGAAAAACTATTTACTCTCTTCTTGATTTGCTGTATTTTTGTGTATTTGTCAAATTTAATTACTTCAGATCTTCAAAGTTGTCCAACGCCAATACTACACGTGAAAAAAATCAACTGCCTTCTTAGTTACTCAATCAACTAGTGAACCAAGTATCATTGACAACTGACTTCCGTCAGACTGGATACCCCCAATAAAAGCACATCCTGCTGGTGCAGAACTTCTGTACTGCAGGTATACTTGCGATCAAATTATTTATCAATTAAAGATGTTTTGCATGACATTTATGACACCCAGCATTATACAACCCTGCTGGCAACCATACTATATATAAAAGAAGTTGTTCTTTTTGTTTTCTATATCCCTCCACAAACTCAGGAAATAGCCCTGGAGCCCCTTTACTGAGTTTCGATAGGCCTGGCAGTTGTTATCACAGCCAAGGAATGAAAGTTCCCAAGCCATGACTTTCATTATATCAGGGAAGCAAGTGGCAGACATGAAGTCAGTATATCGCCATCTGCAGACTGCTACAAATTACAGCAGCCCCTGGTGGTTGAAGCTAGAATGTTGAAGGTGCATACTGTTGTTAGCTGTGGGAAAGAGTGAAGAAAAAAACACGTTCGGATGTGCATTTTCAAAACACATTGATAGTGTGTCTGCCTCTCCTGGGAAAGAAAGTAAGCTGATACGCTGCAAGGTCAAGAAGTGTTTTCGAACACGTATCCCAAATGGGAGGGGGAGACAGCTACACCACCACCGGAAGTTGTCAGCAACAACGTCCGGTTGCTAGTATGTATAAGGCTTCCGTAGTCTTCGTTATGTATCTGCTTGCTGCTGCTGCTCTGTGCTGTGTATTCTGAGAGTGTGTAGTTTTTGCTCTCAATGCTCTTGCCAAGAATGTGAGCCTGGGAGGCGAGATAGCCATGCGCTGAAAACATGGATTGGAATGCAGATTCGCCAGGCTAGAGACTGTACTTGCTTCCTATATGCCATTGTAATCTTACTTGCAATAAATAGTAGCTCATTAGAAATAACACTCGGACTGTCTGCTGTGTTTAATGAGCTGCATTCCTAGTACGCTGGAATGCCGGATGCTGATAGAAGCTGGGAGCAGAGCTACGAAGTCTGTCGGCGCAGCGGAAAGCCAGGAGACAGATAGCACAGGTAAATCACTCTGCAACAAGATCAAATCTCAAGATCTTATCAAGATCAACAACTGTGAAAGTTCCAACCCCATATAAATGCTGAAAAGCGTTAAGAACTACAAAATCAAACTGCACAGGATTGAAAGCAAATACCCACAGAATGTATACTAGGTTAGTATGCAGAGAGGATTGCAACATTATACTTAACATGAGTTCATAAGAACACAACAACAATATATTCTGATGTCCCAAGTCTTAATCATTATTCAATGGCTAGCATAAATTAAACTAAGTCTTGCTAAATTAAAGTCTATAAAAACTGAAACAAAACAATCTAAGCAAAACCCAGTCCATAGTGCAAACAAGGTGTTCCAGCAGCCCAGTGCAGATGCCGCCCTAATGTCTCTATATAGATGCTCCAAGTGAATAATATCTGTTCTATTTTCTCCATTACATCCATTGAAAGGAAGGTAATCATTGGTTATAATGAAGCTTTCTAAATATCCATCCCAATACTGCAGAGAGCAATTTATGTATGTTACATGTAGATATATCTTTGTCCGACGCATTCGGAGGTTGAGTTGGAAGCTGAATATGGGAGTTCAGGGTTTATGGATGTCCTATCTTGGGTGTGATCCCTATTCCATCACTCAGGAAGAGACCACAATGAATGATGGCTTAAATAAGCTTAGAGAAAGAACACCCAACATCAAGCATTGTAAAGCTACATATAATTTCAGGTTATCAAGAATCTTACTATCAAGAGTTTAATCATTTTGATCAGATTACTCCTAGAGTTCATGCTCTATTGCCTTAGCTAGACCATTTGTTTCCCTAGCCCAGAGACTTCAGGAATGCAAGGTTACAGGTTACTGCCTGGCAGTAGATTCTCAATCAAATGGTAAAATAGGAAAAGGAGGAATAGATGAGAGACTAAGGGGAATGGGTTAATCAAAATTTAGTATTAAAGTATATGTGCTTTTTGCTTATTGGTATTTACTGTCAATTGGCTGTAAATGTAGCTTAATAAACACTGCCTGCTTAGAGTTGTAGACTGTATCTGTTTCACTGAATTTCTGAATATTCAAATAACTGCATGTTTGGTTTGATGTGAACAAGTTCAAACATGACCTATTAGATCAAATTTTGAATAAAATCTGAACTTTACATATCTCCAGTTTGAAAGCACTTCATGAAGCTTCATGAGTTCCTTAGTCTACCACATGTGGCAAATATTTCTTTGATCTAACTTCAAAAAAGTGCAAAGTGCTTTGCCAGGAACTTGTGTCACTACCATCACCACTGAAGAATAGCTTTCTTGGTTGCAAACTAACATCTTTCTTCATTAAGGTTACATGAAACCAGGTGGTTCAGTACATTTCGAAAAGGAGCACAGTTTAATTCAAGCATGAACCAGCCAGCAGGACATTTCAATTCCAAATTGAAGCAGTACTGCCAGCAATTCAGTGAGGATGGTGTGGGTAGCAGATTGAACTCTTGTTTGGAAACCTTGCTTTGATTCAGTAAGATTAAAAACTGGCTTCCAAACACTCCAAACACCCGATCTACATACTACTGGCTATTGCGCTAGCACAAGGCCTTTCATAAGAGCCATAACTGAACTAAAGCTTTTCAGTTTTCAAAAGAAACTAGGAACTATCCAGCAGATACGCATTTGTACTTCTAAAATCTTTAGTAGAGCCACTGATAGGCTGTGCCCATTACAACTGGTGGGATGGAGGGAAACACAGCTAAAAGGTAACAATCCCAGTGATCCAAAAGTAGTTAATAATGGTAGGTAATACATCTTTAATGTGAAAATTACAGTATATGCAAACTCACACGATTATTGACCTGGAAAAAAAAACACTATGCACACCTTAACATAAAAGGTAGAGCAATTGTGAGGTTTTTAAAATGCAAACTGCTGTGTAACAGTGAAGAGAATATATGCAACAGATAAAAATAACCTAGGCCTATAAATACAGTTTCTTATACAGAACCACTATACTAACATTGTCTACTGATAACAAATTTTAATTATTTTTAAAACCTAGAAGCCTTAGTTCAATCCCATTCATCACTGGTGAGGAAGAGCTTCCAAAGCATACTAAGAACTCATTTCCTCTCCAACAGGTATGTACACAGAGGCAGGTCTCATTATAATGTTTGTTTTGCACTTCTGATTGAAATAATTCTGCTAAAAATAGTGCTACACGTTTATAATATCCTCTATTCAGGCAATCAGCATCAGTCACAAACCTAACTGAGGAATCAGAATGAAAGGAACCATAAATCTTGAGAGCTAAACACTTGAAAACAATACTGATTTAATTCCTTGAGAACAAGAAACAGTGCCCAGCAGATATGGTATCTTCACAAAGACTAAAACCTCTCCAAACACAGAGTAACACATTACATTTAACATACAAGACTAAGTGTGAATGACTGATCTACAGGATTTTACACAAAACAGTATAAAAGTGCCAGATACACCCTGGAAGGGAAAACCCTGTCCAAAACTCTTAAGAACATAATATAAGTCCTCCTGGATTAAGCCACAGCCCATCTAGTTCAGCAGCATCTACTCCCATATGTTCACCAGTTGCTGGAGCATTCTCAAGCAGAAGACAAAGGGAAAAAACTTTCAAGTGCTGTAGAGATACCCTGTCTTTCTTGCTGTGCAAAAGAGAAAATATATTTTTTTTCTACAAACCTTTCCCAAATCATGTAAGATTTTATCTACTTTAATCAGGTTATCTCTAAAACACCTGAAGTGGCCTAGATGCTGCAGGTCCTTGGAACATTCTGGTTAACCTGTTCTGCACTTATTCCAGTTCCACAATATCCTTTCTGAGTTGTGATGACCAGAACTGCACACAATATTACAAATGTGGCCTCATCGTAGATTTATGAATAAGCATAAGGACACTTGCCAACTTATTTTCTATTCACTTCCTAATTGTCCCTAGCACTGATAAACTTATCTATGTTAGTAGAAAAAAAAATAACACGGCCATTAGACTTTGAGATGTTGGACAATTAGGCAGCAGGAGCATGCTAAAAACTGCCAAGGAAGGCAGCATCTGTTTGATGTCTTCAGCTTGGAGCACTCCAATAGGGAGGCCCAAGCAGTAGGTGGACCCAGGATCTAGAAATGGCATGCCATCAAAAACATCTAGCCTGCAATTTGGAGATGGTGGACTTTTGTTCCCTAGCCTCTGAAAAGAGACAGTATGGGAACACAGCAGAGTAGATATCCTCAGCACATGGCACCATATCCCACCCCAGTCTTAGCTGAGATATCTAGGCCCCAAGACTGGTCACCATCTTGTATATGCATGCATGTGGTGTGAAAAATTTCTCATACCTACTAATTATGGCTATAAGAGTGAACAGCTTGCCAATCTATGTTCTCAGCATTCATTAAAATGTAGCATTAAAATAAAACATATTGTGAAAGTTAAGGATCAAACAAGGTATAACCTGATTCTTCTTTTTCACAATATGCTTTATTTTAGGACAGCTAGGAATTGTCCACACTGGTCAATAAACTGATCCAGGGGACAACCTGGAATCTATTGTGTGCACTAGAGAATGATCGACCATGAGATCACACCTCCCAGTAAACTGTTTCATCTGCACTGGATAAACTGCTAGAAGGTGCTGTTGTTCGAAGACGGTGCCAAAATACTCGATGAATGTACCATATGTAAGTGGTCCTTGTAACATTCTGGCTGGTAGAGTGGTCTGTATATGAACAGCACATGCTTCTGGGCACCCAGCCAAAACAGCCATGGCTGGCAACTTCAGAGAGCGGAATGGTCATTGGTACACAGCAGCGGCAGCCGAGCCCATCTTAGGCTAGGCTGGAAAAATCCTTAAATACATTAACTTAGCCAATTGTACTCTTCTATTCTATTATCTCATATAATATCTTACTACATAGACACACTGCTGCTGTGTTCTTACTTCACACTGATACTGCTGTGTACCTTGTTTATTTGTTATACAGGTAAAGAATTCCACAAGCAAAAATCTATATGCTGTATACAATTCTATGAGCTTTTTTTTTAAAAAAACCCTGAACCCATTTGAAGTAGCTATCTTATGCTCCTGCCTGGTACTTCTCAGCCTCATTTTCTCCGTTCTTCACTTCTGGAGACCTGTTCAAGGAGATCAGGATGGCCAGCATGTTGCAGTGCCACCTCTCTTCCAGAGCAGCTGAGAGCCATCCTCATTACCACTAACTATAGAGCATTAAAAACTGCTCCACAGCTTTACTAGGAATGCCTATGGCACTCCTAATGCAGCCTCAGATGTTCACCTAGTTCTGCATGTGGATGCTGCATGGGGTGGGCCAGGTCAGCTGCCGATGTGCAGCCATGTACTGCGTCACTGTTTACCATAATAAGGATCCAATGCACACAGTCATTGCTACAGTGAGGCAGACAGTTCCATTCACACTTTACACAGACCCAGGCAGCTCTGAGTGAGGTTTGGGATGGTCCAGCATTCACAATGTGAATGCCAGCTGCCGCCTCTGATCTTAACTGCTGTGGGAAAGTTTCCCATGGCAGTTCAATGCAAAAAAAGCACTCAGTTTCTAGCGCAGTACTAGGTCACAAAGCTGCAAATAGAGCGAATGATAGAAAAATCAAACTTTTATGCTTGTGTGCATATGTGTGTGTCTATGCTCACATACACATGCACTAATAAGTGCTTTGAATTTCTGGTCTGTATTCAGTAAAATGTGGCAATTGCTTTACAGCTGCAGTGGCTTCATGAAGCCCTTTCTTAGCAGCACTTTGCACTCACAGAACTGGCAGCCAATACTTGCGAACTGAGGTAAAAGGAGGGAGCAAAAGGAGGAAGAATCTTTTCGCATCAATCCACTGCCTGCAAACAAAGGTGGGCCTGGTGCAAATCTAGCTCCTTGTTACTGATGGATGACACATATTTGTATTTTCTTAAATAGAAAAACTAACAAAAATAGCAGCAACAACAGTAACAACAATAATAGTAGCAATAATAGTGGTAGTAGCAGTAATAGTAATAACAACAATAATAATTTATTGCTGCTATTTAGAGATTATTGTAGGCAGCAGCTTTAAGAAAACTGGACAGCAAAAATTATTGTGGAGTTTTTTTCTCCTTGCTGAATCCACCCTGCAAAATGGATATTGCAGAATGAGGACTGTTTTACAAATACCTTTCAAGTACAAATAATGTGGCCTAAAGGGCTAATAAAGTCTATGCAATTTACCTGCAGCGGGATCTGCAACTGCTTGACTAGGGATGCCAGATGGTGGTTCTTGAAGCTGGTATGTTGCATTGGAGGAAGGGGTTGTTGGACTGGTGTTGCTGCTTGTCATATAATGTGAAGGATACGGAGAACTGTTATAATACTGTGCATACTGACTCTGGCCAAAGCTGGGGTAAGATGGGTAGTCCTACCAAAGTGGGAAAAAACTGTATTAATCTTCTTAATCAACATGCTCCTACTCACTAGCATGCTTTCTAAAATGTAAGGGCAAATAAATATCTCAGTTTCCCTGCAGTCTTGGACTTGGCACTCTAAACAATGATGACTGTTATAAGATTAATTTTGCAAAAAAGTGAAATTGGATTTTACAACAAACTACAGCAGTAGTTAAACAAACACAATCAGTAATAATAATTAGTCCTCTAATTAAAAATCTTACAGCAGTCCAACACTTTTTAACAGCTGAAAAATTTACTTAGGATAAAAGAACTATTTTCCAACCTGTTTCAAATATTTCTGGAACCTTGTCACTTAAGAATTTTACAGATATTTACCTGTTGTGAACTGTTGAATCCAGAAGAATTTGTAAGTGAATTATTTCCAGCATATATTCCAGATGATGTTGTGAAACTGCTTCCTGAAATAAACAAATGAGGAGAAATGATGAATAGTAATCCAACCAGTGGTTTTTGAAAATAACATCATAATTTATCAGAATTGATAGAATAGAAGTTTAATTTCCCTATATATTGATGCAATAATTGATTTACTTTGATAGTCATCAGCCGTGGAAGAGCTTATACAGTATTGCAAATGAAGTGATAAACATTCAGAGTTCTGGATAACACTTAAGATTTAAAAAGTTATTCAAATGGAGCACATTTTATGCAGTACTGAAATCATCATTTGGATTAAAAAATATATATATTAACCATCCTTCAAGAGACAAAGTTACCGGATCAGTAGATGCAATCACACACAAAGCTGCTTGAAATATATAGTTAAGCTTCTACTTTATTCTCTAAATGCAACATGATCATTTTTTGCTTATATACTGTAGAACCTTTTAGTATTTTAAAAACTATATTATAGAGAAAGTGAATCATAGCAGGTCAAGGCAAGTAGGAAGATTCAAGAGACAGTACCAGTTGCCAGTTTTCACCATCTTCAGGGTTCCAGCTTCCCTGTTGCCATATACAGTATACAAAGGCTTGCAGGTGGCAATTATAGCTGCATCTCCACTCACTAGGCAAGGCCTTCTGCTGCTGTATTCCACTCACAGAGGCAGAATGTGCTTTGTGGCTATCATGCCACCTCATTTCTGGGTGATGAAGTGCAATTTGTTGTCCTAAATGAAAGTGCTTCTGTCAACCACTTGAAATAATTCCTCTGTGATTGAAAATGGAGACATGGAGGTGTCCTTTTCAGCAGCAGATCAGAGTGCCTTTCCCATTTGACTGTTATGGAATCACTTTGGCCAGCAAGTAGAGACCCAGCCCATAATTCAAAGACATGATACAGCACATTTTATCATCTGGAAAAATTCCTCTGCAAAAAAATATATCAGCAAGAGAAGTATTGAGGTCTTACAGAGTACTTGGAGAAATGGTTACAGCTTCATCACTGATTTGAATGTCTGCCTGGAGCATTGGGATAAATCTAAGTGAATTCTTCCAAACCTGTCTACGATTACATTAGTTGCATAGTGCTTTAATGTCCACAGTTTGTCCTTTCTGCATGTCATTCTTTTGTTCCTTTGCTCTACAGAATTCACGATGAAGAAGACTGATTTCTGCAAATGCTCATCTTACAATAAATGGGTCTGCCTTTTAGATTAATCAGGACAACATTTATTTTCCATTGCAATAATTTGGCATACCTCTAGAACAATAGGCATACAAAATTCTAACTATATGATCACTCAAAGATTTTATTATTTTCTGTTTCCTTGATTCTAATAAACTGGTTATACAGTTTGTTTACAAAACTTGTCTCACATTTTTGTGCAAATAGTATATAAGCAAATAATGGGTGGAGGTGTGATTCAACTGATTCCTTTTAAACAGCGGTATAAATAAATACTTCCTAGATTTTAGAAAATCATTTTGATTATCTACTTTCTATTTCAGTCCACAAGCTTAACATTTTATAACTTTGGGAATGAGGCTCTAACTTGGTTACTACATTTTTTTTTTTGCTCTGAACTATAGAAACACAAAGGAAATGCTCCCCAAAGTACTGGAAAATGTATGAACTTCTCTACTAGTAGCAAAGATAATTACAGTTCATTAAGAGTTTTTCAGAATGCAGCCTTGGGCATCACTTTTCTATTTCATTGAAAAGTTACTATTGCCCCTAACACCGAGATAATTATTTTGTGACATTTTAAGCAGAAAGGCCATAGCCTAAATGGATCTGGACACTACAATACTCTCTCAATCTTAACTGCTCAAAACGGACAGATGGGCAGTCTTATTTTAATGCCTTATCTACAAAGCTGAATTTCTCAAAGGGCAGTAACCTCCTTTTAGGTCCAAAAGCAAATGTGAACATATGGACACTTAAAGTAAAAGTGTGTGGAGGAGGGGTAAAAAGGAAAAAAGAAGCACAAAAGCGACAGTTGTCAAGAGGGTAATATGGACTGAAAGAACAAAGTTTCCCCATAATTTACACTTGTTTATCATTGCACTGTAATGCCACAGTTAAGATCAAGGATGATTAAATGATATTAAAAAGAACAAAGTTCCAAAACATAAAAGTTCAAAACAATAGAAAACCTTTGCCCCCTTTCTCTCAGTGAATCTGTTGCTGCAAACTGTTTTTATATATAAGCTCTGGTTTTGTTTATGACACATTTTATTCCGGCCATATGATTTTTTTTAATGTCTCATGGGATAGGTGTTAATATCGTTTTTTATCTCTATGTATTTTGCTTTTAACTGTCTTCTTGTTTGATGTTGTTTTCCTTTTGTACAAGTAGCATAAAATAATGCAGAACTAAGGGAACATATCTTATTCTCAGAAGTCTTGGGTAATTTGGAACAATTACTGAATTAGAATTTGTAATGGTAGAATTAATGAACAATTCAGCTCTTGTCTGGTATACCAGACCAGCAAGCACACTAGGAGCCTTCCTTCTACATTATGTGAGGTTCAAGAAAGGTTTGGGGAGGTTTACCCCAATCTTCGGGAAGTCAGAGATCCTGGCACTAGGGCAGATGCCAATCACAAATCTGTTTTCTCTCACAGACTTCACATTCTTAAATTTTAATATCTATGCCTCTACATCTTGTGTTTGTAAATTTTGTAAAACAAATTTACAAATTGTTTATCAATGTGACACTAGTTTAGACACTAGTTAGACACTTCCCTTGTATTCCTGTTCCAGTCCCTTCATTCTGTTCATGTCTTCCAACCAGCTAAATTGTCATGAGACTTCCACTCTGCCTTCTTATTCTCATAATATGTGGTGTCATCAACCAATGTGCTTCTGATATGGTTGATGAAGTTTTGGCTAGCTAAGCATAAACGTAGAACAAAATGAATCAAAACTTCAGGGCAAGGGCTAGAAACTTCACCCTTATTTTTCTTCTGTGCACTGAAACACAGAAAGATTAAAGTGAAGCTTCTAGACACTTTAAGGTTGCATTCACTCATAGCAAAAGAAAAAGGCTTAAAATCACTTGGTACAGTGTGGCACCTGTGTTCTCATCTAATCTCTAATTCATTTTTTATGCTAAAATGTTCATGCGAAGGGAAGGGGCAGACTGGCATGTGAATAACCCCATTTGCAAACCATCTCTAGGTTGTTTCTGGATTTACACATCAACAGAAGTATGGCAGAGAAAGCTTCACTTTATGAAGCTGATAGCAAAAGACAGCAATTTGCAGTTTGCAGAACTCTGAGAACCCTAAGAAAAGCCTTATCTCCTAGTTCTCAAGGACAAGCCTGAGAAAGGCTAAACAACTATCCTAGGGTGTTTTCCCACAGTCACTTAGTACCCATTTCAGCACCCATTAAGGACCCATTTGGGTGAGAGCCGGATGATCCCATTTCCACTGCGCCTTGGGAAATCCGAATCATATGGGTACTTTCTGGCCTTTAATCCTGATTTTCTGTAGACCCCATTAATGTGGTCTACAATGGGGTCTTCAGCCAGAAAATCCAGATTAAAGAGAGCCTGTTTCCACGCCTTTGTGGCAATGGGGTCTAGAGGAGGCTAAGGGGGAGGGGGCATCCATTGGGGGGGGGAAGCTTCGAAGTCATTTCGAAGTGACTTCGAAGTCTGTGCAAAATAACTCCTGAGCGTCTTTGAAGTCTGTGCTGATCTTCAGAGTGAACTTCAAAGTGACTCCGAAGTGACTCTGAAGTCACTTCAAAGTGACTCCGAAGTTCACTCCAAAGTTTACTCCGAAGATCAGCACAGACTTCAAAGGAGCTATTTTGCACAGATTTCGAAGTGACTTCGAAATGACTTCGAAGCCACTTTGGAGACTGCACCCCCTGTCCCCCTAAACACCTGGCGTGACAGGCAGACCCCTCATGGGTAGATCCGGATTTCCAAATGGGTACTCCAGTGTTTCCATGGCAGGGAGGATAGCACCCATTGCTATTGGGTGCTAGATCACTCATGGAAACCCATTGGGTACTTTCCTTGATCTGGATCTACTAGGTCCAGATTAAGGAATGTACCCATTCCTTAGATCCAGATATTCTTAGTTGCCATGGGAATGCAGTTTCTGGGAGGAATGTAGAGAGCAGGCTGCTATCACAGAGATTAACCGTATGGATGTAGCCTAAGCATCCACCGATGGAATACAAAGAAAGGGCAAAGCTTTAAAGTAGAACAGTAACACAAGCAGAAAAGAATGTACTGGTTGTTTGTGGGCAGAAACCTTATGTGGGTTGCATACCTCTTTTAAATTCCTCATTATCCCTTTGGCTCAAATTCCATCACAATGCAAAGTTTACCTGTTTTGTGAGATAATACAAATTAGCCTGACAATGTAGTTTATGTTGCTTTTAAAATGGCCAAAAAGAAAGAAGTATGCAGCCAGTTTGAAGCAATGGTGCATATGATGATGCAGATCTAGACACTAAAGATAACTGACCAAGAGTATATTTAACAAATGAATAACTATAACTGTATAAAACTAATCTGCATCAACTTCTACTCCATCTAATCACCACAAATTGCCCCCCCTTTTTTTTAGTGATATAAAAATATGCCAGGCTAGATGTCTGGCTGAAGGAAATTCCATGGAGAGCTACATCTCATTATCACAGATACTTCTACAACAGGATGTTACTGCACATCAGCCACAGCTTTACAAAATACAGTTACAATAGGGCTTGCATGTATTTGATTTTGGACAGTTCATACTTTATCAGAAGCTTGTCAGCGCAGGAGTGAGGAAAAATCAGTAACTTCCTTTTATTTGAAGTGAACTGTTGAACATCTCCAGCATCCATCAAAAAAATGTTAGAGCCAAGTATGCGCTAACACTTTGGCAGAACAAAAAACAATCTAATTTCTGTCACTTTTCCTTAAAACTGAGAACAGCAGACATATCAGTATACAGTACTGATAATAATAATTTTAAAAATCTAAAATGAAAATGACATGTTCCCTTTCACTGGAGATCTTCAAGTAGAGGCTTGATAGCTATCTGTCAGGAATGTACTGGACTGAGGAAATGTGAATGTTCCATAACTTGCTTTTATGCTTGTTTGTTTAATTCTGTATTTCATGCCTTATAAGACACATTGGCAAAGGCACAACTATAATTTAGCAAGGAATATTGAAGAAAAATAACAGATTGATTATAGGAGTTTTTTGTGTGTAAAAAGTTGGGTCTTGTATGGCACACACACACACACGAGTACATTTCTATACTCAGTGCTAGAAGTGTGTCGTATTGATCTTATGAATAGATTTTGACATAGAACAGATTAAAATGTGGTTTGGTGGGATCAAGCAAGGCTTCCAATGGCATTCTCATCCTTCCATATCACCTTTTTACAGAAGGCTGCTGTACCTATCAGGAAATATTTCCCAAATAAAAATTGGTTTATCAACTGTTGTTGAGTTAACATCTAAGGATATGCAACAGGAAATATAAAACGGAATGAGGCTGGCTAGTTGCTGAGGTAAGTGTCACCTGCTAATATTTTCTGACTTTTTGGAACTAACATGGAACAGCACTGATTACCATCAACTTTATTTAACTAACCTATTTTATTTGTCTTGCTACCCCACAACAATAGGCTTTTTTCTTTTAATAGCTCGGCTTTTGTATTATCTGCTTTTGAGATCCACAATGCTTACACTGCCAGAGAGGGAGAAGGAAGACATCTGCTTAGCCAAAGAGTCAGTATGCTATTCTGCTCCTGCTCTTGCTTGTCTGCCTGTCCCAGCAAGTTCTGCTGCTTGATAAACTCATACTACTCCAAAACGTTTCAAGATTGTTGCCTTTTGGGTTTGAACATGGCAGCTTGAATCACCTTACTGAGGCAAAGGTTTAAAAGAAAATGCTATCTGAGGTGGTGGAGTCACTGGCTACCCTTGGAAGATCCCCTTTTCTATTAAATTCTTGGCATAAAATTGTTGTATCTCAGTAAAAGGTAACATTGGTTACAGACATTTAATGCCAAGTATTGCCATACACACCAAAAAAAAAGAAAAAAAGAAAAAAGTTTCCAACCATAAACACAGCATTAAACAATCTGGCATTCATATAAACTCCTTTCAGCTATAATGTCTATGCTCTATTATGCAGAAAAGTAAAAAATCTGAAATAATAACTGAAATGTATTAGAATGACAGCAAACAAGCTAAAGTGCCGACTTAATTTTTTTTTCAGAATTTAGGATTTATAATATTAATCATATCTATGATGGAGTATGATATTTTGTATTCAAGAAACTTTGAAAAAAGCTTGAGCTGTACACATAATTATATTATTATCCCAATCACGAAAATATATCAGTACTTTTTAAAAAAATCAAATTACTTGATTTTACATATGTTTAATAAAAACAATCTAGCAGCTAAGACAAGTTCTTATTTGGGAGTAAGGTAAGCTGAAGTTTCTAATGCTCAGAAACTCCTGTCTGGCTAAACATATTTGGGACTATAAGGCTGCATATCTGAATATTGGCAGAAAGTTTACAAGAGCCAATGAAAACTGTTATTGCACCTAGGCCAGCAGAATATAAGACGCATCTCTTTCATCTTACACCATTACTGACTCCTATGGAGAATGGGAGAGTCTCACAGACCATAACAAATGGGAAACAGGATTCTGAAAGTGCAGCATAGACCACCCAGCAGCACCAGCTTAGGAGTTCTTTATAAATTCTTAAACGTTTGCCACATTTTAACAAGGTACATCACAGCACAAAAGCCTCCGTTAGATGATCATGAGCAATAAAAACAGTTAGGCAGCCCCATCCAATTTAATGAAATAGAAAGACTTACAACAAAATAAAATATCCAGCAACTTTAACCTTTTTTGGTATATTTTACAGATTTGACCAGGTTGAAACGATACCAGAACATTTTCTCATGGAAAAGACTTCAGTGTTTCCAGAAATAACACGTTTATCACTAATATATTTGTTTTAATGAAGCCACAACCTATGTGTATCATTAGGAACCAATGCTTGCTTACCTTGCTTATTTATTTATGTCTAAATACTGATTCATACAATCAGGCTGCCTCATGCACCTTAAATCCCCTTCAAATGTGGTAGGATTCTATTCAATACGAATGTATTCTTACAAATTCGTACGAATACCCGATACAAATGAATACGTATCCAATACTTATCCAATACGTTTCAAACATGAACACATATGTACTGTATCTATACGTATCCAAGATATATCTGATATGTATCCCATAACATATCCACTCTGAAAGTGTCAAATCCAATGTGAATCCACCTTTAATCCACTCTTGATCCATGTCAAACGTACTCTGGATCCATTGAAGATGTGAATGGTGCAGTCGCTTTCCAACCTCCCCAGTTTCAAGAATTTCTAAACTATTTGTACGAATGTCCAGAAACATTCATTTTCATATGAATGTTAATACACGAATGTTGTAATATTCAATTTGTGTACAAATGTCCAAATTCATACAAATAATGAATGCTACGAATATTCATCCACATCCCTAGTTCTACAGTGCAGTCCTCAGCTGGCCTAGGAGCAGAGTGTACAAACATCTGGATTCAACTACCTGAAAACTTGGTTTGATGACTCTTGGCCAAATGCCAATCCCTAAGGCATCTCATCCTTCTCCTTGAACAGCTACAGAGGACAATAGACATGACTTATCAACTTCTTTTCTGGCTAGGTGTTTTTGCATTGGACCAAAAATGGCCTGGGGCAAAAGGAGAATCCCCCCCCCCCATATTGCAAGGCCTTACAGTTAGTGAAGCATACCACATTTGTCCACCACACCTCTCATCTCAGGCCCTGTCCAGACAGGACCTAAAACATATCTGTAGCAATTTGAGCATAGACCTAGGCTATTAGGTTAATTATTACACAGTATTGTTATTCTGGGAAAACTACCTCTCCAACTAGATTTTCTCAGAACAGCAAAATGATTTACCTTGTCTAGAAGTTTGCTTTTGGCATGGACCTTGAAGAGAATGCCCCCTATGCATATATGGGGTCAGAACTGATTCCAAAATGGCCACCATGCATGTGTGGAGGGCAGTGATCACACACTTATGGGAATTTTGTGACATCAAAATACCTGGAAATAGCTGCCTTGTAACTGAGGGAGCAAGCATCCAGAAAGCCAAATGTCCACACTTGCCCCACAATTCTGCCCTGTTATCAGGGACGGACAGTGAAAGGCAATTGTGGGATTCAAACAAGATCCTGAATTTTCCTCTCACAGTCTGGGAGTAGTCTCAGAGTTGCACTGAGTTGCACTTCACATGGGTTGCACTGTCAACCATGTGGAGGCGGGATACGATCTTCTACTGTTAACTATTTTTGCACTCAGCATGTCATCACTACAAAATATGGATTATTTTTTGTTTCCCACAAAGACAATGACTATTAGAGTGTAATCCTAATATACAGTATATTACTAATGAAGTGAGTCTAGGACAATAGCCTTAACTAAACAACATAAAAAAGGCCAAAGAAGCAACCAAATCTTATATTCAGTCTTAATTTTAATGTCAATATTCAGAAATGATGCACAAACAAATAGATCTGGGTCATGGCTATCAGTCATTTTGCATATATCCAAGACCAGAAAAACAACAACACATTTATTCTAAATACAGTTATTAGGAAATATGAAAAGCAAAAAGCAAAAAACATTTACACCCTGTCTGTGGATTCCCCCCAGATTTGATGAGTTGCTATGAGCCCTGTGGACAAAATGGTTTTTGGTCTGATCTAGCAATGAGTTGTTCTTATTTTCTTAACAGAAAAAATTAGGAGCAAAGAAAAGAAAGAAAACAAATGCTCTTTAATCTGTAGAAAGGACTCTATTGTTTCTTGAAAATTTCTGTCTTAATCCTGACCTTATGTCAGATCATCACCCCTGCCAGAGTCAAATTTGCTGTCAATCCAAAGGTAAACACTTATCTTCTCTGCAGGCTTAAAGATTTGATCAATGCATTCTAAAAGCAATTCAGCATCAATGAGGTCTGATCTAGTTAATCTAGTTAACACATAAGGTTTCTCTGCTTCACATCTGGTCTAAGGCTTCCAGGAAACACAAAAGGCACACTTTGCACTGATCAAATAAGTTAAAAGATCAAGTTTCTGATCAATTTTGAAACTTTTTCTCTTACAAAGGAGAAGTAATCTTTGCAAGAACTGAAACAGAGAAGTATACAATCTACTACGCATAATGTATAATATTAAGTCAACATTAAATCGCTTAGGGAAAAAACCCACAACTGATAGCATCTAATACTTAAACAACTTCCAAAGTACACTGCCAACATTAGCTAAATCATTCTGACAAGTAAACTTGTAGAGAATGTCATCTCCAATTTACAGATAAAGAAAACACACCTAAGGGATGAAATCATGTCAGCTTATATTTATATTCTTGATACCATTTTTCATGCTGCAGTGTTTTCTATCACATAATTTTAAAATGACAGTACCGAGCATTAGGACCTTGTCATAAAACAGTCATCCTAAAAAGTATGATATTATCAAGACTTTAAAAAACTATGGCCCTTTCTGCCCTGGCCCTTATTCTAGATCAGTGTTTCCCAAAGTGTGGTACGCGTACCCCCAGGGGTACGGGAAGAGGTTGGTGGGGGTACGCGTTGCACCGGAGTTTGGTGTGGATCACGTGGGAATATCCACTGCACCGTGCTTAGCTGTGCGCACAGAACAAGGAAAGAAATAGGCACATATCGCAGTTTTTACACGGGAACTGGGGCAATCGTACATCGTATCGCAACTCATTATGGCGGGAACTTCTGCGCATCCTTCGCGCAGCTCAGCTTCGGCTATTTTTAAACTGTGGGAACATTAACAGTTGACGTGGAGCCATGGAGCTGTTTAAACGCCGGAGAATTGCAGTGTTATCTAATGGTCTTGTGAGGCATGACACGGTGTGAATATACTGCACTTCGTTACAGAGACAACTTACTTCTTTAATAGTTCCGGGCGCCTGTTATCGTGCTTTAGTAAGTTCCACTGATTTTGATTATTTTTATAAAATACAATTTTTATCCCTAATGTTTTTTATGAGGGGTACTCAGCGTTATGAAAATTATAGAAGGGGTACACATATGTCAAAAGTTTGGGAAACACTGTTCTAGATTATACTCCAGAACAGGAGCCTGCCATCTGTGTGCTGGTGCAGGCTATGGAAGGCCTCACCTACCATGCAGACGGCAATCTCCTATTCTAGGTAGAAAGGGCCTATGATTCTTAGCAGTGGTATTTCAGTGCACTTAAAATTAATCTGAACATGAAATAAACTTCTCTTAGACTAAACTCATCATTATCTATTTTTAAAATTCCTTTTTAAAGTAATGAAATAACCATGTATACAGACCTTGCATCTGGTAACTGTATGGTGCCTGTCCTGGCTGCGGAGTGCTAAAGCTTGCCCCATAGCTCAGAAAGCCTGACTGTCCAGGTGACTGTGTTTGAGATAGTCCACCTTCTGTCTTGATGCCTGCCCACAATGTACCTAAATCAGTTAGTGATAGCAAAGCTAATTGTTCATATTTAAATATTTAGAGGGCATTAAATCAATCATACAATATTCGTTCACTTTTAAAAATGCAAAGGCATATTGGTTCACACCTTTTCAATTTTAAACAATTTTAAAAAATTAAATTTGTTTCGCTACTGAATCAAACATCTGGAAATTCTGTTCATTGTAGAATTGTTAAATTGAAAAACTGGATTTTCGTATTTGCTTCTGAACATCTTCATGAACCTTTCGTGACATTTCCCCCCCATTGAAAAAATCCTTGTTACCACCAAAGGCATAGCAAAATACCACACTTCAATTTAAATTTTCATTTTTACAAGGAGGAACTTTGTTCATGTCGATCAAATGTTTGTATTTTAAAACTAATCTACAGCAAGTTGTTGACCCCCCCCCACATCACATGTAAGTGAAGGTTGGATTGTTTCCCTGCTTTTTCACCAGTAGCACCAGGACCCATCTCTAACTAAAGCCTTTTTGTGTCAGTGAATTCCTGTCCCCAAAACCTGCCTCCTCAGCAGCAAGCAAGCAAAATGCATTGATCAATACCAGCTCAAAGGCAGACATTAAGAGGGAGTGTCAGGCAAGAAGAGAAAGGGAGTATTCATGCAAGGAATAGCTTTTCCTACCTAAACATAGAATATTGTATTTTTTTTTACCATCTAAGACACATTTTCTTCCTTTTTTAAAGTCTTATAAAATGGAAAATATGGTAGGTTCAAGTTCTTTTGCGTTTGGTGCCAAAGGTCTGGGACACAGGGTGAGAAAGGAAGAAGAGCATTACAACTGAAAGTCTAAATATTCTCCTGACTGAACCAATCCTGAAACCTACTGTGTTTGCTAGGCCAAAAAAGACCCTTTCCTCAATTACCACTATTCTGGAACACATTTTGTGAAAAGTGACTAAGCCAAGTACCACTCACTCCAATCATGCTTTGTCCAGATTGGACAAAGTGCAGACCATGCAAAGGAGTCAGAAATGGTATCTTTGTCAACCAGCCCAGAGCTGGTATACCAGACCACAAAAGCATGCAGAGGGCACATGCCCATGGTCCAGTGCATTATTGGGGGGGGGGGGCTTTTTTGACAGCATTTCAAGAAGCACCTTCTAAAGGGACCTTGCCAGAAAGTGTAAAAGCCAGAGACTCAGTTTATGAGCTGCTTCTGAGGCCTCTTGGAAGGAGAAGGAGCCTGGCGCAGATAGCTCTACTCCTTGGCAATGGCAATCTGCCTCAGCTTGGAGCAGGTTGCTTGTTCTGGGAGAGGGTGGTCCACCTTGTTCCAGAACAATGGAAGTGTATGCAGAAAAAGCTGAATTTTTATTTAGCTACTCTATACTGTATGTGCTTAGAAGTAACCTTCCCAGGTTATTTTGTAAAAGATTAAGTTTTTATTTTAAGTTTTAAGTCAGCAAAAGCCTCATTCGATCAACCATGGACCTTGATGTATACACATAAAACCATAAGAAGAACAATTTACAATTCATTTTTGATCTCTCTTAAAAGTCCATGTTCACTTTTACCTGGCTGAAATGGTCTCCAGAAACCACTGCAGGTTGGTTCATTCAGGGAAGTCTAGGGCCATTCACATACTGGGCGCAGGAACAATTCTGTTCCTGCCCAGCAACAGCAGGTGTGCAAATGACCAAGTCCCAGGCCTCATGTCCAGATGTCATATTCCACACCCACTCCTAGCTGCCAATCAGTGACAGATAGTACATTCATTGCATAAGAGCAGGGTGAGATGAAACACCCAGAAGTATCCCATTAGCACCACTCCTGTACTATTCTGGATGGTGCAGGGCAGCTTGTGGACAGCTGTCCACAGCAGATAAGCTTTGGGAATGGAAGGCCTCAAGGACTGTTCCACATTCCCACTATCTGCCTGAAATTGTCTGTAGTCCAAGTGCAAAAAGGCCCTAAGGCGGCATCTGCACACTATAAAAAATAGCTTGATAGTGTCTATACACTAGTGCCTCTAATTGCAGTGAATGTCAAAAATGCACTTTTAATGTCCTTTAGTTTGGATTAGAGGTGAGATCAGAATCCTAGTGTCTGCATGCTACCATCTCTAAGCTGCTTTCAAGGCACCAGCATCTGAAGATACATATCCCTTCAAAAACATGTATTTTGCCAAATAATCAGTATGATATAAGTAAGATAATGTGAAATGAGAGGTATGTTCAGATTCAGCTAATATTTATATATGTTAAATTTTAAACTTGTAGACAGAGATTTCATCTGCTCTGTAGTAAGAACCCAAAACTGTGATAGCAGTAATTAATGAAGTTAAAAAAAAATCAAAATATATAACCCAATAAAAACTAATGTTAACATTTCAAGAGATAACAACCCAGAGCAACGGTAACTGATAGCCAGGTTACAAAGGAAAACCTGTACTTTCTAATTTCCTGCTTTCAATCTTAGGCTGCATCCAGACTGCTGAAAATAAGAGTGCTCCAGATGATGCCATAAAGACAAATGCTTCTATCCCATTTTGGCCCCTTAAAATTCGGGAGAAACCTTTTGATAATAATAATTTATGTATTTGACTAGTCATCTGACCATTTCAAAGGAAACCTTTTGATAAGTCAGATTCAATCACTTTTGAGTCACCCTTGTCACTAGGTTTGTTTAATTTATGGCGAGGAACACAATCACAGTAGCTGTGTGGAAACAGAACCAGAAAATTTTGGCAGCAGTTCCAGCACCTAGTGGCAATTTCTTAACTGCTAAACCACTGCAGTTATCCCTGGACTTTGGGAGAGCTTCTTTATGCTGGTTCCAGGTTCCTACCTGATTTGGAGGAACCTGAAACTAAAGCACAGTCTACACTGGGCTGTTCTGTGGTGCTTTGGGTAAATGCACTAAGAGTACAAGATACATAGGGCTTGTTTCCACTGCACAATTTACCCTGGGTCTTTTAAATCAGCAGTGAGCTCTGTATTTTAGCAATCTTTGGCAACTTATTATGAGGACTTGCAGGGGGGAAACCTCTCCCCACTCTTTTCCATCATACCCTGGGGGACATACAAGCCCCATTCCCTATATAAGCCTGATTCAGATTGCCATGGGGAAGGACAGAAGGAGACAAAGGCATGGGTGGGAGAAAGGAGGGGGTGCAGGATGATGATCACTGGCAGAAGAGGGATGAAGTAGGCATCAGCTTTGCACAGCATCGGCACAGAGTGAATGGCAGGCATTTTAAAGTCTTTACAATCCCTGTCTAAGCAAAATCAGACTTTCCTGGGGCTATGGCCTAATAGCTTATAACATTGTATTGTCTGATCTCTCGATACATTTCACTCACACTTTCAACCAAGCTCAACCTTAGCACTAATGGGTAGAGGTAGGAAAGGGGAGGGGGAATTGCAGATTATCATTGGATCTGATAAGCTGAAAGTAGGAAGCCTTTTAAAAGCTGACACATTTTTGCAACTTCCAGGAGGAAAGCTGCCAATCTGAGCTTCGGGTGGGAGCCAAAAGGCAATAGGATTCCTCCCACCTGCCTTCATTTTCTCTTCTACAGCTGAAAGAGGAAATGGAGTGCTAAACGGCAGTGCAGCCAGATCTCACTAGCAAACAGCCAGGTGGGAAAGGGGATGAAATCACGGCTTATGACTGGCTCAGGGGGAACTAAGGAGAATGCCCCTAAATCATGCTTCCACACCTCCCAAAAAAGATTGTGTCCCCACTGACAAATAATGAGGATTACTGCTAAATCCCATAGTGAGAGTTCTTTTGATTCGAATATAGATAATCCACGTTCAGGGACCTTTAATCCTCAGAAACTGGAGATTCTTTCCTTTGGGAACGTTCAGCTTTGAAAATGAATTCATAGCTCCTTAAAAGTTAAATGGGGTCGTACCCAGTGGCATGCTCTTTGTATGCCTGCTGGTAGTCCTAGCTACTATGCCAAAGGTTTATGAAATCCAGGAAAGGGGGCTATGGGCCATTTACTTGGTTTAAAGGCACATGAAGGGCGCTGGTTATGACAGCCAACACAGGTAGCTCTCTTCTTCTTGGTAGTGGTGGCATGGCCACCACTGAGAGCACAACCAAATTCTGTCACAGCATTCATTTCCACTCGCTATTTACACTGCACATTTTGAGCACATTTTGGTAGGATAGTAGCAGATCCTACCTAGCTACCTGTAGCAATCACAAACAACTTATTATTAATTGCACTATATAATGGGGATGTAGAAAAATAAACATTTTCCAGAGTGTAATTATTTGAGTGTACATTGATATGCATTTAATTAGCATTTCAGTTCTGGCATGCATTTACAGCTACTTTGGAAATGTATTACATAATAATTAGCTTTTTAACAAATTTGAAAATAGTAAAATTTGTCACAGAAGTAGTGATAAATTAACAAAAATTATTATAAAGCATACATTATATCAGTAACACAGCAAAAAGTTCTGTATTGAGTATTCTTGTTCTCTGTCTATAAGTTTTAACAAATATAATTCCAGTGGTTAAAAATGAAATATATGTACATTTTAAAAAGCCTACGTTCTCTCAGATCAGAATCAGAAACAACTGAAATATTAATACATATTTTAATTCAAATGTATTATAAGCTCAAATGCATTATTCCAACATAGTTGCTTTTTAAAGTCCTCTTAAAAAATATTTTTCACACAGCCCAGTCTTTAAGTAAAATTGTTGATTGTATTCTGCTACAGGTTTAAAACCTAACATATAGAGAGTATTTGAATCTGAAGACAATTCTTATTTCACATTATCTTATACACAATTTTGTTTCAAGCTACCACTCAGTTCAAGAAACTGTGGTTATGTGATCTTTTGGTCAATAATTATCTTGATCTCATGTACTAGGGAACACATATTCCAGCTGATAGTAAGTAGCCTGTCAATGTTTTAATTTTGTACCTCATTCAAAATACTATTATCAAAGCTATTCACTATTTTGTCTTAGTGAACTGTCAGTGGATGGCATCTAAAGTCAGACTTTTCATATAACAAATATCTGTTCCCACATTAGAATTTCATGTTATTCTCCTCAAAAACAACAGCAACAACAATGACAACTATGAATCACTAGTGAGTCCTTGGTAACAAAGGCCATTACTGCATGGTGCCATGTTCTCAGCCTCTGACGCTGCTGATTAGGGCTGCCTTAGTTGGGCATTTTCAGGGTCACTTCAGGAGTCCAGCGAAATGGCACCAAGCTCTTAGCACTAAGTAGATCAGATCAGCTGCTCTGCTTAAAGAAGGCTACAGTGCCATTTTCATTCTATAGTTCACTCTAATACCTTGTCCCATGTGGATGAAGTGTTCCATTAAGGTGATGGGCTCATCCACCATCCCAGTGAAGATCCAGCTAAACACTGTACAATGGCCATTTGTTGCATTGGAGGGAATCACTTAAAGCTACAGAAGAGGAAAAACTACCACCAAAATCAACCAAACACTCTACTGCTTTTATTGCCAAGCGTGTTCAGGTGAGTCACACCTCAGAGGCGCCTATCACAATATCTTTAAAAAAGCACACAAAAAACCCTCAGCTGTCTTCCAAGAAGGTCCTTCATATCATCTAGCATAAGTTATTATAATGCAATCCTGTCACTAAATAACCAAATTCATATCTCAGCACACAACAGTTCTCTACTCACCATATGATGGGATTCCGTAAGGTTGCCCAGGCTGTGGGTATGTTGAGTAAGCTGCTGTTTGCTGCATCCCTGTGGTAAACTGGGTCTGCCCGTATGCAGCCATAGTTTGAGAAGAAGGTGTAGGAAGAATATGTGGGTATGGTCGGCTACTTGTTGTAAAATGACACAAAACATAAAAGCATTTGCATTAGATGGCAATATACAAACATTTGGTTCAGCTGCAATAATTTCTTGGCTACAGTGCAAAACTAATTTATCTTACTTATTTCTCTGTCTATAGATACATTTGCAATTATTTTAAAATTCAGCTTCCTCAAGGGTAAACTGATTTCTATTATAATTCACCAGCTGTATTCAATTATCATTATAAACAGCGTTACAGATCTACTTTTATTTTGTAAAGTAGCAGACATCTTACTTGGAAGGGTATATCTGTGGCGGGGAAAACTGGTGAGTTTGTCTTGGGCTGAAGCCACTGCTTCCAATTGCTACAATGAAGAAAAAAGAAAGCACACAGAAGTGTAAACATGTACACTCATCTAACCCAAATATTATTTTTGTTAAGGGAACTTCAGAAAATTAACAAAGGTTAATTAAGTTAAAATAGCACAAAGTAATACTCTAACAGATTTTAAAGTAGCACAACAACTTTCAGTTTCTTTAATGCAAACTGGGCTTTTCCTTTTGCTCCTATGGGGCCATTAATAAAATATGTCATACTTGTCATATTTTGTTCCATACTCTATTCATTATTGACTCTGGAGAGGCAGAATAGAAAGTGAAACGCCTGACCTGCCAATGGATCGTTGATTGTTTTGTGTCTATGTGGAAAATCAGATTTATGGGGGGAAATACTATTCTGTTAAGGTTTAGCCCTTTTATTTACTTACAATGAAACCTGTTCAAGTTGAATCTATGACTCAACAGAGAATAAAAAATGCAGATGTGAAAGAGCTGTGGCTGTTAACATTCAGAATTAATATTATGAAGCAATCAGCTCTATGTTCTTGCATGTGTTTTTAACAAAAAGTTAAAGAACTCATATATGAAGAACTCATTCTGCGCTCGGCTGGTAGAACAGCCCAGTACTCCCCTGGAATAGTTCATCAGCACTGAGGGGCAGTCTGCAGTACAGCCGCATCATGAGGCACTGGACCAAGTTACAGTGCAAAACTGGCACCACAACTTGCTTCAACAGTCCATGCAGACCAGGCATTTATGTATGGTTGACATATAAGTGGGTTGCTTGGTCTACCAGGACCCAGAAGCCCAGTGGCATTTTGCTGGGCACCTGGAAGCAGCACTGTGTGATGCTTCTGGATGTCAATTCAAAACAGCACTGGCTGGCAACTATGGAGTATGAGCCTCTGTATTTGGAGCAGGATGTACCATCTGCCATGAGGGTGGTCTGGGCCTATCATGGGCTCTATTATTTTATTTGGTCCAGCATGGTGTGGGATTACTTTTGCAGAAATGCCCTACACATGATGTTTGGTTGATTTTTAAATATTCTTTCTTTCTTTCGTCTGTCTCTTATTTTTTATGATTGTTGGCTCTTGTCTTGTAATACACTTAAAATTAAAAAAAGAAAAACTGATCTTGAGGCTGTGATTTAGTTACTTATATATGTATATATAAACCTATTGATACACTGACCATAATGAATACTTCACTGACTGTTGACTAACATTCAGTTAAAAGTTCTCTTTTGCAAAATCTTTGCCTTCCTCCAAATCACAGGAAATATAGCATAAATAAATCTGATGTACAAGAATTCCTTCACAACAGAGGCATATCAGCAAGAATCTGCCTTGTAATCAACATTTTTCATATTTCTCTCGACAGTTATAATCACAGCAAGCTACTTAGGTGCTAAAAAATCATGGAAGTACTGACCAATTCCTTCTTAGTATTTTATGACTTATTTTTTCATGCAGTTTAATTTAAACAGCTACTTTGAAAGGCAAGCCACCTAACCCTGGCACGGAGCAACTACAATCTCCTGAGTTTTCAGTCAGTATCCTGTTCTAACAATATTCGAAGATAAAGACAGACGTAATGTTATAAAAGTAGTGAAGATGCTTTTATTCATTCTATTTGCAATACTTCTATATACTTACATGGTAGGTAGCAACAGTTTAAAATTCAAACTAAAACTACAGAATTTCAAAAGCATATGTCCTTTGCATGAACTCAATAAAAATACTTGGGAGAGGAAAAAATGTCTTCACCTAATTTGAAAAACATGAGATCTTGTACCAGGATAATTCTTGGAAGGCAGAGAATTCTAAAACAGAGGCACCATTGCTAAGGATCCAAAATATTATCAGTTCCTTTTAGAGATCATGAGGATCACAGAAAACAATTTAAGAAGAGGCATCTTAACAAATAAGCAGATCTCAAATGTATTTGAGGTTTTATAAATAAAAATTAACATCTTAAAGGACTTAATGAGCCTCTGGTTCCACATTCCCACAGAAATCTCAGCTACATTATTTTGGGACTTCAAACTTTATTCAAGGACAGCCCAATGAATTGAAAAAGCCCAAACTGGAAATACCAGAGATTTCTCATCCCTAAACTAGACGATATTCTATGCCATTCAGAACAGGTGCATCAGTGGCTACTAGAATTGATGCCTAGCTACTATCTCCAAGGAGTAAAAACTAAGTGAAGGTTTTGCCTTAGCCTTCTGCTTTAGAATGCCCAGAAGCAGTCGGTGGGCCACTGTGTGCTGGACAGGGTGCTGGATTAGATAAGCTGTGGCAGGTCTCTTATATCCTAATGTTATAATATGTTCTTATGTTGACTTTCTGTACTTATGTTTACCTCCTGTTCTATTTTGATCTCAAGCGATAAAGTGCAATTAAAGAAGACATTTAGACATTGTATCTAACCCATTAGAAGACGGTGTCCTTCCTGGCTAATTTTCTGCACATGACTTAACAGAACCAGATAGAAACTTCAGAGTTTTTGAAAGTGAAGAGGGACAAGCCTCTCAACTCCAGGGACAGAGCAATAATTCTGGCTCAGGAGGTACCTTTTCTGCTCTTATACGGAGGCAGACTATGTATTGGTTATTATATACTGTACATGTTAATAAGAATAGAAAGCAAAACCTTTATGGGACTATGCAGTATAATTTCCCTTTTGTCATTCTTTGGAAGGGATAGGAAAATATTATGTGTTTCTCAAAGCATAGAGCCCAGTTCTAACAGAGCTGTGCTAGATCTCTCTTAAAACAGGCCATCTGTCAATAAAAAATACCCTGTATTGTTAAAATTACATACAAATCTGAATTAAATAGAACAATATAATTGGCCTCCTGAAGCACTACAAGTTGATCAGTCATCAGTAACTCAAGGATGGGCATATTTGCACTTGGATAACAGTTACTACAGTTTTCTAGATTCAGGTAGGTGCTCTGCAGAAGTAACTTAACATATGTCTCACTTCCTGGACTCAGTTCTGAAAAATGAAGAACCTGAATATTTGCAGTGGAAGCTGGATATAGTAAAAGATGGGACTTGAGGGTGTAACTTGGGCTGCAGCTACAGATTTTTTTATAATAAAAGCTTAAAAGGGGCTTGGAGGATATAGCTCCCAAATGCCAGTGTTCCCATCCCACCTCTAATCCACATGGTAGGCCAGAAAATGTACTTCCAAGGTACATTTTATTATCTTTGATATGCATTAGAAGTTGGATGAAATTGCTAGTTGCCACATTCCAACATTTGTAAACTGCTTTAGATTTATTTATTTTTTAATTCATGTGGACTTTGTAGTAGACTAAGAATGCAGGTGGAAATAAGAATTTCATTAATGTAATATTTGTACGACGGTGGATTTTGATGCTCTTTGCATATTCCCCCACTCTTGGCCACACTAACATCAAAGATGGGGAACGTTTGTTTCCTGGCTTCAGAGTTTCTATCCAGAACTACTTTCAAAAGCACTTGACAAGGTCCTGGAAGTCAGCCATTTTCTGTGTGTTCAAAAAGAAAGGAGGAAAGAAGGCAGGCAGGCAGGCCAGGCAGATTATGCAACAGACAGGTAGGAAGAGCTACTATTGAGAGAAAAATGAAAATCAGCACTCTATAAAACACAACTCTGATGGCACTTTCAAGCTCTCTAAAGAGATGTTGGCTTGACAGTTACTGGGACATGGAACCTCTGCCTCACTTTCCTAGGGTGCCATATTCATGCCACGTGAATTCTTCTGAAATAATATTTTGTATACATCAAATGATAAGGCTTAAAAGATGTGCTAAGAAGGTATAGGAAAACAGTTTTAAAAAAATAAAGGCGATAGGATATCACACACAAAAAAATTCATAAACTAGAAATGACAAAAAAATGATTTATAACTTTCCTTCCATTTCCTTTTCTGACACCAAATTGGATTTAACTTCTTTTGATTTTGCATTTTATTGTGAATGCATTCAAACATGTTTCCAAAACTTCACTCAGGCCTGGTAACAATATTCTGGCACACACCAAGAAAACCAACACAGGTATCCAGGCTTCCCTGTCACATGGCATCATGCATTATTGACCAGTGTGAAACAAGTGCCATGACAAGGTGCAGACATAGCCTCAAACAGAATGTATGTATTTGTAAACATATCAAAAGAAATGTGCATTCAGTCTTCTGGAAATGTTTCTGGGTTTAGATATATCAGTTCACAAGTTGGTATGAACATTTACACAACAAGAAATCTAATCTTTAAAAAATCCACTTCAAGAAACTTATCTGGAAGTGGAAGAAAGGCTACTTAACTCTGAAGAAGAAGAATTGGCTTTTCTACCCTGCTTTTCTCACCCATTTATGGGGACTCAAAGGGGCTGACAAAGCTTCTGTTCTTCTCCCCACAACAGAACACCCTGTAGGGTAGGTGGGACTGTGAGAGCTCAGAAGAGAGCTGTGACTAGCCCAAGGTCACCCAGCTGGCTTCATGGGGGAGGGTGGAATCGAACCCGGTATTCCCTGATTAGAGTCCGGTTCCCTAACCACTAGACCAAACTGGCTCACATGTATAGGATTTTTCTTGTAATTTCAAAATTTATTTTGTATCTAACAACAACAGAAAAAAACCATAAACAATGTGATGTAGGTTTATTTATAGTTATTTTATAAGTTCAAATAAATAGAACATATATGTTTTCCTTTTCTGAAAAATAATTTTTTCCTTACCTGATCCTGAGAAACTGTCTAAAGACCCGTCTGTTGTAGTAGTAGCAATCTCACTGCTGCTCATTGGTTCTGTTTTAACTAAAAATATAAACAATTATGTCTATATATACTAATATTTATATAAACACACCCATGCATACATGCAGATATGCAAATGCAACATACCACAAAAATGAAACTTATTCTGTACAAAATTCACAAATATATGCATTTCTGCCTAAAGCAAGTAAAAGTTTCGCTGGCCTGACTTAATTATTTAAACATATTATTGTTTTAATATCAGAGCATGGCATATATTATAACCTGTACATGCCCTTTTTAATGAAACATATCCTATACTTTTTTATACTTGAAATCTGAACTAATTTTTCTGATTGATCTATTTAACATTAAGTATATTGCAGGACTCTGCTACTAAAGATCTATCAAACCTACTTGAGAGTTTTGTTTTACCACACACCAGGTTTTAGTTGCTCTCCATCCTCTGAACTAGGTCTTTTGCATGCATTAGTACATAGTGCACTAAATCTGTCTGCTAAACAGGATACTTTTAAGACTGAATTAACCTATTGGTTCAGTTCTCGGACGGATTCCGCATACTACGGATGGGTAATATCTAGGTGTATTACTGGCAGACGACCGCTAGATGGCTTAATTTTAGGAGTATAAGACCCCCAATCCCGTCATCCTCTCCAGTCTTTCTACGGTCGTTAACTAGGCAGACGCATCGCTTTGGAAAGACCTGGTGCCAAGCACCAGTATTCAGAACGACAATGTCCTCAGCTCTATCCGCTTCGGAACAGGACGGGGGTGAGCCACCTTTACAGGGAGTCCCAGGGGGTGGGAGTTACCCTGGCGAATCCTAATCTGTTGGCCCCCCCATTTTTAGGCGCGCTCCCGCTAACCGCCCCTGACCACCCCCTTTGGCGATCTGAGGACGAAGAGTCCGATTTCTACGGGTTTTTAACCACGGCGTCCGATCGGGGCGTCCATCGGGCCTCTCTCCCCGCAGTGGGAGATGAGTCCCGGACATTTTCCTCCCGCCCCGCGCCATTGCGCACAGGTAAGCGCCGGGAAAATAGCCCTCCCCCTTCATTAGCTCGGAAAGGAGGTTTTTCGGAGCCCTTAACTGACGCCTTCCCCGGTATGTTTTTCCCTTCTATAGATTCACAGTCCCCGGATGGGGATTCTTCTCCCTCCCAAGCCCTACGGGAGATTGAATCTGCAAGAGCAGCCGCCCTTGCTACCCTTACCAGGCAGCCGGCGCCCGTCCCAAAGCCCAAGAAAGTGCGCCACGCCGCGCCTGAAGAAGTCCCCGCGTGTGACGCAGTTACACAGCGGGGCTCGCACGGACGCCGCAGCCAGTCTCCTGGAGCGGAAGTAGTCCCGGCACAGAGGGGAAGCCGTCGCCGCCACAGAGCAAGGCGCAGCATTAGGGAAGAGGATCCCTCCGCGGAGGCGTCCAGGATTCCCCAAGCCCGCGAAAAACGGCGCCAAACTAAGAGACGGAGGCGCGGAAAGAAACGCTCCCGCAGCCCTTCCTCCTCAGATACAGAAAAAAGAGACCACTTGGCTATCCTCCTGGATCTTGCCCGCACCATTGCTCAAGGGGGGGCTAAGAAGAAGAGAAGGCGCAGATCACCCACTCCACCTTCTTCTTCATCCTCTTCTTCTTCGGATTCCCCCCCGCCCCCCCCCTAAGAGAAGCAGGAAAAGGCACCATACCTCTGCTGCTGCTGGCTCTGCTGAGCAGGGGGAAGTTACACAGCGCTCTTCTGAAAATATTGCGCAGTATACCCCCTCCACACAGCGCTCTTCTGAAAATAATCCTGCATGTGCACCCCACATACAGCGCTCTTCTGAAAATGATCCTACCTCTGGCAGGCCCCTCACACAGCGCTCTTCTGAAAATGATCCTACCTCTGGCAGGTCCCTCACACAGCGCTCTTCTGAATATCCAACCAAGAGGCCTGTTCAACCCACTCAGCGCTCTTCTGATATATTGGCTGACAGCTCCCTTCAGGACTCTGGAACTGCTCTGCCTATCCAACCCACTGTATCTTACCTGGAATCTAATGTGATTGTGCATAATGTACCTGATGTTATATCTACTGATGATGTTAATGTGGATGTTGGCAATGCTGGGAGGCGGGTTCCCACCCCCACTCCTGATACCCCTTCTAACCCTTTTCCCTCCCCAATGGAGGAGGAGGGAACGGGCCAGGAGGAGACCCCCCAGACCACACCCAGACTATTCCAGTATGACTCTATGCCCGCAGTGGTCCAATATGTCACTTCATACCTGAAGATCCCTAAGGATCCTAACGTTTCAGAGGAACAAATCCAGCAGGCCAAGGACTTGCTAATGCCTCCGCCTCAACAAGAACTTATAATTCCCATACCAGACCTTATGAAAAATATTCTAATTAGGGAATGGGCGGAGCCAGGCACATCCAAGCGCCTCCCAGGGCCACCTAGGAAGCTCTTCTTACCAGCTGGCCATGCGGAATCTATCTGGGCCCTCCCCTCTATTGATGGCCCCATAGTCCAACTGGTGTCCAATCAGGTGGTACCAGGTCAAGGGGAAAATATTTTGAGAGACTCAAATGATAAGAAACTTGAAAGTTTATTGAAAAAAGTTTACGAATCAGGATCGTTAAGTTCTCGTTGCTCAGCTTCCTGTTCGGTCCTAGCCAGGGCCATTCTCAAGGGAGTAGAGGAAATCCTTGCCTCTCCTTCCCTGCATACAGACCTGAAACCTAAGTTGCTGGAAATCAAGAAGCCGCTCTCTCTCATTGCGGATGCCAGTCTGGATGCCCTCCAGTTGTCAGCCCGTAGTACTGGGGCAGCGGTGGCAGCACGCAGGATGGTGTGGTTAAGAACATGGCAGGTGGACTTTAACTCCAAAGTCCAGCTGGTGACAGCCCCATACTCCGGGAACTTTCTCTTTGGGGAACCAAATTTAAAAGATGTCCTCATTGAACGGAACAAGAGGAAGGTGATGCCCACAGCTCCACCCTCGACATCTGCCACGCCCACTTCCAGACCCAAAGGTAACCGTAAACCATTTGGGGGAAGCTATGGCTCAGGTTTTAATTATTCATATGGGTACAGGAAACAGCCCTTTCGATCCAAGCCCCCAGGTTCCCGGTTTCCCTGGGGGCGAGGATCCTCGGCCAACAAGCAACCCCTGGGTAGGGGCAGGGGCAGACAATTTTCCTTCAACAACCCCAGCATGTGAATACCCAGTTCCAAAAGACAGTCACCCTCCGCCTGTAGGAGCATGTTTGACTGATTTTGTTAATGTTTGGTCCCGCACTGTTAAGGACAGATGGGTTTTGAATGTGGTAAGAGAAGGGTATAAGTTGGAGTTCAAGTACACTCCCATACCCAGACACATGGTGGTTCCGGTTCCAGTTAATAAAGTTAAGAGATTGGCTCTGTATCAAGTTATCCAGGAACTTATTGAAATGAAGGCTATTGAAGAAGTCCCTGCACCTGAACAGGGACAAGGGATATATTCCATTATATTTCTAGTCCCAAAGAAAGGGGGCACATGGAGGGGCGTTCTGGATCTTAAGTATCTTAACCAATTTATGCAAACCAAATATTATAAAATGGAGGGCCTCTCGGCCATAAGGGGACAGTTGGAGGAGAACATGTTTCTGACCTCCATTGATTTAATGCACGCTTTTTTGCACATCCCGGTCCACGAGGATTATAGAAGGTTCCTTCGTTTCCAGATTGGAGAGGCGCATTACCAGTATAGAGCCCTCCCATTTGGGCTAAATCAAAGCCCGCGCGTCTTCTCCAAAACCCTCTTGGGCCCTATAGAGGCACTAAGAAGGCGGGGCATCAGAGTGTACCCTTTTTTGGATGACTTGCTCATTGCTGGATTATCCAAAAGGGAAACAGAACGGGACACTCACACTACTATCTCCTTCTTGGCCGCACATGGGTTTAAGATCAACTACCCTAAGAGTAGTTTGACCCCTTCTCAAACACTTGTGCATTTAGGGGCTCAAATTGACACCATCCCTTTCACCATCAAGCCCTCAGCAGATCGCATCAACAGTCTTGTCAACATGGCCAGGGACGTTTCGGCCTCCCCATCTGCCAAGCTTTCCACACTCACTTCCCTACTGGGGAAAATGATTTCTATTATTGACTTACACCATTGGGCTAGGTTTCATACCAGACCCCTTCAGAGGCTCCTAAGACCATATGCCGCACTCATCTCACAGGGCCACGACAGAACCCTTTCCATCACTACAGACGTGCAACGCTCGCTGCAGCGTTGGAGCGATCCAGGTTATGTGGCCAAAGGGGTCCCTATCATTTCCCCCACAGAAGCCATAGTACACACTGACGCTAGCCTTCACGGGTGGGGAGGTACCTACCTCTCTCACTCAGCACAGGGCACGTGGACACCCTCAGAATTATCGCACCACATTAACTGGCTCGAACTAAAGGCCATTCTCTTAGTTCTACAAACTTTTGAGCCTCTAGTGAAAGGGAAACATGTCCTTGTCTTCACTGACAATATGACAGCTAAAGCTCACGTGGCCAGGCAAGGAGGGACCAGATCCCGCTCACTTATGTCTCTCTCTGCACAATTGTTTAAGTGGGCTGAACCAGTCTTAGCATCCCTCACAGCGCTACACATCAGTGGGGAATCTAACGTTCTAGCAGACTCACTGAGTAGAACAAAATTATTAGAATCAGAATGGATGCTGCACACAGATGTTTTTGATGCCTTAAATGACAAGTTTGGTCCTTTTCAGGCGGATCTATTTGCAACGAGGCACAACAGACAACTACCTCTATTCTACTCAAGGTACAAGGACGGCCAGGCCCTAGCCACGGACGCCCTCACGTCCCCCTGGCCTCCCGGGATCCTATACGCTTTTCCTCCGATTCCCCTAATAGGCAGAATATTGAGGAGGATCAGGGTCGAGAGAGCTCAAGTAGTCCTCATAGCCCCATTCTGGCCTCGCAGACCATGGTTCCCTCTCCTGAGGGCCATGTCAGCCTCGGATCCGCTCACCCTACCATCCCGAAGAGACCTGCTCTCCCAACAAGGGATCCTCCACCCCAATCCCAAGTGGCTGGCGTTAGCGGCATGGAGTTTAAAAGGCTAAGACTCAAGGAAGCAGGGCTGCATGATGAAGTCATAAACACTATGTTAGCAGCACGAAGGGACTCCACTTGGAGAATATATAACAGCACATGGAAAGTGTTTTGCTCGTGGTGCGTTAGTAAAAATATTGACCCAGCACATCCCCTTATAGGGGACATCCTATTATTTTTACAAGATGGGTGTGTTAAAGGTTTAAAATACAACACCATCCGCAAGCAAATTGCCGCATTGTCTACATTTGTTCATATTAAAGATGTTCCATCCTTATCTAGACATGAGTACGTTGCTTCCTTCCTGGCGGGTTTGAAAGCTAAAACCCCTCCAACTATCCACAGATTCCCTACGTGGGATTTACAAATCGTCCTAGAAGCCATCACTAAACCACCGTTTGAACCTTTAGAACAGGTAGACCTAAAGTTCCTATCCTATAAGGCATTGTTTCTCGTAGCAATGACATCAGCCAGAAGAGTATCGGAATTAGCGGCTTTATCTATTGAACCCTCACTGTGTAAGTTTCAAGAGGAATCAGTCACTCTCAGACTGGACCCATTCTTCAGACCTAAAATTGACTCCAATTTCCACAGAAACCAAGAGATTCACCTTCCAGCGCTTTCCCCTGCAGATACCGGGGAAGCGGAATACAACGTTTTGTTATTGGATGTCAAAAGAGCACTGCAGATTTACATAGACAAAACCAAGGATTTTAGGAAAACAAACTCTTTATTTGTTTGCTACCATCCCAACTATTTGGGGAACAAAGCTTCACCGAAGATTCTCTCTTCCTGGATCAGGAGTTGCATTACCCAGGCATACGAAGCTAGGCAACTCATTCCACCCGATGGTATAGTCGCACACTCAACCAGGTCATCGGCCTCCTCCACAGCTTACGACGCTTCAGTGTCAGTGGCAGAGATATGCAGAGCAGCTTCATGGTCCTCTCCATCGACCTTCACCAGGCATTACAAACTAGACGAATTCAAGAGACAGGAGGCCAGTTTTGGTAGAAGAATTCTGCACCAGGCATCCACTACCTCGGTAAGACAGGGGTAAGAGGGTTCCTATTACCATTATGGGTTAATCTGTTCTCCTCTTTGACCTAGAGTGCAAGAGGCTGGTGGTGATGGGATCACAAGAGACCCGCCCTTTTGTGGGAGCTCTGGTACGTCCCATCCGTAGTATGCGGAATCCGTCCGAGAACGGGAGGTTGATTACCTCGAGAAGTATCCGTTCTGGACGGATGAAGCATACTACGCACCCACCCATGTATCGTGTTTACTAATTTCTACTGTTTTTCTTTATAGAAACCCGCTCCCGCGGAACAGCATTGAGATCGTGAACTCCCTCCGAAAGACTGGAGAGGATGACGGGATTGGGGGTCTTATACTCCTAAAATTAAGCCATCTAGCGGTCGTCTGCCAGTAATACACCTAGATATTACCCATCCGTAGTATGCTTCATCCGTCCAGAACGGATACTTCTCGAGGTAATCAACCTCCCGTTCTGTACTGGAAGCAGGACTCACAGGACAGCTAAATAAGCTGCTTCCTGGGCTGCAGGGCACCACCTGGCCTTGGAGATGATATTCATGCTGTCTACACAAATACCCCCACCTCCCATATCACTCACTTCAAAGTCAGAAAATGAAAGCTTGTCAGTTTTGACATTACTGTCCAGTGTGTAAAACACCAGACAGGAAACAATCCTGAAAGTGGAACATTTTCTGTCAGGTATTTCATTATGTTGGGTGAAAATGGCAGCAGGTAAGTCATTCACACTGTCACTGTCCATCCCTATGATACAAAAGTTTATCCTCCTCTGCAAAGAGGTCACCCTAAGGACTGTTTCCACCCTTGGAGGCAAGTTCTGATGAGAGTGACAGCGTGCAGCTGCCACACTGCTCAGGCTTTAGAGAGGCCCTTTATTTGTACCATGCAGAAGCAGCAACAGTGACATCAGCATAGCTTCACACTAACAACTGAATACCTTTCCCAGCTTTACAGTGAGAGAAGGTATACACTTGCAACCTTTGATAAAGAAGTGCATCCTCTCTTAATGAGCACTATTTTCTCCCCTGGCCAATACCTATGTTAAATGATTCAATAGATGTAGACAGTGGTCAAAATGGAGTTGTAAAATATAACTCAAACATATCAGAAGTAAAATATTTAATAATAATGAAAAGATTTACTGAATAGCAAGCAACACTACTAAAAGACAATCCCAGAATATCTGTTAAGTTTTTTTTCAGAGGATATGAGTAACTCTAGGCCAGCCTATAAATGCCATGTTTGACAAAAATGAATCAGAAATAAAATCCTGTGTATAATAAAGAATAAGCAAGATGCAATTAAATAATAAATTGAATAATATATACTCTTTGGCTAATCAGACATACATAGAAAAAACTACTACAGTTAGAGAAAATTTCCTAAAAACGAGTAGGCATAAACTGAGAATGGATGGCTAAGATTAAAAAGTAACCTAAAATTCTTGTAAAAAGTAAAACAAGAATTTCAGGAATTAGAAATCAACCAGAATTTCAAAAGTAGGGAGAAAACATTCAAGAAATAAGCACATCTAATTTTTTATACTTAAATGGCTGGTACCCCAATTCCAAAAAAATATTAACATAATATTAAATTGTCATATATATTTCTATGGGAACTTGATATATACTTCTCAACATAATAGAATTCTTTGAGATCTAATAGTAAATTTCACTGATTACCTTATCAAAAATAAACATAAAAGTATACATATACCAAAATACAAAGAGACAATACACATCACAGAGCCTGTCAGATAGGGCAATGATATTGTGATCTACGATCTTTCAGGAGTCAGAATCTGGATAGATGCTAGAAGTCTTGTGGATTGCCTTAAAAGGGCCTAAAGGTTGTCAAGGATTCTAAATACTGGCTGGTCATAAACTTCCCCCTCAGGAAAAAAGCCATAATTCTTCTGGCTAATCAAAACATGTATTTCTTCACTCCTTGTAACAAGTGGAAAATTACACCAACTATGAGTCCAATCTAGTAGGTCACATCTTACATTCTTAAGACCCAAAACAGTGTGGTCCATGGATTGCAACCATCAAATGTGTCTAGCAAACCAAGCCTCTCCACCACTGCCTACCACTTATATTCTGTCAGCCATCTCTAGATAGAAAGAAGAAATTGTAGTCTTCGTTAGGTCCCACAATTTCCTCTTGCTGTCCCTACCATATATCCAGAGACAACCCTGACTTTTTATCTCCACCTGACTGGGTGGGGTCTGACAGAGATAGTCAAAGCATTGGAAGGTAAGAAGTTGATAACAGTTGACAACACTCATTTAAAGTTCCCGTTGGAAACAACAGGCACACTATGTCTCAAACAAGATACACATGGCACTATAATGATGCTATGGTGCAGCCCAGATAGCACAAGATCCACATGATCCTGCACACATTGTGCTAACCAGCCTGCCTGAAAGAGATGGAAAGTTCTTTTGAAGCACCTTTTCCCACAGAGTGAAATAAAGCACACCAACAGGGCTTTTTCACCATCTTCCCACACAGCACTTCGAGCAGACTTACCTGAAATGCTTGATTCCTACTGCATTGCCCAGCCCAAGTTTGAAAGTGCCAGAGGTGTCTGATTTTCAGGGCCACTTACTGCATATTTGAAAATACAGTCATGCTGAAATGTCAAAGCCAGGAAATGAAATTTCCTCCAGCTTCTAAGATCCCATAGGCATGCATGCAAATAGCATACTTTAATCTTTGAAGAGGCAGGATATGCCATCATGCAGATTCTGTATCTGACCCCTTAGCAACTATGGTAAAGGCACCTTAGCAACTATGGTAAAAACTATGACTCTGGTATCATACTAGTATTACAGTTGTATTCCAAAATATGACAATCAGCCATTTACACATGGTACAAGCATAAATGTGGGCAATGAGGTCTGAACGGCACTTATGATGCTATGATTCAATAAATGGTGATAGTGGCAGTCAACTCCAGGTATCTGTGCATGTGTGTGTGCTGTATGCAGATAGTTAGTTGGCCACAGTACTGTAATCCCACAATCATGACAACATGTGGACTTGCTCTCTGTGATACTAATTCATTCTCATGTGCTTCCCAATGATCTCCCACACGACAAAGAAAACATAGTAGTATTCATTTATTCACCGAACAGGGATAAAAGCTGATGAAAAGGAAACAAATCATGGTGCTATTTTGACTAATATTTGTAGAGATGAATCTGGATTTCTCTACAGCTCAATCTTTCTGTTTAGTAAAACCGCTTTCACTAAAAATAACCACATGAAGAATTATTTATTGTACACACGCAGTAAAGCAATTGTGCAAAGCAAACATTTGGAAAGAACTGCTAAAGGCCAGAAGCAAAACAAGGAGTTCCCAAAGCAGTCTCAGGGGTAAAAACATGCTCACTGTAGAAAAAGCAGCTTCAACACATGGCTCTGCCCTGAAAACAAATGCCTTGGAATGTAGTGAATGTGCAGAGAAACCACATCTGCCACATTTTCAAAGCCCCACTATTCAAGTAAGCTGAAACTCAACTGCAAGAATTCAGTCTTGAATTCATTTTCCCTGTATTTCCAATAATTATTCCAAAACCATATTTATACTCTGAAACTTCTCTAAACAGTTACTTCCCTTCTCTTGGCCCTGTGAGTTCTTTTTTGTCTATCTTAGAGTGGTTACTGCGTCACTCAAACTTTCTGCTGAGAAATTACACAGACCACAGCTTTTTTAAATAACAGGAAAGATACACATTAGTCAAATCATATTAGTCATTTAACTGATCTATGTAAAAAAAAAAGTCCGGAATGTATTGTTGAAATATTCCAATTGTGAATGTTACCTAATTTTATATTAGTGTGAATCTTCTTTCCTATTTCTGCTTTTATTCACTTGTAAGAAATTCTACATGACTCCAGACAACAACTCCCATCTTCTGAGCCATTCTAATAAGACTGCCACATGGAGTTATCATTCAGGCACATAACAGAGGGGCACAACTGAGTAACGTAACCCTTTATCTGAGTCTGCTTTCAGTCATAATAAAAATGGTGCATTAGAAGCACATCAGAGGTACAGTGTGTGGCCCTCATGTTTAAGGGTGTTTTTCCACTGTCACTAAAAGTACCCATTAAGTGCCCATTAATGGGTATGTAATGGCATACTTCTCTAATCCACCTTTTCTAACATGGAATATTCAAGAGAAAGGAGAGGGGTAGACTGGTGTTTGAACAATCCCACCTCAAAGTCTTGTCTAAGCCCCTTCGGTGATGCTTTTTTATCTGGCTGTGTCTGATCAGAGCCTTATTCATCAAGCATGGCTTTTCATAATAAATTTTGTACTTTTCACAATATGATAAGAACAATAATGATGGTGAGAGGATCAGGAACTGCAATAAGATATTCAGATATCCATTTGAGAAGTTATGTGTTTTCTACCTTACACTGAAATACAAAAACAATATAACTATAATTAATACATTAAGATTATATTGTACACAACAGGTAAGCATATCCTCACTAAGTTCTGAAGTTTAGAGAGAACAATATTAAAATAAGCTAATATATTAAGATGTACAGCTATCTCACACAAATGTTAGTGATAGCTGTAGTACTTTTACAAGCACCAGCAAGTCTGCCATGAGCCTTGAGTTCTGGGTGAAGATAACTCTAAGGCAAGAATATGTGTGAACCTGAAATCCTGGCTTACAACCAACAATGATTAGTCAAACAAGCTAGCTCCCTAAGCTAATGTGTAATTACCTTGTTTAGCAAACTCATGAATCCTCAGAGATATACACAAAGCAGCACACTATATGGTTTGGTCCTGTAAGTATAACAACACTTTTAAGAATTTCCCTTGATACTCCCTGCTCGCTTCTCATTTTAACATGGCAAGGGTGGCTGTACTTCTATCCTTCAAAAAGTTCACAAAACTGGAAGAAAGAAAATGGGAAACCCTTTAATACTATTATCCTGCAGAATTTTGTCATGGATTTGCCTCCCTCCCCCCAGTCTTATAATCAAGAGTATGAAGAACCACATCTCCAGAGTCTTCTAGCACTGTCAAAAAACAGATCTAAAACATAGATCTTTATGAATTCTTTTAATTTTAAAAATGAAGCCTGAAAGACCACTTACAAATCACAAATCTGCTCTGTATCCAGAAATGTGTGTTGTTTGCTGGTGACTTTGTTGCCATTTTTTCAAAAAAATATTATTCAATCTTTGGCAGGAGCCATATGGCAGGGTAAACATCTACTAGCACAGCACTCTTTGTTCCACATATTAAAAAGAGTGTTGCTTATTCACAGCCTGTTTGCTGCTCACAACTGCATTAACATCACAGCCAAGTAATCTTCGTTCCATGGCTGTGGTGTTTATAACTTAGGTGAGATAATAATAAACACAAAGTGGCCCAATGAGCCATTTCCTATGTTACAGAACTTGACAAGGTAACTGGCAGCAGACCATGCAGTGACCATGAACATAGATATGCAGTGACCATGAACAATGAAAGTAGTAGTAGTAGTAGGAATGACTGTCACAATTCTTTCTGACACTTTGCTGTACAAGCACTCCAGTGAGCACTTATGGTACCACGATGAAGTCCATGTGGATAACTCACTGATCCATCCAACATGCAATGAGGAAATAGAAACATACAATGTCTACATTCTCATGGTTCATTCACTGTGCCATGAGGGTGCTACATAAACATTCGCCATATTTTGTCATACTTGCAAACATTGTATATTTGATTTGTCTAATATTACGTTACATTGTAAACTTTAATATGATGGTGATTTAAGAGAAAGCTAATGTTAAATCAGTTCAGGTGCATCTAATTTAATTATTCGAGGTCTGACTTTTCAAAAGACCCCATGAGAAAGCCATGGATCTTTTATTTCTCTGTCTGCCTTTATTGACAGAGCAGGGAGGGGACAAACAACCAAAAGAGGTGATGTTCTCACACTGCCTCAAAATTTTGTATGTAACCATAGGCTCAAATGCACTATCGTTACAGCCTACCTGGTATGTAACTCTGTCCAATCTGTTTTCTGTATTCAGAGCATGGATTGTCATATGTATTACTTTTTCAAATTTATCATTTTTACAACATACTGTACACAAGATCTACAAGCATCTTCTACAGGCATTAGAAAGTGTAAGAGCTGTATCTCTGGCTATCTGTTGTTTGAAGGAAGTACTGATATTTATAATAAAAAGAATTTAAGATTAAATAATATTGTCTCTCCCTGAATAAACTGCTTGCATACAACTACAAATACAGGAAATGCAAAGTTTAATATCCCTATGCAAGTTATAACACTATTTTGAAAATAATTTCAAAACGTGCAAGCTTAGAAAATCATTACTAGCATCTGTTGAAAGGCTGATGATGGTAGACATCAGGGAAATACACATCTGTTCCTCTGTTTCTAGTCTTCCTTTTTAATTAACTAAAAACCTTGAAATATAATTTTTATGCACTTTACAGTAAAAGCAAAAAAAAGAGTCATTTTCATGTTAAAAACGATTAAAACATAGAAGTAAAAAGAGCTAGGAAGACTTGGGTGAAGAAGAATGCCTTCAATAAGCACCTAAAGGACATAACTGTAGGGCCCACAAAAATATCAGAGAGGAGTTTATCCAGAGAGTAAAGTACCACAGAGAAGGCCCAACTGTTGGCAGTTAGTAATGTGATGCTCATTAATCTGTGAAACCTGTAGCAAGTCCTCCCTAGACAATATTAGCTAAGTTACAGATCCGTAATAGTATACTGTCTGTCACATAACCTGGTTCCAAGTTTTTTAGAGTTTTTCATGTCAAGGATAAAATCTTCTACTGGGCCTGATAGGTAAGTGGCAGCTATCAAAATTGTATAAGCACAGACATGCACAAACAGCGACCTCACCCCCATTGGCTCCTGCATCTGTACCAGTTACATTTGGTTTTATTCATTTCTATTTCTGGGCTCAGGTTCAAGGCCATCAGAGGGAAGCCCTTCCTACTGACCTGTCAAAAATATAAAAATCTACCCCATAATTGTAAATTCTTTATTTTCATTTATTAAAAGAAAAAAAAAGAAGTTGTGGAGAAGTAAAAACTTCCCCATAGCTTCACCAGGGAGCTCCTGGTAAGTTCCTGGATGCAGAGTCTGTTCCCATTGGGTGCTGCATCACAACTGGCATGGCAGCATCCTGGCATGCATCCTGGCATGCATTGGATATTGCCATGGCCATGGTCAGATGTGAGACTGCACTGCCCCAGCACTTGAAGTGGAGATGCATCCAGGCACACCCAGTCTTAACTTTAGTGGGATGATATTGTTATACTATCTTGCAAATTTAAGTGTGACCAGGCCCCTGCATTCCCGGGCCACAAGGAAATGCAACTGACCCCTAACTTTGAGGGCATTTTGACTAAGATTTGATTTAGATTTATTTCTTTCATCTCCCCTCCCCATAACATATAGAAGCAGATGGAGATAGCTGCTGAAGTGGAAGTGGTGAGGTGGAGTAATAACATAGGAGCTACAACTGTCATTACACTATCATCTTACCAGCTTAGTTTTATTAGTTGTGCTGGAAATAAAGCTATGACAGAAAAACAAAAACCAGTTTTTGCTGGTCTCCATTATGGCTTATGATAGGACCTAGTCAATGCATTAGCAATGCTTTAATCTCCAGTCACATATCAAGGTAGGAGTAGTTATCCATAGCAGTACTTTCTCAAGATATTTCATTTATTTGTTGTTGTTCTTTCAATCTTTTAAACTCCTAATTCAAAGTTTTTATGGTTCAGTCCCTATGCAAAATGTGAAGTTTGTTTTGACAATGGTTTAGAAGCATCTTGTATGAAGACTTTCAGATCTGTTCTGAGGATTAATAGCTTTGAATTACAAAAGAAATAAAACATTACATTTCTGATTTATTAATTTCTAGTTAGTCCATGTACTGGAGACAGCTATGACCCATAATATTATGGACTCTGGAATTCAGAAGTTCAATTAGGATGGGTTCCCTTCATCTCTATGATATTGCACCATAGGGAAGGAATGTGATTTTTAGATTTCAGTTTGTGTGCATAGATTGTGTGTATCTGATAATCCAAAAACATATTTTGAAAGGAAGAATCATTCTGTTAAAGGTTCTAGTTGTGACAGAAATATAAAACTTGGGTTTTACTTAAGATTCAGCAAACACAAGTATAGGAATTATAATTGGACGGTATTTTGGTATATGGGAGATTGCCCTGGAATTCCAGAGTATCAAGTTTGTGTTTACATGATAGTAGTGATGTGAATTTGAGGATCCATATTTTTTTAATGGTTTTTACTATATGCACAAATGTGATATATGTTTTACGACTAGATTTAGAACCATTAATGCAAAAATAATGTAGGTTCGTGAAAATTTGTACCTAAGGTCTTTGTTTTGGGGTAATGATGTCAGAAGCACCAAAACGTCCTGGCCAATTCAGCCTCAGCAAAGGCTTGAAATGAATACAAGAAAACTATTTAGAGGTTGGAAGACAGATTGAGGTTTGTTTGTAAAATGTGTACTGTGCACTGGACTCCCTGTCTTCTTAGTGTTGACAGACACTCCATATTTGGGCATTTTTGTACTTGCAGTTAGAACGGTCCAAGATGGGGTACAGAGCCCTCCCTCCTGTACTCCAGTGTGGGCTGCTTGTATGCTGCTTCTGCACAGAACTGAGTGTAGAGCAGATTAATTGGCCCCAAATATCCGCCTCGTCCAAGAGGTCTATGGACATACTAGGGCTTGGTAAACTGGACTTGGGTCATGTGTGGTCCAGTATGCTGGGGATCCCATTTTATGGAGTGCTTGTTGTGCTGCTGTAATGGGTCTGTCAAGGGCTTTGTGGCCAGGAGCTTTTGTTTCTGGTCATCAAAACCTTCATAGTGGCTCTAAAGTTGGCACCAGCTACAAAGCTGACATGGGGCTGTCATCCCAATGTGTATGGCGCTATTCCTGGTTATGTGGACTACTCCAAGATGTGGAATGCTTCATCTCCCTAGATGCTTCACTGTGGAGAATTATAAATAAGTATTGCCCCAGAACAAGGGCAGCCTATACGCAGCTTAGTAATGGAGGTGTGATCTTAGTCTTTGCCCCCCTCAAGCCTAGCTGATGCTGATAAGATGCTGATAAACCATATATGCAAGTACAGAGACACTATTAGAATTTTGTTAATTTGAACCATAGATCAAGTCCCAGAACATTTCAAACACTAGCCTATAAGTACAAGACAACATGAAATGTGAAATTTTCATGCTGTTTGCTTTGGGAACAAGTTCACTCATAACTGCCTTAAAAGTCCATTTTGGTTTTGGAAATCCTTGGACTCTTCATTTACTGACTTTATTCAAAGGTTTGAAATCATATTTATACAGGAAACATGGACCACAGCAGAAATTACACTTAATTGCTTTTTCTCACACTCCTTAAATGGTGTTCACAGTGACAAGACCGGGTGCCCTAAATGCAGTATAAGTACCCTAGTGCCAACAAAACTCCAAGTCATAGTTGACACCTTGGAACCATGAGAACATCTGGCCATTGCCACCCTGCTAAGATGTAAGGCCCAAGAAATTCTATTAATCTATGTCTACATGCCTCCCCAAGTGAAAAAACTCCAGACAAGCAAAAACTGGGACAGAATGGAAGAGTACATAGATACCTTAACAAACAGGTTCCCAGAAGCCTTTACCATAATGGCAGGAGACTTCAGTGCCCAAATTGGAGCAAGTGATGAATCACTATATGCTTACTGTCAAAAACCCTCCCCCAGAAGCTGAGGAAATACGTGTGATCCCTACTAGACAATCCAAAGACAAAGGCTGCAATTATGCTGGGTTACACCTTTTAAATATGAATGAGATATGGTGATCTTGAATGGATGCACAGAAGGGGACAGAGAGCCTCAACAATCAATTATATAATCATAGCACACGACCTTTTAAAAATGTAACAGTATGCCTTTGCATATATTGCTACTGGACATTGCAGGATGGTGGCAGTTCTGTAGACCACTCTTAACTAATATAATCTTTCTAATGTTATATCTCACTTGAAAAGAAATCTAGAAAAAAACAAGGTATTTGCTTCCACTACAAACTACTGGATGGAAGAAGCTTCTGCTTCTGGTTGAATGCTGGCAAATTTGGGAGTGGGGATAAGTGGCTGAAGAGAGTTACATGCATTGCCCATTAATGTCATGTGAGGAGGTCACTTAAAAATATAACATCAGCCCAATCATTTGAGTATTATGACTAACCACAGTAGGACCACTCAGTGTAGTAGTAGTAGTAGTAGTAGAAGAAGAAAGAGGAGGAGGAGGAGTTGGCTTTTCTACCCCATTTTTCTCACCTATTTAAGGAGACTCAGAGCAGCTTTCTGTTGTGGGGAAAAGAATGCCCTGTGAAGTAGGTGGGGCTGTGAGAGCTCAGAAGAGAACTGTGACTAGCCCATGGTCACCCAGTTGGCTTCATGGAGGGGTGCAGGATCAAACCTGGCATTCGCAGATATGAGTCCAGCTCCCTAACCACTAGACCAAAGTGGCTTAAGAATTAGGGTGTTAACTACAATGTTTAGTGCAGGCACAACTGATTAACTGAATAAGCTGACACAGGCTAATCCTATCAAACCAAATAACTACCATAACCATAAAATACTAAACAAATAGAGTTATTTTTGTTTATGCATTATTTGCCTGAAGTTAAGGATTATGGAACCCTTTTTTCCAAAATGGCCTTTTTTTCCTCCAAAACTCAGCATTACAAAAAAAATTCCAATTGTGTAATTGGTTAGAATCTTTATGTCTTTCCAGCCACTCATATGATTTATAACCATCACCGACAGCAGCAGGTCTGGCAGATTTGATACGTTGACAATTGGGTCCTTTCCAAAGATCAAAGATAATCAGAGGTATCCATGCTGTACTATTACCATTATACAACGTGATATCACAGCAGTACATATTATATAAAATGTATCTTATTAATAAGCATTACAATAACATATTGAGTCCCAACAATAAACAAACAAGGGAATGAAAACCATGAAATATAATGCTCCTTTCATACTGCAGATATAAGAAATATTCTTCTCCAGTCAAAGTTTTAGGGAGTGGAGCTCTTACTCTTTAATATTACAATAACAACTCATCAATAACTTGCAAGTGAAATTATGTTATACAGCTGATTCTCCAAAACTGTAAACGTGTAACACAGTTTCTCCAAAGTGACAAAATGGAGTAATATAGCAAACCATGAATCAATATTCATCTTAGATATTTCTTTTCAGCATTGTGTCATTAATAATCCAACAGCCAGAAGCATAAAAGTTATTATCTTAACTATTTGATTCTGGTCAAGACATATCAAAATTAAACACAGTTTCAAATCTAACTGGATTTCTTGCACCAAAACTTATTTCCTGGATAATCCCAAAACTTTCACTTTAGAATTCTGACTGGAGAGAATGAAGAGGATGTTCCCTAGCCAGCCCACGTTTATTTTCAGGAAGGCTGACCAAAATAATGTGGTACTCATTGTCCCACTCCCTTAGCAAACTGCACTTGACCACAGACCATATTGTACAGCTAAGTAGAAACATGAAAATACAAACCTGCTATATATAGTCTCATATATATCATGTTGCATGGCCCAGTCTATATTATGGTGCAGAATAAAACATGAAAGCAGAATAATGCTTTCTCACCTCCACATACATAGTCATACCCACAGATTATTTGACACTGCCTAGAGTCTCTGGCCTTGCTGCACTTGTGTGGTGTCTCATACCGGGACAAGCAACCTGTCCCAATATGCCTCTGGAGCAGGGACAGGATCAGAGAGCCCTTAGAAGCAGGCAAGGCTCTCAGGCTGAGAACAAAAATTTGTGGTCTTCTAGTGGTGCTTCCTGGAGCACCAACAAAAAGAGCTCCCCATGATACACCAGCCAATGGGAGTGTGTCATCAACAAGCCTCCACAGTCTGGTATACCATGTGATTGGAGTGAATGGGGCTTGGTCCAGTCTACACATGCCCTTATTCCAGAATTTTTTTAATGGAACAAGGGGCAGTGCCAAAAGAGCCTTTATCTGTACCAAGAGGCAGGATCCACACCTGCTTCATCCAGTGACATTCTACCTTGAACATCACTGGGAATCACTAAGTTCAGAACCTCATCCATAGCTCTCTACTTATGTCAGTATGCTTCTTTGCAGGCTCCCTACTTTCCTGGAAACCCAAAAATTGCAGCCAGGAAACTTTTGTTCCTTCTCTGCAATGTCACTGGTCAAGGTACTTCAAACTCTTTGAGCCATTTGGATTGAACAGCTCCAGTCACAGACAAGACAATTATAGCAGACCACTCAAGCAGGTCAGTATGGTGGCAAAATGGACTCCAGAAAGAGCAAGGCTAAGCACGAGAGAGACATTTTATGTCTTCTTACCATTTATAGCACTCTAGCAAGTTCTTAACCGTTGTTTGTCCCCAGGTCCATGCAGGTTTATGTCCTGCCAGCACACTAATTCCACTGGGCTGAACAGACCTACTTACTTTGCAGCTGAGTTATGGTGTCCTATGATCCTCCCACATTCTAATCAGTTTTGGTTTCCCCAGCAGCGGCGGCAGCCAGAAAGCTACGTGAATAACGAAGCAAAACGTTTGAAAGGGAGATTTCACTTCAGAGCAGCACAACAGTTGCAACACCGGGATGCCCACACATGTGGTTATTTTTCTATGGCACCATTATAGCAACATCATGGGAGCATACGAACTCAGCGATTATTATAAAGTTTAGTTCCTTAAACAAAAACAAATGATAGCCCTTACTAAAAGTATGAAATAGTATATAACACAATGAAACTGTAGGATAGAAACTCAGAGCAAGTCTTACACACAAAACTAAAAAGACAAATAGATTTCTTGAAGCTTAAAAAAAACATTACAGTGCAATAAATATTTTTGCATCTATTGCCACTATTTAAATATAAACAAGGATTATAGTTTAGTAGCCTCAACTAAATTATACTGAAAACAACAACAGTGTCTACTCAAAACTACTTTTTCTTAAATTCTCATAATGTGAAAAACAGATGAACAACAGTCAAAGTTGTAGTTTGTATATGAACTGCCTACAGGGCCTTCAGATCTCTTGTTGTGTGTTTAACACCACAAAGCTACACTTTCTAAATTGCCACAATATCCAAGCCATCAAAAATTAATTTATTCTTACATAGTAGTGGCAACATACAGATGGTCTGGAAAAAGACAGTCTCTGTGGTGATAGTTTGTAGTCCAGTTTACCACCAGACAGAAAATGACCCCCCCCCCCACACACACACAAAGTCAACTATTTTGGTTCTAAATTGGGCCAGGAGGAATCTCCTGTGCCAATTATAAGTCACACTTGCTGCCACCACCAACAGCAGAAGGGATGCAAAGGGGCAAAAACCTTCCACATAATTGTTTAATGCAGTTTCCGCCTCAGTAGCTGTGCTGCAGTACAATCACCGAGCCTAGAGGACTGCCATAGAACACCCTTTCATGACATCCGAGATGTTTTTCCACTGCACTCCTTTAAGCCAGATCTTGTAGATCCGGATTAAGGGAAGCACCCAATGTGTTTCCACGGGAGGTGTAGCACCCATTAGCAATGGGTGCTAACCTCCCTGCCGTGGAAAAACCTTTGCACCCATGTGGGGAATCCAGATCGACCTCCAAAGGGTGTGCCCATCACCCCAGGTATTTCGGAGGACAGGGGGGTGCACTCTCTGAAGTCCCTTCGAAGAGATCTGTGCAGCCATCGGAGCCGCTCTGGAGTCCCTTCGGAATGTCTCCATAGTCAGTGCAAAACAGCTCCGGAGTGCCCGCGGTCAGCGGGAAATAGCTCCGGAGTGCCTCCGAAGTCTGTGCTGATCTTTGAAGAGACAGGCAGCAAGACTCCGGAGCCTTTGCTGATCGCTTTGGAGGGATTTCAAAGGGAAGTTTGCGTGGTCTGCGCTAATAGCGAATGGACTGTGCTGACAGCTCCAGAACCTCTCCGAAGTCTTTGCCAATCTCTTCGAAGTGAATTCAGAGTCATTTCGGAATGATTTCAAAATGACTCTGAAATCACTTTCAAGCTGGGATTTTGGGGCTCCCTCTCATGCGTGCATCCCCTCCCCCTAGCCTCCTCTAGACCCCACTGCCTGTCACTCGTGGAAACAGGCTCCCTTTAATCCAGATTTTCTGGCTGAAGACCCAATTGTAGACCCCATTAATGGGGTCTACAGAAAATCTGGATTAAAGGCTGAGATGTACCCATATGATCCAGATTTCCTGAGGCGCAGTGGAAACAAATGTGTCCCAAATGGGTGCCATGGTGGAAATGGGGTCATCCGGCTCTCACCCAAATGGGTCCTTAATGGGTGCAAAAATGGGTACTAACTGACCATGAAAAAACACCCCTGGATGCACTATCTGCATGTGAACGTGCATGCACACACACAGCTCCAAAATACTTCATGGATAAACCTGTATCATAATCACATCTTTTTAACGTTCAGTTCCCAGTTCTAACAAACCGTAAAGTTCTAACCTTAAAAAATAACTGCTCCACAAAATGGACTCATCAACAACAGTTTTGTTATTGCTGAAAAGCAAACATATACTAGGCTAATGAATACAGAGCATCTTTCCTGCAAAATGTATCGATATAAAATTACACACTATTTCTCACCACAAGGCTACATAAGTAAGCATTTTATAAAAGAGAAAAATGCTACTAAATGAAGATATTCACAAAATTTTCCAATTTTATTAGATGAAGACAAGAATAATTTATATCTGTTTAATTATTTGAAATCTTCACTAAAGTACAATATACTAAATATGGTTAGAATATATTCATGCTGAAGCTACTGACATCTGGGAGAGCCTCTCAATCACACGCTACCAATTTTCAGTTGAGGTTATTGGAAGCTGCACTCCAGAAAAAGGTTGTACTCCAGAAAAAAACTGATTAAGGAAGGGAATTTTTCCACTGTCAGAAAGTACCCATTTTTGCACCCATTAAGGACCCATTTGGGTGTGAGCCAGATGATCCCATTTCCACCATGGCACCATTTGAGACCCAATTGTTTCAACTGCCACTGGGGAAATCCAGATCAAATGGGTACTTTCTGGCCTTTAATTCGGATTTTCTGTAGACCTTATTAATGGGGTCTTCAGGCAGAACATCTGGATTAAAGGGAGCTTGTTTCCATGCTTGTGTGGCAATGGGGTCTAGAGGAGGCTAGGGGGAGGGGGTAACTATGGGGGGGAGCCCCAAACCTAAGTTTCGAAGTCATTTTGAAGTCACTTCGAAGTCTGTGCAAAATAGCTCCAGAGCGTCTTTGAAGTCTGTGCTGATTTTCAGTGTGAACTTCAAAGTGACTCTGAAGTGACTCCAAAGTCACTTCAAAGTTCACTCCGAAGATCAGCATAGACTTCAATGGAGCTGTTTTGAACAGACTTTGAAGTGACCTCAAAGTGACTTCGAAGCCACTTCACATATTGCACCCCGTCCCCCAAACACCTGGGGTGACAAGCAGACCCCTCATGGGTAGATCCGGATTTCCAAATGGGTGCTTCAGTGTTTCCACGGCAAGAAGGCTAGCACCCATTGCTATTGGGTGCTAGACCATCCATGGAAACACATTGGGCACTTCCCTTAATCCGGATCTACTAGATCCGGATTAAGGAATGTACCCATTCCTTAGATCCTGATCTTCTTAGATGCGGATTAAAGGAGCGCGGTGGAAAAACACCCGAAATCTAAATATGACTTACTTATTTGTTACAATAATTTCATCTCAAAGAGGATGAATTGCCAAATTTAACCTTTCCTCCCTTTATATTTGCAGTATAGTGGAAGACTGTAGACAAAGTACAACAAACTAGTTAAAAATAGACACAGCTGATTGTGGGGAGAGTATTCTGACAACCATGAAAGTTGAAAATGGTGTCTACAATTCGTATCTGCAGTTTCTTGGGATGTCAACTAAAGTATGGCTGCCAATCATCAAATATTTTTCAAAATGGCTGTAAGGGATGCTTTTATATCTGATGTAAGGCAAAGAAAGAATATGATAAAAAAGTGATAAATCCCAATAATACTTTCATTTTATACTAGCGTGATTTAAGATAATATAAAATATATTAAACTTTTGAAGTGAAGAATTATGTTTCTGTAAGGTACTCATTTCTTGAAGATACAAACACAGAAACAAACCACATTTCCAGGTATAATATTGGTTCTAAGCAAACTTGTTATTGCTTCTTCTTGCATACACATATTTAGGATCAGGTTATCAAAATAAGCATATTTTCTCATCCCCCAATACTATGCTTGAATAGTGTGGTCTTGAACTACCACTGAAGAAAAACATTAAATGGGATTCTACTAGAGTACATTATTCCCTGCCTAAATTCTAATTCCTTATCATGAAAAGAGTAACCACAAAGCATGAACTGAAAAAATATTAGCTACAACAAACTGAGATACAGCAACCACATCCTCTTGTAATGCATTTGTAAAATATTTAAGAACATGAGTTGAAGGCGATGTTATTCTGGATTTTTCTTTATTTTTTGCAAGGTATATACCGTAACTCAGTAATTTTGTGGAATGGGGTTTTGATGGGTACAGCAAGAGGTTCTGTTGTTGCTGTTCCCTCAGCGTTCCAGGAGAGATTGGAAAAGAATGGGAATTTGCATCCTATTAGTAGACATCTACTAAACTAGTGGGAAGCTGAGTTATGCGTATTAATACTCCATAATGTCAAAAAGCATAACCCCGAATAAAATCTCACATGAACTGAGAAATCCTATTCTAATGTGAAACGTGACTACAATGTTATAGGAGGTTCTGGGGATGGTGTTAAAGCATCAGAGACTTGCATCACTAATTGCTAAATCTAAGCAACACTTTGCCCTTCTCTGCACTTACCTTCAATGAATACAGACCTGTGGATCCAGGTTAACTAGACCCACTGATCTGGATCTTTTGAAGGTTCACGAAAGTTTAACAGTTGCCACACAGACACACACACACACACAGATGGCTAGGAATGAAAGTTCTCAGCCTCACCTCAGTTTGAGGTGTTGTTTTTTGGTAGTGCACAGCCCCCGTCTCCCCACACCCCTGAAAGCTAGGAACTTTTGCTCCTCATTGTGTGGGTAGGGATATTTTTCAGTAGTGTGCCAAAGCAGTTGTATCATGGAAGCATTCCATCTGCATATCTCAATGATCAAGGTCCTTAGTCCAGTTATACACCCAATTTAATGGGTGTATAATAAATCTGTCTCTGTCTTTGTCTTGTGCATGTCATACTAACAGAGGCCTCTTAGATCCCCATTAACACCCAGATAAGGAAGCCCAGGATCCGGACCAGAAGCTCATTGATCCACAATGGAAGGAGAGTGCAGAAATGGCCTATGTCTGGTCAGGCCTAAAACATTTTGGATTTGCCTAAATGGGTGTCCACATGAGAAAAACACATAGGCTCTTTCTGCATTGTTATCATGGAACAAGCAGCTCCCTACTATGTTTTTTCCGCACAGGACTAGAATTATTAGATTATTTGTAGACCTGTTTGAAGGGGCCTACAATAGTCTCAACGCTGTCTTGTTCTAGTCCACCCTTTAGTGCTTCTGGCACCTGGCCCAGAACAAAGAAAACACCACAGTCTTGTCTTTGAAGGTTATGTAGACTTCTAAAGATCATTTCTGAAACCCCAGCACAGAGTTAGGTGCACTACCTTTTAAAACTGATCTGTTCAGACTGCCCTAGTGAATCAACAAAATGTACAAGTGATGGCAGCAGCGGATGCCTTGGATGGGGAGACAATTTTGTGGACTGGAATAGCTATGGCATGTCCATGTTGCTGCTGAGCTTAGCCATACTGAGCTTAGCCACACTTCTTATTCTGGAACTGAATGGATTGGAATAGTTAGACTACTCCAAGAAAGGTAAGTGTGCCCTCCAGTGTCAAAGAAAACTCTACTTTGTTCAGAACTACAGTAGCAAAAAATGCAATTGGACTCTAATGCAAGGACTGGAATTGCAGCCTGATATGCACCATGGTCTCAATTTCCCAGGCCTACCCAGGCTGCAGTTCTGATCTCATAGTCACTTTCTCCTCAATACATTCATTCACATGAGGAAGGAAATGAAAGCCCCTTCATAAAGTGCTATTGGAATACTTGGAAGAAGTCCTCTTATAACCCACTGAACAACTGTCAGGATTGTGCCTCATGTTCTATAATATACAGTACAGAAATAATCCTATCACACATTGACCACTTGATTTAATCTTAGTGGAATCTTGTATGGTATCTGTATTTCATCACTGCCTTATAATAAATAATTAACTGAGTTGGTCACTGGCCTTTAGTGAGATAGTTCTTCTTTCAAATAAATAAATTTTAAATCATGTATACTATAATTTCAAAGGAAGCATATGGATCAAAACCAGCCATTGTCTCCATAAATGAGCACTTGGTTGAACATACTTTTTTTTAAAAAAAAAGTAGAAATTTCTTATAGTGAAATTCAATGTCCTTCAGTGTCAGTGAATGCAGTAGTGCTTACTGTTGAATGAACATAGAAGGCCATAGTGTTAGTCCTACTTGCATAATGTTAATTTTTCTTAAGAATAGTGTCCAATATTATTCCACTTATCCTTTATCTTCTATGTCATAAATTTAGCAGAAATAATCTCAAAATAATCTCAAAATTATGCTTATTTTAAGTTCAAACAACTCCAAGCACGATTAGAATATGCAGCTATGAAGTTAATTTTGCTTTGTTTCAGGCAGTTAATTTAAATATTGCATTCTGATAGTAGCCTTTGAAACTGTGCATAGTAAAAAGCCAAGTCACACTTAGAGCAGACTTACTGAAATCAATGGACACAAACTAGTAAGGAAGTTGATTGATTTCAGTGCATCTATAAAATCCATTGATGTCAATGGATTTACTCCAAGAATAACTTATTTAGACACTATTCTACTGTTTACTCTCTGACCTTGTGAATGCTTACTTTGAATTCTACAATGTCATTCAATGAAGCTAAGTACCAGTACAAGCAGATATGATTTTGAGCTTAATTACTTATCACTGGAGGCAACCACAGCATTTCCATCTTTAGTAGACATATTAGATTCAGAATCTTTTAATATCTTTCAAAATTTTAAAATGCATGCTAACAATTGTGCATTCACCGTAGTTACACAAACCTGTAGTGGTCTGTGTATTAGTATTTAACAACCAGTCTGCAGGGCTGAGCAGAGCCATGTCACCTAAAGGAAAATTGTAAAGAAAATGAAATGCTAGTACTATACTTTTTCCACAGATGTCTCAAGTCACTTGCACAAAAATGTCAAGCATAAGATTTTCATTTCATTTTGAAATAATAAACCAAGGGGCACAACTTCAGGCTCTGGTCCTACACTTTGCAATCTTTGTCTTGGAAATCCTAACTCTGTGCCAACCACTGAGTAATATAGTGCTTCATGCAACATTCCTAAGAAAGTTATCTTCATCTTGTGACAATTTAACTGCCGTTGAATATTACAGAGCTTTCCTTCCTAACCAACCCACCTAACATTTACCTTTTGCTTGTTATTCTTTCCGGTACATTAAAATCAGCAACTTCCATCAGAGTCATGTAGGAATAAAGTCAGGTTTTATTTTAAATTCAGAAGTTAATTCTGCTGAATTGTTAAGGTGCCAGTGCAGTAATTTCATGCTAAGAAAAGGTAAGTCTTAAAAATTTCAAAGGACCATAATCCCAGGTAAACTCCCTCAGATTGCACTATTACGAATACCGTACTAAGGGTGAAGCTGTAAACACACGTTCAATTGAACAAAGTAAGATTTACATATGAATTAATATGGGTGGGACTGTGTTATAAATTTAGGCTTAATACACTTAGTTTGGAGAAAAAGATTTTAAATATAAAATCTAACTAAGTTATAATGTAGCTGCATTAAATTCAGAGGTAACTGCCCCTAAAATTACAAATGAGAAATAATCTATATCCCAGATGTTATCCAAGTCCTTAAATAGAACCAAGAACAAAGATACACAAGTGTACTAGTGAGTATTCTTGTCAGATATTTCTCTTGTAATCTATTTCCAAGCCTATCATAACAAAAGCATTAAACTATCATTTCCATACCATGTGTTATTTTCATAATGCTTAATGATGCTTCCTAATGAAAGCTACGTATACTTGCCCCATAGATTATTTTATTCATTACAAGTAATTATTTGAGGTCAAAATTCATGATTAATGATCATCTGGGCTCTCCTATGTGCTGACAGCATTCTACTAAATATGTACTGCAGGTCTTTTTGCATGCCTTTTGATTTTGTACCTTCAATAAAATGGAGTATATGGGTGTTTTTCCACTGTCACTAGAAGTACCCATTAAGTACCCATTAATGGGTACAAAAATGCCATTTTGTACCCATTAATGGGTACTTAATGGGTACTTTTAGTGACAGTGGGAAAACACCCTATATGTTTAACTCGTGAGATGTTCCCTACTGAACCACTCTTGGGGAGATAAAAAGCATCTTGTCTGGAGAGAACTGTGTAAACTTAATTTATCTACATCATAGTAGTTAAATGTATTTGTATTTGCAATAACAAATGCAAAGTAGAGGTATGATAAACATACCTCTTCACCTAGGCCTTTGATATTTGACTTCCTCTGAATATAGTCTTGCCTAGGTGGGAGGGTTAAATTTTAAGGATGTTTTATTCTATCAAAATGTTCATTTACTTTGAGCGTTGCGAGCTGCTGTGGGACTTCTGAATGAAATGTGTGATAGAAATGAAATAATAAATAAACAAAATAAAACTAATAAATTCTTAAAGGCATACATCTGAACTCTATCATGGTACAAACATAATATTATACAACATTATTATTCAATAAGTAACTGCTAAAACCAATAATACTGACTCTAGTTGGTCTTTTATAATAAAGTCAGGAATATTATATATGTTTAAAATTTGAGTTAGGTGTTATTTCACTAAATCCAGATTACCTGAGATGGTAAATCTGCATGTAAGAGTAATAGCATTTCACATTCTAGATGACACCTTCATATAATGCAATATGTTTAATAATTTACTCAGTAAGTAAAATCTTTAAAAAAAAACACAGATTGAATAAAAGCTTAATTTTCTCTGACATGCTTATACTGGCTCTGGACAGGAGATTGTTGACGCATGAAGACCAATCTACTATGAGAGCCTCAATACGAGACTAAAGTAGTAGAGTCCAGAGATGCACTATCACCTCAGTAACAACTGAGATGCAAGACAAAATCTTCAGACATAAATTACATATACTGTAGAAAGAAAAATAGAAACTGACCTTCCGTGCCATTGGGTGTCATGGAATTATTATTTGCATGAGAGTTATCAAGTTTTGGACCATTAGGAGATTCACTACTACCACTCAGATGGCTATGCGGACTGGCTAGATCCTGCATTTCCATAGACCTAACAACAGAAACAAGGAAATTAACAACACAAAAACATCCCAGCAACAATTATGATCACTTAATTCAAGTTCAGCTCTGGGAGAACAATGAATGCCCTTTCACATGCCATATGCACCATTAATATTTTAATGAAATACATGTATATTTCATAAACAATGCTGACTTTGGTTTGCTCCTTATGAGTATTTATGACCGTGGGGCCAATTTTATAGTATTTATTTTACAAACAAAAATAAAAAATGCATTAAAAGTGCATCTTAAAGCAACATAACAAACACAGTTCGCTTGCATAAAATCTACCATCCAATTACGATTTAATGGGCTTCTAAACCAAATAAAACACTTGAAGCATAGTTGAACCAACAACCTACTGACAAGGAATGAGATATTCCTGATGTATGTGTTTACTCTGGCAAACTACTTAATTGTTCCTCTGTTTCCTTTGAAACAAATGCAGCATTAAAACATTATTATGTCTGCTCTCTTGTTTGCTTTGTGGATTACATAAAGCGTGCTCAATTTAAAAGGGATAAGACCAGCATAAGGTGAATCCGTACAGGCCTTAGTACTTTGCAATACTTGAACTGTCACTTAAAATGAAGCAAGAACGGAATCAGTGCAGATAGTTAGTATTTTAACAGCACGTGCTGGTTCTCATATCTTTCCTGTGTTCAAATGAAATACCAGGGTTCCAGATCTTAATAATCCAGTAGTAAAACTATGTTGGCCTTCTATTAAATCATATATTTAAAAAGTAGTTGATAAACAATACTGAAACTGCTAACTTAGGAGTAAATCAGCTTCCTCATAACAAAATATTTTTAGCTTACTCGCTTACACCTATAGCATATAATGTTCATTTGCATTAAACTCAAAGTTTAGAAAACATTAACAAAATTTGATTTATCATGTTTTTGAGAGGTCAAATATCAGGAAAGATATCTGAGGTGCATACAAATTTCACCAAAGGTTGAGCCGTGGTTGAAATCCCACGGACACCTCAGTTCAAAATAATTGTCACTAGTTTCAATGAAATTTGCTACTAAGGAAACCATTACATGCCACTTATTTTTAAATTATGATACTGCTTATACCAAATATTTTAAATGTCTGCATCATGTAATTCTGAATGGAAGAACTCAGCTTTACTTTCATGCTCAAACACAAACAATCTAATTTTAAAATTTGTAGAAGTATGTGCACAAACAGAACACACCTTGTGTGCCAAACAAAACTTTCTATAAATTAATTCTTTAGAGCTGGATATTTAAACTACTTTTCAAAACACTGAAAGGTACCTCCCAGATTAAGCATAACATCAGTAAATAACGTAATCTTATTTATAAGACTTCCATAAGATCTCCTCCAAAAATACAAAATATCAAGCTTTGCTCTAAGCATTTTCCCTCTACAGACAGGCCAGTTTTCTTACCTGAAAATGGATGAAACAGCAACATCTGAACTGGTTTGGTATTTTTGCACCTGTAAACCAGGGACACAAATTGAAACTTCTGTTATTCTACGTTCATGTCAGGTTCTAATCTAACTAAACAAAGAAATCTTCCTAGGGATGGTAATGCTGTCTTTTAACCAACGGAGAATGAGTGGGGAACTGCTGTAGTGAAAGACATATTGTCTTTAAATTGAAGCCTCAACTGTTGTTTCCACCAGCAGGTCTGTCCCCCTCCTGCCCATGTCATGGGGAAGACAGCCAAATGACCGGATAGTGATTCATCACTCGCCTATGACAGCTGGACACTGGATTACCCCTCCCCCAATCAAACACAGTTTTGTGAAGGTAGTTAAAAAAGAGGTGCCTTGGCAAGGCAGTTATTAACAGAACAAGCATATGGGGGGGCAGTCTTTCATATTATTCTTCAGCATCTTCTGAAGATCTACTAGCTTCTGTTACCTCTGGCTGGAAAATATTTCCCTCCCACTTCTTTACCACCTGACCACCTCTTATGTTAGTTTTTGTATCCCCCCCCCTTGTATAGATACAAATCTGCCTTCCAGAAAAACTTTTAAAAGTCTGCAGACCAATGCTGAAGATTTTGAATTAAAATGCAATGTTTCTTTCACACTGCTCTGAATAAACTAAGAAGTTCCTGTATGTCTAGCTATACCGGATTCCTTTTATTGTAGCCAATCCAAAGTAAAATCATTAAAGAGAGATTTCTGCACAGTATATGCCTCTGAGTGATCAAGTATGGAAAACAGGTTTTGAAATATGAATCCTAAATACACGCACACAAAAAAAATGTACAAACTACTAAAATGAATAGTGTGATCATTAATTATACATATGCGTTCTCAACAAGTGTGGGCTTTTCATGAGCGATTAAGTAGTTTTTTAAAATCTCAGAGCCTTCCAGGCTCACACAGTGCTCTAGCTTATTATTAGGAAATGAGTTCTTAGGTTATATTTAATGAATAGTCTTTGATTCCAGCATTCCCGCCAAAGCCACTAACAACTGCCAGCAGGTGATAATGCCCAGGTGAAAATCTGGCCTGAAAGAACAAACGGAACTTCCACAACCAGAAATACATGTCTAAATGACTGGATTCCGAATTCCACACAACCTGTACTGACATCTCTTAGGTGATCACAGAGAATAAAGCAAAAGAGATGCGACTTCTTAAGTGCCATAAAAGTCATCCAAAAAAATCACACTTACATGCTTGTAGTTTGTTATTTTTAATCACAGACAGAATTACTACTTTAGCAACAGTGCTTACACTCCTATAAGCAGCCAGACAGCATATAATATTACACACAATGGCCAAAAACATGGACTAACACATTGAGAAAAACTGCAAATGCTCCCCCCGCCCCCGACTGCATTTAAAATACTGCATAGTGTGCTTTTTAATAGACCATAGTAACCCAAGTCAGACTGAAGTATCAAATGTGTTTAAATCTTTTTGTTTGTTTTAAAGGAAGGATAAAAAACATCCATGTGTAAGATGAAAACTTTTTACTCCTAACGTCAGACGCTCCAACAGAATGCCTCAGGGACATATTCTCTATAATGCAACTTCTGTACACCTTGAATAAATTAAAGGTGGGAATGAAGTATACTTAATAGCTATATCTTACTAACAATAAGGAGGTTAATTTTAAAACAATTTATAATTAGATTAACAAATTGTGTATTATAGTTTGTATACAGTACATATTCTTGCTGCAAATTCAGTAATTCATAATTAAAATTTCACAGAAAATATAATAAAATGACCTATTATAATTTTTAATAATAGGCCTAATATTTATATATAATATGTATGAAACAGATATTTGCCTATTTTCTACAGATTCCATAAACTCTGAGTTCATATCCAAAACCTTCATTTTCATTAGTCATACTTTAGTTACAGCCCTTTGCCTATTAAGGTTATTTAAACCATGTGTTGTGTGTTATGGTATTTAAAAATGATTCTTTAATCAAAATAACTCTAAAACTACTAATCCTTACTTTAATTGGTCAAGTGAATCCACATCGTGGTACAGGAAAAATAAATCGACTCTCAAGAATGCAAATGCACATAACAATTAGACACAGATGTTGCTGAAATTAGTTACAATTTACAAAATGCTACACTTCACATGGTTTTTATGCAGGATGCAAAATTACAGAGTAGTGAGTAGCTGCACTTATGAAGCTCCATCTATAGAATACAACATGTGTTGCACAGTGCCTCAGCATTTCTGCTACTTTAATTTGTATGCATTCACTGTAACCTACAAGAACCTTAAAAACAAATATGTTGCAGTAAAATATAATTGCATGGATCACTGATAGTTCTATAAGATGAAAGATTATAGCAGTAACTTGAATCTACTCAAGAAAACACCGTTTAAAATAAAACAATATGCCTCCATTATGAAACGCCATGCATTGTGAAAACAGATCAACAATATCTTAGATACAAGTGTTATTCTTTTCTTTTAAAAATAAGGTATTGGTTACTATCCAAGAACTGTTGCAAACTAATCAATGGATACAACTGCAAAGCTTCTAGCATCTTCATAATTCTAATGCCAAAATGATACTGCAGTATTTTAAAGTAGTAACATCTCCTTCTGATTTGTTAATGGTATATTTTAATTTTGCCTTTTTTCTAATTAAATTTATAATTCTTCACAGATGTAGACTTTGTTGATGTTCAATTTGTCTCTCTCATTTTGTTAAACCTCACATAGTATTTCACCAATCCACTGAATAGCCACATTAAATCTGTTAATACCATGCTCTTCAACCCCAGAAATTATTTCCAGAAGGCAAAGTTGCTCTCAGAGATCATCAAACAAGACTTAAGGTACACATTTTATCACATTTTCCCTACCACAGAGCTCAGGATGCAGGAGAAAATTCATGACTTTTGCACTGTTTATTATACTTTGGTAAATTACAAATCAAAAGCATCTGACAGAAAATCATGTATGAAGCCAAAAAGTTAATAATGTTCTGTGAAAAGTAAACTGTAAATGGGATGGGATTCTAAATCGCAGCAGCACAAAACAAATAAAATGTAGGTACTTGTCTAAATTATTGGTTTTCCAGAGTTTTTTCACTTGCTAGAAGGAGTTCTTGTAAAATGACTGTAATTTAAAACATTTCTTCCAGCTGAAAGGAAATTTTCAAAGTAAAAAATGTTATGCTTATTCAAACAAATGTAGCTCACATATGAGTTTGTAACTTTGAACTACAGCCGTGATCTAAACCAGAGATCTTAAAAACAATGGCAACTTTCTTGCAAAAAAAGATTGCTTTTCTGATTTTGTATAGAGTTAAAATCTGGTGTACTGTGACATTCTTAAGTTTTAAATAGTCTAAAGAAAGTCACATTTTACTATTTCAACACATAAATATCACACTTCAATATATACTAACCTCAAATTATATAACTACAATTGCATTTAAGTAGCACTTTATCTTCTCTACATGTTATAATTACTGAACTCAAGTGTTCTGCAATATTTTGACCTATCATTAAAATGTAAGGTGATAATTGTTTTGAAGCAACAGTAATGTAACTATTATGAAAACCAGGTTCCAAAACTTTCCTACTTATGTGAAAGTTACATATGAATAAGGATTCTTGGGATAGGACATCCCTCAAATCTACCTCACTAAGTTATTATCTTCCATCTAGACTGGTTCTGCCCCAAAATTGAAACTAAGTTTTGTTTTCTCAAAGTGTCACTCTACATGATTTTTTACTTCCTAAAATTAAATATAGCCCATTAAATCACAAAGCTCAACCTCAGGTAATGTCAAAAATCCTATTAAGAGTAAATGGTATATTGAATAAGCACTAAGAACTGCAAAGGTGTAGATTTTAGCAAACTTGGGTGAAATAAGAATCTTAAGATGTAAATTACATCTTAAAACATTTTGGAAAATACAGAAAACGGGTTGCTAACTTTGGGCAATTCTATTAGATCGTGCAAATTAACTTAACACACTTTCATATGTCTTTAAACCGAAGCTAAAATTTGAACTAAGGAAAATATTTTTAAAATTTTAATGTCTCCAACTTTAAAGAACAAGCCCCTTTTATGAATGCTCAAGTAACTTTTTTTAAAAAAATGAAGTGGTAAAATTCATAAACCTAGTATACATGATGATAATGCTTTTAAATGCCTCATTTCCTGATTGGGTATATTAATTTTCAAGCAAACATTAGTCACAAAATATTGTCAGGATCTTGTTTAGCCATTTGGATAAATCCGTCCATCAATGCTTTGCATTGATATTTTAACACATTAAGTAGGATTTCCTGCTTCAGAAAGAGCTGTCAAAATGCATCCCATTTGCCTTGCCTCTATTTACTTTTAAATTCTTGCGTCTTGTAGTAAGGTACATACAAATTCAAACTTTTTTTAAAAAAAAATCCCCCAGCAGTTCATTGTTTATTTGCAGTGATCCCTTCATACTTTGGAAAACCCATCACAAAATGCAGGTTGCACACAACAGATAAATCCATGCAACATCTTGATTCGTCTACTGTCTCCATAATGAGCTGTAAAACACAGCCAAGAACAATCTCAGTAACAATACTCATAGCAATGTTGACATACATTAGGCATTAACAAGGGTGAAAGAAGGGAAAGAAAGAAAACCGTGCAGAAGGAAATATCGTCGTGGAAAATTACTAAGATTCCTGGAAAAGTACAAACTTATTTTGCAAGCAGGCCACTGATGAGGGTGCCCTCGTCTTAAAACTTTCAACAGCTAGGGAAAAAAGCCAGAAGTCCCTACCCAAAGCCTTATCTCCCTCTCTGTTTTGCAAGATACGGCAGCTGTTGTCAAATCTCCATGCAGGTTTTTCTTAAAAAAAAAACACACAGCCGAGGAGTTTGTACTTACAGTGAACGGCTTTGCTGCATCCACCGGCAGGATTAGTGTCCTCCACGCTTTGCTCTGACTCTAGCCAACCAGCTTTGCTGCTCACATAGTTTTTATTCCTGGGCTGAAAGCTAGAGCAGCCCTGGCGTTTTGTTTTGAGGTGGGGGAAACTGGTAGGTGAAAGGGGGGGGGGCGCTGGTTGGTCTGAAACAGCAATCCTGACCGTCCCACGCTAAGAGCAGTAGACCGGGAGGGCGGCTCTCGCTCCTGAGGGCAAATCCGACTTTAGCACACAAGGCAGCTGGATGCGGGAGTGACGGACTTCTGTTGCGCGCTGCGCCTGCCAAGTGTGCGTGTGTGTATGTGTGTGTGTGTGCCTGAGGGGTGTGTGTGAAAGAGTAGGTAGGAGGGCGCTGTGTCTTCGGTAATAGGGGAGGGGGGGAAAAAATGAAAACAGCCACCCAGGGCTTTCCCAGGAAGACTTAAAGTCGGAAGTGGCCCCGAGGGCTCCGTCTCTTTCAGCTACCACAGAGGCACCCGGTCCCAAGTGTGCGCGCTCCTCCGTCCGAAATTCCCGCTCAAACCAAGTTCATTTTGGGGAAGCCGAGGCGCGCGCGTGCGTCCGCGCCCCCCTCGCTCCTTCCAGCTCCTTCCTTCTTGCCCTTCAGCGAACGCGGCGACGAGAGATGTGGTCGCAGCCGTAGGCTCGGGGGTTGGGGAAACAAAGAGACAGCCGAATCTTCATCTCTCCCTCTCTCTCTCACTCCCGCTCTTCGTATATGTTTGCCTGGTCTTGCAAGTCAGCCCCAACCTAGCCTCAGGGCTTTGCTTCTCTCCGTCTCTCCTCCACCACCACCACCCCTCAGCCCTGCGCCTTTCTTTTGTTTATTTGTAATGCAAACCACAGCTATTCTCTTGTCCTCCTCCTTATTGGTTTAAATAGGCGAACAATCGAACTCGGCCCTGGGCTGGTTTGTCGGAAAACCTTTTTCCCCCCCCTCCTCCTGGTGAGTAATTTTGGTATGCAAATGAAGGATCCCGCGGTATGTGAACAAACAGCTGTGTGGGGAAGAATGCAGCCCAAGCGCGCCCTGTCAGAAGCAGGCGGGATGATTTTTTCCCCCTCGCTGCTGCTAAGGCACCACCAAATCCATTTATAGCTCCGGAGAGAAGGCACGGAAGAGCCTTCGTCTGCGCCTTCCAAGCCGGCAGCCTTTCGGAAATGGGAATCGTCTGGAGCGTGGCTGAAGTCCTGCTGTAAACTGTCCTTTTTCTTTCAACAATCCGAATTCTAGGGGAAATCCGAAGCCAACAACCGCAGTGGACTATACGCAGCAGCCAGAACTCCTTGAAGTGCGCAGCGGCTGGAGAAGGCAACCAAGTTCTATCTTTTAAAACTAGGCAGCTGTCACGTCGGAACGTGAATGCCCGTGTAAAAGATTGGTCTGTATAATATAGGGACGAAAATGTGAATACTCATCCAAGGTTCAGAAATCTTTAACCTACATGAACCCTGCCCGGTGCCAACATCAAGGAATCTGACACAATAACCACAAACCTTTCAACAGTTCATAATGTGCAGATTGTGGGCAAAATGAATCACCTGCACACGTCCAGACAGATTCCATTTTTAGAACAACTCTTAAGTTATTAATACTTTGTCGTCTTGCTGTTCAAATTGCCTGCTTCGAGAAGTCGTAATTATTATTTCTCCATTGTATACTCTAACAAAGATTATAAAACATACATGTTGAGTGACAATGTCTTGCTGACTAATGTAATTTTAAAATGTAATCTGTATCAATTATGTTCTGATAATTGATTATTAATTTGAAATGTAAAATAAGATGCTAATCGAAACCATCACTAACCAAGTTCTTCAGTTCTTCAGATGTTTTCATAATAAATTCACAATTTGTACAGATCCTGTTAAAAGAAATCTACTGTGTGCCGTCCCCAGGTTTATTTAGACAGGCCCAATGTCTTAAATAGAACTATGGTTTTATTTTGTACCAATATCTTAATGTATCAAATACAGTCTGAACTTTAGTAAACTAATGTTGTGAACAAAAGGCATTCATGTTCTGGCTACATTGTACAACTGGCACATGGTGTGAAGAAAATATATTGCAAAATTTCTCATTCAAAAAAATTTATGCTGCAGGAGCATGAACCGATAGATTCTCTGGTTGACTTGGAGGGTAAGCAGAAAAAAATCATGGTGCAGAAACCGTCTACATATGGAAGGTTAAGGTCAATTCACATACAGTATTTCTATTGGGTCTCTACTTGCAGCCAGTATAAATAAATATGCTAGCCTTCTTTATCCAGTCTCGATGTCATATTTAAAGTATTATTCTTAGATGAATATTAACAGGAATTATTTTATTTGTAGCATGTTAATTTCACTAGCTGATATTTTACTAAGATCAAATGATTATGTTTTAAATATTTTTCAGTACACTTAAGTATAGTTATTTTCTCAGATTTTTAAAAATGTAATAATTAGAAACACAAAACAGTATTGCTGTTTCAAAGAAAACTGAGGTATACTGATTTCTCATGCAAAATATAGTATTTTTGCAACTTTAAAAATCATATTAACTTGAAAGATTGTCCTAGAAGTTTGGCAGAAAGTAAGTGCCACTGAAGACTCACACCTGAATAGACCAGGTTATAATTCTTCTACTAGGTTATAATGTTACACATAATTACCCAGAAGTAAGTCATACTGAACTCACTACGCTTACTTCTGAGTAAATTTGTTACTTTGCTTGGAAATTTTCAAACAGATGCTATCAATTTATCTGCTTTACAATGTTATATATACAAACTAACAGTAGCTCCTCTTGTGCAGAAGAAAGGCTTTACTGGATTTGCAGGAGATTCCATTGTGCATATTTCAGTAGGCGTTTAGTAAAGTATTAATGCCTATTTAATACAATGGCTAGGAATACAAAAGCACAATAGTTTATAAACTTACACAACACTTTTTGGTATTAAATTCTAAAGTAATTAATATATATCTGTATATTTATTATTGCCATTGGATAGTAAAATAAGTTCTATCTGATTTTGCTGTTAGTCATCTTTTCTACTAGCTGATGTTTGCCTCCACCCTTCATGACTTTATATGAGTTCGTTTTGTCCTGTGCAGAAAGGAGTGTTAACTAACACCTTTCTATCCAATTTTCCTGTCCTATTGACACCAAATGTCTAATCAACCCCCTCTAGTTCATAACACTTCCACACACTTCTTTCACAGTCTTGTCTCAGAGGCATTTTGTCAGCACATTTAGATTTCACACTACATTTAGAGAAAACTTTTTAAACTTTTAGTTCCTTTAAAGCTGCATGTATGATCCTACGCCACTAAAATAAATGGAATTTAAGTATATCTGCATAGATTTGAATTTGGGAAGATAAAAACAAATATTAAAATTCACCCATAGATTTCATACTGCTTACAAAATCAGATGCCATACTGGGAAAAACTATAGTTTTAAAAATCAACACAAGTACAAAACAGGAAGTTAATACAGGAAGCAATTATTAAAATATTTTTCTATTACCAGGTATAAAAAATTCCCAAGTACTTTATAATAACTACCAAATATAATAACTTTTAAAATAAATTATACATAATTGATTTTAAAAAAAATCACATGTGAACTGATTCAGGATCTGCTGGGAAGAACAAAAGTGGTAGAACAAAAATAGTAGGTGTGACCACAGAGAAGGTTCCATTATTTGTCCTTGCCAATCTGTTTGCACATAATTATGTAAAAATGCACAGACTTAAGAAAAACCAAATATTTAACATCATTTTGTTTCATTTAGAAAAGCTTACATGTACAAAAAATGCCATTAGACAAATTAGTTCTTTAAAGACTGCACTGGATGCTGTCTCTTATTGAAATAACAATTTTGGCCATTTCTGCACAATGCACAGTATCCTGTACTGTGCTGGGCTAGAATGAGTGATTTGATCCACATTTGGCTGGGTATTAAGCAGCCCACACCAAGGGCCATCTACAGTGTGGACCTGGCCAAACTTCAGAATCTAGGAATAAAAGTTCACAATCAATGAAGTTGCTAGTCAGGGCTGTTTTAGTTGTGCACCCAGAAGCAGCCCACTTCCTGACATGCTTCCAGATGTCTGGCAAAATGGCACCAGATTACTCAGTCCCAGTAGACTGGATCAGTGGCTGGTCCAGTGTACCACTTTGGGATCCTGCACTGATGGCTTATAAGTGGTGCACTATTGGTAACAGGCCAGCTATGACAAGTCCCATAGCTCAGTAAAGCACTTTATTGCATGCAATTGACTAGTCTGCAGTGTGAATTATGTGTTCTAGCAAGTCTATTGCCTCATTGTGGACACAGCCTTACCGTGGTCTAGTGGTTAGGGAGCCAAACTCTTATTTTGGAATACTGGTTTTGATTCTGCCCTCTCCCATGAAGCCAGCTGGGTGACCTTGGGCTAGTCACAGATTTCTTCTGAGCTCTCACAGCCCCGCCTACCTCACAAGGTGTTCTGTTGTAAGGAGAAGAATAGAAAGCTTTGTCAGCTGCTTTGAGCCCCCTTAAATGGGTGAGAAAAGCAGGATAGAAAAAGCAACTCTTCAATTCTTCTTTTAACTATCCTTTAGAGATGTTTACAAAGTTGAAAATGGTTATTTAGTTTGAATCAAACCAAAACATGTGAGGTATGGTTGGATTCAAACCTCAAACCAGTTTGACTTAGCTCTACACGTAAAAATGCAATTAAAAGCTCATTAGAATGTAAAACACTAATGAACTTGAATCAGTTCAAGTTCATTAGTGGTTTGGCTCAAGTTTGAAATACACCCCCCCCCCAATTTTATTTGAAACAGTTCAAAGTTGAATTAGTTCAGCACACCTCTACCCTCCTTATGAAGGTGGGGGCACAATCAAAATAAATGGAATTCCCACTTAAGATATAGTTGTTTTGTCAGTCTTACAGAACTACTTAGGGTCACACAGACATATTTCACAGGCTCCATGTCTGCCCACCAAGGTGTCTAGGTGAGAAGGCAATACTCTAGAACTGCAGCTGCTGCATTGCACATTGGTTGAGCCTTGCAGTATGGCAAAATGGTCTCTGGCAGCACATGGGTCTGCAGCACCTCTGAACAGGGAGGTGCCTTAACCAATTCCCTGGCTCAACCACTTGAGTTCACACCTCTGATCAAGGATGTGCCACTACAGTAGAGACACATGCCTCATTTGTCTGCCTCCATACAATTGAGACCTGCCCTAAATTCTTGCCAGCAACCAATACTGCCTGACATTGTCGAGCTACATTGTGAGTCAAGTGGCCATCCTGCCCTCTCCTTAGCGTACACTGCTAAGCGTACATCAGGAAAAAAAGCTAGCACTAGAAATATATGTGCTTTTGTATTACATTTTTATTTTGTTGCAATGGTAGCAGCATCTTTTTCTGGCCTGAATAATACAATGGATAGTACTTATGTAAGTGTCTCTGTTTACTCCTACTGGAATTTCAACTATTTTATATATAAGTATTCCTGCTTTAACAGAGAATGTCCTCAATATGTGGGACGTGGATACTGTAATACAAACATCCACATGGGAACACATAGAGAGCATCACCTTCCATGCAATAATTGGCCCCTTCAGTCAACTCTGCACATAACCTTACTGTATAAGCACAGTATAAAACACAAAAGTATATCTACAAAACCAGCATCTTTCAGTTACTCATAATTAAAGCACAGGAATACCTACAGGAGATGCAGCTATACTTTTTGAAAATTCAGACTTCACATAGCATTATGATGGATAAGTGTACCTTCATTGTCTCTATTGCATTAGCGATAGATGAATGCTTACTGTTAGATATTTTCCCTTCACCCTGCCAATGCAGTGAAACCATATAGATAATATATATAACCTATTACGGAATCACCACCTTTGATTATTTTTAATACTAGAAGTCATAAAAAAGATCAATTTTATCAGGGATAGATACAATCATAATTTGATCAGCTCCAATCTGGATGGCGAGATCCACAAATTTCTTCCCTCCTTTACATTAATTGATAAATTATTATCACTTCTCATTATCTTTTCAGCAGTAACAGGTGGAAGGAGGGGGCTCAGGCTCCCCTCATCACACTGGGTTTAAAAATTATTGTTTACAGGCATTCTTTTCCTCCTTGCTGGCTTCTGCTGATCATCCTGATCTTTTATTAAAATTATTTCAGAGTAACTGGAGTCCATTAAAAAAAAGCAAGTAGAACTATTAAAGCAAACCAAAAGCAGTTTCATTGTCAAACTCAAATGTTTGTGGCCCCCTAACTTGGATCTTCAGACTCTGAATCCCATTATTCTTTTACATTCGTTATGATGGCTGTAGATGACAGAAAATATAATCCATTAAATATAATCCATTAAAACTTGAGGAACTGCTATTATGGCCAAACAGGTTTCTTGAGCCTTCTATGGAAAAATAACAGAATATTTAGCACTGCAACAAGAAAAGTTACTGCCATTTGTCCTGAAAGAAGCCCTTCAAGGATAACTTTTATAGGAAATTGCACATAGGGAAATGTAGCAGTTTTCATGCTTTAGACAAGAGCTTCCAGCTTCCTTGCACTTTTACTGTGTAAAAAGCAAAATAAATTCAAGACTTATGTTGCAGCTTTCGCTCTATAGTTGCATCAGAAGTAAAAATGTTCAGGCATAACAAAAGGGGTGCCTCAGAGAGACTGTGTGTGACCCTTGTGTTCCCAAGCCTTCTCTAACCACCTTTTTCTAGTACAGACTATTCACAAGAGGGGGAAGGGGCAGACTGGTATGTGAACAAGCCCACCACAAAGCCTTCTAGGAGGCACATTAAAAGCTATCAGAAATGCCCCCCCTCTGTGTTTGATCACAGCCTAAGATATGGCAATGGATACCACTTTGCTTATACTAAAGGAAGAGATAGCAAGATATAAGTTACTGACAAAGGCTCTTTGAGTTCAAAATGGGCAGAATCCATATAACACTTAAATAGCACTATGGAACCCATGAGGAAATGTCTTGCTGCGTGGGCTGTTCATAGTTCTTCAACAGCAGACTGAGAAAGCACTGCCAAAATGCTTGTTTCCACTCCACCATCATGCTGCTGCTTGTTGTGGACTTACCCCACAGTGTTTCATTCAAACCACACAACACAGCCCTGTTTTGGATGGTACACAGCTTCCAGAGTCATTGTTTTGTAATTTCCAAAACCGTCCCAGCCAGAAGGCTTCAATTTTGCATAGCCAGCAAAAGGCTTCAATTTTGCATAGCCAGGAACATGTGAGTATGTACAGCGTACTTCCTGCTGCAAGTGCTGGAATGTTTCCTTGCAAACATTCTGGCTGTGGTCAGACCCAACAACAACAAAAAAGCTTTAAGATGGGATTGTTCACACACCATCTTGCCCCTCCCCCTCTCCTGAACATTCTCTGCTAGAAAAGGTGGATTAGAGAAGAGCTGGAAACACAAGGGCCTCACACTGTCTCCCTGAGCCATCTCTGAAGCGCCCAGATGTTATATCCCTAATGCAGGAGTGGCAGGGACCACTGCCAAGTGTCTTCTGCTTTTATCTTGCATGCTACCTTCATTAGACTGATAACACTGAAACATCACTGCCATGTAATAATGTGTCACTTACATGATCCAGTATCAAAGGTGTAATTCTGCATTAAGCAAAATGACTTTCAAAGGCCTTATCAAGAGTCCAAGTTTTCTCAGAAACAATGTTTGAGTCATCAAGGAGGGTTTTTTTTAATATTGAAAAAATGTAGTTCCAAAAAGACTCCTTCCTTTCTCACATTGTTCACACACCAGCCTGCTCCTCTCCCTTTCCTGAACATTTTGTGCTGTTAGAATGTCTTGTTTGTATATGGGTATTTTATTGTAAACCACACAGAGATCTTAGGATATGGGGTTGGATATAAACATTTTAAATAAATACTGTTAGCTGGTCACATTTTACTCTGAACCTGTAAAACTCATTGGTGTACCTGCATTTATTATTTATTTTAAACATTTTATACTATTTCCCATACAGTTAAAAAAACCAAAAACTCAAAATTGTTTACAGCAATATACTTACCCAACCACCCATTAAGACCAAGATGAGGACAGTCAGGACACGTTAGCATGTTAATCATTCATAGTGGGGGATTAAACAGATTTAATGTAATAATAATTTGCCATATGTATCGACAGTAATTCGGTTATTCCTTTAACAAAGCACTCCATGTATATACAAGAGCCGTTCCCTCTTACTAGACTGTAATTACTGCAGGTATGCTTTCACAAATTCATTTAATTGTGCATAAAACAAAAGTGTCAACATATTAACATCTACTAAAATAATGAGATTTTTTAAACTACCGCATTTATTGGCTGAGTTGTCCATGTTTGCATGAACATGACAGGAAATTTAGCTAGCATTTAAAAACACCCTGAAGTGAAAACTACATTACATTTTTCTTTGATTATCATAATAAAAGCTAACAGTGGGTACAGACTGGCCAAAACTGAATACTTATAAAGATGGAGTTCTCATTATAACATCTGATTTCAGTAATAGGGAGAAATTACTGAGAATTTCTTCTCACCATTTGTTTCCTCCCCTATACATTAAGTTTTCAGCTGGATTACAATAATTAAAAAGAGTATTTTGGAAGAGTTAAAATTTCAAGTTTGAAAGTTACTGTTCAATACTAAGAAGGGAAGGATAGACTGTCACATTAATCAAAGGCCCAGGCAAAGAGTCACGTCTTCATTGAGACAGCCTCCAGAAGGGAGAAGAAAATGTGGGCTCTTGTTCGGATTCCACAATTTTGCTTTTCTTCTCTGTCAGATAGCAAGACAACATCGTGGGGCTAGCATGGGCACTTACCTTGTCCGGCACTGCTCCTGCTGTAGTGTTTAGAATAATCAAGGTATTTTGATGACCTGGGGGTGCATGATTATGCATGCTCAGCTGATCTGGCTGGTTTCAGTGTTGTACAGTGTGTGCATGGGATCCATTTCTAAGAAGATGGACTGCATCCAGACTAGATAAGTCCATTTGCTTTGTATGTAAACCCTGGGCTGGGAGTTGATTTTACCACAATAACTTTATTGCAGGATATAACCTCAATATCTAAAGTCAGTTTCCTTTATTAGTATCAACAGGATTTATGAGTAGCTAATTCATTAATTTTCGTGAGAAGGTTAAATAGAAGGTTACCATGGTTGGGTGAACTGAAGCTCTGATTGGAAGCCATAGATCAAACATGGTTCAACGAGATCATGGATGTTGTATCCAGATGCCACTTCCTTACTCCTTTATACTTTGATATTCTGGAACATCCATGCTTTATTTGTGAATATGCAAGTATAGTGAAATAAGTAACTGATCTCTGGATGCAGCCATAGATAGGCCTCCAAGCATAGTTTTGCTCAACTTTCACTGCTCTCCAATCCCAATTTGCCAGGCACTGCAAGGGTTAAATGTGTATTTAGTTTGCTTCATTGCAAGTTCATTAAATTGGGTTTATGTCTTGTGACTTTTTGAGTTGGGATGATCCTGGGCTCTAAAGTATACCTACCAATTGTAAGCCAAAAGGAGAAAGTCTCTGTTAAAAATCAGCAAGAGATGGACCAAGTGTTGTCATTTATTCAGAGTAACTGACTTGCTTTTTCACAGTGTGCAGGCACATTTATTTACCAACAATCCATTAGTTCTGCTATGAAAAATTAAATCAGTGTGATCTTAACAGCAGAAAAAAAATAATGGAAATGAAATGTTTCCTCAAAGTGTTTAGTTCAAGCACTTATAACTGCAAAGCAATGGTGGGATTAAAAACAACAACACAGTGGCTTCGAAGTTTCACCCCCTCCTCCTCCTTGTTACAGCAAGCATTAGCTCCTTTTCTGCAGTCTCACAAATCGGAAAAAGAGTAACCTCTAAAGCTGTTTTAGACTGAAGGTCAGAATTCAAAGGACTGGTAACTTAATCCACAGAGCACTGCAATCACATTGCTATTGGAAACACACTGAGGAGCACTAGTATTCTAGATGTTTTTATTAAGCAGTGTCAATAAGAATACAATTCAGATCTTTTTCTTTTTCTTCCTAGTACTGTAAAGTCTACTTAGAAATATGGTCGCTGGGTATCAAATTGCCTAATGCCACTGAGTTTTTCTTTAGTGCTCTTTGAGGTGAGAAAACTGGACACTATGTTATATGCTAATGAGAGCAGCAGCTTTGGTTTGTTTACCTACTACTTAAAACAGGCATCTCTTTGGATCTGGATTTAAATATCTCAATGGCCCTGGGCTTCTAAAAAGCACACACAAACATAAGTTGCTGTTGCTTCTTCCTTATTAACACAACATTTTGTTAAATCCAATAATTTCTGCTCAGTGTAGATTGTCTTTAACAATAGAGATTTCAAACTTAAGAGGACCTGAAGTTTCTCATTTTATGGGTTTCAGGCTTATTATGAAGAGCTGCCGTTTCTTATTCAGACACGATAAACAGAAAAAGATAGGATTTTAATGAAAACTTAACTGGCACAAATTTTAGAGGTGTGTGCCTTTGTGTGGGTGTGGATCTCATACTATAATAAAATAAAAAATGTAAGTATTTTTGTACTGACCTTCAATCATATATACTGTGGTAAAATCTGAGATAGGAAAATTATTACTGTGAGCTACCAACAGAGTTTCAGATGAAAGAATAAGAAGGTTGGATGGAAATGCTGGTAAACAAAAAGCCCTTGACTTTTAAATTTGGAACATTTCTATTTAATTTTTCTAAATGGCAGTACTTATTTTTTCTCATAACCATTATGAATGGCTCAGATCTAGACTTATTTTTCATGTGAATGAATAAGGGTAAACAAAACAATAAACAACAGTGACATTTCCTTCTTTATTTTTAAATTAAAAGCTGCCACCACGCTGATAGAGTGTGCCTAGGATTCAAGTTACGTCAGGAAAACAGATAACTGAGAACTGAGTAGGAGGATAACAGTGCTGCTGCTATCAGGTCAACCCCTGCTGGCTGATCCATAGAGCTCCAATTAGCTGAAGTCTAATGGCAGAGAGCTCTTCACTTTTCTTTCCTTTCCCAGCCAGCCAGCCAGAAACTACAGGATTGAGCAATCCAAAATATGTAAGATATTTCTGTGAAGCTTGTTGTACACAGCAAAGCATTATCTATATAACAGGATTTAGTGGAAGGAGAGTTTCTAGTTTTCAAGTTCACAGCTATAGTGATAAGCCTATGGCTGTGTTCAGACATAACAAAAGGGGTACCTCAAAGGCACCTCAAACAGTGTGTGGCCCTTGTGTTCCTGACTGTTCTTTAATCCACCTTTTATGGCACAGAATGCTCATGGGAGAGTGTAGAGGCAGATTGGCATGTGAACAATCCCACCTCAAAGCCTTCTCTAAGCTGCCTTAGAGATGCCCTTTTTTTTGCTGTGTTTGATCACAGCCCACGTACATCATAAACTACACTACTGTAGTCTGAGACAGTGGATAGTTTAACTTGGTAGAACCTATGCCCATCTCTTTGCCTCCTTCGAAAACTCACTAGTTAGGAAACCATCATGTCTCAGCCTAGACAATGTTATTATGATAGTAGGCTAGGCTATAACACCATTTTTAATTTGCACTGATTATATCATGTGATTAGCAGGAATCCCATGCAATATCAATTGTCAATAAACAGAAAATGGCTAATAGAAACAACTTCAAAATTCCATATTAAAATAAGCCCTTCTTGAAACCAGCTGAAATGCTGCAAAACAGTGTTCACTTTTTTGGTTTTCCAGAACTCTGCCTTGATATTACACAGAGCTAAGAGCAGGAATAAGAAGAAATTTAAAGCAACACAAAACAGCCATACACTTAACAAAAAAACTATAAATTAGACTCAAGTTTGCTTCTGTAAGTAGGGAACTCATGCTTTCGAAAATGAGCTTACTAGTAATTTTCAAGGTCACACATAACTACATGGCACAGATTAAACTACATTTAGAAAAAAAAGCAGAGCTCTTTTGTACACATTGTACATAAAAATCTAGGTAAGAAGAACTAAAAAAATAAGCTTTCAGTAGAGGAAACAGAAGCTCCAGTAACTATGGATGAAACATTGTTTCAGACTGCCATGGCTTCTATGAGATAAAGTATTTTTGCTCAAAGGAAGTACAAATTATGCTTGTGACAAATAGAGTATTAACAGAGAAACACTTTTCCTGTGTAATCTTAGGTGATGGCACAAAGAGCTTCATATATATTCAAGAGAGGCAGCAGCTAAATTTCATCTGAAGTTTACATTACAATTTTGCTTCCCAAGACACCCAACCAATGAATGTCACTAAAAATAAAGCTGAGTTTAAGACTTCTAGAGGAAAACTATGTTTGTGTATTAAGAAGGCTGTCTTGTGTCTTTAAGTTCAACTGTTTAGCAAAGGACACAAAATTATTTCAGTCAAATCTGCTTCCTAAACTTCACTGGTTTCTAAGAACTAATGGTATGTCATGAAACAAATTTGTCATGTAACTTATATTGGGATTGATAATGACTGTCTACATATAAATTTGTATAAATTACTGGGTGAAGTTTGTATGAATTAGTACATGCAGTATTCACATTTCATATTCCTCAATGCAATGGATGAACAGAATGGGCACAGGGACAACAGAGGATGTTCTCTGGGTGAATTTGAAGTGCTAGGTAGGGACAGACATTCAATACCTAAAAAAGCCTTACTCTGTTGTCTCAATGCCTAGAAATGCATGCTCCTTTCTTATATGCAAAATCATAACCACAAGGGTAATTCATGTCTTGGAATCATATTGAGTAGGAAGCTACAGAGGCTTATGTAGCTAAATAATCTAGAAATGGCTGCTATAGTTGGGTGACCAACCAAGTCCACAGAAACCTGGCAGTTGAGTGACTATCAGTGATGAGAGCACTCACTGTCAGGGAAGGCAAAGGTAAAGGAAGAGAGAAGTGAGATAGGTTTTTAGGTGCTGTTTCAGAAAACTGTGTGATGCAATTTTTTTGTGTGTGTATGCCCTTGATAAAGGGGCAACAAAAAAGCCCTGCGTGATGGCCCCTAGAGACAGAGATCCCTGGATCACTACTGTCGTGTCTCAGGCGGGTGAGGGCAGCGAGGCAAACATGCGCACATGCTTATGGCAGTCCGTTGGGGGCTCAAGAGTAGTTGCATCAGGTCAGTCCAAAGTCAGAGTTCCAGAAGTTCAGCAAGAGTCACAGCAAGATCCAAGAGTCAAGTTAGTCCAAGGTTGGGGTTCCAGAGATTTGGCAAGAGTCACAGAAAGGTCCAAGAGTCAGGTTTACGGGTGAAGGCATGTATGGGGGTTGCATAAGTATTTTGTCTCCAACACCACCCCAGCATGTGCTGCTCAGTTAAGTAGGGGAGGCAGCACCATGCCCTTGATGGCGCAGCTACACCAGATGCTGTGATCTGCACCTTACCTGTTTATGCTGTCAAAGGAGCAGAGGGGAGGGGTGCTCTTGGGGCTGACTGTCTGAGCTCTTGTCTCCAGAACTGTTTGTGTGCTCCCCCAAAAGTGGCCCCTGACCCTCAACGTCCATGCTGCTGTGCCCTGATTGCTGTCCAGACTGTTGTGTCATTTGAACCACACTCTCCTCCTCCAAGGAAACTGGACTGGCAGAATGGGGTATGACACCTACAATAAAGGGCCAACAACATGCATATTTGAAAGGCAGACATTCACAGGGGGAGGTGTTTCAAGTGTGACCATTCACCTTTTTGTTCCTGGGCCTGTTACAAACTGGGATAAAAAAAACTACATTTATTATTATTTATTCATTCATTAAATTTCTATCCCCCCTATTCCCAGACCTATTTTAAGGTCCAGTTAGCAAGGCTCATGAAACAATTCCTGCCTTTTCTTCAGTTAGAACACTTCAGATATGTTTCCTGCCTACCTTGTGGAACATATTTTGGAGAAACATGCTGTATTTACTCTTCCAACCCCCCTAGATGCAAATGACTGCTGCTGATGGAGGAGGCCCCAGAGTGTCCTGAGAGCATGTCCATAGAAATGACTGTTCAGTGCTGACAGTGCTAGCATGTGACACAGCCTCATAGGCCATGATAGAAATATTTTTGTATAAATATGTTTGAAGGTCAGTATGAAAAAACTGTCTGCCTACTTAAAAAATAAAAATAAAAGAATAACAGTATAGTGTAAGTTTCTATATTTCTTCTACTATTTAGCATATCTGTACTGAATAAAATTATGATTTGAGTTTCCTGTAGGATCTTTCCTGTAAATTTCCACTGTCACAATTACTTATTTTTGGCAGATCATGAGCAGCAGCAAGGTTCCTGACATTGTTTTTGGCACTGTTGTATGATCTACAGTAAGCAGACTTAATCACAGTTGCATTGCCTTCTCTGGATGAGATTACATTCAGAAGGGAAGAAGTTAGCAGGCTGGAATGGCTTTTCACTGAAGACCAAGATTATGACCATGATACAGAGTTTTCTGACATCAGTAAAGAGCAAGATTTTGCCAAGACTGATCTTTGCCTAATTTTTAAATATTGAAAGTTGCAGCTTTCTGAACAACTTTTGTAAGCTAAACCAAGCGAGATCACCATCACTGAGCTGATTGTATTGGGTAAGGACCCAGAAAACAAAAAGAAGGAAAGGCCTGTGAGATAGTATGAAATTACAAGTAATGCTAAATGTTCTTTCTTTGTATTTTATTTATCATATTTACAGTTTATTTTAAAATAAATTTTTACAGTTAATTTTTAAATTTAAAAATTAACCAATATGTAGAAATTGTTTAAAATGCATCTTAGGTTTCTTAACATGTTGACTATCCTATTAAAATAAGTATGGATGGATGCAGGAAATGGAAATATTTCTGGAGTTAATACATATGTTTTAAAGTGTTTTAAAAGTGTATCATTCTTGTATCATTCTTTCTCTGTTAATTCTGTTGCAACTTCTTTGTTTCATTTAGCAGCACCAGTACATTCCATTACAGGATTAAATAGTGTTCTAAACATTGCTTGATTTCTGGACTTGTATTTAAAACCATGCTAAAAACAATTTATAAGTGCTTTGATTATTATGAAATAAAATTTTGCAAATTTCTAGTAAAAATCATGCAATGTGTTCTTTATCTTCTTTTTGTGAGAATGATGATAGAATATAAAGAAGCATTAAAGCATTAAAGTTTTCTCCAAGTTATAACAGATTCAAAAATAACAAACGAAGCCCTCAATTTTAACATAAACTCAAGCAAGCACTGTTAGAGGTAGGTAATTTTCTTGGGGTGCAGAATGTTTCAGGTTCAATGTTTGGGCTGTACACAGAGCTGTGTGTGGCAACCCTATCTGAAATCCCATAGAGTTGTTGATAAATACTAAACTAAGGCTGTGGTCACACTGAAGGTTTGATCCAGTTCCAGTCCACTTTCAGAGTGAAAGAACACATCCGCAAAGTGACAGGCTGTTTTCTTTCTGTGTTAAATAACTCAGAAAATTCACCTTTGGAATAGATAACGTGGAAATAAAATTATTGGTCACTTTGCTGATATGTTATCTTGCTCTGAAGGTGGACTGAAGCTGGATTAAACCTTAGGTGTGACGACAACCCAAATGGATCACTAGTCTGGTAGAGCAATTTCTTTTGTTCTTAAGCCAACTGCTGTCAAACCATATTGATTTTTCAGTTTTCTACACTCTGGTTTAAAGAAGCATCCCTGACATGTGTTCTGTCATATATTCTTTTAAACTAGCCTCCGTAAAATGTTTATTCTGTGTCTAACTTCAGTGGAAAGCTAAATGTATAGATGCAAAAAGCAGAACAAAACTTTTTCCATGATGTCGAAAAACCATCTGTCCAGAAGACCTGCCAGGCCAACTTGTTTATAGTCTTTGGCGAGAGATGAACATTTTATTTTACCAGGCTTGTAAATATTTTGATTGTGACAGGCATGGGTCTATTGTCAGGGGTTGTGTTATAGTTTGGGGCATTTTACAGAGATGTTCTTATGTTATGATTATATGTTTTGATGTCTATTTTTATTGATTTCATGCTATTGTAATCTGCCTTCTATCCCTTTGTTCAGATCTTTAGCACTATTAAATCATCTTTCCCCCTCAGTGGAGCATTAATTCTGTATTTACAGTTTTTGTTTCTCATTTTTGTTTTCTAATCTATTCTGAGCTCTCTGGTGAAGAGCAAGATATACTGTGAAACAATAAAGACATAATGAAGAAAACTCAGCTAGATTGCTTTTCCTGCAAATATATGCAACAAATCCATATATGTTTAAAATATCAATTAAAATGAAATTAAATTCATTCAGTCCTTGATCAAACAGATTTACAATGTATAAAATATTACGGCAATAAAATTACAATAACAATTAAAGTTTCTAATCGTTTTTAACATTTGAAAAGAAAAAAAGGAGTCTGATCTAAAATCAAATGATCAGTTGGTTGAATGATAATGGACTGCACAATGTTAATGAAATTAAAAGCTGTGTTCCGACAAGATTGAAGCCATGCTTCTACAGCTGTGATGAAAAGAATCTTGAGTCTGGTCCCTCCAGAGAAGCAGATCCCTTGAAGACCCACCTTAATGGTTCCTCCCTTCAGCCATCCACAGTACTGCTGGCCAGGAGCAGGGAATAGTAACAGTCTTTACCTGTTTGTAGCAGCTGCCAATGGGAAGGGCTGTATCTCAGTGGTAATGCAAGAAGCCTGGAAAGCAGATGACTGCTGCTTCAATCCAAAAATAGGCAATGGCAAACCACTACACAGAGGCACTCATGGAGATGCCCGTGCAGTTAGCCAGGAGTCAGCTGTGACTCAGTGGTATCGAACAACAGCAACATCGCCACTATGGCTTACTCAGTTTAAAGGCCTGTTCTTGTGGCCTTTTAAAAGCCCTACATGGGGAGCCAGCCTAGATCCTACAGTTAACAACACAGATTCTTAACTGATGTCAGAAGGGTGATCACTCAGGATCAAGTTCTGGCAGTGGTGACTCCATACTTTTGGAAGTCTGCTTCATAGAAGACTCTTTGGCATCTTTTCCCAAGTATATCATATTGTAACTTAAGAGCCTTCCCCATTTCTCCTTCTCTAAATTATATAAAGTTAGATCCTTTTTTTTTTCCTTTTTCCATGTCAGCTGTCTGTGCCAACCCCACACTATTTTTGGAATGTCTTCCAAAAGGAAGAGCTTGTGCCTTAGTGGTAATTAACCCCTTCTTCCACTACCAAGAGCTATGTCTAAGAAGCTATATTACTGTCACACATGCAGCAGACATAACAACCTTCATTAATAATTTTTTTGTTTAAAAGCTTCATTCTTCACAGCACTGTAGCAACACTGTTTGCTTTATTTATTTTGTCTTCCAGTCTGCAGGACTTATCATAGGTATTTCATTGTTATAAAATTTTACCAATCCAACACTCTTAGAAAATATCAAGCAACAGATGATGGATTCTAGAAAGATGGAGCACAATTTGAGATGGCTAAATTATCTAGGACCTAGGAGAGCTCCCTAACAAACTATTCTACTTTCACAGAAGGAAATCCCTAAAAACAACAGTATACTTGTTAGTGGGGCAGGTCTTCACTTCATCTTACATTAAGCCTGGTTTGAAAGGGGTTGTCCCAATATCAATCATTAAAAGTTGATTATTTATTTATCTAGCACATATCCCATCCTATCACCCATAGGCCTCAGCAAAATACTTAATTTCATTTGTCACTTTAATGCCCATTCTCCTAGTCTGATATGATTTCTTCAGATGGTCTTATAATCTATCCTTGTATCACGGTTGATTTCCTTTAAAGAGGGATTAGCTCAATATTGTCTATGCAGACTAGAGGCAGATTTTAGAGTTTCAAGTGCACAAGAATTTTAAAGAGAGATGGGAGTCCATTCACTTCCACAGATGAGATTATTTGATGTCATTGACAGATTAAAATCTCATTTATCATTCATATAATCTTATTGAAACATGCATTTGTATTCAGCTTTATGACCTATTTAAAGTGCCTTTTTCCTGTAATGGCTTCACACTGGCAGTTCCAACACATATCACATATTTCACGTCATTCTGAGGAGTGTTTAAAAATTGCTCTAGCATTCTGTGCATGCTTGGAGACATGGGATCTTATAGAACCCAAGATTTGGCTTCATAAGCACTCAGTTGACAGCCTATCCCCAGGGAAGGGAAAATAACTAGGGTGGCTTAGAATACAATGTTATTTTACTAAAAACTGAAGAAAGCCAAAAGGATATCATTATTTACAAAAATGTAAAATATTGTATTGTACAAATAAACCAAAAGAGAAATAAAATGGAACAAAATACAAAGACCAATTTAAAATAATGGTATAGGAGGGGAGATGTAGCTATTTAACTAGCAAAAGCCTGGCTGAAAAGAAGTGTTTTAACTGAATGCTGAAAATCAAACAGTAAAATGGAATCCTTGGTAAAATTATTCTAGAGTTTGATGCCACCACAGAGAAAGCTGTGATCTCATGGAAAGATGGAACTGCTACAGAGACTTCCATGGTCCAAATTCAAATGATTGCTTGTTCCTCCAGCCCTGTTTCCTATGCCTTAGCTGTACATTTGTATGATTTTTTAAAAAATCTTTTTTTCTGGCATATTTCATGATGGGAGTATTGTTCTCCCTACACTTAGCTGCCACATCTACCACAGATAGCCAGTGTAAGTTGGAAATATTGTAGGCAAAAATGAATGATATGGTAGTAGTTGTTAGAAGAAGACAATGATGACATCTCCTGCTCAGTGGCAACTTCCACAGCAGAACAGGCAAGGCAGCATGGGAGAACCAAGCCCCTAACTGAATCCTCACCTCTAAGAGTGTAAGCCCCTCAATGGATTGTACTCATGGCCCAATGAGTCCAGAGTCTGCCTCACAGTGACAACAAACTGCATAAGGAAGCCCACCAGCAGGCCACGAGCACATGGCTTGTTTTGCCTGTTGTCCCCCACCAGCTGAACTTTGGAGGCATACTGCCTCCTACTGATCTGAACCTTTTTTGAAACCATGTGGATGTCCTTATTCTGAGCCAGTAGCAATCTGTCACAGTTTGGAATTGATTGCCTATTCTGAACTGGGGGATGAGGGTGGGGGTGGGGTGGGGGCAGATATTCCAGACATTCTTCAGAAGAAAGACCATTCCAAAACCTAGGGAATTATTCTCTATACGGACTGCCATTTCTCTTACTCACAGCAAGAGTGTTGCTGTTTATAGCGTTTGCTCCCTTCATTTAAGACAAAACAAAACAGTTTTGCAGTCGTTTTGAAACAAAGTGTATATTTTTATTTACCATTGATTGATTGGTTGTTGTTTTTTAGTTGTGTCTGACTCTTTGTGATCCGACTAGAGCACTCCCAGAATTTGCCCAAACGCATATTCACTGCCTCCACTACAATGTCCAACCATCTTATCCTCTGCTGTCTTCCTCATCCTTTTGCCTTCAGCCTTTCCCACCATCAGGGTCTATTGAATCATATTTTCCCATTATGTGGCCAGAGTATTTGAGCTTCTGCTTTGGCATTAGTCTCTCCAGTGAGCAGTCTGGGTTGAGTACTTTGGGTTTTAAAAAAAATGCTGATAAGTTTAAAATCTTGCTGCTTGACCAATCACTTGGCTATCTAGAACAATACTAATATGATATGCTGAGGACTAAGTTAACTTCAAGAAGAAAACGTGCCTTATGCTTATCCCTTCTTAAACACTGGCAAATAGCTTTGACAACTACTTTATTAATAAAACAGTAACTAAAGCCTCTGTGTGCTTAGCCTGTCATACCAGAAATGGGTAAAGAAGGTTAGTTTTTCAGCTACTTTTAGAACCACATTCTTTTCCTTTTATATTTTGAATACCAACTAATATGATATCCTGATACTAAATCTATTTTTAACAAAATCATTAATATCCCTGTGGATTTAATCTTCCATACATACAAATATTTAAATATTCTTGCATGTTACATGTAAGTGGTCATTCTATTTTTTAATATAAAACAAGAGGCTTCCATAGATATAGATTAGATATAGATATAGATATAAAGTAAAGTCTATATTTGGATGATAGTCTCCTGACAGACACCTTTTTATGTGCTCAGAGACAACATACAGAGTGAAATGCATAGGAGGTTGGTAAAACCTCCTGGTTGGCCATCAGTTAAGCAAATTAAGCCATATTTTTAAAAAAAATGAAGGAAGGAAAGGTACAGAGGCTAACTGCTAAAGTAATGACTTTCTACACTACATTAAGATAACTGAATGCAAAATTTAAGGCAATGAATTGTTTTGCAGACACATAGCACTTTCCTGTACTGTTTACTAGCTCTTTGAACGGGATTTTAAATCATTGATGCTGTTTTAGTTCTCTCTTTCTCTCTCTCTCTCAATCTCTTTCCCACCTCCTTCCTTCCCTCTTTCCTTCCTTGGCATAAGGATTCAGAAGAAATTATCAACATAAGCTTGGACCTTTGCCTACTATCTCCTTCCCTGTCATATGGACCTGTGCTCATTAAAATGTGCATTTTATTCTTAGTACACATCCTTTTGAAAGTTTTTAACAAAAAATATTAAAGTAGCAAAATATAATATAAATCTCGAAATGTTTTGTTCATTATGCCTACTTTGAGTTAGTCCTTGTAATTTGGTATGCCTAATTATATTCAAATGCAGTTTTTTATTCCATTTGTCTATGCTGATTTGGAAAAAGTCCATATTACTGGATTTATGGCTCATCTGGTGGACTGTACCAGTTATCTGATGCGTAACATAGTCTCCACATGGCATAATTTTGGTTACACTTGGAAAGCACATGATCTTCACCTAGTATAGCTTTGGAAGCAAAATGTATTTTCCTTTGCAACCATGCTGTCCAAGTAACTGCAAGGAAGTAGCAGAAGCCAGAAACTTGTGTGGGCTCCTACTAGCATGATTTGCATAATAAAGTGTTTACTAGAAATGGAACCCCTGCATTATGTGAGGCATAACTGTAGTTTCTGCAAATCTATGTAGGAAACTTTTTTGCCTGTCTATCAGGACTGATCAAGCATTTAAATGTATGTTGGAAATACTTAGCACATCTACTCACCCAATCCTCCCTCCCTCCCTATCAGCTCTTCACAACAACCTTGTGACGTAAGTAAAACTGAGAGACAGTGGTTGGACCGTCTCTAGCTACACCGACTTTCCTTCATTTGTTTTGTTGCCACTGATATTTTATGCAGAGGCCATAGCAGAAATGAAAAGGAAAACACCTCTCAATGACGATGTGTTTCAGAATTGCAGGCTCTCTGAAATCCTGCCTTGGTCAACATGGAACTCCAGTTAAATAATTAATTGTGTATTGTCAAGACCTGATAAAAGAGAATATCTGGGTTGCATTGCCTTCCTTGTGAGAGTTATGACCCTTCCTCACCCAGCTCTCACCAAGTTGCAGCCATCTGCCTTGGCTCTCCTTGATCCTGCGTTTCCATGGTGACCCCTGTAGCTTATCAGGTCCTTTTCACACATCTGTGGCCTTGACGGGGAATGTAACCTGTGGCAACCTGTTATGTCTTGATATAGCCTTGTTCTCCTTGTGTTATCTGTCTTCTGGCATTAGCTCAATAAATGGAAGAACCTGCTTTTAATGGCAGTCCTGTGTGTGTCTGAAATCATTGCATAGTTGGGGTTATGAGTGGCCAGCAGGTGATTCTGCACCCTCTCTTTTTAAATGTCCAACAGGAAAAGTGGATATTGAGCTTTTTTGCACTTTGCCTTCCCTGGAAAAATGTTCTCGGGAAATGAAATTCTGTAATAGTTTGGACATTTTTGGGACACCCAAAACATTAAAAACTTAGCCACCCTTAACTAGGCACTGGTTAAGTGCAAATTGCTTCCATTAAAGAGACGATTACATTGCTGTGGCAATGGTGCCATTGCACATATGTGGCATTGTTGCTGTGGTGACTGGGCAATGCAACATGCAACTATACTTGTGCCCTGGTCACATGCTCCATGCTTCCAACAAGGAAGATTTGCAGATGGAGGGTGCAGGGTATAGTTGTCACTGGTGTACTTGTAGTTAAAACTGCTCTATTGCTATATGTGCAGGGGGAAGTCCAGTACATGAGGAGCCACTACTAGTATAGAAGTGGCTCTGTGTAGTCTGTAGGCTCCATCTGGGAGCATACCCAGATTTCCCCAGCAAGGTAAGGACAAATTTGTCCATTGTTTTTGGAATGTTGTTACATTTCTTTTCAAATATTTTTGATCCTCTATATGACAATTTGACATTTTTAATCTGTTCTTTACTTTCAAGTTCTGGTGTAAGAAAAAAAAATGTGAGCAATGCATATTGCATCTCCACTTACCTCTTGGTAAGTGCACCCTTAGCCTCCAAGGAGTGCACTTGCTGCTGCTGCATCTCCATTCTTGGTAGTAGTTGGCCCTTGACACTGACCATGCTGGGTCCTTCACTGGTACAATTGCTGTCCTAGGCTCTTTCATGCTCCAAAATGAGGAAGTAGAGGATACTTGCCTTGCCTCACCAGCAGGAATAGAGCCACATCCAACCCAAAGCGGGGGGGGGGGGAATGAATTATCTTTGTCTTCTTCCCTAACCCAGCCTCTATACATTCATTGATTGCAGCTTCTTATGAGTGTTTCATAATCTTGCTGGAAACTTTCTCAAATCATAGACAAGAGGCCTTTTCGCATGAGGGTTTTTTGAACACATGGAGAACATGTGGGGACGCTGCATTTGCATGTCAGGGGCAACTGGATTAGTTACGGACCGCCCCAAGCGTCCCCACGCACTCTCCACATTTTCCGTTTTCAGAGCAGAAAAAGCTGCTCTGAAAGCGTCTCTGTGCGTTCAGCACATCCCCAGCTGTTCGAGAGGGAGAACCTCCCCCGAGGTCCTGCCACCTGCATCGGCCAGGATCAGGCCCATGCAAGTGGTGGGCCCCCCATCCAGCACCCCCACCCCACCCCGGGGTCGCGCATGCACGTGAACTGTGCTTACCTTCTGCTGCCGGCCCAATTCTGGCTAGAATAGGCCAGGACGTTCTGAGCATTCTCATGGGGCAGTCCCTCATTGGCCGGGCACCCACACCTACTCAGATGCCAACTGAGGCCAGGCAGGTGCCTGGCCAGTGAGGGGCTGCCCCGAGGGCATGCTCAGAATATCCAGGCCTATTCTAGCCAGAATTGGGCCGGCAGCAGAAGGTAAGCACCATTCATGCATGCGTGACCCTGGGATGGGTTTGGGAGTGCTGGGTGGGGGTCCTGCCACTTGCATCAGCCTGATCCTGGCCAACGCAGGTGGCAGGACCCCAGGGCAGGGGCCCGACTGGCCTCCCCACCTCTGGCTGCAAGGCAGCCAATCGGGGGAGGCCAGGGGAGGGTCTTCGTCCTGAACAGGTCAAGTACACTTTCCCATTCGCATGTAGGCAGGGAAAGGACGCATTCAGAACACATCCTTTTCCTGCCAGTGCAGATGGGGAAGTGTACTCTACCCATTTGGGCCGAAGCGTCCTCTTGACAAAACGTTGATTAAATACTGTTGTTGTTGCTGCTGCTGCTGCTGTTCCAGTACTTTTCCTACTGAAAAAGTCCCTTGAAGAAGACATGTGGAATAAACAAAGCAGAAAAACATACAGGTCTGGCCCAATTGGAACTTTGATTTACATTTTGGACCAATAATGTAGCATAATAAGACAAACCTAGAAAGAATTATAGAATGCACAAGGAACTGCCAATAAGCATCACTCTTAAAGAACTGTAAATTCTTTCATAAATGTGAAAGAACATTAGGTTCCCTACTTTTCCCTGTGTAATTTGCTCTGAACTGTGGTCCAATAGTCTGTATCCTTTTGCAGCGTATCTACTGTCACTGTACTTCAAATGCACTTAATAAATTGCACCTTCTATCAAAAGAAAAGGTGATGGATTGAAAAATGTTTAGCACAACCATGCATAATTGATACTTTCCCTAGTGCAAATAAGTGTCTAATAAATAATTAAATTTAATCTCATTATAAGAGTTTTCATAATGGGATAATTTAATTAAATGAAAGCCAAAGGGTTTCTAGGGGTTGGAAGATGCTGGTGTTGCTATATTTGGCTAATGGTCTAGGGATGTTAGAGTGAAGAAGAGTAATTCACAGGGGTACATGCATTATTTAATGAATCCCTCTGAGATAGAAGAAAGGACAGATCAATGATAAAATGACAAGTTATCACTGCTTACAAAGCACATTTAAACAGACTGAGAAATGTTCAGGGGGAAAAAACTTTGGAGTTCTCTTCTAAGAGACATTTTTACTGTCATATGTTCATCATTACCTTTTTTTTTGTTCAAGTTCGTACTTCTGGTATGTTATCACATTATTAAATTTTGTCTCCATGTCATAGTGAAAATAAAAGCAAAACCTTACAAGCTACTGGACAGTTAGGTCTACATGAGAGTTATAATGGATACAGCATGTACATATGATACTAAAAAATTGATAGCTCTGTCATGTGGGACCCATTAACAAGCTTTTTCAGTGGTCAGAGTTTGGGGCTTTGTCTCCAGAAGCACTTAGCTACACTAGGATGCTCAATACATACAGACTAAGTAGCTCTCTTACTTACAGGTGATCAGTTATGAATTAATACGAATGGGGCAGCATGAATCTAAAGTGATGGGAGTAAATATCATAGTGTGAACAACTGTGATCAAGATATAAGATGTAGGAAAAATGGAGAAGGAAGTAAGCTAAAATTACTTTTTAGTAGTGTGATTGACGATACAACCACAAACTTTCCAAGGAAATGAAAATAATATAATCTGTAGAATATAATCACAATAGTATGCTATAGTTAGGACGTATTTTAATAAAAGATTTGAGAGAAGAAACCACAAGCAAAAAGAACAAAATGAAATAAGTTAATGGCTTTTGCACTGAAGTTGCAGTTATAAATAGAGTTTTTGGAAATGGTTCTTTAGTACCCGACAATGAACTATAACTGTTTCTTCCTTAGCTTTCCTGGAAGATGGATAGAATGTATAAATATATTTTATTCTCCTTAATAACTCAGGTAGAACTATTTATATGTGAAAAATTATTACACAGAAATATCCGGTTTGTATGCCATTGGCCAATCACTTTCCACTTAGCTTTGAATTTGGCCATGTTTGTGAGGCAAAACTGCCACAGATCTGATAAACACATCAATTATTTTTGAGAAAGTTTTTTTTTCTATTTCAAGGAGATCTCCATTACAAACAAATTTTCCTTATATGAGTGTGTTAAGAATGAAATGACAATTTTAATCATCTATTAGGCCATTTACGTATTTCCTCATATTCAAGAACAGAGTGAGACTCTGACAGAATGAGATAGGAAGGACCATCTAACTTTTGGACAACCCATGCTATTGCAGCTCCTGCTGCCTGCTATGAAGTCTGGGTCTAGCTCTCAGAGCCAGCACTTTTTGATCCCAACCCTCAGAGCTTCTGAGAGGTCCCATTTTGGTAATGTACCACTTCCAGTGCCACATCCTGCAGTGCCATTAAAAATGTTCCCCATGGCCACCATTTTGGCACCCTATCCTGCTCTCTTACTTCATCCACTGCGGATGAAACATTCTAGGAGGGGGCAGGGCTGCATCTTTCCCATGTGAGTGTGTGGAAGAACATTCCTTGGACCTTTTCCTAGATCACATCAAAGGCCTATGCAGAATATGTTCCTCAATTGCAAAATGGTATTCAGTATTGCATACAGAGAAACAGTAAGCTTTGATTTAAAGTTTCATCCAGACAGTATTTACTTAATCCTCATTATCTGGATAATCCAGAATAAAGCATGCATAATCCAGAATAAAATGTGTCTGGGTATGCTTTATTCCAGATTATCCAGATAATGTGGATTAAGTAAGTGCTGCCTGGATAAACTTGAGACACCTTGTTCCAATGATTGGTCAGTCTAATTTAACAGGTAAGTTTTATATACAAGTACAGAAGTATAGCACTTCACCCTACATTGTTCTGAATGAAGAAATATGCAATGTATGTTCCATTAGGGTCCATGTGTTTTAAGGACGACTCTTTTAAATCAAGCAGATGGGTTGACTAATTCATACATGCACACATGCATGTGTGCTTCATATGTAGTATTTGCAATTGATGAGGTTCTATTTCTTCAGATATTTTATAGTTCAGTCAGCATTTAAATACTAAAATCACTTATGTCTCACCTTATATATTCAGAAACTGTTAAAATTGTATTTTTAAAACTGCCTAATTATGTTTCCATGGTATTACATATATATACATATACATATATATACACATATATGTATATATATACACACATATATGTATACACATATATGCATATATATACATATATACATATACATATTGGATTTATAATGGAAACCGGTAATTTATATTGCCCTTTCAGCATTATTCCCAATTATTTAGACTTGTGCCAACCTCATGAAACATCATATTATCTCAAGGTCTTATCACACTTTTACTTCCCAAGCTGCATTGGTTAATTGATTCCAAACTTAGCCAGATTTTCCCCAAGGACTAGCTCAGTGTGATAGCCTCTACGCTAGAGGTGATTACATCATCATGGCAATGGCGGCAATGGGCATGCATGGTACTGTTCCCCTGGCAATGTGGTGCTCTCTTCACCTAGAACTGATGCAAATGAGTGTGCTTGGACAAACTAGCCAGCAGCTAGTATAGTTGTAGAGCATTTTAGTGCTGTACTGGTATGTGCCCTAGAGGACAATCCAGCACACATAGAACTGCTTCTGGTATTGAAGTGGCTCCATAAGATATGGACGTTCCATGTGGGTGCATTCCCCAGCTGTCCCACCTGGCCTAGTGCAAATAGGCCCTAAGACATTTAGATTGTTGGCTATTTGTTCACTTTAATTTTAAAATTACCAAGTAGTAAAATAGTTGCTTTCCCAATATACTTTTAAAACCAGTTCTATCACATTGCTAGTAGCTCTAAGAACTAACTTTAATTGATTTATTAGTGTTAAGTTAACTCAAATGAATCAAGGAAGGCTGGAGTAAACTTGATTTTTAAAAAAATGCTATATAAGACAACCAAACTAAGAAGAAGGATAAATGGCAACCTCTAATTCCCATGGGTGACATATCCAAATTCTTTAAATTAGCATTAAATTGTTAGTTAATTTTGCTAAAATTATTTCTTCAAGCTTTTTGTTTTGTTCTCCCATGGAAAATAATACTAATAAACACTAGATATTCACTTTCAATAACGTCTGCCATAAAAAAATTATTCCAAATTTTCTGTGTCTATGGGCCAGTGGAAAAATTAAAATAATCCCATATATCTCAATTGCTTTTTTCCATGAGTTATTTTATGTGGAAGAAGAAGAAGAAGAAGAATCTATTAGGTGCATCTGAGGCAATATAGAGAAGGCTTCGAGCTAAGATAGTTCACACACCACTCTGGCCTTTCCCCCCTCTCATAAACATTCTGTGCTAGAAAAGGTGGATTAGAGAAGGATTGGAACATGAGGATGTCTGAAGCACCTCCAAGCTGCTTCTTTTGTTATGCCTGAACACAGGAACCTATCTGTTCTTTGTCAAGTACCAAGTGCAAAAATGACACTGTATAAATAAAATTGTCTTAATCACTATCCTAAAACAAATGTTAATCTTTGACTTGAACTATGAATGCTAGAAAAGTATACAGTATAGCCCCCATGTATTTTCATGTTTTGATTAAGTCTGTTTCAGATAGGGACAAGTATTAACACCATACTTCAAAATGTCCAGGTCTGTCCAATCATATTAGATAATAAAGCATAAAAATGTGGTACAATGAGTTATTGATTTAATTGATTTGGAAACTCATAATGGAGAAAGGCTTAAATGTGTACATGCACACACACCTTGGTACCTTTGTAATGTTTAAGTTTTTCTTGTACAACCATCTATATTGCTCCAATTATGTATCCTAATAAAAAGTATCCTAATTTGACTGAAAGACTACCCATTAAAGTTAACAAATGCCATGTGTTTTCCATTTTAGTTGTATTCAGATACTCAAGAAAGTTTCTTCTGAGCTCCAGGTACAAGGGTTTGCCTTCTAATATTTTGGCAACATGAATTTTAAGCTTCCCAGACAAGATGATGCATTTGCTTAGGAGAAACTATAACCCCAGATGCATTCTCATCAGATTTCCTAACAAATTTGTGAGATGTTTCTACTGCTCATTTCTTCTTGAACTTCCTAGGAGAGTTTATTTTCTTCAATTATTCATGCAGGTTTCACTGAAGCTGAATACTAATAAATTTAAAAGGTGAAACAAGAGTCTCTCATCATGACTGCCTGCAAGAGGACTAGAGAACTTGAAGTCTGCCCAAGAGTTATTTGTATTGCAGAACAATCCTGTAATTGCATTATTGGGACCAACTCCCATGATATGCTGCCTGAGAAGAAGAAGCCAAAAGTTAGTACCTCTCTAAATAGGCTGCTTGAATTCAAACCAGATTTCTCTTAGCATAGAAATGACAAATATACTCAAAGAATCTCTGTAAAAGCCACAAACTGGGACTATGCTGTTGGCACTGGATGGGCATTTTTTGCAACATGCTTACACTTTCATCTTTTGGGTGTCTCTGCAAGGCGGTTACCATGGAGAACCCCAGTTCACATCCAGGGCTGCTTTCACACTTGGCTCCTTGTCCATTGGACAGGAAAAGTGTGTGACAGTCTAACATGTCTAACAGTCGCACTTGGGAATGCTAGTACATGTTACAGTACTAGCATCCTGAGGCTTACCTGGGGCTAATTGCTGACAAAATGCCACCATTTTGTGCCCAGAGCCCGGCACGCCTGTGCATGCACTAGCGCCATGGTGAAGACAATGTTCCGTGCACACACAGTCATGTTTGGGGTCATCAGAGGAAATGGTGCAAATGGTCATGGCACTGGATGCTACAGTTAACCAATTGAACAGGAAAGGTTAGGGTTGGGCTGCATGTGGTGCCCTGCCAAGCCCCCATTACCTTTCTTTTTTACTGAAACCCAATGCAAACTCTGAAACAAACGATTCCGTCCATCATCACTACTTGACACAAAGGGCAACATCTGGTAAGGCAGGAGGTGCTTCTGGGTTGGAAATGCTTCCTGCAAGTGCAGATGCACCTGCCCAGATGTTACCCTACTGTGAACTATGTGGCCAAGTGTGAATTGGCCTCTGGTTGGAACTCCTCTACAGCAAGAATCCCTCTCCAGCAAGATCCCTAATGCTTTACCAGCCTGCCTTACTTCAATTCTGAAAGAAAGAAAATTAGAGTCACACTGGCTCAGGCATCACACAGATTAAGAAGGGCCCTTTTTGCACTGGGCTTTATTGCAGATTATATTCTTCCATCTGTAGGTTGATGGAGGCTAGAGTGGGACCCACCTGGGATCTTCAATAGTCTGCACTACCATATGTATGGCAGGCCCCCATTCCAGGATGCAATCTGGAATAAACCCTAGTGAAGAAAGGGCCAAGATCTGGAAGCTAAACTGAGACAGAAGTAAGGTTGTTAGTAAGCTTATACAAACCAGCACAGGTATAAAGATCAAGAAGGGGACACACCTATCAAGCAAATCTAAAAGAACGCCCATAACTGGTCTCAAATGTGGTATTAAAGCTATCAGTCCTTCTGGTCTGCCTTTTAACCAGCAGACTATGTGAATGCTGGTCAGCTGGCCCACTGCTCCCGTGGTGCTTGTTCTGAATGCCAGGTCAGTGAAGAACAACAAAATGACTGGATGAGGGGGCTGATCTGCCATGCATAGCTTTCTCCCCCAGGTTATTCACTGTAGCACTGTTCTAGACTGGGGAGTCACTGTAATCCATAGAACTTCCATCATTCTTGCCAGGTGACTAGTTCACTCTGCAACTGGATTTGGAGGCTTGTTCCTGCTGGTTGGCCAAAGGGATGGAAAAAGACTGTTACTAATATACCACCCACACCACTGCCCAGCAACTTCCCTGTCTGAGCTGGCTGATAAGGTCTCACATGTGGTGTTGGAAGTCTTTGAGGTGATACTATGTGGGGATTTTAACATGTGATAGTCAATGCAGAACACAGAAAAGCCTCCCTTCCCCTGCTGGCTATCTACTTCATGACAGCTTAATTATTTTTGTTTGGAAGCTGCTCAAACAGACCTTGCTTTCCCTACTCTGACCATGTGCTCAGGACTCAGTGTAGAAACCAGCTACATAGCAAGTGCCACTATTGAAAACACAGAACAACCATCCCACAAACTCCCTTCAGCAGCTACAGCAGCCCCCCAAAGACAGGGAGGTTGCTAGGCAGTGGGGTGGGTCCTACACTAGCAAGAGCCCTTTTCTGTTCCTGCCAAGCTCCAATTACCTTTCTTTTTTACTCAAACCCAATGCTCCCAAGTTTTGCAAATCCCTGAAACAAGCAATACCTAATTACTTTTGAGTAAACTTGTTTAGAGTTTTATTGTTGACATTACACTTTAATTGTGACTTAAGAAGCAAACAAAATAGACAATCCCTAGAAATAGCTACTGCTGAATCTATTGTGGGCTACAGACAGATATAAACAAACACTGTTAGTCAAGCCAACATTATTGCCCATTCTCAAATCCTAATCAATTTTCACAAATAACCCAGCCATCCAGTGATGTCTTTCAGGGATGTGCACAAATATTTGCCACATTCAAAATTTGTACAAATTTGTAAGGATGTGTACATTTTCATTTGAATCAAATGATGGTTACATTCGACGATTGCTATTTGAATGCTTTTGTGCGTTTCTTTGGTGCTTCATTATATTCTCAAATGTGGGGAGGCAGAAAAGCAGCTGCCCAGTATCTGCAGTATCTGCAGTATCTGCCCAGTATCTGCCCATATCTGCAGCAGATTCAGAGTGGATTCAAAGCAGATTCAAAGCACATATGGATCAGATTTGGAGGGGATTTGGAGGCATGACTGGTGGCAGGGATTAGAATCAGATTCAAATAGTATTTGAGGAAGATTGGAAGAGGATTCAAATCCTGCCACATTCAAAGTGGCTCTATTCACATGAATGCAAATTTCCTTCATACTCTGGTGCAAAGTGAACATGAAAAAAAATTGTGTACATCCCTAGTGGCTTTCTATATCACAAAAAAGCAAAGCAAAACAAAAATCTCCATCACAATAATTCCTCAGCCCCACTATCAGAAAAGTTATATCTGATGCTTGATTTATGTGATCCATTTATAATATGGCACCCTACTGACTAAACACTGCCATTTACAACAAACAGCGAAATAATTTGTTTAGCTGTATAATCAGAGCAGAGGCCACACACAATAAAAGAAAGCATTCTGGTTCTAAAATGAATAAAAATTGATTGTGTCCCTATAAAAAGTAAATTGGCAGAGTGTTAATTGCATTTCACATAAACATCTGTAGCAGTATGACTCGTTACTGTGCCGTAATGCAATACAAGACACTCAGGAATAAATGCTTTCTTCCAGATGAGTTCATAGATATATTCTAAAAGCGCCTGATGAGATTGTAAAAATCCGATTAGTCGGAACTGCTAATGACACTTAAAACAAAGGGAAATCTTTAAATAAAGTTATTTAGCTTTCCTTTTCTCCTGACAAATTACATGCAAATCAGCACTGATTGAAAAATGTTTGCCTTGAAGGTAATTCCTCTAATGAAGAAAAAGGCCATCTAACTTGAGCAAAAATATAACTGGCAAGTTTATTATGGTATTTCAAAAGGTTCTAACATTTATTCATCTTTATCTTGGTAGTTTATTTGATAATTATATCTATGCATTCAAGAATCTTTTCCTCTTCCAACAAACATTGTTAATGAAATGACCATTTACAGTCACAGTACATGTTAGATATTTCCCTTGCATCAGAATTACTTTAAAAATAATCTTTATATTATCTGATTACTAAAGTACTTCTAAAAGAAAAAAGAAAAAAAGGTATATCCTATTCTAATGTTTCAGTTAGGGAAGTGCTGGGGAGGTTTGGGATAGATCCAGCGTTCCAAAGTACAGATGTTGGTTCTATTCACCATCTTCATTTCCCCAGGGCACTCACCCACAGAAGATAAAATGCAAAAGGGCCCACTGATCCATCAGTCCAAAACAATTACCTGTGTGCACTTTACACTACTAGAGTAAATCACATGGGCAGGTGAATTGAGGTTTTCAATCATGTTCCTGCCCCATCTTCCTGACCTTCTGGATCCAGCCTGTAAGCCACCTCTGTCCCTTAGTAGGCAGCAGGGATATGCATGAATATTTATAACATTCGATATCCGTACAAATTTGTATGAATTCAGACATTTTGTATATGTATTGAATGTTATGGCATTCGTACATTGACATTTGAATTTGTATGAATGCTTTGGAACATTCAGGAAATGGGGAGGTGGGAAAGCGGCTGTGCCAGTCACATCTGCAGCAGATCCAGAGTGCATTCAACATGGCTTGAGAGTGGATTCAGTGTAGATTTGATGCATTCAGAGTGGATATGTTACAGATATGAATGCGATACAAATGTGTTTGTATCAGGTATTCATACAAATTCATATGAATACATTCCTAATTCAAAAGGGATCGAATGAATATGAATTTTCTTACATTCGATTCAACACAAATTGAATGCAAAAAATCCCATTCATGCACATCCCTAATATCCAGTTCTTGCCACATAGCCTGCATGTTCAGGAAGACCTATGGCCATCTGCAAAAGCATTTTGAGAGAGAAAAAAGGAAACATTCTATTCCAGTAACTATTACATATAATCAGGAAGTATATATAAATAGGTCTTGTTCTTGTTGGGGATAAAACCAGATCTTGCCTCTAAAGAAGATTCCAAGTACTAATGGAACAGAGTCTTCAGCTTCTGATACAGAGGAAGAAAAGAGCATCTGCATGGACACCGTGCTTTTTTCCCAACCATGTTGCAATCAGTGCCACTACGATGATTGTATTGCAGTGAAGAGCCCTGAGAGTTATTCATACAGCTCTTGTTTTAAGGCACCAGTTTTGTCGCCACTGCCATTGCCAATCAAGGGGACTTACTGGTCCTCTTGGCAGTTTTTATGTCCCAGGGAACGATCAGAAACCCTGACTTGGGGGAGGGAGAGGGAGGCAGCCTCTCCCCTCCTGTGTCAAGATCACAGGTCATCCTGGTGTGGCAGAGGAAAAGCCTTCCCTAATCATCAAAATCATGCCAGAGGGTTCCCTTGGTGCGATTTTGACAGGCAGTGTCATCAAGTGTGTAGAGAGCACATTGCTGTTTTAAGAGAATTAGGAGGAGGAAGAGATTTATGCCTGTTTGTACTTCTCCCCTTGTGGAAATTGCCAGTGATTCTCCTCTTTAAAGGCAATCAGTAATGAAGGAAATGTTATTTAAAAACTTGTTTTGTCAGCAATTATTTGTCAGTTTGAACTGATTTTTGGATTTTCTTACTTTCTTTTAGTAGCAGCCACTTATCTCCCTTTCTGCATGTGAAGACTGCAACTGGGAGGGTGGAAACTGGGAGTCGGAGGGATCCTAGGAAACGAGAGATCTGAAATGAATCTCCCATTGCTCCGCATGGCTGTAACATGAAAACTTCCAAGTGATTCTTCCAGCTCAATGCTCAGAATATCCTTGAGCTTTTTTTTAGTTTTGTTTTGAGTTGGACCAAGCTCAGTGTCCAGTGGGGAAGCCAATCATTCTCCTTTTAGAAATTTGCTAGAACAACTGACTCTGAACAAGGGAATGGCAGATATGTAGAGGGTTTATACAGTCATCTGGGAAACACTTAGATTCTGTAGCCTGACTCAGGAAGGTCCTTTGTTTCTCGGCATGCCCATATATTCAATTTTGGGGATGAGGTGTGTAGTAAAGGGTGACCGGTTCCAGATATTAACCAGAATCAAAATAGAGATGGTATGATTACACTGGATGTACTTTACACTAGTCAGTATTTGAGTCAGGCATTCATTTTGAGGATAGATCCTTTGGCCCATTTCATCCAATTATTCTACAGTGCAATACGGTATAACCTGAGATTCATTGCAGCTCTTTACAAACCAAATACCAAATTATATTAAGCCAAGTGGAGCTGAGCATTGCAGTTAAAGTAGCCAGCCACTCCTCTGGGAGCGAGACCCACTGGTGCCGTATGCTGTCTGCTGACAACTAAATATATTCCCTGCATTCTCCTGAGCATTCCAGTTTGAAACTTGCATGCCAGTCATTGCATTAGAAGTGAATAAACAGCTGCCATAAGGCAGGCAGTTAAAATCTTGAACATGCTTCAATTCATGAACTCAAAAAGCAATCATGTAAATACATTTGCGCATGGAGAAAAAAATTAGTCCCGCCTGTCCATTCACAAAACAGGACCCTGACAAAAAGCAGCATTCTCATTCTTAAAATTTTGACAATATTTTCTTAAACAATGGCTGTATAGACTAGAGTGCTTTCTGTGAGCACTTACTGTAAGCACAAGGCCATTTTGTTCCTCTGTCTTATTGATCAGCAGTGGCTATCCAAAGAGAAAATATTCCTAACTCTAGATAGAGATGGCAGACTTTTGGCAGGCAAAACAGATAGTCTGCAAACTTGAAACACCAAGCTTAAATAGATGGAAGGTTTGGACAGGCACGGCATGGACTTGCTGGATTCACTTTCTGCCACATAAAGTCAGGAATTTTGCCAAGAATATATGGTACTGATCATGTCACATGGCATGTTTGTGCCAAAGAGGAGACTGCTGGGGGAAAATGCCATGAGAGCTTTAGATATTTGGGTGCAGGGTATCTGACTATACTTTCAGCAAGGATACTGCAGTGGTGTTGGTGGGTATCTTCTTGTTGCTGTTATCTAGGGAGCTACTGCAATCAACCACGGCAGAAAAGCTGTACATATGCATTCTTATCAACTCAAGGCTTTTACATGGATGGATAGAACTGAAATGGTGTATGCAACAGTTTAATCAAGAAAGTGTGGCCTGGAAAATGTTGGCACGTGATCCAAAAACCGAAAAGATATACCTCAGTTTCTTTCCTTTTGGATCTTAAATCTGAGTGATGCTAGTAATTACACAGGCTCCCATTCTCAGAAACTAACATATGTCACTTATTTATTCCAAAATTTACTGGTTTAAAGCACTTTGGAACTATCACACATTGTCTATACATTAGATTGATACTGTGGGTTTTAGGATTTCTGCAGCAACTTAGTGTTATGAGATTTTCTTTCCATGTTATCTAACCCTCCCAATAGTATAATGTGACATTTTTTGGGTTTTGCCAAGTCCTCATTGTACCTTTCACGCAGTAAAAATTGCAGTACAGAGCTGCAATTATGGAATAACAGGATATTGCACTTTGATTTCTTCATTGTGAGCATAGAAATGTCCTCCTTATTAGAAATGGAACGGCTTTCATCTGGTCTGTATCCATTTTATGTAAATAAGCCAGCTGGAAGGAAGGATGGAAGGAAATTAGTTTGGTTTCTACTTTCCCATTGTCTTGCTAGTTCTATTTTACTGACCAAAGTTCAGTTGTAGATAATTGGGCTTTGTTACAGTCATGGATCCAAGTATAATCCTTGAATATACAGGAACAACCTTTGTGTTTCAGTACAAATTAAATGAATTAAAAAGTTTAAAATTGCACTTTGTGCAATTAACAAACAAGATTGGTCTGAAGAAAGCAAGATGAGTTGGAGTTTCTTTGCTTGCTTGTTTTAGTCATCGTTACAAACTATCTCTTCATATTTGCCTAATAATATTCACAGTTGTTTTTGCTTATACATGCTTATGCAACCTACACTTGCTGTATCTCAGTGGTATCTGTCTTTTTGAAATCCTTAGCTCAAACACAAGTTGCCCAAGGTCTAGATTTATATGTTTAGCTTTGTGCCTTAAATATTGATGGCAACCATCAACACCAAATAATAAGCTGAAGTAGCTAGTTATGTATTTCAGCTCCTGTTCAAATCAAGAGATGCATTATGTTTTATCTCTTAATTTAAAAAAAAATACCATAAAACCCAATGTACTGTGATTTAATTAATGGGAGGTGTTTTTTAACCACAGGCTGCGTCCCCATGCTGGCCGTCTGGCACACTTTTGGTGCTGTTTGGGTACATATGGGCTGGGCACGAGACCAGAACGCATTTTGGGCATCCCCATGACATTCCCAGCAACACGGGACAGGTGCAGGTTGGAGGCAGATGGTGGCATCTCCATGAAAACTGGGCTGAACTCTGGTATGGGGGAGCAACGCCACCTCCTCTCTGCCCACTCTCTCCTCATTGGCAGCCGGATTGACATCACCCCTGTGCCGCATTCCCCCCTCCCTTAGTGGCACTGACAACCAAGACTGGGGTGGAAGGCATGGAAACCAGTAAAAAAAAAGCAAAAGCTTCATTCATAGAAACAACTTTAAAATAAATTTTTAAATGTCAAAATCCACTACGAGGTTTAGCGGCAGTAGGTGCTTCAGCAGTTTTGCGCACCTCTGCTCCACTGGGGACCGCGAGAATGTCCGTAAACTGAAAATCAAGGCTTTATTTATGATCTCCTCGCAGATTGGGGAAACGGGGGTTGCAAATTGAACAGAAGTCAAACCATTATGCAGCCTGTCTTGGCATTTTTGAAGAGGGGTTGGAATTATCTCTGTGGAAATGGCAGAAAATTTAAAAATCAAGCTGTTCTCCAGCCTGCCTTTGCGATCAGCATTTTAAAAAGTCAGTGGCTGCAATCTTCAATGGACAGGGCAGGGACAGCAAGCACACCCCACCTCCCAATGATATGAGTGCAAATCTCCTCCCCGTTAGCCCGCTAGCATCCCCATGTGCGTTCCTGGCTTACTGAGCAAAGCGTACTCGTCCCCCAAACCGTGCAGAGACTTCTTTTTTCAGGTATCAAATCTGACACCCTTCTGGCACGGTTTGGGGGGGTTGGTTGGTTGGTATGCTTTTCATAGACTGAATCCAAAACCCATGGGAACAAAGCTTGCTGATCCCGTGCTCGGAATTGTACCAAAGTTGCATGGGGACATGCCCATAGAGTACAAGCTATAAACTATTTATAATAGCTATTTCCAAGGCACGGGGGTTTAATACAGTTCCTATCTGAATAAGGTAGTTCAATCAAGTCTGAAACTAGTTTTTTGAATTTATACAGCCCTGCTCACAAAAAATTCTGTGATTTTTTAAAAATGATTTAGCAATTGGTCCACTCATCTGCTCTCCAACTTTTTTTTTCTAAATCTCAACTAAAGTCATTTTTCCTAGAAATTATTTGGTTTACTCCTTAGACTATGGACACATGGGGGCACATCACATTCATAGAGGCCCCAAGTATGTATCTACCTCCTTTGCCACCTTTCTGAATTAACTATGTAACTTCTGCTCACACTGCCATATATTCTTCTGATGCTATACAAATAACAACAATTTGTGGCATGTCAAGTACAGCTGCTTCATTGTTTAAGGCCTTCTGGTGCAATCTGCATATATTTGGAAGTACATGTGAATTATTGTGTGGGATCTTTCTATGACTGTTTTAAAGTGGTCTTGATACTGTGTTGCTATACCAAAGGAGAGATGAACAAGGAAAAAAAGCACTTGTCTTTATACATTAGTAGCATTTTGTCTGTCTGTATTAAAAAAATCAAAATATTGGAAATGCAAGGGGTGAGGGTTCAAAAGAAGTAGGTTCCAACTATGATCTCCATTAGATATTTAATAGAATAGTGTAAGTAGTGACTTTACTTACACCTAGTAAATAACTTGGCTGTCTTGCCAAGCACCTATGCTTGCAACAATTTGAGAAGTCAGACCTGAGCATGCACCATCAAGGCACTGACAAGGCTTACTTTCTCTGACCTGTACCTAGAGTTGTCATCATCATTAATATAACTGTAATTGGTCTATAATTAGGAGTTTCATCATCTACAATATCATTCTTAGTCTCAACCTAAAATGCTCTGAAACAATCCTATAGCTAAACAGTTCATCTGCAAAAGACTTACAAGAGAATTATGGGGCAAGCAGATCAATATTACAATAGATTATTGTAATTGTATAGTGTCCTGTTTCAATGAGTTGTTGAAAACTTCAGCGATGCAAGGAAATGCCATCCACTCTGACCCTGGATGAAACATCACACTAATCATATTGGTGGTATGATAATATGATTATCAGCAGCAACCACCGCGACCACAGTAATAATTGAATGTAGAGTTGCTTGTTGCTATAGTAAGTGCTTGATGTTCAAGAAACTATGACATAAACTACAGTACATTTTTATGTTAACCTTGGAACAGAGAATTAAACTCAGTATCACAGGCAGAAAAATGAGTCAGAGAAAATCATATTGAGATTGTTCAGTTTTTCAAAGACGTCACTGAACAGTCTTTTTTAAAAGGCCTAGAATGAAATTTTTCATGTAAGTCCAGAATGACATAGTACATGATGAGTTCATTTGAAAAGACAATTCTTCCAAAAGTCATATGCACTTTCTTGATGTCTTTGAACTTTGGAAGTCAAGACCACATCAGAACCCCTGACAAGACTAATCATAAAACCAGGTACAGTTGACTGTGGAGGGTTTTTTTTTTTTAAATGTTTCTCTGTTCACCAGCCAGATTCTGATCTTCTATGGATCAAAACTAGATTTCCTGGTTTCAAAAAGCATAAATTTTTAAGGCAACATATTAAACTGAACCCAGTAAAGAATTAGTAACTAGTGGAGAAAAGAAAATATTAGTCTTTGGATCTAGCTTCCATATCTTGCACCAGTTGAAGTTTCTGGACTGTTCACAAAAGGTACTCCCCCTCCCCCTCCCCCTCTTTCTTTTCTTCTTTTTCTGCAAAAGCTTTTGCCTGAATTGAAAAAGTCAATATTATTGATAGTATATAGGTCATCCTGAAGAAGGAAGATGGTAGATAGGATACTATCTCTGAGAAGGTTCTGTTCATTTGCCAGCTAGCTGCTACTTGCACCTCTACTTGGAACTGTTTTGGGGAAGGGGTCAGAAGCAAGTCATTTAAATACTAAAATGATACCAGTCCTAGAAGCTTTATTTTAAACAAGCTTTGGTTTCTACATAGTCTTTAAAAACACTGCTATGGCATCAAATCCTAGTCCTTTTCACACTAATATTGCACAGGTGCCCCCATTCAATTCCCTATAGTGATTTATTAGTAGTACTTTAAAAAATATTGGAATTTTACACAACTCTTTAGGTTAGCCCACAGTTTCTATAAAAAATACTCACACTTGCAAGATGTCTTTATGCAGCAAATCTTCTTGATGCTTTGGCAACATGATGTTACAACATGATTTATGTGAGGGAAGGGAGTGTAAATGGCTGCTACCCGGACACTCGAGGTAAGGTATTGGTCAATGTTGATTGGTCTACACCTAATCAACAATTAGTGAACTTCTAGGGAGGCAAGGCATGCTTGGAGCCTGTAGAAGCCTCCTTGAAGTGCAGATGCTCTTCACCAGAAGTTCACTAATTATGTAATTCTGGCTGTAGTGCAAATAGGCCCCAGTTCTGCTTACAACTGGTTCAGAATGAGAGTTTGGTTCAATATCAAACAGAACCTGGGGGCGTTTAAAATAATCTGTTCTTTCAAAACTCCCTTTGCATTTCAACCTCCTCCTTCCCATCATGCCTTGGCTTCTCTTCTATAATTCTACAGACTCCCTCCTTTCCATTTGCAGCCTTGCCTTCTTTGCTGCACCTGCATTTGAAGTGGTCTTTATGGGGCTGAAAAACCCAGGGCTGCTCACAAGTGTAGTAGGGATGTGCACGAATGATTTGTGCTATTTGGAATTTGGACAAATGTGTCCGAATTCTAAGATTCGTGGATGGATCAAATAGGGCCCTATTCATCCATGAATTGAATAATCCAGTGTCTGTAGAAGCTTAGGTTGAAGCTTCTATGGATACTGGATGCCCTGAGGCCTCTGTCCCTTGGCCACCCTCCCTGGGGCCCCTTATCTGATTTGTTGGTGCCCCAGGCCTCTATCCAGGCTATCTGGAATGCGAAACAGGATTTCCAGAAGCTACATACAGAGGTTAAATGAAAGGGCTGTATTTAGCTTCCAGAAAGCCTGTTTGCAGTTCCAGAGGCCCTGGAAGAGGCCCGGGGTGCCACTAGAGCACTCCCGCCTTCCTCCCTGGTGCCCACTTACCTTTGGGGGTACACAAATGGTGTCCTGGGCCTCTTCCAGGGCCCTCCAGAACCACAAACAGGCTTTCTGGAAGCTAAATCAGGCCTTCCAGTTCCAGAGGGCCCTGGAAGAGGCCTGGGGTGCCACCGGAGCACAGCCACCCACCTCCCCAGTGCCCAATTACCTGGAGGTGCCCCAGTGACACCCAGACCTCTTTCTAGGCCCTCCAGAATGCCAAAAGAAGGCACAACAGTGAGGAGAAAGTGGCTGCAAGGAGGTCAAGTAAGTAGGGGAGGAGTGGGAATACGTGGGGGGTGGTATTTGGCCAGAGCTGAATTTTTCCACATTCTGTTCAACTCAAACAGAATGTGGAAAATGGCTCCATGCACATCCCTAAAGTGTAGCTTTTAACTAGTGAGGGTCCATGTTTTTGCAAGCTGGCTGGTTTGCTTCTGAAGCCAACTAGACCTTCCAGAATTGGAAGAGATTCCAGAGATTCGTGCATACTTCCACTTTCCAAAAGGCCTCAACATTGATAAATTTGATAAAAGAAGGCCACATGCACAATGGGGGCAGGGAGGGTGATTTTTACACTGTCCAATGAATCAACTGGGCAGCTTTAGATTATAGGTAGAACACCCTGGCTCTGTCCCATCTTATATTACTAGCTCCTATGAATCCAGTCCATATTGCTAATACCACCAAAAATAAAGCAAAAAATCAACAGCTGAACAAACTTTGCAGAGACTACCAGTAGTAAAGCGATTAAACAGTTATTCTAATGGTGTTGCAGCTTAGAAACAAAGACAGAGGACAGTTAATCACAAAAAGGATGCCTATATTTTGGTGAAGTGAGATTACTGAAACACAAAGTGGATTTAAAAGAATTATGGTGGCTGATGGCCAGTGCCAATTTACACCTTCAGATTCACTACACCAGCCTCATCTTTAAGTACTCTCTCTCTCTCTCTGGGTGTGTATATAATGAAAGAAAAATTATAATCTTGAATTTTCTGTATTAAGATAAATGCTTCTCAATATAACAGCTTGATAAATATATTCAAATGCTTTGTCGGTATGCTGGGTATGTTCCGAATTGCTAAGTCTTTCTAAATTAGTCCAAGTATTTTCTCTTTGTTTTACCTAATATTTGAAAAAAAAAATCCCCATGGGTCACTGAAAATTATCCTTTCATTCCAGCCGCCTGTTTCAAGTCAGTCAAAACATTCCAGACTTCAAAAGAGAGCTTTGCCTGCTTAGTCCATTTTTGTGTCTTTCTATGGTTGGCCTATGAGGGATTGGTTATTTGGATAAATTAATTTGTGGAGCCTGCTGGCCTTCCAGAAGACCTCAGTGTCTGACTGCAAATTAGTTCTACCGAACATTCAGAAATCCCTGGACAGACTAAAAGAAATAAATGGTGATAAAATCTAATACTACAATGTTTGTAATGTGATTTTATTCTGCCATATAGCCTACAAGCAAAGCTAATGTTGAATTTAAAAATTTTAAAATATATTTTTTTAAAAAAGTTTATGAGTGCATAAAATCACATCAGTATCCTACTCATAGCAGAGCAGGCAAAGTGCCAGTTTTCAAGTAAAGCTTCCAGCAGGCATCTTTGGAAGGACAAACAAAAAGTGTCCTAGTTTTCCACAAAACCGACTAGGTATTTACATTACGGATGCACCCCTGCTTAAGCCAGGAAGTCGCACAGTTGAATTCTGCTTGAGTTCAGGGCTGTGAATAAACTGCTATGCAGTCATTTAATGCATAGTTGTGCAAGTGCCTAAGGATAGTTTATCCTTAAGGAAGAGGAGAGATTTGAGAGCCAAAACTAACAAACATGGCTTCTCAAGCGGAACAATGGGCCAGAAACTCAGTAAAAAAGAAAATAAACTTTGCTGGCAGTTTGTTTTTTACCATTAAGAACTAAGCTACAACTTTATCAAGGCTTTCCAGAAGAGGTAAAAGATTTCTCACACACCCTATGTTCTCATGGCTGCTTGAACCATTATAGTGAACTGTATAATTTCTCTTTACAGTATAAAATCTACTGGAAAGCAGGCTGTTGCGTATTTGCCACCTAAAGTATAGCCACATGTAGCCAAAAAGAAAAGATGCTTAGACATCTCATTGCTTCATTTGCCCAGATCATCAAAGTTGCCATATAGTTTGTCTTATACTAGATGTTAGTCTTTCTCAAAATGAAAATGGATACTGTGTTACATGTTGTTAATACATTAACAACAGTACCTGTACAGTAAGAAGGCATTTTTGTAAAGAAAAATGCACATTCAGTAGACTGTGTACCAGTTTGGACAGTACATTTGGAATGATTTCTTCTCACTCTCTTTCATCTCAAGAGAGGGACATATGGGATCTGCCATTAATGCACTAGTTGTGCCAATTCCACAGCTACAAGTTTTCTATCTATGCCACTTTTATGGTTGATTGGAAACAGGGCCAGCCGTTGACTGGTTTTGGTCTGTTTTAAAAGTGGCATGGGCAGAAATCACATTAATTCTCTTCCTTCTTTCTCTGCTGCTTCACTCAGATGAGGAGGCAGTGAAAAGGCTGATGATCCACCCTTGAAGTTGTTTATCCCAGCCTATAGCTAGAACAGCTCCAAGGATAGTGTCTGCACTTCTGGTACAGCCTTAGGGGCCAATAGAATGTAGGCTGTTTGCTCTCTAAGCCATCAAGATGCTCAAAGCGTGGCCTTTTTAGGCAATGTTGATGAAGCTACTGTAATTTTCTCTGGCCTCCACATGTCCCCAGGAGACACCAAAATTTAAGTGCCTCCATACACAAGAAAAACTGTGAAGGGAATTCACTGCCACTTCCTGTTGGACAGACAGGAAGCCAGGAAGCTGTGAATTCCCTCTGCAGCTGCTTCTTGTCAGCCAGACAGGAAGCTTTGATCACCTGCAGTATCCTTGAAGCACTCCTGGAATCTCAAAATTAAAAAGCTGCTGTTTAATCATCAGCTTTTTACTTTGGGGGTTGTTGTGGTGGTGGATACTGTGTGCAATCAAAGCAGCAAAGGGACTTTGTGGCTTTTGCGCATGTCAGGAGGCACCCTTTAAAAGGCAGCAAAGCTAAATAGGATTTCTATAGGGACCCCTCATAATAAAGTCACATTAACATTTTCATGAAGTTGCACAGAATTGTTTTATTTTGGGGGTGTTTGCATACGTTTTTTTGGGGGATATTTTATTCTTTATTAAAATATCTATATACAACTTTTCATTAAATCAATCAGGTTATTATATGACAATAAACCCAATGTATTGAAACAACAAAATATAGCAAAAATCAATACAGATGATACAAGTAGTTGGGCAGCATATTCAAATATAATACCCTTCCAGATTTATCAGCTGCACTATTGGTCTCGCTGTATAAGTGATTTACAGGAACTATACAAATAAATTATGTCTTACCTGTTATGATTATGCATTCATTACCTATAAACTTGCTCCATCTTATGCATTGCTTATCTTTTGGTTTCACTTTGTTAAAAATAGCAACAGTTCCTTTACCTCTCTTTGGACTCAGGGTATACCTCCTTACCTTGTACAGTTGAAAAAAAAGGTAATAGCCCCCCAAATCAGATGCCATAACAAGGCAATGCAAGGCTCAAGCAGGTTCCACACCATGATGGGAGCTGCACTAGGGATGTGCACAAATTTCCTAAACATTCAAAATCCAATTGAATTCATTTGAATGTGGACATTTGAATTCAAATAGAATGTCTTCACATTTGAATTTAGACATTCAAACAAATTTCGAATGTTACAAAACATATGTTTGAATGTTGAATCATTCGAATGTACAGATACGTATGTATTATATATGTATCTGTACAAATATCATACGTACCTGAATGCATTTGTGCTTACAATATTGAACAAAAATGGGATCCATATGGGATAAAACGGGATGCATATGAAATGCATACAGATACATCTAACACATATGAATGTTGTTGACATTCGTACCTTCAAATTCATATCTAAGATTCAAAAGCATTGGATTCAAATTGGGTTTTGTTGCATTCAGATTTAAACATTTGAATCAAATAGAATGTTTTGACGTTCAATTCAACTTGAATTTGAATGCAACCCCCCCCCCCCCATTCGTGCACACACCTAAGTTGCACAGGAAGTGAAGATAGATTCTGGAGTGATCTCAATCTGCTGTGCTGACTATCATCTCAGTGGCAGTATTTTCAGCAATGGGACAACTGAAGTCAAGAAACATTCATTCTGCAAAAGTCTGCGGAAGATGGTCGTTTTCCTGCCCTCTATGCAACGAGGAGTATTGTAACAGGTAGGTCCAGACAGCAAGTGGGAAGAGAGTGATGGGAAGCAGCTCAAACACAATTCCATCATTCTGCCAGTATAGCACTCTAATGAGCATTTATATGCTCCCAAATTGCATGAACTAAGGGTCAAAGTATGAATTGGCCCCTGGATTAAACCTTAGGTGTGACCACAGACTTGTTTTGCCTGGGGCTAGCATAATTTCAGAGAAACGAAGAACAAAGAGCCAAAATGAATACAAAAAGGTTTTTTTTTTTTGAAAAACACACACCCTCTTTAAGGCTATAATATTGGTGCACTCACTGATAGCACTACATTTTCAGGAGGAAGTAACATCTACACTGCATAAAGCAATAGCTTTAAAATCAACTACGTTTTCAGTTTAGCTTTGATGTAGCCTTTAACTTAGCATGGTACAATAAATCTATAGTTCTAGCTCATTAAAAATGGGACAGAGCTTTAAGGAGTTTCCAGCCATTCAGTTATGACACAAATAATTACCTCTTTAAAAGCAATAATTCTTTCCTGTGGGGTGACATGCTATTTACTTATAGTCTATCCATTTATCCCATGAGGGTCTTCCATTGAAGATTTCTATAGCAAAAAATACATTGCTCGTGAAAAGATCATGTCCTTAAAAAAAAAAAATCTTTGCACACTAGCACCTGTAGAAAACAGGTCTGAACGGCAATTATTTGCTGGCATGAAGTTAAGAATAGGTTGTCATGTGCATGGATTTCATGGGAAAACCTGTATATGCATGTCAAGAGCTTTCATGTTCAACAGATTAAAACTGATATTTTAAATAAACATTTTAGTTTGGTTGGTCATGACAGTCAGCACTAACCAAAATACAGGAAATGATTGTTCACTAGAACAAGTTGTCAACTGCCAAAGTAAAGGCAGCCAGAAACTGCTTTCTTGCTTAATTATTTCATTATTTCAGTGGCACAGGAGATATTCCTTCCTTCCTCATTTCTTCCCCCTTTTTGTTACCCTTTTTGTCCATCAATGTCAGTTTTTATACAATACTTTAAGAGAATAATAATAACAAAAATAGAAGAACATAGGCTGAGCTGGATTTTTAAAAAGGCAACACCACACTTTTAGAAGAACATTGCTTCAAGGAAAGGAAATTTATGTATTATATTCATTATCTGAAAGTTCACATTAGGTCACAGTTCTGCAGCAATTTGTATTGTCATGCCTTCCAAAGCTTTGATAGCAGTCAGAAAACAGGAAACTTCACAATCTCAAGTCCATCACCTATACTGTTGCATGGGATTATTTTTACAAATGGTGCAGCTTTTGGCCCTTTCTGTGCTTGTTTATTGCCCTGGGACAAGCATCTCCCTAGTACAGTATGCTTTGTCCACATGGGACTAGTGCTATCCTGATCTAGAACTGTACCAATGGTTGGGGGGGGCAGGAACCGGGGCGCTTCTAAGGCCATCTGCTGGGACTCGAGAGCAAGAGAAGGTTTGTCCTTGTCTCTGCTTGAGATGCCCATGAGCATTTGGTGGGCCACTGCGTGCGACAGGGTGCTGGACTAGATGGGCTGTGGCCTGATCCAGCAGGGCTTCTCTTATGTTCTTATGTAATGACTTCCTATCCCAAATTAGCTGTAGGCATGTTTGAAGAGGTCTACAACCACTCTAAGACATTCTGCCTCAGCCTTTGGTGCTCCTATACCTGGTCCAGGGAAACACCGTAGCCCCCTTTTTAAAGCCTTTGCAAGTTCCTGAAGGTCGCTTTCAAAAACCTGGCACAGAGTGGGAAGGAACACTATCTTCAAAGAATGTTCTGGTAAACCCCATTGACTTGAAATTATCTTCTGAAAATGGCAAAGCTAAGTGGCCATGGAGGAACATGGAATGTCTGCTTCCCGGCCCCAGTGCTTGATTCATCCTTAAATAGAGAAGGAAGACTCCCTGTTCAGTCTGCACATCCTGGTCTTTGCAAACTTTGAGGCCAGAAACAAAAGTTCTCTAGTTTCAGAATTTACGACTGAGCCAGTTTTTTAAATCACTCTGCAAAAGTAGTACTCTCAGGAGTCGATTCCACCCTCAGAAGGAGGGTGGACACCAGATGAGTATGCCAACGTGTGGTCACCCACTCTTCAGTAACATGTGGTCACTGAAGTCCTAGTGTTCTTTTGATATGGTCCAATGTGGGTGTGAAAATGTTCCCCATGTGTGAATTAAAAAAAAACAATGCAAATGTAAGATGGAACAAATGTGAATTAACACACTTGGAACATCCATCTCTTCAGCTAACATAATCCTATATATATATGACCAAATGTTACCAGTGATATCAGATGAATATTTAGGTTGGATGCAGAATAGGGAAAGAGACCAGAAGGCAAATAAGATGAAATGTGTAAAAGGAAATACAAACCTTAGAATGCCTTAATGTAATATCTTTTTATATCATTTTTGCAATGAGACACGGCTGGCTCCAGCAAACACAAAAATAAGAAAACACAAACACAATAAATACCAATCTATATTTCATTGGTGACCAAAAATAAAACACAACTTTATTTGGGGGAATTAAACATTATGTCCTACTTGTTCCATTTCCCCATCAATGAGCCATTAAGTCATAGCAATGAATCATGTAATTGAGGGTTCTGTTTAGTCACACATTCTTTGTGTGTGGAGAACCCATGGAAGCAGTTAGTTGGTTGCAGCCCAGAAACTAACAGTAACTCACCTGTGATCATATGCCTGGGGGAATGAATCTGAGTGAAAAATGTATGTGGGATGTCAGACTGGGAACATCTTGGAGATCACCTGTTTTTTCTTCATAATAAAAGAAGGCATGGAAATGCTTTGCACAATGCAAGAATAAAATAGATAAAACTGAAGGAGGCAAATGAAGCACTCTGAATGATTCAGCAGAAAGGGAGGATATAAATGCATTAAATAAGCAGATAAATCATAGTTCCTCTTGTAGAAACATTACAAGCATGCCAAAAGCATGCCTATTCTGCACTACGGCTCCATCCAGATGGGGAGAATACAGTGCCATTATGGTGCTGTGGCAATTCCACCACAGTCCTGTTATAACCCCCTTAAAAAGCACTAAAATTTATTCTTGGAAAACCCAGTGCTGGTTGCAGGTTTTCGAGCAATAGTGAATTTGAACAGAGTCACTGTTGTCACTCCATTCACTGCTCATGCATGGAGGCCAAAACAGATGGCCATGCATGCTGCGGTGGTGACACACAAAGACAGTACCACAGCCAGGACTGTCTGACTAGAAAGTGATAATGATGGGGGAACAATACCTGCATTATCACTTCCTAGCAGGTTATCCAGCTGCCATCATTTGCCTGGAACAGCTTAGTCACACTTTCCTGCCATTGTCACTGCTAATCTTCAGCTGGTGAGGGGGTGGAAGAAATGCTTTGCTTGAGGGGGAAGCATTGCTGGAGGGTAAGGGGGAGAAGGTGATGGGGGCAGAGGGAGAGAGATTGGGTGAAGGGGCAAAGGAAATCCCAGCAAGAGGGAGGGGGAGGCCGATCAGGCAATGGGACAAAGGACTGTCATGGCAAGGAGGGTGGGGTGCATGGTAAGAATCAGAGCAGAGGCTTACATAGGTGTCATTTTCTGGGTAGCATGAGAGTAGGGACAGTGGCCTCCTGAAAAAGGATTAAAACTTTAAAGCTGTGTTGTGTCAAATAAAGGAAAACCCTAATAGAGGGAGGGAAATCCAGAAAAAAACTGCCTTGACATTTAAAGATGTAACCAAACAGGCTGGAATTCAGGCTCAAGAAAGATTAAATAAGGGCATAACTGCAGCCTATGTCAACTATTTTAGCCCATGCACTATGGCCTGGTGAGTGTGGGCCATATTGGAGCAGGGTAGGAGCAGCCTGCTCCAAAGGCTGTCCGGATTTGGACAGTGCATTGTGTTCCAGCTTTGGCTTTCTAAAGGTGGAAATTTTCATCCCTGGGCCTTTGCTGTTTCCAGGAGAAGCCATTTTGGAAGTGCATTGATTTCCAGTTATCCTTCCGCAAGAGCTTCCTGCAGTATAGCTGGAATCAGTTTCCCCAGAATTTGGGAATGAGCTGTCTGCATACCCTTAGTAGTCCAGAATTCAGACTTTCTTTAGATTGTGGACTTCTTTGAAGAGGTCCACCACTTTATCCTATGCAGATAAAGGGGCAGGACTTCCACAATTCTGTAACAAATGTGAAATGATGGATATTGGATAGGAAATGGCCTTAGTTATTCCTTTGAGTCTCTAACCACTCTTTCATGTCCCTAATTATCTGTATTGGTGAATGACCAGTGCCCCAAAACTGAAAATTCTAAAGCTCTGAATGTTTGAATTATTATTTGGGGTGGGTGCGTGCGTGAGGAGGCCAAATTGTTAACTTCTACTCCATCTATTCCTATAGAATGTTAATCCAAAAGAACTCTCAAAATGTGAACTTTCAGTTTTCCTCAAATCCAGCCAGATTCAATTCTCTCAGTTAGGACTGATTTCAGGTCAGGTTTTACCCTGTCTTTGCTTCTGAATCAATATTGCTCTGTTGCTGACAGTTCATGGCATCCTATTGGTCAAACTCAGTGGAGCAGGAAGTTCAGTTTTATCAGAGTCAAGCTCTGACCTGTGGAACCACTTTCATGGAGTGGTATAGGGAAATCCTGCCTAAGGTCAGTGGACAGCTATGACTCAGATGCCACAGAACTCTGTTTTCTTCAGTGTCTTTGTTTAATGTACTTATGAAGCCACTGGAATTGTTTATCAGAGGATGTGGAACATGATGTCATTAGAATTCAGACAACATACAAATTATTTTTTCAGTTAGATCAGAGTTAAATAGACTTCACAAGCTCTGAGCTTCTGCCTGGATGAAGTGCTGAGCTGGATAAGCACCCACAAAATTAAACCAAATATTGGAAAGATTAAGGGCTACTAGGACTGGTTAATTCATCTCCTTTGGTTGAGGTTGCACTACCCTCCCTAAGAGGCAGGTGAGTAGCTTGGAGACAGGTGTGTAGCCTCAGATCAAATTTACCTGTGAAGGCCCAGGCTGTTTCAAAAGTTGGGGACATTTTTAAAGCACACACACACACAGGGTTGATTAATTTCCTAGTGTTTACTTGTGAGGGGAGAAATAAAAAACCTAGCCAATTTTGAATTGTTTTAGGAATTCCGTGTTTAAAGATTTTTGTTTATGAAACAAATGGAAACACACCAACATATCTTATTGAAAGTATATTAAGAAAAAAATAGGCATAGCCTTGGAACCACAGTGGAAGTATTCAAATTTCATGTTCTGTTGGTGACCAGCACTTGGGGAACACTAGACCAGTGGGAGAATACTGTAATCTATGACAAGCAATATGGACTTCCGTGTTGCATCAAAGCCTGGCTTGCCACACTTTCTGCAGATCAAAGGGAAGCAGTAAACTACAGTTCAGTCCCTCAAGCTTTTGCTAAACTGGTCTTAACTAACTACCACAGAATCGAATCAAAAGGGGGAAATAGGTTTGGTGTAGATCCCTACGTTCCTGAGATTCAGATGTCTGTAAATGCCTGTTTTGTGCTCCTTCTCAAGTTACAGGATAGTCCCAGCTATCTAAGGTCCTTCTCAGGTTGCAAGATAGTCCCAGCCATCTTCGTGTCATGCCTTTTGGCAGATAATTTAGGGACACCTTTTAGAAGTTTGGATATCCTGCTCTGTGTTGCTGCTAGCTTTTGCCACTGTTGCACATTTTATAATCTGTTCTCTGTTTTTAATTGTAACCTGCACTGGGACAGCTTAGTGATGGATGGGCTATCAATATGAATATGTAATGATTAGTCCTCCCTAAGAAGCATCTGGTTTTCTCCCCCTCATCTGTTCTGAGTGGCAGGTCCTTCCTAATAAAAAATATAGTTGGCTTAAAGTATTCAGATTTAACACAGCAAACAAGTTCTTTTCTCAACTATAAGTATAAGGAGCTAGATCCCTGAGTCTAATTTATTCCAGATGTTAGCTGGAATGAACCATGATCTCGCAACCTCAGAAATGCAGCCCATGGGGACCTGCCTTTACACATTATGTGAATTAGATCAGTTTGCTTGGATTTAAACATGCAAGCCAAACAAAATCTCCTTCATCTTTACTTGGTCCTATCTCTGTCTAGTCAATTGCTTTTCCAGTCCTATATGATCTAGTGTGACTTTCCTGGGTTACAGACCACTAAGGCAAAAATATAACAAATAGGATAAGATTAGCAAAGTTTAATGGACCAAAGTGAGATGCAGGTTTAAGGAAAGGCAGTGCTAAAGATACACTTAAAATTGAATCAACAGTGGCCAGGAGAGCACTTCTGCAAAAGTGGTGGGGAAGGAATTAGGATCCAATCTGAAGCATACATCTGATTTTCCAATATGATGTATTAATCTGTTAGTTGTTCACAACCCAGCTAGAGGAGATGAGGGAGAGGTTTCCAATTGGAGTCTTGCCCTTCCTTCACCATCCTCGCACTTCAAATTTATAGGCTACTATATGTAAAAGCATATCTTCCTTTTCCCTTTGGAAATGCTTCTTCCAGCGTGCCTCCAAAAGCCATTTTCAGACAGGTGTAACTTATTCAGGGTCACTTTCTCCTGTTCCAGATATGGCACAGAACAATAGAATAAATCTCGTGATCTTTTACCTTTTTTTGTAGTGGAAAAGGAAAATATGTATGACATGTATTTTCTGCTGGCTTTTAGGATAGCACTGAGGACTTTTATTTAAGACAGGTTCCACATGGCAGCAGAGACTGATAAGCACTGCAATGGAAGGAACTTTTTCGCATGCCTGCCACTGCTCACAGCCACAAAAGCATCAGCAGCTGGGTGATGTTTGTTCCCTCCTCAGCCACTAGAAGTGCAGATGGTCACCAGCTGATTACTGGTAACGTGGGGTAAAGGCTAGGTGGCTTGTGCACAGCTAGTTTATGATTAGGCAGCATCTGGGTGCAGGTGCACCTGCCCAGATGTTGCCTAACTGTGAACTACAGGCTGAAGTGTGAATTGGCCCAGAGCCATCAAATGAGTAATTCTATAGTGCTGTGCTTTATTGTGCATAATCCCGTTGAATATTTTCTTTATAGATACTTCTGTAAACTTTCCTGGAAAAGAGGATATTATTAATATATAAACTTTGCTGATACATTTACTTCAGAGATTTCTTCCTTTTCAAATGCATGACAGAAAATATATCTTCATGGTTTATTTCCTGTCATTTTACGAAATCATACATACAGATCTTTCAGAGATTTATTATCTGCATGCAATGAAAGCAGGAAAGAAAGTTAACTGTGGTTGCATATCCATGGGGGCAGGATGCAGTTGGATGAAGGAATGACTTGCACAAAGTGCACTTGAACCATGTGTGAGATGACAACCATCAGAACTCATGGGCTCGTGCACATTTTAGATGTTGGTATATGGTACACCAGGCTGTTGAGCCACTAGGTGGCTAGGGAAGGATGCAATCCTTAGACCATATATAGGTAACTTTCCAGGTATTATTCTTCCTTTAATTATCCCTCTATTATAGAGAGAGCCATAGCATCTAAAATATGCACCACCCCATGAGTTCAACTCCCCATAAGGGAAATAGAACTCTGATTACAGGCTGTGGGCACCTGATGAGCTGCAACTACAGCGAAACTAGTTGTGTCCTGTCTGAGCCAGTGGTAGTCTTGCAATAGAGTTGATAACACCACAGTTTGTAAAATTCTATAGGTGATAAGTGTCCTCTGCAGCTGAGGAACTAGCTATGCCTCTCTCTGTAATATAGGGATAATTGAAGGAAGATCTCGACACCTGGAAAAAAAAAGTTACCTATATAAGGTCTAAAAAGTTACCTATATAAGGTCTAAAAAAATGTTATTAGTTTTGCTTCTTTCTTCTTCCAACCCTCTACACAGAAGTGGGAAAGGCAGCTGAATAGCAGCCATCTATACCAAGAGTCAGACAACCAGCTCTATAGGAAATTTGGTTACTGGGACAGTTAGAGTAGCCAAGGGCCAGTTAAGAGTGGAAGAGGGAGCGTACAGATGCACTTTCCAAATATGTCCAGATGTTTGAACATTCTGCTTCTGGGTTGGGTGTTTGGAGGAGTGCCCTGGGCAATTTAACATGTGGAAAGCGTGTTAAGCCAACCTGACGTGGGAACTGTGAGGATTGAAACCATTTTGAAACTGAAATAAGCTTACAATGGGAGCACGGCCAAAGTGTTTGAAGGTGATTCTGTTTCCAGCATCATCCATGACGAGACACATATTGAAGGACCTGAGTTCTCATGTTACACCTACTAAAGTGAACAGATAGAATTTTCTCTGTCCTGGGTCATAAGCAGAATGTAGTGTTTTCTTCCCATTTTTAGCTCTTTCATCATAACTTTCATCATTATTAAATCAATGACTTGCTCATAAGAAGTTTTACTGAATTCACAGGTGTTCAGATCTCCATAGTCCTTGGCAAACCAAATCTCAAATATTTGCAGCTGTGTTAAATTATGGTTGATTCCCAGGTGCTTTCTCACTCTTTTGTTCTTTTTCTCTCTGCACCCCCAGGGAGAATTCATTCAAAAGTTTCACAACCTTCTGATTATGATACCCAAAAAGGAAGCTGCATAGACAGAATATTCAGATGCCTCACACATTGAAAGACTGACTGCACCCACTATGCAATCACATTTTCATGAACCACCACGAAAACACTAGTCTTGGCCAGTATATGGAGTTCAAGAGAGGAGCTCTCAAGGGGGCCTCCCTGGATCCAGAAGATTTAAACAACAGTCACCCAGTGGCCAACATAACTTTTCTGGGCAAGGTACTAGAGAAGGGTACGAGAGAGAGTTGTGGCTGTTCAACTGCAGGCATGCTTGGAAGAAGCTGATTATGTAGATCCATTTCAGTATGGCTTCAGGTCCTGTTACGGCACAGAAACTGCCTTGGTCACCCTGGTTGATGACTTTCTCCTGGAGAGAGATTTGAGGAGTGCAACCCTGTTGGTAAGTTTATTGTATACCTACAATAAGTTTATTTTGATACCATCAACCACAGTATCCTTCTGGAAAGGCCAAGGTGTCTGAGAGTTGGCGGTAGTGTGTTGCATTGGTTCTGATCCTATCTCCAAGGCCAACTCCAGACCGTGGATATGGGAGATTCTTGCTCGACACCCTGGGAACTCATGTGGGGTTCCTCAGGGGCGATCTTGGGTATTTTTCCACTGCACTCCTTTAATTCAGATCTAAGAAGATCTGGATCTAAGGCATGGGTACTTCCCTTAATCTGGATCTAGTAGATCTGGATTAAGGGAAGTACCCAATGTGTTTCCATGCGTGATCTAGCATCCAATAGCAATGGTTGCTAGCCTGCTGGCTATGGAAACACCGGAGCACCCATTTGCAAATCCGGATCTACCCACAAGGGGTCTGCCTGTCACCCCAGGTGTTTTTGGGGACAGGGGGTGCAATCTCCAAAGTTGCCTTTTGAGATTAGCAAAGGCTCCGAAGTCCCTCCAAAGTCATTCCAAAGTTGCCTTTGGAGATTAGCACAGGCTCTGCAGAAAAACCCCTTTGGAGCCTGTGCTAATCTCCAAAGGCAGCTTCAGAATGACTCCGGAATGACTTCAGAGGGACTTCAAAATTTTGATTTTGGGGCACCCCCATTGGTGGCCCCTCCCCAGAGCCTCCTCTAGACCCCATCGTCCAATTGTAGTGGAAACAGGCTCCCTATAATCTGGATTTTGTGGCTGAAGACCCCATTGTAGACCCCTTTAATGGGGTCTACATGAAATCCAGATTATAGGTCCTGAAGGTCCCATATGATCCGGATTTCCCTAGCTGTGGTGGAAACAGATGTGTCCCTAATGGGATCCATAGTGGAAATGGGATCATCTGGCTCTCAGCCAAATGGGTCCTTAATGGGTGCTAAAATGGGTACTTACTGCCAGTGGAAAAACACCCCTTATCTCCCATGCTCTTTAACATCTATATGAAGCAATTGGGAGAGGTCATCGGGAGATTTGGAGTCAGATGCCATCAATATGCAGATGACACCCAGCTCTATCTCTCTGTACCATCTGAATGAGGAGCGGTGGTGTGCTTGACAGGTGCCTAGAGGCAGTAATGGGCTGGATGGGGGCCAATACATTGAAGTTAAATCCAGGCAAGACAGAGGTGCTGTGTGTCACTGGGTCTCATGTCTGTGAAGTTGGGAGGGATCCTGCCTTGTCAGAGTTGTAATGCGTGGAAGGACAGGTGTGAAATCTGAGCATGCTCTTGGACTCTGCGCTGATGCTTGAAGCTCAGGTGGAAGCTGTGGCCAAGAATGTCTACTTTCAACTACAGCTGGTTCAGCAGCTTAGGATCCTTCTAGACAGAGATGACTTGACTTAACTTCCAGACTGGACTATTGTAATGTGCTGTACATGGGGCTGCCCCTGAAGGTGGCTCAGAAGCTGCAACTGGTGCAGAATGAAACTGCTAGGCTGCTGACTGGAACATCTGGCTGTACGCACATCACACCAATCTTAAAAGAGCTGCACTGGCTGCCAATTTGCTACAGAGTCCAATTCAAGGTGTTAACTTATAAGGCCCTAAATGAGTTAGGCCCCAAATATCTAAAGGATCGCCTTCTTCCTTATTGACCTAACTGTGCCTTAAGATCTGCAGGGAAGGCCCTCCTGGTTGTACTACCACCCTCAGTAGCAAAAGGGGTGGACACCCAGGTGTGGGCCTTTTCAAAGGTGGTTCCCAGACTGTGGAATAGTCTCCCTCCTGAGGTGCATCAGGCATCTTCATTTTATGCATTCAGGAGAGCAGTGAAGACACACCTCTTTGCCCTGGCCTTTGGCTAAGCAAGAAAATGGCTTTCCTAACCACATGCAGGCATTGTTATAGTTTTAATGCTTATTTTATATGTTCACTAGTTTTTAATGTAGGCTTTTGGGTATAGGGTGGGAGAAATAAACAAATAAATAACGCACACAGTTTAAATCTAAAATGTACCACAAAAAAACACTTAAAAGAAAAACATTAAATTTATATAAGCCAACTTGTTATTATTAATTTAACTATCCGTTATGTTTAAAATCTGTCCATATGATGATAATCTTCAGGATAGTAGCACACAGTCCTTTCACTAGGCCTGCTCACATGTCAGGTTCGTTGTCACAAAAAAAAAAAAAATGAAGAATTTGGTGTATCCATAAGTTTATTGTATATCTAGGGTGCTTTTCCACTGTCACTAGAAGTATTTAATGCCATTAATGGGTACTTAATGGGTACTTCTAGTGACAGTGGAAAAACACCCCTAGATAGTAAAACAATAGTCTCCCAATTGTGGCATATAATGAAACATTAGTCTCCAGTTTCTGCAAATGTTGTTCTGTGAATCCATATATTTGACAAATATAATAATTAGTCATAATTTCTCAAAGCTTACTATACCACATAGTGTGTGCTTTTTCAATTTTGCATAATAATGTCTTGCTGCTATGAGAATATTGTGGCCCAGTCATTTATTTTTCATTGCAGTATTGTTGTCCTTTCGTATAGATAGCAAACATAACTTTGGCATGAGATCTGTAGGTCCATTAAATATGTTTTACATTTATGAAATAATTACTTGCCAGAACTGTAATATTTTATTACATTTCCCCCATAGTGAGTTATTTTTGACTAATAATTTTAATTGCATATGTGTACCATACCACATATTTAATATTTAATTCCTTTTCTTTTGGACAAAATGTTTTAGATGTTTTCTCTATTCTTTTTGATTTATTTCTATTTTCAATTCTTGTTCCCAATGTTTAATTTCAACAGATTCATATAATGTATTATGAATTTGAGGTAAATATCCCTTTTGTATTTATTTTTACATGTATAAAGGCCATGTTTTGATAGGCAGGTAGAAGTGTGTAATTGACTCCTCTGCATGCTATGTGAGCTCCATTACAAGGTTCTATGTCACTACCAAGATAATGAAACTTCTCGTTCAGTGACTTATGGTTGCCTCTGGGAAGCTAACGATCATGTCATGAGTTTACAGCTCTCTCCATATTCATCTTCTCCCCCATCTGGTCTTCTTGATTTATTTAGCAAAACAAATAATACAAAGGAAACCATGCAATCAGGAATAGGGAGTACCTAACTTGGCTATTTTGATGAATTTTGTATTACCCAACTATCAAAATGATCATCTTTACCAAAATGGTGCCAGACTGAGAGAGGAATTTTTCTCTTATCAAGTTCCTTATTTTATTGAAATAATATCACTAAAGGGGAGATAAGATCTAACAACCTCTTATAGTAGATCAAACATAGATTTGAGCTAGATGGCAAAATAAATTCTTTCCCACAACATTTACATCAATTAAATCAAGGCATTTCCATCCATTTGCTCATGAGATACCCAACAATGTTTGGGAAACACTTGAATTAAGTGGCTTAGAAAATGTGCAAAATCGTTTTGACGTACAGAAACAAATTAAGGCAAAAAAATCCTTTCAAAACTGATTGGCTTGCATTTAACTCAATTTTGGGTATTCTTAAAAAACAAAAAGCAAGACACACTATTACATACTCGCCATATTCAAAATGATAGTAAAGAAGATCCAAGATTCTTTTAAAGCCTTAGGTTAAAATATATATTCCTTATTAACTGAATTACAGAAACCTTGAATATATATAATTAAAGAAATAGTATTTATTGCTCTGGATGGATTTGCACTCCCTCAGAAGGAAGAACTACATAGCTTGGAGCTGCTGCTTGAGACATCATTGTCACTGAAGACCCAAATGACCTCTGCGGCTAGGACTTCTTATTACCAGCTTCAGCTGGTGTACCAACTGTACCCACAGAGAAAGCCTAGACACCATTGTCAATGCACAGGTAACCTCTCATTTAGATTATTGTAATGCACTATATAGTCCAGAAGCTGCAACTAGTGTAGCTATATAAATATAATAAATAAATAACTTTCTCATCTTGCTTATTGGGGTAGAAGTAGAGCCAAGTGGCTATCTGCAACTCACCTTTTGATCTAATGCTGATGAAAGTGCTGTTTGGTGCCATCAAAGGAAAGTCAAGAATGGCCACATGGTCCCACCCTCTGTCCTATCATGCCATCCATCCAAGGAATTTAATCCCCTCAAGATTAGCATTTGCTGAAGATATCTGTGTTACTTAGTGATGCTCCTGTCCAGGAAGCTTTAAAAGTTGCTATCTGGCCAGAGTTAGAATTTTACTGACCACAAAGAAACACCTCTGATTATCCATTTTACATGTGCCTGAAAAGATTAAAGATTCACAACCCAATAAAGTAGTCTCCTAGATGCAATGCCTGCTAGGCCCTAAAGATGCCATTTGCAGGGGTGGCTAGTAAAATGGAAGTAGCAAAGCAGCAATTGCAGGAATTTAGGCTGCTTCCAGACAACAAGAAACACTGCAGGAGTGAAAAAGGATCCCACAACTGCTTCTTGCTGATCTCCAGCAGACATGAAAAGCAATTGTGGGCTTAATTCCCTTTACCTGGAAGTCTGCTGGGAGCTGCTGAAATGAAGTTGAATCATATAACCAGAAAACCAGCCAACCCACTATTTGCTATTTTTGAACACTTGGCTGACTTAGGGTTATATGATTTGATTTGATTTGATTTTGGAAGCTCCCAGAAGACGTCCACAATTGTGTCTAGCATTCCAGATACAGTCCCAGGAGAATTGTGCGGCCTGTTTGGATGCACTTCTAGTTCAGGAAACCTTGGCAGCTTCTCCTCACCAAAGCCGTCCCCAGGAAGCACAGCCTCCCAGTAAATGCTCTGGGCATATGACCTTGACAGCTGGAGTACTTCTGAGTGTGAAAACTACATCCAAGAGAGATGTGGTCTCCCCCACATTCCCAGGTCTTGGGCCATTTCAGGTACCGTACCACCATTGTGTTGGGCCCTGGAAATGGTTCACATCTGGGTCTGTTTCCAGTCTGCCAAAGAATTCCTTCCAGTATACCATGTTGGATGGGGGAAGCTGAAAGTAGCACAGGATAGGGTGGCCACCAACATGCTCCACCTCACCTCATTCAGTTCCTGGACCAAATTGCTTGATTTGGATCCCAGAATGGTTTGTGAGGGTGCTTAGTGAAGAAGTTGCCTTTTTTCCCTCTGAACTGCCTCTTAAAGCATGACAGATCATGGAGTTGTTTGCTGGCTTTTACAGGAAGGGCACATCCAAGGACAAATTTACTTCCCCTGGGGCTCCTATGGACCAGATGGGAAAGATGGTATATGGCCATCCTGCTCCAGGCGCCCTTCCCAGGCAGCTTTTCTTCTGGATGCAGCTTGAAACCCATAAAAATCTCTTCCTGGATAAATCTTAGGGCAAAAAGAAACAGCTAACTAAAGTGATGATCTTCTGAAGCTTTGTAAGCCAAATTGGGGCAGAGGGAGAAAGCAAGCCCTCGATCCTATGAAAGTCATATAAAAAGACTATATTTACTTGCTACTTTCAAGCATCAGATATATGACCATGTCCATTCTTCACTTTGGCAAATATTAGCACTGCATTCTTTATCTTCAAAAAGATTGGTAGAACAGCACATTAAACGTAAATATAATTTTAGTTTAGCCAATAGATCCTGCCCATCCAATTATAAACTATGCATTAGATAAAAGAGAAAAATCCAGGCTTAGCTATAAATAATGTTTATTCAGATGTATGTCAAAAGAGTTGATGATGGTTCCTATATCATGTTCAACTTGTTGGAGCTTCTGAACTTACTAGCAGACTTCCTATTCCCTGAACCAATGTATGAACACGGCCACAAATCACGTAAGGTTTATTTGCAAGAATGAGCCCGATCAAGATCAAATCGTACAAACTGTCTGCTCAGCTGAAGAATGAGTCACTCTTTCTTAATACACATCAAACATGAGTAGAAAACATTTATCTGATCCCTCTGGCTATTGCAGTCACTTGTATACAACTCTTGCCAACAGTAACAGCAACGTAGAACTTTGAAGTTATGTAAATTGTCTTTGCAGGCACTAGTCACTGTTTTAATAGAATCACACTTTGGCAGCACTTTGGTATAAGATTCAGTGCAGCCAGCAGAAGAAACAACCTTCCCAGTTTTATACAATTATTTCTATTAGAGGCGTTTACTTCAACTAGAAGCAAGGCAGAGTGTGTATAATGAATGCACATGTTCAACATTATGGTCCAAGCAGTCCTTGGGTGTTTGAATAGGGTTTTCAGCATGCAGGAAGCATCACTGGGAAACCTGGAATGCCACTGTAAAGATCAAACGTGGACGCAGATTTTAAGTGAAAATTGAGCTGGGCTTACAGAGAAAAAAGCGAGCTGAAGGCTCCAGCTAATTCCTGCCTTGCAAAAATTCATGCCATGGTAAGACAGCTGCACAAAAATTCAGCATGCTAGGCACACAGCTTTGCTGATTTAGTGTTTAAGTTAGTGGTAATCTAGATTCTTGTAAAATGCTTGAGTAACTTATTAGAGAGAGATGTAAGCTAAGACTCACAGTACTGGACTCCTACCAGCTTGGAATACACAAATGACTGCTATCATACATCTACTTCTTCTTGGCAGACATAAAAGTGTTTGTCTAGGCTTCATCCTTCTGAGCAAACTGGTGGTCCTGTGTCTGTGAATTCTATTAAAGAAAATTCAGTATACAGACTCAATTAGAGTTTAAGAAGCATGTTTCATAATACTGTTGTTGTTTTTCAGAGAAAGGAGGAGGTAGATGATATTCTGGACGATTTGAAAGAAAGACAAAATACATATTAGATTAAGTGAATACAATTGAACAGCAAAAGAAACCAAACTGTGTTAATAAGGGAGAATTAACAGGACTGCCCTTCAAGATTAAATTTAAAAATGGGGGTGGAGGGTGGGGAAAAATCCAGTCTGCAATTTTTGGCAAGCACATTTTGATCTGAAGCAGCTCCTACCCTTCTCTGAATTTTTTCAAAATAACACAAAAGTGTTTGTCCCTTATTAAACAAAAGATACTGTTTTGTTTTGTTTTTTAATCTTATTGCTGAAGCTTCTGAGTTTGGAGATCTAAGTAGATTCTTAAGACCTCTGAGGGAGGGCTGACTTTGTCTACCAAATCCTATTTTAATGGGATTCAACTTTCTGAAAGCAAACAAAGGTGGAAATTGGGTGTGTAATTGTTGAATGCTTGCATCCCCTTTAACTGAGCTGACCCTTAAAAGACCATTCTCAGGCTTGAACTAAACAAACACATCTAGCATCAATTGGCATACATTTCTGCACAAACATGTTTAATGATCTCATATCTGTTACTTAGTGAATACTAGGAAGTTACAGAAAATACTAGAATAATTATTATCACAAAAATCAATTATGGGAGGAATCAAAATCACATCTAAAGGGTCCTGTGGCACTATATATGATACAGCCCCATTAATATATCATAAACTGGTCACGTTCATCCAGAAACATTGAATCCATCCCTTCAGACAATTTGGATACTGAAAATCTCAGAAAGTATAATTGCACAAAGTTTGTGCTGCTGAGTAGTGTGACCCTGGCAAAGTTTAAATTTCCCCAGATTTTCCTCAATGATGAAACCATGAGGTAAACAGCATAATTTAGTCCAGGGTGTCTCAGGTTTGATTCTGCACTCCCCCACAAAGCCAGGTGGGTGATCTTGGGCTAGTCACAGTTCTCTTCTGAGCTCTCACAGCTTCAGCTGCCTCACAGGGCGTCTGTTGTGGGGAGAAGAACAAAAAAGCTTTGTCAGCTGTTTTGAGTCCCCTTAAATGGGTGAGAAAAGTGGGGTAGAAAAGCCAGCTCCTCCTCCTCCTCCTCCTCCTTCTACTACTACTACTACCACCACCTGCTGCTGCTGCTGCTACTACTACTACTACTATCACTACCACCACCACCATTGTTTTTCTACTGGCCATGGCAAAAAGTACCTCATGGGAATCATACATGCCTCATTAGTGGATGCTATTAGGGATGTGCACGAATATTCATATTATTCATTATTCATATGAATTTGTACATTCAGATTTGAATAGAATGTTGGTACATTTGAAGGCTGAAATTCAAATTAGAATCAAATGCTTTGGAACATTTGTACAAAGCTTTGTTACATTTGTGAATCATGGAGGTGGGAAAGTGGCTGCCCCAGTCATGGCTGTAACAGATCCAGAGTGTATTCGAAGTGGATTGAGAGCAGATTGATAGTGGATTCAGCTGATTTGACATGAGTGGATATGTAGTTGATATGTATGGGATTCATGTCTAACATGCTGTTAGATATTTAAACATTTTAAACATGCTGTGTATTGCTTTAGATTTGTTGATTTTTTTAAAGTGCTTTTAATGTATATTCTAATTTGGGCTACATGAGGGACAAAATCCTTTAAATTGAAACCAAATAACCCCCCCTTTATAACTGTTCTTGCCCCGAATTACAGGAGAAGAGCAGGTTATAAAGGGGGCATGAGGACTCTCCTGGGTTATGATCACAGCATTAGTGGGCAGGGCTTTGCTGTCCCCGCCGCTAACTGTCCCCCCTTACCTGGGCGATTAATCACCCAGGTAAGGGCTTGATTTACCCCAAACTATCTCACCTGACAGCTGCCCTGCACAGCTGAGCAGCTGTCATGCAAACAAGCAGAGTTCCACAAATGATTAAAACAGAGGTGGCTATCGTGTCTGTTTTAATAATCTTACCAGAGCTATGCCCTGCTCTTGGCAGCCTGACAGCTGACTGCAGGGCAGCTGTCAGGCAGTTGTTTGGGGCAAATCAAGCCCTTACTGGGGTGATTAAGCACCCAGGTAAGGGAGTGGTGGAGAAAACTGTGGCATCTCAATGCAGGGATTTGCCACGGTTTTCATGGAGATGGGTGGGTTCGCCTCGAACCCGTCCTATCCTCCATTGCCATGGGGACTCCTTAATGCAAATTAGATTTGCATTAAGGGTTCCCCGAATCCATCATGGGGCATTGGCAGCCCCATGGGGACGCAGCTATAGGCTTTTTCCACATTTATTTTTACTCCAGGATAAACCCCAGAATAAGGGTCTGCTGTCCGTACACTTCATCTGTATTGGATCAAGTGGTGAACTGAGATATGGTGCCAAATAATTCAAATAAGTATCTGCTTGCAAGTGTACTTCCAAATTGCATTTTCTTTAGTGGATTAGAGGTGGTATTAGAGGTAGTATCTGGATGCTTGTGTGATTAGAGGTAGTATCTGCATGCTATGACCCCTAAGTTGCTTTTGAGTTTCTTTGGTAATGTTTGTAGATGCAGCCAGGAACGCCTCCACTTCAGTTGTACTCACTGCAAGGCATTGCGGATTAGGCTTCCATTGAAATTAGTCTGGAAATGGCAGCTGATGCAGAATGCCACTGGCCAAGTTCTAACCAATGGAGTCTTAGTTTTCCCACTTCAGATCTTCTTAGCTCACTTCAAGGCTCTTGTGTTACAGTGCAAAGTTCTGAATAGCTCTAGAGAAGCTGAGAGCTTCAGCAAGCTCTTTGTGGATTGGACTAGCTGTGGACTGGGAGGCACCACTTTAGACACTAGCATGAGAAAGGAAAGTTTGTACCAGCATGTGTGGATAGCAAGTTCCTATTCCAGGCTATAATCTGGAACAGAACTCAGTGCAGAAATGACCTAAGAATAAAACAATTTTCAGAAGAAAATACAGAGGCTCGGTGGAGGACAACCCCCTCAGTCACAGGATACCAGAAAACATAAATATTATGAAATATTGCATGCTGTGTACACTCGAAAAGGTAGACAATTTTTTAATCAATAAATTACCTAATCTTAAAAATCCCAGACCTCCTGTTTCTTTAACCCACATTGTTCTTTGAATATTCATGCATACAAATGGCTATGCATGTGTCCGTGTGCCTATAAGAGATGTGTGCATGTCCAAAGATGCACAAATGCTTAGACACACAATGTGGGGTTTATTCACTTCCAGCCCTTCTCCCCCTCCCCCACCCCCACCCCAAAATCTGGAATGCCATCCAGGTTCTTTCTCTTACATCCAAACCTAAGTTCTCATAACAGGCATTTTTAAAAGATTTGGAGTCAGTCAGTCTATTGCCAATTCATGAATACATTGGAATAAGAAAGAGAAGTGATGCCAAAAATGCCTGTGGCTTTTATGAACTGCATAAAGTGAATGCACATTTGCGTATGTGTATGAGCTAGGTGGGTAATGAGGATAATACTGTACATAAAAATCATTCAGTGTAACTTGTCAAGAGTTTCTCTTCTTTCAGTTTTTAGGGGACTTCCAACCGTTTCCTCATCTGATACAAAAGTAGGACCTTCACAGGTTGGGGCATAATGCTCTCCCCTCCGTTAATTAAGTGAGGAAAGATTGAATACACTTAGTACTCCTCTTAAAGAGGGAGCATGCTCTCTGTACTCTGGGCCCACCCATCAAAGCTGCAGCCAGGCACGATTTCCTGTGTTCACTGAGGCCACTGAAGAGACAAGAAGGTCTCTTTTGAGTAACAGCAGTAGCAGTATAATGGTGGCAAGTTTGCCAGCAAATGGGGGAAAGAGCTCTGCACTGTGTAGATCCTGCCAAAGTATGTGCCTTTGACATAAAGTGTTGAACGTTTAGTGTTCCTTTACTGTGTTGTTCGCATTTCTTTTTGGATCCAAGGTGGCAGAATACTGCTGAGGCCTTTTCACACTGTCCAGAAATCAAGTGGAATGGAGCAGATAGCTGGAGCCAACTTGCATGCAAAGGCTATGACGGTCTCCAATGAGTCTCAAGAAAACCTTCAATTTATAATAGGCAGAGTGTGTGTCTTTACCAAGGCTGCTTGTCATCCTGTTTAGATTCACAGGACCATTGCATTTCTCTGTCGCATGACACTAGAACCAGGTGGTGCATTAGGAAACTGAGACGGTCATCAGTCTATGTGATTTAAGATAGGATTGGATAAATTCATGGAGGTCAGGCATATCAATGGCTACTAGAACAGATGCCTAGCTACCAGGCTGGAGAGATAGGCAAGATGACTCCAGAGGCCATTGGCAGAGATTCGAGAGCAAGGGAAGGTTTTTCCTTTGCCTTCTGTTTTAGATTCCTAGAAGCAACTGGTGGGGCAGTTGTGTAAGATGCTCGACTAGAAGGGTTGTGGCCCAGTTCAGCAGGGCTCCTCTTATGTTTTAAAAGTAGTGTAAGAGTGTGAGGAAGCCTGGTTTCCTGACATAGGTTTCCTTAGGCATTTCCTATATGGTGCTGCACCAGCACATGCTGTCCTTGCTCCATCTGGTTATCCTGGAAAGCAAATACCATCCTATTGTCCACTTCATAAAGTCCAGATTCTTCTCATTAGCTTGTCCCGATTGCTTTACTCAAGTAACATCACCACCATTTTTTAAATCCTTTTCTATACACCAGCAGTAGCATTGCTGTCCCCTGTGAAAGATTGTCTCTGGCTGTAATGTTCAGAAAGTCTGGAAATCAGCAGTAGTATGATATGGTGGTATACATTAAAAAACCCTTTTGAAGTGAAGCAGTCTTTGTTTTTTTGTCACCTTGTGCAGGCACATGAGAAGATTTCAAATGCCCTTCTAGCAACATTCAACAGCAGGCACTAAGAAAGTGTGTTAGGAGACTTATCATAAATATCACATCTTCCACAATAATGCCCAAGGAACTTGGCTTGTTGGCTTATTTTTATGTATATCTCATTCATTACTCTAGTATAGAAGCAGCTCCACAAAGTGCAGATGCACTTTGCTGGGGTGTTTCCAAGGTTCACCACTAAGTGTGAAAAAAGTGCAGATAAAAGGAAGTAAAATGCAGGTGAGATCAATCTCAAAACCTTATGTAGATGCTACCATACACAGTTTACCTCTTTCCATGACCTTCTTCATGGTATGCCTGGGGCTCTGAAATAACTTCTCCTCTGAGGAGTCTAAAGTATCATCATTAGGCATTTTCTCCTGCATAAGCATAAGGTGATGCTCTTTCTCTCTTTGCTGTTACACTGCAACTAGGTGGCTGTTGTGGTTTTGTTTTTATTATGGGGGAAGGAAGGAATATTCATTTTTTCTTCAATCTAGGTTTTCCATATTTTAAAGATTTAACCCATTTTACTCATTTATTTGCTTATTATCCTCTGTGTGCCCTTTTGGTAAGGAGGGACATAAGTACAAGTAATAAATAACTAAAATCCAAATCTGGCTTGACTCACTTGACTGAGGAAAAAGATTAAAACTGTGTTCATTCCACAAACTGTACAGATCAGATCTCCATAGGACAATGCACCTAGAAAACTTTGTGGTGACCTACAAAACATGAGGAGGTTTTATTCCCATTCAGCAATTAGTTTTGAGTTTATTTCATGTGAGTGTTCACAACAGAAGGCAACAGGTTATCAGATAGGCAACTGACAAACAAATCAACCATTCCCAGACTGTAGGCAGTAGAGATGTACTGTAGTTTGCTGTTCATGATGAACCACCTAATTTGCATTTGCAAATGGGGGACTATTTTGGTTCCATTTAACTTTTGGATGTTTGAACAACTGAATATTCAGTTTAATGTGAACATTTGCAAACTATTGATCAAACAGTTCATGCTTGCTGTGGTTTTGCCATTGAAAAGGGCTTTTTTTTCAATAGAAGAAAAGGTATTTCTTGTTTTCAAACAAGTACAAAATTGAACACGAACCATATGTTTAATTGGTTATCCATCAAACTGACCAAATGGCAACCCAAATGCATGACTTTAGTTTCTGCACATTTCTAGTAGGCAGCCTCTGTACACAGCAGACCTCAGGAAGATTTTAAGTGCTCTTGGTAAGGGCATTTGAGTATCTTCATGCATATATTACCCTTTTGTAAAACACAGTTCAAAAATTTGGATGTTTCATGAAATAAAAATATTGCTTTATTTATTAATTTATTAATTATAAATATAGCATTTGCAGTAGTTCCAGTACCTACAGTAATTCAGTACTTGTATTTCCATGAATCATGCCTTAGGCAACCAGTGGGAACTTTAAAAATGACCTAAATTTCACAGAATTAATAAAACATTTATGTGGTATGATCAAATTTGGGACTTAAGTGTCAAATCCTAAGTATGCAGGTATCCTAAGTATATCATCAAGATATAATCATAACTCTTGTACCATGCCAGTACAGACAGAGCAGTATAACATCACCATGACCACCATAGATTACAAGCAAATTAAAGAAATAAATTGATATGAAAAGGAGTAAACTAGAAATGTGCATGAACCTAAAACTTATGGCTTAGTTCAATTCGAGCTCAAATAAGGTCAATACAAACCTTAAACAGGTTAAAACTGTCATTGTTGAAACAAGTTGAAAATGGCTTTGAAAAGCCCTTTTAAAGAAACAATATTGACGAACATGAACCAGTCCAAATTGAACTGGAAGCTCCAACCAGTTTGGATAAATACATCTGATTTAGTTCAAGTTGAAAGCCAGCCCTGTCAAATAGTGGTAGTGACTGATTTTGAACTGGTTGAATCAGTTTGGTGTCTCTCTAGCATGGACCTGGCTTTGAAGAAGGCCAGGCAAGGCCTAAGGACCAGTGACCTCTGCAAAAGACCATCCAGTCGTGGTGAGGGACCAGCAGGTTGCTTCAAAACTGCAGTTTTACTGCATGTTAAATACACTTTGAACAGCCATTTAGCTCATAAAAAGGCACAGTGTAAATTTTTATTCATTCTGTATCACTCTCATGGCCTTTGTAACTGGATGACTGCAAAGTTGCCATGAAATGGCCATGAAAGGGCAACACATCTTTTAAAGCCATTTTGTGGCACTTTAACCACTATGGCAGGCAGCCTTTTCCAGGACCATAAGAGATGAGCTATATCCCCAATACATACTGAACAAGCCATCTTGGTAGTGCTGGAGCTTAGGTCTACGTGAGCTGATCCCTAGAATTTGAACTTGTACTTTTCTCTACTTCAGTGCTGTAATGAGATGCTTCTTTCCCTCCTCTTTTCACAAAAATGATGACAGCTGGAAAAAGTTGTCAAGAGGGCATTGAAAATTATCTTATGGCAAATACTGAGTTCAAGTACGCTCAGTTTCAACTTTTTAAAAATGTGAGTTTCCCAGTAGTGTGACACAGTCTTCATTTCGTTCTGAGTTTAGTGAAGCTTTTAACTTCTAGGAGTTCCAGCAACCATTGCAAATGCTTGACTTGGCAGAGCACAGCATCTTTAAAAAGGCAAATGGCCATTGGTTAAACAGAAGCAGAGAGGTCTAGACTGGGGGAGGGAGGGAAGGAGAAAACATTGTTAAATCTTTCAACCTCCGTCTGTGGAAATGATAAAGTGCTGCCATTATGGAAGGCTACACAGTTAAATTAATTAGACTCCACCATTATGGAGCAGTCTTCTGAAGATTATTGCAATTTTCCTTTTTAAATGCCATTATTCCTGGCTCTCTTTAGCAGCTGATGCAATTAAAGTGAACATAATGTAAAATTAACAACACAAATAACACTTGCTTTCATGTATGTTTGACTAGCTCATGCCAGAACTAAAGTGCCAAGCTGCAGCATCTCCAATAAACAATGAACCCCTAAAAAGAAGAAGAAAGAAATCAAATATGCTTATGGGTATCTGGATTATTTCCTGCAGTGAATTCTTGGATCAATTGTTTTGTTTCATGTTTTCATGTTCTCAATAATGCTAAGTGATTCAGTTACAATCGCTTTCCTTGTAAAGAATAAACTACGCTCCAGCCTGTACCAGCTTCCTAAGATGTTTTGCAAGAAGCAGTACTTTCTTTAAATTTAGAATAACAGTTTTGCTTGTCTGATGTGTCATTGTAAACACTGCTGTGTGTGGATTATTAGTAGATGCATTTAATTATATCCATTTATAACCTCTAAGCAAAAGCCAAATGTGTGAAGAAGACATTCATGTGCTATATGGCCATCTTACGGTGAATTCAAGAAAATTAGGCATGTCTATCTGTATATTGGATCAAATCTAATTTGATATTTTCTTCCTGGATATTATCAGTTGAAGTAATCATAGCATCAAACAGTTAGCTATTTTACTATTCAGAAACCCATTAAAGCCCAAATGCTCGTTGATAAAAACAAACAGGTTAGTGGTAGTTAGTTGTTAAAGCAACCAGCATTCCTCAAATCCAAATCATGCATTGTTCCTACCTCCAGATCTTCATGGGTCATTATGGCATAATGAAATTAATGTAACCTTTTGTAAGCTGATAGTCAGCACTTCCAGGACAAATCTTTACACACATTGCTTGGTTGTAAAACAAGTTATGCTGTCTGGAAGAGAAAACAAAGCCATTTACATGGGTGCTTTCTGAGTCTACTCTTGTCCTGTACGTGCATAAAGAAAGAAAGTAAAAGTTAAGTTGGAGGAAAGTGTATCCTGTATTTAATTACTACCACAAATAAGAACACTGCAAGTGAATCAACATTCACTTTGGAGAGAGGTTGTTGCTTGTTTGTACATATGTCTATCTTGCTCTATACCCGAAGGTCTCAGGGCGGGTTACAATAAAATCAGATAAAATAAGTTACACTAAAAATACATTAGCTTAAACTATAGTTTGACATTCTTCCATCCTGAGTAAACGGCTCCATGAGCCACTTGTCACAAGTCTGTATTTTTGCTAATTGTAGAAGAATTTGTAGGCAAGGGCAAATCATGTTTGGAACAGATCCTGCTGATATATTTATACCTCCTGGTGCCAGGAGCAAACCAGAATAGAGAAAGAAGAGTCACAACTAAGTCTGGAGTTTATTTCCAACTGAGCAGGATTTCATTGTCAAGGCAAAATGAGGTAATGATCAGAAAATAAACACACATGCACGACCATGGACCTCTGAATGTTTGTTTTGCTTTGTAAAATACAGAAAAATAGAAATGCTTAATAGTAATATTTTCTGGGAACACACATCAAGCTACTTCATGAGTAATGACTTCAGTTTTAATGTCAATGAAACTGTGACTGCTTTCACATGGAATATTCTGTTGAGGCTGAATAGATCCAACGTGGGGCTGGAAGACATCGGCCAAATAGTCATCACTTTGTTTCATCATTCTGCATCATTTGGAACTTCTCTGTATACAGAACAGTGGGTACAGATGTTAGTTCCTTGACCAGGGATGCCAGCCAGGAGCCAGATATTTACCGCAGGTCGGGCCTCATCCCCACGAGATGCCTTATATCGGTTTCCCGAAACCGAAATAGTTGAACCGGGTTGAAACTGTCTCCACGGCTTTCAACTTGATCTGGTTCCATGGCATCCCGAGGGCATTCCGATTGCAACCTTATCTCAGAATCAATCCTCGGAGTCCGCACGGCAGTCCTGTCCTCCCCACCCATTGCCACCCCCTGTCCCTGATTTGAGTTCCTCCTGCTGTGAAATGACATTTGCATGGAAGCCCACAAAAGCTTGCGATTTCAAAAAATCCAGCCTTCACAGCAGCGCTACACTGTAGTGAGCGAACCACCCCCGATTAATAATGTTGTGATTCTGCAATTCCACAATTCTGCTGGAGCAGGAGCCAGATGAGCGGCACTCTCCCCACCACCAAGCTGCTTTGCCTCCTTTTCCCGGGTGAGCTAAGCCAGGCATGGAGGAAATGATGACCCACCGGCGTGCCGGCTTCTTCCTCCTCCTCCTCTTCCTCTCCCTAGCAGGGCCCTTTCCAGCAGCCGGGGTGGCAGTGGCAGTGGCAGCGGCAGCGGCGGCAAGAACAGCCTGGTGAAGCCGCCCTACTGGAACATCGCTCCGCTTGCCGTGGTCTGGAGTCGCCCCGGAGCCAGAGCAGGAGCTGGACAAGCGGCGCTCTTCCCACCACCAAGCTGCTTCCCCTCCTTTTCCCGGGTGAGCTAAGCCAGGCATGGAGGAAATGATGACCCACCGGCGCACCAGCTTCTTCCTCCTCCTCCTCTTCCTCTCCCTAGCAGTGCCCTTTCCAGCAGCCGGGGCAGCAGTGGCAGCTGCAGCGGTGGCAAGAACAGCCTGGTGAAGCCGCCCTACTGGAACATCGCTCCACTCGCCGCGGTCTCTAGTCGCCCCGGAGCCGGAGCAGGAGCTGGACGAGCGGCGCTCTCCCCAGCCGAGGCCAAGCTGCTTCCCCTCTGTGAAGGCTGGATTTTTTGAAATTGCAAGCTTTTGTGGGAGGGAAACCCTAAACATGACGTGCCCAGAATACGGACAGCCATTGGATACAGTGCGATTGGGGGAGGGAAACCCTGAATACGGAACCTCATCCCTGAAAATGGTACTGTCCACACAGTAAAAAATTAAACACGTATTGAGCGCAGGATCCGGAGTGAGACCTGTTGAAATCAGGATTGAGATTCAGAACGGTTTGGTGTGGTTTAACACGAGAAAAGCGTGTTAAGCCAAACTGCTGTGTGGACTCCGAGAATTCAAAACGTTTTGAATGCGAGATAACGTTGCCGTGAAGACATGGCCTCAGACTGTGTAAATTTTACATGACCTGGACCTCTGAGATAAGGTTCAGTGTTGGGTAGACATGATCCATATGTTGCCCCCATGTCAAATCTGATGTAGGTCAGTATGGATACATTAGCCAACCCTAAGCTAGCCATTTCCTACAATCTCAGTGGCACCAGAGATGGTCGTGTAGATCTGGATATAGTGAATGACTCCGTAAGTAAATGGGTGGTCCTACCTTAACTTGAAAGAGGTTGCTCCTAAAAAACCTCCCTCCTTGGATCCTGAAGTACATTCTAACTACTACCTAATTGCAAATGCCTCCTTTTTAGACAAGGTGTTGGAGACGGTGGTTGCTACAGGCATTTTTGGAAGAAATGGATTATCTAGATTTATTTTGTTCTGGCTTCAGCCTTGGGTTTGGGGTAGATTCAGCTTTGCTCTCCCTGATGGATGACATTTTGAGGGAGAAAGACAGAGATAATGCAACTCTGTTAATCATCCCTGATATCTCAGTGGCATTTTAAAGGCCCACTGTAGATATTTCCACACATAAGCAGAAATCCAAAGGCCTACAGCTGCAACAACTCATACAGTGAGCAACAGGGATGCTGCATGGATCAGAACTATCGGACAATGAAGCTGTAGTATGGGGACAAACTGGAAGTTCCATTCAACAGTTGTTCAGATATTGTGATTTCAGGATGACAGGGAAGAAAAATGGGGAATGAACCCACTGGGTATCATTTAATGTGAGAAAAAGTAGTAGTTCTAGTGGGGACACTTCAGTTATGAGATAACTAAGGTCATGCTATGGACAGATTCTTTGCCCACAGAGTGGCCACAGAGCAGCAGGGTCACATACTACCATCCTGTCCTTTATGAGCATACCAGGCTGAGGAGATCAGCCTCCAAGGCCCTTCTCTTTGCTCCACCTCTTTCCCAGATTTGGTTGGCAGGAACAAGAGTTAGGGCCTTCTCAGTGGCTGCCCCTAAGCTGTGGAACTCCCTCCCCATGGAGGCTAGGACAGTCCCATCTCTTCCTGCCTTCCATAAGCAGGTAAAAAACATGTCTATTCCGGAAGGCCTTTTAACTTTTGTCTTTTTTTTGTATTGTATTGTATTGTTTTAATAATATGTTTCATTTAAATATACTGTATTGTTGCTTTAATCTTGTGTGCCGCCTTGAGTCCCTTTTTGAGAAAAAGGCAGGATAAAAATAAAATAAATAAATAAAATACTATAAACCACAAGCATGTCAAAAAACATCTCTTCTGAAAGTAATACTTTTTGACGGATTGATTGCACCTGCTTAATAGAGTTTTCAGCTTCTATAAGACAGGATGTGTTCAACTTCTTTGTGTGTCATTTGATTCACTGGTTCAAGGTAGCTACTGCAAATAGATGTACCATAAACTTTCCAGCTGCGCTGCTATGCTACCATATTTTGCAGAGGGCGTGGTGAGATATTTATAGACTTTCTCCCTGTCCCCATGCTCCAAATACTACAAGGTGAACCTGAGTTTGCCTCACAAGAGTCCCCATACAAAGCCCTACTTTGGGCTACATGAGGGACAAAATGCCAAACCCCAGCACAACCCCGCCCCTTATAACTGCTCTTGCCCCAACTTAGGGGACAAAAACGGATTATCAAGGGGGGCATGGAGATGCTTCTGGGTTACAATCTCAACATTAGTGGGTGAGGTTTCCCTGTCCCCGCCACTAATGCTGCAATCACAACTGCCCCCCCCCCTTGCCTGAGCGAGCAGTTGCCCAGGTAAGGGGTTGCTTTAACCTCAAAAGATTGGCAAAAGGGGGTGGAGAGGGTTGAAATTTCTCTCTTTTCCAGGGGGTCAATAAGGTTGCCCCCCTGGAAAAGAGAGAAATGTCAAGCCTCTACACCTCCTTTTTCCGATCTGCTGACAGAAAGATACTTGTGAAGCATCTTTCTGTCAGCAGATCAGAAAAAGGAGGTGTAGAGGCTTGACATTTCTCTCTTCTCCATGGGGGCAATAAGGTTACCTCCCTGGAAAAGAGAAAACTAAAGTCTCTGCATCCCCTTACTCCCTTGCTTTTACTCCCCTTTTGAGGCAAGCAAGTGGCTTGCCTGGGAAAGAGAGCAAAATCATGATTCTGGTGGTGGTGGTGGTGGAGAAAACCGTGGCATCCCAATGCAGGGATTTGCCATGGTTTTCATGGGGACAGGTGGGTTTGGCTTGAACCCCCCCCCCCCATCCTCCATTACCATGGGGACTCCTTAATGCAAATTAAGGTTCACATTAAGAGTTCCCCAAATCCACCCCGGGGTAAGGGCAGCCCCATGGGGACACAGCCTTTGATTTGCACCCTCTATCGGTTGTTGTGGCTTACTGCAAGGAGGACTACCCACTGTATTCTGCTGGAGCCATCCGAGAACCATGTGGATCCTTACATGCATGGGTGTGCCTCAGTGGATACAACTGGGTTTGCCTACTACTTGTCTAAGTCCACTCATTGCCTTGTCTCCTTCCTTCTGCAGGTAAGCTACTGCTGCCCATATTGATGCTTGATGGACTAAAGAACAGCTATAGGAGAGATCCTGTACATGGAATAGAATTTTGATTTGCTTTCTATTTCATTATTCTGTGTATTTTTGTATTTTCTCTTTCATTAAACAATTATTATGTTTTTGTTTTGTTCTTGTAAATAGTCTCAATCATTTTTCTTTGGAAAGGGGGTATAAAAATAAGACAATAAGATAAGGGTCAGGAAGCTGCAAAGTTGAGGCACTTCAGTGGCTCTGAACTTCAGCGGCTAGGCTGAATCCAAGGAAAACTGATACAGGAAAAATAAAGAGTATCTGTTTACAAGAAAAATGGTAAATCACACAGATCAGTAAAAATATACTCACATAGAGAATAGAATACAGGGTGCAATGGTAAACAAGGAAAACTGTTTCATGTGGTTTAGAAAAACCTCTGTCATTTTCAGGCAGTTTGTCAAACACTTTGATTAAACAACAGATTGATAGCATCATAGTAGACAGAGGAAGGCAGAGAATGATTAAAATACAACCAGACTGGAACATTATTGCAAAGTGGAGTAGTAGAGAATTCCAAAGGAGCAGGCAAGTATTACCAGTGACTATTTTATTTATCTGTTTATTTCAACATTTTCTATACCAATTAAACATGGAAATATTAAAAACAGCCATAACTACTTGTGAGATAAGGAACAGGCATTATGGTAACATCTACATGTCTCCAGGTTCATCCCAGATGTGGTCTGGGCTGATGGTGTCCAATCAGTTACTGCGGCTGACCTGGGGTGATTTTGAACTTCACTTCCCATCTGCTGGATGGGAAAGGTGTGCGATGAGCTAACGTTGACTAGAGCACACACTTGAAAGTACTAGTCAATATTAGGCTCCCCCAGCCCCCGCGACTGAATACTCACCTCTGTTCGATTGCTGTACCACTTCTCTTGAGTGTGGTGCCCTCTGCAACTGCGCATGTGTCAGTGCCATTGCCATGATGATGCTGACGCTCATCGCAGTCACATCAGGAGGTCAGCAGAGAGCCGCCAGTGTGCTTGCACAGCAGCTCTGCTGACCTCGTCGTTCAGGAGAGGTGCGAATGGTCATCTGCTGGACACGCCAGGTAAGTTTTTGGCAAATTCTACATATGCCTCAAAATGCTGTTGAATCCTGGGGCAGCACACACAGAACTTCCTCAAGAGCAGAAGAAAGTGGGGGGAGCCTCTGGCTGAAAGCCTCTTCTTGATCTTCTGAAACCGTATTTTTTATCTACAGAGCTGGCTTTGTTTTATCCCTTCTTCTCTGGCAGCCTTGATCCACTGTCTGACTTTGGAAGAACCTGATGTCATGTACTGTACAACAATAAAGGACTTTATTGTTATAGAAAAAGAAAGACATATATTATATTTACAAATAGTTTTCCATTTAAAAAAGTTTCTTGCAGCATTGACTGCCAAAAAAGTTTGGCTTAAAGCCTTTATGTTTTATTTAATATCAGAAAGCATTTTCTGGTGTGCTTATAGTAGCTCATGCTGTGTATTTGGGCAGTAATTCCACGTGGGGTATTTAAAAGTGGTCCAAGCATAATACAGTCTGTGCATCTCAATTGAGGCAGTTTATGACAGAAAGAGCTATTTTCTCCAAACAAAAATGTATTTGTGTTCAAATTCAGGATTGATTTGGCCTGACTTGAAAATACTTGGTAGAATTTATGAGTACAAGGCAGTGCAAAACAGATCAGAGAAAAATGGAATAATATTTTGTTTTCTGAAATACTTGAACATGTCATGCAGCTTCAGTAGGAATCAATAAAATGAGGATCCATGGTATCCATAAAATAAAAGAAACGAAATAATAAAACAACAAAAACGACAATATGCTCTCACTGTAACTACATAACATGTAATAATGCATGGTAAATACATATCTCTGCATCTGCTGACTACAGTCATCCATTGCTTTACACATTCCAGAAATCATGGATGTTTTCACACTTCCTTTCCCATCCCCCATGTGATCAAACACTCGCCTGTGTTTGATTGCTGGACCACTCCTCTTCTGGGTACCACCATCTTGAGTGCAGCACCCTCTGTGACTGCAGTGCATCAGCACTTTCACTATGATGACACTGACACTCTGTACAGTCGCATCAGGGGGTCATCGGAACTGCAAATGCTCGTTGGCTGGATGCGACACCTAAGTCCCTGGTAAAGGTTAGCATGCTTGTTGAGCACAATTTCATGCTCCACAGCTGGTATGCAATTAGGGAACCTCTGGGCAGGCAGGGGGCATTTCTAGTCTGTAAACACCTCAGGATAGTGCAGATGCTCCTGCCCAGAGGTGGCGTAACTGCATAAATTCAGTCCATGATATTAGGCAAGTAATTGCCACCTATCTGCAACTGAAACTGTTAATAAGTAGTGGTGCTGCAGAAGAGAAACCCAGGCTGCAATCACATAGCCTGACAGTGTGATCCTCAGAAGCTGTGTCTGCACTGCACAGTGTATCCCATACTGACTGCTCTTGGTAGCTCTTGGAAGTAGTTGCTAGCTAGGGTTGCTTCAGCCAGGTGCTCAGAAACAGCACTCTTCCATCACCACTTTGCCATGCTTCATGGACTTTTTGTAAGCAGGTCCTGGCTGGATTGGGATATGGTGCCATTTTTGTGCCATATCTCTCTTTGTTGCCTCATCCTTTGTCCCCAGTGAAATGCCTAACATCAAACCCTTTCCAGCCATTCTGATGGCACATTTTTGGGAGAAGCTGCCTACCCTCCATTGTGTGGGTGCACAGCAGAGGAAAGAGGTGACTTATTGACTTTTGGGTGCTCTGAAGAGCATCTTGAACCAGAAACCATGCAACCATGAGGATATTTGCTCACAGTAGCACACCTGCTTCAGTAACCTCCATGATGGCTCTCAATTGAATCTTGATCTACCAGGAATGCAGCCCTAGTCTACTAGTGAGTTAGTGACATTGTAGAGAGGCCTACTGTACAAAAGTAAGTTAGTGGTGCATCACAAACCAAATCACATTACTGAAGGTTTTCAGAACTGCATTAAACGAGGAAATCACATTTCATGTACTATGTAGAAGTAAAGATGTGTCGTATTTTTGTATTTTTTTTAAAGTTATCCAAGACAAGTTACATTCTACCAAACATGTAAAAGCAAAACTGTGTTATAGAAAACCACGGCTTGCAAGGAATTAATGTATTTTATGTCTCCTTTTGGGGGTGGTGGTTGAAAATTCAATATTCTCATTACATGGTCAGATTATTTTAGAAGAGTTATCAATGAACTGGGTGCTATTTTTGTAATAAAATAAAATGCAATTATTTTCAAATATACTGGTTATTTGGATGTTGTAAAAGTTTCCACATAATAAATTTCAGCTTCATTCTACCACTATGACATTGGAATTTTTCCCCTCTCCCTGTTTATTTGCTAAGCAATTTCCAGGGCCACTTCAAGCAAAGGCTGAAGAGAAATTCATTTGGTAATTTATATTTCCTGGTTTAATTTGAGATTCCAAGGCTAAAATTGTAACTTCACTTTCTTGGGACTAAGCATCATTAAACTTAAGAGGAATAAAGTTTTTTTTAAGCAAACATTGGTTACCTCTATCCAAAGCCCAAAAAGAACAATTGCCAGGGTAGAAAGTGTGAACCTTGTCCAAAGGTGATGCTGCAGCAGGCAAATGATATTTGTCTCACTGCAGCACACGAATTGGCACTGTGCAGAGAATTATCCTTAAGGTAGAGATGTTTGCAGAAACCTGCTGGCACCATATTACACCTTCCCGTTCTGTGCGTCTACATGGGAAGGGTTAAGATGGATTTCAGCAACTAACCCAACCCTGAGGCCACATCCCCATTACAAGCTTAATCCAGTTTCCCTAAACCGAAATAATAGAACCGGATGCAAACACAAATTTGCCTGTTCCCATTACTTTCAGCTTAATCGCGTTCGATCCGGATTCTGAGGATCGTATGTGGCAGACCTGACTCAAGGGGGGACTCAAGTGGCTACTTTCTAAAAGCTGCTTTTCAGGGCTGCCCTGCCCTCTTTCCCCACCCATAACGGACTGGTTCACCGAGCCTGGCTGGGTGGCTGCCGCTTGCCTGGATGGAGGAAAACTGGCAGCGGGCAGCCAGCAATTCTCCCCATTGCCCAGGGCATACAGCAGCGGTGGCAACTCAAGCAGGGGGGCTTTAAACCTTCACACATCTCTCAGAATCTGCCCTGCTTTCCTTTCCTCTTTAAAGGTCAGAACTCCAAAGAGCTAGAATTGCGCAAAATTGCAACAGTGTGAAGGGCTTGGATTGCTATAGTGTAGCAGCTGCTGTGAAGGTTGGATTTTTACACTGAAATCACTGTCTTTGGAAGCAAGCATTTGGGAGAGGGAAACCCTAAACATGGATTCTCATCCCTTAAAACGATAGGGTCCCCAGAGTAAAAAATGTAACACGTATCAAGCACACGATCTGGAGTGAGACCTGTTGAAATGAGGCTTAACATTTACAATGCTTTGGGGCAATTTAACATGAGGAAAACGTGTTAAGCCAAACTGACGTGGGGTCTGCGAGGATTGAAAACGGTTCAAAACCGAAATAAGCTTGTAATGGGGATGCGGCCTGAGAGTAGTTGTTCATGGCTTTCAGGAAAGCCAACTGTCATGGAGACTGCAATAGCATGGAAGCTGCCTGGGCAAAAGTGGATGCCCAGCTTCCAGAGCACCTGGGAGGCACATCCTCTGTTTATGTGGATGCAACTATCCTTTGATGTGGACGGATTCTTTGTCTTTTGTCATGTAGTTGTAAGTATCATTCAACAATGTACTAGGAAAAATATTAGTATTAGCATATATTCTGGGAACTGGCTATGCAAATACATCTAAACAAACAAAATTATTTACAAAATGTAGATAATAGAACATATAGGATGTTTCTGCATTTCTCATTGTCCAGCTATAGCACAGGGTCCAAAGACATCACTTCTGCACACTGGTTGAATAACTTGCCCCCTGTTAGTATGTTTTGTCCATATTGGATGGAGTGTAGATTGGACTAAGCAGCCCAAAATAGTCACCTAGACTGACTTACAGGTAGACTTTCTTAAAACAATCTAGGGCCCTGTCTACATGGAACTTTTTTGTTTCTCTATTGTCCCTCTACTGTCCCTCTATTGCAGCAGACTTTAAAAATGCCGTTGAATTCCGAATTAAGCGTCAGCATGAGGCTCAGCAAAACGCGCATTTAAAATGCACCTACCATCCCCACAGAAGTGTGTTTTCTTTGCCTGCATCTTTTTCTCCCCGCCCCCTCTCTGGTTGATAGGGTGCCAATGGGAATGGGGAGGGACTGTGCTCTGTGCAGCCACAACCAGGAAGACAACCCCCGACAAGTCCAAAAGAAAAATAGCCATGGGTATTCACAAGTTCTCTCCCCTGCCTGCAAAACCCACCAGAAATATTTATCACTTTGGGATCTAGAGCTTGCTTCCAAAGATAGTGATTTCACTGTAAAAATCCACCCTGTACAGCAGCGGTTTCACTGTAGCAATCCACCCACTTCACACCTGATAACAATGTTGCAATTCTGCGCAATTCTGGATCTTTAAAAGTTCTGACCTTTAGAAAGGGAAAGGAAGGAAAGGTGTTGCAGTTCTGGGAGATGTGTGAATGTTAAAGGCTGTGTGTGCAGGCGGCAGCGGTGGCAGAGCCAGGGTGCTTTTTTCTGAGATCTTGTAACATAATGAATTGCTTCCACAAGATCTCCGTCTGTCTACTGTTTTCTTGCATTCAGTATAGATCTTGAATACTGGCTGTGGATGAGAGGCAAAGAGAGAGAGAGAGAGATGATTATATTTGAAGAGAAAATGAGGGAGATGGCCAAAAAAAAGAGGAAAGATGGGACTGCAGCCGGCAATCCCCACCCCCAAATACCTCTTTTGCCACGGAGCACCTCCATGCACAATGTTGCTAGGAATACCCACGGCTTCCAAAAATGCGTTGGTAGTCTTGTTTAAAGGGGGGGGGTCTTTCTTCTGTGCATTTTCCTCCTTTGTTGTGGTGGAAGCCTGGAGAAAAGCCGTGCATGGAGATGCTCTGTGGCAAAAGAAGCTTTTTAACGGGCTTTTTATTGCGTAAAGATGGGGCCTATCAGTTGTCTAGCGGCTGCTAAATGAAAGCATGGAGCAGGGCAGAAGGCACGTACTTCCATGTTCCAGTTTACCAGGTGGACCCATATTGTGGTGCAACAAAACACACTGTGGAAACAGGCCCTCCAGAAGTTTTGAGCTTGCAGATGCTGTCTCTGAAACTCATGCAAGATCAGGTGCATAGGTTGTCCTGAACAGGCATCCAAATTCAGACAGCCTTGTGCAGGAACATGTGGACTGTTCCAACTGGTGGACTGTTCCAGTCTCATGCAGTCTCACTGGAGCAGTTCACCTAAGGTAAGGGTGTGTTCCCATTTGACTATTTTAGTGCAGGCTGGACTATTTCTGTCCTGCTGGGCTATTCTAATCTGAATATAGGGCTGAGTGCACATTTTGGGCCGTTCCCACTTGCTTGGTGGTAAACCAGACTGTATCCAAATAGTGCCATTCCCACTCACCACCCAAATCCCCAACACAGAGAAACAGAAGCTTTTAATCTCCCCCCGCCCCCAGGCATGGTGTTGGCGGAAGAAGCTCAGGGGGCTGTTTCTCCACTCACTTCCCTCCCTCCCCACCTCCACTGCCTCCCTGTCAACCCCCAGCAGTGGTGGGGGTTCTTTCTCCTCCTCCTTCTCGCCCGCCTCATGAGCCTGCATGCGCCTTGAGCCACGTTCCCATTTGAGAAAAAAAAAAAAGCAGGCTCAACTCCCAAAGGGTAAAAAAAGTCCTGCTTTTCTCAGGAGTCTTTTTTCCCTGGGTTTTCATGGAATAGCCCTCATAAAATCCGTGAAGAAGAATTTGAATGGGAACACTAGATGCCGAATTTGGATTAATTGCAAAAGTAATGGGAATGCGGGACACCGAAGTCAAATTCAGTTCGGATCTAAATGTCGCAATTGCAAGTTTCCCCAGGTTTTTCCACCAGCTTCTCAAGCCTCAGGGTAAAAGGAATCTCCCTGCTTCCACAAGCTTGCAGTGCACACTCGACACCAGCAGGGGCTGGACTCTTAACCTGGGGGCAGAATGGCTGCCAAGCCACATGGCCTGCATAGAGAACAACCTTCCTCTTCCTGCCTGCCACAGGATGTGACATCAGAAGGACTTCTGACCTGCCCAGTTGTTGCACTCCACCTATCACCTCCCTGGATTTTATCCTGAGGTCACTTCCTTCCCCGCCTTCTTGTGGCGGGCTATAAAAAAGCTCAGCAGAGAAATAAAGCGTTCTTTCCAGCTCATCTTCTCTCCCACCTAACTTCTTTCCCCAGTGCTCTCTGCTTTTAACTCACCATAGGAGCACATGGTGATCTCTTATAAGCATGCCGGTGGCTTGTAAGGGAGTTACTTTCATAACACGTGGTGATCGTACCAGTAACTACTGGTACCTAGTATCATTGCAGCCCTTGAGTTGTAACCAAGTATCGCTGTGGTTCTCAGGACTGCAGCCACGATCGAGGTAGCCATAAACTGCCTCCCCCAGGTTTCCCAGAGCCAAGGATTCACGTTGCAAAGTCAGATTGCAACATCTAAATGTCTATGGGAATGCAACCTAAGAGTGGAAATTGCCATCCAGAAAGCATCCACCATGTGGGCAACACCTGAAACTCCTACCACAGAGAGGCCAGTCCAGATGAAACTTCCCCCAAACAGATGCCCATCTTATCTTTAATGCCTTCTCAGGCAGGACATAGGTACAATGAGGAGGACGAGATATCCTGCATTTCCTTTTTCGAGCTGGTATGTTGCTGTATGACTGCATGTCATCACTGCACCAAACTGAACTTTATTGTGAACTCACTGTGCATGTGAAAAAAAGAAAGTAAAAGAAAAGTAAACGGTCTAGGCATGGTGTGCTTCTAGAAGTTGAATCACACATAGGGTGTTTTTGCACTTCCCTCCCCATCCACTGGACATGAAAGGAGTGCAATCAACTAAAATTTACTAGCGTTTGCATTTGCAACTTAAGCAACTTAACCTACAACCCCCCCGCCCCCAATAGAATACTTACCTACTGTTTGATTACTGGCTGGTCCTCTTCAGGGTGCTGCCATTTTGCGTGCGGCACCCTCCATGACTGCACGTGCGTCCACAGTTTCACCATGATGACACTGATGCTCTGCGCAGTCACAGTCACGTCACGAGGTCAGCAGAGCTGCCAGTGCACTTGCACAGAAGCTCCATTGACCTCCCCATCCAGCGGACGTGCAGATGGTCACCAGCTGGATGTGATCAGGTAAGGTGGGGGTAACGGTTGGTAAGCTTGTGGAGCACGATTTTGTGTCCCACAGCTAGTTGATACATAGCTTTCGGGCAGGCAGGGGGTGTTTCTGTGCTGTAAACGCCTCCTGCAAGTGCAGATGCACCTGCCCAGATGTACCTGCCCAGATGTTTCCTAATTATCAACTATGAGCCAAAGTGCGAATTGGCCCCATAGTTTCAAAGGATGCCTTGGCTGTCTGATGGCCCACATTTCAGCATTCTCCAAACCATTTGGTCAGTCGCTAAGCAAGCCATTGATCAGACTACAGAAGCATGGACAAAGCTTGTAAGTTACAACCTGCTCACTTCCTCCTGCTGCTGCTCCTCCACCACCAAACTAGCCACACCTGATCTTGTACACAGACCACCCACCCATGCCCATGAGATGCTGGTGTTATTGATCATGGGGAACGGGAATCTAGGGGGTGCTGGAACACTGCTGAATTCTGCCACGGTGAGAAATTAACAGTGATGCACAGGAACAATTGTTCCTGCCACAGCTAAATACAGCAGCCCCTCTACCAAAGATATGTTGCTGGATGGATGTGGCTATTTTTAAAGGAATTTTTGCAAGTCCCAACTACTATACTTCTTACAGGCAGAGCGATGCACATCAGCCATGATTCAGGAAAATCAATAGAAGGTTCCAAGTCTCCATCCTGGCCATCCAGATCTGCGAATGACCATTGCTAGCAATCTAGCAAAGTTATATGACTTGCAGCATAACCTTGTAAGAGACTTGGCCAATGTTATACTTTCTCATAAAGTTTTTTGAAATACTTTCAGTTTGGTTTCAGCATCATTTTGCAAAGGATTGTTACTCTTTTAAAAAACTGTTGAAACAGTTTTCTTTGCAGAAGAAGACGGGTGAAGCAAACAGTCTAATGTTGAAGCAATCCGTACAAAACAAAGAACTGCTGCCAGATGATTCTGTCTACTTGCAATTCTGACCATTGGAAGCTTCCATTTCTTCAAAGTGTGCCTATTTTGCTTGGCCCCTAGTCTAAGGATATTAGTAGAGAACACTATGAGAAAAAGACAGGACAATAGCTATCTTATTTGTATAGCATTCAATGGCCAACACATCTTCCTAGGTGAAAAAAGTTGGTCTACAGAATAGAACTGTGCATTAGAGGAAATGAAGCAGTGCCACAATTGAATGCGAAAGCCTTTGGGTTCATATATTTGTGAACCTGGTATCCAAAGAACTAAAACTGCTATAGCTAGAAGAAAGTAAGACTTTGCCCTGGGGTCTGCCATAGTCTACACTAGAAGCATACGGCACGCCCCTATTTCAGAATAAGGCATGGTGTCAGAAGGTCCTTCCTCCTTGCAATGCTGCCTACCCCAAACTGTGTGCTGGTACCAATACATTTAACAGACTGGGAGCCAAGAAGGTTGGATGTTTGAAGAAGAAGAAGAGTTGGCTTTTCTATGCCACTTTTCTCACCCATTTAAGGGGACTCAAAGTGGCTGACAAAGCTTTCTATTCTTTTCCCCACAGCAGAACATCCTCTGAGGTAGATGGGGCTGCCAGAGCTCAGAAAAGAGCTGTGACCAGCCCAGTGTTACTCAGCTGGCTTCGTGGAGGAGGGCAGAATCAAACCCGGTATTCCCCAATAAGAGTCTTGCTTTTTAACCACTAGACCAAACAGGCTATTCAAGAAAAAGTGTGTAGTTTTGCTACACAAATGCATTTAACAGTCAAGTGGGTAGGCCGTTTTTGTTTTCTTTTTACAGAAGAATACTGCAAACTAATAATCAATTTTTTCAGCCAGCATTATCAGTAATTTCCTTTCAAAAAAAGAAAAAAGAAAAAAAGAAGGTTCAAATTCCATCTGATTATTTTTTTGAAAATGATGATTTGTTTAAAGAAGTCTCAGTGAAGGCACAATACATTCACCTTGTCGACTTTAATAGAGGCAGAGAGTGATTAGAGTGTGTTCAAATGCTAACTGTGCAGAGCAATGCCAAAATCCAAGGTTCAGAACATTTCCAATGTTGATAGACCCGGCTTGCAAAACCTTGTCAAATAAATCAAACAGTTTTGGGGGCAAACCCGTGTTGTTTTAAAACCACAAAATGGGTCAGTGGGTGTGGTTATTCACATGGTTGAGTGGTGAATGTATAGATTAAAATACATTTTGCCACACTGGTTTACAGAGGATTGTTTTGGCTAAGCGTCCTCATCGCGCGAGCCAAGACTCTGGTCAGTATTTTCACAACAGAGCCAGGAAAAACAAGACAGGCTTAGCCTGTGAAAAAAAGAAATGAAGATGTAGTGAAGGGAAAACAGTAGTCTCTCTGCCACTGCTTTACTCAATCCATATGTGGGCTTAAACACAGGAAATACCCACCAGTCACCGCAATCAAGCCAGAGGCTGAGCATCAGAAAGTGCCTTGTGGAACTAATTGGACTCTATTAAGATTGTCACTGACATGGGGAAGCCTTCTGAAATTTTAAAGCAGGCTATTCAAGATGCAGAGAAAAGGATAATACTCCTAACATTGCTGCACAAATGGAAAGAGAGAAGGTAATGCTCAGGTATCCTAATTGTAAACACTACTGAGCCCCACAGAACTCATATTAGGAGACAGGTAACTTTGTGTTTGCATTCCCCTTGAGTCAATTTCAATAACACTCCATAATTTACTGATATGTATCCGTTTGTACGTGAATGTACACGTGTCTTATTAATATGCAGCCATATTTAAAGTACTCTTTTGTTCACATTTTTATACTAATGATTTGTGGAGAAAAGGAGGTTGGAAGAATGAAATCTAGATCCATTTTCGTTGTTCTTCATTCAGTGTTATAAACGAGCATGAAAAAAAAGATTAGAAAAGAAAAGGTCTTGACGTCTACTAGTTAAACGTGCCAACAATCATTTGGGAAAAATATGCTTTTTAGCATTTCCATTCCAAATAATCCCTTGTTAAATTACGCAAATAGCACCTTGGTTTGCAGTTTAGTGGTTTGTTTTGTTTTGTTCCATTATGTTATTGCTATTTGGATCTGTATTCCAAGAATGGCTGATTGGACTTGACAACCGCTACAGCTCTATCAGTGCCAATATGCTTCAGTCGTTGCTAAATTCTCTGCTTTCTAAGATCCTCTGATCTAAAATGGCGTATCCAGTTTGCATTATTGCCTATCGCTGCAGAGTACAAAATGTCAAAGCTTATAATATGCAAGTCCCTGGTACAAGAAACGGCTGCCTGAAGGGTTATAGACCATGAACCTGTTTGCACGTATGTGTGCAGCACAGTTTGGGTCACTCCGGGATGCTCTTCCACATGCTCGGCTGTCACCTTCATCCCAGTGTGCCCAAGAGTGCCCCAGTCCTTCCTAGCTGTGGAGAAGTAAAGCTTCGACGCAGCTTGATGGGAGCTGATGTATGCTTCCTGGTAGCTCCTGTACACAATGTTCATACCCACTTCTAGTTGCAGATGCTTTGGGGGATAGGCCAGGGCCTGCTCCACAGGCGCACATTGGCTGTTTTTGCATGTACCCCCATTAATATGGATACAGAAGATCCAGATGTTTGATAACGGGTCCTCGTTTAATTTGGTCCTTGAAGACCCTCATCATAGTGAGGGCCGCATGCATCCACACAAGACCATCTAGCAGCCAACGGCAATTGGTGTTAAACAGGGCTGCTGTGTGGATGCCATAGCACCCATCCTAAAGCTCTGGTTAGGCCCGATTAGGCCTGAACAGGAAGGTCTGTTGGTGGTTCAGTATGACTGGCCCACTTAGCCATCAATCAGGGGTCACTTCTGATTACAATGGGTGTGGCAGAGAGACACAACTTCGTAGCTGCCTATGTAGCCACTACGAAGGATGTGCATGCCTCTGTAGCTTGTGTGTTGAGGGGCAGAGCAACCCCACTGCAAATGGAAGCCTCTAAGCCTGCCCCTGGACCCCATTTCCCCAGGAGACATACAGACATGCAGCCTCTGATCCTGTCTTCATGGTGGAAGACTGGATTGAAGACACCATTAAAGGGTTCTACTGTTAATCCAAATTTAAGACCCCATTAAATCTGGATTTTACTGGGGTCCTAATGGGGTCCTTAAGTGGGTCCTGTGTGCAGGTGGTATGTAACAGATCCGTACCAAATGAGTACCTATTGGGTTCCTAATGGGGTCTTTGTTGCTAGTGCAAAAACAGCCATTGTGTCATAATCACCATGGCATAATCAGAAGTTGCTGTGGTCATTGCTATGGCTATTTGGATGGTCTAGGATGGACCACAAAACCCAATGGCAAGTTGGGAATGGTGCCAGGACTTGTGGTGCACATGATGGGCACTGTCCCTGAACTTAACTTCAGTGGGATGGTATTGTCTTCCCATCCCATGAAGTTTAATATGAATAGGCCCCATGTCTCCAGGAATAACCTTGGGCATTTCTTCATTTTTGGCAGCATGAAGCATGTGCTGAAGAGCATGGTTCCTGGGGGTGAGGGTTCAAAACAGCATTCAGAGAACAAGTGCAGCATCCAGAACTTCATCAGATGCCCTTGCTCACCTATGTAGATGTGCTGAAGACCTGGCAATGGGGTGGGACAGAATAGGTACTTCCTCTAAGTCCCACTTGGGCTTCTCCTGTGCTGTGTGCACCATAAAGCAGGAGATTTTGGTTGAGTATCAGGAAAAAAAAAGAGAAGAGAAGAAAGGAGAAGAGAAGACAGAGAAAAGAAAGGAAAGGAAAAAGACCAATTCAGCAGTGGAACCAGTATCTACCAAGGCCTTTTCTGCCTTACCTCACTTTGATCTGGATCAGTGGATCAGGAATAACTGGACCCACTGATCTGAATCTTGTGGGAGCATGAGCCAGACCAGAATCATCTGCACTGATGGCACTGATCTGTCCTGCACCTCCCCTGGTTGCAAAGTTAATGTAAGCTTCAGAACTGTCCCCCTCTACCTCAGAGTCTGAGGAAGGTTTCAGTGATGCACCACACTGGCAGTTCCAGATCATGGAGATCATCTGCATGCCTCTCATAAACCAGAACGAGGCCCTTAGTCCACTTGTAGTCCCAATTAAAGGGGTCTACAATAGATCCAGATTAATGGTTTCTTAATTGAGATCTGACTCTGTCTTGGGCAGATGTAGCCAGGCTAATGGGGGGCAGGTTCTCCTTGACTTTGCAGATGGGAGGCCTGTGATATGGATTAAGAGGCTCTTTAATCCAGAACTAAAGCAAGTGGAGAAAGGACCCAAGAGATATAATGGTCTCTTCTTTGCTATGTGTTCAATTGCAGACTGTAATAACAACAGTAAGAGAATGTTTAGTTTGAATTCCTTCATGTTGCAAAGGATGAAACTCAACAGTTTAACTAACTTGTCTCAACTCTATGGTTCTGTGGGCTGTATATGTAGATGCAATCTGCTTTTACTATGCAGGCTGCATGGGCTACCTACAATGTCTCAGAACTCAAATAAAAAAATCTTCTTTTGAATCCTCCACATCTTAGAATCGGGATCCTGAAGGATATCCTGTCTCCTCACTTTTCTATCATTTTGATAAGGTCCCTGGAAGTCCATTGTGATGGCTCACCACCTGAACAGAGTTGTGACTTAGCTTCATCCAGACAGCATTTACTAATCTGCACTATTTGGATAGGCACTTCAGAGGCATCTTCACATTTGTGATTCTGATGAAAATGTCTCCCATCACCATGCTCACAAACATCCTGCATCCATTCTAACAGGCGGATGCCTCTTCCTTGATCCAGATCACGGCATGCTAGCATGGGTTATAGATCCATTTATCAGATCTATCCCTAATCTACGGATCTATGAGGCCTTAGCACACAAATGATCCAGATCTACTCTATCCCCATGCGACCAATGTGTACTGAGAAGCTCCTTGATCTGGATTGCAGTGCTGACAATGTGTTCTTAGCAGCTCCTAGCTCCAGATCAATGGGGAAGTGCAGAGAGGGCATGTGTCTCTGAAAAAATCAGCCATATAGAAACAATGATGCCGGGGACCTGTTGTGGGCATCTGAGGACATGGGGATCCACACGCTTTCTACTTTTGGGATTGAAACAAGTCATCCAGCCCTAAAGGCAAATGCTGCCTTAGTCAGAGAACACAGTGCTTATGGCTGTTATAAGTGGAAGAAGCAGTTCTTTGCCCACCTCCATAATATATTCCAGAGTGTGGTGAGAGGGATCACTCACATAGAATTAACCTAACAGGGGCAAAGCACACTGTGTAGGCCACCCAATTACAAAACACACACATGTAAGCCTCTCAGAATTAAGGCCTGAGGCACTTTCCTTTATTTTGCCATCCCAAAGGGCTGGTTTTGCTTTTGGGAACAACATGGGGGAAAATGCAAGAGGGAAAGAAGTGAAAACAGTCTTTATCCCTCCACTCGTGGAAGCTGACGCCAAAGCAACACAGGCACACCTTACCTTCGCTGGACTGGGCCTTACCCAAATGCTCCTGTCTTACTTCATTTACGTGACAACATTCCTATGTGAAACTGATTTTTTTTTTCTGTAGGGATTTCATCACAAGTGAAGCAGCCTGCTAATCTTCTAAACAAGATGCTTTTTGACAGGGAGCAAGAGCAAGCCCTTGGGCAGGAGCATAATGGAGGAAAGAGAATGGGAATATTCTTGCCAGTACTGCAACTTGGCAAGCAAAGAAACTTTCTGTAGCTTGTTCCTGGCCTTTCTTGAGATAATAAACTTTTAACATAAAACTTTCAAAGCCATGCATTGTTAGTTCAATGAGATTTACTTTCTGTCAAATGGAGCCATACAGCGTGTCAGCTCACACTTCAGAGAAAAACATGCTAATAATTCAGTATAGTGTGTTACCTGGACGCTTTACAAGAAATCTGATTAGAGATTGATTGACTCATGATATTTTAAGGTCTACCACATGAAGTTATAAAAATATGTGTTTGAGACTGTGTTTGGGTCTCTGTGTGTCTGCATGTGAGCATGTGAGTGTGAAATAAGTAAAATAAGTATTAAATAATAATTTAATATCATAACACTTCATAAGCCTAAACTTGTGAAGTGTTATGATATAATTGGAGCCTTGTAACCTTTGCAGATAGGTTATAAAATTTTGATATTAAGAGTTTTCCTCCCGAACTGTAAAAGAGAAAGAGGGAGGGGGAGAGGGAGAGGGAGACAAAGAGAGGAGAGAGAGAAGAAAAGACAATATGGGATTAAGATTCAACATCAGTTCTGCTGTGAAGATGGCTGTCTCACCCATCACACCCAGTAGCTTAGAGCTTAACTCCACTCCCCTTCTCTCTTTCAGGCATTTTTCAATTTAGAGTTGACTCATGTGAACATAATACACTGTATTCAGTGAGGTCAGTTTTCATATGAGCTTTTGTGGAATGGTGACCTTACAGTGTTCTACCTACCATTAGCTCTACCTATTCGGACTCCTGTAATCAGTTCCTTTTACCTGCCTTGACCTTCACCCCACCATATATAATGGATACCAGTTGCCACTGTCCCTGGGTTTGAATCCTTGCTTGATTCATATGAAAGCTGCTGACTGATCTAGGTGATGAAAGCACACAGGGTGAGGAAGTAAAATAGTTGGCCCTGCTTAATATTTCTCAAAAAGAAGGGGAGAGAGCATGCCAGAAATAAATGAGCAAACCAAGAAGGAAACAAAAGGATGCTGCACGTAGAATTATTCCCAGGCATGAGTAAGCCTGAGTTTATTCATGGTAGTTCCAGTGCTTTGTTTTTAGTGCTTTCTCTCCACACACACACACCCCACTTTGTCCAGGACATTCATTTTTGATGTTATATTAATCAGATTGCCAGTCCTGACTTTTTACTGAGTTAACCTAACAACAACAACAACAAAAATCCATCTGTCATCCAGTCACTGCATCTGAACAATGTGCTTGCTTCTACCCTGCTATACTCTTCAAGCTGCTTAGTCAGTGCCATTCAGGAAAGCAAAAATTGTACATGGAGCTTGCATGTATGTTCTTTTAGTTAGGTAAGTCAGTCATAAATAGTTTAGACTTTGATTTCCAAATCCTTTTAAATTGGTTAGCATATTTGGAATACAAAGATCATACAATGGGCAGCACTGGCTTGATGGCATCATTTGCTCAGGTCATTCCTCTCCGAAAGAAAAATGGGAAGAACAAATCCTTGCTTGTCTATGAATTTTGGCTCCAGTATATTGGAGAATTATTGAAAATTATACTGTTTCAAGAGGACTGAACGATATGATAGCTTCTTCTTTCTCCAGTATATTTTCTTTCTAGCTTCTTTTTCTTCTTTCAATGTACCTGATGAAGAAGCAGGCAGGGATGGAGGGTGATGGATCAGAAGCCTTGTGGGGCACCAAGAGAAGACCTCAGATGCACCATTGTACTCTTGGGTATTACAGTGATGATGGTTGATTTAGTCTGGAATGCAGCAGTGAAAAAATGGAGAACTTAACCACACTAGTTCTAGCCCATGAATACATCTTGTTGAGCACGGGCTAAGAGCTGGCTTTAACAGTTTATTCTTTCTTCTCTTTTTCAGTGGGATCAGCCATAAAAAAAAAAGTATCTCCTTCTTCAAAGCTGCAGAAAAACAAATGAAATGAAGGCTCTGATATTATTCCTTTCTATCCTCTACAAAAAGAGAGGGAGGGAGGGAAAAAAGTAAAAGTAGAAAGAAAAAGAAATGGCTTGTTTTATATCTGTACTGAAAAAATCTTAACCCTTGAATGGAAATAAGAATGTAAGTCCTTCTTGATTTTATTATTTTGATGTATCTTCAAGACAAAATATGGCAGAAGGATAGATAGGCTGGAATGTATATGGCAGTATGCATAAGAGAATTATGATAATAACTCTTAGGTGCCAATAATTTGGCATGTATATTATCAACATTTCACAAAATCAAAAAAATCTATACTGTATTGGATCAAAGAGCCATCTTGTTAATCAGCTTGTTGTCACAATGGACAATTCAAGGTGGCTGCATCCCCAAATGACTTATTTGCCTCTCTAGTTTCCCTCTACCGTCACTCTATTCAAGGGGACTTTAAAAGTGCCGTGCAATACTGGTATAAGTGTCCGCATGAGGCTCAGCAAAACATGCATTTAAAATGCACCTTCTGTCCACACGGAAGCATGTTTTGCTTGCCCACATCTTTTTCTCCTCGCCCCCTCTCTTGTTGATAGGGTGCCGGCAGGAACGGGGAGGGACTGCACTCTGCGTGGCCACAACCAGGAACCCCCCCCTGACAAGTTCAAAGGAAAAATAGCCATCGGTTCTCTGTTCGTCTCCCAGATCTCCGCTCCCTGAAATGGCTTCCTGTGCCGGCGAAGGCAGCAGCTGTAGCCATCGGCCGCGCAATCATTCACTCATTCACTCTCAACACTTTCAGAGATCACTGTTAAAATCCACTCGGTAGAGCAGCGGTGACTGTAGCAATCCACCACTTCACACCTGATAACAATTGCAACAATGTTGCAATTCTGTACCATTCTGGCTCTTTGAAAGTTCTGAGCTTTAGAAAGGGAAAGGAAGGGAAGGTGCTGTACTTCTGGGAGATGTGTGAATGTTTTATGGCTGTGTGTGCAGGCAGCAATCCCCGCCCCTTTTGCCACGGAGCATCCCCATGGTAAATGCTGCCAGGAAAACCCGCGACTTCCAAAAAGAACTCTTCTTTAAAGTGCACTTTTTTTTGTTGCGGATTTTTCTCCTTTTGTAGCATTGGAAGCTCATTGAAAAGCCGGGCATGGGGGCGCTCAGAGGCAAAATAAGATTTTTAGAGGGCTTTAAATTGCTTGGGGACAGGGCCTGTGAATAAGATGCCTACAAACAGGGCAATTCATCCAAATAACCTGAACCAGTAGGCTGAAGAGAGGACAGATTAACAGCTGGAAAGAGATGTTTCATTGCAGCTAATTGAGCTTTGGTCTGTAATGGATCAAACCCAGTTTGGCACGGTCAGAGACACCAACTGCTGCTCAGTTTCACTGTCTACCCTAGATTGTAGCTATGTTTTACAGGGATAAAGTTGGGAAATAAGTTTATTTTACTCAGTCAACTATTAGATATATACTACTATTAAAATGCAAAGCCATCACTACTTTTTCAAACTATGGATTTAAGTTTTCAAGATCCACAGTGAAGAAACCTATATGTTCCTTCTGTAGTTGCACACCCACTCAGAAAAAGCCAAACAAAGTTAAATTATTAAGACCACCTCATTTTTCCTCTTTACCTTCAAGTCTGGCACCAACTTCCTTGACAGCAAATGTTCATCACTTTGTCTGCCCAGCTTTCTGAAGTCCTGATTGGTCACTTGCTGACAGCGTTTGCCCCCTTGTGATGATTGGCTACATTTCCCTCTGTGCTTATGAAATTCTCATCCAATCCACCTAAAAGAAAGAGTTACCCTCATACTAGATGAGGAAGTGATGCCCATTCCCAGGCTTTGAGATGGGGTAAGGAGAATTTATGGAGAAAATGTGTGTCCTCCTTACAGCTTTAAATTTATCCAGTGAGAATATAATTCATTACTTTTTCAAAATTGAACTTGGCAACTCTACAAGGCCATTGTTTTCTTTGGGTATAATCTTCTGGCCATTTCTGTACCTTCCCCTACTATCCTGGAAGAAAACAAGATACACAATGTGTCCCATGCTGGGCTATGTTGCTTCTGGGTCATGATAGGGGCCTCTGCATTTTAGGTGGCCTGTGCCAACCCAGCCCCAGCTGCCATCTTTGAATGCTGGGCCCATCCCTTGAAGCTGGCACTCAGACTTCAACGGCTGGCATGAAAGTTCCTGGCCTTCAAAGTTTCTGGTAAAATCTTTTGGGTGCCGCTGGCTTCCTGTGCCCACTTCTGGTGGTGCTTCCTGGTGCACCACTGAAAATATGTGTATCAGCAGTCTGGTGGTCAACTGAGATAGCATGTCATTTCACTTCACCAAGTGCAGGAACATGCAAAGGGTTCTGACTATTCTGTGCTACATGAGTATGGATCTTATTTTTCTGGAGTAAACACCATCCAGTGTATGGGATTGACTTCTGAGAAGACACAGCCAGTTTGGTCTAATACAGGGATTCCCAAACTATGGGTCGGGACGCACTAGTGGGTCGCGAGCGAATATTGAGTGGGCCCTGCCTGTAGAATTAAGTAATTAAAAAATTGTATTAAAACTTTGTTTGTTATTTGAAAAGTCCTTTATTCATATTGGTAACAGTTAAATTTCCTAGAGGTGGGTCCCGAGTTGGTAAACTTATATTAGATGGGTCGTAGCCCAGACAACTTTGGGAACCACTGGTCTAATAGTTAGAGAGCCAGACTCTTAACTGGGGATCCCAGATTTGATTCAGCACTCCTCCACAAAGCCAGCAGGGTGAATTTGGGCTAGTCACAGCTCTCTTCTGAGCTCTCACAGGCCCACTCACATCACAGGGTGTTCTGTTGTGGGGAGAAGAATAGAAAGCTTTGTCAGCCAGTTGAGTCCCCTTAAATGAATGCATTTAAATTTGACAGCCTTAGGCACCAAAGACTCCTTCACTTGGGGGAGAGACTGAGGAAGAGCCAACAGGATTTATGGAAAATATTATGTGAAGCTAGAAATCAAGACTGCCTACCAGACAGGATGAAAGACAAACTGGCAAAAATTCAGGCCTATGTAACAGTGGGAGGAATTTCATTTTGGGGTGTTATTTGCATGACATGTGTCTGTATATTGTAAAGTTGTAAATATGATAATAAAGTGAAAAAAAGAGAGAGAGAGTCTGGTTAAGTGAGAAAAGCAAGGTATAAAAGTTAATGCCTGATAAAGGAAATCTGGATACAAGCTTTGAATAGAATTGTTCACACTGAGATTACATCCATGTCCACGGCCTGTGAGCATTGTGAGCCAGTTTGGTCTAGTGGTTAGGGAAGCAGACTCTTATCTGGGAATACTGGGTTCGATTCCACCCTCCTCCATGAAGCCAGATGGGTGACCTTGGGCTAGTCACAGCTCTCTTCTGAGCTCTCACAGCCCCTCCTATCTCACAGGGTGTTCTGTTGTGGGGATAAGAACAGAAGGTTTGTCAGCCACTTTGAGTCCCCTTAAATGGGTGAGAAAAGTGGGGTAGAAGAGCCAACTCTTCTTCTTCTTCTTCATCTCCTCCTCCTTTGCTGAGGGTGGTGGCACAACCAGGAGGGCTTCCCCTTGCAGATCTTAAGGCACAGGGATGTTAACTTACCTTGGAAATAATTATTTACCTGTGTGAGACCAGTGCCTTGCTTGACACTCTCCAAAGATGTGTTTCCAAAGATATTACTCAGCACTTTAAAAGTTAATCTATGAAACAGTGGATGTAGAAAAATCAGCCTCACAAATCAAAACTAATAGATGTGGAAGTGTAAAGAACGTTTTTGTCTGCAGACTTAGGCCACATCCCCATGCAAGCAATTTGGTGTGGAACTGTGCTTTTGATTGGGTGCGGGACTGAAACTGAATCTTGCCTGTCCCTATGCCATCACTGCTAACACATGCTGTATACACATACAGCTGTCCCCTGCAGTTGAGCTGTTTGGTGAACCTCTGCTTCACCCGGGAATCTGCTTTGGCGATCATGAATGGGGGGGGGGGATTGTTTTCCGTGGAAAAGGGAGAAAAATCAAGCCACTGCCCTGCCTGCCTTGGAAATCGGAATGGGGTTGATTGCTTTCCATTGAAACTAGAGAAAAATCAAGCCAATCTTCTCCCCAAATAGCCCAGGAATGTCCCCATGCACAGGTTCAGCTCCCAAAGCAATGCGTGCCAAGCCACCAATCCATGGCGAGAACAATTTTTTCCAGGACCAAATTTGGTCCAAGAAAATCAGACCCAATCAAAAATGCATGGTAGGGATGTGCTCAGATTATTTGTGCATTCGGAATCTGAATGAATATATCCAGATTCTGAGATTCGTGGACAGATTGGATAGAGTCCTATTCAGGATTTTTTCATTCCAAGCTGCATATTTCCACATTCTATTTACCTCAAACAGAATGTGGAAATTGGCTCTGTGCACACCCCTAATGCATGGGGACGGCCCCTCCCGAATCCGATCTCGATTTGGGGCAGAACGTGCATGGGGACGCACCCTTATTATCCTCTTAAGTATATTACTAAAAAAAATTAGTAACCCATGATATCTCAAAGAAACAGCATGGATTTGTGGCTAAATTTGCTAGGAAAAAGAATTACGAGTGGATTGTCAATGGTTTGAAACCTGCAAATGCTCCACATCCTCTACTTCACATTCCTCACGCTTTTATATTCCACACTGTTGCAATCATTATAAAACTTAATAGAGTTTTAGTGTTAATAGCTGAAACAGTTTTGGATGAAAAAGCAAGAAAAAGACAGTTGCAGTGCAAAACTACCAAGCAGAGTTCTGTAAAATGGCATAGGTATGGTGTTGTAAAGGAGGCGCCCTCTTGTGGTATAAGGGTGATGGTATAATAAAATAACTAATACAAGGGGGTTGAACGTGTATGGAGGATACAAAGGGTGAGCCTGACATTCTGTTGATACTGAGGCGTGCAAAACTATGAAGTATGTTTCTTCAAGCTTGTAAGCTTTTGGGCCACAACCACACAAAAAAACTGTCTGAAGTGAAACATCGTTAGTTTCAGTTGCCAAAATCATGGGTTCCTGAATTTTTGAAAGTTTCTTCTTTTTTAAACAAAAAAAGTTGTTAACAATATATGTTTTGTCCTTTAGAAACCACATTCTATTAGAAAAGTTTGGCAAATACTCCCAACAATATAATTAGATTAAAAAACATTTACCAACAAACACAGAACTGTTCTGGCCAAAAATTTAAATCAGCTGTCTTATTAAAGATATTGGTAGAATTGTTCTAAAAATATGTCATTAATATTCAACCAGACTGGCATACAAACAGGTTGCACATAAGCTATGAGACTTTTTGCTCAACAACAGCTCTCCCTCTGCAGTATGCTTACATGTTTCTTCATGTGTCTGAAAGGGGCAAATAGCTCTAACATGTTATATACAGAATTATCAACACAAAAGGGCAAGTAGATGGGAGGCAAGAAAGAATATAGATCAATATGCATTAGTTTCTAGCAGTGCCCTGTGAACCAGAAGGAGGCACTGACAGAAGATAAGCAGGGCATTGATTTGCACTCTGTGTCCATCTTTGCAAACTGCATTTTGGCCAACAACAAACAGAAATGAGGTTTGTGAACATCAGAGACAAACACCAATAACCACCTCACCAAGACACATGTGCAGTGTTATTATCCATTGCTGTTGTTTTCAGTGATAAGGAAAACACTAAAGGAGGAGGAGAGTTGGCTTTTCTACCCTGCTTTTCTCAGCCATTTAATGGGACTCAAAGTGGCTGACAAACCTTCTGTTCTCCACACAACAGAGACCTTCTGAGGTAGGTTGGGCTCTGAGAGCTTAGAAAAGAGCTGTGAGTCACCCAAGGTCAGCCAGGTGGCTTTGCGGAGGATTGCAGAATCAAACCTGGTATTTTCAGATAAGAGTCTGGCTCCCAAACCACTAGACCAAACTGTTTCAGAATAGGCTAGCTATTTGACTGTTGAAGCCAAATGAACAGAATGTTAGATAGAGCATTCTGCACTAGGTGGTAGACTGGACCATAGTGCCATCTAGGTTTCTGTCTTTTTCTGTCTTCTGTACGCTAGTGCAAAACAGCCGGGGGCTGTCCACACAGGCTGAAGTATACAGCATGCAAGGGTGCCTAAAATCGTTTTCTGGCCTAGTCTAGTAGAAGACCTATTTTTCAAGGTCTACCAGCACATACTAGGGGGTCGTATAACAGACCACAGTGGCTCTCAGACATCAAAAATTCATAATCCAACATATTACAAAGGACTCGTTTCAGTGGTACAACAAGGCACATCACTTAAATGCCCCCCACAAAAGCCAAGAAATGTCATTCTTTGCCCTTAGAGCATTCAGTTCTAAAGCCGGTGCAAGCTTTGGAGTCAGCAGGGGGCTGGTGAGAAGCAGGGGGCTTGTCCACACTTAGGTGATTCCGGAAACTTGAGGATAGGGATGGGCGAAAACTATTCATCGGCTTCAAATTCGTAATCAGATTTGAAGCTTCAACAATTTGCTGGTAAATTGAAAGGGGCTTTACATTTATACCCACCCCGCTTTGCCCATGAATCAAATGTATCTACTCTTGACCAAAGCTTCATAGAAACTTCAACAAAGGCCAGATCTGCCCTCCCCAAGCTTTGTCTGCCCCCCGGTTTTGTTGCCTTACTGAAAATCTGGCCACGGTTCCTGGATGAGTGGCCTACCCAGCTGTATGTTCGCCTCTGGAAGGCCTAGCTGAGTCTCTGAGGAGGGTGTGGTGGCAGTGGCGAAAGGTGAGTGGGAGGGGGGCAAGGCAGGGAGAGGATGGGGTTCCCTTAATGCATGAACATTTGATGGATGTTTGTACACAAAGGTGAAGCCCCCCACATTTATGTGTGTGTGTGTGTGGGGGGGGCTTCACACAAAGCCAAACATTCTCCCCCTTGATTCAAATTGAATCAAAGGGGGTAATGTGTTCTGTGCACATCCCTACCTGGGGATGTTCCTGCACAGACATCCACACTGCACGGAGCTGTCGCTGACTGCTAATAGCTACAGAGCACTCAAGTGATTAGCACTCGTAGCAAACTCCTGCATGCACTCTTCACTCTGCTTCTATCTGAAGGGTGTGTGGGAGTGGGGTGCCACAGTTGCAGCTGTGCCCATTGCTGTAGCAAGGTGGATTGCTGCTACACAGCAGTCTTTGCACTTACCAAGCACTTATTTCAGTGCTAGGTAACTTTGCAACACCCCTTCACTTTCCTGGGACAGCATCCCAGGGAAAGGAAATGAGAGAAAGCCCAGAGTGTCCAAATGATGCCCTTTCAGCTGGAATATAGCTTCATGGGCACAGTTTTCCGCTTGACCTCTGGTTCTGCATCCAGTCTGTCTTTGGTGGAGAAAGGTGGAAGCACTGTCTGTGCATGTATTTGCCTGTCACCCTCCCTCCCCTGTGCACTTTGTCCATCACCCTTCTATCCCATACTTACCTAAAATTCTTCATCTGGATTGAAGCTTACTTTTTAAAAACTCCCAGAACTGATTGTACTGCCAGAATTAACTGCTCCAAAATTTCTGTATTAACATCTCTTACATTCATACAATCATACATTGGCAATATACAGCTTTGTCTAGTCCAGTTTACAGTACAGCCTACCAGAACCTACCAGCCAACGATGATGGTGCAAGCCACCATTGCACGTATGTGTACCTGTGTGTGAAACTCAGTGTTCAGCAATCACAATTAGTTGCACAAATACTATGAGGGGTGTGTTTGAAGCCCTGGTTACATATGTGGAGTTTTAGATGTTTTCTGGTCAAACTGAATGACTTTCCATATCACCATTGACTGGGGCCTCCATGTGAATTTACATATTCCATATGCTGGGAGCAGCTGCTTTAGAGTTCCGAGGGAGCAAGGAGCAGGTTTGGACTTGTGATCAGAGTGCCAGACTCTTATCTCATAGTCACTGGGTTTGATTTCATACTCCTCCACAAAACCAGCTGGGTGACCTTGGGCTAGTTACAGCTTTCTTTCTGAGCTCTTAGAGCCCCACCTACTTCACAGGGTGTCTGTTGCGGGAGAAAAATGGGGAGCTTTGTCAGCCACATGGAGTCCCCTTAAATGGATGAGAAGAGAGAGGTATAAAAACCAACTCTTCTTCAGCTCTACGGTTGGAGAAACCCTATAATGTCATATTATAACAACTAGCACAATTATCTGCATAAACAGAAACAAGCATATACCCATTGACTGTCTGTGTCTTAGGGGGTATTTTCCATGCCTCATTGTCTGTTGTGCCAATCAGCTTTTATTTTGTTTCAGAAATAAAATGATTGTGGTAAAGAAAATGATAGGGCTTAGAACAGCACACACACCCCCCAAAAAAAATTTTTTTGTGGCCAGAGAGTGCATATAAATGTTGTAGGCCTTTGTCACCAACTGGATGCTATTGTATATAGAAAAGGAAAATTATAAGTTGGATTAAAAAAACATGAGAAGGAAAGGTGTCAAATTAAAGTTAGCATTGCATGCTTAAACTTTGTGCAGAAACTGTAGAGTGAAAGAGAACTGCTTTGGGCATGGAAAAGAGAAAAAAAACCCTATTATTTCAATGTGCTCATGTCTTCTTACAAGCTTCATGGAAGGTCTTGGTGGGCATATATGAATCTGCACCTTCCACCCTAGTTAGATCCGGACTTTTCTCAGCAGAGGGTCCCAGGGCTTTGGCCCAAGGATAGCAGCAAAAATGGCTCTAGAGCTAATGAGGCCTGGTGAAAGTCACGTCCGAGCCACCTTCACAAGACACAAGAAGCTGTAGATTATGTGGTTGTGATACTTGCAGAGCATTAGCCAGATGGGGAGGATTTCTTGCCAGAATGATTTATTGGAAAACATCCATGCACAGTGCCAATATGTTTCCTGGGTCTTTGCATACACAAAGCCCTGAGAACCAACCCTAGGCAGCAGCTTAAGAGAAAGCCTTACTTTTGATTGTCCAAACCATGCCTTGATATTATTCAGATGGGAAGCAAAGGCCACTCATGTAAAATCTGATCCACTCCAAGTCACCTTACATGGTGTCCATCCCAGTGAACTATGTGTAGGATCCGAAACAATACCACCCCCAAGCCGTAACACTGCAACAATAAGATATTAACATAATAATAATTTGCAGCTTTTTCATGGTGTCATGAAGTGGCTACCTGACTCTGCCTAAGCATAATAATAATATCAGCCCCTCAAGAACTTTCTGCACCAGTTTAATGTGGACAGGGCTTAGGCACTATCCATAAGTTGCACTTTGGCTGATCAGAGGCCAGCATGAGTAGTGAGCAGTCAAAATCCAGTGCATCAGATGTTCTCATCTTGTGCTCCTTCTTCTAAATAAAATGACCTACCCTTAATCCTCAGGGAATTACACTGAAGAAGCTTCTTCTGGCAGAGTCATTTGGATGCCCGTCTGCCCTCCATGATGCCCTTTCATCTGCAATATGGGGGCATGGGTGCAGTTTTCAGCTTGATCTCTGGTTCTGCATCCAGTTTATCTTTGATAGAAAAAGGTAGTTGTCTGTGCATACATTTGCCTGTCCCACTCCCACTCTTGTGCATTTTGCCCATCACCCTTCTACCCCCTACCTACCTAAAATTCTTGGTCTGCATTGAAGCTTACTTTTTAGAAACTCCTCAAACTGTGAAATGCTGCCTTAGAATTACAAGGGGAGGAGTTGGAGTGGAAGTACACGTCAAGACTAATGGATAAGGTAGGGTTTTCATAATTAGTGATTCAGGTTAGATACTCAATAATGATGATGACATAGTTTGAAATATGAGCTTATATATTCAGGATGCAATTAAACATTTTTGTTTGGAGCAACCTGAAGTTCTGAGATGAACTCTGATTGCAGCAACAAGCAGATACACAGTGGCAGAAGCTGTGCCACCAGACACCTGGGCCAGTGGGCGGAGGTGTGGCTGAAGGGAACTTTGAATAGGCTATCAGATCAATCATGAAGCAATCTAATGCACCCTATTGTCAAGTGCCTGAATTGTGTGCTGAAGTGCTTGTAACATGGCAGTATGGACACTTCTGTTAAGGTGCCTACTCCCAACAATCTCCCATACTATGTATTGAGATTAGGCCATGAATTAAGTTCCATGGAAGAACTGAGGTGTGTTGGAAACACTTATTATGAGGAACCTCTTTCTACCTAAAGGTAAACAGAACCCAGGACACCTTGTGAACAATGGTCAGCTTTTCCAGCCAAGCATCCTAGAGTACAACCCTGCAAAGGACCCAAAGGGAGACCTCCAGTAGTTTTCCTTTGGGTGGCAGAATGTCTTGGGACCATGCCTAGCAATCTTTATGTTCACATTTCCACATAATAGAATGGAAATAAAAAGCTGCATGCTGAGCACCAGATTAACCAGAGATGGTTTACACAAGCTCCAAGTAATGGCTGTTTTATGGGGAATACAGGGAGGAGAAAAGACACCAAAGCAGGAGGAGGGGAGTAAGTGTTTGAAACACTATAAAGTACAAATAATAGCTATAAATTTCCAATATAAAAAGAAGAAACTGGATTTCCAATGCACAGTACAAAGAGAATCAAATCCTTTGGTGGTGAATCCTACCTGGTGGTCATTTTTCATTACGACAGTGTATCCATTTTCGGCAGAACAAACCACAGATTTCTTTTCTCTGCAGTCATCCTCTGGTCTAGACAGACAATTCTTTTGAGAACCATTCTTTCTGATGGCTTTATCAGATTTCCACCCCCATGTTTCCCCCTTATAATCTCTATTCCTTCCTTGCACTGATGATGTGATGGTTTGAGCCACGGAGGCAGACCGGCATCACTGATTCAGTCACCAGTGACAGTGACAGGAGTTAATTTAGCCAGATGCCCTCATCTGTCCTTGGTGCATGTGACCTTCCACTTTTTTTTGCTCAGTTAGAAGAGATGCATACAGAAAGTGTCCTATTCACACAAGCAACCTATCATTGGACTTTAGTTTCCTGAGTCTATGGATGTTGCTACTACTACACACCGGAATGGTGTGTCCAAGCGATGCATGATAGAAAATGCTTTTATAGGTAATTGCTTTTAAAAAAGGCTCTGATAAAATTGTTTTCTAACATGATAATTTAATTTATTTTCTAAGTGTAAGAACACGGCAGCAATTCTGCAGTCCTGGATGCATATGGTATTTAAAAGTCAATCCCAGAAATCAAGAAGTTGCATATTGGAGCTGAATTCCAGCCCTTCATTTGACACAAATAATGCAAAAAGCTGCCAGCCATATTCCATAGCTAGCAAAAGGAAACCGAAAAGGCAAAGACTTGCTAATAAATAATAAATATGATTGAATGAGCAAAAAGTGCTGTACAGCAACAAATAAAGTTCTGTAGACATACCACTTAGCCTTAATTTTTATTTTAAAAAACAAAACAAAAACATGCCTATATGATGGCTGCAAATAAACTTGTGATTTCCATCCAAAAAGTATTTGAGCAGGAAGTAAAACATTTTCCCAGCGGATGAAATAACATTCATTTTTGCCAATCTAAGCAAGGCCGATTTAAATTTTGTGTGTGTCCAATGGTTTGTTCTCCCTTCAACTTAATAACCTGCACGCTGGAACCATTTCAAATGAAAGAGAGTTCACAGTTCTTAAGCCCAGTGCTGAATATAGCTGCCTTGCATGTAAACAAGTAAACCATTATGTTTCTTATTGAGATAAAGAATACAATGATAAGTGGGGACTTTTACGAAACAAAGGGCTTCCTATTGCTAGTGTGGATAATCTTCCAGCACCCCCTGTGTTTTGGCAAATCACATCAGATTAATCTATTAGGCATCTCCTTTCATTATCAAATTTCCGCCGCCTATCACAGTGGCTGCGTTATCGTGCACCCTGTTTTCAATAGCAGGCCCATTCCTAAGATTTCAGGTGCTAGGGTTCCATGCTACCAAAACAGGTGTCCCTACTGTTTTCAGGTAGGAAAGGTCCTTGCACAGAAGCCTGGGAAAGGGCAGGGGTATCAGCCGCTGTTCTACCTGAAGGAACAGGTAACAGGAAACTGTTGATTCAGTGAATTGGACTTAATTGGCACACATTACTCAGCAGTTAGTGTTTTTTGTGAATTAAAATCCCTTAAAAAATTTACTGACAAATGGCTTTTCTAAGAAGTCAGAGAGAGAGAGGAGAGAGAGAAATCCCAGTGCAAAAGGAATCACTGTTACGGCTGGAGTCTTCTGAGACAAATTATGTCAAAGTATACAAGCAAAACAATGTGTTGTACATATACTGCATGAGGCTGTGAGGCAAATTGTATTTATATTCAGGATTATAGAGATTAGAGAAGCATCTACATGGCTTCCCATCCTCAGGGAGGAAGCCTGGGGACTGCTGTGGTGAGAGTGTTGAGGCACTGTAGTGACAAGGGGAGTACTGCTGCAGAAAGAATTGCAGCCTGCAGCAGTGAAAACCCCTCTGGAATCATGTGAGGCGTCTGGAACTGTGGCTAGAAATGCACTGCAATTGTGGGTTCCTGGTAGCAATTTGGACTGTGACTTGGGGCCTTAAGAAGATCAAAGCATAAGAGAAGCCCTATTAGACTGAGCCACACTCCATCTAGTCCATCATCCTGTCTCCCACAGTGGACCACCAATTGCTTTTGGGCTTCTAGCAGCAGACAAATGCAAAACCTTCAACAGCTTTTTCAGTTCTCTGCAAATGCCCCCAACCAAGAGACAGTACCTAGGCATCAATTATAGTAGCTATTGATACACCTGTTCTCCATGAATTTATCTAATCCTTTCTTAAAGCCTTTCAGACTGGTTACTATCACCACCTCTACTGGTAGTAAATTCAATAGACAGACAACCCTCTGGGTGAAAAAATGTGTTTTGTTTTGCTGTCACTGTGTCCCCCTCAGAGGCTCAACTATTTGAAGCTGATGAATATTTTTCACCCAATCCTAGTAAGTGACATCTGGATGCAGCCACAGTTTACTTTGGCTGCATCCAGAAGTCTTTACTTATTCTGTTATATATGGATATTCCAGAAAAAACATGGATATTCCAGAATATCCGTGCTTTATTCAGGAGTATCCCAATGTAGAGGAATAAGTAACCGACAGCTGGATGCAGCCTTTGTGTGAACATAAATAGTAGTTGGGATGTATTGTATTTCGTTACATGAGACATGACACATAGGCCACTGTTATACCTTAGCATTTTAATTCATGTCAGGAAGACAGCTGAATCCAAGCCATTTTTGGCCTTGAATGGCTTGGTCATACCTGCCTGATGCTGTCAAAGTGAATCATGGGGGGTGGGGATGGGTACGAGGAGGCAGTTCAGATGACAGAGCAAAGGGAATCGCAGCATGGGGGGTGAGGAGCCAGAGGAAGGACTGTCATGGTAAGGGGGAGGGGAAAGACTCAGAGCAGAGGCTTGCATAGGTATCATTTTCTGGGCAACCGGGGAGCCAGGACAGTGGCCTTCTGGAAGGGGATTAAGACATTAATGCTATGTTGGGCCTGAATGAAGGAAAACCTGAATAGAGGGAGGAAAATCCGGGGGGGGGGGAACAGCTTGGCATTTAAAGATGTAAACAAACAGGTTGGAATTTGGGCTCAAGAAGCATCAGAGTAAGGGTGCAACCATGGCCACAGAGGCAGTTCTAGGACTGAGTAAGACAAATTTGTATCAAATGAGGACATAGGAATTCTTGGGACTAATTCTCACTCAGCCATTGGGTCACTTTGAACCAGCGGTTGCATCTCAGACTAACCTACCTTGCAGGGTTGATTTGTAAAGATAAGACAGAGTAAGGGGAGAAAAAAGAGGGATGTAAATACCATTGAACAAGGAAAGTTTGATCCAACAGTGTTTTTAAATTCATGTTTTATCAGGAACTGTTTGTCAAAACTGTGCACCTGCTGGAGCCTTGTGTGAAGGGTGATAAAGGCCCTTTCATGTGATCCTCCTTTTCATGAAGCATGGGACACAAGAGTGAATCATACATTTTAAAGCTTTTGGCAGCAGCAGTAAATATGAACCTAACCAATACATCTATTTGAAAAGAGTTACGCTCATTTTATCCAGGCAAATCTAAATAGAGCTTAAGATCATGGGTCTTTCCTCCCACTCCCCTATTTTCCGTCCCTCTCCCTCTCCCCCCCTCTCTTTTTCTTCTTCTCTCTTCCTGTATGTCTTTTTGAAAAGCTTTTATGCCCTGCCTTGAACAGACCATAGCTCCTAAAAAGCTGGCTGTGTACACTTGACTGTAATAAAATAAAACCATTCAGGAAGGCCACCGTAGAGACAACAGGAAGAACTAGTCTGCCTTCAGCTCCCCTGTTTGACAGCAGGACTGCTTAGAACACAAAGATGGTTCCCCAGTTATGCTTCGTGGGTAGGAAACATTTGATAAGTGCATGCCTTTGCTTCCGGTGCTCCACAGCACGGCTTTGTTTCATCTATGGATGATTAAATGGTCTACAGGGCAATTATGAACTAGAGGAAGGAACAGCCAGCTCGCTCCAGGTTTCCTCAATCAGCCTGATTGAATTTCTCAAAGGACGGCATCAGTAGCGAAGGCAGCAGTCTCAATGACTTTTCCTGGAAAATGTTCTTTACCTTAGAACTGTGCTTTCATTTTACGGTTTGCTGTTTCATTTTATTATGTGCAAATTTGTGGCTTAATAGATTTACAGTTGCCATAAACTTCCAAAATGTGGAAGTGACCGGGCACATTAAAAATGGCCAGTTCTTTATGTGGCCAATTCAAACTAGATGTCGAAGTTTTTAAGACAAACAGTATCTTGAATCAACACTAATAACAAATGAATTATTGATACAGTAGAAGTGACTGACCTCAGATATTCATTTTGGACTGGTTAATCGTTAATAATCATCCGATCTGTAACTATTGATCACAATTATTCAGCAAAAATTTGACAATAATAATATTTATTTTTTATAAGTTATATCTCCTCCTCACAAATAATTGCGCCAGACCTCTTTTCACATAGATGGTCTTGGATTCAATCCTCACTTGGGCCACCTCCAGGCATCACTTATTTATTCCACAATGTATTGATTTACCAGTATAGAGCACATCCGGAATTACCACAGTGTATCTAGACACTAGATCAATACTACATGTTTTAGCATTTGCCACAGCAGTGCAGTGATGTTACAGCTGCAAGAGTTTCTTTCCATGTGCCCTGACCCTCCTGTTGCACTGTAGAACTGGTGGCGACCAATAGTATCACAAAGTATTTCCCATTAGTGACAGCCCAAACCCAGCTCTCGTACTTGTCACAAAATAATCTAGACAGTGCTGCAATTATAATGGGATATTGTGCTATGATAGTTAATTTTACTGGAATAATGATAACGTGGTAAATCAAGTGTATATTCCAGGACTGTACTGGGTGCATGTATGGCAAATCAGGTACAATTCCAAAATAATTACAGGTTTTTGACCCTGTCTGGATGCAGCCTTGAAGTTCTAAAGAGTCACTACCAGTCTCTGTAGCTAATGCGTTCAGTGGAGATCTTAGACCTTGTGGCAGTAGAAACCTATTCATACAGCACTCAGCATAATCTTCTGATGTATCTTGGCATAAGCACTCACACGGGAAGATGGTACCTACTCTTATAGCCCAAAATGTATCCTCGGGATATGTTCCAGGACAAGTAAACAAGATACAGTAATTAAATTAACTATTGTACTTGGCTGTCCACATTTTCATTTTCATCTTGCAGCTGTCTTGCTTGGGGTGGGAACACTGCTTGCTCCAGTAGGATCATGATTTTGTAAGTTGATGGGATTCAGTTGATCTTGGGTGTTTTTCCACTGTCACTAAAAGTACCCATTAAGTACCCATTAATGGGTACGTAATGGGCTTTTTGTACCCATTAATGGGTACTTAATGGTTACTTCTAGTGACAGTGGAAAAACACCCCTTATTGCACAATCTGCTAAACAAAGGGTTGTTTCTAGCAGAGAGCAAATAACACTGTGTAGACCTGATTAGTTAGTGGATGAAGCTAGATAGCTGTGTGAAACAGGGAGTGCTGCTCTATTCATGTCTTCTTTGTGCAACTAAGATTGGTTCCAAACTAGGGACAAATCTTATGCTTCAATGGGCATTTATCCCTTTCAAGTTTGATTCCTGGTTTTGATTCAATATAAGGAATTCTCATAGGTACTTATGTTTTAAAATGTTTATGTTTAAAGTGTCAGTAAGTTAGCATACCCTCCTTTGAGTCTTGAGCTTTCCTATTTTCCCAGTTTAAGACAAATTCAAAGTAGGAAATAAAGAAGAATAATCTTAAAGAGCTGTCACCTGGTTAGCAGATGAACTGGGACATAGACCACAATAAGTCTTCTGAATTTCTGACTACATATATCAGTTAGCATTTATAACCTTTATGCTCATCATCCCCTGCCCTCTTTCTTAGTGATACATTTTCTCCTTGGTGGACATGCTTTAATGGCCACCCTAAGACAAATTCAGAAGCCAACACTGAACTCTTGCAAACACAACAGCAACAAGTGATTAGAGGATACAGAAGCTCAGGAAGTGTTTCCTGGTTTTCCTTGCTGAAAATACTGCTTTTTTAAAATTCAGGTGGCATTCCATTTACTGCTTGTCTGTATTGATAATCTACCACTTAATGCGTTAAAGCATCTGAAGAACCACTGTTTCAGGGCTTGATTTACTACCAAGATGTGGAATCTGCAGCAAAGTCATAAGGAGTATATCATAGGCATGAGTAGAGAATTCAATCAGTGCACTAAAGCTGTGATCATACTTGTACTTCAAGGCAGCCTCTGGCCATCTTCTCTTCACAACACTCACACTTTTTTTACCTGGGGTTTTCTTAGAGGCAGGCTGTGCTTCCTCAAGCTGGCTTCTCCAGAGACCACTTTTACACAGGACTCAATATCCGTCTTTTGTGGGGGGGCAGTCTCCATTTTGGTGTGCCATATGTAAGCAGGGAATTAGACTAGAGGAGCTAGGGTGGGTGAATCCAGCACTCCCTCCTGCCCAATGCCTGGCTTTGGATGGCACACACATAATTTTTCTGCACACTTTCCCCTTTGTTGTATCTCTTTGCAATCTGATAGTTTATTCTTTGCTTGCCAAGCAGTTTGTACTTTGCTTGTCACCATTCCTAGGATGGTCCCCTCTCCAGTCCTGCCCCCCAACATTCCCCTTTGTTCTGTCCATCATTCTTTAAAATATAAACCAATTTTGCACTAGATTGATAATGTGAAAGATCCTATTTCTTTAATTATTCTCTACTGTTGTTGGTTTAAAAAAAACTGGGAGGGATTTAAAAAGTAAATTGCCAGAAAAGCACTGTTGGGAGGGGGAGTGAGTGAAATTGTGGAGCAAGAATTCTAAGGATGATATATTTCCCATTTTCCATCAGCAATGTGCAAAGGAAACAATGTTTTGTTTCAGTAAAAAGTAAAACCAGACTTTTACTGAGAAGTGAAAGTATTTAGCAGCTTTAGGGCAAATGGCAGATTATTGCATCTTATTTTCTATGGGAGGGCTGTGGAGATGGAGATGCATGCTGGTAGGGTTATGCCTCAGCTACCTTTGTTTGGGGGCACAGACCCTTACCCCAACAATGCCCTGTGTTAGCATCAAGTTTCCCATCACAACTCCAAACACACCCCATTGCCACTATTGACTGGTGGAACTTTATCCTACTGAAGTGCAGGTAGTGTTGATGCAATCAAGAGGGGTGGAGACTCGGGGGGGGGGTAACATAAAAGGTGTGAGCATAGCAGCCCAAGCTAAGGATGATCAGGATTAGGATGGTTTCAGTTCAGTTTCTTAATGTGACGGGCTATTTCAGTTAGGTGAGATCATGGCTTAAGAATGGCATTTTTTTTAAGTGTTTTGTTTTCGTACATAGTCATAAATGTCTTTTTATTTTTAAGGAATCACAGTGCTTGAATAGTGCCAGAGCTCTGCCTCTTTCCCACTGTTCCACCACCTCCAGTTTGCCAGCCAGCCAGCCATTAATACCTTTCCTTCCTCCAACAACCTTCTGAGACAAGAAGAACTACCATCACCATTCCTCCATCCACAGATAACAGAAGAAAAATATACGTGGGTTTACAAAATACTCTGTAATGTATATTTATATTTACCTGGAATAAGATGTCACCCTCCAGATGTTCATGGGCTACGGTTCCAATTATTTGATGCTGGCTGGGTGGGGAATGATGCAAGCTATAGCTTAGGAACATCTGTAGAAACAAAATGGAATACTCCAGATAGTAATCTGTCTTTATGCATGGTTTTTAAATAAATGTTTTATGTCAGAACAGTTGGAAAATTATGGCATCTGGTCTTATATTCTGTTCTAGTGTTTCCATTACATACAGTCTGATGGTAAAGCTACTAGGTCATATAGCTGCCCATCCCTGCCCCTCAAAGCAGCCTGAGAAGTTTCTTTTCTCCCAGGAGCTATTTTCCCACCTGTCTCCGTTCAATGAAGATGGCCTTTTGCAAGCCACAGCAAATGGATTCTGCATTCTGTATGTATGATTTGGCCACTTGGACAGCTTCTGAGGTGCATGTCAAAGCTAGGAGAATATCTTTCTCCTTCTGTGCTGGTGTGTGGCATTACACTCCATGCAAGATTTTTCTTGGGATGACTGTGTTGTGTTACAGGTCAGGTCCATGCCAATCCACAGGTGTAGCAATGCCTTCTGTGGAATATGTTGGGTGGCTCTGATCTTACCCTTGGAATCTAAATTGTTTTCCTCTATTGACATTCATTGAGAAAGACTATTTCCCCATTTAAGTCAGTGTAACTGGAGAAATAAAAGGTCCTGTAAGTCAACAGGCATGGCCTTATTAAATATAGTTTTCCTAAGCCCTGGGTTGGACTCCTTAATCCAAGTCTCAAGCCACTATTAGTTTTAAAAAATGAGATAATTCTGGGAATTATGAATTTAATGTAACAGCAAACTTTAGCTGCATCCAGATGTTGCTTACTTATTTTGCTGTTTTGGGATATTCTCTCAGGGGCGCTTGATTCCAGAGTATCAAGAAAATAGCAGAATAAGTAAGCAATGTCTGGATGCAGCTTTTAAAACCCTAATGGCTGCAGGGCAATCTAAAATCCCATTTTGCAGGGGACCATCCTCTCTTTGAAGGCTGCATGTTGTAAGACACTCAGAAACATTGACACGGGGCAGCTAACTATTATGTGTAAATACAGATGTTTTCTATTTGTGGGATTCTAATGGAAGATGTTTTTCATTTTAGTGGCTGCCCAGTCTAGGTCGGGTTTAAAGTTCAGGGCTGTAAAAAGAGTTCTAAACTGGCTGTGAAGTTGAACATCAGCTGTTGGCGCTTGGACAGCGTATCTAGGACACCATCCTCAACACTATGCTGTAGGCATAAGAACAGCAATTCCTGTAAATCAATCTTATTTTTAGTGAGACTTCCTTTCCTTTCCCTTCCCTTCAATTTCTAATTTGATATGAACTCCCAATGAAGTGATTTCAGATTGTCAGAAAAAGCCATTTGACAAAACATCAGAAAAACGGAATTCAAACTGTGCTGCTGGGTGCTGGACAATACTTTGATGCTACATCTCCTTGTTATAAGAACCTTATTTTTTATATGTTCACTGTTAGTGGTTGATCACAGAGAAGCAAATCATGTTATCCACCTTGATCTAGCCACTGAATGAGGATTCAGGGATGAATATGTTAACTTTCCTTTTGCTTTAAAGGGGCTTTGCATTGTTTAGGTTCAAATTCAGGTACTCCAAATAAAGAAAAATGTGTACTTTTAGCATTTGCAGGTACTATTCCACCTAGGCCTTAAAAATAACTTATTATCAATGGTTTATTATGCATTGTGTCATTAGTATTGGGGTGATATCCTTATTCAGATAACGCTTCTCATGAAGATCAAACAAAACACAGTAAACAAAAAAGCAACTATTGTAATATACACAATGATAGCCTAAAGCTTCACCTGTGTTCACACCTGTTTTAATCCACTTTCAGTCCACTTTCAGAATGAGAGAACAGCAAACTGACCACCAGTCACTTTCTTTTCACATTATCTAACCCTAAGGTGGATTTTCTGAGTAGCATAATGACAACAGATTCTCCTATTCTGAAAATGGACTGAAACTGGGTTAAAACTTAAGTGTGAATGCAGACAGCATTCACTTAATCCACATTATTTGGATAATCTGGATTAAAGCACATTCAGACACATTTTATTCCAAATTATCCACGCTTTATTCTGGATTATCCAAATAATGCGGATTAAGTAATTGCTGTTTGGATGAATCTTTGTTATTCTCTGGCTGCCTCCAGTTGGCAAGAGGAAAATTAAGGATATTGTTTGAATCCCGCGATAGCTTCTTGAAGTCTCTTCGAGGCAGCAGGACAAAATCCTGGGGCAAGTGACATTTGGTTTAGCAATGGTGGTGGGAATTTCAATGGCATACAATACCTTGAAGTACAGAAACTTTGGCACTGCATGTGTGCAGAGCCATTTTTGTCAAGACTCATGCCAAAAGCAAGCATCCAGACAGGTAAATCCTTCTGCTATTTCAGGAAAATCCAGGGGGAGAGTTGATTTACCAGAGTAGCAATACCATGCAATTTCACCCCTATTTCCCAGGGCTAGGTTTGGATTGTCACAGACATATCTGGCAATCCCATCATAGCCTTGGGATAATCTTACATTTTAGGCTTGGTCTGGGCAGGGTCTCTATTTCTGACAATTGGCCTGGGTATGCAGTCTTGGAGTGTTGCACAGGCTGGCCCATGGTCAAATTCAGTGTAGATCACATGGTGATGACTTGGGGCCTTCTACACATCTGCCTCAATGTGAGTTTAACACAAGTTTCACCACAACACATTCATGTCTAAAAGTTTGAAATCCTATATTACTATCTCAAAATTTTTGGAGCTTCATATATACTAGGAGAACTTTGGATGTACGGTATGGTTCTATCCAATTTCAGTCCTACCTACATCATTTCAAGTTGGTTTGCTGGTGGGTGCACACCCCCTGGAATCCCAGAACCCAAAGGCACAAATATGCAAACAAAACAAAACAAAACAAAACAAAAAAACAGAAAAAGAGGTCTGCTTTACCCATCTTTTTTATATCAAAAAAAAAATTGTAAAGCTTGTGAGGTTAAAATCTGTGGACACCGAGGACATTTTTTCACTTAATTACAGTGGAATACTATCCTACTGAAATTTAGTTCCGTAATAGTGGCAAGAGTTCACACTGAGAGTGCCCGCACCATCCCCAGCTTACCTAGGGGGTTTTGCAGTGTGGATGGTCAGTCATGGATAGTCCACATTGCCATAATAATGTTCACAGCAAACTCCAGCACACACTGGGCTGTTTTAATGGTTTCTGTGATGTGTGACCGCACAGCTGTAGCCACTAGGGGTGTGCACAAATGCAATTTTCAGATTTGATTTGATTTAAATCAAATATTTGAATGTTCAAATCCAAACGAATAGAGAAAAAATCTATTCAAACCGATTCAAATACATTCGTATCTATTTGTACAAATATTCACTTCCTATTTGAAGATACAAATGTCGACAACATTCATATGTGTCCGTACTCATCTGTACACCCCCATACATATCCGTACAAATGCTTATGGTATTGGCATGGAAGGGAGAAGACTGTAGGAGCAGATGATGAAGTGCTGCAATGAAAAGAAACCCCATCCATCTATTACCTCATCTTGGCTTCTGATGGTATAGGTGGGGAGGCTTTCAGGAATATGACAAGTAGTATGGTATCCTTACAATACCTGGGAAGAGCCATGCACAAATTTGACTAGAAAAACTGGAATGAAACAATAGGGACAATTCTGGGAAGGCCAATGACTTCTGAAACTTAATTTGCAGTTTCACTTAGGAGCAACCGTGTAATTCCTTCAAACACTTCTTAAAAAAAATAAAGCAGGCAATGAAGTTTAACATATTATACTACAGGCTGCAGGTAAAAAAAAAGTTTCACAGATCAATTAAAATAATATTTCTCATAGAGCAGACACATTTCCGTTTCCTCTTATCTGCTTGTGAAGCTTATGAACACCATTCAAAACAGATTTGTTGAATATGCAGCCACCTAGATTTAGGACTGAAGTCTCATTTTTTATGTTTACCTAATGACAACACCCTGAGCATCAGAACGTGCTACTTATCTCCATATATACATTTTCTTTTGCTACTCCATTCCTTTTCCTTTTCCTTTCTTTTAAATGAAATCCCCAAGGAATTCTCTGTCCTCTAAACATTTGCTGGGTGTAATAGGGAAACTGGCTTTCAAGGTGTTAACAGGCTCTCCTCATTCCAGAGTGTTTATACCTCCCAGCTGAGGTTGATTGAGGCCAGATGGCTGGAAGGAGGTCAGCTGACCTCAGGGCAGACAATTGCAAACCAAGAGAACATCCCCCCGCCCTCAGATTTATGTCTCATAGAAAGGGAAGAATTGTAAGTAGGCAAGAAAAGTGAGAAGGGAGTAGATTAGATTGTTGAGAGAGAAGTCCTGTCAGGTCTAAGGTTTAATTTAGGGTGTCCGTTTTAAAATGCTGCTTACACAATGATTGACTGACGTGACATTGCTCTGAGATACATTGTGTGGTGGACCTATAAGAACTAAATGGTATTTGGCTGCATCTCCACTGGGCAATTTAATCTGGATTTAAATCAGGTTTATATTTTGTGTTTCCATTGTTAACTTATAATGTGGACTCACTCTCCATTCTTCAGTGTCCAGAAGGGGAGAAATCCTTGGCAGCACTTTTCATTCTCTGTTTATTCCCACCCCCTCCATCTTCTATATACTTTTTTCCTACGCCCCCCTGCTAGCAGCTGCCTCCTGCTGATCTCTCCCATTTGCTTCCTTAAGGCAGAATCCACCCCCCCATCATTTAAAAAACTGAATTAAAGGGAAAATGTGTGAAAGAAAGCAATTCCCCCCCCCCACTCTCTCACACATGGCTATCTGAAGAGGAGGTACAGGAGAAGAACTTTCTCTTTCTCTTTAATCTTTTGCTGGATGTGATCTTCTGAAGGAGTGATACAGAGGCAATTTAAAGAGGAAGTAACAGTTTGCAGAGCTGCTGATTGGATTCCCCTCTCACAAGGAAGATCAGGCTTTTAAACAGTTTAGTGCAGGATCACTATAACAGATCAGAGCGAAGAGGCAAAAAGGCTTGAAAGAAAGAAAGAAAGAAAGAAAGAAAGAAAGAAAGAAAGAAAGAAAGAAAGAAAGAAAGAAAGAAAGAAAGAAAGAAAGGGAGCAGGCAGGCTTTTATAATAGCTGTAAAATCAGACACTTTGTAAAATCACAGCCCATACATCTGATCTTTCATTACAACTTCTGCTCATTCTTCCCCTCCCTTCCCTTCCCTTTCAGCCAGTGGAGGATTCCTTTAGTTGATCATCACACCTTCTCATTGCCTGAAGGAAACTCAGGAGAAGCCCTTAAAAACTGCATGTGTTTCCATTTGCAATAAAAGAGGATTCTGATCCCAACCTTCCTGTACTATGTAAAGATGCTCTAAAAAGAGGATATTTGAATGTTACTAGTATCCCAATGACATGAGTGCAAATCTTCTCCCTATTAATCCATGATCATCCCCTTGTGTGTTCCTGGCTTGCTGAGCAATGCGTGCTGGTCCCCCAAACGGTGCTGAAACTTGATTTGTTTGTTTTTCTATGTCTGGTCACAGCCCTACCCTGCTGCTACAGCATCATAGTGGTATGGCATAGGAGGAATGCAGTATTCCTTGAGGTGCTACAGTTTTTCTCCAAATAGCATGGTCAGTTAGTGGGCAGTGTTGTGTAACAGACAATATACCCTCATTGTGCATCCAAAGTGCCATAAAGATCCTGTAAAAGTCTCTTCACGGTGGACTGACCAAACTGTGAGAGTGGCATGAAAAAAGTGAAGTCGAAAGAGCATGAATGATTTTACAGTTCTATTTTTTTAATAGATGAAATTTCTAAACTCGATATTCTGTGGGGAGGCATCGGCTGAATCAGCACCATCCTTATAGATGGAAATGATCTGGCCCATGCCTCCATGCAGTCAGGATTGGAGTGCCCAGTTATTCTGGACCCACTAATCTGGATTAACCTGAGGTAAGTGCAAAAATGGCCTATGGCTGAATCCACATATTTTATTTTATTTACATTTCATAGTAAAAACAATGATTCAAAAGCATCTTAGAAATGGCAGTGTCACCATGCTTATGGTTTAATCCATATTAAAAACAAGAAAATGCACTTCCAAAATGCATTTACTGACTTTTAATGTGGATTAGAGGTGGGTTGGAAACACTAATGTTCACATGCTATCCTTCTACCAGTTCTAGAGGTTTTGTTTGTTTGTTTGTTTTATTAATGTGTGGAAATGCAGGCTAGGAAAATAATTGATTTGTACTTTGTATTGTGAAAATAGGTTTGCAGAATTAATCTGTACAGCGTCAAAGCTGATCTTTTATGCCTTTACTGCTCTCCAATATATTCAGCTCTTTGGCTTTATTGGAAGGATGTACCCTTTTTAGACAGCTGGCAAACATACTCCAGCAAGTAAGGCCATTTGTAATTCTCATTAACCAGTCTATTTTTTTAAAAAAAATGATTGGACGAAAAGTGATAATGCTACAGATCTAACAGTCATTAAGAACATTTTCATACTCCTTTAGGATTAATTTGCACTGACCCAGAATTCTGTATTTGCTTAACACAGCCTGTGGACCACTTTGATGTTATCTCCTTCTATCAACAATAGCATGCAGTTCCCTCCTGGGCTAAAACAGCTCTTATTCTTCTGAGAGTTCGTTGTATTAATCATTTTGAAGTCCAAGAGTGCATGATCATAAATTGTGCATACGGACATTACTTAGCAAATCCCTGGACTCCCATTTATCAACATTTTTTTTCCTACATCTTGGATATTTAGTTGGTATATAGAGGGTAATTTATTTCTTAAGCAGTGCCTTGCGATATTCCTAATGTTCAAGCAAAACTGGAAAACTTTCTTTGAGAAATTACTACAGAAATCAGGCGGCTGGTGGCTGCTGATAGACACAAATCTTTTACCTTAGCTACAGTCTGTTTCCCTCAAGTGGCCAAACTGAAAAACACAGGCCAGATATCCCAACAATTCAAGTTTTCATTATCTTTTACAATTATTTTTATTATGCATTTCATCCTATAATCTTTCAGTTATTGAAGACTGATAAAAGGAGGTGAACAGATCTCTTGTGTTTTACTGATCATTTATATCTTAATATAACCATTTTAACTTCCTAGTTCTATCACAGTTTTCTGTAATGTTAACAAAAAGAAGTTACATATTAAAAACCCATTCATTATTGCTTATTTAAAAGATTTCCATGCAATTTCTTGTTTTGTTTTCTTCAGTCCATCTTCAGGTCTGACTGCTCATGCCTTTTCATTTCTATGGCTGTGGTTGTACCTTTAATTCTTCTTCAGCCCAAATTCCAGTCCATTTGCTTACATCTTTAAATGCTAAACCATATTTGTGTGTGTGTGTGTGTGTGTGTGTGCGTAGATTTTCCTCCCTGTATTCAGGTTTTCCTTCATCAGGGCCAGCACAGCATTAACATTTTAATCCCCTTCCAGGAAGCCACTGTTCTTACTCCCTGGCTGCACAGAAAATGATACCTTGGCAAGCCTGTCCTCTGAGTCTTGCTCCTTCCCTCCCCCCTCCCGTGATAGTTCTTCTTTTGCCTCCCCTGCCCCCTTTACTGTGGTTTCTTTGCTCTGCCCTCCGATCTGCCTCCTCACCCCCCCCCCGTTACTGTGATTCCTTTGCTCTATCATGGGATCTGCCTCCTTGCCCCTCCCTCCTATGATTCCCTTTGACAGCAGCAGGAAGGAAACAGCTGAAAACAGCTTGGATTCAGCTGCTTTCCTGAGGCGGATTAAAATGCTAAGGTGTAACTGTGGCCTATATGTTCTACTTGTGGACTTTCCATTCAAGAAAAAATGGAGGGTGGAAAGTCAATAAATAAAACAAATAGAAATGAGAAGGTGTGAGCAGTCAAACCTGAAGATGGACTGAAGAAGGTTTAAACTGAAGATGGGACCACAGCCAGTGTTTAAAAAGGGTGGGAAGCATGGTGAGCAATCTGGTCATTTAACATAGTGCAAATGTGAGTGAAAAGAAGATCTTCAGAAGCAACTCAAAGGATTTTTTTTAAAAAAAAATGAAATAACCAATATGGTCTGTGATTTCAGATGAGAAGCCACTAGTAACTACTGCCTATGATAAAGTGGTTAGGGGAAGTCTTTTAAACATTCTTAATTATGGCTATTTGTTGTATTTTATTCAATGTAATATATTTAAATGAATCTTTGGGGTAGGGATGTGCACAAATGTATTTTTGACATTTGAATCTGAATAGATTCAAATGTCAAAAAAATCTTATTCAATTAGGATATTTAAGATCTGAGTGTCATAAAATCTGATTCGAATCCGGATTATTTGAATCTGTACATTTGAATATTAGATTCATATTTAAAGATATGAATGTTGATAACATTTGTATCTGTTATACGTATCTGTACGCATTCTGTAAAAATCCGTATGCATCCTGTATTATCCCGTATATAATCCTGTATTTTAAGTGCAAAATATGGCTAATTTTCACTGAGATTTTTATATGACAGATACTAATCTACACATTTGAATTATTCAGGAATCCGTATCAGATTTTTGAAAATCCGATTTAGGTTCAAGTGTCAACATTTGAGGGATTCGAATCGGATATTTGAATTTTTGAATATTCGTGCACATCCAGTCTTTGGGGTGAGGGGAATCGGTCTGTTTCTTGTTTTTATTTTATGTTGTGGAATTTTAAGATGGGAAATGGTATCAAAATATGTTAAATAAATAAATAAATCCCAGAGGGTAGTTACCTTTACTCTTAGCTATTAGGAGAATTCACATATATTTGATTTTACTGCCTCCAATGGGAGTTACTTCAGAACAGTGCAGATTTTTTTTTTCTGGACCCCTGAAACAAATTGCATGACAAATCCCTCTTTGACCTGACGCAGTGTGCAAAAAAGAAGGAATTGGTCTTCAAAGAAGCCTGACATTTCTAGGTGTCCCCTGGGCCAATACTTGCCTGACGTGATTATTCAAGAGGTCACAGTCTTCAGTCATGGATTCATTTTTCATAAGAATCTCTTGAATGTACCAACAACAACACTAGATTTGTCTGCAGTCTTTGCTTACGTCAGCCTCTCTTGTCTAAAGCAGGCAGCATAGAACTCAGTGCAACTAATTGTCATTTAGAATTTGGATTGAGTGAAATAACTGATTTGATTATTCTCAGACATCTGAAGAATACTCTTAAAAATGAAATACCGTAACTACTTTAGTCATTCACATCAGACAGTAAACCACTGTGTAGTGTAAAACTGTGCTATGCTGCCCATGAAAAAGCTACAGAGATACATCCTACTATGTATATCACTAGCACTTGGGGATAATCAGGAATTAGGGGAGTCATGGAGACCCAGACCACGCCTGCACACTGGGTTGCTAGAGTGCTCCAGGAGACTGTCTGGACTGTTCCATCTGCACTGTGGAGCAGCCTATAAGAAGATCATGGCCCTTTCTGCATTTACTAGTGATCTGGATCTAATCACAATTCCATCCTCCATGAGCTCTAATTCACTAGCGGTGTTCTCTGTTATTGGATGTTGACAATAATGTGATATTAATATAGACTGACATTACGTTTTGACTGCCAGTTTGGTCTAGTGGGTAGGGAGCCGGACTCTTATCTGGGAGTACTGGGTTCGATTCTGCCCTCCCCCACGAAGCCAGCTGGGTGACTTTGGGCTAGTCACAGCTCTCTTCTGAGTGCTCACAGCCCCACTTACCTCACAAAGTGTCTGTTGTGGAGAGAAGAATAGAAAAACTTTATCAGCAGCTTTGAGTTCCCTTAAATGGGTGGGAAAAGTGGGGTAGAAAAGCCAACTCTTCTACGTTTTCTTCTACTGTAATATGCTGTTAAATGGAGCTCTTTTCATGCTAAGTAGACTGCCGCTAAGTAGAAGAGCCTGCCATAAACATATCAAGGAACTATATTGGTTGCATTCACTGCTGGGCGGTTAAGATTTTGCTCTTGATACATAAAGCCCTGAAGAACTCCTCTTCCTGAATAGACCTCTTGTTTCCCTGCAGTTGTCAACTTTCTGATATCAGCCAGAAGACAGCCACTTTGCAATGGGTCCAAATTTATAAAATGATCTCTCTTCAGCCTTAAAAAAATGACAGATGTTATAAAAAAATGGTTTTTTATCATCTTTCCAAACAATGAAGGGGGCTCACAATGTGAAATGTCTGATCCTCATCTGACTGGCCAAAGGTCCTGTCAAACAAGAGGATGGTTCATGAAAAATGAATTAAGGAATGGAAATCTGTAGCAAATATTAAGGCTGGAATTCAAGACTATGTCTGGTCAGTAGCCTACATGAAATGCCTCATTGGCATAGTGGACCAGCCTACTAGGAGACCATGCCTCATATGGAATGCCACATCCACATGGGATGAGGCATTGAACTAGCCTACAGCACGTAGATGGTGCCATCGCCTGTGGCAACAGGAAACCTCTTCAAAAGTGGTTTGTGAAACATTCCTCAGTAGTGGTCCAGACCAAGACAGGACCAGTAAGGTGCGGGATACTGAATGTATGCCTTGTGGAAACAACCAAAAAAAACAAATATCATGTTAAGTTTCACCTTGGGCTGCATTCGCACATAACAACAACAACAACAAAAGAGTCTCAAGGTACCTTAAGGATAATAGTGGCCTTCACATTCTTATCCAATCTCCAACCCACCTATTCTAGCCTAGAACATTAATGAGCCTGACATGTGAACAATCCCACCTGCAAATAATCTCTGATCTGCCGCATAAACCACCACAGTTATTGTTTGTTTGTTTTTGTTTTAATTAAGTATGAATGTAGCCTTAGACTGCAGATTTTGTTTGTGTTGTCTCTGGAAGTTGTGCTACACTAAATACTTCAGGTTAAACCTCCACTCTGCTTGGTTTTGCTAAGGATTCCATTTTACCACTCTGGCTCTTTGATAAAACTTAATCCTTAATGGAAATCGGCTTTTAAAATCCTTTTAAAATCCTTAAAAAAATAAAGGAATAATAAATCCTTTTCTTAAAAATCATGTGCGATTCTCCTCCTGGGTGAATAAACTTACAAAAAAAAAAATGCAAAAGTAGGAGCAAAGAAAACATTTAGAGTGAACAGATGGAAAATGTCAGTTATGTATACTACTGCAGTTTATCTGTGTGTCATACTTTCATCAACTGCTAGCGTTTTCCGTCTTTGTCTAGCAAAAGAGCAAATTTAAAGAGTTCCAATTTGGCTTTCAAGAAGGGTAAAGTAAACTAGAGGTAACATCAGGACTAATTTGCCAGACTGTTTTTGTCCAACATTTACACGAATACAGTTAAGCAGAATATTTTCCTGAACTAGCAGAAAAACACCATCTGTAAGCATGAGACATTACTCAACCTTTAGTTTCATTTTCTGATTAACTGGGGCCTGAGCTTTTCAAAGCTCTTACTGTCTTATTGTAAACATGTGGTTTTGGAAGCGTGCACCATTCAAAATTTATCTGAATACAACTTTTTATATAGGAAGTGCTAGAGAGTGTAAGTGATGACAGAAACTACAACAATGTCAAGGAAATGCACAATCAGCAACATCAACCCCATTTGTCCCCAAAAACTCTTCCTTGAAATTATAATACAGACAGACATGTTCAGAAGATTTCAACAAGAATGTAAATGCATAGTTTTGATTTGATCCTCTGACCTTGACAATTAATATACCACAATAAAGCATGCAGTATACAGAAAAACAATGTCTTCAGTTCTATGCAGACCAAACTGTATTATTTGTTTTGTTTATTATTTACATTTATATCCTGCCCTATACTTAATGATCTTTGGGTGGTTTCAAATAAAGCATTACCATTTAAAGCTCCAAAACACTGGGAAAAAATACAGAAAGGGTATAAGTCTGGTCATATCTTCACCAGGCACTGAAGCATATACAATGTTGGCACCTGGCAAGCCTCTAGAGAAAGGAAATTGCATAAAGGGGGCACTGCAGATAAGTCCCCCCACTGAGTGCCTACCTACCTCCCCTATGTTTGAAGGTGTGCAAACAGGAAACAGAGTCCATGTCTTCATGGGTGCTCCCACAAAAATCTATTTATTTATTTGATTTATTTAAGACATTTATATCTTGCCAGTCACCAAGAGGTCCCAGGGTGGGTTTCAACAAGAAAGAATAAAACATGTAAATTTTTAAAACACAAACAAACCATAAGGTGTTGTTTTAATATGACACTCCAGTCACACTCCATGATACTGGGATTTCAAACACTCAAAGTGTAGTAATCACAAAAGCTGCACAGCTTTCCCCCTGGCTTCCTTTTCTTCAGCCCTCCATTTCACAAACCTAAAAGTAAAAGGAGAGATTTTTCCTGTTCCATAGACAGCCACCAGGGTGCTGAATTCTTTTCACTCTGTGCTGCTGCCCTTTCGACATTAATGGAGTCCATGAGCACATGGTTTTAAAAAGGACAATTTCCCTTCTCTTTCTGTTTGAGGATTTCCACCGCCTCTGACTACAGGATGTGACATCAGAAGGACCTCTGACCCAGAAGACAGCAGCTTTTCTCCAATCACCTCCCCTGATGTTGCATCAATGTCATTTCCCCCATGCCCCTTCTTACGTTGTATAAAAAGCCCTTACACCATTAAACTGGATCTCTTTTTCCACCTTTAAGCTGTCTCCAGTTTCTTCATTTTTACCCTTACCCCATTTTCTTATCTACTTGGGCCAGACATTAACACATGGCTGATCCCTGGAACCTGGGCTGGTCAGGAATCCAGAAATAACTATTGCAACATTCGGCATATCACAGCAGCCCTCCAGCTGCTGCCCTGATTGGAGCAGCCTCTCTGCTGCTTCCCCCTGCTTCCCAGAGCCTGCAGATCGGTTGTGAGAGCCAGACTCGAAACAGTTGGCACCTCAATATGGGGCACAAGGCAAAGCAACGTGGGTTCCAGCCAGGATCATCACTCCAAGCATCAAAGAGACTGTTTTGCCAACAGAAAACAATGAATCAGTATATCCTTCCAACTGCACATCACCAACAGAACATGGTGAAAAAAGGCTCCACGTAAAACGGTGCAGTATATATATATTTATATATTTTCTCTCTCTGTTCTGCCCCAAGTATACTTAAGCTTTGAGTTCAGTCTGCACTATGGCCTTGGGCAGAGGTCTTGAACAAGAGAAACTCCTCCCTCCTTGAAGAAGAATCTTTCTAAATATAAATCTGGATTATACAGAGCCTGTTTCCACCACAGTTGGGCAATGGGGTCTAGGGGAGGTTCAGGGGGGGGGGCACCCATGGGGTGTGTGCACATTCTCGAAGTCCCTCTGAAGCCGGCTCTGAAGTTGCCTTCGAAGATTAACACAGACTCCGAAGAGGACCCCATGCAACAGCAATGCCTCTGTCAAAGGCTCTGGGGAATCTTCAAAGTTTGCAGCAGATTGCTCTGGAGATTCTCCGGAGCCACTCCAAAGGATATTCAAAGAATCTCTGGAGCATCTACGGAGATTGCACCCCCTGGGGTGCAAAACACCTAGGGTGACAGGCGGGCTCCATGTGGGTAGATCTGGATTTGCCACATTGGGTGCTCCGGCATTTCCACTGTGAGCAAGCTAGCACCCTTTGTTATTGGGTGCTAGACCACCTGTGGAAACACACTGGGTACTTTCCTTAATCCAGATCTACTAGATCTACTAGATCTGGATTAAGGAAGTACCCATTCCTTAAATCTGGATCATCTTAGATCCGGATTAATGGAGGTCAGTGGAAAAACACCCTCATTTAGTTACAGACTCGCTGTATGTATACCAATTCTCACAATTCTCATTCGTTTGAATGATTCAAAACATTTTAATGTACATACATGTATGTACACATACAAATGTATACCTATGTATCTTTATGCATCTCATGTGTATCTGTATGCATTTGCGTACGAAATCCATACAGCTACGTATGATACATACGAATGTTGTCAACATCCATATCTTCAAATATGAATGTTGTCAACATTCATATCTTCAGATTCGAATCTAACATTTGAAGAAATACATTTGAATGTGTTTGATTTTAATCAGATTTTGTTGCATTTGGATTCTAAACATTCAAATTGAATAGAATGTTTTGACATTCAATTCAAATCGAATTTGAATGCAAAAAAACCATTTGTGCACATCCCTAATCACAGTGTCTTGTCAATTTGGCATGAACCGAAGTAAATATATTACTAGATCATAACATCAATAATATTAAACATAAAAGTGATGTAACTGCCAGTCATTTTGATCCAGCACCATGTTTGGTCAAGAAACCATCAAGATACCATGATCCTAGAGCAGAAAAGGTGTAGCCCAACCCTGGAATCATTTCCAGGAGACAGTTCCAAGTAATGCGGTGTCCATACTGGACTTGCAATTATTTCACGATACTGCTTATGAAAAAAATCAGGAAGAAAATAAACAGTTGGTCAATGAAAATAAATATTTAATATTTATGTCTAAATTAACATATAAATGCCATCCACCCATTTTTATTAGCAGCAAATAAAGTCTGGAAAGAGTGGAAATCAGTCCTTTATTGCCATTTTTCCACTTATTAAAACCATTTAAGGATCTTCTGTGCAATATTAAATGGCAACATTTAAAAAATAAGAAATAATCAAAGTGCTATATTTTGGATAAGACTCCTAAATTAAGAAATTCTGGGGAATATGTGTTGGGAAATATAAAAATAATTGGTTGATAACTCATGCCATCACATTGTACGTCTCCAAAACAAAGAACAAAGCTACTGGAAACATAGCATCATTTAAAAATTATTTTATGGTATTTAAAAATACCAAGAATACATAATATTGAAAACAACATATACTAATCAAGAGAATAAAATTTGGGAAGATTATTTGAAGATGAACATAGAATTGGAAGACTGGGGAAATCAAGCATCTAAAAAAGTTTTTGGATTGGGAAATCCTATAATAAAAGAAATAATTTTAAAAGTTTTAAATACATGGTATTATACTCCTATACAACTAAAACATTTTAATAATATATATTCCAATACATGTTGACATTGTGAATTCAAAATATATCATATATTTATGGGTTCACAATTATCTTTAAATTTCTATTAAGTTAAACTATTCAATTGTACGACACATATTAAAATGCTGATGAAAATATTATTATTGTTCACATTTGCATTAGTTATTTCTTACCTAGATCACCCTATAACTGATATTTAAGATTTTGTAAAGGTTTGCATTGATACTTTCATTGTTCAGCTGTTCTTATATCACATGTACAAGTCTGAGTGATATTATTTTACTTATTTATTCTATTTAACTTTCACAAGATAATAAAGAATATATTAAATAATTAATAAATAAATCCCCTTTGAGCAATTCAGAGGTGGGTCACAGATGAATCACAAGGTGGGATTGTTCATAAATGTCTGCTCCTCCCTCTTAGGAACATTCTAGAAAAAAAGGTGAATTAGAGATGGGTTGGAACACAACAGCCACATGCTACTGTCTCTGAGATACCTATATAAAAAGAAAATGCCAGCTGGTGGTAATCGTTTGAGTCCTTCTAACACCAATTAGGAAGTTTGGATTATTAACCTACCTGATACTGGATCAAACGAGCTGTCTTTCTTAAAGCTTTCTTTTGGCTAGCAATTCCTACCAGCAAAGAAAATGCAAGGATCCCTCCAGTGAGCCTAAGTTCTGGAACGGTGAACACAGATGGATAGATAAAGGAAATTTAAAGCCTTAGAAATACAAATGGCAGTAAGAGAAAACAATCTAGGATGATAAGTAGCAACAGGTGGACACAAAATTACGAGTGATTAGGAAATCTGCAGTTTACTGACAACGTAGAAGATAGTGTCTAGCCATCTTAAACAGTGGCAGCTGCATATAAACAGCTTTTTGCTCAAAGCCCTAGAAAATACGGCTTATTTGATATTTATATCTACTGTTCTCTCCAGTAGATATAGTTTACTTTTCCCACAGGCCACATCTGGAACAAAAGAACAAAAAACATAGACATCTTCCTGCTACAACTCTTTAAGGAAAGTTACTTTTAAATAGTGCTTAATCTTTTTTTAAAAAAATGAACTTCCTCTGCTCAAGTACGCAGCAGGAATCCTTATGCAATATCTTTTTAAAATGCATTTATTAAGCATGTGTTTTATATTTAACTACGTGCTACTATGTACGTTTCACAAGCAAATTATATCTGTGCTTCCTGGTATCCATTTCCTGGAAGAGAAATAAAAGACAAATCGGGGAAAACACACACACACATTTATTAATAGCATAATTCTAAAAGATGTATTCTCCCCTCTGTTCTACGTGTTATATGCAGAAAAATTATGTGCAAAGAAATGAAACAAAGTTTGATTCAGTTTTACATCAAGTCTTAACACACCAAGGCCCAGTTTCCAATGGCATTTTAAAACGGTTTAGAAATTGTTTGGGAATGGGGATGAAGAGGGAACAATCAGTTTCAGGGGTATTTTGAGGATTATTTGGCTAAAAATGGAATAAATAAACAACTGTTTTTTCAGATGTTTTCCCCCCATTTTTGCTTTTAAAACGCTTCTTCCTTATTGCTGTGGGAATGCTACAGCAGTATTGGGGCAAATACATCATGAAACAGGTGGACTTTCACCCTGCTCAGGGACCAGCCCCTTGCCAGATTTGTTAAATCGCCAGATCCATATTCAGCAGAGAAGTAACAATTCTTCCTGATAAGATGTAGCAATTCACCCACTCAACACTTCACACTGATAACAAAGTTTGATTTTACACTTCCCCTTGCTTTCTCCTTGCTGGGAAGCATATACTGGAGGCACCTCTTTTGCCTTGCTGAGCCCTGGGGAAGAGAGAAGCACTTCCCCTCCATGCCCCGCCGGTGACTGAGCACGCGAGTCTGCTAGGCGAGCAGGCACACAGCTCTCTGTTGCTGCTTTTTCACTTCTCTGCATTTACTGGCAGGACATCTTTTGCAAAAGCATGAGAGGAGGGGAGAGGAGAGGGGGAGCTTCAATTCCCCAGCCTCTGCCACATCATTGCGGGATCCAATCGGCAGGCAAGGGGTAGGGTCCTAGCTGGCAAGAGGGGAGGATTCCCTTTTCCTAATGCGATTCTGAACTGTTTTGGGTGGGGACAGCAGAGGGATTGATAGCAATTTAAAGCGATTTAAAGCCACTGAGTGGGGACTGCCAGAATCCATGTTTGAATGGCTTTTTTTTTTGTTTGTTCCATTTTTAAACCATTTTATAATTAGTGGAAAGAAGCCCCAAGACATTCTTATGAAGCAAATCATTCGAAAGGTAATCCCGTTTAGTTACATGTGAATTGCATATGAGATATTTATTCACCTTTTAAGAAAGGAAGTCTTATTTATGATTTTCTTCAGACCTTGAGGTACCGTGTCTAGTTGAGCCTTGTAAAGACTGAACATCTTTGATATCCTTTACTTGAAAAGAAGCGTCTGTGATACATATAAATCTAACTGGGAAGGATTCTTAAAGGTCACCTACGGATATTGTTTATCATGGTGTTAAATTGACTGTAATGGTCTCATTATTTCTCTAGAAGGGCAAGCAAAAGTCCCATTGGTCATCTTGCTGTCTCATAAATAATTAGCTAGAGGTTTTCACTGGCTACAACCTTTGAACAGAGTGGTTAATTTTCTTTCTCCTGAAAAGCACAAAGGGGAGGGAGATTCAGGTGAACAAAATATTTCTATCACTGATGATGCCAAAGTGTTCAAAGAACCTTAAAGTGAGAGATAAATTACTAACTTTGCTCATATTTCATCAAACAGTTGTGGATTTTTTTCCTTCAGCTGCTTGCTGCCATCATTGTAAAGAACGACTACTCTAAGAACATGTTTACTTTCACAGCAGTTGTACTTTTGATGTATTAATGAATTGACAACGGCAATAACAAATAGGTAATGTAATCTACAGTGAGTCTGTTATGCGGTAATTATTTTGTGATTAAATGTGGCAGTTGAGCAGTATGATTTAAATGTATCTTCTTTTTTTGGGAAAGAAAAGAAGAGCCCAGAACATCTGAAGGGAACTTGATGATTGTAACACCAATCTTTTTAGTAAGTTTAAAAATAAGACTGTAATATTTCATGAGGAAGCAAAGAAGAGTTTGAGAAGGTATGCACAAAAAAGGCAGAAATCATGTGGACATTTACCAGATTGTACTTTCAATGAATTCAGTGCAAAAGAAAATAAAGGTGTGTCTGGGAAGAGTGAAAACTCACACTTAAAATTTCCATTAATATAATTATTTTATGTGGTGTATTTGCACATTTGATATTGCATTTTATTGCACAGATAATGCTAACTCCTCACCAGACATCAGTAGTACTCTGCCAATCTTAGTGGTCCAGCACTTCCAGGTATCAGGGCCCTCTTTGGATCCAACTTACCAGAAGAGAAGTTCTGATTTAAGTTAACACTGCTTTGTTGTAACTTGCAGGTAGGCATGATGCAGGTACAAGAAGCATTTTCCAGAATCACTTTACATGCATTATTTGGGGCTCACATTGAAGGCCCCTGATTCCGCATTGGGTTCACCAGTTCATGCCTTTGGCAGATTGACAATTAAACATCAAAGGCTAATATTTCACTTTGTTCCCAAGCTGATAAATGGTCGCAGGCCAGTTGTGATCTCAAAGACCAGATGCGGCCTGTTTGTTCTGCCCTGTTGGCATGAGAGCACATTCTGAGTATGCATAGAATGTGCATACTCAGAATGTGCTCTCCTCCTTTTCTCAAGGCTGCTGCATGCTCTGAAGATGCAGCAGGGCCAATAAGCATAGCTGGTTGGTGGCAAGATCCTATACACAAAATATGTTTATTTTATGTATTCAGCTAAAAGGGACAGCTGGCCTCCCTACCAGTTTGGATTACTGCTTTGCCACTAGGGGAATCATGAAGGATTTTTTTTTTTCAGAAGTGCTTTGTTATATGTTTACTACATAGTTAAAACTACATAGTTTTCATGATTCTAGTGTTGTAATATTGTGGTCGGTTTGCATAATGTTTATGCCATAAAGGCATAAACTATGGGATGACAGCAAAGGTCATCTGGCCACTCATACATGCGACCTAAGAGTGTTCCTAGAATATGTACAATCCTGTATGCTGGGAGCACTCACTGAATCCTTAGCACACTATAGAATGTTCTAATGGTAAACTGCTGAGCACAGCTCTGACAGCATCCTGAAAGTAGAACTAAAATCCTGTGTTTTGTTCACTGTTGAGTCGAATACCCATCTGTTTGGTTTGGCAGTGAACTGTTTAATCAGACATTTGCTTGTTTTGATTTCAAAGGAGCTCAAAAACAAAAATAGTTTCTTCCATTAAAAACACTCTTTCCCAGGACAAAAACACAGCAAACTGATTGAATAATTCATGTTCAAGCAACACACATTTGGTTCAGTGTGACAATCCATGAACTAGCTGACCAACCAAAGTAGCTTGGCACATCTCTATTCTGAAATATACTCTATTTATGGGTGCTGTACTGTCCAGATCTGCCTGGCCCATCCAGGTCCTCAATGGTGAGCACAGGAAAATGGTAACTTGTGGTCACTTCCTGTGCTCTCTGAGAAGCCACCAGGTGGAAACAACTGCAGCTGCTCAGAACTGTGCAGAATCAACTCAAAGCAGAATATTCTACAATAGCGCAAAATAAAAAGTGAAGCTCTTGTTCAGGAAGGAAGGAACAGTGTTTATTTCAAACTCTTAATTGCTAGGTGATGAGTTTCTAAGAAAGGATTTAAGGAGGCCCTACTGGAATAAAAAGAACAGACTTCTGCTCAGAAGCTTATTGATAATGGTGTCATAATATCTAGAACTATTGTGTTTAATTTCAGTTGGGTCAGTTATCGGGTGTGGCAGCCCAGGGATCCTATTCAAAACACATAGAATGATTGTGATAACAGTTCTCAAAATAACCATTGGTGTCCCCCCCCCCCCCCGCCCGCCCGTATCAGTCAAAATAATATAAAACTAATGGGAAAACCACACAGAACATCCTTGTATCCTGGTAAAATGAAATATCAGTAAAATTTGATAATGTGTTACTGCAGTTCAGTTTAATCATTCCTTAGGCAAAGTCTGGAACGTACAATGAGGAGTGGCTTAATAAAATGAACATATATGTGATCCAAAAATTGATGGATAGTTGTTTTTAGCAAAGTCAGAAGCCATGAAAATGTACTATTTATTATTCACAGTATAGCACTTGGGCAAAACTTTTTTTCCTGGTTACTTTTTTAAACCTGGCAAACGATCAAGATAGATAAATACACAGAGATACAGACAAACACAAACACACAAAACCATTGGCCTAAACGTCGCTAAAAGTCTCAATGAAATTAAAAATAGAGGCACCGAATATTACATTTATAGCATACAAACATTTTAAAATAAGGTCTCCCATATGCGAGGCTTCTAGTATGCTTGCTGAACACCTAAATTTTAATCCAGCTTCAGTCCACTTTCAGATTGATGCAAGACATCAACATGTGACCAGTCATTTTCTTTCCACTTTATCTAACCCCAAGGTAGATTTTCTGAGATAGATAATCCTAGAAAACAGCTTGTTACTTTGCCAGTACATTATCTTACTCTGAAAGTGGACTGAGGCTGAATTAAAAATTAGGTCTGAAAGCAGCCCTGGGCCTTTTCTGCACTATGCCTTATTCTGGAATATATCATGGGACAACAGTCTGGCCACAATGCAGAGTATGGCAGGGCTCACCTGGAGCTTCCCATTGTCTGCACTAGCATGCAGACAGCAGGTCCCTATTCTGGGATATATTCCAGAATAAGGGCAACTGCAGAAAGGCCTTTGGCTTTACCAGATCGTGTCTAGACAGTGTGAAATTGCCCAAAACCTTGGGTTTCTGTTTGCATTCCCCACCTCGGAATATTGGAATGGTTTTAGTCTAAAGACCAACTGTTGGAAGACTGTGAAAAAGGTGAGTAGTTATTCTTTATTTATATAAAACACTTCTATGCCGTTTCCTCACTTGGTACAAAATCCTGAAGCAGTTAACAATATTATGTTTTAATATAAAAATAATGTTAAAAACATATTTTTATTATTAAAACTTAAAAGCAACATTGTTTGGTGGGTAGTCTGTTCATGAGAACAGACCGAGGGCCTAAATATACAACGGGTCCAATTTACCACCAGTTTCTATATTGATTTTGTATTTTATAGTTGTTAAATAATGGGAAATTAGGAGCAGTTTCATACTGGCCAATGTACAGGACCAGCAAACATACCAAGATCTTCCCTTGTTCACACTGGTGTAGGCTAAGGGAGGCCCCAGTGTGAAGAGGGGAAGATTCTTGTATGCTTGGTGGTCCCATATACTGGCCAGTACAGAATCACCCTACATGTTCCTGTTATGTGTTTATTTTGATATTATATACGATACACTTTTCCATTTTTTATAATGTACTTCATTAATCTTATGGTTGGCAAAGGAAGCCCATTTGAGGAAAACACTTACTGCCAAGTTCATATTTAGGAAGAAAAATACTGAGATGTTGAATCATCTGTTTTAAAGTAACTGGAATAACTTGGGTTTCTGGGTAATTGTGCAATTGAAGCAGACACGTATGAGAGGAGATGGAAATAACGTCAGACATCAGAGCAGAAAAGAATCCATAACCAAAAATTCCATGAAAAAAAATGTGTCAAGATTTCTTTCTATTATTTGACCATTCAAATAAGGCAATAAAGGGAATGGGATTTGAAGGTGTTTATACATATCCCGCATATGGGGATAATTTCATACAGTTTGCTTGTGTCAGTGATAAAATGTTAACATTTTAGCTCATTACCTTACTGTCAGAGCAAGAAGCTATTGCATTATAACTATTCCTGTAATTGATATCAGTTTTTATTTCTAACTATATATTTTTTGAACTTATAAAATGGAAGAGAGAAGACAACTGACTTCTGTTATGGTGGATTGGGTTACAAAAAATGTGAATGGTATGTCAGATGTGACCTGTGACTATAGCAGATCAAACCTTAACTTTAAACATGAGTGTCCCTTTTGACAAACACTTCCCTAATCAGTTCCAAGATGGAAGGGATATTTCTGCAACGCTTTGCCTAACTGCCACAGCTGCAAATGGGAGAGAACTCCATAACATTGGTATTATTCACATGGGAACTAGGTGCACCCCAGGGGTTGTCCTGTGGCATGGTGTCCAAATTCACCCACCTCCATTCAGCTCTGCAGCCTCTACAAATAACTTCTAGAGCAGCCTAAATGTAAGCTGTGGCTACAGAGCTATGACTGAGCAAGGCTTCCCCTACCAAAAATCCCTGGTTTCAGGTTGCACATAAAACCAAAACAGATGTCTCAATGGCTACTAGAATGAATGCCTAAGTACATCTTTCAGGCTGAGGAGGGGAAAGCAGGACACTTCTAAGGCCATTTGCTGGGATTCAAGAGCACAAAAAGGTTTGTCATCTCTGCTTGAGACGCCCATGAGAATTTGGTGGGTCACCATGTGCGATGGACTAGATGGGCTGTGGTCTGATCCAGCAGGGCTTCTCTTATGTTCTTATGTAGAATAAAAAGACAGAATTTGAGCAAGCACACAGAATAGCAAAAAAGAAACAGAATCATAAGTCCAGATAAATAAAAGTAATACACCATGCAGAACATGGGGTTCAGGTTCTATGTTCCAGAAGTGTTCAGAAAGACACAAAGCTATCCCATTGTATAAACAAAGTAACTCAAGCAATCTATCAGGACAAAAGACTGGGGTCAAAGATGATGCTGAGCTTGAGAATGAGCTTGAGAGTGGTAAGACTAATACATGCATAACTATATCTTAAATCATAACTGCACCAGATGCTAAAACTAGACAATGAGATACCAACAAACCCAGAACCTTTGGAAAGATGAATGAGTTAGGGATGTGCACGAATATTTGAATGCACTTGAAATTCGATTGAATCGACTGAATTTCAACATTCAAATTTGAATTGAATGCCCTTAAATTTGAATCTAAAGATTCGATTTGAATTTTGAATTTTTGATCTATTTGTTCAAATTATTCGGACATTCATATGTGTATGGGTTCGTACACAAAGTGTACTTGAAGTTTCACATCTTTCGTGCATCCATACGCATTTGTACATATCCACATGGGATGAAAACAGGTTGCATACAGGATAACTACAGGATACACAGAGACATGTACAGATGTGTACAAATGTGTATGGACCAGGGAAGATATGTACGGGCATCTACGAATATTGTCAGGTTATTAGTTATCCAATTAGTTTTACCTCTTAGGGAGTGATTTCTGAGCTGCTACTGGTTGTGGATGGTACAGCTCCAAGGCTGAGCAATTCTAGCTTCTTTAGAACTTTGCAAAAACACCTCCTTTCCCATGAGAAGATTTTTACTTTAATGATGTTTACCCTCACATCAAGATGGAGACAGTTAGGCTCTTCCATTACGTAAGCTATGAAAAACTACTCTCAGAGCAGTTATGAAGGCTCTCTCTCCCTGTGGATGCATGGAAGAGTAAAGAGAGACTCACCAGGCAAGAACTAGAAGATGAGAAATAATCCTCTAAAGAAGATTTGCAGGGAGTCAAGTGCAGGTGAAGATTTTGCCTTTGTCTTCTGCCTGGGACACTATATGAAACAGGATGCTGGACTTGATGTGTTGTGACCTGATCCAGCAGGACTTCTTATATATATGTTCCCTTGACTCCTCATATTCATACCCATAAGCCATAAACTAATTATATACTTTTTATAATCATAGCCCTGCCTCCCCACGCACACACAAACACATACTGCATTTCAATAAATTGTAATAGAAAAGTTATTTTGTTGCCAGGAAAGAGAAGCATTAAAACATTCTTTCTTTTTGCTTGTATATGATTCATTTCATCTGTCTCTTCCAAATTTACTTGCCTAAATATTTTTCATTGGTATGATTTCATACATTGGATAAATATGGTGACAGGCAGAGGTTAGTTTCCCATAAAATTATCATTGTTGGAAGTTTTTTTTATATATTTCAAGTGACAATTGCAAGATTATAGTGTTTGGATATAAGCATGACAACCAACCAACCAACCAACCAACCCCATGTATGCAAATGTTTAACTCCTAATTTAATATAGCTTTAAGAAGCATTGCACTCATGTATGAAACTGTGTGTCGTGCTCATGAAGGTCAGTCTAAACAGCTGTTTTATCCCAGAATCAGTTTTAGCAGGCTAAACAGATTAGCAGTTGAGTACAAATATGGCAAATAGATGTATCTTTTCTTGTTAAAGTAGCTTTAATGATAAATTAAATTATAATGATATATCAATTTATGTTCTGTCACACATATTGGAATGCTTCTTGTCTGTATTTGCATACTCTTTTCCTTTTTCAGACTAAAGGAGATCTTGTATTTGTTATTGCGCCTATAGTAACATTATCTTTTTCATGAAAACAATTAAATGTATTTTCTTTTATAGATCTCAATTTCCTTGACCTGTCACTTCACTGGAGGCAGAGGAAGATAGGTACCTTGCATACCATAAGCTACGAGATGGTGCCAATGTGCTAGAAGGCAGAATGGTGTATTCCAAGTGTTCTTTCAGCAGTTGTATTCACGAAACACATCAAGGAAAGAAAAGGAAAGGTAGCAGAAAAAGGGTGGCCAGCATTTCACTCCTTAACTCCTTCCTTGCCATGAAACAGGCACACTTTCTCAGTGGCCACACAAGGAATCAAATGCAGCCCACTGCTGTTCCAAGTCATGTGAAAGCAACCTATGTATGAAGCAGCCAGAACTGGGGATCTGTACTTCATGTGACCGACAACTGGTGGGTACTGGAGGCAGAGGAGGAGCAGCAGAATTGGCTTTTATACTCCACTTTTTTTACGCTTTAAGAGGCTGTCAAACCTTCTATTCTTCTCCCCACAACAGGCACCCTGTGAGGTAGGTAGAGCTGTGAGAGCTCAAAAGGAGAGCTGCGACTAGCCCAAGGTCACCCAGCTGGCTTTGTGTAGGAGTGAGGAACTGGACCAAGAGACCTCCAGATAAGAGGCCTGCACTCTAACTACAAGACCAAACTGCAGTGGAAATGATCATCAGAGCTTCAGCAGCAGAATTTCTCTCCCATTCTTCTTCCAGATAGAGACCCTCCCAGAGCCTGCAGTCCACAGCTTGTGCCTGCTCTTGGTAGGCACAATGGCTACACTGGTAAATTGTGTGCCTAAAAAGGTAGATTCTGAACACATTCACATGACTGGAATTGGGTTTTATACTGTGCATGATGGAATGCACAGTCCCGATCATCCCATCACACAGGACAATAGATCTTTAGTAGTTATGTTGCATTATACACCCGGTACTGCGCATTTACCTTAGTGCAGGATGAAGAACTCTCACGGCGCAGTATATAGATAAGTCAAAGTATCAAGCCAATGCAAGCAGGGTGATGAGAACTGTCAACAAGATGCCGGCTAATCAGGAAGTGCAGCTTAAAACTTGATTGGCTGCCTCAACTCACGTGATGGTGTGCACTGCCCAAATTCTCACTGCTCTGATTGAGGAAACTCTGGAGCTGAGGTGGGGTATGGACAATCGGTCTTCCCTGCACATTGAGTTTACTGCGCTTTTTGTTTTAACTGCTTATTTAGCTAGCCTGTATAGATATTTTCACTGTGTATTGTATATTTTCCTTATTGCTTCATTTTCACAAGTTTTTTTGTGTAAGACATTCATTGTAGCAGCTACCATCCCCACTTTATTCAAAGCTGATAAAATCAAAACCATTCATTTGCCTAAGATGATCACCAACCTGTCAGCATTCATTTTTCTGTACTGGATTCTATAACAAATGCCTAGACATAAAATCTAAAAATGCATTACAATACATGAATAAATCCAATATATAAACCTTAATATATACTGTGCAATAAAAATACACATAAACCAAAAACAGCAAGCTGAGTAGCAATGCAACAGTTTCATTTCAAAATCTGGCTTGGTGCTATGCAAAAGTACTGTTATTTAGATATGGATAAAATTAAATAGACAGGAAAGAAAATAGAAAACACCTTCAGTTTTATTCCATCAGACTAAATACAGTTTGCTTATGTTCCACAGATAATAGTGCTCCACTAAAAATCTATGGAACAGATGATGTGAAATGAAGCCCAGCTTGGAAATCCTAAATTGTTATCCACTATTTAATTTGAAACACTTTTAATGCCATCAACATATTTGTATGGCCACCCACAAACCACCGTGGTGCTATACTATATTTCCAACTTCAACAAAACTGCCACAGATACAAAGCCAAGATAAGTACAGGAAAATGACTATACATTGTGTATTTTGAATTGACTTTTGAAAAAAGAAATCAGGAATATCAAATAAAGTGTATAAAATAGGCAGCGTTCAGCACATCCTTCAGATTTGGAACGAATATCTAGTTTAAAAGGATTAGCTAAGAATCTAGTATTTGTTTAATATGTCTGCCAAGCAGGTTGCCCTACCCACCCCTATTTGGAAAATTATTCCACTACCCACCTAGTACCTGCTGTTAAGCCAGAGTGATTTTGAATAGGGAACTCACATATTGCTGACTTCATCCTAAAGAGCTGTTTGGACTAATGTAAATCTACTGCAGAACTGTTTACATTTCCTAGCTGTTCTTTCTTTCCTCTGTTTACTGAATATGACAAGTTTAAGTAGACCTAAAGTGGATAATATTTTTAATGGTATTTCTGCAGTGATTCCAGCTTTCCATGCAACTTGTCTTGCTGAAATCACAAAGAAAATAACCCTGACTCTTGTAGGTACCTATCACCAGTTTCAGTGTAATAAACAGAACTGATATACATGATTGGCATCCTCAAGCAATTTGCCGCAAACTGGCACCATTCCAATAAATGGCCTCCTCACCAGCAAATGCTGCTGTGAAATTCCTCTCTGGGAGCTCCAGCTCCTACCAGATGTTTATGGAAGGAGATAGCCTGTGAAATAGGCATTTTAATAATGCACAGTTTGTGTCACATTCATGCCAAAAACATTAAGTGAGAACAGGGTCTTCAGTGAAATAATAATAGCGGGTCAAATTAACACAATCTGTAGGCACAGTTTTGAGATTTTTACATTAAAAATCCTTGAAGGTGAAAAAGAGGCAGCAATCTTTTTGCTGTTGCAGGCTGTTACACATGAATTGAATCCATGGCAGGAACTACATAGTGCTTTAAGGGTGCCATTGCCTCTTTCCACGTTAGGAACAGAGCTCCATAAGCAGCACTATTTTTAATGCAACACCATCCCGTCTTCACACCACCATTGCCCTGTCAGTTGAGATCAAAGCCTGAATATCTCAGCTTGTATCATGATATGCAGAGCTACTATGCTTACACCTTTTATGGTGACTCCCTGAGTTGCCTTTTACATGACTCTTTAGTTCTCCGCCCCTCTTTATAACATCAACATCACTCGCATTCTGAGAGGATAAAGTTCTGTCAATCAACAGTGGCAATGGGGTGTCTTTGGAGTTGTGCAATACTGATGGCAAACTCAGTGTGAAAACAGGATACCGTTGGGGTAAGGAGACTGTGCCCCAAACAGATACAACTTAGGCATATCCTAACCAGTATGTACCTCCACCTTCACAGCCCTTCCCATAGAAAAATGAGAGGCTGTAATCTGCCATTTGCCCTAAAGCTGCTGAAGCAAGTCTCAGTTAAAGTCTGGTTTTACATTTACTGAAACAAAACATTGTTTCCCTTGCATATTGCTGAAGGGAAATGGAAGATACATTATCCTTAGAATTGTTTCATTTATACTCTTGCTCCACAATTTCCCTCACTCCCCTCCCAACAGTGCTTTTCTGTCCATTAATTTTTTTAAATCCCTCTAGGTTTTCTGCAGAAGCAATAGAGAATAATTAAAGAAATGTGATCTATTGCTTTACCAATCTAGAACAAAATAGATTTATATTTTTTAAAAAAATGATGGACAGAGTCTGCAAGCTTATGTTCTGAACAAAAGGGAATGGGAGGCAGGATGGGAGAGGGGACCATTCTAGAAATGGTGACAAGCAAAGTACAACCTGCTTGGCAAGCAAAGAAGAAACTTTCTGCCAGGCTTCAACTCCCTCGCAAATATGAACCTTCTGGGAGTTCAGCAGAAGTGCAAAGGGATGCAAAGGGGGACGTATGCAGAAAAATCATCTGTGTGCCACCCACAGCCAGGCATTGGGTAGGAGGGAAGATCCACCCACCCCAGCATGGTTCAACCCCCTAGCCCCGTTCCCAGCTTACACAGGACATGAAAAAATGGACTGACCTCCCAAGACTGATTGAGTCCTCTGTAAAAGCAGACTCTGGAGAATCCAGCCTGAGGGGGCACAGCCCATCCCCAAGACGAACCTGGGGAGAAGAATCTGAGCAATGTGAAGAGAAGATGGCTGGAGGATGTCTTGAACTATGGGTGTGAACACATCCCTAGAGAGGCAGCAGCAGTGCTGGAAATTAAGCTGAAGAGCTCTCAGGCTGCATCCAAAAATCACTTATATTCATATATATTCTGGACTAAAGCACTCCTGGGATTGCTTTATTCTGGAATATCCATGCTTTAGCCCAGAATATAAAAAACTAGCCGAATAAATAATGTCTGGATGCAACTCACTTTGCACCTTAAGAGCTGTAACAATATTTATGTTGACATGGAGGGCAAAGAGTGTGGAGCCTTCTCTTTCTACACACAGAATACACAATGAGGAGGCAGTCATGTCATGTGAACACTGTGTCCTTATAGTGCATTCCAAATACTCTGTGGATCAATCGAACATTCATGTTGTGCTGTGGTTTTGGTCATGAAAAGGTTTTTTTTTCCAATGGGAAAACATGTATTTTTCTTTATGAAAAACTGCAAAAATAGATGCAAAAATCTAATGAGCTTTTGCATATCCATAATTAAAAACCCACTATTTGTTGATTGTTGATACGTACTTTATTTTCCCTATAAGAGCTAATAAAAATTCTAAATATATTAAATGCACTTGTTTTAAGACAGTGTTACATACTGCTAAATTCATATAGCAAGAAATAAAAATATATAAACATTTGAATAACCAATTTCCCTTTCATTAAAAGGGAACTCTTGTGTCTTGGAGAGTAGTGTTTGTGGTTAAAAATCCTTTGCTTGTTATTGCGGAAATTGTGAACAATTTCCTAGGAATTATTACTATGAAACGCTGGATTTCTTTTTATAGGCCTAGAACAGAGAATATTTGCAACAAAAACAGAAATAAAATGCTATCAGTTCTAAACAGTACATAAGTAAAAATAAAACTAAAAGGTTTATATTGAGAAATGCAACAGAAGCTTTCCATAAAAGAAGGGTAATGGGAGGCCAGCCAAAATACATCACTAGCATTTGATTGTGTCAAAATCCGCAATGTATCAATGTATCCAAGGGCAGTTTGGTACAGTCAGAGGGAAACAGCCAATTGCAATCTCACCAGTCCTCATGGGGATTTTGCATAATCTGGATTACCAATAGCCCTCAACATCAAGGACTATTGGAATATCAGCTCTGGCAGTCTGGAACATGGAAGTGCACAGAAGGAATGCTTCCATTTTCCAAACTACTAAAGGTTCCATTTAAATGGTGCGCCAAAGTGTGGCTGCTGAAATGGATTCCTTGGGGGCTCTGAGGCTTTGAACTTTTGTTCCTAGCCCTTCAGAGTCCTTAAAGCTTGTGCAAACTTTGGGGCTGGTGTGGGTGCTGGTTTCAGCCAGCATCATTGTACCGGCAGCACTGTTCCAGACCATGCTGTGCTGTGATTTGGACCAGCAGGCCGTGCTGGTCCAGACCCAATGGGTCAGATCACAGCATGGGAAGAGCAGAAAGGTCCAAAGGCTTATTTTTATGTGAATAAAATGGAACAACAGTGGGGCTGTGAGAACTCAGAAAGAGAGCTGTGACTAGTCCAAGGTCACCCAGCTGGCTTCATGAGACTACTCAAAGCAGGAGACTACCAGATCTGACACTCTAACCACAAGACCAAACTGGTTCGAGAGAAATAGAACTCTTGAGAACTCATAAATAAACTTCACTGGTTTCCTTTTATTTTAATTATTTTATTCAGTCAGTGTCTCTGTTGGTTTTAATATGGCTATGTTTGTACAGCACCCTTGTAGAACCATACATGAGCTGTGAGAGCACAAGGTACGTATAACCCCATCATAATGACACCATAATGGCGCTATAGAAAGGGGAAATGTTTCTTCAGCTACAGTTGCTTCACTGACAGTCAAACATATAGGTGAAGATGGCATCTAAATATTCCACTATTTAGTGATATTCCAAAAGAATGCACTGCCAGAATAAGTGCTAATAGCCCATATGGCTGGGCAACTACGTGGGGCAAGCAGAATGACATATCGTGCCTGGGCACTTGCTTCCATAATGTTGTGACCCGCATATCTGGGTATTAAATACTCAGAAGTGTGTGACTGCTGCCTTGCATATATATATGGCCACCATTTTGGGTTCAGCTTAGTCCCACATGTGTAGCAGCCAATATCAAAATGGCAGACTGGGAACAAGCATCCAGACTAGGTAAGTCTTTTGCTATATTCAGAAAACATGGGTTGGGAATTGTTTTTCCCATGATAGCAATATTGGAGGAAACACCCCAATATCCCAGGGCTATGTTGAGATGGCCATGAATATGGACACAGAAGCAGAAGCCACAGGAGTGAAGCTCAAGCTCTTGCTTAAAGAAAAACAGCAGATAGCAGAGAACCAAGCTTAGAAAAGGAACACCTCAAATGATACTTTCCGTTGACTCTCCTGATCTGCTGCACACAGCATAACCCATTCTGCACTATTTTTAACGTCTCATTAGAACCCAAGGCTAACAGTAAAAAGGAAAAGAGTTTCATTTCCATAACAAGCAAAAAAGTGTGTAAGAAATTTTATGAGCAGAGAAATGTTAGATAGAAAGCAAAACAGTTCCCCCCACTCTTAGCTTTCTTAGGACTTTGGATTTTGATGTAGAATATTATTTGCTGGTATCCAGGTATATCTTCCAGTAAGTGCCAATGGCTTACGATACTATCTTCCACCATACACACTCACTCTTCTATGGTGGAATATTATTTGCTGTCTGCAGAGCTCCAGTATGCATCTTCTAGTGTCCAAATATCATCTCCTTTTCTCCTAGTAACATAAAGTTTGGACTTGTTTCTAGGTACTACTTTTAGAAATGTTCAGGAAGCTGATTAATATTCACTAATGTAGGGGTGTTCCTGGAGCCAATTTCCACATTCTATTCGAGGTGAACCCACTGGGTGAATCCAGCCTGGCTGTGGGTGGCACGTGATTTTTCTGCACACCTCTCCCTTCATTGCATCCCTTTGCACTTCTGCTGAACTCAAATATTTAATATTTCAGTGAATGTATACAAATGTATTTGTACTGAATTGAATGTCCAGACATACAGTTTTCATTATTTGGACAAATTTGGATTTTCAAATATTCAATTTGTTATGAATCAAATGTCAAAAATTGCATTTGTGCACACCCCTAGGTAGTACATTCCTCATGCTGCTGTTACCAACTGAGGTTTTTCTGCACTGGGCCTTATTCTGGATTATATCTCGGATTAGGGACCTGCTATCAACACGTTAGTGCAGACTACAGGAGGTCCTCAATAAGTTCTGCTGTAGTCTGCACAAGAAAAAATGCCAGAATAAACCAGAATTTTATATTTGGGTCGACATTCAGGACTTTTCCTGGTATCTAAGGCTCTGATCAGACCCAGCCAGAGAAAGCCATCTCGGGGGCACCTCTGAAGTGGCTTACCGAAGGCTTTGAGATGGAATCGTTCACACACCAGTCTGCCCCTCCCCCTCTCCTAAACATTCTGTGCTGGAAAAGGTGGATTTCAGAAAGCTTGGGAACATGAGTTCCATACACTATCTCTCTGAGGTGCCTCTGAGGCACCCTTTTAGTTACGTCTTAACACAGTCTGGGTCTTTGATTCTTGCACTCATCAGAGAGTAGAGAGCTCACATCATATGAGTCCTCATTGTCAGAAAGCTCAGGGACCATGACAGGAACAAAAGTTCCCCAGTTCAGTGTTGGCCTTGCCTGGAGAAGTAGCAGGTTTGCAGAGAGCACATTGCTGCTACTGTGAGCATTCTGTTGTTGAATGAAGATGACTAATTGCATATGAATCTTTCATTTGAATTTCCCCCCTGTATTAAAATCTCTTGGGCATACTCTGAAGTTTTCAAACAATCCCTTAAAAGTTTTTGTAACAATACTGGTTTTGTAGAAGACCTCACCATGTTGGTACCATTTATGTTCAACCATTCTTACTTATTGCCACTTCTTCTAACAAAAGCCTGAACTTTCCATGGATCTGAATACCATTAAACACTATTTTGCAATTTAAATTATTAATAAACATGCCTATCTTGAAGGTGAATTATTAGTTATTTTAGATAGCAAACAATAGTAAAGTTAAAATATTTTTATCATGTTTTAAATTTAAGCTTGATTGCTGTTGCTGCTTTTGCATTTTTGTACTGCCCTTTTATGAAAAGGACACTATAAAGAAACATTTATTAGAAAAAGAAATCACTCCTAAATGTAGGGGAAGAAGTACTGTACTATAGTGACAATAACTAGCTGGTGTTAAAAGCTCACAGAAAAAAAAATCTTCCTGACACAAATATCATTTTTACTATGTCTCCACCATTTTATTCTCATGGCAACCCTGAGTGGCAGACTCTGCCCTAGCAATTTATGCAGAGCAACCTGTTTGAACAAAACACAAAGAATTCTTTTGAGCAAAGTATCTGCATAAAGAAGATTCTGGAGCATCTTTGGAGCCCTTGGTACCATAGATAAACTTTTTCCTCAGGCTTAGATTTCCAGTCTCTCTGGATAACTGAGGGCAAAGACATAAGAAAATAACAGATTTTGTCACCCTTGACAAATCCACCCTCACTAACTCCATTGTATAAAGCATACTTGAGATTATTAAGAGCAAAGTTGCAAGTGTAAATACACTCATTCTCAATGAAATCAACACCATCAAACTGATTTGTAACTACTCCCTTAACACTGTCATAAAGTTTACTGCCGTAAAAACAGTGAGTCTACATCTCGCTTTCCTCTTCCCCAGGATGTGTTTCACCTTTGTGGCACTTCTACCATAAATCTTTCGATCCAACAGCCCCTTGTCTGCAAGTGATTTCAAGTGCTATCATAAAAACGAAACAGACAGCCTTAATTTGAGTTCCAGACTTAAGGAAACCTAACTAAAATATTAGCATAATTTCACTGAGGATGGAGGAAATTGTTTAAATGTGTGTATTAGAGAGTGTCTGCAATTTAATACATCTCTCAGCTGGCTCTTGGGTGCCACCCAGTGAATGATTTAACAGCATTGTTAAGGGTGTCCGTGGTGCACCACAGGTTGTGTTAATATATGCAGCACTGATCACAGACAATCAGAAAGGAAAATGAAAGGAAGTGAGGAGATTCATGGCACATTTGAGCTGAACCTCCAAATAATGGGCTTTATGGCTTCCCTGCAGGATTTTAGAATGAGCTACCCCCTCAGCTTGTGTCGTGGATCAATGGCTGGACAGGTACTTCCTGTAAAGACATGAAGCAAGCTTTCAGCTCTTAGATATTTTGTCATTTTCTAAAGTAAATAATCTCTAGTGGCTTTAAAAACATATGTATATAATATATATCTTTTACTCGGAAAGGAATGTAACTGGGAATTAGAACAAGGTACTTCTCCATACAAAGGAGTCTTTTCCTTAGTTGCACTTATGGCTATTCCTATATGCTGTGCATTAATCCACACTGGGATGGGGTGATTCTGTCCGGGATCAAGTGACTAGCCCCAAAATTGGCAGGGTGGACACCAGGCCACACCAAGGGCTATCCACATCAAAGGTGGCCCAACCTGGCCCACCTTTGGAGGGTAGGAATGAAAATGACTGGTTGGGACTGTTTTGGCTGGGTGGTCAGAAGGGCCCCCCTTTCCATGGTCAACAAAATGTTGCTGCACTCCTCACATCTGGTAAACTAGATCAGCTGCTCCTTGCTGTCTGTATATGAGTAGCTGATGTGGTCTACCGCTATGGGCTCATTCCCATAGGGTGTAAAATCCAGAGTGGATTTGGATTCGGCACTGAGGGTTTTCATTAAATCCCCAGTAATCCAAATGCATTCTGGATTTTAGCCCTCTGTCCCCATGCCAGTTCTCTTTCCCCGGATTTTCCAGGGAAAGAAAATCTGGGGAGAGAAACCCCCTGTTTCAACAGGGGTTTTCTGGCTGACTTGGATTAAAGCCGAGCAGCTGGGTGAGTGAGGGGGTGTGGCCCGGCCACCGCCTGTCCTCCTTCACTCGGCTTTAAACTGAGCCAGCCCTTTCTTTCCCCCTGTTGAAACAGGGGGAGGGAAAAGGAAGGAAGGCAGCCACTGTCAGCCTCCTCCTCCCAATGTCCTCAGCTGCCTTCCTCGGCAGCCAGGTAAGTGAGCAAGGAGGTGCATGGAGGGGAAGCCACCCCTCGGATGCGGCACTCCCTCACTCACTTACCCAGCTGCTGGCTGTCCTTTGCTTGGCTTTAAACTGAGCCAGCCTTTTCTTTCCCCCTGTTGAAATGGGGAGGAAAAAAGAAGGAAGGCAGCCGAAGAGGAGGCTGGCAGCGGCAGGGGTGGCTCACCATGCTGCGCCATTTGCAGGTGTGCTTGTGTGGGAACAGCCCAACACGTTCTCGGTGCTGTTCCCAGCTTCCACCCCTAACCAGCAGCAGAACCCAGATTGCTCCAGATCAGAGTAATCTGGATTTGCTGCGGCTTGCAGGTAGGTGGGAACGTGGCCTATGAAACACTTAGAAGACTCCTTTAAAACCAGCCTTTCACAGGAGCAGGTTATGGCCCATTTTTTTCCCCATAGGCTAGTAAGAGCTGCTGGGCCAATATGCTGGCCCAGTGCAAATCCAGTCTCATTTTCTAGCTTACTTTGCCAGAGTTCTCCCTCCCACACATACACTTTTTATTGTCGGGATATACAAAGGTTAATTAATCCAATCCAATCCAATGTTAATAGCCAGGTCCTTTAAACCAACCCCAATTCCTTCTTGACCATATTTCCTTCCATTTTTATTATTGTATCTCTTATCATCTTAAATCTTTGCCAGAGTTTTAAGAACTTCAGTGCCTTTTTCCCCCAAAAGGTTTTCAGAATTCATGGGGAGAAAGGGTTTATGTTGAGGAAAAAAACATTTTCTTAATGGTTGCCATTCTGGGGAAAAGACTGAATTCATTATTTTTATGGTTCTGCTAACTTGTCACTGTCAAATCAAGAATTCTTCTTAGTTTTAAAGCTTATTTTGCAGGGATTGGTATACATTTTTCCCGGGAGGGAAAATTCAGGCTGAGAAAGAAAAGAAAGATTTGTTGTGAAAAATTCACTTCATGCCGACTAGTATACCCCATAGCTTTCTTATTCCAAGTCATTACTTGCTGATTTTATTTTTCATTTAAATGCATGTGCATCCACACAATGACACACAGGCATTAGATATTAATTTTACAAAAAAAGTTCCATTGCTCCATCGGCCATAGCTTTGGATGGTTCCTGTACTGGAATAATACAGAATGCAAATAAGATAAATCTACCTGGAAACCAGTAACAAAGGAATTAAACAAAGGCTACATATTGTTCTTCTATATACGCTACATATATAACTATACGTATGCACCCAGGGTAGGTAGAAGCCATCTGGATATAGGTACAGGCTCAGATGTGGACTGGCTGTTCCAGAATGCCATTTATATGACTGCTGCCACAATCAGCTTCTGTTGGAGTTATAGGATGATTTTTATGTCTCCACACCAGCCAGACGTTCAACACAGGCACAAGCATCATCCTGCCCTTCAGGTTGCAGTGGCTAAGTGGCCATTGTGAGGTGAAACAATGGAACATGGCACCATCAGATTAAGATATCCTGCTCTAAGATCAGTGTGCCTTGCCCCTCACCCCAGGATAGCAGCGGAGGCTTGATGCCAGTTTGGGATGGGAGGGCGTTTAAACCCAGCCTGAGAGCAATGAGAAATTTAGTAAGGCATTTGATTCAAGCTGATAAGAACTGAGAAATTTGACGCCTTAATCTTCACAAAATTATAATTTAAGCTGTTCCCCCACCACCATCACTTCCTAGTCAGAGGGCACTGGTCATTTAAAGTGATGTGCACATCTGGGTATTTGGCAAGTGAGACCAGTGCTGGATTTTTGAGCAACAGATTTAGTGATTTTTAGGGAGGATATAGCGAGACTATGCTGGGGTTGCCACAGATATATCTGGTTGGGGCCTTAGTAATTATCAGAAAAACGAGGTAAATTAGTATATTTACATCAAAGCAGGAGCAATAAACAAAGTATGTTCAGCACTGCCATGTCTATCAATTCATTCATTCATTTAAGAATTTACAACTAATCCTTCACTAGAAGGTCCCAAACAAAAACAACAAAAAACAACAAACAACCAAATCCCTAGTCCTGAAAATGTGTACCAAGGCAAGAAGAGCTTTGCACAACATAAGAATTTCAGTGTAGCTAGATATTATTATTAAAATGGCTCCATGATTCATAAAGTAGTGGGCATAAAGGGTTCCATAAGACTCTGATTGGAAGCCTCCTTTTGATTGGTTGGTATGGTCAAGAATTTTAAATGTGACTCCTGAGCCAGTCCTATATTTGAATTTTAAAGAGATAAGCTATCACTAGGGGTGTGGCACGAATCCAATTTTTGACATTCAATTCAATTCAAATTGATTTTTTAATGTCCGAATTCATACGAATAGAGAAAAAATGAATGTATTAAAATTGGAATCAATTCAAATATATTCGTATCTAATCATATGAATATTCAATAAGTATTTGAGTATACAAATGTCAACAACATTAGTATGTATCTCTATGCATCCATACACATCTGTCCACATCCTATTTTTATCTCGTACGTATCTGTACAGATGCATACAGAAACTAATAAGATGTGTACGGATATGTATGTAATGCGTACATATCTGTACACATACGAATGTCTGAATTATTCGTACAAATGATTCCAAATATTTGTATTCATTCAAATATTTAAAAATGAATGTCTGGACATTCAATTCGAATTTGAATGTCCAAATTCAGCCGAATTCAATCGAATAACAAATATTTTGAATATTCTTGCACATCCTTAGCTATCACAGATCCTCTTGAGGAAAGGCTATTAAGATAGTGATATATCTGAGCAGCTTTAAATTCTTTAGAGAAATGAACATACAAAATATTGTGAACCCAGACTGGTCCAACTGCTTGACACAGAATCTAGGACCACACAGACAGTTCTCTGCACAGTTCTGAGTAACAGTTTTGAGAATGTCTCCCCTCAATGTGGGCTGCATGTCCAGTGGCTATGGGAAAATGTAGTCACTGCATCACAATCACCTTTTGCATGAAGTGCAGATCCTGTCTGAGAACAGTAAGGAGTTAGCTAAGAAGGCTGGAGTCCATGTTGTTATCCATGCTCTGGTAACCTCCAGGCTGCCCTTGAAGATGGTTCAGAAGCTGCAGCTGGTGCAGAATGCAGCAGGCCAGATGTACATCATGCCAGTCTTAAAAGAATTGCACTGGCTGCTGATCTACTACTGAGCCCAGCTCAAAGTATTAACTTATAAACTATAAATGACTTGGGCCTCAAATTTCTAAAGGAACAACTTCTTCCATATCGACTTGCCAGTGCTTTAAGATCCGGAGGGCCTCCTAGTTGTACCATCACCTTCAGTCGTAAAAGAGGTGGACAACTAGAGAGGGCCTTTTCAGGAATGCCCCCTAGGCTATGGAATAGTCTTCCCCTTGAGATCCATGAGACTCCTTCTCTGTATATGTTTAGGAAGTTTGTTACCTGCCCTGAGACCTTTGGGCATAGGGTGGGATAAAAATGTAAATAATACTTTATAAAGGAAGACAGAATGTCTGCTTCTGCATTCCACATGTTAGCATTGAACATGGAGCATGGTTTTGGCCTCAATCAAACAATTTGGACTGGACTTTGTGGATTGCACCAGCAGCCATCCATATAATAGCTACTGGTCCTGATCTAGCTTCAGAAGCCATGGAATAAAATTTCCCAGCCTCTGAAACTGCAGACTAGTGACTTTTTCATGACACATCAAAAGTGCCTTAGAGATGAGAATGCATGGAGCTCATATTCTTATCCCATCTCTAATTCACTTTTTCTAGTCCAGAATGTTCATGGGAGGGTAGATGAGCAAACTAGCATGTGAACAACTCCATGTGTGAGCAGTCTCTGAACTGCCTCTGAACTGCCTCAGATTTGTTTTTATACATAAAAAAAAAGTGTATGACTGTTTTGGAGACAAAACATTTACCTTAATAAAATAAATCCAAAATAGCCAATTATAAAGTTCAAACTAGAAGGGTTTATTGTGAGTATATATGATAATATACATGGGGTTTACCCAAAACTTACTCCTTGTGAATAAGCCCCTTGTTTTAAATGGAGTAGGAGGGTCAGAGGAATATTTGAGTTACAGGGTCACAAATGAACAAATCACACTCTTCTGGAAATAAGCAAACTATGTATGAGCAAACTAATATATGTTGTAAAAAAGAATTCTGAGTAAATAATATGGCTAGGCCTTTAATTTTTTAAAGTGTATTCTCCTGGATATTTATTTTATTTATTGTTTATATCCTGCCCCATATACTAAGATCTCTGGGCAGCTTATAATAAAAGACCTGTATACAGACAACACATTAAATACATGCCCCTTTAAAACAGTATTAAACAGTATAGTTAATTAAAAGCCAAAGTTAAAATTGAAATAGTGCTTGAGTGAATTAATGACCAAAGCTATCACTATTAATCACCTGATAAATCCAAATGATCATAGGAGGCCCTTTGTTTCAGTTTAGTTACCATGGCCTAAATCTGAATATATACTGTATCTCTTTGACCAGTTATCAGGTCAAATTGCATAGTCAGGAGTTTCTTCTCACCAGCATGCTCAACCCACCCAAACCTTCCCAAAACATACCCTAAATGTAGATGGCTGCCCAGATGGCAGCTATCTTCAAACACTGATGCCGGTGCTAGCGTACCTGCAAGGCACCATCACCAGGGCATCTGGGTGGTGCACTGCATCATCATTTGTGTGCTAGCATCCATGTGGCTCTCCTGCATTTCTCCCAAATAGGAAGACATGTGGATAGTCCATCCAGAATTTTACTGGCTCCAGTGCAGGTTTGGTCCATGCTCCCACACAGAAGAAGCCATTTCTCCTTCACATGCAGGCTTACCATTTGGGAGCTTACCACATTGCACTACTGGGCTAAGTGCAAATTGACCCTTAATAACTGACATGTGGGTGCAAACTGAGACATCTCTGAGGCACTGCTCTTGTTTTGTCTGGACACATTCTTAGTTCATCTTTAAATAATACAAGTATCCCTAGTCAAATGTCTCCATTAGACACAAATCAAAATCATCCATGATATGAACACAGCTTAGCATTCAAAAGAAATCATTACAAGACTGCGGCTTTTCGTTCATTTGAATACAAAGTTTTTAAATGGCCTTGCCTTAAAATGGCCTTTCCTTAAAATGGAAGAATTATGGATGGGCACTACCAAACCTGAGTGTTGCAATGGTAATGGAAAGTAACTTAAAGCCAATGTAACTTACTTGTCTGGTAGAAGCAGTAGTAGTTACATGTTCTTACTTGCTAAAAGACCTGCCACCTGCCAACATCTTCTGGCTTCCTATAATGTGTGAAATATACACAAAATGGATGAATTAACTAAGCATATGTCAAGGTCAGGAAATGAAGAGGATGATGGTCTCTAGTAAATGGGCTACACAAGAGCACTTTAGTATGTGTGGTTTGCTAAAGTGCTTATTTAGTCTTACTAAGCTAGGAAATAACTTTGCCTGAATATTTATAATCAGAATTGATATTCCCAAGTTGTGTAGTAGTTTTCGTTATAAAAGCAAGGTTTCATATGGGAAAAATAAAACAATATAAACTTATGAGGTACAAGATGACATCACTATTTTCTCCTCCAAGCTGAAGATGAGTTTTTGTATTAGCTATATTGGGTTGTTTCTTTAAAGAAAAAAAAAGAAAGAACAGGATTTTATCCATCTAATCTCATTATGCCTGTAGCCATTACAGTCAAAATGAGTTTCCTTTGCCTTAGTTTGGGTTGGATTCAAAAGCAGCTCTCAGAGGAAAAGGGTCATTACTTTAAGGTAGTGAGTTACTAAATTGAGCTTCCTATTATCCTGGGGTATGCATGGTTATGTTTTCTTAAAGCATAGTGGATGAGATGAATAATCCAGGTATTGTTCATTGGCCAGAGTTCTACATTTCCTTCAAATGAGTGAAATATAGATAGCTAATGAAAGGAAATGTATAACATTTGAATTAAACTAAAAGCAGCCCAGAAATAAAATTCATAATAATATACCTTCGCATTCTGGAGTAATCCCCCTGTCATTCAGGGGCACCTCTAAATAAAGACTTAGTTGTTAATTATTTCCTGGCTGCCCAAGCATAGGCTAAGACCATTTAGTCTTTTTTAGGACTAGAAGGTAACCTACATGAACAAGCATTTTATAATCCAGAATATGGGCTCCTGGCCTCAGAATTCTTTATAAAAAGTATTGGAACTTTTGGACTGGGGCAGATATGTGGACAAAATTAACTGAATTTATTCTGTGTTTTGTGAGTACAAAAATGAGAAGACGTTTTTAAAAAATGTTATATTCATTTTTAACACCTTTCCATGGTTCTGTGATGTCATAATGCCCATATTGTGACATCTTCTCAGATAGACCCAATCTCAGTCCGTAATGGACAGCAGGTTTGTTACTGTGCTTCTTTATGTCAAGTGATAAATGGCTACTGATTACTCTTGTTTGTTTATTTAAGTATTTATATCTCAATTTGCCTGAAGATCCCAGGGACATTTAGGACAAGAAAAAGATTAAGAGCATAAAACAGCCAAAACGAAACTGTAACTCTCCTTCCTTCCTTGGCAAGTCAACACTCAGGCCACAGTCACACCTTCTAAACTAATCCATCTTCCTGGCAAGCCAGACTAACACACTAACCCTGATCACACCCAATACCTGATAAAGCTTCTATAGTTCATCCTCATTTTCAATTGCTATGCTCACACATTTCTGTTACTATCAATCTTATTATGAGACTCCACCCCTCTCTGCTGTCACAAAACCCTTGTTCTCTGATAGGATAAAGTTTTTTTTTGAGTTGACATCATGCAACCAGGGGTGTGTGTGTGGCATTCCGGTATTTCTAAAGTCTAGTAGGTATGAATTCTTGGCACATTTGAGTTGTGGCATAGCTTATTTTGGTCAGAGATGAGTTCTGACACTGTTGATTTTGCTACTTCTAAGTGGCAGTTGGTTGGCCGTAGAGATGAGGAGATGCTGGGCAGGTTCCACTGGAAGCCCCCCCAAAGAGTGACATAATAGAGGTGCAACAAGTGATGTCACAGAGGGCTTGTCTGCATGGCAAGGAGATTGCAAGGTGAAAGCTATTTTGCCTCGCAAGCGTCCACATGCAAAGCCCTAAATCGGGCTAAAAGAGGAATATAATCCTCTAATTCGAAATAAAAAAAAAACCTTTATAACAGCACTCACCCCGAATTACAGGGCAAGAGCGGGTTATAAAGGGGCATGGGGACACTCGCTGGTTACGATCACAGCATTAGCGGGCGGGGCTTCGCTGTCCCTGCCACTAATGCTGTGATGGCAACTGTCCCCCCCCCTTACCTGGGCAATGATAGCATCTGTCTTCTGTAATGAGTGTGCTAAAAGGAGGTGTAGAGAATTCAAATTTGAACTCTTTACACCTCTTTTTAGTGATCTCCTGACAGAAAAAAGTCAAGTGTCTTTATCAGGGAACAGAAGCCACTGGAGACGCCTGCAAGTTTTGTTGGAGGGAGAAAGAGTGAAGGCAAACGGCTCCTCTTTCTTCTCCCCCTCTAAGAAATAACACTTGTGAGTTCCAGTGATGCTGGTGGGGGAAGGTTGAAGGAAGAGGTGGAAGATTCAAAAGAGAAGGGGGGACACTAGGAAGGGAGGGGAAAGAAAACGGGAGATGGAGGGAAAGGATTGTTGTCTTGATTAGAAAGCGAGGAGGACCCAGAGATGCTGGCCGCCGGTGCCGTGGGGTGATTTGAAGGCCTGGACGGCTGCGTACATAGCTTGCTTGCTAGGGGAGCTGCTTGAAGGAGCCGCCGCCGCCGCCGCCACCACCACCACCCTGACCTGGGAGCAGTGGCGGCTGGTGGACTTCAGGACTGGTGTTCACAGGAAAGGCGGGGGCCATGGGAGTGGGGCCACTGAGGTCACAGGGTGGAGTCAACAGGGTCACTGGGCAGAGCCCCTGGGGTCAAGGGGGTGGAGCCTCTGGGGTCACTGGGCAGAGCCATGGGGTCACTGGGACAGAGCCACTGGGGTCATGGGGGTGGGGTCACTCACACCCCAATGGCAGAAGCTGAGGGCAGGGACTATGACCATGTGTCACCCTTTTCATGCTAGGACACGCATGGACAGATGCCCCATTCTCACCTAGGCAGGTATGAGATGCGGGGGAACGTGTCCTTACCTGCCTAGGTGTGAATAAGGAATCCATCCCTGTGTGTTCTGGCCATACTGCACTACAGGCATTTGGCTGTAGTATGAAAAGCCCTCATGTTGGTGCATAGGAGGGACAAAGAAAAATGCAGATTAAGTGGCATACGAGTACTGTTTCTCCTCTTTTATTGTTTTCCTTAGTAACTTTTGTGAAAAGGAGTATAGAAATACCTTCTAGCACCAGCACTTCCCTTCCTTCTGTCTGTGCAAGCTGGAGCAAAAGTCTTCAGAAGAATTTGGGATTGGGAAAGGGGCACCAATGCTGCCCAGTTCATTAGAAGTACGGGAATTCCCTGCCCACAGGATGGCCTTTGCACCCAGATCATAGGCATCATTGACCACACACTGGTCAGGAGATGCCTTTTCTGGAAAAGGGACAGTGTCCACTTTCTCCTGCTTTCTGAGGAGTCATATTTTGATCCTTTGTAGGAAGATAAACACATATCAATACTGGAAGGCAAAGCCAAAGTGGGCTACCTACTCCATATAGAGAGAACAACACACATTCTTTACATTAAAGGGTGAACGTTTATGCTACTACAGCTACTATAAAAAATGTATATGTGATGCATGCACATGATTCCTATAGCAAGTAAACTCCTTCTTTCTGCACTCAATATCCCTAACAATCCCTAGGAGTGTCTTCAGAATAGAAATTTGCTCATGAAACGTATTATCCTAAAGAAAACAGATTGGCAGCCAAAAAAAGAAGGGAAATAACCAACTTTCACTTCTTCCAAGACATCAGCATTAAGTATTAAACAGGAAAGCCAAGACATGCTGTATAAGCAGAAAAGCACTAAAATGTAGGGTAGTATTTTCTTTCTTTGCTATATAGGAAAATTAGAAATACTTTGCTTAAGGGAGGAATAATGCAAGCTGGTGCATGATAATCAGTGCCAGAGTTCATGGGAATTTTGTATAGAATCTGAGCCAAAGTCCCTTCATTGACTAGCTGGGTATCCACAACCCTCAACTTCTCCCATAACAGAGGGCAGATTTGCACCTTCTCTCCCCTAAGAAATCATCCCAGGGAAGTGAAGATCATGAATGGATTGGATGTTCGCATTTCAAATGCCTGTTCCATCCGAAACTTACCCTGTACATTTAATTAAGTTCTGGGTAAGTGCAATTGCTACTATACAAGCATAGATATGTGCATGATTCCCCCACCCCACCCCCTTCACTTTGCATTAAAGCGAATAGGACACAACTTTGCTTTTGTGTGAATGGAGTCACTTTGAATACACCAGGCTTCAAATTTGCTTTGAATCCCTGCTGCCACCAAGTCACTCCTCTGAATCCGCTCCAAATTTGTTCCAAATCCATTCTGAATCTGTTCCAAAGCTTTGTGGTTTCTGCATGTCTTTATTCATTTATTTGGCTTATACTGGGTCTCCTTGTTCAAAGGCTACTGGATGGCTTACACATCTAAGCATACTATTATAAAATATATGTAAACCATGTAAATATAAAACATTCCTAAAGATAAATTTAAATATGAAAGCAAAATAAAAATTTGATTTAGTAAGAGACTAAAAGCATGAGACGCAAAAATAAAAACAGTAAAATTCAGGGACAAGAGAAAGCACTGTGGAAGAGATGGGTTTCCAAAGTTCTCTGAAACACCATAAGGGATGGTGCTACCCATATTGACACAGGAAGGACATTCTAGGGCTGGGAAGCAGATACAAAAAGGTTCTATCCACATGGTCATCAGGGTACATGGAAAAAGGCTCCTTCTGTAGATCATGCACAGCAAGCAGTACCAGAAGTTCAGGAATTTATGACCTGGGACATACACCAGGCACTTGAAGTGGTAGTTTCCAGATTCTTGTCAGAAGCCATTTCTTTAACTTTTACAATTACCTTACTGTATTTTATCTGTTTTGTTTTAAATATGTTTAATTTTTATTGTAACCCCCCTTGGGAATGTGATGTAAGGGTGGTATATAAATTACCTAAATTAAAAAATAAATATCTAAAAATATAGAGCTTTAAAAGTAATGATCTGCACCTTGAATTCAAACTTGCACATCTCTGCTAGTTACCAACTGTCATATTGCAAAACACAGAGATGCTTTGACTTAGTTTAATGTAGAGTGAAAAATATGACTTTATGAGAAGATAGGTTCTCCTTCATGAACCCTCCAGAGAAATGCAAGAAAATGATCAGGAAAAGATTCAGAACCTGTTTCCTATTTAGTCATAAGCAAGCATGAAACCAGTTAGCAAAAGATAGCAACTTGCAAGGTATCTAAAAGTAATTAAATAGTAAATTTTGGAACATCAAGATCAGATAACAAATCTGCAGCAACACTCTGTGCAACTCCTTATGAAATTGTTGGTATAAGTGGATATTGATAGCCATTTAATTAAAACTTGGTGATAGAACAGCCTATTATGTGGAAATCTTTAAATGTCTGAAACTGACATACTTAAAATAGTCAATTAAAATCAGATTAAAGAAGGTAGGTATCACTGTTAATGCTCTTCACTGTCAGCTTACATCCAGGTGCACAGACCATTGGCTTTGCTTCCAAAAAATATAGATTCTGGCAAGCATCCAGTGGAAGGGAGTTCCACAGTTGCAAGACAGCTACTTTGTAAGCCCTTTACAGTCAGCTACCTGGCCCTTTCTGCACTTGGTCTTATTCTGGAATATATCTCAGGATAAAGCTCGGTTGTCCACATGCTAATGCAGACTATGGAAGGCCTTATCTGGGCTTGCCATAGTAGCATGCAAAAGGCCCCCTGTTTCCAAAGGCATGGTCACCCACTATTATAGCCTCTTCTGTGGGTGGACTGTGGCATGCAAGATTCTTGCTTATATATACAATGTCATCACACATGTGCAAACATTTTGTGACTGTGCAATGACATTACGCACCTGTGTGCTAATATGCACTGATGCATGCCACAGCTTCATCCACATCTGTACAGCACCCACCCCAAATCCATATCTAAATCCGTCCTTCCCTTGTGGATGCAGACATAAGGTGTATTAGTAGATCCGTATCTACTAGATATGGATTTACTAGACACGGATTTCTGAAATACGGATCTAATAGATCAGTATTTCGGAGAGCCAGTGAGGAACCACCCCTACCAGGGACCAGGAGACCCATTTGAGTGCCACAGCTTGGTGTGCCACCAGAATGGGTCTTCTGGCAGTCCTGAATACAGAGGTAGGCTTTCTGCTCACTGTTGTGTTCTGGACAAGGGCCTGCTGATGCACCAGTAGACCTGTATAAGCAGGTTTACCAGTGATCTCAGACCAAGAACTCCTTGAACTGCGGTTACACTCTCTCCTTTTGCAAATGAAGCATACCACTGGTGGGTGGGGCCTAGAGATCTACACTAATGTCTGAACCAATGAAACTCAGAAAGTCAGTATGAGGGATTTTAGTATCAAACAAAGGTAAGGGCAGAAAGGCAAACTTTATTAACTGAGGTCTTATAGACATCAAACCTCTGGAGCAAAAATCCCACAGCTTCAAAGTTTCTGCTTGGTGCATTTAGCTCTGGACATTTGGTGGGCCACTGTGTGTGACAGGATGCTGGACTAGATGGGCTGTGGCCTGATCCAGCAAGGCTTCTCTTATGTTCTTATGTTCTTATGGGCAGAAGATCTCCCTATAAGATGGACATTTTATGTCCATAATTAAATAGCATTCAGCTCTATCTATCCCCAGTAAGTTTTCCCCACCAATAAACTCCAAATCGAACCTGAATTCAGCAAGGAGCATCCCCATGCAAAGCCCCCAAACAAGGATATATGCAGACCAAATCGCCCAAATTCATGCTAAATTTAGTTCCCTAAAAAACTGTCCGCATCATTTGGGGGGCTGAGTCTGCACATGGGGATGCTCCCGGGCTATTTGAGGAGGAGATAGACTCTGGCGTCATTAGGTGGGGTTTCACATCCTGGGTTCACCATTCCTGTCCCGTGTATTGGGGATTGCAGCTGCTGGCCATTTTTAAACAGTGATCAAACAGAAACAAGCCTCTTATCTCCATTATCTGATCACTGTGCAAACTTAAAATAACTGATTGCCCCAGTTTGACAGGTAAAGATACAGTGATGAGGGGAGTCATCTGGCCCTTGCTGTCCCTCTTACCGCTTCCCACAACCCTTATTCCACCCCCGCTTCCCAATCGCCAGCAAGCAGCTTCTGAAGTTTGCCTGCTAAACTGCTTCTAAACACTGTAGCAGCTTTGGTTAGCTTTTTAGCTGGCAAACTTCAGAAGCCACTTGCTGACAACTGGGGAGTGGGAGTGGAATAAGGGTTGCAGGAAGAGGCTAGTGGGACGGCAAGGGCCAGATGACCCCCCTCATTGCTGCATCAATTCGTTTATGTTTGCCTGGTGATTGGATCACAGAGAGAAGAGGCTCGTTTCTGTTTGATCACTGTATAAAAATGGCCAGCAGTTGTAATCGGGGAACGGGCATTGAGTGGCATTTCCCTGCACTCACTAAAGCGGGTGGCACGGGAGTTGGTGACGTCAACCTGGCTCCTATCAGGAGAGAGGGAGCACAGAGAAAATAATGCTGTTTCCCCAAGCAGGGGTTTAGCACGGTTTGCATGGGGACAAGCATATTTGAATTGAGCCCACGTTTTAGTCAATTGCTTGGGGATTGGTCAATTCAGACTCAGCTCTGTATTTGGACTAAATATAGTCCAATTTGGACTAAATGGAGTGCAGGGGGATGTGGCCATGGTGGTGGCAGGGACAAATGCAGGCAAAATCCACCCTTGAAAATTTATCACACTCTGAATGTAGGTTCCCTGTGAAGGCAGATTTCATACTATGGAGGTGGCTGGTAGATCCAGTGAACACATGCCTGCTAGGCCTCGAGGACCCCAAAGGAGTGGGTTGTTTTTTTTAATGTCAAATGGATTATTTTGAAGAAATAATTGTAAAAACATTTGTGATCCACATGTAGAGTGCATATTTTTCTGCACTGTCACCATGTTCCTTTCAGAGTAATCTAACATAAAGCATTAAGTATAACCCCCACACACAACTGAATACACTCCATATTTTGTTTAAAAAATAAAGTGTTCGTTGTGAATTGCTATGACTAATTACTCTGTGCAGAAGGTGTGCCTAACTTTCTGAAGATTGTGGCCATTATTTACTTAATCCTACTAATTTGTTTTTTATTCTTTTTGCTGTTGTTGTTTATAAAGTAAATCCCTGCTTGATCACTCCAAACTGTTGATTATTATTCTTTGAACCAAAACCAAATATTTTCATTTTTTCTTTCTTTTTCCAATCCATAGTGTGTCAGTCATTCTTCATCAGCACCCAGTGACTTTGACAATTTGTGTGTTTCCACAATGCTGCATCTGCACTTGCTGTGATTTGTAATCTTTAGATTCTACTTTCATGGTGTTTAAACGTAGGTCCTGCTTTTGGTCTGCACATAATAGGCCTTATGTTGTAGTGTTCCATTCTACAATATTTGTCCTGGGGGTGGCCATTTTACCATGTCTGATCAAACCCTCAGTGCCTTATCTGTCTTTCTTTTGATGCTTCTTAAATAACTATGCCATTTTTATTCCCACTTTCCAATTTTTTTTATTTCCTTTCAATAAGAATATTTTGTTTCATTAGTACTTATTTACATACCTCATTAGCATTTTTTTCCTTTGCTCTGCTCACATAGACCTTTTTTTGTCTTCCTCAGCTTTTTGTTTCACTCAGAATAATGCTTAGCCATCAACGTCACTTGCCAGGCACAGAGCATAATTTTTTTAAAAATGTAATGCATGTCTTACTGTCATGAACTTTCATGTTTTCTGATCAAATCCTGTACTTTACCATGACTATGTATAGGCTCAGATGAGGAAGTAGGATTTTTCTGCCCACTTTCAAGTTGCTTATTACAGCACACTGAGGGTGTGATCAGACATGGTAAATGGACCACTCTGGCACAACTTTAAGGTTCAGAGGGCAGACATAAAATATCAAAAAATAGAATCATAGAATCATAAAGTTGGAAGGGACCTCTAGGGTCATCAAGTCCAACTCCCTGCTTAATGCAGGATTTCCTAAACCATCCCAGACATATGTAGGTCCAGCCTCTGCTTGAAGACCTCCAGCAAAGAAGAACTCACTACCTCCCATTACAACCTATTCCATTGACTGATTGCCCTCACTGTCAGGAAGTTTTTTCTAATATCTGATCTGTATTGACTCCCTTGAAGTTTCATACCTCTGTTTCTAGTCCTCCTATCTTGTGCAAGTGAGATGATCTCTCTGCTTTGTGACAGCCCTTCAGATACTTGAAGGCTGTGATCATGTCTCCTCTCAGTCTTCTCTTTTGAAGGGTAAACATTCCTAGATCTTTCAATCTTTCCTTGTAGGGCATGGTTTCCAGACCACTAACCATTCTCGTAGCCCTCCTTTGGACTTGCTCTAGTTTTCAATGTCTTTTTTTAATTGAGGTACCCAGAACTGGACCCAGTCCTAGAGGTCTGACCAAGGTAGAGTAAAGAGGAATAATTACTTCTTGTGATCTAGACTCTATACTCCCCTTGATCCATCCTTGCCTTTTTTGCATCTGCATCACATTGTTGACTCATGTTCATCCTGTGATCAACCAGTACACCCAGATCCTTTTCATTTGTGCTACTACTCCGCCTGATTCCTACCATTCTGTATTCATTTTTATCATTTTTCTTACCATGATGTAGGACTTTGCATTTGTCTCTATTAAATATCATCCTGTTAGTTTCAGCCCACTGTTCAAGCTTATAATATCTTTTTGAATCCTCTCCTTCTCCTCCCTAGTGTTAGCAACCCCACCTAGCTTTATGTCATCTGCAAATTTGATCAGCATCCCTTTGACTCCCTCATCCAGATCATTTATAAAAAGGTTGAATAGCACTGGACCCAGGACAGACACTTGTAGCACTCTGCTTGAAGCATCCCTCCAATTGGATGTGAAGCCATTTATTACCGCTCTTTGAGTGAGATCACTAAGCCAGTTATGAATCCACCTAACAGTTGTCCTGTCGATCCCAACAATTCATTTTCAATTTATGTACTGCCATAAGCTCCACATTATTGTCATGGTGTGGCTTATGTACTTGGTCGTCTAGCACTGCTGCTGGAACATACTGGAACACCCATGTTTTTTTGGAAAAGCCAGTTTAAGTTTGCATCTGTACAAGCACCATAGGATGCATACCTGCTGGCCAAGGAGTGGAGCATTAACCATCTGTGCATCTCTAGGGCCCTGTCCCCATGCAAGTTTGGTACGGTTCTGAGTGCGGGATTGGAGCTGTCCGTCCCCATAGGTTTGGGATTTGGTTCGTGAAAACTGTGCCAACCCCTCCCAAACTGTGCCAGAAGGGTGCCAAATTTGATACCTGAAAAAAGAAGTCTTGGCACGCTTTGGGGGACCTGTATGCATTGCTCAGCAAGCTGGGAATGCACATGGGGACACTAGCAGGCTAATGGGGAGATCTGCACTCACGTCATTGGGAGGTGGGTGTGCTTGCTATTCCTGCCCTGTCTATTGAAAGCCTCTGACTTTTTAAAATGCTCATCGTAAAGGCAGGCTGGAGAACGGCTTGCTTTTTAAATTTACTGCCATTTCCACAGAGATAATTCCAACCCTAATTCAAGAATGCCAAGGCAGGCTGCATAATGGCTTGATTTCTGTTCCATTTACAACCCCCCTTTCCACGATCTGCAAGGTGATCATAAATAAGGGCTTGATTTTCAATTTACGGTCATTCTCGCGGTCCCCGGTGGAGCGGAGGTGTGCACAACTGCTCAAGCGCCTACTGCTGCTAAACCTCATAGCAGATTTTGAGGTTTTAATTATTTTTAAAGTTATTTTTGTGAATGAAGCTTTATTTTAACTTGTTTCCGTGCTCCCCACCCCAATCCTGGCTGTCCGTGACACTAAGGGAGGGGGGATGCGGCACAGGGGTGGGCTGACAACAATCCGGCTGCTAATGAGGAGAGAGGGGGTGGAGAGGAGGTGGCACTGCTCCACCGTACCAGGGTTCAGCATGGATCTCATGGGGATGCCTCCATCTGTGCCCAACCCATACCTGTCCCATGTTGCCAGGAATCTCATGGGGATACCCAAAATGCATTCCCAGTCCCATGCCCAGTCCATGCATGCCCAAACAGTGCCCAGAGTGTGCCAGATGGCCAGCATGGGGATGCAGCCTGGGACAGTTCATTTACATGAACCTGCCTCCATCCAACTCCTCGGACACTCCACCCATTCCAAGAGTTGGCAATGTCTGGAGCAGATGGCTGCTCCATGGGTGAGCTATTCCCTTTCATACAGGAGGTGGCAGGAAATGCTTTATAGGCTCAGGGGGTCCTTTCCCCCCCATATTCTAAAAAGAACCAACTTCCTAGGGCATTTTCAGTGCAGTGTGAAGCTGAGCCTGCAGTGAGACTTTTGTGGCTGGATATTTGGCACATTCAGCCCCTTCTTTCATTGCTGGGACAGCACACACACACTTTGCACAAGTCCTACTGTCACCACCAGAGCTCCCATGTGCTTCACAGGAGTGTGCCTATTGCCAGGGTGCATCCTGCTCCAACAGGGGTGCATCACAAGTGAGCATAAGACCCATGAGTTTCATACTGAGTCACTTGCTGCCTGGATTGGTAAGGACAATGTCAGATGCTAGACACCCTGTAAATCAGGCAAAAATACTGTACAGACACAGGGCAACGTTCTGAAAAGCCAATGGAGGAAAAACACAGCCAAAATAATGGTCAATGTTAGAACACAGAGAAATAATGGAATGACATTATTGAGCAAATCCATCGGTTTGAGGTTATCAAAAACGAATTTGCCATTTGGGGAGGAGGAAGAATTGTTACCATTATTATTTTGTTACTATTATTATTTAAAGTATTTGTAAATCACTTTCCATAAAACATCAGTGGTTTACAATAAGAGGTACAGGTTTTTTTAATAAAGCTAAAAATAGGACTAAAACAAAATTAAAAACAATATTAAATAATGAACAAAGGCACCACGTGTGGAAATCTCAATGTGAATCCTATTTTACTTAACAGAGATGTGCCTGTGGACATTGCAGGAACACCTCCCATTTTATTGTTTTTGCGTGGTGTTTCCAGGAGTTTGAAACTAAAGGGATCGATTTCTTTTAAATGTATTTTTTTTAAGCCAACTTGGGATAAATTTCTTTGTCCCTTAAATTCAAAACCAGTTAAGATAAAATAGATTTGTGATACATGAGATTATTTTGTGCATTGCTGAAAATAAGAAAAATAAATATATTAGTACTTTTCACTCTAAAAATCAGTAGGGGAGGGGGAACATTGATCTTGCCAATTATATAAATCTACGCACTATTTGAGAAAAGAAAAAAAGGAAGATATTGAGGCAATTTTCCCCCATAATAGCAAGCCTGAATTTTAGAAGTTAAATTGTTCGAGTCTAATCAAGCTAATCTGAAAGAAAGGAAGTTCACCCTTCATTTCCCAACAGATTCTCTTTAATTTTGCAGCCACACTGACAGGTGGCTTCATCACTCTGAGCATTATAGACCACCTTGAAGATATCGGCGCTGGAGGCCTTTGAAGTCAGAATAATCAGCAAGCCATTTGATACTCTATCAGATGAAATAGCCTTGTCAGAAAAGACTAGCTCTCAGGTATACTGATTGTCTATCAAATGGGGGATAACCTGATACACTTTATGGGTGCAGACTTATGGACCTTCCAAAACAATATAGCAGAAGCATTTTTACAGCCAATTTCTTTTCAACAAGGCAACTGGAGATTTCAAGGAGGTTCATTTAAAACCAAAATACTAGCACTGATTTCACTAGTGGGAATCTTTGTTTAACCCTTCCAGATTAGCCAGAATACCAAAGGTGTTGTTTATTTTTTTAATGGGAGAAGAGAAACAGAATGATATGTGATAACTTTCTAATGACAATGGCATGGAAAAAGAACCCTGATAGCTAGATAAATGGTTATGATTTTCATTCATTGTAACTTATTGGCATACATGGTTATATCATAGTGTGTGTGTTTTCTGTTGAGTAGGGGGATCAGAAACAAGTCTCTAATTTGTTTTGAGGATTTTTGACAATCAGGGTTGTGTTTGACAGGACTGTAAAAGGGAGATTTCCAACAATGCAGAGGCTCTTTTTCTGCAAAGGGAAACAGCAGCAAGTGAATTAGAAGATCAGGAACAGGGGAAACTACTAATTTTAAGCAAACTTGCCTTTTTGCTTCAGGTAGCAAAGGGTGGGTGGACTTTTGAACCTTTTGACTGGTTGAGGAATTTGTTGTTTTTTGTGTCTCAGCCAAGCCTTCTTCCCACTCATGGAATAAAATGCTATTTACAATGCTAAGTAAAGCGCTTTAAAACGAAGCAAACGAGCATCTGGCAATCGCAGTCCACCCAGAAATCTGTCCCCACAGGAAAAGGATTAAAACTACTTCCAAAAAACCCATTGGGGAAAGCGAATCTTTTTTCTCCCCACCCTTTGCCCACCCTTTGATCTGATGATGTAACCAAGGGTGGGAAATCCCAGCTACCCCTCCCTCCTGAGCCTCCTTGATGCCAAGTGCTTCTGCACACACACACACACACACACACACACACTTCCACACTCCCCTGTGAGCAAGCAGTGCTTGTCACCATGGCGGGCGGGTGAGAGGGTGGGATGGACTCAGGGCTGCCACTTCCTTGCTTCTCCCAGTTCCTGCAGCTTCCCCCCTTCCTCCTTTTAAAGATCAAGGAAGGAGGCTGGGAGGTAAACAGGCAGAATTGTGCAGGACCACTTGTGAAGGGCAAGAATCCTCCTTGCCTCTTTCCTTGATCTTTAGGCGTGAGTGTGCATGAGGGAAAGTGTGGGTGGGAAAGGAAATATTGTTATAAGGTGTAAAGTGGGTGAATTGTTACAATGAAACTATCTGCTGCAGAGGGGAAACCTGGCATTTTAACTGACAAAGTGCTGTCCTGCAGGGTGAAATCCCACCCATTTCATGATGCCTCTGTCCCAATACTGCTGTAGCGTTCCCACAGCAATAAGAAGCATTTTAAAAGCAAAAATGGGGGGGGGGACTGAAAAAATGTGTTTATTTATTCCATTTTTTAGCCAAATAATCCTCAAAATACCCCTGAAACTGACTGGGAATGGGGACAAAGAGGATCCAAACCATTTCTAAGCCACTTTAAATGATTGGGAATGGGGATGAAGAGCATCCAAACCATTTTTAAACCTCTTTAAAGTGGCAATGGGAACTCAGCCCCAGTGTGCTATATGTGATCCATCTATCTTAGCCTGGCTTCCCATTACGCTCACTGGAACCAATAGGTTATAATGTAGTATCTATTTTGGAAGTCTTAAAACCCAGCCTCTTTGCACTGCAAAATTAATACTTCTGCGCTGCTTCTCTTTACAATTTGAATTATACACTTGCTCAGATTTAGGTTACTTCTGTATTCCCCATTTGTTGCCCTCATTGCACAGACCCTTATTCACCTAGCCACCATCCTGCTATAAGTGCTCATTTAAAGCACCATAGAATGGAGTAAATGCTTTAGCAGAGTTTATCCTGCTTTACTGGTAGCTGTTGTCACCAACACTTCTCTGGATCTCACTGGTCCACTTTCTTCAAAGAGAAATAGGTAGCCCTGGAAACAGCCAGCTTCTGGAGAAGAGTTGATTGATTGATTATTTGTATTTCTATCAGGATGGGTAACAATATTTAAAATCAGACATATATTAAAACATCAATGGTATATATTAAATGGCCAGCAATGGTGGCAGGCAGGCATACCATGGCTTTCAAAAGAGTGCTGCAAGTGTAATGCTTTTCTTATTGTGTCATGTTCTTAATTAGTCCTCTGCCACCAACCTCATGCAGATTTTGCATGATTCTCCGCAACAAACTTGGCCTTAGAAAAGAAGATGTTATTGGAGAAATCAATTGTTTATACTGTATAAGTAATTTTGTGATATTTGCGTAATATGAGCATCAAAAGTTTTAAAAAGGACAGATATTTGACTATTAATGTAAGCAAATAAACCATGTGATTTCCCCCTTCCCATGAATGCACCTATTTGTTGAAGCACTTCCTTGAGCTTTGCATTTGAGCAATGAAATATAAATTCTGAAACAAAAATATTTAAGTAAAGATGAGCTGCCACTTGGGTATTTTCCTTCATCAGATTGCATTTAGAGCTTAAAAACAAACCGAGCCAAATGTCATATTGGATGCCTAGAAATTTGGTGCAGTAGTGTTTGTTTGTTTGTTTTAAAAGAAAATACAATTATTGCTTTTATAAAGTTCCACATAGTAACTGCTGCTTGGAATGAAATAAGATAGAATTTCTGCTGTGTTTTGAACATACCATAACAAAATATGTTTGTTTCACTACAAAAGGCCATATGACAATTCCCCAAATCTCAGGGAAATAAAGTGTTTGCCTTCGCTTTCTTAAAGTGATTTATTGAGTTCTTAGCATGATCTGCAGTTTAAAAAGTTCCTTTCCTCTATTATTTGCCTGGAGTTGTCTGCAGATGTTTTAGATCATGAATGCTCATGAAAGTAGAGGATGGCTGTCTGATTTATTAGCGTTAGTGGAGACAATATTGCTGCTATTACCTAGGCATGATCCCTTAGGACACATTTGACAACTGGTACCCTGAGAAACGTTTTGGGGTACATCTTCATTACAACATATTATTGATAGTCCCACCAAGAGGAAATCTTTCGTTACTCTCAAATGAAAGCAATCTTGCCTTAGGAAAGATTAATAAACATTTTTGAGAAAATCAAATTAATAAGTTGAAGTAGGACGTATCTCCATTACTGAGCAAAGGTACCTTAAATGAGGCCATTTTCCATTATTCCCTGAAGCCTGATTAAAATGCTTTTACTATGTATTGGAGACACAGCCTAGTTACACTAAACGATGAATGGGAAATAATTAAATTTCAACTTTAAAACGAATGTTGAGAACTGGCATTGCAGGAAAAGGCAAAACCTGTTCTGCAGTCATGATGACACATAATTAAACCCTGAGGTTCTTCCTCTTAATGATTGATCACGATAAAATTCAAGGTAATTCTTATACTTTTTAAAACTTTATCAGCGTAGGCATTAACACAATTTTCTTAAAATGATTCCTTTTGCAGATTCTGTTCATACAAGTATCTTTTTTTTTTTAAGGTGCCTGTATCTCATGCACAATGGAAGTTTGGGGCAAAACACATTATGCAGAAGGATGCAGAAAGCTACTGAACTGGAACTTGGACTGGGGATAAAGTATGGACCACACCGAACTGTTTTGAATGTTTTAGGATAAATCATGTTTCCAAATAAGTGATGTTATCTTTCACAACAATGGAAAGATAAAAACTATAAAGCAGTCTAAAATTTACATTAAAATATAACTCTTCCACCCTCCTGGGTAGGACAGCACTTAGCGGAAGGTTAGCACCAAAAATGCTGAAGAGGCATATTTTAACAAGGCATACAAATTTGGCATCTGATGTACCTCCAGAGAAAGCCTCTCCTGTGTCCCCATCCGTCTTACATCTGAAAGAGATAGGACTAAAAGAAAGTCCTCACTTTGTGTTCTTAATACTTAGACAAGCCTATGTGGGAGAAGGTGCTCCTTTGGATAAGCAAGATCCAAATTATTTAGGGCTTTATATGTTAACATCAACACCTTGAATCAGGCTTGGTAGTACGTACATAACCAATGCAGTCTGATGTGCATCTAGCCACATATTCCCATCAGCAGTCAAGCTGTTACAATTTGCACTAGCTTCAGCTTCTGAACCATCTTCAAGAGTAGCCCCATGTAGAGTGCATTACAGTAGTTTAATATGGAGGTTACCAGAGCATGGATCACTGTGGCCAAGTTGTCTCTATCCAGAAAGTGTTGGATCTGCGGAACCATTCAGAGGTGGGAACTCCTGGCAACTGCTGCAACATGGGCCTCAAATTACAGCAATGAATCCAGGAGTTAGCTTATATATCCTATCAAGTTTAGTAACCTGTCATGATAATTAGCTGTAAGACATATAATAACATATACTGATGACACCTCACTCCAGAATTCGTGATGACCTCTCCCAGTGGCTTCATATAGGCATTAAAGAGAACAGGGGACAGAACCAACCCCTGAGGAACTCCAAATGTCCCTCAGTGTTACCTTCTGGAAACTATCTGAGAAACAGGAAAAGAACCACTGTAGAACAGTGTCTCCAAGCCCCAAAAGCTGTTGACTGAGTCTCAGAGATCAAGAAAAACCAACAGAGTCATATTGCACCTCTCCATCTCCCAATAAAAGTCATTCACCAGGGTGACCAAACCCTCCACTGAAACCAGATTAGAATAGATCTAGATCATTGGTTTCCTCCAAGCATGACTGAGTAACTTCCATTCTCTCTAGAATCTTGCCCAAAAAGGAGATATTAGCAACTGAATGGTAGTTATTTAATATCTCTGGGTGCAATACAGTCAGTTTTTTCTAGTGCCTAAGGAGCCGAACTCTTATCTGGAAATACCAGGTTTGATTCTGCACTCCCCCATGAAGCCAGCTGGATGACCTTGGGCTAGTCACAGCTCTCGTCTGTGCTCTCACAGCCCTACCCACCTCACAGGGTGTCCTGTTGTGGGGAGAAGAATAGAAAGCTTTGTCGGCCACTTTGAGTCACCTTAAATGTGTGAGAAAAGTGGGGTAGAAAAGCCAACTCTTCTTCTTCTTCATAAGTCTCACTCTCACCTCCCCCTCATACAAAGAAGCATTTATTACTCCCTGGATTCAGCCAGCCATACCCCCTCAGCTAGCTTTTAATTAGCCATGACAGATAAAGATCAAGGAGACAAGTGGTTGACTGAATCCCTACAAACAACTTGTCAGATTCCTCCAAATACAATAATTGAAACTGGTCCAATAAAACAGGATCAGATGTGCTCCGGATGCCCTATTCCAACTCTGAAGTCCAATTCTATGTGAATCTTGAGTAGCTTTTTGCGTCTGATTGGGCATGCATTGGACTGGGTGCGGGACCAAGATTGAATATTGCTCATCTCCATGCCATTCCCATTAATGCGGGCTGGGTGTGGATTCAGCCATCTCCATGCATACCATGCCAAACCACGGCATGGGGGAGCATCACCATCTCCTCTCTACTCCTTCTCTTGTCATTGGAAACCAGACTGATGTCACCCCACCCCTGTGCCGCCTGCTGCAAATGCTGCATTCCCCCCCCCCCCAATGGCACAGAGAAGCCAGGACCAAGCGGAAAAAATAATATTTTTAAAAAACCAAAGCTGCTTTGAGGTTTGGCAGCAGTTGAGCGATTGAGCAGTTCTGTGCACCTCTGCCCCACCCAGGAACTGCGAGAACACCCTGCAAGCTTAAAACGGAGAAAAATCAAGCCATTATCACACCCTTCTTAGCAATCAGGAAATGGGGGGGGGGAATATTTTCCGTGTAAAAGGGAGAAAAATCAAGCCATTATCCTGTATAAAAAAGTCTTGTGGGGCAGCGAAGGCCATTCAACCCCCTCATCATTTCGGCTTTAACACCATTTACTCCCAAAAAATCTCAGTGGTTGTGATCTCCAATGCACAGGACAGGAATGGTAAGAACAGGACATGAAACCCACCTCCCACTGACGCGAACGCCAATCTCCTCCCCAAATAGGCTGCGAACCATCTTGCCTGAGAGGAATGGAGAAGAGGCAGCAGGCTGGGCTGCTCTGCCATCTAGCTCCCAGCAGTGCCCCTCCCTCCTCCAGCTGCCATCACAAGGCTGCGAACCATCTTGTCTGAGAGGAGCAGAAGAGAGGAAGCAGGTTGAGGAGGCCTGCCACCTTGCTCACAAAAGTGCCTCCTCCCTCTTCACACTGCTCCTATCACAAGATGGCAAAGAGACTACGGCAGACAATCCACCAGTTGAGAAATCATCTGGTTCTGAAGGTGAGCAGGGCAGGGCTGAGTATTTACTATTGTTGTTGTTGTTTAATTACACACAGCAAACAAGATATTTTGGTAATTGTTATCACTAGTCGGGCCCTTCCCAAGTGCCTAGGACTGAGTGATGTATCAGTGAATGACACAGGCAGATCCCAGCAAAGTGGCTTTCTGTAGCTGGCATATGGATATTTTGTTGATGCCAATGCTTTTCAAGTGCCCACTAAGATCTTTTGGCACTGCCTGCAGTGTGCCAAGAACTACTGGGAACACCTTTGCTGGTTTATGCCAGAGTCAATGCAGTTCTATTTTCAGGTCTTCATATCTGGTAAGTTTTTCTGTTTTTCATCAATTCTGCTGTCACCTGGAATAGCAGTGTCGATGATAAACACTTTGTCTTTCTCCATGATTGTGATGTCTGGCATGTTATGTTCCAGGGCTTGATCAGTCTGAAGGTGGAAGTCCCATCGTAGTTTGGCTTGTTTGCTTTCGACCACATTTTCTGGTTTATGGTCCCACCAGTTCTTTATAGGCTGTCTGTGCAATCTTTTTGCAGCAGCTCAGAATGTGGTCGACCAGTTCATCAGCTTCTTTACAGAGTCTGCACTTTGGGTCTTCCACTGATTTCTCAATTCTAGCTTTGATGTCATTCGTTTTGATGGCTTGTTCTTGTGCAGTCAAAATTAGTCCTTCTGTTTCCTTCTTCAGTGTTCAGTTGGTCGGCCACAACCAGGTCTTTATCCACTTTGGCCGTGTCTTCACGGCAACCTTATCTTGGATTCAAAACATTTTCAATCCTCGGAGTCCGCACGGCAGTTTGGCTTAAAACGCTTTTCCCATGTTAAACCACCCCAAAGCGTGGTGAATCTCAATCCTGATTTCAACAGGTCTCACTCCGGATCGTGCGCTTGAAACGTTTTACATTTTTTACTGTGTGGACAGTACCATTTTAAGAGATGAGAATCCATGTTTAGGGTTTCCCTCTCCCAATAGCTTGCTTCCAAAGACAGTGATTTCAGTGTAAAAATCCACTTAACAGGGATCACTACACTGTAGCGATGGAACCACTTCACACCTTGATGGTTGGAATAACAATGTTGCAATTTTGCGCAATTCTAGCTCTTTGGAATTCTGACTTTAGAAAGGGAAAGTGAGGAAAGCAGCTGAATGTGAGTGTTCAAAGCAAAGGGGCTTTAGTTGCCACTGCTGCTGTGTGCCCTGAGCAATGGGGAGAGGAGGGGAAAGAATCTCTGGCTGGCTGCCCGCTGCCATTTTTCCTCCATCCATGGAAGCGGCAGCCACCCAGCCACCCAGTTAGGCTCAGTGAAGGGGTCCCTTATGGGTGGTGCATCCATGCCAGGAGGAAGAGGGCAGGGCAGGGCAGCCCCAAAAAGTGGCTTTTAAAAAGTAGCCACTTGAGTCCCACCTTGAGTCACGTATGCCACGTATGATCCTCAGAACCTGGATCGAACGCGATTAAGTTAAAAGTAATGGGAACAGGCAAATTCGCATTTGCATCTGGTTCTATTATTTCAGTTTAGGGAAAGCGAAATAAGCTTGCTGTGGGGATTCCCCCTTTGTCTTCAATCTTCTCCAAGAACTGTCCATGTAATACCTTGTTGCACCAACTCTCTGTTGTGCATTGAAGTACAGTTTTTTGGTACTGGTTCTTGGCTGTTTATTATTATTGTTGCTGTTGTTGTTGTTGAGTTCTGTTTCACCATGTTTACTTACATTAATAGGCATTTTTCTTTGTTGGTGGACTTAACTAGTTTAGAAATCAGTCTGGAAATCTATGATGTAAAGAGTGGTTGAAAAATAAACAAACATCTCTATAATAAGGACCTAAATCCTTATTTAAAGTCTATTTTGATACATGACTCAGAGATACTGGATTAAAAACCCTACCATTATCCTTGAATAATATTTGGTGTGCTACAGTATTCTAATGTCCACTAGAGGGAAGTAAACTACAGATGAAATGAAAGAAATAAGAGAGTATGGTTAGTTTTGTGGAAGTAAATATGCAGCAGTAAACTTCCTTAAAATGCAGTATCCTTTGGTGTTGTTTATGCAAAGAATAACTAGTATTAGTGATTATAGTCCATTGAAAATACCCAGTTGTTCACACTTAGCAGAATCCTCTAGTATTGCTGAAATTGTTCTAGAACCTTTTATGGTCCCTTTTTATTTTTTCACTTTGCCCAGTCATCGCCAGATATGGTTATTCAGTTCTTAACAACAGATTCTGGATCATTTATATTTGTGCTTAAAACGTGGGAATGCCATTTGTTTTGCTTGCCTTTATGAGAAATGTAAATGTACTCATACTCTCTGTTTTCCTTAATCAGTTATTTCTGCATAAGAAGACTACTGTTAAGTTTACTTGCCTGGAATTCTGAAACAAGCTGTTTCCTAGTCACCCCTATTTGCATGGGACCAGAGCCATTTTTTTCTGAATCATCCTAAGGCCTTCCTATCTTGATTTAGCAGTGGACTTGTTTGAAAAGGCCTGAAAGCATGCTACTACTGTCCATTCCATTCCAGACACTGGTGTTCTGCACCTGCTCTAGAACAAGGAATAAGGAAAGATGAGCTCCAAAATTTGCATAAGTTTCCAAAAAAGAAAAAGAAAAAGGAAGATACAGAACTTACATAACCTTGAGAGATGAGCACTGAAGCTTGCATGCATAAGTTTCAAAGATGGGACTGCCATTCGTCTTTTTCTTATGCAATTTCACCTAAAACAAATCAAAATCAGACTGCAAATCCAACTTCCCTGTTTCCTGTTGAATGAACACCTTGTATGAGAGCTAAACAGGCTTGCATGAAAGCATATAGGAATCCGTCCACTGAGTTTTTTTGCCCATTTAGAGAGAACTACCAGAAAGTGCTTGTGTGCAAGTAGCCAAATGGTTCAACAGTTGTCTTTGTCGTGAGAGGAGCTTATTTGGCACCTTTGTTATCCTCTCTCAGCTAGAGGAGAACACAAGTGTCTCTAAGGAGCATTTGATTCTTTATTGCTCCTGTGAACTCAATAAGGACCTTTCTACTGGCAGGTTTTAAGGCAAATTTGAACAGCATTTTCTGTGGGAAAAAAAATTTAAAGTGGAAGTCTTGTGAAAAATGTAGCCTATGTAATCCATATTTTTTCTAGAGTGCTATTTTCTGCACTGAGGCCCAGTTCCCATTGGCATTTTAAAGTAGTTTAGAAATGGTTGGGATCCTCTTTGTCCCATTCCAATCCATTTAAAACAGTTTTTTTAGGAATATTTGGCTCTAAAATGGAATAAACAATACACCTGGTTTTTCAGGTGTCCCCCCCCCCCATTTTTGCAGTTAAAACGCTTTATCTTTATTCTTTTGGGAACGCTACAGCAGATTGGGGCAGATCCATCATGAAATGGGTGGGATTTCTCTTGCAATATAGTCCCTAGCCAGATTTTTAAAGTCCCAGGAAGCCTAGAGCCTTTTTCTGTCCCCTCTAAGAGCACTTCACAGTTTCGTTTTCTGATAATAAGTAAAAATTTGGAACAGTTTCATTTCCCACCCACACACAATGGTAACAAGGGTTTCTTTCCCACTGACCTCCCTTAATCTGTAAGTGGATCCAGATATAAGGAATGGGTCCTTCAACTAATCCAGCTTTAGTAGATCTGGATTAAGGGAGGTACCCAATGCATCCCCACAGGCAGTGCAGCACCCAATAACAATAGCACCACAGTGGAAACGCCGGAACACCCACGTGGCGAATCCGGATCGACCTACCTGGGGCCTGCCCATCACCCCAGTTTTTTTGGGGGGACAGAGGGTGCAATCTCCATAAACGCTCTGGAGATTCTTTGAAGATTTTCTGGAGCAGTTCCAGAGATTTTCCAGAGCTTTTTCATAAGCTCTGGCGATTCTCCAGAGTGATCTGCTGCAAACTTCAAAGATTCTTTGAAGCCTTTGACAAAGGTCCACTGGATTGGCATTGCTCTTGCGTGGGGTCCTCTTCAGAGCCTGTGCATAAGCTTCAGAGTATTGGGTTTCAGGGCACCCCCTATGGGCGTGTTCCTCCAGAGCCCTCATTGCCCAATTGTGGTGGAAACACGCTCCATATAATCTGGATTTGATGCTTGAAGACCCCATTGTAGATCCCTTTAATGGGGTCTACAGGAAATCCTGACTATAGATCGTGAAGGACCCATTCAATCCTAGATTTCCCTGGAACTATTGGAAGCAAATGTGGCTCTAATGGGGTCTGCAGTGAAAATGGGGTCTTCCTGCTCTGAGCCTAATGGGTCCTTAATGGATCCTTAATGGGTACTTAATGCTAGTGGAAACCCCCCTGCCCAAGTTACTGCTCACTCACTGCAGACGGGGAGCCTGCCTGATTAGTATTCCACCCAGCAGAGCTCATGCTGTCTCAACCATCTCTCTTTCTCTCTTTCTCCCGGCTAGAAATGCAGGAATTATCTGTGCGTGTGTCTGTGTTTTCATGTGTCTCTGAGGCTAGGGTGGCTGGCTGTTGCTTTGGTTGTTTGGGTTGTTTCTTAACAGGCAGGGCTGAGGATTTTGTGAAACATGTAAATGGTGTTTAGTCTGTGGAATCAAACAGGGGCAGAAAAAGCAGGAGGGAGAGGGCTGGGATTCCCCACATCATTGGATCAAAGCCAATGGGGAGAGAGGGGTGGGAAAGGGGTGAGAAGGGAAAAGAATCACTTTCCCCAATCCATTTTTTGGAAGTATTTGAAGTGTGGGGACACAATACAGGGTTGACTGCAATTGCCAGATGTGTGTTTGCTTAGTTTTAAAGCATTTTAAAAAGCATTTATTTATTTATTTATTTATTTATTTATTTATTTATTTATTTATTTATTTATTTATTTATTTATATTTATATTTATATTTATATTTATATTTATATTTATATTTATATTTATATTTATATTTATATTTATATTTATATCCCACCCCATACCCTAGGGTCTCTGGGCGGCTCACAACATTTAAAACACACACAAATCAAGACTGTATAAAACAATGCTAAAACCAATACAAAATTTTTAAAAACCAGCATAATAATAATATTGAAAAAAAAAAAGAGAGAGAGAGATACAAGAACAGTTTAAAAAAGAGTAGAGTGTGCAATGGGGGGAAGCGGAGGGGGCATTTAGCCAAAGGCCTGGGTGAAGAGGTACGTCTTCACTGCCTTCCTGAACATAGACAGAGAAGGGCCTGACGTACCTCCAAGGGGAGACCATTCCACAATCTTTTATTAGCGTTTTAATTTTATTAGCGTTTTAAATAGCGTTTTATAAAGTGTTTTATTCCATGAGTGGGAATTCACCCTGAGAGCCCTCCTTTACTTTCATCTGCTTCATTTTCACCTTGTGACCATAAATGCAGATTTGTTGTGGCTTGTGTGGGTGTACCAGAGGAGGGTGAGAAGGCGTTGCTTCTTCCTCTGCCCATCACATCAATCAACCACACACAGAGGTACATGATTTCATATGCTAACTTTTTTTATTTGTTTGTTTCCTTTTACCTTTGCACAGGAATGCTCTTAGGTGCCACTTTTTGCATCATAACCCGGTCCAATGCCTCACCCTCTGCCAACTAATCCATCTATCGAGGGATACGGTCTCCAGGTAGACTGATCCCTAGTGTGTTACATAAAACATTCCAGGAGGTCCCCTTGACCAAAAATATGTATTAGCTTGGGAAATAAAATGTTATGAACCTTTAAAGGTGAAGTTCCATCTTGGGAACATAATAGAGGATAATTTTCTGAAGTTTGCATTTTTTTTAATTTTAAATTGCTTTTCAGCCAAGTTCTAGAGTGATTCAGAAGAAAAAACAGAATAACAATATTAAACATGCAACATTTTTAAAGTCAGAAAATAACAATGAAAACTATCATAAACCAATAACAATATTAATGTCTGCCTTAAGGTAGTCAGGTTGTCAGATGTATTAAAAGAATATTGAAAACTGAAAATTAAACATTGAGTTTACATGCACAATGCCGACTTCTGTACTTTTTTCAGATGCCTCCAGTAAACCTCTGTACGGTTTATTCATCCTATTTTCCCTATTCAAATTAAAAGTTGATCTTTTGCCCAGAACAAACTGTTGAATACCAATCATAGAAAAGAACCAGTAGCAGGAGACAAAATATCAGAGCCTTTACAAGCTGCTGAATTCCAGCATGACTGAAAGGAAGCATCTTCGGCACCATCCCAGACTGTAAGTTGACATGTCTGTCTGCAGCCCCTCAGCCTGACCTCTTTTTCACATCAGCCATAACAAAGGCCCTGCTGTCAGCTTTGCTGCTGCACCTCTGAGCAGGTAACTGTATCATCTTCATGAATGACGTCTCTGTCACATTCAGGGCACGTCAGGAAGTCTTTAAACTCACCTGATCAAAACAGAGAAGCATTTTCACATTGACCTTGAGGAGCAGATCTAATAGTATCACTTAGAAGCTACAGACGATTTCCTACCCTGGGACATGCTGAAGGCCAGTCATGAAAGTACGGATCTGCTGCTCTTGACAAACTGAGTGACTTTTGTAAGTTGGAGAGTGATGAGCATTTTTGACAGAAACAGCAGAGCAAACATGGATTCTGTTTTCCCATAAACCCGACTTGAGAAATTGTTTCTAAATCACATACAGCAAAGACTTTGGTTAGTAAGGAACAGCTAAACTGGCTTTTCAATGCCAATTGCGATTAGAAATGCTTGTCACTGCCATCACTACTCCCATTTATCAAGTCTTAAAGAAATGTCTCTTGTGGCCTTGCTTTGTTTCTCTTGCTTGCTTTGCCTGGGATTCCTGGATGAAGCAGGGAGTTGGACTTCACGGCTTAAATGTCTTTCTCAAACTCTATTGTAATATCCAAGTGGAGCATGGAGAAGTGTTCTGGGACCAAAAGGTCCACATGCCAGTGTGTTCCCTGGACATTTTGTAGGTTTCAGAAGATGGCCTATTTCTGGGGCCATGAGAAAATGTCCCCAGCATGCAGCTCCAGAGCTTGAAACTTTGACAGAGCTTCTCGTCTGCCAGATGAGGTGCACTGTTGCTGGAAACTTTCTTTCCCAGCTTAGAAGAAAAGCTGGATGGGGCAACCTCCTGCAGATGTCACCAGCACCCACCCATCCCATTAATTAATCAGCATCTTTTTACTTTGCACTTTGAGGGACATGCTATGCAGCTACTGCAGGCAACAGTGCACCTCATCTGGCAGACGGGAAGCTGTGTCAAAAGGGTGGCTCAGCTTCTGATAAGTTCATGAGGCCGATTAGAAGTGGCTGCACCATCCCTGCGCAGCTTGACTCTCCTGAATATCAGGTGGGAAGCGGCAGCAGCAGGTTGGCACAGTTTTCGTTGAACGGGGAGGGAGCCATAATTTTGACATTTGTGGGAGGCTTTCTCCACATCTCATCAGGATCAGCTGTGATTTCGACATGGGAGGAAGGGGAAGGCATCCTCTAGCTTCCTCTCATGTCTAAATCATAACTGATTCTGATGCGGGGCTTGAAGCCTGTCTCAGCTGCCAAAATCATGCCTGGGGTATACCCTAACTGTTACATTGACAACTAAAGGAGGCCTTCCCCCACCATTAGAACAGAAGCAGGGAAAATCCCAGATTGAATCTGATGGTGGTAGTGAGGTTTGAATATACAAACACTGCTGCCAAGGTGGCCAGTAAATCCACTTTAGTGGCAGCAGGTAGAGGACTGCTACCCTGTTGCAGGAGCCTTTTAAGAGCTTTCAGGGCTTTTCCAACAGCTCCGTGATACAGATGCCATAACAGCACTGAGGGCAGCCTGACAAGGAAAGAACATGACATCTTTCATAAATATTTCATTTATAAATAAACTCCAAATGTGCATGGGTTCTTATATGAGGAAAAAAATTGAGTTGTCATAAATGAATCTCTCTCTTTTTAATGTTAGATATTTTGCTTATTCTGCATGGAAGTGATTTCTATTTACTTTACATGATGTTTGTTTCCTGCTTCAAACCAACTATAACATGAGATTATTCGAAGTAGGACAGGCTACGTGAGTCAGAGGGCCCAAATGTTGCATACTAGGGTGAGCTTGCCAAGTAACAACACCCAACACATGAAAAACAAAATGTATCATTCCAAAGTCTTTTCAGTCTTAGCTCATTACGAATGGTCCCCATCAATTCCTTGCTTGTGAGAAACCTCACTCAGTTGGTTTAGCTTTTTCCAGGATTAGTGATCTGTTGATAGATACAGGCACAGAATTCCTGGCAGTAAATGTGCTCTGTGCTTTCCCTTTTGCCAGTATGAAGAGGGTTAGAATGGTGGAGAAACCAGCACCAATATTTAGCAGCAACAGTTTCTTGGATTTCCATCTCTGCCATGTGCTAGGGCATTCTACACTGGGAAAACACACCAACCCCATTTATAAAGTTTCAAAGCAAAGCCAGATGTTGGCTGCTGTAGATAAAATAAGATCCCAGATAAATCAAGAATCAGTAGTTTTAAAATTTCAACTCTATAACTGGTTTATGAAGGTCCAAGGCTTCAGTCTAAAAACTAGCATAAGGCAAATGTTATAATTTATAAAACTGGGTTCTAGACCAGATTTCCAAGCAAGCAATTTTCTTAGTTTATAAATTAGTGTTAGAAAAATAGCTAAAAGGGACAGAAACCACACACACCCCAGTCTTATGCCAATAATTGTGAATTATTGGCATATTTCTGACCTCTAGATATGATAAAGATTTTTTTTAAAAAAACCTCCCAGAGATCTTTCAAGTCTGAATAAGAGTAATATATAAAGAATTCTTTTTGAAAGCTTTGGGTAGATGCCAATGCCTGAGGAAAAAGAATTAATTGTGTACAAAGACATGAAACAGTAATGCTTCACACATGAAGGTTTATCCTCTCTTGCCAGATAAAACAAAAATGAAGCCTTCTGAGCAAAACTTTCTAATCAGTTCAACCAATTTTCCCCATATCAGTGAGAGAGAGGAAGGGAGGGAAAGTGCATATCCAGTGCCAAATCTTGACACTTGGGTGGGAGAAATAGCCCCAGTTTTCACATTACGTTTTAAAGATGAACCGGGCCAGATCTAAGAAGAGGCAAATTGGGGAACTTCTCTCAGGCAGCAGCTTTATTGGGTCTGCAAGGAGTGAAATATAAAACTATACTTTCAAAACCTTACAATGAGGAGAGTGAAGCCATCAAGCATAGATGCCTCTTTCCTTGATCCACTGTTGAAGATGAAATCTAAAATGTTTTACTGGAAGCCCAGTGGGGCACCTATGGGTGCCTTTATGCTTACTAAGGTCTTCCATGGAGTTTATCGTATCCTGTGGACATAAGCGAAACAAAAAATTAGGCAGTTTCTGCACTGTTTTGGATTATATCTCAGAATAGGGTCCTGCCATCCACATGTTGCCTCACCCCGGACCAAAAAAAATCCATCCTAAACTGGGATAGGTTGCTTCTGGAGCAGGACAGGTCATGTACCTTCAGACAGCGTGTCGCACTCCAGCCCTTACTCCTGCCTTCAAAAATCCCTCAGAGGCAACAGCAAGTCTCCAAAGGCTGAGAACAAAAGCCTTTGCAGTGGAGCTGTTTCTGGCAGTGCTTTATGAGATGCCATCAAAAGGGTCTCCTTTATTATACTGGACCATGGCTGTGTGCTGCCCACACACCTCTGTGGTCTGGTATATTACTGCTTGCCCAGTTGTAGAACTCAAAGTGGAGGTTTGTAACTATACCTGAATAGGGCACCATTTTTGGCACTTTAGCCCCATCCACACTTCATCCAATATGGACAAAGTGTGACTGGGGCAGGGTTTGGCCTAGTCTGCACTAGTGTGTAGATTACTGAATAAACAGCAGTGCAGAAAGGGCCTTAAAGGAATGGAGGTCAGTGTTCGTACACTGTGAATGCCAGTCCCTTCCTAAACCTACCTGAAACTTAGGCTGCAGCAGGATGAGTCTGAAAACTGCTGTCTGGGAGTGTCCACCTTGTCACAGCAACAGCCATGCACAGCTAGCCATTGCTATGACTATCAGTCAACTGCATCACACTGCAGCCTTCACACAGAAGTAAGTACAAAGTCTGTGTCTGTACTAGGAGCTGCAAAAACAGCGATAAATATGGGGACGTTCTGGCACATTGGGAGCTGCTGTGGAATAGAGGCGGCTGTGTGTGAAATTATTTTCTCTACCACACAACACTAGAACAAGGGAGCATTCTATGAAACTGATGGGTAGGAGAGTCAGATCAGACAAGGGGAAGTATCTCTTCATCCAGAGGGTCATCAGTCTATGGAATTTGCTGCCAGAAGAGAAAGTAACAGTCACTAGCCTAGACAGCTTTAAGAAAGGGTTAGACAAATTCATGGATGACAGATGTATCAATGGTTACTATGGATGCCTAGGTACATCTGCCAGGCTGGGAGACAGGCAAACACCTCTAAGACCATTTGCTGTGATTTAAGAGCAGGTGAAGGTTTTGTCCTTGTTTTTGGCTTAAGATGCCCATAGGCAATTGGTGGGCCACTGTGTGGGACAGGATGCTGGACCAGATGGGCTGTGGTCTGATCCAGCAGGGCTCCTCTTAAGTTCACATGTGAAAAGGGCCACAATAGGGTGGAGGAATTTTATTGCTTTCATTCTGGTACATGCCATTGAGGAGAACTCTTGGGCCAACAAGTACATCCTGATTAGATTTACTGGTAAGGTTTTTTGATATTTTACAAGGTGGAAAAATGATTTTTTTTTTTGAAGGCTTCTCACAGCTGCAGCTCTTGATATATGTATCATGGCAAAGACACAAACATGAAAACTTTATAAGTCCTGTAGTGCCTGGCTGTATAATTAAATCAAGATCTTTAAGGAACACCTGTTTCAGTATCTGGCTGGTTTTCAATTAGAAAAAGAGATGGAAAGACATAGACATACCATGCAATATATGAAGGGATGCAGCACTTTAATCATAACACACACAGCTCAGAGAAAGAACAAAACTTTAACGAGTTTCTTGTTAAGCTCATTTGCCATCCTTTATACGTATATGGATTTTAAACCAAAAGTCTTAAAGCACCTAATGTTGCTAAGTAACCAGAACCAGAAGCCCAAGGAAATGTGAAGAAGGGGAATATATATGTGTCTGTTCATCTCTAAGGATTTAAAGGATTTATTAATAAAAGCATACTTAGGCTTTCAAAACATTGGACAATGTAACTAGATAACAAGGTGTGCTTGGCTCTCAAATTATCTAATATAAAATAGAAAGACCAACAATCACAGCCAACATTTTGTAGCACATTCCCAGATATTTACAACTAACCACATCTGTCCCTAAAAGACCCCAGACAAAATAGGACACAAAGTGAAAATACGTATTGTTGCAGTTTGCTGTTCAGTCTGGAAATGAAGGGTTAACGTAGGTCATTTGTTAGGCACATAATCAAACAGTTTGTTAACAAATTAATACCTACACTTTGACTTTCAAGAAAGCTTTAAGTTGGTAGAAAGCCAGGCAAGCAAAATACTGTTGTTGTTTATGCGCCCTGCAAGTGCATAATGCAAGCAGCAATCACAAGGTATTTAAACATACTGTAGTTTCCCTACCATTGGGTAGAGGGAACAAAGCTTTTCAAATGATATATACAAATTTTAAGTCCTTTGGGGGAGTCTAAATAATACCCCCAAACATGTTGACCCTCTGTCCACTCTCACCATGGATATTCCAGGCCAGAGACCCCTGGTCTGGGATGCACAACTGGTCCCACACTGAGACAAGCTGCCACTGGTGTGGGACAGGGCTGTTACACTGGGGCTGTTACCCTCCTGTCCCAGGCCCTGCTACTGGCTCACTTTAAAAAGGGCCATATTTTGAATCAGTGAGTCTGGATCAATCCTGACTGGTTCTGAACATTGGAAAGCGTGGGTGAGGTCACCACTATCTGCATGATGACGCTGTGCCAGACTAGCCTGTGCTACAATTTCGAAGGTCACACAAGCTTCTCAGCTGCACCCCCACATCTCTGAGGTCTAGGAACAAAATGTTCCTAGCCTTGGGGCACCTGGGGGATACATTTTGGAAGTGCACTATGGCATGGCATTGAAATGTGTTCCCCAGTATTCCCAAACCTGGGAGGTGTGCCTTCTGCATGCTTCCCATGTTCTGGATCAGGGCCACCGGTCCCACTGGAAGAACTTATTAAACAGATCTACTAACAATACTGAACATGACCTCCCTGCTCAGCATGACATGCCATCTAAAACAGATGGAGCCATGTCAGCAGAGGGCAGAGTCTCATAGATCTGCATTAGCGTATGGATCTAGAGACTTAGATGCCTACTACATGGACTCTTAATCTGAATTAAGGGCTTGTGTAGAAGGGCTGTATGTTGTATGTGTTGCATCTCCTGCACCGAGAAATAGCATTATTAGGTCAGCTGTATAAATCCAGTTAATACATACTAAATCTGTTTAAGTGCATATAATTAATATTCAGTTAAATACAATTGCTATCATTTCTTCAATACCTCAGGGCAACTAGTAATAATGGCGCTTAGGAATGAACCCTCAGGGTAAACATTACCAGCAACCCTCCAGGTGAGATAAATTAACAAATACTCAGTTCCAACTGACTCTAGGGCGGATGAAGCTAATGTGTTTCACCTGTGATAACTCAAAGTAAATTCCATTTGGGATGCCTATTGGCAGAAATCTACAGCTGTGTGTGTGCCACAGCTAATCCATCCTTAGCATACTATACACACACCCTAGTTTCATTTTCTATGCTTACAATCTTTTGGAACAGGAATCTACTAGGGAAAGTCAAGAGAAACAAAGAAACTTTATACGCAGCAGGATTGCCAGCTCTGAGGCAGCCACATTCTCACTGAAGCAAGCAGATTTAGAATATGGATTGGTTTAAACAGGCTTTGTAAAATAGTTCTTTAGCCTGCTTTCCTCTCCTATTTTTCTGCGTCCTACTTACCATTAAAATATATTTGCCTCATTCAGAAATGGTTAGCACAACAGGGAGAAACGTTTAACATCTGAAGGATGTTTTTTCATCCCTATCTAGTCTACTTCCTGCAAAATGTTAAGGCAGGCCCTGATTACCTGAGCATAGGAAAATGTCCACTTGGTTAGAGCACAAGTGGTTGTTAAATATACTCCTACAAAGACTTTGATCTAATAAAATTTCACATTAAAGCTACCATTTATCACTGAGTACACATGTATACGAGTCTTGCATGTGTCTCACTACAGGTGTCCCAAAGCAAACAATTAAGACTACCTCCAAGTGGCAGAGGGCTAAGCAAGATATAAAAGGAAACTCAGCATTGCCCTTTGCCATTACTCCTTAGGCATGCTGGGGCTCCCCCAGCAAAGATTTGCTTACCTGCGCATCTTATGAGGTCCATGTGACATTATTGCTGGAAACTCCCTTTTGAGTATTTTTGTTTGTTTTGTTTTTCATTTTTGGCAAGCTCCAGAAAGGTCCCAATGAGGTAACATCACACAGAGCATACAAGAAACGCCTCTAAGGCTGCATCCCCAAGCAACATATTTGCCTCTCTAGTTTTCCTCTACTGTCCCTCTATTCCAGCGGACTTTTAAAATGCCGTTCAATTCCGAAATAAGCGTCCCCATGAGGTTCAGTAAAACACACATTTTAAACGTACCTACCGTCCCCAAGAAAGCGTGTTTTGTTTGCCTGCATCTTTTTCTCTCTGCCCCCTCTCTGCTTGATGGGGTGCTGGGGAGACAACCCCCGACAAGTCCAAAAGAAAAATAGCCATATTTACAAGTTCTCTGTTTGTCTCCCCTGCCTGCAAAACCCACCAGAGCCATTTATCACTTTGGGATCCAGAGCTTGCTTCCAAAGATAGTGATTTTAATCACTGTAAAAATCCACCCCAACAGCTATTACATTGTAGCAGTCCACTCACTTCACACCTGATAACAATGTTGCAATTCTCCACAATTCTGGTTCTTTAAAAGTTCTGACCCTTAGAAATGGAAAGAAAGGGAAGGTGCTGCTGTTCTGGGAGATGTGTGAATGTTTAAGATTGTGTGTGCAGGCGGGCAGCAGAAGCAGAGCCAGGGTGCTTTTTTCAGAGATCTTGGCCGCCAATCCCTGCCCCTTTTGCCATGGAGCGTCTCCATGCACAATGTTGCTCGGAATACCCATGGCTTCCAAAAGGTGCTCTGGTAGTCTTCTTTAAAGGGCAGTCTTTCTACTGCGCATTTTCCTCCTTTTGTGCCGCTGGAAGCTCGGATAAAAGACAAGCATGGGGGCGCTCAGAGGCAAAAGAACCTTTTTAACAGACTTTTTATTGCTTGAGGACAGGGCCTAAGTGAAATTTTTCTAGGGAATCCAGCATTGCTGCTGGATTTTCCAGCATAGGGTTGCAATGGGTTTCCAGAGTCCTGGACCCATGTGGATGTCTGGGGATCCCAATGTGATGCCAGTAGGACTACTTTTTCACCCCACCTGAACAAAGCCTACTAAGCAACACAGAAACCCTGTTGCATTTCTTAAGTCAGTAGATCATTTTGCTGTGTAGCAGGCTCAGCACACACTCTTGCCTTTGCACTTCTCATTTTAAGGACCATAAAATGTAATTTAACTTGGGGTTGCCCAGTTCCACATGTCCCATGGATAAGAATCAGTCTACTCTGAATCTTTTCAATAAAATATTTGGTGATTAAAAGGTAGTGAAGGTTGGGTTTGATTTGCAGCAAAATCCTGGAAATATTGACCATTGATCCAGCTGTACAGAGTCAAATTACTTGAGAAAACATTTCTAACTCTTCAATTTTTCACTTCACTGAAGCTGCAGGGCAGTTACTGATAGGATCATTACCTCTTGTCCATAAAGCACAAGGAATGTGAGACTACGTGCAAGTAGGTTTTGAACTCAATGAACTTCGCTTCTTGTGCAGTCACTATGAACCTGTAATCATTAAGATTAGGTACAAGTAAGATGAAATACTTAGGAGTGTATCTGACAAGAAATATCCAGAAACTGGGAAGAGTAAATTATCACGGACTATGGAAAAGAATTAGTAAACAATTGGGATGTTGGAAGAGAAAGTATCTTAGGGGGCATCCCCATGGAGTTAAAAAAAAAGTGGGGTGGAAGTGAGACAGCTTAATCTGAATCTTAATGCGGATTAAGCAGTCCCCATGGTAATGGGGGACAATGTGGGTTCAAGGCAAACCTGCCTGTCCCCATGAAAACCGCAGGATACCACAGTTTTCTCCAGCCCTTGCCTGAGCGTGAGAACACATGCACACATGCACAGACAGGGGGAATCCCTCTTGTCTTCCTCCTCCCCTCCCCTCTTTCTCTCCCTCCTCCAGCCCATGGTGAAAGCTTGCTGTCTCCTCCTTTTCCATAGCCCCCATCCCTGCATACTGGAGGCTGCAAAAGGAATGGTGGCATGTGGAATAGGAGGCAGACAATGAGCTTTCACCATGCTAAAATCCTTGCTCAAATCCTGTCATTTGCAGGGCAACTGACAGGATTTTAATGTGGGTAAAGCTCACTGCCTCCCTCCTTTCGCAGCCTCCAGTATGCAAGGATGGGGGCTGTGGAAAAGGAGGAGACAGCGAGCTTTCACCATGCTAAAATCCTGTCAGTTGCTTTGCATACTTGCTGGCTACAAGTCTGCCTTGTAGCCAGCAAGTATGCAAGGCAAACCACAGGACCGTAGCGAGGATTTTAGCGTAAGGGGGAACAGTTGCCATCGCAGCATTAGCAGTGGGACAGCGAAGCCCTGCCCACTAGTGCTGCAGTCGTAACCCCGAAGTGTCCCCATGCCCCCTTTATAACCCACTCTTACCCCCTAATTTGGGGTGAGTACAGTTATAAAGGAGGGAGTTTATTTCGAATTAGAGGATTTTGTTCCTCTATTAGCCTGATTTCAGGCTTTGCATGTGGACGCTTGCGAGGTGAAATAGCTTTTGCCTCACAATCTCCTTGCCATGAAGACGCACCTTTAATGTTCTGTCCTGAATTCAGGCACTGAAGATTATTGTTATTCCAAAGATTTTGAAAAGCTGGGACAGGAAGATAATGCAATGGATATTCAGACAAAGATCCAGGATTAGACGTTTGGTTCTACAAGCAAGAATGGAACAGGCAGGGTGGGGGCTCCCGCTATTCAGAAGTATTATGAAACAATTAATATAGCGAAGCTATTGGCACTGGAATATGACAGAGGAGGGAAGTGGGGAGAATTGGAAAGAGAAATGCTGGACAGGAGAGATAGAACACTGATGTTTATGAAATCTACACATAGGATGATGGATAGGTGGTATGGTCCTTTGAAGACCACTGTGTTGGTAGGGAGTAGATGGAGAAAGAAGTTATTGGGCACACAGTCTTGATTTGCACCGATAGAGACAATGAATGAGAGGGCAGAAGTGTTGAATGGGTGTACACTACAGTTATTAAAGGTGAATGGAATGCAATACTTGCAGAACTTATTTGGGGATAGTCATAAGTTGTTGTCAGATGCCTTTGGGGGGTGTCTATTGGGAAGGAGCCAATGGCTACAAGTAGCTGCTATCAGAGGCTTTGTAAGAGTGAACGATATACTAAGGGTGATTACAACCCCATTAAAAGAGTTTGAAGCTATTATACAATTGAGATTGCAGACCCGTAAAAGGCTCAATAGAATGGTTTATAGGATTTTCACCACACAGAGAAATATAATACAGTCATTGTCTGATATATGGGGCATGGATTTACGGGTGGAGCAGGAAGAGGTTGAAAGGAAGGTTAGAAGTATTATGAAAGTGAAAAATGTAAAATGGAAGGAGTTGAATTTAAACTTATCACACTCCTGCACAACTTTCACATATGATCCCTACACTCCCTCCTACATGCTGGCACGGATGTGGAGGACGGGGAACATATTTCCATATGTGGTGGGAATGTCCAGAGGTATTAAGGTATTGGGGAGAGGTGGTGGATCATATACAGTTGGTGTTTGGGGTAAATGTGGGGCTGCACCCTGAGAGATGTTTATTGCAGATATATCGTGGTACATAGTTGGCACCGGATGAAAGGTACATGTTGGACAGGCTGATGGGGCAGCTTTGATGGTGGTTGCAGGGGGGTGGAGGGATAAATCATGGTGGACATTGGACAAATGTCAAGACTATGTGCTTGAAATATTTAAATTTGATGCCCTTAGGCACCAAATACTTCTTTACTTGGGGGAGAGACCAAAGAAGAGCCTACAGGATTTGTGGAAGAGATTTTATGAGGCTAACAATCAGGAATCCCTGCCAAATAGGATGAAAGACGGACTAGCAAAAATTAGAGCCCATGTAACAATGAAAGGGATTTAAATTTTGGGGCGTTACTTGTATGATTTGCATGTGTTTTGTTTTGATGTATTGTAAAGTAGTGAAGTGTGGGGGGGAAATGAACCTGTAATCGTTGCTGTCTGCGAGAACATCCTCCCAAAGTAATGGGCTGCTTGTAGCATTATGCCAAACTTTGGGGAGTGGGGGTGGAAAGGGTGACTTATGATGCCATTTATCATCCAAAAGATGTTTTGAGCATATTAGAGTGTGTCGAGGCTGCCAATATCTGGTGAAGAAGAATGGAATGATGATCTTTCTTTATTACTTAAATGAATTGATACTGTTTCCCCTTACTGTAAATACTGAATTGATTGGGGAGGGGAGTTTCATTAAGGAACATATATACATATGTTTGGTTCTAGACACATTGAAGAAGGTACTTATGCCAAAATGTTGTGTATGTATCATATATGCATACCACCTACCAGCCATTATGAAATGATGATGATGATGATGACTCTTCCAAAGTGGTAGCTTTTGAATTTAGAGTTCTACAATTTGAGCTACTGTGAATGAGAATATGGTTCAGGGAGATCACGGGCAGATTTCCAATCAGATCCTTTCCCTATCCCTTTAGCCTCGTGGAGGTAATCTGATTGTAACTCCTATCAACCTTGTGGATGCTCCAAGTTGTTTTGTTTATTCTAGCCATAGAAAGCCAGAAAAACCCAATTAGCAATACTGAGGCTGTGGTCCCACCTAAGGTTTGATCCAGCTTCAGTCCACTTTCAGAGTGAGAGAATACATCAGTAAAGTGACAAGCTGAATAGATAATGTGGAAAGTTACTGGTCACTTTGCTGATGTGTTCTCATTCTCTGATGGTAGACTGAAGCTGGATTAAACCTTAGGTGGACAACAGCCAGAGTGAACAATTGTTTTGCATTTTGGTGGTGTTTCTCAACATTTACAATCAATCAATTAAACAAGGAAGGAAGGAAGTGGGATGCAACAACTTTGATGCCTGGACGTCCTTCCCTCCACAATGTGAATTTTGTAGACTTGCTTCCCTTTCCCCCAAACCCCATGGCATCTTCAGCTCCGTGTTTCTGTAAACATAGGACAGTGGAGCGGTATTTACAGTGGATCTGATAGCTGTTTGTTATTGTCTCTAAGCAGTTTCTCTGAAGAGCATTCTGTATCCTCTGTGGTTTCCTGGACGTCACTTAAAGCTCCAGGGGAAAGACTCGGCAAGGAAACTCTTACCAAAGACCTTTCAGATCTGGAAGCTCAAGTGACCAGGAAGGCTGCATTAGTGGAAAAAACATTTAACGGGAAAAACATGCATGGCCAGTTGCAACACATGAAAAGCAAACTCAGCTGTTTACCCAGCAAAATTATGGGGGGGGGGGAAGTTAGAGCAATTTAAACAAAAATCTTAAAATAAAGAGAAAGGCAGAAGTTTTTACAGGGGAGGAAATCCTTAGAAAAAGAATAGGACAGATTTTAGCGTAGCAGGACTCTTATCACTTAATCCTACACTTTTTGTTTTAATAAGTGGTTGAACTAATTGGTAGCTTTCTTGTGTTAAGCTAATTTCCCTGAGGCATTTCATTTGGCATTTAGGACAAGATCCTGATCTGGATTATGCTTTTTCTGGTGTAGACGGGAGTGTACTAGAAGTGGGCAGGGCCTCTCTAATCCTCACCAGCATGAGGACAAAAGAGGCCTTAAAGACAACTACAGAGACATTTATTCTGGACTACCAGTAAGTAAAGAAAGGGCCTTTTTCTGGAGCCACACCTTATGGAGACATTAATAGGACTTCTGTATCACAACATCTTGACATCTTTTGGCTCAGTCACAGCAGAAGCAGAAGCATGCATGTCCCTGGACCATAATGAGTGGCAGTTGTGCCACTTTAGTGTGGCAAAAAAACTGCCATCCCTTGTATCCCAGGTTTGTACTGTGTCTAAACCAAAAGATGTCAAGAATCAGGAGTCATATTGATATCAGCACAAGCTATGGGTCTGACACTGGAAAAATAAAGCTTCATGTTTTGTCTAACTACATTATCATCGCTTCTAAACAATCTTTTGGGGATGAATCCAGGACAGCAGCAACTGGTGGAGCAGTGAAAGAATGAAATGGCAGGTGTGCTTCATCTTAGATTATGCTGAACTTGTATTCCTCTGGTATCTCCCATGTCTCCAAGCATATGAGGTAGATTGCCACAGGAGGTAGTGAGTTCTCCCTTGCTGGAGGTCTTGAAGCAGAGGCTGGACCTACACCTGTCTGGGATGGTTTAGGAAATCCTGCATTGAGCAAGGGGTTGGACTCAATGGCCCAAGAGGTCCCTTCCAACTTGATGATTCTATGCACAACATATATCCATGGAATGCATGAACTCTGGATCAGAGATTACCTCAGCTTCATCCAACATAGGCAGAAACTAAGTATAAACTGGATGTGAAAATCTTACCTACCATGAATTTTGGCCTCCGGCACAGAACTGCATTCATCTCTATGACAGATAATATTTCACGACCAAGGCCCTGCTAACTTTCCTGGATCACTAGACAGTATCACTGGTAGTATCATCTACCTGGAACTGAGCCGTGGCAGTTTGTCAAGTCACAGTAGAGCAGCAAAGCTCTCTTTGGCTGTGGTCACACCTAAGGTTTAATCCAGCTTCAGTCCACCTTCAGAGTGAGAGACCACATCAGCAAAGTGACTGGTAATTTTCTTTCCACATTGTCTATCCCAAAGGTGAATCTTCTGAGTTAGATAGTCCTGGAAGAAATCAGCTGGCCACTCTGCTATTTTGTTCTCTCACTCTGAGGCCACATCCCCATTAGAAACTTAATCCAGTTTCCCTAAACCGAAATAACAGAACCGGATGCAAACGCGAATTTGCCTGATCCCATTACTTTCAGCCAGAATCGCGTTCAATCTGGATTCTGAGGACGTACACTGCTGCTTGCCTGGATGGAAGAAAAATGGCAGCAGACAGCCAGCAATTCTTTCTCCTCCTCTCCTCATTGCTCAGGGTACACAGCAGCAGCAGCAGCAACTCAAGCCCCCTTCGCCTTAAACATTCACACATCTCCCCAAACCTGCAGCTGCTTTTCTTTCTTTTCCCTTTTTTAAAGGTCAGAACTTTCAAAATGGCAAGATCATTATCAGGTGTGAAGTGCTTGGATTGCTACAGTGTAGCGGCTGCTGCTTTAAGGGGTGGATTTTACAGCTTGCTTTGGAAACAAGCTATTGGGGGAGGGAAACTCTCATCCCTTAACACGGAACGGTTCCCACATTAAAAAATGTAAAACGTTTCAGGCGCACAAACCTTAAATATGACCACAACTTTTGATCCAGTCAGGAGCTTTTCTGCGCTTTGCCTTATTCCTGATTATGCCCCAGAATAGGGGCCTGCTGTCCACATGATCATGCAGGCTATGACAGGCACCATGAGGTCTACCATAGTCTGTATTAGCATGTGGACAACAGGTCCCTATCCCAAGATATATTCCAGAATAAGGCCAAGTGCAGAACGGACTCAGGAGTGAATAAGTGATTTGCCACTGTGCATACCAGTCCCAGGTATTTCCATTAGGTGCATAGACACCATTGGGACTGTGCCAGCCATTTCCAAGCAATTCTATGAAGCAACTGCTGCTCTCAGTGTCCACCTGTTTTCATTTCCTGGAGTTTCAGTAAATATAATTTAACACTACAGTTAGTATCATCAATGTATTCCCAGAACCCTGCCTGCCTGCCTGCCGGTCAGAGTTCACTACACACTAAATAAGAAAACAATTTAGTTTTGACTTAGGAAATGATCTTATGTCCAACGTTTTCATTTTTAAGGACAAGTTATAGTAGATATATATATGGCCAACCAAAAGTCCTGTTATCTTTATTTTCAGTAAGGCTGTGATTCTTTTCTAACCTTGTTGCTGTTGTTTTAAAGGCACATTTGTATTTTGCTGGCATAAGCTTTGTCAGAGAAATGTGTGATCAATGCATATTTTGCAGTCATACAAAATTAGGTAAGGCAACTGTTTCTAAAGAGAGGACTATGGTTTGACTATAAATAAGTAGGTTAATGCTGCCCTCTACTGTTCAAAATAAGAACTGTAGCCAAGCCTTAAAAGAAACCTGGGTTCTGTTTCTCCAGGATGTTTGATTAAGGGTAAGAGCAAGGTCATATTAATATGCACTGAACAAAGATCTTGAAAAAGAAAAGCCTTGCAACAAATAACTTTGCAGTTCAATTTTAAATAAACATCTCTTTTTAAAAGCAGATGTATTATGTGGCACTCTGCAGTATTCAGAATATTTGCCAGGACATGAGAAAGTATCTGCAATTTTCTGGGATTTAAAAAATTATTGCTTCAAAAATCACAGATCTCTTGCAATTTTACCTTTACTCACAAGTGAGGGAAGAGTCTGGGCCAAATGAAACCCTACTTTTTCCTTGAGGAGGTGAACAGAGTACTAAATTCACATACTTGGAGCATGTGATACAAACACCGGACTACAATATTAGGCTTGATAAGGCTTATGGAAGCAAAACCAAGGGAAGGGGGGGGAATCAGAAAGAGTGGCAGACAGGACCAAAGTAATTGCTGAAATACCCATGGAAGAGCTATGAGAGCTTAATAGTGATAGGCCAAAACGTCAGCCAGTCATACATATAAGCCACCAGAGGACTTTTTGCACTTAGGGGGGTAGTGAGTAATTAGGGAACTTCTGGGGAAGGAGATCTGGACTTGGAGGAGGCTGCTACAGCCTCCAAGTGCCCCCTGCCTTCCCAGAAGTTCCCTAATTTTTCACTCGGTGTGGAGCCCGAAATCGAGCTCTACACCTTTACTAGACTTACCCAGAGACCAGAAGCATCCAGCAGCAAGCATCTGCACCTCTTCTGGTGCTCCAGGGTTATCCGAGGTGCCACACAAGCGCACTGGCACCTGGGACAACCATAGATGTGACTGAACGTACTACATTCATATAGAATAAAATCCTACCACATTTGAAGGGAATCTAGAGGAATGAATATGAATTTTCTAACACTCAGTTTGTTACAAATTGAATGCAAAAAACAAAACAAAACAAAACCCCTATTCAGGCACATCCCTACCATTCAACCATCAAGAAGAGCAACTGTTGTGAAATCCATTCTTGGAACTTGGGCTTCAAAGTAGCTCAACAGTCACACATACCAAACTTGAAGCATGTGCATTCATGTTGCATTTTAAGAGAAAGTTGTTGCCAAGTTGTGATAGCATCACAGTGACATATAGACAAGGGCTAGTGTACATGTGCCATGAGGCATGCCCAGAGAGGGCCAGTCCTGGGCTGGAGTCCTTCCATCCCTTTTAGGGGTTTAGAAAAAAGACTCTGCCCCTTGTTAGTGTCTCCCATACTTATTAGAGAGGAAAACCAAAGCCTCTTAAACTCAGATATCTAAGATAGTTATTTAATTTTATGACAGTAAACTAATAATCTCACTCAAATCTGTCATCCTGTTGGCTGTAACAAATTTAACAGTCACTAGCTCTCTATAGCAAGTGGCTTATTCTGCGACTGAGGAACTACTGAAGGGAGGAGGCAAGCACTGCTCCTATTCATATATTTGAAGGGGTGCCCCCTATTGGTTGTTTGTGGCTACTGCAGGCAGGACAACCCATCTTATGCTGCCAGAGCCATCCGGGAACAGAGGTTTCCCAGTGCTGAAGTTTTCATGTGAAAACATTTCTTTACGCCCTGGAAATGCCACCCAAAGTTGGCCATTTTCAGAGTGAAATGCTGCTGTGTGGAATGAGAGCCAGTCCTGCCACCCCCTCCTGTTCGACAGTGGCAGGAGCAAATTTGCAGAACAGCTTTTCTTCCTAGGGGTATTATCCCAGGTCTCCCTCAGGATTGGCTGCTCACCATATTCCAGCCCCTCTTTTGCCACACAGTGGAACGCAATCACTGTATGATAGGCATGCTTCTGGCATAGTCCAAAGAAACCATGCCTATGTTCTCTTAATATGAGCCTGTTATTGATCAAGATTCTGCCCCCCCCCCCGCAAGTTGTTTCCCTTTTTTATTTTAGTATAATTTCATTACACAAAAAAACCCCTCAAAAACAAAATGCAAGCATGCATACACCAATTTAATAAACTCTCACTACTAGAGTGTACAGAGATACAAGAATATAACAAGAAAGAATCAACAAATCAACCTCTTCTAAGCCATTCATAATCTATTAGTATTGCTTATCAGTTTTGCTTTCCCTGGGATCTCCACAACCTGCAGCCATGTTAGTGCCTGGAAAAATTTCTGCCATGCTTCCAGATACATTTCAGTGTTTTTTAATCCTTGATATCTGATCTTTTTATCTGTTATGCATTCATTTAATTTGGGGTGTTTTTCCACTGTCAAAAAGTACCAATTTTTGCACCCATTAAGGACCCATTTGGGTGTGAGCCGGATGATCCCATTTCCGCCACGGCACTCATTTGGGACCTGATTGTTTCCACTGCTGTGGAGGAAATCCGGATCAAATGGGTACTTTCTGCCCTTTAATTCAGATTTTCTGTAGACCCCATTAATGGGGTCTACAATGGGGTCTTCTACCAGAAAATCCAGATTAAAGGGAGCCTGTTTCCACAGGAAACATGCAATAGGGTCTGGAGGAGGCTAGGGGGAGGGAATGCACCCATGGGGGAAGGAGCCCCGAAGTCCCAGGTTCGGAGTGATTTCGGAGTCATTTCGAAATAATTCCGAAGTGACTCTGAACTCCTTCCAAAGAGATCAGCAGAGACTTGGAAGCCGCTCCAGAGTCCCTTTGGAGCGCCTCTGAAGTCTGCGCTGATCTCTTCGGAGAGACCAGTGGCGAGACTCTGAAGTCCCTCTGAAGTGATCGGCAGAGACTTCAGAGTTTTGCTGCCGGTCTCTCCAAAGAGATCAGTGCAGACTTTGGAGGCACTCTGAAGGGACTTGGGAGCGGCTTCGAAGTCTCTGCCGATCTCTTCGGAGAGACTACGGAGGGGAGTCTGCACGATCTCCACTAATAGCGCACGGACTGCGCTGACAGCTCTGGAGCCTCTCCAAAGTCCTTGGCAATCTCTTCAGAGGGACTTCAGAGTCATTTCAAAATGATTTCGAAATCACTCCAAAATCACTCCGAAGCTGGGACTTCAGAGATTGCCTCCCCCCATCCCCAGAGACACCTGGGGTGATGGACCAATCCCTTGGGGGTCGATCCGGATTCCTCACATGGGTGCAAAGGTGTTTCCACGGCAGGGGGTGCTTCCCTTAATCCAGATCTACTAGATCCGGATTAAGAAATGTATCCATTCCTTAGATCCAGATGTTCTTAGATCCAGATCTAAGGGCTGCAGTGGAAAAACACCCAAGGTTTCTCATTCTGTTTTTGTTAGAATATCTAATGGTTTCCAGTGTTTAGCTATTTGAAATTGCAGTGCAAACAGCAAATATAACAATTTTTCCTGTAGTCTTCAACAAAGAACCAGATAAATTATAGGAATCATTTCTTTTAGATAGTTCTGAGATGTTTTACTGAAGTTTAAAATAGCACATTGAAACAGATGGGAAGTGAAAGCTTTATTGTTCATTGCTGGCTATACAAAGCATTAAGTGATTAGGATACAACTGTGGCCACCCAAAATTAACCCATTAAGACAATTTTTTTTACACTTTGTCTTTGGCTCAGTTGGAAGTTTATTGACTGTGAAGTGCCTTCCTTGAGATGCAGTGGCAGCACAGAATGTTAATGTTGGACATTTGCCAGGCAAGATACCTCTGAAGGCTATTTGCAGGGAGTCAAGAGGAGGTGAAGGTTTTGCCTTTGCCTTTTGCTTGAGATGCCCAGAAACAATTGTTGAGACAGGATGCTGAACTAGATGGGCTGTGGGGCTTGATCCACAAGGATTCTCCTTTTGTTCTTATGCCCTGCAGTTGCTGGGCATGGGGAGGGAAACTGGGTTTTCTTGACCTGTGCTTTAAGGAACAAAGGACTCAAAATCAACCACCACCATCACCAACCTGGTTGTTCTCTATTCCAGAAGACATGGCATTTCTGAGCATTCCTTCAAAAAAGAGGGGCTGCTCTGACAGAACACACAGAATGTTTCAAGATTTTTCAAGGTTTGTTCATGTGTGCATGCTTCTAGGATGCGCCAGATTCAGGAGGTAACTCTGGGCTTTTACCTGTGTCTGCTGTCCCCTTTCATTATAGTTGCTCTTGCAGTTGACCAGAAGACAGCCAAGCATCTGCTCACTTCCCTTTGATTTGTTTTTTTCATGCACTTGGCCATCTTCCAGGTAGCTGCAAGATAACAAAGAAGTTGGCAGACAGGTAAGCAGCATTGCTATTATGTGAAACCCATAATCATCACCAAGTTTCCCATAATAGCAATAATAAAGGATGTTACATGTGCCATTCCCAATATAGTTCCAGGAGAATTGTGGATTTTAGTCCACATCTGGAGGTAGCTCTAGTAAAAATCTCATTTAGACTTTAGCTGAAACTGATTCGAGTTTCAGTGGCAGTAGATAGTAGGCTGGGGCTGCATCCACGTGTTGTCAACATAGGGACTGTCAAGGAAAAGATGCTTTTTCTCAAAAGGCAGAGTGTGTGGCCCTTGACATTCACCATTTTAGAGTTGATAGCTTAGCTCCACTGCACCAGAAAAGGCCCTCAAAATGGACCTTTGGCAACCCAGCAATTGTGCTAAAGAAGCTTGTAGGGTTGACCTTGCCATTCCTGTACGTCTACATAGCGATGACAGGAGAGACTGAGGACAACATGCGCCCTCAAAATGATTCAATCCACAATGAGGAAGGGCACCTAAGTGCCCTCCAGCACCCTTCTCAAGGTGCTGCATGACAGTGGTTGCTTCTGGCCTTTGACTGCTGTGCTCCTGGGATTTCTTCAGGGCATCCATCCCAGAAGGCATGGATGCAGCTTGAGTCTCCTGCTAATATTTCAGTATGAAAAAGAGAGGAGGGTGGGAGCTAAGAAACTGCAAAAGGGCACAGTTCAGTACAATAGTGAACCACAGTTTTCTCATGAGGCATAAGAGACCCAAGAAACTAATGGACATTCCAAATACCTCTTCAGAAGTTCAGCTCTAACTGGGTAGTATTAGGCTTCCTCAGGCTGCTGCACTTGCCCAGCAATAAGAATCTCATCTCTCTCATCTCTCACATGAATCCCAAAACTCAAGCACAGGATTGCTCTTAAAACTCTCCTGAAGTCAGATCAGTAGACTTTGCTAAGCTCAAGGGACAAGCAGCCCTTATTTCTGTGTAGGTTCCCCACGAGAAGCACGCCGGCATCTCCGATGACTCCAAAAATGACTGTGCATGTGTAGAGCATCATTGCCATAGCAATGGCAACAGTGCATGCGCCATCGCTCCAAATGCCACAATCAACATGGTGATACCTTGTCAGTGATCAGACGTGCATCTGGAAACTGGTAGGTTTCTGGGCACATGGAGGTTAGCCAATGGTGTACTAGTGTTCAACCACGTTAATCACTAACACACTCTTCCCATCCAACAGACAGAAAGCCAAGTGCAAAAGCAGCTCTGTTTGTGGAGATGAAGCCACAGACTGAACAGATTTTTAATCATCTGCCATGATTCATACTTGGGTAGAATTGAAATATTAGGAAGCATCAACAGTTTTCTCTGCATTTCTGGTAAAAAACACCCAATGGTAGGATCCTCATAGTGCTCACAAGCCTTCAGTTTTCACCCTTTGCAAGATATTCATACAAGATTAAAAGAATGGGAGATCTGTCCTTTGCATCATTGTAGGGAAAGTAGGGGTCTGTTTTGGTGGGACCAAACCTTGAGGTGTAGTCCCCACTTTGATAAAAGGAAAGTAATCTAGAGATCCCAAGTCCTACTCGAAATCTAAGAGATACAAAGACTCAAAGGCACTTACTCTAGCAATTTTTTGTTGTTATTGGAGCCACACCTTAGATGAGTTTTTTATGTGTCCACATCAATATTTAAATCAAGCTTTTTCAATAATGTTAGAATTATGCATATGTATTTATAATATGGAACTGGTTGGCCATTGTGGCTATGTCCACACTGGGTTGGGAAGACTAACTCAAGAAACTAGCTAAATCGCTCTGTTCTGCACTATAGGCGCGTCTTCATGGCATCGTTATCTCGAATTCAAAATGTTTTGAGTCCTCCCAGTTCAGACGGCAGTTCGGCTTAACATGCTTCTTCCGTGTTAAACCACCCCAAAGCGTCGTGAATCTCAATCCTGATTTCAACAGGTCTCACTCCGGATCGTGCGTTGATATGTGTTTCCTTTTTAACTGTGTGGACAGTACCGTGTTAAGGGAAGAGAATCCGTGTTCAGGGTTTCCCTCCTCCAATCGCAATCTACCCAATGGCTGTCCGTATTCTGTGGACGTCATTGGGGGGGGGGGTTTCCCTGCCTGATCTGAAGCAAAAACTTTTTTCGGATCACTTCTTATCTTGCAAGCCTGAACTTCTTGGAGCAGCCTTCACACAGCAGCGCTACAGCTCCAGAGTGCGTGCGGAGAGTTGGGGGGGGGGAGACGGAGAGGAGGGGATTGGGCAGGAGGAGGCTATCAGCGTTTTGGATTCCCCTGGGGCGGGCAAGAAGAATTTGACTGAGGGAGCCCGGCCGCAGAAAGCCTAGCTAGTCTTCCCCTCCTGGGGAGGGAGCGAGCCGGTAGACACACACACACACACACAGGCAGGCTTTCATGACAGCTGTAAAATCAGACACCCTCACACAGGAGCTACAGTGTAGCAAGAAAGCCCCTTCACTCCCGATTAACAATGTTGCGAATTTGCGCAGTTTCAGAAGTGCAAACCTTTGAAAGTGAAAGCAGGGGAAGCAGCTGAGATTCTGAGATTATTTGCTTCTGCTGCTGCTGCTGTGTGCTCTGAGCAATGAAAAAGCCCCTCACTCCCCTCCAGTCCAACCTCTCAGCACGAGGGAAGCACGAGTGGGAAAGGGGGATCCGCAGACTTCTTCGATGGGGGTGATGAGGGAAGAGCACAAAGCTGGAAGAAAAGGGGGAGGGAAAAGTGGTGCAGAGGAAAGGAGGCAGAGAGCTGCACAGCCATGAGGGACAGGTCTGATCTCTGTTACTTTGAACTGAGAGGGGCTGATCCTGGGTGGGCTGGCAATGGGCAGGGAGGACTTGCCCGTGGGGCCTCCCAAGATTGAATCCGAGATAAGGTTGCCGGCGGGATGCCCTTGACACGGATCAAGTGGAAAGTCAGTGGAGACAGTTTTGTTCTGGTTCATTTATTTTGGTTTCCTTAACCCGAATTAAAGCATGCCGTGCGGATGCAACCTATGAAGTGGTCTACTGGGAGGCCATGCCTCTCAACAGACTGCTGCTTCCAGAAAGTAAAAATGTCACTGTAGCTCACTTCAGGCATAGACCAGGGAGCACAGTGTGCAAAGGATGTGTGGTGAGCTAGTATAGCTGTAGAATATCCCAGATGTGGCTAGTATAGCTGTGGGGCATTTTTTAGTGTTCCCTAGCTATCCAGTTGGGAGACAGTCCGTGCACTGCACATGCTTCATGTGAGAACATCCCTAGGCTGTCCTGGATGGCCCATGGAGGCATCTTTTCACGTATGTGGAAACATGCAAATCTCTAAGGAAGTATGTCATTTAGAGCATCACTGTGGTGATCGCCTCTGAAACAGAGGCTATTTGCACATAGCCAGTGCTTGGGGAAGTGTCAACTAAGTTTGGAATTGATCCATTCATCCTCCAGCTTCACTTCTCTGGGACACTTCCCCAGGGAAATGAAGGTGCGAAAAGGCCCCCAGTGTTGTGTCTGAATACAGCCTAAGAAGCAAAGCCTAGATCCAGTATATGTGCTGCATAATAGGACAGACTTTTAGTAAACTAAGGCTGAACCGTGGCAAGAATAAAAGTTGTGCGTGTGTGTCTGTCTTCACATGCAGGTGTTTTAATGCAGCCAGAAATAATTGTGGGAGGAGGAGAGCAAATAGAACAGAACCCAAAGTAATGAGACTGATTCAGTCCAGATGAAACTATGCAGGACCCACCAGCCAACTATGTGCACCACAGATGTTGAACTGCTCTCAGGTCTTCAAACTCTTGTTGAATCAACCTTGCAAACAGCTGGAACGTGCATTAAGAACCTGATAAAAGCTGCATCACATGTGTGCTTTCAGGACAGCAATCAAAACCCAAACAAGGCGTTTTCTTCATTTAAATTCAGCCTAGGACAATTTAACCATGAAAGTATAACAGCACGAACAGAGAGATCACTCTTTAATGATTATTCAATACCTGTCTAGACAGTGAGACTCTTGGGCAGTGAGAACACCAATAGAATTGTTGTTTTGACACCCACGGATCTGCTGCTCTGCATACTGGGTTAAATCTAGGAAACTCAGGTCTCTGTTATACAAACCTGATGAGATGGATCTTCCTTGATCAAATCACCTGTGAAAGATCTTTTACTGTAGGTCACTTAGAAACTCACTGGCAGCACCAGTGTTTGTATGGGCTAACTGGTACAGCATCACTATTTGGATTAAGCAAGTAGATGGGTGTTTTCCAGACAGGGAATCTTACATATATTCTACATCCACATCAACTTACTGGCAGAAGATTCAGATCACCTGGAGGTGTGGGCTGGATCAGTGCCATCCCCACGGATGGTGTTAATCCAAATTGAGCCATACTGCAGCTGTGAAGCTCACATGGGTTTTCCATCTACCCCCATGGCTCTGAACATGGGTGGGGGCTTTTTGACAGTGGTGTATGTTACACCTCTGAAAAGCACTCCTCAGTAGTCCTTGTTCCAGAACAAGGCCCTGGTCTTTCCAGTTGACCCAATTAAACAGGGCCACCAGAGATCCAGATTAAGGCCTCTTAATGTGGCTTCTCTTATGTCTAGCATTGACAGAGCAGGACCAATGGGAATGGGGTCTCCTATAACATGCAGAGGAAGAGGCCCAGAATGTGCTACACATGAACCCTTGATCTGGATAAAACGTAAGTACAGAAGGTAGAGCAACAGCAGTCATCCAGTAGGGCAGGCTGGATCTTTGAAGCAACATCTGGTGTGCACCTGGGCCTTGCCATGACTCCCCACTGTGGATACACTTCACTACTGAGTGCACCACAGCTCATAAAGGTGTAAGTGTGAAAAGCTCTATGTCTTGGGAGCAGAGAGACGAGGGTGGCTGAACACCACTGTCCTCTGCTTCAGTCCCATTCAGCTTTTCTACCACCATCTGAAGTGTGAAACAGTGATTGTTAATAAAAGTTGCAGGTCTGTAAATTATCATTCCTCTTTCACTGTGATTCATATTTGACTAAGGCACTTTCCGCACTGGGTTAAACCCATTCAAGTGGGAGGAGTAGACTTGAATAAACAGTATATGTTCTTCTGTATTGTATTGCATTCAGGGTGTTGAAAAACTTGGATTTAAAGGTTTTGAATATATTTAAATTAGACTTTTAAAACAGCATGTACTGTATGTAATTGCTTTGAAGTTTTTTTAAAAAAATTCTTTTATGAAACACCAGAGGGCAGTCTTGACTAATATTATCTTCTTTTCTACCACCCCTTCCCTTCCTTATGAGACCTTCTCTTTCATTAGCTGACCCCAACATAACCATCAAGAAAAGAAACATATACCATGTTTTTTGCTGTAGGGCCCAGCTGCTTTTGATGCCCCCTGGGACATTCAGTTTCTGTGAGTTCTCCAACTGAGACATTTGGCAGGAGCTAGTAGTGCCTTAGGGGCCCATCAGAGGTGCCTAAAGCAGTGGGAGGAACATCACAGAAGTTGTTCATTGAACGCTGATCAAGTCTTGCAATATGGGCAGATGCCTGATACTCAGGGGGTGCGGCACCTTCTAAGACAACATGTCCAGATGCCAATACCTGCTGGGTCACAGCAAGCTGGCTAGAGTAGAGGCACCTGCCACCAGAGTAGTGAAGGCATAGGGAATTTAAGCCTTATTTATTATATGTACTGTACATTCCACATGTGTACATATTACAGTGATCTACACCAGTGGGTCTCCAGATATTCCTGAACAACTCTCAGCATTCCACGTACTGACATGAAATACTGGGATGTTTTCAGGAACATCTGGTGGGCCACAATATCAAAATACTAATCTATGTATTAATCCCTTCTAGTGCATTAAACTGAGTGATGAGGATTACCCTGAAAATTCATGATCACCCAAAGAGCTTTAGGGCTGAATGGGGGGTGGAGGTATAGCTGAAGTCGATATACCACGCTGAGTACCCTGAGAAAAGCAAGCCATTGGCCTTCTTCCAACTGGGAATCAGGAATGCAATATTAGGCTTCCTACATGCTAAGGAAGGCGTGTTACAATCAACCACCGATCTCCATTTTATCTCCAAAAGTCTGAAGATCATATTGTTTTCTATCCAATCCATTCGCACAACAACACGGTAAGGGAGATAATACTGAGGATTTGAACCTTTGCTATTCCAGACTTTACTGGCAATTAGTTACTATTGGATTTTAAAAGCATATTTTGGGGGTTATTAGTTATTTACCACAAATTTTGCTTTTGGAGAGGAATAGCAAGACTTTTGTTGAAAAACAAATGCTCATTTCTGTGCAGTGTTCCTTCCGGTATCCCAATAATCAGTTTTCTCCCCTTTGGGGGAAAAATTGCTCCTGTATTTGGCAGCACTCCTGCTGACCCCACAGCTGACGATCAACTGTTTTCCAGATCTATTCCCTCAGTATTTAAATAGGGGGTGAGCTATTTTCTCCCTTTGTCAGTGAATGGCATTCCTGTCTCAAGGGGGGAAAGGACCATTTTTCCTTTTTGGCAGCAATCCTATTAATTTCCCCAAAGGAAGAAATCCTCTAGGGTATTACAGGAACTTTCAGCATGCTACAGCTTCCCATGCGCATACATCTGATATCTGATTGGTGGGATTGCTTTCATTCAGATTCTCCAATCAATGCAATTGTAGCAACCCAATTTAGAGGTTTTAGGATTCCCCATAGTAATAGGGAACAGAAAACCTAAAAGGGGTACACCATTGTTACCTATGGCCAGAATATTTTGAAATCCCCTGTGCTTCACTACTGTAGTATATGCAATAGAAAGCATCATATGCAGTCAGTAAAAAAGTTTGGCTGCTATTATTTTTTCAAAAAATATATATGAAAAGTGTTGTGCATTGGTAGCCCTTTGTGCTATCAGGCAAAGAACAAGCTTTTCTGAACTGATTTATTGGTGGCAAATATCCTCACATGATCCAGTAATAGTAAAAAAAAAACCCTGTAGGGATGAATTTTCACTCTGTCAATCTTGCCTTGATGCTACAGGCAACATAACACCAATTTGTATTAGCCACAAGATGGCTCCAAAGATACAAAAGTTACCTCAAAAAAATAGTTTTGACTGATCAAAATCCAGCAGCACTAATTTATCTTGTGCTACTGGTAACAATTTCCAGGAGAAAGGAAATTACCAATCCTAAGAACTAGGGACAAAATAAAATAAACTACTAGACTTTCTAAGACAAGTATTCCATTTCTGGGGGAAAAGTTCTCATTTCATTCACACACAGTTTTAAGAAAAAAACATGTCTAGGGTAGCTCTGATACAGCTTAGCGACGTCCCAAAGTGGAATCATTCATCCATCAGAGTGACTCTCCCCACTCATGGGGCCATTCTGGTATAGAAAGGATGGATTAGAGATGGGTTGGGAACAAAAGGTCACACCTCGCACCTCTAACACACTTTTAAGGTGCTTTTTTGCTACATGTGAATTCCTTCTGTTCTTTTAAAAGATGATGGAGCCAGGGGGGTCAAGATCCTATTTGAAGCCTATATTTTATCTCCCTGCAATAGTTCCCTTAGACACGAAAAACTGCAAAAAAAAAAAAAAGGGCAAACATAATGGTTACGGACCTGGAACACCTCCCTTACAAAATCAGATTGTAACATCTAGGCCTCTTCAGCCTTGAAAGACAGTATTTAGAGGCAACCTGACTGAAGTATATAAAATCATGCATGGGTGGAAAAGGTATATTGAGGAGGAAGGATTCTCAATTACACAACACTAGAACCAGGGATCAGTCTATGAAGGTAATGGGCTGGAGAGTTAGGACAGAAAAAGGGAAAGTATTTTTTACCCAGAGGGTCATCAGGTAGTCAAGAGCTGGATAGCTTTAAGAACAATTTAGACAAAGTCGTGAATGTTAGGTATATCAATGGCTACTAGGATGCATGTCTAGGTACTAGGGATGTGCATGAACATTCAACACATTCAAAATTTGCACAAATTCGAACACTTGCAGGAAAATCAAATGGGGCCGACATTCTTAGGCCCCCATTCATTGTGACTACTTGAGTGTATCTGCAAGCTCTGACGAGGGCCAGATCTGCACACCCCGACTTTGACACAACCCGGACTGCATCCCTTTACTTGTATATCCTGCCACTGTTGCTGCCGCCACCACCGGGGCTTCCTCGAAAGCTGAATTAGACCTCCAGAAGGCCTAGTTTAGCCTCAGGAGGGTGCAGTACTGCGGTGTTGATAAAGATGAAAAGTGATTGGGGGCAAGGTGGGATACGAAAAAGAGGATGGACATGAACATTTGTGCATGAACATTTGATGGAAGTTTGCATGTGAAGCCAAAGCCCACCACATGTCATACCAAACCAAGTATTTGCCCCTTCAATTTGTATCAAATCGAAGGAGGGAAATGGGCTTCATGCACATCCCTAGTAGGCACTACCTTCAGTCTGGAGAGACAGGCAGGTTGCCTGTAAAAGCCATTTGCAAGAATTCGAGAGCAGTCTAAGGTAACCAAAATGATGGCCGAGACCAGAGGTGCTTTCACACTTGGCCCATAGTCAACAATAGGTTAACATCTGGGCAGGTGCATCTGCACTTGCAGGATGCATTTACAACCTAGGAGTGCCACTTGTCGAGTAGCAATGGTGCACGAAGTCATGCACTACATGCACACCAACCTTCACCTAAAGCTTACCTGTCACATCCAGCACACGATCATTTGCACCATTTCCAGTGCTGGGGTTGTCTGAAGTGCTGCACAAGCACACTGACACCTCAGAAGACCCCAAACACGACTGCATATGAACTGAGCATCTACATCGCCATGGTGACGGGGCACACACAGTTGTGCCAGGCTCTGCAAAAAAGATGGCAGCACCCTGCCGGGGATCGGACACACACCTGGGCACAGGCAAGGCTTCAGGCACATGGGGATTGGTCTGATGTGTACTAATATTCCCAAGTGTGAACACTAATACTTATTCAGCCGTGTCTTCACGGCAACCTTATTTTGCTTTCCCTAAACCGAGATAACAGAACCGGATGCAAACACGAATTTGCCTGTTCCCATTACTTTCAGCTTAATCGTGTTCAATCCGGATTCTGAGGATGTACGTGACTCAAGGGGGGACTCCAGTGGCTACCTTTTAAAAGCTGCTTTTCGGGGCTGCCCTGTCCTCTTCCTCCTGACGTGAACGTACCACCCATAACAGACCCCTTCACGGAGCCTAGCTGGGTGGCTGTCTTGCCTGGATGGAGGAAAAATGGCACCAGCAGCCAGTGATTCTTTGCCCTCCTCTCCCCATTTCCCAGGGCACACAGCAGCAGCAGCAGCAACTCAAACCCCCTTCACAGCCACAGCCTTTAAAACAGAAACTCCAGGGCCTTCCTTTCCTTTCCCTTTTTTAAAGGACAGAACTTTCAAAGAGCTAGAATTGCGCAAAACTGCAACATTGTTATTAAGGTGTGAAGAGGCTAGATCGCTACAGTGTAGCTTTAAGGACTGGATTTTTATAGTGGCTGTTTTGAGGGTGGATTTTTTCCATGAAATCACTATCTTTGGAAGCAAGCTATTGAGGGAGGGAAACCCTAAACGTGGATTCTCATCCCTTAACACGGTACGGTCCCCACAGTAAAAAATGTAGAACGTTTCAAGCACAGGATCCGGAGTGAGACCTGTTGAAATCAGGATTGAGATTCACCATGCTTTGGGGTGGTTTAACACGGGGAAAGCATGTTAAGCCAAACTGCCGTGCGGACTCCGAGGATTGAAAACATTTTGAATTCGAGATAAGGTTGCCGTGAAGACACGGCCTTCATGTTTAATGCACTTTCCCCATCCAGCAGACAGGAAGCCAAATGTGAAAATGTTTCAGATCTATTGGCATTCCAGTAGTCCTCCTTAACCTCTGAGATGGGAACTGAGGTCATCAGATCCTTCACATCAAGCTTTGAAGCTCATGGGAGTGTTGGAATAGGCTGTCCAGCCACAGATGGACTTTCTCCAGGCTGGCTGGATCATGCTAGTGTGGAACCACTCCAGTGGTTTCAGCTGGACTGTTCTCTCTCATTCTCTCTCTCTCTCACACACACACACACACACACACATACACAGAAAGTGTGAAAATGGCCCTGGAAAGTTCCAAGCAGCCTCCTCCTCTTGTCCTCCTCTTTATCATGAGAAGTTTATACCATTTTATGCCTGTTATGCACCTCTGTGTTTCACTGTATTGGGCCAAGGGACTACTAACTGATCCACGGAAGTCACCAAATGATACACCAGCAGATTTCCTCATATTATTGGACCAGAATATTAGGCCCTGGAATGATCAATTGCTTGAAATCTTTTTTAAAAATTAAAGAGATGGCTTTGTATCCCTTTTAGTTCTCTAATTTCCTCATTAGGGCTGAGTTCACACCTAATTACAAAAAACATCTCTGGGGCTGCTTGGAGATAGTTTGCAGGTAGGACTGTTTACACACCAGGCTGTCCCTCTCTTTTCTTATCTAAGACCCTCCAAATGTTGCCAGAATAGAACTTGCATTGCCCTAGCAATTAGATGTTGTAACTGTACCTCAGGAAAATTATGGGTTTGCAAAATCTGCTGGTCCTCACATTAGCCAGTCCCTGTTTTAAAGATGGCGTAGTCAACGCGCTACCAATTTATAGTTCTGTAATCCAAACAGTTTGATTACAAACCAGCTGAACTCATAAACCAAAGCTGGTTGGTATTCTTACTGATTTCTTGCTGTAACTCTTGCTTTCCTGAATAGAGGAGAAATCCTGTTTTCTGTGTTTGTGGAATAATTCATTTCAGCCTTTCTGTTGCAAATACTTGTACTCTGTTACTGATGCATAGCATGCTTCTGTTGTTCCTCTGCTATAACCAAAGCATATGGAGTGGTATCCAAGCAGAGAAAGCTTCACTATTGGCTGGTGAAAATTGGTGCCAGGACAGCCACATTCTGATTGGTGTGGCTTTTCCAATTGCCTTCCCTCCACTAAAAGCCAGTTCCACAACACTTTGAATAAGAGCTATATTTTCATTTATTTTATTTATTTATTTACATTTATATCCCACCCTATACCATAGGGTCTCAGGGCGGGTAACAGCATATTTAAAAGACAATAATATTTAAAATAAAACCATATATATAAAACAGTATAAACAATAATATGAGCAGTAGGGGAAAACTGTGCCACATTTAGCCAAAGGCCAGAGCAAAAAGGTGCGTCTTCACCCCCTTCCTGAATGTATACAGTGAAGGGGCCTGACGCACCTCGAGGGGGAGGCTATTCTACAGCCTAGGGGCCATTACTGAGAAGGCCCTCTCTCGAGTGCCCACCAGTCTTACTATAGAGGGTGGTGGAACAACAAGAAGGGCCTCCCCCACAGATCTTAAGGCACGGGCAGGTTGATATGAGAGGAGGCGTTCCTTCAGATATTTAGGACCCAAGTCATTTAGGGCCTTATATGTTAAAGTTAACACCTTGAATTGGGCTCAGTAACAAATTGGCAGCCAGTGCAACTCTTTTAAGACCGGTGTGTTGTGCATCCAGCCAGATATCCCTGTAAGCAGTCTCACAGCTGCATTCTGCACTAGCTGTAGTTTCGTAACCATCTTCAGGGGCAGCCCCATGTAGAGTGCATTGCAGTAGTCCAATCTAGAGGTTACCAGGGCGTGGATAACTGTGGCCAAGTCGTCTCTGTCCAAAAAAGGCTTAAGCTGACGCACCAATCATAGTTGGGAATAGGCACTCCTGGCTACGGCCTCCACCTAAGCTTCAAGCGTCAATGCTGAGTCCAGGGGTACCCCCAAGTTATGCACCTGTCCCTTCCAGGGCATTGCGACCCCATCCAGGACAGGGTATTTCCCAACTACACGGACCTGAGACCCTGTGACCACTTGAAGCCATCAGATGCATCACCCAGATCAACAAGGATCTCTCACCTCCCAGGCCCACCAACATCCAGTCTGCTGGTTGTCCCTAGCTACATCATGAGATGGTTTCAAAAAAAAGAGAATGTTTTGTGGGCCATGTTCCCACAGCAGCATGTTCCAAAAATCAGAAGATGTTTCAAGTCTATAAGATGATTCTATAAGTATATCAGAAGTAGGAATCCAACCAGGAAAGCAGTTGGACCATTAGATGGTAAAGGACAGAAAGGGATAATTAAAGAAGACATGGAGATTGCAGAGAGACTCAAATTCTTTGCCTCCATTTTCATGAGGAAGACAGAAGACATGTGCCAGTAGCTGAGCCTGTATTTTAAGAAGAATTAAGCTGGATAGAGATAACCAAGGAAGAGGTCCTTGCACATCTTAATAAACTAAATGTTAATAAGTCACCGGGACCTGATGGTATTAATCCAAATGCGAAATTGCTGAAAAATATATAATCTTTCTCTAACATCAGGTTCTGTACCTGAAGACTGGAGGATAGCAAGTGTAACATCAATCTTCAAAAAAGGATCCAGGGGTGATCCAGACAATTAAATATCAGTTAGCTTAATGTTGGTTCCATGTAAGGTGATGGAAACCATCATTAAAGATAAAATTAGTATACACATGGAGGAGCAAGCATTGCTGAACAAAAGTCAGCATGGTTACTGCAAAGGTATATCATGCCTTACAAATTTGCTGGAATTCTTTGAGAGTGTCAATAAACAAGTGGACAAAGGCAAACCAGTAAGTGGACAAAGGCAAACCAGAAAGTCTATCTGGACTTTCAAAAGGCTTTTAACAAAGTACCACATCAAAGGCTACTGAGTAAACTCATCAGCCATGGAATAAAAGGACAGGTTCTGTCCTGGATTTGTGACTGGCTTAAGGATAGGAAGCAGAGAGCAGTAATAAATGGCCAGTTCTCAGGGTGGAAAGAGATAAAAATGGGGTCCCCAAGGTTCAGTGTTGGGACCAATGCTTTTAAATTTATTCATCAATGATCTAGAAGAAGGGGTACGTAGTAAAATAGCAACATTTGCTGATGATACTAAATTATTTAGGGTAGTGAAAATTGAAAGTGGGCAACCAAGTGGCAAATGTGCTTTAATCTTAACAAGTGCAAAGTAATGCACATCGGGGCCAAAAATCCAAATTATATCTATAAATTGATGGGGGTTGAACTTTCTGCAACGCTCCAGGAAAGAGATCTCAGGGTTCTGGTGAACAGTTCAATGAAGGTGTCAGTGCAGTGGACAGCAGCAGTGAAAAAAGCTAATTTGATGCTGGGAATAATTAGGAAGGAAATAGAAAACAAGTCAGCAAGTGTCATTTTGCCTCTCTATAAATCTATGGTGAGGCCACATTTGGAATATTGTGTACAATTCTGGTCACCATACCCCCAAAAGGATATTGTGGAACTGGAAAAGGTGCAGAAAAAGGCAACCAGAATGATTAAGAGGCTGGAACACCTCCCTTAAGAAATCAGACTGCAGTGTCTAGGCCTCTTCAGTCTGGAAACACAGCATTTAAGAGGGGACTTGATTGAAGTATATAAAATCATGCACGGTATAGGAAAGGTGGATAGAGAGAAATTCTTTTCTCTATCACACCACACTAGAACCAGGGGGCATTCTATGAAGCTGATGAGTAGGAGAGTCGGATCAAACAAGGAGAAGTATTTCTTCAGCCAGAGGGTCATTGGTTTATGGAATTTGCTGCCGGAAGAGGTGGTAACAGCTACCAGCCTAGATGGCTTTAAGGAAGGGATAGACAAGTTTATGGGTGACAGATGTATCAGTGGCTACTAGAATGGATGCCTAAGTACATCTTTCAGGCTGGGGGGAGGGCGGGACAAGCAGGATGCTTCTAAGGCCATTTGCTGGGATTCAAGAGCAAGAGGTTTGCCCTTGTCTCTGCTTGAGATCTGTGTGACAGAATGTTGGACTAGATGGGCTGTGGCCTGATCCAGCAGGGCTCCTCTTATGTTCTTATATTCATATGTCTCTCAACAGCAGAGTGTTCCCCCTCTCTTTAGTTTTGTACCACTGGATTTATGGCTCAGTGAACTAGTTTGAGCTTTCTTGTCCCTATAAGAAGTCTCTCAGGAAAGCCACATTTTTCACAGCTGAAACAGAAGCCAGGACACAGTTATTTATTCAAGGCCAGTCTTGTGACTCACCAGTAGTCATCCTATAGATTTTCCCACATGTGTGCAATTGGAGAAGCATGCCAAAGTACTTCCTTCAAACCATATACATTTTATTTTGCAATTCATATCTTTTAACTAATATTTCAAACACCCAGAAGCCAGTAAAATGCTCTGCATGACTGTAATCTTCTGAAACACCTTGGATAAATACAAGTATTGTCTGTAGAACAGCAGGCTTGAATTTACCATCAGTTCAGAGATACTTTTCTAAAAGAGTTAAGTCATTTTTATTACTGACGATATCAACTTTTACTAATGACAATTCCAAATGCAAGAACAAGAGTAGCTATTATATGAAGTATTCATATTCCCAGCCAACAAAAGTTTTAATCCTTTTTTAAAATATATATTTACCTATTTATTATTTATTCTGCCTTTCTTCCAAAGAGCCCAGGGTAGAAAATTTTACTCTTCTCCTTTTCTTTTTTCCTTTACATTTTAACCTAGAAAAGTGGTTTAGGCTAGTAGACACTGCCAAAAAAGGTCAAAACAAGTATCCAAATATTTTAGGATTTAGGTAGTATGTAGGAAGCCTTTCCCCCCTCATTGTTTTGCTCCAGAGAAAACAAGAAAGTTGAAATTGCTTCCTCATTATTCTGTATGGCCTAAACCCTCAGGAGTGAATGAAACGTTCCACAAACAAAGTTATGCTCCACAGAACACTCAGGACATGCAGGTCCATTCATATCAATACATTTTCTGTCTAAGAAAAACTGTAATATTTCTTCTTGTCAATCATAGGTAGAGGATTAGTAGAGTGAGCTGCTACATCATGCTCAACACAGGTTTTTCCTCAGTTACCACTAGGGGTAAATTCCCACTTAGCTCCATTAAAGCGGAATTTAAAAAAACAGATGCAAACGCACATTATTTGTGTTCCCATTTGTTTTTGTTAATTCCGCTTTAAAGCAGAGCATGGCGGTGGCGCAGCAGCAGCAGTGGCGCCCCAAAGGGAGAGGGAGCTTGCTCGCTTGCCTGCCGCTTTCCGTTCCTCCTCCCTTTACCACAGGAACACCAGGGCTGCTTGGAGGGAAGCCGAGCAAGTGAGCAGGGCAGTGGGAGTGGGAGGCGGCAGCCACAATGGTGGGGATGAAGCAGCTGCTGAAATAGCAGGCTGGCTGGCAGGCAGGCACCTGGGCAAGCAAGGCAGTGGCGGGCAGGCAGGTGGGTGGGCAAGTGGGCAGGTGGGCGAGCAGGCAGGCGGGCAGGTGGGCAGGCGGGCTTCTGCTTCAAAACACAGTTTCAAAACACTCTGTTGCTAGTGGGAATGCCCCATAAACCATTTCATTAAAAAAAAAATCGAGAGCGAGAGTTGTTTAAAGGGATGTTTTATTTAATTTGTTTTTTGCACTTTACTCCTGTTTTTAATGCTAAATGGCAATTTCGAGTCTGGACAGAGTGTTTTGAAACCATTTTGAACACTCAAAAAAGTCCTAGTGGGAACTAGGCTTAGGAGAAATACTAAGTTTCTGTGGTAGCAATTGATCCACCCCATCCTACTTCATCACAGCTATACCCAGTTCATCTACAGAAAATCCCTGAGAAGTCCTGACAGAGAGAATGGTAAACATATAGGGCATCAGCATATTTTTACTTCGCACCCTTTGATTGGATGTTGCATGGCTGTTGTGGGCAGAAGAAAGCTGCCCTCCTTTGATGCAAGTCTAGACGCAGCCCTGTTCTGGAATATAATCTGGAATAAGACCAAGTGCAGAAAAGGCCTTTGCTTTTATTCTTTTAATGAACTGAATTATAATTCTGTTTACTGCATTGGTTTTATTGTACTCACCCTGAGACCTAGGGATGTGGGCCGGAACAGAAATGTGAATAAGTAAATAAACAAAACGCTTCAGATGTTGCTGGAGTTTATTTAACCTTAATGTCCTAAACTAATGGGAGCTGGATGGGGCTCCCCTCTTACTATCTAAAACTCCCAAACCTCTAAGTTAAGTAAGGAGCAAACATTTCAGCAGCCTTCCCCAACATAGGATGTGATCCAGCAACAAATCTTATCAATCATGACTAGGTTTGATGAACATTATAGTGTAAGTCAATAAGATGCTGTTTTTGAAGAACCCCTTATGGATCATTTGGAGACTGAGAATTCTGAGAAAGCAGTATCATTACAGTATTTGTTTTCTTGCTTCTTTAAATGGAAGAACTATTTAACAAAGTGAGTGATATTCTTATAAAGCAGTACTGATCAAATTTTGTCCCCACCTAGCCATTTCAATGATCTATGGCTCCTACCACTCTGTAGTGTTGACCAGACTTTGCTGAGGTGCACAGGAATTGTAGTTCAGCACATCTGGAAGGCCCTAATTTGTTCTTCTTCAATATTTTATTTTACATAAAATTGTGTCCAGCTCTCCTTATTGTTCATTTTATAAGATTTACATACCACTCCTCACTGACTATCGTGAAGTGACTTGCCAGAAAGGTATTAAAAACAATATTAGAGCCATGACTTTTTAAATTAAAAAATATTAAAACAATATTGAAACAGTGACCGGGAAGTTACGTTTTCAATTAACACATAAAGAGTATGATAGCAGATGTTTCTTGAATCCACCAGGGAGAATGTTCCAAAGCATTGACATGATCTAGAAAAAGCCATTCTGCAGGTAGCCATGAGGTTACAGCCTATAATCTGTTTCAAACTTTGTATGTTACAAGGATATGTTGAATTTCAAATAGAGGCTAATTGGCAACTATTTGGGGCTGTTTTAAGCACAGGCATAACAGAAATACAAAAAGGCATTGCAGGTTCAGCTTCCCAAAATTCCAGCTTCTGAAGCTGGTACAATGGCAGGTCCATGTGAAGTATGTTACAGTAGTCTAGACATGAAGCCACCAGCCCATGGATGACAGTTATTAGCTTATCCACATTCAGAAAAGGGACACAGTTCATACAGCAGCCCAGTTTCGTACAAGCCATTTCCAGCTGCAGAAGTCACTGATAATGATGGTACTAGGAGAGCTCCCATGCTACATTCATTTCCCTTCTAGAAGAGTGCAATCCTATTTATCACAAATAAATTTATTAGTTCCCAGAACCATGAACTTCCTCAGCCACAGTCTTTGTCATCATACTGCCTTTCGTCCAACCCATCACTGCACCTAGACAGCAGTTCAGGACAATCACAGCAGCTTCTAACTCAGACGCTATGGAGAAATAAAGCCACGTCGTCATCATCATCTCCAGAAACACAACAATATAACAACACTAAACATGTCAGTTTTGATATTTCATAACACATCAGAATCTTCCCAGGATCCTAAGATGATGTTATGTACTGGCAGAAAAAAGAGCAGAACCCAGTAGGGTGGCCTTTTGCAAATGACAGATGGTAATATTGTCAATGTTAAGCTGTTTTAAGTGCCATCCAAGGTCTTTTGGAATGGCACCAAGTGTGCTGATTACCACTGGGACCACCACTGCTGGCTTGTGCCAGAGTCTATCATCATCATCATCATCATCATCATCATCATCATCATCATCATCATCCAGCCCTATACCTCAGGGTGGGCTACAATATTTAAAACCAAATATAAACATATTAAAACAATAAAAGTATCTGAAAGTGGGGAGAGAAAGCTATATCCCCATTTAGCCAAAGGAAAGGGCAAAGATGACATCACCTGCTGTGATACTTGATGACTGTCTTCAAATGCAGTCATCCTAATATTCACTCTTGTCTCAGATGCAGAGAAGGAATACTTGCCAACAATTTCCCTTTCATCTGCACTGCTTGTGCTCCATCATTAACAGGAGTGAGACAGAGCTGTAGGCTCATGGTGAGAAATAAGAATCTAACATGGTTCACACAATTTTCTTCTGTGTACAACTACCATGTGAGATGGGTTTAGCTGAGCAGTTAACTGGCCTAAAGTTACCCAGTTAACCTTCATAGTCAAATGGGGATTTGAACCCAGGGATCCTTGGGCCCTAGTGCAGCCCTCCAGTGAGGCTGGCTCTCTGCTTCCATCAGTAGGATCATCCACTGGAACATGACTCCATCTGAGATGGTAGGAACCCTTTTATTGGAGAAGAATCTATACTATTATACTACACTACACTATAAAGATTCCAAGCCAGAATATTTTTCTTCCCCTCTATTTAACCTCATTTAAGTGCTTCAAAATATTTTCCACTCATTTAAACTGTTCCATTCCTTTCTCTGTTATTCCAGTCTGTATGGGTCATAAACCAATTATAGCTAGGCTCAAGTCCAGACAACAGCTAAGACCTACAAATAAGCTTATCATACAGCACATAAGTGAATCATTTGTTCAACCTCTTTTGAATGGTATTAAAGACAGTTTTTACATTTTTATGAAGTTGAAAGTAAGGTCTTAACTATGTCTGGAAATTTCTTTCCTCTTCCTTTTCTTTTTGTCATTGCAAGATAAAAAGGCAGAGAATCATTATGCAAACTAATAAAATTAGCATTACTTAACTTTAAGCAATATTTCTTCAGACAAATACTTGTTTCACATTCTTTTACCATATAGATGGGAGACTGTGGCCTCCCCAGATGCTGGAAGTGAGACTTCCAATCAGCTTCCCTTGTTGCTGGCACAGAGAATATTGGAGGGCTCCCAGGAGTTGTTCCATAATCTACTGCCAGTGAGGTGCTGGTTTTGCTGTCCAGTTGTGCTACATGAGATACTTACACTCAAAGGCTCCAAACTTTGGTCCAAGCTTTGAGAGACGAGCTACTACTAGGAAAAATCTAAAGCTGCCTCCAGAAAGCAATAATGTGGGGAACTTTTGGCTCCCTCGTTATCACTGCTTTCTATCCTGACAGTGCTGACTCTAGTGAACTCTTTCCACATTTTGGTCACATACAATCTGGGTATGTTAGGTGCCATCTAATTCCCAAGCATTGTTGTAACCACCAGCATGCATGCATGGTTGGCTGTTCCAGCCTTTGTGAATGCACGCCGTATGGGGCTCCGATTGCTGTTCCATCCAGAAAGGTAAGTCCATCACTAAAAAGCTCTCCTGCTAGAAAACCTGCTGCCAGTTCTGGGCTTTCCAACAATAGTTTTTAGTGCTTTTTAGGGATGAAAAACGAGGACTATGGTGGGGTTGCCTATGGTACAGGAGGTAACCTCACCACAGCAGCACTATAATGGTGCTATTTTTATCTCATCTGGATGTACCCTAAGACAAACACACTGACACTAAGCATGTAAAAGTATCTAAAGGTACTTTTTAAAGTTAGTGGCACAAAATAAGAGTGGAACATGTTTCCATTTTAAGGATTGCCTCAAAGTGGAAGCAGACTATAAATCTGAAGATGACAACAATCTCCAGAAGATAATTTGTCAATGGCGAGCCATCTATCTATTGTTGCCACCGGAACCTCATGGGAGTTCTCCATTGTAGTAAAAGGAGTCAAGGGCAGCTTGAAAATATTTACCTGCTTTTTATCACTGATAGCAGCAACCATGGGTTATTTTGCTGCCATGTTCCTTCTAGAAGAATTAGCAAAAACTTTTATAAACTTGAAATTAAAAAATAGCATAAAGTTCTATCTTTTGTCTTCAAATAGAAGCAGCAGCAGCATTGGATTTTCTATCCCACTTTTCTCACCCATTTAAGGGGACTCACAGTGGCTGACAAGGCTTTCTGTTCTTCTCCCCACAACAGACACCCTGGCTGTTTTTCCACTGTCACTAAAAGTACCCATTAAGTACCCATTAATGGGTACGTAATGACATTTTTGTACCCATTAATGGGTACTTAATGGGTACTTCTAGTGACAGTGGAAAAACACTGGGGCTGTGAGAGTTCAGAAGAGAGCTGTGACTAGCCCAAGGACACCCAGATGGCTTCATGGAGGAGGGCTGAATCAAACATGGTATTCCCAGATAAGAGTCTGGCTCCTTAACCACTAGACCAAACTGGCTCAAACAGGCCCTTCTGCATGTTGGTACAGTGTAAGGGAGACCACAGCCCAGAATCTCTCTTGGATAGGACCAGCATGTGGAAGGAAATCTCTTGGTATGCTTGCTGATCTGGTATTCTGGTCAGTGCAGAATTGCCCATAATCTCACTTTGCTGGACGTAAACATCATTGAACACAACTGAAAACTTAGCTTCTGAAGTTGTGTGGTTAGGACTGCAGCTGAATAGCTAGACTTTACTAGCAACAATCCCTTTTTGCCAATGCACATTCACCATTACTTATTTTTCCACTATTTACAAGATTGTATAATATACCATTTCTTGCTTCTCTGAAGATCACAGTCACCAGTACAAAATCCCTTTCAATCAAAACCATCGCTAAGAGCGCATCACATTTTTGCAACAAAGATTTTAATGTCATGTACAAAAATAGAATTATTTACATTTAAAATACTACTTACTATATTACTTGCTAAATGAACATCAAAAAGATAAACATTAGAGGCAAGAGTAGTGTGATAGAACTGGATATTCTGAATATTCACAGTCTAACAACCCACAGAAGACACAGTTGTTCATTGTCATTCATGCTCTTAAATACCTGCATTTGTGTTTATACATAATGCAAAAACATTCAAGGGTCTCGGTATCCTCAAATCTGGTTATTTGTAAGTTAACATGAGATTTCAGGTCACAAATATGATGTCAGCATTCTCTTTGGGAGCTTGAAGCAACTGGTTCTCCTTTCCTAGGGTTAGTATGATCTTCTCCTGTAGCACCTCCTTTGCTAGCTCTTGAGCCTGTGACTAGAGGAAGCCCAGGAACCTTTTTCAAAATGAGGGGGCATCTGAGACAAGGAGGCACATTTGACTGGACAAACACAATGCATCTGGGTGTCTAAGAGCTGCTGAAACTTTGTTCCTCTCCTGGCAAAAGACAGAGTTCTTTGTAGCCAGAACAGGACCAGCTGGTTCTGGTACCTAACCAATGATAATTTGTCTTTAATGCACCCTTGGAACCCTTTTTGCAAGGCACAGTGAGCTGCTAGCTTTCAAAACTGTTTCTTTAATAAAACATTTTGACACTTAAGGTTTTTTTAAAAAAAATATATACTTCTGAAAATGTAAATAATTTATTAAGGCAATTAGCACTCAGTTCCATTGATATGTATGAGTACTTTTAAAGCAGACTGCATCTGTTTTCCATTGTGTCCTTGTTTGACCATAGACACAATGACACTTGTTTGTAAATTTGATCAGCAAAATGTTTTCTATGAACCTAAGCCTAATTGTGCCACTTTGTTGTATGCAACACTTATTCTTCTCTCCAATAAACAGGCTTCCAGTTTCATACTAGGATAACTTCACATATGATTGCTAATATACTTCATGGAAATCATCTGTACTGATTAGGGATGTGCATGAATGTTTTGTGTGTTTTTACTTTCTATTAGAATTGTGTCAAATACTCAAAAATCCAATTCAAATTTAACAAGATTCAATTCGTTTTTACCAAATTCAAATCTATTTGTTTCAATTTTTGATTTGAATCTGCACATACCAATGTCGACAACATTTGTATGTACCCATATGCATCTTCCTGACATCTGTACACATCCATACATGTTCATATGCATCCTGTAGTTATCCTGTATGCAACCCGTTTTCATCCCATACGGATCCATACAAATGCGTACGGATGCAGGAAAGATGCGGATCTTCAAGTACGCATCATGTATGAACCTGGACACATATGAATGTCCGGATAATTTGAATGAATAGATCTGAAATTTGAAATTTGATTCGAATGTTGAATTTTGGAACATTCTATTTGAGTTTGAATGTTGAAATTCAGCACATTCGACTGAATTTTGAATGCCTACAAATATTCATGCACATCCCTAGTACTAATGTCTTATGTACAAATAGTTCCAGTCCCATAAGAAGATAACTGTGAGCTAGTTTGGTCTTGTGGTTAGAGTGCCGAGTCATATCTCATAGTCACTGGGTTTGATTCTGCACTCCTCCACGAAGCTAGCTGAGTGACCTTGAGCTAGTCACAGCTCTCCTTCTGAGCTCTCATAGCCCTACCTACCTCACAGGGTGTTTGTTGTGGGGAGAAGAACAGAAAGCTTTGTCAGTCGCTTTGAGTCCCCTTAAATGAGTGAAAAAAGCGAGGTAGAAAAGCCAACTCATTTTCATTCAAAGCCTGCAAGCCTAATATGAACTGCACCAACATGAACAGGAATTCACTGAATCCAAGTAAGTTCATTTAACAGATCTGTGGAACAAGTAGCAAAAGAAACACTCTGGCTATTTCTCAAGCATCACTAGCATTAGAAGAGGGGGAAAGAAAGAGTAAGATAACAGGTGTGACTGTACTATTGCATAGCTGCCAATATCAAATATATTATGAATCTGACTTTAAACACTAGTCTAGAATACCACTTTTATTTTGGCATACAAATAACACTGTTTGAGATCACCTTGTACAACCTCCATTTTGGCCCATACTATTAACACTATTACAGTTATCCTCCTTCAGCAAGTTGAAAGGTTTCTGAACAATTTGTTCAGGGAATGATGCAGAAGAAGAGCTTTCCAACCCCACCACTTTAGCTGCAACACCATGTTTGCTCTGAGCAATCTCTGTCCTTCGTATGTTTAAGTGCATTCTTCCTTCCGTGCAGTCACAGAGTTTGAGAACTGAAAGCCGATGACTGTGGGTCAGTTTTGGTCCACAAAAGTCAGGCAGACTGTAAACCCATCTGGCAAGTGTATTCCTTGCTTAATTAAGCTGTAGTTCCACATAATCTGTTGGCTGTTGAAACCTCTTTGGCATCCGATTCTGGTCTTCCTGAAACCACAAAGGGCCAGGTCTGTAAACAAAAGACGTACTCCATGTTATTAGGAAAAATATCAGAATGAAGAAAAAAACACCACCAAATATTATATTCCTGTTTAATTTATAATCCATACTACTGCTTAACAATGATGGGGTGAGGAGAGCCCTCAAAATTAAGGTCAAAAATCAAACCTACAATCTGCAGATTACATTAACTTACTTTAAACATGTTTATGCTACCAAATTTTCAGGAAGGATTTTGCTGGGAGTTATTTCCCTCTTCATGGAAGACCAAGACTAGTAAACATTGTATTACAGTAACTGGGCATTACAGTAACTATATAAATAGAGATTTAAGCAAAGAAATGGTATGGACATGGGGGGGGGGGGAGAGGTAGCTGGCAATTCCTGTATTTCTAAATTACGTCTTTAATTTGACTTCTTGATGGCATTTTTCATATAATCCTACACCCCCAAAGCAATAGAAGTTCTATGATTGATTTTAACAAGAATAAACTGCATAGAGTACTACACAATAATGTATACTATGTACTTCTACAACACTAATAGGCTGTGAGAAAACATTTTGGCTGAATGCGTACTCAGCTGGCACACCTTGTTCACAAATGTCTTTACTGTGGTGAAACAGTTTAAGAGACCTTGAAAACCAAAAGCCCTTTCAACGTGATTTAGTTTGTGTGGATGTACTGAAGTTAAAACACCAGAGTTCCTTGGGGAAATAGTAGGATAGAATGTAAGAAATGTAGCTTGAACTTTGCTGCACTCTTGCATCAGAGGGAAAGAACAGTGTTAGGAGGTCTGGGGATCTTAGGAGCTTGCATCATTTAAATCTCCACATATTTGCATAGTCAGAAATGGATCCCTGTTTTGAAAGTCAATACAGTACTACATTTAGTTTTAATATTCCTAGACCTAAGCAGTAAGATTTCATGTTCTTGTGGAAACTGAACTGAAAACAGAAATTCAGTAAATGGCAAATTCATGTGGTTAGGAAATGAGGTTTGTGTATTTTTCTTAAAACAAGCATTGTTTAAACTATTGTGTGATTACAGTTGGGTCTTGTTACATCCCTTTAAAAAGTAGTAACATAGATCTTTAACAAGGAACTAAAAACAAAATGGCCAAGGGGGTTCCTCTTTGTAAAATACAAGTTAGAAACCCATGGCAACATTTTACAGTTTGGAACATGTTAACAAAAATAGCAGGAAGCCTCTCTTTCATTGCTGAAACCCCAGTAAAATAAAGAATATCATAGGGCTACATCAGGCAAAAATTCAGTGCATAACTTAAAGATGTTATTATTAAAAATACAGAGATAATTAACTGGTGCCATCTTTAAAAAAGAACACAAAAATTTTATTTTTCCATGCTCCACTCAAGAGCAGACTGTATTATAGACACTTCTGGAAACTTAAAACTAAATTGGATGAATAAACTCTGATCTCATCCAACAAGCAATAATGTTTTTGAAGTTCAGACCAAGCAGGCTAGAATTTCTGAACCCAGAATATTGTCCTGCAAAGAGAAATACAAAAAGCCCTGCTCTTCCCACTCTACTGGGACACAAGACGTTTAATGGCCTAGGAAGATCTCTTCCAGGATAAGAATGCCTATTTAAAAAAACAGAAACTCGAGCCTAAAATGACTGAAGTCAAATCCATTTTCACACACAATGAAGATAACATATAAAGCGCTTTAATCATCTTCCAAAATGTGCAGTAAGAATGATAAGAGGTGGATAACCAGCAAGATGTGGATGTGATCAATCACTTCTCTTTTTAAACTTCTTCTTTTCATTTTTACTTCTTCCACCAATATCCAAATGTGGCATTCCTAATAATAGTGAATATACACAGCAGGTAACACAGCATTTCCATCACTTTGAAGTCGGCAGGGTCCCCTTCACTTGACACACAGAGGTACCTTTTCTATGTTAAACCTATGGCCGATTCTGTACCGGTCAGTATAATGGACCAGCAAACATTCTAGGAGCCTCCTTTCCACCCACAGGTGCAGTCTAAGGAGGGGGTACTAGGATATGGAGAGAAGCGTGTAGGGCCACCTTCCCACTGGAGTTTAGGGTGTTGGGATGCTTACTGGTCCACACACTGTGGAATCGCCCTAGGCTCCCATCCATTTTGCTCTTTCACACACATACACGCACAGACTCAGACTGATGAGAAAACTTGCATCTGAGACTTGGGGTGTTTTTCCACTGTCACTAGAAGTACCCATTAATGGGTACTTAATGGGTACTTCTAGTGACAGTGGGAAAACACCCATGGATTCAAGGCCAGGTTCTCTTGCAGAGAAACTTGAATACCATGTATGCTGAGGCTCCGGGAGATCTATCGCGAAAGCCCTCACAGCTTCGAAGGCTAACTCTAAGCAAAACTGGCTATTCCACCCTAGTCTTGCGGTCGAGACCCATCTGGAGACGTCCGGGCCACGTCCAGAAGAGCCCCTCGCAATCGCAGCCTGGACACGCGAGTGGCCGTATCTCCCAGCACGTTCTCGTCCAAACGCTTTCCGGCCCTTCCGCCAAGAAGCGGCCGCCGCGCGTTCGAGGCGGTTCACGGGCTCGCCGCCCGCCTTGCCTGCGGCGCCGCTTACCAAGTTGACGGGGTGCACGTAGCCCTTCTCGTAGCGGTCGTCCTGCAGCAGCTGCCGGAGGTGCGCGATGTAGCTCGAGGCGAGGCGCAGCGTGTCCAGCTTGGAGAGCTTCGTGTCCGGAGGCACCCAGGGCAGGCTGGTCTTGAGGCGCGAGAAGGCTTTGCTCAGGACGCGCATGCGGGCTCGCTCGCGCGCGTTGGCCGCGTTGCGCTGCGTCTGCTTGCATTCCGCCGCCGTGGACGCCGCGCTCCTCCCGGCCGCCGCCGCCGCCGCCGCCTGCTGCTGCTGCTGCCTCTTGCCCCCGCCGCCCCGGCCAGCCGCAGGGGCGCCCTTGGCACGCTTCTGCCGGGCGCCCCCGCTTCCTGCCCCGCAGCCGGCGGCCGCCTCTACGTCCTCCTCGTCCTCGTCGTCGTCCTCCTCGTCCTCCGCCGCCGAGGAATCGTCCGCCGAAGGGCAGCAGGGCTCGCCTCGGGGGCGCCGCTTGGAGCGGGGCGGCCCCGGGTAGTCCAGCTGAAGCCCCCTCGGGTCCATCTCCGGCAGCTCCTCGCCGTCACTCAGAGAGCCCGCGGACATGACCCACCCCCGGGCGCCGAGGATGACCCGGCTGGAGGAGGAGGGAGGGAGGAAGGGCGCAACCGAGGGGAGACCACCAGGCGCGGGGGCCTCCCACTTGCCGCCTCCCCTCCTCCGGGAAGCCGCCCGACGGCTTTGAGGCGACGCGCCCGCCTGCGACAGGGCTATATATACGTTTGCCAGGGGGGGTGCAAACCATCTGCGGGAGGTAAAGGGGGGGATTATGGGGGGGGTCGCACTCAGGCTGCTTGAGGGGATGCGCGCGGCATAATCCGCACGCGTCTGTTTTCCTTGCGCCCCAGTCGCGGGTTCACCCGCCTCTCTTTGGCCGGTCCGTCTAGGGTGTTTTACGCAGCAGCGACTGTGGGCGGCGGAAACCGAGGGAAGCGCGTTCGGCTCAGGAGCGACTCCTACGCGAGAGCCTCACCGCTCGCTCCCGAAATGGGGCTCTTTTGTCACCCGCCCTCCTCCCGTCCCGTCCCGCCCCGCCTGCAGGCTGATGTCTCCAGAGAGAAGTCTGGGGATGGGAGAACTTCGGGAAGCCTGAGAAATCGGTGGTACTTTAGAGTCCTCTAACCCGAGCGTCTAGGCTGCCCCGTCGGATTTCCAGAACCTAAGAAAGTCTGTCCTGTTTAGTGCTGGGATGAGGTCCGCTGGCTAGGCTAGAGAGTGGAAGCAAAAATCTCTGGAGAATGGGCAACCACCTCGGTCCTGTCACTAGAAGACAACTGGTTGCTGCGCAGAAAAGAGGTTATGTCATCTGTGTGGCAAAGTGATTCCCGCTTGTTCCAAAAATCTGAGTTGAAAGATCTAAAATTACAGTTATAATGCTGGAGAAAAGCGGCTGAGCCACACCAAAACCGGCCTGCCTAGACAAAAACTTTAGTTTGCAATGGAGATCTTATTCTGAAGATGATCTTCAACCTTTATATAAGTGCTGAAGATCCCAAAGGGGTTTGTCTAGGTGTGGGATTTGAACATTTGCGTACAAAGCTGCAAAATATCATTACTCCAGCTGCCTCTGTTTTTGGAGGTTCTGCCTTCAGTCCCAGGAGCATCTCCCAGTATCTTTGCCAGAAGACCTACATGGGTATTTCTAAACAGCCCTCAGTAGTTGTATGGAAAGTCGCTTTTGTCATGCCTTGTGTGTGATCCAATTACATCTTGAATTTGCATCATAAGTTTGCATGCTCTTGGCTGCTAATGTTATTTATGCCTTCTTAGGGCTGTAATTCTTAATAATATCTAAGATGGGATAATGGACAAGGGATATCCCCCTGCCCTTCATAGTTCATAGTTTTTCAAAATCTAACAGTGATGCTTTAAAAACCCATTCGCTTCCTGTTTGTTGTGAATACTAATGATCATGGATAGCTATCTCTTATTTATTGAAAAGCCACAAAGGTACACACTGCAAATCTGGAAGGAAATGAAATTTTAGTTTTTGTCTTGGAGAAACCAAGCAAAGCCTTCCAAACCTACATAGTTCAGTTGAAGGTAAACCTGAGCATGCTTAGAGACAGGTCCCTGCTGTTTCCCAGCTGTGCTAAGCAGAAGTTAGTGCTGCTGAAATGGTAAGGCTTTGCCATGTCTATGATAAGCGGTGTGTTTGGGTTTATGCAAAAAAATAAATAAAACTGCATGGATTTCACACATGGAAAAGCAAAGCAAAAAAAAAGTAGTTCAAGACTATTTACAGCTCCTTGATTCAGTGACCGGCTGTTGGTTGTCATTCACTTCAGTCAGCAAGATGCCTTGACTTGGAAATGATCTCCTTCACTTCATTATGTCAGGGTATGAGTTGAATGATGTTTCACCCAGGCTCTGTTGGGTTCTCTCCCTCTTTTAAATGATCTGTGCCTGCCATCCAAAAACAATAATACTGAAGTTGTCAAACACGTACCAAATGTTTCTCCCTTCTCCATCAGTGAATTTGAATTGTTAATAAATTAAGGGCAGAAATGTCGCGGGCAGGTAAGGATTAAACTGTCCATCCAATTTTCTGAAATTAAATCTACCTAAATATAATAGAATCTTATGCTAGCTTAGAAAGAGCAGAGGCATTTTGGCATGAGTGAGTCACATATTCTGTGAATTTGCCTTGGCTTCCAGAAGAGAAATTGTGCAACTGTAACAGAAAACAAAAGAGAAAAATGATTTTTAAAAAATCTAGAATAACCAATCCAAAAAGGAAAAAGCAATCAGCAGAGGACAAAAAGAATCAAACACAAAATGTCTATCAAACCAGCGATGTTTTCAGAGAAGAGAACCAACCTGTTAGCTCCCTCTAGCAAAGGAATTTACTGGTCCCTTCTCTAAAAAGGACCTGTTTTGGAAACCCACCCAAAAGTTTTCAAATGGTCCTGTCTAAATCAGAAGTGTTAAGTGCTCCTGTCCCTAAATACTTTAGACACACATTGTTAATATTTCACTACATTCATTTATTCTACAGATTTATCAGGACCCCAGACTTTCTAAGGCAAAATTGTGATATTAAGTAATCACAGTTGTGACTTTGAGGCATGTGATAGCTGGTATATATTTCTGAGGAGAAAACTTTGTACGTTATCATTCTGCTTCGAAGTACAGCAAAGGACCACATAAACATGGAATAGCGATCCTTTTATTCCCCCTCTTTGGATACAAGAATAAAGTGTCTTCTGAGTAAAAGTGCCTTATTTTTCACCTTTCCTTTTACAGCTTCATGCAACGGGCTGCTATCGCGGTGGCCAGAAATGCTTTACAGACTGAATTTTTATGGAAGCCAAAGTAAAGGCATCCACGCCGCAGCTCTGTGTGCGAGAGGGTGCGTTGGAGTGGAATTATTTGGGTTTAGGAAGCGAGCCCCGCTCTGTTGAAAGTGAAGCATTGGGCCACTCAAACCGGAGCACCGGATTAAGCCGCAGGCCCAGCCACCCTAGCAGTTCTATTTAGATTTTTTGGAGAAACCTCACGGCAATCCGAGGCTTCCCTTCTAAGCCCTCTTGGATAGGACCGCACAGGCAACTGTCGAGCTCAGCAGCGCTGGAAGAGCAAACCCCTGGGCGAGGGCGAATTCCCTGGGAAAAGAACGGGCGGATCACTGGGTCTCCCTGTAGCTCCTAATAATCGCAGCAGGTGGGATGGCGGCCCTTCGTTCCAGCATTTGCAAGCTTTTCGTTTCCTTCTTCTCCTTCCCACCACTCTGGCGCTGGGACCGCTTCCTCCCCTCCCTCTCCCTGGCACCGCTTCCCACCGCTTGGTAAAGGCAGCCGCGCCTCCGACCTCCCTCGGGCTCCCACCAGGGGGCGCTTGTTTCCGCTCTTTCCCCTTCAGCCCCTCGGCCACAGTTGCGCATGGGCGGGGGGGGGGGCGCCCGTGAAAGTGGTCGTAATTGAAAGCGGGCGGGAGGTCTGCACTGCCCCCCTCGAAAGCAGAACCACCGTCCCAGGAGTTACTTTTGTCGGAATTCGGGGGGGGGGGGGGCTTCGAGTCCCAGGCTACTTACTCAAAGGCCCTTTCCGCACTGGGCCTTATTCCAGGTTATATCCCGGAATAGGGACGTGTCATCTGCATACTGGTGCAGACTCGGGAAGGCTCCTAGATGGTCGGTTCCTAACCGAGGTATAATCCGGATTAAGGCCGGGCGCAGAAAGGGCCAACGCAATAAATGCTTTGGAACAAGCTAGACTTGCCCTGCCCCTCAATCAGATTCGACCGCAGCAGTCCCGTGAAAATATGCGATAGAAAACATTAGAGCCACTGACACCGGGAACGTCCGGCTGTACCAACAGCCTTCTCCAACCCGGCGCCTTGTAGGTTTTGGCGAGACACGATGATAAGGGAAGGGAAGCGGGATTCAGTCTTGCACCCTCTGGAAAGAAAAAGATGAGAGGACGTTGGCGTTGTGGCCGGGGAGGCGAACCCGGGATGTCCGGCGATCGTCAGCTCAAAGATCATTCAGCCCTGATGGAACCAAAATCATTGAAAGGCAAGCCAAAGCTATTGATTCATCAGCCGTCGCCACAGCTCGAGAAAGGGACACAGAAGCCCAGTCATGTACGTCGCTGCTCCGTCCCTCCTCTTCTTTTTTGCATGCATGTTTTGTCTCTCCACCCCCACCCCCACCCCCCGCAATAAAATAAAATAAAATCTGTGTGGAAGAAAAGCCTGAAATGCACATTCCGCGGGACTTGGCGCTCGGAGGCCCCTGAACCTGGGCTGACACCGGGCCATGCTTCTTGTTACAGCTTCTTCCGAGCAGGTGGCTGCCTGCCTGCCTGGCTGGCTGAGCGTCATGCCCGCTATTTAACAGCATCCCTCGAATATCCGTATCCACACACTCACATCAGAGGTAGCACTTCCCCGGATTGTTTATACAGGTGCAGTCTGCGCTCCTTCCTTGCTAAAGATTAATGGGAAGCAAGGGAAGGAGCTGGATTTGTTCCCTTGCAAACATTGGTGGAAAACCTGGTGCCCGCCTTTAAAAGGCTCCAATAACTAACCTTACTTTTTGCAATGGTTACTGTGCCTCAGAAAGTTTAAAAGCTACACAGAAAGACGTGTCCAGACTGGATGAGAATTAATATCCTTTCTGGCTCAAGTCCTGCCCATTTGTCTCCTGAAGTTCAGAGTTATCTTGGAGAAGGGCGGGGGAGAGAAGAGAAATATTATCTGTGTACTGGAGGCAAACTCCTTCCAGTGATGTCATGTTTAATCACTAAGAAGCAGCCCTTCTTTGGGAGGCTGACAGAACAGCAGTTCTAAATTCTAGAATCAGCCTCTAGAAAGTTCAGTGCAACTGTGGTCACACTTCGGTTTAATGCAGCTTCAGTCCACTTTCAGAGTGAGAGAATACATCAGCAAAGTGGCAAGCTGTTTTCTTTCAATGTTAAATAACTCAGAGAATTTACCTTTGGGACAGATAACGTGGAAAGAAAATTACTGGTCACTTTGTTGATTTGTTCTCTCACTCTAAGGGTGGACTGAAGCTGGATTAAAGTTAAGGTGTGAGCCACAGCCTAATTGGCAGCTAAAGAGAAGTGTAGGGTGGAACATGGAAACTCCTGTTAAAGGTTTCTGTTGTGGCCTCTTAACTGTAATCAGAATTATTGTTAATACTCATTAAGCTAGGGCCTTTTTGCACCTGGCACCATTGAGGTTCTGAGATGCACTGGGCAACCACACATTGTGATGGCCGAATCATCCAGAAATTACTTAGTGCTTCCCCAAATGCTGGGTAAGTGCAATCACCAGGACCACCTCACCATGGCAATGGGCATGTGCAGCACCATTGCCTCAGCAACTGGACAATGCAATGTGCCACTGCAGCTGGGCCACTGCACCCCAGACTCCGTTTGCCCAGAAGAGATGCAGATGGAGCTGTGCTGGTGGTGGCTAGTATAGTTGTACTCTATAGCTATATGCTCTGGACACACTCTGGCACCCATTGAGCTGCTTCTAGGACAGAAACAGCTCTGTGCTGCGTGTATGTTCTTTGTGGGAGCAGCCTCCAGCTGTGCCACCAGAGCAAGTGCAGAAAGGTCCCTGGTTACCCTGGGCTTTGGCTAAGAAAACAGCTTCCCCTCTGCACTTTCAGACACTGTTGTTTTCAGTGGGTTCTTTTAAATAGGTTTTTATTGTTGTAACCCACCTTGAGACCTTTGGGCATAGGGAAGGATAAAGGTATAAATGAATGAGTGGCCCTTTCTGCCCTGGGCCTCGTTCTGGTTCATATGTTGGACTAGGGACCTGCTATCCTCACGCTGGTGCAGACTACAGCAGACCATAGTCTTCACTAACATGTGGCTAGCTGGTCCCTAACCCAAGATATAATCCTGAATAAGGTCCAGTGCAGAAAAGATCAATGAATAAATGAATAAGAACAATATTCTTCTATTTATTTGCCTTTAACCTTGCCTTCATTTTGTTCCCACAACCATCCTGTGAGGTTGGGTAGGCTAAAAGCAGTAACAATTATTATAATTATATTTCCAGTTGCCATTAAGGCCTACAGCGCACCCTACTCTTCTTCTGGGTTTCAACTCTTCGTGCCAGCTGTATCATTGTGTTCCCTCACCTCCCCTGCCTGGTCCATTTTCCTTTTAACAAAACATTTTATGGCCACTGAATACCCATAGGTACCACTGCATTCTTTCTCCGCTAGTGGATTAATTTTTTAGGATGCCTTTCTGCATATATGTTCCATTTTTGGCTAGGTGAAGGTGAGAATTGGAGAAGAAGAATAACAACAGTAATCCTTGTTAAAGCATTTCTGTTGAAAGCTTGCAAAAAAGAAAAGGAGTCCAGTAGCTGTTGTAGCAACAAAAAGAAAACGGAAGGGATCTGCTGAACCTCCCCACACAGAAGATCAGTTTCCAAAATAAATTCTTAGCTGGGCAATGACATCATGCCTAGGATGATCTGATAAAGAGTCCTGTGGACATTTGCAGGAGGAGAGTGTTTTGCCTCTCAGCCTTGCTGGGAATACAATATTTTCCTGCCTTTGGAATTTTGAAGCTGAGCTCGCTTTCTGATCTTTAAGGACAGGTGCTTCACCTCTTCAAGTGTGGATAATATGGTGACCTCATTCACAGATTCAAAGTTCAGGGTAAAACCAGTAATTGGTTTATAATAGTATAGTATTATGCATTGTGGGTCTCTGAAGATTATAATTTTTATGTGATACAAATATTTGTTGTCTTTTCTTTCAGGAGTCTTCGGTCTATGTCTTATCACAAGCACCTTGTGTGATAGGCTGGAATTGGGTCAAGGTCACAGAGCAAGTTTTACATGCAAAGGAGAAATTGATAGTCAGCCTCAGGTTCATACTGGGTTAGTTCAAGGCTGTTATCAGAAACAGTAGAATAAAAAAGTATCTCTGAGGCGGTAGTGTTGATACACCAGTCTGCCCGCACCCCCACTCTTGAACATTCTGTGCTAGAAAAGGTGGATTAGAGAAGGCCTGGGAACATGAGGGCCATACATGGGCTCCCTGAGGTACCTCTTTTGTTATGTCTGAGCACAGCCCAAGTCTATGAAAATAAAATCCTAAATCCCACTGAATTCATTGCCACTTAATCTGAACTAAAATGGTTATGGGTGATCTGAAACTGAAGCTTGAGACTCAACTTCCCACAGAAGAAAGCCAAAGTGTTATTTTCTTGCATCCTTAACTGATATCTAACTAAAAAACTAAAGGTTGAATGCCCTTTTAGCTAGTGCATAATTGATTCTGTGTACGTCAACAAGGCCATATCAAACATAACTCTTTAGGGGACATCTTTTCTCAAGGATGTTTAAGGCCTTTGTCAACTGGGATATGCCAGTTAAGGGTGAAATAATAGTAACTGCATCTCCAAAGTTCTTCAGTTAATGAAAGTGGACACAGGAGTGAAACCACGAGGGGGGAAATACTAAATCCTCCCAGGGATATGAAGAGGACTTGAGGCCATTTCTGTTTACTTGTGAGACATTGTGTTTTGCCCTACTATGAAAAGCTTTGTGACCTCTGCAGCAGTCATTCACCATCCAAGCAGACATGTTAGTAAGCTCCAAGGAAAGACAGCTCCCAGTAAGAGGGGGGAAATACTAAATCCTCCCAGGGATATGAAGAGGACTTGAGGCCATTTCTGTTTACTTGTGAGACATTGTGTTTTGCCCTACTATGAAAAGCTTTGTGACCTCTGCAGCAGTCATTCACCATCCAAGCAGACATGTTAGTAAGCTCCAAGGAAAGACAGCTCCCAGTAAACGTCCAGTAGCACAGCTAATTGGTGCTTCCTCAGATAGGAAGAAAGGAAGGAAGGAAACTCTGAGCTCGTTGACCCTTTCTGCACTGGGTCTTTTTTTGTACTATATCCTGGAATAGGGACCTGTCACCTCCACTGCTGGTACAACTTATGATGGGGCCCAGCCCTTCTGTAGTCTGTACTAGCAAGCAGGTGACAGGTTCCTATTCCAATATATTATCTGGAAGAAGTTCATCAGTGCAATTTTTGTTCCTTTTTACAGGGCTTCAACATATTATTGCAGAAACATGGTTCAAATGACAGCAAAAGTTTTATTTCTTCCCTTCCAACTAACTGTTGTTTATTTTAGTTTTGTCTCTTGCAATGATGGGGTGGTCTGGGCATCAAGAAAACATCCCATTTTGTAACATTTTGACTTGACAAATGAAGGTTCTCCAAATAGTTTACTCCTAATGTTTTGAGATGTTGACCAAGGGTGACCTCCACAAGCACACTATTTTCTCCAGTCCTTACTGCTTTAGGGGTGAACTTTGTTCCATTTCTCTTATGTATAAGTCAAGTCGGGTAGTTTCATGGTCACACGTTTATTCTGAAAAACATAGTGACAATGACAATCACAAAAATGATTAAATGTTGGGTATCTGCACTGAAGGTAAGGACAACTCTGGTTTCCCTCCTCATACATTTTCCAAAAATATGATTTCTGTAAAACTCTGTAAGGCACTGAGTCACTGTGAATCAAAAGTCACAGAAACAACGTTCATATCAGTTTCTATCATTCCCAAACACATTGTTTTTTCAGGGTTCACACAAGGACTCAGGAGCTATTAAAACACATCTCTTTGTGTTTCATCTTTGTGAACGTAATTTGCTTTTTCCTCAGTAGAAGTCATGGCCTGATGGGAAAGCTATATTCAGACCATAAATCCTTAGTTCAATAGGACAAAAGATAGGGATACCAAAGTCCATCCAATTTTAGGATATTTTTTCTCAGCCATCTCAAGTATGGCCAAACTTTTATTATGAATAGGAAATACAATATATTTTTACAGTTTGTGGAAACAGCTTCAAGAAAATCATTTAAAACAAGGTCTTCTTTTGTATTATTATTATTGTAATTTAGAACTAATTAGGAAATGATGAAATTGTTAGAATGGCTAGCAGTAGCAGGGGAATGGGTAAATGACTGGAAAAAAAGAAACCGGAAACTCTTATTTTCATTTTAAATAAGCAAGGCTTAGCTAGCTTGAACAGTCGCTACTTATGTGAGGTCAAGGAGTAGAACCAGGGTAGGCTATAGCTCAGTGGAGGAGGAAAGTGCCTGGAAAGCAGAGGGTTGCCAGTTTGATCCCCAGTCTCTCTCTGGAACTAGGCAATGGCAAACCACTTCTGTATCTCTGCCAATAAAACTGCATAGAGGTCCTTGTATAGTCAACCAGGTGTCAGCCATGACTCAATGGCAACCAACAACTACAATAATGGGTGGTCTTACTGAGTGTCCAAGAAAGCACTGGCAGGCAAATACCCAGTGGTTGTGCCCAAGACCTCCAGACAGCAAAAGAATTAAGAAAAAAGACCTGAGCGTGAAACTCTCCAAATATTCCTTCTGAATATGTGGACCCTTCTCAAAGGAGAAACTCTTCTAATAAATCATATATTAGAAGATGCTGTTTAGACAGGCTGTTCCTTACTTGAGAGCCCGTCCTGTGAAGCAGGGGGGACACAGAGGTAGTCAGGTATAGTCCTTACTAGAGGTGTGCACGGATGCAATTTTTCGGATTCGATTTGATTTGAATTGCAGAAAATTCGATTCACATCTTTAAAATTTGAATTAAACTGAATTTGATTCGAATTAAGCAAATTTGAATCTATTCATCCACATTTTTGATTCAGATTTGCACTTACAAATGTCGACAACATTTGTAGATGCCCATATGCATCTTTCCTGCATCTGTACACATCCGTACCTGTCCAAATGCATCCCTTAGTTATTCCTTTATTCAGTACAAATGCAAACAGATGCGAGAAAGATGTGAATCTGCAAGTGCACATTGTGTACAACCCCATACACATGCAGATGTCTGGATAATTCAAATGAATAGATCCAAAATTTGAAATTCATTTGAATCTTTAAATTCGAATTTATGGACATTTGATTCAAATTCGAATGTCAAAATTCAGCCAGATTCAATCAGACTTTGAATACCTTCAAATATGTGTGCTCATCCCTAGTTCTTACCATTCAGCTGCTTTCTCTGATCTTAGGATCACAGAGAACATGGCTGGTTGGCTACCACTGGTAGCAGTTATTATAGTCCAAACCATCTGAAAATCAGCTATGTGTGCTTCATTATGGCTTTCCAATGAATAAAAATGCAGCTTAAGTATGTTTATATATAGTCTTAACAGTAATTTATTTTCTTCCTCAAAGCATGCCTAGAGTAATGCCATGTGAAATCCAGGGGCTTGCAATTAGGGTATAGCCCAGGAATGTGCACGAATTATCTGTGCATTTGGAATCTGGATGAATATGTCCAGATTCTGAGATTTGTGGACAGATTGAATAGGGCTCTATTTGAAGGGCCTTATCTGTCCACAAATTGAATAATCCAATATCTGTAGAAGCTACGGAAGGAGCTTTTAAGGGTACTGGATGCCCTGGGGCATCCCTACCCTGGCCACCCTCCCCCCCAAACTCCCCCTGGGGCCTCCCCGGGGCCTCCCCAGGGCCCCCTTACCTGCTCCGGTGGTGGCGTGGGTCTTTTACAGGGCCCTGTGGAACCGAGAAAGTGTTCTGAGGGTTAAATACAGGCCTGTATTTAGCCCTTAGAACCCTTTTGCGGTTCCACAAGGCCCTGGAAAAGGCCCACACCACCACCGGAGCCCACGCGCCCACCTCCCTGGGGCCCACTTACCTGGGGGACATGCTCCGGTGGTGGTGTGGGCCTTTTCCATGGTCCTTGGAGTTAATACCAGAAGACCTATATTTAGGGGGGGGGGGGACTAATCAGGATTAAAATTCAGGTGTGAAAGCAACCAAGGCGAAAGGAAGGCAGCCTTGTTATCACTTGCCCCCAGATAACAAAATACTGTTACAATTTTACAGAGAAGACCCCACATAGTTATCTGGAGGGTGAGTATCCAAGCTTGAAAGTCTGTTGATTCAGGCCAAGCAACCACAGCAGCCACACTTGCTTTCATCGAACAGAAATAGAAGTGAATGAACTTCCCTCCTGGGCAGCGGTGGTGACAGCAGTTATGAGATCTGAAGTGATTCATAGGATTTCTCAAAGTGGAGCCACTTTTCTAGCACACAGGCAGGGAAGAGCAGAGAGATTTGAAAAAGTCTGACCTGTAAGAGCCATGCCAACCCTCTTTCTTCTTCAACTGTTCTTGATCTTCTTATCGCCCCGTTGCTTTTGTGCCCATTACAACCCAAAGTTGCTTTCAAATCTAAAATAAATTTCAAGGGCAAAACACAACAGGAGGTGAAAGCGCAGCACAAAGGGAATTGCTGCGTAAATAATGGAGGCCCAATGGCTTTGAACAGCTACTTGCAAGCTATTGGGTCTACGTGGGTTACTAGGAAATCAGGTGGTTTACGTCCTTATTTTACTCAGTGGCAAGAACTACAGAAGGATCAACCACGAAAGCCTCAGAAAAGTTCCCTAAAGGCGACCCAGCATTGCAACCAGATCCTCTGCAGTAAAACTTGGTGGAGAAGCTGCCTGCCTGATATCTTGGTTACCTGAAAGATACACACTTCTTTCCCCCCAAAACGTGGCCTTGGTGGTGGTAGGGGCAAGAAGTTTGGCTTCCTATTCCAGGGACTGTTGAATTCACCCTTTAAGCACATACAGGAAATCTGAAAGTTTTCCAGTTGCATTTGAAAAAAGCAGGCGGTGGGGAGAAAGCAAGAAGCCCTGTGTGCCTTCCCCAGAACGGCCTATAAAAGTGGCTTCCTGTAAAATAGGAGACAAGGAAATTGATAAGAATCTGCAGACAGAACCTGAATGATTCGTGGAAGATTTCCGAACCATCTTTGCAAAACCACAGCAGCCTTTGAACCACAACATTATTGCTATATATGCAGATTAGGCTGACAAAACAAAAGAAGTTTGGAGGGAAAACAAAAATAAGTTTGTTGACATTTATATCCTGTCCTTCACCTCACTGTCTCAGGGCAAAACCAATGGAACATTAAAATATACCAGTTAAAAGCCCACCATGCCCCCCAAACCATAGGAAAGTGTATGGAGGGAAGTTTAAAGATTAAAGACCTGGGGAAGAGGTATCTTAACTAGGCCTTTCCTGGTGCCTCATGAGCCTTACTGGAGTGGGAGCCAACACAGAAAAGGCCTTCTTCTATTCTGTCATTCCTCAAAAATCCAACAGTGATAGAATACAAGGAAAGGACTGTGAGTATAATGCTGCTATACTGAAAATTTGGCTCATAAGGCTACCATTGGGAGCACATTAAGGATGCTCTTTCTTCTACCAGCATGCTTCATTGTGATGATGGCTAATAAGCATAGGCATGGCTGTAGCTTCGTGATAGAACAAATTATCCCAGGGTGGCAAACCACTTCTGTATCCCAGCTAAGAAAATTAATAAGGAATACCTATGAAAATGTCCATGCCTGATCCAACCTGACAATACCTAACAACAGCAACAGTATGCCCATAGTTTAGTGGACCAATTGCAGCCTTGCCTGTTGTGTCTCCTCTACCTTAATGTACCAGCTCTTCTGACTCTTCATATCACTTTCTTCTGTAGATACCAGCTCCAGTGGAAGGACACCTGGGCCGTGTTCCCATGCAAGCCATTTGGAGCGGAATCAAAATGCATGGTACCGGGAGTGGGTCCAAGATCACTCCCAGCCCATCTCCATGCCATTCCCGGCAATGCGAGCTAAATTTCAGCTCATGCACATCCCTAGCATAAACTTGAATTAATTTTAGTTTCCTTATAAAACACGTTCTCTTATGCTCTCTCTTCCATTTCATATCCTTCTCAATCAAATGTAAACTCAATATCAAGTCAAAAAGTCAAAGTTGGTGTTGACAATCGCTCTGTCATTTTCTTTGGTGACTGACAAAACTAAGCATACTGGAGTGAACAGAGAATCCCCTTGTACAGCTTGATATTGGTTGTGGTAGTATGGAATGTGCTTCCTCCATCCCAATTTATCTAGACAAATGGAATTGCGGCTTACTAAGCACACTATGTCATCAGTGTTATACAAGCTGACTGTTCTTTTGCAGTATTTTTAAGATATTGAAGGTTAGGTTACCTTAGGAAACTTTTGGACCTTAGGGTACCTTTGTGTGCCCCTGTGTTCCACACTGGCAACTCTTTATATAGAAGCAATGTGTTTTACCCTAGGCAATGTGCAATCCTGCCCCTCTTTCCATCGAAACAGGTAGAAGTAAGCACAGCTCCTGGTGACTTCATGTTCACCCAGTGTTTTTGTCCACACTGTGGGAGTCGTCTGTCATTGCCATCTTCTGTGCAAATGCTGGAGATAAAAACTCTGTTTTTCCAGGCTCTACAACTGAGTTACAGCTGCTCCTGCTTAGAAGAAAGTGCCAGAGTATTCAGAGAGATTCCCAAGTATGCAACTTCAGCATTGCAGTTAAAGAACCTTTATGCACAGTGATCGTATATATGATTATACTACTCTTTTATGCCTGCTACCCATGGCTGTGCATTCCAGATCTGTTCCCAAGCCAGATCTGCTTGTTTGCAAGATATATCTGTTCTTGTTACTGTATTGGTTATAAACTTTCCCTTTTTATTAACTACATAAATACTTGGGAAGAAATTTTATTAATTGTTGAGTCTCCTCTACATCTATCTTCCCTACCTTTTGAAAGTTTGTCAAATGGTTGCTCAGGTATCCCTAACTTTCAGCACACTTTCCCCTGTGGAATAAGTAAGCAAACTCTTTAAATACCTCCTGGCGCCAGAAGAAAGTTCTTCTGTAATGGATATCTTGTGGTGTGAGAAAGTGGATTCAAGTCTCTTTTTCAATTAGAACAGAGGGGGAGGGGAGGGGGAAAAGGCTTTTCCTTTTTTCTAGCCAGTTGTGGGAAACTTATGAGTGTTACTGAATGGCATTTCTTAAGATTAATTTTGAAGATGATTGGGATTTGTGGATGCCAAAAGCAAACAAAAAGTTGATGGGCCAAGGTATTCAGGAGCAGCCTTCTAAAAAGAAGCATCTCACTTTCTCCTCCCAACACTTGAGTGAGAAGGGCTGTGGTCACACTTACGCCGCATCCCCATTACAACCTTATTTTGGTTTCAATCCATTTTCAATCCTCGCAGACCCCACGTAAGTTTGGCTTAACACACGTTCCACATGTTAAATCGCCCCAAAGCGTTGTAAATGTTAATCCTCATTTCAACAGGTCTCACTCCGGTTTGTGTGCTTGAAACGTTTTACATTTTTTACTGTGGGAACCCTTCCGTGTTAAGGGATGAGTTTCCCTCCCCCAATAGCTTGCTTCCAAAGCAAGCTGTAAAATCCACCCCTTAAAGCAGCAGCCCTAGTAGCAATCCAAGCACTTCACACCTGATAATGATCTTGCCATTGAAAGTTCTGAGCTTTAAAAAAGGCAAAAGAAAGGAAAGCAGCTGCAGGTTTGCGGAGATGTGTGAATGTTTTAAAGGCTGTTGACGGTGACGGGCGAAGGGGGCTTGAGTTGCCGCTGCTGCTGTGTGCCCTGAGCAATGAGGAGAGGAGGGGAAAGAATTTCTGGCTGCCCGCTGCCATTTTTCCTCCATCCAGACAAGCGGCAGCCACTGAGCCCCCCAGCTAGGCTCCTTGAAGGGGTCCCTTATGGGTGGCACGTTCACGGCAGGAGGAAGAGGACAGGGCAGTCCCGAAAAGCGGTATTTAAAAAGTAGCCACTGGAGTCCCCCCTTGAGTCAGGTATGTCCTCAGAATCCGGATTGAACGCGGTTCTGGCTGAAAGTAATGGGATCAGGCAAATTCGCCTTTGCATTTGGTTCTGTTCTTTCGGATTAGGGAAACTGGATTAAGCTTATAATGGGGATGCAGCCTTAAGGTTTAATCCCGTTTCAGTCCACTTCCAGAGTGAGATAATAAATACATCAGCAAAGTGACAAGCTGTTTTCTTTCAGTGTTAAATAACTCAGAAAATTCACCTTTGGAATAGATAATGTGGGAAGAAAATTACTGGTCGCTTTGCTGATGGTGTTCTCTTACTCTGAAAGTGGAGTAAAGCTGGATTAAACTTTAGGTTTGACTATGGGCAAGGAGTTCAGATTGGATTGTTTCTTCATTGGAAATAATACAGAACAGGTATTTTGTTTTCCATGTCATTAGTTCACACATTGTTCTGCTGGGCCTGGTTGGCAATGAAAAAGATGCAGGGAGCCAATAGACCAACAACATAGAAAACTCAGTCTAGAATAAAATGGAAAGCGTTTTTATTGTGCTGCCAAAATGGCTACCCTGAATACCAGAATAGAAGGCTGTGGGCATTCTACACATGGTCATCTGTTCAAGGTCAGCCCCATTACTACACTGAGAGACATCATCATCAAGGTCTATCACTAGACTAGGATAGGGTGCCATGATGGAAGCCCTATTCTGCTCTAGTGCTTCAATCAAACAGGCAAAGCATTCTAATAGGGGCAAAGGCTTCTTCTATTCCACACCAGCATGTGGAGGGAGGGCTCCTGGATCCCTCCCTATACTCCGCGAAGAGTGTGTGCTGAATGGGACTAAGGATATGAATAAAAACAGGTGATTTAAATGGTACATTTTCTCACGTAGGAATTTGCTGCCCCAAGCTAGCTGTACATCCGAATTACATTTTTTTTCTCTCATAGAAAACCAGATACCTTTGGGAACGCAAGAAGCAGGCCATAAGCACACTTATCACCTTTATTTTCCATGAACTGATCTTCAGGGTTATCTGATAGGAAGGATATATTTACTCATAGGGCCCTGGTCATACTAGTAGTTTAGGATGACCTCAGGTCATGTTACTAACATTATTTTTATTTAATTCATTTTCCAAGCCAGCCTACCACCATTCGACTGTCTTAACCAGAGTCCTCATTTTTACAGGACTCAGCCCATCCTGGCATGCCAGGACATCTTCGCTTCCTCAAGTGTAAGCAGGGGGGATGGGTTAAAGGAGGCTGAACTGTGCTGTGATGGGTGGGTCCAGTCTTTCTTTTCAGCCAGTGTGCATGCATGGGGTTTGTGAGGCACCTCCCTTTCTCTCCTCAGTTTATGTGTATGATTCCTCTAGCATTTCCCCTCAAAAATATATATTTTTTTAATGAATCACGTGGCAAAGAAAAGCACATTAAAAAGGAAGGGGGTGTGGAGGTGGGGGAGCAGGCTTAAAAAAGAACTGCAAACACACACCCTTGCCTCCCTTGAGTGACACAAAGGCATCCAATAAGAAAGGAGATGGATTTGATGCAGCAAAAGAGTACCGTGGAGGAGGCTCAGGTTGATCACAGAGAAAGGTATGATCATTGTGACCCAAAGTGAGGATGGCCTGAGTAGGTGTGACCGACACTGGTACGACCTCAATTCAAATTAATGAATAGAATGTCCTCTCTTACATTTGTGTGACCAGGAGTGTTGTGTAGTTTTTGGTTTTTGTTATTATAACTTAAGGTAGGCCAGACAGTGATTCTCTGCATGTTCCTCAACCACATCATCCATTATTCTTTGCTACTGGCCAGACTGGCTGTAGCTCAAGCGACACTTGGGAGACTACACTTCTACCTTAAGTGAAGAATGACTTTGATGTTCCCAAATCCTGGATTAGTGGAGATGATGCTTTCTACACATTCTAATCTGAAGTTGCTACTCTGCCAGTTCCATGTTGTTATTTGCTTCTGTTCTGTGTGTGTAACAACATGAAAGAAATTGGAACATCAAAGAGAAATTGGCAACAGGCACTTGTGAGATGGCAGTATGGCAATAGGAGTGTCATGTCTGAGGACCTTTCATTACACCAAATCTAGCTTTTATAGAGGCTTTATCCAGTCCCAAGCCTATAAGTATAAGTACTAAAAGGCTAATGTTAGTGCATAAGAACATAACTGGAGCCCTGCTGGATTAGGCCACAGCCCATCTAATCCAGTATCCTGCCCGACAAAGTGCTCCACCAATTGCTTACAGGCAGAAGACAAGGGAAAACCTTTGCCTGCTCTTGAATCCCAGCAAATGGTCTCCCCAGCCTGGAGGATGTACCTAGGCATCCATTCTGATAGCCATTGGTACATGAACCCAAGTTCCTTGCAGCCTTTAAAATACAGTGAATCAAAATATTTTTCCAGTAACACAGCAGTTGGGTTAAATTTGAGGTCACACTTTAACATGTCATTTGCACGTAGCATAGAATATGATGAGGCTGACAGGGATTACATGTGGTGAATAACTGATCTGAGAGACAGTAGGGCAACTTTGGTTACTGAGGACATGCACCTGCCATCCAGATGTGACTCATGGTATCAAGATATAAGAAAATCAATATTGCCTCTCAGGTTTCCTGCTTAGCTTTTCAAGTGCAAAAGGTGATTTCATCACAGTATCTGTATAAGTGTGTTTTCCCACTGTCACTAGAAGTACCCATTAAGTACCCATTAATGGGTACAAAAATGCCATTACGTACCCATTAATGGGTACTTAATGGGTACTTTTAGTGACAGTGGAAAAACACCCTATAAGTCTCTTGTCTGAAGCTTGAGATAATAACTGGTTGGATCCAGCATTTCCCTTTCAAAATAGCACATCTGCTGCAAAGGGATTGAGCTTTTAAAACATCAAGACTGTAATATTCCAAAGTAGGAGAAAGTGCTGGGGGCACATTTTAAACAAAAATTATGTATCAAGTCACTGGCTACTGTTATTGAAAGGACTCTATGAAATATTATTGCATGCGTGTTTTCACTTTCCTATTAACACGCTACCTCACAATTCCTTTACCATAGCGATGATATTAAATATCTCAGAAAAATGCATTAATAGGGCTGCATTCCAACAGAGCAGATAAGCAGTGTGGAGGCCATCTTTAATTCTTCTGTACCAACAAGATTTAATTCTACCATACCAACAGGATTTGGGTTTCCATACCTTTTGTGGGCCAAATTGCTGGATTCATAGCTAAGTGTATTTGAATTAAATGAGTTCTCAGCTCAGTTAAGAGCACTGGCCCATTTTATTTTGGAAAGTGAAAATGAGCAAGTAGTCTGCTTTGAGAGGGAACTGTAATTTGCGGAATGGTTCCACAATTCCTCTTGTCCACTGACAGACTTCATTGTGGGTAATGTACTCAGGCTGAGAACATCACTACTGGGATGGGAAGAAAAAGCAAAAGAGAAGAAACAGTGGAAGTTATGTTTTATTTGCTTCTTTCTTTCCCTCCAACCCCTGCAAGGACCACAGTGCATCCACCATTTGCTTTCCCTTTCGTCCCTGCAAGTAGAAGGACATTTTCCTTTTGTAATGCACAATGTAGAAAACCAGAACTGTGCTTCAGCTGCTTTAGGGAAACAGCACACTACAGCCTATCATTTTTCTTCAAAAATGGCTGGAGGGCAGGGGTGCGTGCTCATTGGGTTATGCCTCAGCTATGTCTGTTTGGTGGCACAATCCCCTTGCCCCACAGTACCCCATATTACTGTGTTACAAATTCAATGTTGAACACATGCCTCTGTGGATTTCTCAGCAGAGGCAGATGAGATGGAGGCAATTTGCTGACCACTGGCTTCATTACCATGAATATTGTTCCTTCCTATACCCCCCCCTTTTCCACTGAGATCTCTCCCATTGCACCGTACTTTAAAAATGCAAACATGTGCAAAGAGAAGGAAAATGAGACCAGGCTTTAAATAACCTTTCCTGTGTTGAATTGAAGTTGCACTTGGGTGGATACAGGCTGGAGGAGAAGAAACAAATGGTGAAAGACTAGTAATGCTGCCAAGGGAATCCATATTCTGATGCAGCAGCAGGAAATACAAAGGGTGTTCCATCCCACTCCAGCAAATTCATGATTTGAAGGATGGAACAGCATCCAATGACTCACGGCTTGAGGGGAGGGGAGAAGAGTGAAAAGAAGCAAGTTCTTTTTGAGTCCATGTAATAATGCAAATGTGAGAATTATGGGAACATGTACTTGATCTTCGTCCCCCCACCATATGGATTTTCCATGCCATGTCAGAACACACCCTAAAAGCCTCTCTCTTCAAAGGATACATATTTCGAGTGACCCTTTAAATAAAAAAGACAAGAATTCTGCCCCCTTTCCGCCTTTCTCCTGCCATACGGAGCTTTTGTGAGGCAGGCAAGGGGTGGGGAGCTTTACATCTGCAAAAAACCATCCACACTTGGCTGGCATTGGCCAGAATGCTAGACTTCAATCCCACATAGCCCGCTATCTTCCCCATGTGGGGGAAATAAAGCGGACTTGGCTCCAAAAAGGGGAAAGAGTCCAGTTTTCATCAGGACTTTTCCGCCCTCCTGATTTAGGCAGGATAGTCCTCATAAAATCAGGGAATAGGGAATTGCATGGGGACACTGGGTGCCGAATTCAGATTTGATTAGAATTAATTACAGTAGCCATGGAGACACTCCTTCCCGAATTCGAATTCAGATTAAAATGGCCATGGGAACGCTCTTGTTAGGGCCCTCAAGGTGAAGTATTTATTCATGCAGGGGGAAGTGGAAAGAAAAGACAACGTTTGAATATGTGTTCTTGTCATTCCCACTTTTGTATTGTAATACACACTCATTTTAATGCCTAGAAGACTGGATCTCTTCATATGAGGAAAAAGAGATGAGAAGAAGGAAAGTGGGTCATTTTGTATAATTTTTTTCCCCAATTGCTTGAATTTGACATATCTGGTGTTGCTAAATACTTGATATTTTTCCAGTTCCACAACACAAGACAAATATTTACATGAGAAATAGTGTTGGCTAACTTGCAGATTAATTCTATCACAACTCTGCTCACCAGACAACATCTCCTAGGATAGGAAGATGAACTTTGGGAGACGTTTTAAGGTAACTTTCACATAAGAAAGGATTTTGAGAAATAACTTTTGTGTTCTTCGATCAATGCCCTGTTTAAAGCAACTTATCCCTAAATCATACTGTTACATGTAACCTAGTATTCTCTGGGTTTTTCCTATTACAGTTTTCATCTTAATTAACTTGTAAGTATGCTCCAACCAGCTTCTTGTCTACACTCACTAAACATCTTTGAAGTGTGGACAAGAAAATCTGGCCACTCACCAACTGTGAGCTAGTTTTGTCTTGTGGTTACAATGCCAGATTCATATCTAGTAGTCATGGAGCTTGATTCCTCACTCCTCCATGAAGCCAGCTGGGTGGCCTTGGGCTAGTCATTGCTCTTTTTCTGAGCTCTCACAGGGTGCCACAGCCGGGGCTTGAACTCTGCCTTGCCTGACACCCTAAGCAGTCTTGCTGAAATACTGCTTTAATTCTGTTTAAAAAGGCACGTCTCTGTGTCAGCATGCAGCCCCTTCTGTAATATTCACCCTCTCTGCTTTGCTTATCTCCTAAAGTGGAAGGATTTTCTCTTGCCTGCCGCCTACAGCGCTCTGCAGGCTTTACTCTCACTTCTTAAAGAAACACAGCTCCTTTTAACCCTTTTCACTATAGCCATTTTCCCTGACAGACTCCAGACAGACTCGTTTTAACAGGAACAAATAATCTTGCTTTTATTGTTACAGCTTGTTTTGTTTTTCAGTCTTCACTTAGTTTCATTCAGGTTACAACACTTTCTCTTGTCAAATAGTTCACTACAACATCAGGACCCCTTCTTATCTCTCCTCATAGGCTGTCTAAGGACCAGGTTCTGTTCCAACCCACACCCCCGTGAGCTTCTCTGACCAAGAACAAAGAACACAGAACACTTTTATTCTCCAGCCTCAACCTTTTATAGAGTCCCCCATGCGATCTGTGGACTCTCATTGGTCCAGCGTCTGGACAAGCTTCACCCCTCCCTTCGGGATGTCTTAAGACACGCCTCCTCATAACATTAACCTACCCTTGGCTAAGATTTCCCCATTCCTACTTATCTTGCTCAGGTGGTCACCACACAGGGTGTCTGTAGTGGGGCTAAGAATAGAAAGCTTTGTCAAGCACTCCGAGTCCTCTTAAGAAAAGTGGGATATAAAAGCCAACTCTTTTTCTTTTTCTTCTTCTTGAAATACATCCTTACTTCATTCCACCCTGAACAGTCTCCAGAGGGAAGACAATATGGCAGCAAAGTAATTGACCCCTTTTCTTCCACATTATCTGTTCATAGGCGGATTTTATGGAAAGATAAATTTCACTGAAGGCAATTACCCCATGGAGCAATTCCCCTGTCCCTGGAGAAGCCTGTCTGCATGCCACTGCAGTCACCATCCCAGAGTTCACTAAGCCTGCCACCGTTTTCACTAGCTGTGGACAATTAAAACATTGTCCACAGCTTGACTGGCAGCAGCTAGTGAGCTCAGTGTCAGTGACGTTTGCACCCTCTTCTAGGTATGATGCTGCAAGTGGGCATGGTGGTGCAACCATGGCTGTGCAGCTGTGCACTGCATCCCAATCACCATGGGACCATCCAGGCATGCGCCAGATCTTGCTGAGGTTGCTGCCATGACAATCTGGTCTGCTTGGGTCTGGACATCTGCACTTCAAGTGCTGATGGTCCAGTTCAGGAGTGCACCAGAACTTGAAGTACAGTTGGCTCTTTCCTCACTTGAGCTTTTTGCTCCCCTCGCTCCAAGCATCCTTTTGCCCATTCTTGGCCTCACTCACAACAGAAGAGGCCTGCACAAGTGTCCTCCTTTCTCTCTAATGCTGCCATGATTTACCCTACCTCTCTCCTGCCCAGCAAATTGATTTGTAAACTTCATTTTAAGTAATTAAAATAATAAAAAGTAAGTAGTAACACACAGGTATAAGTGTGGATATGTGTGCAGAGGATGAAAGAAAATATAGGGAATAGAGGGACTTGACCCACCCCTTGCAACTAGAGGAAGCAGCAAAAAACAAGGAATATTTCCCTAAAGAAAAATCAGAAGTATTGATGACTGACTGCAGTACATAGTCTCTTTCTCTATCCCCTATCTCCAAATCCATATGAAAAGCTGGGGATGGGGAGTAGGCTGAAGGCTTGAAATTGTGTGTAATATTTAAATGAAAGTATAGGCTGTCCAGGAATATTTAACTCCTGTACTGTAGGTGCTGAGGCAAGGAAAGAAAAAGCAAAGAAAAAAATTCTGACAAAAAGAGAGACCGTATCAGATCACACCGCTGCAGATGGGGAGGAACTAGGTAGGGCTCCTTGGAATCAATTGTATGAGACAGAACATTCCAAAGTAAGATAAGAGATAGAAATGTGAACATTCCTGAAACACAGCAATCTATCTAAAAAAAACCTGTGTGTAACTGGGCCTTAAGAACGTATCTGTTCTGAGGAGAAGAACAGAAGGTTTGTCAGTGAGAAAAGCAGGGTATAAGAGCCAACTCTCCTCTTCCTTCTTCATCTTCATCTACTACTGCTACCACTCCAATCCATGGAAACATCACCTTCTCCCATGTGAATGCTCTGTGAGACAAGAAGGTAATCGGAGGACCAAAAGGTCCACATGGACACGTTGGGACAGACAAAATGGCTGCCTTCTGGCCATATTTCAACCCTGCCCCAGTAGATCCACCCAGAAACCTTGCTACTGGCATTGGAGGTACTGCATAACATGTTCTCCCTGGGTATCATGGGGTCTCAGATATTCATCCAAAGCTCAGTCACTCCTGTGGTGGCTCATGTGTCTCACACCCTCAAGCAGAAAGCAGTGTGGGTGGTGCCTGATCTGGGCCTGAGGGAGACCTATTTGAGAAACTCTCAATGCATAGCTACCATTTAAGCATTTACTGTGTCATAACTCTGAGATGTCTGGCTTATTATCTTAATGAGTGACAACAGCAGATCTGGAAACCATCTGCTTTTCTAAACAACACATCATACTTGAAAAATGTTGATACTGTGATACTTTATGGCAACCATGCATATCACATTATGGTATGAAATGTTATCAGTAGTCCAAAGTCAAAAAGAACATGTTTCATTTCTAAATGCTGCAGATCAGTTTCTGAGTAGAGATTCCTTTGAGTGGTTTTATCAGAATTAATGGGAATGTTGACAGAAAGTTTGATCCCAAAGGCTGCTGAGAAAGACCCCTGGCTTGTTCACTGACTGAAGTTTATAGTTCATTTTCAATTTTGCTGTCATAGCTCACATGCTTATAGTTAACCACATGCGTAACTGTAGTTATGGATTATACTGGAGTCTTGCAATATGTAGTCATACAGACAAAATCTTCTGATGGAAGCAGCATCAATCATCTATTAGGCCTGATCACAGCAATAAAAATAGTTCATGGGAGATAATTAAGGTCAAGCTTTTGGGGGAGGAAGTCTGAAATTTAAGGAAATTTAGAAAAATCCATACCCATTTTGATAATAGAACAGGAAAGGCAAGTCAAAATGAGGGTTTATAAGCAAGTATTGCACAGGGATTAGTCACAGGTAGGGATGTGCTAGAATATTCAAAATATTCATTATTCAATTGAATTCAGCCAAATTTCAACATTTGAATTCAAATAGAATGTCCAGACATTTTTTAAATATTCGAACGAATATGAATATTTTGAATCATCCATACAAATAATTCGGACATTCATATGTGTATGGATACACACACATTGCATATGTCCCTGTACGCATCTTATTCATATCCATACACATCTGGATATGGGATGAAAACAAGATGCGTATGGATCCATAAGGATACATACAAAAGTTGTCAACATTCATATAATCAAATGCATAACAAATATTTCTATGAATACATACAAATGTATTCAAATCAGTTTGAATTTTAATACATTCATTTTTTTCTCTATTCATATGCAGACATCCAAATATTGAATTTGAATTGAATTGAACGTCAAAAATTGCATTCATGCACACCTCTAGTAACAGGGACACTTGGCCCAGGGTTTCACTGGGCGATTTAATCCAGACTAAAACGAGGGTTTTTAAAATCAGCAGTGAGTTCTTTTTGTGTGTGTTCCCACTGTTAGATCATGGCAGCAGTTTTTATTCATCACTTCTCCCCACACTTAGCACAGCCTCTTTCTCATATTAACAAGGAAGTAGAAGATTAAAGATTACTTACTCTTCTGTCTTGTGCTAAATTGGTAGAGCAGCACAAAATGGCAGGGGGGAGGGAAAGAAGGAGGGAGGGAAACAGGCAGGATTGCACTGGATTGTTGCAACAGATCAGCATGAAATAGCAGAGATGCAGACAAAAGGCATGAATGGAAGGGAGGAGGGAGGACGTATACAGGCTTTTGCACAAGAGCCAACACACTTTCAGAACCTCAGGATGGAAGCTGCCAATTTGTTACATTGGTCTCTTGTTACACTGTTATAATCTGCAGGCAGGCTTTGCTGCTTCTTCACCTCTCCCCTCCCTTTCAGGCAGCCCAATGTTGGAGAGCCAGAGGGGGCTAGGGCACAGGAAATCACAGCTTATTGTTGGATCAGGGAAAACTGAAGAGAATGCCCCTAAAGCATGGTTCCTTCCCCCTGCAAAATCCTTGGGTTCCCACTGCTAAATAGTGAGGATTATTTCTAAATCTAGCCCTGAGATTTATTCTGATCTGAATATAGATAACCCGCATTTTGGGACCTTTAATCCAAAGAAACTGTGGATTCAAAACTATTTCAAAGCTCTTTAAATCTTGAATGGAAACACACCCTTGACGTTCCATTTTGAAGCTTGGAGTAATCACTTTCTGTGGTGTCTCTAGGCAAGGTGCAAAAAAGCACCCAGGATGATTACAAGAAGAAGAAGAAGAGTTGTTTTTTATATCCCACTTTTCTCACCCTTAAGGGCCCCCAAAGTGGCTGAAAACTTTCTGTTCTTCTGTGGTACTGTGAGAGCTCAGAAAGGAAGCTGTGAGTAGCCCAAGGTCACCCAGCTGGCTTTGTGTAGGACTGTGGAATCAAACTGGGAGACTACCAGACAAGAGTCCAAACTTGAACCAAACAACCACAAGCTCTCTGCCACTGAAACTCGATTCAGGTTGGCAGTGAGCACGTTGTTGAACTGAAAAAAGCATGAGAAATTAAAGGGACCCACAAAACCCTTTGCCATACCACCCAGGCTTCTTTTCTAGATGGTGCATTCCTCTATACATTCAGATGTTTGGTTAAGAAATACCTCCTTATGCATATCTTTGACTGAAAACACTGTTATTCTCATCCTTCTCAGGTACCATTTTGTTTTGAATTCCCTTTATCTTTTTATTTGCATATATTCTAATTTTGCAGCACCCCCTGAGAATTCAGGGTAAAAGGCAGGGTATGAATGTAAGTAAGGAAAGATGCAAAACATTTAAGGTGTTTTCCACTGTCACTAAAAGTACCCATTAAGTACCCATAAATGGGTACATAATGGCATTTTTGTACCCATTAATGGGTACTTAATGGGTACTTTTAGTGATAGTGGAAAAACACCCTTAGATGCAGAACTAGGGTTTGCATTTGGTTTGTGATCCAAAGCGAAATACTTATTGCACCAGACAATAGAAGCTGTCCCTTTTGGCCCGTTGGGGCCAATTTTCACGCATCCTTCCCAGGCCAACACTGGCTGCGTCTTCACGGCATGCGTTATTTCGGTTTAAATATTTCGAAATAACTGAACCGGAACAAAGCTGTCTACACGACTTGCAAATTGATCTGGTTCCGAGGGCATTCCGATTGCAGCCTTAATGCGGAATCAATACTCGGAGTCCACATGGCAGCATTGTCCTCCTGCCCATTGCCCACCCTCTCTCTGTGATTGGTTTTCCCTCCCAGGATCCCACCCTCCCTTCCCTGTGCGTCATGCATGCCTTTTTTGCCTCTTTGTTCTGATCAGCTGTCATCGGGATGCCCCCTGCCCAAGTCCCTCCGGCGCACTCAGCTCCGCCGGGGACCCCCTGCCCGAGGCCTGCTCGCCTCCTCTCTTCCTTCCTTCCCTCCTTCCTTCTTTCCTCGGGGGCTCCGCTCAGGGCTCGCGCCACGCCAGGTCTGGATCGGTGCCGGCAGCCTGGGAGCGCTCCATGGCTCCGAAGGAGAAGGCGAGTCAGCGAGCAATGTGTCCGCGCTGCTGCCGACTAGATCTCTATGCCAGCAGGAAAGAGAGGGGGAGAGAGAGAGAGAGAGGGAAGGAGGGAGGGAGGGAAGGAGGGAGAGCCAGCCATCAGCGCTCTGGGGAATTTTTTCTTTCTTTCTTTTTTCTCCCCCCCCCCCAAAAAAAAAATTAAATTAAAAAAATCTGGGATGGTCCGGTGAGGTGGATGGAGCTGTGAGAGCTCAGCAGAGAGCTGTGACCTGCCATTTAAGGGGGCTCAAAGTGGCTGACAAACCTTCTGTAATCAGCCATTTAAGGGGGCTCAAAGTTGCTGACAAACCTTCTGCACTCACCCTTAAGGGGACTGAAAACAGCTAACAAAGAAAATGAACGGTCACTTTGCTGATGCGTTCTCCCGCTCTGAAAGTGAACTGAAGCTGGATTCAACCTGAGGTGTGACCATGGCCAGAGAGAAAGATGCCCCAGAGGTCAGAGATTTTTGGTGGATCGGGCTCCTAATGGGGTTGGAGTGCTGTTCAGGACATAGAGAAAGTTGCCTGGCAGGGAGGGACCGATCTGCCTCCAGGCTGCAAAAGCTTTGGATTGTGTTTTTCCAGCCCTGCATCCTTCAGAGCGGGGACAGGGCTTTCCTTTCCTTTCCCTTTTTAAAGTTCAGAATTTGCGCAAAACTGCAACATTGTTATTAAGCTACATCGCTACAGTGTAGCTTTGGAGGTAGTGGCTGTTTCGAGGCTGGATTCTTTCAATGAAATCACTCTTTGGAAGCAAGCTATTGGGGGAGGGAATCCTAAACGTGTGTGAGGGTGTCTGATTTTATAGCTGTCATGAAAGCCTGCCTGCTCCCCCCTCCCTTCCCTGGCCGCCCGCGCGCATCGGAGGCGCATTTCCCTCCTCCTCTTCCTCCTGGCCGGTGCGTGTGTTTGGGGGGGGGGAACCTGGAGGAAGTGGCGGCCGGCATGAATGGCGGCGCGGCGGTGGCGGTGGGGAAGGACGCCGGCCCGAGCGCGAGCGAGGGCGGCAAAGGGGCGCGGGGCCGATCGGGGACAGTTTGCTGAGGGGGTGACGAGGGGCCGCTTGGAGCATCCCCGGGAGGCAGCGGTGAGCTGACCCGGAGAGCCACCCGTCGGCAGGGCGCGGTGCAAGGTGAGAGAAGGTGCGTGCGCCCCAGGCGCAAACGAGGTGGCGACGCGGGGCTGTTTTTGCGCACGGCGCTGCTCCGCCTCGCCGGCGATGGGCAGCCACAGAGCCCGTGCTCCTCTCGGGACTGGGGACGGGCTTCCTCGAGAGGCAGCCTTCTCCTCCTCCTCCTCCTGCTCTGTGCTGGAGTTGCCTTCACCGTTTGCCTTTGGAGCGCGGTGATGGTGCGGAGACATGAGCGCAGTTCTGGAGTAACATTTGCTTCAGATCAGGGAAACACCCCCCCAATGACGTCCCCAGCATACGGACCGTCATTGGATACAGTGCAGTTGAGGGAGGGACACCCTGAATACGGAATCTCATCCCTGAAACGGTACTGTCCACACAGAAAAAAATGAAACACGTATCAAGCGCACAATCCGGTGTGAGACCTCTTGAAATCAGGATTTATTTTAAAATGGTTTAACGTGGTTTAACACGGAAGAAGCGTGTTAAGCCGAACTGCCGTCTGGCCAAGGAGAACTCAAAACGTTTTGAATTCGAGATAACAATGCCGTGGGGATGAGGCCACTATGTCAGTCACTTTAGGCCTAGTAGGTGGTGCCTTAAACCTAAGCTGCATCCAGACATCAGCTACTTATTGCACTTTATCCAGAATATTCATACTTTTTAATGGAATATCCAAATACAGCAGACTGAGTAATGAACATCTGGATGTGGTCCTAGCTAAGATTTTTTTTCTTCTTCTAGAATGAGCCTACAGAAGCCGGTAATTGGTCATTTCCTAAGCGTAGACAGAAGGGAGCAGAAAAAGACTGTCAGAACTCCTAAGTTTTCCTCCTGAGACCTGGCACACTGCAGGCACCCATGCCCAAGGGGAAAATCTGGTTTTCTGAGGAGCTGTATTATCAATTACTTTGCAGAGTGCCTCTAGAGTGCACAGAAAAATACCCGCTCTTTAAAGAATGCAGACATTTCCCAACAATTTGGGCTGCCAGACTAGTACACGCTGCTTCAACGCAGTGCCAAATCAAACTTCTGGGAGTTTGCCATGCCACCTCCTTCTGTTATTTCTGCATGGGCAGTGAGCAGACACAGAATCCTCTGGCAACACACTGGGGCTTTAAGACAGTGCAGGAAATACAACCTTATCTTCAATCTGAATTTTGGGGGTGATGTCCAGGCAGCACCTCAGGATGACATCAGGGATGCTGGTCTACCAGACTTGCTGCTATGCTAGCAGGATGAGGGCATTTTAAGCACACTGGGGACCCCCACAATATATAGCAGGTGGCAATGAAGGCAGAATCATGTTGTTGTATCAGGCCCACATAGATGTGACTAATTATTCTTTTGTGGGGAAATATTTTAGCACATAAGAATTTAGTCTTCAGTAATTCTGATAATAGCCCTTATTTTCACTACAGTATAAGTATGCAAATAGATCAATAATGCATATTTCTGAACTGAGGCAAATATTTCTTGGGGGTTTAAGTTAGCATTTGTGCACATTTGGTATGTGTGCACATTTCTGTCACTACATAATTTATTCCCATTCTCTCACAAGGGTGACCTTTAGCCTACAAAGTATTTCAAGGAACAGCTTGTAAATGTGTCAGGTTTAAGTATAAATTTCACAATTTGATAATTTTAAAATAAACAGATCAAAGATTATTGTTATTTTCCACAACCCCTTTATTTATCATCTTCCATCAGTAGTTGAAATTAAGGTTCTCAGAAGCAGCTGTGAGGTTGGCTCTTTGTTTCAAATTACATGGAGATGGGTTATTTGGTTCAACTAACAATAGATTTTCCTAAATAAACTACATAATGTTAGATTCTGCTTTTCACACTGTTATAGGCACCTACTTGCAGATAGAGAGCTCCACTGTCTATGTTAGAAATGTGAGTCAATTTAAATTTATTATCTTGTTAGTTCCAGGAATGAGGATCTTGCAGCATTTATAACAGACTACACAGAGTTTAATGGCAGTTTATGTTCTTTTCTGTCTCTTAGCAGAAACATGTACTGTTTACAACTCTTTCCAGTGAATGCACCTGGCATTTGTGAGAAAATGAACCAGTACTGAAGTCATGTTATGGACACTTAGTTACAAGCATTTTAGCCACATAGCAAGAAATTAACAAAGCTACGTTTGTTTTCTTTTTAATATTTCTCATATTTCTTATTCTCATTCCGAAGGAATGCATTGTAATCCAAGGACACATTCTCATACATTCATTAATCCTGCTTCTCTAAAACATTTCACATGAAAATTGAAAATCAGATGGTTTTATGTGTTCCAACTGGGCTTTAGTAAAATAGGGTCATCCTTGAACTTGTCATCTGCTGAATTCCAAGATTTCACTCACTTATAGGTTCTGTACTGGCACTTTGCCATTTCTTTTCCAGCTTTGAACAAATGTTATAGCCTATAACTGTTTGGATTTAGAAACCTGACTCACATATAGCACAAAGCTCTAAGTCTTGAAAAGTTACCTTAGCAAGCTATATGAATAACTGGTATCTCCTTTTCCACAAATATTTAAAATAATTATAATCTTACTTGATATCCAATAAGTATAGTTAACTCAACAACCCATATTGTTTGATGCCTTGTCAACAAAACATATTAAAATAAGATTTTGTCATTTTAAACCCTTATAAAATGTACTTACCCAGCCAATTGGGATAAGATTTAACATAGTAAAAGAAAGAACAAAAACTATGATTATACTGCAAAATGTGTTTGTGTGTTAAAGCAGTAATGCCTTATTTTGTAGGGTTTTTGATCCTGGGATTGAAAAATTTTGTTAGCTGTGTTATAAGAAGGAACCCAGATTACTCTTTTAAAATATTTACTTATTTAAATATTTCTATCCCACTCTTCACCTGGAGGTCCCATGGCTGGCCACAGGAGTGTATGATAAAACACAAGCACTAAGACATATTTAAAATAGAAGAAGAAGAAGAGTTGACTTTTCTACCCCATTTTTCTCAGCCATCTAAGGGGACTCAAAGAGGCCAACAAAGTGTTCTATTCTCCCCACAACAGAACATCCTGTGAGGTAGGTGTGGCTGTGAGAGCTCAGAAGACACCTGTGACTAGCCCAAGATCACCCTTATGTAGGAGGGCAGAATCAAACCCAGTATTCCTGGGTAAGTTTCCAGCTCCTTAACCGCCAGACCAAACTGGCTCAGCGGTCACACAACCTCTCTCTCTGCCTCCCGTCCACCCTGTCAGGCCTCCATTCAGAGGAACAATGGGTGATTCTGCACTGGCCAGCATACTTGCTAGTACAGAATCACCCTTTAAATCAAAGACCCAAGTGAAGAGATACATTTTAACCAGGTACCAAAAACCATAGAAAGTTGGTACCTAGAATATCTCCACTGGAAGCTATTTTAAAGCAAAGGGCCTGCTACAGAGAAGGCCGCCTTGTGTGCTGCAACCCCTTGCACCTCTGAAAGTAACAGAACTATTTGTTAAAAAAAAAAAGCACAGGTAGGTCTATATGGGAACACACTTCTTCTGATGTTCAGGGCCCAAGCCATTTATAGGGCTTCATATGTTAATGTCAACACCTTGAATTGGAAGCAGCAGCAAACTGGTACTACTGCAATTCCTTCAAAAACTGGTCAGCATATGTCTGACCAGAAACTCATCAACAGTCGTGCTGCTGCGCTCTGCATTAGATATGTGGAACTGCCATCTGCAGCAGCAAAAACCTCACCAGAATCAAGCCCCGGGACAAGAATTGCAGTGTGGTGCAGCAGCTTTCTGGGCTACAATTTTAGTGCATCCATAGTGTTGTGGAGGGAGACAACTACCCTCAATAGCACACCCTTAGAATGCTTGGCACTAATGAAGGCAACGTCATGCCAATTGCAGGTTGGGGCAGCTCGCTGGCAAGAAGCATTAGCTCACTCTGTTGCTCAAGGGGCTGCCTTAGACAGTTATGTAGCTGCAGCCTAGATTCAGCAGTTGACAAGATGAAGAAATGTTTTCAGGTTCTTCATAAATATCTGAAGGAGTGCCTTTCCCCATATAGACCTGCCCATGCTTTAAGACCACTGATTGAGGGCCTTCTTACAGTCCTGCTACCCTTGGGGGCACAAGGGGTTGTGGCACACAAGAAAACCTTCTCTGTGGTGGCCTCCTGGCTTTGGAATGACTTTTCAGTGGAGGTATGGCAGGCACCAAGCCAGTCACCAACTTTATATGAGTTCTAGTACCTGGTCAAAACATATCTCTTCATGTAAGCTTTTGATTCATAACTCCTCTAAACACAGTTCTATCAGGTTAGGAGGGAGGGAGGTTTTATCATATTTTGTGACCCTCTCTAAGACCTCCAGGTGAAGGGAGGGATGCAGGCATTTTCAAGGTTATTCCAAATGAAACTAAACTCTGAAATCTTTAGGTGAAGGGCTGGGTCTAAAAATCAGTAATAAAATAAACACAGCTAGTGACAGAGATCTATCTATCTATCTATCTATCTATCTATCTATCTATCTATCTATCTATCTATCTATCGTATCGATAGATCGATAGATCGATAGATCGATAGATCGATAGATAGATAGATAGATAGATAGATAGATAGATAGATAGATAGATAGATAGATCGATAGATCGATAGATCGATAGATAGATAGATAGATAGATAGATAGATAGATAGATAGATAATCTCAATTCTCCTTAACTGGCTCTCCATAGGAAGTGATGGCTGTACTAGGAGAAGTGTAAGAAACTTTGAGTGAGTGATGGGGAAAAAATGGGGAAAAGTTTTAAGCAACTGCTTTCCTGGTTGGCTTATTTCCCAGAATGTGGCCTAGTGATTTTTTTTTATCTGAGACATTAGGAGGTGCTAATAATTTTTTGAAAGGCTTGTGTGTATTTTGTTCACAGTCCCTGAATAGGAAGCAGAGAAAAATATGGGGGAAAGGGGCTGTTAAATTTTAATCCCACTCTAAGTGTTTGGCTTATGCTGTCACGTAACATTTGGGTTTTGACAGACCCCTGTTGTTCCAGGCATAAGAGACACTGTTTACATACTTTTCAAAGCTCAAATATAACTGTCTACTTGTCCTCGTATGATCCACCCAAAATGTTTTCCTTCAGCAGCTTCAGAATTTTGTCTGGAGGATAAAAGTGAACTGGAGAGTCCAGATCTCAGCTTATTGGTTGAAGCAGTTTCATCCAGGGTGCATTGGGAGGCACCATGCTTGTCACTGAAAAAAGATGCCTATATTTGTAAGCACAGAAGTGTCATTTTCAGTTGTGGTCAGGAGCACCTTCATTTGGCATGGAAAACTGAACCCCCAAATATGGTGCCGTCATCAGTGATCATGTCCAGAAACAAGGTGGCACAATCACCATGAGGTGCTTTCTCTTGCTGCGAGTGATGATGTGGTGGCAGAAGATATATACCAGGCCCTTACCCTCTAAGTATAAAGGCAATGACAAAGGGTGGTTTCACACTGGCTGATATACTGGACCAACAAGCATACTAGGAGCCTCTCTTCTGCATGCTGATGCTGGCTAAGCAATCCTTATGAAGCATTCCAGTGAAGAGAATAATGACTCAAGCTGTTTTCGGACAGAAGAAAAGGGATGCCTCAGAGGTACTTCAGAGAGACAATGTGTGGTCCTCATATTCCCAAGCCTTCTCTAATCCACTTTTTCTAGCACAGAGTGTTCAGGAGAGGAGGAATGTGAACAATCCCACCTCAAAGCCTTCTCTGAGCCCCCTCAGAGGTGCTTTTTTTTTCTGGGTCTGATCACAGCCTTAGTCCATAGCTACCACAGAATAAGACAGACTCAGATGAGCGCAACAAAAAGTTCCTGAAAGCCCAATATTTATTTGCATCTATCAGCAAAAAAACCTGTGGCAACTGAATTAGCCTGTCAGAATTCGGACATTGGCCTAATATATTTAACCTAAGCTAGAACATTATACAGCTGCCAAACAGCTGAATATTTCCACTCACAGGATGCTTTTTAGATAAGGCACTGGGAGCTTTGAATAACTCATCATTACTAACATTCCTTCCTGAGCAAGGATGAAATGTAAAAGAAAATTCCAAGGTATTTACGTCTATTTACTAAGGCAGGGAGATATATGTGTTCAGATATTCTCGCTCATGGTGGTCCCCATTCATGCCAATGGATGGAAATACTCTTCATACAAATTCACATTGGGATCATTAAATGTGAAGACTACAGTCAGGCTTTTAAGTTACAAATCTGTGGGTGTGTCTTCATGGCATAGTTATCTCGAATTCAAAACGTTTTGAGTTTGCGCAGTTCAGACGGCACTTCGGATTAACACGGTATTTCCGTGTTAAAGGACGTTATCCCGATTAGAAATAAATCCTGATCTCAACAGGTCTCACTCCGGATCGTGCGTCGATACGTGTTTCCTTTTTAACTGTGTGGACAGTATCGTTCCAGAATGAGATTCAGTGTTAAGGCTGTCCCGCCCCCCCAATCGCACTGTAACCAATGGCTGAACGTATTAGAAGCACGTCATGTTTAGGGTTTCCTTCATTGAAAAAATCCACCCTCAAACACCCACTATAAACCTCCAGTCCTTAAAGCTGAAACACTGTATCAATCTAAGCACTTCACACCTTAAAAACAATGTTGCAGTTTTGCGCAATTTCAGACCTTTGAAGGTTCAGAACAGTCGCTTTCAGCCCCCTTAAGGGTGAGAAGGCTTGTCAGCCACTTAGTCCCTTGAAGGGTGAAAACAGAATGTCAACCGCTTTGAGCCCCCTCTAGGCTACTTTGCCTCTGCCTGTGGTCACACCTAAGGTTTAATCCAGTTTCAGTTCACTTTCAGAGTGAGAGAATACACCAGCAAACTGACAAGCTGGTTTTCTTTCAGGGTTAATAACTCAGAAAATCCACCTTTAGACTAGATAATGTGGAAAGAAAACTACTGGTCACTTTGCTGATGTGTTCTCTCACTCTGAAGGTGGAGTGAAGCTAGATTAAACCTTAGGTGTGACCACAAGCCAAGGTTTTAATCCAGCTTCGGTCCCTGTGAGGTGGGGGGGCGGAGTTCCCTCCCGGCCACGGGGGGAAGAGCAAGCGAGGAGCCCCCTTCGCCCTCTTGTCCACCCCTTGGCTCTCCTCCTCTGCGGGGCAAAGTGGCGGCAAAGCGGGGGAAAAGCGGCGGCGGAGCCCCAGGGAGAAGCCGCTAGCGCCGCAGCGCCGCAGCGCCTGGATGAATGGATGGATGGATGGATGGATGGGTGGGTGGATGGATGGGTGGATGGATGGATGGATGGATGCTGCTGCTGCTGCTGCTGCTGCTGCTGCTGGGAAGGGGGAGGGTGGATTGGGCAGGGAATTCCCGGCGGAGCATGACGCAAAGAGAAGGGAGGGTGGGATCCTGGCAGGGAAAACCAATCACAGGAGAGAGTGTGGGCAATGGGCAGGAGGACAATGCTGCCATGTGGACTCCGAGTATTGATCCCGCGTTAAGGCTGCCATCGGAACCGGATCAACTTGCAAGTCGTCTGGACAGCTTTGTTCCGTTTCTTTTATTTCGAATTCTTTAAACTGAAATAACACATGCCATGAAGACGCGCCCTGTATTTTACTCCCTGGATTTTAACTAAGAAACAATCTGAGCATGTGATTATATAAGATAATCTTTAAGATTAATTTAAAGATAATCTTTAGGATTGTAAATTGCATTGTTACTTTTCATGGTCATCTGTTTACATTCTGTTCAAGATGATATTCCTATCTATTCTCTTAAAAAGAATAAACTTGTGAGTTTTCATACTTTCAGGAGAGATTTGAACAATGCACAGTCAGTTCAACTAAACTGAGTGTGCAAGTTAAAGCTTCCTTCGATGACCCATTTTACCATTGAGAATTGGTAGAAGGAGAGATCACACAGCAGAGACATTGTGTGTTCAGTTCTGGCCAATGAGGACTGGATCATGTCATTGCCACAAAAGTATTCATCAAATACTGCTTTGTTTTTTTCTGTTTTGTTTCTTTTTACATTTGTTCTATTGAGTCGAATTATTTGAAAATCCATATCAGATTTTCAAAGATCCAAAATCTGTTTGAATTCAAAAATTTGGATTTTTGACAACCTGATTTCAATTCGAATGTCGATATTCGTTGCATTCAAATGGAATTTTTGAATATCCATGTACATCCCTAGTGTAGGCACTTTGGCAATATCCAAATGTGTCCTGGGACAGTGGGAATATATTTCAACATGTTCTTCAGGAGGCATGACCTCCAGGGGAATTCACTGCATGCACAGAACCCTGGGAACATAAACTGTCATAGAACACATCTGGTCAGGTCCCAGTTTTCCTTCCATCTCCAAGGGTCCACTCCAAGGGTCACAAATCTTTATAGACTCAAAATCGCCTTTGATCACAACATGCTCACTGAAGATTTAACCAGCTCTGGAAATTTCAGTACCTCTACTACATGCAGCAACCTCAGCATCCAATGTTTTTTTCTGAACTTCACTCTTAAAAAGTAAAACATTTGTTTATGTGTCCATGTGGACATATGGTTGTATCAGACATTAATAATCTTAATGTGAGCAAATTTTTGATATAAAAAGTATTAGTAGCATGAAATTTCAGCCTCCCTTCCCCTTCCCTCCTTCCCTTCTTCTGTAAGTAATATAAATAAAATAAGATGAAGTTCAGAGCAGCTAAGGTCTGAGAAATTATGGGCTTTAATTCTTGTCTGGAGAGTGGAGAGGTATCTTAGGTCATGTTCATATGTAGCACACAAAAAAGGACAATTCAAAAGAACTTTACTTATTTTTATTTATTTATATTTATATTTATATCCCGCCCTATACCCAAAGGTCTCATGTTGTTTTCTCATTTTTTTACAATTCGTAGCCTAGAAGGTGGTATAAAAATGGAATGGAGTGGCAATGGTGGTGGTGGTGCTGATGGTTGTGACAGACGTTTTCAGGTCTACCTGATTGACAGAAACTAGGCACTGATCCCTGGATTTCTGAGCTGTAGATTCTACCCTTTGAACCCCAGGACACTTCTGCACTTACTTGTTAATCCAGATCCAGGAACCACTACGAACTTATAGCCTGCATGAAAATCTGAATCAAGGAGCTTTTAAGAACACATCACCTGCATGGGCATACAGTAGATACAGATCAGAACTGTACTAATGATAGACCAAATAAATGTGGTCCACATTCATGCTATTCTAAAGAGCACTCAATCCTCTGCTTGTGGTTGATCCACATCTAGCTGATACTTATCTGGTTAATACTAATCTAGCTAATACTGAATAACTGTGGTAAGTTCAGAAAGATCCTTAGATATGAATTCAGCAACAGCATACGATCTTAGCCCAGTTCTGACATATTATAAATACTCTTCCTGTGATTACCAAACTGGAGAGGAATCCAAATTGACCACTATAAACATATATGGACTCTAAAGCACGTACACACACTCTTCCTAATAGCAATTTGGCCAGCAGGAGTAAGCTGAGTTCAACATCTTTGTAACAGTAGTGCTATGGAAACTCACTCCACCTATGCCTAATAAGCCACTTTAAGCTAAAAGTGATTCCCATTACACTGTAGTAACTCATAAACACTCAGCCAACACAAAATGTGATGCACAGTTTTATCTCCCTTTCTTACATGTTTGGAATTTCTTTCCCTTCCTTCCCCTCATAACTCATTTATATATGTTTTCAGTGGTTGGCGGCCCAACTGTTTTAACTGGGAAAAATAAAACAAAGCCTGTATTTTAATGTAAGGAACAATTAGGGATGCCAAACAATTTTCTCATCAATCAAAATATTCAGAATTTTTTCAAGGAAAAGGCCCCATCTAGTTAAACAGCCTTTTCACCTGGGCCTCATTAGCGGAGGGATTGTTTCTCTCTCCTGTTTCTAACTAATGCACTGCTGAGACTCCAAGCCAGGTGTTGCTTTCAGGGCCGCCCCCTTCTAAGCAACTCTATCTGAGAACTCCATCTCTTACCACACCACACAAATGTAACCTTTTGCACTCATTCTATTTAATTAGTGCACCCTAAATTCCAATATTGGCAAATGGAAGCATTAATGAAGAGCCGGAGACTGCAGTGCTCCAGTGTTCTGTTTGCAGCACTTTGTCTTCATGGGAATTAAGAAGTTTTGTGTTTTAACTATTTCTAAAGGGAACTTTAAAAAGTGAATAATGGCTTCCTTTTTCCTCTGATAGGTATTAGCCAAAATGAGAAATACACTATATGTATGGTATCTCAACCACACTAGTCTAAGAAGAGTGGCTAAATGAATAATAATGTTATTTTAAAAGTTCTTGATGTGTTAACAGAGGTTCAGAGCCTCCTAGGTCTTCTGTGTGAGATAAAACTAATTTTACTAAGCTTTAAGCTTTAACTACTTTTATACAGTGAACTCAATGAATTACTCTGCAGTGCAACATCTTTGAGATCTCTGTATTCTTGAGAGAGTATGGGTCTCTATTCTCATCACGGCAAATAATTATTCTACTTACTAACTTTAAGAAGAATGGAAGAGAACTTGTGCCTTATTCTTATTTTGCTTATTATTTTTTACCTTTTACAAAATTCAGGAAATGAAAACAAAACAGTATTTTAAAGTAGCTAAAAAAATCAGATACTTAGGATGTTTTTGCACTTGTGAAGATGGGAGATAGATTTGGCATCCACACTTTGGTGTGAAGTGGCTATTACTCAAAGACAACGCTCTTTTGGAACTTCTCTCAAGGACGCTTAGGCTAAGTTGTCTCCTGTAACACCAGAAATATCGGGTGTTTGTGGAAATGTCACTTACAGACATAAATGTTATAAAGAAAGTCACCAACTAGTGGAAACAACGGAACTTTAATTATGTTCTCTCTCTTTCTCTGATTACAAAACTGGGGCTGCTGCCATGACACAAACAGGTTAAGTATAAGCCCCCCCCCAATGGAATTAGCCTGGGGAAGACCAGGTGGAATCGCCTCCTTCCCTTCAGACATAGACTTCATATTAAAGCCCAAACTGTGTAAAGGAAGGCTTGCCAACAGAGCATGTGCTTCAAATATACCCTACAAATCAGCATTCACTCCTTTCCACAGGTACAACTTTTTTGTTAACATATTAGAGTACACATTCTCAACTACATGCCTCTAGATGTTCTTGAACCACAACTACCATATACTGGGAATTTGAAATGAATGTCACTTCTATGATAATTACGGGGGTGATCAGACAGGGCTTTATTCAATTACCACTTTCAGAAAACATGCCAAACAAACAAGCTTACATTGTGTTTACATATATTGGTCTTCATATGTCTTAAAGTCTGGCAACAGCTTCCTGACAACAAGTGCTTGCTACTGAGTGGCCAGTCACCTGCCTGACTTTGCCCAGTTGCCTTGCCCAGCTTTCCAAGGTCCTGATTGATTGCTTAATGGCAGCATTTGTTCTTGTGATTGCCTAGATTTCCCTTCTCTGTAAAGTCCCCATGCAATGTAACTTAAAGAAAGAGTCAATCTTAGTGTCATTTTATCCTGTATGAAAAAAGGCTTCAGGATGGGGTTAGGTGATTTTAGGGATTTTACATAAGCCCTTACAGTCTCAAATTTGCCTAAAGGGTATGTCATTAAGCATGTCTGATTGCATCATAAGTGACACCAACATGCTTTAAAATAGTTCAGAAGCATTAAAACACAATGTTAGCACTGTGTCCCTTAAAAAGAAATAGCATGAGTACAGCATGTGCTCTATCTGAAGTAGCAAGTTTGGAGGAGATACTGATTTTAAGTTTACATGTGGCTCTCAGCTGACTTCTCAGTTCACTACCTTGCAAAGAAATTTAAGACACTTCTACTGTATTTTACAAGGCCATAAAATACCAATAAGAGTAGCTGTGTTGCCAAAAAAAAAGAGTTCATTCTTTTGTTTTCGAAACCAAACTTCAAATCAATGACAAAAGAATAAGAGCATGGTCTTGACATAATTTTCACAGAAGGCATTCTGTCTAGTTTAAAGATAAAGGCCTTTTTAAAAAAATTAAACTTGCCCATCCAAAGTGTGCACCATAATGACAAATACCTCTTTAAATTATTATAATTATTTCTTGTTAAAAATTGTATTCCTATCCAACATCTCGAAGCAGAAATTAACCAGATTAACATCAAATCACATAATTTCAACTAGAAACAAATTACGACTGTGATAGCTTCCAATGCTGATGAGTTGTAATTAGTAATATTTCCAAATTTGATTCTATACTATAAACAAATAAATTAGAATATCCAGACTGGATTCTTGCGGTTGTGCTTTGGCTAAGGTATCCTAACACAACAAATAATAAAAAACAAACAGCTATAGCACAAAAAGGTTGGTAAAAGAAGTGGGACACTATAGTCTCTTATAATGGACAATTTGTGGTGCATCAGCAAAATTTTATTTCTAAATTTATCTATAAATACAAATATAACTGGATCTGGCAGGTTACTAGCTGTTCAGAGTATATAAAATAGGTGTACCTCATGAACCACATAGGTTGTTGCACCTTCCAAATTGCTTTCAATGCTTTACTCATGTAGAGTGCATTATAATAGTAGAATAAGACTTTCCTTTTCCCAGTACAAGGAAACATCTACCACTTTCTTAAGCTAATGGGACAGGCAGAAGGCACGATTGCAAGCTGTGGCTTGGACTCCTCTAACAGAACTTCTGTAGCGTGCACTTTGATGTAGAAAGTAAAGGCTGTTCTTGACCTTGATCACTCTATTTGGGCCAACAATGGTGTGGGGCACAGCGGTACATGTCAAAAACCATCTATGTGGCTGTGGCTCCATTCTGGCCTCCTTAGTCCAGCCTCCAATCTTGCAGGTTGAGGAATGTTGATGGTGGGTTGCAAATGGCCCACTTCGAAGGTTGTTTCCAGAAACCACAAAATGGCCCCAGGCTTTGCTGCCACTTGGGCCACTCATGCTATCTGTGTGGTAGATGGCTGGAATGGCCCATAGCCCAGGAATGGTTCATGTGACCAAAGCATTCCCTCCTGGGGGTTCTTCTGACATGTGGATGCTGTGCTCTTGGATGGTAGCTAATGCAGTTCAAATGGACTGTGTAGAAGCTGCCTGAGACTCCTAACAACCCTGTTGGCCGTAACTACTTGAAATGCAAATATACTGTATTCTCTTCTTTCATCTTTGTTGGATAAAGTATAAATTATCACCCAAAATAATGGAAGATGCTGTATGCTTAAGGTTTTGCAGAAGTGGGATAAATTCAATGAATAAATATTAAATTAGTGAGGGGGGAACCAATTTACATTTTTCCATTGATAAAATGGGATGGAATCTAATAGACTCTTCTTGCAGTAAATAATGACTTGGTTATATGTTACCAGTTGCACTGTACCATCAAAAAACCTCTATGGTAATACTGGCAATTACAACGTAGATCTCCCCATGGGTGTAATTTTGTAGTATTTGACTCTATCCTGCAGGGTACGCACACATAGTATGCAGTCTACTGTACTGCTAAGAGGTCACACCTTGCTGAAATAGTCCATTTTATTAAGAAACAGGACTTAAAATGTGCTGTCTCAGACCACATCCAATACCTGGTAATCTGCCATCATTTTGTGTCACTCTGGTCACACCTTTCCGCTGTTCCATCCTGAGATTCATTTATGAGACTTGTTTAGGAGCCTATTCGCACTTGGCTTTATTCTGGAATATATCCTGGAATAGGGACTTGCTGTCCATATGCTAGTGCAGGCTTCAGCAGGCCCAAAGTGAGGTCTGCCAGAGTCTGCATTAGCATGTGGACCACAGACCCCTATCCTGAGATATACTCCAGAAAAAGGCCAAGTGCGAATAGGCTCTAGATCTCTACCCCTCTCCACAATCACAACACTCTGATAGGATGAAAGTTCTGTGACTCAATAGCATGAAATTACACTTTGGGCAAAAGGTTAGGCAAATTCATGCAGTATACCCCCACCATAGTATGGTTCAGCCCCCTTTAGTCCTCTTCCCTGATCACACCCCCAAAATAAAAACATGCTATAATGACCTGAGACCCATAAAATTCAGAACTAGAAAATATGTTTGAAGGGAGGAAAGTCTAAAAAGGTGTGAGTGGTGTGGTCCAAAGTTGGACTGAAGAAGAATTAAAGTGAAGGTTTTGACCAGGGCTCTAATGGGGGCCAGCTACCCTGAAGGCTGGCATGATTAAAGTGCCTTTACTGTATAATGGAGATGCAGGACGTGCTCTCTTTATTGTGGAATATATCTTGGAATAGGAGCCTGTGGTCCACATGCTAGTGCAGGCTACAGCAAGCCGCAAGTGGAGCCTGCCAGACTCTGCAATAACATGTGGACAAGGAACATCTATCCTAGGGATGTGCGTGGATATTCGAAAATTCAAAAATCTGATTCAAACTTGATGAATATCAACATTCAAATTCAAATTGGATTTTTGAAAATCAGATCAAATTTGGATTTTTGAAAAATCTGATACAGATTTTTGAATAATTCAACTGAATTTGTCATCGTATATCGCATCCAAATATTGGGTCTATTTGCGCTTATACGGGATGCAAACGAAATGCAAATGTGATAAAAATGTATATTCGAGTATGAATCTGATTTTTGAAAATATGGATTTTTGAAATTCTATTTGAATCAAATATTCAGATATTCAATCTGAATCAAATTCAAATGCAAAAAATGCATTCGTGCACATTCCTATCCTATCCTGAGATATATTCTAGAATATGCCCAAGTGCAAACAGGCCCACAGCCTCCAGAGCCTCATACCTCTGCATGAAGATCAAACCATACAACTTAATTAAAATATTGTTAATTCCTCATTGCCTAAAAGAGATGGGTGTTTGTATATCTCTTTTGATGAAAGAAGGGTAAATATTTAACTGATGCAAGCAGTAGAAGAAATCTTAAGTAGCATAGCAGTTATTTGGCTTCCTAAGCATTAAGGGAGGGCAAGCTACAATTTCTATTAATTACTCTCAGTCTTTTTGCAGCACACCTGAAGGCCAGAAGGGGTTAGAGTGTAAGAATTTTTATAAAGATTACGTTATTTCTCTAATTGTCATCTGGCAGATTCCTCGAAAATATGACCCACCAACCCTGGCTGTTCTTTTTTCTTCACTACTTGCTTAGGTTTCTAAATTGTGAGACCCAAGAATCCAGCAAAAGAGAAATAAAATCCAGTGCTAAAAGCTAGTGGAATTAAGTCACTATCTATTTCAGAAAGGCTAAAGTTAGGTTTATAAAGCCTTTTTTTCCCCCAGCACGATATTGGATAGATACATAAATGCCTGAACTAGTAAGTTAGGAGCTTGACTCATGTGCATTTATGGTGTGCCAAATGTGATGGTTTTTCAGTTCTTCTTTATGTAAATTGTTGTGCTGATAATAAGCATGCTAATATTTCTTTTCTTCCCAGTGATGACGGAGCACGATCTTGAAAAGTATGAGTATTTGTTTACAGATGTATAAATCTCATTATTTTGCATAATAATAATCTATGTAACAATCTTGGTCTTTTTAAACAAACTCTCTGGTTCCTGCTCTTACACCAGAGGTGTCACACAGCCACCACAACTAGAAGCCATTGGAACCTCCTTCTTCCATGAATTTATCCAAAACAATTTTGAAATCATCCAAGCTTGTGGCCAGTACTGCAACCCAAGAAAGTTAATTTCACAGCTCAGCTATCCAGTGTGTGAAGAAATATTTGTGCTGATTTTTCTAAACTAAGCCTTTCCTAAAGAATCTGTGCTGATTCTTATTAGAAAGGCTTATTTATTCCAGATTTCATTATTCCTACTTCAGTAATCCTCAGTAGTTTACACGCTGTCAGTATCTCTGAACTAATCCACCTTGGAGCTCCCCTCTTAATATAAAGCTAATTTTCTAATTCTTAGGTAAGGACAGAAAAATGGTTGTGTCAAGATACTAGTTTTCATCCTATGTTTACAGTGAAGAACAACACAAAGATTTATTTTGCTTTTCTCTCATCACTTTTAGTAATTTGTCCATGCCTTGGCCATCTCACAGTGTAGCCACATGGCTGGATGATGTCAAGTACTAGATTTAAAGGAATATTTATTCCAATGTTTGCAGCAATACAATCTTCACTGCCTTATCAACAACATTCTTTGGAAGGCTGATGGAATTTGGCCAGAATCAAACTCATTTTAGTCCTTCTCATTTAGGTAACTGTCCATTGAGAGTTGGACAGCTACATCCTTTTATACCCTCTTTGACTCTGCTTATTAAACAAACATATCTAAGATTTGCCTGTAGCTCTTCTAATTTGATACATGAATTTTCTCTGGACTTTTATAATCTTCTTCCCCAAAAATAATTGCTTTTTAGCTTCCTTTTAATTTGTCCTTGAGGTTCCCTGCTCTGAAGTTTTTCTCTTACTACCTCCAGCTTGGAGAAATAGACAGGATGCCTCTAAAGGCCATTTGCAGGGAGTCTAGAGCAGGAGAAGGTTTTGCCTTCATCTTCTGCTTTTGGTGCCCAGAAGCAATTGGTGGGCCAATGTGTGAGAATGGGTTGTGGTCTGATCCACAGGGCTTGTTCTGCCCCAGGTATACTCAAGCTTTAAGTTCAGTCTGCACTCTGGCCTTGGGCAGAGGTCTTGAACAAGTGAAACTCCTCCCTCTTTGAAGAATCCACCAGTCTTTCTTAGTATGCACAAATTACAGTATTTATTGCAACAGCAAAACAAATATATAACCACTTTCTTAGCAAGTAAGAGCTTACAGTTTCTTTACAGCTTACTGGGTCTTCAGGCTTTAGTTACTGCCCTTTGCTGAGGCACTCAGGCCTAGAAAGAGTTCCTGCCTGCCTTTTGAGACACTGGCTGGTCTAGAAGGACTTTCTGGTTCCTTTGGCACTTGCTGGCCTAATTGGAAGTTGCTGTTTTACTCTTTCTGTTGTGGAGTTTCTTCTTTCTGTGGCACTTGCGGCCTATGAGGAGTTTCAGCCTGTCTAAGAATGATGCTTCTTTCCACTCTCACAGCAGACTGAAAACTGGTCTGACTCTCCTGTGCAAGCTGTAAAAGCTCCACCCTCCTACCCATAAGCCTTCCTCTTAAAGATACAGGCTCACATTCTTTCCTAAACTTCTAATAAACAAGGCTTACAACATAAACTTCAATTGCTACAAACAAACTTGTTGCAGAGGCATAACAGGGCTCCTCTTATGTTCTTACATATCAGAATGCCATCACATTTAATATGTAACTGTTCTAGAACATTTTGCTTACATGTGTATCCCATAAGACCATCCTGGGTGTCACTGACACTTAAGTGAAGAGACATTTCATCTTTAGTCATACCAGTAGCAGTCAGTGTGGGTGAGCACAGCAAAAGCTCTCCTACTGCTGTTGCAAGGACTTCAAAGAAGAAAGCTCATGGACCAGTTTTCAGCAAAAGGAAGGACATCTGGCAGCACTCACCTTCACTGGCTCTCAGTGGCCAGCTGTTCTAACATACAGTCATCACCAAATCTAGCAAAGCTTCTCCTTAAATTTTTTTGCTTGTTTTTTATATCCCACTGTTGGTTGTTGTTTTTGTGTGTCTTATGCATTTAGAAATGCAATAAAATCACAGCAAAACCAACAGTGATTAAACAGTGAGAACACAGTAAACTCATATCACTGTAATTTCAGGAAACAGCTTGGCTGCAATGGCACTTCTAATCTAAGGTTTCCACAGCACTTCATCTTTGGAGATTCTGGGAAAGGTTTGTGAATGAGATCAATTTGGGTACACGTGCTCCCTGGTGCATCCCACAGTCTTGGTGGAGCAACAGCCTTGTCAGACCTTGTCCCCTCAGCCTTTCCTCCTTTGACAAAGAACTGTCTGTTGCCGGGGACAACCAAGCTGAGCCCAGCTTCCCTGACAGTCAGGGTGAGGCAGACGCAGCTCAGGGACTCAATGTGAATGTTGGCCCTTTAGCCCAAAATGGAGACAACTTGGACCAAGATGCCGGGCAACACCCTTCCTTGAACGTTCTGAGGCAAAAGTGACAACAGCTGAGATGGTCATGCCAAACACCTGTGCTGCAGAGAGGATGATTGTCCCTCACCTACTTAAATATGCCTCACTCCTGCAGAACTTGTTGCAGACAATACGTCTCTTTATCCTGCAACCTCGGCCCATTGGCTCTTTGTATTTCTGATCCTTGAACTGATATCTGACACCACAGACCCTCTGGCATCTTGGAACTTGGAATGTTTTGACTACACTGTACTCTTGCTCCCCGAAATAACTTTGTAATTTGGCTAGTTGCTACTACTGCTACCCCTGAGTGAGCATGCATGTGTTTACTCTCTAAGACCTGGCTAACTCAGGACATGACAGGCCTTGATAGTTCTATGACCTAACAATTCAGAATTATTTTTCTAGGCTGAAATCTAGGAAAGAGCAATGGGACAGAAAAAGTCTCAACTGTATCCAAATACGTCCTTCAGCTTATCATAGGGCCAGTTAGAAATTGAAATAAAAGATGGGAACAGATAAGAAAGTTTATGTGCCCTCTTATTAGAGTACCTTTATAGCAATGCTGTTACTGATATAATTGCTTAACAGCTGTAGTGAATTTATGTCCCTGTTAAAGTCTAAGAAAGCCTATGATTTATTCCAAAAACTACTAATGTTTTCTTTCCTGAATGAGGGCAGTGAAATACCTCACAGTGTCAGTCTCATATATACTGCACTTATCTCAGACTATTCCCTCTGTTTAAAAATGAAAGAAAATGAGCAAGCCTACTTCACACAGTTAAATTCCGCTAATTCAATTCATATCTCAACCTCAGGCCATCTGGCTTCTCCCTCAAAGCTGATGCTGGAAACAAATGAGAATACAAGAGTATAATAAGCAGCTAACTACTGAAAAAAAGATTCTTTCCTCCTTATTTGGCATTCTTGTATGTGAGAAGGTGTAAATGAAAACAATACATCACAAGGATCTGATTTGCAAGGAAGCCCAGTAGATCCATGAAGTCATTGTTCAGGTTCATTGCTCAAGTAATCTGGTGTTACCTGCCCAGAGACCTTCGGGTATGGGGCAGGGTAGAAATGTAAACAAATAAATAAATAATTTGTGCCAGATGTGTCTGCTTGCTAAATTTTGCCCAAGCACATGCTCTGACTTTGCTCTAGAAATCCCTAACCAAGGATATGGAGCATTCCACTTTTTGTGCACTTTTTCAAAGAAGCAGCTGATGCATCTAATGCAAGGTAAAATAATTACATGGAGTAAGTCTTTTAAAATTTAATGGAGTGATTACTCGTGCTTGACCACTGACAATCCCATCTAAAACACTTAAATTCCTCCAGGTGTTTTGACTAGATTATCCTTTGAATCAGAGATGTACTGAGTGAACTTTTAGCTGAAGGACAAGAAGGGAGGCTGAGTGCTGCATCTGTTTATTATTGTACTCTGCACATGTTCTTGGGCCCTTTCCACACTTCAGTCTGTAGGGAGATCTGGGTATACCCCAGAATGGAGCATACGGAGTGCGCAGAACCATTTCCATCACAGAAGTGATCCAGTGTGTGCTGGACCAAGCCCCAGCAGGATGGCGGTGGACCACTAAGAAGTGCTCCAGAACTATCCTAACCACCAGATAGCACATACTGGTATGCACCATTTCACAACTCTTCTGGATGAAGGGTGCAAGGGGCACGACAGTGGAGCCACCGTTGTGTGCTGCATTACCAGGTTGCTGCAGCAATGGGTGAAGCACGTGACTGTTGCCGCTGTTGCCATGGTGACATATTAGCTTCTAGTATAGTGACAATTGCATTTCCCCAGCACACAGGAAGATGCCAGGTAAGTTCTGGATGCATTGATGTCCCCAAGTGCAGATGCCCAATCTATCCTAGAAGTTCACTAGCCTTTCTACCTAATGAAAGTGCAAAAGGTCCCTTGGTCCCTTTGCTTTTTCTTACCAGAGTTGTGTTCCAGCCTTCTTCTGCCCTAGTTCTGAATCATTTCCCATTCTGCAGATGAGTGACCCCTCACTTCTACAAACCATTAAAGATCTAGTGGACTTGTGCTGCCCTGAATTCCCCCAACTTTCACGAGTAGGCATATGGCACAGTAACTTGATAGATAATTTATTCTGGCCAGGCCTGGGATTCAAACACCACTAAAACAGTAATCTGGCATAACGTCTTCTTTCTGTGGTCATCTTCACATGAATGAATCCTGGTTTAACCATCTGAAATATGCATACACTTTGTGGAAGACCATAGAAAGGTTTCTATGGGTGTTTTTCCACTTAGCACTAGATTACCCATTAAGGACCCATTAAAGATCCATTAAGGAGTATTTCCACACTGGCCACGGAAACTGGTTTAACGACCCATTTAGAACACATTTTAAACCCTTGGGTATTTACCGATGGTGCAGACCTATTTAGGGACCCTTCCAGGTGGCCCTTTCCACATTTTGGCATGCGAGATCCGTCTCCAAATCAGGTCTCACCGCCAAAAACTGGTTCTAAATGAAGACCTAAAAAATTAAGTATTCAGTCCATCCCTTCGCCTTGATCTTTGTGGAAGCAGGATGCTAGTGCACATGGACAGGCAAAGGGATGGATATCCCTGTGGCCGCCATCTTGGGGAGGGCAGAAGCAGGCCAGTTTGCTTCCTTCTGTCCTCCCCCACGTGCCGTGTGCTGTGCGCCACTTGAAACACACGGTGACTGGCAGCTGCATGCTCCAGTCCTGCAGCTCTGGGGGCAGCATTAGTGGCATTGACGGTGCGGGAGGCTGGATCCCCTTTGGAATGGGTACTGCAGCCTCCGCACAGCACCCATGTGATCCGGCTTCCCTGCACATGTGCGGACGTGCGGGGCCTCCAAGGATCCATCCCTATTTGGGACAGATTCTCGGGAGGATGGATAGCCAAGAAACGGATTTACTTTAATCCATTTCTCAGTGGCAGGTGTAGAACCTATTCCTCATCTACCATCTACCATCTACCATCTACTCAGCTCAGTTTGGATTTCATAAAATGTGATGATAGCTGCCTACTGATGATGCATCTTTGTACCATCTAAATGGCAACCTTTGGGCTTTCCACATTGGCTGCCCATTTTTTTGGTGAGCTGTACTCCCAATGATCCACACATCCGCACACGTGCAGGGAAGACAGATCCGGCAGGATGGATTGTCTGGGTGCTGTGCGGTCTTCAATTTAATCCAGTTTTCGGTGGCAAGACCCGTTTTAGAAACAGATCTTGCTCGCCAAAATCCGGAAGCGGCTGCCTGGAAGGGGTCTCCAAAAGGTCTCCAGTGGGGAAGCCTCCAAGACAAGTCTCTTAAATGGGTGTTAACTGGGTGGTTAAACCGGTTTAGCTACCCAGTGCGGAAACACCCTTTATTGCACTGTAGGATAATTTGGCAAGTAAGGAGACAGTAATTGTAGTTAGCTAAATAGTGCAAGAATCTGAAGTTCTTGTATCATGATATCTGCCTTTTATGTGAGTCATCCTAGCCTATGGTACCAATATAGGCAATATAACTATCCCCAAATATGTTTCTGCTAAGGCATTGAGTGTGTCAGAAGACCATTGCCTACTTATATTGAGAAGATAAATAGGGAAGGCCTCAAGGGCCATGATCACAAGACAGCTTCTGGACATCTTGGGCCTTTCTGCACTTGGCCTTATTCTGGAACATATCCCAAAACATGGATCTGCTATCTGCTTGCCAGTGCAGACTATGGCAAACCCAGATGAGGCTTCCCATAGTCTGTGTTAGCATATGGACAACAGATCCCTATTCTGAGATATGTTCCAGAATAAGGCAGAGTGCAGAAAGGACCCTGGTCTTTGCATTGCTCAGATTCTTTTTTCCTGCGATCATCTTGGGGGCAGAATGAAGTCCCCCAAGCCAGCTTTTCCAGAGTCCACTTTTCCACACGACTCAAGCTGTCTTGGGGAGCCAGTCGATTTTCACTTGTCATGTGTAAGGGAAACAAGGTTTCATTGCAGTAAAAGCTTTTACTTAGAAATGAAAGTTCTTCAGCAGCTTAGGAAAAGGCTCTTTTTCTACTGGAATGTGTATGGAGATGGAGGTACAAGCTGGCTGGGGTATGCTTTAGCTGCATCTGTTTGGGGGGGGGGCACAGTCCCTTCACACCAACAGTCCCCTGTGTTAGCATCGAGTTTGCCATCAGCACTACACAACTCCAAACACACCCCGTTCCCACTATTGATTGACAGAACTGTATTGTATCGGATTGTATTGATGTACTAAAGAGTCATATAAAGGAGTCTCGGGGAGATAACATAAAAGGTGTGAGCATAGCAGTCCAAACTGAGGACTGATTATCAGGAATTGGTTGTGGACAGGATTAGGACAGCTTCAGTTCTGTTTCTAACAGGATTACCTAGATCAGCCAGATGTGATCACGGCCAAAGCAGCTGACAAAGGTTTCTGTTCATCTCCCCACAACAGAACACCCTGTGAGCTAGGTGGAGCTGTGAGAGCTCAGAAGAGAGCTGTGACTATCCCAAGGGCACCCAGCTGGCTTCATGGAGGAGTATGGAATCAAACCCGGTATTCCCAGATAAGAGTCCAACGCCCTAACCACTAACCAAATTGCCCCAGACTGTTTCAAACAACAGCAAGATGTTGGACAGATTCTACATAATATGGAGGCTACCTTTTAGTCTTTTATTTAACCTATGCTTTGGGTGATACCTTATCACTCCTCCAGTTGAAACTGCATCATTCTTCACCTTAAATAACAATGTCTCCTGACTCTGTATACAATAGTACCATTCTATACATTAAAAGTATCCTATCACTCAAGGACTGTCTTCCTTGCACAGCATCTTAACTCTTACTTTCCCTGTGTAATGACTGCTAAGTTTGAACTATAAAATACTTAAAATTAAAAGTTAAACTCTGCAAGACACCTTTTCCATGGTGTCCACTTCATTTTGGTATGATGTCAGTCAGTGCAGACTCAGTAACAATTAGCAATCATCTGTCCTAACAGAAAGGTTCTGGTCTCTTATTTCTGATATAGATTAAAGCCTGAAGTTGAAACGCTTGGTGATAGTTTGGTGATATCCGATCCTGCAGCATTCATCCATTATTGAGTCTATGTACCCAAGGGAAAATTAAGTGCTGCGCCTTAGAAAAATACGATTTGTTATACACTGATGCCATCACTGATCTTGGACAGATGTTTGCCTTTGAGGAGGAAAAATGCATAGCACACCATTTGCTGAGAGAGCGCTTTTGGTATTAGCTGCTTCTGCAGGTGCACACATAACTGTCTTGAAAAACGAAATCATACAACAGTGAGAATACCAATGTGCCATTTTATTTCAGACTGTTGAAAAACTATTGCTTTGGACTGCTAGTGCATGATCAAAGTTATTTTTCAGTGCTGAATGCACAGGCTAGAGAGATTTCTAGATTCTTATTTGCTTCATTTTTGTTACATTATTCTTAAAATAGCAATGTGTGTGTTTTAAAAAACCTTCATACAGATGTACTTATAGTAAATTCCTCCTCAAAATTATTTTCTACCAGTTATTTTGTATGTCTACATTGTGTCTGTAGTTTTTAAAAAAACTGACTTAATTTGATGACTCTTCTTGGGAAAAGGAGCTACTAGACCAGTGATGGCCAACCTATGACATACGTGTCACAGGTGACATACCAAGTCCTTTTGGGTGACACACATGGTCATCCTGGCACCTGGGCATGTAGTGCTTGCTTGTTCTTGAAGTGTATGAAATACCAACTTTCATTTGAATATTAGTAAATGAAATTCAGCAACAAAAGTCACTAATGTAAAGAATTATTTGTTTTTGCTTTTAATAAAATACATATTTCAAAAATATAACTTTTTTATTAGAGCTACAAATATCACAAAATTATGGATATTTCTAGATGTGACACAGCACCCAGTTAAGCTAGTTTTTCTTGCAAATTTTGACACACCGAGCTCAAAAGGTTCGCCATCACTGTACTAGACACTAAAAATGCTGGGAACTTATTGGCATTATGTCTGACAGCCTGGTATGCTGGGACTCCGGCAATCAATTTGTAGTAATGATAGTGCAGGAGAACCCAGCCTTGGACTGAGTTACCAGGCATCTGGTGAGGCTCCTGTGACATTGGGTGCCTCCAGACATGGGGTATGCTGCAGCACCCTTTTGCTGCAGCATCCTGTCTGCCAGACAGGATGCTGCGGCACCTGCAGTAATGGCGGAACATTCTAAGGTAAGTGTGAAGTAAAAAGATCATGTTAAATTAGGGTCTTTTTACTACGCTAAGTGTTTTGCTGCTGCTACAGGCTGAAAAAAGCTGTGCAGATGCACCCATTACTTTGATAGCAGCTTCTGGGTGCTTTTAAGTGCAAACAGAAGGACACAAAAACAGAATTCTCTCTCCCTCTCTCTCTCTCTTTCTCTCTCTCTCTCTCTCTCGTGTGTGTGTGTGTGTGTGTTTTGAACTCCAGGGGAATTGCTTCAGAGTCTGTAGAGCTCATGTGTATCAGGCAGCTCATAGCAAGAGGCAATGTTGGTTTCTCTTAAGAAACTGCATTGCCTCTCAAACAACATCCTGAGGCAGCCATGATCTAAGCCGCATGAACCTTATATACTAAAAGTATTTTAAACAAACAAATGTAACACTTTCTTTGGATAACTATTATAGTTACTTTTGTATTTTCAACTTGGAGGAGGTCAGCTTGCAAGTAAATATATCTAGGATTAGGGAGTAGGCCTTATATGAATGCTAGCTCACACTCCAACTTCTCCTACCTCAAGCAGCCATCTACTTCCTTAGTGTTCTCTTGGTAGGCAGTGGCAGTTGTGGCACATGAAACCTGGTGGAGCAGAGGATCAGCAAAGTAGAAGGAGTAGTACAAGGGTCAGAATGATAGTAAATAACAACAACAAACATAGGCAAGGTTACCATCTGTCAGTTGCAAAAGGCCACCCTCCTGGGTTCTGCTCACATTAGCCAGTACATAATGTGATCTTAGGATCTTAGGAAGATCCTGATTCGTTATGAAATATCAAAGCTGGCATGTTTAGTGTTGTGTTAAATTGTTGTGTTTCTGTATGTAACAATAATAACAATAGCTAGTGCTAGTGCTACTACTACTACTACTACTACTTTTATAACCCCTTCCACCAAAGGGCAGTACAAGAAATAAATACAGTTAACAAACAACCAAATATATATATCATCATGTAAGATGAAACTCTAACTATATGAAATCAATACTCTAGTTCCTCACCAGATGCTTCCCACCTCCACAGTCCCATGCCTAAATGACTCATTCTGGTGAGTCAAAAGGAAAGGTTGTCAACCCCTTCCAAAAGTAGAGGAGATCCTTCTCCAGCTGAAAGTCTCCAGGAAGACTGCTTCACAAATGTGGGACCAAGCCTTGAAAGCCTCACAACCTAGAGGTGGCTGTGCACATTGGTGGAACAGCCAATAAACCCCTGGCTGCAGACCTCAGGTCCCAGAGTGGTACATACCATGCCAGCCGAGCTGCCAAAGAGCTAGGAAGATTACAGTGCATGGCTTTAAACACCCAAACCAGCAATTTAATAGGTGAGGCTTTGGCTCAGAAATGGTTTGGAGGTGGGGCTGTCACCATCAGTGTACCCACTATGTTCACCCACCTCTAACGCATATTAAAAGTTAGAAAATTTACTTTGAGGTAATTTGGACATGGAATGAGAATGAGAACAGTAGTGCTACATGCTACCATCCCAAGATGCTTTTGAGATACTTGTTTTTGCTGTATGCGAACACAGCCTTTTTTTAAGAGTACTGTTTTATCAAAACCCATTTAAAATTGACCTCATTAAACATAATAGATAATGCAAATATTAGCCAAACCTGAACTGAAACATATGAAAAGGACATTAAACTCAGTCTCTGACTTTCTTAAATAAGGGCCTGCTTCCCTCTACCACTGGTAGTTTGGCTTGGCCACTAGTATAAGTCTTTAACTGTTCCACAGGGAGGACCCTGGCAAACGCAGAGCCATTTCTGGTAAGGAAACAGCTCTGTGCAGTGCAGATGCACCATGCATGAACTCCCCTTGACTTTACTAATAAAGTAAGCACCAAAAAAAGCTATTCTCAATTTAATCTTCACAACAACCCTGTACGCTGAGAAACAGTGAGTGTCATGAGATCAGTCCATGCAGTTCCTTCAGATCTGAAGATTCCAGACCTAAAAATTCCTAGGCCCTAGTCTGACATGGAGTGGGGGAGACATGCCATTTATTGCACAGGGCAAAGTGCATTGCATTTGTGAGAAACAGAACAGTTGTTGTTTCTCTGATTCAGGCCACTTTATTTTGCTCTTTTCAAATATGCAAGAATGATTGATTTAAGACACAACGTAAAACTTCCTTTTCTCACTGTGGGTACTGTTACTGATGAAACATGTGTGCCTTGTTTTAAACAATCTCCATGAAAGAAGGATACAAAAGAGTCATTTGGGCTAAAATTATTTCACATGGATTATGGAATTTACTGTGTCTTACTTATAAAAGAGGCTACCATCACAGATGTGAACTGCTCAGACAGACAGAACTGATTGAATCTTCCATAGATAAATACATTTCACACACAATCAAGGGTGGGAAGAGAATTAACATTTGAATTATAGGAATGAGCACAAAACAAATCCATTAAGATTACAACCAGTTCTTGGAACTGCTCAATAAATGTGGTGTTACAAACACTTGATGCATTTCAGACTTTGTAAGCTATTTTTCAAATGCAATGAAGTTTTTTCTATGTGCATTACAGGGATGAAATATTATATTGCCATTAATTTTTTCAAGCAATCGTCTTGAAAATGTTTTTTTTTAAATTGGAAAGAGTAGAAAGAGTAGAATTTAGCAGAGATTCCTCAGTAAGAAATTAGGTAAACATTCTGATCAACACGCTTTCCTGAAAACTGTTTGTAGAAAGCTATGAAGTTATTTTCTTCAACAATGAACAGCCTCCAGAAAATGTTGATTAGCTACACAGAAGAATATGGCAAGGAAGGGTATTTCTTGGCAGACAGGCCAAGCCAGCATTCTGTCAACAGTGCTGCCTCCAGACTTGCAGAATAAATTCACAGTTAAAGGTAAAAGCACAGCGTACCTACTGTGCAGTGATGACCTGCTGTCCTGTCCTGAAATGCAGCTCTGTAGCTTCTCATCAGAAGCAGGTTGAGGCAGTCAATCAGATCTGAGCTGCCCTCCTGCTCTCATCCTGCTCTTCTTGCTATTCTGGAGGGAAAATTCAAATTTTGTTTATGCCGCACAGCAAGTGTCATTCGATCAGCATTAAGGTAAGTGAGCGGTACCAATCAGATAATGCAATACCACGACGATCCATTGATCATCATCTGTGATGCTTCGATCGTGACTGCACATTCCACTACACACTGGGCGCGTCTTCATGGCATGTGTTATTTCAGTTTAAAGAATTCGAAATAAAAGAAACGGAACAAAGCTGTCCAGACGACTTGCAAGTTGATCCGGTTCCGATGGCAGCCTTAACGCGGGATCAATACTCAGAGTCCACATGGCAGCATTGTCCTCCTGCCCATTGCCCACACTCTCTCCTGTGATTGGTTTTCCCTGCCAGGATCCCACCCTCCCTTCTCTTTGCGTCATGCTCCGCCGGGAATTCCCTGCCCAGTCCACCCTCCCCCTTCCCAGCAGCAGCAGCAGCAGCAGCAGCAGCAGCAGCAGCAGCATCCATCCATCCATCCACCCATCCATCCATCCATCCATCCATCCATCCATCCATCCATCCATCCATCCATCCATGCGCTGCGGCGCTGCGGCGCTAGCGGCTTCTCCCTGGGGCTCCGCTGCCGCTTTTCCCCCGCTTTGCCGCCACTTTGCCCCGCAGAGGAGGAGAGCCAAGGGGTGGACAAGAGGGCGAAGGGGGCTCCTCGCTTGCTCTTCCCCCCCCCCCGTGGCCGGGAGGGAACTCCGCCCCCCCACCTCACAGGGACCGAAGCTGGATTAAAACCTTGGCTTGTGGTCACACCTAAGGTTTAATCTAGCTTCACTCCACCTTCAGAGTGAGAGAACACATCAGCAAAGTGACCAGTAGTTTTCTTTCCACATTATCTAGTCTAAAGGTGGATTTTCTGAGTTATTAACCCTGAAAGAAAACCAGCTTGTCAGTTTGCTGGTGTATTCTCTCACTCTGAAAGTGAACTGAAACTGGATTAAACCTTAGGTGTGACCACAGGCAAAGTAGCCTAGAGGGGGCTCAAAGCGGTTGACATTCTGTTTTCACCCTTCAAGGGACTAAGTGGCTGACAAGCCTTCTCACCCTTAAGGGGGCTGAAAGCGACTGTTCCGAACCTTCAAAGGTCTGAAATTGCGCAAAATTGCAACATTGTTTTAAAGGTGTGAAGTGCTTAGATTGATACAGTGTTTCAGCTTTAAGGACTGGAGGTTTATAGTGGGTGTTTGAGGGTGGATTTTTTCAATGAAGGAAACCCTAAACATGGCGTGCTTCTAATACGTTCAGCCATTGGTTACAGTGCGATTGGGGGGGCGGGACAGCCTTAACACTGAATCTCATCCCGGAACGATACTGTCCACACAGTTAAAAAGGAAACACGTATCGACGCCCGATCCGGAGTGAGACCTGTTGAGATCAGGATTTATTTCTAATCGGGATAACGTCCTTTAACACGGAAATACCGTGTTAATCCGAAGTGCCGTCTGAACTGCGCAAACTCAAAACGTTTTGAATTCGAGATAACTATGCCGTGAAGACGCACCCAGTATAAATAAGTCTGGACACAGCTCAGGTGTGACACACACGATGCACAAGTCTGCACTAGGTCTAAAAAGTGTTAAAATGCAGATACACCTGTAAAACTGTGAGAATCTTGTTCCCAAGCTACCTTTATAGAGCTTGTCCATTGCACCCCCATATTCCTTTGACAGGGTAACTGATGTCTATGTTTCTCCCTACCAAGGAATCTGGGAAGGGGGAAGAGAAGTATCCTAGGGACCTGTCAAAGGCACTTAAAGGGCAGTGCATGAGAAACAGCCCTCAAGCAATTCTGCATTTTAGCATGTCATACAGCAACACAATACCTTAAATCCAAGATATCAGGCTTATATTCCAGAACTGTATTGGGAGACTGTATTGATCATGTCTCACAAAACAGAGACTATTCCAAAATAATAATGGCTTTTTGACCCTATCTGAATGCAGCCTATACTGATGTTCTGATTGTGCTCACATTTTTAGATACAATATCTCAGTCAGTTAGTTACTTTATTTATATGCCACCTTTCCAAATATTGCTCAAGGTAGTTAACAAAGGAAACATAAGTCACTTAAAATATAGCAATGTAATAGTAATAATGCAATACAAGCATTATAAAATAAAAACCGAGATGGCCTTCACTCATATGTGCCTGATTGTGACTGAGGTTCTGGAGCAGCTTCAAACAGAGGTGGTCTTTTCTTCTCAACCCAGTCCAAAGCAACCATAGTTCTTATACATGCCTGTGGGAGAATTTGATAGAGGCCACAAGCTCAGCTCCAGCTCCAGACAGAGGTGAACTTCTCCTGACCCTTATCTTCAGAAACCAGAACTAAGGCACTTCAGAACACTTCGGCCCGAACGCCTTGAAGCCACTTTCTCATGTGCACCGGCAGGTAAACGACGCATTCCGAACGCCTCCTTTCCCTACCTATGTGCAAATGGGAAAGTGGCCAGTTGAGGCCAGGTGGGTGCCCAGCCAATGAGGGGCCACCCCACGAGCATGCCCAAAATGTCGTCAGCCTATTCCAGCCAGAATTGACCCGGCAGCAGCAGGAAAGCACCGTTCACACATGTGCATGACCCAGGGGTGGATTGGGGGGGCTGGGGGGGGCTGTCACTTGCATGGGCCTGATCCAGGCTGATGCACCTCGAAGAAACCCAGGGAAGGGACCCAACATGCTTCCCCACCCCTGGCTGCAAGCCAGCCAGTTGGGGGAGGCCAGGGGAGAGGCACAGGTGTCATGGAGGAAGAGCGTGCAAACGCTTTCCCTCTGTGGCAGCTGGGGGCATTCTGGATCGTTCAGAACGCATGGAGAGCTCTTTTTAGTGATCTGCTTTTGGAACATGTCTATGACACGTCGGGACACTTGGGGCGGCCTGGAACAGATCCAGCCACCCAATAAGAGCGGATGCTGCGTCCCAACGTTTGTAGATGCATTCCAAAACCCCTCATGCAAAAAGGCCTCCAGTCTTTGACACAGGGGTTACTGATTCAGATTGGTGAGGAAAAGCTTCCAATCACAATACTGTTCAGCTTTGTGTACTCTGTGATCCTGCTCTAGCATATCTATGGGTATGATCATACAGGGCTTGCTTGGGATGACAATTTACAAAGGATCAACCCATCTGTGGATGCAGGGGAAAACCTACATTCATTCATTTTAAATAATAAGTACCTAACAGCCTCCTACCTCACTTCCCCTTGTCATTGTCACTTTTCATGCTGTCCTCCGATTGACCACCACTGGCTCAACTTTCCATGGCCCCAATTGGTTGTCCATCCCTAGCTGCTGTTTCCAGGCTGCTATTGGCTACAAGGAATCTCAATAGTTTCTACCCCCATCTAATCTAAACTGCAAGTTGCTCTGAGAGTTATTACATTCCATCTGTGGAAGGAGCATACAAACCTCATCTTCAGAATGAGATAAAGCATTTTTTAAATTTTCCATTTATCCCTTGACCCCCAGATTTGCCCTGTTGCTACGCCTTTTACCATGTGTGATCACACACTACACTTAGTCCATTTGCTGTAAATATACTACATATCCTTAAATGGGAAAATGATTCATGTGGGCTATAAACTTACGTTATATTTTTATGTAAGCCCAATTGAATTACCAAGGTATATTTCTGAAAGAACACATATAGTACTGTATTGTCATATTAATCTTTATTTGCAGCAGGTGTGATCATGAATACTGCTTAAATCTGCTGGAACTGAATCCGAACAAGCAAATGGCACTTAAGATTGAAGTTCATGGTGCATGTGGATTGTAAAGGCCAGACAAATTACAGACTAGAACCATTTATTAAATGGCTAGACTCTTATTTCTTGAGTTCTTTTAGGGCTTCTGTATGAATACAGTGAGAGAAGAAAAAAACTAAATATAGAATACTTTAGTAAAAATCAGATGACATTAATTCTATATAACGTGTGTTAATGAAAAATGTTAATGGCTGAAATCTTATAAGAGTGCAGGTGCAAAAGGACATTCTACTCTCCCCAGAGAGAAAACTTGTGCATACTGTGAAATATCAATTAAAGTTTATAGTTGACTCTACAAGCTAACGTCCTTTTCATGGGAAATTTTCATCCTGTCTTATGAAGCGATAATTTTGGTTTAAAATCTGCACTGAATTATGTGGGCATTTGGTGTTATTAAGGAGTAGATTTGTTTTACAAGCCAGCTAGAGGGCAGTCAGGCATTCTTTGGCTGCTTTTATGAGGTCATCGACATGACTTTTAAATGGGGCTCATGGCCAAAGCCGATTCTCACATCAGTTCATTAATTCACACAGCTGTCTTTAAAATATCCATGCCCCACCCTCTAAAAAATGATACTGAAGCTAGGAAGAAAGAGGTGGATTTCAAAACTGTATTTCAAACAACGAAACCTGCTGGCAGCATAAACTATGATATGACAGGATTTTTCATTTTGCAAACAGCAGCAAAATTTAGATTGAAATATGGTCTACCGGATTAAATCTTTGAAGGCTACGTTTTTTAAAAAAAAAATCCTTATTTGCATGAATTTTGTATGACATGACTATATTTAACAAATAGAGAGGCATTTGTTAGGCAGGGTGTCAGGGTCTTAAGTTAGAGGGACCATATGCTCCATACATGGTGTCCAAACAACATTTAAGATCTAAAGATCAAGGGTGATTGGTGTACCCCTTCATTTCTTTGCCACTGGCTGCATTGCAAAGTTATCGTTCAGTATCATGGGGAGGTCATGCACCAGCCAGCCATGCTCAATCTTTCGATGCCAGGCAAAATCATTCAGGGAGTTCAGCCCCCAGAGTACCAGTTGTTCAGTCCTGAATCATACCATTCATAGCTTGATTTAACATTCCAGAACCTATCATGCCTAGAATTTGTTCTCAGGGCCTTCAAACCTATATTAAGGAAAGTAAATCACAAAGAAATGCAGGGATTCAGGAAGCTATGCTGTTCCAAGAGTGTTTGTTCAATGAATATTGTGGTTATCTGAGAATTATATTATGAGTATGGAAGAGCATTTCTTCTCTGGAGCTGAATTCCACTATCATATTGGGGACTAAATAAAGCTTTTCTTTTCTTTTTCTTTTTTTTTAAATCTAAACAGTCTGAGAGGTGAAATAACTAAGGTTGTGGTCACACCTTGCTGAAATAATCCATTTTATTAAGAAGCTGCACTCAAACTACACTAGATCCAGGTGCCTACAGCCCACAGAGGGGCACGGCTTCAGAGACCGGAGCCACGCGCTCTGATCTCCGAAGGGGTCCTGCCCTATAGGCAGCTTGCCCCGGGCCCCACGATGGGTGCCCAGGTGCCCAGGTAGCTTCATGCCAGCTGCACAGGGCTCGATCGAGCCCCGTACAGCCGTCACAAAGCGGGGCAAGCGGCCTGACAGCGCTGCCCGCCCCTTGGGTGCTCGCACCCAATGAGAGGCAGCCTTGCGGGCCGTATCCCTGCCCCTGGCCGGCCTTTCCCGGCTAAGTCACTTCGGAACGCTTTCAGCATTCGCACATAGGTAGGTAGGAACACATGTAAACACGTTCCTGCCTACCTGTGTGTAAATGCTGAAAGCGTCCCAAAGTGACTTAGCCCACGTGCTCTATATCTGTTCAGGATGTAGTGCGAAAAGGCCTTAGGTCTTCATTTATCCAGAACTTCTAAAGATGCTAACACCTGCTAGTTTTGAATCAGATAGACACAATCACTCTACATTCAATATTCTATAACATTAGGCTTTAGAACTAGAGGATTTTGACATTAATGCAAGAGAAATAATTCAACAGCTTACAGTGAAATGACAGTTAAATTACAAGCAGAGACTGTGGCTGCAATCCTATATTTATTTATTAGGCAATAAGTCATACTGAACTCAGAACAAGCTTACTGCTGAGCAGGCATCTCCTTTGCTTCTAAGTCAGTTTCTTGAATACACACACAAATGTATTCAGTCATTCTTAATATTCTGTAACTTACACCACTCTCAGGATGTTGCTACCATTGGATAAGGATGGCTTTTTGCCAGGTAGCCACTACCTAAAGGAATCCTAGAAACCACTACAACTGACCAGCTACTCTGAGTTCTTCTAGTTTGGCTGACTGCTGACATAGGTGATTATATGTTATTACACACTGAAAAGTTTGTGTCTTGGTTCACTCTTGACAGATATAAGTGCTGCACCACTGTACTAGCAGCATCTAGTGTGGGGGTGCCAGGGGGGCATAGCTGCAGTTGTGTGCCATGTCACCCGGTCACCATGGCAACAGGCAGTACTCATGGCCTTTGCCACAGGAAGGTGATTGCTGCTAGTACAGTGGCACTTGCATTTATCCAACACTTAGTGAAATGCCAGGTAACTTTGGAATGGGATGGGTGTTCAGGAAAGAACAAAAACAAGAGCAAAAACATACAGTGAAAAGAGTGACAATTAAAAACACATCTTTCTAAAGGAACATCTTCTCCCATACCAACCTGTCCATGCCTTAAGATCTGGAGGTGAGGCCCTCCTGGTAGTCCCACCGCCCTCAGCATTGAAATGTGTGGGCACCCGGGAAAGGCCCTTTTTTTGGTAATGGCCCCCAGGTTATGGAATAGTTTCCCCCTCAAGGTGCATCAGGCTCCTTCTCTGTATATTTTCAGGAAGGTGGTAGAGACACACCCCTTTGCCCTGGCCTTTGGCTGATGTAGTTATACTTTGGCCCCACTGAAGATAATACTATTTTAATATTTAGGATGTTGTTTTAATTATGCTGAATTTTAAAAATGTTTTTATGGTTATTATGGTTTTTAAGACATATTGTTTTGTAATCTGTTGCTTTTTAAAGGTTGTTACCTGCCTGAGACCTTCGGGTATAGGGCAGGTTAGAAATATAAATAATAGATTAAAGATGGGTGTATCAAGGAAGAAAAAAAAGAGATAGGATTTTAATAGGTCCATAAAGCTATAAGTGTAGATACCTTATGGAAAGAAGAAAAGAAGGCATTCATGAGAAAGGTATTCAAAAAAGAGTTCACCATGAAAATAAGGACTCCAAGCACTGGAGTATATATATAACATGTCAAGAGATTATGAAAGGCAGGATAGGGTGGTGGTAGAATTCATGTGGTTGTTTTAAAAGCTGGTGTATGAACAATGGATTTTGGACATTGGTCAAACATCTGGTATCTGAGAACAGAACTAATGCACTTATGCACATAATTCCTTGTTCAATTTAAAGCAAGGTGAGCTGGTGCCAATGTGGATGCATTGTAAAAGGGAACAAGTCTGCTGTTTCCTCTTTTAGTGTATGACATCACCTACAATGTGAAGAAAATACAGTTGGTTAATGCTTATAAAAGTAATTGCTTAAGAGGTATTCGAAATGCTTTATATAGTGAATAACATTTAAGTTGAAACTAGAGTTATAAATTTGATGGGTGAGACTATCTTATTTATTCTGTTGGCTTCAATAATTCAGGCAGATTTCATTTCAGCTGTAATGTCACCAAAGCATACAATTTTCAGTTTGTTATCTTCTCCGTTATTAAATTATCCTTAACAAAAGAGTTCTTGCAGTGCCATATTTTCTTTTTGTTAATTTCTGTATGCTGTAGTTGGTTTTTCATTTGTTCTGAATACATAATTGAGATACCTCCTGCCTTCTTCAAGTGCTTTTAAATAAGCTGTGAATCTTACTCCATGCTGGTTGTACAGTGACTACAAATTGCAGCATTGACTGACTCTGTTAGCTGAATTAGGAAAATGCATGGGGACTCTCCCAAGGTGAACTCACATTCGCCTCACAATATTTGGAGCATGGGGTCATGCACTTAGGGTAAGGAGCAAAATCTGGATTGGATTTTCCACAACGTTCTCTAAGCTTTCCCTAACCCCCCTCAAAGGTTCTTGGTCAAGCATAAAAAAGTAAATGTATCTGAGAAAGCAGAAAGAAATACCCCTGTGTCCTTCCATCGTCAGTTTAAAATTCTGACATATACATCACTATCTAAGCCCTTTCCGCACTGCCTCTTATTTCAAAACAAATTCTAGAATAAAAGGCCTCATGTACACATATTAATGTGGATTAGGCCAAGTCCATCTCCCTTTATGCTTCATCCACAGTATATTTCAAGGGACTCTTTTTGGTGGAAATCCACCACAAAACTGACCCAACTGGAAATTTTGAAGGCTGGGAACATTTGCTGCCAGCTTTCAGAACCTTGCTGCTACCTTCGAGGGCTGCCCAGTCACTGCAGCTGTGACTGGGCAGCCACTTTCCTGCCTCCCCAGGTTAGTGAATGTAACAAAGCTTCGTACATTCAGATGTCAATCTTTGAATGTACCAACATTCAATTCAAATTTGAATGCTCGAATTTGAACATGACAGATATTTGTGTGCATCCCTACCTATTAGCATTCTTTGGCATCTGTGGGCAAATCTGTTCTGATAAGTATACTGGGCCAACAAACATACTGGGAGCTTCCCATGTGCAACATGAAACTTTCTTATCCCTGAGATCTTCCAGACTGATAGCATACACACACCTATTGGTAATACAAGATGGCATCAGGCTTTAATGCCGACATGGACTAGGATAAAATAGTTGCAATATTGAATTAATCCTAGAAATAGATTGATAACTAGTATTCATTCTTTTAATAGTAGAATTACAACGGTGATGGCCAACCTATGACACGTGTGTCACAAGTGACACGCCAAGCCCTTTTGGGTGACACACATGGCCACCCTGGCACCTGGGCGTGAAGTGTACAAAATACCACCTTTCAGTTGAAGATTTAGCAACAAAAGTTACTAATGTAAAGAATTATTTATTTTTGCTGTTAATAAAATACATATATCAAAAATATAACTTTTTTACTAGAGCCACAAATATCACAAAATTATGGATATTTCTAGATGTGACAAAGCACCTGTGTTAAGCTAGGTTTTCTTGTGAATTTTGACACACCGAGCTCAAAAGGTTCGCCATCACTGAATTACAATCTCTTGGAGCTTAAAACTATCATCTATCTTGAACCTATGGTTCAGAGATCATTCAGACAGGGTCTTTCCTATATGGAAATATTGAAGATTGAACCTAGGTCCTTGACATGCAAAGCAAGTGTTCAACAGCTGAGTAAAGACATTTTGAGCCAATCTATCTGCATTTTGTTTTGTTGACTGGTGCCCAAAAATTGGGGTCAGTTCTTGGACCACATGGACTCATCCACATGTGTTTCTTCATTCAATTGTCCAAGTTATCAGAATTTTCCATTATAGTAAACCTGCTTTAAAAATCAATTCTGATATTTTCTAATAACCAAAGCCAATTTTAACCAATGGAGTGTTGCGGATACTCAAGCAAAACTGATAATCTTCACGTAAACACACATTACATAGTTTTATTCCATAAACACTAGAAAGACTTTTGAAAGGCAAAGGGTTAGATGCTTTAAACATCTGCTTTTTAAATTCTGCAGTTACTGAGACATCATTGTGCTCCTAATATACTTTGAAATATTCATTCTGTGAACAAATACATGCATCCAACATTTATATAATTCAAAGGGACTTAGCAGTTCTTGGAACTGCAGTACGATTACATGAGATTGAGATCCTCCAGATGTTGTTGGTCCAACTCACATCAATTCTAGCCAACATCATCAGTGATCAAGGATGATAGTTTTACTTGAGGAACATCTGGGAAGCCAAAGGTTTCCCATCCCTGAGCTAAGACCACAAGAGAATACTAATTTTGCTTCCATGCAAATTATGCCAGACCAAGTTTCATGAGAGCACATCATAAGTACATCTTAATTAGCTTCTGACTGCTCATAGAATTTAATACATGAGGAAAATTCTTTAGTGTATATATTAAGTTTCTAAAACAATATTTTTAAAGCCAATAGTATAATCCAAGATGGAGTGCAAAACCTTAGTAGCATCACTGTGTTACGATACTTAGCAGCATTACTATCATAACCAGCCTGGAAAGATGGTGTTTAAGAGGGAACCAGATTGAAGTATATAAAATCATGCATGGAATAGAAAAGGTGGATTGAGAAAAAAATATTTTGTCTATCACACAACACTAGAACCAGGGGGCACTCTATGAAGCTGATGGGTAGGAGAGTTGGATCCGACAAGGAGAGGTATTTCTTCACCCAGAGGATCATCGGTCTATGGAATTTGTTACCTGAAGAGGTGGTAACAGCAACCAGCCTAGATGGCTGTCAGATTCATGCCAGACAGGTGTATCAATGGCTACTAGAATGGATGCCTAGGTACATCTTTCAGGCTGGCAAGGGTGGGGGGATGGCAAGCAGGATGCCTCTAAGGCCATGTACTGGGATTGAAAAGCAGATGAAGGTTTACACTTGTCTTCTTCTTGAGTTGTCCATGAGCAATTGGTAGGCCACTGTGTGGGACAGAATGCTGGACTAGAGGGGCTGTGGCCTGATCCAGCAGGGCTCCTCTGATGTTCTTAAAATGGTATCTTACAGCTGGAATTATTTTGTCAATATACCCAGATTATCCTCTTGATACAAGATACAGTGGCATAAAAATCTTGCAGACACAAGGACGTTTTAGTCCATTACCTATGGTATATTTATACCTATACTTACTATTTCTATTAATATCCTGAAGTTTCCAGATGGGTTAGAATTGTTCAAGTATATAAAATAAAATTTAGAATAATTAAAAACAGTACAGTACTAGGAAGAGGAGAAAAAACTGCCTTTTCAACTGAGAGTAAGGTACATATCTAGCATCCATTGAAATGTATCTCAGAAATGTGATCATTCCATACAGCCTAAGAACTTTCAGGTCCTCACCCTTTTAACATCAGAAGGGGATGAGATTATCAAGAAGACCTCTCTAATGGATCTGTATGGGAGGAGGCACTTTTTGTATATGCTGGACCCCAATTGCTTAAAGCTTTATATCAAGGGTGACTCCTTTCTTTGGGCACCTGGGAACCAGTCATGCAAGGGCTATGTTGAAAAACAAATGCACTAATACATTCTCTTAGTAAACTAGTTAATCATAAGCAGAGTCAATGATTGGCTATTGGCTGCTGAAATGCTAACAGTTAAGTCTCCTCTGGGTCACATTTTTCCTCACTGCAGTTAATTTCATAATTTTTCGATGGCTCCTCCTCTTCTCCTGTTACAAGCAGACAAGGTGGCCATTTTCTTTTCAACCTTTTCAGGTGCAAGGACTGGGTGTGTGGGGAGAGAACAAGATCTGTGTTAACTGAGTTGAAGGGAATAAAGGGTGCTGCAGCATTGTGGTGGTGGTGGCATAGTTATGGCAGTGGTGGTGTGGCTGCAACAGCATTATGAATCATAGAATCATACAGTTGGAAGGGACCTCTAGGGTCATTGAGTCCAACTCCCTGCTCAATGCAGGATTTCCTAAACCATCTCAGACAAATGTAGGTCCAGCCTCTGCTTGAAGATCTCCAGTGAAGGAGAACTCATCACCTCCCTTGGAAACCTATTCCATTGACTAATTGCACTTGCTGTTAGGAAGTTTTTCCTAATATCCAATCTATTGACTCCCTTGAAATTTTATACTGTTGTCCCATCTTGTGTAAGTGAGAATAGGGACAATCCGTCTGCACAGTGACAGCCCTTCAGATACTCAAAGACCACTACCATGTCTCCTCTCAGTCTTCCCTTCTGTAGGCTAAACATTCCTAGATCCAACAACCGTTCTTCATAGGACATGATTTCCAGACCACTAACCATTTTGGACTTGCTCTAGTTTGAGAGACATGAGAAGCCAGGGAAGCCACACCACCATCTTCTCTGCCATGAAATTTCTTCTTCCTTGTCTTCCCTTAGCCATGGCACCATTATGCTGAGCCAGGGCTCACTGTCAGCCCTTTCACTGTTACCCTCCCTGCCACTGCATTCTTGTCATCCAGTGAATGAATGAATGAATGAATGAATGAATGAAATTTACGATCATAGACCAAAATCAAAATATTATCATGGTGAGATTTAAAATAGTATAGTGGTAAGATTTGAAATAGTATAATAGTGACATTTAAAATACAATGTTTCTAATATTTCTGCAATCCTATCCATTAGTTATAGTTGCTCTTGTTCTCAATTTAAACTAAGCTATAGTCCATGTATACTGATTGGCTTGTAATAAATATTTCAGACAATGGTCTTCTCCTGATGTTAAAATTCGGGTCACAATAGGGGTGATAAAAGTTGCATGTGTCTCTTGATAGAAGTGACAGCCTAATATTGCATCAGTAATGTGTTCTACATGGCTCAACCCACATAGGCAGATTTGTTCAGAATATGAGACACCTTCAAATCTGTCCTCGAGGGCTGAGGACAATACTTTAATTTTGCCCAAGTAAAAGCCTTCCTATATTTAAGGATATGCAGTTTGCATAGGTAGCTTGCTGGGGTAGGAGGTTTTGCATTTTCCTCTATAAATGGATAGATCGTTGCTACACTCAAATGGCCTTGGAAGTCCATGCCCCACAGTCTTTGATAACAACGCCTTTGTCTCTCACATCCTAATGTAAGCAGGATCTCTGGGGTAAGGCCTGTGCTTATCAGCTTCTCCTGCAGTGTACATTTCCATTTTGTTTGAAGAGTCTTGTAATGTCAGGGTGTCATCCGGTGGCTTACTTGCTCCTCACAGTGCACCAAGTCAGCTGCTAGGTGGTAGGAGGGAAAAGCCAGTCCTGACTGAGCAAGGATCTCCTGGTGGCAGCATATGGAGCCAGGGCTCATCAGTGCCCCCTTTCCTGATGCTTCTGCTACTGCTTCAGGTCTGAACCCAGCAGCTGCAATGCAAAGTGACCCTCACTCCCCACACTGCTAGAGGGAACGATAAGCAGCTATGGCAGAAAGCAGGGACTCCACCTTCCCAGCCATGCTGTAAGAGTCTCCACTCGCTTCAAGGTAGGGTTAGACAAATTTATGGATGACAGATGTATCAATGGCTACTAGAATGAATGCCTAGGTATATCTTTCAGGCTGGGGGTGGGGGTGGAAGCAAGACGCTTCTAATGCCATGTGCTGGGATTCAAGAGCAGGAAAAGGTTTGTCCTTGTCTCTGCTTGAGATGCCCGTAAGCATTTGGTGGGCCACTGTGTGCGACAGGATGCTGGACTAGATGGGCTGTGGCCTGATCCAGCAGGGCTTCTCTTATGTTCTCTTATGTTCTTATGTTCTCCACTGAGCCTGGCAGTTGCAACAGGAAGCAGATCTTCAGCTCACCATCCACACTGGTGGCACAAGCAGTGAATCTGGCAGCTGTAGTGGGACCGGAGTACCGATGTACTAACATTAGGTCCCATTTAAAAGGAAATGCCACATTTTACCCAAATTTCCATTCTAAATGGGAACACCACTTTGGCATGGGAGCGAAGGAAATGCTTCGAATCAGCAGGAAGACTCTCTGGAAACAAGGATTTCACCAGCTGCCATTAATGTAGCCCTGACTTAGAAAGATTGCACGTGGCCTGCAGAGGGAAAGAAGAGTCTCCGGTTCCAACATTCAGAAAGTAATTGCACTAGATGGTTTGAATGAAGAAAAAGACCTGGCTTTTATACCCCACTTTTCTCATCCATTCAAGGGAACTCAAAGCGGCTGACAAAACATTCTGTTCTTCTCCCCAGAACAGCTATCCTGTGAGAGTTCAGAAGAGAGCTGTGACTAGCCCAAGGTCACTCAGCTGGCTTCATGGAGGAGTGTAGAATCAAACCCGGTATTCCAAGATAAGAGGCCAGCACCCTAACCACAAGAGCAAAGAGGCTTTTTAACCTCTTCTAATTCTGTGATTTTGTTAATGAAATAAGTATTGGGTGCAGATATATGGCTGATCTGTGTGAAAGAGGATGCTGGACTGCATATAAGCCTCAGAGCAGATCTTGCAATGCCCTTGACTTTGGTCAGCTCCAGACATTGCTTACTTATTCCATGATTTTTGGAAACTGCAGCATATCTTGATCATGTGTGGCAAATCAAACACTGTTTTGGAGCACTGCACAAGCAAAATCCTACAAAGAAGTGCTTGGCATGAAGCTGAAATAACTGGCTGAAATAAAAAGTGGAGTTCAAAATTGCAAATGTTAATTCTAAAGAAACTTGAATATTGCAACTTCTTACAAAGAAGTGTGTGGTTTGTGGTAAATGAAAAGGAACTGGGACTCTCTCCTTTTTCTTACAAGTTATTTGAAAATGATTGTCAGATTGGATTATGTCTGTGACAGAAGTAGGATTACAGATATTTGTAAAAGGTAGAAACTTGTTCATTTCTTCAGGAACCGTAGAGGCTGTTTTTGTTTGTTTGTTCATTTTGCTTTCACTCTCTGTTGGACAGGAAAGTTATGGTGCCAACAGGGTGTATTTTTTCATCCAAAAGTCATTAGTTTATGGATTGTTTGTTAACTAAAGACATGATCACAAGGCAGGGTGGCTTTAAGAAGGGGCTGAACAAATTTATAGAGGTCAGGTATATCAATTTGAGTATTATTGCACCAGGGGATCATTTCCCCAACTAATTCTTCTCATTTAATCTAGTGACTCTTAGAGGATATTTAATCTTCAATACTATTGCAAAATTTAACGTAAATTTTAGAGAGAGAGAATAGAAAAGAACACAGCAAACTGATAAGAAAAAAACCTACTTATTTTTTCCTATCTATCAGTTCATGTCAGTGACAGTCTAGTTCACCAAAGTTAACTACACTAAGGACCAATTTATGAACTCACAGCTAATATTGTTTTTGCGATTTCAGAACAGACAGAAATTAAATTGGTCTTGAATGAAGGAGCATAAAAAGTCACCTTCTGTAATATACCAAGCCCTTCAAGACTCTCAATAAATCTTGTAAAAGAAGTAACATTCCAATGTTGCATATACTTCCAAATTTACTTTCTGCACAAAAAGACCTCTAAAAGGAAATAGATGAGATTTCTTTGAAGTAATATATCATTCTATAGAAAAATAATCAACTGATGTTTATTATTCAGGACATGTTAGAAAGAAGGTTATTAATGAGATCCTTTTCCTTCACTTGTAGAATTCTTAACTGCTGTTACCACATAATATTTAACAAATAGTGAAAACACATGAGAAGTGAATCAATGACATTCCTTTGGTGTACTTTTCAGTATTGGCCTCAATTAATGTTCTGTGAAAACACACACACACATAAAAGAGAGAGGGAGAGAAAGGAAAATGCTGTCAATAATTCAGTGGTATAGTCTAAGTGGGAAAAATGGTATAGAATATGTTGTTTTATTGGCAACACTACTGAAGTGGTTTTTCATTACCTTCTTTGGAGATTTTTTTAAAAAAACTTTCACTGGATTTCCGGGTCTCCCATACAAATAACTAAAAGAGATCTGATCTGACTTAGCTTTTAAGATCAGTTAACATCAGTGACTTGCTACCATTTAATCTCCTTGATCTTTATTATTGGGCAAACTGGTTCATGTGCTTGTGGTATGGATGGTCCAGCCTGGATTCCTGGACTGCCACAGCAATGGCTGAGATGAGATCTGCTCGCCCCCCAGTAAAGCAGCTGGAGGAATGTGAGGCATCTGGGATGCTCTGGCACAGTGATGGAAGGAGCTGTTCTTACAGTTACCTGTAAAGCACCCCTCCTGAACAAGTTGCAAGAGAAATTAGGTAGCAGTTATTTTCAGAGGTATTTGTCTATACGTGAGCACATATGAACTAACATACTGCTTATGTTTTTCTGATAGGAAGTGAGTTGGCTGCTGTAGAGCAGAATACTAGATTAAATATGCTTTTATTCTGATCCAACATTGTGGATAATATATTTATTTCCATTACAAATATTTTCACCTTCAGCCTCTGATAAGCTTTGAAGAAGACCTAGGATTTTCTAGGAAAAAACAGGTCTGGGTCTCATATTGAACAGGCTACATAAGGGCTGCCACTTAGGAGATACTTTTCTTGGAACATGTGCAAAAAAGGAGCAGCACGCTAGAAGGCATATTAGGGTTGGTAATTGGCAGTCATGTTGTGTTATGCATTCTGAAGTGTTATAGGGGAAAATTGCCAAAAAGCTCAAGTGAACTAAAATGATTTGCATACGATGAGTATAACTGCTAGAACATTGTTTTAGATAATTTAAACAGAGTTTCAAGCCACAGTTCATCTATCACCCTTTGAAAAAGGCAGAGGGAGATTGAGCTAATGCTCCTTCACAAATATTATGTTTCTCCGGCAGCCCTATGCTGTCTTCCACATTTCCTGAACTACTTTGATTAGGTACATAAACAACCTTGTTAAAACATAGTTGCTGAAACTGGAAGATAAGAGTTCCATAAAGATTCATCAACACTGAGATGCTGTCTAGGCCCAGAATACTTTGCTGATCAGAGTCTTCTTTGGAACTCCAAGGCAAGTTGATTGGCTAATATCTATGATTTATTTGAGCCTTGAAATAGATCTGTCTAAGTGTAGGGGGAGGATGGTGTGTTTCACTTGGGTTGGTGGCCTCTGATATACAAAAGGGAGGCTGTACAAGGAGGTGGAAGAGCAGAGCACCAAGAAGTATGTCTGATGTTGCTAAAGGTACAGCTGCTAACAAGCATCACTCAGAGCCCCTCTGATGAAGAAACAAAAGGGACGGCAGATGAAAAGAAGAGTAGGAGATCAGGAAGGAAGGAATAATGCACAGATAATTGCATATTTCCCTACATTTAAAACCGAAGATTAAATCAGAGCACGACACAGATGAAAAGCAAGAAAGTGGGATGCTCCAGTTCCAAAACTGAACAGGGGGGTTCTGCCAAAGAAAAGAAAGCAACCCAATAGGGTAAAATAAATGAAGACAATGTCTACCCCAAACACCTATGTGAAGAAGAAATACAAAACTGTACACCAGAAAAGCAATTATAATTTCTAAAAGGGTAACAATACCTCACTAGGTTTTAATGAAAAATATAAAAATAATAATAGAAAATACCCCAATAATGTAATGAAATATAAAAATATATAAAAGAGGCCCAGTTCTACATCCGTTTTTGGAAAGCATAGATCCAGGTTCTTCTCCAATTAATTAGTGAATAATTCAGAATAATTCTTTAAACACACAATGAAGGTCGAGGAGTGCTTTGCCATTACCTTCTTCCAAGGAGATTCTAGGGATTGAATTTGCAAGCCTCCGCTTTCTAGCCATCGCTGAGCTCCAGCCTGTTATTTAGCACTTGTTTAATTTTAGCAGATCCTAGTCATTTGTGAGATTAATAATTGCAGATATATTTGTCACAACATAAGAACAAAGTTATTAGGTAGAATATAAATGCTATTGATGACCTTGCTGTTAATGATAATACTGTCATAGGAACAGATGATGTAATTTGTTTTTTGCTTTTTAGTTTTTAATTTGTGGTCCAGATTGAAAAATCACTTTCAGAATTACTAAAGACATTTCTGTTCAATAAAACAGTAGATACATACTCCGCAGCAATTTGAATTGTTCTTCCCTACTCTTATCTTTTTCAGCCTGCTGGAGATGTATGTTGGGGAGAATTCTGAGCTGTCCACCTAAGATACAACTTAAAATCAGGTGGAGTAAATCTTTTAGCAAAGATTTATGGAGGACCACATGCCCTGCACTCTTGCGCCACCTGCCATACTGCTAGGCTGCATTGCTCATTTGTAGCAGTTTTGGGGCTGTTATGCCGTGTTCCATGTTTTTTCTTCTGAGAACCTAAGCTTTTGGATATAGCTGCAATATCTATCTTCCGAGGATTTTGCTCTTAGACGAGCCAAAGGTGACTGGTGTCTTACCAGATCTTGTTTCCCTTCTTATAGATGTCTGCTGTTTGTTTGTCAGTTTTTCCTTTGTTTGAGTTGCCGATGAGTCTGAAAGCTTAGTTTCTCCAAAGAAGAAACCTAGAACATGGCATAACAGCCCCAAAACTGCTACAAATGAGATTAAATCTGTCCGTGAAAGCCTATATACGACCATTGTTCATCTGCTGCTTGCTATTGGGCAATTTGGTGATGTTATTGCTGTCATTTTATATAATTTCCTTATTTAAAACTTCATTTCCTTCACCAAAAGTTACCAGAGTGGGTCACAACAATAAACGAATAAAATATATAAAGTATTCTTAAAACGTATTTAAAATATATTGTTTGTTTTAATGAAATGAAGCATTATAAATTCTAGCAATTCCAGCAGTAGTGTAAGTCTGCTAAAGGAACACTTATTTGAAGGAATGCCTACTCCCATATCAATCTGCCCGTGCCTTAAGATCTGGAGGGGAGGCCCTCCTGGTTGTACCACCACCGTCAGCAGCAAAAGGGTTGGACACCCGGGTGAGGGCCTTCTCAGTGACGGCCCCTAGGCTATGGAATAGTCTCCCCCTTGAGGTGTGTCTATCGCCTTCACAGTACACATTTAGGAAGGCAATGAAGATGCACCTCTTTGCCCTGGCCTTCAGTTAAATGGGGAAATACTTTCTCTTCTGACTTGCGGACACTGCTGCTTTAATATATAGATATTGTTTTAATATGTTTGATTTTAAATGTTGTTACACACCCTGAGACCCTTGGGTATAGGGTGGGATAAAAATGCAAATAAATAAATAAATAAGTGCCTCCACAGTCAAAGCGTTTTTGTCTTTGGAGCATGACCTGCCAGCATAATTGAACATTTCAAAAGTACAAAAGGAGCTAGGAACATTGATTTAATTGGTGAATTTTAAGAGTTTTTCTTTTCTTTCAGCCTTGATTTAATCTCTCTCTAGTAAGCCACTTTGAGAAGCGGTATATAAATATTTGAGATAATAATATATCTGTTTACAAGAACAAAGCCTTGTCAAAAGATCTCACTATCTCCCCTGGGATTCAGATTTTGGGGTACTTTTGGGTTTTGATTAATCCAAATTCACTTCCCTGGGTAACATACTTAGGTGACAATTGAAAAATAGAGATTTATAGTGGGATTAATTTCCAAGAAAATATGCTTATGATCAGACTATCAGTTCATATGGGCTTGCCCTAAAGTAATATGCATTTTCTTGTTTTTAAGAAACCCTGTCCAGAGCTGTAATAGTAGGCCCTTTCCACAGTGGATATCCTGGAATAAGGCCTAGTGCAGAAAGGACCAGAGGGTCACAAGAGCTGTGGAAATGAACATCAGAAAAGCAAAATTCAATCTCTGCATGTAGTAACGTTTTAACTGTTGATTTAATATGGAATATTACATGCTTTATGAGTATCTCAGGACTTGCCTAGGTATTGTTGAGCTTATTCAGATTGCTGGATGATGATTTTACAACTCTACTGTAGTGAAATTGTGACTCATGGTTCATGTTCTTGTTTTATTGACCCCACTCTGAACTCTCTCAGCATGTGTCTTTCCATTTCTGAATTTCTTGAGAACTGTTAGCAACATTTTTGTTCATCCTCTTCTTTTAAAGATCAAAACACTTCATTGTCCCGCCCAGCTCAGGCACAACCTGATTATTCATATGCACTTCATCATTTTCTCTCCCTTGACTTCCCATCCAAAGGCTGACTTCATTATCAATGGCCCAGATTCAGGAAAGCACTTAAGACTATGAGCCACACAAAGATGTGATTCTATGAACCACTGTTTCTATGTGGAAATAGAATAAGATTCAAATTGCAGGTCCCCTTTCTGTAGCCATCAAGTTACAGCTAAATTTAAGTTCATCAAAGCCAGCAGTGTCGAAGTTTTACCCCACATCCTGAATATTTGTCCAAACAGAAACCAAGACCAGCACAGATTTTTCTACACCACCTTGCCTTTAAAAGGAGTATCAGAAGGTTTTCAAAAACAGTGGAAAATACCAAACTAAAAAGCAAAAACAAATTACATCATCTAGTTGTATTTTGAAGATCTATGTGAAAAAGTACATTTTTGAGATATTTCCTTAAAATGCAGCAACTGCATCTGAAGGAGACTTCCAGGTGAGGGGTGGGAACAGATTAATCTTTTTTCACCTTTGCCAGTTAGGAATGGAGTGTAGTGCATTTAACTCCCACAGTCAATGTGGATTTTCAAAAGGTGCACTTTGCAAATCAAATTGTGGTCCAGATTGAAAAATCACTTTCAAAATTTTGAGTTAGCTAAATTTCAAGCTAAACTTTTCTGATGTTCATTTCCACAGCTCTTGTGACCCTCTGGCCCTTTCTGCACTAGGCCTTATTCCAGGATATCCTACTATTACAGCTCTGGACAGGGGTTCTTAAAAACGAGAAAATGCTTATTACTTTAGGGCAAGCCCATATGAACTGATAGTCTGATCATAAGCATATTTTCTTGGACATTAATCCCACTATAAACAGTTATAGAAGTCAGGGGCGGTTCCACCTTTTGAGCGGCGGAGCGCGCGCACACCCTGAGCCCTGAGGGCATATACAATGCATTATAGCTTGTTCCACCCATCAGCAGCTTTCCACTCCTTCTATTGGTTCAAGGCGCATTATTTTTTATCGCTGGAGGAGCGCTGCCAGAGAGCGCCGCTCTGACAAAGCTGATTGGTGGAACAAGATATGCTCCTCCTTCCTTCTCCTGTGTGTGCGCGCCTGGCCCTGTTGCCGCCGCCATTTCTGGAGAGACTGGAGGAGCGAAGAAGCCAAGGTAAGTTGCTCCCTCCCTTTGCCCCTAAGCTTAGCTTTTAACCTCCCCTTTTTACCTGCCCCCCTCTCCCTCCGTCCTCTCTGAGTCGCGTCCCTCCCTTTCTCTCCCCCCCCCCATTCCCTACCTAGGAGTAGGTTCTCCTTTTCCACGTGGCCGCCATGTGTAGGACCGGTTCTAATCTCTCTCTCTCTCTCTCTCTCTCTCTCTCTCTCTCTCGGCAGCCTGCCTTGTTGCCAACAATGAAGCCCTGTTCGCCACCGAGAGAGAGAGAGAGAGAGAGAGAGAGAGAGAGAGGTGACTTCGCTGCCACCGCTGCCCCAACCAAGCCCGTGGCGCGAAGAGGAACCGGTCGCCAGCACGGGCCTTTCTCTCTCTCTCTCTTTCTTGGCTGCCTGTCTTGTTGCCGATAAAGGAGTCCTGACTTGGGGCAAACTGGGCTCGAGAGAGAGAGAGAGAGAGAGAGAGAGAGAGAGAGAAAGGGCTGGTGCTGGCGACCAGTTAATCTTCGTGCCACCGGCTTGGTTGGGGCAGCGGTGGTGGCGAAGAGGTGGTGATCTCTCTCTTTCTCTCTCTCGGCCAGCAGCAGCGGCGGCACCAGCCCAGCGCTCGTTACGGCTGAGCTGGGGGCCTAACTCTCTTTCTTCCTTCCTCCCTCTGTTCCTTCCATCCACCTCCCCTTGCTTATTGCCTTCTCTGTTTCCTTCCTTTCCTTTCCGTTTCTTCATTCCCCCATTCCTCCCCCTCCCGGGTAGAAAAGCCAATTCTTCTTCTTCCTGCTTTCTCTCTCTCTCCTTCTTTCTGTCTTTCCTGCTTCCTTCTCTCTCTCCTTTCTGCCCTTCTCTCTTTCCCTTTGTTTTTCTCTTTTTCTTTCCTTCCTTCTCTCTCTTCTCATCTCCCTCTTGTTCTTTCATTCTTTCCTCCCTTCCTTTTTCTCTCTTCCTTTCCTCCCTTTCTCTCTCCCCTCCCTGTTTCACTCTTTTTCTTTCCTCTTTCCTCTCTTCTCTTTTCCTTCCTTCCATCTATTCTGTCTATAAATGTGCTTTTCTGACACAGGTGTGTTTTTTGAAAGTCTATTCTGAGCTGTCTTTTCTGTTATTTTGATCCCTCCATCCCTTCCCTCTTTCTTTCCCTCCTTCATCTCCTTCCTTCACAGCTCTTTCCAGAGCTTCCACAGCCCTACCTCACAGGATGTTCTGTTGTGGGGAGAAGAACAGAACCTTTGTCAGTCACTTTGAGCCCCCTTAAAGCCAACTTCTCTTCTTCCTTATGAAGGCAGATTGTTTCTCGAAGTCTGACTATATAACTAGTGTTTTCTGTCTGCTCTTATGAGGAAAAAACCTCCTTATTTTCAGTTTAGATCTCCTCTTGGTGTTTCTTTATTCCTAGAACCAGTGTATGTATGCATACTGTGAAGATGCTAGGAATAATGCCCTGAAATTTAAATAGTAATGGACTATTTGGTCTATTTGATCAAGTGGTTAAGGAGCTGGACTCTTATCTGGGAGTACCAGGGTTTGATTCTGCCCTCCTCTATGGAGCCAGCTGGGTGACCTTGGGCTAGTCACAGCTCTCTTCTGAGCTCTCACAGCTTCATCCACATTGCAGGATATTCTGTTGTGGGAAGAAGAATAGGAAGCTCTGTCAGCCACTTTAAGACCCCTTAAATGGGTGAGAAAAGTAGGGTAGAAAAAGCCAACTCTTCTTCCTCCATAAAGCCAGCTGGGTGACCTTGGGCTAGTCACAGCTCTCTTTGGAGCTCTCACAGCCCCACCTTCCTCACAGGGGAAGGTGTGGGGAAGAGAACAGAAGGTTTGTCAGCTGCTTTGAGTCCCTTAAATGTGTGAGAAAAGCAGGGTAGAAAAGCCAACTCTTCTGTTGCTTCTGCAGTGATTTCAGTGTCGGGAAGACAGGCATGGGAAGCAATGACTTGAAGATTATAATGAGATTTGTCTGGATTTTAGAGTAGACCAAGTTTGAATCTGAGGTTCCTTGAATTTCACTACATTGCTTGTGTCCATCCTGTTTGTATAGGCCATAATCTGCAAGAACATTACTGTTTTTCAGTGATATATAGTTAAGGTGGGGGAAGCAAGCATTACCTACCTCTATATTGCTGCTGCCCATTCCCCCCCAATTAGAGTTTCCTTGCTACCACTGTTATTTATTTTCCAAAGATAAAAGTTCCAGTCTGAAGCAGTGTATGTTAAAGTTGGTGGGACGATGTATCTTACTTCTGCAGTGCTTTATTCAAAGAGGTCCTAGCAAGTGGCACTCTTTGTATTTATGGCTTACTCACATAATTTCTGATTACTGACTTGCAGTCTATAGTGGTTCGGACCTGAGTTCCATATATCTGGAGTCCTGTATGTTTTCCCAAGCTCAGGCATAACCGACTTCTGGGGCTGTTTCCTATATGAAAACTTCCCCAACTGGAAGCAATTGAAACTGGGGAAAGAAAGTTCTCTGGCTGTAATGCCAGTGTACTAAGAGCAGTTCCATGCATAAAGCTGCAAAATCCAAATACTCTTTGAAAGAAGGGAATATATCAGTTCTACTTAGGAGGATTCTTTCACTACCAATTTTTCTGCTGCAAATCCTATGGCACTTATAGTGTGGACATGCATGCAGCAAAAGCAGGTTGATATTGTTATTGATTCCATGAGTTCAATTCTGGTTCTGTATCTTTCTGGCCCTGGACCCCTCCCACGTGACCTTGGCCCCTCCCACATGACATTGGCCCCTCCCACATGACCTCACCCCCCATGACCCTTCCCCTCCCATGCCTGTGAACACCCAGCCCTGAAGTCCACCAGCCGCCACTGATAGAAGTATATATCTTACTACAAGATGTGAACAAAAAGGCTATATCCAGACAGAAGGCCTTTTCGCACTACAGCCAAACTAGGTACATAGTTAAAAGCTCTGGTTTAAGCCATGCACTCAGTAGTATATTAATAATAACTGTAACTGAGGGAAGGATGAATCAACCTTGGCCAAAGGCTAAGGCAAAAAGATATGCCTTTACAGCCTTAGGCTTTCTGGCATTTTAAAAATCTGGCAAGAGGCTGTCCTGTGCAGTGTGAAACCCATTTGATGACGGATCTACCCCAATAGTGCTGTACTTTCCCCAAAGGAATAAAGAAGAAGTGTTTTTGAAGCAAATGCAGGAAAAAACAGCTGAAAATACAGGTGTTTTTTTAATTGCGGTTTTTAATGATTTACTCCTCATCAAATACGGGAACCAAATTGGTAATGGGGACAAAGAAAGTTCAGATCATTTTAAAATTGTTTTGTAGCATGAGTGGGAATGCAGCCATATTGTTTTTCCCAGCTCTCCCTGTAGGTGACAACTGATCATCCCAAGCAACAATAACAGAATCCATTTGAGTTTTACTTTGTTCAGTGATTGGACAAGTGTTGCAAATACAATAATCCAGAGAGCCAGTGAAGGCTGGGGTTAAGATTGAGAGGTCACAGATTTGAATATTTCCACAGCCATGACAGCTCACAGGACCAGTATCTTGTGCAGTTGTGAAAATAAAGTGAGGAAGAGACTGTGAACTACCTTGAGCCTTTTAAAAAACTAACAAGACATAAAAGTCATAAACAAATAAATCCAAAGGACTGGTGTATTTTTAAATTCAATTATCTTTGTGTCATGCATATGTTTTTTTTAAAAAATTGCAAGTAATATTAAAAAATCATGATCGCTTTGTCTCTGCAGGCGGACTGAAAACTGAATTTTTGCTGAAGATTTCTAAGCTGTGTGGTCACCCTGAACTGTGGAAAAACAGTTGCTGCGAATTTTCCTAGGCTGTATGGATCTTTAATGCATAGGGTCACAGTGAATAAAATAAAAATGTTTGAAGTTTTGAGAAGCTGTTATCATCACCAAAGGGAATAGTCTCCCTGCCACCCAAATCTAACTGGTGGCTCCAAAGATGACTTTCGATGTGTGTCTGGGAGGGCTACAGATGGCTATGCATGTTCCCAATCTCTGTGACAGCTGCTTCATGCGTCAAAAAAAGCAAAAACTATTCTAAATTATATGTTGAAAAGTGGGGGGAGAACCCACACACATTGTCCAATAGGACATGGTTAAGGAGTCACTCCTACATACTTTCCCTAGAAGGATCAAATTTCACTGAATTTCACGTTTTGGAAGAGAAGCCCATAAAAATAGAAGCCATGTACTCCATGGCTCTCTTCAGTAATTAAGTTACTGTGATCAGCCTTTACTGTATCCCAATGAATGCTATAGTGGCCAGCTAAGGATCCATGAGAACTATTAACCTTCACTGCCCTCTAGTGTTGTTATGATAAACAGTCATCATTTGTCCTTTCTCAGAGTTACCCACTGTTAGAGGAAAAGAGAATGTAGATCCTATACAAAGCTGTAAAAATCTTTGCAATCTAACACTGATAGTCCTGTCCCAAGTCAGCAAAAATAGGGGCTACAATCTAACACATATCCCTCAGCTTCTTTGCCTAGCTCAAGGGAATCAATTAGGGATGTTCACAAATTCGTAACATTCATTATTAGTATGAATTCATATGGATTTGGACATTTTTACATGAATTGAATGTTACAACATTTGTACAATAACATTTGTACAAATAAGAATGTTTTGGAACATTCGTAGGAATCCTTTGGACATTTGTTAAATTGGGGATACATATAGGACATGTATACGAATGGATACATATCCAATACGAATGGATACCTATCTGTATCAAATAGAATCCCATGACATTCAAAGGGAATCTATTCAAACAAATGCAAATTTTCTAACATTTGATTCATTATGAATCAAAAGCCAAAACCCACATTCATAGACATCCCTAGAAGCAATTACTTCTCTTCCCTTTACTCCTGGCTGTCTCTTCCAGCCTTGTGAGGCTGGGTTTGCCTGGTGCCTCATCATACCATGCAGTATCAGTGATGATATAATTGTGCAGGCTGTCATAATTTGGGACTTGCAAAGGGCTCAGTCTTTGCTCAATCTTCAAATGATTTTTCTACTACCATATAAAGCCCCAGCAGGCCCCAAGTTGTGGCAGACCACATGATTATGCCACTGGATGGTTCACTGAAGCAGTAGGCAACACTATTCCCTGCAGATGGCAATTGCACTTAGCCAGAACTTGGAGAATGGTTTGGGCATGGCAAAGTGCAAACACCTGAACCATTCCAAAGTTAAGGTGTGAATTGCCCCCATCTTAGTGAAGATTGTATTATTTGATTAGATGCAGGAGAAAGCTAAATTAGGCACAATGGTTTAATCAGGACCTTTATTGAAACGCGACTAATGCCACACAACTTGAACAATACTGAATGGCTACACAGATTACCATATTATATTCAGTACATAATACAAAATGGTTCTTGTTAATTGTCTTACATGAAGAAATCTCAAAACAGACATTGTTTGCAAAAAGCATGATAACCCAAATGTAATATCAGTCTTTTTGCATTTCAGTATTTTATTATATTCCTACTTTGTGTATTAAGGCTATGTTCAGACATAACACAAAGGGTGCCTTGGAGATACCTCAGAGAGACAGTGTGTGGCCCTCATGCTCCCAGCCTTTCTCTTATCCACCTTTTTTAGCGCAGAATGTTCAGGAGAGGGGGAGGGGCAGACTGCTGTGTGACAATCCCACCTTGGAACCATCTCTGAGCTCTTTTTTGCTGTGTCTGATCACAGCAGTAAGCTTCATCCAGGCATCACTTATTTAATATGAATTATTTAGATAATCTGCAATAAAATGTGCCCGGATGTGCTTTACTCTGAATTATCCAAATAATGCACATTAAATAAGTGCTGTTTGGATTAAGCCTCAGTCCCTCTGGGGATATCTGTTAGCTCCTAAAACAGGCGAGGAACTAAATAAATTTCACCCTAAATTTATATCTCCATTTAAAACCAATGAAACTAATTTTGGTTAGTTTATCCTATTCCTTCCTGAAATGGAAAGGAGCAATTTGGTAAAGGAACACAACAACTAATGAAACATCTCAATGATAAGACATGAAAGATTTCCATAAAGAAGTATAAAGCTACATTTAAATGATACATTTCAATTACTAGTGATCAGCCCCAGGGGCAATCTAGAAGTGATGGTGGGGGTGGGGTGAATTTGCAGCTTTTCTTTGAAGTTTGTGACACTTCTGCGCTGGTCCTTGTTCCATCCAGATTATATCCCAGAATAGGGACCTGCCATCCACATCCTAGTGCAGACTATAGCAGGCCCTGCCCAAGACTTGCTATAGCCTTCATCAGGATGTGAAAGGCAGTTCTCTACTCTGGGATATATTCCCTGTATAGAGGTTTATATAAACAGGATATACAGTATGAAAACATTTACATGGGGAGCCAGGGCCCAAATGCAAACAACATAATATACATGCTTCCAAAACTGAAATTGAAAGAGATCAGCTTGAGCACTAAGGGCTGTGTCTCCACTTCCCCCTAACCAAACATCGGAGAGAGGTTGGTAGCACCCTGGAGGTCCATCAAACGTGCCTAAAAGTCAGTGCATAAGAAATGACATTTAGGGTGCTCTGGCCAGGGCCGCACACCTGCGCAGAGAGCCTCCTGAAGCCAGGTGTGGCCCTGGCCAATTGGGAGGCGCACCGGACACATGCACAAAGCGAACTGGGACCCCACAGCCAGAATCGGCCTGGCTGCCTTAAGCTAAGGAGGGGATCGTGCGTGCTCTCCCCGGGGTGGGATGGGGGGTTAGGTGAAGACCCCCTGGCTCCAGAAGCCGTGATCCGCTGCTTCTGGGGTGAGGGGGAGCCCCGAGATAGAAGTCTCCCTGGCTCGGCTCTGGAGGAGCCGATTATGGTTGGCCGCACTGCACCCACCTCAAATCTGGATCTAAATCTGGCCTTCCGTCCCGTGTGCGGATGGAAGGGGTGTTGAAATCCGTGTTAAAATAGATCCGGACCTATTTTAACACGGATTTCTGAAATCTGGATCTAAATAGGTCCGGATTTCGGAGGACAGTGCAGAAGCACCCTTTGATCATTACCTTGCATGCGGATAACGCCCTTTACTATTCAGGAGGCTGTGTACAGACACAGATGCTGCTTGTTACATTCATTTGTTTTTGTAGCATCTTGTTTTTAATCTGCTGGTTAATCTGCTGTTACCCGCCCAGAGACCTTCAGGTATGGGGCGGGATAGAAATGTAAACAAACAAATAAAATAAATAAATAAATATTGTGTCAATGGAACTAGGGAGGCATATTAGCCAAACCTGGCCAGGTGTTCAAAGGGCTATGAAAGAGGCATATGCCCCTCTCCAGGTACCTTTAGCTGTTTATCTCGAACTATGACCTAGGGAAATGTCTTGAGGACTAAGTGCCACAATTCTGTTTCGGAATCATACAAATCCCCCCCTCCCTTCACCAAGGTTTTTGGCTGATCTTTTAACTGGATTAATTTTTAAAATAATTATAAACCCAATTTGTTAATTATATGTTTGCATTTTATTTATGTATTTTATTATTTGTTAATCTGCTTGAGACTTTCTAGACATGGAGAAACATAAAATATAAAAATAACAAAAAAAACAGCAAAAAATAATAACTACTAATAAGAGTCTCTTATACCAAGTCCAAACATATTTTTTCTAAGAAGTAAATCCTCTGACTTTAGGTGAAGTTACTTCCAAATAAATATTCTCGATCCATTTACTTCTAAATATATACACCCAGATTTTATTTTATTTTTTATGGAACTCAGTGAGACATAAAAGAAGTTCAGTTTTAAGAAAATCATAAAAACCCATATAAAATATATACCACATTTATACTCCATGACTTTAAAATAGGCTTAAAATTCTGAAATAGATATTTAAATTTTCATTTGTGCAATTTTAATAGAAACTTAGTTTAGTTCAGACCTAAGTAATGTACAAGCTTAGTTCAAACACAGAATTTGATCATTAATTTCAGCATTTATATAGCGTTCATGATCACCACAAACAAGATCCAGTGAAATTTGACAGGAAAATTGTGATTCAAAAGAGGGATAGAGGGAGGGAGGCTACATTTTTTCTCCTGATCCTTGAGATATTCACACAATGTAACATGCAGTGACAGATATCATGTGAATAGAGAGGTGAGGAGCCAGTAAAATTTGATGTTGGGTAAAAAAGGCAAACAGGCTGTGCAACTGTCTCACTAGCATCAAAGACTTGTTAGTTTCAGTGGCAGCAGGCATACTGGCCTTTCAGCTTTGTTTGAAGTCCACAGCATGGTGGCGAATCTCCCTTTGAACCAATTCATCTCAGGCTGGATCAAAGGGAAATGTGATACCATGCTGCAGGCTTCCAAGAAGTCAACCAACAGCAATCCAGTACTTCGTGGTGCATCCTGAACCACCAGCCACCACTGACTAGTTAGCTTCTTCCATCTTCCAGATGCTGCTGTAACAAATATGATGTAAAATCTGTACACTCTGATATAAAAACTTTTAGATATTTCAGGAGAGACCAACACTTATTACTAATATATTCTCAGGGAAACCTCAATAATGTGAGTGGAAATTTCCGTGAGTACACAGCAATCCAACGGTTTCCCATAATAGCTTACGCCATTCATTCCAAAGCCTTCTGCCATGTTTCATGACACCTTATTCTATTCACTCCAAAGTAATGAGTTGGTTTATTAGCATTTGTTCTTATCTTTACTATACATGAATTGATACACAGCCAAGAAACTCCGTTATTGTAGTTTATATTACCTCTATTTGAGAATACTATTCTAAAGATGACTAATTCCAGTAATATTATATTCACTGCACATATTTCTTGCTTGCAGCCACAGAAAAGCTAGGCAGCTTTAGATTTTACTGCCTTTAACACTGTATTCCACTTGCTGTTCTTATGTTCCAACTGTGCTTTCCTAAATTTGTGCTGAAATAGATCGTTTGTATCTTCATCCTCAGCCTCAGATATGATTTCCATTTTTTGTACAATCAGTTTAATGAGGTCATGCTGTTTTTCCATGAGAGCTGAAAGATCCTTAAGCCTAAATAAATAAATAAATAAATAAATAAATAAATAAATAAATAAATAAACAAACAACAGTAACAACAACAATGCTTTCAAAACATTATTGCCAAACCACGAAGGGCCTGTACTTTCATTGAAGATGAAATTAACTTAAAATATTTAACACTTTGTAAAAGAAAAGAAAACCACAAGTGTTCTTTTGATCCAAAGGGCCTTTTCGCACATAAATACATGGGATGATGTCCAGCATTCACATCACAGTTATACGAAGCCATCTGTGTGACCTTGGGCTAGTCACAGCTGAGTTTTCACAGCCCCACCCACCTATTGCACAGGGTGTTGTGTTGTGGGGAGAATAGAAAGCTTTGTTAGCCACTTTGAGTCCCCCTTAAGGGTGAGAAAAGTGGGATATAAAAGCCAACACTTCTTCTTCCTCTACCTCTTCTTCCACATCCTCTTCCGCTTCTAAAGTGAGAATGTTCCCATGTGGAAGTCTCCACCATGCCCCAGCAACAGCCATGCTTGTTGGGCCATTATTACAGTAATGGGTGACATGATATGTGTGGAGCAGGTTTTACTGCTCTGCAGCTTCTTAAGATCAAGGATGGCCATGCATGCTTGGAGCTGCTCTGTCGCAGTCATTCTGGAGGGCCAAGTACAAAAGGACCCATAGTGTTTTTTATCCAAAAATAACACTGAGTAAAGGTTGAAATCTTCTGCAAACAAATAGAAATATATTAAGAAGTATACAGAATGCATTTCACTGTTCTCCTCCATGAGCATATTGTACAATTTTAACCCTACAAGTTTCCTTTGTTCATCTTTCTGCCCTTGTTTTGAGCAGTTTTCCTCATGCAAAGGGTGTGCTTGTTCTTTCTTTACTGGACCGTGTTATACTACTGAAGTGATATTTATAAAGACATGTCATTAGTGTGGTTTTTTTGTACCATTACATTTTAAAAACAACCTTACCTGTACTTCTGTTTCATCACTTCTAGCTCTAATGTTGTGTCACTACTTTGAGCATCTGTTTCTGTGAAATCACATCCAAAGCAATACTGAAAAACACTCTGAAAAATCAAACAAGACAATGGAATGAAATTTAAAACTGAAAGAAAAAGTAGGCTTTAATTAGATGGCACACACATATATACAAATATATTTTTAAAATTTCTAAAATAAATTCTGTTTACTCTGAGCTGCATTCCAAGTCCAGCAAAGATCTGCTATGTTTCCAAAGATTTTCTGGACAATTAGTGAAAAAAATCCTGAGTAGATCACTAACCACTTCTTTTCCCCAGCTGCTTCCCACCCATCCATTTCCCTTTTCCTCCATTTTGCTAATATATTTTTGGCAGAAGTAGAATTGAGCAGCAGAGAAAGAGCCCTTTGTTCCTTAGTCCTCTAATCCCCATCCAAATATCAGCAGTAAGAAAAGAGAGAATAATTTGTTTTCTTCACTGCACTGAGAAGAAGTGCAGGAGTAATACTATTTTAAAGTCCAGGCCTTTTAAGAATGAAGTCTTAAAGATTAACATCCTAAGGGCAATTCTGCAGTGGTCAGTATAGTGGACCAGCAAATGTACTAGAGGCCTCCCTTCTGCACACTGGTATGTTCTAAGGAAGGCCCCATCTGGTTTGTTCCTTCTCTTCTATGCTGTAACCCAGGGTGATTCCACAGTGGCCATTATAATGGACTGCTAAGCATACTAGAATTACCCCTTCCACATGCTGGTGTGGTCTTAGGGAGGCTCCTACAGTGCTTGCTAGTCTGGTATACTGGCTAGAGAGGAAACACTCTGTGCCTTCTTTGTTGCTTCAGCCTCCATTGATGAGGAGGAAAAAAGAACCAGGGATATAGGAACAAGGAGTGAGTGGAGAATGTGCTGCCCACAGAGGAAGAATTTGGAAAATGGGTGGAGGAAGAGTGAGCTAAGTCAGAAGAAGAGGAGAGTGAAAGAACAGAAGAGTGTACTGGGAGGGGGGGAGAGAGAGTGTGTGTGAACCTAGAAGAAAATAATACTAAAGAGAACTCCAATGTCAATGGACTTAGGAAGAAGGAACCGTCACTGCTGAAGACTGCAAGGCACAGTGCAGCACTACTAGAAAGACTGGAGATGAGATTTTCACCATCATGCGCATCAATCAAACATAGCAAAAAAAGCATCTCTGAGGCACCCCTTTAAGACAGCTTAGAGAAGGATTCAAGGTGGGATAGTTCACCACTCTGCCCCTCCCCCTTCTCATGAACATTTTTTGGGGTAAAGAAGGCTTAGGAACACGAGGGTCACACACTACCTTTTTGAGTTGCTCCTTTTGTTATGCCTGAACTCAGTCTAAGAGAGGGTTAGCTAAGGAATACAGAGATGTGAAGAGTAGGATGAGAGTACCTATTGCAATCATTGTAAATACTTAAAGTACCAAAATGTGTATTTGGCTGGAAAGATCTTATGTTCAATATAGTTCTTTGTTTTCAATCAAAGAAATATTATCAGATGATTTCCCCCCACCCCCATCAGTGGCCCACCTATCCATATTGTGGCAAGCCCACAACATGAAGGTTATATGAACTATTTATGAGAACACTTTGTTCAGCTTACCATGAATCCACAGTATCTTGGCCTATTAGGATAAACAGTTATTGTTTCCTGGTCAACAATGCTAAGAAACCAATATGGTAGCTTTTTCTCCAAGTTTGTATGAAGATTGACCTAAACAAAGGAAGATTTTCTCTTAGTTCATAAATGCTAATAGTGCAATATAAAATTGCTATTACTGCTGGCCTTTTGTTGTTATTGAAAGAACCAATTAAACCCTCAGTTATATAAGAAGAAAGGGGTCTGGGGGTCCATTTTGGAGCCAGTATGTCCAAATGGCACACAACTGAGAGGTCTAAATCTCTCAAAAAAGTATTTTAGCCAGTTTAAAATGGTTTTAAGATGTCATCATAAAACATCCCCTCATAATGAATTTAGAGAATAGTATCAGGTTGGAGTCCTACTAATTTTTGGTAAGGGGATTATAACCACAATTGCTCAATCTAAATAAACGAAAACTCCTAGAGCAATCTGAACACTCTAAACATTCCATCAGAACATAACTGATGTTGTTCCTAGCTCAAAATAAGGCTCATGTGGTTACTCTTTTTGTGGTTACCTTGACAATCCTGCGACAAGGTATGATGCTCTATCCCAGGATTAGCACCCCATTATGATCTGGGGCAAGTTGTCACTGGGGTGGGACCAGAAATCCAAACTGAACAGCCCATCCCATGCTAGCTCCCAAAGATTATACCAGCTTTGAAGCTGGCACAGAAGTCTCCAAAAGCCAGGAACAAAGGTTCCTGGTCCTTAGAATCCTGAGGGACCCATTCTGGCAGTGTACTCGGTTGCACACATCCACTGTTTTGAGACAAGTATGTTGCCAAAGATGTGCCAGTAAACCAGATCAGGGCACTATTTTGGGCACCCTAGCTTGGTTCATGCTCCATCATGTGTGGACTGAGCATGCTACCAATGGGTGAGGCATCTTCTATCCCAGGCAGAAGGGAAGGCTTCTTATGGTACAGGACAAAGTCCCATGTGGAAAGAGCCTTTGTTTGGGGTTTAAATCACTCATTATATCAACTGTTGCAGTCTAGCTTACAAAAGGGTATAAATTAAACAATACCAGAACTAAATAAAAATCTAGCAAAACAAACATGATATACAGAAATATATACCAGACACCCCAGGATAATTTTTGAAATTAGAAAGTAATTGCCATTCTTGGGGAAACTCTTATGGGCCATTACTATTACTTAAGATTGAAGTCAAGCATTAAAATATAGCCATACAAACTCCCAGATTCTTCTTGAAATTCAAGAGGAATTGTAAAGAATTCGGCTCCTGGTGTTCTTCTTAAAGCAGCAGAATACTGCTGTCATGCTGCCAGCTGTCCCCCCCTGGCCATGGTAGCACTGAAGCCAAGACATATAAATTTTCCAGCTGTGATGATGATGGCAGGAAGCATCATCGTGAACAGGAGGTGATCTCTGTGTTTGATGACTTGTACAGTCCATCAAGGAGATAGGTAGGTCTCCTGAAGTGGTGGCACAGTCATCAGTGAGATCGGTTAGAAGAACATTTGGAGCTCTTCTGATGGGTCTGGCACTCAAGAATTCTAAGGAGTACTTATGGTGGCATAGCAGCTGGCTGAGTATGGCACACACATCCAGCAAACTCAATGGGCTGTGAGCAGCAATGTCATCTGGACCTTATTCGTTATGGTGCATTCATGGCTCCATAAAGGCACCATGCAAACCCTTCATTAATCTCTGCATCTGGCATTTCAATCTCCCTTCCCATGCTAGTTTGGGGGCATGTGGATATGTTTTAATTGTTTTGACCTATATGGTCCCTTCTCAGAACTCTTGGTGAATTTATGGCCGCATCCCCATTACAAGCTTATTTCACTTTCCCTAAACCAAAATAATAGAACCAGATGCAAACGCGAATTTGCCTGTTCCCATTACTTTTAACATTGAGTTGGATCCGGATTCTGAGGATCGTACGTGGGGTACATGACTCAAGGTGGGACTCAAGTGGCTACTTTTTAAAAGCCGCTTTTCAGGGCTGCCCTGCCCTCTTCCTCCTGGCATGGATGTGCCACCCATAAGGGACCCCTTCACGGAGCCTAACTGGGTGGCTAGGTGGCTGCCGCTTCCATGGATGAAGGAAAAATGGCAGCGGGCAGCCAGCAATTCTTTCCCCTCCTCTCCCCATTGCTCAGGGCACACAGCAGCAGTGGCAAGTAAATCCCCTTTGCTTTAAATATTCACACAGAATCTCAGCTGCTTTCCTCCCTCCCTTTCCCTATCTAAAGGTCAGTACTTTTAGAATTGTGCAAAATTGCAACACTGTTATCAGGTTGAAGTGGTTCCATCGCTACAGTGTAGCGCTGCTGTTAAGGGTGGATTTTTAACACTGAAATCACTGTCTTTGGAAGCAAGCTATTGGGAGAGGGAAACCCTAAACATGGATTCTCATCCCGTAAAATGGTAGGATCCCCACAGTAAAAAATGTAACACATATCAAGCGCAGGAACTGGAGTGAGACCTGTTGAAATGAGGATTAATGTTTACAACGCTTTGGGGTGATTTAACACGCTGAAAGCGTGTTAAGCCAAACTGACGTGGGGTCTGCAAGGATTGAAAACGTTTTAAATTCGAAATAAGCTTGCTGTGGGGGTGCGACCTATAAGTGTATCATGGTCACAAACTGCAGTTTGGGTATTTTGGCTGTCTGTACCAAACTAACTGCTTTGGACTCCTGCATCAGACAAAATGTCCTACCTAGATGGGACTAAGAACTTGCTATGTAAATATTTTTCCAATAAATAGTTAACTTTAAAAGCAAGATTATATTCTGTAACTAAATCTATGCTTTTGAATTCCTCACTGTCTTCCCAGAAGGAAGCAAGGTACGCAAAGCAGGATTGCCAGTTTTGTCCCTTTATCCAATAGCAGCCCAGATCAACTTCACATCCCTTTCCAGAATTCATCTCTGTTGGATGAATTCATCTCTCTGGACTTGCCCCATGGATTATACCAGTCTTTAAGCTGTGTGAAAAGAAGCAATGTCCAGTCCATTACTGTGATTCCTGAAGGATTACCAGGGTCCCATTTAACCTGAATCAAACCAGAATGTTATCAGTTTCCCAGTTTAAAGAAAAATTACAGCAACCCAGGGGTAAACCTTTTTCCATTACACTAAATAAAATGTACAACACGTGCTACTAACCTGCATGGCTATTCTTTTCAGTGCGGCATATTTTTGTACCTCTGCTATGTCCCCAACAGCCAAACCAATCTATAACGTGCAAAGCAAAGTTAACAAGTCAATTGTGATTTTCATTTTACCACATTTAAGCTCTTCATGAATATTAATCTTGACAGAAAACAAATTAGTCCTAAGTCTATGATTAAAAATTAAAATTAAATTCAACTTTCTGTGAAGCATAGTTATATGAAGCAAAAATAAAGTGAATCTGTGCAACAACATGTTATCAAGTTATGCTCTCGACACCTGAATTTAGGTAGCTTTATAGACTTACAGTCCACATCTGATAGTTTGCTAAAGGTCAATGTATTGCTATCAAACTAAGCACACGTTAAGAGCGCATCCCCATGGGGCTGCCCCTGATGTGCTGTGGCTCCGGGGCAGCCTTAATGTGAATTAAGATTCGCATTAAGGAGTCCCCATGGCAACGGAGGACAAGGCAGGTTGAAGGTGAACCCACCCATCCCCATGAAAACCACAGCAAATCCCTGCATCAGGATGCCACTGTTTTCTCCACCACCTCCTTACCTGAGTGCTTAATCACCCAGGTAAAAGGTTGATTTACTCGCCTGACAGCTGCTCTGCAATCAGCTGAGGCACTGTCAGGGAGTTATCGCAGCTCTCATGCACACAAGCAGAACTCTGCTAGTGATTAAAAGAGACACAAGGAAGGAGCGAATTAATATGCACCTCTTTCCAGGCTCGGAACTGCCTGTTATCTCTGAGCCTTGTAAAGAGATGCATATTAATAAGCTCCTTGCTTGTGTCTCTTTTAATCATTAGCGGAGCTCTGCTTGTGTGCATGAGAGCTGCTATAACCTCCTGACAGTTGCTCAGCTGATTGCTGGGCAGCTGTGAGGCTTACCTCGATGATTAAGTGTTCAGGTAAGGGGAACAGTTGCGATCCCAGCATTAGTGGCGGGGACAGTGAAATCCCACCCACTAACGCTGCGATTGTAACCCAGGAATGTCCCCATGCCCCCAGGATAACCTGTTCTTGCCCCGTAATTCAGGGCGAGAACAGTTATGAAGTGGGGTTTTTTTTTACTTCGATTTGGAGGATTTTGTCTCTCATTTAGCCCAAATTAGGGCTTTGCATGGGGACTCATGTTCAACTCGCAGTATCCTCACTATGGGGAAGCCCACTAATATATTGAACAAAGTAACAGTGGATAACAGCAAACTTTAAAGTGATACAGTTACATTAAGTGGATGTCATAAAGATAATAACATACTAGAGATGTGCACGAATGTTTTTTTGACATTCTATTGGAATCAAATTGAATACCCAAAAATCCAAATTTGATTCAAATCTTTGAAATTCAAATTTAACAAGATTCAATTCGCATTTACCAAATTCAAATCCATTCATTCAAATTTTTGATTTGAATCTGCACATATAAATGTTGACTACATTTGTATGTGCACGTACACATCTTCCACACATCTGTACACATCTGTACACATCTGTACACATCTGTACACATCTGTACACATCCGTATGCATCCCGTAGCTATCCCATATGCAACCTGTTTTTGTCCTGTACATATCTGTACAAATGCAGGAAAGATGTGGATCTTCAAGATCATGTATGAACCCATACACATATGAATGCCTGGATCATTCAAACAAATATATCTGAAATTTGAAATTCGATTTGAATGTTTACATTCAAATTTTGGGACATTCTATTCAAGTTTGAATGTCAAAATTTGTCACATTTTGAATGCCTACAAATATTTTTACGCATCCCTATAACATACTATTAGAAATTATTTCAGCTAAAAAATAGACCCACAGTGATTTATAACTATATTTATAGTCATAGGAATTAATCAGAGATGCTACTATCAGGAAAACTAGTTCCAAATGTGTACTACTATATGGCATTTAATTGCTGGGATGATTTATCCTCTTCTATTTGTTGCTTCTGTTGAATCATTCATGGATTGCTTTCTTATACCTACTGTTTGTTACTATGCTTGAAAGAAGTGCAGTCATCACATTGCACAACCCTATAGTTTTGGACTCACAAAACACTACTGTGTTCTTGAGTTAACTATATGGGGAAAACTGTGAGCAAAGCGAATCACAGGTTGCTTCTGTACTGTGCATCTTGGCATGTGATGTGGTTAGTCTTGCCCTGGATTGCTTAGTCTGATCCTGGCCAGCCCTGCAGAAAGCCACTCTGAAAAGCCACTCAGCGTCATGACAAAAACTCCCACAAATCTGGTTACATTAAATCCTATTCTCAAATTAGTTTTAAAAATATATATGGGCAAGGATTGTGTCCTTATCACCATCTTCTGTAACACCTTTAATTCTTACCAACAAATTCATAAGAAGAATCGGAATGAGCAGGGAGAAGATAATGAGCATTGCAAAACTCAGAAATGGATAAGGCAGTTCACCAATGAGCATGGGTTCAAGAAAGGCTTCCCTGTAATTCATATCTCCTAACATCATAGCAAATGTTTGCAGTACAGAAAGATACGGAGTGCCATATGGTTTCTAGAAGGAAATGAATAGGAAAAAAAGTGATGAAAAACATCAGTCACAATATCACATGGTTTCATTAGCGAGCTGTTGATTTAAATATTTAAAAAGATACTCCACTAGATCATTTCAAAAAGATTATGTTTTGCTCGATACACTAAAGAAAGCCAAGGTTCTTTGCTTATTTTTAAAATGACTAGCTCATCATTCATTATTTTATCATTGTTATCCATGCTACATGTAGCTTCCAATATTTCTCATATTTCCCCCTGCCATAAATATTGACCTTTTGGCTCTACCACATACAGTGAAACATTTTAAAAATATTAAACCAAAAACGTTATTTAACAACAAAACACTTTTTAAATAACAACAACTGATCAGTCCAAAGCAGGTAGAGAAGCTTACTTATTGGTAGAATGTAGGTTTTCATGACTGTTACAATCTTACTTGTTGCAATCTGGACATAACAACCCCAAAATTGCAACAAGTAAGCTTACTAATTACTAACCGACAAACGCAACACATTCAAATGACAAAGGCAAAGCATTCACAAATATTTGTATTGTATTATTCACTGTGGAGTCAAAATCAGAACAGAAATTAAATGTAAATCGATTAACAGGGTTCAAATGTTTTCCCAATACAACACAGTAATGCTTTCTGCCTCTTGCATCACTGAATGTGGAAGCTGGACAGTCAAGACAGAAGGATGAAAATGTTGTCAGGACACTTGTAATGAAGACACATGTACTGGGAAGAACTTGCAAAAGAAAGGAAAGCTAATGAGTGAGTGCAAGACAAGACAAAGTTGCATTATCTAAACTTTTCCAACCTGTGTTCCAAGGAGAACGTGGAAACTGAACCCAAAGGCTAGCATCAGGAAGAAGAACACAAATACAATCCGGATCAATGTCCTCAGTATTTCCCAGAACATCACAATATATATGCCACAATTTTCAAATCTAGAAATATGTACATGAAGGAAACATAAAAACAATTTTATTTATTAATTACTTATGTGCAGTGTGCAACTTTCCTGTAATTACATTGGAAGTACGAAAATACTCTGAACTGTATGTAGAGAGTGTCATTCTCTCACTCTAACCACAAAGTGTTCCTCATACCAATCTGCTTACAATTAATTGGGTTTTTTTTAAAAAAAATACATAGCTCCACTTCCTATAAACTGCTCAGTGTTTCATTGCCTCAGTCCCTGCTCATTTGGAGTGACGCAGTGAAAGTGCAGACATGAAGCCAATTCACACTATAGCTTGTAGTATGCAATTAGTCAACATCTGGGCAACTACATCTGCACTTGCAGGAGGTGTTTACAGACCACAAATGCCCCCTGCCTGCCCAGAATTTGCCTAATGCATACTAGCTGTAGTGCATGAAATCGTGCATCACAAGCACCCTAACCTTTACCTGTCATGAATGATTCCTTACCTTTAGCATCCATCCAGCAGGCATCTGCACTATTTCTAGCTAAGGGGGCCATCTGAGCTGCTGGCTGACACAACTGCACTTGTGCAAAGCATTAACATTGCCATAGCAACAGCACTACCGCACACACAGTCACGCATGGTGCTGTATTCAAGATGGCGGCAGAAGAATAGGATCTGTGACCCTTTAAGGTGAGTGATCGATTGTGCGGAGGCTAAGCTATTGTTGACTAGTGTTCACAAGTGCGATCGCTAGTCAACATTAGTCTATAATACACTTTCCCACCCATGCAATGAGAAAGCAAATGTGAAATTGACCCTCATTAGTATACAGCCACAAGCTGAGCCAGTTGACTGAGGGAAAAGGAAGCTGTGATGGCTTTTTGCCATGATGCTTCTCGTTGGCACTTGTCAGTTTGGCTGGTTAGTACTTGCCACATGAGCCTGAATTGTCATACTGGCTTATGAAACACCAAACTGCTTCAGCCGCAGAATCTCAGTGTGGAGCAGCTTGGTGAGAGGTGTTCATGCCTTGCACTTTGTTTATTCAACAAGGAAATAATGTGAACACTGCATCTGGACATTTATTGGGAGCAGCTGGCATATCTGGTCTGGCCAACTGTTAAGCTTGGTGTTTGTGCACTCCTGTGTTTCTGGTCTAGTTCTGCATCAAACCTGCTTTCTCTGCTGTGATCACGTTCTATCCTAGCTACACTCCAGATCTAAAACAGCATCAAATGCCCTTTCTGTACTGGACCTTGTCCCACATTGTATCCTAGAATCAGGATTTGCCATCCATATGCTAGTGCAGACTACAGCAGAAATCACATGGGACCTGCCATAGTTTGCACCAGCATGCAGATGGCAGGTCACTATTCCAATATATAATCAGGAATAAGACCTCATGCAGATAGGGCCAAAATGCTACATTTTCCGTTTTAAACAGAGTTAGAATTATAGCTTACCTTTGTAAATAAAGCAGAAAGTTCATCCATGACAAAAATATAGCAATAGCACCACTGCCCCACTGTAAACGAACTGGAAGAGTAACAAATAAAGATGACACAAAAATGATGTTTGTCGTGTAAATTGCCCAGTCTAGAAGATTGGAATAATCCAACAGATACCTGAGTTTCTGAAAAATAAAAATATGAATGCTTCTACATTGTCTGATCATATTTCCCCTCTCTCAAAAAATTCACAAAGTTGTCACAGAAAAGTCATAACATGTCCATATACCTGTTGAAAGAGTTGTATTATTTCCTTGCAGATTCCAAATAAACTCATTATCAAAACTAATGACATACATACTTTTATTGAGTATGAATCCTGGAAGAGAAAAAAGGTGAAAAAAGGGTATTAGTAGTAAGATTGAAAACTAGCTTAATCTCTGTTTTCTACAGTCTAGATCATTCTTCAAGTTTGGGTACACACTCGTAGACACTGAAGGCATCTATACAGGTGTTTACCACAGAGCTTCTTGGTACTATGGCTGTGTTCAGACATAACAAAAGGTGGCATTTCAGAGACACCTCAGAGACAGTAGTGTGTGGTCCTCATATTCCCATCTAATCCACCAGTTTGAGTACAAAATGTCCAGGAGTCCCTGAAAAGTTCATGACTCCATGGCCTCCATTTTGAAAACTCTGCTGGCATTTATTTATTAATATTTTTCATCTGGCCTTATAATTAAAAGTGTCATGGCAGGTTATAACAGTAAAAACAAATTAAGAGGGGCCCTCTAAAACAATAAGTGAAAATGGGAAGTTGTTTCCTTAGCCAGTCTCCTAAATTTATATAGTGAAGACGCCTTTTATGTAGTCTTGAAGATTCCCGTTGGCTACAGCTAGCCAAATGGGTGGAGGATGGAGATGAACTTTGGTTGGGCCACTTTTTCTAGGCCCTTCTCCATATGGAGCAAGCAGTGCTCTTCTCCAAAGGCTGCTTGGTCATCGAGGATACTGCCGAACTAGACTGTCATCTCCAGAGTCAGTCTTGAGCAACCAATATCCTGAACTGCCTACTTGCAGGGTTGGGTCTCCGGCTTCCAGTGCATCTTTCACCTGCCGATTCATCCCTCACCTGTTGCTACAGGGGTTTTTGCAAGTGTTTACACCTAAGGTTCACCTACTAGGGCTTAGCACTCTTGGATGGTGACAGTGAAATCCTCAGGTTGTAGGTTTAGTTACAGTTTCCTTCTCTTAGATGAATGGCCTTACAGTTCCATATGCGTGGGTTTTCCTAAGATGGTTGCCCAGAGGCTAATAAGCCCATCCTAACCCTTCAGTTGAGACCTGTTTGGCATGGGAGACCCTATAGAAGACATACACCACTGCCAGCATAGCTCACAGCTTCACAAGGGCATGCAAGCTCCTCCCCCATGACAAGGGGATGACCATGGAGGAATAATCCAAAATAATTATTAAAATTATACCTTTCCTTCAAAAGGTCCAGTAGTTGTTGTAACAGTTGAATTGTAAGGCCTTATGTGAGTTACCAAAAGAGTTAGTGGTATTAGACCGAGAGAATATACTGCTAAGTTCATAAGGTGAGCACGAAAACCGTAGGCCATCCTGTAAGGTAAAATGCCATTATGAATGACCTTTATAATATAATGCACATACGCATATTCAGGGCCTTTTCACCTTTACCTGACAAAATACCATACTAGTCAGATATGGTAGTAGCACTATTGCATGTCAAATATCAAGGCAACAGCACTCAAAGTGTGAATGGGCAGGGCAGGGCAGGGCAGGCTGGATCTCCATGGAAATATCAGAGACAACATCCAGTGCTCACTCAGATGTTGCCATGGTAACCTGAATACTGCATGCAACTACCTACTTGCCATGCTGCACCCAGAACAGGATGCAGATGTCGCACCAAGGAGTGAGCTAGCCTTTCTTGGTAGATGTGCAGGTGGCTGTGGGGAGACTCCAGCAACTTCTGGTAAGTTGTCATGGCTTCCCAGTGCAGGCACACCTCACCAGCAACTAGACCAGAGCTTGCTTCAAGGTTAAATGTGAACAGGTCCACATAGATTAAATTTTTATAGTCTTTTTTCTATTCTACAATTGAGAAGGAAAAAGAATTTATCCTGCTGTAACAGTTAATCCCGTTATGACTTTTCATTCAATATCTCTTCTCTATTATTGAATTATTTTGTTCATATTCCTTTCCCCAATTATTAATGATATATTGTGGTTTTAATTACTTTAAACATTGGGCCTTTTTTGCCCTTACCTGTGTTGCTAGATGGAGCCACTCCTACTAGAATGCCTCCCTCCTAGAATGGTCCAGCTGTCAAGGAACAAGACCACCTGTATTTGGATGGCATGTCCCAGGGCATCCCTCAAGCTCTTGCACGAGCTTAGAACCTGCTACAAAGTCTCTCATGGCCAAGAACAAAAGTTCCTGATGTCAGACGCCCTGGGGACCAATTTCACCGGTGCCAAGCTGCCCTTATGCACACCTCCCTGGGTCAGTACTGCAAAACAGGGAGCCTTCAACACTGCACCCTCAGCCAGTTTACACACAAGTAGGATGGCTGTAGAGCGCAGAAGAAAGGGGCCAAGTTCCAATTTACCAGTAAGGGCAGAATGTCCCCTTATTTTTCAGTTAATTTGTAAAACAACTTTGAAATATTTTATAGAAATCTTTTAAACGGACAAAGAAGTAATGTAAGATTCAACTTGCCAGTCTAGTCAGCTTTTCTAAGAACAGGGTAGAGACAATGCATTATCTTCACAGCAGAATATGTTGGACTAGTATTCTTTTTTTTTTATTCCTAGTGATATGCATGAACCACAATTAGTGGTTTACTGCCAAACTAGCTGGTGCGCACACTCAATCTGAATTGACTCTGATTTGGCCAGCATTTGAACCGAACTGCTTCTAGTTCAGATGGACTAGTCTGGCAGTTCAGAAATCAAACGATGGAGCACTCCCTTCTCCTCACTGCTGATGTGACAGACTGGCATTAATAGTTAATAGGTAACACTTATTAACTATTAATGCCAGCCTGTCACATTAACAGTACTGAGCTGTCAGTGGCATACAGTTTCTGCCCACTTCCCCAGTAAACTGGCATAAGCAGAGGAAAAAGACTTTTCATTGCCGCCACCCAAGACTGCCAAATTCTGAACCAGAAAATGCCATTGATTCGTCTCTTCCAAACAAGCCTTTCAGTACCAGCATTGTTTCTGAACAGTAGAAGTTTGGAAACACAGTAACAAGACACTTACCATTTCATGAGTAAATATTCTGAACATACAGGATGACTCAGGAGTTCAACACGATTATGGCGTACCATAGCCTGAGGAGGGAGGAAGTGGAGGCATTTTTATTTACAAAGGGAATGCTTTGCAAACTATAAATCAAGAATCATTCTTGGATGTATCCATGGCTAGATCAGAGATGCATGCTTGAGACTATACAATATACTTTGTACTGACTGTACAGTAGCCTATTTCATTTTTCTTTTCTTAGAAAGCCTTTAGAATGGAAAATATTGTTCTATTGTTGAACACTATTTTATCCAGAAAAAGAAAACACTGGCACAAACTTCACCACCAGCAGCTAATTCAAAAATCCTTCAAATCCTGTTAAATGCTAATCCAGATACAGTCTAGATAACAATCAAACTGGGTGTCTTGAAAATATGCCAATAAATGAAACAAAATCACCCTAGCTGGTTGAATCTAACAGTAAATTTGGGCTTGCATATAATACATTTACATGTATAAAGGGGAACTCCGAGTATGCCTCAGCATGAGACATAAGCACTGTGCAGAGCCACTTCTATACCACAAGCGGCTACATACATACTGGAGTGTCCCCTACATGTATAGCTGTGGAGCACAAATTTTCATGCTCCACAACTATACTAGAGGCCTGTTGGAGTAGCTCAACATGGCTTCGCTTGATGTTTGCACCTTTTCCAGGCAAATGTAGCCCAAGGTGCGGTGAGGAGGTGCTACAGTGTCTGGTCACTACAGCAACAGCGCCCTGCATGCCCTTTGACATGGTGACATGATCACCTCTAGTATAGAGGCAATTAAACTTACCCAGTGCTTGGAGAAGCACTGACTAAAGTTGGAATGGTTCAGGCATTGCTAACTAGGGATGCCTGAACCATCCCAAAAGTTAGCTGGCCATTGCACCTACTCTTGATATAAATAATAATTAATATGGCTAACCCTCTGGCATTATCAGCAGCACGAGATTCATGTTGTTGGTCCCAATTGACATATGTTAATAATTTTATTATCTTTTTTCTTTTGAGTTTTCTAAAGTAAGGCCATGCCATTTATTACTCTTTTAAAATTAAACAGCCTATATCTCTTCGTTTGACATTAATACTGACAACAGTTTTATTTTTATTTCCCTTACATTCTTTTTTTAACAAACTTAATTTTAAAATTATAAACATAATACTGGATTTTGCAAATAGTATTACATTATAGTTACATTGGTTTGAATAACAAATACATACAGATGTAGAAATTGAGAATTTTTAAAATATATTTTATACATTTTTATTATGTTATTAAGTGCTCTTCTATGTATTATAGTTATTGATCCAATTGATCACAGTTCTAATATTATGATGTGCGACATCAGTTTTTCTATTGATTTCCATACTGTTAACAGCTTGGCACTGCCATGGCCTAACATTTTGATGTGTTTGTGATAAATATAAATATTCATCCACTGTTATTTCTGATACCATGTTTTCAATTTGCTATTATCTGTATACTTCCAGTATTGTGCTATTACTAAATGAGCAGAATACACCCTGAATTTAACTAGCGTTTTAATTTCTCTCACATTCAGATATATTTCAAGTATCTATTCAGGCAACTAACCCTTACCCCAAGCCTAAACTATCCTATTTTCCAAGCAAGACAGCTCGGACTCAAAATGTCCCATATGATCTTAGTCTCCCTCTTAAGAACATGCACACAAATCATCTCTCTCTATGCTTCAGCTCTCTCCTTTTATGTTGATTACCACCTCTCTTTGGATGCTAGCAATATTAAATCTATTACAGGAAATGAATATTTACTGTATCTAATCTATATTATTTTTATCTCATAACCTTTGGGGTATTGTTTATTATTCTAGATACATCCCACTAGGTAAGCCTGAAATGACACACCAAAATCTATAATACAAAGGACATATTATAAGTGACAGAAAAACATTCTGTGACATTCAGCATATTCAAACTCAACCTAATGTCATCTTATACCCAGCCATCTCATGTCAGCTATCCTTTACAGACATTATAATCTTCCTAACCAATATCATTCACATAATGTATAAATGTAACCAATAAACCCTGAGCCACTAATATATCACACCTTTGGCTTTTTATAGGCACTTTTTATACCAGATACTAGACCAAAAGAATAGCCATTCTCTTGAACAAAAATTCCCAGTCACTTCTCTTTGCTTATCTTGTGTCACTTATAATATTCCCCCATTCACATTTAGCCTTAATGTACAATATCATATAGGATATAAAGGGTAATATGAAACAAACAAACAAAAAATGAAAAGATTTTGGTGCTCTATTCCAGTTTATTGCTCTATCCCAATGTGGACAGTGTTTCCGGGAAGGGGCTTCTCTTATTCTGCACTAACATGCAGAATGAAGAGGTCTAGAATCCACCTTCCCACACAAGGGTAAGGATACTGACCCATATAGGAATGGGCAGTAGGAAATTCATAGTTTCCCCTTCTTTAATATGGCTGACTAGAGATGTGCATGAGTGTGGGTTTTTAGTATTCAATGCAAAAAAAAATTCATATTTGTTCAAATAGATCCCCTTCAAATGTGGTAGGATTCGTATTCAATGTGAATGGATAAATCCCATATGAAGCTGCATATGAATGTGAATGAATTTGAATGTGACAACATTCAATTCGAATTCAAATGTCCGAATTAAGGCGAATTCATACAAATTTCGAGTGTTACAAATATTCGTGCACATTCTGGTCAACCGGTGGTCCTCTCTGTGAAAAGAAAACTATTTCCTCAAGAGCTCCCAAGGAGCTGATGGTATCTCCTGAGACACTGTCACTATGGTTTCTGATGGCAGATATCAGACCCTTATTGCACATTAAAGCAAATAAAAAAAGAACACTTAAAAATACAAATATGCAGCATAGCTCACATTAAGAGTGATAAGTGGTTCATACAGTGTGTCTTCTTCATCTTTTACTTTCTTGGAAAATTTCAGTGGGCATTGAAGATACCGGAAGTTATATTCAACCTACCCAAGAGAATCTTAGTTTAATTTTAAAAAGCAAACCTTGAGCAAACCTTGAAAACCTGTGACATTTTATAAAGGCATGACAGACATAAACCATGACAGATATAAAAATAAAATAAGATATGCAGACATGGCTATCAATTATTACAAAGCAACCTAACCAACATCCAACAATCCTGTGGGGAAAGGGGGTATTTCGGAGGGATGGATTTGAGTATGAAGCAATGAATGCCTAAAAGGAACAATCCAGGTACAACTTAGAAGTGGCATAGAAGAAGCACTGCAGAAAGTGGGTTGACCCCAGAAATGGCCCAGCTGGAAAATCTGGCCCTTTCTGTACTGGGGCTTATTTTGGATTATATCCTGGAATAGGGACCTGGTTCCACATGCTGGTGCAGACTATAGTAGACCCCACCTGTAACTTACTGCAGTCTATACTAGCAAGTGGATGGCAGGATTCTATTCTAGGATATAATCTGGGATAAGGCCCAGTACAGAAAGGCCTGGAATAAAAGAGCCTGTCCTTCAGAGCCTTGGTACTGCATTTTAGGGCAGCAGCCAGGTGTGGAGTGAAATGGGCCATCTAAAGGAAGTGGAGTGGCCATTCTCACTCCAGGAGCAACTTATTCTAGCATGAGATGGCATCCCAGCATAAGAACTCATCCTGTCCTGGAGCAAGGGGCATGTGGAAAGGGCCTGTGACTAATGTTGCTTTTAACTATTTTTGTATTTTTCTAAAGTTGCATTTTTAAACTTGTTTCTGATTTTATGGTTGATATAATTTTTAAATGTCTGTTTGTAAATGTTGTGAGCTGCCCAGAGACCCTCAGGTATGGGGCGGCATATAAACAAACAAACACACACACACACACACACACACACACACACACACACACACACACACACACACACACATACAGGTAGGACCAACACAGGCAAATAAAAGGTGCCCGGTAGGAACCCAAGTGGTGCAGCCCTGGCAGTCTGACCTCATCCCTGAGAAGAATTCAGTAGCCATCAACAAAATAAAAGGTTACTCATGCAAAGAGTCAAAACTCAGTGTCCACATGCCAGAACATTCCTCTGGAGGAACAAATTGGAATGGATACATGATTCCAAGATTGCCCTAGTCCCATGTGGGAAAATCTTCCACAGGGTAGTGTGCCAGCAGGAAATCACTTTAGCTTCAGTTCAATTCCTAGCACCACCATGCAGACACATGAAGGTGGCAGGACCAGACCAGACCCATGCAGGAGCCTAATGACATTTCACCATGCTCTGATTTCCAGGGTTATTTCCTGGCGCATTGCTCAACCCTCCCCTCCTGCAACTTTGGAGGCTGGGGAACTTTCATTTCCTGGCTTCGAAGGAGGGCCAGGGTGCTGTGGCCATCATGTAAATAGCCATCAATGGGCAGTGTTTCACCCCATACCTGGCCCAGTCAGCAAGGAATCTTCTGCATTGTTTGCTTCAGCACACAGCGCAGAAGGTACTTAGGAGTCCTCTGTCCAAATGCTGACTCACCCATGAAGTGATACACTGGCCCCTCAGCCTAACCCGCTTCATAAGGTTGTTGTGAGGAAAAAACAAGAGGGGAGAGAATGGTGTAATTGACTTTGGGCTCTCTGGAGAAAAGCCATGTAAATACTCACAGAGAAATCTTTGGATGACTTTTCTTCTGATGATTCAATAAAGCAATTATCTAAAACTAACTTGCAGAGACAAAAAAGAAGAACTTAAGTATTCTGAGATAACATCTAAGCACAGTTAATGGTACAAATGTTATGAAACAATAAGATACTTTCCCAAATTTGGCTAAAAGGAATGTATCCAAAGAAATTAGTCACTCAAGCAACAACATGCACAATATTTAAAATGTGAATGATTCTTCCAGTTTAAAGCTTTCAAATTTAACTGCATAGCCAGCACATATGTTTCTGGTTATGAGCAAAGAGGCCATGGGATAGAATATTCCAAATCAGAAGACATCGGGCAGTTGACCATTTTCAAACCAGACACTATTCCAAAACAGTCAGACTGTGGGCTATGATCTTCCTTGAGACCACAGTGTGCTGTGAGCAGAAAGCTAACCCCCTTCTGCAACCCTCAATGGCACCCAGGGATCTCCCTGTCCACCTTCAGAGGCAGAGAACACATCAGCAAAGTGAGAAGCTGTTTTCTTTCAATGTTAAATAACTCAGAAAATTCACCTTTGGGATAGATAATGTGGTAAAAAAAAAATTACTGGTCACTTTGCTGATGTGTTCTCTTCCTCTGAAGTGGACTGAAGCTGGATTAAAGCTTAGGTGTAACCACAGTCAGTGATTAAATATTCAACTTTAACCGCCACAAAGCACAGCAAACCAGACTTTGATCTAAAAAAGTAGTAAGTTTCTAATACAAAACTTTGTGTTAGTTAAAGTTTTGGTGTTGATTTTAGCATGTTTACATAACTCTCCTGGGCTGAGGTAGGAAAATTAAAAAGCTTGAAGTGCAACAAGTGCACTTGAAAACAAACTATCTGAAGAAGACAGAAGAAAATGGAGAAGGTTAGCCTGAAACAAGAAACGAATCAACTCACAACTAAAGCTATGTACCCAAAGGCCATGGTCACACCTTCACTTTAAACCTTCTTCAGGTCTAATTGCTCACACCTTTTGATTTCTATCTATTGTATTTGTGGACTTTCCTGAATGGAAATGGAGGGTGCATCAGTGTCCACATGGCAGAAGCTCCACAAATAAAACAGAACTGAAAAGGTGTGAGGAGTTAGACCCAAGGGCAATTCACACTTGTCCCCATAGTACATAGTAGGGTAACATCTGGTAAGGAGCATCTGCACTTGCCCCACTAGATATTACCCTATCTTCGACACGCATCTCAATCCTTATAACGAATTCTTACCTTTCATGGCCAGCGCTGTGACCATTCACACCATTTTCAGTGCTAGGGGTCATCTGAGGTGCTGTGCAAGAACGCTGGCACCTCCAATGACTCCAAACACGACTGTGCATGTGCAGAGCATCACTGTTACCATGGCAATGTCAGTGGTGCATGTGCAGTTGTGCCAGCTGGTGTAAAGAAGATGGTGGTGATTGGACATATGCACAGACACAGGTAAGCCTCCAGGCATGTGGGGCTTGGTTCAGTGTGTACTAGCATTCCCAAGTCCAAACACTAGTAGGCATTAGTAGGCAATGCACTTTTCCCATCCAGCAAACAGGAAGCTAAGTGCAGAAATGCCTCTGAAAACAGACTGAAAAAGGCTTAAAGTGAAGGTGTGACCATGGCAAGGTTTACAGTGTTATGAGTATGCACAGGGCCATTTCCTGTGTTTGCAGAAACTGTCCTGGCCAGAAACTTCACAGCTGGTTGTGATCTTTAGGTGGCCAGGATGGCAGCAGGCATGCAGTCAGCATCCTCCTCAGTATGCTGAAAGAAAAGCAGTATGATCATAGCACCCTTGTCATTGCCATGAAGCTCCTACCAAAGACCTTCAGAATTACAAACATTCAGTATTTGAGTATAATGTTATAAAACAATTCTGTGTAAAAGAATTTCCCAACGTTGACATAAGTTTCAAATTTCGCAGAGATATTGTACAGTATATCAAAATTGATAATCTATTGTGCTGCACCATGAACACTAAAATACTCTACTTGTTGTCGCTGGGTACAACTGAGTCACGGTGGACTCCTGGCGAGTTCAACTCCACAGGCACTTCTATACAGTTTTCTTGGCAGAAATGCAGAAGTGGTTTGCCATGGACTACTTCCAGGGGAAGTTTGGGGATTGAACTAACAACTCTCTGCTTTCCAGGCAGTTTGTTCTACCACTGAGCTACAGCCACTTCCAAAAAAACCTGGTACCCATTCCTATTCAGCATTAGGACAATTTGAGATCCTATTAGGTCTTTAAAAAATACACCATACTTTGATTCACCAAGACATAATAATTATATTAATATAAAGGGAAGCCAATTACAGATACAAGAGCAGATAAAATCCTGGGAACCAGAGCAATTGTTTGCTACAATCTAAGGAGTTCTTGTAAGAGAGAGGATTGTATATACCATCCTGAATACCTCCCAGTTGATTCTCAATTCAAAAATAAAAGAAGCTATAATAGCAAGCTGTGGCCCACTCCTAGTTCACTGCATAGGCACCTCCATGCAGTTTTGAGGCAGAGAAGTGCTTTGCCATTGCCCATTTCCAGTGTGGAGCTGGGGGTTGAACCAACAACTCTGTTTTGCAAGCAATTTACAAAACAATTTACTGAGCTACAGCTACTCCCTGTTATATGTTTACCAGAAGTTAGTTATGCATCATATACAATCTTACTTTGAAGCATTCAGGAAGATACTCAACCATCTCCAAAACAGCAAATTTATTAGTTATAGAACGGGGAGAAAATGTTCCTACAGCTTCTTCCCATCTGGAAAAAAAAAGTTGCCATGTCAGTTCAAGCATTGTTGAAGGGCTTTAAATGCAGAGCTGCCTGAAGATCTCTCAAAGGTCAAGGAGACCTTCTACAGTATTCTTAGTATCTGAACTAAGTTCTTCCCTCTGCACTGATCTTATTATATAAACAAAGGAAACAGAGCATGGGGCCATTCCCTGTGCCCAAAAAGCCCACTACTGTCAGAATCACTTTGATTCCTTTGCTGGTCATGATGAAAGCAGGGAGCACCTTCAGTGAGATTGTAACGGCATTGTGGGAGCCAGTCTTCTATCCACCAATCATGATCAAAGCTGGGGTATTCCTGGCTTTGATCTCCATAAGAAGGGCTGATGGCATGTGAACAGACATTAAAACAGCACTATGGAGAAGGCAGGAGACTGAATGCTTAAAGTGCTTTGGCCTCTCCCTTTGCCTGCTGCAGATCCTGTCTAATTCTTAAGATGCACAATCAAATTGTAGTGACAACTACAGCAACAGAAATCATTTTCCACCAAGACCTAGGGGGCACTCTATGAAGCTGATGAGTAGAAGAGTCGGATCCAACAAAGGGAAGTATTTCTTCACCCAGAGGGTCATCGGCTTATGGAATGTGCTGCCGGAAGAGGTGGTGACAGCTACCAGTCTAGATGGCTTTAAGGAAGGGTTAGATAAATTTATGGATGACAGATGTATCAATGGCTACTAGAATGAATGCCTAGGTACATCTTTCAGGCAGGGGGGGCGGGGGAAGCAGGGTGCTTTCAAGGCCATTTGCTGGGATTCTAGAGCAGGGAAAGGTTGTCCTTGTCTCTGTTTGAGATGCCCATGAGCATTTGGTGGGCCACTGTGTGCAACGGGATGCTGGACTAGATGGGCTGTGGCCTGATCCAGCAGGGCTTCTTCTCTTATGTTCTTATCTTCCTCACTACCACCATGCTTTGGATAAAACAATTTTTTGTTCAAATTTATGACTCCATTATGAACTGAATTTATTTTGTAATTTCTTTTAATTTTATAATTTGAGTGTTGTTACTATGTTCTTGTTCACATTTAAGGTTTTCTGTTGAGCCATTAATAAAAAACAAGTTTTCCATGGCATAATGCCCCATCACTTAAGCTCTCTAATCTCACACAGATCACAAATTGGTGGGTTAGGACATAGTACAAATTGTACTATAAATCTATAAGATTGTATTATTACACTGCTGATACCACACTCTTCCCACATTATGCTTTGCTACTATGGCAAGTGTGCCGAGCTCTTCCAACTCCTCCCATGTGCACGTGCAGTGGTGAGGTTGCTGCCACCACCATTGCTTCTAGAGGAGCACAGCCAGTCCCTTCAGTGGTGTTGGCACTTTCAAGGATAAATTCACACCCTAACTCTTTTCTCTGAAATATCCCAGTGCCTTCAGGTCCAAAGCCAGGAGTGGGAAGCCCTCTTCCCTGCTTGCAACATGACAGCAAGGGAATTCTGAGCTGCCATTTGGCAGCCAGGGAGGTTTGTTCTTCCTCCTCCCCCACCCCACAGAACTGGTGGTAATTTTGAATTCCAGGGCAATTTGAGGTTGGAGTATCAGAATCATGAGTGATTTAGCCATGTGAGTTCAGAACAAGCCTCCCTGCCTGTCAAATGATGGCTGGGTATTTCCTTGACACCATTTGACCGACACTCAATGAGCAGACAGCATATTTGCATTTAAAAGACCTGATTGCTTCTCTTTAATGTGAAAGAGGAAAGGTACTTTTCTTAAATCACCCTCCCTTTCCTGCGTGGATTTCACCATTACTGTTAAAATGAATTTCTTTTCTTGTTACATTGCCACATTAAAACTTGATTAAAAATAGGGGTAATGTTGATTTTGACTGTGTCCAGACAAGGTTAAAAAACAATTATGGCCTGGTTATATTTGAATTCATACAGGTATCCATGGCAACCCCAACACTGCCCCTCTACATAAGGATAAAATCACACTTTTTTCCTATTCTGGGAAAACCTAACACTCAAAGGGCACATCCCCATTATAAGCTTAATCCAGTTCCCTTAAATCGAAATAATAGAACTGGATGCAAACACGAATTTGCCTGTTCCCATTACTGTCAGCTTAATCACGTTCAATCTGGATTCTGAAGATCGTAAACGGCGTACATGACTCAAGGGGGGACTCAAGTGGCTACTTTTTAAAAGCCACTTTTCGGGGCTGCCCTGCCCTCTTTCTCCTGGCATGAATGCGCCATCCATAAGGGACCCCTTCAGGGAGCCTAGCTGGGTGGCTGGGTGGCTGCTGCTTGCCTGGATGGAAGAAAAACAGCAGCGGACAGCCAGCAATTCTTTCCCCTCCTCTCCCCATTTCCCAGGGCACACAGCAGCAGCAGCAACTAAAGCCCCTTTGCTTTAAACATTTACACAGAACCTCAGCTGCTTTCCTTCCTCCCTTTCCCTTTCTAAAGGTCAGATCTTTCAGAATTGCGCAAATTTGCAACATTGTTTTAAGGTGTGAAGTGGCTAGATCGCTACAGTGTAGCTTTAAGGAGTGGATTTTTATAGTGGCTGTTTTGAGGGGTGGATTTTTTTTCAATGAAGTCACTATCTTTGGAAGCAAGCTATTGGGGGAGGGAAACCCTAAACACGGATTCTCATCCCTTAACACCCTACGGTCCCCACAGTAAAAAATATAAAACGTTTCAAGCGCATGAACCAGAGTGAGAACTGTTGAAATGAGGATTAACATTTATAACGCTTTGGGGCGATTTAACACGCAGAAAGCGTGTTAAGCCAAACTGATGTGGGGTCTGCCAGGATTGAAAATGGTTTGAAATCGAAATAAGGTTGTAATGGGGATGCGGCCAAAGTGTTTTCTACCAGAATAGTGTGAAAATGTTCTGGAAGCTTGGCAGCACAATTCTTGCTAAAGAAAATGAACCCCTTCACATGTATATGGCTGAATCCAAGAGAAAATGGCCACTGCACACACACTTCTAGGAATTTCACAACATCAAAATAACCGGATGTGTACTTGACATCAGTGCGGAAGAAGGTACTTTCCCCGTGCTGTTGCCCCGCTGTCAGGGCAACGAGTGATATTTTGGAGAACCTTTACTTCAGAATACTGGTAAAAAGCAAATTTTTCCGGAGACATCCGGAGGTGACCTTTAGCTCTTTTTATTTGGACCATTTTTATATTTCCATAACGTAGATAGCTTAAAGTTGTCCATCCAATTTCATAATTTTGCAAACCACAATTTTGCTTTTCCACAGTCTGCATGCATCCTGTGCCTCACACAACAAGTGCTGTTATGCATTACATAGTTAGTAGAATGGATAATAATTTGCAATTGCCAGGGTAGTTTGCTGAAACTGGACTATTATACTACAGAAGAGACAACTGTACCGATTTTAAGATTATATATACATAAAAACCCTAACTCTAACTGGAACATGATCCCCTGAACCCTAACTAAAAAGAAAGGCCTTGTGTGAATGTGAATGTGGAAAAAGCACAGGTAGTGGTGTTGGATCAAAGGTAAGACACAGACTGCATCCAGACATTAGTTATTCCACTATATTTGGATATATTTGAATATTCTAGAACAAAACATGGATATTCCAGAATATTCATGCTTTATTCCATAATATCCAAATATATCAGAATAAGTAGGTAATGTCTGGATGCAGCCACTGACCCTACATGATGAAGAAGATTGGGACAAATTATCTAAGAAATGTTTCTTTAAATCCTCCTGGTGTATGTACATTGTTTATAGTGCTAAGGGCTTCCAGCCACCTATCCCAGATCCTGGATCTTTCAAGGGCCATATGGATACAACAATAGTCCTGTCCTAGATATACCTATTACAGTGACATTATATATTCCTGTCTATTACACAGTTCTTACCTTTTATGTAAAATGACAGCATTAACAACCTCTTTCCTTCCATTGTGTATGGCTTCATGAAGAAAGGAGGCCTCTGCTTTGTTGAGGAGTATTTTGGCATTGTCATCCAGAAGCATTCTAACAGCTTTTGCATGGCCTTCTCTAGCAGCCAGATGAAGAGCTGTGTTCTTTGCCATAGGAACAAAATTATTATTCCGTTAGAAGTAGAGTATAAGAATGTATTACAACCAAAGCCACTACAAATTGATGTTCTTATCCCACCTTCTTTTCCTTTATTTTACTTTGTGTTAAGCTGTAGAATGTGAATTCTTCAGAGGAGACATTTGCCCTTATGTTGCCAGCACTGCTCTATAAATGAAATTGCTTCTATCTTCTTCTAACTACCATTGAGCTAGTTCATATAGCCATTCTTCAAATAGTTACCCATCTATTTTCCTAAGCTGAAGGAAAATTGTATTAACTTGCTGTTTCCCCACATTCTAAATCATGAAAACTACCCTAGGTAAATATATGATAAATGTTCATTCTAAGTGATAGAAAAGTGGGAAGGGGGAGAATCAATTCCTAACTTGTTTGATAAATAATATAAAAAACAAACATTTTTTAAAAGAAAGTTCAAATACAATATTTTAAACTGAAAACAGGTCTACTATCTGTAAAAGGTACAAATCGGGAAGTAGGGAGGCAAAATTTGCCCAGCATTACTATTTAATTTTATAAATGCAATCTGAATTATTCAGAAAATATAGTCTAACCTCCCAAAGCACAGTACAGTTTTTCCCAATCCACCCAACAGGTCTTGGGTAACAGACAGTGAAGCTGGTGCCATCCTGAAATCCCCCCATACTCTGCTCCCCAGGCATGGACTATGATGTGGAGTGAAGGGAAGGGAAAGCTTTAAATCCATCAGGCTGCTGTCTCCTTGACTCAGGCTCCCCTTCAGTCCCACCCAGCACCTCCTTTACCCAGGAAGCAGAAGGATGAAGTAGTTCAGAAGGGAAGGGGTTCAAGCCACAGTCCATGCCCACTGACACCTTTAAAATGAAGTAACAGATCGAGCTGCTTTAACTTTGCAATGTGAAGACTGGCCAGTGACCTACCCCTTCTTCATCCACTTTGTCCGTACTCTTCACATTAGTATTCAAAATTATCTGCATTGTGCGTGTATACCCTCCGAAGGCAGCATGATGCAAAGCTGTCCAACCTTTATAATCACTTTTAACAAGCAGAGAAAAACAGAGTAAGTTGCCGTCATCTTTTTTTTTTTTTTTTTTTTTGGTATCAGTTCCTGTTCATGGTTTCTGTCATGATAGACTGTAGACCACTCAATAAGGTGAAATAATCAAATCTAAATATCACCTTTGTGATGGCTGCTGTAGCAACGGTTCTACCATGTTCACCCCCTCTGCTTTTCCTGTGGGCTGAAAAAGGGCAGCCCTACCACCAACTTGGATAGCCCACCACCATCACCACAGACAGCCTTGGCAGCACCAGTACCATCTTGGACAGCTCTCCGCCAGCACCACCACCACCACCACCACAGGAATGCATCAGGTTCCAGCACCAGGCACTTCTAGCTACAAAGGTCAGAGGTATGGCTATGCCTCTGTTAATAAAAACATGTCAGTCAGCTGGTCTGGAAGTACTAGCAGGCACTGTGGAACCTAAATGGCATTACATGTTGCTAAGAACCATTCATGGGGGGAAACATGGACAGTATAAAGAATGTTTCTTAGGGTATTACTTATTACTCTGCACTGAATGATTTTTTTTTTAGCCAATCCTATTAATAAAGTAGATTGAACAAACACATTAATTATTTGGGATGTCACACAGCTAATTGTTTTTCATAATTGTTTGTACAATCATCCATACCTCTTTGCTACTCAAACAAACATCTATGTTATACTAAAATATATTACTGAGCAAGTTATTTCCTTTAGTGACTTAGTTATTTAAAAATTAAGACTGAAAGAAGAATAAAATTCATGTGCTTACCATAGAAAGAGGGCACCCTTCTTCAGGAGAAGCTGCACCACCTTCTCATGACCATTTTGAGCAGATAAGTGCAAAGGAGTCATCCCCTTCTTATCTCCTTCATTCAAAAGCCTTGTATCTTCCATATCTCTCAGAAGTCGATGGCAAGTGTTGATACGTCCATAGCTATATAAAAGTCATGTGGAAATTCTGATACGTCTGATGCATGAAGCAACCAGAGATGAAACACTTTCCCTTCTAAGATGCGTCAGGCACCTTTAATATCCATACTTAGATGTATCCTTTAATATAGATATTTTGTCCAATCCCTTAGTTGGCCAAATAGTCCCTCTTCAGTGCTGTAATTTTAATTTAATTTTAGTTCCATTTTATTTAATTTATTTTCACTAAGTTTTTAACTTTCTTTGCACTGGATTTTAAATTTGTTGTAATATGCCCTGAGATATAAGCCCTTTCCATACTTGGCCTTATTCTGAAATATATCTTGGTATAAGTTGCCTGTTGTTGGCATGGTAGTGCTGACTATGGCAGACCCCAGTTGAGACCTGCCATAGTCTGCTTATGCATGAGAACAACAGAGCCTTATGCCGAGACATATTCCAGAATAAGGCCAAGTGTGTAGAAAGACCCCTTATTCTGGTGGGCAAGATAGAAATGTAAATAAATAATACCTAAAAACAAACTTACCTAGCTGCAAAATGTAAAGGAGATTTCTTGTCTCTGCTTTTAGAATAAATGGAAACATTCAATTCCAGGAGGCTGTTCACTGAAATAGGTACCCCTTGCCTGCATGCGTAGTGCAAAGGAGTGCATCCTTCATTATCTTCTTCAGTCACAAGATCTTTAATATGCTTCATCTGTTTCATATAAACACAGTATATGTCAACATGGAAAAGTGGTACATATTGCAAACATTCTACAAAAGGTAACTACACTTACAAATGGTTACAACATGTAACTATAGAAAAACAATCTCATGTCTATCATCTTTACCGTTTTTAATAATGATAGATTACACTGTAGTTTCAGAAACTCATTTGGAAATATTTGTTACAGCACAAGTAGTGAGAAAGTTTATGAGGGAAAGAGAAATGAAGGAGGAATGAATCTTTAAAAACCCCTGTTGGGGCTGATATCTGTTCTAGGAGTAGAAGATTCCAAAACAAGAGTGCTGGAACCTCTTCCTGAAGCATCTGTATAGGAAGGTCCTTTTAGAAAACCCTCGTTGCATGTATCAGAGAAAGCTTTTTAGTCAAGTATCCAGATGATGCCATATGATCTAGGGCTTTTCTGGTCACTAATCAAACTCTGGTGAATTGTCAGCCACAACATGTTTGACACAAGACAACTGGAATTTTGAAGTCTCCAGTCTGCCATCCAATCTGGAACCTACCAAAGTGCAGACAACCATGGCCGGAATTTCTGCCAGGATCAATCAGAATTGATATTATCAACAGGTTTGGCATGGACTCTGCTGGGCTCCAGAATCATATATGACTAGTCAGAGCTAGCATCCCAACCAACCAAAGCTATACCTGTATGCCCCAGTCACAGAAGTCATGTATGCCTCTAGTAAAAAAGTGTATTCTAGAAACCATGTCAAGTGCTGCATGCCTTGAGGCTTCCTAGGGATTAGTCTCACCTAGCATATTACACTCTATAAATGTCAGTTCATTATATGCACTAGCTCTCCTAGTTACATGGGATGATAAGTGTTTGGCATCACACTAGCATATTGAGGACCTTATTTATGTAGTTATGATATTTATATTCTAACTTTCCTCTAGAGCCCAAGGCAATGCATACAATTCTCTTGCTCCCCTTCATGCCATCTCCATTAAACTACTGATAGGTGGGTTAGGCTGAAAGCCAGTGACTGACTTATGGTTACCTAAATTGAGGAGATTATTTTCTAGCCTGGGGCTCTAGTCACTATGCTATGTTATACTCTTGAAGTGGATACATTTGTAAACCTCAATACGATATTAATTAATATACAGTATTTTACAGAATATGTCATCAATAGTAAGAAAGTTATAAACGTAAACACATATAACATAATCTGAAGAAATGAATCTGGACACCTCTTAGTAATGTATACAAACTCTATACCTTCAAAAACTCTTCATTCAGATGTTGTAATCCACCAGGATGTAACACTGTTAGATGCAAAAAATTGCGACCAAGATGATCTTTTAATTCTACATTTGCTCCTAAATTGGTATGGAAGAAAAAAGAGATATTGAGGCGGTATCACTAGAAATGAGCCCTAGAGATATGCAAATCTGATTGTTTGATTCAAAAGGGGTTGCTTGAATCAAACTGAATCAGGGGTGCTTGACTGAAAACAACCAAACTGAATGGTTTATTACCATTGTTCAAAAATTAGCTTACGTGGCCCTTTTGTTACAAGAACTGCGCAGCTCCATAATTCTGGGTGTTCTGAAGCTGCGAGAGTAGCAGAATTGTGCAATTTCACAATTCTTGGTTGTAACAAAAAAACACAAACTATTCATGAAACTGTTTGAGTTGATCTAGAACCAAGTCAGTATGTTTAACTAAGGTTCTAAATCAAACTGAACCCAATGAGTATGAACAAACCCAAACCTTCAGTTTTGAGTTTGTGCACATCTGTTGATGTCATTAACCAACAATATTATTCATAATACTTTGTTTTGTTCATTTTGTACCTTTTGAGAGTAATAAATTCACAATTTTCCATGATGCACAAGAAGTAGCAAGCAGTAGTGGAGTACGGCCTTCAATATCAACACTGTCAATCTTTGCTCCCTGCAAAAAACATCAAAATATATGAACAATTTGAATGGCAAATGAAGAAGAAGAAGAGTTGGCTTTTCTACCCCGCTTTTTTCACCCATTTAAGGGGACTCAAAGTGGCTGACAAAGCTTTTCTATTCTCCCCACAACAGACACCCTGTGAGGTAGGCGGGGCTGTGAGAGCTCAGAGGAGAGCTGTGACTAGCCCAAGGTCACCCAGCTGGCTTCATGGGGGAGGGTGGAATCGAACTCGGTATTCGCAGATCAGAGACCGGCTCCCTAACTACTAAAACCCAGTCTATTACATAACTGTCTTCATACTTTCAGATGCCTGAGCTGATTTTCACTTCACATGCTCATATCTAGCAAGAATCTTACAAAATGCACTTACAAATATAATAAATTTTGCATGTAGAGTTTTTTTTACCAACGTGGAACACATTTGGAGCTACTATATAACTTAGCACCATACATCAACAGAGTAACTAGATGCTAATTTATTGAAAATATTGAATCTTCTGTACAATTTCTCCATGCCTCACCTTTTAGTCTGAGACTATTCATTTTATAGTTTGAAATCTCACTACTTTAGAATGGGTAATATTAAACCATACTAAACTTAATACTAAACTTAAGCAATCTAAATTTTACATCTCTTACAATGAAAATATCCTGTAAAATAACAACAAAACACTAGGCCTGTTCACACTCACCTGTCTGGAATGTCTATAGCCACCCCAAGGGAAGTCGGTCAACATATGTGATGTCACAGCTGGGGCTAGCCTCACGCCTTGCCAGGCACCTCAGTCCCTTTTATTACTGGGCTCTGCCTTTTAAAATTGACTCATCAGCCTCATTCCTGAGCCAACAATCCACCCCTCTCCACAACATACACACACAAACACACACACCTCAACAGGAACAAAATATGAACTTTGCTTTATTGTTACAACTTGGTTAACTTAACAGTCTCAGAACTTTGAACATTTCAGTCAACAGAACTATTCAGGACCCACCCACCCCTCCATCTTTCTTCTTAGGCAATCTTCGGACCTGATCCTTATCCTATTCCCTACCCCAATGAGACATAAGTTCAAGAACAGTTATGCTCTAATGGCTTTAATTTTCAAAAGGGCCTGCTCCTCCATCAACGCTCCCTGATTGGCTGTCCCTCCTGGGCAAGCTAACCCCTCCTTCCTGGGATTCTGAAGGCCACGCCCCTTTAGCTTGTCTCTTTCACTAACTTAAGACAACATAAACCCCTTAACTCTACCTACCTTCCCCTTGGGTTATCACAACATGCTATGCCACTTCCACCAACCTGGAATGTCCCTGATTGTCATTAGCTGTGGACAAGTAAAAACCTGTCCACAACTTCACTGGGAGGATCTGGTGAGCTCCCAAATGCAGCGGGTAGAGCTGCATGGTTGGAGCCACACAATCACAAGCTGTGACATCCATGACCTAGCCCATCCACATTTCAAGTGCTGGTGGTCCAGTTAAAGACTGCATTAGTCTTGAAAATTGGTAACTAAATGCTAGTTACCAAGTGCAAATGCATCCTCTGAACCTGATCTTAACTTCAGTGGGATTGTATAATAATCAGTACCAGCTGGTAGGTAAGCACAGGTGGAAACTCTTCCCACCACCACCCTGTGAAGAATTTGCCAGTGGATTTTAAACCTTTTGTACCAGTTTTGCTTTGCCACATATTGCTTGAGGCTTATGATTGCACAGCCACCAGAGTAGGTGAATTATGTGCTCCTAAAATGGCATGCCCCTCTAGTAGCTTACCCATGCCCTCAGCCTGGCTCTGCTTCCAGGTCACACCACAGAACGTTTTGCATCGACAGTTGCAAAAATGCTGATTGCAGCAGTCAGCCATTTTGGCACTCTCCCCTCTCTATGCTTTCCCACATACCAGAGTGTGGATGAGAGGCATATGCAAGTGCAGGAACAAACAAAATAGGAAGAACTATACATAGTTAAATAAAAGCTCAAAAGTGGTTTAGAAATGGTAGCAGCATGTGAATGCTAAAATTCCCATCCCTCCTCTATTCTACATTAAAGCCTTAGACGTGGGATGGGGACCAGGATCTACATATGATTACCTCTAAACACTTTTGAGCCACTTTTTTTTACTATGAGTGAATTCATCCTGAAAACCTCAGCATTATTGTTTCCTCTTGCCAATTTTGTCTAAACTGAGAAGCTAAGCAAAGTTGGATCTGGTTACTATTTGAATGGGAGACTGTAACAACTAAATGCTAGTTACCATGGGCTAGACTAGGAAGTCAAAAGTATTCCAGAAGAGAGCAATTGCAAGCCATTTTTGTAAGTTGCAAGAAAGCTGCATAGATTTGTCATATGATCACCTGTCACTGAGTTCAAGTTGAGGGCACTGCTTGCTTTTGCTAACTGAAATAATTATTATTAACTATTTTCCTTTCTAGCACTAGGAAACTGTTTCAATGAAATCATTTCCTCCTGCTGCACTCATATGAAATCCACCTTAACTGGCACTATAATTTTCAAGCCTGTGTTACTTAGCATCCTCTGATTTGTTGGCACAGAATAAACATGCTTCTCAATCAATTTCCGTTACTTGCCAAACGGGATATTAATTTTTTTTTTAAGCATGCCCTTTGCAACTATTAAAAAGTGAACTAAAATATTTACCATTGATATCAGATACTCTGCCAGTTCATAGTGATCAAACAATGCTGTTCTATAAGGAAAGTGGAAAAGCAAATTGAGACATTAGTTGAGCAACGTTTATATATTTCTTCCAAAACTCTAAAAACTCTAGGTTAACTGTAATCTTTGCCTCTTTCTAGGGTGTGCCACATATACATGGACCTCAAATTGCCACATTCTATTCCCTAATTCTCTCTGTAGTCCATGACTCTTTAAAAAATGACAGCACCTTATGCACACATCCTTTTGAATCCTGACTATTGACAAGAACACATTAGATGTTTAATCCATGCCATATAAGTAACATTAATACTAGCCAGATGTGGGAGAGGGAAGATCAGGGGATGCTCTAGCATGGAGCATCCGTATCACACAGAGCTGCTTCCATTCCAAAAGTGGTTCCACACGTGCTGGACCATTCCCCAGATGGCCAGCAGTGGAGAACTCAAAAGAACTCCATAGCTATACTAGCTGTATCTGGGAAGTGGCTAGTATACAGTACTCTGGCACACACTCTTTGCATGTCTTCTGGGTGATGGGTGCATGGGGCAGGGCAATTGTGCACTACATCATCTAGTTGCTGTGGCAACAGCCATCATCCATAGCTATTGCCTCAGTGAGGCAATTACCACTAGGACAACGATGATTGCACTTGCCCAGCATGTATTGAAATGTTAGGTAAGTTTGGAATGGATCAGGCGTTCCAGAGAGCAGACACCTTATCCATCCCAGTTTCACCTGTATCCACACCATACAAGGTGCAAAAATGTTGTTCAGCAATGTAGTTGTGGAAGTATTCTCTAATCAGCTGTGTCCATTCTATAATTTACGATTTTAGATTTTATTACTATTTTAAACGGAAGAAGAAAGACAGAAATGCAGTAGATCTACACAGAATTTGAGAATTAAGTTCTGGGAGGGGTGGAATGGCATAATTTGTGAAATTGTACAATGGGAGCAATTGAGGGGTTAGAAGAAGAATTGGCTTTTCTCCCATTTAAGAGTGACTGACAAAGCTTTCTAACCTTCTCCCCACAACAGACACACTGTGAGGGAGGTGAGGCTGTGAGAGCCATAAGAGAGCTATGACTAGTTCAAGGTCAACCAGCTCACTTTGTGGAGGAGTGAGGAATCAAACTCAGTATTCCCAGATAAGAGTCCAGCTCCCAAACCACTAGGCCAAACTGGCTCACCTCCCAAAGAAGATGGGGTGCAGGCACAGATTTGGTCCCTTCTAAGGGGAATAAGGGAGGAAAAAGCAATTGTCCTGGTAGGAACCTCATCTTCATCCAAGGGCCAGGAGCCAGAAATAGAAGCTGAAGGAGATGGCAATTTGTGGTGCAAAATGTGGATCTTGCTTGCCTTCTGAGGGTAAAGAGACAGAAGAGGATGCTTGCTAAAAGTGGCGGCTGTCCTGGGTGTAATCCCTGTATAGGGAAAGTGCCAGGAACCGGAAGAAGTAGCCACAGGAGGAAATCAGAGGAGTAACAACCATCCAGGGATGCCTCACACAGACACAGTATAAGGCAACAATTGCAGGAGACTTTTTAGCAAGCAAGCAAGCTCCATGTTCAGAGTTCTCTGCCTTTTCAAAACCAAATGCTGCCATTTGTGTCATCATCTTCTGGCTCCCAGCACTTGGCTGAAGGTGAGATCTCTCCTGGGATAATCAACTTTTTTGGCAACTGTCCTCCTCCACTTCTGGTCCACACCACCAGATCATGCAATAATGAAAACATGGCACATGTTACGAGAAAAGGGTCGCAATTCACAAGTTCTGTAATATTGAAATGTGCTCCACAAAATTTCACTGTGGGACTTTCTACTATATAATGGAGTTCGGCAAATACTTTACCTATGTAGCAATGTTTCCTTATTCCCATCTAATGCATCAATTATAGGTTCATCGCCCGAGTAAGATGACATCATTAACTTCAGAATTTCAGTAGCTCCTTGGGTTGCAGCAAAATGAAGGGCTGTGCATTTGTCACTCTGGAAGTGAAAATATAAAGCATGCTCATTCCTATTTCACCTGTTGTTAACGTTTGCTCAAAGTTTTACAGATTTGACCTTTAGACTCAGAGTCCACGTCTGTGACAGATTCGGGAAGCAAGCTCCAACTGCGGGAACATTTCCCGGGGATTTTGCAGACTTGATGGACAGGAGGGAGTAGCTGTCACAAAAAATTGTGAAATCGCACCAATCAGAGCGGCCAGTTCTCGCTGTATTTAAGCTAGCAGTCTGGGGCTCTAAGTGTCTCTTGCCTGGCAGATTTTGCAAGGGGAAGATCATTGGGGAGTTAACTGAACTCTCCAGGCTTCTAGGCCTCGTGACCTCAGCTAGGAGACAGGGGATAGAAGGGATGTCTCACCTCTCTAGAGGAAGATCTTGGGGCGTAACTGGCAGGATACAGGAAAACTGTGGGGGCTGCTTGGCTCAGGAGCCAGTCTGACTCCTGGACGGCAGTTAGGTTTTACTGCTCGGGTTTGTTCTTTCTTATAGGGAGAGCATTCACACTGAACATCTGGAACTTTCATTCAGTTTAAGGGGAGCTGGAGGCTTCAGTTATTTAGTTTGCTCTCAGTGGTATAGCTTGGGGAAAGCTAAGCTTTATTTCATTTTCTGTAACTTGTTTCTTCTAACTTCTTAAGGGATGTATACATGAAGTGAATATAAATTTACAGCATTAATAAGCTTTCCATCCACAGGAACTCAATTTGTACAATTCTGAATAGTTCATTTGAGCTGCATTGCATCTAACATATTTAAACAAAAGTCAATTTCAATAGATCTTACCTGCTTCAAATCAATTTGTGCCCCATATTCAATGCACATTTTAATCATTTCCAAGTCTCCACTCTGAACTGCAAGATGAAGAGGACTACACTTTCCATTGTTAGTAAAATTGATATGGCTTTCAGGAGAATAGCCTAGTTCCTCACCTTCACAATTTAAAAGCAAACAAAATAGTTGTAAGGTGAAGGATATAATAATTCAAGGAAAAATGTAATTCAAGGAAACTTTTACCCTTCAAACATTTCAGCATTCTAGTTTTACTAAAGAAGCCTGTTCCTATAAAACCATTTATGCAAAAATATTTACTAATAAGTGACATATATCAAATGGAATGTAGTAATATAACCCAGTTAGTCTATTCTAATATTTGCAGTTTCATTCCTTTATATCACATCTTTCTTTAGAAGGGCTCAGAGTGGCTCACATGATTTCTCATGTGTTCATTTTATCATCATCACAAACCGTGAGCTGGGTTAGGCTGATAGGCAGTGAATGGCCCAAGATTGTCTGATGTGCTTTCATGCCTGAGCAGAGATTCAAATCTAGTCCTGGGTCTTTGTCTAGCCACTCCACTATTCCAACTCATATATGGCCAGACCCAATCTGACTCAGCTTACAAAAACTTAAAAGGATGCATGTTTGTTCTTCAGAAAACAATTTATTGTGTAATTTAGAACATGGCAAAGCCCAAACTATTTTCACTAATGTCATTTTTGCACTGGGCTTTATTCCAGATAATATCCTACAATACAAGAGTATCCTACAATATCCTGCCCTAGCCTGGAAACAGCACTTAGGAGCCTTCATCTGTATTATGAGGCTGCGGTAGTACCCATCTGGGGTTCTGTATCCACACATTAAAACAGATCATGGAGGCCCTGTGCCCCACCGGTCTGGCTCTGCTTGCCTGATATATGAGTGAGATCTGAATTAAGGGAGGGTTTAATTGGGTCCACCAGAGAAACCAGTGTGGCCTGATCAAGAACATGGGAGGCACACAGAAGGCACAGCTCCATGTTCTGGAACTACTACGAAGTATTTTCAGTGGTACACCATAGCACACAACAACAACAACAACAAAACACCCACACGCACAGGGCCCAAAAGTAGGAACTTTCATTCCTAGCCCTCAGAAGCACTGGGTGCAGCTTCACAGCATGGGTGATTCCAATCAGCACCATAAGTGCAGAAAGTGCTGATCCAAACCATACAGTGCCATCACAATCCAGAATAGTGGGCCAGGCTAATCCAAATCCACTGATCTAGATTGCAGGCAGGCAAGTGCAAAAAGGGCCTTAAATACCCAGGATAAGGCTGCAAAGGAGCATGGGAGTCCATGGCAACTGAAACAGTACAAAATGTGAGGAGAAGACTGGGAGGGAATACAGGGTTAGTAGGAAGATTAGTTGGTGCTGCATAACAAATGGCCTTAGCTCTTAGTTTTGTAATGTAGATTTAAATGATAAACTCAAAATAAAACATAACACACAAACTTTTCAAAGCCTTCCTTGCTTTACATTACAATTAAATATGCTTAGACTATCTTAAGGTTGCCAAGGGAGGGCTGTAATAATTTTCTAAAAAATATATACAGCATTTAAATGCAGAAATAAGACCACTTGTACTGCACTAAATACCAATGGAAGAGACATAAAGGATTACTTACCCTTCTTTATAAGAATCTCCATGCATACTTTTGCACCAGAAAATGCAGCAGCATGAACTGGCATACAACCTAAACTGTTTCCTTTGCATATTTTACCACCATTTTCTATCTGCAAGAGAGTGATCGGGCAGTTTAATTATTTTTCTTTTAACATTTCACAAGAAAAAAAAATTCCAATGAGTATACATCAGGAAAAAAGTAAATCATTGCATGCAGTGTCCAGAAGGGTATGTGCAAACATTTGACTTTATTTGGCTTAAGAATGACATTTGCAGTAGACAGAAACCCTTGGATCAACTGCTGGAACAGTGTGACATGGAGATCTTGTGTGAGAATGACCTCAGGCATTCTACCTATTTTAAAAACTGTGCATGAAGACATTAAGGCCATGTCTCCGTCTCAACAAGAAAGGGGTCTGTGGGCAAATTCCTTGGCTTTGGGCTTTTGAGCCTCATATCATAGGGTGCTGCCAATAGAGTATGCCTTATTGGGAAGGCATCTACCACAGAAACTGTGTCCTTCATGGGAGAACCTTGTGGGATGTATCTTGCTCCTATGAAGATACAAGTATCTGTATTTTCTAAAGCAAAGGACCCTCCTGCATTGGGCCTTCTTCTAGATTATATCTTGGAATAGAAGCTGTCCAAGGCCTGCCACAGTCTGCACTAGCATGGTCAGCCAATCGCAGAAGACCAAGCCTACAGTACCATCAGTCACACCAGCTCCCAAAGAAAGCCCAATTAGATGTAGTGTAAACAGCAATTTTTCACATCTAGTGTAGGTTTCTCTGGAAAATGAGGACAGTAGGGGGAAAAAATACAGAGAGACATTATTCCACTTTGTAAAAGAATGCAAATCTAACCTGTCTACATGTAACTGCACTGTTCTTCACATCAATACACTGTGAATTTCTGATGCTCCAAAGGATTCCACAGTAGGTTATAACAAGTAAGGATGCGCATGAATGTGTTTTTTGTATGTGTGTATTCGATTCATATTCACATTCGTATTTGTTCAAACAGATCCCCTTCTAAGGATTTGAATTAGATATGAATGTTCAATCCCATACGAATCTCATACTAAGCTTCATACAAATGTATCAAAACATCCAATTCAAATTCGAATGTGCCAACACTTGATCTGAATATGAATGTCTGAATTTGGCCAAATTTGGCCAAATTTTGAATGTTACAAATATTCATACACATCTCTAATAAAAAGCAGTAGGATTTGAATCTCCCAATTACAATGGGCCAATTCACATTTGGCCCAGTAGTCCACTCAGAGTAAACTCCAAGCATACAAATGTAAAGGACCTATTTTTTTTAACCGAAAAGGGCTCCTTCCTTGAGGGAGCTCACCTCATGTGAACTACATGTGATGCAGGTTGAACTGGACCACACAAGCAACTATTTTCCCAAGCACTGGGACAGTAAGGGTCTGGATGCAGCATATGCACCTCTTCTAGTTGGAAGAGGTGCTAGAGAAGCACACGTTGTGAAGCACATGAATGCTGGCATGGCATTTGATGTGGTTACCCTGGTGATGGCACCACACACACGTGCTAGAGCAGGCACCAGAATTCAAAGGATCCATCCAGGTAGTTGTTTATTTATTATTTACATTTCTATCCCACCCCATACCCAAAGTTCTCTGGGTGAGTAACAGCCGTTAAAACACTCCGTTAAAAACTGTTTTATGCACTCCGGGTTTGGGAAAGTTCCATATGCACTGAGCATACTTGGGCCACTTCTACCTTTGCTTCCCAGCAAAGGCCAGATGTTTATTCAGACAAAATTTTCGCAATATCGTAATATCCAAACATAGATTATAACTTTAATTCATAATGTATACATACCAGAAGTTTTAGTGCTTCAGGGTTATCTTTGTAACATGCTACTAATATGGGTGTGTTCCCACCCTCTCCTTCCAAGTTAACATCTGTAGCACTGTGTTCAACAAAAATCTACACATAAATGTAAAATAAAAGAGGTTAAAAAAAGAGGCAGATTTTCTGATTTTTCTGCCTAAGATCTCCACCACAAGATGTCCATTCTATCAGCAATGCAGCTCTCTCTCAAAATTTTTGAAGCATTTGTTCCACCGAAATGGTGCAGATTTAGAAACTCTCAAAATGTGAAGAGACTCAAAAGTGATCCTTTTTGCCCTCATGACAAAAGGACAAGGAAAATGGCTACTCTAAAGTCTGAACTTGCATGTTCAGTGATCCCCGGAAAACTGATTTCTAACCATGCATAATTTGCTATGATGCATTTACTCATTTGTGACCTCTTCCATATTACAAGTGGCCTTGGTTCACTGTAATATATTATACCCCACATGGTCACCAAAGAGGAGGTGAAAGTTGAGAAAAAGGAATGAAGTTACTGAGGGTTCTTTGTGGGGGTAGATAGCCACTTCTCCTGCAAAACTCAGTGCCAGAGGAGACATATATTCCTAATAATATCTGTGTGGGAAGTATATTCAATCTGGCCTTCAGAAAGGCAGTCCTATGTTTGCCATTTGCTAATTTATTTAAATAAGATACCCTTCAAGGTACCTGGGACACAATAAGCCAAGTGATAATGAAGCACTAGAACTTGAGGGCAGATTTTGCCCTCATGTACTCCTGCTGCTCACATCTGGGAGCTAGTGGGGAAAATATACCTTGACTTTTTTCATCTCACACAATTTAGCCACCAGGCAGAAAATGTCTGACTCCCATGACCTTTTTCTATCTGGTGCTCAGTTGCACCTGGTGGAAACAGTGTGCAAGGCAATGGTAGGATCAGGGGATTCCACTGACCTTTTACATAGCCATGAAGATACAGCTACTTACATCTGTAACATTTCCTAACTTTTGCTGTTTAGTTTTGATTGACCAGTAAATCTGGAATTCAGTGTTACCTTAACTATTTCATTGTGAAGAGACTGAACAGCCAAATGCAGTGGAGCCATCATATTGGAATTCAGAATATTTGGGTTAGCTCCTCTGCTAAGAAGGAACTTAACACTTTCCACTTGCTTCTTTTTTGTAGCCCAATGGAGTGGAGTATTTCCAGAGGAATCGGTCACATTCAGTGCTACGTCAAACAGCAAAAAAAGCAGACCAGATGTCACATCAAACTTTTTCTACACCTAAAATTACTAATGTGGGAGATAATATTGTGATAACAAAAACATCCATGGAGTTGCCTCCAGACAGCAAGAGGCAGGTGTGAGGAGCCTTTCCAGGACTAACTTTGTGCCTGCCAAACACTTTTGTAAAGAGTTTGCTTTGGAACTACCAGAAGTCAGCAGAGTACCTTACCACTTCTTTTTGTTGGCCGGTTTCCAGTAGCCCCAGGTAAACTTATTATGAAATAGACTGGCAGACACAACAATAAAAACTGCTATTATGGGAAACCTGGCATCATTATCAGATTTTGCATAATAATGATATTTCAGTTTCTTGCTTAAATAACCCAGGACTATATTGGGAGTGTGGCAATTATGTCTTGCACTTCAAATATAACACTATGGAAATTGCAAGTAGACTATAAAAAGACACTTCCATCTGCATGTATTAAAAATATATCATAATCATTGCAGTTGCTACTTGTAATTCTTTTTTATATATTTTTAAGATCACTATGTATACAAATTCATTTTTATAGTTATTACAATTCCAAATATCTTAAAATCATTTTGCAAAATACAAACACATAGAAACACCTGTTTAATAGAACCTGCTATACATATACCAGAGTATAAGGGTATACCAGAGACAAATGGGTCTGCTATTTAGAACAGTGGCAAGTGTCCAGTAAGATAGCAGAAGCCCCAAGGAGTGATTCAGCTTGTTACAAACAGCAAATCCCCTTTTTATTCTAAAGAGCAATTTCCCAAGTATAACAAGCATCACGGGCAACCTGTTAAATGCTTACTACCTCCTCCACTGCAACCAACTGCCATTAATGGTTGGTATCAGTCCAGAATAGAAACCATAATTACTTGTTATCCTTGAAAAAAGTAAAGGACTTCAATGACTTCAGGACTGCAATAACAACTGATGCACCACAAAGGTTAGGCAGCTTCTTCATGGGCTAATTGGACCATGCTAGCTGCCTTGTTAGACCACAGGCTCCAAATGCCAGAGTGTTCCTCAGGAAACATGGCCTCCCAGCCAGTCTAGTTTCTTAAGCATTCCTGAATATGAAAACCACACCTGGGAGCACTACGGAGGGAGATCACTTCAAAGCTTTCTTCCTCCCATTCCTGGGCCACAATCCATTTCAACTACTACCATTCAGGACTGGAGCAAGTAATGTGGGATGCCCAGCCTGGCATCACTCTGCTGCAGTAGCCCAGAAATAGTTCAGTTCCAGGACTGTTTCCAGGCCTGCTGCAAAAGTCCCTTCATCCTACATCACTGAAGCAATTTCATTCTCCCTCGATGATTGTAGGCTGGAACAGAAACACAGCAATGCAGGAGGCTGATGCCATGCTCCACTCATGCCACCCTGTTCCTGGCTCAAATTGATTGGTTCGGGTCAAGAATGGTCTCTGCATTGCATATTAGCATTACACATCTCCTCCTTCCTTGGTTCTTATTATTTCCCAAACAGATTTAATCTAATTTGTTTTGCAGCTGTGCCAACTATTGCTTTACCAGTTTTAGGAGATAATTTGCAAATTATGAAATAAGAGAAGGAACTAGAGCATGAAGACAGATGGTTTAGGATACAAACCAGAATTTTCTGTCACGTGTGAATTAACCTTCCATCCCCCCCCCCCCCCCCGGCTCTTAAAAACAATTTGCTTTAGGGATGTGAACGAATGTTTCTTTTGTATTTGATCTGTATGCAAGAAAATTTGTATTCGTTCAAATAGCTCCCTTTCTAATGTGGTAGGATTCATATGGTAGGATTCCATATGAATGACACAAAGCTGATACAAAGCACATACGAATCCCATATGAAGCTTCATACGAATGCATCAAAACATTCAGTTCAAATTTGAATGTCCAGCTGAATTCATACAAGTTTAGAACATTACAGATATTTGTGCACATCCCCGATTTGCTTTCATTCGAAGCCCTAAAACTCCTGCAACAAAATGACGCAAGATGTCTATAGCAATACTATATTTTTACCACCTTCAGCTGAAGAGTCATCTATTATCATCTGCATTAACTCAAGTTGACCCCCTCCTGCAGCATGATGAAGTGGAGTGGCATTCAGATCATCTAGTTTCTTAAGTCCATCACGGTTCTTCTTAATGAAGCTTCGTAATCTGCAGCTACTTCCATCTGAGATGACCTAATTTGGGGTGTTAAAAAAATGAAGGAATTTTACTTTCAGAAAACTGAGGGAAATCTCCAAATATTATAGGTATATTGATGGCATTTGCATGTTGCTGTTGCAGCTGAGGAAGAAAATTATATTCAGGGTGTCTTTAGAAGTAGATTAAAACTCTCAGTTTTCCCAGGACTATTTTGGGAATGCCATACACATCAGTGCCACAATATCAAGTCAATTTCCCAACACATTGCCATTATGGAATTACCCGTCTGAGTGCTGCTTCAATGATTGTTCCTCTTGAAAATACATGGATGCTAGAAAAAAAAAACCACATACAGAGTAGTGTTTGGCTAACATACAGGTATTTTCAAGAAGATCAATGATGGAAGCTTCTCACATCTGGCAGGACAACTCCAATAGGTGGATCTTCTTTGGATTATACTATATATTTCATCCTTCTATTGTTGTGACCCACTTGGGACCTTCAGGTAAATGATAGGATATTAATTCGTAAATATATAAATGGGATATGGTCTGATTCCAAAGGGCTCCCCTTATCAATTGCACCAGAACCAACTCTGAACTGCCTCCAAGATTCTTAAAAAATGCATATGAACTCAGACTTTGTGGGCTCATCATACCTCTCATGTTTACTAACGGTAATAAAATACACTTCCAAAGTACATTAGAGGTGTATTAGGCATGGGTTTCTGAATTGTTTTTCTTGTTGCAAAAGAGTGTACCTTAAGCCTCACTATGTTATACTAGAATTTTTAAGTATGATAACAACATGATTGCTGCCATGGGTTTTGTTTGCATTTGCGAGTTGAATATGATAAGTAGGAATGGAATAAAACCCACAGAATCAACCCACTGAGCTGACAATACTGACATTCTTGGTACCATATCAGTCTCTACTGACCTCTTAGAAGTCCATATGTGCTGAAATAATAATAGCAATTATAATTAATACCAATAAAAAGATATGACAACAGCCTACCTTCTGTTTATGACTAACAGGAAATTAATTCATTCTGATATCATGAAAAGCAAGTCAAACAAGATACATTCTTTTTTTAATATTTGTTGCAAAGGTCTGCACTTACCAACCCTTGAGCATTCTGACAATTTATGTAACAACCATATCCTTTCTTGTATTAGGTAAATCTATCTTTATTCTGATCTTTTCAAAATTATTATTATTCTATTATTATTTTAATATTTTATTATTTTGTTAATGAATCATATGGACTATTTTGGTGAAAAGGCATATAACACAACATTCTGAACTAAATTAGTTCTTCCTTTTTTATTTTAAATGCTCAGTTTTACAGCAGCACAAGTCTCCATACCAAACACAAGTATAATTTTGAAGAACATATTCTTCAGTGTCTTGGTTAGCCCATATAAGCAGTTTTCTCTCCCTCACACAGCTTCATATGTCAAGCTCCAATAATGGTCTGAATTTTTACTGGTACAGTATTATTGAGAATTCTTCTAAAAAAGAATCTTGACAATAGTATACAAATTATATTACTGGAACATGAAAAGCAAATTGTCTGTATCAAATTGTATCAAATTTTGATCAAATTGACTGCATTTGAGAATAAATGCTAACATAGGAAATAGTGCCGTATTGAAGAGCTTTTAAAAATTTGCCACATCTGAAGACCAATGGAATGGGGCAGGGCTTACTTCTGCACATTTTGCTTCATGGTCTCATAACCTTACACTACAGAACAATATTCATCAATGGAAGAGGAAGCAGGGGTTTCTTTAAGGGTTAACTAAGTTCGGCCGACTTTCTTTCTATTCTTCAGACCAAAACGTCGGTTGAATAACTTTCAGTGTTAAACAACTCAGAAAATTTGCCTTTGGGATAGATAATGTAGAAAGAAAAATTACTGGTCACTTTGCTGATGTGTTCTCTCGCTCTGAAGGTGGATTGAACCATAAGTGTGACCACAGCCCAAATGTTCTTGGCTTTTGTAAAATTCGGACTAGTGCTTAGACTTCAAACAAGCACACAACAGAGAGATGCCCGGGGACCATTTCTTCCAAACAGAGCTACAGAGGATGGGCCTGTTGAAATTCTGCCCAACATCCTAACAGATGTCTGCCACCGCTGATACCTCCAAGCCCTTCTTGCTGTCAAATTCTGAGACCCCCCTCAGCAACCTGGGCTTAAGCTTCCCTGGCCTGAAAGAGTTACCCGTGGGCCTTTTTACCTTAAAGACATCCTGCGAGGCCACCGAGGCAGCGTCCGCTTCACACACGACCCCTTCGTAGCAGGTGCGCTGTTTGTTTTCCCCGGACTGAAACAACTTCAGGAGGGAGCGCTTCATGGTGAACGCGGACTCAGTCCCTCAGCGACCAGACTCTCGGCGCTCGGTCTGCGAAAGAGAGAATCGGGAGTCGCCAAGTCAAGGCTGGGGTGGGTTTCCGTCCTCTGTAAAAAGCCACCTCCTGTTGGTGAGCGCGCCGAGCCGAAGGAGGGGAAAGGTGGGCGCTCCTTGGAGGCTAATGGCAGTAGCGATGCTAATTCACTGGCGTCCAACAAGCTGTGTGGGCGCCCGCGGTGGCGCTGCGCAAAGGGTTTCGTGCCTCGCCAGCTTATGTAGTCGACGGCAGCGGCCAGTAGGAGCAAAACGAACTTCTTGGTTGGGGGCGGGGAGAGGCATTAGGCTGGGCTTGAAAGCACGTGGCCAGAACCGAGGGCGAGGCGTGCCAAATGCCTAGGCGCCACCACAAAGAGATGGTCGTCTGGTCAAGTTCCAAAGGCAGGTATTTTTGCGCCTGTCACCCCAGATGCGAGCCTTGGCGTGCGGGATTTGGACTCTGTCTGGTCGCCTAGGAAAATATTAGGGAAGCCCTGCCCTGAGAAGAGCGAAATAAGGTTCTGCTTCACCTTTCTCCACCTGGCTCTCCTGCTCCTGAAGACCCATAAGCCCCGTCCAGATGGGACGAATATAGTGCCATTACCGCACAGCTAGGGTGGGATGACCTCACCCTCAACATAGCCTGACTTTTCCACCTTTAAAAGTGCTTTTATTTATTGCTGGAAAAGCCAGCACTGGTCACAGGTTTTCTAGAGTAAACGCTTTTTAGATTAGCCACTTAGCTTTCTGGACAGACCCATGATCACAGTGGTGGTCATGAGCATACCCAGAAGAGGCTGAATTGCCCACATTGAGCAATATTTAATAATATGTTGAATATCAGTATAAAAGTAACAAAAACTATTATAAAATCCTATGCAAAACTTTTAAATCATTTAGTTCGTACACAGCTGTGCATATGTAAGTCCACTGGCTGTTGAAGTTGTCATATATAGTTGCCCCTCCCCCCATCCACTGCTCTGGTAACTCAGCTTCACTTACCCAGGTTCAACAAGAGTAGCCTCCTCCCCACCCCCCCACATCCACTCCTGTTAGTGACATTAGGCCCCCCGGAAGCTCCCCAGAGATCTGGAACTTTCGAAAATAATGCAAAATTGTGCACAATGCCTCCATGATTCTCGGGAAATGTTGCTCAATTTCCTGAGAGTCATGGAAAATCTAATGAGATGTCTCAGCATTTCAAATTCTCAGTTTCCCATAATCACAGTAGGAACTGGGACCTATCCCCTGTGGATATGGGGGCCCAACTGTAGTTGCCTTGGATCAGTCATCCATTTTCAGTGTTCCAGACCAAAAGTTATTCAAGTTGTTGTATCCAACTTGTCCTCACTCTCGCATGAGCAATGGCGGTGGTCAAGTACCTCCAGGTATTTTGCACCATGAAAATATGCACGTTACTGTATCACACACAGGCAGCGCCAGCCCTTTGTTGTCTAGTCAAAAAGGGATTATTCTGGAGGATCTTTAATCCAGAATGTTGCTTGATAGCATGATATTCAAACAGCATCTGGAGCCAACCCCAGTCAACTAAGCAATCCACACAAGTAAACACACTAACCTCTGCAGCCTACTGCCAGTTTTATTTTATTTTATCCCAAACGCTGTAGCAGTTGTGTCATTTTCTGTCATTCCCAAATATATATGGCATTCAAGAGTCTGTGGTGCTGAATAAGACCACCCAAAAAACCAAAAAGCAGTCAAAACCGCTAAAAGTAAATAACATTTTTTAAAGTAGAGATCACAGAAACAGCCATTTAAATCTGCATCTAAAAGCATAAACAGTTTAATCACACTTAATATCTTTGTAGAAGCTTCTTACATAAAACCAAAAATAAATGACTTAAAATCATACATGAACATCTGGAAAAGAAAAGACCGGGTGATTAGCATGCCTCAGTGCTAGGGTGGCATGATTCTGTCTTATCTTTTATATTCCAAGTCTACCAGGGAAATCTTTATAGTGAGAACCATATGACAATTGTGTTTAACATATATATGAACACACTAGAGTTGTTTAGAGATTTGTATCCAGATGTACACTAGTGGCTGACTAGTGGCAGAGTCCGCCAGTGGCGTTGCTTCTTCAAGATCCCACACCAGATGCAGTTGCCTTCATTCCTCCAAATGGGGAAATCTTTAGGCAAGAAAGGAGAAAAAAGGCTATATCCAGATGGCAGCCAGATAAAGTGAAACAAAGCAATAATGCAGGGTACAAGGCTGTCTTTACGCATTTTGGTGATGTGCAATCTGGACAGATCGGCTGCCATCAAATTAATAATAACAACAACAACATTATAATGCACCTTTCAGCAAGGAATGGTACAGGATTAAAAATTACAGAAATAATAACATAGCAATAAAATAATCTAATAATGATCAGAGCAATATTAAAATCAATCTAATAAAAGAACAGTAATAAATTCTCAAAACAACGTTTCATCAGTAACAGATAAATACTATCCACTAAAATAAGTCAATTTAAACTCATTCAGGGTTATTAAAAAGAAAGGTCTTCAGACTCTTTCAAAATTGAACCAAATCTTCTTCTAATATAAGGACTTGTGGGAGGTTATTCCAAAGGTGAGGAACTAAGTCTTGGAAGGCTCACAGTTTAGAAGTTGCAATGTGAGTTCGAGGAACTACTAAAAACACTTTGCCTGCAGACCATAAGTTTCTAGCTGGGATATACCACGAAACTCTAGGTGCTAGATAACTTGGATTTTGCCATCTAATGGCCTTAAAGGTATATACGTGAACACTTTCATGCATGTTTTGGCCTCCAAATATGCATGCTGGACAAAATGATAATTGCTGCTCCATACAGTTTTGCTCCTCACATATACTTTTAGTTTCTCTCCCTGGGCATCCCTGTCTTTTTCAGGCGATTGCTCCAGGTGAAGTGGTCCAGCTGCCCTGGAACAAGGACATGAGCACTTGGGACAGCTGCTCCAGGACAGCCCATATGCTGCTCTGAAGATCATTGCCTTCTCAGGAAACTTAACAATCATGCAGTAAAAGGACAGGCCATCTTATGGATAAGCAACTGGCTAAGAAAACAGGAAGCAATGAGTAGAAATAAATGGACCTTCCTCACATTGGAGAAGTGTAACAAGTGGAGTCACCCAAGAGTCTGTCTTAGGATCAGTGCTTTTTGACACCAAATTGTTCAGAGTAGTTAAAACAAAAAGGGTCTGTGAAAAACTCCAAAGAGATCTTATGTACTTGGGGGACTAGGTATCTAACTGGCAGGTGCCATTTAGTGTGAACAAATGCAAAGTGATGCACATTGTAGCTATAAATCCTAACCATCTTTATACTCTGGAAGGATCAAAGCTGACTGTAGCTGATCAGGAAAGATAATGGTAGATAGTTCAATGAAAGTGTCAATTCAATGTGCACCTGCAATAGCATGTTGGGAATAATAAGAAATGGTACTGAAAATAAAATGCTAATAGCATGCCCTTATACAAATCAATGGCGTGAAAGCATCTGGAATACTATATACAATTTGGGTCAGCTCAGTTGAAAAAGGAGATAGCAGGATTGGAAAAAGTCCAAAATAAGTAGATAATATGATTAATAGGATGAAACATCTTTCTTATGAGGAAAGGCTGCAGCATTTGGGGCTCTTTAGTCCAGGAAGAGTGAAGGGGGACATGATAGAACTATATAAAATTATGCATGGTTTGGAAAGCGTGGAAAAGGAAACATTTTTCTTCCTTTCTCAAAATACTAGAATATACATCATAATCCATTTTAGTTTCACCCAATAAAACTGAAATCTGCCAAATTAGGATAAACAAAAGGAGGTCTTTTTACACGCGATGCCTAGTCAAACATTGGAATGCGCACCTGCAAGATGTGGTGTTGGGAACCAGTTTAGGGGCTTTTTGAAAGGATTCGGATGCACTCATTGAAATCTGGGCAATAATGAGGGTCAGTTTACCTCTGAAGACCAGCTAAGCCGAGAAGCTATGAGCTTCTGTCCTGTTGATGGACTTCCTTGTGCACTTGGTTCACCACTGTGTGAACAAGCTGCCAAACTAGACAAGCCACATGGCCTGATCCAGTAGGCATTCCAACTGAAGCTGTGGATTAACAAATAGTGTATACAGAGGGATGTCTTTGAGGTCAATTGCTAACTACTGTATACAATACATACAAAAGCAATACATACATGCATTCCATTCTGCATTGAGGGCTCGCAGTATTTTCTGCTGGACTAATTAATATGAATGAAAATGGTACTGCTGCTGAAGTACCGCTGTTCAGCACCACTGTTCTGGTCAACAGCAAGCAAACTGTTCCGCCCACAAATAAATAAAGAAAAAGACCAGCAGATTAAACTGATCTCTCTCACAAGTATGTTTCAGCCCTCTATACACACTTGGAAATGTTTAGCCTCTTCCATGGGAAGATGATTGCAAATAAATGTGTTTGATGTATACACAGCAAATGTTAACAAGATTCTGATCAGCCAGTGCCCTGCCTTGGACTACATCGGCTTCTAAACTTCAGCAAGGGATAAACACTGTGAACTGAGTAATTATTTGCTAAAGCATCCAAAGGAAATTTAACAAACCTATAAATGGTCTCTTAGAGCTTCATGCTATAAGCCCAGACCTGGGATTTGGACTGTATGGGAAATTTCAAACACATGCCATGTTATTCTCCCAGTGTTTTTCAGTCTGCAGATGCTCTGGTTGCAAACAGGGAATATTTGTTTATCAGTCTGAAATTCCTTTCATAAACTGCTTTCTCTAGATGAGAAAGAAGCCAGGGACCTTTTCTTTCGTACAAATAGTTCAGAAATTCGTGAAACTGGGGAAGTGGGAAAGCAGCTGTACCAGTCACATCTGCAACGGATCCAGAGTGCATTTAACATGGGTCAATAGTGGATTAAAAGTGGATTCAGGTCAGATTTGATGCTTTCAGAGCAGATATGTTACGGGATATGTACTGGACATCTATCGGATATGTTATGTTGGATATTCATACAAATTTGTATCGAATAGAATCCTACCATGTTCAAAGGGGATCTATTCAAATGAATAAGAATTTTCTAACATTCAATTCATTACAAATTGAATGCCAAAGAACCCATTTGTGCACATCCCTAGTAGCAACATTTGGGACTGCATCATCTTAAATCACAGTGAGGCGCTTTCTGTACTGGGCCTTATTCCAGATTATATCTCAGAACAGAAGGTGTCAGTGCAGACTACAGCAGGCCCTGGGTAGCGTTTGCCATAGTCTCCAGAATAAAGTCCAGTGCAGAAAGGGGCTGAGTTTGGAAGCTTAAAGTAATCTTAGGAAGAAATTATGATAATGTGGGAAATCAAATAGAACTGTGAGCTTACTGGCCAATGTTTCACATTTCCTCGTAATCCATTCACTTAAGAAACTAATTCAAATAGGGAAGTAAAAATTAGACAGTGCTCTTTTCCCATGAGTGAACTGAAAACACTTTTAGACACTTTCTTGCAGAAAGGAGCTCACTAATGTAAAACAATGGACCATTAAGATAAGCAAGATTTGCTAAAGCCAGCCACAAGGCAAATCTTCAATAAAAATATGGTTAATAAATCCATTGCTATCAGTAGTAAGGGGCATCCTTACCAAAATTAAAAATTTAACTTCCCATCTTGAATGTCTTCCTCCTATGGTGACAATGCTTCCATTATGTATCGTTTGAACTTCCAGGGTACCAGTTCCACATCCTTCTAGCTTTATGATGGGTAGTGTGTGTTGTGGTTTTTTATGCCACCAACTTGCCACAGTTCCTGGACAACTGGGCAGAGTTATAATGCCAACCTGGTAGCACATCAACCTCAGAATGGAAAAAGATGAAGGGAGATTCAATGAAACTAGAAATCCTCCATCTCAGAGAAACACAGGCTCCAATACAGTTGGACCATGTGCCTCCCCAACATGGGTGCAGACAAATAATAATGAAATGCAGATGAGAGCAGTTTCAGACCCAGCAGTGGACAGGCCCAACAGCTATTAAACATTATTATCATAGGAAGTATACAACTAGATGACTGAGATTTCTAATTCTTAAAAAAAAGAATGTTCTCTTCAGTGCTTCATGTGTGGGGTCCCAATGGGTTCAGTTGGTGTAACTGGCCTAAGACCAGCCCTGAGCCTGCTGAGAAGGACAGCAATCCAATAGGGACTAGATCAAGGTGATTCACTTTCCAGCCAGCATAGAGGCAGAAGGGTCACTGGAAAATGCTGGAAGTGCCATGCCAGCCTTCAACACTCTCCAGATCAGATTGGCCAGAGAACAGATTGACCAGGAATCAGAAGTTAATCAAGAGTAGCCTGGCCTATATTCCAGTCAGCATAGTAGTGTAGGAGCAATCCAAACACAGATCTTGGAGTGCTTAATCCAGAATTAATGAAGAGTGGTTCTTCTGGAGTAAGGGGCAGGAAATATCCATATCTGGCACAGACCATTTTAGATGGCAGCCCCCCTCCTAACTAGAGGTGAACCAAAAATGCCCCTATGATATGCAGTGTAATTAATGGCTACAAAAGCAACGTTTTTGATTGGAGTTCTCCTCTCCTGCTGCCTTCAACCCCATTTTGTGTCCAACCACTAAGACTGCACTGAGATAACAAAAGCTTCATCCAGACAGCCTTTGCTCATTCCACATTATTTGGATAATCTAGAGTAAAGCACATCCAGCCTCATTTTAGTCTGGATTCTCTAAATAATGCAGACTAGATAAGTGTGGGCTGGATGAAGCTTTAGAGATGGTTCATGGTGGAATTGTTCACATGTCAATCTGCCCCTCCTTTTCATGAACATTCTAGGCTAGAAAAGGTGGATTAGATAACATGAGTGCCACACACAGTCATCTCTGAGTCAGTTATTTCGCTACTGCAGCTGTGATCACACACACACAAACATCTCTGAGGTGCCTCTGGGATGGTTTAAAGAAGGCTTTGAGATGGGAATGCCCCTTTCCCCTCTCCTCAACATTCTGTGCTAGAAAAGATGGATTACAGAAGGAGTGTGCCACACACAGTCTCCCTGAGGTACCTCTGAGGTGTCCCATTTGTTATGCAATAAAGGTATTTAAGACGGTTATTTTGCTATGGAAACAAAATCTGTCTTAAAAAGGGGGATTTACTTTTTTGTAGGAAAGAATTGCACCATAAAGGATTATAGTTTTGTCACGTGCTAAAAAAAAAGGTGGTAGAATAAGAAAATATTGGTCATAAGGACATGAGAAAAATCCTGCTGGCCCATTTAATCCATCGGTCTGTTCTCACAGTGGCAACCAGTTGTATATGGAACCCCACAACCAAGTCATAAGTATAAATGTTGCCCTGCCCACAATCTCCCAGGAACCTGCCTTTAAAGGTAGACCACTTTCTGTAACAGAGAAACCACACAGATATCCAGGCTAATAACCCTTGATGACCGTGTTTTCCATTTATTAGAATAGAAGAAACAAACAAAAATACCTTGTAACTAGAGGATATTGAGTGTGTTTGTGCCCATACAATCAGTTTGTAAAAAAAGGTTATACTGAGGAAAGTTCACTTAGGATACAGGTGCAACAAAGCCAGCAGTGGCCTTCAGAACACTTCTATGAAGACAATGGATGCAAACACCACTTTGACCTTACTCAGTGTGACGGTTTCAGGGTACAGGCTGCAGACTGTTTTGCTTTCTGGCTTTGCAGGCTTCTTGCAAGCTGCCCTAGCCAGCCTTGGTGCAAACAGCCTTCTGCAAACCCAGGATTTTGGCTGCAAAAAGGGCGGGAAATCCTGTGCGGGCCCTGTTGCAGTGATTGGCTGGAGTAAGGTTTTGGAGGGAAAAGCTGTCCGGGGATCTGAGTACTGGAGGGGCTAGAGTAGGAGTTCCCACCAATCAGGCTAGAGGGACAGCAACCTCTGTTAGGAGTCTCCAGCAGCAGTTTATTGCGGCTAGAGCCAATCAGGGTCAGGGGGATGAGTATAAAGGAACACAGAAGACAGCAGACTAGGTCTTCATGCTGGGACAAGAGCTGAAAGGAGAAGAGCTGAATCCTGAGGGAGCTGGAACCAGTAGCTGACGGTTGGGCTGTTGGATGAGCGATTTCTGAAGGGGACAATCGAGGAAGATTGGGGCTCCGAGGGAGACTTCGCTAGCAACTATCCAAGGCTGGATGATCGGACAAGCAAGGACGGACTGGGCCTTGTGATCATCTAGGGCCACGTTCTGGTACACTGGCTTGGCTTGAGCTGTGGCCAAGCAAGTCAGAGGGGGAGGAACGTGGAGAGGTTTGTCTTTTAAAAGGGGCACTATTTTCCTTTAGAGAAAGGGGTAGCTCCTAGCCTTAAGAGACTTGCAAATTTAAACTAACAACTTCCTGAACCTTATTATCTTTTTAGTATTGCTTGTGTATAATAATAAACTTGTTTTAGTTTACTGTTTGAAACGCTTGCTACCAGTGTTTTGTGTCCACACTGTAGTATTCACTCGGCCATTGCACGAACTCAGCATCCTAACAGGGCCAAGCTACTCCTCAGAGAGGGCAGGCACTTACAGGATCGCTGGGCATCGTGACACTCAGTATTCCCCAGGCTTCCACATTTTTCCAATATCCCTGTACCATGTGCACTATTTGTTTGTTTATTGGATTTATATACTGTAGATATATAAGATTTCAGCGATTTCATAAAGGCTCTGTGTGGTTTCCAAGAAAAACATAAACTCAGAATAAATACAAAAATAAAACAATTATAGTTATTTACTACTTAAGCACCACTGGAAACACTGGCTTCTGGTAGGATGGTGAGGTGTTACTTCAGAACACACGTATGCAGACTTGCTTATTATTAGTAACCCACATTCTGCTACAGATTGCTTTTGATATAGTCTAGTTATGTACAACCTGAGTACTACTGAATTATAATCATTTACTGCATATAATGCTGCTGCTCAAAAAGTAAGTAGATTGAACGATGAAAATAATGTATTTAAAATTTAAAGGTTGGACAGTGATCACTTAAAAACTGCACACTTTGGGAACCGTTGATTCTATTGGTCTTCTTTTGGTCTGCAGTGGATTAAAACATAATTAAGCAAGATAAAAGTGAGATTTCGAAACCTACAGGGAACCCTTGGCCACAAAGCTTTTTTCTGGTTTGGAGAGTGCAGAAAAAGGCATGAAAAGAGGAGAAGAAGGTAAATGAAGAAATTGGGCCAGTGGCATAGACACGTTGGAATAATAACACAGAGAAAAGGGATAAATGTCAGAGCTAAGATAGATAGCAGCAAGGAAAACTTTGTAGTATAAGAATACTGAAATATTTAAAAGCCATGACAGTATAATTAACAGGACATACACCATTCTTTCAAAGAAAGAGTGGCATTACATGTAAATCTAAAATACACAAAAGTTATTCATTTGTTGATGAATTACAGAAACATACAGAAATACACTATTGAAAAGTGCAGAGTTAGGAGACAACAATATTTCACATTACCTTTCAAACAGATTTTCAGGTAGAAGGGTCCCAAGAATTCTGTATGAAGAATCCCAGGACACAGGTCTCTAATTCCATATGTACCACTTCTTTCATTTGGCTTGGCAGAGGGCACTGCCAAGCATTTGTGCCCTGAGAGTCTAATGCTGTTGTTCTGAGACTCCTTTATGTATATCAGATTAACAGTGTGGGAGGAGCATCCCTTTTCTGCATCCAATCAGGAGCCCATCTTGGCTAATATTTGATAAAGCTAATCCATTCTCAGGATTGGCTGTCTTTGTACCAAGTAGTTTTCTACTGTAATACAGCCAGGCTTTGTTAGGTGGTTACAGGAGGTCATTTGGTGATCTTTTGAGTGAACTAATTGCTTTTAATGGATAGCCTTAGCAGGAATGTACAGGAATTCAGTCTGCACAGTACAATTGCATTGCCTCAATAAATGGGACCAGTATGCAATGCATTAGGGCATGGTGGAAAGGTTCTATAGGCTTTCTTTGTGTCCTGCTTGGGTTTCAAATGAAGTAAAAGTGTTTCTTTCATTTCATTCCAATCTCTAATGCTTTTTTGATTTAGACAAATTATCAATGTATTTTAACCATTTTGCTTACTTTGAGATTTTATGAGAACATTTTTCATGCAAGATTTTTCAGAGGACAGTTGGTAGAACTATATCATTAGTCACTTTCCAAACTAAATTGCTTGTTCATGATATATTGACAAATACTTCTGGTTTTCCTTAAATACGGATCAGTAACCTGTTGTTCATCAAATATTCTTGACTACACCTCCTACCATCCTTGACATCTCAATTGACCAGGATGGCTGGGGCCTGGTAGGTCAGAAAACTATTAACATCTGGGGGAACCACTAGTTTGCCAATTCTCCATTGATGTAAAAGTATCAAAAATGCTTTAACACTCAAAAGCACAAATATGAAATTTGGAAATGTATAGTTTAGAGAGTGCAATAAGTCACAGTAAAAATAGTACTAATAGCAAAAACAATGCAGAAGGGAATGTATTGCTCATAATTTGCATTGTAAGGCTGTGTCCAGGCGTGATCGGAAACAGCACAGCTTCTTTCTGCCCACAGCAGTGGTGCAGCACCCAATCAAAGGGTGCGAAGTAAAAAGATGCTGATCAATCGTTGAAACCTTCACACTAATGATCCACCAAGTGATGTCCTGACAAGCAAATATATCCCCATATTCTTAACACGTGTCTAGGATGTCTACTAACAGTGCTAGCATGTAGACAGTAGGCCCCTGATCCAGAATATAATTTGGAATAAGTCTCCATTTCAGGGCTTGGCTCACTGAGATGAGCTCTAAGCATCACCAGACCAACTCAGAGTACTTCATCAAGTTGCTCACCAGAAAGTGCAAAAAGGGCTTTCCTTCTGCATGTTAGTGCAGAATATGGGAGGCCCAGGCCATTGCTGGCCTGCTCCATCCACTCAGGATATTCCTATACATCAAGGACTACTAGAGTACCAGTTGGTCCAGTTCACATCACAAGGGTATGATGAAGGTATGCCAATATTTGCCAGATTACTGCGAGATCCGTATTGGTAGCACACCAAAGCACACTGTCAAAATGGGTTTCCCAGGGACTCTGAGGCTAGGAACTTTCATTCCTAGCCCTTAAGGGACTTTGGAGGCCAGCAGGGGTAGATCTGAACTAGTGCCACTGTGAAGTTTGCACTGTTCCAGACCACCACTTGCCATGATCAAATCAGCAAGCATGGTCCAGAACCACTGGTTCTTATCAGGCCAGGTAAGTGCAGATAGAAGGGATGAGGACATTTTTTTTTATTTTTGCATTCAATTTGTATCAAATCAAATACATGAAAATTCATATCCATTAGAATAGATCCCCTTTGAATGTCTTAGGACTCAATTTGATATGAATGTTTGATACAAATCGCATATGAGTCCCTTACATACCCCCTACGTATCCCATATGTAACCCCTGCATATCCACTTTGAAAGTGTTAAATCCTTCCTGAATCCACTTTGAATCCACGCTCAGTCCACTTTTGATTCATTCATCAGTGGCAGATGTGAACAGCACAGCCACTTTCCTGTCTCCCCAGGTTCACAAATGCAACAAAGTTTCATACAAATTTTCTGAAGCATTCAATTTGAATTCAAATGTCAATCTTCGAATGTTCCAACGTTCAATTCGAATACGAATGTCCGAATTTGAGCGCATTTGTACAAATTTAAAACGTTATGAATATTCATGCATATCCCTAGCAGATAGGCCCCATCTGCTGATATTTGATAAAGAATTTTCAAGTGAAGAAAGCAGAGGAAGCAATAAAAAGTGATGCAAAATAGGTCACCCAGTAAAATGCTCCATATTCTTGTGTTCAATTCTTTTTTTGTTTCAGACACTGCCTTCTGTGAACCACTTAAAGAATGCCATAATATTAAAAGGTATGTGCATTTATAAATAAGCAATAAAATATCTGCTAAAAACAAAGTCAAGTTGTTCTCCCTGACACATCAAAGGAGAATTAGTTAAATGCAACTGTGAAAATATATAGTGAGTCTAAGGGACCAGTAGCATGGATTTCCAGAACATTCACATTGACTGCCAGTAAACAGTTCAAAGCTATAAAAAAGTTCCATGGCTCCCTTTGCAGAAATCAATCTACCAAAACTCTCATTACCAAGAAATTCCTGGCAGAAATCCATCTCAGGACCCAGAAACTCTTTTTAACTTTTCACTGTATGGTTTAGGCACCGATCATGTGCCAAAGAATATCTAGTTATAGCAGATAAGTTGTTCAAGGGATTTTAGGGAACAGTCAGAGAAAAGCTTGAAATAATGTAATTTTGAAAATGAGTCTTTGGCAGGAGTCACACAGCAGGGAGAAGAATGGTGCTGATATAATGCTCTTCTCCCTGTGCGTTAAGAAGGGAAGCACTAACATAGTGTTCTTCTCAAAGCAGCAGCATGCTGTTCACATGCCACCACCTGTCCTTGGTCTTGCTACCATCACAGCCAAGGGACTTTCATTTCCCAGCAGCTGTGGGTTGGGTTGTCTTTGAGTGGTCCATTCCCTGTGCTAGGCAATGGACAGATAGGTCCAGTGTATGCCCCCAGGATAATATGTGATTGCCTCCTAATTTGCAGCGAGAACAATTGGAAAGTGTGTGGGGGGGGTTGCTGCAGATTTGTGTGATTTGTCCCACATGTAGCCCGGATTAGAGACTTTGCTTGGGGATGCTCAGGTTCACTGCGTAGTATATTCAGCATGGGGACAAAACCTTGCAGAAGGAAACATGTTGGAGCAAGGAATCAGAGGTACCACCACAGACTAGGTCTATATTTCCACCCAATGAGAATCGCTGCAAATTTTCTCCACTTTATTGTCTAAAAGCACTCCATTTAAATAAAATGAGCTCTAAAACTACATTCTTTGAAAAGCAGAAGCACTTAATATGTTGCATGCGCTAAAAATGCTTGTTGTCTTTTAAAAATGAGTCTGTCGGTAGCCTAGCTAGAAAATGAACATAATAAATATTCTAATAGCACAGTTTGCCCTGAAATGGGCAGCATAGTGTCTGTACTTCTATTATAAATCCATTATAAAAGTAGTCATTCTTCATACTGAATTTTGTCCACAAATATTTCTGTGGCTACAGTTCAGTTATCTACCAGATAACTGAAAAGAAAGACCTGGAAAAAAGTATATATCCCAAATGATTTAAGCTCACTTGATTAATGATTAATATTTGCAGTTTTTGACATGTTTTTGGTTTTAAATTCAAAAGATGGTACAGTATCGGCTTCTGTATCCTGATACTAAACATATTCCAGCTCCAGATGCACATAAGCAATTATCAAGAGTAAAGCCCCTTTGGAATCATCACTTTTTGACTAGATAGTGTGGGATTCACGTTGTCTTTGTGTGATCTAGGCCATGATCACATGCGAGTTTTAGGTCAACCTGAGTTGGCCCCCAGTCCTGTAACTCACATTAATTTTATCTAAGCCATATTCCAAGCCATATTACACCCGTTAGACCATCCTAAAATGTACTCCTATTTTTACAGGACTGACACGGACTCAGACTAGCCTCAAATTTCAGGCCATCTTCTGCTTCCTCACATGTGAGCAGGGGGACGGCCTAAAGGAGGCAGAACTGTGCTGTAGTGGGTGGCGCTCAGTTTTTCCTTTCGGCCAATCAGCATGTGCAGAGTTCATGAGGCACCTCCCCCTCTCCTCTGCTTATGTGTATGATTCCTCTCTCTAGCATTTTTACACAAATTTATTTTTATTATTTAAAAAAATTAATTGCAAGGAAAAGAAAAGCACATATAAAAGGAAGGGTGTGTGTGGAAGTGGAGGAGCATGCTTTAAAAAGAACTGCAAACACACACCCTCTCATCCCTTGAATGACATCAGTTTTTCACCCTAATATCACAGAGCTATGATGGACCTACCACAGGTACGTGTGGCAATCCCAAAACAGCTAAGACATAATTGTGCAATATATTCCCTGCCTGTACACATGCGTAGTTTCTTGGAAATAATTTACCAGCATTTCTGGTTCTTTCCCTGACACACACACACACACACACACTGATCTCATATATACTTACCTCCTTTGGTAGAAAATCTAGCATACAATATATTTAGCAACAAGGAGAAACATCACTAAAGGAATAGCATACAAACACTGGAGAAGGGAGTGTGAGAATAGAGATTGCACAATCTCTAAAGCTCCATTAGAAAGCATGAAATGTGTGACTTTTGTCTCAAGGTAAACCATATACGTTCATAGACCATACGCACGCATTGTTGGTTAACCTGAGCTGTGCTTTCCACATGAAAATTGAAATCCAGATCTATACCAAAGCCCAGTTTGCATAGAAAATAATACAATTTCCATGGAAATTTGTGGCACCAATTTTAAGAAGTGATGGTAACATTTTGATCGGGCAGAAGGACCTGTCTTGCTATGACCAGTGGCTGCTTACATAGTGGAACCAATAGGTGGGGCAAGGAAGGGTTAAGGCTCCAATTAGAAAATCATGTTTGGTCTCTTCTGTCCGCACTGTGTTTTGATCAGCAACAGGGCTAGTCCCACTGCACATCCCTTCAACGAATGACATGCAGGTCTATAAAAAGGAGCAACAATGTTGAGAAGATGCTTCTTAAAAACAGAAGACATTACGAATCAGAGTAATATCGAAAATCTCATAAAAGATTTTGACATTAATTAGCAAAAGCGGTGATTATGGCCTTGTGTCCACTTCCAATGGAGACAACTTTGTATGAGGAGGATGGAGGGGTGCCCTCCTCTAAAGGTGTCTCCAAACATGCTTGGTTGCTTCATTGCCCATTTACAGCTTTTTCAAGACTGCAGCAGTGGCGAAGCATTTACCAAAGTAAGAAGATACTGGTTTAACAGCACTTATCGTAGAATGCTCCCCCACTTCTGTGGGCAACAGAGCTTCGTGTCCGGTGGACAGGAAGCTGCTGCGAAGGGATGCCAAAGCCTCCATTCCTCCAGCATCTCTTTGCAGCTTCCAATCCTCCAGTCTGGTGGACCAGAAGCCATTACATCACCCTTAGCCTTCATGGAGGTAAGCTATGAAAAGATAGCAGACCATGGAATTAAGAGGAAAAAAAACCCTCATTTTTTCTTGAATTTCATTTTGTATAGCCCAGATTTGCTCACTACATTTAGTCCAAGTTCTAAAAGACAAAGAGAAATACTACAAGCAGAATATATGCAAGTGTCGCTAATAGAATGAAACCATAACCTCAATCTGATTTCCCTTATTACAATTACTGGAAGCTGTTATAGCTCTCAGATGTGATTTCATTAAATTGTACATAAAAACACTATTAAGTGACATCCAATCAATTTTATTCATAGTTGTTCATTGTTATGCAGATGGTTCCCCAGGTAGATGGTAGGATTGCCAGGATGTTAAATATGTTCACTGTAAAACAGTTCCACAAAATCAATTAGTTACCTTACTGCCACAGTGCAGTAGCCATTTGGAGAAGTGTCTGACTTTACTAAGGCTGCCTCCTGACCATGAAAAGAAAAGGCAGGAGCTTGTCTGGATCCTGCAATTGCCTTTTACCATCCCTGCCAAATGGCAGGGCATAATCACAGGACCAGCATGGGCACTTGCCTGTCTGAATGCTCACTTCTACAGTGGTGAGGTGGCTACTTTCAGTTATTTTCACAATGAGAAATACCTGGCAATGTGTGATCTCTGCCCCCCTCCCCCCAGGCATGCATGGGGCCACTTGCAGGCTAGATTTGGCCCACACATATATGGGGACCATTTTCTTCAAGGCCAGCGCCAAAAGCAAGTGTCCAGAGAGCTTAAGTCATTTCACTATTCCAGGAAAATATGGGTGGAAGGTTGGTTTTCCCAAAATAGCAATACTATGTAATATCACCCCAACATCCCAAGGCTGTGTTAGGATTGCCACAGACACTGGTAGTAGTTCCAAAATATCCCCAGGATATTCATGCATTTTAGGCCTTCGTATGTGCCCATGTGCATTGTTACACATCATGTACGCATCCGTACATGTCCATATGCATCCCGTAGGTATCCTGTATGCAACCTGTTTTCATCCTGTACACATCCGTACAAATGCTTACAGATGCGTGAAAGATGTGTATGTGCAAGTACACATCATGTGCGACCCCGTACACATGTGAATGTCTGAATAAACGAATAGATCCAAAATTCATTCTAATTTTTAAATTCAAATTTATGGACATTGGATTCGAATTCAAATGTTGAACTTCAGACTAATTTGATTGAATTTTGAATACCTTTGAAAATTCGTGCACACCCCTAATACAGAATGCTATGGATAGGTTTTGTCACTGAATCTCAAAAAGTATATATCACCATAAAAAAGATTTCAGAAGGCATTGAATCTAAGACAGTGAAATTGCGCAGTTCTGTGCCTGAAACATCACTCCATTGGGAGTAGAAATCAGAAGTGCTTTCCCTGCAGAATGGAAGAAAACAGTGCTTCCCAACAGTCTCCCACAACCATGCAGACCTACCTGGCCTGGCCACTTCCTTCATGTTGACATCCATGATATATTTTTTTTTCAAATGCAGAGAATATCAGATGCAGAGATTCTCCACCTTCCCCTGGCAAGGTGTGGAGGTACGCCTGGCCATGATTTTCCTAATGTGATTGGGGGCCACTTTCCATGTCTCCAGGGCCACTTCCCATGTCTCTAAAAGCAGGCATGGGCAGAAACATCAAAGCCATGCCTCCAGCAGTCTTCCTGCTTCCACAGCCAGAATAAGCACTCTGGCCCTTCTGGTGACAGGATTTGGCATGGATCCTGGTTAGAATGTTCAAGGAGCTGGAGGAACTTTCCTATACAGAAATGGTGCAACGTGGGGCAATAGTCTAGAAGTGGGATCTGGCAGGGAACACCATGCGTGTGCCCCATCACTGCCACAGGCAAGCCCTTCCAACCTTTCGAAACATTTCCCTGACCCTAAATCACTGCTACTTCCCCGTTCTCTGCCCCATCTGCCCCTACAAAACTCCCTACAACATTCTGCTCACCACTGCCCTACTCTGAAACAACCCTTCAAAGCTTCTCTTTGTTGTCCAGCACCCTTTTACTCCTGTCTTCCACCTCCATCCAGCTTTTCAGAATGTACTGTCTAGTAGATCCTAACTTGATGCCTGTCTGAATGACTACTACTGACTCAAGGATCTACAAGGCCCTCTCTTTCTGTGTACCCCATTCCAACCTTTCATTCTGCTCAGCTGCCATTCTTTCAGTGTCTTTTGTCGCTTGTTCCTTCTACTCGTATGTTCTCTTTTTAAGGATTTGAAACCTGCAGTCCATGGCTATGTCCAGATACAAAGGCAACAGTCAGATTCAGATGTACTGTAAATTCCCAAATAACTACCAGCAACAATGTAACAGAGCTGAATGATACACATGCCAATATTTTGTAAATACAATAATTAAGCAGAAGGATGTGTCCAGATCAGTGGTCATAAGAGACTCATTTCAATGTGTTGTCTGCAGTTCATGCAAACATACATATCCATGTGACCAGCGCAATCTGAAAGTGCTCACCTTGACAGTGCTGAGAAAGTAGTTTGAAAGCACTGCCAGCCAGGGATTCAAGCTGTGCCACACTGTGTCACCAGCATCTGTGGGCCTGATGTGTGTGCATCCATTTTGCAGCTCTGAAGCATCCAGCATCGCAACACAAAAACACTATGCCAAAAGCAATAAGTGACCAATGAGTGACTCTCATCCCTCTGTGTGCTCCATCCAGCCATTATACACAACAACCAGCCTTCTTGTCACATGACCTTCTCTGGCTGCATCCTCTTTACCCTCGCCTTCTGCTGAGGGAACAACATCCCTTCTCAATATACTGTCGATGTTTTAGTCATGCTATCTGCTTTTATTATGATTTTATTGTGACCCACCTTGAGGCCTTCAGGTATAGGGTGAGATAGAAACAATAAATAAAATTTAGCTACCTGGTTAAAAAAAAACCTTGGGTGTAGCAATTGCACAGCCCCAAGTGTGGCAGTAGCGCCCTCAGAGGCACCCTACAAATGACTACAGAGACACTAACAGCTCTCTTTCTCACTAGCACTGCTATCTAGATTGATGATGACAAGGGCAGGAATGACAGCCTCAGTCATTTTCTGCCTGGTGCAATTAAGAAATGGACAGAAAATGGCTGAATTCTGTCCCTTGCTTAATTGCACAAGGAAGAAACTTTAAGCTTGTGAAGGTGGGAGGTACCAGGTATGTACACATTGCACACCTCAGACGAGCATTGGGAATGCAAGATGCCACCACACAAGTGGCCATTTTTCAAGCTGTGAAGATAAATCCCAACTTTGACTTTGTTGTATATGATATTTATTCAACTCATGATAAAATATTAGCACTAACAGTTCTTTTTTCCTTTCCTTTTATTCATTTATGTTCTTGTGACCAAATTAAGACTCAGCAGTATATAAGAATGTTCCTGCTAATAAGAAGTCTACTTCCCATCATTCTGAAAATTAATTGAAAAAAAATCAGTTAACTGCTGCCATTCCACAAAGAAAAGCATCTAGCTATGTGCAAAATTAATATGAACCATTTGGTAATGGATCCCATATTGGCATATCAGAGTTAGGGGGGTTGGAACACATGGTAGAGCATTCTCAGTTATAGACTCTAGGTTATGGAATGATCTCCCCTCTGAGGTCTGTCAGGTACCTCATTGTATGTGTTTAAAAGAGTCACCTCTTTATCCTAAAAATATAAATATATAAATTAACATGCAGTCTATGAAGTTGAATAGTGCGCTACATGGACCCTTAATCTTCATTAATAGTCTGTGCAAAAAAGGTTCTTTGTAGGCTGCATTAGTGTTTCACCTATGGAGCCTTTTGTAGAGCCTTTTCATAAATACCACCACCTTCAAAACACACTTCTAGTTTATTTCAATTATGTCTTTTCATTACACCCAAAACATTTTTGTCATGATCTACTTTTCCATAACTTAAGGATATCGGTGTTTGTCTTTACTGATCAGAAGGATGTACTTGCTCTTCTAACTTTAAATTATTTTAAGAAATAGTATTCAGACCTAAAATATTGATGGACCATCAATTGTGGAAAAAAAGTTTGTAGACAGCGTAACTGAAAACCGGTAGTGAAACTGAAGTGCATTTTCGTAAGTGCTTTATTGAAGTTAGTTTCTTGTATCCATTTTGGAAGAATGGAAGAATAATGATTTCTTATTAACATGCCTGCATTCTTCTAAAATCAGGAGATATTACCAGACTCTTTGGAAACATCTGCATAGCCCATGGGGACAACACCAGATTTATGCTGATACTGCGGCATCTATACAGCAACTCATTCCATGGGAGACATGGTGCGTGTCCCCATACTCTGAATGTGAGTTCGCCTCGGGAGAGTCCCCATGTAAAGCCCTAATTCAGGTTACATGAGGGACAAAAAGCAAAACTCCGGAGCAAGAACCAACCCCCCTTTCTAACTGTTCTCATCCCAAATTAGGGGGCAAGAACAGATTATCAAAGGGGGCATGGGGACGTGCTCCCGGGTTATTGCCGATTGATCACAGCCTTAGCAGGTGGGGTTTTGTTGTCTCTGCTGCTAATGCTGTGATTGCAACTGTTTCCCCATCCCTTGCCTGAACGGGCACACACACCTAAGTAAGGGCTTGATTTACCCCAACAATCACCCAACAGCCTCTCTGCACTCAGCTGAGCAGCGGTCAGATGAGTATAGGGCAGTGATGGCCAACCTATGACATGCATGTCACAGGTGACACGCCAAGCCCTTTTGGGTGACACACATGGTCACCCTGGCACCTGGGTGTGTAGTGCTTCCTTGTTCTTGAAGTGTACGAAATACCAACTTTTAATTGAAGATTTAGCAAACGAAATTCAGCAACAAAAGTCACTAATGTAAATAATTATTTGTTTTTCCTTTTAATAAAATACATATATAAAAAATATAACTTTTTTACTAGAGCTACAAATATCACTGAATTATGGATATTTCGAGATGTGACACAGCACCCGAGTTAAGCTAGGTTTTCTTGCGAATTTTGACACACTGAGCTCAAAAGGTTCACCATCACTGGTATAGGGGCTGTCAAGCGCATGAGCGGAACTCTGGTAAATTAATTAAAACAGCTGTGACTTCTTCTGCTGCTGTGGCTGTTTTAATTATTTTACTGGAGCTCCGCTCATGCACTTGACAGCCCCTATACCCATCTGACAGCTGCTCAGCTGAGTGCAGAGAGACTGTCAGGTGCTTGTTTGGGGTAAATCAAGCCCTTTCCTAGGCAATCATACTGTCAGGCAAGGGGGGGATGCAGGGACTTATCACGGTTTTCATGGGGACAGGCGGGTTCGACTTGAACCCGCCTTGTCCTCGATTGCCATGGGGACTCCTTAATGAGAATCGTAATTCGCATTAAGGCTACCCCAAATCCATCCTGAGGTATTCCCAGCCCATGGGGATGCACCCTGGCCTTCTAGGGTACACACTGGCCATGCAGCCCCTATATGAGACTCACTCCTAAAATTGAAACCACATCTCAGATTGCTCGAGCAGGAGACCACTTTAAAGAGGTCTCCTGCTCAGATAAGGCTGAATTCCTATTCATTTCGCACTGTGAAGGCAGGAATCAGAGGCCTGCTCCAGAATCTGGTGACATTTTACCATGTTCCAGAAAATGGCCCACTTACAGGGCCATTTCCAGGGTAAGCTGGCCATTGTCTGGATGACTTCCAGCAAGCTCCTTACTGCCTCCCACATTTTTGATATGTGCAATCACAGCCAGAGATGTTGTTGGGCTCTGGAGCACTGCATGTCTCACTCCAGCCACCACCTATCTGCTGGAACCGAATCCAATCTGCAGACTCTTAGGGGATTGCTTTAACAGTATGGCTTTCGAGCCTGACCACAATCCAAGTGAAAGATCTGTCTGGACAGCACATTCCCTGGATGGCTATGACTCCCAGGAATTTGTTGGTATGCAGACCCAGCATTCTGTTCACTCATCTAACAGAGTCCAAAAGGATCATATGGATATTTCCATCATCTGACAATATCTAATCGTCTACAAGTTTTAGAGAAGCCATTTGGCCTGGGCCTGAAATTGAATGGGGGGCTTAAATTTAAGCATGTGCTAAATCTTTGGCTGTTGATACATTTTGCAATTTATTTTGAAGTGCCTCAAGAAAAAAAATACCGGGAAAGCCCCTTTGGTTGCTCTGACTCCATGCCAGCTGAAGATCTGGAAGATTCTGCATTCTGACTTAACTTTGAGCCAGCATGTTTTGTGAGGAAATTCAACTTCTGCAGGCTGGTTACACTTGCAGAAGAGTTCCACATAGCAGGTGGGGAAACATAGAGGGGTGATACCAGCTATGATTATTAATAAAAAGAATTGGCTAAATAAAAGTTCAGGTGTAGGAGCAGTGTCTTGGGCCTGGAATCCTAAGATTGGGGTGTGGTTCCATCAGAGCTTTTGGGACTCCCTCAATTGGAATAAGAAAGAGGTTGGACCATTAACTTGGAATAAAAGCCTTGGACTTTTAAAATGTTTCTAAAAGCAAGGAAAGGATCTGTGGCATTTTGCAAAAGAAAAGGGCAGATCTCTCCATTGAATTACAAATTGCAGTTGCGTTCCTGGCTCTGATGGCCCACTCAAGATTATGACTGAAGGCCAGAACTAGGGTTGCAAAACAAACAAGGTCACTGGGTTTCTGAGATATCTTTTGTTCTTTTTAATATATATATATATGAAAATTTGGAATGCCCTGGGAAGGGGATCTTACTAAATGTTTTATAGATGAGAGAATTTGCTGAATTCATATGAGCTATTCCATTACATTTTTAACCTGAAGGAAATAACAAGAAAAACTTCATCAGTACTAGAATGTCAGGATTTCATGTTGGGCTGTTTACACCTTTTGTCTACCCTTGGAAAAGAGTGCCCTGAGGGATTCAAAGAGAGGTCAGGAGATGTGCCAATTAGAAATGTTAATTTAAGGTAACTTCCATAATACAAGAATGGTAAGGGAGGAGAACATCTTATTATTTTAAGGAAATTATTCAGATGTTCCTGAGGAAGTGGGTCTCACCGGGGTGTCTTGAGCCCTGTAGGTGCAAAAATCTGATAAGTACAGATGGGCCATTCCATTACAAAGAGACAATAAGATTGCCCAAGGAAACATGTTAGCATAAAACTAACTTCTGTTGGGACACCTGGATTGCCTTTCAGGAAGGACTTTTGGAGATATTGTTAGGCTGATTTGCATCTCTTTGGGAAACTATAGACAGGTACATGTTTCATTTATTAACAAAGGAAGAACCATAATCAGCAGGGTTTTTGTTTGTTTGTTTGTTTTGGTTCCAATTTCTGACTATAAGAAGGGCAGAGAAGAGAAGGAGTCCAGGAGTCTAGGGGCAAGGAATCTCCCTCTCCTCATCTAGCCAAAGGAGTTTTCCTGCCATGGAAAGCTAGGAGAAGACCACAGACACTTTGCTGTTTTTCTTTTTCTTTTTTCTCCTGCTACACAGAGCTGCATTTTAAATTTTGAAAGTTGTTCTGAATTTTGCTTGGTCAGAACAATTGCAGGAGTCCACTTCACCTGGCTTTTATTTTATTTTTTTGAGATATTTTACTCATTTTTTTTTGAGACCGGATTAATAAAAGGGATCTTTTTTTTTATTTTCTATATTGTTTAATTTTGGTTAGGGAATATCTTTAGTATTAAGGGTGATTTTTCTACCTCCTTGCTGGCTTGGGCACATTTCTTCCCCCGAAACTAAAATTACCAGTTTAATGCATAGAATTATTCTGATATAGGCTGTTTAGTTATTTAGTCCTTGCATGTTTGTCCTTGTTTTGCTTAAATGTCTAATGAAAAATGCTTCTGATATGGCTTTATATTTCATTTCAACTTCTCTTCTGTATTTCTAATAAATTCTTTGCTCTGGTTTAACAAGAAACACTGGTTTTTGTGTCTGAAATGGGTCTTGTCTCTGTTTTCTGGTTATTCCTCGTTATTAAAACCTGTGAAAAGATCTAGCTACCTATTCCCCTGGGAGGTTTAAATTTGGTGTTCTTTGGGCTTCAAAAATAATCCAAGTTATCCAAATTTTACTCCCTCCACAGTTGCTTACAGTTTATTACTGGAGCAGAACTGGTAACAGGGGTAAACAGGAGCTTCATAAAGCTTTCAGCTCTAACCCTCAGGCCTTGCTTGAAATGCTGTCACTGTGCAGCTGATTGAAGGGCACAACAAAAGCCAAGACAAAATGAGGCCACTTATGCCCCCCCTTCCCTTCTGCTATTTTAGACAAACAAACAAGACAGGGAAAAAAAAGCTCAAAGACAGGTAGGCTGCATCCTGTTCCTCCCAAAGCCCCTCTGAGTTGAGCAAAAGTAACAAATATCACCACTTCTCCTGCAAGCAAAGGCTCACCTATGGATTGGACTTTTCTCATGGCCAAGGAGATGCTGGTCAGATGAACTGCCTACATAAACATTCAAACCCCTTCATTACAAGCCACCATTTTGAGGGTTCATTTTGCAAGTATAAGGAAGTCTTATGCACACACAGGAAGCACCAATACAAAATGAGACACAGAAGCAGAATGACTCCCTGGCTGTGATCAGACACAGCCAAAAAAAACACATCTGAAGCATTTTCAAGAAGTCTTTGAGGCAAGACAGTTCAAACTAGGGATGTGCACAAATATTCGTAAGCATTCAAAATCCGATCGACATTCGAACTCGAATAAAATGTCCTGAAATTCAAATGTAATCATTCGAATCAAATGTCAAACTTTGGATCTATCGGTTTGAATTATCTGGACGTTTGTATGTGTACGGGTATTTAAAGATCTGCATCCTTCCCACATCCATACGCATTTGTACAGATCGGTACAGGATGAAAACGTGTTGCATATGGGATAACTACGGAATGCGTACGGACGTGTACAGATGAGTATGGATGTGGGGAAGTTGCGTACGTGCACATACGAATGTTATCCATATTTATATGTACAGATCTGAATTAAAAAATCAAATGAATATATTCAAATTTGGTAAATATGAATCAAATCTTGTTAAATTTGAATTTAAAAGTTTCAAATTGAATCAGATTTTAGGGTATTTGATTTGATTCAAATAGAATGTCAAAAAGACATTCATGCACATCTCTATTTAAAACACTACTGTGCCCTTCCCCCTCTCCTGAATATTCTATGCTAGAAAAGGTAGCTTAGAAAAGGTGTGGGAACATGAGGGCAGCACCCTATCTTTCTGAGGCTTCCCATTTCTTATGTCTGAATATAGCCTGACCCACTTCTACACCGCATCCTTGTATTAATTTTGAGAGGTTCTTTGGCCTCTACAGGCAATGTCTGTATGTTGCCACAGAGGCAGAACTCCTTTCCAACTGCTATTTGGGCAGCCAGAAAATATCATCATGAAGACATAATGAAACTCTTGCTTATCATGACACCGTGGCACTGGCATCACACTAGTATGTGACCCACAAGGGGATATTTTTTGCATCCATATGGCCCGAGGAATTCAACAATATTTGTCCTTCTATACTTTGTTGTAAAGGGGCAGGAAATCCACCGAAATATTCAACAAAGTTCATGTTAAAATAACACATTCTCTTTCCTTGTTCTTTTTTTGCCATCAGACAATATTGTGTTAGAAAAGTATTTTGTTTGTTTCTCTAGCCCCCTTTCCCCTTCAATAAAATCAATCATTTCCTAATGTAGTTTTCACTTGCAGATGGAGGCAGGCAAAGAAAGCACTGCTAATTGGAGCTAAATAATCTGAACATTGCCATTTTCAAAAACTTGGTCCTCTGAGGTTTGTAATTTCAAGATAAATTCCTTTTAGCTTTTAGCTTCAGCACTTCATATTTTTAAGGCTTTTATTCACTGGCATACTGGATATAAAGCGAAGCCTATCTTACTATTCAAGCTTTCATTTTGATTTTTTTTTTCCTAACAGAAAATGGCTGAGAATAGTGAAATAGATTTAGCAACTAACATTAATAAAAACTTCATATTCCATAGTTACCACAAACATCCTTACCGAAGTGGGTAACCTAAGAGTGAAGATGGTGAATAGGCAGTAATTGCTTTCAAAATGTTCGGTTTGGCAGTACTGTGAGGGGGAGGAAATGGAGGAAAGATAGATTGGAGGGAAATACTTAATAGGAAGCATAATTAGCTCTTTGCATTTTCGTGACTTGAAGTTTTATTATTGGAAGTGTGTGTGTGTTTAATACATTCAAATGGAGTCTTTGAAATCAGTGAGATAAAACATTTGACCCTTTCTGCATCGAGACTAGTGAGCAACAGACTACAACAGGCCCCAGGCAGAGCCTGCTGTATTCTGCATCACCATGTGGATGCCAGGCCCCTATTTTGGACTGGGATATAATTCAGAACAAGGCTCGACTTGTTTGTGTTCTCTTTAAGAAATATGATGCTGAATCAGACTAGTGGCCTATTTAGTCCAGCAGTATGTTCTCAAAGCAGCAACCGGTTCCATGTGGAAGACAACATCAGGCCTAAAGCATGTGCATTTCCCTGCTCACAGTTTCCCAGCAACTGGCCCTCAGAGGCTTATGGAAGTCTCCCTTGTGAGAGGCAGTCATGTCATTGTTATGTGCTACTCTCAGCAAAGACAGGCAGCTAACTTTTAACAGCAAGCTTTTCACTAATACACAGTACGCTACTTGAACTTTCTTAGTTTGATTTCCTTTGTTGTCCCAACACTTTACAAACCCTTCTGGTTACTCCAGTTAACACAGCTCTAGGCAACTATACAATATATATTATAACCATGACATTTTTCATTTTCCCTCCCCAACCAATGTTTTGACCTCAGTGCTTGTAGCTACTGAAATAAAATGGAAACTGTAAGAACGGCCTTTGGCCTTCTCTATGCTTACCTTTGATCTCTGTGCTTACCTCTTAATCCAAATCTCAGGCCTGTTGATATGGATCAAGGAGGTCCCCCCCATGTTGGTCCTGCTCCATCTGCACTAGATGGAGCAGGAGCCAGATTAAAAGGTTCTTCACGGATCTCTGGTAGACTCATTTAACTAGGTCTCCAAGATGGACTGTGGGCCTAGTTCTAGAACAAAGGAGGCATACAGATGGCACACTTCTCTGTTCCAGGACTACTGGCGCATGCAATCACCCTACCAGGTCCCAAGGCTATGAACTTTCATTCCTACACTTTGAAGGTGTGGAAGGCAGCTGTGAAACTTGTGTGAACTTCAGTCATGGGGTGGGGTGGGCTAGATCAACACCATCAGTGCAGATAGCACTGATCTTGCACACCCCTCTACATGATCCAGATCAGTGGACCTTAGCCAAGTAAGTATAGACCCCCCCCTTTAGATAAATGCAAGTACAACTTTTGGGTCACAGTGATATTATTTGTGTCAAATTTATATATTCCTCACTCCTTAGTGAAGGAGCAGCATGATTCTTGAGAACAAATTGCCTATATGCTTAAAACAGGCAGTAATTAGGGCAAAACAGGACAACAGACTTGGCAGATGTCCTATTTGAATAATTAGAAAAGGACAAGAGGTGAAAGACAAAGAGAGTGATAGTGTCCCCGTAACTCTCTCATGACATTTCAGCCATTCTAATAAAAATCCTGAAGTTGCTTGGTGGATTTTACAATTTTACAGGGAAAGATGGATGTACTGTGCTGGAGAATTAAGGAAGAAGGCCATAACATACCTTAGGCAAGACCATGTAAGATAAGGACAATGTTTTTTTTTTCTCATTGTAATGCATGGCTGGGGAAACCAGATGTGAGAAAGAGGCAGCATCAAAATAATACATTTAGAGTGCTTTAAATGCACCTTGAGAGCACAGTATCTGCACAACCCCTCATTATACATTTGATGTGAAGGAGAAATGTGAAGTCTACACCACGCTTGTCGCCCACCGTGGCCACAGTATCTGCAGAGTTATTTTAATTGAGCTTCAGACTGCCTTCCCTTTGCAGCCAGGGCCATGTTGCCTCTGCTGCCACTGCTTGAGGGAGCTGAATAGTGCCCCAGCAGTGTTCCTAGAGGCCTTCCTGCACATGACATTGTCCCATTATATGAAGGGGCCTAGAAGCAGGACATGCAGGACAGAGCACAAACTGAACTAGGGCCCCCAAAACGATAGTCTAGTTTGCTAGTTTACCAGCATCCTAGGGGTAATATATTAGACCATTCTGGCATGCAGACAGGCTGCCTCTGTGATCCAGTATACCACAGGGGGCTCTTTTCAGACAGGCAACAGGACACACCATTGAGACAAGTTTCCTGAGAGCTTTGAAGACCAAAAACTTTAATTCCTGGCCTTCAGAGCATTTGGCCCTTCCTCCAGTCTGGCAGCAAGCATATCCCATATGATTAACTAAAGTCATTTTTATAAAATAGTTAAATCTCAGTGGTAGAGCAACTGCCTGAAAAGTAGACAGTTGTAAGTTTGACATTTATTGTATCTCTGGAAGAAAGTAATAGCAAACAACTGCCATATCTGTCAAGAAAAATGCATGAATATGCCATGTAGTCACTAGGAGTCAGTCCTAATTCAGTGACAATAAGAATTATGGAAACAGTCGTGCTAAATCCATACAGCTTTTTCTTGGAGAGCAAAACCTATATTTTGTTGAAACAGAGATGAAACATATTTCTGAGGAGCATGAGCGTGGAGCCCTGTCCCAGAGGTAAGAGTCACACCGTTTGTGCCCCTCCCTCCCTTCTACTTTCACAAGCATCAAAGCTGCGGAATACAAGTTCCTCAGCGTCAAGGTTTCTATCCAGGACCATTAAGCAACACGCAGTAAATGACCTCTGAAATCAACCATTTTCTGTATGTCACTTATTAGTCCCAGAGAGACTGCTTACCAAAATTTAAATAAAGGAATGCAGACAATGTTGGAAAAGTTAAAACAGGCCATAGTCACACCTTCACTTTAAACCTCTTCAGTCCATCTTCAGGCTTGACTGCTCACGCCTTTCCATTTCTGTTTTATTCATGAATTTCCCATTCTGGGAAGTCCAAATGGAGGATGGAAAGTCCAGAAATAAAATGGATAGAAACAAGAAGGTGGAAGCAGTCAGACCTAAAGATGGACTGAGGAAGGTTTAAAGTGAACATGTGACCACGACCATAGAGAAATTACTTGAAGGCAGCATTCTAGACTTTATAAAACGCAGGTCTTAGGCAAGTATATGTTTATGGTTGGTTTCAAGCAAGAGTATTAGTAATACTGAAGAGCAATGTGAAGGCACCTCATGAGCAGCAATAACAATGAAGCCTGTACTTTCTTGTCTCCTTGTGGTTGATTAAATATAAATATACAGATTAATAATGTTTTGAAGAGGTCTGCACAAATACTTTTTTGACATTCAATTCATAACAAATCAAATGTTTGAAAATCTGTATTTGTATGAATAGATCACATCTGAATGTGGTAAAATTCTATTTGATACAAATCTATTCCTATGTATTCCTATGCATATTTAATACACATTGGATACAAATGAATATGTAGCTGATACATATCCAATACAAACAAATACGTATCTGATACAGACAAATACTTATCTGATTGGTATCTGAAATGATTGAATACGTATCCAATATGTATCCATAAGATATCCACTCTGAAAATGTCAAATCCAACCTGAATCCACTTTTAATCTGCTGTCAATCCATGTCGAATGCAATCTGGATCCATTGTGGATGCCACTGGCACTTTGTTTTTCCACACACACCCCAATCTAATGAATGTCCAAACTATTCGTATGAATGTCCAGAAACATTCATATTCATACAATTGTTAGTATACAAATATCATAACATTCAATTCATGTATAAATGTCCAAATTTGTATGAATAATGAATGTTACAAATATTTGTGCACATCCCTAATGTTTTGTTCTGAAAATCTAGCCATGCTAAAACAATTTCAGTGGTATTAAAATATAAGAATGTGGATTTTTAGCCAAATCTAAAATATCTATCTATCTCATGATAACCCATCATCAAGAATATAGGTGCAGGTGACAAATACTGGAAGAGCAGCATATCATACAACCATTGGATGGCAGTATGTGCACAATGTAGTGTAGAAACTTCATTTGGATTAGTACTGCAGGACTGTCAAGGATTTCTAAGACGTCATAACTAGATGTAATTACATGATTATTACTGTTGCATGCTAAAATATATCCTGTAAGCATTCATCTGTGTAGGTTGTTGACCTCTCAGCTGCTACTTGTTTATCTCTCTGTATAAAGAAAGGGACAAATCCCATTCAAAGTATACGTTCTATTGTCTGAATTAGAGATCAGCAAAAAATTCAAGTGGATTCATTCTGTTCAGTTGAACGGGCTCTTTCAGATGATTGGATAGAGTAGCTGATCAGACAACATTTGGATTCACTGAAGTCCAGTCAAAGTCCAAGAAACAGATTGCAAGCCCTCTGAATAGGGATTGAGCTGCATATTCCTGAATCTCATGTTGCCACTCCCAAATAACTAAAAAGTCCCAAAAGAATTGACATGAGAGTTTGGATAAACTCTTATGAAGGATTGTTTGTTTTTGTTTAAAACATATTTATTAATACTGCTTTCATATCAAAATTTTGAAACAGTATAGAAAGTTGCTAGTGTGCTTTCATTAGTGGCACCATGGTGCTGTGGTAGCACTGCCTTGGGAGCTACAAGCATATTCAACTCTGGTGACTTTGAAATTCTGGGACTACACCCACACCTACAGTGGTGGTCGCCCTGAGGAAGCGCCGGAGATATAGTGGTCAAATGCCACAGACCATACAGCCACTGCTGTAGAGTGTCCTGAAAAGGTTGTTGGAGAGCCCTGAAGAATCCAGTATGTAGCATCTTAGGACTGCTTTAAGGGTGTCCACCTCCCTCAGTCACTCTTGCTACCACCATGTTACCACAGGGTCTGTAAGAGGGAACTACACAGTAATTTTATGTAGAAGCTATTTCATTGTTTCCACTCCTGTCTCCATGGCTGATTCCAGACAGTGGTTGCAGGAGATTCTGACTTGACACCTGGGGAATCCACTTGTGGGGTTCCTCGGGGACCGATCTTATCTCCCATGCTCATTAACATCTATATGAAGCCACTGGGAGAGGTCATCAGGAGATTTGGAGTGAGGTGCCATCAATATGCAGATGACACCAAGCTCTGTCTCTTGCTACCATCTGAATCAGGCGAGGTGTTAATGACTGCTTGACTGGTGCATGGAGGAGGTAATGGGCTGGATGAGAGCCAATAAATTAAAGCTGATTCCAGACAAGACAGAGGTGCTTGTCACTGGGTCTCATGTCTGTGAAGTTGGGAGGCATCCTGCCCTGGACAGGTCATAATGCCCTGGAAGGGACAGGTACAAAATGTGGGGGTGCTCTTGGACTCTGTGCTAATGCTTGAAGCCCAGGTGGAGGCCATGGCCAAGAGTGCCTGCTCCCAACTATGGCTAGTTCAACAGCTAAGGCCCCTTCTGAATAGAGATGATTTGGCTACAGTTGTTCATGTTCTGGTAACTTACAGACTGGACTACTGTAATGCTCTCTATATGTGGCTGCCCCTGAAGATGGCTCGGAAGCTGCAGCTGGTGCAGAATGCAGCTGCTACACTGCTGACAGGAACAGCTGGCCATCACACATTACACCAGTCTTAAAAGAGTTGCACTGGCTGCCAATTCGCTATAGAGCTCAATTCAAGGTATTAACTTTAACCTATAAGGCCCTAAATGACCTGGGCCCCAAATAAGGAATGCCTTCTCCAATATCGACCTGCATGTGCCCTAAGATCTGGAAGGTAGGCCCTCCTGCTTGTACCACCACTCTCAGCAGTAAAAGGGGTGGGCACCCAGGACTGAGACTTTTCAGTAACGGCTCCCAGACTGTGGAATAGTCTCCCTCTTAAGGTGTGCCAGGCACCTTCACTCTATGTGTTTAAATGAGCTGTGAAGACACACCTCTTTGCCCTGGCCTTTGGCTAAGTAAAAGAACAGCCTTTTCCTCCCCACATTCAGGCACTGCCATGGTTTTATAGGGTGGGATAAAAATGTAAATAAAACAATATCAGTAAAGGGCCACTTCTGGGGCATCTTCTGGCATGATGGGGGATGTTCTTTATTGAGAGCTAAGAGACGTTAAGGGGTGGCAGGTAGACCTGTACATGCCCTGGGCCAGGGATGGGAGGAAGCATCTTTGCCTTGGTGTATTATATGCTGCCAGGTTGTGGGTGGAATCAAAGTCTGTCCATGTTGGATCAACCACTGAACCTCCAAGGTACCTATGAATTACATCTTTGCATCATTCCAGAGCAGTGCAACAAGACCAGAAAAAATGTTAGTGTGGTGGTTGAAATCAGAGGATCAGTTAAGGCTGAAGGTTTGAGCAGCTGCCAGAGTTAGGTCAGGGTTTGAGAAACTTCAGAGAGAGAACATATGTTACCATCAATTCATCAGTGACACAGTCTATGGTTTTTGAGTTCCACATCCAGATGGAAATGACAAATGTTAAGGACCAAGCTTGAACTGGAATCAATCATCTCTAGCTCTTGACTATTTCTGTATGGGAGACAATTCCTCATTGGTCAGAAAATGACAGTGAAAGAGTTGAACCAACAACTGAGTCATAAAACCTAACTTAATATCAGTATCAGTCTACTGAAAGTGATGGGAGGGACCAGCCTGCCTTGATCAGGAGCAGACCAGTCACAGGACACTAATAGCTATTTTTAGAACCTTACAAAGCAAACAAGAATAATCTAATATTTTCCCTTTGTTCCCTGAATCTCATATTCTAGAGCTATGAGGTTAAAATAACTAAGGTTGTCTTCAGAGTTGTTTATTTAAAGATGTCTTTGGGATCTAATAATCATCACCATACTTTGTAGTAAAGATGAGATATTCATGCACTTGCAAAGCAGTTCAGAAAAATAAAGTATTAAATTACAACATTGTCAGAAGGGCACTTGTCTGCTAAGTTATGTAAATTGCCTGGAGCCTGGTTTTGTCTTCACCAGCATGTGGATGCCAGGATCTTATTCCAGGATATAATCCAGAATAAGGCTCAGTGCAGAAAAAAACAAAGAGTCATTAACTGTGTCAGGTGTAATACAGCAGTTGCCAACATTTTAAGGCTATAGTTACACTTGCAATTTTGAGAAGGGAGAGTTGAATTTGAAATTAGGAGTGGGACAAAAGGTGTGAATCCAGCTGTGGATGCAGCCTCAGGTGACTTTTCAGGCTGTTGCTGTCACTGCTAGTTAGGGACACAAATGAACAATACATACCTCATGAGAAATGGCAAAGATACTCTAAAATTTACTTTTCTTTTGTGCAGAGCTTTCAACCTCAAGGTAACCTCTTGGGAAGGAAATCCAAAGCTAAAACTCTTTCTTAAAAGTGATATATAAATTATGGGCATAAATTCATTTTTTAAAAAAATCAAAATTTTAATTAATAAATTAGAATTAATACTTAACAAGTAATAAATCTGATTTAATTAAATTAATAAAAATGAAAATCACACAATCACAAGATTTTTGTTCTGCTGCTATTGTACAATAAACTAGTGCTGCCCCTTTAGATGAGGAAGCAGGAAAGAAAGCTGAAGAAAATGAACACAAAAGAGTTTGAATATTATAATTTTGGCCTTTTCTGCACTCTGCACTGAGCCTTATTCCAGATTATATCTTGGAATACCAACCTGTCATCCACTTGCTAGTGTAGACTACCAAAGGCCCTGAGCCTGCACAAGAAAGTGGATGTCATGTCCCTATTCTGGAATATAATCTGGAATAAGGTCCAGTGCAGAAAGGGACTTAAAAATTAGAACCAATAGAGATGAGATTTAAGTGCAGAGGCAAAAGCCAAAGTAGTGAGCTATAGAAACACTGGGACCATAGTCTAATGGGTAGATGAACTCTGTTTACTGGAATTTTAATCACTTACACACAGAGTCGTTTTCAGATTCTTCCATATGCAACACAGATAATTCTGTTGCTGTGTGCTATTTCTGTGCCAAAACCAAGGGTTTTCCCTGCTCTGATTGTTGCTGCCAACTGGATACTTAGCTAGTGATGGAAGGCTTTAATATCAGTAAATGCTAATGGGACTCAGATAAGAAATTGCTATTAATCGCCATTTCCCACATATTCGTTGGGAGTGGGTAACTTTCATCATCATTCTGGATTGGCTTGTAAAACCCCAACAGTCCTATCTTGTGTTGATAAATGTGTATGTCACTACTTTGGCATTTGCAGAGTTGGATTTCTTTTATTAATACGCAGCCATTTGCAAGACTGCATTTAATATGTTTGCATTGTTTGCAGTCACACGCTATGGCTTTGAAGAACTTTGCTGTGTACTTTTGCATACAAATGCTCTTGTTTCCCACTTTCCTGGAAGCATTGCTGGTCTTCATAGATATTTAGATAATAGTTTAGGACATTGGGTGTTCTTTTATTTATTTCCAGCAGGGACATGTTGGAGTATACAGTTTTCCCTCATAAATTGTGTGAGTTCTATTTTGCAGAATCACCATGGATAAAGAAAAACAAATGGCATTTTTACAACCTTCCTTGCTTGATGGGAAATGTCCATCTATACATTCTGATTTGAAAATATGCAAATTTTACTAACAAGTGATGAAAGAATGTCACAAATGCTACCTTGTAACTATACACAATTCAAAAGAAAACAAAATGAAACCCTTGCAGATAATAAATGTTTAGTGTATATTGCTTTCTTTGTTGACATTAGAGCTGTGTCCCCATGCAAGCCAGCTGATGCGCCTTGGACACATATGATAAAAATCCATGTTGTAACATGCAGTAAAGCATCCCCATATGGTTTGGGGCAATGCAGATTTGAATCGTACGTGCCTGTCTCCATGCAGGGACAGTTTTTAAACAGAGCTGCGGAGCTGCGAAAGGCTCTCGTGTCTGTGTTTAAAAAACATCCCTGCTCTTTACACAGCTTCTCTATCCACCTGGCAGTTGCCCAGCAGGGTGCCCTTTGCCCACCTGTCAGCTGGGCAACTGGGGCACCCAGCTGGGCAACTGACAGGTGGATAAAGAGGCTGTAAAGAGCAGAGGAAAGGTTTTTAAACACAGACATGAGACCCTTCGCGGCTCCACATCTGTGTTTAAAAACCTTCCCCGCTCTGATAACCCAGGGAGCATCCGCATGGCCCCTGGGCAATACGCGTTAACCCCCTATTTTGCATGGAAAACACTTGCAAAGTGGTTTTTTTAAAAAAACATGTATTGACTCCCATGTGCCATGTATTAGGGCTTTGTATGCGGACACTCCCGAGACGACCTCGCAATCGCCTCACAGCTTTTTCAGCATGGGGATGCCTCCTAGGATGTGCAAATTTATCTCTCCAGTCTTCTACATCAGAGGCTCCTCAAGAGTGGTCTGTAGTTCATTGCTGAATCTGCTAAGTACTGTTCAGGTCAGTGAGCTCTATTCAGGGGGTCAGAAAATCAACTGGCATCAAGAGAAAAATTGTAACCTGCTTTATTGAGCCTCAGGTAAGCAGTAGACCCTCAACATGGTTTGGAATGCCATAATTGCCAGGGGCTTCTCCTTGCTGGCAGTGAAAGATCTGATCCCCTACATCTCCTTCCCATTTCTATTCTGGCAACTAGAGATAAGAAATAAGACCTGTGTCCAGTGGTCATGTTGCTCATGTGCCAGTTTGAGAATGAAAGGGTAAGGAGAGAGAAGCAGCTGAACAGCAAGAACCACATCAAAACCATGCTACAGCCAGGTATAGCCAAGGTCAGGACCCAGAACACAAACATGACTGCACAAGAGTTTCTGACATTCTGGCAAATGTTGCCAGGCATTACCCAACTGGTAATGCTGTAGAATGGAAGTTCACTACCATGAAAATTTGCTGGTTGCTGTGTTTGTGCAGCTGGGACGAGTGTAAGGCATCTTGAAGCATCTAGCGAACATATATGTAACCATCCTCAGGTTGAACAGGGGAGTTTTTGAGACATAGCAGCTTCAGGAGTGTGACCTGATTTTCTTTCTGTGATTTCGCATTCCTTAACAATGCTTCCCTATCTTTTGTTTCTGTTAGCACACATCAGAGGCCAATTTGCACTTGGCCTCATAATTTGTGATAGGTGAACATATGGGGAGGTGCATCTGCACTTTCAAGAGGCGTTTACAGCCTAGAAATGCACCCTGCCTGCCCAGATGTTCATCTATTGCAAACTAGCTGCGGTGCATGAAATTGTACACCACATGCAAACTAACCTTCTCCAATCATGACCAAAAACATATCTGTCTCATCCACGCTACAACCATTTTCACCATTTCCGGTGTGAGGGGTCATCTGAGGTGCCAGCATGTATAGAGTGTCATCATCACCACAGAGATAAGTGTCCAGGTGTGTCGGGGGTAGCCTACCAAGTACTAGCTTTCCCCAGTGCAAATGGATGGGAAGACAAGTGCAGAGACACCCCTGATTTGTTGTCAAATTTACTCTGAACATGTCTTTTGACAATCTTGGCAGTTCTACCCAAACACTTCACACTCATATCACCTTTCATGCAAAGAGAGAATGTTACTGATATACACATGTTAATGCATGAAGGCAGGATCTGTACAATTGTAGCACCTTTCAAAGCATGATGCCTACATGCCTTACACTCGCCCCATCTGCAGAAACGTAGCAGCCAGCAAATTTTCCTGGCAGTGAACTTCCATTCTGCAACTTTACCAGCTGGGGGTTATTTCCAGTGTTCCAGGAGATGGGGGCATTTTCTATGTTTGAAGATGTGAACTGTGGCAGCAGCACAGAGGTAGCACGGTCATCAGAACAGTGAGATCAAGCCATCAAGGAGTGCTTACTCCTGCTCACTCTCTACTTCCTGCCTGTCTCCCCAACATGGAGGCAGTACCTAAGCATTCATTCTAGTTGCCAGTGATGTACCTAACCTCCATATCATTGCCAGAACTGGAAAAACACTCCTAAGAAATAATAGCTAGGCCTAGAGACTGCAGGATATTTTGGTTGAACCCTTTCATATCATATATCATATCATATCATATCATATCATATCATCATGTATATGCATATGCATATGTATATGCATTTTAAAGTTACATTAAAAGAGAACAAGGGCTGAAAAGGCAGACATCTTATTGCTATCCATTGGGTAAATGAATAAAACTAATCAAGAGTGATAGAGGATTTTTATAAGCAGTGTTTTGGGACAGGCGGAATGAAACTACGTTTAATACAGTATCTAGAACTCCTCCTCCAACCTCACCATAACATTACAGGAAGAAAGGAAAATGCATTTTGTGCCCATAATTTGAGCCAAGTTTTAAATCCAAACAGATGGTTATTAGACTATGGAACAGCTGATTCATGAGATGATCAGCTGTATTTAAAAGAGGAAAGCCATAGCACAGATCATCAGATTATCTCTCAAGAAAGTCTCCATCTGCCTATAAGAATGTTTGCAGGATGAAAAGCTATGCTAACATAGAAAAATAATGTTTGTTTTATGGAAATGAAACGCGCTATCAGCATTTGTAATATACAGATTTGCGTTTTAGACTTTTAATGACCCACATGCTGTTCAAACTTAAAAATGGACTAGAAAATTGTTTAATTTTTTCACACAGATTAAATCACTAGTTCTCTTACTCACTAGACTGAAAACTATCTTTTATTTTAAATATCCAGTTTCAACACAGACTCACACATGAGTTAGTCCAAAAGTGAGGACTTTCTTATAGCTTTGGTACCCTCAGAGGTGTGAGGCATGAGAGAGCCTTTTTGGTAGTGGCCCCCAGACTTTAGAAAAGACTCCCAGTAGAGATTTACGAGGCACCAATACTATATGGTTTTCTGCACCTGGTTAAAATACCTCTTTTCTCAAGCCTTAAACAGTTATATTCTCTGGAGTCCTGGGAATATAACTTTTTATCTTTTTACAGTTGTAACACATAACCAAAATAGCTAGACTTTTTCTTTCCAAATTATCAAACTCAAAGGAGAATTTTCTAGGTTGGAGAACTGTTTGTCACTTTGTTGATGCATTCTCACACTCTAAAAATGAATTGAATATGGGTTAAAACTTAGTTATAGCTGGGCCCTAAAAGAAAGACATTTGAAAAATGAGGTCAGGGAGGCATCCATAAAGGATAGTTGTGACAGGGGAATTTAACAACCCTTATATAAACTGTTGCTGCTCCCAGACAGGGTCACAGTCCATCTATTCCAGCATCTTGGCTCATGCACAGGAGTGGTGACCACACAGTTCCAGGTATTTCAGACTTCAGAACACCTGGATGTAGACAGCACACCAATGGCACACCATGACATCCATTCCATTTGCTCGCTGTCCACTGTTGCCCAGCTGTCTGGGCAGCAAGCAATTACTCTGGAATAGATTGCTTCATAGCAGGATTTTTGGCCGCTGTTTCAAGGCAGCCTGTGTGAACTCTTGTTAAATTTATGAGAGAAAGATACAATTTCAGGATATGCTAAATGATTGTTCCTTAGAACAGATGGTTGGGCAACCAACCAGGAGAAAAAGGATCAATCTGGATGCTTGCTAAGGAAAGAAAGGGCACAGCCATGTCCAAGACCAGTGTGACTTACAAGTGCAGAATGGGAAGTCAATCAAAGCAAGAAAAAACTATTTTAGAAAACTTACAAGACATGGTGAACAGCTCTAGAGAGATGTCTTGACATTCAGTGAGTGAGCAAGCAAGTGGCAAATGTGCTTCAATCTTAGTAAGTGCAAAGTGATGCACATTGATGGGAAAAACAGTTACTCCTATTAAAGGGGTCTGAGCTTTCTGTAATGTTGATTCAGTGTGCAACAGCATTAAAAAATGCAATGCCAGGGATGATCAGGAAGGGCCACATTTGGAATACTGTGTTCAGTTCTGGTCACTACACTTCAGAAAGGATATTGAGGAACAGGAAAAAGTTCAGAAAAGAGCAACCAGAATGATCAAGGGGCTGGAACCCTTATGAAATCAGGCTGCAACATCTAGGCATCTTCAGCCTTGAAAGACAGAATTTAAGAGGCGACCTGATAGAAGTATGTAAACTTATGCATGGGATAGAAAAGATGGACAGCGAAAAATTATTTTCTTTATCACACAGCACCAGAATCAGGGGTCACTGCCCCCAATGCTGATGGGCAGCAAAGTTCGGATTATTATTAAAGTGAAGTATTTTTTTTCTCCCAGTGGATCACTAGAATATGGAATTTGCTAACAGAGGGCATGATGGCGCTGAACAACATTTAGAAGGGATTAGACAAATTCATGGATGACAGCTGTATCTATGGTGACTAGAATCAGTGCCTAGGTATCACATCTGGACAGGACACATAAGGCCATTTATAGGGAACTGAGAATAGCTGAGGGTTTTATCCTCATCTTCTATTTGATGTGCCTAGAAGCAATTGGTGGGCCAGCCAGGATGCCAGAACAGATGAATTGTGGCCTGATCCAGCATGGCTTTTCTTATGTTCTTAAGGTTCCTTTGAACAACCATCATAATCTGGCCTGTGTAGACCTTGGTCAATTCCTCACTTGGTGGCATCATGGCCTAGGAAGGCCAGAGGCCTCTCTGAATGCTGATACAGGACAAAGTAAGTCCTGCCTTTCTCCCAAAACTCTTCGTCCACACTATATGAAGTGTGAAGGCAGGATGAGGTGTCAAAGTGGTGCTCTCTCCCTTGCTATCATTGGATCTCTATAATGAAGACTACCAACATATTAGCAAGTCCATAGGGACACTTTTTTGTGGTGTCCAGGACGTGGAAGTGGTGCATAACCAAAAACGGCTCTTTTAGAAACTCTGTAAGGCCCAGAACAAAAAGCTCCCAGCATTCAGTGACTGGCCACCTTCTCCAAAGATTGGACCCAGCCTTCAGAGCCAACAACAAAGGTGACCCAAAATACAAGTGTCCTTGGCCCTCACAAGGGCTGGTATGGCCAAGGATGGGCCAAATTACTTAGTGCAGGGTGGCACAACATAAAATAGCTCACATAATGGCTGAATTTGCACTTAGGCCTCTTGTATGCAATTAGGACAGCTCTGGTACTAGAGCTGTCCTAATTGCATACCAGAGGCCTAAGTGCAAATTCAACCTATGTGTAAACAGACTTTGAGGAAAATTTGAAAGTTTCATCCATGGCCATCATTTGAAGCATCAGAAATGGTGCTGGAAGTTAACCATTTTCAGAGTTTCACATAATGGCATTAGGTAGCAGGAGCACAAATAGATCAGTCCAGCAGCCACTGGCCTTCTACATGGTGCCTGCAGAAATGAACCAGGGCCATACACCCTTTTGCAGCTTGCAGTTAGTGTATTCTCAGCACTCTTTTGATACAGCCTGATGTAGCCTTGCAGATCTTGATTTTAATTTGCTGGTGTGTGAAGGCTGGTATTGTTAATCTGTTTAAAAATGCCTTCCTCTGGAGTTTACCCAAGGGTCTGAATGTGCTTTTTCTGGGCTTAAGATATAGTATGGTTCCTTCTCATCTACAGTGTCCACTTTTTGTTGCTGCCTTCCAGAAAGTCCCCAGCAGTAATCATAAAATTGAATCAGTGAGAAATGATTAATTAAAAGAAGTTCAGGAAAAAGTACCAAAGAGGTTGCTGGTGAAATTCAATTGTACATTATCAAAAACAGAAACAGCAGCACATAAGGAAATGAAAACACAAGGGACTCACAATTCCAGTCAATCAAAAATGCAAACCTTTTTGCAATATGCTACTTAAGGTCTGAAATGATGTAATGCAGTAAATGAATAAATGATGATGTGCTGATCTCTGATACTGATCTTGTGTATAATGAAGGACTAAAAGAGAAAAAAAAGAAAAGTACACTTTTTATTCAAATGCATCTAACTAGCCCAGCAGTCCCTTTTAAATATATGCAAAGTCATTAAAGTCAACTTTGGACAGAAAAAGTGCACATACAAGATCTTTCCTCTTGTCCAGATACTTTTGTTCTCCAAAACCTATGCTTGAAATTTTCCTAGCACTTTTTTTATTCCTTAACAGTAGTCAGTACAGGGATTATTTTGGATGCTTATTTTCAAAGGGTCAAGCAATCTGCAGATACATTTTTTAAAAAAAACCTGCACCAGACACTTTTAAAAATAAGTGACTAAAAACTTACTTTGAAAATCTCTGCATGATCACCGCTCCCTCTGCTCTTCCTCATCTTCACCTATTGTGCTTGCCACTGGTTGGCTACCAGTGGCCCAGGATTCCATGTCCTTGATTGGTCCACACTGACAGTAGCAGGCACTTCCAGGTTGTTATGGGTTACAGAAGCTCTTCCCATCCACTCCAGCAGGAACCAAATCTCAAATCACTAACTTAGCTTAAAATCAGTATTGGTGTGTCCTGTCTTTAAAAAGCTAAAGCTGATCTCATGAGCTTAAATGACTTCTTGGTTGCAAGTACAAGCACCTTTCTATATAATTATTCCATAGTTCTGGTTATGCTCAACATGGAATCAAGTTTTTAAAAAGGCTAACTAATGTTCTTGGATAAGAACATTTAAGAACATAAGAGGAACCCTGCTGGATCAGGCCACAGCATGTGTTCTCATCTCTTTAACACCTGATGGTGATGGGACCATTAGGATGTTTCCAATAGATTTTAATACATAGATATGGGAAAGGGTGTTCAGCTATTTTGGGTTCAAGTTGCTTAGGGCTTATATACTGTTTCAGAATCCTGCTTATCACCAGCACCTTCCATTTCCTAATATATCTTTAAACAAAATGAAGTTCTTTGCAGTTTCTGTGCTATTAAATGTCTTTACATATTTCAATAGCCCCCTGATCTAAACTAATTATATGAGAACACCTACCTAGTACATAAATAACATTTCACCATTAATATATATAAAAAAATTGCAGACCGTATGCTTAAAAAGTTAAATAAAAAGCTTAAGAGAAGGGTTAGGATATGTTAACAGCTTGTAAACATCTGGTTTATAATGTCATTGTCTAGCACATACTAATTATGCTCATTGCACATGTTAAAAGAAACTCTCAGATAAAACTTCCAAGCACACGTTCACATCCTTTTATCCATCTTGTTTGCTTGATATTTTAACGGCTTTGATTTCAAAAGTGGTGTTTTGAACTGCTTCTGAAGAAATGCTGTTAGAAACCACTTGATGGCAACAAAGCAGTTCAAATAAAAACAGAATAATTAGAAGATTTTCAGACTAGAGTTCTTCACGATCAGAGACATCTCAGCTGGAGGAAGCAACAACCACAAGACATAAATCAAATGGGAGTAATGCTGAAAGGTTGCCTTTGGAACTAACCACTTAGTAAAAAGTTACAGGGTCATTTTTAAAGAAACTGTTTGTTTTTAATGTTTCAAATTCCATCTTATATCTGAAGATCTCTGGGTAGGTTACAAAACAAATATAAAATGAATCCACTAAAAGCAGTAATAAGGCCTGAACGCGAGGAAAGCTGTTTCCTCGGCAGAGAGCAGGGTAAATAGTTATCAGAAGCTTTAGCATGCAAAAATATTGACCACAAGACAAAATATTCCCTTGTGTATGGTTTCCAAGGCCTATTCACACTTTGGCCACTGGTCAATAATTAGTGAGCACCTGGCAAAGAGCATCAACTAGGCGGCTACAGCCTACAAATGGGCCCTCCCTCCCCAGACATTCACTAATTGTTGATTAGGTGTGGAGCACTATTTTACCAATGTTTACCTAAAGCTTACCTGAAATATCTGGCAGCATGGCCATTTGCTTTATTTCCAGTTTGCTGCATGTGGTGGGCAGGGAGCGTGTCATCTGCACAGGCGTAGCTACATTGCCAGGCCTAAGCGGTTACCAGCTTCTGCTGGTGCTGATTGACTGCCAGCCTCTGACACAGGTGGGCACACCACATATCCGTGGCCTGATGTGCCAGCCGTAGGTTGAGCAGGATTGATCAAGGGGGTGTTGGGTCACACACCCCAAGTGACAACGTAATCTGCCCCAGCATGTCACCAGGATCAATCACACCCGTCTCCAACTCTGATGTTGGAAATCTGTAGCTTCATTATGCATTTCTGAACTGTCAGATGCCATGCAGACATTTCCCATTAACATCAGCAAAATGCTGCCAGCACTGCCTTTTACAAAGGCACCACAACTGCCTGCTCACGTTACTGCCCTGTGCCTACCTGTCCTTGGAGCAAACACCATAACTCCAGAGGTCAACCTAGAAGATGCCACAAGCAATACCCAGGATGCTGACATTGTGGGTGCCTTCAGATGCAAGCTAAAATCTGTGATTCTCCTAGGCCTATATTTAGGAATGCCAGATATGATTGTGGCACTCTCAGTATAGTTCCAGTATAGTCAATAGATTATCCAATATATCAGTATTATGGGAAATATGGTAGTGATGCCAAGCACATGAAAAATAACAAAGGAAGTGGGTTGAGAGTTTGATTGGCTTTCTGGTTATATGATTCAACTTCATTCCAGCAGCTTACCTAGCAGTCATCCAGATAAGGGGAACTAAACCCATTATTGTTTTTCCATATCTGCCATCCTCATACACCTTTATTGCCACTCTCAGCACCTTCTCCATTGATGTTATCTTTTTACACCTTTCATTGGTTTCCTTTTGCTCATTATTCTAATATTTCTCTAAACAAAGACTATTCTGGGGGGCGGGGATGATATAACTAAAATATTGCAACTTCCTCTCCATTGTAGATGCCATCAGATATCTTCCTGCCCCTGTTTTTTCCAACTGTGCCTGCACAGTTTTCCTTCCTCAACTTCATGAAAGCAGAATCATACATGTAAGACATGAGGCATTTTCGCACTACATCCATTCCATTTGGAACGGGTGTAGGACGGGAAGCCTAAGACACTTCAGAACGCTTTGATCATTTACACATAGGAGCGCAGGAACGCGTGTAAATGCATTCCGGCATGCCTGTGTGTGAATGCTCAAAGCATTCTGAAGTGCCTTGGCTGGCAAACCCCGGCAAGGGCGGGGAGACGGCTGCCGAGGCTCCCGCAGCCGGCAAGGCAGGCAATCAGCTGATTGTCAGCCAGCGCCGGCGGGGGAGGCGAGCCCGCGGCTGTCAGGGAGAGAGAAACATGAGTGAATGCTTCTCTCCCTGAACGGCTGCGGGTGCTTCGTCCGCGCCGGAACGGATGTAGAGCACTTTAAAGTGCTCTACATCTCGAACGCGCACAAGACAGCTCCGGACACGTCGGAGTGCTAGCCCCGCTGCGGCAATGCGTATGCCACGTTCGAGGCTGTCTTGCACGCGTTCGAAAACCCCGTGTGCGAAAACGCCTATGGTCTTGTTATTTGGGGTGGTTAGGTGCCACTGTGTCATAACCAGTGCCTGATTGGCCACCTTAGGCAGCGGTACACAGTTTAATGACAGAGATACAAAAGTGATTTGCAGTTGTCTGCCTCCAGGGAGTGGCTGGGAACTGAACCAGAAACCCTTTGTTTTCCAGGCAGTTTGCTCTACCACTGAACTACAACCACTTCCTTGGACATGGGCGACATGTTTATATACTTAAGACTTCACAGACTTAAGAGCCAGAAAGTTGTAGGAAGGACTTCTATTCATCAACATCTAGGAACCGAGAACCAATATGAAATGAAATATGCTTGCTCCCACAGACATGGTTCCTCTGCACTTCCAGCCTTCTGCCCTGGATCCTGCCATTTTAGCAAGTTATGTGGAGGCAGCTAGAGTGACTGCTCAATACAGGTAAGCAAGTTCAGAGGACATCTTACCTGTATTAAATAGATTATACACACACTTTATCCCCTCTGCCCTCTTCAGTACCCCAATATAGAGAAGTCAGATGACTGCAATTTATCAGGTTCCTCTGTAACTGCATACTGTACATAAGGTCCTCATACTTTATTAATTATGCTGCCTTCAAGCAGGAGTGAAGAGCTTTCTACCAACGGCACTGCAAGTGTGGAAACATCCAATAAAGCAGGCAACTCAAAATGTGCACATGTACAATGCTGGTCATTAGTAGCAAGTTGCCGGTCACCTTAAAGATTTGTTACTATTTTTATTTTATTTTTACATTATTTCAGTGTATCTCCTGCTTTTGCCCTATTTATCACTGTACAGTGTCCTGTAACTTGTAACAAAGGATGTATATAATGTTGTAAATAAATGAAACAGGATGCTTAACTTTCTCTGATTCAGAATAATTTGTGTTTTTAAAATAACTAATTATTAATCTTAAACCTACAGGAAATTTAGGGCTGGGAAAAAAGTAATACATTTATTTTATAGCAACCACTAGCAGTCAGTTTGTTTCCTTGACAAGTTTGACACCCAAGAGCGGAAACTGAAATGCCTGCCACAAATGGACCATCAGTGCTAAGGCGTCCAAGAAATTACCTTTAAACACTATGAGCATGATTCCAGCTCTGGAAATTTACTGTCTGTAAAGGACAGAAATAACCACAGAGAGTCCCAAAGAAGATTTACACACCATTTATTTGTTTCAGATAGAAGGAAGATAAGTGCTGTTAAAAATGAAGTCATCCAAAGTATGGCCATTTTTATTGGGTCTGATAAAAGGCTGTTGGCTAAAATCACAAAAAATATACCACTACAGTATATATGATTAATTGAGTGCTGGAACTATGAATCTGTCTTGACTTTCCTCTTTTAAATTTTTCTTTGCTACACAGGAGGGGGGAAAGGGTCATGGTAGAGAAAGTTACCAAAAAGAAGGAAAAGAAAAATCCTTCTTAAAGTTCCTTCTATAGCTAAAGAAAGAAAAGTACTGTCTGCCTACCTTGTCCTTTGGGACCACACTAGATAAGTGTCTAATTGCTAGATCTCCATTTCACTGGACATATCACTGGATGGCACATGGCATGGAACACATTGACCACATGGCCACCGCATTTCTCCTGATCCCTGGTGTTGTGCATGCTTTAGCAGGAAACCACTTTAATGTGGTCTCCGGCAGGCCAGACGGTCCCTGCTGATGCCACCAGCATGTAGTGGCAAGGCTGGGGTGAGCCCCATTTTGGAGTCCAGCAACATTTTGCCAAGTTCCAAAAGGACAGACTAGTATGGCCATCATGCAGACAGCTAAATATGCACCAAGTGGCCTGCCACATTCTTAGCTCAGGATGCTTTTCCCAAGCCAGGAATACACTCCACAGTGGGCACCTGTGGTTCACATGTTAAAGATATGAAAGTGTCTAGTCTTTCAAAAGTATCCAGTTCTTCCAGAAACAGATTCTGGAAGATTTGGTAGTATTTATCATATGGCAAAATTGCAGTGATAATGGCTCTAAAAAAAAATATTTGTTTTCAGGAACAAAAGTCTTCTATTTCAACATGCTATGATCCACTGGACCAAGGGGCATGGCATGTACAAGATGCCTCCCAGGTTTCAAAGCTGAACTGAATCTTTGGAGATAGCACAACTTTTGCCCCACAGCCTCTGAAGCTTCCACACCACCCAGTTAAGGGATGGGCTGAAATTGTGCACAGATGTCAGCCATTTTCAGTCCAGCACTTAAACTTGCTGAGCAGAAGTTAAGTCAACTCTGCCATCCATCATCTTTCCAGATGGCTGAGTGGGAACAAAAGAGGACAGCAAGCACCCATTGAGGGTTTGTGTGTGTGTGTGTGTGTGTGTGTGCGTGCGTGCGTGCGTGCGTGCGTGCGTGCGCAAAGAACTCCTGGAGTGATTTTGCACTTCCCTTCCCATCCACTGGATGGGAAAGGAGTGCAATCACCCAACATTGACTAGTGCTTGCACTTGCGAGCACTAGTCACTTACAGCCTAAGCCCCATGTGATCAGTCACTAACCTGGGACCGGTCCTCTTCAGGGCGCCACCATTTTGTTGTGGTGCCCTGGACGACTGTGCATGCATCAGCGCCATTGCTATGACGACATTGGCACTCTGCACAGTCGCAGTCACATCTATGGTCATCCAAGGTGCCAACATGCTTGCACAGCACCTCAGATGACCCTGGAGCACCAGAAAAGATGAGGATGCTTGCCACTGGACGTGCCAGGTAAGTAATTAGCTAAGGACAGTAAAGATGTGGAGAACAATTTTGTGCTCCACAGGTAGTGCATGATTAGGGAACTTCTGGGAAGGCAGGGGGCACCTGGGGACTGTAGCAGCCTCCTCAAGGTGTGGATGCTCTTCCTCAGAAATTCCTAATCATGCACTATGGGCTGTAGTGTGAATAGGCCCCTGGTGGTACTTTCCACAAACCAAAGGCAGATTGCAAGCCCTTTCCAGGTAGCATTTTTTGACTGTGTATCTGTAGCTTGAAGTTGTGATCAAAGAGCCTTGTTAAAGCAACAGACGTACATGCTCATGACCCATGCATCACATTACTGCCTGTCACCTGTGCTCCACCACAAAAACTTGGGAAGGAATGCAGTGGTGGAGGGGGGGAAGAGTACAGGATTCTACACACTCCCAGCACATCAGCAGTGCTCCATCGTTTTCCTGATCAGGCTTCTATCTGATGCCTTTAGAATTTGTTGCACATTTGTAGCCATAAGTTATGCATAAATGACATAGTGTGTCCCAATGAAGCAGCAGCAATGGGCCAGTGTGATGAGTCCCAGGAAGAGCTTCTTGTTTCAATGGCAGATCACTGCCACTCTCACTGCCATGTCTAATCAGGCCTTAGATTAAAGTTTTCTAACAGCCTGTACCAACTTGTACAACAGAACCAGAGAGGAACAGGGAAGGGTAAACCTCCATTTGAAATTTCTCTATGGATTTTCTCCCAACCACATTATGATCCACTATGGACCGAAACATGGTTTGGAAAGATGAGAAGTAACACTCACCTTGCTCCTTTTGTATTGCCTGCTTGTTCCATTGCTCTTTGCAGCTTAATTGTGATAGTTTTATTATAATGGAACTACTCCAAAATAAGTATGAGCCTCAAACATCCTGTAGGCCAAAACAAGCTAAAAATAACAAGGAAATATGATAGTCCTTATTCTTGACTTAATCAGATATGTATGATTGGCAGATACTAAATTACAGATGATCTATGTAGATCCTGATTCATTTTGTAAATGCAACAGCAGGAAGACAGGATATTCTGTCTGTATAAGAGTGACAGCACTAGATAACCTACACTTAATTTTAACAGTTGGGCCTGCCATTCACAAAAACAACCAGTTCCTGGAATCACTTCACAGAAGATCTGCATTACTAATATTTGACATAGCACAGGCAGCTATGTACTGATCCTTCTGATGCTTGCGTTGGCATCCTGAATCCTGCTGTCCAAATGTCAGTTTGTTTCCTAGCTGACAAACACTTAAAAGCCTTTCAGGTTTGCAAACTGGAGGCTAAAATGGATAAGCACTATCACCACTAGAAGCATGCTTAATAACCAGCTGCTGAGGGGTTCATTTGGGGATTTCCCAGCCTTAAAAAGGCCTTGGAGTGACCTTTTTAAATATTTCCTGAAGTGCTTCTGGATTTACTTCTTCCTCGACAAGTCAGGTTTTGGAGAAAGAACTGTGACATGTTCTAGCACTGAAAGTATCAGTATTATTATGGAATTATACAGGATACAACTTTTTCCTTAGTGGGAACCCTTACCTGAATGTCTGTACTGTTTAGCCACAACTCATGTTGAAGTTGGTATCTTTCTAGCTTCATGTTAATAATGTAATTGAATTATGGCTCCATCCACTAAAGCCTTGATCCAGGTAAAATAGCCTTGTGTTATCCTGAAGACAGATGGGCTACCAGCAAACATGTAAGGCTCCAAGGAGGAGCTCCATGCTATCTGGGTCATCTGTGGCCACAGAACTCTGCTTCCAGTGACAGTGTTTCCATCTGGCCCTGCCAGAGGCAGACCAGTGATAGAATCAAGTTGAGCTGCAGAGGGTGTACAGGTCAGTATGAGGCTGGGGAAGGCATCCAAATTCTCCCTGCATCAGTTCTTCTACAAGAAGTCTCCTTTAATCCTTCAGTAAGGATTAAATCTAAGTTGCTTTCTTTGGCAGGAAAGTCAGAAAACCAGCATATTTGGCACACTATCATTAGACCCCCTCCCCCCCCCCCCCCCCGCTGCCTTGCCAGTCTCTGGTTGGCTTTTTAGCCCATGTAGACGCCTGCATTTCCAGACAATTTGGTGCTTTCACTTATTTAACTGTCACTGCTCTTTGTTAACTGTTCAATTTCCCACTTGTCACAGCTTTTGGGTTGTTATGCCATTTTCCATAGTTCTACTTTGAACTGAAGTTTTTGGATATGGCTATGATATCCATCTTCAGTGGATATCTGCTAGCAGTCATATTCTCTGAAGACAGATTTTATCGTCAAAGCAACCCAAGATTTTATCGTCAAGCCCAAAGTGTTGTTGGAGTAGCCAATCACTTTTTACTAGCTGCTACTTTATATTCCCTAAAATTGTTTAAAAATAAATAAACCTTGTCACAAGTTTTCCTTTCATTTATTTCCGTCTTTTTTTTCTTGAGCATATTAGAGGTTGAGAAAGAATACAGGGAACTAAGATTGCATTTGTGTTTATGTCCAGTGTTTTCTTGATATCTCTAGTGCTGAGCATGCTTAGAATTGTTAACTAAATTACTCTAGCAATAGACCGACTATAAGTGGTCACCTTACTTTATGGAGCCATAGGATTAACTGGCATACCCCTGATCTCTGCTTCAAATATTTCATCTTCATGCATGTAAAATAACCTTGCAGCCATAGGAAATTGTTGTTTTAAGCATTGCAACAACAGTAAATAAGTTCTAATATTACACTGTCACTGTGCATTGGAGGCTTACATTTTCATACTAGGAAATGACTCTGAAAAATTGCCAAGACAAACAAATTGCTGAAGACAAAACTATATTTTTCTGCTCAGAAATGTTTAGCTTCAGGATATGATAATTTAAGTGCTATTATAACATAGAAGCCTTTCTGCATTTATTTTTGTTTTGAAATACAGGCCCTTGCAGTCCACTTCTGTGCTTCATCTATGTGCCCATTAATGTGGAACAGAGAAGTCCTGCCCACCACTGCTACACTCCATCTCCTTTATGTGGACCACGATCCAGATCAAAATGCCCTTGATCTGGATCACTAGTAGAAAGCACATTTCTGTTGCCCAGATTACTGGGGAATCCATTTCAGAGGTGTACCAAAGCATGCCACCAAAATGGGTATCCCAGTGACTCCAAGGTTAGAAACTTTTATTCCTAGTCCTTCAGAGCCTTTGGAAGCCAGTCCTCTGTTGTGTGATCTTCAGAACTGGTACAAGGGCTGGTCTGGAACAGCACCATTATGCAGACAGGGCTGTGCCTGCTACTACACCTGCTAGTCTTGTTACAGACAATTGGGCGGTTTAGACCAACTAGCTTGGAACAAAGCAAGGAAAGTGCAGAAAGGCGTCTGGGTGTGTGGGGTGGTCATGGTGGTGCGTATTTATTTATTTATTTATTTATTTCTATCCCGCCCTATACCCGAAGGTCTCAGTGTAGTAGCATTCGTGAGTGTAAATGCCAGTACACGTGGAGACAAGTTCACCATTCCTATCCCCCAGACAGGACAAGAAGTGTGAACATACCCCAGGGTCATCTGGCATGCAATGCTAAGGGGACACTATGCTCCAAATGCACCTCTAGCATGGTCCAAACTGTGATCATTTGATGCATTAAAATATTGGTTGAAAAGAGTTTGGCTTCCGCAGGACAGCATCTGAATAACCCTTTAGAAAGTTATATCATGGTCCAAACTGTGATCACTTCATGGATTCAAAATATTGGTTGAAAAGAGTTTGGCTTCCTCCAATAGCATCTGAATAACCCTTTAGAAAGTTATAATGCAGGGTGTTGCTCTCCCACCATTATCACTTCCTAGTCAGACAGTGCCAGCCATGGTGCTGTTTTTGTGAGTTTTAATGACGCAGACATCCAGGTATTTACTGGTGCCAAATACCACAAAGTGCATATCAGCATCCACTGTGCATGCAGAGCTGTCAGTTTGTCCTTTACGCGTGTACAGTAGACAGAGCAACAAAGGCAGCTTCATCCCCAAGGCGAAGCACTTGAGTTTTGCAGCAACAGCTCTTAACACTTTTGGGATTAGGGGAAATTAGAGCTTTGGAGAAGGTGCCACAAATACATGTGCTATTTCCCCCTTCTGGACAGGGCCTTTCTGTTTAGTTCCTTACCTTTGGAATAACCTCCCACAAGCCCGTCTTCATTTCTAGGCAGAAAAAAAGGTTCTCAATTGTGCAGAAAAGTTTTTTTGGATAATAAATGCTTCATCTTTAATAGCTACTACTTCACTTTCTTATTTGTATAATGTCTTGTCTGTAATACTATATGCATCTATCTGGGAGTAACTTCCACTAAACTGAACAGACCTTCTAAGCAAACATTTCTATCTTGATGGTGTTATACACACACACACACATTCTTTTATTTGTTGACAAAACGTGCTGTACTCTTTCATCCTGAAGGAAGTTAAACCAAGCACAGGATAGTTTTACAGAATGTGATGATATTTGTAACAAATTGTTTGTTCTTTTGTCTTATGAACCATGTAGACATGCAGAGTTGTACACTGGGAACACTTTTCAAATATTACAAAATATGTGATATTGGGACACAGATTCCCGCTACTAACCCTATTCTTCAGGCATTCACATAATGCAAGGACCTTTTATAAATGCTATTTATAAATTCAGATAGAGTGCTCATTATTCCTTGTCTAAAATTATCTCATACCATAAACGGAAATGCTAAATTATTGAATACTTAATTTCCCAATTCGCTTTCCCTATCTCCCTTGAAAATTTGAATAACATCTCTTAGAGGGCCACATACGGTAGCTAATACAAAAAATATAACAAGCTGAAATAGCCAGAAGCCATGAGGAAAAAAAGTAATGACACGCCATTCCCCAGCTTTTCAGTTCATGGCAGAAAATTTGTTTGCATAACAGATTATTTGCATAACAAAATGTCAACATAATTGCAGCAAGGAGGGAAAACATTCATTTAACTAATATTTCCGTCATAAATCAGCAAAACTAACGTCAAACACCTTTGTGACACCCAGCTTCCAACAGTTTTTCCCCAGAGTGAGTGGATGCCATTTGCTCTTCTTTACCAAAGGGCAGCAGGGCATATGGTATTAATTTAACAGATGAGGTTCATTTGTTTACATAACACATTAAGTGGGTGGAATGATTAATGGCGTTTGTGTCATTTTTTTTTTTTAGCAAACATGTGAGGTTGGTTCATATATCATTAGCTGATACTAAGGCTCCATACAGAGATCCAGGGATCCAGGGCAGGAGACCACCATAAGAGTGCACTTTTGGTGGGAAAAGCAAAAAATGCAAGTTTGGAAAAGTATGGTAGAGGAGGAAGGATAATATTACCAAAGTGAAGATTCCAAAGTAGAAGATTCCAAATAGGAAAGGGGAAGGGGAAGGGGGAAAGTTGACAATAACACAAGTATTATTGCACAAATACATTAATTTGATAGAGTTCTCAGGTCATCCAGGTTAAATCAAAAAACATAATTTGAAAGAAACTTACAGGTGAGTTCACTCAAAAATCCATTGAGTTGGATCTTTCTGCTGTGTTTTGGACAAGGTTTTTGAAAGCACTTTCAGAAAAAAGATGGATTATTGCACAGATACACCTTTTCAGAGCTAAATGTGGTTGAGCCCTATTTTCATTTTTCTTTCTATCAATAAGCCAAGATCTCTTTCATGGGGCCTCTCTGCGCCTGCTTGGTAAACCAGCACCAAACACACTTGATATGGACCAGCCTGAGGCAATCTTGTTGAACTGTTCCACTCAGGTAATCATGGAATCAGCTATGGTCACTTAACAGCCAACAAGATCCCACTAGTCTATATGTCTGATTCTTTTCTTCCAATGTGCATCACATTACGCTTGTTCATGACAAACATTATTTACTGTTTTAATATCAATTTTCTCAGTAGACAATCTTTTGGAGCTCTTAATACAAATTTTTATTTTTACCCCTTTTAAAATATTTAATAATAATAATTAATAATATTTTTATTGAAATGTTTATACAATGCAAAAAAGCCTACCAAGCAGACACCAAGACATGCCCCATAGACATATAATATTCATGATCAGACTCAAGATACAACTTTAAAATAATGAGATCCTTCATATCTTTCTTGCCCACATGCATGTGCAATGATTTCAGTTCTGTTCGAATATAAAACTGTAACATAAGAGTAAAGATATAATCAATCTTTATGCTGATAATTCTGAATTGTTTCCCTGTTTTTGCCACTTTGCCTTTGTGCATTCAACTTGCCTACTTCAGGCCAGGGGGGTCTAAATCAGCAAGGTCTGCTGGTGTAGAACCACAACAAGGTATGGTCTGGAGCCACAACTCTCTTCACAATGGTGCTGGACCAAAGCAGCCCCCAGACTGGCACTGAAGTTTGCAGGAGCTTCAGGGCTTGGCTCTGAGAACTCCAAAGGGTTCCAGTATAGGCCCAGCTGGTCTGCTGGTAGACCTCAATATGGAGATCTACTGGTGATCCAGTTCAGCCCCCACTGATCCGGACTATACTCTGCCTGTGATCAGACACAGCAAACCCACCAAAGAGAGAGAGAGAGCACTTCTGAAGTACTTCACAGAAGGCTTTTTGAGCTGGGTTTGCCCAAACACCAGTCTGCTCCTGCACCCTCTCATGAACATTCTGCACTAGAAAGTGCAGAATTCACTAGATTAGAGAAGGCTTGGGAACATGATGGCCACACACAGTCTCTCTGAAGCACCTCTGAGGTGCCCCTTTTGTAATATCTGAATACAATCTCTTTCTAATGTGGACAGTCAGAGCATACCTGTGGTGGGTGGAGCTCACAGATTCACACTAAAATGCCAGTTGATGAGGCCTTGAAGCTAACTATGAGGGCTCCTAATCCAAATCTAAGGTAATTTCTGAAAGGCTTTTAGTGCCACCAATGGATGTGGTCATTTAACAGCTCTTTTCTTACTATAGACCGGTGATGGCCAACCTATGACACGCGTGTCACAAGTGACACACCAAGCCCTTTTAGGTGACACACCTGGTCACCCTGGCACCTGGGCGTGTAGTGCTTGCTTGTTCTTGAAGTGTACGAAATACCAACTTTCAATTGAAGATTTAGCAAGTGTAAAGAATTATTTGTTTTTGCTTTTAATAAAATACATATATCAAAAATATAACTTTTTTACTAGAGCCACAAATATCACAAAATTATGGATATTTCTAGATGTGACACTGCACCCAAGTTAAGCTAGGTTTTCTTGCGAATTTTGACACACCGAGCTCAAAAGGTTAGCCATCACTGCTATAGACAGTAGAGAGGCAAATAAGTCTTTTGGGGACGCAGCCTAGGTCATTTATGTATATGTTTAAAAGCAGTGGTCCAAGTTACAGAAGCCTGTGGGACTCCACTGTTACAGCTCTCCATTCTGAGAAATGCCCATATTTTCCTATATTCTGCTTTTTGTTCCTATCTTTTTAAATTCAGCTTTTCTCTTCCCATACTTCAATTAGGTTTGCATTTTTCTGATTCAGAATTAGGAAGAGAATAAGGTTCAATACTCCAGGAAATGACTATTGTCACTGTTTTCCCTGCAACAACAACATCAAAAATACTCTTTGTTGGACCTCCATAAATACTAACCATCCAGTATTTGCACAGACCTCTTGAAACTCTGATGGAGCTGCTTTTAAATACAGTATAATATAAGAGATGTAAAAGCCCCTTCCATTTTACCTGGGCGTTGGATTTTGAGTCATATTAATGGCTCAATCCCTGAATAGCAAATGTAGATAATTGTTTAAGTTTATAGAAAAGATCACCTCAGTTATTTTTCTGAGTTTCACAGTTCTATTTTTGTTAAGTGTTTGTAAGGCAGGGGATAGCATAGCTTAAGCAACTGTGAATGTGTAATGATCTGACATGTTTTAGCTGAAAATAAAAAAATGCTACGAGCATGTGGAACTGTTTGTAAATATGTAGCATGCACAGTACCTACTGGAAGATAATTAAAAGTGTCCCTGAGGTGTTCTTCTGTCCATAGAGGGCCTTCAAATCCCACTATGGTGAAGTACATATTCAGTCACTCCATATTTACCACTCCAAAACCACTGAGTTTGGCAGGCACTAGGGATCCTTAAGATGGCCTCTTCAGTTGGTTGGCCCCACTCATACAGGAAAGAGCCCTATTTTTGCTTCTGATAAATCTATGGGCTTTTTTTTTTTTTTTACCTTTGCCAGGTGCAAAGGTTGGCTAAGCACTAGAATGCATCAGGTGTCCCTATCTTGCAATGGCCAATGCACCCAGAACTTACCCAGCGTGATCACAGGAATCACTTCGCCACAGCAACAGGCATGTGTGGTAACATTGCTGCAGCAATCAGGCTGTGTTTGCCCAGAAAAGACGTGAAAAGAACCATGCCAGACTATACTAACCAGCAGCGAGTATAGCTGTAGAGAACATTTTTGTGCTCTACTACAGCTATACATAAAAGGCATGCTCTGGCACACACAGAGCCACTTCTAGGACAGAAGCAGCTCTGCGTAGTGAGTATGCTCCATGTGGGAGAAGCATCCAGCTGTCTCACCAGAGCTAGTGCAAACAGCTCCTATGTTTTCCTCAGTTGTGCTGTGTATCAGAAAGAGGGCTGCATTCCTCCTTTTTCTAAGCATCTTCCTATAAGACTGATTCAGCAAATGAAGTTTTTTTGATACTTTTATATATGAAATCAGAACTCAAGGAAAGAAAAGAAAATAGTTTCCCTTATTCAGGAAGTTTTTTTGTGCTTAGGTTTTTATGGAACTGAACAGGTCATAATTAGTCAAGATAAATTCTCATTCTCAGAGAAATTCCATGAGAAGGTGGGAAATGAAAAAAGAAGTAAAGGAAATGAGCAAAAGCTGTTAGCTGCTCGATCAATTTATACAGATGTCAAGAAATATGCACCTGTGTGCCAAGATAGTGGTTGCCATATACCACTGTGAAGAACATAACTATGGGAGGGGAACTGAGAAAAGGAAGTTGCCTTTAATGTGAATCAGTTACTGTATTGAACCCAAAGTATGAACCCTATAATAAGTTTGGAACCTAGTATAGGTGAAATGTTTAATTTCCAGTCCAAAATTCAGTCTAGTGGATGCATGCTTTGGATTTCCTAGAACTCTGATTTAAAATAGTCTCATTTAAACCTGCCAAGGTCATCTTGGCTATGCCATCTCTTCAGCAGCTGAGGGAGTGGGGACACATGGGAGTCTGAAAGTGGTAGCCTCCAGACTGTGGAATAGCTTCCCCAAATTAATGGAGACATCTGGTGAAGACACACCTCTTTACTTTGGACTTGGGCTGAGAGAAGAATATCCCTCCCCTTGCCGGCACTTTTAATGTTTTAGATAATCTATTTTATTTGTTATTATAATGATTTTCCCATGACCCTCACTGACATCTTTTGGTACAGGGCAGGATAAAAATACCAATCAACCAACCAACCAACCAATCAAATATGGTGCATGTGGGTTTTGGAAAGCCCATGTCTTTTCATGGAGGTGAGTCATTCTGGTCTCTTTTGTCTCAGGCAAGCGATGAAAAAACTTGATCCATCAAATTTTCTGATTTGAGTATTCATTCCTATCCAAGTTGCTCATATAACTCAAAAGCTTCTGCATTTAGGCTGCCCTTTTGCCAGGCATGTCTGAGCTCAAAAGATAAACAGGATTAGTCCTGGTTAGTGGCTGGATAGCACATCACCTAGCAACACAAGGTATGTTACACTAGATGGTAAAGCTGAGAATGATCCTGAAAGATGACAGTGACAAACATCTTCAGGATCATTTGACAGGAAAACACCATGGATTTGCCTGAGTGAACACCAGAGACTGAGCTCAGTTCAGAGATGCTATCTTGAAAAACAGTGTTCTTGCTTAAATATGTTCTGCTTCTTTAGGGCAAGTAATGTACCTGAAGGCTCCCTGAATGCTTCTATATTCCATGTGTTAGTGGAGAGCTTCGAACACCCTGGGCCTTTCCGCACATGCTGCCAGAAAACGGATCTATAAAGATCTGTTTTCCAGTGAAGCATTTTTTCCAAGGATCTGTCCCAAATAGGGACAGATCCTTGAGGCCCCGTGCCTCCACACACATGTGGAGTGCCAGCGGCAAGGCTGGATTTCTGAGCCGGATTGGTGTGGGTGCTGTGCGGACGCCTCACCCATTGGTGAGCTGTCAAAGAAGAGTTCATGCTCTCCCTCCTTGACAGCTGGGCCACCCCACCGGCCTCCCCGGTCGCACCTTCTTGGGCGAAGGGAAGCCGCGGCCTACACTCCCCACCCCGCCCAGGGTCGCACGTGCACAATCCGCTACTTACCTGCTCGCGGCTGGGCCGCTTCGTGCAGCAGAAGGCCCGGTGTGCTGCATGCGTGTATGCACCGCAGCTTCCCATTGGCCAGCCACCCTCCATTTTTAGAGCCAGTGCAGAAAGGGCCACTTCTGTCAGGGGGTGTGCTTGGTACCCCGTTGGTATTAAATCATAGCAGATGCGCGCCTCCGTGCTGAAAAGACAAGCCTCTGCCTCTCGGAGACTTGCTGTCTGTCAGCATTCTCGGAGCTGTCCAAATTTCAGGAGCTCCCTCCTTCCTTCTGCCCACAGCGTAAGAAAACAGGCTGAAACGGGAATTTCTTTCCTCTCCGCAGAGGGGGGTTTATTCTTAACGGTTGCAGCTCATACATCTCTCCATCTCAGCTCTCGAACACAAACTTAACAACGACACACAGACTTTTATACACTTTCTTATCACACGATGGTGACTCACTTCCCTTGTATTGCACAAGCCTGTGTTGCAAGTGTTGCACAATCTTACACAATTCTTGCTCCATTCAACCTTGAGCAGTCTGGTGATAGTCAAGCTTGTGACTCTTAGTTACCTTCTGCACACATCTCTACATTTTCCTTATATGGGCTTCCCTGCCTAACAACTTCTAGCTCAAATCAAGTGATTCAGGCCAGGACAGTGGGGGCCATGCTGGAATACACCTGCATAAAGACTGCTTGTCCCAGCCTAACTATGGAGACCTAAAGTTGCAGATTGTGAAGAGGGTGGTCACAGAACCCTGGAAACACTCCACTTCTGCACGGCTTGGATTGGTTCAACAATCCACATGATGGATGGATGGATGGATGGACTGGTCTACAACCACCAATGCTCAAGCAGTATTCCCTTAGAGACACTCAGAGAGCTCCAGGGTTAAGGGCAATGCAGTAACACAATTCCACAGGAAACATGGCCTCTTGGGACCACTCTATCAACCAGGTGCTGTGCTGCCCCTCTGACAAGTAGCCCAGTCCTTGTAGACCGTGTGGAAAATGCCTGTGTCTCTCTGCTGCTACAAGAAGTCCTTGCCAATTTTTCCATCATCTTTTCTACTTCCTAGCTAGCTTGCTTTGGTATCTGGAGTTTCACATCTGCAACCTACAAGATTGGTTTATCTTCTCAAATCTAAAGCCTTGTCCACACTGTATTATATGGAACAGAGAGACCCTCATTGGGATCACTGGTAGATAGTACAGAGGGCCCTGGTCCAGAATATGGGAGGTGTACAGAAGGCCTCAGAGGACATGCTGGCAAAAAGTGGAATAGGGACAGGTAAGTGCAGAAAAGACCACAGTTAGCTATTGATAAATATATCTAGATAGTAGTCAATACAGAATCTCTACAGTGTAACTACATGAAGTGGAAAGAAGAAGAGGAAGACATTTGTATGGCTTCCTAAGAAAGTCACAGTCTATGTGTAACCTTGGTGGAAGCCAGTTAACTGTGCAGAATAATATAGCATTATCATTCCATTGCAGTTCAGTTCAGGGATGGAGGGCCATGTTCACACTGCAAGTGCTGGTATACCACCAACTTTACTACAAGGTTCACAGGGCAGACAGTCCATCCTGGAACATTTGAATCATCATGGCAATAACTGCAGCAACTTCCACCACATATGTAGCCATTGCCACAGGGATTGTGATGTGACATGCATGTAGCTGTGGTGCGTCACCCCATCCTGCCCCCATGTGGTGTTCACACTGGAACAAAGTGTGAATGCTGAATCTGAGACTTGACCAGGTCCCCAGAAGCTCCTGGCAAAGCTGTAGAGAAGTAAAAACATCTCCAGAAAGAATCAGGGACACTCTGGGATACCACAGCATGAGGGAGGAGCATCCTGGAGTGTTCCTAAGGGGTAAGGGTGAACAGACCCTAGAGTCATATGCCAGAAGCAAAGCAGAAAGGACAGAGTTTGCTGTCCTTGTTCCCTAGTGCTCATTTTAGTATTTGCTGATACAAAAGAAAATGCCACAGGCTCTGAAGCTCTAGCACTGACCTACCATAAAAGAAGGAAACTTCGGTCACCATTTGATCTCCCTAAAATTTGAAGCAAATTTTTGCTGATCTTAATTACATTAGGTGAATCCAGCATAAAACATTTAGCTTGTAAGTGTCAGAGAGAGAAAGATGCTAATCTAAAATATGGATTCTTACAACCACTAAGTTATAAAACCCCTAAACCCCCTATCCAGTAAGACAGAGAATGATCCACACATCAATTATTCACTTTGAAGCCAACTTCAGAGTAGAAATCAGCTGCAATGTTGAAGCAGGAATTTATTATCTGTCACATTTTCCTTACCTAGCGTTTGTCCTTTACAACTATATTTGTCTCTGCATTGGTGGCTCTTTTCTTTCCTTCCCCTGATTTACTTAGATCTGAAGGGTAAATAGGACTTCACATGTGGTAATGTATCTATTGGAACACAGCTGTCCATAATAAATTAAGAACAGCCATAAAAATCCTTAAGGTTTACCAAATCAATACTAGATAGCACAACCACACAGGTAGTGAAATAAATGGCTTCTTGCTTGCTCTGTATTTTATTGCTTTCACTTATTCCCTTCCCCTGCCTTAAAAATTGTTTCTTAAACTGAAAGATAGCAGCAACAGTACCTCTGAAAGAATAATCCTTGCATTCCCAATGACACACTTCTCCAGGATTAAGAGCTAACACTAAGAACAAAAATGTATTTTCTGTGCCAGATACCTGTATGATAAGAATACATTCAAAATAATCTAGAATAGTGCAACACAGCAACATTTAAAATTCTGTGTTTGAACCTCTATTCTTCCTTTGCATTGGCTCATGTCCATAAAATTTCAGCTTTGCAGAGCTGACTATTTCTTATATCTGAGGGCAGAAATACTTGATATAGCTAGATATTGTTTGCAATGCTATATAGATACCCTAAAGAATTCTATCCTCTCCCACTAAATTCCCTCTCTGCCATTTTCCACAGGGAAACAAAACTCTGGCCCTTTCTGCATTGGGTCTTATTTTGGATTATATCCTAGAATAGGGATCTGTGATCGACATGCCAGCATAGATCACAGCAGGGCCTAGGCTTGGAATACCATAATCTGCAAGATTGTGTCAATGGGAGGTCCCTATTCTGGGATATACTCCAAAATAAAACTCAGTGTAGAAAGGGCCCTAGTATTCCTGTCAGTGTCAGTACTGTGACTATTTTAGCAAAGCCTAAGGACCTAGTAAACTGTTCACCTGAACAGATAAAGTGGTAAAATTAAGTCATAAATTGGCAAAAATGATTTGTGTACACAAAGGAGATTTTATATAAATATAAAAAATAAATATATTTATTTTTTGCTAAAAGCAGCCAATTTTAATCAAAGTATTTAAAGATTTACTGTGAAATAAAAGACTTGTTTCTCCATCCAAGCATATTACTGCAAGTCCTTGCCATATTTTTTTCAGGCGGTTCAAAAACTATGTGGCTACAAATTCTGCAAGGTTTTGATCATTGTGCATTGTTTTGGACAACAGAATGGGCCAGGGTGTCAATCATGAGAAATGGTTGCATCCGGAACTGTTCTGGCCTGATGCCCAGGGCTAGACCTATGGTGCACAACTACTCAACTGCATGTTCAGAGATAACTACTAACTAGGGATGTGCATTCATAATTCATACAAATTCATACAAATTTGGACATTTGTGTACAAATCGAATGTCCGGACGTTCAAATTTCTTAATTTATACAATATGAATATTCTGAGTTATTCATATGAATAATTTGGACATTCATATATGTATATATCCATACAAATCTTGTGACAGGATGCATACTGATGCATACAGGATGTGTACAGGTACATACAAGATGCGTATGTACCTGTAGAGATATGAATGTCCAAATTATCCATACAAATATATACAAATGTATTTGTATAGAATCGAATGTCCAAACATTCACTTTTTCGTTATTTGGATACATTTGAATTTTCTAATATTCAATTCATTATTGTTGTGAAACACCCTGCAATCTTTGGGTAAAGGTGTGGGATATAAATTCTTAAATAAATTATATCCATACATAATATGTGTCTGGTTACCAGGCTCCTAAGGATGATTGTCTTGAGAAGGGCTGGGATGGCTGATATCTGGATGCAATCTTTAATTTGCTACATCGTACTAGATGTCCTTCACATTCTTCTGTAACAAAATTATGAAGGGGAAAGCTGAAAAAGAAAAAGAAAATGGGTAAGCATTTTATATTTTGTCCCTAGGTTCATTCCCACCTTTCTATGCCCATAATGTGACCATTTGTGACTACAGCAAAGACAAGTATAAAGATTTTTGAGTCTAAGTCCATCAAAGGATACTGCAGCCACATCCATTCCTCTTTAACTTTACCTTCTCATAAAACCGAATAAAGACTTTAGTTGCTATAATAGTGAATGATCTGTAGCTCAGCATTAGGGTGTTCTACAGTATCACAAGAGCTCTCTAAACTTAATCTTCTTTCTTCAGATGTTTCACTACCAGGTTAAACAGAATCATCAGTGCAAATGTTTTGTTCCTTGGTTGGTAATGTTATATATAGCAGCTAATCTTACGTGCCTTGTATATGGTTGGCAAATGAGTAATTTTTACTTGTTTTCTTAGGCAGTATTTTTTCCTCTCAGTAGCTTTTTGTTTGGTGATACCTTCCTGTTGAGCTGATATATCCATTTTTTCCTGGAGTTCTTCATAATTTTAGTTGAGCTCCACTGTTAATCCTTCTTGAGTGACTTCCTCTCTCTGAGTGTTAGCAGACAACAGGGAGATAAAAGAATGCTTTAGGAGATGTAGATTCCATGGTATACCAGGCCACAGAGGTGTGCTGTCCACACCTCTTCATGGGCCAGTATACCAGTACTTCTACAGCCATAGACCTTGATTTTGAGATCTACCAGTAAACTAGACTAGAGTGCCACTTTGGATACTGTAACCTAGTCTAAGCTCCTTCCAGTGCAGCTGGAGGGGCCAGGACATCCCATAATCCACACTAGCATACATAAGAGAGGCCTCTGGGTCCTTTCCTATCACCGAAACCACCTATGTAACTTAACTTATAATAAGATCTATGGCATTTGGTTGAATTAAACAGAGCACTAGCCCCAAGGGTGTGTGCGCGTGTATTCTTAGAATGATTTTCATAAAGTGGCAAAGTTCAGCTGAACATTTATAAAACACACACACTTGTTAAAAACATAGATAAATGTCAGTCACCACAATCATCAACACAGCACCAAAATAATTTAACAATGTGAGGAGTAAGAACCTGGTCAGGAGAATGGAATCCTTGTCATTTAATGATGTTGTAAATCAAGATTCAGTTTGGCTAAAAAAGCATTTTCCCTCAAACGCAAGTTTTGGAAAATGAAAAATGGTTTATCATTTCTTATCAGCTTCATCTTAAGAGGTTTCCAACACAGCCTGATCCCAACAGCTGCTGAGCGTTCTCAGCACTGAAAATGTTCCAAGCTAGGACTTGTTATCCTTCTATGCAGTAAACATTTGGATTCACATTCCATACAAGGAGGCAAGGTGTTTTGCAGCACAGAATGAGTTAGAAATGTTTGTGTTTGTATGGACAGCCACACAGACCCCACAAGTGTTTCCTGAAGTCGAGAAGGTGGTTTTGTGGAGCGGTGTGGGGACATAGATCATGGATTAGTCTTCCCTCTGGGAACTGCCCCTTCCACAGGTGTACAAAAGAGCAGAAAAAATGACCACTTTATAACCACAGACTCCTCCAATAAGGATACTGAAAAAGTTCTGCTTTTGTTCTTCTTTCCTGTTTTTATTGCACATACCACTCAAGTGAATAGCATAGCCAAAACTACTTTAAATGTAAGAGGAGGGAAGGAGTTGTCTATCAATTCAAAGTCCAGTTAGTAAACTCATGACTTTCATATTTAATGTGGCATTATTAGTGTTATGTTCACTCACAGGGTCAGCAGAATGACAGACTAGAAGAGATGGAACAGCACAGAGGAGTGGTACAGAGGACCAGCACATAATATAATTAATTAACAGTCAAAGTCTAGTTTGGTATGATTGAAGGCTCTCAAATGTGCTACACAGCTGCCCAGCCAGCTCATCTCTCTCCTGCATTTATTCTACTCACTTGGCTTTCTAGCATCAGAATAGCCTTGTCAGGAAAAGATAACACTTTAAGACTGTGGTTAAATGGAACAGGATTCCATTTTTCTTTCCTCTATTGCCTTTTAGGTTCTTCTTCCTCTTTCTTCCCTCCCTTCTATTTTCCAAGTGGACTATAAAAGCCACCTTGAATAGTGCCCCTGTTCTCAATTGAAAAATGTGCTTTAAAAGCTCTTTGATCGGAGCCTTTGGCCATTTCTGTAATCATCTCCCCACATTCAGAATCAGTGGGTCTTAAAAGCCAGAGCTCCCGATTCCAAACATAAGAAGATGTGGGCAGGATCAGCACTGTCTTCAGCACGGCCTACACTGCAACCTCAGATCTTCTACAAACTTCACATCCTGACTCCCACACCTCCAAGGGCTAGAAACAGGGACTCTGAGGGCCACATTTCTGCATACCTTCTGTTAATCCTGTAGGTAGATCCAGTTAACCACTATTTCTTATCTCCCCATGACAAGGAAATACTGGATCAATAACATGAGCCAGAAGAGAAGGGTGTTGTCATCTCTATGGCACAAGATGGCAGAGCTGATGCCATCCTTACAGACAAGACATACAAGAGAGATGCCCACAACTGCCATGGAATAAGATTCTCCTCCAGCTCCACTTCAGAACAAGGAGGCATCTTTTTAGTGGCAGCCAGAAGCACTTGTGCCTGAAAATGGGGTGATACAATTGCTTTGAGGTGCTTGCTGCTTCCACAAACAGAGACACAGTAGCAGCATGTTCTTTCTTGGGCAGTTGCAGGCACCTCTATTGGTCACTGGAAACAGAGTCTTTGTTACTTAGATGATTTATTATTCCCACATCAGGGATGTGTAATCAATCATAATTATGTATTAAATTGTAATGTGATGCTTTGTGAGAGAAATGACTGAATATTTTTAAATGTTGATTGATTAGGTAACCAAGTAAGACACACAAAGCTATTGGACTTTTAAAAGGATGTCAATAAGTTAATTGCACTTGTAGGAACAAAGGGTTTGTAAAACTCACATTTTCTGCATATTGTTATCCATTAAAAGTCTAGAATATTACCTATTAAAAGACTAAAATCCATCATAATTAAAATCTAAGCCTGCAGGTATCAGTAATCAATTCATGAAAATCAGTAGTTTTCTTTTAAAAATGTGTGTGTAATTTCTTAACCAATTCAGCATAGAGCTAATATGTTAGGAATGCAACACCAATAATCAGTTATTAGTTTGATTTCAATATCTTGCAGTATATTACCTGAATACTATAAAGGAACATGTGGTTTATTTTAAAAAACTTCGTTCATCATAATGAGGTGTCGACAATGCAATGCAGATTATTCTCAGCTTGCTTATATTCTGAAACATGTGATTATTTGTGAGCATTATAATCTAAGACTAGCAATACCACCACAGATATTTAGAACTAACTTGTATGTGTAAAAATCCCTGGAAAGCTGTTTTAAAGAGGAGCTATGCATAATGAATGTACTATAAGTAGGGCATGGTGGTGGTTCTCATACATTCTTTGTGATTTGCATATTACAGGGAGCACACCTTTTTATAATTAATCCTCACAATGTTATATGAGAACATTATGTGTGAAGTTGCCTTACTGCCTGCTCTAGTAGCAATTCAAGTCTTTTTTTAGGAGCATAAGATAAAGCTTATGAGCTTACCCAGCATCCATGTTCCCTAGCAAATTATTCTTGCCACCATATAAATCACATTTTGAAATGGGAAACCAAGGCTGACTTGCAGTTGGAACTAAACCAGAGGACTATTGGTTGGGAAGCATTACATGAACAGCCTAGCTTCTCATCCCTATTTAGGAATTGTTGAAAAGTAACTCCTGTGCTAAATGTGCTAAACTTGGACAGCCACCAACTTCAGACACATTTGCTCTTTGTTAATTGAAGGAAGGGCTGATTCATACTATGTTATTACCACGATGTATATAAGCATTTGGTAAACATGTGGAGAGAGTGCTAAAATCAACCCATATCTTCTGTTACAAAATAATATAGAGTTTAGAGAATATTAAGATGGAATGGGTAATACTTTGCAAAAGCAGACTAAGCTTAACACTTTGAATTCTCTTTGGCTCTGTAAGGTATAGAACTTCATCAATGAAGTCTATGTATTTATGAATGTGTTCACCATACATGGTCTATTGGAGCCTTTGCAAGAAAGCACAGAAATAAAAGCACTTTCTGCACTTACCTGAACCATCAGTGGATCTGGGATTACGAATTTTCCTCCCACACACATATTATCCCCTTGGACTGGTGAAGGACAAGATCAAATCTATTTTTCCACGTTGGCCATAAATAGTTATTTGTTTATTATATTCTGGAGTGCTAATTTACTATGCAGTATATATCTGGTTTAGGTGACCTTGTTATGTATGTTAGTTTCATTTTGCTTACTTAATTAGATCATTGGTTAGGTACCTATTGTTATATGTTATATGGAATTTGCTATAGATGTTTGTTACCTTTCTTGTAATTAAATTAAAAAATAAATTAAAAAAAGAAGCACCTTCCAATAGACTAATAAAAAATCACCAGTGATTTCCAGGTAATGAATGTGGCCACTTTAACCAACAGGTGGGCTGTACAATAAGTGTGGAATGGGCTCTGATCATGCCCATGATGGAAGGAGCATTTGCATTGTTCATTGTTATTTTTAAAAACTTTTTTTCACTTGGTTAATTAAGAAAAAGCCCTGTCAGAAATTCTAAAGAAGCTTATAGCATAGTTTTGAAAAAAAGAGTAAAAATATTATGATAAATAAACCAAAAATAACTCAGACTTTAATGAGCACTAGAGAACAAATAGCACTAACCAGCACAGTATCTGAATGGCATCCTCTCCATAAATGTGGCTCAAAATCTGCTTAGTAGTGTTCCCATCCTGCCCTTAATCTACATCCAAGGCCATAAGCATGCACTTTGGAAGTTCTCTTTGTTGGCCTTTAATGTGGATTAGTGGCTGCCCATAGAGCTTCTTTTGAACCACTTCCCTTTTTCTTTTAACTGTGTATGGATACAGCCAAAGTCTCTGAAGATATTTTTTCAAAAGCTTGATATTTATCTCATTTTTAACTTTCCCCTTCTTCACCCATTTGCTATAATTCATTTCTTTTTCTATGCTGGAATAATAGCGTTTGAAAACAGAGCACGTACCTCAAAAAGAAACAGATTTGCACACGTAAAAGGTTCTGCAGTAGCGGTCTCTGGCAGCTCATAAATGCACATAACTTAATCTTTGTAGTTTGTCTTTTTGTATATCACTTCCAAAACCAGTGGGGATTTGCTGTCTGAACATTCCCTCCTATTTTCCAAAAGAGGAACTGTTGAATATGGAATTGGCATTGTAGGATGCGGGGGAAGGACCTGCATGTCCAGCCAGATTATTACCCTACACCTTTATGAAAATAAAGCAGGGGCCCAAATTCTTCTCTACCAAGCAATACTGTACCACATCTGCAAGTGTATATAATTATTTCCCTTCCTTCACTAAAGGAATGCATAAACTGTGTGTGACTTTGATGTTTCATGGTTTGCACAAAAAGACTGCTAGTGAAAGCACATTTTTGTGCAAGTCAGCTGATACCATACCATTGGACTCAAGACTTAGTTGTACAGGATAAATGAAGCAATTATGCTGTGTGAGCCTGTACAGTATTGGAGAAATGACATCAAGAAAAATATATAATTCCTTCACCATAGCAATGCAACTTTTCAAGATTTATGCAACATCAAAAAATAGTTCATAGTTCAAAGCATCCCAAAGCATATCAGGAAACAAGAAAAGAAAGGGTTTGCGGAATCATTTGAAATTCCTAATTTACAAAGTTCATTCTGCCTAATTAATACATTTTTTTAAAACCTCTAAGAAATTCCTTTTTCTAACATATTAAAATATTTCTATTTAACAGCAAGACAAACACACAACTGTATAGTGGCTTAGGACTGAAAGTGTGAGACCAAGGCTTTGGTCTTATTTTGGTATATATCTCAGGATAGCGGTCTGCTGCCAACAAACTAATGCAGACTATAGCAGGCCGCACCTGAGGACTTCCATAGTTTGCACTGGCATGCAAATAACAGGTTCCTATTCTGGGATATATTCCAGAATAAGGCCATGTGCAGAAAGGCCCCAGGATTTAAATCTTCCGTGTAATAATGTAGAATTGGTTGGGTGACCTTGGGGCTCTTGCTGGCTCATGGAGTTAATACCAAGATAGAAAAAAATGGCCTTGTCTGCAGTGAGCCTTATTCTGGATTATATTCCAGAATATGATTCTGCCATCAGTGTTCTGGTGCAGACTACAGCAACCCCCACCCAGGACCTACTGTAGACTGCTATGGAGGTCAGGCTTCTATTCTGTAATATAATCTGGAATAATGCCCAGTGCATAGAAGGCTAATGTTCACTGTCATTAGCTTTTTAAAATTTTGACAGGATATAGCTCAGTTTAACTGTAGGCATCCAGAATTTCCTGAACTAAGTTTTCCATCACAGTGCAGGAACCATTATGTGTGACTGAAAAACAGTTTGGTAAGACTGACTGATGATGCTGAACTGAAAAACAGTTTGGTAACAGTTTCTGTGTCACTGCTTGCTTGCTTCAGTGACCTGTTTCAAAAGGGCAATTTGCTCCTAATGAAAAAAATAACAGGGCCACGCAAGGAATCTTCCTTCTGCTACCTCTACTCAGGAGTTGAACAAAACTGTCTTTGTTTAGTAACACCCCTCTTCTGCAGACAATGTTATGTCATTACGCACTGCCATTACAGCTCTGGTGAACCAGTTTAGCCTAGTGGTTAAGGAGCTGGAATCTTATCTGGGAATACTGGGTTTGATTCCACCCTCCCCCATGAAGCCAGCTGGGTGACCTTGGGCTAGTCACAGCTCTCTTCAGAGCTCTCACAGCCCCACCTACCTCACAGGGTGCTCTGTTGTGGGGAGAAGAATAGAAAGCTTTGTCAGCCACTTTGAATCCCCTTAAATGGGCAAGAAAAGCAGGGTAGAAAAGCCAACTCTTCTTCTTCTTCTGGTTCTAAGACTTCATTTGATCTCTCTGAACATTTTGATCCAGAGCATATCAAAATAGTTTATGGGAAAAACAAACAAACAAAAACCCTCTAATTAAAAGCTTGTCTCTCTTCGCTATAGCCTCAATCCATGATAGCTGTAAATTTGGATTTTTAAATTAACTATTTTAATTATTTTGGACAACCAAGCACCTTGAGGACGACATTTCCATTTCAGAATACAAGCCCAGTCGAGGTGCTTTTATACTCTATGACATGCCAGTTTGTATCACTAGCTTGATAATTATTTCAAACTTGTATTTCTGGTCATTATCATCTGAGACCTTTATGAAGAATATACAGTTCGCTATAGTAATATAGAAGAGGTATTAACATTTCAGTGGAAACCGACAATGCAAAACTTGGAATGTTTACCCAGAGTCCTAATGGATTTCATAATTACCTCACAGGTCCTTCTATGGATTAAATAATTAATATGTATACCACATTCTGAAGATAAAAGGAAGAGGTGTGAGCCTTCCATATTAGTATTATAAATTATTTATTCATAGAAAAAAAATTAGCTTGATGCATATTTGGAAATAGCATTAATAATCTGTTAGGCATAATTTTAATAAACAATTAAAAAACAAAAGCAAACATAATTGAGGTGCAGGAAATTGCATCTGGAAAGCTACAAATGAATGGAAATGAAAGGGGCAAATTCCCTATATTGGTCAGTTTGATTTATTTCAAACCTCAAACAACAACTGTTTATGAAACACAGGTGGAAATTCCTCCCCCTACCAAGTGCCAGTTTGTGGGCTTTGAAGTCCACATGGCAACAGCATGTATACCTTTGATATGATTCACAGGAAAATCTGCTAGCACCATGTAGAATCCAATGGAGCCCATGAACTGGAGTTTCTTGGGTGGGGAAGGTCCCATCTGCAATCACCCACACTGGCCACTACAACAGATAGTGTCATTTTATTGCAACAAGCACAGTGATAGTCTTACCACTGTTCACTTGAAATTATTCATCCAAATATCCATGATCACAGTAAATTCTGCAAGTTGTTAAATGCTCTGAAGGGCAACATGCATTGAGACTTACAGTACTGAGAAGTTCTGCATGCAGACTTTACCCATATTACAGAGCAACATGTAATATGCTGGCAGCTATCCATGTTACAGGTGCTCTACTCCATCCTAGATTCAAACCTAGACAACAAAACTTCCCCTCCTCTAAGTTGTAGGCTGGGGAGATTTTTTTCTCATGGCTCCAGAAATTACCTTGGAAGTGAACCATCTCTCAGAGCCTGGCAAAATATCATCAGAACAGGGCTTGTGGCAACAACAGGAATGGAGATCAAGCCTTGACTATTAGAGCACTCCTGCATGTTGTTTCCATGTCTAGAGAGGGTCTGGTGTACAGTCCATGAAGCCAGCACATTCCACAGTCTAGACCTGATCAATCAATATGAACTTAGAAAACAGAAAAAAATTATGAAATAAAAACAACTTCTACATAACCTAGCTGTTATTTCTTATCTAGATTGGGCAAGAAATTTATGTCCATCGGAAAAAAAGAAGAATGTTGTTCTTTTTTATCTGTAATTCTATTTGAAAAAATATACAATAAGAAAGGAACACACAATGAAAAGTAGGAAAAGAAAAAACATTCATTAAAAATTATTCACAAAAAAGCCATATTTCAGCAATAATGCAGGCATAATGTGAGAACAAAATTAAGCCATTACAGCAACTGTATTAGGCTGCAGGCAGATGATATCACTGCAAGATATCTGTAATGACTTGTCTAGGCTCTGCCAATCTATCACCCTCTTCATTCAAAGAAAAGATACTGCATGGAATGTCTCATGATCTTTACTCTTCTGACATGTTGGTAACTTATCATATGTATGCCAAGGCTCCTTTGGAATCTCATTGTAAGCAACTTCTGGGAGCTTGCCACATGAAGAAAAAATAGCCAGGGGCTAGCCATGGTGAGTCCCCAGAAGTTGCTTCTGATGCAAGGCCTAAGGAGCTCCATGTGTGTCTAGTAAGTCACATTTTGAGGAACTGGTGGTATTCTGTGAAGGTTCAACATTCCCAGTGCCATCTGGCAAGTTCCTTAGGCAACTTGGGTTACTGGCCAGCAACAACTGCCTGTGGGAATCACCACATCTGTTCACCAGACAACATCTCCCAAGAAATGGCCTGTTCTGCACAATGGTAGCAACTAGCTCACTCCCTGAGGTGAAAATGGCACTGGGGACAAATGGCCTCCCAAGCACTCCTGGGGATAAAATGGGTTCGCTGTATGTAATGCAGATGGCTGAGCTAGTCCATCAGCATGCAGAGCCTGGTGCCATTTTGCAGGTCTCCTGGAAACAGCGCACAGAATGGGCCATTTCTGTGCCTCTGTAAGAATAGTCTTTCCTGACCTGCAACTTGAGCAGTGGGGAAATTTCATTCCCAGCCTCTAAAGCTGGGTCGGGTCAGAGTGCGGCAATGCAGACAGCCCCTGTCCACATGCTTTGTTGAAACTCCCATACAGTTCCATTCCTTCTGGAACTCCATAAAAGACTTCCAGGATCTTTTACATCAGTCTATTGACTGGTGTTTTAATTGGGCAGACAACTTAGAATGAAGACCATATTTCCACAGTTTTAAATGCCTATCTTCTCTGCTTTCTCTTCAAATTGTATATAAATTTCCTGTCTTTTATGTTTCCATTAAACTATGATCAGCTTGACCTTTTAAAGAGTAGCTGAAGTGTTAATAAATCCAGATGACTATAATTCATTCAACTAAACCAGTCGTGCCAATTTTTGAAGAGAGGTAATAGATCAGCACCGCTACACCTAAGGACTATTTCAGAAATCTCTGCTAGCCAGGCAAACCAGGTGTGAAGTTTCCTTGACTCACAGTGGCTTATTAGCAGTACACACACACACATACATATACATATACTGAAAATAACTGAATGATTTCTCCACCCTGTGCCAAGCAGATAACCAAACACATTTGGGGAAAATGGATCCTCAAGCTTAGGTTTGCAGAATGGAAACTTATACAAAATATGCAGAATTAGCTTACCATGGTCCTCATTAGGGATGTGCAAGAATATTTTTGAAACATTTGAAATTCGATCAAATTTGTTGAAATTCAGACATTCAAATTTGAATCGAATGTCTACACGTTCGTTTTTTAACATTTGATCGAATTTGAATGTTTTTAATTATTCATACGAATTATTCAGACATGTGTATGTGTATGGATACGTATGCATTACATATGTATCCATTCACACCTTATTCATATCTGTACATATTTGTATACATTCGGGATGAAAACGGGATGCATATGGAATAAGAACAGGATGTGTCCGTACACATACAAATGCTGTCGTCATTCGTATCATCAAATATGAATCCTATATTCATATGAATAAGAAAGCATTCAAATTGGTTCAAATTTGAATACATTTGTTTTTTCTCTACAATACAAATTCAGACATTTGAATATTCAAATTGAATCAAATGTTGAAAATTGCATTTGTGCACACCCTTAGTCATCAAGTTCTCATTATTGCTCCATTAATTGGAACTATTTTATTATAATACAGTTTTCCCCCATATTCGTGAATTTTTAACTCGTGCTTCATTTTTACAAATAAGGATTGAATATCCTTCCTTGCTATTCACTATTGGAAAAGGATGACAAATGCACATACTTGGAAGTTTGACACCACCAAACAGCTGGTTTCCATCATCAGAAGTAGTAGCAGGTGAAAACCACCTTCTCTGTAGTTCTTCAGTAGTGAGTTCAGGGGTGGAATACAGATATAATCTGGGATGATTCCAACATAATGTGTGTAAATTGCCACTGGGGTGAGAAAATATTTCATGCCTCAGGGTGGTTCTCAGCTCCTACAAACTCACGACTGCAGAGGTCCCCTACAGCACTGGGCCACCTTTGCCTTGGACTAGAAATGGCCTAGATGTTTATCATTGTCAGTCCAGGACAAAAGCAGCCAGGGGAGAAATCACACCTGACAAGAGAAGAAGTGCAATCTAAATAAGATCCCACCAGGCACAAGCAGTAAACCTGCACATCAGCCCACTGGAGACTACCAGACGTCAGCCAAGTGGACCTTATTTCAAATTATTTCTCGGAATAGAGACCTACCATCTGCATGCTGGTGCAGCCTACAGCAGGCCACAGGCATGGTGGCCATTTAAGCTCTGGAATCTAGATGTAATAGGATTCTCCATGCAAACCAAAATGGGTCCACACTTTCCAGGCACAATTTTTGAAAGTGCAAAAACTTTGGACAGAAACAAATCAATGAAAGAGAAACTGTGTTGTATTTTTCAGGTTAAAATTCCAGCTCAACCACCCCATCATAAATGGTGGAAGAAAATGCAAACTAGAAGGCAATATGATATCTGCCTTAGAATAGCAAGATGAAAATAAGTACATATATCTAAAACATTCTGTGCATTCAGCCTGGCTCCCACACCTATTTTCAAGGGCAACAGAAAAGATGTGTCATAGAGTGTGACATGATATCTCCCTGGAAGGTTGAGACATCAGAATGAAAGTGGATAGGCTTCCTTAGTGTAACAATCTGCATTTTAAGGGAAAAGACCAGCTTGATACCCACACCTGTTATCCAGGGGGCTAGCACAAGCAATATAATACTCTGTAAAAATTTGGTACACTTTTTGTGAACAAAATTCTGTATTTGAAGGACAAAGTGTTGTGCTTTGAATTGCTTTAAAAAACTATTAGAATTGTAAAATACAGTGCAATTTGATATCTTAAAACCTGAGGTGTGAGTATGAAATTTTGTGAGTGTGCTTAGAAAAGTATCTTATGTGTAATGTCCACAGGTAGTCAAATAGGATACTAACAGGATATCAGTATTTTCCAATACTATTTTTATTGCTGCTGATCTGAATATAATTCATATTTGTAATTATACACAGTAATAACCATGAATGTCCAGCTCCTTATATCTCTGCCTGTCTATACATTACATTGTTCTTTTAAAAAAAAGCTGTAATAAATGTTTTACTATAGCAAAATAATATGTATGGATATGTTTAGCTACAGTATGTGCATGTGTCTAAATCAGGAACTTCATAGTGCCTTTATGGTGCTATGGATGTGCCATGAGGTGACAAGGCCTACATGACCTTAGGCCTATTTTCACTTAGGCCTCTGATATACAATTAGGACAGTTCTGGTAAAGAGTATCTGTACCAGAGCTGTCCTGATTGCATACAGAGGCCTAAGTGCAAATAGGCCTCTTGTTTCCTCATGGTGCATTGATGTATCCACATTCATTCAGCCTCCATACTAAATGTTCTTTAGTATAGCATTTCTCAGATTCACACTTCCAGATGTTGTTGGCCTTATACTTCCCAGCAACATGAGTATCTGCGGCTGAGGGAAGGAATTATGGGAGTTATACTTTAGCAACATCTAGAAACCCAACCTTGAGAAGCTCTACACTAAAGAACACTTAGAGAAGCACTGCTGTATAAGGTTTAAAAGGGCGCATGATAGGAAGAACTCTGACAACAACTCTTGTAACTGGCCCTCTGGCCACCACATCATTACCATCATTTGAGGAGACCTACCAGTCCCCTCAGTGGCATATGCAGGTTACTGAACAGAGGAAATAGCCCATGACACCCCGTCATCCAGATTTTGCTTAAGTGGGCATCTGCCATTGTTGGAGCACTGCTGATACCAACAGTAGTGGCTAGTGCTTTCAATGGCATTGGACTCATTTGGTAGTGACAGCACAAGATGAAGCCTTTCTGCTTCTTAACTGCCACTGGCAGCTATTGATGTCAGAGTAATGGATGCAAGACAATAACTGAGGAATCAAGGAGCTCATAACCTTTGAGGGAAAGGGTTGCCTGCAGTGCCACAGAGAAATATGTCTTTTCTGAATAGCAAGGGAAACTAAAATTCAAATATAAGATTTTGAGACATTAAAAACCATTAATCATAGACATACTAGAGAAAATACTATACAGATATTTAATAATAATGCACAATATTTTTGATGTGGTAGCAGCATGATTCAGCTGCAATATTGAAAGTGTGCTCAGGCCAGTCCACTTCGGCTGCCCCCATACTGCAATATTGTTAGATTTTAACTGCATAGTACTTGCCAGAGTGTTTTTGTGATCAACATTTTTAATGACTCAACAACTGTGACATCACAGATATGTTGTAGTCTATAAAGTAGGGTGTTTTGTTGTTGAAGGGTGTTTGAATTTTGACATGTTTAGTGGGCCATACGGAAGGTGGCCATTGGCAAGTAAGGAAGGCAGAAGATCACTGCTTTAATCCCTAGAATCTCCCTACAACAGCGATTCTCAACCTTCCTAATGCTGTGACCCCTTAATGCAGTTCCTCATGTCATGGAGACCCCCAACCATGGAGGCGAGGGAGCTGGGAGGGGAAGGGAGGGGTGGCAGGAGACTTGTCACGACCCCTCTGAAAGGGTGGTTTGACCCCCAAAGGGGTCCCAACCTACAGGTTGAGAATCACTGCCCTACAAGAAGATATAGAAATAGAAAACACTTTCATATCTTTGTCAAGAAAAATGCCAAGTATAGCCCTTTCCATAGTTCAGGGCTATTTTGACTAGGTACCCAGAAGCGGTACACTTCTAGGTGCCCAGTGTAATGGCACTAGGCATACCAAACCAACTGATCATCTTCTGTCCTCACATGAAGAAGCTTACAAGCAGTCCATGACTGGAGTGAGATATGGTGCCATTTTTGTTTTGTAGACTGCTCCAACACCTTGTCCAATGCTGAAAGAAGGAGATAGGTTCTCCCAGTAGATCAGTCCACAGTGCAGACAAAGCATTCAAGGAGCTTAGCTGGGCCATTCTACCAACCCAGTACAGAAAGGCCCTGATTGTGCCTGCTGTTAGGGTGTTTTTCCACTAGCACTAAGTACCCATTGAAGTACCCATTAAGAACCCATTTGGCAGAGAGCCAGTTGACCCCATTTCCACTACAGACCCCATTAGAGACACATCTGTTTCCACCACAGCTAGGGAAATCCGGATCATATGGGTCCTGTGTAGACCCCATTAAAGGGGTCTACAATGGGGTCTTCAGCCATAAACCATGGGACCTATTGAGATGGTCTGCCCCCGGAGACTTATGGAATCTCAACGATTCCTGAATGCCCTGGGGGATTTTCCAGCTGGCATGTTTGGTGTTCCTGTCGAAGCTCTGGCCTCTCTCTGGAATCATAAGTTGAGCAGGGCTATCGAGACGATCGCTCCCAAGTGCCCTCGACATGCCTATAGAGCCCAAAAAGCTCCTTGGTACTCTAGGGAGCTACGGGCCATGAAACAAGAAGGCCAATGGCTAGAGCTCAAGTGGCATAAATTCGGCTGTTAATCTGACCAAACATGAGTTAGAGCACACTATTGGGCCTACCACGTGGCAGTGACAGCGGTGAAAAGTAGTTTTTCTCCACCACCATTGCATCCTCGAGTAGCTGTCCAGCAGAGCTCTTTAAAACCCGGCCCGATGGCGTTATAAAACCTGGCCCGATGAAGTGTGAGCCATCTTAGGACATGGACAAGCTGCTTGCAGGGGTGCAGCCAACAACATGCTCTCTGGATCCCTGTCCTTCCCGGCTGATTAAAGCTAGCTGGCAAGGTATGGCCGGGTGGATCCAGGAAGTGGTAAATGCCTCTCTGAAGGAGTGGGTGGTTCCATTGGCCCTTAAACAGGCTGTGGTACACCCCCTCCTGAAGAAGGTCTCCCTGGATCCAGAAGATTTAAACAACTATCGCCTGGTGGCTAACATACCTTTCTTAGGCAAGGTTCTGGAGAGGGTTGTCGCTGTTCAGCTGCAGGCATGTTTGGAAGAAGCTGATTTTCTAGACCCATTTCAATCTGGCTACAGGTCCGGTAATGGCATGGAAACCACCTTGGTAGCCCTGGTTGATGATCTCCTCTGGGGGCGCGTCTTCATGGCATGTGTTATTTCAGTTTAAAGAATTCGAAATAAAAGAAACGGAACAAAGCTGTCCAGACGACTTGCAAGTTGATCCGGTTCCGATGGCAGCCTTAACGCGGGATCAATACTCGGAGTCCACATGGCAGCACTGTCCTCCTGCCCATTGCCCACACTCTCTCCTGTGATTGGTTTTCCCTGCCAGGATCCCACCCTCCCTTCTCTTTGCGTCATGCTCCGCTGGGAATTCCCTGCCCAGTCCACCCTCCCCCTTCCCAGCAGCAGCAGCAGCAGCAGCAGCAGCAGCATCCATCCATCCATCCACCCATCCACCCATCCACCCACCCATCCACCCATCCACCCATCCATCCATCCATCCATCCATCCATCCATCCATCCATCCATCCATCCATCCATCCAGGCGCTGCGGCGCTGCGGCGCTAGCGGCTTCTCCCTGGGGCTCCGCCGCCGCTTTCCCCCGCTTTGCCGCCACTTTGCCCCGCAGAGGAGGAGAGCCAAGGGGTGGACAAGAGGGCGAAGGGGGCTCCTCGCTTGCTCTTCCCCCCCCCCCGTGGCCGGGAGGGAACTCCGCCCCCCCACCTCACAGGGACCGAAGCTGGATTAAAACCTTGGCTTGTGGTCACACCTAAGGTTTAATCTAGCTTCACTCCACCTTCAGAGTGAGAGAACACATCAGCAAAGTGACCAGTAGTTTTCTTTCCACATTATCTAGTCTAAAGGTGGATTTTCTGAGTTATTAACCCTGAAAGAAAACCAGCTTGTCAGTTTGCTGGTGTATTCTCTCACTCTGAAAGTGAACTGAAACTGGATTAAACCTTAGGTGTGACCACAGGCAAAGTAGCCTAGAGGGGGCTCAAAGCGGTTGACATTCTGTTTTCACCCTTCAAGGGACTAAGTGGCTGACAAGCCTTCTCACCCTTAAGGGGGCTGAAAGTGACTGTTCCGAACCTTCAAAGGTCTGAAATTGCACAAAATTGCAACATTGTTTTAAAGGTGTGAAGTGCTTAGATTGATACAGTGTTTCAGCTTTAAGGACTGGAGGTTTATAGTGGGTGTTTGAGGGTGGATTTTTTCAATGAAGGAAACCCTAAACATGACGTGCTTCTAATACGTTCAGCCATTGGTTACAGTGCGATTGGGGGGGCGGGACAGCCTTAACACTGAATCTCATCCCGGAACGATACTGTCCACACAGTTAAAAAGGAAACACGTATCGACGCCCGATCCGGAGTGAGACCTGTTGAGATCAGGATTTATTTCTAATCGGGATAACGTCCTTTAACACGGAAATACCGTGTTAATCCGAAGTGCCGTCTGAACTGCGCAAACTCAAAACGTTTTGAATTCGAGATAACTATGCCATGAAGACGCACCCTGGGAGAAAGACAGGGGGAATGCTAGCCTGCTGGTTCTCTTGGACCTCTCAGCAGCTTTTGATACCATTGACCACAGTATCCTTCTGGAAAGGCTATGGAGCTTAGGAGTTGGAGGCAGTGCTTGGCATTGGTTCTGCTCCTATCTCCAGAGTGGATCTCAGATAGTGGTGGTGGGAGAGACTGATTTGACACACTGGGAACTCACTTGTGGGGTTCTCCAGGGGTCAATCTTATCTCCCATGTTATTTAATATCTACAGGAAGCCGATGGGAGAGATCATTAGGAGATCTGGAGTGAGGTGTCATCAATAGGCAGATGATACCCAACTCTATCTCTCTGTGCCATCTGAATCAGGAGAGGTGGTTGAAGTGTTTGACAGGTTCTTGGAGGCGGTAATGGGCTGGATGAGGGCCAATAAATTGAAATTGAATCCAGACAAGACAGAGGTGCTGCGTGTTATAGGCTCTTGGGTCCATGTAGTTGGGAGATACCCTGTCCTTGATAGGGTTGCAATACCCAGGAAGGGACAGGTGCGTGACTTAGAGGTACTCCTGGACACTGCACTAACACTTGAAGCTCAGGTGGAGGTTGTGGCCAGGAGTGCCTACTCCCAACAATTGCTGGTGTGTCAACTGAAACCTGTTTTGGACAGAGATGACATAGCCACAGTTATCCATGCTCTGGTAACCTCCAGGTTGGACTATTGTAATGCACTCTACATGGGACTTCCCTTGAAGACGGTTCAGAAGTTGCAGCTGGTGCAAAATGCAGCCACCAGAGTGCTGACCGGGACATCTACTCAGATGCATATCACACCGGTCTTGAAAGTACTGCACTGGCTGCCAATTCACTACCGAGCCCAATTCAACATGCTAATTCTGACTTACAAGGCCCTAAATGATTTGGGCCCCAAATATCTAAAGGATCGCCTTCTCCCATATCGACCTGCCCTGCCTTAAGATCTGGAGGGGAGGCCCTCCTTGTTAACCCACCTCCTTCAGCAGGTAGGCGAGTGGGCACCCGGGAGAGGGCCTTCTCGGTAGTGGCCCCCAGGCTATGGAATGGTCTCCCCATGGAGGTGTCTGAGGCCCCTTCTCTGTTGGTTTTCAGGAAGGTGCTGAAGACACACCTCTGCACTCAGGCCTTTGGTTAAATGCTGCTTATGCTTCTCACACTGCAAACAATACTGTTTTTAACTGTTTTTGTATCACTTTTATCATGTTGGATTTTAAATGCTGTACTAGTTTATTATTGTTTTTGATACAGTTTTGATATGTTTGTTTTTAAAGGTTGTTAGCCACCCATAGACCCTCGGGTATGGGGCGGGATATAAATATAAATAAATAAATAAAAATAAAATCCGGAAAAAGTTGCCTTCGGAGCTTGCTTGTTTTTCTATTATAAAAACAAAATATGTTTAAAAAAATAAATGTTTTTTTCAGAAAACACACGTCTTCTAAAACCAAAATGCATGCAAATGTTTTACATTCCATTCTACAATGTACACTATCTTCATCAAGGACAATTTATATTTGAGAACACAGGAAATTTTGTAAGAGGTAGTTGCAAGAAATAGCAAACTACCTGAACTCTTAACAGTGCCTGATTGGATCGAATTTTAACATTTCAAATTAACCCATAACTTTAATTAACAAGTGAGGCCTTAACTCAACTATCCTCTTCATCTCGGAGGAGGCACTGGGAAATTTCTATCCCTGGATCATTTGTATATTTGGCAAGCATGTGATTGGGTGAATTTCCCTTGGCAAACATGCTTAGTGAAGCTGGCTCCTGCTCACAATCAGTCACCATCTGCCTCTGTTTTTGTCAGGCCTAGAAATAGGCAAAGAATACCAGTGGGTCTTCCCACCTTACTTGTTTGTGTAGCTGTGAAATGTTCTTATCTGGATGAGCTCCTTTGCCCTCCTGTGTAGCATTTGTGCTCCTGTACACACCCAAACAAGTTCCTACATGCACAAAAAACACAGTGACTGCTAATGAGATCCTGGGGTGAGCATTCAGAAAAGGAAATGTTCCAGTTCCTAGCACTATCCATGAAGTTTGTTGTATTTCTCTAAAAGTAGTCTTGTGGGAGAAAATGATCCTACACATTTATAGGTTACAGAACTCAGGCATCTCACAGATATGCAAAGTCTCATATGAGCCCCTGGGATGCAGTGACCACACATCCTGCAGCCAACTTCCAAGGTGGGAAGTCTGCTTAGGTAATATCCTGCTAGTTAACCCCAGTGAAGGACTCTGAGGGCAGATTTTGCTCTCCTGCTCCACTATACCCACTGAGATGGAACAGTAGGGGCAGCTTATGTTGGTCTATTTCTGCCCAGCATGAATAGTGCTGAACATAAACTAGCCACCTCCAAGGCCATTTCCTGTCCAGTGTTTAATCATGTCACTGACAGGCAAAAATTTGACACCTGTAAGGCCAGGAGGCACCAACTACATACACACTGTGCCAACTGGTCCAGTGGCAAGATGGAAGAATGGGACTGCGATGGTAGCCATTTTTCTGACCATAAAGATATAGCCTTGATCAAATTCATGCAAATATGTATTTTACTGCTCATCCAAATTTGGAAGACAGTTCCATTTTTAATTTTAATTTTTTTTTTACTATTTCAGAATAATAATAATTCCATACAAACAAAACATTGCTAGACAGAAAACAAAATAGCTAAGGTCCAAGAAGGAGAAAATGTCATAATTATTCTCAGAATCTGCCCAAACAACAATATGAACTGGGGAGGAAGAACAACAAACACATTCTTCTGTCTCCAAGGGCTTTTCCTTAGGAAAAAAAAGAGCAAAGTTGGGAGGGTTTCCCTCAAGTCTCCTCTCCTTTTTTAGACTTCCTGGGCCTTTCTGCATTGTTCACTAAATACCCATTAAGCACCCATTAAGGATGGATTTGAAAAACCTCGTCTGCACTAGAACACCCATTAGAGACACATGCGTCCACACAGGCTCATGCGAGATATGTCTCTAATGGGTATTAAGAGGCCCTTAATCAAGATTAAGGGAAGACTACCTTGGAGGTAGTCTTAATGGGTACTTAATGGGTACTCGTGCAGTGAAGACACATCCTCTTAGGATGCGTCCATACATGCATAAGTGTGCTTAAGTAGGCCCTCCCCCTGGCTTCCATGGTTGGCTCCTCTGGAGCCAAGCATGGCGAGCCAGGGGCCCCCTATCTCGGGGCTCCCCCTTGCCCCAGAAGCCATGGATCTCGGCTTCTGGAGCCAGGGGGATCTTCACCCTACACCCTCACTACCCATCCTGGGGCGAGTGTGTGTGATCCCCTCCTTATCTGCAGGCAGCCAGGCCGATTCTGGCTGCCGGGGCCCGGCGTGCTTTTCGTGTGCACGCAGCACACCTCCCCATTGGCCAGCCTGGCTTCAGCAGGCCCTCTGCGCAGGCACGCATGGCTGGCCAATGGGGAGGTACACTGCGTGCACACGCAAAGCACGCCGGGCCCTTGCAGCCAGAATCGGCCTGGCTGCCTGCAGGTAAGGAGGGGATTGCACGTGCTCACGCTGGGGTGGGTAGTGGGGGTGTAGGGTGAAGGACCCCCTGGCTCCAGAAGCCACGATTGTGGCTTCTGGGGTGAGGGGGAGCCCAGAGAACGGAGGCCCTCAGCTCGCCATGGCTGGCCAATCATGGAGGCTGGGGGGAGGGCCTTGGGAGGACAGATTGAGGTGGGTGCTGTGCATCTGCAGAGCACCCACCTCAAATCTGTGTCTAAATCCATCCTTCCCTTGCGAATGCGAACGGAAGGGGTGTAAGCAGATCTGTATCTAGTAGATCCATATTTCGGAAGGCCAGTGCGGAACCACCACCCCTCTCTAAGCAGAGAACATGTATAGAAAATAGACATGTGAAGGTTTGCTTGGATGGGGGGAAAAGGAGATGTTTTGTTGTTGTTTTGAGAAGTCCATTTACCTTCAACTTTGTCAATCTCCTCCCCGAGTTCTTCCACTGATCACTGCCACCACCTCACACCACCCAGATCATAATCCAGTATATCTCCCCCACCCTGAATACTTCCACTAACCGCTGCCACCATGTCATGCCACACAGGTCATAATCTATCTCAGAAGGGAGTACCAAGAGCTCCCAGGAAGCACACACAAAGTTGGGAAAGTCTGTGTGAACTAATTTCAAAGCAACTTCAGGCACTAAATAACTTATGATATGTTGATTGCTCAAATTTCAACTGTTCTTTGTTTATTCACCTACCCATTATTTATTTGGGCAATTCCCTCTATTTTTTCCCTCTGTTCCTCCACAATTCTAAATTGATCCTATGCTGGCACAGTGTCTATATCACAAGGCAAACTTAGGCCATTCATCACTGTTTCTCCTAAGCATTGGTGCCACTGGATAAACCTGCTTGTTCTTCACTTTTTCTCTCTCCTGTTCCATTTCCTTGGTTGCCAGGCAACATCCATTGCTAAGCATTTATGTTAGGTATCAGTCCAAAATACAGTCTCCCCGGTTTGTGTTTAAAAACAGTCATGGGCTCAAGTATGACTAGGAATCTGAAGCCTCAACTGGTGATATGTCAGATTTTTCATTGATAAAGGCATTTGATGACCAAAGAAAAGCAGGAAGAAAAAACCTGATTATGGATAATTGAGTTTTGGCCTGTTTTAGTAACATTGCAGCTAATGACAGCTCAGTGGCTTTCACCATACAAAGACATTTCTTAAAAACAATGTGAATTAAGCCTTCAGGCTATAAGTTATCATTCAGGCTGAAAATTATATATATTAATAGTGTTTATGTCTTTTTTTTTTTGTATGAAAAGGCAGGAGGATTTTCTTTCAACTTATACCCTAGAAAATAAATTTGTCAAGAATTTAGCTAGATCGGGTAGTGCAAGCAAGCTTTATTCCATAATATCCAAATATAGCGGAATAAGTAAGTGATCCAGCTATAGAGTTGGAAAGGACTGTTTAGCCTGTTGTCCAATACGTGGCTTCATGCAGGAATCCAGATTAAACCATCCCCAACAGAATAAAGAAAAGAATAGCAAATTTCCTTGCTCCTTTGCTACCGCTGAAGAAGAAAGTTCTCCACAAGGATGGAGAACCCATCCTTGGCAGAGTTTATTACTCAGCAAATATTGAGTCCCCCATTATTAATACATGGTTTTAGAGACGCTTGCAATCTATTTTTTGGAAAGCTTTATCCAACTTTTTGTTGTTGTTGTTAGGAGGATATTAATAGATTCCAGTCACTTTTTTCTGCTCTCCATTCAGATGCCCTCTAGATGATAGTTTTATTCCTTTTGATTTCTGAGCGGATGTGTGTAATTTTAATTCCTTATTGTATTTTTTTCTCCATTCTTTTTGAAAAGAATCCATTCATGGCTATTATATTTCAGGACTTCTATTCTGCTATTTTTGGATATTCTGGAAAAGCACACTCCTAGGATTTTTTCATGTTGCCCAGATGTTAGGTTGATATTCTGTATTTTAGCATGCCACAGCAAGGCATTTATGCCATTGCCTCAAGATTTCCTTTCCACATGACCTACCCCATCCTGTCAACCACTGTGTATACTTGTTCACAATTGGTCAACTAGTATTCACTCCTTTTGCCACTGATTGGCTCTGTCTGGAAATTCATCACACCCATTCCATTACTCTTACTTCCACATCATCAAGCACAGCATGTATTTCATGACCCTTGATGGACCTCATCCTATCAGCAGGTGGATCCATGTCCTCAAAGCAGCAAAGCCACCAGAGTCCACCAATACACTCAGGTTATGACTTTGGTGCGCTGCAGGCATCCCATCATGTGATTAGCTAATAGCACAGTGGAAGTATCCGGTAACATTTTGAAAAGGATTTCCAAAACTACTGCTCATGCCTAGTTCTCACAGCAGCAATTCAGATGGCAATGCAATTTTGTATTAAAGGGACATTCTGCCACAATAGTTCTTTCCCCACTATACCTTAAACTTGGGATATCAGATCTATATTCTGGAATTCTATCGGGATGCCATGATCACATCTGGCAAATCAAATGCTATTCCAAAATAACTGGATACACCTGCAGTCGTAAGAATCGCCTACTATAGCCTCCAAAAGAAATGTGACAAAAAAAAGGCCCAATGCCTTTAACTCTACTTGCCTGATGGAGCAGGGAAGTAGAGGGGCAGGATGGGAAAAGGGCGAGTCCATGAGAGGAAAGGTGAGTCTGTGACTAGAGGGCAAAAGAAACTACCCTTTGTGCAGATCCAAAGCAGGGTGGCAGCCGGGTTCAATGAAAAGAAGGTACCACTGACTTACCCTTCAGGAACCGTCACCTCAAGGAGGCAGACACATAAAGAATATTTTGTTGCTATTTTTCAGGAAATGCTGGAGCATCTGCAAGCTTTGATTCTCGTTATTAAATCGTACTTTCTCCTATTAATCGTACTTTGAGAATTAATATGTAGGCAATGTGGGCCGTGAAGTTTATTCTTTGATGTTCCCTCTGAAGTACAATATTAGTAAGAGATGGAACATTCACTACAGCTGCTGTCCCAGTTCTTCCTGCAGAGGCTCAGACCTTATCTGCATTGTATTGTTTGCCTCTGGGGTTTTGCCTCCCTCCCCTACCACAGACATTGTGACTCAGTTTAAAGCTGTGCTAATCAAGGAAAGCTTTGAAGTCAGTATGTTCTGCAATGACAAATAAAAAGCTTATTAACTCATGAACTTGTTTTTGTCCCACCCAGCCACAAACTAATAAATTGGGAAGGTGCAGCCTAAAAAAAACCTCTTAAATGACTACAGGGAAACTCATGCCCTTCAAATGTCACAAGACTGCCTTGTTTTTGTACAGTATCAGTTATCCAATACCATGTTATCCCACAATAGGTAGTCTAGACCATGGTGAACCATACCATACCTGTGCCAGCCCAGCCATGGCAGCCCAGCCATGGGCACTGGAGTTCCTACCTTCTGAGATTTCCAAGAGGGCTCTTTCCCAAAGCACTTCCCAAAAGGGTCCTCCATCATATTTCAGTCTATAAAGGTGTGTTGTCCATAGGTATTTATAATCAAATGTACAGGGCCCTGGGACAGCTGTAGATATCATTATTGAGGCCTACCAGTAGACCAGTCTAGGGTACCATTTTTGGGCACCTTAGCCATGTCTATGATCTATCTATCCATCTATCCATCTATATCTATAACTATAACTATCTACAGTATCTATTTATTTGTTTGTTTAACTTCTATACCTGAAGGTCTCAGGGTGGGTAACAACATTTAAAATCAAATATACAGTATATCTGGTGTATAAGACTACTTTTTAACCCAGGAAAATCTTCTCAAAAGTCGGGGATCATTTTATATGCCAGGTGTCGTTTTCTTATACGGCGAATATATCCCAAACTCTATATTTTAACTGGAAAAGTTGGGGGTCGGCTTATACGCCTAGTCGTCTTATAGGACAGAATATAAGAGTATTAAAACAATAAAAGCATATATTAAAACAATAGTGTCTGCAAGTGGGAAGGGAGAGTGTGTCTATGCTCTTTCCTGTGCAGACAAGGTTGGGAAAAGGGGCAGGCTCTCCTTATCCCACACTAGAATGTGGAAAGGAGGCCCCTGAACCCTTTCCTAGAATGAGATAACATCCTGTGCAGAAAGGGACTATATCAACCATTTCCCTCAATCTCCATCTATATTAGCTTATCCATCCCCCAGAGCTTTCTGGATCAGAAAAGTTTTCCCAAACTACATAGATATATTAAAATTAATACATAACTGATGAGGATACAAAATGGATTTAACTGCATGCTCTTCAGCACCATGGAGATAGATCAATATTCAGCAATGACCTGCAGATGATGACTGCAAGGATAGTGCAATCAAGATAGATCTCTCTTTAGGAGCCTTGTTCTCATCCCATGGAACTACATTTCAGACTGCTATTGCTCCTATGGGCATTGCTTGTGAATACGTGGGCATAATTATATGCACCAAATTTCTGAGCAAAATTATTTTCTGCAATATGTAATTCTGACCTCAACCTTGGGAAAGGAATGTTTAAAAGTAATAGCAATTTTTACAAGCTTTACTTATCTACATACCGTTCTATGACGTAAGGTCTCTGGGGAGGGAGACAACAGATTAAAACCCTAAATAAACAAATCTAAAAACAGATGGGAGGAAAGAAAAGACTACTAAACTAACTTAAGACTTGGGTAAGCCACTCTGGTCTTGCGGTTAGAGTGCCAGATTCATATAGTCAACAGATTTGATTCCATACTCCTAGACCAAGCCAGCTAGGTGACCTTCAGCTAGTCACAGCTCTCCTGATCACAGTCCCACCTACCTCACAGGATGTCTGTGAGGATAGCTTTGGGTGAGAAAAGCGGGGTATAAAAGTCAGCTCCTCCGCCTCTTCTTCTAAAGAGATACATCTTCATCAAATGCCTGAACATGTGCAGTGAAGATATATGATGCATCTCAGGCTACATCTATACTTGCATGCATGTATTCATATTTGTTATTTTATATTTTTACAGTACATAAAACACACATCAAATTCCCCAGATGGTACTTTAACATATATAACCACTAGTTCATATAGATTTTTAACTTCCTCTCATTTTCTCCAATCCCTTCTTCTTCTTGAATATCTTCTTGCGTTGTCTAGTCATCAACCCCAGCAATTATAAGTTCATTTTCCAATTCTTACAGAATGTCAACAAAGGGTTCCCAGTTTTTAACAAAGTTATCCAGTATTACTTTTCAGTAAATTTGTCAGTTTATCCATATCAGTATGGTCAATCATTTTAATCAACCAATCATCTACCCTAAATAATTTGTCATCTAGATTGTTCTAGCAGCAGTCACCATATACTGAAATAAGACGTTAAGATTATCTAGGTTGTCATCTACTATACCTAATAAGTCATCCACACATACTTCAAAATTCAGCTCAAAAGCAGCTTAGAGCTGGTAGCATGTGGACACTAGTGTTCGCATCCCACCTCTAGTCCACACTAAAAGTCAAGGGAAGCATTTTGGAAGTGCATTTTCTGACATTTAATGTGAATGAAGGTACTAGCATGTGGATGCTACTCTACCTCAGCTGCTTTTGAGCTACTTTTTTTTTTTCCTGTGTGCAGATACAGACTTAGTGAGGAGGATTTTCCACTGCCTGAAGCTATCACCAAGAAGGTCCTCTCATGTTCCCCTATCCCTTTACCTCCTGAGGGTAGCTGTACAGCCAAGAGGGGCTCCCTGGCAGATTTTAAAGCATGATTATGAAGCTTTGGCCTTTTTATCAGAAAGAGAATGAAACATTCCATTTCTACTTGTCCTTATCCCTTGATCTTTATTATGGTTTCACTCCTAACCCAACTTTCTAGGGAGCAGCAGCACTGAATACCGAAGTAGGATCATTCTGTAAATGTGCTTTACTAGTCAATTATATTTAATAGTCCCATTGAATCTCTCATTGGGCTTCCAAAATACATTAGTCTGAGAAAAGTGCAAAAATATGATAATCTTCCCCATTGTCTATCTTTTAAAAATTCTTCAGTGTTTTATATGTATTAATGATCATGAACATAAATAAATGTATTCTATAGGGCCTTTTTAATGGACACTTTATGCCTAACTGCTTATATTCTCACCAGATATGTAATGCAGCCAAAAATCCCCAACTAGAAGCCTCACTTCCACAGTCCTCCACCCCAGGGTGTGGAAGGGAGGCTCCAGTGTGTGGAAGGAACCAGTGTGTGCTTGCTGGCTTGGTATGCCATCCAGTGCAGAATGGCCCTAAGTCTAACCAAGGATAGTCTAATTGTGCGCCTCATACATTATGCCATGCAACATAAAAACCATCTGGACCTGTCACATTCTTTCTAAATATCTAGTGGATTTTCCACACCTTCTCCCCAAAGTACACTAGGGATGTGCACAAATATTCTAAACATTCAAAATACGATTGAATTCGTTTGAATGTGAACATTTGAATTCAAATAGAAAGTCTTCACATTTGAATTTAGACATTAGAACAAATTTCAAATGTTCCAAAACATTCGTTTGAATGATTTGAATCATTCGAATGTACAGATACGTATGTATTGCAAATATTATACGTATCTGTACACATTTGTGCTTATAATACGGGATGAAAATGGGATGCATACAGGATAAAAGGGATGCACACAAAATGCGTACAGATGCGTATAACACATACGAATGTTGACATTTGTATCTTTAAATATGAATGTTGTTGACATTTGTATCCAAATTTGTATCTAACATTCGAACGAATAGATTTGAATGTAATGGATTCATTCAAATTGGTTTTGGGGTGTTTTTCCACTGTCACTAGAAGTACCCATTAAGTACCCATTAATGGGTACTAAATGGCATTAATGTACCCATTATGGGTACTTAATGGGTACTTCTAGTGACAGTGGAAAAACACCCTTTGTTGCATTTGCATTTTAAACATTCAAATCGAATTGAATGTTTTGACATTCGATTCGACTCAAATTCAAATGCAAAAAGACATTTGTGCAAGACATAAAGTGCACTAATTATTATTATTAGACTGATATGTCTAGACAAGACCGATAAGAAATTTCACTTCACACATGGCATAATATCATATGTGGTGCCCTTTACTGAGTTTAGGATTGCAACTGAATAGCCTGATTCCATGGACTGGTTTAATTTAGCATCTTAAAAGACAGATTGCACTAACACTGGGTCATGTTCCAGAGCTGCACATGGGAATGCATTATGTTAGCCCAGCACTTCTGAAGACTGGGCAAAGACTGTATTTCAGTATTTTACAGGTTGCTGCTCACCCTTCTTCAACAGAATAGGTTTTTGAGAGGGATTTTTCAGCTTGTAAAACAGGAACTGGCTCAATTTCTTCAAGAAGGTAAGTGAGTTTTGTTTTAAACATTATTTTAATATGGCTTGATCTTGTCTTCCACAAAGATTTATTGTTGAAGCGCAATCCTTATGCAATTTTGTTGTGGTCTCATTGATGTAAGATTTGCTTCCACCAAGGACTTTGGTTAATATGAAACTATTCCCACAATTTCCCTTTAGATTTCACAGTCTTTCGTTGCACTTTCCAAAGTCTATACTAAAGCACGTGTGCGTTATAATGGGAAAGCTATTCACACAGTGTTGACAGGCATGAAAAGAAAGAACAGGTGTAAATAAGAGTGGAGGAAAACAAGGTTGCTAAATCAACAGTTGGAGGCAACCATGTATTATTAAGCATTGAGGCCAAAGCAGAAAATGCGCCAGATTTGCCTAATTAAATGTTATCCCAAAGTATGACATACCCTTGTAGCTTCTTGTATAATCTGAAGGGGTCATAGCTCATTAAAAGATGTTTAGGATTCACGTTGTTTGTCTACTTGTGCTGGAGAATTTCAATAAGTAACGCAGCTCAGAACTTTGTCCGCATAATGAAATCTGCAGTTCTTGACTGACCCATGACTCCCCATGGGGTTTAAATGTTAGCTCCATTTAGAACATGAACTGTCCCAGGGTACTTTTTGTACTTTAGCACTGAGCATGTGAAACCAGATGTAGATGTTATGACAAATGAAGTGTGCTTCCAAAAAAAAAAAAGTGATCATTTAACCCTTTATATAGCTCCTGTATACACTCCTGTGAAGAAAAAGGGGGATGGCTGATTTCAGTGTCTTTAAACAGAAATCTTGCAGCACAGCTATATTGAGCTTATCTTTTAAAGACAAGGTCTAAACTGACATCCTGGGCCATATCCAGTCTACTATGAAAGCAGCCCAGCCATAAACACTGCAGATAGGGAACCTCTGCCAACAGGCGTGAGTCCTTGGAACAGTAAACTGTGAGACATTTGTCCATTGCACCCCTCATGTTTGCTTCACAAGGGTCATTCCCTCCCTAGGCCCTGTGATTTTATCCATGAATGTTGTGCTAGTTCACTGCCCTGGGCCTTTTGTAGAGGGCAGTATAAAGATCTAAACAAACTAAAATTTATGTGCTGATAGAAGAGATTGGGAATAGAGGCACAATATGGAAGCACTTCTTTTCTATATATATTCATTATTATTTTCTGAAAAATTACTTAAAACTTACAGTATTGACATTCTAAAATTGTACAGTTGTTGAACTTTTGATTGCATTTGACTTCCCGTTTCCTTCCTGCTATTGCGTTGGACCTGTAATGTTTTGCCTCACAAAAATTTATCTCTTCCTCTTTTACATCATTTCATTTCTTGCATCAGTTGTCAAAACCTGCAATTAATGTATCACTTTCTTAGCTCTGTTGGATATTCAATGGACGGTTACCAGTTCTTTGTAAAATTTACCACCAACATATCTCTTACCAAACTATTTATCAGTATGGAAGCACCCCTGGTGAAAACTACAGATGGCAGGAGAAAAGCATAACCAGAATTAACCATCTTCTCTCATGTTTCTGCTGTTGCACAAATCTCAAGGAGTTAAAAACCTCTTTTGGATTTCCCAGAGTGGATTGACAGCAACAGCATGATTTGCCAGTCATCAATAAAATGCCCCTGGGAACAAAGAAAGCCAGCTGGCACTACCAGGATAGATCCGGTCACATATGTACATTCTTTCAAATAATGTTGTGGACATCCCATTTCCCCAAGCAATGGAAATGGGCCAAAAGCAGCAGCAGGATTTAGTGCCCTTTGGCAGAGATAGTGCACTGGAGATGTAAAATGCCTTTGTAGTTTGTGCTTTATTTCCCAATACGCAAGTAGAACCTCCTAACTGAAGGGATAGTATATTGCAGAAAAACACAAAGGCATGTAGAGTTTGTCTTCCCACAGCTGTACACACACATACATAGGGATGTCTATGAATAATCATCACATTTGCAGTTTGTACAAACTCAAATGAATTCAAACATTCACATTCAAATTGAATGTTGGCTACATTTGAAGACAGACATTCAAACGTGACACAAATGCTTTTATTTATTTATTTAATCTCTATCCCACCCCATACCCGAAGGTCTCTGGGCGTTCACTCAAAGCTTTGTTATATTAGCAAATGTGAGGACCTGCTGCCCCCAACCCATCGGCATTTGAATGGCAGCACCACCTCAACAGCACCACTAGAAAGTGGCTGCCCAGTCGTTTTCCCAGCAGATTTGGATGTTGAATCTGTACATTTGAATCTTATCTGGAAGCGCTTCACCCAATCACATGCTGTGAATCCTGGTGGCTGGCCGCTTTCACCAACAGACCACTAGCAGCAGATGTGGCTGCCCAGTCACTTCCGCAGTGCATTGGGATCCAGCTGGGTGCTGCTGGCAAAAACACCCAGCTGCCAGAGAGCATTCAGATTGTGCAATTGGGTGGCAGACAGCACTTCCAGACAAGATTCTTCATTTCCACAACAGATTTGTACATTCAAATCTTATGTGGAAGCACTGCAACCCAGTCACGTGATTTGAATACTCTCTGGCAGCTGGCTGCTTTCACCAGTGGCACCCAGCCTGATCCACATCTGTGGTGAATGCCTCCACACCAACGGCAAATGTTAGTCAAACGTTTGCAGGGGATATGGACCACATGCAAGTCTCACCATATTAGAAATGATTACGTTTGCACAAATGCAAATTTCCTTCACATTTGCTTCAATGTGAAGCAAACACACACACACTGTATTTGTACAGTGCTGAGTACACAGACAGCGCTATAGAAATAAAATAACAACAACAACAACAACAACAACAAAACTGTGCACACCCCTAATCTGGAAATCCACTGCTCCCAGCATTTTTGTGGGAGGGTGATTCTGCACTTGCCATATACCAGATCAGCAAGCATATTAGAAGCCTCCTTTCTACACATGGTTGCAGGTCCTCCCTCAGTCTACCCCTGTGTGCAGAAAGGAGGTTCCTAATATGCTTGCTGTTCTGGGAATGGCACCCAGTGCAGAATTCCCCTAGGTTCCTTTTTTCAAATGCACAACACATGGAGTACATTTCTCAAGCATCCCTCTTCCCATATCATGTCAGTTGCCCATGATATTTTTTTTAAAAAAAATCAGTAGCAACTTTTCTCAAGACCAGTATTTTTTGGGCATTTCTGCACTTACCACAGTTAATCCAGGTTAAGGAGATCCAGATCTTTGAGATCTGGTCGTTGCTCAATCTGGTCCATCGAGTTCTGAATATATACGGAGACCTCATGGCCGTGTCCCCATGCAAATTTGGTGCGGTTCCGAGCACGGGATCGGCAAGGTTTGTCCCCATGGGTTTTGGATTTGGTCCGCGAAAAGAGCACCAAATCCCCCCAAACTATGCCAGAAGGCTGCCAAATTTGATACCTGAAAAAACAAGTCTCAGCACAGGTTGGGGGACTGACACACATTGCTCAGTGAGCTGGGAATGCACATGGGGACACTTGTGGACTAATGGGGAGGAGATTTGCGCTCACGTCATTGGGAGGTGGGGTGTGCTTTCTGTCCCTGCCCTATCCATTGAAGAACATGGCCGCTGACTTTTTAAATTGCCAATTGCAAAGGCAGGCTGGAGAATGGCTTGGTTTTTAAATTTTATGCCATTTCCACGGAGGTAATTCCAACGCCGTTTCAAGAATGCCAAGGCAGGCTGCATAATAGTTTAATTTTTGTTCCAATTTGCAACTTCCTTTTCCCCGATTTGCAAGGTGATCATAAATAAAGGCCTGATTTTCAGTTTACAGGTGTTCTCGCAGTCCCCGGTGGAGCGGAGGTGCACAAAACTGCTCAAGCGCCTACTGCCACTAAACCTCATTGCGGCTTTCGGCATTTTAAAAAAAATAAAGTTATTTTTATGAATGGAGCTTTATTGTTACTTGTTTCTGTGCCTCCCACCCCAGTCCTGGCTGTCAGTGCCACTAAGGGAGGGGGGAATCCGGCTCACGTCAATCCGGCTTCCAATGAGAGAGGGGGGGGGTGGAGAGAAGGTGGCATTGCTCCCCCGTACCAGGATTCGGCACAGTTCTCATGGGGATGCCACCATCTGTACTCGACCTGTACCTGTCCCACATTGCCAGGAATGTCATAGGGACACCCAAAATGCGTGCCTGGCCCATGTGTGGCCAAACAGTGTCTGAAGTGTGCCAAACAGGTTGTATGGGGACATGGCCCATGTGTCCGCATGGGGTGTTTAGCAGCCAATGGCAATGGGTGCTAAACAGGGCTGTCATGGAAATGCTGTTGTGTGCATCCCAAGGCCCTGATTAGGCCCGAACACGAAGTTCCACCGGGAGAGCGGCACAACTGGCCTGTGCAACCATCAATTGGGGTCACTTGCATTTACAAAGGGAGTGGTAGATAGACATGGCTGCGTGATTGCCTTAGTAGCAACTAAGGAGTCAGATACCCCAGCATACGTGTGGAAGCACACTCTGGAATCCAGTCTTCATGGTGCAAGACCAGATTGAAGACTTGTTTAGCATCTACCACTAATCTGGATTTAAGGTGTGTTTTAATGTTTCTTATATATTTTGTAGATCTGGATTCATCCAAAGGACAGGCACCTCTTTAGCTTAATTGACAACTGTTTTAGTTTAGTTTTATGCCCCACACTGAGATCAGGGATAAAATAGAAGTTGAAATAAACAAAAACAGGGTTTTTTTCCCCTTTTGGCAGATCCTCTCTCTCTTCTGACTTGATAGCTTCATAAACCAATTATCTCAGCAGGATCACCACACCTGCAATCAAGCAATACTTTTTTTAAAAAAAGCCTCTCATCTTGTTAACTGTTTCAAAGCAAACTTCCTGACATATTTTGGTTTTCTGCGAACTTCATGTATTTGCCTCTTAATTAAAGATTTGGAGCCAATTAAGCCCCTTTTCACACTCTGTGGGATGTTCTGCTCAATGTATCATGGACAAGTAGGTGCAGGCCGTGCTGAAGCAGTCTTGCAGTAGCCTGATGCAAAAGCCGTTCACATTTACGACACATTGCATTATATCCCTAGCTTCTGACTTTTAAGGCTGTGTCCTGTCTTCAAAGCCAACACTGGCTCTTTTTCTTCCTGGCCTTCACAGTTGTCCAGAGGGATCACTTTGACAGCACACTGATTTCTGGCAACATTTCTGATACTGCTTCCCTGTGCACCACTGGAGCAGGTTCCCCATGGCATGCCAGTCTACAAGGGTATATTGTTGGCATGCCCTTCAAAGTACAGAATCCAGATCCTGGTCCACTTGTGGACCTCTTTAAAATGATCTATAGCAGGACTGGATTATGGCACCATTTTGCTGTTTTTTCTTGGTCCACCGCTTCATCCAATATGGACAAAGCAGTCTACAGAGGGGAGTCTTACTGGTCTGCTCTAAGATAAAGAAGAAAGAGACCCAGAAGTGGATAATGGACCATGGAGTAGAACATCGGTAAGTGTGGAAAGGACAAAAACTTAAGATTCTGTTTGGATTAGCTTCGAATTATTTTCTTGAACTATTCACCTCTACCAATCAAAGGGGGAAAGTATGCACCGATCTGACTGATTTTCTCTTTTAAAAATTATCATAATGGATAGAAATAAATATAATTTAAAAATATAAAGTAGCAATAGAATAGAGCATCGTGAATTGACATATAGTGACAAGTTAAATATCATGCCAATCAGCCAATAATATATTCATTCAATCAGGGGGAAAATCTGTCTGCTGTACTATCATTTAAGTAGTTTTATCCCATGAATGGTTTTCCTTAATCACTTCCATGGCATCTGAGGACCCTTAGTCACGACTGTCCAGTACTCTCAATCATGACTCTGCTAAAAATTGATTGCTAACTGTGCCTTGGATTTTGTAGCTATTGCTACTATGGGATATCAGCCTTCTGTTTTGCTGTTGTGTTTGCATTTCCTTTGAGAATATTATATCTATTTATGTTGATACATAATTAGTTGATGAAATCCACATTGTGCCATACTTAATGAGCCAATAAACTGTTCTGCAGCTGAATATAATTTTTCATCAGAATAATAATTCAATAAGTTTCTCCCGTAATTGGAACATAACATTCCTAATCATTATTTCATACCCTGATGAGACCAAATCAGAATTTTAACTTAGAATACCTAGGAGATATGTAAATGAATGAATAGATCTGTTTTTCTGAAAGTTAGAAAGAAATAACAATTGATTTCTTTCTTTTTTTAAATAAGGAACCCTGACCCTAACCTCAATTATTATCATTTTATCTTTAGAAGTAAAAACTAGGCTTAAGGAAAGTCAGAAGTCATCAGCTTTATTTGGGGAATGTTGTTTTCCCCAAAGCTTCCTTTTGCAGTGGAAAGGGCAGAGTCAGCTGCAAAGCCATTGCATTTGAACTTTTTCCATAGGAGTTTTACCACTCCGGGCTTTGATTTCCTACTGAAGTGGGATTTGGTGCAATGAAACGCAGCACTAAAATCACTGCACACTCCATTCCCCACCTCAGGCAGTGCTGTCTTTGGACTACATTCCCCACAATCCTTAACCATAGCAGGGATGTTATATCTGTTAAAATGTTCAAAAACAAATGTTTCCAAACTGTGCTGTATTATTTTTCTTTTTCTGCCTAGTGGCATTTCTCAACCTAAGAACACATGGCCTCTCTCAAAATGTATTTGTGGGATAATGCACAGGATCCACTTTAGATCTTTAAACTGCTGCACAAATGCAAAGAATAATCAGCAAGGTTTGCAAAATGCATCTTGTATTGATGATCTGTATACCGTGCAAAACCTCACTGTATTCTTGTCACTGGAGACTGGGTCATTCATTCCAGGCTCCTGCGTAATGTTTTCTGCACATGCAGTATTTCCATATTTGAAAGAAATAAAATCCAATTGCCTTAGTGACTGAAAAACTGAAAGCTGTAAGGTGTTTACAAGCAACTTGAGTATGTTATGATCTTCACTTTGCCTCCCGCAATTAGTTTTCAGAGCTGATCATCCCAAAAACCAATGCAAGGGGGCAGAGCAAATTGGGCTTGCTACGTATTATATTAACACATCAGCACAATGCTTATATTCATCCCTTGAATAACATAGTCTTGTTTTTACATGGCTGGCAAATACTTTGATTTTCTTTAAATGCTGTTGACAAAACATAACTTTCCTTGTTTAATGGAATCCCATAAATTTTCAACAATACATTTTCACCTCTGAAGTACTATTAATTTAACTGGGGGGGGCTGGGCTTCTCTGACACAATGTCATTGAATTACACTGATTGATGACTCTATCTCCATGGTGTTATTGACTTACACCAGTGGAAGGTTCTCCATGGTTCTCTTAACTTCCAGTTTTCTATAGGTAGCAATGGCCTGAATAAGACAACAGAGGTGGCAGGAATGCATCTACATGTGTTCCTGCTTGCCTCCGTATGAATGGAGAAAGCGTCTGAGAGTATCCCAGCCTGAAGAGTCCGGGACTCCAGTTCAAATGCAGAAAGCATTCCAGAGTGTCTTAGCCTTCTTCACTACAGCCATTCCGGCTGTAGTGTGAAGAGGCCTCAGGTCAGTTCAAACAGTTTGTCATTGAACAGCATTTATATCCCTAGTTTTATCTTTGGTTACACTAAAAGGTATGGCTTAGATTTTGGGAAAGCTGATCAGCCAGAGGAACTAAGAATCAATTGTATTTATCCCTCTCCCAGGATGCATCTTGACAGAGTGTCTTTTCTTTGCAATGTGATTCTCTAATCTCATCACTGGCACACTGTGAGCTTGGCTGGCTCCTCTTCGCCTCAGAGTCTTCCGCACGTTCCAAGTTTCACAAGACTGATAAACCTTCAGGGATTACTGGCTGATCTTTGGGGTTCACTGGTATGTCACCTCTGACTGTGGATTTCCTGTCTTAAAGACTGAATGTAGCCCCAATGGGGCCACAACATGTAATTGCCATGCTCCAGGGGTTCTTAAAAGGTGCACACTTTTCATGTTCTGGAAGCAGTCACAGTTAGCAGCTCTGGAGGTTACAATGGTACAATTAGTCTCCCAAAATTAATTTAATGGTATTGTTTTTATTGCTGACACTTTAATAGAATCAAGACAGGAAAAAAGTGCTTTTCCCCCTTCGCATTAAACAGAAGCAATAGCTTCTCTTCAAAGCAATTGTGCTGTCCACTCTCTAACTGCCTATCAAACACTTAGTGAGGACATTTTTAACCACCATTTTATGGATGGGGGAACTTGCCTAATCTAATAACCTGTCAAATGGTAGCTGGGTATTCCCTCACTGCCATTTGACAGGTGGAGAGGAAGACTTCCCTTGCTCCAGCTCTGATTCGACAATAGACAAGTTGTCTCAAAAATGCAAACACTACTGAAAAGGCCGATTAAGTTCCCTTGAGCAGCAGCAGATACTACACTCCCAGTGTACATTCATAGCACCAGAATGTCCTGTGCAGTTTCTGTATTTGAGCCTTTATGTATTTACTGCAGATGCTCTTCTGTCAGTGCCCTAGTCCTCTACTGGGCCTGTTTCAGATGCACATCAGTCCAGATTACAAAACCACCCACACACTAGTACACTCCCTCTGCACCGGGCAGAGTGCAATCAGATCAGGAAACTCCTGATCCAGATCACTAGTAGACTTCAATTGTGAGGGGGGTAATCAAGGCTGTGGGGGTAATCAACACTAACCCTCTGATGCCAGGAACCTTAGCTCCTGGAGCTTTAGAGGCCATATCTGAAGCTTATGTAAGCTTCAGGCCTGCCACAGGGCCTGGCCTGAAACACACCATCACCTTTCAGACAATGCTGTTTCAGTCCAGGCCTTGCCATCGACCTAGAGGACACCATTTCATCTGGAACTGCTGATCTGGATCACATCATTAAGTGCAGAAAGACCCTTTGTCTTCTTGGGTGCTTTTCCACTTAGCGGGTCCTTAATGGGTACTCTACTGCTAGGGGTTTTTTCCACTAGCACTAGAGTACCCATTAAGGACCCATTAGGGACCCTTAATGGGTCCTTTAGTGCTAAGTGGGAAAACACCCCTTATTAGCTTCCCTTCAAAATGGTTTAAGAAATCATTTGTTGGAAATAATCTTTTGTTTGGTTTTATTTAAATTTCTTTCTGAACTCCTACATACTGATATGATTTTTTAAAAAACCCTAAATGATTCATTATAAGAGCTGAATGCACAAGTACTGTTTTTCTAACAACATTAATATTGGTAGATGCCATATGATGATATGATGACTTGTCCAAGCAATTTAGAGACGTTAGAATTCGGCACAATCAATCAGATTGTTGTGTTCTGTTGTTAATAAGATGAATGCAATTGTAGTCTCTCTCTGAATCTCATTTCCCTCTCTGGAAAAAGTTGACAGTACTGAATTTCAGGCCTAGACATTGAATGTTTTGCATGTGTTGCTCTTACAAACTAGAATACTAAGTGTTTGCCACACTTACATGTTTGTCTTGTTTAAAAATAGCCCAGCCAAAGAATGTCTTACCTGCCATATTGTAGATTATGGCCACTGCCATTGAAGAACTCTAATGAGCATATTGAGTGGCCTGAAGGCTGGAATAGTGCAGGTTCATGCAGACAACTCATTTTTCCAGTGTACCCAATGTGCCACATAGGAATAGGGACATGAAGTATTTCCACTCTTATGGCAAACACTCAGCACCATAAAGGTGTTTTGCAAGTATGTACAAAGTAGGCACAAACTACTGATGTTATACTTACACCCTTGGGTGAAGAGGGAGAAATGGAGGGAAAGAGATATGAATCCTTCATGAAATATGGTAAAGATAATTGTTAATTGCTAATCCACTGCTGCTGCTGCTACTGATGATGATGATGATGATGATGATGATGATGATGATGATGATGATGATTTAAATGCCCTTTTCACCAAAGGGCAGAAAAACAAATACATACAAAATATAAAATGAAATATAAAATGAAATACTATATACACAACCAACTATATACACTAAAAAGTCCCACTAACCCCCTAACATACAGTAACATCTGTTGACACCCCCAGACTTTCTTCTTTGGGGACCAACACAGCACCACTACCTTCAGCTGTTCTTCTGTCTCTTCCTGTCTTCACAAATCTCGCACAATTCCCATGTGCGTTTATTCTTCCTGATTTGTTTGCAGCTGTGCAAACCAGCATTGCTACCCAGCAATCTAGAAAAAGTATTTCTCCCCCTCAACAGCAGTTGTTCTCTACAGATCCAATAGAGGGAGCAGCAGAAAGAAAAACTGTAGGGAAAAGGTTGCAGAAGCCTTCAGCAAGAGAAGCATAATTGTATCTAGTATGGGACTGATCCTAGAACTTAACACGTTCCCATGCTTGTAGTTTCTCTGTGCAGACATCCCAGCGTATCAGAGTGCAAGAAGCCCAGTTCAAAATTGCATATACTGTATAAGGCAAAGCATTCTTACCAAGGAATGTACAGTGAAACTTTAATTCTCCAGCTGTATGGAGACTGAATTTCCTTCAACCTATCTGAATTTAGTAAACAGGTGCAGACACACTTAGGCCCTTTCTGCACTTACCTGCTTATGATCCAAATCAGTAGATCTGGATTAAGCAGACCTACCAATCTGGACCGTGGGGAGACACTGATCTGGTCCAAGCCTCTCTGAGGCTTGGAAGCTTGCATGAAAGTTCCTAGCCTCAGGGGTCAAGGGACGGGCACCATCTGCACACCTCAATGATCTAGTCCAGTTGTAGACCTGATTTAATGGGCCTACAGTAGATCGGGATTAAGGGCCTCCTATTCCAGATCTGGCTCCATCTTGTGTGGGACCTCCTTGATCCATATTAACATGTAGACTTTGATTCACATCATCATCACTATCATTATTAAAGAATTTACAGTCATAGTGCTTTGCAACACTTATGTTTTTATCCACATTCCATCTATCCTCAGAGTGAAAGAATACATGGGCAAAGTGACAAACAAGGATGCTTCTGCACCTTCCACCGTGAAACAGATTTAAAAAAATCCGTTCCCCAGTGATCCATCCTCCTGAGGATCCAGCCGAAACAGGGACGGATCCTCAGAGGCCTCCCGCATCCACACACATGTGGGGAGGATGGATTCAGCCAGCCAGATCCCCTGGGTGCTTTGCAGAAGCCACAGCACCCATTCCAAAAGGAATCTGGGCTCCCACGCCACCGACATTGCCCCAGGAGCCGCAGGACTGGAGCATGCGGCTGCCAGTCACAATAAGATTCCGCTGGTGCGTGGTGTGTGGGGGAAGGGCAAAAGGAGGCAGACCAGCCTGCTTCCACCCTCCCCAAGATGGCAACCACCGGCACACCTGGCCCCTCGCCTCTCCAGGTGCAGAAGCGTCCTGCTTCCGAATGGATCGAGGCAAGGGGCCAGATGGAAGACCTAATTTTTGAGGTCTTCCCGGAGGCCAGATCCTTCGGTGGCGAGACCCCATTAAGAATGGGTCTCACACACCGGTGTGTGGAAGCGGTTGCCACAAAGAATCCCGGATCCTGCCTCCAGTGTGGAAGGTAAGTCTTATATGTGTTCTGTATGTGTCTTACAGCACGGAAACACCCTATTTTCCTTCTCCATTATCTAACCCAGAAAATCCACTACTGGGTTAGTTACTGCAGAAGGAAAATAGATTATCACTTTGTTGATGTGTTCTTTTATCACAAAGGTGGATTTATTGTGGATTAAAACAAGTATAGCTAGACTCATCTGATATGCTGAAAACTGGATTCTTCCCAAGGATCTTGGATAATCAGAGGTATCAAGCACAGAATGTGTGCTTTTCCAAGTAGTGTTACTTTTTGTTACTGTTTTATTATTGACTCTGTCAATGCCCAAGGTGTTAAGATGTCACTGCAGTTCTTTTGGAACTATGCCAGCTGTTTTTCATCAATCTTTCTATCTCTAATTAGTACCACTTTAGTAATCCATTTGTGGCTTTTCTCAACCCTGATTATGTCAAGAATATTATGTCAAGATGCTTCTCTAATTGTAGTTGGAAATCCCACAATATTGTGGCCTATTCAGTTTCTATTACTTTTTTATTTTGTAATTCCATCAGTTTTTGCTTACTGATAAATTATACTTCAGTGATCTTAGTTGCCGTTTATCATGCCTTTCCTTTTCATAGATTTATTCTATCTTCTTGCACCTGCAAATTTAGTATTTATTATTATTCAACAGGGAATAATACAGTACAAAGAGTTTTTAAAAATCACAATTTTTAGTGTTTTTTGTTTTTTACTACTACTACTGCTACTACTACTCAGGTAATGGAGAAAATGTATCCTTAAAGTTATCTTTGAGCTGCCCCTCTTGTTATAGGAACTCTTCTAGTCATGTGTTTTAGCACTATTCCCACACATAGGATTTTTAGGAGTACTGGTTTGGTTTTACTGATAATGGGTTGGAGCCAGTCTTAAGAGAGGGGAAAATGCTGGCTGATCCTAATGAAAATATTACTTTATTAAAGTTTAAATAACTTTATTACATAGCAAACCGAAATAATAAAAGCAACTGGCAACAAGACTTTTGGAGTTGGGCAAATTAGTCAAAAGGTAACTGTTAACAAAATAGTCAAATGATACTTATAACTTGTAACAAGGGGTGTTAACTGTAATTACCAAAAAAAGGGGGGGCACAAAGACAGGACAAGTTTCTGCTCTATGACTTTAAGGCAGGTGGCAGCCAAGCAATCAGTCAAGCAAAAAGTAAAGTGAAGTGGAGAATTCAGCAATACACAGAGTGGAATTTTATCTGTCAATCAAAATGTATTGCTATGTGAGGTTGCAGAATTCCTTGGGGAAATAAAACTTAGTTTAGCAAGCTTTTGCAGCCAGGGAGGGGTGGCACTGCAAATCAATGTATGGAATTTTCCCCCCAATATTTCCTGGTTCAAATATTAATTATACCCCCAAATGAATTGGGGTGGCTGCACCATGCATAATCTCCCTTTTTCACTTAGGAGAATAGTCTCTTTGACTAATATAAAAATAAAATAAAAATAACAAAATCTCAAGAGGCAAAGAAAGTCAAGTTAATGTGAAGTGACAAGTTCCTTAATGTGAGCTGAAGGGAAATTGAAATGAGGGGGAAATGAAGTGAAATTAGAGAATGGGGAGAGTTATACCTTTCTTAAGATCTTCTCACGGTCAGGACCAATCTTTGCAGAGAGGTATAAACTGCACTCATTCACGCAGACACTCACAAACTAACATGTAGAAGAAGTTCCAGTATTCTGGTGAAATTTTTGCCACACTGTACCAGCAAGGTGAGGTATGGGGGCCTGGAAATCAGTACATTGATCAGTCTTTCTTGTGTCCAAGGGCAGATGCCAAAGTGAGGTATCAAGTAAGTCTGATAAAATGCCTGAGCCACAGCTGCCCTTGCCTTGGTGACAGTGGTCCGAAAGGAAGAGAAATCAGGCTTCCTCGGTTCCTCAACATGAAGCAAGCCTTAGAGTGAGTTTGAGTCTTGTCTCCAGAGAGATCTTAGCAAAGTAATTTGCCTACAGCTGTTCTGGAACCCAAACACACACAACACACGTTCAGCTTTTTTCAGCGTTGGACAGTTCTTGTGAGGACATAAATAATCGATATAATTAGAGACACTCGAAGATGTAGTGGAACCAAGAAAACCAAAGACATAGTGGGCCTCATAGAAACACAGGAGGCAATGAATACAGGGAGACACCTGTTCTTACATAAGAACATAAGAGAAGCCCTGCTGGATCAGGCCACAGCCCATCTAGTCCAGCATCCTGTCACACACAGTGGCCCATCAAATGCTCGTGGGCATCTCAAGCAGAGATAAGGACGAACCTTTGCCTGCTTTCAAATCCCAGCAAATAGCCTTAGAAGTGCTCTGCTTTCCCCCTCCCCCCGCAGCCTGAAAGATGCACCTAGGCATTCATTCTAGTAACCACTGATACATCTGTCATCCATAAATTTGTCTAACCCTGCCTTAAAGCGATCTAGATTGGTAGCTGTCACCACCTCTTCCGGCAGCACATTCCATAAGCCGATGAGCCTCTGGGTGAAGAAATACTTCCCTTTGTCGGATCTGACTCTCCTACCCATCAGCTTCATAGAGTGCCCCCTGAGTGGTTTTCTTATACCCAAAAACCACACCTTGGGGTCAGGAGAGAAAACAGAGCTGCTGGGTGCTCCTGGTAAGTCTGGGATAAAGATTGGGATAGGTGTGGAGCACGATTTTGTGCTCTCCACCTCATCTGCAATTAGGATAGCTCTGGTGAGGGCGGGCATGCTTCTAGGCTGTAGCAGCCTAGTAAGCTTGTGTATGCTCTTCACCAGAGCTCTCCTGATTGCACACCAACGCCCTAAGTGTAAATTGGCCTCGGGTCCCAGGATTATAGTGCAAGTACCATTGTGGAAAGAGGTTGTGTTATAACATTCTTCAGTAGTCAGGAAAATTTAGCATGCTTGGAAAATATACATTTTGACTTGGGTTAGGAAGAGCTCTGCTTACTGCTTTGCCTGAGGCAGCAAAATGTCTTAGCCTGGGCATGTTGGGAAATATCGATATTAATACTCTAAACTGACAGAGTATTCCTTTAAAATGAAACAGCTTTGTATCAGATTTCTCTGAGGATCTTGTACATGCCACATCCATTCTCAGTCAAGCAGAAGGACCACCAGCTAGCCATTTGAAAAGATCTTCATACTTTTTTTTGGTCATCTGTAATTATGCCCTTGACCAAACCTCACCACCTCTGATGTAGGCAAAGGTTGAGATGATGTGATAAATGGTAACAGCTCACACTTAACACTTGGAAAACTGACTGTAACTATTAACAGGTCCATGACTTGTGACATGAGGAGGTAAAAACATTGCCTTAAGGCAGGTATCAGCAGTCTTTAGGGGTTTGTGGGTACATTTGGAATGCTGAAAATATGCCATAGGCATCATCTCTCATCTGGTTATTTATATAGCTATTTTATCATGGCAGCTGTGCAAAAGTCACAACCTACAAAATTAAAATGGATTATCTCAGGAAGGTTAGGGTAAACCTTTCAAAATTATACAAATTCTGGAGCACTGGGAGTTATTCAGTGCTTTTTTTATCTTTCTTTTAATTGTAATTAGGTGGGGGTGGGACAACTATTTTTGACACCTGTTGATTAGGCAACTCAATGATTAGAAATCTCAGAAACCTTGTAAGCAGCACAGGAAGTCCTTGATAAGGTGTCTTTTCAGGAATATCTGCTTATTTTCCTGGCTCCTTATACATGAAATCTAAGATGATTTCCATTTTGTTTACCTGCTGTACTAGGCAAGATGTAAGTATTTAGAAATATTAATTAAGGATTTTTTTTTCTTATTCACTGACAATGTGGTGTGTTTCCTAAGCTCAGGCTTTATCATACAAGTATTTGTGTGTGTGTGTGTGTGTGTTGCATGGTGACTAAGCATTCATTGGCTTGATTTAATTGTGTAAACTGGACATTATATTAAGATTTCTTTGTTGCCGTCATCATCATCTTCATCATCTTCTTGATCCAGGCTTTATTCCATATCAGCTATTATCTAAACACAAATGCATATGTACATTATTGAATAAAAATTTAAATACATCAGTTGCCATAATAGGGTCTGTTAATAGTTAAACCCTGACTCCCTCTGCTCTCCAGAAATGGTGTAAGCCTAGCAAGAATGGAGGCCAATTTAAACTTGGCCTGCTAGTGCATGCTGGGGTAGCTGTTGGGAACCACCACCTGCATTTGCAGTAGGCGTTTCCACATGAGAAACATCTCCTGCTATACCAAAAGCCATTAGAGGTGGTGCACAAAATTCTACACCAAACGGGCAAGTTCCCATTGAAGGAATAAAATGCAATATACATCAGGATTTACATCGGGAATTAAATCAATATGTAAAATGTGTTAAAAGGGAGCAAACAGCATCTGGCAACCAGATTCAACCCCGATTTTCTGTTCCCACTGTCCTATCATTTAAAACACTTCCAAAAATGGGTTGGGGAAAGCATTCTTTCCCCTCCTGAGCCTTTCCCCACCCCTCTCTCCCCACTGGCTTTGATCCAATGATGTGGGAAATCCTAGCCCCCTCCCTCCTGCTTTTGCTGCCCGTTTGAAAGGGGAAAGCTTGTTTGGCAAGGCAAGGCAAGCCAATACAGCCTTTTGCAGGAAGAAGTATTTTTAAAACAATCAACTCAGTCCCTTCGCCTTCCTTTCCTTTTTAAAAAAGGCTATAGCAATGTAAGATCCTTCAAGCACACACACACACACACACAGAGAGCAGCCCTTTGTCCAAGGCAAAAGAGAAACTTGGAAGGCAAAATCTTCTAATCTCCTTCCCTCTCTCTCTCTCTCTCACACACACGCTGTTGCTGCTGCCCTGTCAGCTCCTTCCTCTTGCCTTTCAGGGAGGCCAAAAAAACTGCCCGCAATGCGCCAACATTGTTATTCGTGTCCGTGGGTGTGAAGGAGTATTGCGTGAACTGTTACTTTGTGATCAGGAAGAGGCTGGCTGAGAAGGAAACTGCTGACAAAGCCCTGCACTTTAAAAATCTGGCCATGGGCCATGTCCTGTTGGGAGAAATCCCACCCATTTCATGACGGATTTGCCCCGATAATGCTGTAGCATTCCCACAGCAATAAGAAATGTTTTAAAAGCAAAACTGGGGGAAACACCTGAAAAATCAGGTGTTTAATTCCATTTTAAAGCCAAATAATCCTCAAGATAGCCCTAAAATTGATTGTGAATAGGAATGACGAGGATCCAAACTGTTTTAAAACCATTTTACTTGGTTGGGGGTGGAAACAACGAGGATCCAAACCATTTTTAAACTGTTTTTAAACAGTTTTTAAGTGGTAACGGGAACACAGCCCACGTGTTCAATTCCTTTTCTGGCTACCAGAGAGAGCATTTGCATCTCTTCCAGTGCTGGGTGTCATCTGAAGTGCCACGCAAGCACACTGCCACCTCAGGTGACCAGAAACATGATTTTTGTGCATGGTGCATCACCGACGTCATGGTGACAGCACTGGCGCATACACAGTCAGGTCGGGCTCTGAGAAGAAGATAGCAGCATCCGCACATGCATCTGGACCCAGGTGAATGTCCAGGTGCATGGGGTATTGATTTGGTGTGTACTAGAATTTGCAATTGTGAATGTTAGTGCCTGCTAATAGGGATGCACTCCTCCCATCCCATGGACAGGAATTGAAGTGCAAAAAGGCCCAGGGTCTCAGCATTCTGCACCCACTGTAAGCACTGATAATGTGGGTTTAAAGTCAGCCTCTGACCCACCTACACTGAGATAGATATTCCAGAAGCAGCTGCTGTCAGGAAGGGACAGCAGAGATGAATGCACTACCTTTTTTCTTTTGTTATACATTGGTAGGTGCTGGAACCAAACATTTTCTTTAAAAAAAAAATTACAAGGGTATAGCTGGATCCTGGAGGAAGAGGTATGCTGAGATGTCAGCCTCACAGCAATGATAGCAGAAACTATGTTGTATGCAGCACTGCCATGTCATCGCTTCCTAGCTCTGATCACTGGGAAGGTCTGAGCCCAAAATATTTGAAAGAGTCTTCAGAAGAAGCACTTTTTCCAATGTCCCCAGTCTTGTAGGCCGCTCGACCTGCACCTTAGCTTAATTCAGGGATGCGTATAAATGGCTTCTTAAGTGCAAAGTGTGGCTGAAAAGCCTCTTATTCATGTGATGTTTTTCTGATAGTGGTGTTGTGCAAAGACTTTTGAACAATGGTTGCCAGGAAATATGAGCCACACAAAATAGGCAGTTTATGTAAACTACACCTGAAAAAAAAGTGAGCAGTGGAAGCTATTTTTGCAAGTAGTACTTGGATTGCACAAAACAATACTGAAAAAATCCACCTCTCAAAACAGCCACTATAAAAATCCACTCCTTAAAGCAGCCGCTACACTGTAGCGATCTACCCACTTCACACCTTATAACAATGTTGCAATTTTGCGCAATTCTAGCTCTTTGAAAGTTCTGACCTTTAGAAAGGGAAAAGAAAGTAAAGCAGCTGGAGGTTCTGTTTTAAAGGCTGTGGCTCTGAAGGGGGCTTGAGTTGCTGCTGCTGTGTGCCCTGGGAAATGGGGAGAGGAGGGGAAAGAATTGCTGGCTGCCAGGTGCCTTTTTCATCCAGGCAAGCGGCAGCCACCCAGCTAGGCTCCCTGAAGGGTTCCCTTATGGGTGGCGCATTCATGCCAGGAGAAAGAGGGCAGGGCAGCCCCGAAAAGCGGCTTTAAAAAAGTAGCCACTTGAGTCCCCCCTTGAGTCATGTACACCATGCACGATCCTCAGAATCCAGATCGAATGCAATTAAGCTGAAAGTAATGGGAACAGGCAAATTCGCGTTTGCATCCGGTTCTATTATTTCGGTTTAAGGAAACTGGATTAAGCTTATAATGGGGATGCGCCCTTTGGTATTGAGGTCTTCCACAATGCTAGTGGACCCTGGTCTAGAACACAGAGACATGCAGAAGGCACATCCCTGAATTCTGGACAACTGGGGGACCCATTTCAGCAGCATGCCAAAGTGTGCCACCAAAATGTACTCCTTGGAACATTTGCTTCTAGCCCTTTAAAGTCCTTGGAGCCTAACAATAAAGCTTGTGTGAGGTTTGGAACCAGCCTGTTGTGCAGCCAGCACTGTTCCAGACCAAATAAGCAGGCCTAGCTGGTACAGACCCACTGGTCTGGATCATGGCCAGGCACTACAGAAAGTCCCTAAGAGAGAAAAGTGTGGATTCTCACTACTAATGGAAGGAAAGGCTGATAATAGGAACAATGGCATATTCAGGGCTTATTTGTTTATGAATATGTCTTGGTGTACTCATGCGCACAAAAAAGCATGTGGAAAAAAATTAAAATAGCACAGAACAAATGCCTTTGCCAAATTAAAATAACACAAATAAGGATTTGACAGGCTTAAAAGTAGTACAACTTTAGAGGGCAAAGTTTTTTTTAAGTTGCTGTTAAGAGACACTACAGAGTAACTCCAAAGGAAAGAAAAAGTGTTTTATAGGCCTCCTTGAAACAGGGCCATGAGTGGCTTTGCATAAACTTTTAGGACTGCAAGAACATATTAACTATCTAGTTTTGTAAACACAAGAACAGCATGGAGGGACAAAACAGTAAAGCAATGTGTGGAGGGATAGAGCTTCACTCCACAGTAACAGAACAAATGTGTATTTTATTCATGCTTTCATTGTTAAAAGCTTTCTATCCTGAAAGGCTGCATCTGTACACTATTAAAAAGTGGCTTAAAAACAGTTTCTAGGTGACAGTGTGAGTTCCCATTTAAGGAATAAAACAGAATATACATCAAGATTTACATCGGGATTTGCATCGATATGTAAAGTGTGTTAAAAGGAAGCGAAGAGCATCTGGCAATCGGATTCAACCCTGATTTTCTGTCCCCACTCTAAACATTTAAAACGCTTCCAAAAACAGATTGGGGAAAGCTATTCTTTCCCCTCTTCTCCCCATTGCCCAGGGCACATGGCAGCAGCGGCAACTCAAGACCTGTTCGCCAACTCACCTCCACAGCCACCATCCCCAGCAGGGGTTCCCTCTGAAAAAAGCACCCTGGCTTTTCTGCCACTGAAGCCTGCACACACAGCCTTAAACATTAACACATCCCCCAGATCCTGCAGCAGCTTTCCTTCCTTTTCCTTTCTAAAGGTCAGAACTTTTAAAGAGCCAGAATTGCACAGAATTGCAACATTGTTATCAGGTGTGAAGTGGGTGGGTTGCTACATTGAAACTGCTGCTGCACACGGTGGATTTTTACAGCGAAACTGGCTGCTGTACCTTTTAACTGAAAGGGCAGACCTGCAGGGTGAATCCCCAATCCATTTCATGACATATTTGTCCAAATACTGCTCTAGTGTTCCCATTACAGTAAGGAAGAAGTGTTTTAAAAGCCAAACCTGGGGGAAAACACCTGAAAAAATCAAGTGTTTATTCTGTTTTAAAGCCAAATAATCCTCAAAATACCCCTGAAACTGATTGCCAATGGGGACGACGAGGATCCAAACCATTTTTAAATTGTTTTACTTGATTGGGGGTGGGAACGGCAAGGATCCAAACCATTTTTAAACAGTTTTTAAAGAGTTTTAAGTGATAATGGGAACACAGCCATAGTGTCTGCAAGCTTGTTTCTTGAATCACACTGAAGTCCAGAAATACACTGCCAGGCTGTGTTCCCATTATCACTTAAAATGTTTAAAAACGGTTTAAAAACAGTTTGGATCCTCACTGTTCCCACCCCCAATCAAGTATGCAGTGGAGGTGAACATGCACTTTCAGGTATTTCATGCTGACAAGATACCCATATATGGGTGTCCCTATATAGAACACAGACGACACCAGCTGCATGCTGTCTGTTCAGCAAACATCAATAGTTCCAAAGGGGCTTCTTTCCAGACTATCACTTTTTACTGTGATATTTGAACAGTGCTTGGAATCAGCCAGAAGCAGGATCCACTCAACCTTTGTAGTAATCTCCAGTCTGCGCAGCTTTCCCCTTGCTTCCCCTTCTTGCAGCTCCCACCTTTAATTCTCAAGCCTCAGAGTAAAAGGAGCAACTATTTTCCTGTTCCATAAGCTTGTAGTACACACTCAGCACCACCAAGGTGCTGAATTCTTTCCATTCCATGCAGCGGCCTTTAGGCATCATGGAGTCCACAAAGCACATGGTTTTAAAAGGACAACTCTTCTCTTCCTGTTTGAGGATTTTCCCCATTTCCTACCATGGGATGTGACATCAGAAAGACCTCTGACCCGGAAGATAGCCGCTTTCCTCCAATCATCTCCCCTGATGTTGCATCGATGTCATTTCCTCCACACCCCTTTTCGTGCTGTATAAAACCCCCTTGCACCATTAAACAGGGTCTCCTTTTCCATCTACTGCTGTCTCCTGACTTTTCATTCCTCTCCCTGTTTTTCTTATCTTCCGGGTCCACCATTAAGCACATGGTGGATCCCAGGGGTTGTGCTGGTCAGGCAGCCTGGCTTATCTATCGCAACATCCAGTGTAAGAGCAGCAACCCTTGCCGCTGCAGATGTGGATACACGCCACAGCTGGTGCCCTTAACGTGGGGCGTGAAGATTCCAAAGTGGGACAGATCCAGACCTGATCATTACCACCACCATCAAAAAGAGGGCGACTCTAGTGAAAGCCTACGCCAGGTCAGCTGAGAGACCACGCAACACTGCATCGCCGCTGAAGGAACAAGGTGGATTCCCACATAAACAGTATTCCCACGTGCAGTATTTTTTTTATTTTTCTCCGCCTTTTCTCCTCCTTTATCATCATTCCAGAGGGCCATGGGAAGTCAACAATCTAAGAAAAACACTGCCTGCCTCAAGCAAAACATTAACTCCCTGCTCCAAAGGCATGAAATGGATATGCTCTTACCTACCTTGAAAAAACTAGCCAGAGATTTTAAAACGATGGTCAAATTTTCCCCCAACTATAGATCTGGCAACATGGGAGAATCTAGAACAAAGGCTGAAAGCACAGCCCGCCATGAAACCGCAAATCATGGTTGCTTTGCAATTATGCATGGGAATTTTAAGATTAGAAGCAGATGGGAAGCCAGGAAGGGGTACTAACTATTCTACTTCTGCTGACCTACAACCAGTTCCAGAATTAAACCCTATCCCTCCAGAGCACCCTAGCAGCAATCTAGAATCCAAGCCTCAGTCTTTCCATCGATTTTCTGCATGCAACCCATCCCATGAAAACTTTCCTGGAGATGTTGCTGGTGCTGCAGCACCTCCTGGGCACCACATGGCTACCCTGGATATTAATAAAACTACAGCTGCCTCTAGTCACGCTAAAGATCCGGTTTCAAAACCATTTGAAACCCATGAGGCTTCTCTATTGCTGCAAATGCTAACTCAAACACCATATTCAGGCAATCCTGAAGATATGAGGCTCCCTTCTGCTCCTCTTACTGCTAGATGGAGAAACCAGGCCCCATCACCCAAGCCCTCTAGCATCACTTAAAGAGCTGAAAGGTAGCATTAAAACCATGTTCCTGGTCATGAATTTGAAACCTCCTGGTTTATCCATCGCCTCTAAGCGACCTCTCAAGCCCGATGCCCTCCCCAGGGGACCTTTTCACTGGGCCAAGGAATGTCCAGCCCTTGCCCACGCTGTAAAAGGAGTTTCATGGGGACAAGGAATGTAGGATGTACCCCAAGAGACAAGGAGGGAGACGGCTCCCCAGCCCCCCACCCCAAAACCAAGCCTGAGATACCCGCTCAGAGCTTGCTGTTGGTGATCAGATCTATGGCTAGCAACTGCTTAGATCAGTGATGGCGAACCTTTTGAGCTCGGTGTGTCAAAATTTGCAAGAAAACCTAGCTTAACTTGGGTGCTGTGTCACATCTAGAAATATCCATAATTTTGTGATATTTGTAGCTCTAGTAAAAAAGTTATATTTTTGATGTATGTATTTTATTAAAACCAAAAAACAAATAATTTTTTACATTAATGACATTTGTTGCTAAATCTTCAATTGAAAGTTGGTATTTCATACACTTCAAGAACAAGCAAGGTGCCAGGTCCAGGTGCCAGGGTGACCATGTGTGTCACCCAAAAGGGCTTGGCGTGTCACCTGTGACACGCGTGTCATAGGTTGGCCATCACCGGCTTAGATATACCCCTCATGGATTCTAGCATCTTTTCAAGACCCTCCTAAAATATGACCCCCTCCAAAACCTCCAGATTACATACACCCTTGAAGAAGTGTGCTGCTCGAGATAGTTTTTCTTGGTTTTGAAATTGGCTTTTAAAATTCTGCCCGCATTTTTGCCACAGAGTTTCCAAATTCTTCCTGACTGTTCTTTTGTTTTTGCAAGGACTGTTCTACCCCCTCCTGAGAGGCAAGAGCCTGTCTTCCTGGCCTGCCCTCCAGCATATTTACATTTCCATATTCTTGATCTCCCTTTCTGCTGTGAAAAAACAGGCCATCATTTATTTATTTTTGTTTTGTTTTTTTCAAGATGTTTGAATTTTTATATTTACTTTTGATTGAATTGCCCTTCTGTAGCAAAAAAGGGTCTGTCTGCATTTCAAGTGCTTGTAGCCCGGTTGGAGACTGCACAAACACTTGAAGTGCAGATGGCTCCCTCCGCACCTGATCTTCAGCTCACCGGAATTATTTTTATTATACCATTCCTGCAAAATAAGTGTGAACAAGCCCTAAGGATCCTAAGCCCCCTTTAGAAACGGTTCAGTCACACTATAGTTTTAAGGAGGAAGGAGAATCTATTACTACTCCAGGCAGCTGTAAGTACTCCTAGTCTGAACGGGGGAGGAGGGGAGAGTCACGGAATAAACTTCCCGCTACACCGATTTACAGTTTTTAGCTTTTGAGATCTCCAAGTGTTCCAAAGGGACTGCATAGTACTTTGAAGTATTATTTCATGCCATTGATTATCAGACATGAAATCCATTTCCTCCTGTGGCCAGTCAGTAGAGTTTAAAGTGTTTCTGGCAGCTTTGACCATTAAAATAAGCTTACCCAGCAAGAATTTCAAGACAGTATGTGGGATGGGAAGTGGAGAACTGTCAGGTAGGTTTGTGTGAGTCAGCAAAACAAAAGAGTGTCAAGGTAAAAAGAGTATGAAAAATATATGTGAAGTAAAGCTGAAATAATTCACAAGGGAAGAATTTCACACACGCAAAACCAAACAAAAGCAAAAGGCCTCCTATTGACTCTTCTTCAGCTCTCATCTATTTGCATTAATGCAAAGTTGTGTCTGTCCAGCTCAGAACCATGTTAAACTTAGTAATGCAAATGGGAGGGCAACGAGGAAACAATTCCAACAAACATGTTTATTTTCTCTGTCAAAGGCACTCCACGTGTGCAGCTTGGGATTTAAGGATTTCTCAGTGTAATATTGAGGTAACTTTAGATTTTGTAATCCAGCCATTTCCAGAAACAGGTTTTTTTTGGGGGGGGACGGACATTATTTGAGTAGACAATGTGGGAAATGGAGAGAAGGAGAGATCTAAAATACACAGACCACAGCCCTACCCTGAAATCTAACAGGAAATATGACACCTTACTTCTTTCTCTGAAACTGTTGAAGTGATGTGGCTTAGATAAATCTTAAATAGGCTTTCCATATGGAATCCAAGCTTCATATATGACCTTTTCCACATTGGGTCTTTTTCTGGATTATATCTTGGAATAGAGGCCTTTTCGCACGAGGGGGTTTGGAACGCATCTACGACACGCTGGGACACTGCATTCGCTCTCATGGGGCGTCCGGATCCATTCTAGGCCACCCCAAGTGTCCCGACGCGCCGTAGACACGTTCCAAATGTAGAGCAGTAAAAAGTGCTCTACACGTGCCTCAGCGTGTTTGAGCCATCCCGGGCCATCCAGGGAGGGAAGTATTTGCATGCCTCCCTCCTGAGACACGTCCCCCTGCCATGACTGGACCGAAATTGGCTCAACAGGTGACAGGGCCATGCAAATCACTCAATTTGCCGGGCTGGGGTTGCAATTTGCTGCGGTCTGCGCAGCTGTGCGCACTCCGGTAGATGGGACCCAGTGGGTCCCGTCTACCGGAGCGTGCGCATTTGCGTGATCGCACCCCTGGGCTCGGCAAGGTGAGTGATTTGCGCGTGGGGGTGGTGGCTTGCTCCCGGCTGCTGCAGTCCCATCGGGACTGCAGGAGTTGGGGAGACACCCAGATCGGCTTCTCCTCACCCCTTTCCAGGGTGGGGAGGGGTCGATCTGCATCTGTCTATAGTCTGGGGGATGTGGGATCCCTTGGTAAACCGGCCTGAACCATAGCACTGAATGGCTAGGGCCCTTCTACCAAGGGAGCCCACATCCCCTGGGCATCAGGGCAGATCATCAGCTTCTGTGGGGCTGAGATGCCTAGTTTTAGGTGGATGAACCCTGCAGAGGCCCCCCGGGCACCCACCCACCCCGTGGCAAGCTGCCCACGTGCACGTGCTCCGCGGCCCCAACTGAGCCAGGTCATTTGGACCCAGGACAGCCAGCAGGTAGGTGCTCACTGCGCAGGCCTCCCGGGGTACCTGGCAGTTCCTGCCAGCTGTAGGGGACCCGATCCGGTCCCCTACAATGTGCAGGAACCTGGGGAAGGGCCCTGCCAGGTCTGCCTGCCCCTCAGTGTTAGTCACCCAATGGCGGGCAGGCCCCTCCCGGGTCCTGCCCCCATCCCAGCCTCTTCAGGCTAAGACAGGTGTAGACGTGTTCCTGCCTCCCTCCGTGTGAATGGGGAAAGCGTTCCCGGGCATCTTAGCCTTCTTCACTGTGAAAAGGCCATAGGAACCTACCATCCTCATGTTGGTGCAGATTATGCCAAGTCCCAATTTAAGAAGACAGATGGGTTGTATATAATGTGATGCTAAAATCTCTCTTGTACTTTCTCACATTTCTTCTCTTGCAAAAAAAAAAAAAATACAATTAACATAATACAATTTTAAAAAGGTACTATTGGGTTTTTCTACTCGAACATTCAATAGACTGAACCAGGTAGACGAGATAAAATAACCAGACCCTGCTAGGACAGATGGCTACAAGGCTATCTGCTTTGGGATGGCCTGTTCCATTCCAGCTCCTGATCTGCCTCTGAAGCTCACACAGAGGGTCTCTGAAAGCTCCAAAGGCCCATTGCAGCGACATATATTATAGTGCCAGCACAATGGGTCCTGTGGTATACTAACCCGCAGAACCTGCTGTCCACACCACCATGGTCTGGAATGCACCCCTATTGTGCTGGCAGAGCTCTTTAAAGTGGTCTACCAATAAACCAGATGAGCCTGCCATTTGGGGCTTCCTGTTCCTGTGCAGTCAGAGCATACTAGCAAGGGGCAGGGCCTCGGTTAGACCACATCAGTGTGCAGAAAGAAACACTTGATAGTCTCATCTATTAGCTACATTGTTTTCATATAAGGCACAGAGCATTTACTAGAAATTTGATGTAACTTGATCAGTGGCTGGGATGATGTAATGCTAACAAAAGAAGTCTTTTTTAATGAGATTTGGTAGCAAACGCCCAGGAGCAAAGAGAACTAGATACAGAATTCATTGGATATGAAGAGTCTCATAATCTTATTTTTGTTTAGATCCCTCCTCATAAACTGAAGGCTGATGCTGGGCACTGATACGCAAATCACTGAAGATGCAAAAAGTCCTCTTTTTCAATAATAAGATACTACTGTGTAAACACATGTGCGTATTAACGCACTTAAAGATGCCGTATGCCCCTCTTCCTCCCTCCCTCCCTCCCTGCCTTTTTAAAATTGTTATTTTAAAAAGTAGAATATAATACATGAAAATATGAAAAGTATTGTCAGCTACTAGAGCCTGTTGAAGCCTCAGAGCTCCAATAGCTTCTGTTTGCTAGTTAGCATAGGGGGTTTTCTGCCTTTTTGGCTCCAGATCCCTATCTCAGCAGTGAGGTCTTCTCTGCTATCAATAAAGAATCCAGACCTCTCCAGAAACACATTGTGTTTAATCTCCTCTTTTTTGGATCTCAGCTTCCAAAAGTCACAAAGACTATCCCCGATGAGCATGACTCTCACTTTATTTCTACCTCCTACTTACTCTCACTTTGCCTGTTTGTTTCTTTTTCATTCTCCACCCATTTCCTCCTTGCTTTCTGAGGGACAGAGACTTGTAACTTGCCCCAGAATCAGGCACACAGCGTAGAAACTGCCACAATATCCCGGTATTAGGGTCCAGAAACTGTAACTTTCAGGTGAACCACTATCCTTGTCAGCTCAACCACAAAACAGTCATAAGCCTTTTTGCACTTACCAGCCTAGTATGGTATAACAATACAATATTAGGGTTGTAAAGTTGCTTAGAGGTGGCAATTTACAGTCCCATACTTGAAGTGCAACTGGCCAGGCAAGGGCATGCCAGGTTGCCATGGCAATGACTGTGGCAACATCCAGTGCATGATTGGAAGTTGCCATGGCAATCTGGACACTGCCCAGAACTGAACAGCCACAGTCATGCCACCACACCCACTTTTTCTACTACACCCAGAAGAGGGTGTAAATATGCTGCTATGGACTCCTTTTTAGCAGTCCACAATTCTGGGGGTTAGCCAACTCCAAGGTAGAAGTGACAGTGGCAAATGGATGGGCCTTACCAGTGAACAGACTGGCACACATTACAAGGTAAATGCAAGCAGCCCTCATAGAGGGTCTGTGGTAGGCCAGTGGTGGTGTTAGGTGGTGTGGGATGCAACACAGGGGGGCAAGTGGGGGATATGAGGTCAGGGGTTGTAGCAACAAAAGTGTAAAGGGGATCCATGCTGAAGAAAATCTTTTGGATCACTACCCTAGCTCTTTACTGAAGTGGCAGCTGCCCTCCCTCCCTTCAGTCACTATAATTTAAGTTTGTGGTTTTTATACTGATTTTAATGTAAATAAACTATATGCTGCTGAAGAACTGAAAGTAGTTGGTATTTGGCTTTTCTGTGCAGTTACATGCATACATGGTTTGAACTGCTTTCCTTCTGTATGGCAGTTAAAAGAAGAGAGGATGTGGTTTTTCTGCAAACAGTATTGGTTTCTCATCCTCAAAGTAGACTCATCGTCAGTCTATTAACTTGCTAGCATTTCTCCAAAGAACTAGCTGGCTTGCTCAAGAACTTTAGGCCATTTCTGCACTCCACTTGCTTGGAGCACTTTAGCTATTCTATTCCAGCCTATTCCAGACCAAGCACAGCAGGTTCCATCAGCACTGTGAGGGTAAGGACACCATCAGCCCTGGACAATGGCAACAATATGGATGCATCATAGCTATCTCGGTCCATAAAACTGAGTCCTTGCCCAAGGCATCACCCACCACTACTAGCAATTGGTTCAGGCCCCATCACTCATACATCACAAGGACAGGTGTGCAAAGACAGGGATGAACAGAACAATTGGCTAGGCCTGTGTGCATGCACAGAGGGCCTCCTGAAGCCAGGCACGGGCCTGGCCAATAGGAAGGCATGCTGCATGCACACGGCAGCCAGAATCGGCCTGGCCGCATTCAGGTAAGGAGGGGAACGTGCACATTCGCCCTGAGGTGGGTAGGGGGGTGTAGGTGAAGCCCCCCTTGGCCCAAGCAGCCGCGATCTGCAGCTTCTGGGGCGAGGGGGAGCCCTGAGATAGGAGCCCCCTGGCTCGCCATGCTTGGCTCCAGAGGAGCCAAGCATGGAGGCTGGGGGGAGGGCCTACTTAAGGACACTTTTGCATGTGCAGACGCATCCTAAGAGGGTGTGTCTTTGCTGCACAAGTACCCATTAAGTACCCATTAAGACTACCTCCATTTAGTAGTCTTCCCTTAATCTGTATTAAGGGCCTCTTAACACCCATTAGAGACAAGTCTCACACGAGCCAATGCGAACACATGTGTCTCTAATGGGTATTGTAGTGCAGACGAGGTTTTTCAAATCCGTGCTTAATGGGTGCTTAATGGGTATTTAGTGGCCAATGTGGAAGCACCCAATGAGTTAAATGAGGCATGACTAAGTCTACTTATTTTGCCAGATCTTCTCAGAGTTGGATACAGCCTAGTGCCCAGATGAACAAAGTTGACATGAGAAAGTACAATGCTTTTTTTGGCCATTTTATTGATATTTCCTATACAGTTCAAAGAGGTTCTCCCACCCCCATTTGCAATCTCTGATCTCTAATTTATGCATGAGATTTCTGCCCTCACAGCACTTTCTACAAGTCCATCCAGTTTCGTCCTGGCTAAAAATCTAAAAACTTAAGAGGCTGCTGCTGGAGCAGAACAAAGGAACAGGAATCAATTTCATTTTCTAAAAACAGCCCAGATCCTGAAGGTTGTGGTTCATTTGAAAACAGCATCTTGTCCATGACTTGCCCTTCCTGGATATGTACTTTGCTTTCAGTGATCTGCTTCTCTTGATACACTTATGTTATAACCTTCCATTAATAGAACAAGGAACTGAGAAGCAGCAGCAAACCACAAGGCTGGCTTCAAGGAGTTTACCAAGCCACTAGCACAATGACTCTTCAAAAATACACAATAAGACTGGCTTGCAACTGAGTGACTGAGTAGACAGACAAACAATTGAGAGACTGTGGGCCAATGTAGCAAAGAACATGAGAAGTAGAAGGGGGGGGGGAGTCCTATCTTTTTTCTTCATGTTCTTCTGCCACAATTCTTGTATTGAAGGGAGGCTGCTTTTGATCATCTGCTCCAGCAGCAACATCTTTGTAGTTTCTTCTTTTTCTTCATGGAACAGCGCTTTCAGTATCCACAAAGAGATCAACGAGAACCAACAGGGTCATATTTCCCCATCCCTCTTCTAATAAAGGTCATCCAGCAGGGAGACCAAGGCCATAAAACCACCTGAAGACAGATTGAAATGAGTCTAGATAGTCTGTTTTTTCTAAACATGCCTGCAGCTGAGTAGTAGCCACCACTTTTGCCTCTCTAAAGAGAGACTATTGGCCACTGGGCAATAGTTATTCACACTCCTGTGTGTTTCACAGTTTCCTTAATTGCTGGCACCTCCCTTTTCTGCGATAAGTTATTTATTACTCCATGGACCCACCTGGACACACTGTCTTGGTTTGCTTTTATTATGATGGGCAACAGTTAAGGGGGCAACTGGTTGGCTTGTGGTTACAAGCAGGTTGTCGTTTTCCTCTTAAACCGGTAATTGAAAATTATCCAAACTAGCATGACCAGAACATGTGGCAAAGTGCTTCCTCCATGCAGAATGGGAGAAACTACCTTGCAAAGGAGGTATCTCTGCTGGTGATCACACCAGGAAAGAGTCTGGCATAGTCACCATGAGGTACCTGCTGCCACTGAAAATGGAAGCAGGGTGGCAGCAAGCACCCTCTAAGACCCATGGAGGGGTCTTGGAGAGATTAGTGGAAATACACCTTGTTTGAAGTGTGGGTCTTCTGAAGCATACTGTATGTAAAAAATTCAAATATATAGTATAGCAAGTGTAGGGGTGGGGATATCTGGTTGTTGCTGTTTTTTGTAACAAGCAGAGAGTTAACACTTGCATTCACTGAACTATCTTGAAGTTAAAGATCACATACAAGCTTCAACTAGCTCCAAAAAGAAAACAAATTTGAGAGGAAAATGTTCTATTATATTTGGTTAAGGGTAAATGGCCTCACAAATGTTAACAAGCATTTATCTTGTTTTTACAGCCTTGTACATCTCATTAATGTACTTTCTCACTGCAGTTCAAGAGCCATGTGAGAATAATGGTACAACTTCATGCAGGGATGCAGGGCATAAAATTCCACATGTTGTAATTCACATTGATTGGTTGAGTCATTAACACTAGTGTGAGAAGGTATTTATTGTTGTTGTTGTTGTTGTTGTAGCAGCAATCCTTGTTGTTATTAAAGATTTTCCACAAAAGACAGGATCTTTTTTATGGTGATTCCTGTTTTAAGGTATATCGCTCAACAGAAGATTTATCTTGTTAGTTTTTGGCTTGCTTTGTCAGTGTTGTTAAATGCTTATATTCCATCATGCCAGGGTTGCTCTTTGTCTTGTATCTTCGTTTAACACAATAGTCTGGTTGATGATTCTAAAGTGTTTCACACTTTTGATTTCAAAAGTCACTGTATTTAACATAGAACATGTTGCATATACTGCAACCTCATACAAAGTAATTTCACATAGTTGGTTTTTGCTTTTACACTATTGCCTGATTCTGACCCTTCCATTTATAATTGTGTCTTTTTTTCATCAAGATTTGGCACCTTCTGAAGTTGTATCTGAGGGTGGGAGGGGGCACACACAAACCTGCTTAGAATGGAGCAAAAGGAACAGGCATCACGTGAGGCAATCCTTAAGGGTCATTGCCACTCTGAGGCAATAGCTCTCAGGCACTGATTACTATTCAAATGTGAACACCAAGCTTTGGCACACGGCCAAATTAGAATATGTAGCTTGCTTATACAAAAAGATGCAAGGCCATTTACTAGAATTAGAATACTTTACTGTTTGGAAAGTATTCTTTACAAAAGCATCAACAAACCAAATTTGTTAATTCTACTACCAATATTAGATAACCCCTGTTTCATATGATATGACCTAACTTTTTTTTTTAGTATCTCCAGAATTGTTGTATTATGGTTTTGTTAAGCTAAGTTTGAAAAACTTACTACCACATATATTAAATGTTTCTTGTTTAGTGTTCCCTATTATTTGTTGTATGTTCATATCTGTGGCAAGTAAATAAAGCTGCTTCCTCTGTGGGTCTGCTCGCACTTACTGGCCTGGTATGGTGTAACAATACCATACTAGGCCAGTAAGGATCCATTGCAGTGGCAGCCATTTGCACTTATTGGGTCTAAACTAGTGTCATTCCTGGCGAATGGCGACGTCTGAACTATTATCTGTTGCCATGGCAATCTGGCAGCTGTGCACAACTCCACAGTCCCAGTGGTACAGCCATGCCCGCTCAACATGCCACACCTGGAGGACGTGTGGAGGTTGCCATCTAGGAGCAATCCAGCCACCTCTGGTCAGCATGTGGACTGCCTTTTTACCTATCCACAGCTAGATCACTCCTGGGAAACCTCAGGCAACTCCAAGTGAGCTGGAGTGGTGGCCAGATGTGGACAGGCTGACCAGCAAGTGGACCAGAGCTCACTACCAGGTTAGTGTAAAAAAAACCCCACATGCCTTTTAATACAGCAGTCATTTTGTTTTTGTCAACCGTGTTCACATACCATAATTGCTCTACAACAGTTTGAAGCTCCGTTTTCTTTTTACTCTTGCCCAAAAAGCTTATGGTCTTCAAATACATCTTATGGGACAAATGAGGGACCAGATGAGACTGCCTAATGATCTTCTTATGAACAATGACTTTGAAAATATGAATAATAAATAAATACTTTATTACAGTTGGGGATCAGATACACAAAATTCAAACTGAGATAGCAACATACAAAGAGGAACATATAGGGGAAAGAATTAAATACAGCTCTGACAATAGTAACTCAACAAGGGCAGAACTGCTTAATATTATTGATACACCATCTCCTAAGACTCATTACCCTTGAGCAAAACTTTGCCATCTGGTAGGAAATGATCTGATAGTAAAAAAAGAAATAAAAATCATTCAACCTATTAGAATATTGGAATAGAAGGGAAATACTAAATCTAAAACAAAGATTCAGATAAAATAAACACCATAAAAGAGCGTGCTGTATAGTTTCTATTTCATCACTACTGCAGGGACAAAAATATTCCACATAATGTTTCTTCTGAAATTTAGTAGCTAAGACAGCCAAGGGAAAGACATCAAATTGTACTAGTGTACCTATAAGTTGTAAGTATGGACAATATTTCTATAATATTTTATTCTGTCATATTTTTAAGCCATATCAATACAATGATCTAGATCCAAAGTTCATTGTTTGAATAATGATTGAAAATATGTAGGATTGTCATTTGCACTTAAGATGCATTACCATTACATACCAGAGAAGTGGAGAAGAAATTTACTAGAATGGACAAATTGTTCAGAGGTGAAAAATGCAAATCCTGATATATGTTCTTAATCTAACAGAAATGCTGGTGTTCCATTTTAAATGCTACATTGTTATTTAAGGACATAGCAGGGTTAGAAAGCCACAAATATCAATCAGTTAAGTTAGTACAACAGTAAGAAAAGTCTATTGTATTTCTAACTGTACCCAAACAGAGACCAAGGCACCACATAACATTGGATGCCCCAAACCTCTGAAACAATTATAACATTTGCAAGCTTCAGGAGTGGAAAGAGATCACACAAATCTCTCTTTTGCTCAAAAAAGATTTTGGCAATCAGAAATGTGCCTGCACACAAACACACATATCAGCAATAGCCATTCTTCTGATGTAAGAGGTGATGTGGGAGACACACACAAACACACAAACCCCGTTCTTTTATATCAGAAAAATTCCATGAGATTGTGATCTTGCAGATATTATAAGAGAAATGTTCCCAAAAAAGGCTTGTGTACTTTGGATCACTTCCAAATGGCCAATATAAGGTGTTAATTAAATCTGATATGTCCAAAAATAAGAGCAAAATATTTAATTATTTATAAGGAGTCTTTCTGCCTGAAACTAAGATTATGTTGATCTTGTGGTTCAGCCAGTGGGACAAATTAAACATTTTGAAAAGAGCTCCAGGCGAACACAGAGTCTTTGCAAAGTAAGTTGTGGTATGCGAATAGCCAACTCAAAGTGTTTACCTTCTCAAGTTTATTTCATGAAGATAAGCTGGATTTAGTGCCCACAACAAGTCTGCATCCCCATGATCAGGATACTTGGGAGAGTCCCCATGCAAAGCCCTAATTTGGGCTACATGAGGGACAAAAAGCAAAAACCCGGAGCAACACACACACCCTTTGTAACTGTTCTCACCCCGAATTAGGAGGCAGGAACGAATTATCTAGGGGGGATGGGGATGCTCCCGGGTTGTTGCTAATTGATTGCAGCATTAGCGGGTGGGGTTTCGCTGCCCCGCCACTTATACTGCGATCTCAACTGTCCCCCCCTTGCCTGATGGCACAGTCACCTAGGTAAGGGCTTGATTTACCCCAAACAACCACCTGACAGCTTCCCTGCAGTCAGCTGAGCAGCTGTCAGACAGGTATAGGGGCTATCAAGCGCATAAGCAGAGCTCCAGTAAAATAATCAAAACAGCTACAGCTTGCTTTCCCACAGCTATTTTAGTTATTTTACCAGAGCTCTACGTGATGTCCCGATGCAGGGATTTACCATGGTTTTCATGGGGACTGGTGGGTTCAACTTGAACCCACCCTGTCCTTGATTGCCATGGAGACTCCTTAATGTAAAGTATGATTTGCACTAAGGCTGCCCTGAATCCACCTCGAGGTACTGTCAGCCCATGGGGATGCAGCCCAAGTCTCATAGCAAAAAATGGCCACTAATTCTTCCAACTCCCATTTTGTATGCTTTAGCTACACACATGTATGATTTTTGTATGAGTTTTCTGACATATTTCATTACAAAGAGGCATAGTATTTTGAAGCTGCATTCAAGCCATTGTTCTCTGGTGTATGATCAAGGCCAGACTACATAGTAACAGCTTCTGCAGAATGATGGGCAAATTCACCCACAGAAACAGGGTTCTGGCAGTGGCGCACCCTATCTCTACTGTACAAAATGCCATGATGTAATAATAGGCTGCATCCCCATGCAAGCCGTTTGGCACACTTTAAGCGCTGTTTGGGCAAGCATGGGCCAAGCATGGGGGTGGGAACACACCTCAGGTGTCCCCATGGCATTCCCGGCAATGCGGAATAGGTACAGGTTTGACGCAGATGCAGGCATCCCCATGAGAAGCATGCCAAACCCTGGTACAGGGAAGCAATGCCACCTCCACTCCATGCCCTCTCCACTTATTGGAAGCCAGATTGCCTTATCTCCCAATTTGCAAGGCACAGTGGGTAAGGAAGGGCTTGATTTAGCTGAGTGCATTCAGCTGAGCAAGATCTGTCAAGCCAGCTGTCAAGCAAAGGAGCACACCTCCAGTAAAATAAAGGGAAAAAAACAGCCGTGGCTGCAGCCGCTTTCAGAGCCTTCAGTGTTCTCCCTTTTCCTGGGTGGCAACCTTATTATCCCCCTGGAAAAGGGAGAAAACCCAAGCCTCTGTCCTCCCCCTTCATGATCTGGACAGGAAAAGGCTTTATTCCACTTCTGGTTTTACTTCTGAAGTGAAATAAGACCTTTTCCTGCCCAGATCGTGAAGCGGGGGGCAGAGGCTGCGGTGTTCTCCCTTTTCCAGGGTGGCAACCTGAAGCCGCAGCTGTATTTTCTCCTTATTTAACTAGAGATGCGCTCCTTTGCTTGACAGCTGGCTTGACAGATCTTGCTCAGCTGAGTGCACTCAGCTAAATCAAGCCCTTCCTTACCCACCTGTGCATTGCAAATTGGGAGATAAGGCAAGGGGTGTGTGTCATGCTTGTAGCCTTGGCATTCTTGAAATAGGGTTGGCAATGGCAGAAAATTAAAGAACCAAGCCGAGATGCATTCCCGCATGGACTGGGCATGGGACACCCAAGATGCGTTCCCGGTCCCGTGCCCAGCCCATGCATGCCCAAAACTATTCTCCAGTATGCCTTTGCCATCGACATTTTAAAAAGTCAGTGGCTGTGATCTTCAATGGATAGGGCTGACAGCAAGCACACCTCACCTCCCAATGACATGAGCACAAATCATCTCCCGTTAGCCAGCGAGCGTCATGTGAATTCCTGGCACACTGAGCAAACCATACCAAGACTTCTTTAAACAGGTACCAAATTTGGCACCCTTCTGGCACAGTCTGGAAGTGTTTGGTATGCTTTTCGTGGACCAAATCCAAAACCCATGGGGATGGACCATGCCAATCCCGCGCTCGGAACCGTGCCAAAATTGCATGGGGACAGGGCCATAGAGAATTATTCCACTCACTTGGCAAAACACTAATGTTCACGTGCTTGAGTCTAACAAACTAAAAACTGCATCTTGATCCAGTAAAAAGTAGATTTAATCTTTTGATGATTGATCTTGGATGGCAGCACAGATAGATTCTGGATGGATTAACATTTGTCTAAGAAACTCAGTTCACATCTTATCTGATTTCTTAAAACAGTGAATGAAAGGAAAAGGCAATGAAATAAAACCTAAAACTATTTGTTGCCAGAAGCACATAGTGTCTGGGAAGCTCCTTTTTTTTTCACGTGGTACTGAGGTTATCACTACAATAAGACCCATCAGCTTAACCTGTATTCATATGCGCCTTTCAGATTATCTTTGATCAACTTGTCAGTGATTGCACTTAGGGGTGCATAAATGTGAAGGGAAAAAAGCTATAACAGTTTGAATAGACTGTAATTGCAAATTACTAGAAGCCATTGGAAAGAAGAAGAGAATAAGCCAATGATCCCTTTGGTACACAGGAAGGGTATGATCCTTCTGACTAATGGTAACAGCTCAGGCATTATAGCTTTTTAAAACCATTATATCATATTTATATCCTGCTCTTTGAAGACAAGGAGAAGCTTGCAAATGTTAGAATGCTATTACAAATTTAAAATATCATGATAAAGTTAAAATAAAAAAGATTAAAAGCAACCATTTGTGTGGCACCTTTAGTTGTTAACTGATTGATAGGTAGGTCTTCTTTGGGTCTTTTTAAGGAAGGTCCATACAGGAGGCTTCTGAAGAAAAGAGTTCCATATACAGGGCTTTCTTTGTGTTTGGTGCCCTATTTTAGACTTCATTCCATGCTCCCTTCCCTTTAGGGACCTTTTCTTCACTTTGGCCCTATCTTACATTGTATATACAGTATAAGATTATGTGTGAATTTCACTAATGCATTTGTTGCCCTACTAAAAGAATATGCCACAGGAAGAAAACTGATGTGTATAGGTGCACAGGCACTGTTTATATGGAAGGCAATCCAGAAAGTATTGTATTGTACATTTATTTAGGCATTCTGTATCTTAAAATCAGCATGAATGGTCACAGATAGTCTATTTGTTGGACAGATATGGTGCAATTTTCAGTTATAGAGGTAGAGGGCAGACTTGTAAACAGTGAGGTCTGAGAGACATAAAATGCAAAAGCCAGACAACAGCAAGGCTATTAGAACTAAGGACTGGGCAGAAGATTGCAGAAGAAGACACTGATCTTGAATCCAGGATATAATCTGGAATAAGGCCCAGTGCAGAATGGGAAGAAATGAGAAGGCATATACATGTAATAAAGCACAAGAGCAATCAAATGATTTCTGAATTACTATTGGAAAGCTCTGTAAACAAATTAAAACTTAATCCTAAAAGAAACCGATGTTGTTTTAATTTGTAAATTTGCTGAAGAAGCAGAAGCACTTGTTTTTCATTGGTCAGTAACTTTTATTATTTTGCATGGCCTTTAGCAACAAAAACATCTTTCAGCATCAAATATTTGACCATCACTGTTGGGATATTCTTTGGCCTATTCTTCAGCTAAACATGAGTATTTTCTTGGGGGAAACCCCCCTCAAATCCTTGGGTTTTAGGTCTTTCCCATATGAAGATTAGTCTAAGCCAGGTAGATGACAAAGACTCAGTTTCATATTCCTGGATTCTAACATAGGTGAAAGACATATGGAAACTGGGATCGAATCTCAGAGCATCACCTGTGTTGTCTTAATGGAACAATCTTTCCTGCTATCAGGTCATTGCAGAACTAGCATTAAACACATGCTGCCTTCAGTACAGCTTCAGTTCTGGGCGTGCACATGAGGCACACCCAGTCCCTGTTGCTTCCCGCTTAAGCCACCACTTAAGCAAAAGCCTTTTAATGCTGACAATGTGGCTTTCAGGATAACAGTGCTGAACCGAGCACCCACCTTGTGGTTCTCTCCCACTACCATTACTGCCCACAAGATGTGGGAATGGTTTGCCAGTGGTGCTCCATGCCCAAAATGGCCACCAGGATGAGGAGGGAAAAAATTCCTCCATTTGCAAGCATACAAGGCAGCCTCAAAGGGCAAGTCTTTGACGGCTTTTCCTCTGGCAGCAAGTGGGCTCTCGGGCTACCGTAGGGGCAACTGGCCAAAGGTGCTCCGAAGTTGCAGTGTCAGCTTAACATACTGTGGCAGCAGGTAACTCGAAGTGGGTGAAGGAAAAGCCACCCCTTTTCCTCTACCCATTTTCAAGACACTGCTATAGGGGACCCAGTGCCATAGTTGATGCCATGTTACAGAAATTGTTGATGACAGGGCAAACAGTGCTTGGAGGGCAGGCTGCCTCACAGGCTGTTTGCCACCCTCTTTAGCTAACCAGGACAGCAGAAACATTGCATTCTGCTCGCGGGTCTTGTGAGTAAACCATGCGTCCTTTCTGGGCAGCTTCCTCCATAGCCTTCAATGTTTTGCCACAAATCCAAGCCAAAGCCATGTGGGAATCCCTGATGACCATTTTGGCAATAACAGAAGGGTGTTCTGTGAGGCGGCCTGAAAATGGGGCAAGGGGGGGAAAGTGTTAAAGAGGCCCGTCTCTGAAGCGAGTCTTCCAGAAAGGGGGAGCATCTCTCCGTCGTTGAAAGTCGATATCGTGAGGGAAGGCCACTTAAACTGTGGTAAGAGAGAGATTTCCTCCCTCACGCAAGGTGCAGACAGGAAGGCGCCCTCAGTCCAAAAGCTTCTATGCACAAGTCGGTTCCTCCTCTCCAGTTGCGGATATATATCGCCCTTTCCCGTGATCTGGACGCGTGTGTGCGTCTTCCCGTTCGTTGTTGGCTTGGGAGCGAGCGCACGAAGAGCACACCGAGCAGACGGAGGGTGTGGATGTCAATAGTGAGAGCGCGCGCGCGGGTTTCTCCCCGCGCGTTCCATGCTGTGCGGAAGAGGCTGCTGTGTACGGTTTACACAGAGCATCCACCCACAGAGACTCTCTCTCACACACACACGCACGCACACACATGCTCGAGAGCGGCAGCCGCCGCCGCCGCCACCACCAGCCGCCTCACGCAAGCGAAAGGGGGGATTACGGTGGGGATTGGCGACACGGTGCCTCCTGGGCTCCCGCCTGGCTTTGCAATCCTCGAGCGCCGGTCGCCGCGCACACAGCGAGCGAGTGAGGCGATGGCTTTCCCCTCGCGTCGCCTCCTCCGGCCGCCGCCGCCTCCTCCTCCTCCTCCTCCTCCATCCCAAAGGCGATGGTGAGTCGGAGTCGGGCAGCCAGCACACGAGGGGGGAGAAACCCACACGCGAGGGGCAAACGAGGAGGAGGAGGTAGAAGAGGGGAAGCGCGCGAGCGAAAGGCGCGCCCCTTCTTCAGCCCAAACAAACCTCGCCGGCCTGGAGCTCCGCCGCGCTTTGTCAACAGCGCCTTCGCGCAGGGAATCCTGAGCGCAACCCCCTCGGAGAAGCGGCGGGGGATTCCGGAGCCTTTGTGCTTCCCTCGCTTGCGTTTATGCTGAACGCGGTCTCGCTCGGGAAGGTAAGTGCCGGGGAGGGAAGGAGCGAGCGAGCGAGGGGATTTCTGCCTTACGTTGTGGCAGCTGAGCGAGAAAGAAGCGAAGGGGGGAAAGGGAAGACCCGGAGCCCATCCGGACGCAGCTGAGCCTAGCCGAGGGCTCCCAACGCGCATCGCTGGCCTCAGCAGAGCTCAGAGACGGATGCTTGAAGCAGCTATTATTCAGAAGCCAGAGATGTGCGGAGCGCGGGGCTCTCCCTCCTCTCGCTTTGTTTAATGCACATGAAAGTGCCCCGAGGAGGGGGGGGCGGTGTAGTGGGGAAGGGAGGTTGTTTCCCTGCACAGAGCTCGTTTTATGAACAGCCCACCGTGCCTCCTGAGTGACTGCTGGCCACGGATTCAGCCCATTCTGCTGAATATACCAACGAACTGTGGCGTGCATCTATTTATTTTGCATTCTACCCTGTCAGATGCACAGAATAACAGTCCCTCCCGGGCAGGAGGGAATCCTATTAAAGCACATTGATATACTTTTTTGGGGGGGGGAGGGGGCAACCTGAGGATGGAGGAGGGTGGAGGGGTGGGAAGCATGAATCAAAACCTAGCTTGCCTGTTTTCCCCACGCGCTTTACAGGCAAGGTGCACCTTTGTTTATAAACAGCTCTCCTTAAAAGTGGTGATCTACAAAATCGTTTGCATGTGCAAAAAAGAATGTTTGATGGGTTCACCCACAGTTCTGGGGAAGTCTGGAGGTTGTTCCTTTTATTCCCGTAAAGTAATGTACCGCTTTGACACCTCTCCGGTAGAACATCTTTTATAGAAACAATATCCAAGATTCCAAGGAAATGGATATATTTAAACACAGGGTGCATGCAAGTCCAAGTATACAGCTTACGTATATATTGCCCATATTTATAGTACCTCTTGGACTGGATTCAAATTGAATTACATAATGTTTCGGATAAAAATAATCAATGTATTAACAGTTTCCTGAAGATTTTCCCACCCAAAGTCTGGCAGCCACCAGTGCCAAAATGAGTACATATTGGTTGGGGTTTGCTTCACCTCCACTATCCTCTGAAGGTAGCCTTAACATTTTCAGGGGAAGTCCTGTCGCTTCTCAGACAAAAAGCCATCAAGCCCTTAACCAGTAAGAGAACCAGATTTGAACCAATAATCCTATCCTGCAAGGCTGAAAAGCTGCCAGGGTCGGTTTAAAAGGAGTAGAATAGCTGCAAAGCTGGGCAGGCTCAGGAGGGTGAGACCTGGTCGGTTCTACAGGGAGATTTGCTTCTAAAACAGGCAGACTTTGCTCAAGTTCCACCTGACCCTCAAGCAAGGTGGCATGAAAGGAGTCTTCTAAAGTTGCGCTCAAAATGTGGCTCAGATTTGTGTCCCTCGGACCCTCGATTTTGGCAGAATTATATTAAAGGTTCATGATCACAAGGCAAGGGGGGTGCTGGTGTTACTCCAGACAAATAGTTTACACTTTTTAGTGCAAACACACAGTTCCCACATTATGAATCTTCACATGTTTTACAGACTGCATGTAATCATGCAAGAAGAAATAAAACTGGATGATAGGTAGATGCGGATGTAGATGTTTTTGTTAGGTATTGTTGTGTTGGAGACATCCATACAGTTTTCTTGGCAAAGATAAAGTGGTTTCTGCCATTACTTTCCTCTGAGAAGATGTCAGGAGTCAAACCTGCAAGCCACTGCATCCCTGGTGGTTAAAGGCACGCCCTATTTATTCTTTATTTTGTTTAATTATTCTCATCCCATTAAGGATGTGCACGGATATTCAAAAATTCAAAAATCCAATTCATATTCGACGAATATCGACTTTGGATTCAAACCGGATCTTCAAAAATCTAAAATTCTGAATTTGAACAATCCATTTATATTGCATCGGAATATCGAGTCTATTTGTGCTTCTAACACGGGATGACTACAGGATGCAGGTGGGATGCAAATGGGATGCGCATGAATTCAAAAATCCGATACGAATGTTGCTGACATTTGTATCATTCGATTTGAATTGGATTTTTGAAAATATGGATCCAGATTAATCAGATTCTAATCGGATTTTTGAAAATTCAGATTTTTGAATTTCTAATCGAATTGAATGTTCAAATATTTGAATCGACTCAAATTCGAATGCAAAAATGCACAACCCTAATCCCACCCCTATTTATTTTTCTATTCCGCCCTACACCCAAAGGTCTCAGGGTGGGTCACAGTAAATTCACTGTGAATACGGTTAAAGAAGAATCATTATTGGCTTAGTGTGACCATATCCCAATTTTTCTTTTTTTCTTTATTTAAATCAGAGACCCTGTAAGTGATCTTAGGTTATAAGGTGCATCCCAAACATTATTGATCAGCCTAAGTTCTATTTAATGCATTCATCACCTCCCTCAGGTATATATTTGCTTTCAAATGCTTTAAAGGTATTCATTCTCTATTCAGTTGTCACTATTTTCATACTGTCATATTATCTACCACACAGAAACGTATTAACTTGCTTCAGTCTGAAAATGGCGCAAAAGAAATCTTCTGTCATCTCTCCGAAAAGAGGAGTGATGCTGTACACCATAGTGGTACTTTTAAGGACCTGTCCCTCAAGCTTAGCATCTTTAAGATGCTAAAGGCAAAGTTTGCTTAATGGTGCATTTATGGTGCTTGTGCATGCATTTATTTGTTTGTGCTGATCTCATGGGTTTAAGTGGTATCTTGTGGCTTGGCATTCTAAAGAGTGGAGGTTCAAGTAAATCCAAAGGAAACTTGTTAACCTTCCTGTAACTTTGCTGAACAGTTTCCATTGTCTGGTCTTATTACTTGATTTTCAGCATACTCTGTCTTTTTTAGCCTGCATTCACTGCTGGGACAGTAACTCTTCCCAAGTATTTTAGACAAGAGATCTTTAGCTCTCTGCTTTACATTTTCTTCTCAGGGATGGGATGCTTTAGAGATGACTGAAAATATAAATTTAATATGAATTCAGAATTGCTACAAACATGCCTGGAGTTGAAATTATTTTTAAAAAGTAGGGTATTCCTTACATCATGCATTGACTAAAAAGTGTTTAAGTTTAGGGAACTTAATGCTTTAGCTTCTTAAAACTGACAGTTGTAGTCACATGCATGGCACACAAGTAAATGTCCTTATCTTCTAATACAAACATGCCCTTTAAAACTGGTGCATTCAGCCTTTTTAAGCGTACTTCTCTGATGTTTTAACGTACATTCTAAATCAAAAGATTGATCTTCCATCCTTCAGGGCAAAAAAAAAAAGCTTTACCATTGATTTTAATATGTATACAATTAGTTTGGAAAGCCATATATAAGTATTATTGTGATCTGAATTGAAATTAATGGATTAACTATGGCTAGAGATGTGCCGAACTGGTTCAGGTTCAAACCTGGTCAAATTGAACAGGGGTGTTTGAAAGGTTTGAGTTTGAACTGATGAAATGTGTGTCCAAATGAACCCATCAGATACAAAAAATGGCTGAAGTTCCACCTGACCCTCAAGCCAAACCAAATACCCTGCCTGTTTGAAGAAAAAAGTCTGAATTTGAATCAACCAAAGGGGTGTTCAGGCCAATGTGAACCGAACAGCCAAGAACATCCTTAGCTATAAAGGCACTTAAAATGCTTATAAACTTGACAAGTAAAATTTATCTGTAATCCAACAAAATAAACTACTTTCAATTCTTAGTCTAAAAGTATTAAATAAATAAATAAAATATATTCATGCTTAGTGATTTTCCCTCATCCTGGTGTTTGGAACACTAAAGCAGTGCTATTGAAACTTGTTGCATTTGATGACGCTAACATTGTAGAAAGTTGCTCAGCTTGACTATTGCAGTTTCTGCTTCTGGAGCTGTCAAAAATAGGAAACTGAATCACTAACTATGCACATCAGTTATGCTACAGCATATGCAAGAACATGGGGAAAGTAATAAAGCCTTTTATTATTATTATTATTTGCTTGAATTACCTAAAATGTGGAAAAAACACTACGCTATGTGTTTGTGATTTGATGCTGCAAATCAAAATTTTCTACATTCACTTAACAGTCAGCAATTGCAAAGTTTCTGTTTCTGGAAATCCTTGCAAAATTGTGAATATGGGGATGGATTAAAATATTTCTCGCCTTCACAAAAATCCTCTAAAGATGGTCTCCGCTTTATTTACTTTTTTAATTAGAAAATCTTCATGAGTAAACAAGCCATTCTCTCACAAATTGGGATGCTATGCATCTGAAGGTCTGCCACACTATAAGTAAATTCTTTATGCAGTGGGGAAAGCACCATCTGTTTATATAAAAGGTTACTGTGTTACCACTGGGTGAGAATAATGAGGACCAGGCCAAAACAAAATGTGAGAAGCTGAATAGCTAGCTTCTTTTGAAAAGATTCATGAACAAGATCTATAGAATATGTGTACAAAATAAAGGCAACACATGTTGCATTGCATTCGTTTATTGTAAATGTGTTTAATATTTTGGTTGAAACCATAGAGTTTTACTTGTCACTCTTCAAGTACTTTGCTTTAAATATATCAGTTTGAGTCAATGAAAAATCAGACCAGGGGAGGTTATATTTTTGAAAAGAAAGAAGACATTATAGGTCTATTTTTAATAGAGTTGAATTTATGGAATCTTTTCAACACTGTTCTCTTTTTTTGCAATGGAAAATATTTCAATGTCACTACAAAGCTTTCTTGCAGTGTCACAGTTAATACATAACATTGTTAGGTCATCAAGGCAAAACTTGAGCTAAATCAAATCAAATTGGTCTAAATGAATAAATGACTCTTCCACTTAAAACAGTAAATAATTAAGTTTGCGGGGGTGGGGGAGGTTTAGAAATTTAAGACCCCTTTGAATTGGAAACCCAGCCAGATGGCCCTAGTAACCACCCATGTTGTAATTTCCAAATGAAAAGTGCAGAAATCTTCAACTGGGGAGATCAAATAGGAGATAAGAAGCAGCCCAGTGAAAGATGATCATATTCATAACGTGGAATATTGACTAAAGGGTATGGACATCGTGGAATGTAATCAGGCATCCTGGGAAAGTGCTGGGACTCCAAACAGAAAGCATTTCTTTTTTCAATGTATTCTTGTATTTCTGTCTCATAGATGCTTATAATAAGCCAGGCTCAAACTATGGCCTCAAAGACAGCAACTCCCAGCATTCCATTCTCAGCATGGAATTTTGGGAATGGAGTGCTGGAAATTGTTTGGGAACATCTGGAGGAATACAGTTTGGGAACCTCTGTAATAAACAATTTATTTTTGACCTTAACAATTTAAGTTTATTTATTGATTCCGTTGTATTTATGCATTTTTATTCTTCCCTGGTTTTCGAAGCACTGCACTTGAAGGAATCTTTTTCATCAGTTGTGGGCATAAATGCAATATGTTTTGATAATGGCTGAACCATTTTAAGCTCTTGGAACTTAATCACATTCACATTTAAAAGTCAAGGTACTTAAAGGTCACTAAACCTTCTTTCTCTGTTCCTGCTGGTTAACCTGACAGGTACTTTTAAATTGCTGTAGCATTCCAAGCACATTTATAAACTATAAAAGGTGTTGCCAACTTTTTGAAGCCTGTGGACTTATTTTCCATTTTGGCCCTTTCTGCACTTACCTGCTTGCAATACAGATCAATGGGTCTGGATTAGGCTGGATTACTGATCTGCGTCATGGGATAGCGTCATCTGGAACAGCACCATCTGCACTGGTGGTGTTGATCCAGATTGCTTAGCCTCATCCCCATGCATCTGAGGGCTAGGAACTAAAGTGGAGGATGCTTTTCAGTGGCATACTATGGAAAAATGCTGAAAAGTCCCTCCTGGTAGTCCCTCCTGGTAGTCCCAGAACTGCATGCCTCCCATGTTCTGGACAGCCATGATGGCCTCTCTGGTGGACCCGATAAAACAGGTCCACCAGAGATCTGGATTAAGACTTCCCTTAATTCAGATATCACTCTGTCTTATGTGGATGAAGCAAGACAAGTGGAGGGCCTCTGTGATAACACATTAATGTAGGGATATGGAGGCCCACAGGTGCTAGCAGGGACACCTAATATGGATTAAGGATCCGTGCAGAAAGGGCCCTTGAGAGCATGTGGTAGACACCATCCTTTCTTTGTGCAAGTTCTTGTGCAAAGGTTTCTTTTTCCATGGCAGTTGACCAAAACTATAGTTCACCAGGAGTCATGATCAACATGAGCATTTTTTTTTAACTGTAGGTAGTACATTTAAATTGGGCAATTTTTTTTCAGAGTCGTAGAATCTTAGGGCCTTTATGCACTTACCTCTTATAGTCTGGGATTATAGGACAAGAAAAGAGCCATTTGTCCTGAGACTGGCATGCATCTCTCTGGGCTGGAACAACTCCATCTGCATGGTAACCGCATAATCCAGCCCAACGCCTGTACCAACCCTGAAGCTTGTGTGAGATTTGAAGCTAGTCTGCACAGGCTCTGATAACTAGGAATGAATGTTACTGATCTTGGAGCGCCTGAGGACCCATTTTGGTGGCACAATAAGGCACACTGCCAAATAGGTCCCCTTGTGACCAGAAATCAGAGGTGTTCACTTTCTGCTCACCTTAATGTACCAGATTACGCCATGGTAGTACACCAGTAGTCCTTGATATTGAAGTCTACATGTGATCCTGATCTGGATTGCACACTGTTCTGTGTAACAGAATGTACTAGTGGTGGTCAGGGCCTCATGTATTCCACACTAATGTGCAGAAAGGAGGCTCTTAGCACACTTGTTGGTACAGAATACCAGCCAGTGCAGAAAGGCCTTTAGAGTTGGAAAGGCCATGAGAGGTCATCAAGTCCCATCCTCTGCTCACTGCAGGATTCACTAGACCTAACCAATGACTACCCAGCCTTTGCTCAATGATTTTCAGTGAAGGGGAACAAAGATTTGAGGAAGGTGGGTCAGCATTTAAATGAGGACCCAAAGCATCATTTCTTCAGTTCTGCTGGTGTCTCTGATGGCTTGTCTTGAAAGGAAAAAAAAAAGCCTGCACTGCTGTGTAACCTCAGAGCTGAAGTACATTTAAAGAGTCCATTTAAATTTATTATTTTTCTACTAGCCTATTTCTTTTACAGCAGCTTTCACCAGCACAATGATGTAGACACATTTTGAAATACAACTCTCATTAACCCTTTAATATGGTTAGGAACTATGGTCCAACATACATGGTTGGCAAGGGTTGCTATACTGTTAGCCACAATGCAGTATACCTGTGACTACAATACCATTACTGTAACCATGGTAGCAGGCTAACATCCTGATCCAATACATGCTTTCTCTCTCTCTCTCCATGTTTACAAACCTATCTGTCCATCCATCCAATCCAATCTTTATATCCTGTCCTTCCAGGAAAATGGCTCAGTCAAGGCAGCTTAGAACTTAACCCCATACATAAAATCTACTTTAAAAAAAATACAGTTTAAGATAACAGTATACAAAGTCCAGTTCTCAAGCTACCAAAAGTTAAAGCCAAAAACTAGATCCTTGGGTTCTTGAGGGATGCCATCCTGAAGAAGGGTTTAAGTCCCCACAACCTGAGCATTTTTCAACTGAGGCCTGTTCTTCACATACCTGTTTGTGGCTGCTCAGTTGGCTGCTCAGTCCTGGATACTACTGCATGTTCACACCGTATATGGAAAATCAAGTCTTCATTATGCTGTGGTCTTTTCATCATATTGGAGTAATGACAGATTGTCTGTCTGTTTCAAGAATAATTGGTCCATGGACCTTCAGATATTTCTGAAGAGCAGTTGTTATCCTGCCTTACTTTTGTCTGTGTTGCCTGAGACTGAAGTTCACATTAAAGTTTAGTGAACGTTGGAAGGCCACATTTTAGCTATTCTTAGTGAGCACATAACATTATAATTAAGTACCATCTAGTTTGGTTTAACTCATGGCATCTATGGCTGAATCCACATGGTATGAAAAAAGCACCACGGACACTCCAAAAGATTCAGTGGCTATGTCCCCACATCAATATGACTTGCATCACTCTCCAGAAGAGCAACAAGCAGACAAGGGTCATGTTTACATCTTTACTTTAATCCTTCTTCAACCTGAATTCCAGCCTATTTGATTACATCTATAAATGCCAAGTCAGATTTTTTCTGGATTTTCCTCCCTCTATTCAGGTTTTCCTTCATTCAGGACAACATAGCATTAATGTTTTAATCCCCTTCCAGGAGGCCACCATTCTGACTCCCTGGCTGCACAGAAAATGATACCTACGCAAGCCTCTGCTCTGAGTCCTGCCCTCCCTTTCCCTCACCATGACAATTCTTCCTCTGCACCGTAGTTGCAATATCCTTCCCCCTCCCTCTTGCCCTGACTTTCTCTCCCCACTCTGTCACCACTGCCCAACCCCGATCTTCCTCCTCCTGCCGCCACCTGTCATCTCACTTCCCCTTTACCATCCCAGAATGCCTCTCTATTAAGCACAGCATTTTCCCACCCCCTCACCAGCTGAGGATTACCAGCTACAGCAGCAGGATGGTATAACTAAGCTGTTCCAGGCCAAAAATGGCTTGGATATGACTGCCTTCCTGATGTGGATTAAAATGATAAGGTGTAACCGTGGTCTTAGAGGCACTGGATCTTTCTGCAGTTACCGTGCTTGATCCATATTAGAGAATCTAAATTAGCTAGATCCAGATCAACCATGGACAGAGGCATCTGCATTACCCCAGTGTCTCCATTGACCGAACACTGCATCCAGGTAGTGGGGGTGAGGCACCTTTAAAAGCAATGTGAAGATACCTTCACCATGTATGCAAGGTGTCTTCTCAGGCACTGCAAAGACACCATTTGCTGTTAATGTGGCCACTGTTCAAGAGGCACCAGCAAGGTTCTTTCTTGATTCGTTCTACATGCAGATCCCTCTTCCTTCATCCAGATCAGAGAGTGCTAGCATGGATATAGACATTTACTGGGTCTATGACTAATTCAAATTATTGAGCCCTTAGCATGGATCTGATCCAGATTAACAGTAGTCCCATGCAGACAGCAGGTACTAAGCGGCTCCTTGATCAGAACTAACTTGTAAGTATAGAAAGGACCTGCCCGGGCCTTAAGTTCAAGCAGTGAGGCTCTCCTGGTTGTCCCACCCCCTCAGTAGTGAGGTTGGTGGGCACCCGGGAGAGAGCCTTTTCTGTAATGGCCCCCAGACTATGGAATAGCCTCCCCCTTGAGGTGCACCATGTCCCTTCCTTAGATATATTTAGGAGGGTGGTGAAGACGCACCTCTTTGCCCTGACCTTTGGCTGAGCTGATTATATCCCCCCCCCCAGTACAGACACTATCATTTTAAACATATTATGTATTGTTTTAGAGTTGTTGAATTTTTAAAGTCTTTTAATGTATACCCTTCGGGTATGGGGCGGAATAGAAATGCACATAATAAATAAATAAATAAAAGGCTTGTGCACAACATATGGATGGATGGCACAGCATTTGAGAATTATTTGCCCCTTTGTTTGATGGTCTGCCTTGGATCACTGATCAAAGCAATGAGAAAGGTCAACATCCTGAGCTGTTTCTTGCACTTCACTAAATGGTCCAAGTCTAATCTCAAGGCTGAGGGATTTTCCATCCCCAGCAATGCTGTTTGCACACCCTCACTCCTTGCTCTGCAAAGAATGTGCCTTTCATCTCTGGGATGAGCCCCCATAATCCTGTCCCCCAAGTACCTATTTCTTCCCTCAATGAGCAAGCTGCCCGTATGGGTAAATACTCAGCAATATGGCATTACACATGAGCTGCTCTCTTCCTAAAGAAAACAGGTTTAAAAAAATTGTGCACAGTTTATGTGTTAGATGTTTATGACCCTGTGCTATATTTACCCGAATTTTGTAGTTAACTGTTATTGGCTATTGTGCTTTTAGAAAGGGGTTAAAAGGTTTGAAAGGCACCCTTACCCTAAAAAAAAACCCCTAAATCATGACTGTATTAATTTGATTTGCATTCAATTAACTAGGCATACTGAAGGCTACACTAAAGTAGTGTGTACATTTTTAATGCCTGCCTGCCTTGTTGTTAAGAGAACCTACAAGGTGATCGGGAATGGAGCTTCTGTATGATGGGTCTTCTGTATGATAGCTGCTCTTTTTTATTCCACTGTAATGGCATTTTGTGAAAGAAGATAATTGCTTTATCTCATCTACCTTTGGGGGAGTTCACAATTAGAAGTGAGTGACAGTTCACACAGGGGGAGTAAGCCAAGTATTAGAAGCAGGCCCATCCTGCCTAGAAACTGCCCTATCACCATAACAGACCTGAGTGTAATTTGCTCACTGGATAGCCTTTTTTCCTGCCCTAGCATTGCCACTCCATAGTCAGTCTTATCACTCATCTCCACCAGATGACTTCCACATACGTAGACAGGAGAGTTAAAGTGGCCTTGTCTGCCACTAACAGGTAAGAGGTTGGTCTAGCTGAATCTGTGGAAAAGTTCTTGCAGTGTTTAACTAAGATCTGGTTTCCTGAAACACAGCAGCCATCAGTTTTACTTAGCCCTCTAGATGAGAGATCTATCAGCAGTCATTACCATAGCTACAGAGCCTCCATATTTCGAGTCAATATATTTCTGAATAGCAGATTGCAGGAATAAACAACAGAGAAAACTCTCATTCTCATATCCATCTGTCTGGAAACAGAAAACTAAGTTAGATTACCCTTCCTCTGACCTCAGGGAACCTCAGTGGATTATCACTCCTGTGTCTCACATGTCCTGACAGTGTTTTTTCTCCATACAGATACATATTCTAACATATCTATCCAAATTACCTGCCACAGAGATCTTTCCTTGAAGAGTAATTTCTTATGCAGACACTCTTATGCAGTTAATTTCCTGTTTCAGCCTTTGCAAAGATGCTTTATTTAATTTAATTTCCCTTACTTTCATATGATCGTGACATGATAGGATACAGTATGATTCAAGTTCAAATATTTGGAGAATATTCTTCAGGATGGGAATCATTCCTCAAAAGGCCCAGTTAACCAGAAATTATTATGCAATTAGATTGTAATTGCTGGTGGGAAAGGGGTAGTACTTGTAGTACCCAAATCCACCCCTGTTTCACTGCCTGAGGCTGTTGACTAGAGCAGATAGCTCTGCCAATTAATTTGAAAATAAACTAAACTGATATTCAGGTGCTCCAATCAGCTGCCCTCACTTTCCTCTACCACCAGGAACTACAGCTGTAAGAGCTCTCCCTGTGTGTATATCTGTTTTTTGTTTTGTTTCCATCCCTTCCTCAGCTTTGCAGCAGGTAGAAATCTCAAAGGTGTTCAGTTTTGACCAGCTTTACATCCTTAGACTGACAAAGCCATCCCTCCTGAATTCCTGTCTGCCATGTAGCAATTATAAGCACAGCTTCTACAACGATTAAAAGGATGTCAAGCCTACTTCATGTCATTTTTTTTCTCTTCAAGGAGACATTTTCAGATTGGCAATGAAAACATATTAGTAAATAGATGGCACAAGCTGTGCTTTCATTAATGCAGGAGATATATAGCATCAGTGATCAGTGTGCTTCCAGATAGATTCCTGCCCCAAGGAGTTTGCAGCCTAATGTTCAATGGAGACACTCATGAGTCCAGAAATTGGGCCTAGGGATGTGTACACACACCTCATCATCATCGCTATCAAATCTAACATTAGAAAATTCAGTTCCTCATCAAATTGTAAAGTCAAAAAACTGGATTTCTACTTTCACATTCAAACATTTTCGCAAACTTTTCATGACTTTCCCCATTTAAAAAGTCATTTTTATCACCAAAAACATAGCAAAATATTAATATTTGATTGAAATGTTTCAAAGGAAGAGCTTTGGAAGTTTGAAATACCAGATTTTCAATTTAATGCAAAACTGAATTTTTGATTGAATTTGCAAATTCAAAGGTCATTTTGCACATCCCTAATTGGGATGCACTGAGTTCCAGCAACTACAAGGTATTGAGGCAGCCACCTGGCTTCAGCTTGGCTTGAGGAGCGGCCTTTTGCAGCTGCTTTGTGGCACCTTTAAAGCTCCAAGTAGGCCTTTGTGGCCTCTGTAAAAGCCCACTGCAGTTCTGAATGTACTGTGAAGCAGTTGTAAAAGGCAGAGTGGCCTTTTAAGTTAAGGTTTGTGTTCAGCTGTGACATTATGCCTTTCCTATTGTGTGAGCCAAAGAAATAACAATAAGGCTGAGTTTGGGGCCAACCTAGATTGCTGGGGCTTGCCATGAACTTGCTCACTGTGAGTAGGCTTAGCACACCCCTAGTATTTTGGGATGTATTCATAATATTAATGTTAGTTGTGTTAATATTCAACTTACCTGTTAACCTGCATCAAGGAGCAGCTAAGAATACATTGTGTGGATGGCAGTTCAGATTAAGGAGCTGCTTAGTACACATTGTCAGCATAGGACTAGCATAGATCCAAATCATAACTCTTCTAAGGACTTACTAATCAAGATTAGTTGTAGACCAAATAAATGTGGCCTACATCTGTGCTAGCACTCTCGGGCCCTTTCCGCACTTACCTCGATTAAACCGTATTAGGTATCTGCATTGAGTGGGCGTTTCTGATCTGGATCTACTTTATCCCTTCCCAGTTATTTTGCCCCCCTCAAAAAAATTTAATCCACCAGTGTAATTACCCCCAGTCCCTTATGGGCAAGATCAGATGTGACATATTACTCATTCACCCCAAATTTGTGATTCCCGCCATATATATGGAGCTGCCTAGGATTCTCTCTACTCCTGGGCACACAGTGTGTTCTTAGCAGCTCCTTGATCCAGATTATCATGCAGATAACATGTTCTTAGCAGCTCCTTGGTTCAGATTAAAAAGAAAATGCCAAATGGGTCTATATCTCAAACACCAGAACTCCCTGCAATTTATATCTTCAACTCGATATGAGAAGAGTACATATTACAGGTTGAAAAGGGGTTCTCAGTTTTTTGGGAAAGAAGCCTACAGTTGTCAAACGAACAGATGAGTATTAGTAATGAGCTATGACAAGGAACCAGTTAGCCAAGTAACAAAAGATCATTCTGAAGCTTTACAAAGCATGACTCACTGTTATGACAGCACTTGAAACTATATTACAGAACATCAAATAAACTAAAATTATGAAAATGCCATAGGCCCCCTTTCAAGCAGAATAACAATTGGGAGGCCTTTAGGGAAATGCAGTTTTGGATGATATATTATTACAGTAAGGTCCAACCACTCTTGCAAGGTTTTGTTTTGTTTCTTATATGTGTGGCCAGGAGACTCACCCTTAATACCTGGTCTACCTTGCATACAGCCTGTTTTTCCCATTTTGGATCAATCTAGAAACAAGCAATAGAAATTAGTAGGTCGCAGGGATGGCTCCTGATAGTTAGAACCTTCAAATCTGGTGTGGCTTTTTTATTACATGAAGCAGTGCAGCTTTGGGTTTCTCCATTCCTTCACAATTGCTTTCTGATCACAATTGCTTTCTAGTTGTTGTTTGCCTGGCTGTCAATGAAGGAAAGGCAAATCTCATTGTTCATTGATATCTCAGAAGTGCACCATATAAAAGTCCTTACTGCATAGTCCTATTAAAAATAATCAGACATAATTTCCAGTTCTGTGGTGCTAATTAGTAAATTTCAATATGTCAACAAAATTAGCATTTGCAGTTCCAGTTCCACTTCACCTCAGATTTCAAAAGATATGACAGTCCACTCCACCAAATCAATTTAGTGGCTATCTGTTCTCATTTTTGTAACATTTTATTAGCATATATGTGTTTCCTATTGGTGCTGTGGATGATACCCTTATTACCTAATTCAGAGGAAATGAAAATTGAAAAGAGGCACAATGTAAATTAACATAGTCATCAAGTGTAAATATGGTATTTATCTCCAGGAGAGATATTTCCAAGCAATATGGATATGAATATAAATGAATCAATATAGGTCAGATATTAGGGACCTACCAGTCATGGCAAGAATGACAGCACCATGCTTCCATCACAGCTGGACTGCCAGACATCCCTAATGCAATGCCAGGATTGTCATGGTTTATCAGTTGCTTAAGGGCCCATCTACACTTATGTTTTAATCCAGCTTCAGTCCATCTTCAGGGTAAGAAAACAGATCAGCAAAGTGATAAGCCATTTTCTTCCTGCATTGTCTAACCCAAAGGTGGATTTTCTGAGCTAGATAATGTCAAAACAACTTGCCTTTCACTCTGAATGTGAACTGAAACTGGATTAAAACATAAGTCCTTTCTGCACTGACCTGTAATCCATAATAGGGAGGTATGAAGTCCTCCTCTGGGCCTCAGACAGAACCCAGCACCAGCAAAAACATATCTCTCTCAGCATTTCTCGCATATGTTAGCATGGGTGGACCTTACATCAAACCCCCAGGTTAACTCCCCTTCTTCTCTCAGGCTCCAGATGGCCTTGACACAGCAGCAGTTCCAATTATTTCCCAGCTGTTACAGCTTATCCATACAGCAAAGGAACATAAGAACATAAGAAGAGCCCTGCTAGATAGGGCCACAGCCCATCTAGTCCAGCACTCTGTCACACAGTGGCCCATCAATTGGTTTTGGGCATCTGAAGCAAAAGAGAAGGGCAAAACCTTTTACCTGCTCTCACGTCCCTCCAAATGGCCTTGAGAGGCATCCTGCCTGTGTTTCCAACCTGGAAGCAGCACCTAGGCATCTATTCTAGTAGCCACTGATACATCTGTCCTCCATGAAAAGAAAATTTAGTGAAATATGCAGATGGGCATGGACAGCTACTGCAGAGCTTCAAACATTCTTGGAATTTATCGTCTGCGCACACACACACACAAAAAAACTATAAGTATGTGTTGAGTTCCAGGAAGTCCCTTCTGATGCCAGGGGTGTCCTACATATGTTGGTGGGTCACAGTGAGAGGAAAAAGCCAGCTTATGATTTATAGCTGGCTTTCTCCTCACCATCTAGAGGCCCCTTAACTCTTCTTTACATTATGGACTGCTGCCATTTCTAACTGTTGTGAAAGGTATGGAGTTTTCCTAGTACAATGCTCAATGCAAACTATAAAAAGGCAGAGATAAGAGAATCTTTGTGTCTTTTGTGATTTTTTTGGTTAGTGATAAAGCGGCTAATGATATTTCTGTCTGATGGTTCATAGGAGAGATAATGCCCTTTTATTTCTTCCCCTGTTTCATCATGTTCAAATGAATTATCTATTCTTCTGTAAAAAAAGTATAAGAAAAAATGATTTATTCATAATCATTATTGACTGACTGTAGGCAAACTCTGCCAAATCTCAGAAAGAATTGATTTCTTTTCTTCGTATGATGAAACATAAAAAGCTTATCAAGGTAACGGAAATGTTGTGATTAAATAATCTCTTTTAAGCAGTTTTGCACCCTTCAATATGAACAGGAAAAAGAATGTATTTTATCCAAAATCCTTTCAACAGAGAATTTTGCTGAATGTGAAAAAAGTATATATTTGAGGAAGAAAAATAGTCATTTTCTCTTTCTTCTTAAACCTTTTACCCCCTGAAAGATGCTTTTCCAAACAAGCCAATTATACTTCAATCTGTGTTCATTCTTATGCATTTGTCATGGAGACTTCAGAACTTTTCCTCAAGGCGGCCACTTTTAAACACACATATTATGTTGGTGTTCATAGCATGTTATTTTTTTTCTTGGCAGCTTGTGGTTTCCCCTTCATTAGAATATCTGTCAGCTGCAGCAGTGATTGGACAAGTATATGAGTAGTTATTGGGATGTGTCTGAAAAATGTTAAATGTAATTTCTTCATTTCAAAGTGCTAGTATTTTTTGTTTGTTTGTTTGTTTAGGTGTTTTATCTTATATCACAGCACTGTATCATGGTAACCATTTTATGTCAATATAATAAACATCCACAGATTAGCAAGCCAGTGCTGCTTGCCAACACCACGAAAATATAGCATTATTATACCATGTGTCTTTGTATTGCATGTGACTTCTCTTTCTAGAGGAAGCATGCCATTGGCATAATACACACGTTACATAAAGAAGGTCTGGGAAATTTTATGATGAAAATACATCTGGGTGTTCACTAAAGCAAATATTTCTGTTTCTGTCCTAAAATTCCTGCCAGAATAACATATATTTATTAGATGTGAAATTAACTGTTTTTGAGCATGTGAGGCAAAACAAAATTTTAAAATCAAACTAAAAATGCACGCAATCCTGGGTAGTGGTACACCAGATGCTGGACATTCTCTCACTTATTTCTTATCTTAGGCTATTTCCTTGGTATCCTAGGTAAGGGTAGAATGCCCTTGGGCCAGACTGCAGCTGGAATGGGACAGGGCTGTCTGCCTGTTTTATCTCAGTCCCATTCAAAGGTTGGAGCACCCTCAGATGTGGCACCCAGCCTCCAAAGACCAGGAACCTTTTATTCCTAACCTTCAGAGTTCCTGAGAAGAGCTGTTCCAGTAGTGCATTGACTTCCAGCATTATTTCCTGTTGCCTGCTGAAATGGACTACAGGGGGTCATTTGTCTTCCATGGGACCCTGTTATTACTGAGATATTAAAGTGTGACAGGGCATTTTCAGAACCCTATGTCACTTTAGCATTCTAGCCATGTGGACAAAGTGTTTTAGGAATAGACAGGACTTCTCCCATCTCACACCAGCATGTGGAGGGGAGGCCCCTGAACCACAGGAAAGGGTGTTAGTTTTTGGGTAAGACTGATAATTCAAATGGAAGCCAATACTATTTTGTTTCACTATTGTGTACTAAAAGTCACTGGCACTGTTTCAGTCCCATTGAACCTCCCCAAATTGCATCTCCACAATAATGAGCATTTCTTCTACTCAAATATATAGGAGTGGCAGTTGTGGCTCTGTCTCTAATTCTGTATAGTTCCTCTACAATCTATCAGAAGACTTGAACAAGCAACACTTAAGAAACAAAATGGAAACCTGTGGTTATTGATAAAGGAGAATGAGGGTAAAGAGACACTGGACAGGCAAACAGTGGGGAAGGAGCCTTTTTCCTTTATTACATTTCTTAAGAGAATTAACTTTTTGTTGAAACCAGAAAAACTACAGGAGCCAGCAATTGTTCAATGGATGTGGCATCCACAGAGTGCAGTTCATGTATAGGAGGCAATGTGCCTGAGGCCTGTAAGCAGGAAAAGATTGTGCTTCTAACTTCTTATGGGCTTCCTGTGCAACTGTATTATATGGCTTCAATATTTCGGCACTAGACACAATTCTGAGATAGTGCAAGTATAACACTAAAAATATTGTGTTGCTTTATTTTTGTGTTTGTACATCATGCGTGCACAGATATGTCCATATTGTTTTTTAAAATTGAATATTTTCCTTCCTTCTGCAAAAATAATAATCTATATATAAATCAAACAATATCAACTAAGTGGCACAAGCTGTCTAATTAAATGAACACACCCACATACTGTAATTCATTCACTCACTGATAAATTTATCCATCTTTATGAATTCTATCAACATTAGCATCAACTAGGAATTTTAAGATGTAAATAGTTAAAAAAAAATCTGCTGTTCATGATGGAGTTGTAGTATTTTATGTTTACCACAGTGTTTGTCTAAGACTCTATCCAGACATCGGTTACTTATTCTACCATGGTTAGATATTCCAGAATAAAGCAGAATAAGTAACCAAGACTGTGTTCCCAATATCACTTAAAACTGTTTAAAAACGGTTTGGATCCTCGCCGTTCCCACCTCCAATCAAATAAAACGGTTTGGATCCTTGTTGTCCCCAATCAGTTTCAGGGGTATTTTGAGGATTATTTGGATTTTAAAATGGAATAAATAAACACTTGATTTTTCAGGCATTTTTTCCGGGTTTGGCTTTTAAAATGCTTCTTCCTTACTGTAGTGGGAACACTAGAGCAGTATTTGGGCAAATACATCATGAAATGGATTGGGGTTTCACCCTGCAGACAGCCCTTTCAGTTAAAAGGTACAGCAGCCAGTTTCACTGTAAAAATCCACCCTGTACAGCAGCGGTTTCAATGTAGCACTCCACCCACTTCACACCTGATAACAATGTTGCAATTCTGCACAATTCTGACTCTTTAAAGTTCTGACATTTAGAAAAGGAAAGGAAGGAAAGCTGCTGCAGGATCTGGGAGATGTGTGAATGTTTAAGGCTGTGTGTGCAGGCGGCAGCAGAGCCAACCAGCCAGGGTGCTTTTTCGGAGGGAACCCCTGCTGGGGATGGTGGCTGTGGAGGTGAGCGGGTCTTGAGTTGCCGCTGCTGCCGTGTGCCCTGGGCAATGGGGAGAGGAGAGGAAAGAATCATTTTCCCCAATCTGTTTTTGGAAGTGTTTTAAGTGTTTAGAGTGGGGAGAGAAAATCGGGGTTGAATCTGATCGCCAGATGCTCCTTACTTCCTTTTAACGTGCTTTACATATCCATGCAAATCCCAATGCAAATCTAAATGTATATTCCGTTTTATTCCTTAAATGGGAACTTGCCTGAAGGGAGTTTTTCCACTTAGCACTAGAGTACCCATTAAGGATCCATTAAGAGTCCTTAATGGGTACTCTAGTGCTATTGGAAAAACACCCCAAGGCCCTTTCTTCCCTTGCATGCTTTAATTCTAGATCAGTATGTCTGGAGTAACACAGCCCACTGGATTGTGAGGAGGCATAGTGCCACCCACTATTATTGCTTTTTGCCTCTGATGTGCAATCTGGGCAATTTGGCTGCTGTTAAATTCTCAGAAGTGGAAGTCACAACCTCCATGCATATATGGTTGGCTGTTTCATCCTTAATGCATGTACTCTGGGTGGAGGTATGGTTGCAACTCTGTCCAGAAAGGTAAGTGGCTACCTTAAAAAGCACTGGGCTTTCCAGCAGTAGTGAAAATGCACTTTTTAGGGGCAAAAAAGCAAGGCTGTGGTGGATTGCCTAAATCAGTGGTTCTCAACCTGGGGGTCGGGACCCCTTTGGGGGTCGAATTACCCTTTCAGAGGGGTCGCGACGAGTCTCCCGCCACCCTTCCCTCCCACCTCCCAGCTGCTCCACCCCTGTGGTTGGGGGTCTCCACAACATGAGGAACTCCATTAAGGGGTCGCAGCATTAGGAAGGTTGAGAACCACTGGCCTAAATACATGAGGCAACCCCATTATAGCAGTGCTGTAATGATGCTCTGTTAGTCCCATCTGGACAAGGCCTTATTCTTTCTACTCATGTCTTTCCAGAGTGGATGTTTCCCTCATCCATTATTTTGACTTTAGCTGTATTTATTCTTCATATACCACTTCAAGATTACTTTTTAATGGGAAGCAGTATATAAATATTTTAAATGAATATTTCTTTTCTGTATCCCCCCTCCCTATTTCAGAAATGGAGGAACTCATCTGAGGAAGATCCAACCTGATCTTTTACTGAACTTCTTTCTCCTCCAAAGACAGCTATATTCTTATCAGGATGGCAGAAAAGGCTCCTCCAGGAATAAACAAAAAATCTTCAAGGTCAACCCAGTCTCTTCCACCTGAACCCGTGGAGATAATCCGGAGTAAAGCATTTTCAAGGAGAGTCAAAATCAACGTTGGGGGTTTGAACCATGAAGTTTTATGGAGGACTTTAGACAGACTTCCACGGACACGCTTAGGGAAACTCAGAGACTGCAATACAAACGAATCCTTACTAGAAGTATGTGATGACTATAATCTTAATGAGAATGAGTATTTCTTTGATAGACATCCGGGTGCTTTCACCTCCATTTTGAATTTCTACAGGACAGGGAAGCTTCACATGATGGAGGAAATGTGTGCTCTCTCTTTTGGCCAAGAGCTAGATTACTGGGGGATTGATGAAATATACTTAGAATCTTGTTGCCAGGCAAGATATCATCAAAAAAAAGAGCAGATGAATGAAGAACTAAGGCGAGAGGCAGAGACCCTTAGAGAAAGAGAAGGAGAAGAATTTGACAACGCCTGCTGCCCAGAGAAACGGAAAAAACTCTGGGATTTGCTGGAGAAACCCAACTCCTCAGTTGCTGCAAAGGTAGGACTAAGGACAAAATTAAACAGCATTTTCAGTCATTGATTATAGTGCAAACGTATCAAAATGACTGATATTTTTTACTGAAAGGGTTACATTTTGGTTGCAAGTAGTAATAGAATTATTAAAGGGAAAAACGTATTTTGTGCATTTATTTGGGGGGAAAACTGTAGGAACAAAGCACAGAACTATTCAGAACATCTCATATACTCTGTAATGCTTTCCCCTTCCTATTTCTTTCATATGCGATACATCTCAAGCTTGATTTCAGGTGTGTACTTTTGTAAAATTGAGTTCAGCAAAAATGGGGGATTCTGCTTTAACATCTGAATACCAGTTATAGTCAGATGAGCACAAAATATCTTAAGATTGCTTCTTTTAAAAAATCCTCTGAACTTTCTTAAGAGTAAACAAGTGGTGAGTCAAATGAAATGTAGAGTTACTGGCATGCTGTGGGCTTCAAACTAAGTCAGCAAACTGGCACATGCCAGTATTGAACATGACCCAGGCCTCTACTTTGAGCTGCATTGAAAAGCAGTAGCTACTTGTGAATAGACTTGTGGGAGAATGAACTCCCCCACTGCCACCACTTTTCATCTCGGTTCACTTCATCATGTACCTTTTGAGGGGAGATTACATATGATCTCAGTTCTCATTTTTGTTAGCTTTCTTCGGTATCAGTGATTAAATTCTGTTTGGCAAGAATAAGGTTTGCATTAGGTCACTTGTAAAGGAAAGAACGAATATTAACAACATTAACAAGCAGCAAATACAAGATAGGCTAGAGTGAATACACTCCAAACACAGATGTCATTGGGGAGATATGAAGGCGTTCCAACTAATTTAAGAATCTTCTCATCCAGACGGGAATCTGAATCTGTTGAGCATGTCCTTCGGAGATGTTCCTTTTATAATGGACAGTATGATGGATTTATTCAACATGTCTTTAAACACCTACCAGGGAAATTTAGCAATATAGTAAAATATTTAGTAGAGGTCACAAATCCTACAAAAGTTTCAGCAACGGCCAAATACCTCTCACTAACTGTAAAGATCAGACGCCATCTACCGAAATGTTAATTCTTTTTTTAAAAAATTTGTTGTTTTAACTTTATTGTTTTAACTTTGTACATTTTATGGGTCCATGTTGACCGTAAATAAAATGCATCAAATGCATATACTGTAGTGGGATACCTTAGGTCAGCATGGGGCTCTTTGATATTAGTGTTAAAAAGCCGTTTAATGTCCTTTTTGTGACTCCTTTGCTGCACCCTGTCCTACCAGTGTTCCTCCATCAATACCAAAGGTACATATAGCAAGTTTTTTTTAAAATGAAGACTTAGTTATTTCAGTTATGTAGGCGTGTTCATGTGATTATTTTTGTAACTTGGTTTTTTCATATTCCATGACTCAGTACTGTCTACAGAGTAACAGATGGAGCTTTTTTGTGTGTCTGTCAGCTTGTGCGTGGAAAGCAGAATTTTTCAGTTATGTATGCTTATATATACATGAACTATAGAGGTCCTGATTAACATAGTGTTCTCAAGGTGGTCTCATCAGCAACAAGCGAATAGCTGATCAGGCAGGACAACATGGCAGTTCTAGTCCTGGGAATGTAATAAGTATCAATTGACCGTGGCTGAACTCCACCTACTTGCAGTGGTTTTCTGTTCTGATGTTTAAAATTCATCTTGCTAAAGTATCCTCACTGAATATACTCATGGAAAAAAGCCCCAGATTTCTCATTAACTGATAGTACTTGGACAGTATACCTTTGTTCATTATTCAGTTCTTCATGTTTTTCTAGTACATCTGAATGAGAGGTCTTAACATATTGCATCAAGAGGAAACTGTAGAAATAGGCCATATGTGGCAAAAAATGTACAAGGTTAAGAACCACTCTCCCTGACCCAAGCAAAGCTACTCCATTTTGTTCATTCCTTCCCTGGCAAGATATAGTGAGTGCATCAATGGGTGATAATATATGTCAATATGCCCCATCTGTTCCACAGTTGGAGGATGGGTCAACACACTAAAGGACGCAGTTTGGAGTGAAGAAGAAAATCAGGTTGACCTTCCCTGCTTCCTGAAAAAGAAGCTTCTTCAAGGTGAAAGACCCTTTCAGTAATGGAAAAGTAAGGCAAGATCCATGTGGACTCTTAAGGTCACTGCGACATTGCAATGAAAGCACACTGGCTACTTCTGTAGGATACAAGGCTTTGGGGCTTTGGGGGGCTGTCTCCAAAAATCACACAGGGCAAGATATGGATTAGCGGACTGCATAATCTGGATCAGCTGATGTGGATCATGCATGATAACTGCAGAAACAACAACCATGCCTGTAGACAGATAGGTTGCATCCATAATCCCTACAAAGAGCAGTTCAAATGAAGCATAGAGTTCATTGCATGCAGACGCTAATGTTCCCCACACTAACCTGCATTAAAGGGCAGAGAATACACTTTTGCATTCTCTGGCATTTAATGTGGATCCAGGCACGAGCATGTGGATGCTTCAACCTTTAAGCTCCTTTTCAGTGACATTTCTTTACTGTTTACTGTGAATGCACCCATAGGTTATAAGGTTATCTGAGGAAATGGCACTACTTGGAATGTTTGGAGATGCATGAACAGCCCCACAATGTAATGCTATATTGAAAATGTCACATGTTTCATAGTTTATAACCAACCTAGTATAAAGTATTACATATAAATCACCATTCAGTCTGCATTCAGGGCTGCGTCTTCACGGCAGTGTTATTTCAAATTCAGAATGTTTTGAGTCCTCCCAGTCCAGACGGCAGTTAGGCTTAACACGCTTTTTCCATGTTAAACCACGCCAAACCGTTTTGAATCTCAAACCTGATTTCAACAGGTCTCACTCCGAATCGTGCGCTCGATACGGGTTTCATTTTTTACTGTGTGGACAGTACCATGTTCAGGGATGAGATTCCGTGTTCAGGGTGTCCCTCCCCCAATCACACTGTATCCAATGGCTGTCCGTATTCTGGGCACGTCATTGCGAGGAGGGTGTGTGTGTTTCCCTGCCTGATCTGAAGCAAACTTTTTTCAGATCGCTTCTCTTCGCCGCTCTGGCTGCTGGCGGAGCCTTTCAAGTCGCTCATGGAGCTCCAAGACGGTGAAGAAAGAGATGCCTCGCCTTGCCGGCCGAGGCTCGCTGGGGGCAGAGGGCACAAGGGTGTACAGGCATGGAGGGAGCACAGGGGCCCGAGCCGAAGGAAAGGAAAGGAAAGGAGGGCTCAGCTTCAAAGGCGCTCTTGCCTCGCCACCCCGTCCTTCCATGTACTTTTTTCCTTTCCCTCCTTCCCTCTCCCTTTCTTTCTTTCCTTCCCTCTTTTCCTTCCTTCTTCCTTCCCTTCCTTTTGTCCTTCTTCCCTCCCTCCCTCCTGGCTTCCTTCCCTTATTTTTTCCCTTCTTCCTTCCCAGGGAAATCCACCTCCATGAAAACATCACCCCCCAAATGCTTGGGTGGCTTACAGGCCAGCTGGCCAGTCCCTTCTGTAGCAGCACTACAGTGTAGCAAGGGAACCAGCTCACTCTCTTAACAGTGTTGCAAATTTGCACAATTGCAAAACTTCAGACCTTTAGAAAGCGAAAGCCTGCCTGCTCCCGGTCCTTTAAACAGTAATACAGAATCTCAGCAGCTGAGATTCTGTATTACTGTTTAAAGGACCGGGAGCAGGCAGGCTTTCATGACAGCTATAAAATCAGACACTTTTGCTATATTCCCCCCCCCCCAACTCTTGTTAAATCTCCCTCCTTCCCAGCCTGTTTCAACCAGCCTCATCAGCCGGGGAAAGGTCTGATCTCTGTTACTTTGAACTATGTGAGAGGGGCTGATCCTGGGAGGGAGGGAACCAATCAGAGAGAGGGGGTGGGCACAATTGACTGGCAGTGGGCTGCCGTGGGGACTCCGAGGATTGATTCCGAGATAAGGCAGCAATCAGAATGCCCTCGGGATGCCACGGAACCGGATCAAGTTCAAAGCCGTGGAGACAGTTTTGACCCGGTTCAATTATTTTGGTTTCGGGGAAACGATATAAGGCATCCCGTGAAGACGCGCCCCAGATGTCATTTACTTATTCTGCTCCAGTTGGATATTCCAGAATAAGGAATGGATATTCTGGAATATCCAAATGGAGCAGAATAAGTAACGAATGACTGGATGCAGCCCTAGTATCCTTCCCAGTTTCAGGGTGATTCTGCACTGTTGTATAAGTGATGGAACATCCTTTGCTGGTCTGTTATGCTGGCCAGTGCAAAACTGCCCTAAAACTGAAATAGGAAAGTGTAATACAGGTAATACATTATATTTTAACTTTTATTATGTCCTTGCCCTTTAAAAAAAAAACCAGCACCTGTTTCAGTTTATTATCTAGAAACTACAGGTGAAAGTAGAGTGCATGGTTCTGCCTGAATGTTTGCTCTCTCTGTTTAAACAGCTTTCTCTGCCAAACCACAATCCCAACAGCAATGTGTAACTAACTAGCTTTATTCTCAAGATCCCAGGGAGCAGACTGAAGGAGATGGGGCATGTCATTGAACTGACATGTTGAATCCCTCAAGAATAAGGGGTAGATCAAAAACTTTACACGGCAGGAGCAGCTCACCAAAAGCTTTTGGTGCCTGGCCTACAGAGCACAGACAGTCTGTGTTCTGTCTGATGAATCAAATTTTACTTTGAACGATACAGGTACTAAAAAGAGAGTGAAATAGAGTATTTTATTTAACCAGCGGATATTACTAATGTGCTCCCTTCTAGTGTTGTCCTGCCAGAAAGGAAGGGATATATTTTAATTATGCTTTTGGATTTTTTTTATTTTTATGGGTTTTTTTACTGACTCTTATAACATGCCCTGAGGACTTACATCTAGAAATAAGTAATACATTAATTTTAAAAGGTGCCTGTCTACCAGTAATATAGACATTGTTGGCAAACAGTTTCTACCTTTCTCTTGATATTACCCACATGTCCAAAATTCTGCATAGTGGTTTGCATGGCTTCAAAAAACAATTTTTACATTGTGACCCATTGATATCCTATCCAGTTGTCCTCATACCTGTACTGTCTGCAGACAACCATGAAGTCTTAACGCCTTGAGCCTAGTATCAAAGCAAAGTGTGAAGTAGAGCTTGGATCTCCTATTTCTTTTTGAAACTGCCTTTGATTCTTTTTCTTGATTTTGATGTTCACTGAGAAAATATGAAGCACTGACAAGTAAGGGTGATTCCACACTTATCTCTATTGTATAATCTGATCTGATCCAAGGAAACCATGAGTGGATGGATCCACCCCTAGACTAGAACAAGGCTGTCTGCATTGGGACAGCTGTTCTGGCCTAGTCCCCAAGGTGGCTCTGAAGCTTGCAACAGCTTCATGCCTCCCTTCAAAGATTATTGTGGCCAGGAATGAAAAAAGTGTCCCCATGATAAAACAAACCACAGAGGTATGTGCCTTCCATACACCTCCATGGTCTGGTTCACTGCTGCCTAGTATATTGGTAGAACTTTTAAAAGTGGTTTATAGGTCACACAACCATTTTGGACCTCCTAGTCCAGTCTGGTCCAGCCTATGTCCAGTCTTGTGCAAGTAGAGTATCGTAGAAGGGAACAGATCATACCAGAAGAGTGGCTCCTAGTATACCTGTTGGTCTTATATACAGAAATTATGCATTACCTTTTAAGTGTGAAGAATCTTAAGGCATGATTTTAGAAAATTCATATTTAGAATGTCTCAGATTTAATTATTATGAATCTCTTCTTGATGGCCACAAGTTATAGATTATCCCCTGGAACACTATCCTAATTTATCAGCCGCTAATCAATTCAAGAAAGTGTAGAAGGCAGAAGGAAGCTCTCATTAAGTATATTCATATACACAACCAGGCATACCTGTATGGATGGAGTAGGTTATTGTAAAGTGTAAACTTTACCTTGCCTGTCTTTAGAACAGTTTTGTCCTTTCAGATCTGTTTTTTAAAACTAATGCTCTGATTAATTCTCTATTTTCTTGTTCTTAAGATTAGTTTAAGAATTGAAAACAGCTGCTAATGATCCTGCTTGAAGTAGAATCTCATCAACAGCTGAGCATTTTGTAAGCCATTCCCAAAGGTTAGGTCTCCATTTCCATACGAATGGAGCTTCTGTTAGGGTTTTTCCACTGTCACTCAAAGTACCCATTAAGTACCCATTAATGACATTTTTGTACCCATTAATGGGTACTTAATGGGTACTTCTAGTGACAGTGGATAAACACCCCTACACTGTTTGGGCGGAAGGGAGGCTTCTAGTGTGCTTGCTGGTCCAGAATACCAGCCAATGCATAATCACCTCAGGAGGCCAAAAGATCCTAAAGAAAGTAACAATCATAGCTGATATTAGCACTTACAATGGCATGCTGGGTGCATGGGATAAATTACTACTAGCCCTCCCCCCCCCCACAGCCACACCCAATGTAGTTTTCTGAAGCAAGCTGCTTGTGCGTGAATAAACATCCCCATATTATTAATTTTATACTTTAGAAGTACATGTCAGCAGTATATACATCACTGGACTATAATATGTTTTATTATCCCCAAGCAAAGTGTAGGAGGAGCAGCAGCAGCAATAGCCCCCATTTTCCTACTGTATTTCTGTACTTACATGGGTATGGGGGAAGTATTCTAGCTCCTGTCTCCATTTATTTATTTATTTATTTATTTATTTATTTATTTATTTATTTATTTATTTTCTAAATGAAAACAGTAACTGGGAAAAGCTGTGAATGAACCTCATAATGTGAAGAAGAGGACAGATCTTTTGAGAATTGATCATGTGTCTTGTTGCATAATTTTTAACTCACGGTGAAATACTGTTCTTTGCACTGAAGACCTGGTAGGGTTGGTAACTTTTAACCTTACCTGAGAGCCCTTTTTGAATAAGTATTGTATCTTAATTTCTACTTAGGATAGCCTAGGCATTTCCCTGGCCCTCTCAGTTGGCAGCCAACACAGTGTCTTAAAAGGAATGCCAAAGAATGGCCAAGAAAATGACATACAGTTGAGGACAATCTTCAGTCACGGGAGGCCCTGTAGTAACCATATCACCAAGGTTCCCAAAGTCCTGGTGCCAGATTTGCAACACAGTGTCAAACAAAGTTCCCTTGGAAGCTCTTCCAAATCTAAAATCAATTAATATCCTTAATCATGAAAGTTTAATAATAAAGGTATTATTTAATATCAAAAAAGCAAAAAAAACGACTTTAGTGCTCTTCAAACTGATATTATGTAAAGGAACACCACAGAATGTCAGTTGCTAATTGATTTTGTTTTTAAAAGCTTGTGTGTGTGGATTAAGTGAGTCAATTATTAAAATATTATTTACCTCCAGTCCTTTCTGAGTGAAGTATCATGTAACTAATGATTCAGCATTTAGCTGGCACAGTTATAACCAGTATTTGAAGTATCTTACTTCAGTGGCATTTTAATGTCTTGGTGAATTATAGATAAGGCTTCTCTCTGAGTCACATCTGGAATGATTGACTGTTCTATTGTTACAGTCTTCTTGAGTACTCTGGAGTTTGAATAAAACCAGTAAACAGCCCACTGAAAATAACTTGTTATTTATTGACAGTTCTTCATAATCAGATGCTTAGTGTGAAGGTAACGCCAGGCAGAGAGACCCACACTCAGATGATCTATCAATGGCTTCCAACAGCTGCAGCGGTGTCTTTCTTAATCTATCAAGCACAGAGAGGAAAAAAACAATTCCATGTGTAAATTATAAAATGATGATCCCTTGGCTGTCTTTTATGAATAAAGTCACACAAAAGCCTTCTTTCATTATCCTGGAACACGTTAATGAATTCCTTTGTATATACTTATATTGTAGGCCTCTACAGCTGAACTGCGGCCCACACAAAAGTATTTTTTTTTAAGTAAACTGAAGTGGCTTAGAGATGGTTCTGAGGTAGGATTTTCACAGGCAATCTGCCCCTCCCCCATCTCACAGGTGGGAAGATGAGGACCAAGGTGCTTTTGAGAAGTATGAACACAGCCTTAGTATGTGTCTCCAAATCTTTCAGCCATTCTCCACTCACTGGTATTCCTTACTGGCAAGTCCACTGTGGGTCTCCCTTCTGCTTGCTAATGCAGAATATGGGAGGTGCTGCCCACTGCTAGTACAACAGGCCTGTATAAAACTGTTGTTTTCATTGTAACCTATTGTATATGTGCCTACATTATTTCAATGATCAATTATTTTGTTTTGGGAGATCCTTTTTTGGTATATTCAACCCAAGGTCTTATCACTCATGCATTGTGTTTGGAATACAAGTGTAGAGCTGAACAGGAGTTGCATCAAAACAGTATGCATCATGCCCACCTCTGTGCTGAGATTCTGAAAATGATCTTTGGAGGAAGTATGTAGGCTGTGGAGATGCAGTGGGAGCATATGTACACTGTGATGTTTCCCTGGGACCAGAATGCTTCTGTACTCCTTATTCCAGACCAGGTGAGGAAGTGTCAGTGCCTGGACTGGAACAGACAGCATTATTACAGTTACTACTTATTCTCTATCATTTGGATAATCTGGAATAAAGTATGGATAATCCAGAACAAAACATGCCTGGATATGCTTTACTTCAGATGATCCAAATAATGCGGAATAAGTAAGTGCTGTCTGGATGAAGCTTTAGGCTCTTTCTGCACTTGCCCTTATTCTGTATTACATTCCAAAATAGGGACCTATTATCCACATGCTAGTGGAGATCACAGCAGGCCTCACCCAGGACCTGCTGTAATCTGCACTAGCATCTGGACAGCAGGCCTCTATTCTGGAACATATTCCAGAAAAGGGCCTTAAAAGTGATCTATAGCCAATCTAGAACAAGTACCACTTGGGACAGTTTTGGCCAAACTAACACTAAGCAAACTGGGGAACATCTTGTTCTGTGACAACAGGCAAGTTTACAGCTCCCTGAACAAAAATGTTTTTCTAGAGCTTTGTTATTCAGACAAAACATTTTCTATATTACAAGTGAAGATCTAGGCATTGTCTGTATGATTTGTAATCTACTTCAGGGAACAGAGAAAATCCATATGATGTCCCTGTGAATTGGGTATGGCATGCTGATCTCTGGCTTAGCTTTGTGATGATGTAATAGCACACTTAGGCAGACAAATCCCCCAAGGCTCTGTGGCTGGAGAGAGGCGTGTGTCTGCGTCTGTATGTGTATTATTTATACCAACAAATATGTGACTTTTGTGAAACGGGGCTCCTATTCAATGGACATGTTTTGATGTTGGATGCAGATCTTACGATTGCACATGCCCCATCACTTTGGTATATTAAAGCCTGGGCTTGTAAGGCATTGTACTGCTGTGAAGAAGACTGCATCTTATTGGAAAGATCTGTTTGATTGGATAATGCTGTCTGTTTCTTGGGCAGAGAACAGTTCTCACGCAAGCCCAGCTGAAGTGAATGGAGGCTGTGCAGGGGCAACGAGTTAATGAACTGCATCTAAGAAGCTGATAATTATGTTATTATGGGTCACACACAGATATTTAAAGGCCAAAACATGCCTTTATAGCAGCCAGGAGAGCATATTTTTGTTTGTTTTAGCTAGGAACCTGTCTGCCAATTTGCATTGAGCACCCCAAATGAAAGGTAATGATTTACTTTCTTTGTTGAACTAAATATGACATGTGTACCAGTTTGGCCTTATTGTAATATGGGAAAATATGCAAGACAAGATAGCTTTGCTTTTGCAGCATATTGCTGCCTTTAAGAAAGAACTGTCTTCAAAAAATTATTTGTTTGCTTGTTTATAGTTCTATCTAACCCTATACTCAAAGGTCTTAGGAAGGAGCATAATAAAATCACTACTAAAATAAATGAGCTTAAACAATAAGTGACTGCACGAGGAGGGAATGCTGTTCCTTCAACTAGATGCAGAGTAAAGAGGTACATCTTCATGAGAGGTCTAAATATATGCAATGAAAGTGGCTGACACATCTCAGAGGGGAGACTTTTCCACAGTTTGGGAGCTATCTCTGAGAATGGCCTTCCATGCTCCCTTAGAAGGGGATGGCACAGCCAAGAAGGTCCCACCAGCAGATCTTAGGGCAAGGAGACATTTATTTAGATGTTTGGGACCAGGCCATTTAGTACCTTATAAGTTAATGTTAATACCTTGAACTGAGCTTAGTAGCAGATAGTCAGCCACTGTAGCTGTTTTAGGACCACAGTGATGTACATCCATCCAGCAGTGCTCTGAACCTGCAGCCTACATCCAGCAGCAAATTCCCCAGATGTGGACACTTGGGGGGTGGAAATCAGTTCACCCTGAAGTATTCATTCTGACTCCATGCAGACAGTGGTGGTGCAGACAACTTACCTCACTTGCTCTCTGCAAGACTCCTTAAGGCAACACAGAGAAAATGGTTAACTTCTGCATCCATTCCTTATGTATCATTTAATGGGACCAGGTTGTAACTTCAAAGTTTGCAAGGGCAAGAGGTGTGTGGTAAGCTGATGCCACACCTCCCACATCTGAGGTCGGAGTTCTGAAGCCTTTCCCCCTTTCTGTGAGGATGAAGTTGCTGCCTACTATAACCTGTCTGAAACTCCACCTCAGTGCACAACCCTGCAAATAGAAATTTAAAAGGCAGAAGTAAAGGATATGTTAAACTTAAATCCTTCACAGGGGCTCCACAATGTCTGCAGCTGCCAGCAAAACCTATTTCTCCCAGTAGCCACTATGTGATTTTTTTTTTTTCATAAGCAGGCTGCAGAGCTGCAGGAGTCACCCAACTCTCTAATTTTTCATGCCAGCTCGTCCGGCTGATTCATGGCAACACAAATGATCGGCTCCTTCCAAAAAGGGGGGAAATTGAGGCAATGCCCTCTCATTCCCCTTGGAATGACAACATGCAGCCTCTGTAAATCCACAATATGGCACACCTAATAATGAGTTAAAATAAAGAGCCATATTGGAAGAAGCAGTGTGTTTGGAATGTTGGGGGAAAAGCACTCTGCAAAAAATGCAAATTTATTTGCAAATACTACACATTTGACAACTGAACTCGCATCTTCATCTGATTCACTGCCGCTGAATCTGACTTGATACACATTAAAATTTGTGTATAGCTAACCCCTTAGATTGTCCTCAAATATTAAAATATTTGGTCAGTTTTAGTTTGAAGGCAAGAAATCTCTTTAAGCAGCTCTCATTAAGTCAACCGGGTAAAAAGTCTATTGGGTCTGGGTATGTATGGCTTTCAAAGGGTGTTTTTCCCACTGCCCTTAGCCTCCTCTAGACCCCATTGCCAAACTAATGTGGAAACAGGCTCCCTTCAATCTGGATTTTCTGGCTGAAGACCCCATTAATGGGGTCTCAGAAAATCCAGATTAAACGCTGAGATGTACCCATATGATCCAGATTTCCCCAGCGATGGTGGAAACAAATGTGTCCCAAATGGGTGCCGTGGTGGAAATGGGGTCATCCGACTCACACCCAAATGGGTCCTTAATAGGTGCAAAAATTGGTACTTGCTGCCAGTGGAAAAACACCCATAGTAAATTGTCAGGATAGATTTCTTTACAGAAGCAAACAGAAGAATTCTCATGAGTGACTCCTGTCTAGGACAAAAGTGCTCGGCTGCTGCCTACTAGATGTTCCTAAGCTACAGCTCCCATCATTCCTTGTTTTCTCCTGACATGGGACTCTAGTTCATGAACAACTGGAGGGCTGCAGCTGAACTTCTCTGTCCTAGAGCCTGGCTAGCAGTGTAACCGCCTCCACAAGTAGGAGCATGAAATAAAAGCTATAATCCTAAAACAATCAAATTAGATGTTGCTTCTTATCAGATTCAAACCACAAATGTATGGAAAATGCATCCTCTCCACTGCATTTGTCAAAAATGGCACTGTACTTTCCTAGGCTAATACCTAAACCCTTTGGCTCCACTTGACTAAAATCTGTGTGGATTATCTAAGCTTTTCTGTTCTTCCTCGTGTGAGGAAAACTAAACAGTTGCCTAACTTCTGCAAGGTTCATCACAAATGTTCCTTAGAGGTAACGCACACCCACGCATGCTGCCCAGACTGGTAGTCAATTTCAGTGGACGATATCAGAAACAACATTGCCCCCAGGGTTCGTTTTCTTCCCTTCTCTTTCAGTGACTCCCTATTGATGTAACCACAAAGGTTTCATGGTTCTTAAAATAGCAGAAGTATAGGACATGCCAGAACCATCCCAAGGGCAGCCAAGTAACAGTAGCACAGTTCCGGCTGTCTGCACTGAGGTCCTAGATTCTCTTCTGGAAAAGAACTGACATTCCTTTGATTAACCTGGTCACTTTTTAGCTATTGCAGTATTATGCAAATTGGAGTCGTTAGTGAAATCAGAAGTGTGAGAATGTCTCCTTCCTCAGAAATAATCTTTAAATCAAAGCTAATTGATAAGCCTAAATATTTTTAATTGGGGAGGATGATGCTATAAGTCTCTGGAAGAATGCAGTCCAGAGGGGGATATAGCTTATGCCTATTGGCACTCTGCCTATAACAGCACAAGAACTTGTTTTTATGTTTCGCTCAGACTTCCAAACTGTTTCTCAGGGAAGGGAGTCAAAGTTAACTCTTGCCATCATTAGTCTTCTACAGAAAAAAACTGCAGTAAACATTTAAGTCAGACTGTGTAATTCTTAAGGTACACAACAAATCACTTTAAACCCATGGCTTTCTTGGTATACAGGTAACTGTTATAATTTTAGAAAACTAAATTCTAACTCACAAGATATGCAAGCTCAGTAATAAATCAAAAAGTCAGTCTGCAAACAACGAACTTGTGCAAACCAAATTTGAATTGGGTGATCTCTTACTCCATCCATTGGGTCCAAAACCTTATGTCACGTTGATCTCCTCTTCGATTTCACCAATACCACATGATTTCTCATTTTTATTTAAAATAAAGTTTACACTTGCATTTATGTTATTTTTCATTTATATTACCTTATAAATATATTTTATAACATGTGATTTTATCTGGCATAACCAAATCATTTGCAGTACTTTCACCCATATAATGAGTTTTTCAGGTAATTTAGTATTAACAATGATTTTGTTCTACTTAATAAACTCATTCTCCCCGAAATCCTCCTGTGCCATCCAGAACTCTCCTTAGTTTGAGAACAAGTGATTTTCTAGCCCTTCCGTTCATACAGGACACAGTTTGCACTGACTGTATGCTTTGTATGAATCACATTTACCTTACTGATTTTTTTTTATCAATTTGGAGTAGGGTTCAGACAAATGAAGCTTTTTTCAGCAACATTGTCAATAAGCAGGAATTAGACTGGAACTTTGTATCAAACTCTAAGCCCCTTCAGTTTGAAGGTGAGGTACTGAAATGGCCACCGTAAGAGTCAAAGGTGAAATGTAGGATCAGTCCTCCTTAAAGAGCAGAGAGGCAAGACAACTAGACCATTGCTCACTTGTCCAAGGCCAGAAAATGTACTTTTAAAGGCCTTTAAAGTGCATTAAAGGAGTGGGAGCACTGTCCACATGATTCAACTCATAAGCCATTGTCAAACCACTTCTTCATGTGTGCAGATGCAGCCATTGACATGGTTTTTCCACTTGTAGAATAAAAGGTTATGCCTTTGAATGCTAGTTACCTGGAAGTTGCAAGTACAGCAAGTTGTGCTATGCTTAGATCCTTCTTGTAGCTTCCTTATGCAACTGGTTGGCCACTGTGTGAGCAGACTGCTGGATTAGATGGGTCATGATCCAATCTAGTGGAGCACTATTTCTTGGTTGGTTGGTTGGCATTTTTATCCCACCATATACCCAGAGGTCTTAAAGCTGGTTATTATCTTTTTAAGTGAGAGGTGAAGACTGTGTCCAGACCGTGATGGATTTAACGCTCTCATTACCTTGGACAGTTGGCCATGGTTACTGGGGTGAGTGAGAAGTAAAGTCTAACAATGGGATTTTTTCCACTCACTTCCCTTAATCCAGAACTAAGATGATCTGGATCTAAGGAATGGGTCCTTCAACTAATCCGGATTTAGAAGATCCAAATCTAAGGAGATACCTGATGCATCTCCGTGGGCGGTGTAGCAACCAATAGCATTGGCTGCTAGCGTGCTTACAGTGGAAATGCCATCACCCCATGTATTTTTTTGGGGGGGGGTGTCACGTGTGTGTGTGTGTGTGCAAACTCCATAGACACTCTGAAGATTCTTCGAAGATCCTCCAGAGAGGCCCTGGAGCTTTGGATAGAGCTTCGTAGAAATGGTATTGCTCTCTTGGGTTATCATCGAAGCCTGTGCTATTCTCTGGAGTCTCCTTTGCAGTCATCTTTGGAGATTATGCACAGGCTTCGGAGGTTTGGGGCACCCGCCCGGAGCCCACCCCTAGACCCCATTGCCCAATCACAGTGGAAACATGCTCCGTATGTTCCAGATTTGATGCCTGAAGACCTCATTGTAGACCCCTTTAATGGGGTCTACATGAAATTCAGATTATAGGTCCTGAAGGACCCATTTAATCCAGATTTCCCTAGAACAGGTGGAAACAAATGTGGCTCTAATGTAGTCTGCAGTTGAAACGTAGTCTTCCTGCTCTGAGCCTAATGGGTCCTTAATGGGTCCCTAATGGGTACTTAATGGGTTTTTAGTGCTAATGGAAACCCTCCCCCCCAATATCTGCCACAACAAATCTGGCAGGCATTATCCTCATCATGTGAAGCTTTTTTCCCCCTATCAGACCCTTCTCCAACAAACATCTTAAAACAGCTTGCTTTTTTTCTCATAAGGTTCCAGTTTGCTTTTTCTTTACCTGTTTGTAGTACTAACGTGTTTTAGATTTTGGGGGGTTTAATAGGAACTGAAACTGTACACAGTATTCCAAATATAGCCACACAATGTATTTATATAAAAGCATTACTAAATGAGAAGTTTAATTTTAATCACTTTTCTAATAATCCCTTTCATGCACATTGCTTTTTTCGTTGCCATTGAACACTGAGTTGTCATTTTAGTACTATCCACCCAAACTTTTCCTTCACATTTAACTAGTTGCAGTTGTATTTTCCGTCATCCTGGCAGTATCTAAAGCTTTTATTTCTGTTACCAAAATATTAATTTTTTTTCAGGCCATATGCATCTTATTTTTCAAGGAGAACAAGGTATCAGTGGTTATCATTCTTAATAGCTATATTACCTACTACATTGCAGGTTATAGACCTTTAATGGTCAGTTGATGAGGACCTAAGGAAAGAGAGTGCTAATACAATCATATCTTGCTTATAGACTTCTCATCTGGTTGTTCACTGTTAGAACAATCAACTAAATTAAACCATCAGGGGATATCTTATGTTCCATTGTAACTAGTGGCAACTCAAAGATAAGGATCGTCAGGATAGCGGGAAAACAGGAAGGGTTCAAGTGAAAGTTTTCCTTTGCAGTGGATCATATTCAGTTCAAGGAGATCTAATAGAGACTTTTAAGCGTTATCTTCTACTTTGAAAGCAAATCTACTTGAATTCTGCATCAGGAAATAACAGTTCATAAACAGGTAATGTGCAGCCAGTACATTTGTTTTCAAGACATATCAAGAGAAACAATGTGTCCAGTCTGCGAGACTTTGGTCTTCTCCCTACCATATCCCATCCAGAAGTCCTCTAAGTGACTGTATATAATTGGTCCACAGAATATATCAAATTCTGTCAGGTCTGTTCCATTTTTGTTCTTTTTGTGTTCTTTGCTGCTGTACAAAATAGCATAAACTTATGCAAAGTGTGTGTAGTTGTGCCTTAAGAGTCCCATTCTCTCCTCACATAAGTGTCCTATGAATCTCCTCCACATGCTCCTTCTTTGGCCCCACTGTTTTTAACACTGTAAGACCCATGAAACTTGGATATGGTTGTATCATGTGAGTTACTAATTTTCTGTAAACATTTAATGAGCTGGCAGAATCTAGTTCAATTATCTGTCTACCATATCACCCCGTCTCAATCTATTCTACCTCACACTGTAACAAATACTTTATCATGTTTCATCATAGTAGCAGTTTTATTTCAGCTCACTTATTTGGTCTAGATTGATGTTCATAATCTAGAAAGTATGTGTATCTAAAGCATATTGGAACTGATGGCATTCTATATTTCCAGTTCCATCTAAAAGTATAAACGATTGATAGTAATGAACAACTCTTCAAAGATATAAATTCATAAATAATTTTTTAACTCTGAAATTGTCTTCTCTCTGTGTTGGAATAAATCTATTCTGATAAGGAAGGTGTGCTGCAAAGTTATTTGTTCACATAAATGTCATGAAATTAATATTTAATGATAATAAAAGTAGCATTTAAAGCCCTTAAACATAACAAAGCACACACATTAATTCTTGTTATAGCATTTGTTGCTAGTGGTAACAATTATAAGCAGAATACGGTGCCTTAAATATCCCTCCCCATTTTCTTCCTGCATTGATTCAGGGTATGTTCACACTATGATGATCAGACTGGCCTGGGCACTCTGGAACAGTACATACACACCCTGCAGTATATGTTCCATCCAGAGCATCCAAGAGCTCTCTTGATCACCACAAGTGCCATAACTTAACTGAGAGTGTTTAGAGCACTTTTGGTTAATCCCTGGATGCAGCCTTTTGCCCTATTTCTGAATTTGGAAAATTCGTTTTGTAAAGCTCCATTGGTAGAATAGTTGTCTTTCAGCAACATTAGATTGCACATAGAGTTATCCTAAAGATTTTAAAATCCAGGCTTGATATCAGTTTTAAATGCCTTTTTGAAGCCACAGGGTAAGTTAAGACTAATCCTCTGTTTAGAGATTTGAGGTGATAAGGATGGTCTGGCACACTCTGGAACAGCATATGTACAACACAGTGCTGCCTCCATCACACAGCTTTACCAGGAGCATCTAGGATGCACCTGGTAACCCCCAGACAGAGTGGTCACATTACTTCTGTGTGTGAATGCTGTGTATGAGTGGTGCGGCAAGGCTGTGGTTGCACAGTTGTGTGCCGCATTGGCAATTGCTGTAGCTGCAGCATGGAGAATATATTGCTACAATAATGTGGACAGCCTGGTACAGGACAACCTGCATTTCAAGGGCCTCCACCTGCAGTCTTCGTTAGGTTTGGTACTATCCCAGCACTTGCAATGTGAACATTGCCCACTGTCTCTGAACTTAATATCTGTGGAGTACTGTCCCATAGAAGTTAAGCGCAAAAAGGCCCAGATGAGGTGTTCCAAGAAATTCTTGTCTTATAGATGAAGATCTCACTGATCTTGGTGATAGAACTCTCTTCACTGGCAAAAGAGGGAGTTCCCTCACATTGTTCACTGAGGATATGGTTCTTTTATATAGATTAGCCTCAACAGACTTCTGTACTTGTTAATTCCTGCTGTCTAGTTATATGTTGCCAATTACATATGATAAATATAAGGTAGTAATTTTCAAAGACTGACAAAGCCCAAATAGTGATAAAGAAGATAAAGAGATCTCTTCATAACATTATCTGCACATCTTGACCCTTTTTGCACAAACCAGCTAGAATGCTTCAGTCTGCTGACTGGTTAGGCCTTTGTACTTGTGAATGCCACCAAAGCTCACCTGGAGGTGCATAGGTGATACAGCTGTGGAGAGCTAAAAAGTTCACAGGTTGACCAGCAGCATTTGGACTGCTTCTGGGAAGTTAGATCCACACTTCTTGGTGCTGACAGGTGAGAGGGGCATGCATGGGCTGTGTACAGTCATTTTCAGTGCCTGGATCACCATGGCAACATCCAGCCTTGCAGCAGATGCCAGTGCTATTTCAATGTTTGCAATGCAAATGGCCCCCACTGCACTTCAATCTGACCAACCTAATATGATATTGTTATACCATAATAATTTGGTTAATGCAGATCTGCCTCTTGTTTAATAATCAGGGCAATCCCACAGACAAGTTTTAGTTTAAACAGACTGTGGATAGGCTCTGGAATACATCCTTAACTTGTGTTACTATTTCAAATTATCAGATATTAGCTAAAATGTCTCTCAATTAACTAGTGATATTAAAGTGTTTGGATGCCTAGAGGATTTGATAGCCAAACCTATGTGTTTCTTACCAGTCCACGAGTCAATACAACTTATCTGTGAGCCGCTCTTACTGTAGGCCTGTTGGAAGAACTCTTGAGCTGATCATAGTGGTTGGATTGGTTTCCCTTCACCCATAATTGAGGAAAGAAGTTGGGAGGAGGTGACTTATTGGTCCTATTTCCACCGTGGCTGACTTTTTGGTGCTTGTTCTGGTGCTCCAAGAAATGATGCATGCAGAAATGTCGCTGCTGTGAGGGAAGTTCCCTCAAGGCATTATTCTATCAATGTTCAAGAATGGCAGCACAGTGGTTGACACCTGCCTGCTTCTAGCCTCCCACAGTAGATCCTGGCTCTTACCAAGGGTGTGTGGATGAAGATTTTGAGATGGTGTATAGAAGGCAGTGGCCTGTAGGAAGAAAGAATTGTTCATTATTCCTCTTTGGACTTAAAAAAACAAAAGCTAAACATGTATACTTTGATCATTGAAGTCTTTGGAGATAAATCTGGCTAAGAGGCAAAGTAAAGACTGACAGAGAGATTCATCTGTAAAGCGGGGATGGAGTAAACATGCCTTGCATTATTTCTTTCGATTCATACCCTCCTCATTTCCATTAAGGATAGCAATGTTAAGAAAATCCCCAAGCGCTCTGAATTTACAAATACACCAATTACGTTAAAATTGATGTTATCAATGAGACTGGGATAGAACTTTTTTAACTACATAAAATATGAGACTGTGCCTACAAATCTCCCCAGGAATTCCTATGCCAATCAGTTTGAATGCAGCAATTTACATATTAATGAATACTTACTCAGAGGTATTGAGTGATTACAGAAAAGAAAGTAGATGAGAGGGAAGGAAGCACTTTCCATTGAAATGTAAATATTATACACCAACACATCAAAAGAGCCTTGATGAAATGGCAGAAGTAAAATAACTGGAGTTCCCTTTCATGGCCTGTGTATGCAAGAACTCCTTCTCCTAGGTTAATAGCTTTATCCTGAAGATGATGTTTAACTTCAAGGAGATTCATCCAGTCATTCAATCCTAAGGGAAAGGTTCGCAATAGCAGCAAGATTCCTTATTAGAATAGAAAAGAAAAGCAACAAAATGGTTTCACCAAATGAAAACCCTAATAACTTAAATATTAAGTCTTCATTGGCTGATAAGTTAGCATAAATAAGGTAGATTTCATAAGTGGACTATTTTAGAACACAGCTGTTGTATCTTTAAAAAAGCACCTGAGCAGATAGATCAAATGGTAGGAACTGTCCTTTTGCAGTTCAACAGAGATAGGTGTGGAAAAGGCCTTGGGTGGTCAAGGAGCTTCCCTGCCAGGAAATCTTACAACATTTGGGTTTTTTTAGTCTAGAAGGCTGAGGGAACATGACAGGTGTATAAAATTGTGCATGGTATTGGCAAAGTGAGCAGGGAGAAGTTTTTCTCCCTTTCTCAAAATACAAAAACCAGAAACTGAATCCTGGATGAATCAGGAGACACCAAAGAAAAGATTTTTACAGAATGCAGTTAAACTTTGGTATTCAATACCAAATGGCTATCGGTAGGATAGTGTCAAAGACGTTTTGGGCCCGTTCATGGAAATCAGGGCTATTAATGGCTATTAGCCCTGATTACATTGTGGCTGTCTCTAGTACTGATATTTATTTTGCCTATAGACTTACTCCCCTTCATCTAGAAAAACAAAATAAATTCCACAGGGTAGTATGCCTCTGAAAGCCAGATGGTGGGAGGAAAAAGCAGAGAGAACTGTGTGCACTCCTGCTGGAAGTTTTTCTTCTGTTACTGGTTTACCACTGTGGCTGTGGTCACACTTAAGGTTTAATCCAGCTTCAGTCCAACTTCAGAGAGGGAGAACACATCAGAAAAGTGACCAGTAGTTTTCTTTCCATGTTATCTATTCCAAAGGTGAATTTTCTGAGTTAAATATTTAATACTGAAAGAAAGCATCTTGTCACTTTGCCGATGTTATTTTCTTGCTCTGAAAGTAGACTGAAGCTGGATTAGACCATAAGTGTGACTGTAGCCTCTGAGAACAGTCTGTTGGACTAAACGGGAAACAGGACCAATCCAGTGGGGAACTTCTTATGTTCCTAAGTTTCACAATAGATCTTTGGGTCATTCTGAAAATGATTCCTTCAAATGGAAAGAAGCAAATGGCCAACTCTGGGACTTTACAAATGCTTAAGTCAGGAATGTACTGCTTGCCTAGATAAACATAAAATTTTCTCAATTAACTCCGCTTCCCTCATGCCAGTATATTCTCCAGCAGGGGAAAGGAGTATTCAGGATTTCTAGAGACTCTTTCAGAGCCATGAATATAGTCTGTGCCAAAGATATCATTTGAGATTTGAAAAGCAGTGACTTCCTGAGGAAGAATAATGGCTGCCTTATCCCTGAATTTCCCCAAGACTAAAAGCAAAAATTTATTATACAGATATCACATTAAGTTTTAAAGCTCAAAGGGTACACATGTATTCAAGGTTGTTGTTGTTATGTCTTCTGGTCTGCCGGGAGCCAGTTCATTATTTCTCTAGGTTCAGGGATTGGTTGTAGAGATTTTTAAAGAGGAACAAAAATTCTATCAAAATTTATTTTTTAAAGAGTTCTAAAAGTTAGAAATATATTTTGAGATTTGAGGCATCTCTTGAAAGGCAAATTTTGGAAACTGCTGAAAATTCATTAACAAATTATATTAAAGGCCTAGTGAAACATCAGTAGGGACTGCATGGCATAAAGATGGCATCAAAGGAAAGCTTGAGAGACACAGGGATCACCCAACACTGAACTTATCAAGCCACCATCCCAGCATAGAGAGATGGAAAGTACTATTAGAATTGTTTTTTGTGCTGAGTATGGAAGCTCTTTTGATCTACCAGCTGTGCAGTGTGCTCAGCCCTAACTTGGGAGACACAGCAATCGGTCAACTTCTGTGACTAGTTCCGATACCTTCAAAATGCGGCCAGGTAGAAACATTATAGCCAGTTAGTGTGCCAGGTGTGTGGAGGAGGGACATGAACAGCATGTTTGGTCTTATGGTTAGAGTGTTGGATTCTTATCTGAAAGTCTCCTGGTTCGAGTCTGCACTTGTACGCAAAGCCACCTGGATGATCCTGGGCTAGTCGCAGCTCTTTCTGAGATGTCACAGCCCCACATACCTCACAAGGCGTCTGTTGCGGGGAGAAAAACAAAGTTTTGTCAACCACTTTGAGTTCCCTCAACTGGTGGGAAAAGCAGGGTTTAAAAGCCAACTCTTCAGCTTCTGCTTCCTTCAAGTAACAGAATCAGCCCTTGTGTGGATCTTGCTATCTTTAACTACATATACTTTTATATATAAAGAATTGCCAATACAGGAGTTTGTGAACATTCAAAAGTACCATGACCTTCCATTTGTTTCATCACTCTTGTTAACCCCTTCCTGTGATAAGGACAAGAATGGTTCCCCTTTTCTCTTGCTAAGTACATAGAGCTGGAAAGCAGAAGCAAGCAGAGCTTTTTAAATTTTTGAAGCATGTTTAATTTGAAGATGCAAAATTGCTACAGTATAAGTAGTGGGCAATATTGTTACCAAATGACTTGTGGGTCTCTCCAGTCTGATGTTCAAGTGCTAACTGCTGATGGGCAACCTTAAGGATTTTACCTCCTCTCCCATTGTTTATCCCCAAATTGAATTTGTATGAGAAGGTTCTTAAAATATACAATTTCTTAAATATGCTTTAAATTTTGGGAATAAAGGGCCTATTCCAGTCTACTTTCTTTTTTTAGCTATTACAGTAATATCTGATATCTTTATTTTGACCAATAAAGATCAGTTCCTTCCCTACCCACAATTTGAGTTTTTGCACTCTATTAGGAGCAGTTTGTTTCTTTTTTGTTGTACATGGAGAAACAAAATGTCTAATCATCACAGCTTCTTCCCTTTGCTTTGAGAAAAGAGACCATATGGCATGTTCCCCATTGTTTCCTCTTTTACTACATCATCATGACATTTCTGCCATTCTGTGCTTCTGATTTCTAAGCCTGCATAATTCCAGATCAAAATTTCAACATTACAGTACTCTATTCAGAATCACTTAAGGTTCCATATATGATTGTTTCCAAACCCAAAGAATTCACAATACAAAGGTTCAGGTCCAAAATACATTTAAGTTCTTTGTAAGGCAGCTTTTGCGTGGTTCTTTTGGACTATGCTATCTATTATCTGGGACCACAGTGAACACTCTGAGCACATTCCTGGGCATAAAAACCTAGAATGAGGCAAGGTGATGTAGAGTATAACATCAGTGTCTTCAGAGACAGAGAACAAAAGTTCCCCAGGCCCCAAAGTTGCAGGATGAAGTTACTTGAGCAGTACAATGAGAAATGGTCACAGAAGGAGGTCATGCATGGAGCCTAGCAAAATGTCACCAGATATGTAGTGTAGCAGGAACAGCTCAGCTAAACATTTTGCCAGGCTCCGCCAACTGCCAACTTCTGGAGTTTTTTCTGGGCATGCTGCTTGACTTACATTCTCCAGCTTCAAAGATAGGGAAGACAAAACAGCCATCAAACAGTCACCAGCACTCTCAGTGGTGCCTCACCCAATTCCTAGCCTAATCAACCAGAGAAGTTCTTCACAAAGGACAATCATCACAAAATGCCATTCTGGAGGCTTTTTTGTTGTTGCTGTTAGTTTGAAGGTGCCTCTTTTACAAAGCATGCCTCAAACTACTGTGTACCTAAAATACATCTTTGGGGGAAAGTTCTTGCCAATAGGAAGTATTTGCAAGAGAAACAGCTTTCCCTTTGCTTAGGAGATGCCCTGCAAGGGAGGCAAAAGGAAGGGTGAGAGGAACAAAATGACTTCCATTCTGTTCCTGCTATTCACCTCCCAACAGCTTGCTTTTCCCTTCAGATGTAGGGATGACTACAGCAGCCATAGTGCAGTGGTACAGCTATTGCCCTGGAGACAGGAAGGCCACAGGTCTTATCCCTAGCATATCACTTGGAAGAGGTGAATGGCAAACTGCCACCATATGTGCCAAGAAAACTGCATGGATTTATCCATGGAATCTCTCAGGAATCAGCCCTGACTCAGTGATGCATAACAACAGCCAATGTAAACAGAGTCTATTAGCCTTTTTAACTCAAATAATTGATCTTGTTAGATTTCTGTTTTTAAATAACTTTTTAGCATTTCAGGTAGTCCAAATATGGAGGCTGGATACAAAAGTTCCTGGCCTTCATAATTGCTGGCCGTGGGCTGTTTTAGCACTTCCAGCACTACTTCTAGGTGCCAGAAAAATGGCCCTGGGCTCTCAGCTGTTCTATACCAGACAGCAGCTCTGACCCTGGCCATCCACATGTGAGCCACTGGTCCAGCATACCAGCCTGGAATGCTGTATGGACCACTTACAAGTGGCCCACACTTGGAGTGGGTTGCAGGGCCATTTTCATACAGTGGTCCACTCCAATGCTTTTGTCTGATGTGGATGAAGCAGTCTTCCAAGAGATTTGGCTTCCCAGTAGTCTGGTTCTTAGGGCGGATAAGGCATTCCAGAGCCCTCGCTGGATGAGATAGGATCATTCTGTCTTTGCATGCCAAGTAGATTCTTCCATTCAATATCATCTGAAAAATTATTGAAAATAATCTGGCTCATAAAATGAGGAAGCTTGTTATAAATCAAGAACAATAAAGCCAGAAGTTAACAGCTGCTCCCAGATTTTTTTTTTATGAAAGGTGTTCTTTAAAGTGTTTTTATCATACAATCTGTCATCAGAACTACCTATCAGAGATACTATGAAGTATTTAGGAGAATACAAGCACTATAATCATTTGTTTAGCGTTCTTAGGTAAAGGTTGTGGAAGATACACTTCAGATGTGTAGCAGAGATGCTACTCTTAAGTTTTTTTTCTTTACACCATAAAAATCTTCTGCTGAGTCTGTCACATAGCGCGTTAGGCACAGTTAAATGTATTCTTGTGAAATGTTATCTTCACAACCCAAATGTACATTGGTGTTAGCTGCGTTATAAATGTAGCCTGGCATCAAGCAACTACTTTTAAATCTGTGTTTAAAATGATTTTAAGATGCAATAATGCTTATCTGTGTCAAACCATAAAGAGGTTTTTTTTTAGTTCACTTGCAAAAGAGGATGCAAAAACAAGAACAAAACAGAGGAAGGTGGCAGCTGCTGCGGGGGGGGGGTCTGTTTTAATATGAAATGTCTTGTAAAAGATCTAATTTGTATCTAACAACTGCAGCAGAAAAAAAATGCTAAAATTCTAATAGGAAATTTCTAAAGTACATTCCATTGGTGAATTACAATACTCCCTCTGTGGGGTGTCTTTTTTCACTGGACCAGAACAAGTCAGTCCACCTCGGGATGAATGTTCTAGCCCAATCTCTCTGTCAACTCCAAAGTTTGTGCCAGTGTGCCAGGAGTCAGTATGTTTGCTATCAGCCTTCCTACTTTAGAGCAATTTCCCCATAAGTAGATTCCATCCAGTCCTGCGAAGGGCGACATGTGCATGGATGGAGTCCTAACCTTTGTAGGCCTATGGGGACATAGACTCTATAACAATAACAGGTACAATTTAATAGATTCCTTAACTTCTTAATTCTCCCAGAAGCTACTCAGCAGAGGCCTAGAGTCTTTGTGTGTGTTAGAGAGTGCTGAGCACAGCCCACTTAGCATCGTGTATTAAAATCTGAAGGCCTGTGCTTGTTTTTTCTTCTTCTTTTTTCTTTTAGGAATGCATTTAGTAATCACTGACACTTTAGCATGTGCTGTGGATGATGAAGTCATTTCTTTATACACAAGGAGCACTAAGTGCTGTGTAATGTTAGGTCAAGATGATGGGTGGTAAAGTAATACAAACAATTTTGCTGAGCGAGGCAGCTATGGCAACCCTTAGCAAGCCCTACTATTTAGCCTCCTTCCAGATGGCTCTCAAAAGTTGAGGGCGGGGGGAGAACACTCAGAGACAAACCCAAAACACAAATCACGTTTTAGCTCAAGCACTTAAATAAAGAAATTTCAAAGAGTGTGTACAAAAATGGGGGCTTAGAATGGTTTAAGTGAAAACTGCTGACTACGGCTACATCCGCACAGGCACCAAGAACGCCTTTGGGGAGTGCTGAGTATGCACACAGGTAGCCCCAATCTTGCCTGAGTCAGCCCTGGATTTGTCTCACTCTTAGAGTGGGAAAAATTACTCTGAGGACAGGTGGGGAAGGTAAATTTCCTCCCCCATATGAAGCCATGAAGGGGAGTGGATCTTACCTATCTCCTCTTCTACTTGACTGTTTACTGTCCATAAGAGGACTGATCAGTAGGGAAGCAATGCAACTGCAAGGAAGATTCCTCTGCAACCATATTCCCCCATAGAGAAGCAAACCAGTGTGTCTACTGAGCTCTTTGTGGCACGTCTCACAGTCCCTGCCTAAGAGGATGTTCCCATGGGCTATGTTGTGATCTGCGCACTTTGGCACAGCGTGCACAGTGAGACTGACTAATTCTTCTGCTTTTCTAGGTAACATTTTTAGCAGCAGCTGTATGTTTGTCAAAGTTTGTAACTATTCTTTAGTAATGCCATTCTATAGTGAACTCATGCAATTGGGGATGTGCACAAATATTTGTAATATTCGACAGTCGTATGAATTTGTACAAATTTGGACATTCATAAACAAATCAAATGTTTTGACATTCATACATTGACATTCGTATTTGTTACAAATGTTTCAGAACATTCGTGAACTGGAGAGGTGGGAAAGTGGCTGCACCAGTCACATCTGCAAAGGATCCAGAATGCATTCAAAGTGGAGCAGATTCAAAGTGGATTTAGGGCATATTTGACACTTTCAGAGTGGATATATTATGGGATAGGTATCAGATACTGTACGTATGGGTTATGTACGCATTCATATCAGATATTTGTATGAATTCGTGCAAATATATGTGTACCGAATAAAATCCTAACATATTTGAAGGGGATATATTCTAATCAATATAAATTTTCTTACATTCAGTTTGATACATATCAAATGCAAAAAAAACCCATCCATGCACATCCCTATTTGCAATACGTCACAAAAACCTAATGCTCAAAATGTGTCTTTCTGGAAGAGAAGAATGCAAAGGCTTTTTGTGTATACCATCTCTGAGCCAAATATTTTTCCCCTTTCCTCTAACCTAGTATTTATGGGATTAAGCTAACTTCCCTTAGTTACTGCGGTCTGGCCAAATTGAGGGTTGATACATGTGCACTGGAGAAGAACTGAATAACGAATCAGTAAGTGACAATCTTAAAAGAAAGCAGAAACAAAACGGAGACCGAGGAACATACTGTGATGTCCATTTAACTCTCAGCTAGTGTACAACACATGGTATCTGGTACAAGATTATCAATTACTATTTCAGTGCATTGTAGATTATGAGTTGATCTTCTGTTTGGAACTAGGGATGCAGTGAGCCTGAATTTGTCAAGTCTGAACAGGGGATAGAAGCAAAGGTGCTTTTTCTAACAGCCCTGGCTTTATGCAGCTTCCATACCTTGCTGAGGAGTAGAACTGCTAAGCAGAGAAGTTGTCTGCATGTGGTAAGGGGCTTATAATGGCAGCAACAAGGAATGGAGAAAGCAGGTAAGTTCCCCTCTTTGTGGCTCCACTGGCAAATGAGGTAAGGAAGCTGAATACAACCATGGCTGTTAAGGAAAGCACTAACAATCCTTTTCCTCTAACCCCCATTTGCATTCAAAGAATGCAAATTCCGGACATCCCAAGTCTGGCCATTATAACTTCATGCACAGCCAATCATGCATTAGTGTCAACTTTGAGCACTGTAAAAAGCAGATCTGAAAATATTAATTCACTCAGGAATTTATCATTCCTATTTCATTCAGGGTTGCTTTTACTGAAGGGATATCTGTACAAGGCCAATACTTTAAGATACCCTTATAAACACTTTTTCTTAAATTGCCTTGAAAGTGTTACCTGATCTTGCCATTCTGTACAAACAATCAATAAAGACAGACAAGAACACTTTACACCTTAATTGGATAATTGGTTGAGTCATTTATTTTTAAAAAAGTTAAATGCCTTTCATCTGACATGGTCCTTTTAGCAACAAGCACTATGGGAGCATTCCCACCTACTGCAAATCTGGATTACTCTGGTCCAGAATAATCCGGGTTCTGCTGCAGGTTTACCTGGAGGCTGGGAACAGCACCAAGGGCACATTGGGCTGTTCCCAAACCTCACCTGCAAGTGTACACAAGCACACTGGTGAACAGCGTAGTGGCAGATACTGCTCCTCTCCCACACCTGCTGCTGCTGCTGCTGCCCCTTTGCCTCCTCCTTCCCGCATTAAAATGCTTTCACCGGGAAAGTGGGCACCCAAGGGGCGGCCTCCTCTCCCCCCACATACTCACTGTCCCTGTCCACTGGCTGTCCTCCTTCACTCGCCTCCAAGGGCACTAAAATCTGAACTGAATTGCTGAAGTCCAGTTTTGGCAGGGTTCCCCCCCCCCCCAGATTTCTGCATGGGTTTCTGCAGAAAATCCGGGGGGAAAGAACTGGTATGAGGACAGCCCTTCCCGGATTCGGACTGCTGGCAAATGTAATGGAACCACTGGGTGCTGAGTCTGACTCCTGTCCAGATTTTAGTGCCTTTGGGAATGGGCTTATTAGTTTGTTCTTTTGTGCTTAGTTGTTAAAAGGCATATTTTAATATTATTTGCAACCATACGGTTTGGCCATCTTGTTTGGTATATTGGGCTACCTCTCACTCTTCTGTTTGCTGCAAAAAGCTGAGAAGATCTTTCAGAGGTTGTATTGGCTTTATCATCTCTGTTCTTTTCCAATTCATGAATTTTAAGAGCTGTTCCTCCTCGAGAAGCCTTTCAACAGCAGCCAAAATAAAGCCAAGCATTCTTCCAAGAAAGCCTCTTTCAGCCATATTGACACCATCCTTGTTTATCCCATTCATTTGAAGTTTGCCCTGTCAGTTTGGACAGCCAGTCAAGCTAAATGAATCCCCACACGTTTGTTGCTATTCACATATAGCTGAAGTGGATGTAGCTAAGCCTGGACAGCTAGGAGATGAAGCTAATTAGGTGAAGGGAGTTGTAAAAAGGTGCTCAAGGGGAATGTCAAGAAGATTTCAGTGCCTTGCAAAATCAGTGGAGCTCAACTTGTTTCCTGGCCCAGTGATGGAGCACAGCTGGGCCAATTTCTAACAATTTCTAACAAGGTTGACAAAAGCATACCCTGTTGCCTTATGACAACTGGTGATTTGTTAGAGCCTCCACCAAAGCTATGGCAGCTGTGGCCTTAGTCTTTAGTTTCTGTGGACTGAAATGGAAAGATACACAAAAATCTTTATGCATCAGACAACAATGCTGAAGGTAAAGGTCATGAAGTCAAGTGCACAGTTTTTTCATTTTTATGTGTAGCTGTGGACACCCCTTCACTTTAAACTTTCCTCAACCCGTCTTCAGGTCTGATTGCTCACACCATTTCATTCCATTTCCACCCTCCATTTGGACTTTCCTGAATGGAATGTCCACAAATAATGAAAAGGTGTGAGCAGTCAGACCTGAAGACAGGCTGAGGGAAGGTTTAAAGTGAAGGTGTGACCACAGCCAGCATGAGGCCTGAGCCAAGCCTTCGAAGCCAGCAGCTAAGGCTGAGATGGCAAGGATTACCTGATGTGCAGAGGACCTTTAACCCATGCTAGGGTTAGCTCAGGCTGCTGGGCCAGATTACATGGTGTAGGATAGCCTGTGCCATATAGAAGCAGCCTTAGTCTTTTCTCCTTCCTTCCCTCCATCTATCCCACCAAAATCAATATGGCCGAAGTTACTATAAATTCATCTGAATTAAAAGATGCAAGAATATCTTTTTAATAAGTAACTCTCTCAGAATATCAAGTACAACATTTAAAATAAAGGAGTGTGCATGAATGCAATTTTCAGGATTTGATTCAAACCTGGTTTTGTCCTGTAGGGATCCATACAAATGCAGGAAAGATGCATATGTGCAAGTATGCATCGTGTACGACCCCGTACACATGCAAATGTCCAGATAATTTGAATTAATAGACCCAAAATTTGAAATTTGTTTGAATGTTTACATTTAAATTTATGGACATTCTATTCAAATTCAAATGTCAAAATTTGGACAGAATTGATCAAATTTCAAATACCTTTGATTATTCATGAGCACCCCTAACTGCACCTATATATTCCTAGCACAGGTACCAAACAGACTCTGTAAAGTAAAACAGTGGTTTTTCAACATTTCCTCCTTTCCCCCAAACTCCTCTCTCTCCCCTGAAAGTTTATTTTGGAGGTTGCTCAGAATAGTATAAGAAGTGGTGTACACAGCAGAGGAAGAGACAAGTTGGTAATAATTCCTACCCCCTTTCTCCAGGTAAGAACTTCTATGGGTTCCCAGCCATTCCAACTGTATGCTAGTCAATTGCTATTTTTCTTAATAGCACATTCTCGTTTATGCTTGATTAGATGTTAAGTCCTTTGAGTTCTTGGGCCCCAGATATCTAAAGGAGCGCCTTCTCCCATATCGACCTGCCCGCGTTCTAAGATCTGGAGGAGAGGCTCTTCTGGTTATCCCCCCGCCTTCAGTAGCTAGGCGGGTGGGCACCCGGGAGAGGGCCTTCTCGGTGGTGGCCCCCAGATTGTGGAATGGTCTTCCCTCAGAGGTACGTCAGGCCCCTTCTCTGTCCACATTCAGGAAGGCGGTGAAGACGTACCTCTTCATCCAGGCTTTTGGCTAAATGTCCCCTCCGCCTCCCCCCATTGCACACTCTACTGTCTTTTAAACTGTTTTTTTTTAATCAATATTATTATGCTGGTTTTTAAAAATTTTGTATTGGTTTTAGCATTGTTTTATACAGTTTTGATATGTGTATATTTTATATGTTGGTAGCCGCCCAGAGACCCTAGGGTATGGGGCGGGATATAAATATAAATATAAATAAATAAATAAATATAAATAATATAATAAATCATATGTGTAACAGAGAATTGATGGTCCTTTGGATATTTCAGGAGTACAATTCCCATCATCCCTCAACATTGGCTGAGATTAAGGCTGTTTGGAACAGCCTGGAATCATCATTCCAGGCCAGTTAAGTATAGGAATGGCTGAGGCCCTCTGCACACTGACCACTGGAATAGTTCTTTTCCATCCAACCACTCCACAGTGAGGATGGTAGGCTTTCTTCTTCTTTTCTTGGGGGAATGTCCTGACATTGGACGTCCCATCCACCCCTAACCGTGATTGGGTGAGGGACTGTTGTGGGTCAGGCTTTGAGAACCAGACCTTCAAGTCTGTAAAAGCCATCTGAAAGGATTTGAGAGCAGGGGAAGGTTGTGGCTTTGTCCTTTGCTTGAGAATGCATGGAAGAAATTGATGGCCGTTATGGGAGGGAGGATGCTGGACTACATGGACTATGGCCTCATCCAGTCAGGGGGTAGATCACATAAACTATGAAGGTTCAAAGCTGAAGGCCTTTGCCTCACAAGCTGGAAGAGATGTGGAGGCAACGTTCCCACATTGCAGAACAGCTTGTTCACAGCAGGTAAGGCTTGGAAATTGCTCCAGATGCTTCAGGAGAGTTGAGGTGGGTCACAGTGTGGATGACTCGTACCAGTGATCCACCTGGAATTGTCCCACAGGCAAGTGCAGAAAGGCCCTAAGTCTCCAACAGGGTCTGCAGGACTATAACGATTGTATGGATTCACAGAGAAGGTCACTCATGATTATACAGTGATTTGGCTAGACATGTAGATATGTCTTTCCAGGAGGTTTGCAAGAATCTATGATCATGATTGTCTTCTACTACTACTGCTACTGCTACTGCTACTACTACTACTAAACTACTATAATTATTACTAACTGTAATAGTAGATAAGCTAGAAAGAAAACATACTGTGGTAACTATTTGCTGCTTCTGAAATTGTTTCCTCATAATAAGTACAAACTTGAACTGTTGGTCAGAGATCCAAATAAAGAGTAAATAGCATGAAGTAGAAAACTTAGGATTTATAATTACAGTTTTAGCAGCTTTTGTAGATAAAAAAACCCAAAGAGTTTGTTGTTGTTTTTAAGTGCAAACAAACCATGTGATCATAAGTAATCCCATCCACCAATCATTTTGCATAATCTTCTAATGCACTGATGCTTTGAGATGTTGCATAAATCCTAAGAGATGTGGCAGAGCCACAAAGAGGTTTGTTCTGTAATTCCTTAGTATAGAGGAGAGTGGGAAGATATTAAAGATTTTTCCAATTTAGAGATGGGTCTGAGTAATGAATTTTCAATCCAAATCTCAGTTTTCCTAAAGCCAGATATTTATCTTTTGCAAGAAGTAGTAAAGACTGGGGACTTAAATTAGCAAAATCCTCACAATTAAAGTAAAATAAAGTGTTCCAACAATTTAGGCTGTATCCTCATGTTACATTGAATGCAGTCCCATCGTGTCTCAGTGGCAGATTTATCCTCACGTGGCAGCAGCATGTACAATGCCAAGACACCCAGCTCCCAGAGATAGCAGCGGTGACCATTGCTGACAGAAGGCCTCATAGGATGCCACAATCAGGGGAAGGGATCGAGAGTTGCCATGTTGTAACTACCGTATACAGTTTAGCACATCTGCTACCTAGTGTATTCTGCCCCATTTTTAACTGTTTGATCCTATGGCTTCTGACATAAGCTAGAATGACTACACTTTATGTTTTTGTTTGGTAACATCAAATTGGGACTGACACCTGATGACTATGTGGGCACACCTACACAGTTTTCTTGGCAAATATAGGAGGAATTGCCTCTACCCTCTTCTGTTGCGATGCCGTGGATTTAATCTGTTCTACCACTAATCTACAACAGGCACTCCTTAAGGTGGCCACATGGACATCTCTGGCTATGGTCACACCTTCACCTTAAACCTCCTTCAGTCCATCTTCAGGTCTGACTGCTTACTCCTATAAAATGGATAGAAATTAAAAGGTGTGTGAAAAGGTGTGAGCAGTCAGACCTGAAGATGGAGTGAAGGTTTAAAGTGAAGGTGTGACCATGGTCCTTCTCTCTCTCTCTTTCTTTCTCTCTCTCCCACACATCTTTTCTCCATATGCTAACCTATAAGTATGAAATCACTACAAAATGCACTTCCCTACAGTGGTGAAGAATGTGACCAGCTGCATGCCTGGCAGCTTCAAGACGATGACTCTCCTTTCTTAGGTTTCCTTATTGTTTAGCTGGACTTGGAACAGACAGTTCCTCAAACAGAGGAAAGTCATCTGATAACCTTTCAGATAGAGAGTAGTATGACTTATGCCAATTCTCAGAGATTGAGTTACTTCAGCTTTCACCTGAAATGGCTTCATATGTTGGCAAGAATGTAAAAAGGGATACTCTTCCTTGCCTTCTTCTTTTTTCTCTTTCTTTTATGGTTCTCAAGAATATTTAGGTACTTATTGAACTAGGTCAGTTAACATACTTAAGGTCTGCTTAGTTTGTGGGTAGCAGCTGTGACAGATGTGTGCAAGGGGAGGGACTTTTTTGCTTTCAGAAAAGGTTTGAAGTAATTCGTGGAAGTCAAAGTTTCCAGTGGCTATTAGCCCTGATGGAAACCAGAAGTAGTGTGCCGCAAGTGGTGCAAGCTGTTCACCGATGTCCTGCTGGTGGGCTTCCTTGTGCAGCTGGTTGGTCATTGTGAAAGCAGACAGCCATGGATCCAGTCCAGTGGAGTAATTCTCATGTGCATATGTTACTGATTGTTAACGATGAAGAAGCAGAGATCCCATGCAAATTGTGCTGTATGTTTACCACATGAAACAAATGTCTCAAAAGAAAACTACATGAGATAAATGTCTCTAATACCCTTTTTAATCAACAGAACCCTTTCGGCAATTAAAGTGCCTAGTGATCAAATCAATAAATACAGTTAATAATCATCAGTAGCATCATTATCCATGGACCTTCAGGGGTTGTTTATGTCCTCTGTGCTGCCAGAAGAGCTCACACAACAGTGCCCAAGTGCCCTTCCACCATTGTTTTCAGTTTTACTTGAAAATAAATGGCTGTTAGAAAGACTGATTAGTGCCTTTGTTTTCATAGATCAGTTTCACTTACTAAGAAGCCACACAGCAAGCTGACCTTGTGGGAGGAAAGGAGTAAACAGATAACCTTTCTTTCTTTCTTTCTTTCTTTCTTTCTTTCTTTCTTTCTTTCTTTCTTTCTTTCTTTCTTTCTTTCTTTCTTTCCTTTCTTTCTTTCTTTCTTTCTTTCTTTCTTCCTTCCTTTCTTTCTTCCTTTCTTCCTTTCTTTCTTTCTTTCTTTCCTTCCAGAATTTATATCCCATGTTTCACCCAAATGCCACACATATCCATGGCAATTCCAATATAGCACTGAAATAGTGAGATGATATCTCAAAAGTTAAGGATTACTGAAAATCTAGCACCAACACTGGGTTTCCTGCAGTACTGATTCCTTGCCTCAGTCTGTGATGTCTTTGTATTATCATTCCTCTTCCAATATACCAGGATACTAGCAAATGTAGGGGGGAAGTAGTAGGGTACTTGCTGACACTTGGCTGTTCCGGAACAGGGACAAGAATGCAAAGAGTCAGCAGATGGGTTTAAAGCCCAGGTCTGCCCTGAAATTGCCTCCTACCATCTGGCAGAGTTGGCAAGATGCAATAGCAGAATCTAAAGAAAAGCCTGCAGTTTCCTCTTGCTACCTGGAGACTAACTCCCTGTGGATAAATCTAGAGGAGCTATGGCTGTAGCTGTGATGTGAGTAAGGAAGGGGTTGAACAGTGAGCTGCTGCTGGGATCAGAGATGTGGGAAACAAATTTCAGTGTTGCAAAAAGCCCCTCTCAGAAAGGTGAGATTTCCTCCTGGGCCACTCTTGTGAAGGAGGGAAAATGGCCCCAGGAGATGGCCATTATAAGCCCATCCCAAACATGCCCTGGGCAGTAATCAGCACATAAGACACTTCCTTCCCACCTTCATGCAACCATACAAGAAGCCTCCACAAATGCCCTGAGAACTGTTCAACAAGGATTGCCTGTACGTCAATTCATGGTCAAATGGGGTCAAGCTGTTTCTTGACTCATAGTCTGCATGGGGTTAAGTCCATGTACACACACACACACACACACACACACACACACACACACACACACACACACACACACACACACACACAGGCACTCAGACATTTGTCTGCTGCAGCCCTGGGGTGACTGGAGTAGTACATTTCATGCCTGTGACTGCAGTCTTGTTTTAGCATGGCAGTGGTAAACTGATGACAGGTTGGGGTGAAGATGATGAGGAGGGGGGGTGTCAGATTTTGTACTTCATTTCTCAACCCTAAAGGGACCCAAAGTCTGACAAAGCAACGGAGGAAGAAGAGCTTCTTTGAGGGCACAAGGATAATTCATATTCCTTGGATCATGAGAGCAATATCAGAGTGGGAAGAAGTCTTTGCTAGGAATCTGGTTCCATGCCTCTCTAACTTCTGATAGCAATAAGGAAGATAACTGCTTTTCATAGAAATTACACAATCAGAATTTAAGGCCAATATCGTATATTACTCTGTGTTGTCAAATGGATATGTGTTCCAGGTGCTGGGAATGCTGAAATTTCCAAGCAATGAGGCTTCATCTCACATGACTTCCTTAGTTCCCCACAAAATCAATCAACCTAGCCAGCCACCTTTGAGCAAATTCTCAAAATTCTCAAAAAGAAGGGCACTACACTAACAAGATCTTGTTTAAAAAAACATGATGCATTGAAATACAGTTTGAAACGTGTATTATGATTATTCAGTCAACTTTTGGGTATGACAGATGGGTTGCACAGTGCTAGAGAATTGTGGCTGGAGAATGGCCTGCTTTAGGGGGCCATGGCAAAGAAAGGAATAATAACATACAGCATGGGTGCCCAGCTGTGGCGCTCCAGATGTTACTGAACTACATTTCCCAGCATTCAACTCCCAGTATCCTGTGCCAGCCTCTTAACTGATAAACTTGATCAGTCCTGATTTGGAGGTGGCTTTGGTTTCTTCTGAACCGAGTAATTCAGAATGCGCTAAAACCAATGTGAGGTGCTTTCATTGTCTGTAGACCTGCTGCAAACAGGCAAATCCTCATGATGGTTTCAAACATGGAAATGAGTAAGAACTATAGGAACTTAAATGATAGCTATGAATTTGGTAGCCTCTCACTAAGAGAATTTACAGGTGGGCAGAAACCTGGCTGTGAATCATATGTCAATCTTTGAATCTGTTCGGAAATCTTAAGGAAACCAGAAAAACCCATTTAACAAAGTTGTTATATGAATCAGCACTTGGGCATATATTATCTATATATTAAAGAAAACTGATGAAGTGTTCCAAACCCCCTGCACCAGCTTACACTATAATATTCTGAGGCTTTTTGTGTTAGGTGATGCCAATAATTTAGGTCTATTGTGTTGCCTTTTCCAGAGCATCAGTAAAGCTACAGTTGCTGTTTCTTACAGATGAGTCAAGTATTTTCTTGTCAGGTAATATTGTTACATTCAGTTTTGTTCTGTCTCACAAAGGCTTATATCCATGAAGCATATTTTAGTGAACATATTTTTGGATGCTTTGAATTCATGAATGTCAGGTTTATCAATGGCTACTAGATTGGATGGCTAGGTACATCCTCCAAGCTGGGGAGACACGCAGGATGTATCTAAAGGCCATTTGCAGGGATTTGAGAGCAAGTGAAGGCTTTGCCCTTGTCTTCTGCTTGTGATGCCCATAAGCAATTGGTGGGCCACTGTGTGGGACAGGATGCTGGACTAGATGGGCTGTGGCCTGATCCAGCAGGGCTCCTCTTATCTTCTTATAGAGTTACGCAAATTTTGTGGCATTTCTACCCTAGATTTCCACTAGTGAATACAAGTAGCACATGCCACAACAAACCCTTTAGCTAGGTTATACCAAGGCTGTGATCAGATACAGCAAAAAGAAGAAGAAGAAGAAGCAGAGGCTGCAGTGCTTAAAGAAGGCTTTGAAATGGGCTTGTTCACACACCACTCTTCCCCTTCCTTCTTTCCTAAACATTGTGTGCTATAAAAGGTGGATTGGAGAAGGTTTGGAAACACCATGTCTGCACACTGTTTCCTTGAGGCTCCTCTGAGGCGCCCCTTTTGGTATGTCTGAACACAACCAAAGAGGCAGTAACAGGTCCAGGTTCACCCCATGAACTTTCATGACTTCAAAGTTAGCCCAACTCTATCCATTACACTGCATTAGATTTATTTATTTATTTGTTATTTATTTGTATTTCTATCCCGCCCTCAGGGCGGGTTACAATATTATATTAATCTTAGACAGGTCCCTGCCTCAGGCTTACAATCTAAAGAGACAAGATACAAAAGGAAAATGGTGTGGGAGGGAACAGGGGTGCTCTGGAGGCAGCAGAGTCCTTGCAAAGGTAAAAACTTTTATTTTATTGGGGGGATCTGTGTTTTACGATATAGTGGATATTTATAGGGTTGCTGTTAATGCAGATGTTTATACTTTGTCAAACACAAATGAATGCATTTGCATGATTTTTGCAGTCTACGCAGTGCTGCTGGTCTAGACTAGCCCACGCTGTGGCCTTAAAACGCATACAGGCTTTGAGACTGGGTTCCAATGCCTCTGAGGGCTGGGAATAACTGGGGGATGCACTGAGGGGAGAGCTCTGGTGCACACCCAAAATACATCCCCTGATATTCCCAAACATGGGAGATGTGTTGTCTCCTAGTTTGGTCTCCTGGTTAGGAAGCTAGACTCTAATCCGAGAATATTGAGTTTGATTCTGCACTCCTCATGATGCCAGTTGGGTGATCGTGGGCTAGTCACAGCTCTCTTCTGAGCTCTCACAGCCCCACCTGCCTCACAGGGTGTTCTGTTGTGGGGAGAATACAAAAGGTTTGTCAGATGCTTTGAATCCCCTTGAATGGGTGAGAAAAGTGGGGTAGAAAAGCCAACTCTTTTTCTTCCTCCTCCTCAGGATCAGGGCCCACTGGTCCACCAGTAGACACTTTTAATCAAGTCTACAGGCATTCCTGATCAGAATCTTGCTGACTGGGGTTACTCTTTGTCTAATGTAGACAGATCATTCCCGTGGCAGGTGGGTGCCTCACAGATCAGCACTACTGTGCAAATTGATAAGGCCCAGAAGACAAGCTAAGAGGTCCTTAACTGGGGTCAAGGCCTACTGCAGAAAGGATTCTTGTAGCCTCTGTAATTCTCATAAGCAGTAACTCACACTATCTTTTTACCATTATTTTGCTATGTATAGGTACACATTCAGAAAGTTTGTACAGAATCTAGGTTTTTTACCCAACTGCAAATCTATTTTCCAGTAAGCCTATGGTGCACAGGGACCATATTCATTACCCCAGCAGCAAAGTTATTTCTGCCTATCCTTCAGAAGGATCAATTTTTTTTTTCACTTTAGGTTCAGGGACTATGGCAAGTATAATGTTGTTGGAATGGTTTGAGACTGCTGAATAGTTAAATAAATACCAGATAGAGGTAATTACATATTCAGCATACAAATAGTGTTCATGGTTGCTAGGATTTTTTTTTTCACTCATTCCTTTTGCTTACAGGATCATTCTCTCTCAGTTCATCACAAAAATAAGCTCAAATTTGGAAAGAATTTATGCAGCTGTTACATTTATTCAGTACAGTTCTCATCCATTCCCTGTCTTTGCGGAGATTATGGGTTTATACTCCTACACCATTCCTGGTATAAGGACATAAACTCAAAGTGTAAATGTGGAATATCTAATTTTAGTCAAGTAACAGTAAATTTTCTTGGGAAAAAAATGCAATGTGTCATCTTTGTAAAAGAAGAAAAACAGAAAACTTTCTTTTTTTCCTTCTTTCTTTCCCGAGGGATCCATAACAGCAAGTGGTGCGTAAAGAAGTTCACATTTTCTTTAGCTACAGCATCTCCTTTCCCTGGATTAATTGCTAGATGGGGATTATTGGTCTGTGGCACAGCTGTGCCCAAGTTAAATTCGAGGAAAATGGTTTGGGTTACTAATAGCTGGCACACTTAACACTGAATATGTATGTGCTTCTTCATCCACTCATTCACATATATTTCTTAAATGGGACTGGTAAGTGTAATAGAGCACCACCATTTTAGACAAATTACTCTTTGAAACAAACATTTTAGTTAATAGATATTGGTATCTCTGAAATGGTAAGCAAGAAAGGTACTTTGTTAGCTTCGTTAAACAATATTATGATCCACATTTAACGCAGGATGAGAAGTCAAGTTAATTACTGTCTGAAAAGTAGAGGGTCCCCACCCCTCCCTGGAAATAGGCAGTGGCAAACTATTTCTGTCTCTCTGTCAAGAAAACTGTATAGAGGTGTCTGTGGAGTCAACCAGAAGTCAGCGCTAAGTCAATGGAACCCAATAAAAGTGTGCAACAATACCATATTTAATATTAACAGTCAGCTTGCTTGTGGTTTATCATATGGCAGTGTTAGTAAGCATAATAATGAGTATTACTACGATTGTCACTGAAACATAAATTTTAATTTTAAAAGCAAAATAACCCCTTAAATGTGTGAGATTCTTTTAACCTAAATAAGGAATCAAAATACATTTTTGGATGGAAGGAAGAAGTGACGATAGCAGGGAAAGGTGAGTATCTGATAGATAAGGTGCTTTTCCTTGCTGAATTAAGCTGAGCAGAGGACTCAGAAGACATGAACACTGTAAGTGGCTGTAATCTTCTTTGATGGGTTTAGAAAGTCAACAGCCAAAAATAATACAGGAGATCACTGAACATCAGTGTGCAAGAGTTGGTGTCATCAAGATGTCTGATGCCATGTGCAGGATGTCCTGGAGTGGTCACTGTCCCTAGGTCATAAAACCTGAAGCTCGGTATTGAGAAAAGAGCAAAGCCTGTGCGATCTGTCTGGAGAAGCTTAGGTACACCATGAGATTATGTTTGTCAGCTGAAAGAGCAATGTCAAAGAAGAAACCAACATAAATCAAAGATCCATTTTTGGAAGTGTTATCCATTTTAGTCCAATAATTTTTATTTAGTTTCTAATGTTGCAACCTGCCCTGAGACCTTTGCGTACAGGGTGGAGATAAAAGCCAATTAATTAATTAATTAATTAATAGGCTGTTTTTTTTTTAAAAAAAGGAGTTCTGATATGAAATGAAATAGTGTTTTGTCACTCAAAAGAAGTGCATTTTGGATCAAAAGAGAGATCTAGTGTAATCATTAATAATCCTAGGTGAATTCAGGGAGATTTAAGAAAAGTAGAATTTCACCCCTCAGATTACTTGCCTTGATATAAGTTTTACCTGCCTCAGAAGTGTTTCTTCTTTTGAAGCTATTGGAAATGGGGGCCCCCTAAGCTGACTTTTATTCCAGGCAGCAAGAAGTCTTGACTCTCACGTAATCTTGGTTTGTCATATCTAAAGTGAAAACAAAATGAATCTATTTAGACTAGAGTGGACAGAATGAACTTTCAATGTTAAATTACTCTCTGAGTTGCATTATTATTTCCACAATTACTGAAATTTACAAATGATGGACATTTAGAGTTGCCACCTGGTAAAGAAAAAATAGCAACTGTATCTTTAGTAGTTAATGAATAAGAACAACTTTCAGCAAGTATGTCCTCTTTATTATTTATATAAGGCATTTCTGTTCTGCTTCCAATTAAAAATAATCTCAAAGCAGTCCTCAGTATCAATAAAAAGAGATAAACCATAAGGTACATTAAAATGTTATTAAACTCATGAATGGGAAAGGAAAACATTCACACTGGGAAATAGAATGCCACTTGGAATTTTCTCTTCTATATAACTATTAATAAAGTGGAAGCTGTGACCTCTTTTCTATATGACAATCATATACATGTCTTCTTACGATGCTTATTACTATTTAATGGCTGTTTCTTTGCAAAGTTAAATTTTGAATACCTGTTTCCTTTTTCTACTCATGTCTTCCTTTTCAGTTACCCTGGTTGTATAGCATCAGTTTGACTCCTGTTGCCTAGACTGATGCATCCATGTATGTTAAAGCATGTCTACCTAAAACATGGATGAGATAGCTATTGGATTGTGAATCTCAGCAGAACAAATGTGCTATAGAAATAATCCATGGTAAAGTAAGGTGGTGGTGGTTGTTAAATACTCAGAAAACTATTCTGTTTAGGTGAGGTCCAACTCAAAGTTGGTTAAGATGTGATGATACAGACATTAAACCTCCCAGGAGCTCTAACTACTCTCCCCTCTTTCCTACAGCAAGGAATGGTGGGTGTTACAGTTCAACACCATCTATAGGGTTGTGCATTACATAGTTGCTTGCCTACTTATGTAGGTACGTTGTCTATTTATGTAAGGTGGAAGAAGAGATATTGATAATAATGCTATCTTCCTAAGTAACAGCCCTCTGGTTTTTCATAAGATGAAAAAGCCAACAACATCTAGATCCCTCAGATTAGTGATGCCAGATTTAAGTCTTAGTGACTGTGTTCACACCTAAGTTTGAATGCAGCTTCAGTCCACATTCAGAGGAAGAGAACACATCAAAAAAGTGACTGATCATTTCCCTTCCTTCCTGAACCTTCCTTCATCTACAATTAAGGAATTGAGAGGAAAAATTAATGGGTGTTTTTCCACTGTCACTAGAAGTACCCATTAAGTACCCATTAATGGGTACAAAAATGCCATTACATACCCATTAATGGGTACTTAATGGGTACTTTTAGTGACAGTGGGAAAACACCCAAAATCAACTTTATGAATAAGCCCTGATGGTAAGAGAAAAAAATACATTAAAGGAATTAATGGACTCTCCAAATATCACATAAGATGCCTTTTGGTGTGTCCCTATGCACGTTTGGTCCGGTATTGAAATCGGGTTCAGCAAGGGCCGTCCCCATGTGTTTTAGATTTGGCCCGATTTCCACGGACCAAATAGCCTAAACCCGAGTCACATTTGGTAACCGGAAAAACAAGTCTCAGCATGGTTTGGGCGATTTAGTCTGAGCCAAGCCTGCGCATGGGGATGGTCCCCGGACTTCACAATCTCGGCTGACAGGAAAAAGGTGTGAGTTTTTAAGCCAAGCCTCTTTCCTGTCAGCCGAGATTGTGAACAAGGGGTGCAGAGGCTTGAGTGTCCTCCCTTTTCCAGGGGACAACCTTATTGCCTCCCTGGAAAAGGGAGAACACTTAGGCCTCGGCACTGCTGTTCATGATCTCAGATATATATAAGAAGTACTGTATATTTTTGAAAACAATGGATATAATTATCCAAAGTTAAATCTATTTGAGTCAGTTTTATTTGCAGGAGAACATCCTAAGCAAAACTTTAATCAACAGAACTTCAAGTAGTTTCAGTTTATGTGCATTATACTAATAAGTAAGGAATTATAGTTTTGTCTAAAGTAGATTTTAATGTGAAAATATATTAAAATTTATTAATGAATGACATGAAATTCATGCCAGTTTTTGATCATTTTAAAAAATCTTTCTAATAGAAGTATTTCTCATTTGTTATCTGCAACACTGTCACTGTGAAAAACCAACCTCTTTACCTAAAATCTGGCAGGTATTTTGTTTCCAGTCTCCTTTGCATATTAAGCTAGTTGATGGGATACACAGTGCCATTTGTTCAGCAGCTGCAAATAGCAGATTAGCATTTATCTGTCACAGCTTTATCTATTCTGTGATGTCAAACCAAACATGCTGTTATTATTCTCTCCAAAAGCAAAACCTTCAATATTGTACGCTTTGATTTCCTGCCATTTTCTAATTCTTAAAAAATCACAGAGCAGAAAAGTTCATGATACACCCTGAACTCATGTTGCCTGGATACCCTGACTTCAACAATAAATTAGGCTGAGCAACACATTTAAGGGCGTTACTTTATTTTCACAGAGCAGCAGTACAACAGGTATTGGTAATGCTGCCATGATATTTTTCTTGTTTAAACAGCCTTTTAAATGGTTTTATTAAAATCAGTTAGAGCAGGCATCTATCATTTGTGTACAGCACAATAGACTTGCATAACGTATTGATATTTTGACTGGTTTTGTCTATTTAAGATATCCAAATCAAACAGCTTTTTTTAATGTACAGTTTTACGTTAAGGTGTAGTTTTAAAAATGGCTTTAGCTAGCTTGTAAAATAATTGCCTGAAAAACAGATTAAATGCAGATTCAATCCCAGCATCTCTGTGAAAGAAGGTAATGGAAAACCATGTCTATTATGTCAAAAAAGTGGCATAGATGCACCTATGACATAACAAGGTACTAGCCCAAACTTGATGACACCTAACAACAATAATACATGTACAGGTTAGTTCTTTTCTTTCTCTTCCAATCCTCAGGCCCCATTCCCACTGGGACTTTATTGCGTGTCGAAAACGTTTTGAAAACAGTTTGGTCACATTGAAAATTGGCTTCCCGCACTTTCCAAGGAGTAAATTGGAGGGGGGGAGCATTAAAAAAACCACTTGTTTGAAGAATTTTCACTCTGGTTTTTGGTTTTAACATGCTTTATTTTCCCTTTGGGAACAGTAGGTTCACAGTATCCTGCCCACCTGCCCGCCCGCCTGCCCTCACTGTGATGGAAATTCATGGGTTTCATATAGAGCCTGAAGTTGGCTGTCAGACAGAAATTCCAAATTTCACTAGGGTTGTCTGTAACTATCACTACCTCGCTGCACTGCCGCCTTGCTCACCCAGCAGCTTTTCCGCCCAGCCGCCTGGCTGCCCGCCATTTCACCACTGCTGGCCTTTCAGCTGTGCCACTGCTGCCACCTCGCTTACTTGGCTTCCTGCACGAGCCCTGCCCTTCCTCCCTTCCTTTTGGCTGCTGCTGCTGCCTCATCCACCCACCATTTTGGCAGCTGGCAGCCTTTTGGGCTGCACCACTGCTACCTCCTCGCTCGCTTGGCTTCCCGCTGAGCAGCTGTGGTGCTCCCAGGGCATGGAGAGGAGGAATGCTGGGTGGGCGACCAAGCCCTGCCATCCCTTCCTCCCTCCCTCCCTTCCTTTCATCCACCGCTGCTGCCATGGCACCACTGTGCTCTGCTTTTTAAAGCAGAATTATCAAAACATGGAAATGCACATAACGTGTGTTCACATCCATTTTTGTTAATTCAATTTTAAACAAGCCAAGTGGGATCACGGCCTCACTGTAAGAAAGCGGGGAGGAAAGGAAATACTGACCACATAAGTCAATATTCATGCTTTCATTTTATCTCAATGAAATGTACGAATTTGCTACACACTTTAGTTTCATTTGATTCATTTAATTGGGCACGGTAACTCTAACTATTCTGTATGTTGCATAGTTTATGCAAATATTCATGAGCCTGACCATTGATGAAGCAGTGGTTCTGCACTGGCAAGTTTACCGGACCAGCAAGCATACTTGCACACTGATATAGTCTAAGGGAGGATCTAGTTTCTCCTGGGGTAGCCGCAGTGTTCCATCACACACAGCATTCACACAGAGAAGCAGTGCAAACGCTGAATCCACAAGTGTACCAAGAATGCTCTCTGTGTTCTCAGTGGAACCATTTTTACTACTCCATAGCTAAAGATGGTCAGGACAGCTGTACATGCTTCTGGGCTTCTCTGGAATGAAAGCACCAATCCAAAGCATGCCAATCTGTCATGATCACCTAAATGCAAACAGGCCTTGAAGGTAGGTAGTGTAGAAAAAAATGTGTATGTTCTTCTTTGTCTAACTGTAGGGCTTCTAAAAATAACCCTTTTTCTTTAGAAAATTCATTTCACATTCACCTTTCTATCATGTTTTAACTAGTCATCTAATGAGAAAAATCTTAGGCCTCTTTTCTTGACTTCATCATCGTTTCCCCATCACAACAAACTTTGCCTAGTGATTATAGTGTTCCCTATAACAAGATTATCTAGTGCTGAAGGCATATCCATTAAGATGACAAAAATGCTCATGACTTGGGGGGTGGGGAATCAGATTCCGTTTCCTTTTTAAATTTTCCTGAACATATTTATCTTCTTAATTTAATCATGTCTGCTTCAGCTTCCCTTGCTTTGCAATAATATAGTCATGCTGCTGCTCCCACTGTAAGCCATTCATGTTCATAGTAGTTCTAGAATCTTGAAAGTTTTATTTTAAAAAAATCATCATGCATGTATGAAAAGAGAAATGATTTGGTGCAAAAAAATTGAAGCTTCAGGGGAATATGCCCATCTTCCTCATGTCTGAAGGAAATTAATATGGTATGAACATGAGCATGTTCTAACAGAATACATGAATTATTTACTTCATATTTCTTATTTTATGCTACCTCGTTAGTATTTGCATACTGAGGATTTGGGTTATCAGGCTTTTAAAATTTGTTCTGATTTTATTTTTTTCAATTTCTTGCTTTGTTGTTTGATTTCTTCTAGTCATAGGTGACTCTTGGCAACCATATGGATTGGCATCTTCCATGTTGAGAGGTCTTCTGTGATCTGTCACAGATCTGGCAAGGAAGCTGTCATGGCTGTTGTAACTGAATCTATTCAATTACTAGTCAGACAGACTCTTCCTCTCACTTCTGCTTTCCAGCCATCATCATGTTCCTCAGGGAGTTGGTCTTTTCATTATGGGCCCTACATATGATGGTTTAACCCTGTAATTTGTGGTTCTGATGAATATTCAGGTTTGAATGCTCAAGTTTTGTTTGATCTGGATTCCACTTTTTCTATTACAGATGGTTTTCACCATTGTTTTTATTGAATATTAACTATCAGATTCTTGCTTTACAATGGCATCGTTTATGTCTCTTTTTAATTATGGACCTTTCTCCAAAGGGTTCAGCAAAGGGTGTCCTGGTGCCACTGGTCCCCCCCCTTTTTTTTAAGTATTGGATCCCGAAGTTGATGATTAATTAGAAAATTTTGCAGTTCAGCCCAGGGTAGCTCACACAGTGCCCATTTCAACTAAATAATGAACTTCATGATACGTTTTAGCCAAGGTGTCAACTACAGACTGTGTAATGTGAGTTTCCAAACACTATGAGTAGGAGAAATTGTAGCAAGTTCTCCATAACAATTCAAGATTTTCATCTAGTGGACACATATTCCTGTAATAGCAATATCCCATAATATTGCAATTACAGGAAATCCAGCTAGAACACCATAATAATGATAATTTACCTCTCCTTTGCTATCTCCTTTTGTTATCTTTCTCTTACAAATACCCAGAAGCCAGTCAGGTATATGGGGGGGAAACCAAAGGGAAGTGGGTAGCATTTGGTTAGTTGCCAGGTATTAGAAAGAGAATAAGAACAAAAGGAACCAGAAAGACAATAAGAACAAAAGGAAAGACAATAATTGCCTCCCACATTTTGTGGGAACAGCAAGAGGGAATTATAGGCTCTTCTTTGGATCCCGTGATTGCCTCTTGCCATCTGGAGGCACCTCTATTTCCACTGTTGGCAAAAATCTGAGTTTAGCTGTATCAAGTGTCAGCTAGCATTCAGCTGATAGTTCTGGGAGCCACCACACCAAATCAATGCACTCAGTTGAAACAGATTATTGTCCCACATATATGGTCTCACCATTCCCAAATCAAGTTCATGCTAAACCACTTCTCTTTCTAAATAACTGTCAGATTCCCAATAGTCTGGTTTCCCAATAGTCGGGGTGAAAGGAGATGTTATCCAGCTATGTGAGGAGCATCTTCCGTGTATCTCATGGAGTCACCCTTTCAGCAGGCTGCTTCTCACTCACATAGGAATGCAGCTTTAGAAATGACAGAATGAAATACTTGATCTGATGTCTGGGGGGAAAGTTGAATTAAAGTGAAACACACCCTTGAAATGATAGAGGGCTTTTTTTTTTCTTGTCACAACTAAGAGGATACTTTTCACGTTTTGCCATTCTACTATAATTAGAATTTAAAGTATTTTCTTTCTGTCCTTCTTCCTACTTTACCAATTACTTATCGAGCGAAACAGAAATGTATTATGTGGTTAGATTTTTTTTATTACTATAATACACAGCCCAAAATTTACCCTTGATAGTGGATTTGTGTTGTCTTAATATAAACAATGCTGTATCTAAATAACTGCATCATTTTATAGAAAGAAGAGGCAGCAATGCTCTCATCCTGAATAAATAACTTCCTCACTTGGGTGATACTGGCGTTTTATCTTTTATCACTCTGTAATCAGTCACGCCAGGTTTTATTTATATATTTACATGCTACTTTTCCTCCAAAGATCTGGAGGTAGCAAATGCAGTTCTCCTTCTCTCCAAGTTATCCTCACAACACCCCTGAAAGCTTCTCAGGTCAGGCTAAACGTGACAAGCTGGGCTTGGTGGCAAAGTGGAGATTTGAACTTGTGTCTCTCCAGGACGTAGCCACTACAGTATACAGCAGTAAGGTATGCTACTGTAAAAATAACACAAAAACAGAGGCCCTGGCTACATGAGTGTTTTAGGTTGACTTGAGTTGGTCCCCAGGTTGTGTTACTCACATTAATTTTATTTAAGTCATTTTCCAAGCTGCTCTACATCCATTAGACCATCCCAAACTGTAGTCCTGTTTTTACAGGACTGACAAAAGACTCAGACTGACCTGGGATTCCAGGCCGTCTTTGCTTCACCCTTGTGTGAGTGGAGGGGATGGCCTAAAGGAGGCAGAACCATGCCATGGTGGTGGGGTCCAGTATTTCCTTTGACCAGTCGGCATGCATGGAGTTCATAAGGCACCTCCCCTTCATCTCAATTTATGTGTTATTCCTCTACCTACCGTTTTTACACAAATTTATTATTTTTTAAAAAAATGCAAGTAGTAGAAAAACACATAAAAAGGAAGGGGGTGTAGAGGTGGGCGAGCAGGCTTTAAGAAAACCACGAACACCCCATCTCCCTTGAATGACATGAACAGCAATAATCAGAAATGAGATAGACTTGACGTAGCAAAAGGGGTGGAGAGCCAAGAGCTCCATGGAGGAAATGCAGGCCGGACTGTGCAGAAATGTGTGAGCAATGTGGCCCAAGAAGGGGATGGCCTCAGAACGAACTATAATGATCCAGGTGTGACCAGCACTAGTGCAACCTCAATTCAGACTCAAGAACAGGCCGTCCTGTGTTGTACTCATCTGACCAGAGCCAAACTGATCTCCAAGGGAGTAAGCAGAATGTTGCATTAGAGAATAAGAAACTTGTCAAAACATGGATGTATCTAGTGTTTTGTAGCTTGATCTTTCCTTTATATCATTATTATAACTATTTAACAATCCTAAAAGTATTCCAAGACAGCCCATCTACATCTCTGGTATTGGGAAGGTGTGAAGAAGAAGATAGGAGTCAGGAGGGTCAACCCCCAAACCAGATGCCTTCATGTTTGTCCTGTAAATGCTAGACATAGTTCTCACTCAGGATATCGTGAAGCAAGGTTTATCAGTGATGTTCCTGGACAGTGATTTTAGAGAAGCTTCAGGAAACAGGGAAAGATAGATTGTACTACATGGATGACTGAGGGCTCCTGGGAGACATCTGTGACAAAGCTGTTTTTTCTTTTCTAGAGCATTTGTGGTTTTTCTAGAACCTTGAACAGTGTAAGGAAGACCCTATTTTAGAGTAGCTATAGATCCACTTGATGTGTTGAAGTCCAGGCATCAGCACTTCTGGACCTGGTCCGGAATAAGGAAAATGCCACAGCCCAGTCTTCAAAGCTTATGCTACCTTTTAAGATCATTCTTGAAACCTCGACACAGAAGCAGGCAGGCTGCCTTCAAAGGGTCTTCTGTACAGTCCTACCCTTGTGCACCAGGCATGACATACAAGAAATGGGACCTGAGCTAATTGCTGGCAGGGGTGGGAAGTGCTTTAGGTGAGGAGTCAGTTGTGTGGACTGGAACAGCTGTGTTGCCTCTACAATGCTGTTGGTGTTGTTCCAGCATGGATGACGTCTATGCCCTCATCATGTGGATGGAACCTTCTGCACTTGGTCCAGAACAGATTGGAGTGAAATAGTTAAACCGCTCCAAGTATGATGAGTATGCATGGAGTTCGTGCATGCAAAACAGCGAAAGGGTGGAGAGTAGGTGAGGGATGGAGCTTTCTTCACTTAAGTCTTGTTGTGAGCAGTTTTGGGAACATTCAGTTCCTAGCAAAGGCAGATTGGTTAGCTCATTTCTGAGAGTGAGATTTTCAGATTCCCAACCTCAGTTAATCACAGAAAACCCAGCTGTCTTGGCTGATTTGCAAACAGGTTTTCTCCTCCCCCTCCTTCCCCTCTCCTCCCCTGTTTAGAAATGCTTTAATCTGTTTAAGTCCCATGTCATAATGAAGATTATTTAGCTATGTGCTTTGAACATTACAGCCAGGGATCTCGATTGTGACCTGTAAATGATTCGAGGCATGGCCCATCCTTCCTTGAGAAGCACTACTGTGTTATTGGCCCATTAAGGCAAGATTTGCAACAATGCAGAGTGAACTGTTATGGCACAGCTTGCAAGAACTATGCCTGTAAGCACTGCAGGTAGAAGCACCACGAAAAACCTAATACTTATTGATAAGAAGAGCCTACTTAAAATCTTGGAAAAACTGCAACAGAATAGTATGTCCATGCTCCATTGGTTTTGTGCAATGTTTTGAACATCCATGTCTTATCATAAAAAGATACAGCCATATTTTAAACCATATTTAAGGAAATTTCTCTGATTTTTCCAAATATAGTTCTAATTCTTAGAGAAGATGCAATTTAAAAACTATTTGGAAATTGGAAGATGTTTTTCAGGCCTATAGTGGTACAGGATAGCATATGCACAGAAACAGCATTTTATTGGGTATTTGTGTCCAGGTGCTTCAGTCTTTAAAGTGCATCTTTACAAAAGCAGATACAAACTTTTGCACTTGAAAATTATTCATTCCTTCTTACCTTTGTAATAAATACCTCTCATTTGATTGTCTTTATGACTGTCTCTTGTTCAATCTACAAAATTATTATTCTTGATAAATTCCCAAACAGCATATTATAATAAAGGTTGCCAACATTTATCCCTGTGTGGGCGTATCATTTCTTTCCTAACCATTTCATGTCACAGGGCGGTTCTTTCACTGCTGACCATCCCTTGTGAATCTAAACCAAAAGACTGATAGGGAGAGGCAAGCTGCGGCAGGCTTTTCTGAATCTTATGAAAGGGTTTTAAAGGCAGGAGGAAAAAATTCCTATAAACAACAAATTGTGTTCAACAGCTTTATTGTAGTTCCAAAAAGCATTCACAATCTTTCCTGAGCACATTTTTGTAATGGTGCAGAATAATTTGCATAACAAAAAATACATTTAAAGCCACAGTTAAAATGCTGATTGGAGCCATTACATGCAAAAGCAGCAACACACTTCCTCTCTCTTGTCATTTTATTTCTATTGTACCATTTTACCTTCTAAAATATTTAACAATAATATTAATTTCTACCCAATTTCTTCCTTAAAAGGGAATTAGGTAAAAGATGTTGAAGTTTGACTATGACAAGACATCAACCCATTGCAATATGTGAACTTTTAATATGTAATTACGGTAGTGTAAAATGTTACAATGTTTCTGTGACAGCTAAAATATATCTAAATATATCTGCAATATATACCCAAAATTTCTTTATGCAAAACTATTATTGATGTAGTTATAGATTGTGACAGTCTGCAAATAGAACATTTGGAAGGTTCTTGAGCACAGTATTTGAAATTTGAGAATTTCCAGTACTTCATATATAGATTCTGCTTCAAAGAAGAGATAATGAAGGTTGTGTTCACATGCAGTTAAAAAATCGAAAAGCACCTCAAAGGCGGTTTGGAAGTGTTTCAGAAGTGGTACCATCATATATCAGTATGCTCATCCCATCTCTAATGTGCATTAATGCCTAGAAAATGCACTTTCAAAATGCATTAGAGATAAATTGGAAATGTACCATTCAGTACATTTTCAAGTTGGTGGGATCAGCACCGTCTGCACCAATGTCATTGATCCAGATCAGCTGATGCTGTGGACTGGAAGCAAGGTTCGTGGGCCTGCCCCCATTCTAAATACGGGATGCCTTCTGCACATTTCCCATGGTCTGGATCAGGGGCACCGTTCACTGGTAGACCCCATTAAACAAGTCTACCAGTGATCCAGATTCAAAAGTCCTTTCTAATCTGGATCATGCTCTATCAAATGCAGACAGTGTGGACCAGTGGTGGCATCATAAATCTGCATTAAAATGCAGATCTATGTGCCCAAAATGTGTATTTCACAGACTCTAAATCCACATTAAGGGTCCATGCAGAAAGAACCATAGAGTTCAGTAAAAACATATAATATTACATGTGCTGTGATTAACAATTCGTAGTGTCTATATGGATTAACATCAGGTACAGAATTGTTGTGATTCCAGATGAAATAGAAACTAAAGCTGAGTTTATGTGAAGGTGGCTCAGAGACAGTTTAGAGTTTGCCAAGGGGATCGTTCATATGCCTGTCTTGCCCCTTCCCCTCTCAGGAACATTCTAGACTAGAAAAGGTGAATTAGGAATGGGGTGGGAACACAAGTGCCACACACTACCATCTCTAAGGCACTTCTGAGCCCCCCCTTTTTGCTGCAATCAAATACAGCCTAAGTAATTTGTTTATGTTTGTTTTAAAGTCAGTAGCCAGTATTTCTAAGATCTTTTGCTAGAAAAGAAAATCATTTCTGGCCATTTCAGCAATTATCCTTAATCTGGAATGAAGTGCTGCAAAGTCCTCTTCACATTGATTCACACATGAGTCTTGATCTGTAAAGCTCAAGCTCCACTGTTCCACTCAGTCTGCATTAGACAGAGTGCAGTCCAGATCAGGGAGGCCATGATCGGGATCACTGGCAGACCAGCAAGCCCTGGTCCACACAATGGAGACATGCAACAGGCATCCCTCCATGATTGGGACTAATAGGGGCTGCATTTGTGTGAGCTTTGAGGCCAGGTGGAGGCTGGTCTAGACAATCACTATCACACAGATGGCTCACCATCACAAAACTACACCCTTCCATGGTCCCAACCTGGCTGGTCGAGGCCCACTGGTTTGGACTACAGACAGGTAATGGTAGAAGGGGTCTCTGATGGAGGGACAAATGGAACTACCCCTCTTTTTTCCTTTTTCTTTTTTGGTTTTGACATAATTATATTGGCCTAAATCAGACCCCATATATGCGTTACCTCATGTTCACTGTGAAGGGGATGTGCCACCATCCTTCCATCACATAAACCAAAGTGGAAACATACAAACCATGCCCTTAAGTGATCCATTAGGAATACTTGAAGTGCATCAGAAATATTCATTCACATTCACACAAGTGAATTCTCTTACTAGTCTAAACAATACTATGATTTTCTTTTCTTTTGCAAAGAAAATATATGAGAAGAATATTTTTTAAAAAAATATTTATTTGTATTTCTATCTGGCCCTTCACCTAAAGGTTTCAGGGCAAGTCACAATAAAATCAGATAAAAGGTGTTAGTTGAAAAAGTGATAATACCTGTATTGGGAGGGGATGCTGTTCCTTCAGCCAAAGGCCAGGGTAGAAAGCTGCATGTCAGGGGAGGGGCACACAGTATACCACAGGAAAATGAATTATGACTGAAGAGGACATCTACTTAACAGGAGACTTTTTTCCTGGTAGTCACATGTGCTAGTCACATAAGCAGAATACATTTTCAGTCCATAGAGGCTGCTCCTCATGGCCCCTGGGCTTTGGAAGGAACTCCCAATGGAGATATGTCAGGTGCCGACGTTATATATTTAGTGCCTGGTCAAAGCTTATCTCCTCATCCAGGCCTTTAATGTTTACTTCCTCCCAAAGGGTCTGAGGGTGGTATTTTAATTATGTTTCGATTTAATAGTCTTTTCCAATTTTATTTATGTTTTGTGTTATTTCTTAGACTGTTATGAACCATCCTGAGGCCAACTGGTGAAGGGCAGGATACAAATACTTGGTAATAATAGTAATAACAACAACACTAGCAAATTGAACCAGGCTTTGGAATCTAGCAACAAGTTTAATTAGGAGACCTCAAAGTTTTTAAGACTGGCATTTTTAGTCTTCTCTGCATATTTTTAAAGGATACTTATAAGATGTATTAAGCAGAGTCAAGGGTATATGGGGCTGTTGTTTGTTTAGAACATCTGTATAAGTGAATTGCATTCCACTTGGGTAGGTTTTGCAAAAATAGGATTTGCTGTTTAATAGAAAAGAAGGTACGCTATAGTACGGTGATGGCCAACCTATGACACGCGTGTCACAGGTGACACGCCAAGCCCTTTTGGGTGACACACATGGTCACCCTGGCACCTGGACCTGGCACCTTGCTTGTTCTTGAAGTGTATGAAATACAACTTTCAATTGAAGATTTAGCAACAAATGTCATTAATGTAAAAAATTATTTGTTTTTTGGCTTTAATAAAATACATACATCAAAAATATAACTTTTATACTAGAGCTACAAATATCACAAAATTATGGATATTTCTAGATGTGACACAGCACCCAAGTTAAGCTAGGTTTTCTTGCAAATTTTGACACACCGAGCTCAAAAGGTTCGCCATCACTGCTATAGTAGGAGAAGAAACTGAAAGAGGGAGGGAGATTTCTACAAACTTTTTGAGTTTTAAAGAATCCTCAGAGGCTCCTTTCCAGTAAAGCTCCATAATAGTTTTACTGCCATTCATTGTACTTGGAATGGTGCATAGCATTCAGTACCAATTGCAAACATCAAAAGTTTAGAAACTTGAGATAGTCACACTTTGCTATGACTATCATAGCTTACTAGCTGTACTTACTGTATGTAACTTGGAAAACACCCTGTTGATCTAGTAAGCTATGATAGTCATAGCAAAGTGGCAGAGTGATAAGCGGTTGTTGGGTATTGCTATCCCTTGCTAGAGACAACAGCTAAGGTTAGCAGGCACTAAACAGGCAGTTAATTACTTCTTGAAGGTTGAGGTCAAATATCCATGTAGTTCTCTCGGGATTATATTGGGAATTCCAGATTTTGTAGTTGTAGCAACTGGGGAAACCAGCCAAATGCACTAAAAACAACAATAGGAAGTGGGGAGGTGGTTGGCTGGCTTCTGATAGCTCCATTTGCTCCAATTCTGAAAGCTGCCAACAAATGTTGAGGTAAGCCCAGGATTGCATCTGGCAGAAGACAGCGAGTGGCAATTGGCTGCCAATCCACTGTCGGGCCCAATTCAAGGTGTTAACTCTGACTTACAAGGCCCTAAATGATTTGGGCCCCAAATATCTAAAGGAACACCTTCTCCCATATCGACCTGCCCGTGACTTACGATCCAATGATGAGGCCCTCCTGGTTGTCCCACCACCTTCAGTGGTGAGGCTGGTGGCACCCGGGAGAGAGCCTTTTCAGTGATGGCCCCCAGACTTCGGAATGGTCTCCCCCTCAAGGTACATCATGACTCTTGTTTTCATTTAGAAAGGCTGTAAAGACATACCTATTCGCCTTGGCCTTTGGCTGAAGTGATTAACTATCCCCTCCAGCTACAGTTATAATCACTATTACGCATTATTAAGTGTAAGGCTTAAATTTGTTGAATTTTTAAGGTGTTTTTGTGTATCTTGTTTTAATTTGTACCTCATTTTAATCTGAATCTTGTTTTACTTTGTATCCTGTTTTTAATCTGATGTTTAATTCATTGTTACCTACCCAGAGACCTTCAGGTATGGGGTGGGATAGAAATGTAAATAAATAAATTGCAGGACCTTGTTTGGCTCTCACGTCTTTCAGGCTGGGGGGATAGGTAGGATGCCACTAGGGCCATTTGCTGGAATTCGAGAGCAGGAGGTTTGCCTTTGTCTCTGCTTGAGATGCCCATGGGCAGTTGGTGGGCCACTGTGTAAGACAGGATGTTGGACTAGATGGGCTCTGGCCTGATCCAGCAGAGCTTCTCTTATGTTCTAGAAAGAAGATGGATGATGAGAGTATCTCAGTGACAACAGACTTTTTGTGGCCTCATACTGATTACATTAGCCTAAGGTATGTTGGGATCCTTGTGTCCTATCTGCAGAAAAATATCTGTCCCACAATTAATGGGCTATTAATGCATTTTTCAAAATTAAAAAAGTTTTACAGAAATGAGCTGAAATATTGAAAAATGCATACTCTTGAAACTGGAAATTCATTTGATCTCTGCAACAACCTGAGTTTGTCATACCTAGCCATGTATGTAGAGTAGAACAGCGATGTCACTGGTCTTATTGAAAAATTCATTGCAAAGCATTTTTTAAAAGTGTCTCTCTGGGAAAAAATCATGTCTTGCTGGTAAGAAAAAATATGCTCATGCATAGAGTCGAAAATAGGCTGAGGTGTATATTGTGCCTAGATAAGGAAGCTGAGTGACAATATGACAGGAAGTCTTGATTCTGGCTGCATCCAGAATTTTTTGTACAATATTTTGTATTGTACCTGATTTGGCAAATGTAATCATGGGGCTCCTGATACACTCTCACAATATAAACCCAATTTACTCAGTTACTGTTATTCCAGTAAAATTAACTAGTGCAATATCCTGTTATTCTATAATCACAGCTCTGTCTGGATTATTGGGCAAAAAGTACAGCAAGAGTTTGGTGTGAGCTGCTGCTACCTGAAAATGCTTCTCATGATGCTATTGGTCACCTATACATCAGGGTAGGGTATGCGGAAATAAAATCTCATAGCTGTAAGTCACTCTGCTGCGGCGGCAAATGCTATAAGGTGGAGTATCAATCTAATAACCAGACAATGTGTGATCATTCCAGATGTGCTTAATGCCAGTAAATGGATAAATTGCAGAATAAAAAAAAAGGTGTCTGGAGGCAGCCTCTGTCTTCCTCAGTGGCTATCTGTATCTAGTTTGTGGATTCCCTGAGGCTGTTGCCTCATTCTGCCTAAACTTTGGACCAAGCCTATCCAAGTGCTATGCAACACATTCCCAGCATGCTTCTGTTTTTAAGAACACAACCTGGAATATAATGTGGTTGTATTTTGTCATCTGCAGCAGGTGCCTTTGAGGATTGTTTCAGGTTCAAAAAGATGTGTTTCTGAATCCATTTTTAAATGATCATTATTTTGCACTACTTTCAGTTACAGTAATGGTCTTTTTTCATTGGAATTGCGAAGTCGATTAATTTTATCATTTCTAGTCGTTTATTTATAAATAGTTTCTTATGGAGTAAAAAAAATGCTTAGAATGCTTAGATGCACAGACATTTTCTTTGAATCTCCTTAACACCCCAGCCACCCCTCCTGCCTTTTTAACACCTATGCATTTCTGTGCTGATTGAGAGATGTGAAAGATCATAGAATTAGCAAACCCAAGGCTTTTTAGCTACATTTATAATCTCCTCCAGGCCCTCCCTGCCTCCATAGCCTCTTGATCTAGTTTTATTCAGAATGAATGAATTAGTTAACAAGACATCTGTTCATAACATGTGTTGGCTTTCAGCTCTCATTTGACCCTTCATATGTTTTTATACTTTCTAGGCAGGAATACATGTGCAAATGTATTTTTCTTGTAACTGATCAACTTTTATACTTCTGATTCTCATTGCTTGACCTGTAACAAGTTAGGTAATAGCCAACAGGGTGTTTCCTGCATCTGGACGTTCTACTTAGTATGACCAGAAACTGAATATAACATGGTGCCCCAACAATTTTTACAATGTTTTTGCAGTGTTTTTAATACATTTAGTAATTTAATGTATTAAATATTTAGTTCTGTGTTAATTTTACATGTTTTCTTCATTCTTTGTATATCACATTTGTTTTAAATAAATACACAATAATTCCAACAATTAACAAAGTTTGTCTCCAGACATCGTTTATTTATTCCACAATTTATCAATTTACTGCTATTAAGCACATCTGAAATTATCACACTTTGTCCAGACATTAGATCAATACTCCATGCTTTGTCATTTTGCCACAGCAGCTAAGTGCCATTACAGTTGCGAGATTTTCTTTCAGCATGACCTAACCTGCCCATTGTGCCATAAAAGCAACCAATAGTATCATGTGAAGTATTTCCAGGTAGCAACAACTCAGGCTGAACTCTTACTGTGCTTCTTTGCTCAATAATCCAGATGGAGCTGCATTTATGGAATAACAGAATATTGGATTATGATAGTTAATTTACTTTAATAAAGATAACCTGGTAAATCTTGTCTATGACTGCATTCAGACACATTTATACTGTGCAGCAGAATGCGCAGTCCCGATCAAGGCATCACACATGATGATTGATGGATTGTCATGGTGTTGCATTATCCAACTGGGACTGCGTACTTACCTTAATGCTGGATAAAAGACACTTGCTGCACAGTATAAACAAAACCCAAAGTTTCCCTCAGTGCAGGCAGAACAACGAGAACACCAAAGACCAGAGCAGGAAGTGCAGCTCAAATTTGATTGGCTACCTCAACCCGTGTGACGGTGTGCTCTGACTCAGCTCTTGCAGCTCTGATGGGGAAGCTACTGAACTGCCTTTTGAGTTGGGGTGGCCGGTTGTCACTGCTACATTTAACTGCGGATTTATTCTGCTAGTCTGGAGGCAGCCTATATTCCATGACTGTATCAGGAGCACCATGATCATGTGCAATGAGGTGCAATTATGAAATAATTACAGGATATAACCAAAACGAAAGTAAAGTTAGAACATCTGGCTGAGACAGACAGCACAGAAAAGGAGAATTTGCAGACCTCTACGCTAGATTTTACCAGCACAAGTAGAATGAGCAAGAAAATAATTATCTAAGTAGGGCCTGAGAATTACTGCCTCAGTCTTGGACAGTAACCTTCCTCCTCAACATCAGCAATTCTCCCCCCTTAACATGTAGCACTGGGACTTTACAAAGAAAAATGTGCCTTCCTATTTCATATGCCAGGATCCCTTAGCCATTTAAATAGGTGGTATAGGCAGCATCCCCATGCACTCTGTTTAGTCTGAATTAGACTATTTTTAGTCTGGATGCAGGGCCGAGTTCGAATTCTGCCTGTCCTTATGTGAATGCCGATAATGTGGGCTCTATTCGAATACAGGTGTCCCCATGCAAATCGCGCTAAACCCTTGCACAGGGAAACAGCATCTTTTCCTCTCTGCTTCTCTCCCCTGATAGGAAGCCGGGTTGATGTCACCAACTCCTGTGCCACCCACTGTAGCGATGGTAGGGAAATGCCACCCAACACCCCCTTCCCCGATTGTAACTGTTGGGTATTTCTGGCAATAAATGGTGATGGAACAAAAACAAGTCTCTTTCCACGACCCGATCACCAGGTGAACATGCAAGCTCATCGAACCCAGCTGACAGCTAAAAAGATGCAGCGATGAGGGTTGTCAACTGGCTCTTGCTGTCCCACCAGTCTTTTTCTGTAATCCTCATTCCATCCACCACAAGCAGCTTCTGAACTTTGCCAGCTAAAAAGTCAGATTGCTAACCAAAGCCACTACAATGTTTAGTGGCAGTTTAGCAGAGGTTGATAAGCTTGCATGTTTGACGGCAATCAGGTCACGGAAAGAGACTCGTTTCTGTTCTATCACCATTTATTGCCAAAAATGCCCAACAGTTGCAATCACCAATGCACAGGGCAGGAACAGCATGAAACCTCACCTCCTAATGACGCCAGAGTCAATCTCCTCCCCAGATAGCCCAGAACCGTCCCCATGCAGGGACTCAACTCCCAAAATGATGCAGACTCCCAAACCATGCCGAGAACAGTTTTCTTCAGGACTAAATTTAGCGCAGATTTGGGCAATTTGGTCTGCATAAAGTCCGGAAAGGGGGCTTTGCATGGGGATGGTCCTTACCGAATTTGAATTCGATTTGGAATATTTAGTGCATGGGGTTGCGAGCATAGAATGCTTAATCTGTTACTCAAACCAAAGAAGCCTCACAATAGAGCTTTAAAATGCATGCCTTGGAGCAGAGTCTTGACTTGCATCCAGAAAATATTTATAAAAACTCAGACTCATAACTCTCCCTATGAAGATGTACTAACAGGAGTCTTTCCTTTTCCCTGCCCATTCCTTCCTCCAGCTTGTTTCTGAGAAAAGGGGAGGGAAAGGAGAGAAAGCCCAAAGAAATCAGACATCTGGTTTCTGAAATGAAAATCTTTCAGATGTTATCTGCAGACTTACCTGCAACAGAATGTGATTTCTTCACCTTTGTGCTTGCAAAGAGAAAGAAATCAGCACTTTGCTGAAGGGAGGGAAGAAGGGAGGCTGTTTTCTTTGGGTTTTACCTGAAAACCTTAAAAAGTCGCCCAGCTTTGGGAGACATGAAGAGTGTCAGTCACTCTCTCCCACCCTCCTCCAAAACTTTGATTGTTTTTCCTTTGTATTGCAAATATGAGAAGAAACATTGCAGTGATCTGCTGCAAAGGATGGAGGCAGGGGACTTCCCTTTTTTATGATCAGAGATAAAAAGGAAATCTGAAGAACTTATGCTACTTCTTCCTTGCTGATTTCTATTTTCTTTTTTTACCCAGTTGCTTGATGGGAAGTGTAGAAGCAGAGAGCAGTAGGACTTCCTTTCTTATATTAGTAATCAAAAGGATTAGAAGGAAGGCTTCCAGAAGCCTTTGCACTGTTCCTTCTCTACCTCTCACCTCAGGAAGCTTAACCGTGAGCCAGTTTAGTCCAGTGGTTAGGGAGCCAGACACTTATCTGGTAATACTGGGTTTGATTCCCCCCTCCATGAAACTGGCTGGGTGACCTTGGGCAAGTCACAACTCTCTTCTGAGCTCTCACAGCCCTACCCACTTCACAGGGTGTTCTGTTGTGGGGAGAAGAACAGAAGGTTTGTCAGCTGCTTTGAGTCCCCTTGAATGGGTGAGAAAAGCAAGGTAGAAAAGCCAACTCTTCTTAAATTGAAGGAGACTATTTCTAGATGAAAGGGCATGGGGGAGAATCTTCAAAGTTTGTGGGAGATTGTACCCCCTGTCGTCGTCGTCCCCCCCCCAAATACTTAGGGTGACAGGCAGGCTCCACGTGGATCGATTCGGATTCGCCACATAGGTGTTCTGGCATTTCCACTGTGGGCCTGCTAGCACCCACTGCCCATGGGGATGCATCGTGTATTTCCCTTAATCCAGATCTACAAGATCCAGATTAGTTGATGGACCATTCCTTAGATCCAGATCATCTTAGATCCAGATTAAGGGAGATCAGTGGGGGGAAAAAAACTTATAAGAAGTCCTGGACAGTCCTGATGGCAGATTAATTTTGATAGATGTTCCTCCCAAAACTGGAGATCCCTTCAACATTTTCTGCAGTAGATGATGAAGTTAGGAAATGATTTAGCTTCTTTATAGAGTATTAAAAACTATAAATGAGCTTGAAGGTCGTCTAGCCCAAGTTTCCATCAATATAGGATACAGTGACAACATCTTTAAATGATGTTCTCTAGCATGCTATATCAGTTTGGTGACTTGCTCAATTTCTGAGAAAGTCAGATCAGATTCCACTCATATATTTGTTATTTCTTTATTTGTGTTTTCTTCCTTCTGATCCTGAATTTTAAATATTTGTTAGCTGCTTTTATTCATTATATGACTTTAAATTTATCTTTTAATTTTTCTGCCTTTTGGCACTTCCTGTTACCCATTTCAGCATTTCCTGTTGGTTACAGATAGTTGAAATACATTGGCATCCTCTTCATTTTATTTTCATAGTGTGAATTGCATTTTGTCTGAAGCTCTAGTATATTATTTTTATATAATCACATCACTTTCTGAAATAAATTGATTTTCCTGACTCTTTCGTTCAACACCTTTTTAAATGAAGATATCTGTTTTGACACCTCTAATCTAGAGGTAGAATGGTTCCTTCATTTGCATGTCATTTTTGACAAAGTTTTTCATGTGCTGGTGTTTTAAAAATACAAGGCTTCAAACTGAATGAATATCTAACATCTGGGCTTTACTAAGATACCTGAATTTAGTAAGATGCCTGATCCAGGATTAAGAGGTGAATTCAATGGTTTTCCAGTTAAAGCTAAAAAAGCAACAGTCATAAAAATCACTACTGCTCAGTAGGGAAGGGCACAAATGTTCGTAACATTTGAAATTTGGCTGAATTTGGACATTTGAATTCAAACTGAATCTTGATACATTAGAAGACTGACATTTAAATTTGAATCAGATGTTTTGAAACATTCATATGTTGCTTCATATGGGAATTGTATGGGATTCATATGCATTTGTATGGGATTCGTATGGGACTGAACATATGTATTGAATTCAAATCTTACTACATTCAAAGGGGATCTATTCAAACAAATACTGTATATTCTGGCCTATAAGACTACTTTTTAACCCAGGAAAGTCTTCTCAAAAGTAAGGGGTCGTCTTATACGCCGGGTGTCGTCTTCTTATACGGCGAGTATATCCCAAATTCTATATTTTAACTGGAAAAGCTGGGGGTCGTCTTATACGCCCAGTCGTCTTATATGCCGGAATATACGGTACAAATTTTCTTGCATTCAGTTCAATAAGAATCGAATACAGAAACAACATTCATGCACATCCCCAACTGCTCAGGGGTATGGTGTGAGTAAATGATGCACACACTAGTAGAATTTGTTCTGTATTGCTTTAGAATCATTTATACAGACAATCTGTGCAAGGTTCAAGTGGTTGACAACTCTTAATTTGTTGCAAATAATTTATAGGACTATTTCCTGTTAGAACTTTTACATCAGTAGGTGGGCTGTCTTCCACCATGCATTCTACAAAATATCATTCCTTAAGTACAGAATTACTGTTGATCCTGCCAGGTCTATAAAGACTGCATGAACAGTAAGAACTTTGGTACCAGCCCAAATAGCAAGAACGGTATTGGAAGAAGATCACTTAAAAGCACTTACTGTAATTTATATTCAAGAAGAAACACTGTTTATTATAAACAAAAGCCCTGCCTATTTTCCACTCACAAGTGAATTGTTAACTCCTCCCTGCTCCCCCCCACCCACCCAAATCAAGGCCTCCAGATCAGTATCACAAGACAGAGATGTGGGGACAGTACCGCAACTGAAAACCTCATTTTTTTCAACCTGAATTCAGTGCTACTGTCCTGCCTTCACTGGCAAATTGTCCCTGTCCATGAGCCATTACTGTACAAAACTATTTAAGATTTGTAATCTGAGACTCTCAAGATTTATTTTTTTTAAATCCTCTTTCATGCATTTGTTAAGGGTGTAGCAGCCCTGTCCCAGTAACATCTAGTATAAGTAGACCAAGGGCCAAAGAAACAGATTACTGGCATCTGACAGGTCTACTTTGCTTTCCTATTACACACTCTGGGAAAAGACAAAAGCACTTCCTGTGTGACAATGTTCCAAATGTCTGGATGGAATGTCTGGGAAGCAGAGTCACAAAAGACCACAAACTGTCTGGCATCCCTTCTTTTGTAATGATGGCGTTTCCAGAGCTCCTGTACCTTAGTCCAAGCTACTCTCTCCTTTGGTCCAGGTTTCCTGAATATTTACAGAACAGCCAGTATCTCCTAGCCAGACTCATTGTAGTGAATGTCCCTGTACGGCTTAGAGGTATTAGATAAATTATCAGCAAGTAAAGTAGCTTGGTTATCTACCTTTAATCTGTACAGAACTTAGCAACCTATTTTGAGCACAGTTTCCATTATGTAGTATGGCATGTAGAGACACATTGGGCAAGTATCATTTTGCCATTTAATTAAGTATAATCCCTGAGTTTTGCTCCCATCGTACAGAAGGGAGCCTGTTTGTGGTTAGAGGGTTGAACTCTTATTTGGAGGTCTCCCAGTTCAATTCCTCATTCCGACATGAAGCCAGCTGGGTGAATTTGGGCTAGTCACAGCTTTCTTCAGAGCTCTCTTAGCACCACCCACCTCACAGGGTATCTGTTGTGAGGGGAAGTACTGAAGCCTCTTTGAGTCCCCTTAAGGATGAGAAAACCTTGTCCTCCTCCTTCTCTCATGCCTACTGTAAGGGCACAGTACATACACTAGTAAATTTCCTTTGAGGCCTCTGGAGTCACAATACACCACTGCTACATTGTACTATTGTTATTTCCATGCAGCTTCCTAATTATTTGTACAGCAACAATCCAGCATTATATCAGATGTGTGTGCTTTACCCAATGTCTGTGCTCCCTCAAATAACAAATGTAGTCTTCTACTGAATTTTAACTTTACAGACTATATTATGATTTTTGTATTTCTGCTAATTTCTAATCCCTGTTTTGTACTTGCCTGGGATACACAAGCTTCTGTGTGCAACAAGGCCTTCTGCATTGAGATGGCCTGTTCAATGCCACCTCTTGTGATGGCCCTGAAGTTTACGGCAGGTTCTGAGCCACCATGGAAGCTTCCGACACTCCAAAGGCCAGGCATAAAAGCTCTTGCCTTTCATAGCTCCTGAGGGAGATATGCCTTGTTCTGGACATGCAGAAAGGGCCCTAATCCCAACAAACAACATTAGGCTGGGTGATAAAATAGTAGATCAGATGGGAAAGAAACTCCCACTTATATGAAATTATAGGAAAAGGAACTCCCACTTCTGTGAAACTATGGATTCCTTTGTTGACCTAGCTATGCACAAGCCTTACCTCCCACTTTAAAATAAATAGACATGAATTTCATGTAAAGAGAGAGCAGACAGAAATATGTATTGGGAGTCTACTGAGTTTCTTTTTCTCATAAACCAATGTATGGAATCAAATTCTGGGCTATATCTGAGGTACAAATTTTAATACATCTTAATTCTATTGTTGGGTTAATGTCAGCCATTAGTAAACTCCATTCTTAAGAGGAAAACACCTCTAACTTTCTTGGGATCCAAGTGTGCTTAAATTATTTTGAACTAATCTTTCCTGGATTCTTCATACAAGTTCCTTCTTACAGACTGGAAGTACGCTCCATAAAATAGTTCCCAATTAATAATGCAACACAACTGAAAAGCAATCGATTTAACATTTTCCATTGACATGAATACAAAAATAAAGTAAATACCATTACTGACATTTTCAGTAAGTGCCAAAATAATTATTCACTGTTTTGGAATAGTTTTGCATTTTGTCAAGCCTGAAATCAGAGATGCAAATAATTTAACAGATTGTTAACTGAGATTGCAGACCTAATTAATTTTCAATGAGCTAGTTGAAAAATTGATACTGATTTGTTAGCTGTGTCATGGTCCTTTCTGCTGGGCCTTATTCTGGATTGTGTCCAGGAATAGGGACCTGCCATCAGCATGTCAATGCAGACTATGGACAGGCCGTAGGAGGGGCCTATTGTAGTCTGCCCCTGAATGCCAATATAATCCAGAATAAGGGGCAGTGCAGAAAGGGCCATGTCTAGATGCAGGCTGCATCCAGACACGTTTATACTGCACAGTGGAATGTGCAGTCTCAATTGAGGCATCACACACGACAATTGATGGATCACCATGGCATTGCATTTTCCAATCACTGCACACTTAGTTTAATGCTGGATTAAGGGCACTCACCACACAGTATAAACAAAATCTGAAGTTTGCTTCCAGTGAAGGCAGAACAGCGAGAACTGCAAGACAAGAGCAGGAAGGGCACCTCAGATTTGATTGGCTGCCTCAACCTGTGTGATGCCTTGCACCAACTGAGCTCTCACAGCTCCGGTGGGGAAGACAACTGGTCTTCATTCAGTAATTCTTGAGAGACCACTTTGGAGTGGTCTGCCCTTAGCCCACTTACTGGCACCATTTTTACACCAGGGAGTGGCTAGCTGCCAGTGTCATGCAGACATTCTGTACTCTGGGAGGCAAGGCCTCAGTGAATGGTCTGCAGCATTGCAAGTACCATAAAGGAGCTTGTGGAAGCTGCCTGAAGTTCTTGCTTCCTGTTGAAAGGGAAAATGGTGAAAACTGCATGGGAAAATAAAAAAAACAAAAACACTTCACTGGACAGTGTGTGTTGTATCCTCAGCTTACATGCGGCACTTGCTAATTTACTTTCTAGCCATGTAGTCAAGCATTTGCTTATTTGTTTAAGAACTTATATTCTTCCTTTTACCCAAAGGTCTCAAGGTGTGTCACAACCATAAAAAGATAAAATACATAGACTTTATTTATAATATAGCCAGTAAGGGCCAGCTGATTATAATAAATTATAATAAATTTAAAATATAGCCAGTAAGGGCCAGCTGACTTCCCTGCCACTTGGCATCCTCCTTGCAGCTTTGTAAATGGCTTCCACCACAGCAGAAGTCCAGGGTGGCCATGTTATGAGCATTTAAAAGATTGGATCAGTGAACATGGTGTGGTTTGGTTCAGTGTCAAGCAAAAACTAAAATTTAAGTCAAGTTTCAATTCAAAAACGTGCCTGGTTGAAATACCGCCACCTCTTCTGCTGCAAACTAGTTTGTAGCCCACATTGTTCAACACATTTCTACAGTAGGTTTCCTTCAGGGGAAGATAGTTTACGTCAGAACACTAACGCAAAATAAGGAATGTACCTGTTTTTGGAGCTTTGCTTTTGAAAATGGCGTTTCTGTGGCATTTTTATAGTTAAATTCATAGAACACTTCAGAGAGAGATTATTGGATTCAGTTTGAGATAATGAGGAGTTTTATTATCACCTTCCATCCAGTGCCCTCTCAAGTACTGTTCAATTTACTAGTTCATTTGAGTGCCATGAGGTGGTAGGCCAGAAATTAAATCTGAGTAGAAGGGAAGAAAGGAAGGGCATAAACCAAATACTATAATTATCCAAGAAAATACTTTGTCTTGGGAAAAATTCTGAGTGGCCAGCATAATTAGGTAAACAAAAGGTCATAGTCCCTATCCATTATTAGAACATCTTTGTTAAATGTGTTATCTACTGTCTCCAAAGTAACAGCATTGTTGTGTATAAATCCCCATTAAGGAACCATTTACTAATTTAAAAGTGTAGGTTTAATTAAGTCTATTTGGGTAGAAGCAATACGTAGGAAGTTGTAAAATCATGAATGCAGCATCAGGACTCCAGAGGGTGATGGAGAAATGAATAGGAAGGAGAAACAAGACTTATTGCTTTGGCCTGTATGAATACCTAATTGAAACTACAGGTTTTTTTCCAAATAAGAGAAAATATCCTACAATTCACAAGCTGTTTGTAACATTTGCTTGTGTTGTTCTTTTAAGCGAAAACCACTGATTATCCTGGGAGGTCAAAAAGCACATCGAAGAAAAGATTTTTACTAAAATAATATTATTCCTTTACCCCCATAGAGTGAGTATTTGTGCTTGTGTTTTTTTTCCAAATAGTCTTACGCATGTGCAGTATAAATTTGTATAGTTTGAATTCAAGGAAGCGCTCTTCTGCACTGACCAGTATGCCGATCAAGGGCAAAGCCTAGATCCCTTTTGGACCTCTCATTCTGCATTCTGGAATGGAATGGAAGGGGCCTCAGCCCCAGTAAGCCACTCCCATGCCATCCACATTGGACAAACCTTAGCCCAGTCTAGGTAACCATTTTGGTAGTGATCCAGGGAATAGAACAGGAAGGTGTGAAGAATGGTGCATGCCTCCCTGACCTGGTTTGGCAGGGGTGCTCATTTCAGTGGCACACCAAATTGTGCCACCTAAATGGGTCTCCCTGGAGCTCTAAGGCCAGAAACATTCAGTCATGGCTTTTCAGATCCTTTGCAGCAGACGTGTCCCAGAACAGGCAGTTGAGTACAGACAGCCTTGTTCTGCAACAGCTAGACTACTCCAGCAGGGACCCATTCCATTTGGAGCAGCCAAATAGTCTAGCTGCTCTACTCTTAGAGGCTGTATGCTGAGATGCATTAAAATCAGAGACTATAGCTATAGACATTTTTGGTATGAGGTGAGACCTGGCTTTTTAGGCAGTGCAACTTACGCATCAGTTCCTTTACCTGTGAACTGTGTCCACAGTGTCCAATGAACAGATGGAGAATCTGCATGTACAAATTCATATCCATGGCTGTGTTGTGTAATTGGGACTGCTGCTTGTAAGCCTATTCCAAAACAATGTTTTCAATGAGACTTCCTCACACAATGGCGGTAGACATGTATCTCAGAATTTAGTAGCTTCCAGAGTGAAACTGAATATTTAAAGCAATGTGAACAGGTGTGAAGAGGGAACAGAATGATTTTCCTGCCTCCCAAAGCCTTCCAAATATGTATTTGTAGTCTTAAAAAAAAAAAAACAACTCAGGAGAACATGACTTTCAAAGAAGATTTTAGGTGGAAAGTGTAGGTAGTTGGAGAGGTTCCTCTTTCCCTCCTGCTACCCCGCATTGTAGAGACCAGATTGGGTCATGCTTCATCATGTCTAATTTCAGCCTTAATGATCTGTGACTAAGTGCAAAAATGGAAAGTCGACGTAGTTAACCGTAATTTCAAGAGCACACAAGGAAGGATGCATCTACCTTGCTCAGTATTGCCTGCGTCATCAAGGGGATCACATGCTGGGGCTGTTTCACGAATGACTTAGACACAGGAATAGCAGACAGGTCACTGAAGGACTTCGGCAACCGTAGATCACTTAATCAGACTACTGGAGCTGAATGCTGAGCCAATTGCATTTCTCTGTTGATCCTACCTTCATGTCATTTTTAATGGCTTGCTTTTTCAAAGAGCATGCCCAAGTTATGACCATAAGCATTTTTAGGGGGATTGAGTTTGCACAGCATTAATTTTGAAGAGTGCACAGTGCAAAATCACTGCTGGGTAAAATCAGTCCCCCTAAAAATGCTTATGGTCATAACTGGGGCCTGCTCTTTGATAAGACTAAATGTTTGCAAAGGAAATAGAAGTTCTTGTTGGTATGCTCTTTGATGAGACAAAATCTTCCAAGGGAAATAGAAGCTGTGCTTTAGTACACTGATGAGCCCCATTAAATGGGAAATAAAGCAAATGCTTCAGAAGACCTTGGCTCTGCTGAGTTTGTAAACTACTGTGCTTATCCCATTAGAGCCTATTTGTGTGAATTGCAGCTTAATGTGTTGTAAATACAACGTAGCAAGTCCTGCTGGTAGGCTGTTACCTCTCAAAGATTTATTATGATTATTTGCTTATTCTTAGCTAACAGCTTAGAAACTTTAGTAACTAGAACCCTCTATTACACTACTGATTCTGTCCATACCCCAGATTAATTAAACCATAAATTGTTTTGCATTTTTTTGAAACAAAGTCCCAGTTTACTTAAAATACAAAGCAAAAAAGTCATGTTACTGTGTTACTGTAGAATGTACGTGATACTTACGTAGGACAGTATTATCTTTAAAACACTAAGGTGTAAAGTGCTACCCTGATGTCTTCCCCTCATGTCTACAAAGCTTTGTGCAGGTGAAAAAAGCATTCAGAGATTATGGGGTCTGGACGTGTTCCCAGCATTCCAGGTGTTCAAAGGCAAGCCCTGTAAGAACAGGGATGGAGGGCCATTTGAACCAGCCTTTACTTCAGAAACCTCACCTCAGCTATATGGTCAAGATATTATATGAATAGGGTTTTGTTTTGTTTTTTACAGGCTGTTCTTTACATTACAATATTCCTTTCCACTTCAAACAGTGAGGAAGCCTTGCAATATGAAAAGCGATAGCACTCCTGAGTAGATTTTAGTGACAACTGAGGCTGTGTTCAGAGATAATAAAAGGGGTACCTCAGAGGTGCCTCAGAGAGAAAATATGGGGCCTTCACACTCCCAAGCCTTCTCTAATCCATTTTTTCTAGCACAAAATGTTCATAAAAGGGGAGGGGCAAACTCATGTGCAAACAATCCCACCCCAAAGCCTTCTCTAAACTGCCTCAGAGATTTATTTATTTGTCTGTCTGTCTGTCTGTCTGCCTGCCTGTCTCTATCTATCTATCTATCTATCTATCTATCTATCTATCTATCTATCTATCTATCTATCTATCTATCTATCTATCTATCTATCTATCTATCTATCTATCTATCTATCTATCTATTGTCTGATCACATTCTATCTGTAAGTGTATTGGTCACTAATTTGCACAGAGCAGGGAATATATTATATTCTAAAAAAATGCTTCCTTTCAGCCTATTTGTATTCTCTGGCAATCTTCTTTTGACTATGGTCACGTTCCCATGAACTCTATAGTCCAAATCGAATCTGAATTCGGCAAGGAGTGTCTCCATGCAAAGCTCCAAACCAGACTACATGTGGACCAAATTGCCCAAATCCACTGTAAATTTAGTCCTGAAGAAAACTGTTCTCACTACAGTTCGGGAGGCAAGCCCACATTATTTTGGAAGCTGAGTCCGCGCATGGGGACACTTCCGGGTTAGTAGAGGAGGAAATTGACGCTTGCATCATTAGCAGTTGTGTTTCACATCCTGTGCTCACCATTCTTGTCCTGTGCATTGGAGATCTCAACTGTTCGGGCATTTTTGGCAATAAATGGTGACTGAACAGAAACAAGTCTCTTTCTGTGACCATTATTCCACCCCCCTTCCCCGATTGCCAAGTCAGCAAGACAAATAGAAGCTTCAGTGCCCCAGTTTTACAGTGAATGATGCGATCGCCGTCCCATGAGTCTCTCCGTGACCATTATTCCAACCCCCTCCCTGATTGCCAAGCTAGGCATGATAATTTAATTGAAATGGCTTAATTTAGTGCACGAGCAGTAAATTGCTGTACTGGGTGGAGCGGAGGTGCACACCTATGCTAAACAGCCGCCAAACCCAGTAGCGGCTTTGCAGAACGATCTGGGTTTTTCACTTTTTAAAAAATATTATATTTTTATTGCCTTTTGGCCCTGTGTGCCACGATCACTTAGCAGGCAGCACAGGGTGTGTTGATGTCAGCCCGGCTTCCAATCGGGAGAGCAGGGGGCAGAGAGAAAAAGATGCTGTTCCCCCGTGCAGGGGTTTAGCGCGGTTTCAATGGGGACACCCTAGTCGAATTGAGCCTGTGTTATCAGCAAGCACATGGGGCCAGCTCAATTTGAATTTGGCCCTGCACCCGGATTAAAAAATTTGCAATCCACACTAAACAGAGTGCATGGGGATGAGGCCTATATGCACTTTCTACTGAAAACTTACCAGGAAATCTTCTGATGTCCTAAATGAGCAGGACTTTTAACAAAGCAAAAGTTATTTCCTTCTCAGAATAGTAATTAAGAGTGTGCTAGAATATAGAAGTTAAATATTGAAAATAAAAATCTGATTCCTAAAATGTGACTGCTGTGTTATGTTTTTATGTACGGGTAAGATTTTAGAAAAGCCTCAAATGTTTTCTCAAGACATGCCAAAAATGGTAAGCATGTGTTCTGGAATTCATTAAGAGTTGAGCTTGTCTCAGTACACTCTAGTGATGTGCACGAATGTACTTTTGACATTTGAATCTGAGTAGATTTGAATGTCTTAAAACCCAATTTGAATATGACAGATACGAATCTACACATTCAAATCTATATTTGAGTTCGAATGTCAAATTCGGATTTTTGAAAATCCGATTCGAGTTCGAATGTTGAAATCTGTCGGATTCGAATAGAATATTCGAGTTTTTGAATATTTGTGCACATCCCTAGTACAATCTAATAAGAGCAGGCATATGCACTTTCTTCTTCCCTCACACCTTGGCTACATTGGATCATTTTAAGATATACTCAGGCTCTGAACAGAAACAGCAAAAAAAAAAAAAAGCACCTCTGAAGCTTTGAGGTGGGATTGTTCGCATACCAGTCTGCCCGTCCCCCTCTCCTGATCATTTTGTGCTAGAAAAGGTGGATTAAAGAAGGGTTGGGAACATGAGGGCCACACTCTGTCACTGTGAGGCACCCCGAGCCACCCCTTATGTTATGTCGGAGGCACACCTTATGTTAGGCCATAGTCACAAGTACAGTGGTACCTCGACATACAAGTGCCCTGACATACAAGTGTTTTGAGATACAAGCTGCCGAGCGAGTGATATTTTGCTTTGAGATGAGAGCAAGATTTGAGATACGAGTATGTAAATACAGTACAGTACATAACAAAAACAACTGAGGTGGTGTTTTGGGAGCTGGAATGGATTAATGCGAAAATTGCTTTGAGATACGAGCGATTTGACATAAGAGCAAGGTTACGGAACGAATTAAACTCGTATGTCAAGGTACCACTGTAGGTCGCATCTCCATTTACCTGAGAAGATGACAGTGAGCACATCTTTGCCTTCCATGTATTCATTTGTGGCAGTAAGAAATGTCCCAAAACAAGTATGCAACCACCAAGAAAGGTGCAGTCACCAGCATGCGTCTTCTAGTGAAAGATGCAATTTGCCATCCTTGGGGCAACATTATTGGGCACCTCCATGCTATTAATGATATTTTCCTTTGAGGCCTACAATCACAAGCCTACTCCATTCCAAAATAAAGATGCGGACACATGGATATGAAAAGTTAGGAAAGTCTTATAGGTATCAGAATATGTTCATGACAGCTTGGTGTGGATCCAAACTCATTCTACTGCACACTTTCCCCTAGTTTTTGGCTCATGGCTGTTTTGTGTGTGTGTAGGTGGGGAATTGTTCTCAAAACATGTCAGTTTTATGTAAGTACAATATTCTGACATTGTTCAAAATGATGTTGAGATTACAATACATCCAGAGAGCAGAAATATTATTTTATGTAAAGGATCCATTTTTTAACTTCATTTTATTTTATTGGCATAATCACTAGTATGTAGACATCAGGGATTCAGGGATATAATCCAGAATAAGGCCCAGTGCAGAAAGAGCCCTTGTTCCTGCATCGGGGCGGGCGAGAACGAGAGCTCAGTGTTAATGTTTTTGCCCCTACCTCTCAGAAACCAAGGCATTTTGTGGAAATTTTGGTTTTCATCAAATGCCTCATTAGGTAAAAAATAAATTAACATTGTTGATACTTTTGTCCATTTTTACTCATTTATTTTGTTTTAATCTGGCATTCTTGTCCAATGCAATCTTGGATGCTTTCAGAAATGATGTGGCCTCCAAAGCACGACTGGCATACTCTGGCAGATAGGGGGGAACAGCTCCACAACAGGGGAGGCCATTGTCAGATCTTCACTTTAATCTGTCTTCGGTCCCCACTGCTCACACCTTTTTCGTCCTATCCATTTTATTTGTGGACTTTCAATCACTCTTTTCTGAGTCTTGATTTCTACAAGTCGCAAACCGTTATAGAGTGTTAATCCATTTTCATACTTTGGGCGTGATTGGGGAAGAGGACTAAAGGGGGCTGAACCATACTATAGTGGGTGGACACTTCATGAATTTGCTTTTCCTTTTGCCCTGTGTGTGATTACACACCGTTGAGTCATAGAACTTTTATCCTATCAGGGCCCAGGGAGTGTTGTGATGGTGGAGAGGGGTGGAGATATAAAAAAGTCTCGTAAAGGAGTCTCGGGACAAAAACAAAAAGGTGTGGACATAGTGGCTAGAACTGAGGATTATTAGGGGGTGTGATCAGAGTTAGCATATTGTGAGACTGACTTCTTAATAAGATGGATATTTCAGCAACGTATAACCATGGTCTGGATTTCATTAACTTATCATTGAGTTTCTTTCTGCTGTGCTGCGTCATTGGCCTGCGCTGACCAACTGAGCCTTTGCCATTCACCTAAAGTCCATAGTCTGGATTTATCTGCATAATGTATTTTGCAGTTGATCAGTTGGTAGTGTTGTTTATAATCAACTGACATGAAGTGAGTTTACCAATATAATGACCTTCTAAAATTAATTTTACATTAAAAAGCTAGACTTTTTCACCTCACCTCATGACCCCTCGGCCTTCACTTCAAACCTACTTCAGTCCATTTTCAGGTCTGATTGTTCACACCTTTTCACATATTTCTATCCATTTTATTTGTGGACTTTCCATCTTCCCTTTCAACTTCACTGAATGGAAAGTCCACAAACAATTTGGATAGAAATGAAAAATTATGAGGAGTAGACGTGAAGAAGGACTGAAGAAAGTTTAAAGTGAAGGTGTGAACATGACCACAGTTTGGAAATAAGTGGTGTGACATAACAAGCAACATGGCTTATACAGCCTATGTAAGTTTTTCAGTGTCCTACATTTTTAGGAAACAAGCACACATACATTTAATGTTGAGAGGATATAAGCTTGGCTATACCATGTTTGAAACCAGGCAGCATTTCCCACATGAGTAAAGGGTTTTTAAGGAAGTCTTCTCCACAGGAAAAGGGGAAGGTTCTAACTGGAAACCTCCCTTTGGATTAAGAAAAAAAGCAGTCTAATAATGATCTAAGTGAAAATCTCTTCCAGTGTTATTAGGTACTGAAGTAAAAATACCCTGAGATGTGTTACTGGAAAGACTAGGAGGAGTCTGTTAGCTCTGGCAGAAAGGTTCCCAAAAACAAAACACTGCCAAAATTTCTTCCATTCTCAGGGCCAAGCCCTCAAAATCTACATATTAGCTTCCAGGACTACCCAACCACTAGTAAAATTAAAAAGGGCAGTCTAATCCCTAACTATAGCACACACAAAAAATCCAAATTTTCATTAGTTCCACGCATGAGTTGTATTGCTTGATGAATGACAAATATTTTCTTTTTTATATGAAGTAACCATTCTTCATAAACCAAGGAGCTTGATTCTTAGGAGTTACCTGTCTGTTTTGCAAACAGGACTGTGCAATATGTGTTTGAACAGATTTAATAATCCAATTAAAATTCACTGTTTTAACAAAATAAAGCTTCTTTGATTCACTGCTGGCAATCAAGATTTGTATGAAATAATGATTTCAAACATTCCACAAGTGTGACAAAATCACAATCTGCTCACAGGCCATTTTTGTGCAGATAGTGTGGTGATTTCTGATTTATTATACCTTGTGGAGTTCTCAGATTAGCAAAACAAGATTTACTGTAGTAAATTTGACTGTTTCTTCTAATAATCTAAAGACTTTCTCACAGTGCAATCTCATGCATGTCCAGAGAGTTTGTTCAGTTTGCATGTACAGTATTAGTTTAATGTTCTGTGATGATTATTAATAGTGTCCACTTAAGAAGTGATAATTCAGTACTACTAGCATGAGCAAGTTCTCAGTAACACGTTTGTTTGTTTATCTCACCTTGTACCCAATGGACTCAGTAAAATCAGTTACAGCACTAACTACAGTAAAAACAATGAAAACAAAGTTAAAAATAAGCAACTAAAATAGTAACAACACTAAAACAAGAACAGTACCCAAAAGGTCGGGATAAAGAGGTGTCTTCCTTAATCTTCCAAACGTATATAGTGATTGTGCCTGGAGCCTATCTGGGGCTATCACTGGGAAGACCCTTTAGGTGCTGAAGGTGCTGGCACAATAAAGAAGGAATCGCTGGCAGATCTTAAAAGATGGGCGTGTCTGCCTGGGGCGTGCCATAGATTTGTATTAGCATCTGGATAGCAGATCCCTATTATGGGATAAAATCTGGAATAAGCCTCAATGCGAAAAGGGCCTTTCATCTTCGTATACCTACTTTTTCCAGAACCAGAGCACTTGCCAAAGTCTGCCATCACACAGATCTTGCTGTAACTTCAGATGCTCCTAATTGTGTTATATAAGTACAAAAGATGCCTAGAAATAAAATACAGAATGATGTCATAGACTTGTGCAGAACAAGTCCTTTGCCTTCTAGAATGTCTTTTGTAAGAATAAAATCCATTTGAATGTGAATCATTGACTTATAAAACCAATTGAACAAAAAGAAAATGGAAAATATGTAATGACATGAACGAAATTATTTTTCCAAATGCAGACATGCGCATTTTGTTGCCCTTTATTATAAAGATTTTGAAATGTATTGCTTTCCTTTGCTCTTTGTCGTCTTGCAGTTATCTCATTGATATAATATGAATAATCAAAATACTGTATCCATGCAAGAAAAACTTACATTCTCAAATAGCAAGCTTGTTCAGCTTAGAATATAAATATTTAAGGACTGGGACAGACAGCACAATCTATTCCTAGGATTAGGAATAGCATGCCAAAACTAGAGCTTCTTTTAGCAAAAGAGATAAGGTGTTTCTTGCCAGGGCTTCATTACTATAGAACTCTCTGTCTTGCAAAGTACAGTCACATCCATTATTGTGCCACCTTGAGTTCCTGGGAAAAAGGCAGGATGTAAATTGAATGAATGAATGAATGATACACTTTTAGAGACTGCCTAAATGTTTTTACCCATGGGTAATTTTGGAAAGAGTGCATAAAAGTAAAGGAAGCTCCTGATGCATTGGCCAGTGCAGAATCACCCAGAGGGAGAGAAAGTACAGTTGAAGCACTTGGAGAGTGCTCTATCTTGGACTCTCCTTTTCCCATTCTTTCCATATCTTCAGGATGCAGCACAGATGGCTGATGCTGTCACACCGATTTTTTATCATGTTTGAACAGAGCCTGAAATGCTGAAATTTGAAAAAGGAAAACTTTTCAAAAATAAATTTTAAAAAAGAACCAGAAGGGGTTCCCTGCAAGTCCAAACACCTAAACCTACCTCAGATGTTATGAGAATTGGTGGGTGTCATTTCTTTATTTGCAGGAAACCAAAGCTGTTTAGGTGCTACTGCTAGAAAACCAGAGTGCTGCTGTTCGGTGTTGCGGTGCCTCACGGGCACATCCTGCGTGTAGTATTCTACAGGATGCCTGCATGGGCACATCCATGTAGTATTCCTGGCCTGCATAGCAGTGGTTTGCTATTATCCCATTATGGAGAAGTACTATAGATCAACCTTTTGTTTGCCAGGCAGTTGCTCCATCATGGGGCTCCAGCTGCTTCCTGCCATGAAGCAATTAATATACTCTCGTGATTACCTTGTGCACATTCAACTGATAAAGAGGTCCCACTAGATTCAATTTATTAATTTCAAAGATTATATACTATAAGAAAGGATACTTATTGAGGAATAACTCCCACTCAGCCCAGTAGTATCAATCAGGGGTTGAATAGACAACAAGGGCGAGTTCCCATTTAAGGAATAAAACGGAATATACATTGAGATTTGCATCGGGATTTGCATCGATATGTAAAGTGTGTTAAAAGGAAGCAAAGAGCATCTGGCAAATGGATTCCACCCCGATTTTCTGTCCCCACTCTAAACACTTAAAAAGCTTCCAAAAACGGATTGGGGAAAGCAATTCTTTCCCCTCCTCTCCCCATTGCCCAGGGCACACGGCAGCAACGGCAACTCAAGCCCCATTCGCCCGCTCCACCTCCACAGCCACCATCCCTGGCAGGGGTTCCCTCCAAAAAAAGGACCCTGGCTGAATGGCTCGCTCTGCTGCCGCTGCCGCCTGCACACACACACTTAAACATACACACATCTCCCAGATCCTGCAGCAGTTTCCTCCCTTTCCCTTTCTAAATGTCAGAACTTTTAAAGAGCCAGAATTGTGCAGAATTGCAACATTGTTAGGTGTGAAGTGGGTGGATTGCTACATTGAAACAGCTGCTGTACAGGGTGAATTTTTACAGTGAAACCGGCTGCTGTACCTTTTAACTGAAAGGGCTGACCTGCAGGGTGAAACTCCAATCTAGTTCATGATATATTTGCCCAAATACTGCTCTAGTGTTCCCACTACAGTAAGGAAGAAGCATTTTAATAGCCAAACCCAGAAAAAAAAACACCCGAAAAATCAGGTGTTTATTTATTCCGTTTTAAAGCCAAATAATCCTCAAAATACCCCTGAAACTGATTGCCAATGGGGACGATGAGGATCCAAACTGTTTTTAAACCGTTTTTAAAGTTTTAAGTGAAAATGGGAACGCAGCCCAAATGTAACTATGGCTGTTAGAATGGATGCCTAGGTACAACCTCCAAGTTAGAGAGGAAGCAGGCAGGATATCTCTAAAGGCCTTTAGCATGGGGTCGAGAGCAGGTGCAAATTTTGCCCTCATCTTCTTGAAAATGCCCAAAGGCAAGTGCTGGGTCTAACTATGGGCCTTTCTACACTGCGTAGTGGACTAAACCATGGTCCATTTCTGGTCCTCTTAGAGAACCGTCTAGTCCTGTCCCTCCTAGTACTCTCTGTCTTCACAAGATGGAGTGTAGACTGAACTAGGATACCCAAAATGCTATCCTGGTCTGATTTACTGGTAGATCTCTTTTTTGAGGTATGTTGGTATACTAAAGGATGGTACAGCATGCCTGCATAGCCCAGTAAACTTTGGGAGTCCAATTTCAGCAGTGTAACAAAGCACTGCACCAAAGTGTGGTCTTCAGAGGCACCCTCTCTACCTCTGAAGCTGGTGCAAGCTTAGGAGCCCATACAGCGGCTGATGCATTCTGCTCTAGTTCAGAATACTGGGAGGAGTGTAAATTTGGCCTATGAAACAAAATGCTGGACTAGATGAGCATTGACTTGATCTAGCACTCCTTCTCTTAATGTCCTTATGGCTGATTCTATATGGAACAGACTTTTTAGATGGCCTCTTCAGTTTCTAATGGCGATTATAACTGTGAGTTTGGCTTTTCCCTGCATGACTAAATTAAGGCACATAATGGAATATCTTTTCTTCATTTTCTTGGTCTCCAGCTACAAAGATTCTATGTATTTGGAACGTTTGCTACTACCAAAGCTGTAGGGGAATCTGCTGCTGTGAAGAACTCTTGATACAATATTTAGGGTAAACAAATTGTTCTTTTTCACACGCTCTGAATCTTTATGCAAGGCTATTTATTGATAGAGTTCACAGAGAGTTCATAGGAAAAGCCCCAGAAGAAAAATATGATATATTTGTGCTCAGCCAGGGAACTCCTTTTGAGCTTTGTTTTGCTAAAAATAGAAATAGGTTCATTTACTTACTATTCATTTCTAGATTCCTTTTTACAAGAGCTTCTGTTCCATTTAATCCCAAGCCAATGCTCTGGCCAAAACATATATGTTATAAGGAAATATGCTTGATATCTGGAAAGCTTTTCAGCATCCATATTGCTTTTGAAGGATTTCAAAGAACCAAGGCTTCTATCATAGCCCAGGAATGGCCGAATTGTAGCCCTCTGTATGTTGCTAGATGTTTTCCCCCCAAATAAGTAGTTTATTAACAGAATTTAATGAGAAGCAATCACCCAGAGTTTGGGAGTCAATTTTAATCAACCCTGAATGGCTCCGTACCTGGATACCTAAAATATCTCATTGTCCCATAGCAGCTATTAAATGGAATGAAAATAAAGCAACCAGGGTTTTGTCTAGTAACCTTTGAGCTTTCCAGTGCAGACAGTGGCAGATTGGGACCATAAGGGCTGGACGAGTGGAGCTTATAAAGCACTCAAAGGGTGTTTTTCCACTGTCACTAGAAGTACCCATTAAGTACCCATTAATGTACCCTTAATGGGTACTTCTAGTGACAGTGGAAAAACACCGAAAGTTTTAGGAGAGTCAAAGGGCTTCTTTTTGCAGTCTTAACCACCACTGTGTGTGGTTTCTTGGAGTTTAGAGAATACACCTTTTAATTTTCAGAAGAACAGTACAATGATATTAATAAAAGACCATGGTCACACCAAAACAAAACAAAGATCTATTTTAGGGCACAAGAGAGACTGATGGCAATTTTGATGAGGACACACTCTTTTATGTTTTAATGCCCACCAAAACCATATTTCTTTCTCCACACCTTTCAAACTCCCTGGCCTCAATTTGGTGAATGGGTACTTATCTCCACCCCACCCATTCTACTATTCCTCTTCCCTAGGTGAGCCAGTTTGGTCTAGTGGTTAGGGAGCCAGACTCATACCTGGAAATACTGGGTTTGATTTCGCACTCCTACTTGAAGCCAGCTGGGTAGCTTTGGGCTCGTCACAGCTGTCTTCTGAGCTCTCACTGCCCCACCTATCTCACAGGGTGTTCTGTTGTGGGGAGAAGAATAAAAAGGTTTGTCAGCCTCTCCCATTCCCTTTAAATGGGGGAGGGGAGCCAATTCTATAGATCTGCTCCTTCTGCCACTGTGGGTGTGGCTCTCCTTCCTGCAGTAGTGACTTGACTATGTCTTTACAAAAATGGTTGGTTGCACTTCCAAGTGCACCAAAGCCAATCTGCTCTGACTGGCAATTCCTCTGCCAGCTGTGCAGATGGGGTCCTCCCTGCTAACCCCTGGATCTCAGCCAAATAGGCTTTGTGCACTGTGCTTGTGCCTCACCCACCTTTCCCTGTCACCTTGGAGTGACATGGCACTGGGAACACAACACGGAATGCACACTCTTCTCTCTCACACACTTCACTCACACACATGTTCTTTCTTTCTCTCTTTCCCCTCTCTCACACACAAGTATGCCCCTCCCTTCTCCAGGCCTTTGAACCTTCTGCTGCCCCACCACATAATGACATCAAGGCTAAAGAAAAAGGAGAAGAGTTGGCTTTTATACCCTGCTTTTCTCACCCTTAAGGGGACTCAAAGTGGCTGACAAACCTTCTTTCTTCTCCTCACAACAATGAGAGAACTCAGAAAGAGAGCTGTGACTAGCCCAAGGCTGCTCAGCTGGCTTCGTGGAGGAGTGCAGAATCAAACCAGAAGACCTCCAGATAAGAATCTGACACTTTAACCACAAGATCAAACTGACTCACAGGGAGTCTTGTATCATGATCCATTCAACCCCAGGCAGAATGTGGGGGCTGTTTGTTGAACAACCACCCAAAAGACCACAGTGACAGAAGTATCTTCATGAAGCAGGCAAGCGGGGGGCGGGGTGAGAAAGACACATCAGCCTTCTTAGCTGACCCAGGACTGCCTCACTCTTGCCAGCCCACACATTCTTGCCCGTCTGCCCTTTGACTGCTTCCCCTGTCCATGACTAAAGAAATAGCCATGGAGCATTGACGCCCTCATCCAGCAGCCAGCCACACTTGTAAGGACTACACGTTTCTGAGGTGAGAATCAGCAGGCCTTGTTGGTCAGTATCCACTGATTCCATTCATAGGAGGTTCAGTGAAGAAAAATCCAATAACCCACATCACTCCTTTTCTGGGTTTGAGAGACCCACCCCATGCTAGTATGCTCCATGTGCACAAGACAGAGATTAGTCCATACTAGACCCAAAACGGCTGCCTGATCCACTCTAGAGACGTTTTCGCACGGGGGTGTTTGGAACGCGCGGGAGACAGCCCGGAACACGGCAAACGCATTGCCGCCGCGGGGCTTGCGATCCGACGTATCCGGAGCTGTCTCTCGCGCGTTCCAAATGTAGAGCACTTTGAAGTGCTCTACATGCGTTCGGGCGCGGACGAACTGCCCGCAGGCGTTCGGGAGGAGAAGGATTCGCGCTTGCTTCTCGTTCCCGAACAGCCGCGGGCCCGCCTCCCCCGCCGGCGCAGGTTTGGCAATCAGCTGTTTGACAATCAGCTGATTGCCGATCTGCCTCCGCAGCTGTCTCCCCGCCCCTGGCCGGCCTTTGCCGGCCAAGACAGTTCCGGGCGCTTTTACTGTTCACACACAGGCGCGCCGGAACGCATTCCGGCGCGCCTGTGTGTGAACGGTGAAAGCGCCCGGAGCTGTCTTAAGCTTCCCGCCTGAACGCGTTCCGTTTGGAACGCGTTGCAGTGCGGAAAAGCCTCAGGTCTGGACTACCAGTAGACCTGCTTAAATAGGTTCACCCTTTTATCAACCAGGAATAAACAGGTGCAGGGTGGTATCTGAACAGCACACCTCTGTGATCCTGTTTACCATAGGAGATCTATTTTGGTGGTGCAACAAGGCACAATGGTGAAATGGGCCTCCCATGGGCTCTGAAGCCAGAAACCTTTGTTTCTGACCACCAGGAACTGGAGGCTGGCTTGCACAAGCTTCAGGGCCAGAATAACCATTCCAATGAGGGCAGCCTTGTTCTGGTTCAGAGCAGTCTGTCCCTGTTTTGAAACAGGTTGCTTGATCCAGACTGGCTGATCTGGATCACCACTGAGTAAGTGCAGATTCATTATTTAATGATTATTGAAATCATTTGTTTCAACTGAGTCTTCTCTGCGTATGATCTAGTTATTTTACCCATAAAGCAAGCCTTCCAAATATTGGACTCCAGTTCTAATCAACCCCAAAGTGTACAGTAGGGTCAGTGAGAGAATCTAATTTCGTATAGATGGTCACAGGGCTTCCATTCCTGTTATGGTTATTATTTCTACTGATGGTGCTGATATGTGGTTTGTTTTGATGATATTGTAGCTTTGTGTTTCATTTCAATGATAATACCTATGCTGCAGCACTGCTGGATTAGATGGACTGTGACATGATCTAGCAGGGCTCTTATTAAGTGATTTTCAAATAAAGGTCAATCATATGATTCCCCCACACACATTTTGTTGGGGGGAAGGTATCTAAAGGTTTGAATATAACTACAAGAGTATAACATTGTGTTTTGATCCCAATCTTTATAGATAATGAAGAAAAGGTATCTGGTGCAGGTTATATTATTTTTGCAATAGTACTTCTAATAATGGGCCAATTATATCAGTAATACTATGTATGAGCTGTGTGCTTATAAAAACAACAACTCAATATAGCTGACAAAGGGATTTTTAGCTATTTAAAAAAATCATGCTTGGTTATAGAAATGCCCCACTTTGTTTACAAGAGAGAGTAATAATTATTTTTACAAGAGAAAATAATTATTTATCTTAATTAATAGATTCTAAAATATGGCATTGGGAACCTGAAGGTATTAACAAGAACTTATGGGAAGAAGAATCAAGACTCTATTCCATCAGTTTTAACTTTTAAGATAGTAGGCGAGAATAAATGAATTGTTCAATGTTTCACAATGAGGGAATGGCCCTTTTACTCTCAGAACACTGCAGAATGTTGTTTCCTTAATCACAAGGGAAAGCATAAGTTCTAAGCAAGACTTAAGGAGCTTTACCAGAAGACAGGGAGATTCAGAATTTCACTCCAGAGGTTTCTGATTTCTTCTTCCATCAACACACTCAAGCCAGACTGATTTAAAGTATTACATTTTAGCAGAATTGGAAAATGTTTCGACTTTGCGTTCTTTTATTTTATTTAAGTAGCCCAGTTTTAGCCTTGTAGCAAGTTTTACTTCACAGCTTAATATCCGGCACCTTAGTCTCTTGGTCTCTGCACACAGTTTGCATCAGATTCCTTTGACCTTCTGTATATAGTCAGGTTATATTTTACAGAAACAGATTGTACCACGAGACAGTTCTAATGGTACCTTAAGTCCTTCCTGCACTGGGCCTTATTCTGAAATATATTCCAGAATAGGGGTTTGATTTCCACATGATGGTGCAGACCACAGCAGGCCCCTATTGCAGAATATAATCTAGAGTAAGGCCCAGTGAAGAAAGGGTCTTGCTCATAAACTGTTTTAAGATCATTATCAAGCACTTTTCAGTTCTTTACTCATTTTTCTGAAAACTATTTGGCAATACACGCTTCGACGAATGTATAGTAGAACTTGATACAATCTGTTATCATTAGAGATTTTATTTAAAGAAGAAAAGTTGTATAGGCATTCAAGTTGAGGTCAACTCCAATAATTTCTTAACAATAGAAAAGTGACCTTAGACTTCATCTACAGCAGCATGATTTAATGGTGGTCTTCCACCCAAATGTCAGTCATGGTCCTTTCTGTTCTGGGCCTTATTGTAGGCATAAGATCCATGCAGAAAGGGCCTATGTCTCATGTTGCTTAGCTTTTTCTAATAGGCCACATTTGGCTAGGTGCTGCCACCTGCTGCACAGATCTTGTTTAACAGAAGCACTGCATTACAATTATTTTCTATAGCTGCCCTTTTCCTGGCAATCTTCTGCCATTGTCAATCTATTTTCAATCCATCTGCTCCCAGTAATGAGATATTAAATCAGAGATGGCCAAATCCGGCCTTCCAGGTTTGTTTGTTTGCTTTTTGCATGAATACTCCATCATTTTCTTCTCATTGAACAGACCGCTGATTGTCATGGGCTGTAATTCAGCAGTATCTGTTGGATCATTATTTATCAACATTTTGCATTACTAAGAGTGTACCGTAGTTTTCTTTTGATTACCCCCAATGAACATACATCCTGAACATTGGTCACTATGAGCAATGCTATGCCGTTCTACTTAGGCTGCATCCATACTAGGTGAACAAGTAACTTGGGGGATGCCCAAGCATTATAGCATCCATACGTCTGCATGTCCTTTGGTACTGTAGCCCACCCTTGGGCAGTGGCAAGCATCCTCAGAAACATCCTTCCTGCAGTGAGGGTGCTTAGTGACCTTCAACATGTGCACCACTGCTGTACACATGAAAAGCATTAGATGCTTACTTACTCAGCATTGGGACCCATCAAGGCATGCACTGAAAATAAGTGCATACTGCAGACATTAGCCTTATAGGACCAGATAGAAGCTTCCTGGCTTCAAAGTGTGTCAGTTTAGATACTGTGGAACATGCAGAAACTATGCTTCTCACCACCTGGACTGGATAAAGCACTCTAGCCCATCAGAAGCCTTCCCCCCCCCCCAATGATGGGATGAACCCACAGAAATTCTTCTGTACCAATTGAGCTTGTTCTTGAGTAAGCATATATAATATAGAGGCTCAATTCCTTAAAATTTCCTTTAACATAGAGCAGCTTTCAGGCATCTATGGGGTTATGGGCTGTAGCAATTAGATCACACTCAGACGAGCTGGTTTTCAAGGGCCCTTTTTGCACTGGCCCTTATTGTGGAATATTGTGAAATAGCATGAAGATGGCAGGACCCTGTTCCAGAATATAATCCAGAATAAGGCCCAGTGCAGAAAGGGTCAACACCAAAGAACGATTTCAGATTTGGTTTTCTTTTCACACAGGACCTTATTCCAGAATATACCCCATAATAGGGAGCTCCAATATACATGCTAGTGCTAATTACAGCAGGCCCTGAATATCTCAGAATAAGGTCCAGCGTGGAAAAGGCCTCAGACCCTTTCTGCAGGTGCCTGTCATTAATCCTGATCAGTGGAATCAGATTAGCTCAGCCCACTGAACCAAGTTGCAGGATAGCATGGTCTGAATTAGAGCCATCTGCACTGGCAGCACTGATCCAGTGGAACACCATGCAGTTTTGAAGCTTGCATGAACTTTGAATCCCCACCCACTTGCCTCCAAGGGCTAAGAATGAATGTTCCTAGCCTCACGGCATATGGAGCTTTTTTTTTCCTGGCACTCCACTAAAAACATAAGAACATAAGAAAAGCCCTGTTGGACCAGGCCACAGCCCATCTAGTCCAGCATCCTGTCCCACACAGTGGCCCACCAATTGCTTATGGGCATCTCAAGCAAAAGACAAGGGCAGAACCTCCACCTGCTCTCAAATCCCTGTAAATGGCCTTTAGAGGCATTCTGCCTGTCTCCCCAGTCTGGTGGATGTACTTGTGCATCCACTGTAGTAACCATTGATACATCTGTTGTCTGTGAATTCGTTGAACCATTTCTTTAAGCCATCTAGGCTGGTTGCTGTCGCCGCCCCTTCTGGTAACAAACTCCATAGACCTATGACCCTCTGGGTGATGAAATACTTCCCTTTGTCTGATCTGACTTTCCTACCCATCAGCTTCATAGAGTACCCAGTGGTTCTAGTGTTGTGTAATGGGGGGGGGGGGAATCTCTATCCACCTTTTTTATACCATGCATGATTTTATATACTGCAATAAGGTCCTCTCTTAAATGCTGTATTTTCAAGGCTGAAGAGCCATAGACGTTGCAGTCTGATTTCATAAGGAAGGTGTTCCAGCCTCTTAATCCCTAGTAGTCCTAGAACATGTAAGGTATGCCTTCTGCTTGTCTCCCAAATGCCAAATCATGGCCAGTAGTCCACTGTTAGTACCAGTTAAATGGTACTACTAGTGATCTAGATTAGGCCCTCTTTTATCCCGATCAGGCTTCACCAAATGCAGACAGGTCATTGGGAAGCAGATTCTCTGTAATCCATGTTAACATGCAGATGCAAAGGCCCTGTTGTGAATGTACTACATGGATTAAGGGTTCGTGCAGAAAGGGTCAAAGTCTGACTCTAGCTGCTGCACCACATTGCACAGACTATTTTCCTGTTAAATTCATTTATTTCTCATCTTGCCTTTTTCCTGCATCCTTGAAGAACTTTACATAAAAGCAAATCTCCAGTTTTAAAGGCATTAAGTCACCTGAGTTGCTGTGCAAAAAAGTCTAGCCACATGACACCAACTACCTCGTGGAACAATTTCACACTGTATCTACCCATGATGTTATTATTACTATACAAATCAATTTATAGGCTTCTCGGTTTATTCAAGAAATGTAAACCAGTCCAACATAATCTCCATGTGAGACAACATATTTGTTGCTTTTTAATGTTTCAAAATAGCAAGACACACTTATAGTACATTTTATTTTGCTGAAGTTGCTCCCGGCAATACCAGAGGCATAATGTAATAGACAAACTATATAAAGGAGTTGTAAACTAGCACAATGAAATTTGTTCTCTTTCTGGTGAGTTGCCAGGCATTCCTGGGAATGCTGATAGATATTGGCAGCCTTTCCCCTCACAAAGAAAACTATAAATGATCATCTACTTATCCTGAAGTTATCCACTGAGATTAATGGACAGTTAAACAATCAAATCTAATTCATGCGATGAGTTAAAAGCTAAAAATGTGGTCAGATAAGCCTTTTCAAATTGCCCCTTGATGAAGAATCACCCTATCAGTAGACACACACAAAAGTACATCAAACAAGTTAACCAAGGAACATTTATTTGTTCAACTTTGCATCTGGCAACGCCTTCCCTTGAAGATGGGTGCTGCCGTGGGGTGGAGGTGGCTATGAAGCTTGACCTGGATTAAGGCCATTCGTGCAGATGGTGCAGATTTGGTGCTCACCTCCCCATGATCTGGATCTACTGAGCCTCGGTACAGAAGGGGCCTAGATCTTCACTTTTGAGATTGCAAAAGTTTTGAGTCAGCTTTTTGCTTGGTATTTTACTTTGTGGCCTCCTCAGGAAAAAGTACCCAAGCTGCCTCACTGGGATGGCTTAAAGTTATATATGCTGTGTCCCATGAGTACATGTTGAAAGCTTGAGAGTAAAAGGAGGAGGAGGAGAGCAGAAATTATGTTTTGCTCTCTCCCCTCCTCTCCTTTTTACATAGATCGTGCTGCTTGTAGGCTTTATTTATGCGTGCCAGATACACTCTGGGTCCCTCTGCTCTTACTAGTGTCTGGAATAAATGCTCCGTAGTTATCTTCAGAGTTTCTTTTGTCCTTTTGCTGATGAGGATTAGAGAGGCCTTGTCCACTGTTAAAATGCTCTATCTGCACCAGAAGAAGCATAAACCAAATCAGGAGATTCTGGTGTATTAGCTTGGGTAAGTCTGGAGCATGGAAGCACATGCCTTCATTTTCCAAACTATCAGGGGACCCATTTCAGTGGCTCACTGAAATGCTCCATCTAGATGGGTCACCCAAAGGTTTCAAGGCAAGAAACTTTCATTCCTAGCCAGCAGAGCTTTTGTAGGCCACCTTCAAAGTTTATTCAAGCTTTGAGACTGGTACAGGAGCTGGGCTGGAACAATTGTCGCCATACAAACAGTGCTGTTTCAATCCAAGTCTTATCATGATCCAGATCAAAGGGCATTGTTCAGTCTGAACCCACTGATCAAGATGACAGCAGGCTGTGCAGAAGGGTGCTTTGTAACAGCTCTTTCTTATTGCTAAACTTCTCTTTGGTGAGGAAGGTTGCATGATTGAGCATGATGGCCTCCAACATCCACGTCCCTTGTTCATACAAAGAGATACACGTAAAGACGCCTAGAATGTACTAAAAGGGTTCAGGTTATCACCAAGGCATTTAGTTCTGTTAAACCACTGGCAATCCTAGAATTTGCAATACCTAGAAAGAAGATCAATGCCAGGAGAAGGGATAGTTTAAAATAAAAAAAAACTTTATTCTTTTTCAGTGTGCTAAGTTTAGCAGTGTTTCAGGCATGGCCTGACACTTGGTACAATGGGCTGATGACAAAGCTATCTAAGAGGAATTACAGTTTGTCACTGTGAAATAAGGGCAGCTGTCAGCATGGCTCCTACTCAGTATCCTGGTGTGACTTGCTTATTCTATAGCACTTAGCTGTTCAGAGGTTTAGTGTTGCAGTGATGCACAAAAGCATTCTAGGAAGCACAAAAGAAAGAAAGAAAGAAAGAAAGAAAGAAAGAAAGAAAGAAAGAAAGAAAGAAAGAAAGAAAGAAAGAAAGAAAGAAAGAAAGAAAGAAAGAAAGAAAGAAAATCTCAAAAGTGGCCTACAGGTGTTAGCATCTGCACACATTAAAGGCCAGTAGGCTTAAAGGCCTTTAATGAAGATTAAAAGTGGGGTAGGTACACTAGTTTCCACATACTGCCACCTCTAAGCTGCACTGAAGTCACTATTTTCATTTGTGCAGATACAGCCCTAGATCTATTGGACTATAGCGTTAGTTATCCTTGATCATTGCTTGTACTGACAAGGTCTGATGGGAGTCCAACTGTAATGTATCTAATCCCCGTCCAACCAAGTTATCCATAATGAGAGGAGTAGGGTCATATTTTTCAGTCTGAACTTCCCTCCTTTTACCTGAGATTGTGGATAAGATTGGGTTAAATGCAGTGACAGGGTGACACTTGAGTTCTTATCATGCTGGGTTTAGAAGAACACAGTGATTCAACAGAAGTAGCAGCCTTCTTTTTGAGTGGTATCGGCTGTGAGTCTAAGGTTATTGATATTTCTCCTGGCAGTCTTAATTCTGGCATTTGACTCATCCAGCCTGGCATTTCATATAATGTAGTCTGTGTATAAGTTAAATAAATAGAGTGACAATATACAGTCTTGTTGCACTGCCTTCACAATCTTGAGCCAATCAGTTGTTTGGTGTTTGGTTCTGACTGTTGCTTCTTGACTCACGGGTTTCTCAGGGAAGGTGGTCAGGTACTTCCATTTCTTTATGAACATCAATCAAAAGTTTAGCTTAGTCAATAAAACAGAAGTAGATGTTTTTTTCAGACTCCCTTGCTTTGTCCATAAACCAGTGAATATTTGTGATTTGAGGCCTGTTCGCACTTGGGCCTCCAGACGGAATTAGCACAGCCCTGGGATAGAGCATTTGCTCTGTGGGCTGGGCAGTTCCATCTGGGACCATCCCGGCCTGTCCCAGGGCTCCCCTAATTGTGGCCAAAGTGTGGAGCATGAAATCATGCTCCACACCTGGCCCAACCCGTCCCCGGCTGTCCCAGAGCTGTTCAGCAGGGAGAGCACACTCTCTCTGCTGGACAACTCTGGAGTACCATCCTGAGCTGCCACCACTGGGCCATATCGGCCTGCAGGTTGGCAGCCCCTTTTGGGGGTGGGGCAAGACCAGGCCAGGGTTGTCCTAGAGTTTCACTGGCTGCCATCACCCTGATCAGGCTGGCAGCAGCCAGCGAGGGTCTCCTCAGTGCCCATCCCTAACCAGGGGTGCACGCCACCCTCCAGCTCCCCGCAAGTGACTTGCCTGATCAAACACATAGTTCAAACTGCCGGTTGCAGGGCCTGTCTGTATACAAGATGAACTGCTTGTACAATTATTCTGTTTTCTTCCTGAGCTGCCTATCCCCCACTTTGCTTGAACTTTCTCCTTGCCTTCAGGCTAACAGATTTGATGCTTGTATTCTGAGAATTTGGGGAAAAGATAAAGGGAAGAAACATCTCTGGAATTACCGTCTACAGGCTGAGCTAGGGATAGAAAGTTTATTTAATGCCCAACCCAAAGACTCCCACAATATTAAGGATAAAAGTGATAATTTACTTTAAAGCACATTTGATCATACTTTGTGTTAGCATTTTACAGCATATTCTCTAATTGGAGTTTATAACTGTAAGTTTTACTACTGTGTGTTTGTGCATGTGAGAGAGAGAGAAAGAGAGATTGGAAGCGAATTCCCTCTTCTCAGGTTCTTACATTATTAGCAAGTCTCTGGCTGTGTTGCAAGTGTGCCCTTAGCAGAAGAAAGACCTACTTTTGAAGAAAATGAAACAAATCATATCTCCATAGGGTTTGGGAAACTTGCATACTAGGGTTCATTCTTCAGACTCCTACCAAAATACTAAATATACTTGATTAGCTCTCTTTTACACAAGTTCAGGAGAAAAAAAGAACATGTCCCTTGCCTTCTGTAAGAGGATATTAAGGATCTTGATTGGCTTCAATTCCAAGGTCATGTAACTCAAGGAAGTTCATTTAGAGGAAATTAAGCCCAATAAACAATTAGTAGCTCCCGGTCTCATTCTGTGTTTTTCAGGAACCCACCCATTCCATGCCTTGGAGAGCTTTGGGGAAGGAAGGGAATGTAGTCTAATAATGACTTACCTTGAAAATCTAGGCCATAATTTTAATTACTGGTGGTCCAAATATGGGCATTTTTTCATTGCTGAATTTCATCTCCCGTGAGCTTCAGCCAGCGTGATTAATGTAAGAATAATGGCCTTACAGTCCTGCAGCATCTGGAGGGTCATATTTTGGTCATCTCTGATTTATTAGAATATTTCTGTGTGTTCTAGTACAGTAGAAACTTATTTAAGAAGGACAGCCATGATATGACTACTTTTACTTCTGTGGAAATGGCAGCTTTCCTGCTAATAAGCAAATGCAGCTGGTCGATCTAACCTGAGTATACATAAAATCCTGACTGAGATTTCTGTTGCTCTGGCTAAAGTTTAATTTAGCTTCAGTCCACCTTCAGAGCAAAAGAACACATCAGTAAAGTAAGCAATAATTTTCTTTCCACATTATCTATCCCAAAGGTGATGGGGTTTTTTTAGTTATTTAACATTGAAAGAAAACAGCTCGTCACTTTGCTGATATATTCTCTCATTCTGAAAATGGACTGAAGCTGGATTAAACCTTAAGTGGTACTTTATCCTTGCCCAAACCTGATTTGTACTTGAGTTGAGTTCAATAGTTCAGTGAAAAGTATAATGGTTTCTAAATACTTAGCTTGGCCAATGAAAATAACATATAAAAATCTGACCACTGGAGCATGTACATCTTCTCTGCTATTCGCAGATGCTTTCTAGATACTTGAGCAATGATTTTTCTAAAGTTGTTCCTGAAGTGTTTTCAGTTTGAAACAAAATACTTATCAAAGCCTTGGACCCTTTACATATGCTGCAATTATTTTCAGCCTGGGAAGTTCAGCTCTTTTCGACTAAGGTAATATTGGTTATCAGCTAGAATGTTTATTCCAGAGACTATTTTAAACACTTCTACATATTGCTTGAACAATAAGCAAAACAGGTTATATGACTGAGTTCCAACAGAGGAAGTAAACACACACAGAGATAGACCCAAGAGATATTTGCGGAGATTCTGATGTTCTTAAATGCAGCTGACATACATTCTTGTAAGGGAGTGTAGGTTGAATACTGGAAGTATATGATGATATTATGTATTCATCTTTTAAGACGTGAGAAATGTGAGAGAAATTGCTATAGCAAGATAAGCTGGCTGTATCAAAGCCAAAAGAAGTCTCCGCACCAAAATGTGGCTAACAAGTCGAAGATTAATGGAAAAGGCCGTATGAGGCCAAGTAGTGGAAGCTTCCTGCAAGACCCTTGCTTTTCAGTCACTCATAATCTTATTAGCATAAGTCTAGTTCTCTGTGGAAAGAAGTGCCAAAATACACGAAAGGCCATACAGGGAATAGTGTGCAAACAATTCAGTGTTGTGCATTGGGCATATTCAGTATTAACCTCCTGATATTGTTCCCTGCCCTCTCCAAACCACATACAGATACAAGTATAGTAAATTAATGCTTGTAGGCTTGTTTGTGAACAAGTCATCTTTGTTTGTTAGATTTTTAGAAATATGGTTTTCATTGGACAGGCTTTACAGATTATTATCTCTCTCTCCCTTTTTTTTCAGCAGAAGATTATACATCTGCATGTTCACTAGCACTACAAAACTGAGGTCAGGTCAACCCCTTGTAATGACTCTGCACGTAGTGTAAGCATCTAGGCCTGCACAGTCACCTATGAAGTGGGAGCAAACGTGCGGCCATGACTTTAATCCCTGGAATAACTCCTTAATCCCAATAATAAAATCCCAGATTTGAACAATCCAGTCATCCCTTGCCTAACATGATTTATGATTCCCCCAAACCATCATGTAAGGTAATAGGTTTTTCAAGTAATTGCCCCCTATAGAAATCTGGCAGTTAGGGAGCTGTGGTCCTCTGCATTGACATTCAGTAAATCAGTATAAGCCAGTGACACTGAAAAAGAAGGTTCACACTGTCAAAACCCTGTGGTGCTGTGGAAAAGAGACCCGATTTGCTGGAATGTTCATGTTCCCAGCTGTTGTGTGGGGGCATTTCAGTGGCACACCAAAGCACCCCACTGAAGTGGCTTCAAGGCTAAGAACTTTTCAGACCATGCCTGAGCGTGGTCTAAATCAGTGGACCTCACTGGTCCAGACCCACTGGCTTGGATCATGTCCTTTCAGTGGAGAAAGATCCTTAAGCTGCACTCACCTAAGGTTTAATCCAGCTTCAGTCCACTTTCAGAGTGAGAGAACACATCAGCAAGTGTCAAACTGTTTGCTTTCAGCATTATCTAACTCAGAAAATCCACCTTTGGGTTAGATAAAGTGGAAAGAAAATGACTAGTCACTTTGCTAATGTGCTCTCTCACTCTGAAAGTGGACTGGAACTGGATTAAAGCTTAGGTGTGAACACAGCCTAAGTTTCAAGTCAGCCCACAAAACAAGTTCTTGGAATTCCCTGCTTGCTCATGCTGTTCTGCAATTCAGTCTTCAGGACAGCTTACTCCAGGGCATTTCTCTTTATCTCGTTCTATCTGTCTGACCCTTCTTAAAATAATATTATTTTATCATTTGTATTTCTATCCCACCCTATACCTAAAGGTCTAAGGGTAACAACACTTAAAATCAAATGTATTACACAATAACAGTATATATTAAAACAATAGTGCCTGTAAGTGGGAAGGGAAAGTGAATCCCCATTTAACTGGAGGCCAGGCAAAAGAGCTGCGTCTTCACAGCCTTCCTAAATGTGTACCAAGCGACTAGTCCTAATATAGACCATGTCTCCACTTCTGGATGGAACCAGCTTAACAGCAGCCTGTCAGGGGAAATGTCACAGGAAGAGGCTTCTTCATCATCTCCATTTTGGAGTGATGAGACCCCATTTTCCTGTTCAGGGCAGGAAAATGAAACCTGCATTGTAATGACTCCACCAGTGATTGCACCATCAAAGGACTGGTGTGATTGTAGCAAGGCACCCACCACCACTGAAATTGGAGACCTGGTGGCAGTGGTCAGCTTTTTAGAATCACAAGAGCGCCTTTAACCAGTAAATGGAGACACAGCCATAGTTTTGCATTTTCAATTTCAGCACTTGTCTGAGTCTTCAAAATTCATCCAGGCCCAAAGTTGTGTCATTTCCTCCTTAGGGAGGAAGGAAACATCAGAGAAGAAAAACACCAGAGAAGAATTGCTTTCAGCATAGTTAGAAAACTAACTTTTTATTAGAACAGAAGTATGCCAAGTGCTGCTTTTATAAAACAATTAGATTATGCACATACATGTTGCACGTATAACATTATTGAAGCAACAGCAAAAAGACTCCTTGCTTAAGCAGCATTTATTTTGGATGTACTAAACTTTAGTTTGGATTCCTTAAAAATTCTTAGAAATTTAAAAATGTAGCCCTCTATAATTTAGAGCATCTATGTGGCTATTCACTTTTTTCTACAATGACCTTGCTTTTAACAGTGACATCTAACTCTGTTCTTACAATGAGGTACACTATAATAGTACAAAGTTTGTTCTCTGGTTCTTCTTTCCCTTAGTTGCTGTGCAGGTGGAAACTTGTATCTGTCTTTCTCAAACCATATCACACATCAGCGACAGCTATTTGTACCCTTACTCTAAGCAGGTCCTAAATAGTTTTGTCCTTATACCAGAGGCAAAATTAGGCTGTTGGCTGTTTCCCTAAATTTACATGAATGGAGTATCTTGAAACAAATATTGCACAGAAATATCTCCCGCTGTTTTTTAATCCTTTCTTTACGAGAATTTTTTAATCCTTTCTCTAAGTTACCAGGTATCAGATTTGACTACAGTGCTGCAGTCTTAACATGAACATTCAACTTGTACTTTCATTCTACTCATTCATTTAACATGAAAATTCAGTTGATTTCAAAGCAGTAGATGCTACAATAATGATAGACTAGATTTGAAACTTCATGTATTACTAACAAGGCAATTGATGAGAAAGGTGGAGTTCTTTTACCAGGCTGCAGTTTGTTTTGCTTTACTTGTTTTCATTTTTGCCGTATGGTAAGTCCAGTGCTCTTGCTGTTGTTCCATATTCACAAACAAATGAAGAACTTTTCAGAACATTCTTGTGAATGTACTGTGGCTGTGATAGTTCTCACTACTTATTTTGAAGTTTGGGGTGGTGAATCGTGAAAGGATGCCAGTACCATCTCCAGAAAAAGTAGCAACTGGTGACATACTTTGAAGTCTTCTCTCAACATCTCGTTCTTTTATATCTGCGTCAACCACTTATAGAGGTTCCTTAACAATTTAGCACAATAAAGTCCATATGACCTCTCGTGCTTGTACACAGGTCCCTGCACTCAAATTAAGCTTGACCATTCTGATAAAAGAACTCAGTTCACTTTCTTCTACTCATCAAATACCCTGATTATAGCACATGATATTTCAAATCCAATAGAACATTATCCTGATTGTCTGCAGCCCTTCCTTCCTTTCTCTTTTTTTGGTCAGTTGTTCTTATGAGTGATTTGTGTTTCTTTTTAAGAACACAGTAGCATTTTACAATTAGTATAATTTCTATCCAGCTTGAATTTCTCTGCTACGCAAAAGTTAAAGCCTCTTGAATTAATGGAGATGATTGCAACCATGGGATCACAGGCAGAAAATTCTATTGCCTATGGAACTGATTGGAGAATTTCAAAGGATTTATAAAGTTCCCACAGCTAGTTGCCATTACTTCAAAATTAAGGTTGAATATCAGGTTATGTTTGAATGAAACAGGTGTTTGCAGAGGACATAAGAGTAGTCCAGCTAGACAAAATTATGTCATATCCATCATTCTTTCCCCACAGAAGCTAGATGCCTCTTGGTGCCAGGAATCTGTCTGATGGATTCTGAATGGATGGTCAAACAAACAAAAAGCAGCATATTACTATAGATTAAGCTAAATCCTCTTTGGGTTTGTCCCATCTAATGACCATTTGTCAAACACTAATGGCAGTTAGAAGCCAAGGACTCTTAGGTGCTTTTTCTAACAGCCCTTGCTCTTTTTTCATACCACTCCATTGCATGTGAGTAAACTACATGAAGCAGAGAACTTGCTCACTTGCTCCACGCATCCTCATTGCCATTTATAGTGCCCTTCCTGAATGGCCCTTCAACATGCATCAGTGCACATGTACACAATGTCATTGTGGGAGCTTACATGATGGGGAGCTTACACACATTCACAATGACAACATGAACATGTGCACTAATGCATATTGCAGACACATCCATGATGGACCTATAGTAGTGGTGAGGATGTGTGGGAGTGATCAGACAGGGCTTTTTCCAGTTGCCCCTTCAAGAAAAAGCCTATCTCATTATTCCTCACTTCAGAGTCCTTTGCCTCCAACTCTGGCAACTGTGCAGCTTTTTGGGCTCTGATTGATTGTCCATCTATAGCAATCATTTCACTTACTGTGATTGGCTACCTTTTCCTCCTATGAGCATTTGTAGCTTCTGACTAAAAAAAAAAGTCACCCTCAGTTTTATTTGAATGAGAAAGAGGTGCCTATTCCCAGGCTTTGATACAGAGCAAGGCAAATTTAGGGAGAAAATGTCTGTTTTTATAGCCTTAAATTTACCTAGAAGACACCTCCTTAGGTGTGTCTGATCGCACCCTTAGAGATGGTTCCAAGGTGTGATTGTTCATATGCCAGTCTGCCCCGCCCCCCCACCCTTGTCATGAACTTTCTAGGCAGATTAGAGATGGATGAGAGTACAAGGACCACATACTATTGTCTCTGGGTGATTCTGTACTGGACAGTATACCTGTATAAGAGTCTCCTTTCTACATGTTGATATGGTCAAAGGGAGGTCCCCATATACAGGACAATGCAGAATTGCTCCCTGAGGTGTTTTTTTTTTTTAATACAGTGAACACAATCTTGTTTGGCCTCAAAGAAGAGATACTATTTAGAGTTGCTGAGTTTTCCTTATCAGCTAGATTTGGTCCTCAATGAACACACAAGTAACACTTGTGTCTGTCAGTCAAAGCTTCAACAGACAGTTTGTTTCTCTTTAGGTTCAGTGAGAGGACAAGATGACACATCTTTATATGCAAATGTCATCCAAATAATGTATTTTTGGATGAACTTGTCCTCTGGGACTGGACTGGATTCTGCACTGCAGTCTTTATTCACAAATCAGTGCTTAGCTAATCTGACAATGTTACCATGCAATACAAATGAAGACTAGATTGCAGTGGAAATGTGTATCATTCAAAAACATATACTTCTTGCTAGTCTTGTTCATTAATTTAAAAAAACACACCTTAGAAATTAACTTGAAAAAAATCAAGCCAAAAATAATGCAGGATGTTCTAATAAATCAATGACAGGAGATAAAACTACTGAAACCTTGGGTGTTTTTCTGCTGTCACTAAAAGTACCCATTAAGTACCCATTAATGGGTACATAATGGCATATTTGTACTCATTAATGGGTACTTAATGGGTACTTCTAGTCACAGTGGAAAAACACCCCTTGATTCATAGTAATGTAGTAATTATGTTGAATGACCTCGGTAAATTTGGTTAATACTTGCATTGGAGTCTGATGACCGAGGGGGAAGGTAGGTAGAGTTAAGGAGTTTATGTTGTATTAGGTTAGGGATTGAGACAGGCTGAGAAGGGGCGTGGCCTTCAGAATCCCCAGAAGGAGGGGTTAGCTAGCCCAGGGGGCAGCCCATCAGCAAACGAGGATAAAGGAGGAGGCCTTTTTAAAAGCCTGTGCTGTTAGAAATAATGGTTCTTGATCATATGACTGACTGGGGATTGGTTTAGGATAAGGACCGGGTCCTGAGTTTTTCCTATGAGGAAAGATAGGAGGGGGGTGGATTGTTGGCTCGGGGGGAACGCATCTGAGTCAATTTTTTAAAGTCAGGGCCCAGAAATAAAAGGGACTGAGGTGCCAGGCAAGGCATGAGGCTAGCCCCAGCCGTGACACCACAGAGTCCACTGCAATTTTCAGTCAGAAGAAGCTGCCTATGAGAAACATAAAGTGGTTGTTATCCAATCACAGTACCTGTCTGTCCCATCAGTCCTCCGTAGATTTGTCAATTTTATCTTGGAAATGGATACCATATTTAGAATCTGTCTGCACACTAACAGGTCTACTAGTGATTTGACAAACACGCTGTCACTCTTTCTATTTAGAGATAGCCAAGCCTTTGAATCACATTTTGACTCAGCTACTACAACAGACTACCTAAACACTATAGCAAATAATGAACTTTATCATTAACACCTATTAAGCGGGAAGTGTGTGTCTTACTGAGATTGTGTAACACCAACTTTGTTGGCTTTGCGGTGGCTGCCAAAGACTGGAGGCCTGGTTCAAGATGCTTCTGCTTGTGTGCTGGGTCCTTCAGACTAGGATATAAGAAGATGGCTGTATTTCTACGTAGCACTGACAAACCGATATTTCTCATTTGCACAGCTATGGAAATTGTAGCATGCTTCTCGTTACCCAGAGCAAGCCCAAGCCATGAGTACTCAGTATGCTTGGCAGCTATTTATCCCAACTTGTAAGTAAAATTCTCAATAAGTGTCCTGCTATTCCAACAGCCTGTACTCTAGTGGCCAACCGGTTGCATATGGAAACCTATAAGGAAGATGTGAGCACACAACTTGCCCTACTTATGGTCTTCCAGTAGCTGGTCTTTAGAGGGCCTCTGCCTCCTTTACCAAGAGGCGCAGGATGAAGACTTTCATTTGCAAAGTGTGGGGATAAGAATGTATCAGACTATCCATCTGAAGCCCATGATATTTGTCCATTTGTATTCTGCACCACAAGCTTAGTGCTAAAAGGAGGAGAAGAAATACAGACTTTTCCCATTGCAAATGTTCTTTATTAAGTGCTCAGGAAATAAGCAGTACAACCCTCAAGCCTGCAAAATTGGTTCAGTGTGTAATAAATGAGTATTTTGTGCTTATTGTTAGAGGGAGCTGAAGGAGGCTGAATGTCCGCACACATTAGTCTTGTGACCAGGTCATCCATTGGGCACTGACTGGATTTGAAATATATCTCATAGTATAGAAGGTCCTCAAGTGGGAGTAGAGGAGCGAGGAGGCCAGGCAGGAGATATTATGGGTTCAGTTTGAAAAAATATGACAGAAACAGATGCTAGTGTGGCTGGACAAAGAGAGAAAGAATGAGGAAAGGCACAAAGAGTTTGGGTGAGGAAGATCACTTGTTAAAGGAATGAAGCACGGTCCCATGTGAAACTGTGGTAGAAAAAACCCTGAAAAGGTGACTCAAAAGTGGTACTTGCCAAACATCTCACCTCTAATGCACAACAAAGGCCAGAAAATGCATTCTGAAGGTAAATTAGAGGTGGGATGCCACAAAGTTTTAAAAATGCTCAAAAGGCAACTCATAAATGGTACTTGCCACACACTAGGTAGATTAGAGGTGGAATGGGAAGAACATTTATGCCACGTACTGCCCCTCTGAAACTCTTCGAGATTTTTGCTGCTGATGAACACAGCACCCACTAAAGTTGCTGGATTGAATGTTGACCCTTTGTTAACAGATATCTGTTAAATAAAACATTTGCTTTGTACATGGATCTTAAGCTGCAAAATAGGAATATTTCTGCTCCTCTTAGTCCAAATCCTTTTCTACGCTTACTTACATTAGACCCAGATTAGTGCATCCAGAATCACTAGAGCCACTGATCTGGATCTTTTGCAGCTGTCCCTTATAACCCTTCTGGAGGCTAAGAACTTTCAACTCCTAGTTGTCAAGAGTGTGCAGGTGTTTTTCAGTGATACCTCTGTGATCCAGAACAATGCCTTTATGCCACTTGTAGATCCGATTTAACATGGTATAATAGATCCAGATTAATCTGAATCAGCTCTAACTTGTGCAGAAGGAGTCAGGTTAATAGGGGATGGGGTGTCTTTGATCTGCATTAAAGTGAGAATGAGGAGGCCCAGGATCCAAACCAGAGGCCCCTAGAGCCAGATCTACAGGTTAGTGCAGAAAGTGCCCAAATCTCCAAAATAGGGCTTGTAAATAATCCCATCTGTGCTGATGTTACAGAGCTAAATAAACCAATGGTTGGGTTCAGTATAAAGTAGCTTCCTGCATTCCAGTGGCTACATTCACAAAGATAAAAAGCAGTTCAAAAGTGACTTAGAGGTGGTATCATGTGGCACCTAGTGCTACCACCTCTAAGCCGCTTTTGAGCTGCTTTTATTGCATGCGGATGCAGGCGATGATCCCTCTTTATACTTTGCCCTTTAATCATGATTTGTTTAAAAAAAAGGGGGGAGTCAGAGCCCCCTCAATTTCGATCCCCCACATCCTTCCTCCCGATCACAGGCTTGCTTTCTCATAAGGGAGCGCACACACACTCACACATTCCTCCCAAAAGAGAGCAGGCAGCCAAGAATTTTAAAAAATCTTTTCAAACAAGTGGCGGAGGGGAGAAGCAGGTGCCGCTGAAGCCTTCCCTGCTCGCTCCAGGGCTCATCTTGCGAAGATGCAAAAAAGCAAAATTCTTTCAGCAGAAAAAGGAGAAAGCGAGGGGAACCATGAGTGGGAAATGAAACATTGTTATCAGTATGGTGTGGGTTAATTGTTACTTATTATCGGTGAGTGTGAAGTGGCTGAAAATGAAACTGTTGTGTGAAGTGCTCTGCCAGGGAAAAAGGCTTTAGGCTTTCTGGCGCTCTAAAAATCTGCAAGGGGCTGTCCTGCACAAGGTAAAACCCCGCCCATTTGATGATGGATCTGCCCCAATACCGCAATACCTTTCCCAAAGGAATAAAGATAAAGCGTCTTAGAAGCAAAAATGGGGGAAAACACCTGAAAATACAGGTGTGTGTTTTATTGCAGTTTTTAGTGATTTACTCCTCATAAAACACAGGAACTGAATTGTTAATGGGGACAAAGAAAGTTCAGATCGTTTTGAAATCATTTTGTAGCACGAGTGGGAATGCAGCCTAAGATTCAAATGATAGCAGGCTTTTATTCAGGGATAGCTGGATTTTATTTCAATGGCATTAATGAGATGCTCAGTAGACATTCCTTCATTCCTATATAAAGTCTTGCATTTCATTTCACCTTACATTTCATGAGTTCATTAAAACTGAACAGTAAGGTAAGAAGAAAGGTTATTAGGGAAAGGTCTGCAACTACTGTGATAAATTACATATTCAGGTACTGTAAGAACACGCATATTAACACCTTTTACTGCCATAGACTATCTGTCCTGTGAAGATAGATCCTACTTCTCATTAATATTGTTACTTAATAAAGAAGGATCTTTAGTATTATTTTTATTGAATATATGAATGTCAAGGGTTTAGTTATTTCATTGATAAGGAAATATTTTTGTAAAAAATATTTCTTTATGTTGATGTAGAGCCAAACTCAGTCAGGTTTTGAACTCACAAATGCCATAGAATGTATATAATTCTTGGCTTGCTTTCCAGATTGATTTATTTTAAGGAACACAGTATAAATTTTAAAAATGAAATAATCTTCGGGATGCATATTAAATAATTTAAAGATGTCCTGAATGGCACTTTACTATTAAGCAAACAGGTGTAGAGGCAGAAGACTATAAGAGCCTGTGGCCCTTTTGCACTGGCCCTTATTCTGGATTATATCCTGGAACAGGGATCTGCCATCCACACGCTAGTGCAGACTATGGTAAGCAGAAAGAGCCTATATCCCACGGTCTCAACTCTCTCCAAAAGCTTTACAGGACCCCTGAGTTAGAGAGTCATATCCAGGAGATGTGGGATTTCATCTTTTTCATGCAATATGGTTTTAGTCCCGTGGGGGAGGGCACTGCAGCACACCATGATATGGCTGCAACTTGGTGCATGCACACAGCTTACATGAGATGACACACTTGTGCCATGACATGTGCTGATGTGAGTTGCAGCCCCCCCCCCCCCGCAAAGGGGAGTAAAATAGGTGCTAGATCACGCTGTATGATCTTGGATGAGACTTCCTACTTGAGAGCTGCATAAAGCTTTCAAACAGAGCTAGAACTGTGGGATAAGACTCTAAGGCTGCATCCAGACTTGTTTATGTTGCACATCAGAATGTGCAGTCACGATCCGGGCATCACACACAACGATCTATGGATTGTTGTCACTGCACATTATCGGATTGGTACTGTGCACTTACCTTAATGCTGGTAAGAGGACACTCACTGCACAATATGATGAAAATTTGTATCTTCCCACTAGTCCAGGCAGAACGGAGAGAAGAGATGAGCCAGAGGCAGGAGGGCAGCTCATATCTGATTGGCTGCCTCAGCCGACATGATTGCGTGCACCAACTCAGCTCTCGCAGCTTCTGATGGAAGCTACAGAACTTCCTTTCGATTTGAGACAGCTGCTCATTGCTTTGCAGCAAGTAAGCTGTGCTTTTTACTGTAACTGTAGATTTATTCCACAAGTCAGGAGGCAGCCTGAGAGTCCTCTGCCACTTTCGTTTAAGAAGATCTTTGTGTTCATTACTGTGAATGTAAAATGTAAATGAAATGGGATAAGCAGGTACTTGTTTAGGCAACAAATGGTTAATAATCAATTGATATAATCACAGATACGGCAGATACTCTACAACTGGGCTATGATCAGTCCCACCAAATTAATGCCATTGACTTTGGTTGGGATTTAGCTAGAGAGTCCAAGTATCAAAACAATGCTTTGCTCTTTCCAGCAGCCTCAGTTCCCAGCCTCTGCCGTTTTCTAGCCTCTCAAGACCTAGGGTTGTGTAAGGATTATACAAAAACAAATAAGGTTTGCAAAATGCATTTTCAAAAATGCAAGCATGTTTGGTCTGAATAAAATGTGTACTCAAGATATGCTTGCGTTAACTGATATCCACACATGAAATCTGACTTTGCTTAGCTGTGACTAAATGATCATTGTTTGTTAGGCATTCAGATGGTTGAGATGCAAACAGATGTAAAAAGTGTATTATATGTGTTTTAATTATACTGTAGAATCCTTCAGCCCTTGAAATGAAATTGGCATTAGGTGCTTTTAATTGCAGTTATTATGAATGGTCTGAATCTTTCATACCTGAGTTGCTGCAGAGAGCAAGTTATTTTTAGCACATGTAGCCCAAAGCGACTGTTGCTACCCTACAGAGCCATATCCATAGATATTCCTTCCATCCTGCAGTTTCTAGCTGAGTAGGTAAATTAAGTGCATTACCATTATGCCATTATTAAAAGAAATGAACAAATGTTATACAAATAAGCACTGCAACACAAAAGAGGCTTGAGAAATAAAAAAGCAAAGATTGCCTGGAATATCTGTTCAAAGAAGCCTCACATACACTGAGCTCAAACTGAATAATCTATTTAATGCAGAAGCAGACCACAGCTTTCTGGTACACTTTGGGAATTATCTCCCTTCAGAATGCATAAAGGAAAAACAACACAGGTTTCTCCTTCTCTAGAGTTTTCAGTGTTTGCAAATAAAGGTTAGCGCTAATGTCAGAGTAGCAACTCCTTTTTGTCATGTCAGCCAATTGGTCAAGGTACCTTTTTGGACTGTGATGAGTGATATACTTTTTTCTGTTCACAATACAATGCATGTTTAACACTTGTGAGCAAACAGAACCACTGACTAGATAATGATTAGTGTCTGTAAAAGGAAAGCAAGATATGTTAAAGCCAATGGCAATTCATGAATCAATACCGCGGGAAGCAGATTTTATGTCTTTGGTTAGTGGATTATTGTGAGTAGTTATATTATTCATGGTCAGAAATCATAGTCACATTCTTAAGGTCATTTTAATAACAATGTGATTATGAGTTTATTTTGGTATTAAATCAAACTGTCATATTTGTTCTTTTTTTAAAAAAAAAAGCCATCTACTGGTAACTGCATGAAGAAAGTAAACATCCACATTTAATAAGTCTCATATTCATTTTTCATAAATATGTATCTGTAAAATTCTACAATTTTTCGCATTTATGGAATTAAATTATTATTAAATTGAAGAGATTTAAACATATTTCAGCAAGTTTCTTCTCCTTCGAGATATTTTTTCTTCAAAACTGTTAGATTGGGTTCAGCAAAACAGGCTAATGGAAAAACTAGCTTTGCCAAACATCTTCTGTCTATATAGTGTGGTAAAGTACAAATCATTCAGCATGTTAGGAAAATTCCAGACTACTATGAAAACAAATTGCCGCCCTATCAGCAATTGTTCCTCATATTAGTTTCTTAATAAGCAGATGGGTCAGAGAGAAAAGATTCATTTTACTTTTTGTATGCTCCAGCATATGAAGTCCGCTTTCCAGAACCCCACCAAGACAAACTTCGGACCTCCCACATTCCAGGACACAATTTATACCTAAACCCTGGCCGGTAATTACAATATTCCCGGTAACACCTTTAAAGTACAGAAAAGACATATGTATCAGATTCCTCTGACATGCACAATAGAGACAAGTCCAAATGGCTGACTGGTTCAGACCAGTTACTTCTTTGAAGTTCCTTATCAGTTTGTTTTTGCAGATACACTGTCCTTGAGCGCATTCCTCACAAGCAGAATGTTCCAGGCTCTTTCCACACTCAGCACTAGATGGTCCAGTGTCTGATCTGGGCCTCTACTTTCCGTATGCTAAAGTAAACCAGCACAGGCCCCTCTTAGTACAGCATGTCCACAACAAACTATGCCATGAACCAGAATAGGCACCAAAATGGCACCCTCAGTCTAGCAGTAGACTAAAGCTACCTCAAAACATCACTTATTTATTCCACAATTTATCAATTTTCCAGTTTAAACCACATCTGGAGCTAGCACACATTGTCTGTGCATTAGATCAAGACTCTGGGTTTTAGCATTTTCACAGCAGTAGCATGTCATTATAGCTGCGAGATTTTCTTTCCATATGACCTAACCCTCCCAATAGTATAATGTGAAGTTTTTTCTGGGTTCCAACAGCTCACACCAATTTCTCACTGTACTTCTCATGCAGTAATCCAGACAGAGGCTGCATTCACACCTAAGTTTTAATCCAGCCTCAGTCCCCATTTGGAGTGAGAATACATCAGCAAAATATCAAGCTGTTTTCTTTAAGCTTTATCTAATTTGGAAAAGCCATCCTTGTATTAGATAAAGAGGAAAGAAAATGATTCATTACTTTGCTGATGTATTCTCTCACTCAGAAAGTGGCCTCAGAACAGATTAAAATTTAGGTATGAACACATAATAAGCAGAGTAATACAGTGTTGCACTATGATAGTTAGTTATCAGAATAATGATAACCCTGTAGATCAGGTTTATATCCTGGGACTGTATTGGGAGCATCATAATCACACCAAGCTAACCAGGTAGAATTGTGAAATAATTACAGTTTTTTGTCCCTGTCTGGATGCAGCTTAATTTAAAGTAATCCACAAATGCTCTGGTAGTATACCAAACCACAAATGTTATGCAGACAGGATGCCCCAAGAAAAATAGTATTCAGCCCAACCCTTTTTGGTGGTGTTATCAGGAGGCATTGTCATTGAAAAGACCCTGGCCAAGCCAGTTTCAAAGGGCAGGAACGTCATTTCCCATCCTTTGAAGGCCGGGCTGGACTATCTGAATGCTGACAGCCCTGAACAAAATATGAACAGTTCATTCCACTGTGGGCCAGTTTGTCTATCCTAGATGAGGCCGGCCCTTTCTAACATGGACTAACCTGGGCTAGTGCAGAAAGGGCCTCAGAGACCAATTACTTTAAACTAAAGGTATACAATCCTGACTGCGATCTCCAGATCCTCTCAAACTGTGGATCTCTCGATGGGTCCTTGATGGGCTGTGAAATGAAAGTAAGTGAGAGGAGCTGTAGTTTAGCAACATCTGGCAAGTTGCAGTTCAGCCAGATCTGTTGTCCAGCCATCTATAGCAGTTAGATGCATATGTTTTTAATTATTGTGTAATGCTTTGCAAGCTTCCTGGGTTCTGTTTTTAGTCCTCAACATAGAAAGAGTAGATGAATATTTTGGCATGTTGTTTGAAAGTCCAATGCTGGGTTACAACACTGGCACAGAGTTTTAAAAATATGATCATGTAGTACAATTTTACCATTTTAAGATACTGAAATGTTTTCGATGAAAGGGGTTGGTTTCAAAATGCATTGGGCCAATTCACGACCTATTAGACCTGATGATAGTTAAGATATGGTATGCCTCTGAAGACCAGGCTGTGAGCTGTGCCCTGCTGGTGGGCTTCCCTGTGCAGCTGGTTGGCCACTGTGAGAACCAATTGCTGGACTAGATGGGCCATGGGTTCAATCCAATGGGACATTACTTACATTCTTATGTTCTTGCTATCCAGGAAAATCAAACCAATAGCTCATATAATTTGACTCCAGAGATTAAAAACAAGTGACATACCTCCACTGCCTACAAATTGGATAATTTTTCACTGGTACTAATGAAGGCTTCAAAAGTACGGTGTATTTTTAATAAATTGAGTTGTGGAGACTTTGTATTCCATAAGACTGTCTGCCTGCCTGCCTGCCCATCTTTTTTCCCCTGTTTCTCCTTATGTTGCTCACTTCACCCACAGTGTTGACACTTTTACATGATTTGAATGTGTTGTTATCCAGTCTCACCTTCTAAGTCTGCTTGTTTAATCAGTGTTAATTAAATGCAATTGTAAAAAAAAAAAAAAAACAAGCATATTTTTACTAAAACAGTCCCAAGTTTTATCTTTTCTTCCTAGGACTACAGTTGTGCTAGCTAGCTTCCAGGAAATGATAGCTGTTATAACTTTACCAAATATGTTTTTTAAAAGTGCTTTATAATGAAAGGCATGCAGTAAAGTCCCCACTCATAGATGAATAAGGGCAATTTATTGAATTTGTTTTTTAAAAAAATCCACATAAAAGCAAAGTGTCTTGGAAAAATTGCTGAAATGTAAAGGAATATCATAATGTTATGGATTTTAATTTCCTAATTATATGTATAGTACTTATAATACAACCTTCATTTTGTATGATGTTGACATATTTAGGTTTATATCCTGAACCTGGTACAAATTTCTGTCACTTCTTGATGCAGACTATAGTACTTTCCCATCGTTCAGCAGCCTAGCACAAATTTAAAATCATTTTTTGTACTTTCTAGAAATCATTGAAATGAATTGATTCATTATGGCAGTACAATCCTAGCCATATATGTTGACTTGTCTATAAGATAGGTATGCTATCTTTAAACAAATGTTATTTAAAATGTGGCTTTGGGAAACAGTATTGATCTAAATTTCTCTCATTCAAATGTTTACAGCTAGATCTTAAAAACTACACATTTGCTTTTAAAAATAGAGTACAGCAAATATTTATTTTAAAAGAATAAAGGTGATGAAGCAGTTTTCCATTTGCTGAATGATCTCATTTTTCCTTTGAAAAAGTGCTTATTTGCACATCAATACTTTGTTCAATTCCTTTCTTTGTTGGTCAGATCTGGGACAGAAGCAATGAACACAAAAAAGATGGCACCATTAAAGGCAGTCAGATTTAAAAATGAAGAAGAAAGAAAAATACAGCAGCTGCTCTGATTAAAGCATTACATCGCCTTTTTGACAAGAGCTATAACCAAGTTATTTTCTTCTTATTCAGTGAACTCTGTGTTTTTGCTCCTTATCTCATTGTCCTTTTCTCTGTTTCCAAGAATATCTCCCAGAGATTGGCTGCCAATTAAGGCTAATTGGGGATTTCCTTATCCTTCATACATACTTCATTCTTTAGAAATGTGTTTCTCACATTATCAATATATTGGCAGGAGAAGCTGCTCCACAAGAGCAAAGTGGCTGACACCCCAGTAGCTCAGGGCTTCAGTATACTCTTCCTTTCTTCTCTGTGAGTGTCTGAGGATGTGATTAGACACGGGGGGGGGGGGGGAGTGTCTCTGAGGTGGCTTGTAGAAGGCTTCAAGGTGGGAGTATTCACACACCAGACTGCTCCTCTCCCCCATAAACATTATGTGCTAGAAAAGGTCAGTTAGAAAAAGCTTGGGAACATGAGGAGCCATCCACCATCTCTCTAAAGTGCCTCTGAGGTGCCCCTTTTGTTTTGGTTGCATACAGCCTAAAGTTCAGTATGTGAGGCCGTTTAAATATGAACATGCTAAAACAATGTGGTGAAATGGTTACTGTAAAAATGAGGGCAGCTGCACCTGAACACAAAGGCTTTGTGCAGGCCTAGACTCATCTGCTAAGGTGTCTTAGCACACATGGGACCAGGGATTTTGCTTTAAGGGACTCTCACTAGGCTACAGTGGAGGTCTTGCCCTAGGCAGGTACCTCCACAGCAGTGAAGACACCATGATTGTTTAAGTGAATCAGCTGCTTTTGATGCTTCTTGTCTACCTTCTCTATGAAAAAAAAATGTTGATTAAGGTCTGTTGCTAAAGAAGCATTTCCTGTGTTGTTTTCAGACAACAAGTAGAACATTGTACATTATTTATATTATTAATTCTACTGCCCCACATACAAAAAAGCCAGTCTGAGAAATGATAGGTGTTATGAATGAAAGAAAGAAAGAAAGAAAGAAAGAAAGAAAGAAAGAAAGAAAGAAAGAAAGAAAGAAAGAAAGAAAGAAAGAAAGAAAGAAAGAAAGAAAGAAAGAAAGAAAGAAGATGGAGAGGTTTTGTAGACAAATTAAACCTCAAGAGAATCTTGATTAAATCTGCCCTTTAATACAAAGGGAATTAAGTAAAAATGATTCTGTGTAATGGCTCTAAAATGGATGGTTTCTGTGAAGACAAGCAAACCTCTGGTGGAGGATTCAGCTCACATAAACCACACATGGAAACAGGGGAAATTACTGCACTAACGGTTGCCTTCTGAGTCACCATTCCTAATGCACTTCAACTCATGGATGATTGTTTAAGGAGGCAGCTTTCTAGGATGTAGAAACTGTATAATTTAAATTTTAAGTAATCAGCAAGTCTCCTTGAATGGAAATGATCCCTTGCTTCACCCTGTCACTCTCCATGAATCAAAGCGCAACCAGGGATGGTGATGTCTAGTGCAGCATTTAGCATATTTGTCCCTAGGTGTCCAGGATGCCTAATTAACCCACAAGCAGAATACCCAGACAAGGCTGAAAGAGTGCAGTTTGTACAGCTTGCTAGTATATGGATATATTTTTCTTTGCACTAAGAACAGAGATTATCCACTGTTAAAAATATGTGTAATGGAGAATAAATGACCTCTAAATTGTCCTGTTTGGTGGAATAATACATATAGATTTTCTTCTTGTCACAATCTATCAGGTCATCTGCCAACTACCTTATTATCCTTTTGTTTTCTGGCAGCTCTCCTGTACCTCTTTCCTTTTCCACTCAGCCAATGCAGGTGCTTGCCTTTGCTTCCCTTTATAAAGCACAGAACTTTCCAATACCTGCTTGATAATGGTTGCAAATCCAAAAGTCTGTGTACTGTCAGGAAAGATGCAGTGAGATCTTAGAAAACTACTCTGAAACAGAGAGAAAGCATCACATCAAACTAAGAAATTATTTGATTTTGGCATTAGATCTTCTTGGGATAAGTCTTATCTCTCCAAAAATAACATCCGTCTTTTTTAATTTCGGTGTTTGTTTCTAGGCAAAGTCAGAAACTGAGAGATCTGACCAACATACCTAATAATGACACAGACAGCTCTTTCACAAGCAAGGGTGTACAGTGGAATAATTACCGAGGAAACCAAGTGTCCTATAGTTTCTTAAGTGACTAGTCATACTAACTAACTAACTAACTAACTAACTAACTAACTAACTAACTAACTAACTAACTAACTAACTAACTAAATAAATAAATAAATAAATAAATAAATAAATAAATAAATAAATCTTCTCAATTTAAGATGTTGTGATCAGGTTTTCAGCCAGGTCAAGGAATAATAATAAATTAAAATTCAGTATATAAGTTTTATAGTGTATGTCTGGACACAAAAAGTGGCTCAAAAGCGATTCAGGCCCTTTCTAGAGTGGTCCTTATTCTGGAATAAGGATCTGCCATCCACATGCTAGTGCTGATTACAGCAAGTCCTGCATGGAAACTGCCATGCAGATGGCAGGTCCCTAATCTGGAATATAATCTGGAATGAGGACCAATGCAGAAAAGACCTTAGCACTTACCTCCCTTAGAGCAGTTCAACTAGTCTGCTCCAGCCTGTCCCAGTCCAAACCCAGCAGCTGCCATCAGCATTGCAAGGGATGGGACACTATTGGCCTAATCAAACACTGGCAGCAATACAGAAGTGCTTTCCCTGGTCTGGTCCAAATGAAGCATACTGCCACTTCAACTGCCACCAGCAGTTCCCCATGATTGGCCCATGACAGTGCTCCAACATCACATCCAGTGCATAAAGGCAGGATTGACTATGTGTCCATATCAAGAGTTTCAGAGCTTTCTTGAAACCTGCAAATAGAACAATAGAAAACTCCATAGGCCCATCTTTGATGCGTATGCAAGCTTCAAGGGTGGGACTGTGACACACAGAAGCCCTGATTCCTGGACAGAACAGATGGCATTGGAACACTTGTGGACCTCTTTAAACATATCCACCACTAAACAAGGATACGGAGACCTTCAGATGGTTCTGGAAGAAGCATATGAGTGAGCAGCTTGTTCTCGTATATCAGGAAATGCAGAAAGGTTATTAGAGATGATAGTGTCTACATGCTGATGCCTGATTCCACTTTAACATTGATGCTTGAAACCCAGGTGGATGGTGTGGCCAGGAGTGCCTACTCCCAACTATGGCTGGTGCGGAAACTGAAGCCTTTTTTGGACAGAGATGACTTGGCCACAGTTATCCATGCTCTGGTAACCTCCGGGTTGGACTATTGTACTGCACTCTACATGGGGCTGCCCTGGAAGACGGTTCGGAAGTTGTAGCTAGTGCAAAATGCAGCCGCCAGAGTGCTGACCAGGACAGCTAGCTGGATGCACATTACGCCAGTCTTAAAAGAATTGTGTTGGCTGCCAATTCACTACTGAGCCCTTAGTCATTCTTCCAGAGTCCCCACCTCTCTTAGCTATACGTCTCTGTTTGAGAAGAAAAGGTTACTTAGCTGTCTGTGGTAGGGGTGTGCATGAATGCAATTTTCAGGATTCGATTTGAATTGAATCAAAAATTCAATTTGATTCAAATAGTTAAAATTTGATTTTAACCAAATTTGATTCGAATTAAGCAAATTTGAATCTATTTGTTTGAATTTTCAGTTCGAATTTGCACTTATGTCAACAACATTCGTATGTGCCCATACACATCATTGCGCATCCCATACACCTCTGTATGCATTCCATAGTTATCTTGTATGCAGCCTGGGTTTTTTTCTCATATGGACTTGTACAAATGCGTACTGATGTGGGGAAGATGCGTATGTGCAAGTACAAATCATGTATGACACCATACAGATGTGAATGTCTGGATAATTCAGACGAATAGATCCAAAATTTGAAATTCATTTTAATTTTTAAATTTGAATTAATGGCCATTTGATTCAAATGTCAAAATTTGGACAAATTCAGTTGAATTTCGAATACCTTTGAATATTCATGCACACCCCAGTCCATGAATGTATTGTGTAGATCAATGTCAAATTAAGATTCAATAGCTGTTCCAGTCAGCTGCTATGCCTGGATTGAAGCTGAAAGCCTACCAGTTCTTTGCAGTGAAAAATAATATGAGTTGAACTGGCCCGAGTGTCCAGTTTTGCTTCTAGTGTTTTGTCCTTGGCAACAGTAGATGCTGTAGGCAATGAGATTAGATTAATTGTTAGCTGAGTGGCATTAGGAAAGGCCACGATATGGAAGGAATTTTCCACCCACCCTTCCACCCCTGTATTTTATGTCAACTTAATCACTACATCTCCTCTCGAAGAGCCATTGCATTCTTTTCCTCACTCCACCTCACAATGCTGCTATAACCCAACCCTGGTGAAGATGCAGCTGTATACGTTGTGTCCCGCTCTTGTCCCTGAACTGTTTGTTGTCCTAAACATATTATTCTACAGCTAGCTGTAATGTTGGGTTATGACTGCTGCCAAGATTTGAATGGAGATTTACAGAGCAGTTCAGAACTACATTCCAAGGTTGAAAAGCAATTATTTTTGCAACAAAGTACCTAAGAACAGCTTCTTGAAAGAGCTAATGGACACAGAAAGGATGAGAAATTGTCCATAATCTGAATTCTGTTTACAGGAATGTATTTCCCTCTTTAACTCTTGGGGAATCCTTTTATAGGTAGTATATATGGATTGGCCATTTGTCAGAAAGATGGATTTGGGGGTTCCTTTTTGGTGGTGGTGTTGTCAACATAAAGTAGAAGTGGTAGTCTGTCAAACATATACTACACATAGTATATAGTATAAGTGGTAGCTGATTTGAAGATGCACAGAGACTATTTTTTTAAAAGTGTGATCAAGTCATTCATTCTATGAAAGTTGAATTACACCTAGCCCTTAACCTTTAGGGATACAACCCCCTGGTACCCAGGGATGGCCAGTGTAACCACATTGGTGGGGCAGTGATATTGTTGAAGGTGTTTCAAAGTTTCTTCGTTAAAAGGAATACATTTACATTTTGTTTGTTGGCTGCTGAAATTTCAGATTTGCATTCAGGTTCAGTGTTTCAATGGCTTCAGCTGTATGAGCTGCCTAAAAGGTTGTTTGGGGCCAGCAAAGAATCATGACCAGACTGTGGGCAGGAGAAGCCTGCCTGAACCTCTTTGTTTCCAGAGCAGCACTCCAAGGCTTGTGGAGCTCTAACCACAAGAGCCAAAAAAAGTGGCCAGAGTTCTTCTCTGCAAACAGAACTCTGCAAAGGGGACAGTACATTTGCCACAAGGTACATACTGCCACCAAATATGGAAGCACAGCAACAAAGATGCTTTTTGGGGGCATCCCCGTGAGTAAATGGAGAAATGGCCAGAGTCTGATTTCCTGTTGGTTCTGTATTAAGGTCTGATCTGGGAATTTTAAGGCTGAATAGTGATGCATTTGGAAAGGCAAAGTGGTGGGTGGTGATCTAAAGCAGTCAGGTAGTAGACAGCTTAGAATTCAGTTTAGTTTCCCAGCATTTAAGCAGCCTGTGTTGGAAATGTTATACCATCAAAAAAACACCTTGCTTTTTCTGGGAGCCCAGAAAGCATTTGGATAGATACAAAGTAGGATCTTTTCCTGCACTGTATGCATGCTTTTGGGTTCTACTTGCATTGCACGTGGAATTAATCTGACTTGCTTAGCCATTCTAGCTGTAATCCTACAGCCAAATTGTTGTCTTCCATGCACACCTGCTTGATACTGAGGGAGCAGGCTGCTAGACTGGGGGTGTTTTTCCACTGTCAAAAAGTACCCATTTTTGCACCCATTAAGGACCCATTTGGGTGTGAGCCGGATGACCCCATTTCCACCACGGCACCTATTTGGGACCCAATTGTTTCCACTGCCGTGGGGGAAATCTGGATCAAATGGGTACTTTCTGTCCTTTAATCCGGATTTTCTGTAGACCCCATTAATGGGGTGTACAATGGGGTCTTCAGCCAGAAAATCCAGATAAAAGGGAGCCTGTTTCCACAGGAAACAGGCAATGGGGTCTAGAGGAAGCTAGGGGGAGGGGATGCACCCATTGGGGGGGAGCCCTGAAGTCCCAGCTTTGATTTCATGGTCATTTCGAAATCATTCCAAAGTCCCTCCAAAGAGATCAGTAGAGACTTCGGAGTCGCACCGCCAGTCTCTCCAAAGAAATCAGCACAGACTTCAGAGGTGCTCCGAAGGGACTCCAGAGCGACTTCAAAGTCTCTGCCGATCTCTTCGGAGGGGAATCCACGTGGTCTGCGCTAATAGTGCACGGACCACACTAACAGCTCCAGAGCCTCTCCGAAGTCCTTGGCGATCTCTTCGGAGGGACTTCAGAGTCATTTTGAAATGATTTCTAAATGACTCCGAAATCACTCCAAAGCTGGGACTTCGGAGATCGCACCCAGTCCCCAGAGACACCTGGGGTGACATACCAACCCCTTGGGAGTCGATCCAGATTCCCCACATGGGTGCAAAGGTGTTTCCACGGCAGGGGAGCTAGCACCCATTGCTAATGGGTGCTACACCTCCTGTGGAAACATATTGGGTGCTTCCCTTAATCCAGATCTACTAGATCCGGATGAAGGAATATACCCATTCCTTAGATCTGGATCTTCTTAAATCTGGATCTAAGGGCTGCAGTGGAAAAACACCCTAGAACAGGGTTTCCCAAACTGTGGGTCAGGACCCACCTCTAGGAAATTTAACCGTATTTGAAATAACTTTTTTGATGTAATTATTTAATTAAGTAATAAAAAAATTGTATTAAAACTTCGTTATTTGAAAAGTCCTTTATTCATATTGGTAATGGTTAAATTTCCTAGAGGTGGGTCCCGAGTTGGTAAACTTATATTAGATGGGTCGTAGCCCAGACAACTTTGGGAACCACTGCCCTAGAAGGATCACAGATCCGATTCGGCAGGAAATTTCTTATGTTCTTATTTTATGTTCTTAGACACAAAACTTGCCGCACAAAACATCCTCTAGCTGTTAAAAACCAGCAAATCATATTTTGACACTCTACCACTGTCCAAACCAGACTGCTGTGTTCATATACAGTTAAATAAAAAGTACAGATGGCTTAAAGATGATTCGCAGGTGGGATTGTTCACGTAGAAAACTTCCCCTCCCAACGTACATTCTATGGCTGTGTTCATATGTAGCAAAACAATTCAAAATCTCCTTAGAGACAGTAACAGTGGTACTCCTGTCTTCATCCCACATCTAATTCACCTTTTCTAATCTAAAATGTTCATGAAAGGGGGAAGGAGCAGACTGGGATGTGAATGTAGACTAAGTTAGAAAACATGGATTAGAAATGGGGGCCCTTTTTGCACTTGACCTTTTTGGCGGATGTACCTTGGGATAGGAGTATGTTGTCCGCATGCTAATGCTGACTATGGCAGGTCTTGCCTACAGCTTGCCATAGTCTGTACTAACATGCAGGCAGCAGATCCCTATTCCAGGATATATTCCAGAATAAGGCCAAGTGCAAAGAAGCCTAGAATGAGTGCCACTTGTGAATGCAGCCTAACTCTCTTCCACTCTCTCAGAAATATCTCTCCCTTTCAGAACACTCCTCAAATCTCACCCAAACAAGTGACTGAGAAACCCCAAACCACCAAACCTCCCCCAAAGCCCTAATGTCATGGAAACTTTCAAATATGTTTAGCTGCAGGCAAATGAAATGCAAGTGTGGAACCTCTGTACAGTAACCTTTTCACAAATTGTGTGTGTGTACTTATAAAGAAACTGACTGAATAGACTGCTGAATCCAGAAAGCCAAAAAGAACCAATGTGTAATGGAGAGGAACATAGAATGCTACACAAGGAGACCAGTGGGATTCTGAACTCTTCCACATTGGTGCCTTTGTATTGTTCTTCATTGGAGATGAAGCTGGATCTCAGCATAAAGAAGAATGTACTAATTACATGCTGATAAGAGTGGTGTTCTTATTATAAGATCTCTTCCTGAAACTCTCCAGGCAGGTACTAGAAAACCTTGGACTAGGCAGCCTTAAACTCTTAGGCCGTGTCTTCATGGCAACCTTATCTCGAATTCAAAATGTTTTCAATCCTCGGAGCCCACACGGCAGTTTGGCTTAACACGATTTCCCCGTGTTAAACCACCTCAAAGTGTGATGAATCTCAATCCTGATTTCAACAGGTCTCACTCCGGTTCGTGCGCTTGAAACGTTTTACATTTTTTACTGTGGGAACCCTTCCGTGTTAAGGGATGAGAGTTTCCCTCCCCCAATAGCTTGCTTCCAAAGCAAGCTGTAAAAGCAGCAGCAGCCCGAATAGCAATCAAGCAATCCACTCTAGCAAACAAGCAATTCACACCTGATAACTATCTTGCCATTGAAAGTGCTGACCTTCTAAAAAGGGAAAAGAAACAAAACCAGCTGCCGTTTGGAGAGATGTGTGAATGTTTAGCTGTGACGGTGACGGATGAAAGGGGCTTGACTTGCCGCCGCTGTTGCGTGCCCTGAGCAATGGGGAGAGGAGGGGAAAGAATCGCTGGCTGGCTGCTGCCGTTTTTCCTCCATCCAGGCAAGCAGCAGCCACCCAGCCAGGCTCCGTGAAGGGGTCTGTTATGGGTGGCACGTTCACACCGGGAGGAAGAGGATGGGGCAGCCCCGAAAAGCGGCTTTTAAAAAGTAGCCACTGGAGTCCCCCCTTGAGTCACGTACATCCTCAGAATCCGGATTGAACGCGATTAAGCTGAAAGTAATGGGAACAGGCAAATTCACGTTTGCATCCGGTTCTATTATTTTGGTTTAGGGAAAGCGAAATAAGCTTGCTGTGGGGATTTGCCCTTACATTTCCTGTATAGAGCAAGAGTACTGAAAAAGAGAGCCTGCAAGACCTCTTCCAACCACAACATTTAATCTGGTTAATTTAGGCTGCACTCAGGAGAAATTGTGTTATTATGGCTGTACTGTTGTGGAAGCATGCAGCCCCTAGTGCACACTGCTCTCCACCTCTCCAGGCTTGAGTCTGCAATCCAGATTCAATTGCAATCCAGAGGGAGCCAAAATGTTTAATCCCTTTGGTGATCTGTTCTCCCACCCTGAAGATGAATCAAAACTTAAACTTAGGTGGAGCTGGGTCCTTAGCAATCTTTGTGAGATAATTGTTTTACTCATATTGCCAGAACTGTGGAAAAGATGAGGGATCCTTGGCAGCCCCACCTAGCAAATGAGATTCAAATGAGGTCCTGCCTGCCTGCATTATATCAAATAGTATTACACTGGTCCAGAATGTTAACTGTATTCTACAGTGCTGCTGCAAGGAACAGAGTTGATAGAAAGAATTGTTTTAAAAAGGGGAAGAAAAGGATGTACTTTATAAAATAAACATCCTTGTCACTAACTGATTTTTGCCTCCTTTCAGTTCTAAAGAGGTTAGTGAAAATAATGGCTAAAACGAATAGCTGATGGAAATGCACACATTAACACAATTTGTTCCGATTGAAGGGGGTGTGCCCTGAAGGGGAAACAGTTCCATTTAGTCAGAGTTTCCTCCTCCCCTCCCCTCCCCTCCCCTCTTTTCTGTCCCTGACATTGGTTACTAGAGTTTTATGAGAAATTGCAATAAATTGTAATGGGGAGAAAATAGCTGGGTGAAAGGTTCTTTCATGATGTGTTTTGAGGGCTATTCTGTTAGTATATTTGTGCTATTTTGATCACTGTGATGAAAATGAAACAAATAGCTTGGATAAAAACAGTATTGAAAAGTAAAGTCCTAATTAAATTTTAAAAGGGTACTGTAATTCCCAACAGAATTAGCCAACAAAGACATTAGCTGTTTTCAACTGCATTGTTAGATACTGTAAAGTAACCATCTCAGTTAGGCCCTATTTGTACTGGAAATTGTGATGCCTCATGTCTGTTTATTGTATTTAAAAATAACAAGTTTGCAAATGTATTTAAGTATTTATTGTATGTAATGTTTATACTGTGGAACCATAGTAAAAACAGGTAAGCAGAGGGGTTAGAGTTCCCTAATTAGCGTATCAAAAGGAGGGAGAGTTGCCCACAGTGCAGCCAATCAGGCGAAGCTATGCCAGGCTGCAATGAGTATAAAAGGTATTATCACCTGAATAATTTGTTCTGTGGTTGGGATTTTTCTGGGTGAGAGGTCTGGGTCAAACCACTCTTCAACCTGAAGGAAGAATTGCCAAGATAGTTCCACATTGTTCCTTAGGGTCTTAAGCTAGGAAGAGTCGGGAGAGACCTATTGGCAGCCTAGGGTAGAATAGGTTGTCTGATGCTGAGTGTTTCTGAAAGATCATTTATTTATTATCTTTGGAGTACTTGCTGACTATTTTATTTATTTATTTATTTATTTATTTATTTATTTATTTATTTATTTATTTATTTATTTATTTATTTATTTATTTATTTATTTATTTATTTATTTATTTATTTATTTATTTATTTATTTATTTATTTTACTGACAAACTATTTCCACAACTGTAACCAATAAAAACAAACATTATTTTAAGAAGCCAAGTGCCTGAAGTGCTATTTATTCTTATATGAGGATTCCTAAGGAAAGGAACTCTGCATCTTTAAAAACTAGTGAAAGCTAGCAGGAGAAAGCGAGCCGCGAGAGGCTGTTACAGACGCTTCTCCACTAGGGGTTTTACTTGTTGAGCCAAGGGGAAAGTAGTGTGCTCTTTAGCAGGCTGAAGACCAACCCGCCCAAGTCAACTTTTAAAAGGAAGCCATTCTTTATTAAAAGAATATTATTAAACGCAGTGCAGTAAAGCGGGAGGAAAATAACTGCTTGGGCTGAAGGGTGTGCCACAACAAATCTGGTGGCAGATTGCCAATTAGGGAAGTCTAACCCCTCTGCTTACCTGTTCTTACTATGGTTCCACAGTATAAACATTACATACAATAAATAATTTAAATACATTTGCAAACATTATTTTTAAATACAATAAATAGACATGAGGCATCACAGGCCTTATTTCAGATTATGTACCAGAACAGAAGATCATAGGCCTGTGAATGTCATTTTTTATTCTGAGATATAATCGGGAAAAAGCCCCAGTGCAGAAAGGGCCCCAGTCTGTCCTGCATGGGGACCATTGTTGGGAGATAAGGGGCTTTTTTGCACTTTACTTAAAGTTGTGGAATGGTTTAGGCACCCACACTTTGGGATGCCCAAACCATTCTAAACTTAGCTGACAATTTACTACATGCCAGCTAAGTGCAAATCATCTCCAGTAAGGAGTTGATAGCAGTCCTGTGACAATGGCACCAGTGTACATGCACATGTTACACTGACACAGCACACAACCACGCCTGTGCTGCCTGGCCACACACTCCTGTCTATCTGGACTTTCAGAAGGCTTTTGACAAAGTCCCACATCAAAGGCTACTGAGTAAACTCACCAGCCATGGAATAAAAGGACAGGTTCTGTCCTGGATTTGTGACTGGCTTAAGGGCAGAAAGCAGAGAGTAGTAGTAAACGGCAATTTCTCAGGGTGGAAAGAAGTAAAAAGTGGGGTCCCTCAAGGCTCAGTACTGGGACCAATGCTTTTTAATTTATTCATCAATGATCTAGAAAAAGGGGTACATAGTAAAATAGCAAAGTTTGCTGATGATACTAAATTATTTAGGGTAGTAAAATCTGAAAGAGATTGCCAAGAGCTCCAGAGGGATCTCTTAGCATTGGGTGAGTGGGCAACCAAGTGGCAAATGTGCTTTAATCTTAACAAGTGTAAAGTAATGCACATTGGGGCCAAGAATCCAAATTACGTCTATAAACTGATGGGGTCTGAGCTTTCTGCAACACGCCAGGAAAGGGATCTCGGGGTTTTGGTGGACAGTTCAATGAAGGTGTCAACCCAGTGTGCGGCAGCAGCGAAAAAAGCAAATTCAATGCTGGGAATAATTAGGAAGGGAATAGAAAATAAGTCAGCAAGTGTCATTTTGCCCCTTTATAAATCTATAGTGAGGCCACATTTGGAATACTGTGTACAATTCTGGTCACCACACCTCAAAAAGGATATTGTGGAACTAGAGAAGGTGCAGAGAAGGGCAACCAGAATGATTAAGGGTCTGGAACACCTCCCTTACGAAACCAGGCTGCAACGTCTAGGCCTCTTCAGTCTGGAGAGACGGCGTTTGAGAGGGGACCTGATTGAAGTATATAAAATTATGCATGGCATAGAAAAGGTGGATAGAGAAAATTTCTTTTCTCTATCGCACAACACTAGAACCAGGGGGCACTCTATGAAGCTGATGGGTAGGAGCGTAAGGTCTGACAGGGGGAAGTATTTCTTCACACAGAGGGTCATCGGCCTATGGAATGTGCTGCCAGAAGAGGTGGTGACAGCTACCAGTCTGGATGGCTTTAAGGTAGGGTTAGACAAATTTATGGATGACAGATGTATCAATGGCTACTAGAACGAATGCCTAGGTGCATCTTTCAGGCTGAGGGGGGGGGAGGAAATGGGGCGCTTCTAGGGCCATCTGCTGGGACTCGAGAGCAGGAGAAGGTTTGTCCTTGTCTCTGCTTGAGATGCCCATGAGCATTTGGTGGGCCACTGTGTGCGACAGGATGCTGGACTAGATGGGCTGTGGCCTGATCCAGCAGGGCTTCTCTTATGTTCTTATGTTCTTATGTTCCATTTGAGCCTCTTTCACACAAAAGAGGTGTGCATGGGAGCATGTGGACATGTCCCAGCTGACAGCTAGGTAAGTTGTGGGACACAAAAATGTGCTCCATACCTGTCCTGGGTCTTGGAGCATACCTAGGGTGTCCCTTTTTGCAAAGTGAGAAAAGCGTAGAGCCGCCACTCAGGGGTGCAAATATTCTAAATAGAAAAATAAAAAGTATTATTGCCTTTCTAGTTAACATTTATTAATGAAACTAGAACTTACCGCACCAGCCCTTGTCATTTATTTTGTTTATGTGCATGACCAATCCCAAATGCCCAATCTGTTGGTGTGCCAATGCAACATGCACCAGACCCTAGAGCTTACAGATGTCACCATGTTTAGGATAGTGCAGAAAATCCTGCACTGTCTTTAATCCAACATTTTATAGTGATACACCAAGAGTGGCCCAACATAGCATTAGGAGATCCTGTCAGAATGCTGGCATGATGCTACAGTTTTTCCCATGTCTGGTAAGTCCTTAACCCATGAAACCTTAATTTCACAATAAATGTGCTAGTCTGGATGGTTGTACACAGCTGAGGCTACATCCAATCCTCAGTGTCACAGCCACACAGTTCTGTCTTGTAGCACTCTCTCTGTTCCCTCCTTCTGGACTCACTATACACCTCAGAGTTCATGCTGCAGTGGACCTATGAGTCACAATGAAGCTCTGTAGGCTCTGTTGAAATGGCCTCAGTTGGCCACTGCCCAGTCATAGGGTTGGAAATCCAGGTGTCCACCCACTGGAATGCTCAGAGAGGCAGGCACCTGACGGAATGATGTGGAGGCAATGCCCATGCACAACATGGAAGCTTCCACTACAGTATCAGCAACAGTGGTCAGACACTGGGAAACTTGGTAGTACAACTATGAAATCTAATTTTTCCTGTTGGTGGGGGAAGGAGAAGGATGTGCTTTCTCCCCAAAAGTGTAGACAGTGTGAAAAAATGGAAAATCAGTTTGCTATCTATGCCACACGTCATTAGCTGTATGGTTGTTGCTTGATGGACCCCTCTGTGTCAGACCTAAATTACACAAGGAAAGCCACCAATTTAGAACGGCATAAACGTTAATAGAAAATCAAGGCTACGATCAAGAGTGATGTAAGGAAAGCAAGAATCAACAGACATTAGATATACAGGCCCCTCCCTAGGCAGGATTTTCAGGGCTGCCCAGGAGGACATGACTCTTTACTCATCATTACCCCCAAATGTAAATAATCCAGTTACCAGGAACTGTCATCCATGAGAGAGTGATATAAGCTCTCCATACCAGACTGTGCCCCCAGCCTTTTAGCTTCTTTTGAAGTTCTTTCATCTAAGAATAATATTGCCAATACAACTCAGAGTATTAAGCAATATGCAAACCCAATACCTATCAAAGCATGAGTATTAAGATTGAGTACATATATGTATAATGTGAACCATAGCAAGCAACTACATATCCAGATACTTGGATATCTAATAAGCAATTAATATGAAACCAATAAGCTATGAATGTCCCTTGATATGACCTGGGCCTCTTGGCTAATAGGCCTCTGCTTCCCAGGCAGATGTTAATTGGATTGTATAACTCTAGATGCATCTTCTCCTTGTTCTTAATTGCAGGTGGACAATTAACTTTCTTTACAGGTCAGTGTGATCTCCAGTGGCCTTAGCTGTTTAACAAGCCATTACTCAAATGCTTAGGTATTCAGGTCTACCTGTTAGGATTTAATATATTCCTATAAAGCAATACGAAAACTGCTGTAGTCTTCTTTTTGATATGCACTTAACATACTGGCATTAACAATCTATTCCAAGATGGGACAGGTTGCTTCTGACTTGGGACCAGGACATCTCCATTGGGATGTCCTAACCCATATCAGCTCCCACACTGGCTTCAGAACCAGAGCAAGGGCCTCTTAAGTTTAGGAATAAAGGGCCTTTGTTGCACCATCCAGATGGGACCCCATGTGGTACACTGAACCATGGAAGTATGTCATACACATGCCTCCATGGCCTGGTATACCAGGTCTAGCGCTCTGGTAAACCTTAATATTGAGGTCCATTAGGAAATAGGACACCATTTTGGGGACCGTTGCCCTATAGTGTGTGCTAGCAGAGGACAGGACCTTCAATAATTTGCACTGGCATGAAGAAAGGAAGCCTCTGGACCATTTCCTATCATAAGACAGTGTCCCTTGCAAAAAAAGTAATATAATTTTCCTACATTAATTTCTCAATATTGCTCAAATGCTAGGTTCATCAAACTGCATACAAATTTAGAAAATGTATACACTTTTTAAAAAGGGAGGGATTTGCCCAAATCTGTTAGAGCAACATTCACAAAATGATCTTATAAACAACAGAGTGGTTAATTAACTGATGATCACATTGACTTTTTTGTTGTAGTTGTTATATCTAGAATTAATGGAGTAAATTATCTAACACTGCAGATCTCGTAACTGAACTCTCTGTTTAGTTACCAAAACAAACAACAGTAACAAGTTCTCTTTTTCTGGAAAGAAAAGTATCTTGCAAAAGAATCCAAAACTGTTCCAGTAGTGTACACAACTTATACACTGCAGGTTTTTTGATCATTAAATGGTGATCTTCTCCATCCTATACAATTTCCGTTCTGAGGGTACTGAAAAGGGACATAGTGGACTCAGTGGAAAGGACAGTTGGTGAAAACTGGAGATACATTTAGCATTAGTTCAGTAAAGAAAAGGATTACTGTCTGTCTTTAATCAGTGTAATGAATGGTAAAGCCATTTGTAAACCCAACAGACTAGAGATGTGTACAAACTAAAATCATGTGTTCATTTCATCATCAAACCAAACATCTGTTCAGTTTGCTGGAGAAATGGTTAATTGAATAAACAATTGTTCACATTCAATTTTGAACTACAATTTTTCCATTAAAAGGGCACTTTTCAAGGGCAAAAGCACAGCAAACACAAACTGTTCAATCAAACTGAACAGCCTGATTCACTTTGATTGAATTTCCAGTTATCTGAACAACCAGATGTTTGGTTTGATATGAACATTCATGAACATAAGCTTTTTGATTGAATTTTTGAAAAGAGCCAAACTTTGCACATGCTTGTATCAGCCTGTTGAGGTGAGTGAAGAGTTTTAAACCATCTGTGCCAGTACTGTGTCTAATTTGAAACTACCATAAGCCTTTTTATAGCCACTGCCCAAACTGGTTGTGGCCTTGGCAATCCAAAGTTAGGAGAAAGATTGTCCACCTCTGTCCAAATGCTGCTCTTAATATTTGGGACCATTTGGTGAAGGGAAGGATATAAATTAAATTAATTAGTTAATAATATTTCAAGTGTGAGAAATTCCCATGGACCTCTTGGTGAACATAGACTTTCTTCTAACCCAGCTGAGGTTAGAAGCAAGCAGCACTTCTGAAATTTGGAGGCATCGCCACAACCACTGCTTAGTTTTTCAGTTATCAGTTAAGGAGTGAAAACGTAGAAGAATGTCAGTATAATAGTAAAGAACAAGAATAAGAAACCAGACAGTTAGTATTTCCAAGATCTGGAAGAAAGACCACAAAGACTTCATGAGTGATACTGGAATTTTATAGTGTACAACAAGGTGTTTCCAGTACTACTGTCTAATAGATTTAAGGGTGTTTTTCCACTATCACTAGAAGTACCCATTAAGTACCCATTAATGGGTACAAAAATGCCATTACGTACCCATTTATGGGTACTTAATGGGTACTTTTAGTGACAGTGGAAAAACACCCTAAATGTGATACCCTCTACAATATACAGGAATGTATTGCTCTGTTTCCTTATTCCAAAGTGTGGTGCTATATATTGCTATATAGCAAGCAATTCCAATGAATGTATCATAATTCCAAGGCAGTCAGTATAGGATTACAACTTTATGTGTGTATTAGAAATCACTTTAAGGAAGTAAAGAGGTAAAACACAGTGTCAAAAACCCATTTTAAAAAGCTTTCCCCTTTTTATTTTAAAGAGTTGCATAGTTACTATGAAAACATTTTCTCCAAGTTTTCTAGGTTTTCTACAGAAAAGCAAATAAATCATATGGATAATAGATGTGGAATCAAGGGAACCTAAACATCTAGTGAAAAAATGGCCTCCCTTCATTAATAGTATCTGAACAAAATAAAAACAAAAAAGACTAATTACTTTGCTGGACTATTAGACTATAGTTCCCATGATTCTTACTGGCTTTGGCTGAGGATTATAAACATTGTAGGTTAAAGGAAAGGATTTTTCCCCTGATTTTTCCAAAAGCAGAAAGTATTTGCACCATGTTAGTTTCTAAAGCTGCTGAATAAATCTTCCAATCTTGCCTCCCACTTGATCTTACAGTTTGCTGGCTTTTTCCTGCCCTGCTGCTTCAAGCCAAGCATCAGTGTTATAAATTACATTTCTCGGAAGCAGTAAGAGGGGAAGTGATGTGTCTGGTTCCATCACATAAGCTAGATAAGATGTGACAACTTTAGAAAAGGTTACATTTAGATCTCTGAAACAAAAGATATGCCCAAAAGCTGTTAATTGTCAAAACTTGGCTCCCCTGTGCATCTCCCAAAATAACCTGGGGTGGTGGGCTGTTTATTTAATACCAATATTTGAAAGGGGGATGGCTGGTCTTCTTTTAAAGGAAGAAATACAAAACAATATATTGCATGCTGTGCTATTTAAACAGTAACCTTTAAGCTGTTTAAAGGAAGAGAGTGCAAAGCACTAGATTAATCTGCTTACAGCCCATATGGCCAGATGTTCCAAGGACGGTGGAGGAGTCACAGTTAACTTGCGTTCAAATGGCTCCTCTCTCAGTAAGAGGTCTTTGTTTCCCTTGATGAATCAAGCTGGGTGACATTTTCATTGCTCTTAGTCTTCTGGGGTTTTGTTTGGTAGAGATAAATCAAAATGCAGCATAGAGGGAACCCCAAGAGACATAAGTAGATCTAGTCATATATTCCGTACCTAATATTTAATAAGGTAGTCTTGTTATTCAGCTGTTAAGTCAAGTCTGGCTTGCCATAACCCCATGGATAATAGCACACCAGGCCCTTCTGTCCTCCACTGCCTCTCAGAGTTTGCCCATGATCTGATGCAGGGGGCAGGGGTTTGAATTGCTTGCCAAAATGAAGTCAGGGTATGATGTGTCCAATTGCTGGCTGCATGGGGAGGGGGTTCTGCTGAGGGGAGGAGACGGGAGGGGGTTTCTTCACTGCCCGGCACTGAAGAATGGAGAATGAGTCTGCGTTAAAAGGTAACAGGAAAAAAACAGACCTTGCTGCTGATTTTTTTAAAAAAGTTTGAAATCAGATTAAATTGCCAAGTGGGAACTTGGGGTGTTTTTCCACTGTCACTAGAAGTACCCATTAAGTACCCATTAATGGGTACAAAAATGCCACTATGTACCCATTAATGGGTACTTAATGGGTACTTTTAGTGACAGTGGGAAAACACCCTTCGTCTCAAGGTTTATTTCCTTGGGTACTGACTGATTTGATATCCTTGCAATCCAAGGTCTCTCAAAATTTTCCCCAGCAATCTTAATTTGAAACTCAATTCTTCTGTGCTCAGACTGCCTCATGGTCCAACTCTTACAGCCCTAAATTACTCCTGGGAAAACAATACAGACCTTAGCAAAGTTATGTTTTTAGTTTGGTGTCCAGGTTTGGCAAAGCTTTCCTCCCAAGAAACAAGCATCTTTTAGTTTCATGGCTGCAGTCACTGTCTGCAGTGGTCTTTGAATCCAAGAAAATAGCATCTGACATTGGTTTGATTTCTTTCCCCTCTAGTTTTTTAAACACTGGGCTTCAAGCCAGCTTTTGCACCCTCCTCTTACATCCATTCAAGAGGATCTTTAATGCTTCTTCACTTCATGCGATCAGTGTGGTATCATCTGTACATCTAAGTTTGTTGGTATTATTTCTCATGGCAATTTTAATGCTGGCTTTTGATTCATCCAGTCTGGCATTTTGCATGAAATAACATTAGTTAGTGCTTCCTAAAATTTCAGTGTTAACGGTTGCCATGAATACTGACACTCAGAAGGAGGCAGATTTTTGCTTCAGAAGTGTTGTGGTGTAGAGCTTTTAAAGTTTTCTAATCAGTCTCTGTGGGTTCATATTCAAAATAAATGAAAGTATAAACATAGCAAAAGAGAAGGGGAAAGGATTAATTTGAAGATGATAGAAGAATAAAGGCAACAATTCAAGATTTTGGATTTTTTGTCCTAAATTACTGATTTTTTGTCCTGAATTTGATATTGTGCTTTACGTCACACATAGGACAAGTGGCAAAGGCATCATATCCTTTTTAGGTTTTTTAGTAAGAAGTTGCAAAAAGGATTTTTTATTATCTAGTAAGAATAGGCCGGAGGTTCCAAAACTTCAGCCTCTAGAGCAGCGCTTCTCAACGTGTGGGTCACAACCCCTTTGGGGGTCAAACTACCCTTTCAGGGGGGTCACGACAAGTCTCCTGCCTTCCTGCCCCATCCTCATCCAAGCTGCCCCACCCCCAAGGTTGGGGGTCTCCACAGCATATGAGGAACTGCATTAAGGGATTGCAGCATTAGGAGGGTTGAGAACTGCTGGTCTAGAGGCTGTTAGGCTACAGTTCCCATCAGCCCTATTGGGCATGACCACACCACAGTCAAAGAATGATGGTGACAATAGTTTAACAGTATACGGAGGCCATGTTTGGAAACTTCTGGAGCTGGATTTTCAAAGCAAAAACAGAAGAAGCCTGGAAAAGCATCTAAAGAACAGAACTACAATACAGTAGAATCTGTCATTTTTTCCTATCATTTTTTATCCTTGAAAGTTCACAGGGAAATCTGTAGTTGCATTAGTTGTTCAGGCTTAATCTCCTTACTTCTGGGAACTGTGAATCTTGTTTTCTAGGCCTAGGCAATCATATTTTAACTTTCAGGACTTTTGAGATTAAGCTGTAGTGCTTGGATTGTCCAACAGAGGCATTTCCGCACTGCATCGCGTTCGAAATGGAACGCGTTCAGGCGGAAAGCTTAAGCCAGCTTCGGGCGCTTTCCCCTTTCACACACAGACGCGCCAGAACGCGTGTAAACGCGTTCCGGAGCGTCTGGGTGCGAATGCTCAAAGCGCCCGAAGCTGCCTTAGCCGGCAAACGCCGGCCAGGGGCGCGCAGACAGCCGCGGAGGCAGATCGACAATCAGCTGTTTGACAAACAGCTGATTGTCAAAGCCGCGCGGCGTCGGAGGCGCGCCCGCAGCCGTTCGGGAGACAGAAGAAGCGCGAACGCTTCTCCTCCCGAACGGCTGCGGGCGGCTCGTCCGCGTTGGAACGCGTGTAGAGCAGTTTAAAGTGCTCTACATTTCGAACGCGGAAAAGACAGCTGCGGACACGTCGGAACGCAAGCCGCGCGCGGGCAATGCGTATGACGTGTCCTCAGCTGTCTTTTCCGCGTTCCGTTCAGCCCCGTGCGAAAACGTCTCAGGTCACTGCTAAAGAAAATTTGCCTTTCAGCTTGCAATTGCTAGTAAACTATCTCCTTTCTCTTTCTTTCCTTCACACAAAGGCACACTCTATTTCTGAAACAGGAGTTAGGGATGTGCCAAAGTGAAGTTCATTATAGAATGTAACTCCTAGAAGTCCATGTTCCAGAACCATAGTTGCCACCATTATAGCCCCTTTTGTGGCCAAGGCTGTAGCACAATGTGTGCACGTGTGCAACAACATTACATATGTTGAGCATGAGCAATGACAGCACACAATGGGTGCTGCAGCCCTGCCCATAGGGGGGGCAATAACAGTGGTGACCACGCTTTTGGAAAGCAGCAAAGTTCTGTAGACTGCTGGGATTCCTTTTGAGTAAAGTAAAGGTGCTGCAGAAAGCTGGGGCTGCCAGGTGAAACTCAACACATCTCAGCCTAGTACAAAATAGAAGTCTTTGTTTGTGACAAGTTCTATAATTGCAACTTACTTAAGAATTGCTGTTTTTTCAATCCTGTTTTTCTGACCACATTGAGATGTATTCACTATAGGCTCAGACAGAGGTGTTGGCCATGAAACCAGGGCTATTTTGCTGGTGCAGACTATTCCATGCTAGGGACTTCAGCTTATACTGGCTTCAACTAATCACAGTGTAGTTTAAGGCCTGTTGCATTTCAAATGGCCCATTCAGGCCCAGACTGGCTGCCAGTTTCAAAGACCAAGCTCAGTTTTGGCTGGGCACTTTTCAACAACACACTGACTTCCCATGCCATTTCTGGTGGTGTTTTTTGGTGCAATGCCCTCCCATATTCCAAATTAGAGGGTGTGCTTTCCACACACCCTTTGTAGTCAAAGTAGCCGAAGACTACTTCAACAATAACGTATATTGCAGGACCAGGATTTGGTGCCATTTCTGCCCATAGTTTTGTCTGGTGCAAACAACACTTGCTGGGGAGGAGACTGGGGCCTGTGCAGGTAAACACTACATGCAAAGCCAAGCCCCCTGGACCCTTCCATGGTTCAGAATAACAGACCGTGCAGAAAGGGTGTAAATGAGTGGCCTGAGATGAATTAATGGGAATCAATACCTATGTGTCATGAAAATCATGAATTATCCTACTGTTGTAAGTTTCCTAGAATGTTTTTCTATCCATCACTCTTAGTTACAGCCTATATTCCTTTAAAGAACTGAAGCCAAGTTAGCAGTGGAGGAGAAGGATTTGGGACAGGCAGCCTCTCCCAACTTGCCACTCTACAGATCCTCTTGGATTGCAACCCCATAAGCCTAAGCAGCCTGCTTGGGTTGTTCAGAGCAGACGTTGTTGTAGCCCAAAACATCTTGAAGGGATCCAGTTCTGAAAGATGGTCTCAAAGTACCCTGAGGGCACTGGACCCTCACTCATATTAACTAGCACTGCAAAAAAGAAAATATATACGTGGAAGTCAGTCATGTATACAAGCATGGTTCTGATAATCAGACATACTGTGGAGTTCTCTTCAGCCAGGGCAGGACTTCACTCCCCCCTTCCTCTGACTTGTGAGTGTTCTCAAATAAACTACTTTTATTATTATTAAAAGCATTGGCCGTTGCTTCCCTAGCCCCCACAGGCTAAAAAGTCCACCACAGTTTTTCCTTTCCCTAGGCTCAAGGCCTATAAGACTCAAATGAATACTGCAGGCAGATCGTTCTTTTAAATAAATAGGAAAATGGTTTATTGCTTACAACTAGTGAAGAAACAAACCAATAAATATCAAAGTCCTCTCAGAGACAATCACTCTACCAGGCAACTTATACTCCCACAGGCTACTGTAAGGAATCCCTGAGGCTGTCACCCTAAGCTCAGGAACCCTGGAACTATCTCGGTGTTTCCCTCAGGCACAGGGCAGTCACACACACATGTCCTCCCTCCCTGGAAACCCAAGCATAGAACATCCCAACCTGGCTGAATGGTACCTTTTATAACCTTGGCCCTGTGCAGGCTCAAACTTGATTGGCTGTTTGTGGGCAGCTGCTACCCTCTTACCTTATGCTAATTAGGGGTGCCTTACCCACTTCTTACCTGCTGCTCTGGTACTTACATTACAAAACGAGGAATACAGCAAGAACAAAACAGATACAGTACACACGTTTAAAATACAACACTTTCAATACACATTAAATACAGTAACAAAATGGTGGGCATCACACATACCAACAGCTAGAGAAGCTGAACCCCTGGTGAATAATTTGACATTTGGATAGGTTCAGAGAAAAATTATCATTCACTAAGGAGTGTATTGTGGCCTTCCACATAGTAGAACAATCTGAAGGGCAGCTTTTATGTAGTTTGGTTATACAGCATTCATCAAGGAATACTCCCCATTTTGCAACCTGGCCACTTAGCTTAGTCATATGATTAACATTTTGTTTTGCTTATTATGAGGAAATTTGCAACACATTTATATGACATGACAGATGGTCAGGGTTGTTAATTCCATGTTATTTTTGTAAGAAAACTCAAAGTTGTAGTGATAAGGAAACAATTTATTTCCAACTATATATATGTTTTCAAACTCCTTTGTAGCATCAGCAGAAAATCAATTGCATAATGAATGTAATACGTAGTGCAAATTCACTGGCTTCAAAGTGATCTTACTAGTTCAATACACCATCTGACAATCTTCTTTCCCCAGGCGATAGGAAGGTCAAGGCAGACTCTACAGGATTAGTTTCCTTTCAAAAGAATATGCAAATGTATGGTTTCTTTATAATGAGTTATTTACAAATACACAGGCTAGATACTTATCGTCCTTGAGCTTGGTTTGATTCTCAGTTGCTGTCTTTACCTTTCCCTGTCTATCCACTTGTGGGAGTGACTGTGAGGCTCAAAAGTAAAGCAAACTGCATGGAAAGCAGAGGAACCCTGCTGTATCTGGCCACAGCCTATCTTGTCCAGCATCCTATCTCACACAGTGGCCCATCAATTGCTTCTGGATATTCTCAAACAGATGACGAAGGCAAAACCTTCATGTGCTCTTGAATCCTTGCAGAGAGTCTTTAAAGGCCTTCTGCTTGTCTCTCCAACCTGGAGGCAGTACTTACGTATTCATTCTAATAGCTATTGATACACATGTGCCCCATGAATTTAATCCCCAGCCACTTTCATCAGCATGCCCAATCCTCTGCCACAGAGTGGCACCTGGAGCTTCAACTCAAATTGGGATGGAGATATGTAGATGCCCATTGCACTGAGAGCCATCTAAGTGTGGCCATAATTTAAAGGGATTCTTAAGTGGAAATGAAGATTGGTGGAAATAAAGAACAGAGAATTTAGGGTGGTAGCTAACCTGAGGCCTATTCGCATGAGGGCCTATGGAACCGCCCCAGCCCATCTCAGGGGGCCCACATGCGTTCCGGGTGTAGAGCATGAAATCGTGTTTGCAGCCACCCCCGACCATCCACAGCTGTTCAGGAGGGAGTGCATTCAACAGGCTTCCTCCATTATAGCTGTGCTGCCCCGGGTTCCTGTGGGTTCTAGGGGAACAGATCGGGTCCCATAGGGCCTGCAGGAAACCCCCCCCCCCCCAGGTACCCACTCCCCCTGGGCACGGGCCTATACAGGGATGTGCACACTTGCGAGGCACTTACTTCATGCTCGCCAGGTTCCAAAGTGGCGAGCGTGGCTGGTGGTGCTGTGCGTCTGTGCACGCTGGCCGCTCTGATTGGCTAGCGGGGCTCATTCTATAAACAATGGGGTGAAACTGCAGGGGAAAAGATTTAGTTTAGATGTTAGGAAAAAATTTCTAACAGTAAGAGTGACCAACCAGTGGAACAGGCTGCCACGGGAGGTGGTTGGTTCCCCTTCGATGGAGGTCTTCAAGCAGAGACTGGACAGCCATCTGTCTGAGATGGTTTAGGAGATCCTGCCTTGAGCAGGGGGTTGGACTCGATGACCCAGGAGGTCCCCTCCAACTCTACCATTCTATGATTCTATGATTCTATAGGTGCACAATGCGCCCGGCCACTTTGGAACCCAGTGAGCACGAGGTAAGTGCCTCATGTACGTGTCCCCACATAGGCCCATGCCCAGGGGGCTGCCGGGGGTGGGGGGTTCCTGCAGGCCCTAGGGGACCCAATCTGGTCCCCTAGAACCTGCAGGAATCCACCCCCATGGAAGAAACACAACAGGCCTGCCCACCCCTGGGTTGAATTCGACCCGGGGGGGGGGGCAGGCCTGGGAGTTGCATCCCGCCCCCATGCCAGCCTTTTTGGGCTAGGCCACATGGGGCTGAATTCCCCTTTCGCACATAGGCAGGTAGGAACACGTGCCCATGTGTTCCTTATCTGCCTAGGTGTGAAAGGGGAAGGCATCCCTGAGTGGTCTAGCCTTACTGCACTACAGCCGTTTGGCTGTAGTGCAAAAAGGCCTCATGTTAACTGAGTAGTTTTAAGGGAGCAGCGGTGGCACTTTTATTTCACTAGGTTAGAGTTACAATTTTGTTTATCTGATTTGTTTGACTTGAAATGTTCTTTTTAATAGCACTATATTGCTGTAATCTGCCTTAAGGGCTCCTTTGGAAGCTGAAGGATGGTATGGAAAGGGTTGACAGATAAATACATGTGCATTGCTTCTAGCTATGAACAATATCATCTCTAGCTGAAAGACAGCTTTAGAGACAGAAGTGGCCATTCAGTGGATTTCTGGGGCTTTTTATAGAATAATTTCCACCGTAAGAGCAGCAGCCATTATTATCAAGTTCTGCTAAGATATTTCTTCTTGTTGAAAATAAAAGGTCTCCCTGAGTCACTTTGATCCATAAAGGTTTTTTTTTTAAAGTAGTTATGCTAAAGGCTGCTTCAAGTCCCCACCTTACTAAGACATAGCTGTTTGCATTTCTCTGAATATAGGATGCATTATATGTTACTTCAGAGTAGCTAAATTAAGATATTACATCAGTTTATGGGGCAAGTTTTGCCATCCTGGTGCTCTCAAGATTGCAGCCAGCACTATCAAAAACAGGGAGCAATGGCAGTGTGCTGGTTAAATACAGAAATATAGAATATTTGTTTGTCATTTTAATAGGCCTGGAAAGTGTTCTAAATTGGCCACCTGAGGTAATAGGCAGCTTCTCACTGTTGAAAACTGCCAACTAGAGCCTATTTAGAATTGCACATCATACCAGACAGTGAAAAGGAGATTGATTCTTATGCAGATAGGTCCTTCGCAGATTGTGAAGAAAATAAGTCTTGCACTGGGTATGTGTGGTGTCTCAGGCAGGCTGGGTTGGCTATGCAAACACACACACTCACTCACAGCAGTACATAGGGGCTCAAGAGAAGGCAATGTCAAACAGTCCAAGGTCAGAGGAATCCAGAAGTTCAGAATAACAAAGTCCTGGAATCAGGTTTCACAGGCAAAGCATACACAGGGGTTGCATGGGAGATGTTTGTTGTTTGCAACACTGAGGCCCTGTCCCCAAAAGACTTATTAGCCCCTCTCGGCTTCCTCTGCCGTCACTCTGTTATAGCTGACTTTAAAAGTCCCCTCCACTTCCGGAATAAGCGTCTCCATGGTAGCCGCGATCTAAACGGACTTTCCATCCCCATGGTAGCCGTCTTCTCTTCCCAGACATCTTTTTTCCCCCACCCCCTCTCTTGTTAAAAGGAAAAATAGCCAGATCTCCGTCTCCTGAAACGGCTTCCCGCCCCTAGCAAAGGCAGATGATCACTCATTCATTCACTTTCAGCACTTACTTTCACTCAGTTCTCTGTTAGAAAAGGCTTTCTGCCCCGGCAAAGTCAGCGGCTGCAGGCATCGGCAGCGTGATCCTTCACTCATTCTCTTTTAAGGCTTTCACAGATCACTGATAACAACGTTGCAATTCTGAGCAATTCTGGCTCTTTTTACAAAGGAAAGGAAGCAAACCTGCTGCATTTCTCAGGTGTGTGAATGCTTTTTGGCTGTGTGTGCAGGCAAGCAATCCCCGCCCCTTTCGCCACGGAGCGTCCTCAAGGCAGATATAGCGAGCAAAACCCGCGAATCGCCGAAAGAGCGCTGGAACTCTTCTTTAAAGTGCACATATTTTATCGCGGGTGTCTCACTTTCCTAAGCTCCCTAAGCGCCTTGTAAAGCCTGGAATGGGGCCACTCAGAGGCAAAAGAAGAGTTCCAGCAGACTTTCAATTGCATGGGGACAGGGCCTGAGACCAACAAGGTCAGAACTTAAGTAGGTGACTCATCTCCACACCCTTTTCGGCTCAGGTGTGCAAGATGTTGAGATCTCCTCAGCTTCTTCTTCTTCTTCTGCCTGAGCAGACTAGGGGAAGGGCGTGCCTGAGGCTCCGCATCCAAGCTCTCCTCCTCAGGCCTTCCTGACTGTGCCCCCAGATTTGGCCCCTGGCCCTCAATATCCAAGCCGCTGTGCTCAGCTTGCTGCTCGGTTTGCTGGGCAACTGGCACCCTTCCTTCATCCTCAGAGGAGGAGGCTGGGCTGACAGGGCAGGGCAGGGCATGACAGTATGTAATAAAGGTAGCCAATCTAAGAAACAAGATAATGCTGAAGATTGCATGTCATCTCACTGTTGTGCTGAACTTTAATTAGTAGTTGAATTAGGTGAAATATGTAAGAAACCACACTTGATCTATTGTGATTCGCAAAGCTGCATTAAATTTGCTCAAAAAGGGAATCTGCAAAGCAGAACTAAATATATAGGGGCATGATATCAAAATGTAAGGAATTTGAAAGTTTATTCAGTTATCCTATGTTGAATCTGAATCCAGTGCTGCTGACAGCCCAGCCTCCTCCTCTGAGGATGAAGTAACATCCAGCGCAATGCTCCAAGATAGCTCCCTCAAGCTGTCCTGATCTTCCACAGCTGTGGACAAGTAAAAACTTGTCCTCAGCTTGACCAGGAAGAGCTGGTCAAGCTAAAGACAGCATTTACACTCTCTTCTGGGTGCAAATGCTACAAATGGGCATTTTGGTGCAGCTGTAGCTGCACAGTCATATGTCACTGGCCAATCACCACAGTAGCATCTCAGAGTGCGCTGGATGTTGCTGTGGCTGTTGCCATAGCTAATCCAGCTGGGCCATCTGCACCTCAAGTGCCAGGTGGTCTGGTTGGGGAGCACACCAGCAATTGCAGTGCAGATGTCTGCCTCTATACCTGATCTTCACCTCAGTGGGATGGTATTGTTATACCATCCCACTGAGTTAAATGCAAACAGAATAATTAAACAACCAATCCTTTCTCCGCCTGGATTTTCTGGGCGAAGCCGGAAAGTCTGAAATCCCTTTCCTTTTTCATGTGGATATTCTCCTATATAGCAGTTTCCATTTTTATTTCTTCCTGTTGCAGTGCATAATATTCCATTCAGCAAAAGCAGTCATCTTTAAATTCCTAATGCACCAAAATGGAAAATGTCTACCATATCATTTTTTAATAGAAGGCTGCTGAGAAGAAAATTCACACTTATTCTCCAAAACCTCAGAAGCTAGTACTACAAACTAAAAAAACAGGTTGATCCACATAATAGGTTTGGATCAGATAGTGAGTTTCCAGTTGTCATCAAGATCATCTATGGCAACTTTTACCTAGCTCATAGGAATGACCAAAAAACGTTAATTACTTTCACAGTTCATACAAATTGTGAAGGTTCAAAATTATGCATTCAAATTGAGTATTGGTTATATTCAAAGACTGACCCTCAAAAGCAAAGAGAAAGCTTTAGTGACTTTGTTCGAAGCCTCGGAGCGGATTTGCACTCATGACTGGTGGCAGCAAAGATTCAAAGTGAATTCATAGTGAATTCAATGCCTAGCACATTCAGAGTGGCTGCATTCATACAAATGCAAAGTTCCATCCCAGTGTGAAGCAAATAAGGGGGAAAAAACTTGTGCACATCCCTAGTGTCTAAGGCTACTTGTTTGCTATGTTTCCTCTGAATAGCAACCACAAGAGAGAGCAGGAAGTAGAACCTCTGGGTGCTTTAAGTATGAGGCAACTCAGAATATAATTCACGAGGCTTGGGAGAGAGGCTCTTAGCCAGTGCTTTAATTATGAAACCCAGAGCTGTCACAATTTGTAACTTAAAAATGATTACAGTGTTTATTCTTGGCTTAGGTTTACATACTTTCCCACCCAACAGCTGGAGTTCCTAATTCTGTGATTTAAAACTAATAAAGTTGTTGGTTTTGGATTTTAGGCACCCCGAACAACATTTCAGTGGGAAGGCAAGACAGAAATATAATTAAATAAAATAAATGGCCTTTTTAAAGTGTTTGCTTTTCCTCTCCCGTAATCAAAAATAATGAGACTTAAGATTGTACAGAGGTTGCTTATTTTTCCATCGTTTATTCTTATATAACAAAATGCTTTTTTTTAAAAAAAATATTTATTAAAAGTATTACATCTCATTAAACGTATTATACCCTCATCATTATGAGTGAAAAATTATGCAGTTTACAAACAGTGAAATTGTTTTGTATTCTGCTGGCTTTTAATTCTTGCAGCCAAACTATATATGCTATTGGCCTGATTTCTGCAGGGATTTTTTTCCTGAGGGGCGTCCTAAAATTGTATTATATAGTCATAATTTTATTTGCATTTTACATGGCTGGGGAACAAAGTTACCCCTCCTGTAGGTTTGTTGAGATTGACTCCTTTTCTTAAGAAGAATAAAAATGTACAGAAAACAATAATGAAGGCTTAAATGAAGGAAGTAGAATGAGGGAAAATATTTTATGTAGAATGATGGGAGAAAGAAAGTCAGTCATCAGATTTGAGAAGTCTTGTAAAAAGAAGGGTAAATGGGGATTTTTCTTTTAGAAAAAAATCATGTACAGTAGAGGAATGTTAGCAAAGGTGAAAGACACAAAAGGCAAAGAGTGTATGAACAAAGGCCACATCCACACACAATAAATTGGGCGACCCTGAGGAAGCCAGAGGGCATTTCTGTCAATACACATCCACTGTTTCCTATATAGGACATGGAGATACAAGAAAGCATTCTTTCAGCAAGATGAATAAGTAGTTCTGAAGATGCCTTCATGGTATGGTGTGCAAAAGGATGGTCCGTGTGTGGTTGTTCTAGGTGCCTCTTTCTGCAGGCAGACTTGTTTGCTTCACAGGTGTGAGTATGGTGGTAACAGCAACCAGCCTAGATGGCTTTAAGGAAGGATTAGACAAATTTATAGATGACAGATGTATCAGTGCCTACTAGAATGGATGGCTAAGTACATCTTTCAGGCTGGAGGGAGAAGCAGGATGCCTCTAGGGCCAGTTGCTGGAATTCAAGGGCAGGAGAGTTTGCCCTTGCCTATGCTTGAGATGCCCATGGACACTGGGTGGGCCACTATGTGAGACAGGGTGCTGGACTAGATGGGTTGCGGTCTGATCCAGCAGGGCTCCTCTTATGTTATCTGGTTTCCAAAGGGAACTTAATAAAACAAGGAATTGTGTTGGATAACTTACTTTAAACACAGATCAGACTTGGAGGGATGCTGAATAGTGGCCACATTTATACTTACCTGTGGTGGCATCCTGATGAATTCTCTTTGCCACCATGTTTCCACATGTAGTAGCAACAGCCATCTCATGGCGTGTTGCTCCATTTCACCCACAATCACTCTGCAGGGCATAATTTTCTGCCTTCCCCAAGGAACCTCATATCACTGCTTGAAATGACACCTCTGGGCTCCAAAATGGAGGCATGGAGCTGTTTTTTCAAGTGGTGATCGTGGTGGCTTCCCCAACTCCTCTGGCTCCTTATGCAAGTGGAAATCAGGACAGTGAACCCAAGTTTGGGAAAGGAGGCAGTGGTGATGTTACTACAGTGAAGCATTGGTGAGGGAGCAGAACTTGTGGGTGGCCAATCAATCATTGTTCAAAAGCAAGGAAGTAGGTTTGAATGAAGTGGGAGGGAAATGGACAAAGGCAAGGGGAAAGGCTTGAAACAAAGCTGAGTGTCTTATTTTAAAAGTCAGAAATTGGGAATTTGCACTGAATATCTGCATCAGGAGACACAGAAGAAAACACATTAGAGACCTGCAGGTACTTATAGGGGCAGAATCTATGGAGAGTCCACCCTATCCTCTCTTAGCAATAGTTGTCAGGGACTAAGTGTAGGAAAAGGAGACTAATGTCCAGTGGTCATTTTTAAATATGGATATACTTTTCTAGGGTACCTGTGGGAAAGGGTATCTTAGAGGTAAGAGATACCTCATCAGAGTTGTATGTAGATGAAACTGGAGCCAGACTGTATATTCTGTAATCAATGCAGCACTTGAAGAAACTTCTTTCCATTACTCTGCAGCAGCCTGGGGTCCAGCTAGCCATCTCAGTATTTTTAGATATCTTAATTATTTTCTATTGTTTCCATTTTATTTCCCTACTTTACTTCCAGGGAAGGCAAGTGATGTCATTCTTTTCTTCATTTCAGCCTTCCTTAACCCTGAAAGAGGGATAGACTATGAAGCACAGATTGGCCCAAAGTTGACTGCCAGGGCTGTTAGGGTTTTGAGCGCTTTTCTCCCAGAATCACCAAAGTTGATCAGATGATAGACCCACTTGAATGGCAAGATCATGCTGTTCACCATACCTCTTTACAGTTATTTGTTTTCTTCAGGCCATTTCCTTATTTTGCTTAAACAGAAATAGAATGGGTGGTAATTCCTTGCTTTTCTATTGAGACAATGTACAAGTCAGGAGCTGGACAAATGAAATGGATCCGTGAATTCTTCAGCTCAGTGATCTGATGGAAGTTGGGAGGAACATTTAAAATTAGGCAATTTTAAGGGTGTCTACAGATGGGTAGCTACAAGTGGACTTATAACAAATTGAGCCAGCAGATACCAAGTGAGCAACACTATTATGGGAAACCAGCATCATTGATGGATTTCCTATAATAGCATTATTACGGGAGATCACCTTATGATCCTGGTACTAAGTTGGGAATGTCACATTTATATCTGGCATTCCCAATATAGTCCCAGGGTAATCAAGGGGTTTAACTCATATCTGGAGGTACCCAAATAATGATGCAGAAACCCCAACTTCATGGCCACAGCCCTTTATTCTTCAAATATTTATCAGAACACAAAAACCTGCAACCCAGGTCTGTTTGTGACAACCAGCATGGCTTGGAGATGGGTGTACAGAAAGTTGCTGCTAGGAAGCAGTACGTTTCTCAGCAAGAACAGGGAACAGCCCAGAAATACTCCATTTATTTCCACCCACCCACCCAATAGTATGAGATATCTGTGAACAGATGTCTGCAAAACTTTCAGTTTACTAGTCCTTGCACAAGTCACGAGATTAGCATTGCCTTAGGGGTAAACAAAGGACAGCTTCATCAGCTCTATCAAGGTCAAAAACAAATCAAGAGGACATGACCCCTCCACAAAGAAGCAAGCAACAGATTAATCTATTGTGCCATCCTAGCAAATTTACATCACAAGCCCTCCATTCCTTAAGGTTCTGGTGAGCACTGATTCTATGGTTATAAAGAAAGGTCCAAAGGGGGAAGGCTTCTACCCTCCCAACAGAGTATATGGAACCTACCATAGCTAACTTCCAAGACAAAGAAAACAATCTTTGCCAAATGCCTCCTTTCTCCTCAGCCAAAGGAAAAAGGGCATCATGCTGTATTTGGCTATGTCAGCACTCTTCTCTTGTGGTCTATGGAATATGGTTGCCTAGAGATACTCGGTTCTACCCACTAGAGCATGCTTTCCAGGCTAGCAATATGGAGCTGTCAGGTCAGGCAGCTGATCTTATCCAGCTATCTCCCAAGGGGTGCTGTGTGTTTATATAGACCATAGCTAAGGGTATAAGAACATAAGGGTGATCTAGTCCATCTAGTCCAGCATCTTGTCCAACACAGTGTCATTTCAAGCAGAAGACACCTGATCTCAAATCCTAACAAACAGCCTTTGGAGGCATCCTGCCTGTCTCCGTAGCCTGAAAGATGTACCTAGGTATCATCCATTCCAGTAGCCATAATCTGGCTATGCTTCCATTGCATCAGATGTTTGGGAAAGGATATGTAAACTTTAGACGGGCACAGCTGCATCCTTGGGTGTCACGTTGATAAGCCCCTGCTCTGTTGACTGTGCTTCTCACTGAATGAAGAAAAAGGCTTTTCTGCCTTTTTACATAAAGTCTATTATTGAGTTCCAGTGTAGTTATGTCAACAATAATTTCACTTTTGTGGATACTATAATATTTGCATGGGATACTTTCTGCAGGCACGTCATTCAAGCACCTTACAGGCTCTCTGCTATCAACTGTTCCACTGTCACTGAAACTTCTCAATGGGATTTCAGTAATCATTATAGTCATTGAGAAGAAGGCTAAAGTTCACCTTTGCAGGCTTATGGGTAATTCATTCATCTTTCACGTGTTTCAGCAGTGTGTGTCATCCTGCACACTGCTTTTTCAACACCAGAATTTGATTTGTGCATCTCTCTTAATCTCGCCAGATTTTACGAGAGAAAGGGGAGATTTAAGGTTGCCGGGTTTCAGTATTTAAGTAATGCTGGACATATTACAGAACAGCACATTGACTTCCATCTGTCTGCCCTTTCTGATGATCTGTTTTCTGAAAGGAACTGGGAGATTTATTACCCTGCAAATTGTGTAGCGTAGAATTGTGTAGTTTAAATAACAAGTGACAAAACAGAAGACCAAAAAGAATTATTTACTTTTTGTTGCATGTTCTGTAAGATTAGTCAAAGCGTGATTTGTTCATTTACATCCTGGAATAGTGTTTATTCTTTATCACCACCTCAGTTGTCTAAAACAAATTGCATCCCATTTTTGAACTACTCCACATGGATGAATATCTTACCAGCATTACTTTGAGCAGATGTACAGAATTAGCACTTCACACTGTTTCTGCTTAAGCTGTTGTGTTCTGCAGTAACCATGGCTGCAGGAAACTTATGCCTTGATTGACTCATTATTCTGTGATGTTACCCAAGGTTCATTAAAACTGTGAAAAGTTATCACCCGATAGTATGACCTTTTCCCCAGGGCCTGCCATAGGCTGTATGAGCATGCAGATGGCAGGTCCTTATTCTGGGATATAGGCTGAGATATGTTCAAACTTATCAAGAAGGGAACATCAAAGGCACTTGTGTTCCCAGTCCTTTTCTAATCCACCTTTTTATAACCTAGAATATTCATAAAGGTGAGGGACAGGTGTGTGTGAACAGTCCCACTTCAAAGCCTTTTCTGAATCACCTCAGAGACGCTCCCTTTTTTTAAGACTGAGTGCAGAAAGGGCCTATGTCTCTTCATCAGATGCACTCCGCTTCCAAGTACCTCTGAGGTTCATATGTTTGGGGTTTCCCTTCATTTTATTTTCATAACAACAAAGCTAGGTAAGCTAGACAGAGAGCAAATCAGCGAACATGATGGAAGTACATCAGACTCTTCTACTCCAATCATACATGGATGTTTTTAATATTTTCAGTTTCACTGAAACAGGATTTTTTCAAGGTGTACCACTACAGTTCCTAGAGCCTTGTATTTACACAATTGCATGAGTGTGTATTTATACAAAATGTGTGTGTAGGCAAAATAGATGGCCATAGACTTTGCAAAGTGATAGGAGAATGCATTTCTTCATGTTTAGGGAATATCAATTCAAAAACAGGTAGAAAAGTTCACAAGAAGAGGAATTTCTTTCCTATCCCTACTGGTGTCCACTGAGATCTATGGACAATTTTAGACTGTCGAAGAGCAGGCAAAAGATGATAATAGGTCAAGCAACCCTTTGCACATTTAACACACTTCTGTAAAATTTTCTGGGGTGTTTGTTTGTTTGTTTGTTTGTTTGTTGACATTTACATTGGACTTTTCAAAAATGGTAGAAGGCTGTAGCTACATGCAAAAAAGTATTTTAAAATATAAAGTCATCTGTTCTGCTTCAAAAGTGCCCATGTTTTAGTATGTTTACCAGCATTAAGAGTATCATTTCTTTGGGTTCTTAAAGCACACTGTTAACATTTATTTGCATTAAGGAGCCCTGTTCATTTCTTAGCTGTCAGATGCAATTGGCCCATTGCTGTGTTTCAGTGACAAACACTATCTTCCTATGGTTTCTCAGAGATCCAGAGAAACACAGATGCAGACATTCACAAAGTCACCCAGTCTACTGGTACATGCTTCTTCTTCTTCTTTGCTTTGAAAAGCACAAAAAGACAAAAAGGAAAATAAGAACACAGCTATTTGTCAGAAAAAAATGAACTCTAGCCCAATTCTGTATACATTTGGAAGGAAAAAATATGACAGTGTAATGGGGGAGAGATTTGCAAAGCTATTCCATGATGTTTCTCAGACATACACGTGTGCATATAGACATCCAGTTCCTAACCCACCACCATTAAACAGGAGCCAGGGATAGATAGCTTCCCTAATAAGAGAAAGTTTATTTTCTTTGGTTTAGTCTGATTTGTCCATCTCCTAAACCCAAGGCCTATTTGCACGAGGGCCTGAGGAACACCAGTGGGACATCCTGGGATGGAGCATTCGCTCTGCTGGGCTGGCGGTTTGGTTTGGAACCTCCCCAGCCCATCCCAGTGAGTTCACTCATGCTCTACACCCATCCCAGGGCGTTCATGGCTGTCTCGCAGCTGTGCAGGAGGAGGTGCATTCACACGCTCCCTCCCTGACAGCTGCGGGCCCCGCCTCTGGCTGCCCCCTTTGGGCAGGATGGTCGCATTCCTTCTCCAGGTTCCTGCGGGTTCTAGAGGACCAGATCAGGTCCCCTACAGCCCACAGGACACCCCCCCCCCCCCGGGCACGGGCCTATATGGGAACATGCACATGCGCGAGGCACTTACCTCATTGCTGCCGGGTTCTGAAGTAGCTGGCCCGGATCAATCTCGGACCCGCTTCCGGTCCTATTCATGCCCATTCCGTGCCAAACAGCCTGCATGGAGATGTGGCCTCAGTGTTTCTCTCAGCTGCTTCCCACTTAAATTCCACTATTAGTATCATATATTATTTTCCATTATCAAAATCATATACACTTTCTATCGTTCCTTTGGTCCCTTGTTTTTTGAATTTAACCTCCTTAATTCATCAATATTGCTGTGTATGGAAAACTAGTAAGTATATCTTCCAGAAAACTAACTGGATAATTTTTAGTTTATTACTGGCGTGAACCTGTCTTCTTATTTACGATTTTATAATTTATAAAAGAGTGACTGAACTCATTTTCCTGTTCCCTTAATTGTAAATGAAGAGTTTGGATTGTTTCTGTTAATCCTTGTAATGGTAACAAGTAGAACATTGAAAAACTGTGTCTGTCGGTGAATATGGTATAAGCTATCTTCTTTAATCTGGTGACTGAAATCTGAATGATTTATGCTGGTTGCCATCTGGTCATATAGGAATAAATCCTTTCAAGGCATAGAACATAGTATTTCTGTCTGTTTTCATGATTATCAGTTCTTTTTCTGTAGGCAGAACAGAGGGGTGGCAGAGAAAATGTATTTGAAAGTTGTTTTGAGTGGGCAAAGGTGTGGGTTAATCATGCCGCTATCCTTCATTCCTGATCCACAGACCACCATTGTCTCATGGTTAATATTTGATGGGCCTTTTTCATGTGGGAAGTGCTTTTCAAGTACTCTGAAAGAGAAACTGGACAAAGAAAGCTGATTCAAACAATTGCAATTTAACCTAAGCTGAAGCATGTAGAAGCCTATTAACTGTGTATACAACTGTGGGTTCAAGTAAGGAATAGTTAAAGGAACCTCTCTGCATGCCACCGCTGCTTGGAGCTCACTAAGGCTGTCCCAGTCTCCACTTGCTGTGGACAACTAAAATGTCCACAGTTTGACTGGGAGCAACTGGTGGGCTCCTAAGACTGTGCAGCCATGGTCACACCAGCACAGTTGTACAGTTACATGCCACTTCCAAACCACCTTAGCAATGTCTTGCCATGTACCAGAGGTTGCCACAGCCTTTGCCATGGTGATTCAGCTTGCCCAGGCCAGGCCAGCTGCACTTCAAGTGTTGATGATCTGGTTAAGGACTGTATCTGCACTTGCAGTGCAGATAGCTACCTCCACGCTTGATCTTTAGCTGCAGTTACACCCTTACTTTAATTCTACCTCAGCCCAAATTCCTGCCCATTTGGTTACATCTTTGAATGCCTTCATTCGGTCCAACATAGAATTAACGTTTTAATCCCCTTCCAGGAGGCCACCATTCCATCTCCCTGGCTGCCTAGAAAATGATACCTGTGCAAGCCTCTGTTCTGAGTCTTGTCCCGCCCCTCACCCCCTGTGAGAGTCCTTCCTCTGCCTCCTCAACCACCTTGCTGTGATTTTCTTTGCTCTATTGTCAGACCTGCATCCTCCCTCCCACCCACCATGATTCCTTTTGCTCTGTCCTCAGATCTGCCTCCTCCCCCCTCCTTGCTGTGATTCCTTTTGACCCCAGCAAGAAGATGCTCCAGGCTGAAAATGGCTTGGATTTGGTTGCCTTCCTGATGCAGATTAACATGCTAAGGTGTAACCGTGGCCTTTGTTTACTTTAATATTCTGGCTTGGTCAAAAGGTACATAAAATACAAATTAAGGATTAGTCTACATGAATATAAATCAAACAGATATTAAAATATTTGATTTTCAGTCTATGGTTTACAGGTTTCAGAGCAAGCCAGGTTATTAACATCTTCAAATAAAAGTTTAATATCCTGGTTTGTTCTGTAGCTGTTAGTCATTGAAAAATGTGAAGTCGGGTTGACCTCATTTTGTAATCAGCAATTTCTGTTTGTACATTCTAGTCTTGGAAGAAAACTTGACCAAGGGTGCCTCCAGACAAGTCCCATTGCAGCATCTTCTGGTCTGCCAGACTGGTGGATCAGAAGCTTCGCAGGGACATCATATTGACTTACAGTCTGCCTGACAGGTGGATTGGAAGCTTGGGCATCCTCGAGACTGCCCTCATCACTGCCTTCGGGTCACAGCTGCTGGGTAAACATGCTCAGTTGACAGAAGACTAATCTAAGGCCAGAAATGCAGCTGCAGTCACTGCAGGGGTTGAATACGAAGGGGACTTCTCTGGGCCTGGTTCTGTGGAAAGCATATTAGGTTCTGTGGAGTGCCAGAAGCCCGGACTTCCAAGTGCAAACTATTAATCAAACAACTAATGTGAGTTCTGAAAGCTAGCCTGAACGCCACTGCAGAATAGGTCCAGTAAATAAGTATCTTGGCATGAAGCTTACCTTTTCTCCAGGGCAAAGAAGCTTCATAGAGAGAACAGATCGTCCTCATGTTCTCCCAATGCACTGAAGCAGCAGACATGGCTCTTCTGACCATGTGGTCAGTCCCTTCCTCTCTGAGAGGCCTACTGTTTCTCTAAGAGTTCTGCTGTTGCCTGGTGAGGGTGAACTCTTGTGACATCTCGCAAGATCTTGCCTAAACCCGCAGGAAAATGAAAAAAGGGGAAACTGCACAGCTGATGCTAAGGTTAGGGGGAGTTTTTCACTAAGCAGCATCAGGCTTTGCCTCAGAGGGACTGTGGAGCTTTCTAAAACTTGTATGGCTGTTAGCCAGCTGTTCCACAGCTCCTGTGAAGTTTATGTCCTTTCTTAATGCACCCTTGCATTTTGCCTTCCAGTAACTGTTGAAATTCCGTTCTAGAATTCCGTTCTAGAAATTCTATTCTAGGATGAAGGGAGATGGAATTTAACAATATCTGGAGGATAATGTTCTCTAAAGGATTGGAAGGGCTCCTACTTGGAGTGATGTGACTCCAAACTTACTGGTCATTCTCAGAAAACAGTAGGAATTAATTTGTTATTTAGCCCAGTGAGCGGGAATATGGAATTGTGCAAGATTTTAACTTTGTCTCTACTGTGCTATATTCTCTTGTTTTGTTTTACTTGTTTTTAATATTTATATACCACCTCAGAACAAGTTTAAAAGCAGATAAAAATCACCAAGTATCAAAAACAGAATTAAAAATGGTTGGGGTACACTACACCACTACTTTCAACATAGTGAAACAGACTGCATGATTGTGATAGATCAATTTTCTATCTAATTCATCTGTTAAACAAATTATTTATATTCAAGTAATGTAAACACAGGCATGTGAAAAGCAATTCTCCATGTAGGCACAAGGAGCCAGGCAATGTCAGTGAGAGGCGCATTCTCTTTGTTGGGGGACGCAAAAGCTCTCTTCGGGTATCCTACTGCCTTCAGATGCCCTAGCCAGTGTTATTCTGCTGTTCATGATGATGAACATTTCAGTTGCCATTCTAACCAGCTTTTGTACATATGAAAAGAGGGTACCATTCTGTCCCTTATCTCAGGAAACAAAATGTGTTGATTAGCTCTAGTGCGTCTGGGTTTTGTCCAGGAGACAATGGATGTTCTAAAAAGTAGCATATGCTCTCAGTGCTTTCATCGACTATACAAGGGTTTTTTTTAATGTTCTGTGCTGCTACTTGAAAGGTTTCTTGCTGTTCCTATTAGCCTCTGATTTGTATACTGGAATATTGTATAAAAGAACTCTATGCCATTAACTCAGACCAACAATGTAGTGAATTTGGGCTAAACCACATGACTGAAACTATTCATGTAATTCCATCTTTATGCAAAGAAATTCCAGTTTGGATGGGGTTTAGGTATAAATTTAACTCTTCTTCCTATTCTGTTTTATCACCAAAAAATCAGGTAATGGGCTACTTTGGTAAACAAGATAGGTGGGACATTCAAGATCTCTCCATCTCGCTCCATCAGCCCAACCTAAATTGGTCCCTGTGGCTGTTTTCTCAAGAGAATCAGCCTGAAGTTTTCTAAGATTACTAGTGAACGTTGTCTTTAAACCTTGGATGCCAATTTACTGATAATTCAACATATCAAGTGAGGAGTTTTGTCTTGCAAAATATCTGAAAATTTAAATAGTACCTGAGCCTCAATCAACTTCCACTAAATGAATATGTCTGGGGTTTTTTTAATGGCCAGCATTTTTAATGAATGAATAATATGCATGTTTCCAAGTTACATAGGTTTATCATAGTTTAACCTATTGCCTTTAAAAGAAAAGGAAAGATGGCAAGGTAATTTTGGCAATGTCTCCAGAATGTTTTATCATAGCATCATCATTTGAATTTCTATAACTTTCAGCATTCCAAAAATGATTTTGTAGATTCTGCTGAAATCATTAATTGGGCCTTTATTTTGTGCTGTTTTTCTTTAAAGAAAAGCACAGTCTACTTTTGTATGCTGTATTGTTTGATATACTGATAACCCTGAAAAAGAGTTTAAATGCATTAATCGTAAATAATATCTTTAATAAGTATTGAACAATGTTTATAAGAGATGCTAATATACAGCTTGGAAGTTTGATCCGAGAACAGGGAAGCGTCTTTCTTTTTAGAAAAAAGTGTATGTTATTTAGCAAAAGAGAAAGATAATAGAGGACAGCATCAGAGTAAGAAATGTGGGCCGGGGACAAGGAAGCTGATGTATAGAAAGGCAGAGGACGGTTAAGGGTAATTGTAATAGGATTTCTATATATAGCAATGCTGTGCATCCGCTCTTAGCACTTTATTCTTTCCCTGAGCAGGTTGACAAACTGTCTATGTACTTTCAAGTGCATTTGAGTATGGAATCAATTTTTATGGCCTTATTAGTTTGTCACAATCAAATGATGTGTACTGATAATAGTTCAAAAGAGTCATCATTAATATAGCTGTGAATAACGTCTGTTTTCCTAGTGTGCAGGACAATCAGTGATTTGCATCCACTCATTTTCAGTTTCGGGATTTATTTTACCCATTTTTCTTTAAATCTTGAATGTGAAGTCATAAATAAGTGAACGAAAACAACCTTTTTGATTACTGGTTTGAACTTAGGGCCAGGAAAGATTGAGAGTTGAGCTGATAGTGTTTCAGAATTTACAGAATTAAGGATGTTTCTTTATTTTTGGGGGGATAAGGCACAAGTGCTGGCATAATAAAAAGATGTTGCAGGACAAGAGCTCTTTCAATGAACAGAGTATTTTCTTGTTTTTTAAAACAAGATGGTATACCATCGTCAGTTAAATAACTTGTGCCCTTATTCATTTGCTAACTGTACTGCCAGAAATCTTGTTTATTTCAATGTTTGATTATATTCCCAGGAACAGTGAACTCTTGCACAGAAGTGCATTGCATCAGCAGAAGTAGTGACTGGGGATGGCTCAAAGCGCTGAGCATTGACTGTTTACATGGACTACTAATTTTTAAATGTTTTTAAACCTCAAAGCAATGGGTGAATAAACTATGTGCGTACATTGTTTTGAGCAGGTGGATTTTGGCATTCTGTGTAGTATCTTTGTCAAGCTTTTTCTGTGTATGTTTTAGTGCATACGCCTTATGACACATGGCAGATACACTCAATATGCTTTGAAGTCTTAACAGAATGTACTCTGTCAACTGCCATATAGCAAATGTAGTCAAAAAAAGATACCACTTGCTAAGAGGGTGATAATATGCTGCTATAAGTTTTGTCTCCTGTCTTTCTTGACATGTTAGGAAACATATGGTTGGTGTGTGCAACTCCATAAATAAGAAAATCATATGCACTAAACAATCAGATGACGTGAGGGTTCGGTTCCCAGAAAGTTCTCTGTTGTGTGAAAATGCACAGTGTGGACAATATAAAATAAGGGAACCGACCAAAGGCTAACATCTCCAGAGAGGGGTTGCAAGCATAGAATTGGTACCTTCTGATTAGCAAGGGGCAGAGGAGGAGAATTACAAGAAGGGCCAAGTGCACCCTGAGCAATCTCACCTTTAGGAAAAACAGAAGAAGAAGAGGGAGCTGAAGGAGGCAGCAATTACAGCATGGAAGAAGCTTAAGTGTTAAAAGTAGAGAAGCAGAGTAGGCTGCTGACTTATCAAAAGCCTCTTTACAAGCTGTTCTCTCAACTGAAGTGGCAAGAAGCCTTCAGGGTTGCCTCACCTGATGTCTGTTAGGAAAGAGGAGGGAAAACAGACAGCACATGAGGCAATGCTGAAAGGTTTTCACCACTCTGATCAAGGCAAGAGGATGAAAGACCATAGCTCAACTTTCTTCTTGGCTCTTCTGCTTGCTTAACTGCGCAAAGGCCTAGGCATTTTAAGGTAAAAAGGGGTAAGCTAGGGGACTGGAGGAAAAATGGATCAAAAACTTGCCCTTTTGATTGGTGACTCAAAAGGCCTTTTCGCATGGGGCCTTCCGGAATGCATCTAGGACACGCCGGGATTCTGCATTCAAATGCTTGGGGCGGCGTGACCTAGACGCATTTGAAATGTAGAGCACTAAAAAGTGCTCTACACACATCTTAACGTGTTCCAGCCATCACCAGCCGTTCAGGGAGGGAAATGTTCACACATGCCTCCCTCCCTGACAGCTGTGGACATGGGCCCCCTGCCACGATTGGGCCGAAATTGGCCCAACAGGTGGCAGGGCCATGCGATCACTTACCTTGCCAGCCCCAGGGTTGCCATCTGCTGTGGTCTGCACAGGCGCACAGACTCTGGTAGACGGGACCCAGGCTGACCATGTGGGTCCCAACTACTGGGAGCTGACCAGCCAATCAGAGGCCATGTATGTGGCGCTGCGTGGCACCACCTGAGCCGGGTCATTCAGACACAGCACAGGCAGCAGGTAGGTGCACGTGCGCTCATGCTCTTCCCCTGGCCCCTGACAGGTCTGCCCACCCCTGGGTGGTCTCACCCAATGGCAGGCAGGCCTGGGAGGGGCATCCCAGCCCCTGTCCGGCCTTTTCAGGCTAGGACAGTCTGGGACGCTTTCCCCATTCGCACGTAGGCAGGTAGGAACGCTTCTTAGCCTAACTGCATTACAGCCAAAGAACTAAAAGTTTGAAATTATTTACTGTTCCAGGACAGGGGTGTGGTGAGTAAAGGTGGAATGTGCCATGGGCCAAGGTTACATTCACAGAATTGTTTACAGGCAAAATGTAAATTAAGGAGAGGTAACTCACGTGGTTGACAGATACTAAAAATGACACTGGTTGCATGGAACTGCATCCACACTTGGTAAAAAAAAAATGGCCTGAAAGCAACTTAGTATTGATATTCTTCCCCTGCTAGTGCCTTCATCCACATTAAAGGCCAGTAACTGCATTTCCAAAATGCATTCTCTGGTGCTTAATGTGGTTGGGAACCACAGTATCCTCATGCTACCACCTCTAAGACACTTCTGAGCCACTTTTTTAAATGTCTGTGAATGCAGCCCCTGACTATTAAACATACAGAAGCAGTGGTTTTCAAAAACCACTGTAGCCAAACCATTGTAGTCAAATGTATCATAGCCATTTGGAATATAGACTTTGCTAGCATTCACCCACTCTCACTCTGGTGGGTGATGAGACTGAGCATTTGTTAGCTCCCCTCATTTGACTGGTAAATTGGCAAGGGGAGTGTAAGTAGATAGGCCAGAAAAAAAGAACATGCAGAAAGTACAGACTGTGAGAATGGTGTGAAAGCTTAAATGGGTATAAAATCATTACCACAACCATCCACCAAGCAATGCTGCAAATAAAACCCAGGGACTGTAAGATGGATACTATGCATCAAAGTATTAAAAATCATTCTCTTAATTCAGGTCAGTAATGATCAATTATGATGTAATGCTAATGTGTCCCTTAGAAATTCAAGAGTAGCCAGTTAGAAATGATGACAATTACTGGGAGGCTGAAATGTTCTTCTCCTGATTTCTGAATTTCCTTTTCTCATGTGAGATCTGAGAGCTCATTTTTCTTTATTGCCGAGAAATTCTTTGCATTTAACTTGGCTGCTGGTCTTATACAGACCAACACTTCTGGTGAATGCCAGGCTTTATTAAATTGGGAAATTAGCAGGTGATTGAGCTGCTGGTCAGTAGCTAAATTATTAGGGTCTGTAAGATAACTGCTTGAATAGACAATGGACGCAAAGCTCGTTTCCCAGTTCTAAGATCTGTTGTTACTGATATTGGTTACTTTTGGTTCAGGTACAAGCAAGAACAGACACGTTGCTGAAGCCTGGTGAGATGGCAGGGAAATGAAAAATACATATTACGTAATAGGCTATTCCACCCCACAATGTACAATACCATGGTTCTTGAGTTGGATGATGAAACTACCTTCTTGGGGCTGGGGGACAGGAGCCATAACGCTCCAGTAACAAGCAGGATGGAAATTGAATAACAAGTTCTCTTTGCCCCCCCCCACACACACACACTTTAGCAGGTAAAAGATGGCATCTTGTCAGGCCTACTTCAAATGCATCCTCCGCTAGGAGGTAAAATATATCCCTGTTTGCAGGTAGATCCAAGCCTTCCTGCTCCAAGATTATTTTGGAATCACCCATTTTATTCTTCTGCCAGCAAAAGTGGAAATATCAGTGAAAGAGGGAGTCAGATGCAAATTCAGGTTTCTCTTAGGCATCCTTCTCTTTTGTTTAACAAAAACAAAATTTGGGGGGAAACTTTATTTTGGAAAGGCAGTATACAATAAAAATGGAAATGGAAAAATCCTTCTCCCCTTCCAGGGCAGATCTTCGGCCTCAGCAGGGCTCAGACGCCCTCCAGGACAAACCCCCACCCAAGGCTGGAGCTTACCCGGGGATGTATGTGCGAAAGAGACTTACCTCTTCGCCGCCATAGTCCTGACTGGGGGGGTCCAGTCAGTGGCGTTGTGTATTTGCGTGTGCTGCTGGTTCTGATTGGCCAGCGGCCCACACCTGCACAGAACGCCTGACATTGAACCGGGCATTCTGCACAGGTGTGGGCCGCTGGCCAATCAGAGCTGATGGTGCATGCAGGCGCAGAGCGTCAACAACCATGCCAGGAAGCCCCGCCCCTGGGCTCCTCAGTCTGAACTCCGGTGGTGAGGAAGTGCCTCGTGCATGCTTGTCTGGGGAGGTGCATGTCCCATGAGGTGCTTGGGGGGGGGGGGGTCCTGCTAGCTGTAGCAGACCCGGACAAGGGACAGAACTGGCCTCCCTGTCCCTGGGTCAACTCCAACCCAATGGCAGCAGGCCTGGGAGGGGCATCCTGCCCCATGCCAGCCCTTTTGGGCTAGGCCATGCAGGGACAGATTCCCTATTCGCATGTAGGCAGGCAGGCAGGGACCATTTCTTACCTGCCTGCCTGCAATTGGGGAATCCAGCCCCTGCATGTCCTAGCTTTCGTGCACTATAACTGTTCGGCCATAGTGTGAAAAGGCCTCTGGACTGCTCAGCTCAACTGTCCCAGTAGGAACAGTTCAGTTGGAATGGTCTGAGACAAGTAAATGTAAAAGAGTTTTGTCAGTCACATTCACAGGGACACAGAGAGCTGCTATGCAACTTACTTTTTCATTTTCATCAGCTGGAAAAAACTTGCAAATAATATCACAGGACAGGTAGTGTTTCTCCTTCTCCTGTTTTCCTGGGATGCTCAACAAATAGCAACATCTTATCCCTGTTTCTTTCCTATGATTATGTGAATGGGCAACAGGCAATATCGTACTTTTCCAACTTTCCCTTTATGTTTTATGGTTCCCTGATTTTCCCAAACAACCTCGATATCTCTGTCAGTAAAGTTTGAAAGGAGAAACTTCAAGCTGCGATGCTGTTTGAGATAATACAATTCTCCATTACAGTTTATTTGCTGTATGTCTGTGAATGCTGGGTAAAGCTCTCTGGATGTGCCAAGACCAAGGCAAAAAGATCCCATATGTCTCTGAGCATATACAAAGTGCCAAAGCATATTTTGTCACGGTGGTATTGTTGTCCAAAAGAGGCTGAAGATCATTTGATGATTCATTGAAACAGCTTAGGAATGAAACTACAGAGAACAAATGGTATTCTTTCACTGGCTTTTCTCCATCTGTTCTGTAGTAGATTTTTCCTGAATACCAGACTGAAGTTTGTTCTTCTGCTACTTTAGTTATTGTCATATAAGAGATGCTTGGGAAACTCGGCGCCTTTTCACATTTAACTTAAGTGGGATATCAGGGACTGTGGTCTGCATTTGCACTGTGAGTGCCAGGACAATCCCCAACTTCCCTACCCACCCTCACAGTGTGAATAGTCTGTTTCAGACTGTGCACATAGCAACTGCAATGGCCACAGGAATACTGGTCAATTTCTATAGTGATTGTGATGCGGCATGGTGTCCTGCCCCTATGCAGCATTTGCATCAGGAACTTGTGTGATCTTGGAACTTACTGGGAGTGTCCTAGATGCTCCTAAGTGAAGTTCCACAGCTACAGAGGACCAGGATGGCCTTGAACGCTCTGGGGTGCTCTGGGACAGAAGCAGTGCCACACCATCTGTATAGATCGCCCCAGACGATCGTGCAAGCCATCCTGATGGCCATCTCTCTGATAAGTTGGTACAAGTGTGGTTAGATGGCCAGCTGGATAAATTGGTTTTGAGGTATATTTTTCAATGGAAGCATGAAATGGAAAGAATTATGTAACATAATTTTTGTGTGCAAAGTAGCACTTACCTCTTCATAGCAAGCAGAACTGGAAGTGATCTTTCTGCAATAGGTACAAGAATGTGAAGTAAGGACAAGACGCTAGTTCTGAAGGGGAATTTGTCAGTATAAGCTTGATCATATTGTGCCATATAGAACTAAAGCCTGTGCTGTCACATCAACACAGATCTATCAATTCTGAAGGAGAGGATTTATTTCAGCAATTGTACAGCACAATATAAACCACAATACACATTTCTGGCTTTGCAGGCTACTTGATATAAGTGGAGATCTGTGTTTTATTTTGCTCTTCAGAAATGTCAAGAATTTATTTCTACACATTATTCATTTATGGTGCATAGAATTGCATTTCTTTCTGGACATTGTCAGGAAACTGGTCTTGTACTCTACAGCTTCATGAATTCTATGAGTTTGAGCCTCTCCAGGAGCCTTTCTCCACTTGACCTTATTCAGATTATATCCTGGGATAGGGCCTGTCATACGCATTCTGGTGCAGACAAACTTCTTTCTTGTTGAATACCACCAAGTGGTGGCCAACTCCTGGTTGACTGCATAGGCACCTCTATGCAATATTCTGAGCAGAGATACAGAAGAGGCTTGCCATTACCTGCTCCCAGGGAGAGGCTGGGGCTATAACTGGCAACCCTTTGCTTTCCAGGCAGTTTGCTCTTCCTACTTTTTCTTAAACAGTGTGATTTATAGATAGCGCCCAAAGTGCACTGAAGTAGCTTTCAAACTAACCTCTAAACCATGGTAGAACATCTCAGAAATTTTTACAAATGAAACTGATGTGTTTTTTCTTTGGAGTTTTATGAATCAAAGGTGCCTCTCTGCCCATCTTTCTCTCCAGGAGAGTGTAGAAGAAAGAAAGCATACTTGCTCATCTGCACAAGAGCCATTCTACGCAGGTGTAGATTACCTTCCAAGGAAGATCTACAGGCAAAAGTGCCAGTCAGCTCCCAGAGCATAGGAGGTCTGGGCAAAAGTGGGTGCTGATGGAATGGGCTATGCAGGCCAGCCTCAGCATGGAGAATTAGAGGCATGAGGTCAGGATACTGTGTGCTTAATATGCACTAAACACTCTGGTTGTTGGCAGCCATTCAGTGGACTAAGCATTGCTTACGATTTAAAGTCATTCCTCAAACTTATGTGTAGGCCTGCCCTCAAGAAGCTTCGAAATATTTCTTGAAAATTCTGTTTCTCTAGAACTCCAGGTTCTATCCAAAGCATCTGTTTCAAACCACATGATTCCCACACTCCCCAGATCTATTTCCTGTTACCTACTTGACTTATCTCCCTAGTACCTACCGTTTAATATAACTAAACTAACATGCGTTTAATTAAATAACCACTTTCTCCTCTCTATTCATGCATGCTTTCCTTCCCTCTTTTTGCATCTTGGATGGGCGACTGTCATAGCTTATTCTTCACAAAATACCATGAACAAGGATTGCAATGTGTAGATTGATTAGAATTATCTTTTCCATCTCATACCAAAGCATTGGACATGAGATGCAGGGGGAATTTAATAGTTAATATATTGTCAGAAGTCCTGTTGTCATGGTGATTTGTTTCCTTGTGTTACAGGGAAGCATACTTTCTCGTTGTAGCCATATCCTCTTTCTCTTACCTTAAAGCAGCTTTTTGTCTATGTGATGCTAAAGGTCCTTTCAGTACTCTTTTTCTCAGGCTGCCTCCATATGGCAGCCCAATATAGCAATGGAAAGCAGTAATGTGGGGTATCGCTTGCCCACTATTATGGCTTCCTATCTAGATAGCACTCGCCCCAGTACTGCCTTTGCACATTCTGGCGACATGCAATCCAGGCAATTCAGTTGCTGTCAAATTCTGTGATATGCATGTGACCACCTCCCCGCATGTGTGCTAGTTGGAGCTCCATTTTCTGCTCCATCCAGAAAGGTAGGTACATCCCTAAAAAGTGCTAAAGCTGGAGAACCCACTACCAGTGCTGGGTTTTCCAACAACAGTTAAAAGTGCTTTTTAGGGATGAAAAAGTGGCGCTGTGGTGGGGTTGGCGACCATACATGACACAACCCCACCATAGCAGCACCATAATGGTGCTAATTTTGTCCCAAATGTTATGTCAATGAAATGCTACTAGCAAACAATTTTTCACAGTGACACAGCATACTACATTCTGGGTATAGAAGGGCATTGATTCAGCTTCTGACATCATCTTATCACTGATGGCTACTGACATTGTGGCTGATGGGATAAAGGGCAAGGCTAAAGGGAAGTGGCAGTAAAGATCAATATAGGTTTATCTGGTAGTCATTGAGATACTAAAAGGCTGCAGTTTGATTCAGAAGCATCAAAAAATTGACCCCGCAGAACATGATGGTTTATACAAGCATTACCATAAACTGAAGTATGTATGGAAGAGAAAGGGAGAGTGCATCAAAACTCAGAACTACTGCTGTTGAGAGGGGATATTGCAAGAAACATATTTCTCCTTTCAATTTGATTGAAATTGAGTGGGCGGATGTTTGGCTTCATGCGAAGCCTCCCCCGTGAATGTAGGGGGTTTCACCTTCATGTGTGAACATTCATCAAATGTTTGCACATGAAGGGAACCACTCACCTTTTGCCTCCGCTGCCACCATTGTGCCCTCCTCAACTATGCCCCCTGGAGATGCACACACAGCTAAAGATGCCACCCCGTTTGTGAATCACAAGAAATCTTGCAAGATCTCCCATGATTCCCAAATGGGGGTGGCCTCTCCAGATGCTCACGCACCTCCAGGAGGCCTAGTTAAGCCTCTGAGGAGGATGCAGTGGCAAAAGTAAGGGGCACAGCCATGGAGATGCGGGTTGGGAGGAAAATCTGGCCATGTTGAAGTTTTTACGAAGCTTCAACAAAGGCCGGATACATTCACTTTGCATGTGAATCATCGACCTTTTGGATTCAAGTGCAAATTTGAAGCTGATGAATATTTTTCATCCATCCCTACTTTATGGGCAAGGTTTCCCTATTTGTAAAACTGCAGAAATATCTCTGGAGGGTCCTTACCAGTCAGAACCAAAAATATTGATCTAAATGGTCCAAAAATCAGGGCAATTAGTGGGCAACTTCATAAAGAAGCTACTTATGTTATTTCACAGTCTGTCATTCTTCCACTATGAAAGCAGAAGTAACATAAAATATGATTCCCAGGTGTTTTCCCATTTAGGTAACAAAGATGTCTGCTTAGTTTTGTTTGCCTTCACACCATTTTGAAAGGGCGGAAATTGCTTTTCTTTCCTTTTCAGTCTCTCTTTTGACCTGAACAGTTTAGGGGGAAAGTACGCATTGGCTTTTTACTTTATTTTTCAAAGACATCATGTGAACAACTTTAGATACATGAATGACAACTAGTTAAGAAAAAAAACAGGCAAGCTGGAATTGATCTTGTAAAGATATTCTCTTTCAGTAGTTTAGTTCTAGGCACCAAATGATTAGTTTTCTTGGTGCTGGTTTTCTCTTGGTCTAAATTGGTATCTTCTTATAGTGTAAAATGGAGAAGCCTGCTTCCTTATTGATTTGAATGTTTTAAAAAGAAGCTTTTTATCACAGAGCCATTTCAGGTGTTGCATCTTTAAGCTGGTCTAATAAAATGTAAATCTGAATATAGTCAAAGGGTGTTTTTCCACTGTCACTAGAAGTACCCATTAAGTACCCATTAATGGGTACAAAAGTGTCATTAAGTACCCATTAATGGGTACTTAATGGGTACTTCTAGTGACAGTGGAAAAACACCCAAAATGAGTTTGCATTTTTGTGTTTCTCAGAGGTACCCTCTCAGGAATAATGGTCAAATTCTTGACAATCTACACCCAATAACAAATTCAAATTTGCTGTAAACCAGCCTACCTGGTAATGATTTTTTTAAGCTGTTGCTGAAAGTGACTGTTAATAACTTCAAGCACGAGTAGGAATGAAAGCATACTAAAATAATTATGCAGTTTCCACTGATAGCACAAATCAATGATTGATTGTACCCATAAATGTATTCTTGCTCATGAATGCTTTTGGAATACGTATTTCAGGACTGATCTTTCCCTCCCCACCCCATTCAAAGGAATTTTGAAATTTGGAAGATTGAGGCTGTATCCAGCCAGCCACTAAAGCCCAGGAATATCCCAGCACCATACCTATTTGTGGTAATCCCACCATAGTCCCAGGATATAGAAGCAAAATCCTACGATATCTGTGTGCCAGGAAAAGAACTCTGAACCCTAGTTTTCCTGCATAGCAATATAACTTGCCATGTCTGGTGCTTGCTTCTGAGATTTTTCCTGTTGAAAATACCCAAAGCACAAGAGTAGGGGCAGGCAGTTGTGCAAATGCAGCTATTTCACAATCAGAAGCAACCTGGCTGCAAGTGGCAGAATGGTTCATTAGGCCCAAGCTTTCTGTGGGATTTCACTCTGCCATTTGACAGGGAGGGCAAGAGGTAATTGGGGGATCTAAACTGGATCCCTCATTTTCCTCTCTCCCATCTGGAAGCAGCCTGAGTGGTTCCTTGTAAGATCACCTTTGCTATAAACTCATGTCGATGCTGATCTGGCAGTGGAGCAATGGGATTAACAACAGAGACTAATTACAGACATAGTTGCAGGTACAGGGCAAGAGGTCAGGTGAAATGTTATGTTGGCAGGATGATCCAACAAGCACTGGCCAGAAGCCGAAGGAAAGAAAGCAGTTTGCAAGGACAAGTTAGGAGGGTAGGCTGAAAAACCTACTACAGTTTGGGAAGAGATTTGGCTTGCTGCCACAGGTACTATAAGTTAGATTGTGGCATCCTGAAAGGAGAGTATAGATTGGGGCAAGACAATATTGCAATTTTGTGTATGTAATAAATTTTGGGACTTCAGGTAAATAGTATGGCTACTTTTTTTTTCTTATAAAACATACCCCAGTTTTTCCCAATCTGTTTCCCAAGTCTTTTACTTAACCATATTATCACGATAAACTCACTTATACCAACTTCTAGTTTTGATTTCTGTCACTCACCCTGCTCTCAGATCCTTCAGCTTCCTATGCTGAATTCCCTTCCTGATATTCTAGAATGTGTTTGCCTCTTAAAAACTTTATGGCTATAAAATGTGAGGGATGTATATTGATTGTGATTGCTTTTAAAGTCTGCAATTCTGCATTTCATTCTTGATTAATCCAAATAGGAATAGGAATAAATGCTGTCACATTATCTTAGATCCACATGGTAATTCTTGTGGATCATGCCAGAGCAGTTGATCTGTTAATCCTCTGACTGCTTACCTCCCACTGATGTCAAAGAGCACAGAGTATAAATAAGAGCCAGCCAAGTATTCGTAAGTCTATGTCCTTGTCTATCCTGCATATTAGGACTTACTCCAGACAGCAAGGGGAAACTCAGGTTAGAAAACAGAACCTGGCGTTGTTCTTTGACATGGTCTGCCAGACAGGCTGGGGCTCTCCAGCATCAGTTCACTTACTGGCACGTCTGGAGAGGTCTGTGCAGCGTTAGCTCACTGGGAATTTCCGGGAGCTCAGCACATTCATGTTTCCTTTTTGTTTTTGTTTTGTTTCTTGCGTGCTTGACAAGCTCCCGGAAGTTCCCAGTAAGCTAATGCAAGTAAGTGGAACTATTTTGGGAAACCTGGTGATGCTGCTGACTTTTCTGGAATAGCATCACAGCATGTTTTCACAGTCCTGGAAATGACATTGCTTTGGAAAGAGCACATAAATGCATAACAATCCCAATACAACACTGGATGGATTCTGCAACCAGTTCATGCCTTTGTTCATTTTTTTAGACTGGGATCTTAACCTCACCTACTATATGATAAATCTTGTGAACCATAATGGAAGATGCATCTGAATAAACATGCTAGAAATGCATGTTTGTCAGCAATCAAAGATTTTGGTACTGATTCCCCTGGAAAGCCTGATTTTCAGGTATAATTAACTTGTTATGTAATATTGCAGTATTTTCCAATCATTAGTCACAGTGACTGGACAACACTGGGAATTTGGCTATGGGAAAGGTTTGGGGTTGTTGTTGTTTTTAGTTCTTTAGCTTTTCACTTTGCCAAGAATCTATCTATATATGGCCCAAGGTAAACGATGGCTGTGATCAGACATGCTGAAATGGATGCCTTTTGGTCAAATTTGGAGTGGAGACTCCAAACAATTTTACCACTGCATCCACCTTATCACACCTCAAAAAGTTTTGGAAGGGTTGTCCCTTCTTCAAACAGAAAATATGAAGAGTGACAGCAACTCATTTCTTCAGGATGCATTGAAAGGGAGAGGGAAGGGAAATTTAGCCAATTGCAACATGGGATCAGATGCTGCCAACCAATGACGAATCCAGGCTCCGGAGAATGAGACAGTGGCATCCTATCAGTGTTGAGCATTTGTTACTAGGGAAGTGTTGCTAGGCTTTAAGGCAAAGGAGTAAGGTAGGAGTTTGAATATCTCCTTTTTGTTTTCATCATGGGAAGGGGTGCATTTTTTAAAGAGGCATGTGAAGAAAAATCATGTTTGATCATACCTATTGTGTTGCCCTTCATTTGGCTTAGCTTTCTAGGTAGTTCTTCTGTGGTTGACCTTCTTGTGTTGACCTTCTGTTAACAATGAACAGGAAATGACTCAGATGAGATTAACAAACAACCTAAACAGAAGGGTGAATTTTTCTATAGACATAAACAACACAAGGATATCTTTAATCCCAGAAAGAAGATCAATTGAATGTCACACTGGGAGGAAGACTGTATTGTCAGTCTAGCTTTCTGTGCTATAAAATACTATTGAGACAGAGGTTTTACAATATATATCCTTGATAGAATCAGGTTTATTACTGATCAAGATTAGGATGCTAACTGATAAGCTATACCCAAGGGATTTTTTTTATCTGACTCACTCAGATTTAATAATACTATCAACAGTGATTTTTACATTTCCTTCACCCCCAAGGTATCTGTTGCAATTTGTTGATAAAATAGATGCAGCCTCTAATTTTTTTTTAAAGCAAAAGCAAAAAATTAAATAGCAATGTTCTTAATTGTATCCGGGGACCAAAATGGTACTCAAATCAAACAATAGTCAAAAGTAGTCTATTCATCCTTAGTAGCCCCTTTGGAGGGAGAAGGGAAAGATGTGTGCCAATTCTTCTAAAAGAAAAGGTTGTGGCACCTCTTCACACTTATGCTGGCAAATGCTAAAATGTGGAGTATTAATCTAATGTCTAGACACCGTGTGATAATTCCAGATGTGCTTTATACTGGTAAATCAATAAATTGCAGAATAAATAAGTGATGTCTGGAGGTGGAATGAATGCTGGGAGTTGTTCAAGAACATTTGAAAGACCACAGTTAGAGAACCACTGATTTACAGAGGCATTCCTTGAAGTGCTCTCTCCATCAGCAGAAAAGAAGGGTGGGCTTTTTCTGTTACAACACTTTGCCTTTGGAATGGTTTTGGGGTCTACAGCTTGTCATTTCCATTGCAGACATTTGTGCAAGAGAGCAAGGCATTCGGTTCTACCCAGTTGTCATTCTTGGATTATTGATGTCAAGTTGGGCTGGCATTTATAATGTAATATTGCTTATCTGATGTGCTGATGAACAGATTTTAGTGCTACGATTGCTTTGTTTTATTGTATTTTAATTTTTGTTGTATTTTATCATTGGCATTGATGACTTGTAAATGGAACTGAATATTCATGCAGCCCTTTCAAGATGACTTCACCAAACAGTTTATGTATGATTATTACAGTAGACTCAGGAAATATATTACAATTTAAAAGAAGAGACCGTTTTTTGTTTACAAGAAACTGTACTTGTTTCTTTTCTTCTTTCCTCGAGGCACGATGCTCCTGTGGTAGTAAGCAAGGAAGAAATTGTTGTTTTAGCATAATCTTCCTGCTCCTGTAAGCATCTATTTGAAAGAGTTGTAACTTCAATACAAACTCTGGGCAATGCATCATGCTATTACTGCCAGGGCTGTAACAATTATGTGCTAATGGAAGAAGAAAACCAACCAGAAAATGTTGCCTTTTTTCTCTAATAGTTAGATGTTCTGTTCAGCCTTTCCTTATACCTCTTCAAATGTCATCAGATTTTGACCTTTTCTTTTCAAATCATTGTTCCTCCTCTCTGTGATGTCTGGAAAGTGAGCAATGGACAGGAAGACAGTGTCAGAAAATGTCTAGGCAGAGACTTCAGGGGAGAAAGAACTAGGCAATCTAGAGTGGAGTCAAACAGGGAGTTGTGTTGTTTCTACTCAAATCAAAGGGTTCAAGAACAGTTCTCCTCTGAGGTGTGGCTGCCACAATCTGTCAAAATGGTTGCCATCCAAAGAAGGGAATAGTCCAAATTAGTCAAGGCAGGGGGAGCACCCAGATGGTGCATCCACACTCCACAGTTCCAGGCTCATCATCTCTACTAACCTCCAGGCTATGATAACCAGGCAAGCTCCCATATGCACCTCTTCTGGATAGAAGAGGTGGTGGGGGAGCACGTGATCAGTGGCAGACGCACAATTACACACCGTGTCTCCTAGTCACACCAGCAGGAGCACTGCACACGTACACTGCCACCATGGCCAGAGCTCTGCAATGGCCACCATCCAGGCTGCCGTTTGCACGACAGGTAAGTTTAGAATGCTGTAGCCCTCTACAAGTGTGGATGGCTAGAGCATTCTAGCACTTGGCCTTCTAACGAATGGAGGCAATGTGTGAAAAGGTTCTTTGAGTGCTACATTTTGCTATTGAGACTTCTCCTTTACCCCCAGGCATTGGTTGATTTCTTCCAGACCACTAACTTCAGATACTTCTTTGGGGAAAGCTGTCTAGGTCTTCCATGTTGTGTTATTGAGGTTCTGTCACAAAGGTGTCGCCTTCACATAAAGGTGTTGCTGTTGTAACTGATGCTGTCTGGCCAGCCTCCTCTTCTTCTCATTTCTCCTTTCCCTAGCATCACTGTGTTTTCCAAGGAGTGTGGTGTTCTCCTTAGATGCCCAAAATATGAGAGCTATGTCAGCTATGCTTCTAATGTGACCCTTATACAGTAGTGATTTTTCTTTCTGATCATAAAGATACGTCAGAAGTTATTAGTAGAGCTGTTGCTTTGCTCAGAAATATGCCGTCCTAAAACTCTTTGCTGCTTTCCCAGTCTGATCAGCCTGCTGGTAGATAGTATAACCCCTTATTCTATACTTGACCTAGGGCAATTCTGCACTAGCCAGTAGTATACCAGACCAGCAAGGGAACTAGGAGCCTCTCTTCCACATGCTGGTGCAGTCTGAGAGAGGCACTAGTTGGGCTTCCCTTAGACAGCACTAGAGTGTGGAAAGGGGGCATCCTGGTATGCTTGCCATTCTAGTATACTGGCCAGTGCAGAATTGCCCTTAAAAGAAGACAGTGAAGTGCATTTCCCGCTTTATTTTGATTGCAAAAGGAAATTTTTATCAGAATTCTGTGCAATGCTGCTTTGGGACTGAGAACAATAAAAACTGAGTAACAGTAGCCCAGACGTACAGCCTGCATGTTGCCGCATGTGTTTATAAGCATAAATAGTGGATGCTTTCAAGCATACAGAGTTAAAATGTGTCACAGTTTAATCCCAAGGATCTGCTGGATCAAAGCTCACTGTGCTTAAGTACTAATATGCTAATCCCAACTTCTGGTTCCAAGAGGTTAATATATGTTGATTTGATTTTAGTTATTCAATATCGTGCTTTAGTCCAAAACTGATTTATTCATTAAGCCTTTCGGGGAGGAAATGTGATGAACAATGCATTTCATTTCTACGCAAGGGCTAATAAGCAAATAATTTCAGTAATTTTTTCAAGCCCTAAAATACAGAAATAAAATGCAAGATTAAAATCAACAGAAGTCAGTGCACGTGTCCTCCTGACATGTCCTTGGGGTATAACCAGCTTTGTTTTTGGGTGCCTGGTTAAAACATAGATCTGCACCCAGGCCTTTGATGCTTAGTGTCCTCTGAATGCAGTCCTGCCAAGGTGGGAGGCAGGGAGAAAGGGTGGGGGGAGGGTTATATTTTAAATATATCAAAGTGCTTTGGCTTTTTTATCATAGGCTGTGACCCAGCCTGAGACCTTCAAGTGAGGCAAAGAAAGAAAGAAAGAAAGAAAGGGAAAAGTAGAGCAGTATACATCAGATGCGATAGAAAATTTTGCCTTCTTTGAGGATTAATAATCACGATCAAAGTTTGTTGATTTTGCTTCATTTATTTTTTTTAAAAAAAAGGAAGAGGAAAAATTGTTGTACTTGCATTTGGCTTCAGAGGAAACTTTCAAGTCCAGCTTAAACCTCTGACTCTGGATCCATACAAGCTTTGGGGATGGTACACAGGCTAGATTGGGACCAGATTGCACCCAGTCCATGCCTGACCCAGAACCACAGATCCAGACCTGCACAGGCAAGTGCCCCAAAGTCCCTTGTTTATATACAAAATTCTGCACCATGAGAATCGTTACTCACTTTCACAACAAATCAACTATAGAGGCTTACCCAAAGCCACCCTAACTGGACTAGATAGGCTGTGGCCCAATCCAGCAGGGCTCCTCTCGTGTTTCTATGTATTAATCGATGTCAGTAGCCCACCCTGAGATGGCAGTGCACAGGGCAGGGTATAAATTTTACAAGCAAATAGTTGTTTCTAATTCTTGCATCTCCAGCCTTTTTTAAAAACTGCTGTGAAGTGTGGTCACAGGACCCTCTGGAACAGTACAGGAGGAGACAGCAGAAGCAGAGAAGTCACTGTAAACCACTGTTTCCTTTCTTCTAGTCTTCATGTATCTTCACCACTTTGAGTTTAGGAGATGTCTTGGAACGGCATCCAAGTTTGCCTGTTTCCCCAGCAACGCCCAGCAAAGGGGTGTGATGGTGTTTGGAGGGATTTTAGTGCCCTCCAGGATGCAGAAGTTCAGTGCATGAGGAGCAACTCTGAGGTTGCTCCTCACACACTAAACTTGGCTCCCATTGGGGTGAAATATGCCAGATTTCCAGGATGACCTGCTGTGTCGGTGCGTGGAAAGCAAGGAGACCTCCACATGTAGGCATGTGACTTGAGCAATGCAGCCTCAGTGATGGCAGAATATAACAAGTTAACTTTTTGTTGTTTTGAGAAGCAGGCTCTTTTGTCTCATGAAAAAAGGAATACTTTGTCCAAGTAGACTTTAAATGCCATTGTCCACAGTACTTCCAGATTCTGGGTTAATGACCAACTGGTGTTGCAATTGAGAACCTTTCATCGCGGAAGCTACAAAAATATGCCCTTGATACCTGGTTCATCATTGTTTGTTCTTAAGTCTCAAACCAAAATGAGGTGTTTAGCAAAATGCTAATCAGAAAAAAAGGTTTCCAAAGCTGAAAATGGGAGAAATGCAAAGTAAGCTACGGTAAGCTTTGTAGTGGCAACTTTCCAAATAAAATGATAAATCCTAAAATGGCATCACTTTTGGTTTACAGTTCTTTTCTATAAGAGTGCAAGGTCACGTGCTCTTCCTGAACATCTGAACAGCTTACAACACATTCTAGGAGACAGACACTGAACTCATGGATCTGAGAAGAGGTTCATGCAGGAATTGGTAATTAATGTATCTGTCTGATGATCCGTAATAGCAGTTCAAATGCAGGTATACAGAGGAAGCAGAATCACATCATCAGACTTTGCCTCTGATCTGCATAGGTTTATCTGAGTATAAAGGGAAAGTCCATAGAAAGGTTACTGCACTTGTTATATTGAGGGACATAGCCAGCTGCTGTAATCCTGACCTTGCTCACTTATTCGTTCAGTTCATTATAAATCTATAAGGACTTTATTTTCTGAAGTCACATCAGAACCTCATTAAACTGTGTTGGCACTTGCCCCAAGTGAAAGTGATCTCACCTCATGCAAGAACTATGCAAACTGCCCCAAGCAAAACTGATCTAACCTCATGCAAGGAGTAATCAAAGAGATGCATTCTGGACGATCAGCTATAATTAGGGAGAAAATTGAAAAGCCTGTCTGTTTAGATTAAAAGTCAGTCCACATCCCTGCAAAGTAAGGTCAAGTTGCCATTCAGGCAAGGAAAGGAGCCCATTGGTTTCTTGATCTGTCAACACGAATCAGGGGAGAGGAACAGTTAATTTAATTGGCTAGAAAAGGAAATGGTAATGCATTGTGACTGATTAGGTTCTGATCCAGTCAAACCAAATGTCCATAAGGCATATACAGCTAACACTGAACTGCCTCTCTTTCATGAAGCTGAATTCATAGACTTAATTCTTTAATTCACACCCACAATACAGCCTGGTTCCATTCATCCAAAGCCGTATAATTTTGGGCTTATGGACAAAGCAATGAATAGCATATTTATGGCATCATAAATATCATTAATTTACAATACAGAGAAACAGATAAGTATAATTTTAATTGAACAGACAAAGGACAATCAAAAGGGGAAATTCTCAGAACACAAGCAATGATTTTAGGGCCTTTTCTCACTCGCCTGTATGCCAGTCCAGCATGGCCCAGATCCTTTCTGACTATCTTGTTCCATACTTTGGAGTGGAGCAGAAGAGACCTCAACCACTGGCAGCATGCTGCATCAGCATTGGATGCAGTGCAGTCCGGTCTAGGCACTCAAAATGGCCACCTAGATCAGAAATCCAGGAGACCTGTTTCAACAGGTCTACCAACAATCTGAAGGCCCATAGAATGGAACTGTGCCACTGAAGTGGGTCCCTCTACGGCTCCGAGGCCGGAAACGGTCATTCTTGGCCATTGGATCCTTTGCAGTGGAGTCTGAGGTTTGGATGAGCTATGGAGCAGGGCTGGGACTGAGCCTGTCCTGGAGCAGCCATCTGAACTGAAGACGGCCTTACCCCAGGACTGCTGTACTGGTCCAGCAGAGAACTATTCTTACAGTGGAGGGGACCAGCCCTTGCAAATGTGGAAATAGCCTTAGATACAGACTACAGGAGAAAAGAGTGACTTATTTGAGAAGGGGAAGAAGCATAAGTTTTCTTCTTCTTTGGAAGGAGGAAATGAACTAAGGCTCTTCTTCAGTGTCCCCTTACTTGGCACAGTAGAGGCTCGGTGTTCTGTGATAGGGGAGAACATGTTATACTGTACTTCCTTTTATTAAACAGGAACTATAGCTCACCATGAATATGTTGCTCATTGTAATTTTGGTATTCAAGGAAGGCCACAGTGAATTTGTGAATGTCAAGGTAGTATAATGGAGACATCTACTGGTTAATATGGGGAAAGCATCTTGAAATCTATGTTGATAACAATTGCTTGTGGGATTTATCTTCAGTATGAGAAGGTTCTATTGGTGACAGAGTACCAGACCAGTGTTGTATTGAGAATAACCAAGATAGGGCAGAAAATGGATAAACCAGAACATCAAAGCGCTCCTCTCTGCACAAGAGCCATTCCAATTCACCAGGATTCAGAGGTTTTATACGTTTCAAGGAAGATTATGTTCACAAGTCAAAAGCTGTGATTAAGGACTTGAATGAATGTTTTTTTTGTATTCGATTCATATTGAATCAAATGCAAGAAAATTTATATTTGTTCGAATAGATCCCCTTTGAATGTGGTAGGATTTGTATTCAATATGAATGTTCAATCCCATACACATCCCATAGGAATCCTATACAAATCCCATATGAAGCTTCATATGAAGCTTCATACGAATGTATCCAAGCATTTGAATTGAATTCAAATGTCAATCTTTGAATATGCCAATATCCCAGAGGAAAGGCTAGCTGCACTACAAGCAAAGAATGTTATCATTTGGAGGTCCCTTAACAAACTGTTTGGTTGCTACTTAAAGCTATCTCTTGCTATTTCTAGAGAGGGATGATTTACCCAAGGAAAACCTATGCCAAACCAGAAAATACAGAGAGAGCAAAACAAACACGCAATTAAAGGGCCATGGTTAAACCTTCACTTTCCACCCTCCGTTTGGACTTTCCTCAGTGGCTGACTTCTGGTTGATTCCATGGGCACCTCTATCTTGTCTTCTTGCCCATTTCTGGGAAGAAGCTGGGATCAAACTAGCAACCTTTTACTTTCCAGGCAGTTTGCTCTATCACAGAGCTTGTGCTACTTTGCAATAAATAACTGATTTTTTTCATGATGATGATGATTTCTATACCACTTCATCAGATCACAGCTTGAATTAAAAACAAGGGTAAAATCAATTGAAACAACAAAATGGCCTTGCACTGACACACACTGGTAACTCATCTGGCAAGTGAAACGAAGGCTTGAGATTGAAGTCCCGTTTCCCTGTGCTGCTGCCCCTGCCCAGCACTGCTCTTGCTAAGTGAGGTTTCCTCCTATGCAGAACTGGAGTCACTTGATACTGAAATGGAAGTGTTAAGCCAAGCTATATTTTGTCAGGCAGCCAAGGAAGAGAGGATGCAGCCAAGTGTAAATCAGGAAAATAATGAAGGAGTTTTGCAGCTATCATACTTTTAAAATGTAGTTGAACAAGGAAACCTGTCTGGCAGAAAATGACAGATATTCATCTGGGATAAGTTCAGGCTTAGTGTGTTGCATTATTGTGGTGTTGCCAGTGCTAACAATAGGCAGGGATGACAGAAATGAATGTTGATCTATGGTGCCTTAAACTAAATGTGAATATTAATATAAAATAAGAAAGGGGGATCAAAATCTGTGATCTGAATTATAAGTCTGCCTTGAACAGTTTTCAGTCTGTGGTTTCCTGCAGCACATACAGCTACTTTCCTCTTTCTTCCACTCTCTTAGTTTCTTTTGTGCTGTCAGATGAGATCAGGGGCCTGTTCCCAGTTGGCTTTATTCTGCAATTTATCCCAGAATAGGGGCCTGCTGTCCACATGCCAGTGCAAACTACAGGAGGACCTGGGTGAGGCCTGCCAGAGTCTACGTTAGCATGCACACAACAGACCACTATCCAGAATACATCCACATTTTAAGAGGCCTCTGTTTAGAAAAAACTTGACCACAATGACCCACACACTGGTGATCCTCAAATTAGGCTACTGTAAGGCACTCTATATGGAACTACCCTTGGATGGTTCAGAAGCTGAAAGTAGTGCAGAATGTATTAGCTGAAGTACTGACAGAAGTTTCTGGCCAGATACATATCATGCCAGTCCTGAAAGATCTGCACTGGCTATCTATTCCCTGTCAAGCTCAATTCAAGGGTCATGGTCACACCTTCACTTAAACTTTCTTCAGTCTATCTTCAGGCCGGTCTCCTCACAACTTTTCATTTCTATCCATTTTATCTGTGGCCTTTCCGTTCAGGAAGGTCCAAATGAAGGGTGGAAAATCTACAAATAAAATATAGAAATGAAAAGGTGTGAGTAGTCAGGCCGGAAGGTTTAAAATGAAGGTATGACCACAGCCAAGGTGTTGGTGTTAAATGACTTGGTGTTTGATTATGGCTCTTTCTCCCATATAAACTTGCCCTAGTATTAACATCACAAGGTGAGGAGACCTCTCTCAGATGCACAAGGGGCAGTGACATATGAAAGGACCTTTTCTATGATAATCCCCAAACTTTGGAACAGCCTTCCTATGGAGTTACATCAGGTGCCAACTTCGTATGTTTTTCAGTGTCTAGCCAAACCACACCTCTTTGTGCAGGTCTTTGATGCTTAGCTTCCTCACATGTTATCCTGGAGGGTGGGACGGAGGGTTATATTTTAATGTATATTTTATCCTGTTTTGGTTTTAATCTTTTTATTGATGTGTTCTGCCCTGCGGCCATCAAATACTCAAATATAATACTAAGAATAAAAATAAATGTTGTCTATCTGGGTGTTTCCTTGATATTCCTTTTGCCTGTGCTCTTGATCCTGAATCTTGAATATTTCTTTTCTCCAGACACAAACCACTGTTTTAAGAAGATATGACTGAAAAGTAGGACACTTTTCATCATAAATTTAGATTTCCTTCTGCTTTTGTTTCTTCAGTACCTATACATTAGTTTTTATTGCTGTCCAATGGTCGGTAATGGAATTGAGGGCAGAGAAAGCCTTATTTGTTTAAAAGTAGTGCAGTTACATTTGAGCCTATTGCACTGTTATCATCATCATTGTCTGTTTATTTCTATAAAACCTTTCTCAAGGTGCTCAAGGCAGTTTAGAAATATTTATTAACTAATCAAAATAGCGCCTTCTCAGTGGAAGCCCCAGAGTATGGAATAGTCTCCCCACTGAGAAGTGTCGGACATCTTCATTTCAAATGTTCAGGAAATTAGTGCACTTATTTACCCAGGACTCTAGCTGAGAAAATGGCTTCCACTTCCCTATTTCAGGCACTGTTTTGGTTTTAATGTGTTATTTTATTATATTGCTGAAACTCCACCCCTAGACTTCAGGCATATAAATAAGTAATAACAAATATAATGCAAATAGATAAATAGTCAAATAATAAAGGCCTGCTATAGTCTGTGGATAACAGATCCATGTCTGTAATATAACCCAGAATAAGGCCTAATGCTAGAAGGATAAAACACATCCTTAGTTTCTGTGAGAAAGGGCACAGTATAACAAAGTGGCAATGGCAGAATCACAGCCAACAAGTAAATAGAGATTTGCCATTTAGGACCATTCTGCTGAAAGATATATTACAGGTAATTTATTCTTCTACATAATGGCAAACAAAAATATGAAATTCAGATCTGTACTGTTTACTCACAAATCATTGCAATTTAAAACACAGTTTATTGCTTTTGAGGATCTGCACTTACAGACCAAACTAGTTCTCACCATGCAGGAGATTCTAAAATTCTAGAAAGCATAAAATGAACAAATTCAGGAGCAGCCAATCCATCGGTTCACTCATGAATCAACTCAGCCATGCCCAGCCTCCATTCAGGACAAGTGGAGACACTGTTGCTTGAAAGAGAGGGGAAATATTTGGGAAGGCCTATGATTAAAAAGGCTGCACAGAAGGAGTGGGTTCTCTTATGGGAAAGGCATGGGGCATGGAAAACTCAACAGGGTGTGACTCTAAGCATGCAAAGTTCAACTTTTTTAGGAAGTTGGTGGAATTCAGCAGCTTGTTTTGATTTAGTTTCTGGTACATCTGACCAAAAAATTAGAAGTCTGATTCATTTGTATATTTACATCAGCTACTGAATTTTGAAGTCTGCCCTTCCTGTTGTTTTAAACAGGTTAGCTAGATTTTTTTAAATCAAAATCATGTAAAACATGACCCCAAAAAGTTGCATAAAGTTCATGAGTAGTGCATTTTTAAACTATCTATTTTCAGCAGAAGACATTCAGCACCATTTTTGTGGACAGCTCAACTTCTGTTTTCACTGTCCTGTACTATATTGGCATATGGACTGGAATCATTCAAAACTTTGTAAAGAACAATCATCATTTTGGGGCAGCAATAAAGAATGCTAATATATATTATTATTGTTGTTGTTATTTTTATTATACTACAATGTGTTATTACATCTGCCAGTTCTTTCGCTGGTGTTGGCCTACATTTCACATCATGTTTTTCCCAAGAACCTTCATTGAATACATCAGCAAACATTATCTTTTTAAAAATGAAATCTAGTTTTAATAATATGCCCTGTTGTATGTGTTGTTATTATGACCCTTGTGAGCTTTTGTTGGTCAATATATTTAACTTAGCAAAGCCAATTTAAGAGAGTGAAAAGACACATTGAACTTAATAGTCTTTAACTAGTTGCTCGCATGCACTGAATCATTCTGCAAATTAAGTATTTACTGTTCATTATCATAACTCATAGTTTTTATATCTTAAGTGGTTTCCCGTTCAAAACCAAATTAAAAATTATCATGATCGTGGGGGAAAAAATACAGCAGCTGGCAACATTTCATCCCAGTGTTGATATGTACTCAACAATCCTCATAGTAGACAAAATGAAAAGTGAAACTTAATTTTAGGACTCACATACTAGTATGTCAGTAGGCTATTGAAACTAACAAAAAAAGTATAAGAACTCCTTTTTACTTGCAGTAGTAGATGCATTTTGAATCTTAGAATGAACTTTGTGTGCTATCCATATGCATATACTGTACGGTACACCGTAAACAAATGCAAGGAAGTGACTGGTACCAAGTTCTTGATTATTGCTGATGTGCTGCAGAATACATGCTCCTTTGCCCACGGGCCTAGAATAAGAGGGAAGAAAGACCCTGGTAGGAGATTATTGTCTTCTTCACTCAACTTTGATTGGCAAGGAATCATCAAGATAAACTAGCATGCCATACAGTGATAGACCAACAAAAGAAATTAAATCTGTATTTTTTAAAAAAAAAATTGAATATGTTGGTTACCAAAACTGATAGCTAAATTGATTTTATTTGTTTATATTTGTACTTATATTCTGCCCTATGCCTTGAGGTCTCAAAGTGGGTTACTACAATTAGGATAACACTAAAAAAGACAGAGAAAGGGAAATACTCAAAACAATTAAAACCAGTACCATACCCAGAGGAGTGAAGATCTGCCCCTACAGCTAAAGCCACCGGTAAAAAGGGGCATCTTTATCATTTCTGTATATATAGACTGACCGTGCTTGATACATCTCAGAAGGGAAGCCATTTCATAACATCTCTGATATTTCAGTTTCAGGTTCCCTTTTTTCAAATCTGTTTTAATAAAAGTGACATAAATTTGATTGCAAATTGCAAATTCATGCATATGTGAAAGAGATGGAGGAATGTCTATTGTACTACTGCTTTTATATTTTCACTTTTCCTGTCCTCTTCTACATAATGATGTTCAAATTAGGCTGTTATAGTGATGGATGTGTTGAAGCAAATGAACTGCAAAGGCACGAAGCCAGCCTTTAATTCCAGTTAGAAGCTGGAGCTATATCACCAGAGACTTGAGAAATGTATTCAGAAATGTTTTTAACTCTAAGGACAAAGAAGGCTGTTGTTTTTTAAATCACACGTTTATTTTACAGAGCTGATGCTTTAATACTGTGTGTACTTTTAATCTTATAAAGGGCATCCTCTTGTCTTTATGCAGCATCACTTACTAAAGACAAAAATTTCCTGACATGAAATAATTCATATAAAATGTTGTACTGTTTTTCTTCCTTCCATTAAATGGGGAAAAATGGATTGCAAGCCAAGAAGAGAGGAAAAAATAATATTCTGAGGCAGACGGGGAATTCCTATCAAAGAAATAGCAGAATTAACTTGGAATAGGCTCTAAGGATGAGAAATGAATTGGCCCTTTGTCTTTTCTGTCCTCTAGCCCAGAACTGGTGCTGCTCTGCAAAACAAAACAAAACAAAACATTATTATTGAGCTAAATATAGACTTTCCACTCTCCAAACACACAAAAGACTAAGGTGCAAAGCCAGAGAACTTAACAGGCCCCTTCCAGATTAGCGGAATAAATCCACAGCTCCAAAGCCACATCCCACTGTCCAGACTAGAGCAGCCTCCCATAGCTTCTTCCTAGGAAGCTGCAAGAGTTTGCATTAGTGCATGCATCACATGGTATGAGGCAGCCAATCGGAGCTGAGCTGTCTGCCCTTCCTGTTCTCATTGGCTCTTCTTGCCATTCCGTCTGGACTGGCATGAAAATTTGAATTTTCTTAATACTGCACAGGGAGTGCTGTTAAATCAGCTTAAGTAAATTCACAGTTTCATTGGTATAATGCATTGCCACTATGAACCAGAGATCATGGGTGACGTCTCCAGTGTGGCTGCCCATTCCACTGTGCAGTATTAACAAGTCTAGTCCACAGATATCCTTTCCAGCCCCGATCTGGTGCCATTTGGGCACTGTATCCTGTTACACAGCTTTGTCAAATGAAGATAAAGCTAACTATGGAGGGGAGGAACTTCCCGTATTCCATACTAGCATGTGGATGGCAGGTTCCTGGATCTCTTTGTCATACAGGATAATGGTAAGTGTGGAAAAAGCCATAGTTTTAGTAGCTTAGCAGTACTGACACCTATTGCAGTTGAAGGCATGTTCATAAATAAACACATAGGATAAAGCAAGAGTGAATAGCAAATTGGAATATGCAGGCAGAAAAGCTTCTACATAACTAATCTAGTGTGTTGTTCTTCCACACTAGAAATGGGAACATTTTTCACAGCTCCTGTGCTCGTTACTGTTTCCCCCTTAGCAATCAGTCTCTTCTGAAAAACTAAATGATGCAAATAATTAAAAGAGATTGTGTGGACTGATGCATGCCTCTAATTATGCAGCAGCCTATGTTTCTTTAGGCTCATGGCTTGGCTTAAAGGCAACAATCGTAACTGGGAGCTAAAAGTACAGTTTCTTCATCTTATATGGGAAATTAATATACAAGTACAGTATGTGTGCTTGCTATTCTCTTTTGCAGAGATGATCTCCTCTTAAACAAGGCCACCTAAATATCCACATAGTATTTTTGAGCTCAGAATACAGTATGTCAATTTAGAAGGAAGGCCAGGCTAGTTTAAAAAATAAAGACTGCTGGGATTCTGAGACAGCCTTTATTTTAGACCATGGGTGTTTTTCCACTGTCACTAAAAGTACTCATTAAGTACCCATTAATGGGTACAAAATGGCATTTTTGTACCCATTAATGGGTACTTAATGGGTACTTCTAGTGACAGTGGAAAACCCCCATGTGCATTTATTTCTCAGAGAGTAACTTGCTCCTCGTTATTTATTGATACTTTGGCCTTTTCTTCGCTTACCTCAGGTAGATCTGGAATAACTGGATCGCCTGATCTGACTGATGACTCCCCACACCTACAAAGGTTGTGCAAGCTTCACAGCTGCCCCTCCCCATGCCTCCAAAAGCTAGGAAAGTCACTCACAAAGTCACCAGAAATGGTGGCTGCTGTATGGAGAGCATGCACTCTTTGGGGCTCACCAGCTTTTTCAGGTTCCCCACTGCACTCTCAAATGCCACTCTAAAAACCCTAAATATATCAGTCTTGCTACATCAGCCTGGGCGCAACTCACTGTATCTAGAAAGTTAGATATTTGAGCATTACTTTGGAGCTTCATGTCTTTGACCATGAATTGGTTTTAAATAAGCAGTTTCATAGAATCATTTCAAAGAACATCTCTCTTTGTATAAGTCTAAATTGATCTTCAGAGGAGAAGAAAGTTTGCTTTGGTACGTTTAATGGAAAGCATATAAGGTCTTTGCATAAGAAGGAAAATGCATTTCCAGATGCTGTACTTTGGTAAATTCTTTTAGAATATTTTCTGAGGTAAGATGTCCATTTTCTTTCTTTTGCAAATAATTGAGCTAAGTGCTAAAAAGAGAAATACTCTGTGTACTCAGATTCTTCTTTCTCTCACTCACTTTACCCCTATGCCTCCTTTGCTATATCAGAAAGCAACTTAAAGACTGTGAAATATTTCAAATAAGAGGACATTTCTCAGAATGTTTGCCTCAGTGACTGCTGGACATAGACACTAAAACTTTGCAGATTTATTACTAGGGTGTTCAGCTTCCTGAACTACAACTCTCAGCATTCATTCCACTTCCAGCATTCCATGACATTCCCACTGGGCCTGGCATGGAATCCTAGGACTGGGATGGTGGGAGTTGTAGTTCAAGAACAACCTCAGGGCTGCAGTTTGAGCACCCCTCCTTAATGGAGTGGAACACTTGTGATGCCTGACATGTAGACGTCCTGCATCTACTACACCAATGGTAAAGCTGCTTTACTGTGTGCCATTTGTATTTCTTACCAAAACTGAAGCATAATACATGTTTATGTAATACATTTAGTGCTCAAGTTAAAAAAAAGAAGAATTGGGTACAAGTTCACTTGCATATGTGTATGATTTATGCTAGAAGTGCAAACTCAGATGTAAACTTGGTTCTTAGCAGCAGAAGCAGTTCCTGAGTAAGGTAACCACATAAAAGGAGAAGGATTTGTGAAGATTCGAAAATTAAGGAAAGAGTTATGAAAGAAACGTATTCAATGTGTAAGAACATTGAGGGGGAACAACCAAAGTAAAGATGCATTAAGATGGTTCTCCCATGACTAACCACAAGACTCCAACAAGCTTTCTTGGGGCAGAGGGAGTTTAAGATCTAAATGTATGAAATCGAGTAACTGATTTTTATGGATATTGGTGTATGGCAAAGATTTATGTATAGTTGGTCATTCGTTAAAAAAAATTAAAAAGAAAATAATAAAGTAAGCACAAATAGCAAAAGACGGAGTTCCTGCTACTTAAGAGTTGTGTAGAAGGTATTTTATCAGATGCTAATTTTGTGGCCAAATAAAAATCTCGCTCTCCTCTCTAAACCCTTGTGCTCTTTGAAAACCACCCCTCCCAGCAGCCATTATTAATAGCCTGTCTGGTTGTAGTTGTAGCATCTATTCTAATTTACTAATCATTTATTTATTTATTTATTTTCAGATTTTGGCCATTGTGTCTATTTTGTTCATTGTACTATCAACCATCGCTTTGTCACTCAACACTCTACCTGAGCTCCAAGTCATTGATGAATTTGGACAACTAAATGACAATCCTCAGTTAGCACACGTAGAAGCTGTGTGCATAGCATGGTTCACTATGGAGTACCTTCTGCGTTTCTTGTCATCTCCAAACAAGTGGAAGTTCTTCAAAGGTCCATTAAACGTGATTGACTTGCTGGCCATTTTACCCTATTATGTCACCATTTTTCTCACAGAGTCCAACAAAAGTGTGCTGCAGTTTCAAAATGTCCGCCGTGTTGTTCAAATATTTCGTATCATGAGGATACTAAGGATCCTTAAACTTGCCAGACATTCAACAGGCCTTCAATCTTTAGGTTTTACCCTTAGGAGGAGTTATAATGAGTTGGGCTTGTTGATACTATTTTTAGCAATGGGGATTATGATATTTTCCAGTCTTGTATTTTTTGCTGAGAAAGATGAAGATGCCACAAAGTTTACTAGTATCCCTGCATCATTTTGGTGGGCTACCATCACTATGACCACAGTAGGTTATGGTGATATTTATCCCAAGACTTTATTAGGTAAAATAGTTGGAGGATTGTGTTGTATTGCTGGAGTGTTAGTAATAGCTTTACCAATTCCCATCATTGTAAACAACTTTTCAGAGTTTTATAAGGAGCAAAAGCGGCAGGAGAAAGCTATTAAAAGACGGGAGGCACTTGAGAGAGCAAAACGAAATGGAAGCATTGTCTCAATGAATCTCAAAGATGCCTTTGCCCGTAGCATGGAACTGATTGATGTGGCTGTGGATTCCAGTAAGACAGAGGAAGCAGGCAATTCAAAAGAAAACCCTGATGATAACCACTTATCTCCAAGCCGGTGGAAATGGGCCAGGGGGGCAATGTCAGAAGCAAGTTCAAATAAGTCCTTGGAGAACAAATACCAGGAAGTGAGCCAGCAAGATTCCCACGAACAACTCAACAATGCTGCAGCAACCTCCAGCCCCCAGCATTTGAGTGCTCAGAAGCTCGAAATGTTATATAATGAAATTACAAAAACTCACTCCCAGCCCAATCTTAATGCCACCTACCAAGAGACGTTGGCAAAACCTCCCCTGTATGAAGAGGAAATAGAAATGGAGGAAGTTGTGGGACACGGAGAACCATCTATATCAGGGCCCAGAGACGTCATACCTGACATGAGAAGCACCTCTAGCATTGATAGTTTTGCCAGCTGTGCAACTGATTTCACAGAGACAGATCGGTCTCCCCTGCCACCCTTCTCCAGCTCTCACCTCCAACTGAGATTCCCTACAGACTCTGCCCATTTAGAAGACCAAAGAGCAAAAAGTTATCAGTCAATATCACTCACAAAGGACAAACTGTTTTCCCCCAAAGACATCACCTTCGACTTCTGCCCCACTGGTACTGCCACAAGCACGGATAATACTGGCTCCCAATCTCTGCATCATGGCCATTTGCAGTTTGATAGTGCAATGGATAGTCCCAAAAGTTCTCTAAAAGGAAGCAATCCATTAAAAGCCAGATCCCTCAAGGTTAATTTTAAGGAGAACAGAGGCAGTGCCCCACAAACACCACCAAGCACAGCAAGGCCATTGCCAGTCACAGCCACCACAGACTTTATGCAGTCAACTCCTCAGCATATCAGCACCATTCTCTTAGAAGAAAATTCACCACATGGGGACCGGCCTTTGCTGGGCGCAGACGCTCCAGCGGCTTCTAAGAAATCTCCCCCACTATTTCCAAAACAAAAGATTTTTACTTTTCCTTCAAAAGAAAGGAGGAGTTTCACTGAAATAGATACTGGAGAAGAAGATGACTTCATGGAGATTCCTGGCATAAGACATGATAAGCCACAGGATATCAAGGCAAACTGTTTTGGGGAGAGACACAAAGATGGAAACTATCTAACAGAAGAGCCTCAAGTTAGCTCTTCCTCACCCAAAGCCTTGGGCCACAACTGTACTCAAGACATTTATCATGTTGGTGTGGAAGTTAAAGGGGACAATAGCCAACAAGGACACAAAATGGAGAACCATTTATTTTCTCCAGAAACCCATTCAAATCCAGGAGAAACTGGTTGCTGTCCCACACGGGAAACCAGCATGTGACTAGTTAAGAGAGCAATAATGACAAAAACTTTTTTCTTAAAATCCACAAATAGTAATGCCTATGAACTAAAAAATGAGAAGCCTCAAAAGTACATAAAAATGTTATTTTTGCATGGCATGAAGAGTTGTTTAGTTTAAAGTATTGTTTAATTTGAAAGTGGAAATCTGCTTTTTTTATAACAAAAAAAAGGAAAAAATCAGGAAAAAAAGATGCAAGAACAGTTAAGTAAAATAAAGAGCTCTTTTTAGAGCCCATCTTCTCCAGTGTCTGACATTTTTGATCCTTTCACTTATGATTGTAGATAAGTTTTTTAAAGAAATCTTTTAACTTTTTCTCTTGGTTATTATGACATTTTGGAATTTGCACATGAAAGGATGAAATGTCAATGCATGTGTTCATAATGATGTGAAACAAGGTGCTTTGAGCCTGCAAAATGCATACAACTGTAAATAATTTGGGTTTGGGGGAATTATACAGAGTTACCAAGGATCTATGGAAAACTTTCCTGGGATACAGGTACTTCCTTCACAGTGTGCTGTTTGGAGGATTTGTATAGACTTAATGTTGCAAAATTGCAACTGCTTCATCAAGCATCTCACTATCTTGCTTTCTGTTTAAAAGCTCATAATATATAAGCTGTTTTGTTAAGTAAATGACAGTGTTCTCATTTATTTGTGAAGTTATGCCGTAGATCAGATGATTTTTATTTGCATAGACTCCATGGAATGTATTTGCAAGTTTTGAAGAAAATTCTGTTGCCATAGTGCAAGACTTAATGACCAGAAATTGAGACATTTGATAGAACTGCCAAAATCAAAATGACAAAGAGCACCGTTATGTTATTTAATAAACTTATTTATGTGGCAACAAAATGTGCCAAAAGGCCAGGAAATGTGATTATTTTATATTAAAAGTTTATCATTTTATACTACAGTTACAACTGTATTGCACTATTGTTCAAATCTTTCTTAGTAAGTTTTTCTTCTTCTATTCTTTTACTATTTTATGTTTCTCAAATCCTTTAGGGGCACTGTGGCATTAGCCTTTTTTTACCACTTGATCATTTCAAGTCTTTTTTACCACTTGACCTTTTTCGAGTCTTTGGATAAGACTTGATGTATGAGATGGAATCCAAATCCCAAACTGGTGAACTGAACATTATAAAACAACCTATTTTGGCTGAATTCCTGTATCATTTCTACCAATGATAGAAAATTATTATTTTATTTTGTGAATAATTTATTTGCCAATATAAAAACCTTTCCAAATCACATCAATTTTATATAGAGTGGATAATCTAATACTACTTCATTATGAGACATTTATGGGGGTGGCTCTTGGCCAGTAGTGCATAATTTGTCCTGGGTGGGCGTAAAATGCTGCCCAGATGATCAGCCTTTCTCAGGTACCACAATCAAACTGCAGCTGGAATGTCTACTATGGGAGTCAAAAGTGCAGCCAGAACTTTGTCTTGTCTCAGAGAAACAGTCAGAACTCCAGTCTTCTTGAGACAGTGTAGCACACTAAAAAAGTAGGACTACCTGTTTTCAGTGCACACCTTCCAGGGCTTCGGGCAGGAACTGGCCACCACTGGAGTTTGACTGTCTGCCCACTTTGGCAATCAAGTGGTCACCCTTTTATCTGTGTGTGAATGCAGCCAGAAACACTGATATTTTCAACAGAAGGATTTCTACTGGAGCTGAATAGGATTTTGATGGTTCCTTTATGGTTTGGGGCTTTTTTGTTTTTGTTTTTATGTTTTGCTTTGAAAGACATTTTCAAATTTTTGTTCTTGTCTTACAGCCTCTTTCTGTACGAAAATGATGGGCCTACCTTCATCTTTTGGCCCTTTACAAGGATTGCAAGTATATGTTTTAGATCTTTGGACCAAATAACATGCATGGAAAAGATCATTTGCATTTTGGGGTATTTATGTTTACAACCCTTTTATTACTTGGCCTTTGTTTTTACTTTCGCACCCACATATTTCTCTTCTGAATTTCAATCCTGAAGCTAAATGACTTTTCTACAAAACAAAACAATGTCTGGTCATTAAGTCTCAAAGTGCACTTTGGTTCTTTATGGCTGTCCAAGTAATTCTGTTTCTACATACAATTTAACTTGATTATGTGGCATTTTCCTTAATCCTTCGCAATAACCCCATTCTCTTTCATGAAGTTCTCTTTATTTGTCTTGTTTTACTGATAGACATTCTCTTTGACTGAGAGACTAAATGCTAACTAGCTTTTTGACATTGCTCTATAATTTTGGCTTTGTTTTACATCAGAAAGGCTTACTTTTTCTGCCTTTACAGGATCTGCAAAGACCAAACCAAAAGCTAAATGAAACTTTTACTTGAAAAGAGAAGCTTAGTCACCGACCATAGTAAAATCATAGTTTTTATTCATATTCTTTACCCAGAAAAACTTTCATTGGCTACCATGACTGTTGTAGCTTGAGATATAGGTCTGATGCTCCAAAGTGAAAACATGATCTTTTCATATGAAAATAAATCTTTCCCGTCTTCAGAGTTCTGCTCGTGTTAATATTTCCATTTCACTGATTTTAAAAATGTGTCTGTTCTGTATTCTGGAAGCCCTTTATTATTTACTACTTAAAGGACTTCCTAAATTTGATCCTATATATATATGGACAGGAGTAATTCTACTGGTGTCCCTTGAAATGGTATAAGGAGAAGAAAAATATGCAGAAAGGCACATTTTTGTTCTGTGTCCTGGTAGGAAAGAAAGGCAAAACAATCTGGGCTCTGCAAACGTTCCACTGAGTGGTCTGGTATGTATTTCTAAAAAGTGATATAAGAACTTTTGTTAAAAGACCTGTTCTGCAATGGGCCATCTGCACTGAAATACAGCATGACATGACAGCAGCTGTACTAAGCATCGTATTACTGTTCTATAAAATAGAAACGCTGGCTTTTGATGCACATGGCTTTCTAATGGATTATTGCTTTCACTTCAAAAGCACAAACTTGGAAAATAGAGAGAGCAAAAAAAAAGTTTAAGGTTGTCGGATTTGCAATTTTGATAGCATGCAATAAGCATAGCTATCCATTCAGTGGTTTTCTTACAGGCCGTGAAACTTTGTGGGTGACAACAGAAGCCCCCAGTGGTATTTCTGGCATAAACTTTAATAGGCCAGAGTCCTTATATTATTTTTAAAATGTTAGTCTAAGATACCACAAGACTCTTTGTTGCCATTTCTGCAACTGATAAATATGACTAAAACCCATCCTCCCAGAAGCTTACCAAAGAAATGTTGTGGATATTGTTGATGGTAATTGTTAATGATGTTTGATGTTCTACATTAAGTGCAATATTTATTTCTTTTTTATTTATTGTAATGAGGCTTTTTTCAGGCAATGTTTAAAATATTTACTGGACCTTACGGTCTGGATCCCCCTACCCCACCTCCAGTAACCTACCATTCTTGAAAAATATGTGGTCACAATAAGCATTTTAAAGAAAGACAATGGAGATGAGCTCTCACAGTGCAGGAAGAAAGTCAGCTACGGCAGGGATAAAAGAAGAGCTCCTGTGATTGCACAAGAGATGACAGAAACAAGGCATATCTATGCATTATTACACATGCCTGAATAAGCAGCTTTTTTCCCCAGAAAGATCTCTGTGAACCCTTTGCTCATGTGGATATTGCTTACACATCTACCACAGTGGTTCTTATTAGGAGCTAAATGCAAACGTGGAGTATGTATCACTTCCAGAATACACCAGTAACCTGTCAAGAGCACTGAAACAGTCTTTAAATTAGAAACCATTTAATCAAAACATCAACTTTCAATTTTCTCTAGAGCAAAATCATAACATCCCCAGTTTGAAAAGACTGGCTGTTTTCCATAACTTTTCTAATAAGGCACTTTCTGAAAGAAAAAAATTTCTAATTAACACTTGATCATTAATTTAGCTTTGCTCTTTGAAGATTAGCAGCTGCAGCCAAGATTTAGAATATGGACAGATGATAAGTTACTGGAGATTTGGAAACATTATAGTGGAGTAGAGATTGCTAGGAGCAGGCATTCCAATACTGGCTTCTAATTTGCTCTTCAGTGTTTTATAGATTTTTGTAATGATGACCTAATGTATTTTTAAAAGGTTATTCCCCGACCCCCAATAAATTACAGAAGTTTGTTTACATTTACAAATCAGTCCTTTACGTATCTATTTTGAATTAAAGCCAGTTAGGTGTAGTAGAACTCATATAATTCTTTTAAATACAAATGTGGACAAAACCTTTTGCCATCTGTTTCATTTAACTTAACATCTAGGCAACTTCCACACAAGAAGCCCACTGAAGCCCTGGACTAGAATACTTTCTTAGCTCAGGAGGGGCTGGGAAGCCATCCTGAAACACCCCTATGTGAGCCAGTTTTGTCTAGTGGTTAGGGAGCCAGGATCTTATCTGGGAATACCAGGTTTGATGCCGCCCTCCCCCACAAAGCCAGCTGGGTGACCTTGGGCTAGCCACAGCTGTCTTCTGAGCTCTCACAGCCCCACCTACCTCACAGGGTGTTCTAGTGTGTGGAGAAGAACAGAAATTTTGTTAGCCATTTTGAGTCCCCTTAAATGGATGAGAAAAGTGGTGTGGTAGAAAAGCCAACTCTTTTTCTTCTGTTTCCAAGACCATTGGCAGGCTATTACTGCTGCTGTCTTTCTGCATAGCAGTGACAAGAACGATCCTGATCTATAATGTATTTGGAGAACGCTCTGTAAATAGAGCACTCTAGGAAGATGATTCTGCCCGCAGGACCAGGCCTGGCATCTGGTCCTGGCACAGTCCAAGAGGTCTACACACATCTTACCTTAGTTGCCTGAACTCCATAGGACCAAAACAAGTAGCTGTTATTAGGATACTGTAGTAAGCTGGTCCAGAAAACCAAAAGCTAAAAGATGGTTTCAGTGAGACTTTTGAAATGAAACATATCAAAATTGTTGAGTTCCAGTTCTTATAGCTGTCAAGGCCACCCTCGTAACCACCTTTCTTTGGAAGGTGCTCTTGGGCATGTGTGTCCCCTCCCCTCCCCCACACTATATGATTCAGCAGAATGTGGAAAGGTTGACAGTTAATCTCAGACACACAAATACATGACAAGAGGGGTTTTAGATGTTGGGATGTCACAACATCCCAGCATTCTGTTAATGGAGAGGTTTGAAGCAGGAGGCTGTGGTTGCAGTGAAAATTTTAAGGAGCTGAAAACACAGTTAATGTCAAAGTGTGTCTCAATAACATTGTGGAAACGAATTCTGCTGTTGACAGCCACCTCCCCAACGTGCATTACTATATAACCAAGATATCTCCAATGAAATTAAAATTAGCCATAAAAGCACACGAGCTGCTCTTCCCTTCAAGTGGAACTGTTTCTAATTCATAATAAATAAGACCACAATCTGGCCTCCAGAATGTTTTCTGCCCATTTACTGCAAACAAATAGCTGCACACAGAGAATCAGTTCCTCTGCTGTATCTGTTCAGTGCCCTACAGAAAAAGAGCATGGATGTGCATTTCTCCATATTGGGTATTCTGTGAAATTACTAACCATTCTGGTTCAGTGCATTTTCATTGCTTTATTTTACAGTGCCATCTTCATCTTGCTTAGAGAGAGAACTTTGCACGTATATCAAAGGCAACTTTCACACAGCGGTGGAAGCAGCACAGTAAGCAAAGATCACTCCTTGAGCAACCTTTTTCACTCACCACGCTGGTAGGCACCTCCAGTGGCAGCATGCCGTTTCCGCCTGTGCCACTGCTCATGAATATTGAAGCCAAGGAACTTTCCTTCCCTAGATCCATGTTTCCACCCACAGCATTTTGCAGAGCACAGGGAATGGCCACGGAAGTCAGCCTTCTTCTTGCTCTCTACAAAATGGGGAACACTAAATGTGGCAAGTCCAGTGTTTCGGGGGGAAAGAGTAATAAGCAGCATTGTGAAAGCTCTTCACATTGCTCTACTGTTACAGCACTGCCAGACAGCACCATTAAGGCCCAGTAAGTATTCCTCAAAAGATTCAGGCCCCTTCTGCACTTACTTCTTAATCTTAAATAAGGAGCTCCATAGTCCACATGGGATAAACAGGACTCAGGGTAATCTGAATCAAATCAGTACTGAGGTTGTAGTCGTTGAAAACAGTAGTGGAACAGATTAATCAAGACCACTAATATATTTATTTATTTAATAAATTTATATCCCGTCCTTCACCAGATGGTCCCAGGGCAGGTTACAATAAGAATAAAATATCAAATAATAAAACATAATTAAAAATATCACTCACTCACTCCCTAACAGGACAGCACCCTGAGGAAGCTATTTGAAGAGCAAAAGCTCAGTTGAAAAGAAATTCTTAATAGGCACCGAAAACTATATAGCGTAGGTGCCTGGCAAACCTCAGGAGGGAGACTATTCCAAAGTCTAGGGGCCAGCACAGAAAAACCCCTCTTGTATGTCCCTATGCCTTATACCTCTACAAGAGAAAGAACTACAAGAAGGTTCTCTCCTTCAGTGCACTGGCAGGTCTATAAGGGAAAAGACGTTCAGATACCCAGGGCGCAAGCTGTTTAGGGCTTTACAGATTACTGTCAACACCTTGAATTGGGGTCAGTAGTGAATAGGTAACCAGTGCAGATCCTTTAAGACTGGCATGATATGAGTCTGGCCAGAGACTCCCATCAAGCTGCTTCATTGTGCGCCATTTCCAGCTTCTGAACCATCTTCAAGGGTAGGCCCATGTAGAGCGTGTTACACTAGTCTAATCTGGAGGTTACCAGAGCATGAGGCACTGTGGCCAAGTTATCCCGATCCAGGTAAGGCTTCAGCTGGCAAACTGAATGAAGATAATGGTAGGCACTCCTAGCAGTCACTGCCACATGGGACTCAACCAATGAATCCAGGAGTACTCCCAAGTCATGCACCTGATTTTACTGGGGCAAAACAACCCCACTAAGAATTGGGTGCCCCTTAACTTCCTGGACACCAATATGCAAGCGCTGTCTGAACTGGAACGAGCAATGGAGCATCCGCTCATAGGGGAAGAAAGAGCATGGACATAGTATCATGGACCACATCCATTCAAGTGACACTGCAAAGACCTCTGAAATAACTTATGCGTTATGGTTGCGTGTCTGCATTGCGTCTCAGAATGTATTTTCTGCTGTTCAGGATTTCTCCTTCTGACGATTGTTCAGATCAAGATAATCTGGATTTAATTATTATGACTCTAATAGCACAGTAACTGCAGAAAGGGCCTCAGGTTTAGATTCCAACATATCTGGGTATTAAGATTCTCCTATCATGCTTTATATATAGTTCAACAACAGGCTGCCTCTAATGTGGCTTTCCACAAGGGAAAGTCCCAGGGATGGGGGGGCGGGGGGAAACAGCATTACCTACATGTTTATAAATAAATGGGAATATTTGCTCCTTGATGTAGCTCTTTGAAAACAAAACACAAAGTTGACTTAATAGGTTGAAATTTCACTATCATAAGCTCAGGCAAACTATGTTTCCATCTGTTTAGGTCAAAGAATTTTTATCTCTTAACTTAGGACAGAATTTCAGATTTATACCTCCAACTATATATATCCTCACCAAGTTTTGCAGAGCGTCAGCCACATAACATTGTATGTAAGTCAATGACAGTCATGCAGATAAAAGTGTAAAACATAAGGATCACTTTTCAATACTGAACAGAGCTGAGCATTTAGCCTGCTGCACTGAGATAAATAGCTAAATCTATACAATTTCATGTTTCCAAGTTATATTGTCTCCTGTTTTTTGTTTCATATCTTACAGTAGCATGAAAGTTTATTCTCTTTTCAACATATATTTCTTCAATGGATGCTTCAAAGCTCAGAAAGGGAAAACAACAGTATTTTTAAAACATTTATCTTGGCACAACAGCTGTGTCTTTACTATTACTCGGTTTTCAAGAAGTGGCACCATTTCGTCATAAACTGCTGTAGTAATGTAATATCTTCATCTAAAAAAAACCATTATCCAGTACACAAACTCTGCATATGTGATAAGTTTCATCTGATCTCATCACCCTGCTTTTACAAAATGCCCCATCTAAAATGGGAAAAGTAAACTACTTTTCTTGTATGTATTTTATTTTAGTGACAGGCAGGGATGGAAAACAAAACAAAACAGTGTTCTTGTAAGTCATTTTGCAATGGCATGCTTTGCTGCATTAGTGGATTTACTAGGAATGCTTTTATTTTTCATTTTTTTTTCCTGTAGAGCACTAACTTCCGTTCTCCACCACCCACTGTCCATCTTACACCATTAATAGAACTTCACATATAATGGTATTTGTATCACTATGTCCATATCAGCTGCATTTTAATGTCATGAAAAGGAAATGTAATTCTCTCTCCATCTCTTTCTCTTTTGTTATACTAGATTTTTTGGCTGATCTGCTAAATATTTCTGCACCAATAAGCATACAAATATGCATGTGGTAGTCTGTATTGAAAGTTGTTCAACATCAAGATACTTGTTTCTTTTCTGTCAAATGTCTGTAAAATGAATGGCACTGTTCTCCATTTCAGTCAGCCAGAATGAGCAGAATAGTCAATAAATGTGTAAATAAATCATCTATGTCTCATTTCAGTTCTCTGCATGAAGTCACATTACATTAAACATTACATACATGCCAGAATTCCAATCCATGGTGGCTTTCAGTGTCATTTTTGCAGGAAATATACAAGATATATTAGGAAAAGTTGCATGCCTTGCTTTGTTGTGGAATACACTCAACCTTTCCCTAGTATTTTTTTTTCTCTTTTAAGTTAACCCTTCTTTTCCTTGATATCCCTCTATATTTTCTTGGGGCATTAATTATTCTGTATTGTTAGGTGATAGTTTGAAGACTCGACAACAATGCTAATCCCTTGGTCCCTTGCCGATGATGTTGCTAACAGTTCTTTGGCTTTACAGACGACCTGTTCAGTGCCCTATACTCTTGCAGACCCTGCTGAGGTGGGACAGTGTACCACAGCTCGCTGCATGTTTCCTATGGGACATTGATAATGGATGTCATGCTGGTGTTCCAGATACATAAAGTGCTCATAAATCACATCACAGCAGCGGCATGGAAGTTCCATTCTGAACCATTAAAAAAAAGAAGAAGAAATTATGCTTCTTCCATTGCCAATAGCTTAAAAATAATTTGCCCCTTCAGATTTTTGTCATGGTGAGAGAGGCTGCTGGGAGTTGGATTTCAAACCATCAGGAAGGCCACAGATTATCCAAGCACATGATAAACCATCAAAGTTTCAGAATATTCCAGAATAAAGTTCCTTCGACCTACCTTCATAGTACAACCTCTGCTCTACAGTTCTTTCAGGCTATCTTTCCATGTCATCTAAATTTACATGTTACTGTATTATTTTTTAGTTAATTCTCTCTTTCCTTCTCCTTTCTTTCCTGTGCACCTTACCCCTACCTTCTTCTTGGTTTCTACAACTCTATGGATGTTGTCTAATTTGGGAAGAAGAATTTTGGTAGTCCAATACTTATTACCATTGCACTCAGGTCTATTGTATATGGGAGGCTGTCTCTTGGAATTTCATGGGTCATATTTGTTGGCATCATCACATTTCTGAAGTACCGAAGTATACATGCAGTAAAAGATTCTGATGTGCCCGTGGACATTCCATGTGGCATCAAGGCAGTTTCTTCACAGCATGCATTATCCAGTGCCATACTGGGTTGGTCTGGGGTCAGATCAAGTGCAAATGGCTCAGTCAAACCAATGGTGGTGGTGTTGCCAGTTGGCAGCTGCTTTAGCATGTTGCTCAGAAGCAACCCACTTCCGGAGCCACTGGGCTTCTCAGCTCTCTGCACACAAGTGGTTGCTCTAGTACAAGCTCAGAATGCTGCATGGGCTGCTTACAAGCAATCCACAATTGAAGCTGGCTTCATTGCCCTTTTTGCACCACAGCCTGGTCCAACACCCATCTGACGTGGACACAGAGTTCTAGTCCGCAGTGTGACAGAGCACCACGCACATGCAGTGTGCACACAATGTCATGCACCTGCACAGTGATGCACTAGGTTACCTGTGATGTTGCACACGTGAGAGGTGTGTACTCCTGCCTGTTAAAGGTCTGCCCACCAAGGGAGCTAAACTAACAGCAGACCACCCTTCGGGATGGAGGCAAGTTCCCTGACTCTTGAGGAACGCAACTTGGGAGTCCCATAAGGAACCAAAGAGAGCTGGGACTCTCAGGTAGGGCACCAGACAATTCCAGGCCTCTGCTGCACTTTATGCTTTGAAGAACTACAGTTTGGCAAGTCCCTCGTTCTGGCTTCAATTGGAGCATATTGTTATGATCTTACCTGGGGCCTTTCTGCACTTGCCTTTATTCTGGAATATATCCCAGAATAGGGACCTGCTATCTGCATGCTAGTGGAGACTATGGAAGACCATGAGTGAGGCCTGCCATAGTCTGCGTTAGTTGTGGCCAGCAGACTGCTATCCCAAGATATATTCCAGAATAAGGCCAAATCGCAGAAAGCGCCCTGGTCTGCAACACTTTTGCCAGTCACTGGCAGTTAAGCTTACTGGGTCACATTGCTTCTCAGCATCACCTGCTCAGTGGGGTCTTTTGAAAAAAAAAATTAAAGCCAGGAGGAAGTTCTATTGATTTTCTTAGGAGAAAGTGGGATAAAAAATATATTTTTAAAAAAAGATATGGGCTCTGCATACTCTTTCAAAGAATGGGTCTTTAATGTGTTGGTAATGTGTTCTTATGGCCAGTGCGGAGGCACCCTAATAACACTTTACCTTGGTTGCAGGAACAGTTCTTCTGCACTTGCCTGATGTTCTGGGGGAGCTGTTTCCTTGATAAATAAATGACACATCAAGTGAAACTGCTACTTTGAGACAATGCTTATCTTATATTCTTGATTTGCATGAGGCTTTTCAATTCCTTCATTTTCATCTGCTGTAGCAGCATGACTAGGCCTCCCCTGCCAAATTATTCCCTTCTGGCTTCAAATAGCAAAATGAACCAGAATAAAAAGTCACATTATTTGGTTTATTAAAATAATAAAAAAAAATGAGCAAATGCATAAAATAGCAAAAGAATACAGATTCAGAATAGTTCATGAAATAAAAGGATTTCTCCATGCGAAAGTAATGGGGTTCAGCATCTTAAGTTCCATAATAGTTCAAAGTTCAGCATAAAGGCATCACAAGAACATTGGCACAATATGACTCGGAATCAAGTTGAGACAGAATAAACTAGCAATAGGATCGGAAGAATAATGGTAAGATGAGATCCCTAATGGCTATATCCTAAAATCCTAAATACATCACATGCTAAATAATGATCAATAAGATGCCAAAAAACACAGGTCCTTCCAGAGGATGGGTGAGTAACTCCTCCCATCAGGCAACGTGAATAACTGCACTAGCCTCTTTGCCACCTTTTGCAGCCAATTAGTGTTCCCTAATTTTGGGAGTAACTTCACAGGTGCAACTGATCTTGGATGATACCAATCCAAGACCAGCTATGCCTTTCTTGTTCAAGACGTAATAACAAGCTCATTTTTCCCAAGAGATTTTCACTTTAGATGTCAACCTTTTAAGGCCAAAATGGAGACAGTTAAGCTCTTCCATGACATCTACCCATCCCCAAACTGCAAAGGCAAAAGGAAATCAGTCAGAGTCCCGCTGCCATCCTGCTTTTGCTGCTCACCTAGGTAGTTCGGAGGGGGGCACTTCCTCCTACCTACCTTCCTTCATCCTAGGAATTGATGTACCCTCATGGGAAATGAAAGTACCTACCTTGCAAATATTAATGAATAAGAGGAAAAAGGCATTTCAGTAGAAGCCTCATTGTGAAGCTGTGAAGCATACTGATTTCTCTTTCTTGCTTCACCCTGAATTTTGGTTTTGATTGCTTCCAGAAATTGCAACTTCATATGCCCTTAATTGCAAATTTAGGCATAAGTCTCATGTAATTCAGAAGGACCAAGTTTCCATCTGTTGCAAAATCAAAGGAATAAATTAATGTGTTTTATAACTGAGCTGTCCATTCCTTTTTGAAAAGCTGTTTCAGTTTTAGATTAAGAAATAGTGTTTTGATTTTGTTTTAATTTTTTTTTGCATCATAGCACCACATGTTGCAACCTCTTTGCATGAGCATTAGCATACATTTCAAATTCATTGTTTTGTATAAAATAATTCTTCACCTTAGTTCATCTAACTAAATATATTACCACTTGAACCCTAAATTACAGGCTTCAGGATGGTGAAGTTGTTCAAACAAAATTTCCTTGAGTACAGGATTTTAAAATTCAGTATCTTTTCATATAGAGGCAGCAAAATCAGCAATGTGACTCTGGAATGCTAAGCAAGGGGCCAGGTGTGGCAGTGAGAACAGATCCATTAATACAATTATAAGAAATTTGCTGTTGTCCCTCAACCTCCATGCCCAAGCAGAGCCTACACACCATTCCCACCACTCAGTCCTCTTTTAGTCCTGTTTGGACTATTAAAGGCTGGTGCTTTTAATTTTTTTCTAAACCCTGCCTCCTATCAAAGCAGCCACACTTTCTCCTTTTCACACCCTCCCTTTCCCAGTAATGTTACCTCCATCGATATTACCAGGAAATGTGCACTAAACCAGATCAGCAAAGGAGCTGAGAGCAATTGGAAAATGGGGGTGAGCTGCTTGCGGTTTTGCTTTAAAGCTACATTTCTAGTACCTGGTAACAATCATCAGAAAAGATACATATGTGTCTGGCAAAAAGGTTTTAAAAGCAAAATGGAGCTCTCCCTCCTTTTTTGATTGGGACTCTATGATTGCGGGCACAGAAGCTTTGCATCTGTGAAATACCACCCACAGTTGGCATTGGCCTCCACCCAAAATAGCCTGGTAGCATTCCCATTGGGGGGGAACATACTCAACTCAAAAAAGGGGGGAAAGTCTTGTTTTTACCAGTACTTTTTTTTCTCCAGATTTCTGCAGGATAGTCCTAATAAAATCTGGGAATAGGAAATTGAATGGGGATGCTGGATACCAAGTTTGGATTTATACATAAGTAAATGGGGACTCTGGATACCAAATTCAGATTTGATTTGGATTTAAATGCCATGGGGACACACCCCCAGAGTCATAGAATGTTCCTAGATTACAGGCCACCGGTCAGAAGTGATTTTGCCTAATCTGAATTGATTGTCAGTTTATTCCCCCTCACCCAGTCCACTGCTACAGTCAAATACTGCATCAGTATTTTCAAATGACCCACATCTGATGCAACGGAGACATAAAGTCGCATATCATTTGCAAGCTGATGGTAAGGTACATCACATCTCCTGATTGTGATTTCTCCCAGTAGTTTCATGTAAATGATAAACAACAGGGGGACAAGATGACTCCTATGGACCCCCACATTTCACAACCCAAGGAAACAGCCATTTAATTAAGAGGCAAATCACTGCAGGCAACCAAGGCCACATCTCTGAGATGCAGTGAGAAGCAGTTCAAAAGCCACATCTCACACAGGGAGCTAGGTCCTTGTCATGGCAAAATGTGTCATATTTGAACACGGCTCTGCCACAGCCTCAGCAACTTCCAAACTGAAAGCAATTTTTTAAATTGAAATTGATGTAGAAAATCCAAGAACACTTGGATCTTACTAAAGCAGATGACAGTTGTTAACATCTCAAGATTCCAGAAAGGGTTTTTGTTTTGTTTTTTTCCAGAAGAAGATAAATTATCCACTTTCCTCAAGCAACCTGGATGAGGCCAGGAAATAAATCAGCTGAAACAATTATTACATAATTAGTGAATTCGTCATAAATGGCTATAATTACAAGAGAACAAATAAATCAGAGAAGAAGAAATCATAACAGCACAATGAGCAATGATACAGCGTACAAATTTATTTCAGTCAAAAAATGGGAGTAAAAGACTTTGTTGAAAAAAAGAAGTATCACATCAAAAAAGTTTGAATGTCCCTTAGAACTTAGATCTGGTGTCAGCAATGGACTGGTAAATAGCCAATAAACCAAGATAAGATGGAAATGCAGCAAGTGACAATTTATCACTCGCATTGTATTCAATTATTATTTTTTTAATTTAATATGCTCTGATACTGGTAAACAACCTTGAGAGTTCTACTAGAATGCAATACACAAAGTGAAGTAGGTAAGAGGAACAGCAAAATTATTTGTGCAAGTGTTAAATTGAAAGTGTGTTCTACTTCTCCTGAAGAGCCTTCTCTTCTGAAATATATGATATATGAATCCAATAAGAAATACTGCCAAACTCCCAATGTGCTAGGCTTTACCTATGGGAACTCTTCAGCTGATGAAAGAAAAATCCTAGAGCTCCTACGGGATCTGTTTATAAAAGAGATGGGTAGAAGAATATCCTGAGCCCTCTCTGCATTAACCTCTAGATCCATATCTACAGGGCTCTGCTCCAGATCTTGTGCATCCTGATATGCATGTTCACCTGCCATTAGTCAGGCTCTGTCTGCATGAGACAGGTCCAAATTAAGAGGCCCTTAATCTGGATCTGTGGTAGGCTTGATATATCAGGTTGACAACAGAAATAAGGGCTGTAATCCAGATCACGGAGACATGCAGGTGACACACTTCCACCATCCCGAAGTACTGGGAGTTGTAATTGAGCAGCATGCCATAGCATGCCATCAGAATCACCCCCCAAGACCCAAAGCTAGGGACTTTCACTCTTAGCCATTGTGGTGGGCTTGACTGCAAAGCTCCCACAAGCTTCACAGCCTCAGGAGGCTTGGACTGGATCAGCGCCGTCAGTGCAGACAGCACTGTCCCAGCCCTCACCTCTCTGTGATCCGGATCAGTAGGTCCAATGGATCTGGATCTGAAAGCTGGGGCAAATCCACACTTCCCATCCCGTCAAGGGGATGGGAAAGGTGAACTTGCCCATGCAAGTAAAAGCCTTCGCACTTGCAAATGTTCATACACGCCAATCCACCCCACACATGTCCAGACACTTATATTAAGTGTATTCAATATATTCAGTATATTCAAGGGCCAGTCATATCATCTTAACCACTCTCTCTATAAAGGGTGCAAATGTTGAAACAGTGATCACTATCTGGTTTGATTTATTGGAAAAATGTGGTGTCACTTCAGTGTTTCAGTATATTTGTTTTTCTTAATACTTAATATTTTGACAAGTTTGACAGTAATTTTTATCCTATTCTCAACCACTAAAAGGCTCTCTCAGAACAGCTTACAAACTTCCTAAACAAAGATTCTTTCCTCAGGCTTAAATCTAAGAAAAGACATGACACATGAGGAGAAGAATAGGGACAAAAAAAAGTCTGTTTTGCCTCCCCCCAACTCAAGCCAGAAGATTTGCAGCCTTAAGAGCAGCTGGAGAAGATGACAACTGCTGGAAGCAAGGTGGCAATGTTCAATGGCCTGCGATGCATTTCTTTATTTTTTATTATTAATTCTATTCTGCCCTTCACTGTACAGTGCCTGACAGAAGTTCTGTCGCTTATCCATGTTGTTGAAACCAAAGCCTATAACCTGACTTAAAATTCATCCATTGGTTTTAGAAATGACTCATATGAAAGCTGAAACCCTCCCAAATGAGGTTTTTAAAAAGAAAATAAATTTGCTTCACTGCTGAAATATTGATCATTTAATGAACACATAAAGGTCAGATTTTGGCTAGACAAAAGTTTTGTCGCCTTGTCATATAATGCACCTAATCCTAGTTTACAGCCTCACCTGTGCTCACTAATTGATCAGATAATTAGTGGGTATGTATAAAAAGAACTCCAGCACTCCAGACCTTCACTTGAACTGCAACTTGACCTCTGACAACATGCCAAAAATCCACCCTGCGACTAAAGCCTTGATTATCAGGAGACTGAAGACCAGATCCTCTGCAGAGGTGGCTGGCACCTTTAATGTGTCTCAGCGTCAAGTACAATGAATTACAAAAAGATTTGAAGAGACTGGAGATGTTTTTGACAAGCCCAGGTCTGGCAGACCCCGCAAGACGACTGCTCAGGAGGAACATTTGTTGGTTCGAAAATCAAAAGCCAGCCCTTCTTCCACTGCAGCAGAGCTCCAACAGGCCTGGTCACCTCAAGTCCCTGTGTCAACTAGAACAGTTTGTAGGATTCTGTCTCGAAATGGCCTCCATGGTCGAATCAGTGCCCAGAAGCCAGCACTAAACAAAAGGCAATTAAAAAAAGTGTGGTATTTGCCAAGGCCCACAGCCTACTAAACGGATGGACGCTGGAAAAGTGGCAGAAGGTGGATTTCTCAGATGAATCTTCAGTTGAATTACACCACAGCTGCCGCAAATACTGCAGGAGACCTACTGGAACCCGTATGGATCCAAGATATACCCAGAAAACAGTTAAGTTTGGTGATGGAAAGATCATGGTCTGGGGTTACATTCAGTATAGGGGTGTGCGAAACATTTGCAAGGTGGAAAGCAATATCAATAGCCTAAAATATCAAGACGTATTAGCTACCTCTTACATTCCCAGTCATAAAAGGGGTCAAATTTTGCAGCAGGATGGTGCTCCATCTCATACATCCATCTCTACATCAATGTTTCTCAAGGCAAAGAAGATCAAGGTGCTCCAGGACTGGCCAGCCCAGTCACCAGATATGAGCATCATTGAGCATGTTTGGGGTAGGATGAAAGAGGAAGCTTGAAACACAAAACCAAAGAATCTTGATGAACTCTGGGAGGCATGTAAAACTGCATTCTTTACTATTCCTGATGACTTCATCAATAAATTGTATGAATCATTGCCGAAACGCATGGATGCAGTCGTTCAGGCTCATGGAAGTCACACAAAATATTCAATATGGCTCTAATAGCACCACAACTTCATTCACCAATGTTATGAAACATATCTTTGTATTTGAAGTGAATTATCTGTTTGATTTTCACATTACTTTTTGTGGGCGACAAAACTTTTGTCTAGCCAAAATCTGACCTTTATGTGTTCATTAAATGATCAATATTTCAGCAGTGAAGCAAATTTATTTTCTTTTTAAAAACCTCATTTGGGAGGGTTTCAGCTTTCATATGAGTCATTTCTAAAACCAATGGATGAATTTTAAGTCAGGTTATAGGCTTTGGTTTCAACAACATGGATAAGCGACAGAACTTTTGTCAGGCACTGTAAGGTCCCAGAGCAGGTTACAACATTTAATGAGACAAAAATAAAAATCATAGACATATATGAACATACATTCATAAAAATCAAACCCTCTCACAATAGCAGGATAACATTTAGAGGGAGCTAGACATCAAAGGCTTAATTAAAGAGGAATGTTTTAACCAGTGGTCAAAAACCAGACCGCATTGGCACCCAGTGTATCTCCAGTGGCATGTTGTTCCAAAGACAAAGTCTAGGGACCACTACAGAAAAGGCTATGCACTAATCCCTAGTTCTTGCTACCCTTGCCATGTCTTTCACAAGGGGAGGAAACTTGGCAATTGTTGTAGGGCTCAAGAAAGAGAGTGCTGAACGATCAGTCCTCTTGGAGCTGTGGCAGGGCAGCAAGGATTGTGAGCAGTAACAGTTGCCCTCTGTAGCCTTTCAATATTGAAAGCATAGACTGGGAAAAGAAATACCACCCCAGTTGTCAGCATCCTTGTCCCGTTTCTCTGACAGTCGGGGGGGGGGGGCATAGCAATTGCTGAAATGCTAGAAGAGGGTGATGATTGCCCATTGCCCAAGTTCTTTTGGCTGTGGCAGAGCTGAGGAGGCATCAAGGGGCCTTTTCAGCACACCAACGGTGGTGGCATCTGTTGCAGAGATCGACGAGCCCTCCAGCCCTTGCCATTGCTGCTGAGGGCTGGTACGGCGAGTGCTGCTTCCTCCAGTCTTCCCCGCCCACATGCCCCGGTTGCCAAAAGACCCTCACTGAGACCTCTAACAGGGAACAGGTGAGGGTCAGGAAAACAACCGGCAGGGACCGGCGGGGGTTCCTTTTCACTCCCATCTCGCCTCCACCGCAGTTACCACCACGGATATAAAACCCTTTTCAGATCAAGCGTGGAGGGTGTGTGTGTGTGTCATCAAATTCACAGGTGCGTTCACACCTAAGTCTTAATTCGGAGTGAATATGCATCATCAGCCTATCAAGTTGTTTTTTTGAAGTATTCGGTATCTAACTCAGAAAATCCCCTGATGTGTACTGATGTGTTCTGTTACTCTGAAAGTGGACTGAGACTGGATTAAAACGTAGGTGTGACCACAGCCCAGGGGGGTGGGCAATCAAAGACGGAAAAGTACTGTACTTGTTCCCCCTGCTGGGATCAGAAGCTGGTAAAATAATAAAGAGATCTGGGAACAAACAAGCCTCTTCACTATTCTATTCCGGCTTCGTAAGGGGAATGAACGGAGAATTTCATAGCAACCGGAAGTGAGGGTTGTATTGCATCTTCCGTATTTTTACTACATTGTGTCCACTGTTGCTGCTGCTGCTGCTGATAGGAATGGGAGACGGTTGGGGAATCCCTAAGGAAGAGAGGGAGTTCCTGGGCAATTACGGGGGGAGGGCGTGACAAACCAGGAGCGGTGACATCACGCAGCGCGACAGAAATTGAAAAGAGAGGTGATGACGACAGTGTGTGTGCGCGACGCTGCAGCCGTTGAAGCGTTGTTTGGAAATGGAAGCTGAAGTCGGTTTAAGGTTGTCTACTCGAGTTGTTGCTTTCCAGGAGCGGGCTTCTCCTGCAAAGGTCGCGTCGCCTAAGGGCGGAAGCCCAGCGCACCGAGCAGCCTCGACGGTTCCTTTTATCGAGGTGGAGGCGGTTGCCACGGGCTGGATCCTGGATTTCGCTTGCCGCTGCCTCTGCCACCATTTTTCTGAGGGCAACAAGGAAGACTTCGAGAGATACCGAGATCTGGCACTGAGTGAGTAGGAGTCGAGGCCGGCCGCCGTTCTCGCGATAGTTGGTGTGGACACGGGCAGGGACAATGGCTCTTGAAGACAGAGCCGCCATCTTGTTTACTGGCAGTGGCCTTTCTTTTCCGCGCCGCCATTGTGGCGCATCTTGTCGCTTTTATTGCCCTAGGAGCAGAAATCTTGGCTGCAGATTTCTCTGAATCCTAATAGTTTGCCCCTTGTTAGAAACTCCCAGAAACCAAAGTTCAGTATTAAAGCAAGAGGGAGCTGCTGCTGATCCGTTAGGGGATGAACGTATCTTGGGAACAGCAGCTGCATCCCTGGTTTTTATCAGCCAGATATTCAGCACGTCTTATCCAAGCTGTGGCTTTTCTATTTTAATTATAAAAATGTTGCAGTTTCCACCTCTTACTGCATGTCTCATCATCTGGGGCCATCATCATTGGTAAAAGGGGTGAGCACCTGGGAGACGGGCCTTCTCAGGTGATGGCCCCTGGGCTGTGGAATAGTCTCTCCCTTGAGGTGCATCAGGCTCCTTCACTGTATATGTTTAGGAAAGCATTGAAGACGCGCCTCTTTGCCCTTTACAGACACTGTTACTGTTTTAATATATACTGTTGTTTTAACACGTGTCTGATTTTAAATGTTGTTACCTGCCCTGAGACCTTCGAGTATAGGTTGGGATAAAAATACTACTACTATTAATAATAATTCTGATTACCTGTAGCAATTCCTGCTATACTCGGGCTTGTAGAAAGTAGTGATCCTCCAAGGCTCCAGAGTGTGTATTCCACCAATGATCTTTGAATGTAAAACATTGGATCTTAGTTATTTGTGTGTGTATGTAGCGGTTCAGGTTGTAAGCTGGGTGAAAAATACACTGCCTTGTGACAGCTATTGAACATAAAGGTTGAGTGCTGTTTTTGCAATTGACTTGGAATTCTGGCTCCCTCTATGGTCCACAGAAATTACTGTATATACTGTCAAAAGGGAGTCATTGAAACATGTTCAATTTTATAGACTGCTTGTAGTTAAAGAGATTGCTCCTAATGCTACAGCCCTAAATAGATTTTCTGTATGTGGAAAGTACAGGAACAAAATTTATCTACTAATGCTTTTCTCTCTCTTTCTCTTTTTCCCCAGCTATTATCAAAGGGTTATACAGAATACAAACTCATCAAGTGAAAACTGTGTGTCTTTGTCAGCTTTTGACGTATGTTTCAGCAGGAAATTCACTTGGTAAAACATTTCTTTCTTTTTTTCTGTTTCCACAGTAACTATTAAACTGTATAGGATTAATCTGATGAGGTCGCTGTAATTACCTGGTTCTTTGCCAACAAGCAGAAAATCTGTGCTATAAAAACTGTGCAGTGATGTGGAAAAGTGAAGGGACACACCAGGAGAGGTACTCAAACTCTAGTCTTCCAGATGGCCATCTCCATTAGGCCCAGCCAGTGGGGATAGTTGTAGGGAAGGGTGGGAGCTGTAGTTTGCCAGTATCTAGAAGGCCATAGCTTGAGCCACCCTAAGCTGGATAATGGGCAATCTTTTTCTGTGTTATGCATGTTGCTACTCTTAGAGTACCATCTGACAAAAACTGAGATAGAGGAGCTATCTTATCTATCAAAGAAGGGAGCGAGATTCTGCTCATATCTGAATGCAGTCACCAGGAAATTATTCTTAAACACAGAAAGGAACTGAGCAATAACACCCTAGAATTTTAAAATTAGACTAATAGACAATTATGTGTAAAAGCTTTGTCTCCTACTTAAGTGTAACCTCCAACCCCTCTCCAAGCAGTTTTCACTCTAATGCAGTTGTTCTCAACCTGGGGGTCGAATTACCCTTTCAGAGGGGTCGCGATGAGTCTCCTGCTGCCCTTCCTTCCCACTTCCTAGGTGCTTCGCCCCTGTGGTTGGGGGTCTCCACAACATGAGGAACTCCATTAAGGGGTCACGGCATTAGGAAGGTTGAGAACCGCTGCTCTAATGGGTGTGTTCAATATATTTTGGAAACTGTTCATTTCTAATGCTCTGTGCTAGCGGAGAATGATAGTACAGGAGGTAAAATAGAGGCTTGCACCCTTCTGGAAGATGCAGGTACATAGTATGGCTTCATCTCTTGAGATTCAGTTCATGGCTCTTTCTGCTCAATGATAGCTTGGCTGCAGGGTTGGGGGGTTTGCGGGGGGGGGGGGGGGACAATCTGAACCAAAGTGAATATTGTTTTCTTTGCATTTTTCTTTTTCTAATGTTTTAGTTTTGGAACTATTTTGTTTTATCCATTATAATTTTTGTCACTATTTCTGAATTCCTGAAAAGCAAAATAAGAATATATAAAGTTATTTATAAATCCTATAATTTTGTTAATTTGAAGTAACTGCTTAAAGACTTAGTTTTTCTGATATAGGCATTGGAATTTTATAGGTTTGGCATGGTTTTTGCAATGAAAACGAGCATTCAGATTGGCTTCCTGAATGAGATTTAGTACATACCAGTGGGTAAGATATGTAAGGCTGTTTCACAGAATAAACTCTCTTACTGTAGATTTTCAGTTTGTTTTCTCTCTCTCTCTCTCAAGATTATCCTGTTGATGATGGCGAACAGATTTCACCACTGGAAAATGCACTGTTGGTTTGGACTTCTTTCTTAAAAACAGAAGGCAAAAAGGATAAACTCCATGAAGACATCAAGCGCTTACTTCAGATCCAGGTCTGCTTATATATCAAGGCTAGCATTTAATTAATTTGCAGTTAAGTCAGTAACACTGTTCATTTTCTCTGTGTTATCATAGACCAGTAACTGATTTTCTTGAGTGTTACTTCATATTGTAATAGTTAGGGCTTAAAAAATACAGTCACCAATGAACAAAATGTTTAGGCTGCCAACCACATTTTCAGTCCCATGGAAAATGTCTTTCCTAAAGAGATTTTGAACTTAAAAAACCCATAAGTACTCCTGAAAATTTGTTACACTAGAGCAGCAGGTCGCACCCCCATTGGGGGTCGAACTACCCTTTCAGAGGGGTTGCAACGAGTCTTCCGCTGCCCCGCCCTCCCCCTCCCAGCTGCCCCGCCCTCCCCCTCCCAGCTGCCCCGCCCCTCTGGTTGGGGGTCTCCACAACATGAGGAACTGCATTAAGAGGTCGCGGCATTAGGAAGGTTGAGAACTGCTGCACTAAAGTTATCAGTGTAGGAAACACGTGGAAATAGTCAAATAGAGCAATGTGGTCTGGTTCAGAAATGCATTTGGAGGAAAGTTGTCAGAGCACTTGTGGAGCTCCACCATCAGCTCTTGATCTCTAGACAGTCTACTTTGATCGATCCCCACCATTTCAACTACTACCTCAGGAGCATTCTTTGGGCTTCAAAGCAGCAACAGTACACAGCCACTGCTGTCACTCCTTGACCTATTTTTACTCTAGCCCCATGTAAAAGCTGAAAAATTTGGCCCTAACAGAGCCAAGCCCTACTATCAAACCACAGTAGAAGCCATTATTGCTGCCTACAAAGGAGCAAGGGGGCATTTGGCACCTGGCCTTCGATTGTACTGACTGACACCTTGATCTGCAGCTAAGCCCACCCGCCCACTGTCTCTTTCCTTCAAATAGTGCAATCCACCCTACTGTCTAGCATAGGAAAGAGGCTTTACACAAGATGGAAACACTCCTCTCATCAGCAAGATGGCACCAGGCAGAAGCTGTAGTCACTTTAGGGCAGTATAGTGCCTAGAGTATTGAGCTAAGATCTAGAAGTCTGGACTCAGATTCCCACTTGGCCATGCTCCACATCTCACTCCACATCCTAGGCTTCCAAGAGCAATGGATGAGATTTTTTAGCTGTACTATATGGTGTGGGATGGATAAACTCATAGCTTTCTGCACAACCCCAGATGAGAAAAGGAGTTGCTTTCTGCTGTTCCAGTGCAGTGTATAAAACTTACTTTTAGCTAGACCAGTTCTTTTTTTTTTCCCATCCGGGGGCTGAGGGAGCTTTTTTTTTGTCCCAGTGATCAAAATATTTATTTCATTGGAGTTTTCAAAACTGTTCCAGTGATTACAATACCTACAACATACTACATTAATCATCATCATCATCATCATCCCCCCAATGGGTGTGGCCTTGTCGTGGCAGTGGGGCTTGAGTGCTCCAATGAAGCTGAGAGCTGGGCTGGCGGTAGTGCAAAGTACTGGAAGGTTCAACCATGCCAGAGAGGTCAAAGCAGAGGAGCCAGACTAAGTGCACCCAACCCATTTATCACAATGGAGACACAAACAAAAAAGTCTATACTGGCTCGGTCATCGCCCAGGATAAAAAGGACCGCGGTGGTTGCTGAGGAACCTGGGCAACCATCGACAAATGGGCTACAGGAACAAAATTCACAAACAAGGAAGCGGCAGAAATTCTCAAGGCCAGAGAATCGTATAGTCATGAAGTGCTACTACAAATCAGAACCTGGAAAACGAGGCTATCAAAAACGGATGCACCAGCTATGGAAACAAGAATACCCAGACTCGAAGATAACAGAACTGCGGCTAGCTGATCAGAGAAGATTCATAAGCAGGACTAAAGTGTTCACTGAAGCTGAACTCGAAGAAATACAAAAAACTAATGAAACTGAAGCACCGCAGCTTATTGTGGCAGCAATAGAAGCTCCAACAAGACCAGGAGTCACTGATCAACTAGAACCTGATGAAAATCTGGAAATTCTGCAAGAAGAGGAAGAACAGCAGCATGAAGTCATGGATGAAACACCTGGCACATTGTCTCAAAGACAGCAGGAACTGAAGGACAGAATAATGGCTCATACAGCATCAAGTACAGAGCGAAAGTGACTGCCAGCCCTAAAAACTATAGGCAGAAAACGACTTGTCCCACTGATGAATGACATCAACTCTGCCCTTGTAACTGTTCAGGTAGCAACAATCAAAGACCTGAACCAGCTCGCCTACAGTACAGCTGTGATAGTAACAGAAGAACTAGGGTTACTGCAGCCAAAACCAATCAGAAAATCAACTAGAAAACTAAAGTGGAAAGTCCGACTGGAACTGAAAATGAAAAGCCTGAGATCAGATGCCAGCAACCTAAAAAACATGAAGGAGAAGAAACTGAACAACAAGAAGACTAAAGAACATCTGATCAAAAAATACTGGCTGAATACAAGGAAAATTGACGAACCTTTGGAAATCGTGAAACAGCAGATAACAGCTACAGCCAGGAAGATCGAAAGATATGAAGCAAGAATCATCCAGTACAGGCAGAACCAAATATTCCAGTCTAATCAGAGGCAGTTCTACCAGAGCCTGCATGAGCAAGTAGACAAGAAAATTGAAAAGCCAGAGAAAGAAGGAACAACCAACTTCTGGAAAGATCTCTGGGAGGCTGAAAAAGAATACAACAAAACTGCTGGGTGGATAAAGGATTTCGAGAAGAAATTCTCCAAGAACAAAATGCAGCAGCTGGAAATAACACCTGAAATGGTCACGAAAAGAGTGAAGAAAGTGAAGAACTGGACATCCCCTGGCACTGATCAGTTGCATGGCTTCTGGCTCAAATACCTGACCAGCCTGCATGCAAAAATGGCCAAACTGTTCAATGAAATGCTGCAAACAGGAAACATCAGTGAATGGCTAAAAATTGGCAAAACATACTTAATACAGAAAGATGCAGCCAAAGGAGCCATACCAGGAAACTACAGGCCGATAACGTGTCTACCTACTATGCTCAAACTTCTGACAGGCATAATAGCAGACAGGATTCAAGACTACCTCGAAGACAACAACATCATGCCAGTAGAGCAAAAAGGAAACAAACGGAGAAGCAGGGGCACAAAAGACCAGCTACTGATTGACAAAATGATTCTGGAGAACTGCAAAAGCCGAAAAACAAACCTGCATATGACTTGGATCAACTATAAAAAAGCTTTTGATTCACTGCCACATGGTTGGATCACAAAGTACCTGGAAACCATCGGGATCAGTCAGAACATCACCAAATTTATAGAAAGTGCGATGAAACACTGGAAGACTGAGCTTTTTGTCGGAAATGAAAGCTGCGGACTGATCAACATCAAAAGGGGCATCTTCCAGGGGGATTCATTGTCCCCACTCCTTTTCATCATCGCTATGATCCCACTGTCACTCATCCTACAGAAAACAAACCTGGGCTATCAAACTGCCAAGAACTCACAGAAAATTTCACATCTACTGTACGTGGATGACTTGAAGCTTTATGGAAAATCTGAAATCGAGATCCAGTCACTGACCAACACAGTGCGAATATTCAGCAGCGACATCAGTATGGAGTTTGGCCTGGACAAATGCGCCACAGTGGCACTGAAGAAGGGGAAGATTACTCAAAGAAAAGGCATTGAAATGCCAAATGGTCAAGCCATCAGGTCCCACCAGCCAGAAGCCTACAAATACCTTGGCATCTTGCAACTGGATAACATTAAGCATGGCCATGTGAAATCTGTGGTCAGTAAAGAGTACATCCAAAGGACTAGAAAAATCTTGAAAAGTAAATTGAATGGTGGTAACACCATTAAGGCCATAAACACCTGGGCCATACCAGTCATTAGATACACTGTGGGAATTGTGAACTGGACTCAGCTCGAATTGGACAACTTAGACAGAAAAACCAGAAAACTGATGACGATCCACCATGCACTACATCCTCGGAGTGATGTCGACAGGTTGTACTTGCACAGGAAAGCAGGCGGTAGAGGACTTTTGCAAGTGAAGCAAACAGTGGAAGAAGAGAAGCATGCATTAGCAGATTACGTGGCAGAAAGCAAAGAATCAGCTTTGATTGAAGTCAACAACCAGAAGCTTCTCAAGGTGCAGCAAACCAAGAACCAGTACCGGAAAACTGCAATTCAATGCCGAACGGACAGCTGGCGCAATAAAGCACTGCATGGGCAGTTCCTGGAGAAGATCGAAGGCAAAGTGGACATGGAAAAGACCTGGTCTTGGCTTACGAATGGAACATTGAAAAAGGAAACAGAAGGACTGATTCTTGCTGCACAAGAACAAGCAATAAGAACAAATGCCATCAAAGCCAGAATTGAAAAATCAGTAGAAGATCCAAAGTGCCGACTCTGCAAAGAAGTGGATGAAACAATTGACCGTATACTCAGCTGCTGCAAGAAGATCACACAAACTGATTACAAGCAGAGACACAATGCTGTAGCACAAATGATCCACTGGAACTTGTGTCAAAAGTATCCTCTGCCAGTGGCAAAGAACTGGTGGGATCACAAGCCAGAAAAAGTGGTTGAAAACGAACAGGCAAAACTACTTTGGGACTTCAGGCTTCAGACTGACAGAAAACTGGAGCATAACACCCCTGACATTACAATTGTTGAGAAAGAGAAGGTGTGGATCATCGACGTTGCTATACCAGGTGACAGCAGAATTGAGGAGAAACAGTTGGAGAAGCTCACCAGATATGAAGACCTGAGAACTGAACTTCAGCGACTCTGGCGAAAACCAGTGAAAGTGGTCCCAGTCATCCTCGGCACACTGGGCGCGGTGCCAAAAGATCTCAGCGGGCACCTAAAAACCATTGGCATTGACAAGATATCCATCTGCCAGCTACAAAAAGCCACTTTACTGGGGTCTGCTCGCATAATTCACCGATACATCACGCAGTCCTAGGTGCTTGGGAAGTGCCCGACTAGTGATATAATATGAAATCCAGCATAGTCATCTCGTTTGCTGTGTGTAACTGCTGTTAATAATAATAATAATAATAATAATAATAATAATAATAATAATAATAATAATAATAATAATAATAATAATAATAATAATAATAATAATAATAATAATAATAAATAATTGCAGGCCTCAGAGTATGACTGACACTGGTTTGTCCGTTTTTCCTTTTAAATAGGCTGTAGCAGTGTTTATGGAGAAAGGTTATTTCAAGGAGGCAACAGAAGTACTAGAAAAAATATTTCCATCATCTCTTCCAACTGAGGTAATAATCCATAATATAACATAGTTTTGTACAGTATGGTTTTGCTATTACCTAATTAGTAAAACCAAATTTCCTTTACCAGTGTAAACCGGGAAACTAGAAATACAGCAATTTGGCCTTTAAAGGGCTCTTGTTATTAGATAAGTACAGTGGACTTTTGAAATTCTTGTAACCCAGTTTTACAGATATGTAAGTATATGCATAATATACTTTGTGCAATATTATTGCTTATTGCTTATTTTATTTTATTTCTATCCTTCCATGTTCCCTAAGTGTTCATGCAGGCTATAATTAAAGCAATATCAGAACACAATTAAAAATTAAAATAATTAAAATTCACAAATTATCTAGTAACAGCAAATTATACTTTTGTGGGGTTTTTTTAATGGATTATGAAAATATTGAAACTTTATCCACAACAGGTCTTTAGCATAACACATTTCACTGATAGAAGGTCTGCCATCTAATTCCATGTGTTCCTGACTCTTGCAGTGCACTATGAGAATTTCAGATACTTTATCACTGAAATTATGGAACAGGTGGGTTATGTAGCCTGCCACTTGCCAGACAACTGATGGAGGCCACCACTCCCAGTATAAATTCTTCACTGTGAAGCTCCTACCCCAGTCTTCCTTGCTCGCACTGCCAAGCCGCCGATGAGCTACAATATGTCAGGTCATTCCCTCAACAAAGGGGAATTTTCTGGTAGGCCTGGGGACTGGGGGAGCTAGGTATTTTTATTTGTCCTATTGGTATGCTGGTTACACCATGTGAGGTGACTCTTGGTGCTTGGCGGATCCTCAGGTCCATGAATTGTAGCCCTCATTGTTTGCTCCATCTCCCTCATGTTTTCTATAGGAATGGGGCTTGTCGCCTGTATCTGGGCAAGAGCCTGGCAGTAATTATAAAGAGGACTTCCTGATAAGCTAGAGACTACAGTCTTGGCTGAGGTTTCTCTAAATCCCCTAACTTTATTGGTCACTTAATGCTGCCCGCCATTTGTTATAGACTGCTAAAAGCTCCCCACTTGTTTTGCTTCCCACCTCACATCACCCACCATTTTATCCAGCCGTGATTAGCCACCCAATTTTTCTATTCCTGACACTTTTACTGGTAGCTAACCATCACCTACCTTTCCAGTTTCCCACTGCAGGCCTTCTGCATAAAAACCCTTGTCAGGCTGCATAATCACCTCCAGTTTTATTGCTGAGGTTTTGCCCGCGGCCCATCGTTTCCCAGCCTCTGGCCTCGTTTCACGGCCTCCTCACGGCCACCCTGTGTTATGAGCACCGTTGTTTGAACTGCCTCGCGACTGCCATTTTTGAACAGTGCCATAGCGGGTTTTGGCCTTGTTCGGCTATTTGACGGTACAGGAGAAGCATGGCCAGATTGGCCCTAGTAGCAGCAGGAAGGAGGTAAACGGCAAGTGCTCTGAGAGGCACCTGAGATGCTGCCATGATGCTGCTATTTCTCCAGAACAATGTCTTGCCAGACATCCAAGGCCAGCCTCTGGAAGGCTTTCTGGTGAGCCAATATGCCCTCAGGGGGAGTCTTCCTCAGAATTTAAGGGGTTCCCCCCTTCTCTAGTCCAGAGATGCACAGTCAGGACTTTGAGAGGTAAATGTTGATATCAGGTAAAGGGGGCCCCCAGTATACATAGGATGTAGGCAGACAGAAATATAGATGTATATGTAAGCTATTAGGCGTTAGGAAGGCAATTGTTTTTTCTGCAGATGTTAGTATAGATGTACTACAGCTTGTCGCAAGATCCTCTGCTGCATCCATGGTGGCATGGCAGGCACTGTGGTTGTGCATGTGGGCTGTAGACTTCCCTTCCAAACTGGGGGAGGAGCTTTGTGGTGAAGAATTTATACTGGGAGGGGCACCCTCCATCAGTCGTTCGTCAAATGGCAGGCTACATAACCCATCCATTTAGTCTATTTCCATCCCATGAGAACGGACCTTCATGTAAGTAAACTATTTACCTTTCCAATCTTTTTTTCACTTACATACCCCTTGGCTACTCTTTTCCATAAATTGTACCTTTCATGGTATCAAAAGGTTTGTAATTAATATAGTTGTCTTAGGCTGCTGATTTATGTGCCTTTTTCCAGCATTCAGGTTTTTTGCATGCCCTTAAATGTCCTGGTTTATACCCATTGGGTACATGTACCCCAGGTTGCTATCACTGATGTAAGACATAAACACTATCAGAAGTAGAAGACAGAAGGAAAATGTGCACAGTGTGAAGGCCTAGGTAAAAAGTGAGGTCATTAGTAGGCACTTAAAAGCCAGAGTGTAGGTGCCCCATGGTTATCAGAAGACTGTTCCAGAACTGTGCACCACAGAGAGGCTCTACTATGGGTACTTTAAAAAATGACATTTAGTAATTCAGTAGGATCTCCCTTGAAGGCCTACATGGAGAAGAGTGCCAATATATTTGGAAAATTACTGAACAATCTCCTGTATATAAGCATCCAAGGTCCAATAAAAATAGATTAGACTAGGCCTAAGTCTGAACCTGTCTATGGTGGTGAGGGAACCAGGAGACCCATGCTGCTGGTCTGTTTGCGTCTGTCACTTAGACTTCATGGTGAAGGCGTAGGCTCTGGCCTGTCTTTGCATCCAGTACAGTGTTGCTGTGCCTTGATGGTGGGTGCTCTGGAATGCCAGCCTGTTCTCTTCATTGGCCACAGATCATAAGCCAACTAAATATACTCACCAGAGTGAATATCTGTAAAATGGTGGTATGTACCTCAACCCCAAAGCTGTAATTACACTCAATGATGGGTCTGAAAGTATTGGTTCTGTACAGTTTGGAACTTATTTTTCAGTCAGACCCTGTGCTTCAGATGCAGACAGTACTTCACAGAAGGAAGGTAAGACCATTCTGTGTGCTTAGTGGAAATGTGGCCTTTTAAAAAAATACTACAGGAAACAGGAAATTTGTTTCTGAAGAACTAACACTCTTCATTGTATTTTGGATTATCTGGTTTTAGCCTCTACGAATGAAGCTGGCTGCAATTATAAAACGGAAAGATCCATATCATCCATTTCTCCAGCATTTCAGTTTCAAACTTTTGGCGGACAAAATCAAACATTACATCAGTATCTTCTTGAACGAAGAATCAAATAATTTTTTGATGAAGGTATGCTGAGAGAATTAAAATTACTTCAAGTAAAATACAGTCTCATTTTTGAAAATGGGATATTCCTTCACATTTGAATATATTCTAAAAATTATAGTATAATACTTGGAAAAGAAAAATAAGATTGACAGTGATGTGTTTAAGTCAAGTATAAAAGATTTAGGGCAAATTGTGTTCTTGTAATGTTGTTGTTTGAATTATGTTGTGGAGTTGGAGGAGGTTTGGTGCTGCAGCTGAGCTCCCCCCCCCCCCCCCAATAACTCTTCCCTGGGCAGATATAAGAACTGTGTCTCCTTTTGGCCAGGATTGAGAGGAGACAACAACCTCAATCTGGTACTGTTTCTTCTTTGTTGTCTAATTATTTTACCATCACCACAGTCTAGTGAGTGTTTCCAAAGAAATATATTTCCCTATGATAATCAGAGGTATCAGCACAGGCTGTCTTGTTTAGTAAACAAATTAAGAGTATAAGAGGAACCCTGCTGGATCAGGCCAAAGCCCATCTAGTCCAGCATCCTGTCCTACACAGTGACCCACCAGTTGCTTATGGGCATCTCGAGCAGAAGACAAAACCTTCACCTGCTCTCAAATTCCAGCAAAGGGCCTTTAGAGGCATCCTGCCTGTCTCCCCAGCCTGGAGGATGTACCTAGGTATCCATTCTAGTAGCCTATATGTGTCACCTATGAATTTGTCTAACCCTTTCTTAAAGCTATCTATGCTGGTTAATGTTATCACCTCTTCTAGCAACAAATTGAATAGACCGATGATCTCTGGGTGAAGAAATACTTTCCTTTATCTGATCTCTCCTACTCATCAGCTTCATAAAGTATAATCACTGCTGCTGCACTGTATATAAGCTGATTGTTTTTATGTAACAGTGTGGACCTAATGATTGCTGCTGTTATCTTCTAATGCTTTTGCAAGGTCTTTTTTTTAGTGAGTGACTTCAGCTGATGCTCCTCTTTTTCTCATGTGCTTAATAGTCTTGTATTTCAGATATTTCCGTCACGTGTTGGCACTGTAAAGTTAATGACCTTGACTAAGCATTTTCTGGCTTTGGTCATATATGACTTGAACTTTTGCTGCTACTTCTCTGTATGCTTTCTAGGCATTTTCTGGCAACACTTGTTCAGATTCTGTGTTCTGCTGAAATTCCTCCAATAAAGAACATGCTTCTCATTGTGAAGCAATGCTGATTTGTTACTCTTTCTTCAGTGATATCTGAGTCTGAATATTTTTCTTGCAAAATTCCATACTTTTGGGGGGTCTCCCTATTTTGATGGGTTTGACTTGAACAGGTCATCATTTTTCAATTTCCTGCAACCGTGTACTTTTGATGTCAAATTTGTCCTTCCAATACCCTTGCAGTCTTCAGCTCTAGTTGCTCAGCTGAAAATCCTGAGCCTTGTAATCCACTCATCATCAGGTGTGCAAGTACTTTTTAATACCTCGATGTGTTGACCTGGGCATAAGCAATATAGTGTAGGATTCATTTTTCTGCTTCTTGCCATCTTTAGTGGGTTTAGAGAATAATTTCATCTGGCTTCTCAACAAAGCCTTATCTGTTGTGCGTGGTCCTCCAGTGTAGCCTTCTGCTTCATTGTAACCTGCACTGTCAACGTCCCACCATGTCAAGGTAGTTCCCTAATGGGAGACTGTTGTTACTACTATTATTATTACATTATTACATTTTTGTACTGTCAAAGTCATTTTCCCCCTTGAACAGTATTTGGAAAGGTGATAATAGAAGTTGACTGTGTACTACATTATTTTACAGGAAGCTACAAAAGAAGCAGAAACTATGTGCTCTGAGAAAAGGACACACATGCAACGTGACAACATAATTGAAACAAATAACAAAAGCTTTATGAAAACACCAGTGAGGTCAGTGATACTTAGAATGAGTGGAACACTGAAGCTACCTTTTTGCAGCAACTGTTTTACTGTAACGCGGGAACTCTTCAGTCTTTGTAGGAATATATTTCTCCTTAAAACCTGTTGGTGTAAAATTTGATGGTTCTTGTCTTTGTAGTGGAATTTTAAAAGTTTATTTCTGTGGGGAAAAAAACCCTGTGTATAACCTTACCAATACTAGTGTTTGAGAGTCAGTATTCATTTTATAGTAAATTGGCAAGAAGAATGTAGGACGGGCACAAAACTTGATACAATATATTTCTTCTTTCTGCAAACAGTACAGACCATCCAGGGAGAACTACTAGTAGCAAAGTTCAGAGGGAAAGCATTCTGTACCCCATATTCCAACATTTATGAATTTTGATGGCATTTTTGTAGATTACAGAAGCAGCACTATTCCTTAGATAGACGGATAACTTGGACGTGGACCTCCCATGTAAAAAAGATAAGACGACATACAAAAAGTTCTGTTCTAAGTAAGTGTTGCACTCTTTTCATTGAACGTTGTTAAAATTTGTGATAAATCACTGGAAAATTCTACCAGTATAGAATATGCAGAATTACTATACATGCATATTTAGATTATGACAATTGGAATATTTTCCATTTAATTGGTTGTGATCATTTTAAATACTATAGCTGTGTAAAAAAAAAAGCACCAGCTTGTTTTGTCAAAAAGACTTGGGCATCCCAAGTAGACTTAACTTTGAGAGGGGAAAAAAGGAGGATGACAACTTTCAGTATTTCTCAGATTTTAACCCTTTGAAAGTCTGTTATAGGATGCTGGGGAATTACTGAACTATAATTGCAAATTGTTTTATAGAACTGGTAGAAAGCTTCTTGATGGTAAAATTATGTTCTTCTTCTCAGCCTTCTGCTCCATCTCAGACAAATGTTAGAGGGCACCAGACAGACAGAAAGGCAAACTTAGACCAAATCAGCTGCAGTCTCTCACTTCCTCTCTCCCTGGTTCCCTTTCAGAGAACTCAGTCCACACAATCAGCCTCCACAGCCTTAATTCCCTCTCCCCAAGTCCGTCCTACTGGCTAAAATAAATTGCAGTATTTTGCATATTATGACAGTTTTTTTGCTTATTGGGTAAAAGCCACTTCCAATCACTGCGTCTCAGCTGTGGCTACTGTTTTAAGTGCATCATCTGCTACCACAGTGCTACACATTCCTTCTCAGGTACTGTGACAGGAGCAGAAATTTAGCCAGAACAGACAACAAAACCAAGAACAAATAAACCTCTCTCCCACCCTTCTCTTCTCAGCAATACCAGATGGTAGTATCCTCACCTAATTTAGATCCTGACTTTAACCAAGATAAGGAGGATGAAAGCCTGCCACAATTACAAAACCTTTGCAGATTCCTTAATAAGGATTGGAAGAGTTAAGGCTTGAAATTATTCTTCAATCTTTTCTTATTTTTCAGTCACTGATACGCAGGAGTCTGCATTGGCTGCTTTTGAGCCTGCCTCTGCAAACAAGAATGAGATTGAAGACCTCCAAACTAAAATTAGCTACTCCCATGGTTCAAATGTTCATGTAGAGGGATCAGAGAGGGGGGCTGTAAAGTTTACCTTGGTGGATTTTTTACTAGTTTGGTGGTCTGATATTATCCTTCTCTTAAAGTGGACATCCAGAGGGCACACAAAAGTTTGAGGAGGCAGTACCTCCTTCCTTCCCATCTCCCTAGAGACACTATATTCTTCTTTAAGAATTATAACCATAAAGTCCAGGTCTTCCAGAATTTTCCAGAGTAGACAATGCGTGTTTTTCCACTGTGACTAGAAGTACTATTAAGTACCCATTATGGGTACTTAATGGGTACTTCTAGTGACAGTGGAAAAACACCCCTTCTTGTTTCATTTAATAGTTAGGTCACAATATTTCATGACATAGTGCCAGAGATATTACAAAGGAGAAAATTGTTCTGGCTGGTGCGCCTCAAATTCCAAAACGCCAGGATGAATCACTCTACTGACCAGCAGAGCAATGGGAATTCTGTGATAGTATCGTTGAAGCAGACAGGTTTAGACAAGGGGCATTCAACCCGTTCTTCCTTTGCATCACCCAGTTGGTTCATCTTCTTCCAGATGTCACACTAGAGGAAGGAGACACACTCTACCCCATCATGAGAAATGAGGGCATAGATATCACGGATCGGAATCACATGAGCGTGATGTGAGAATGCACCTTAAGAGGAGATCTAGGAAGGATCAGTCTGAGGCTCGATTCATTTCTCCTCCAGGTCAAGATCTCTTATCAAGGGAATGGAAAAATGTTTCATTAGGTGATTTGAGTAAGGAGGAAACCATGATACGCTAAACCATTATAGTATCATTCAGAATGGTGGCACCATTATAATAATGTTCATAATAATTTATTTGTGCAATAATGTAGCTGTTCAGGGAGTATTTTCTTTTTCCATTTATTGCCTTCCTCACCTATGGATTGGCTGCATAAGAATTGCAGCAAATGAGAAATAGTTGAGATGCAGCACTCTGCTTATACAATGAGCAGTGATTAAGTAGTGCAGGCTCATACTGATGAGGAGCCTGGATCCTCCCATCTTCTTGTGAGTTTTCCTGTGCCAGACCATGTATATGGTTTTGTATTTTTTCTAGCTCAGCTAACATCCAGAGCCATGGCAGGACCCAGCATTGCCAGAGGTGTCCTGTAACTGATTTGTAAATTGCTGTTTTAAAGGTTGTCATCCTCCTTGAAACCTTTGGGTGTAGGGCGGGATAGAAATATAAATAATAAATTAATTAAGTTAAATATTGCTCTGTGGGCCTAATTAGAAATGCAAGTTCTTGATGCTGTTTCACTGGAAATAGATATTCCTTGAGGATGTTGTAAATAATATTATGATAGAAGGTAGTAAGGGAAGAAGATGTAAACAGCCATTTACTTTCCATTGTCATCATATAGAGTGAAGGCCCTTGGTCTCACACTGGTAACATAGTCACAGTATGGAGCAATAACAATTAAACAGCCACATATTTCTATTAAGTACAGGCTAATGCTGTTTTGGTGGCTTGGTCAAAGATATTTTGATAACCGGGAGCTACAACTCTGGCTCACCGTTATCAAGTAAAGTTAGAATCTGTTCCTAGTCAACATCGTTCTAATGTCCTTGCTCCAGTTGTTGAAGTTGATGCAAACACTTCAAGGAGGTCTTCTGAATATGATAATAGGGAAAAAAATAATGCAAAACATGACGATGGCATGTGGGGGCAGTACTTAATAAATTTCTGTATAAAACTGTTTCAAGATATCATGCAGGAAGCAGTTAGGTGCTCTGTATTTTATTTTTATCCATGGTATGAAGAAAGTTATCCAGGATATAGGAGTATTTACTACTCATATTTTTTGTAAACTCGAAGGATATGCAATACGTCTTGGAGGATGTTCTGTAGATGGTGCCACTCAAGGTCCATTGTCCCGAGAAAACCATGGGTAAACCATGTATTGGAATTTCTCCAGACAGGAATGGATAAAGGGCTCAATACAATACGATTGGGAAACAAGTATCGGCCACGTTGGCTGTGTTAGACAGACTGGAACACATTGCAGTGACACAGGATAAAGCGGTTAAAGCCTTCTTATTAGGGATTAAGGCAAATGGTGATAGACCAATACATCATGGGATCTGGATGTTGTGCTGAAGGGTCTAATGAGGCTTCCATTTGAACCAGTAATAATAATTAGTTTAAGACTGTTGTCTTCAAGGTTTTGTTTCTGGTTGCAATCATAGCTGTTAGAAGAGTTTCAGCTACTGCTGCATTGTCTATAGCACCTAACTTATGTGAGTTCAGGGAAGACTGCATAGTACTCAGACTACATCCACAATATTGCCCTAAGGTGGGTTCAGGCTTCCATAGAGGCAGGAAATATGTCTACCAGAATGCTCCCCAGAGCAAGGGGTTAGCTATAAGAAGGGCTGGGAACGTCTAGATGTTAAAAGAGCCCTTCAAGTGGATATCAAAAAGACAGAGGGAGTAGAACAAACAAATCTCTGTTTGTGAGCTTCCACCCTAAGTATTTAGGTAAAAAAGCTTCATCTAAGGTGCTCTCAGCATGGATAAAGGCATATGAGATCGAGGGGTTAACTCACCCTGTTAAGATTAGGGCGCACAATACTAGAGCGGTTGCAGCATCGACTGCATATGATAGTTCTCTGTGGGTTCAGGATAGGACCACGATGGGTTATCTTCGACCACTGCTCAGCACGAACGATTCAAAACTTCGCCACCAGGTGGTGCCTGGCCTATAAAAGGCCCCTGCGAACTAGCTTCCCCAGACATTTTTGTTCGCTCAGCAGCAACAATAGCTGGTGTGGAGCTTAGTTCAAATCCTTTTTTCCTTTTCCTTTTTGTTTTTCAGCTTCCTTGGCTACAGTCTCCCTTCTCTGGTGAGTATTGAGGGAGACTGGCGGGGGGGGGGGCTCCCAGACCCGGAGTTCCCCGTTTTTTCCACCGGTATTTCCCCTTCCTTCTCTCCCTCCCCTCCAGGGATTCCCCCTCCCCCCCCCCCCGCCCGCGTGGCTTGCCGGCTGCCCGGGGGAACCCAGCGGCCACCGCGTGGCTGTGCCTTTTGACTGTGCTTTTCGGTGGCAGGAATCGCCTAATCCAGGGACCGCCACATACCGCGGTTCCCCTCAGGCCACCCGGCTGTCCTACTGCTCCCTTTTAGCCACCGGCCACCTCAGACTAATGAAAGGTTTGCGGCTGCCGGGATCGCGCCTAGCATAGCGGCCAGCAAGCGGTGCAAGACGCGTGATCCTCCTCGTCTTCTCGATCCAGAGACAGTTCTCCACCCAAAAAGAAGGACAAAGGGAAGAAACCCGTTCCCAAACGACCCAGAGATGGGACCGGCCGAGCAACATCATCCGCTCCCCCCCACCCCACCTCTCCCTCGCCTTCCTGGACACCTCCTCCTCCCTCTCAAGGTGCTCCCCCAGGACAGGACGATTTGGAGGCTCCGCTGCTTTCAGATTTGGACGCACTCTGCTTAGAGGTCCCAGCGTTTTCTCACGCAGAATCCAATCTCTCGCTGGAGACAGGGGAAGATCCCCTGGAAGCGGCAAGTCAGGCCCCCTCGACCCCATGGCTCTTGCCCCATGACCTGCTGTCGGTCACAGTAGAGCAGACGGCAAACGCCCTCAACCTGACCCTGTCAGGAGCTGATGGAGAGGAGGTTTCCACTGAGGTGGCTGACATTCTTTGGTCCGCCCCGATCAAAGACAAAGTTTTGCCAACACCTTCAGTTTTTGAGAACCTCATCCTGAAAGAATGGCAACAGCCAGCCATTGCTCACCGGGCCCCACTGTTTCTCCGCCGCCTGCTTCTGCCTCAAGATCACGGAGACAGTATGTGGGTGGTGCCTGCTGTCGACGCGCCTATTACCCAACTGGTCTCAAAGCACGTGGTCCCGAAAGACTCTGAGCAAATTCTGAAGGAGCCCATGGACAGGAAAATAGAGTCTTACCTGAAGAAGGCCTTTGAGGGGCAGGCGCTCCTTCTACGGGTGAACTCCGCCAGCTCGCTATTGTCCAGAGCGGCTTTGAAATGGACCGATGACATCCTAGCAGACCCCGCCCTGTCCGAGTCCTCTAAAGAGGCCCTCGAGAATGTTCGCAGGAACCTGGCCCTCTCGGTAGACCTCTCAATAGATGCCCTGCAGATAGAGGCCCGCTCGATGGGCCTCTGTACTGCCACAAGGAGATCCCTATGGCTCAAGAATTGGAATGTCGACCTCTCTTCCAAGTCTCAGGTCATCAACGCCCCCTTTAAGGGCCAAAGCCTCTTCGGTGAGGACTGTTTGAAAGATATTTTTGTTGAATCGAGGGATAAGAAAAAAGTGATGCCGATGGCCCCTCCCTCCGCTCCCACAGCTTCCAGATCAAAGTCGCCTCGTTTCACCAGGAAACCCCAAAGGGAGTCCCAGTTCAAGCAGCTCTTTCATCCCAGGTCCCCCAGGGGACGGGCATCCTGGGGGCGCCAGTTCTCAGCTAATCGAGAGCCCATTGGTCATGGCGGGGGCAGATTCACCAAACCATCGAATCAGGCCCGTTGATATATCTAACCAGGTGGTTGGAGGGCGTTTGTCGCTTTTCGCCCAGGAGTGGGCACTTTCCTGTTCGGACCCTTGGGTCCGGGAAGTTGTTCAAGTTGGTTATGCTTTGGAGTTTGTGGCCCGTTGCCCTCCTAGGTTTGTTAGCTCTCCGGTCCCTAGTGACCCAGGTAAGAGGAGAGCCCTGTTTGAAGTTGTTGAGGAGTTAATTCAGTTGTTGGCGGTGGAGCCTGTCCCCGAAGAGGAGAGGGGTCAGGGTGTTTGTTCTGTTTTGTTTTTGGTTCCTAAGAAAAGTGACGAGTGGAGGTCCATCTTGGATCCCAAGTACCTTAATAAACATTTGTCTGATGTTCATTTTAAAATGGAAACCTTGTCATCTATCAGGGGGGCTATCAAACCTGGGGATTTCTTGGCCTCCCTTGATCTTAGGCACGCCTATTTCCACATCAAGATGGCCCCTTCGGCTCGCCCCTTCTTGAGGTCTGAGGTTGCAGGCAGGCATTTCCAGTACAGAGTCCACCCTTTTGGGCTCTGAGCTTCCCCCAGGGTCTTCACCAAAACCCTCTCCCCGCTCGTCTTGAACCTCAGAACAAGGGGAGTGGAATGCTTTGCTTACCTGGATGATGTGCTCTGTAAGGGATCTACCCTTTCTAGAGCCGCGTGGGCGGTCCAGGAAGCCTCCTCCTACCTGGCCGGTCATGGCTTCTTAATTAATTGGGAGAAGAGTGCCCCGACCCCGTCTCAGTCTTTAACTCACCTATGGGTGCTTTTTGACACCAGAGCTTACGTGATTTCTCCAAGCGCGGATCGGGTCCGGGCCCTGAGAGACATGGCCAGGGAGATCCGCTCTAAGCCGAGGGTACGAATTAGCGCTCTCTCGTCTCTTCTGGGTACGATGGTGTCAGTTATTGATTTGGTGCCATGGGCTAATTTCCACCTCCGCCCACTACAGTGGGCCCTCCGGCCCTTCTCTGGCCTAATCTGTTCCGGGGGAGACTCTCGGGTATCCCTCTCCCGTGAAACTAGGGCTTCCCTATCCTGGTGGACGTCCCTCTGCCACCTGTCTAAAGGCTGTCCAATTGTGCCCGGCAATAGGACTAGAGTCACCTGTGATGCCAGCAACAGAGGCTGGGGAGCCCATTGCTTGGGGCACACGGCCCAAGGCGTCTGGTCCCCTGAGGAAGCCAGACATCAGATCAACTGGTTAGAGCTCAGGGCTATTTTTCTTGCTCTCTTCCACTTTCAACACCTACTCCGAGGTTCTCATGTTCTGGTCCTAACCGATAACATGACAGCTAAGGCCCACATTTCCAGACAAGGGGGCTCCAGGTCCCGCTCCCTCATGGAATTGGCTTCCCAGATTTTTGCGTGGGCAGAGCTTAATTTGCTCTCTATCTTGGCTATTCATATTCAGGGCTCTCAGAACACCTGGGCGGATTAGCCAGAATGACCTCCCCAGTGCCAAGTGGCAGCTCAACCCAGACGTCTTACAGAGGATCGTGGACAGATGGGGCCGTCCAGTCATAGACCTCTTTGCCTCAGCAGAGAATCACCAGGTTCCCCAGTACATGTCCAGATTCAGGGATCCGGGGGCTGTCGCGATAGATGCTCTCTCAGCGGAATGGCCCCCGGGTCTCCTGTACACCTTTCCTCCCTTCCCACTGTTGTCCCAGTTTCTCCAAAGGGTGGCGCGGGACGCAGCAGAAGTCATCCTAGTGCCCCCCCGTGGCCACGCAGAAGTTGGTTTCCACTACTGCGGAGCCTCTCAATCCACCCCCACTTTGAGCTCCTGCTAACCCCGAATCTCTTATCGCAAGGTTGGATCTCGCACCAGGACCCAGCCTGGCTGGCCTTGACAGCCTTCAGACTCAGTGGCTGTGCTTGAGAGCCGCTGGTCTGGAGGAGGATGTCATAGATACTATCATTGAGGCCCAGTGGCCATCCACTAGGAGTGCCCGGTGCCCCAGGTACTATCCTTCCTGCAGGAGGGCCTGCAAAAGGGACTCCAATTCAACACCTTGAGGAAACAGGTGTACGCGCTGGCCTCCATCCTGGATCTGACCCAGGACCGCTGCCTCTCCTGGCATAGACTCATGAAGGCCTTCCTCTCCGGTCTGAAGGCCAAGCGTCCACCTACAGTGCATAGGTTTCCCAACTGGAGTCTCCGACTGGTGTTATCAGCTTTAACAGGGAAACCCTTTGAACAGCTGGCCACAGCTCCCCTTAGGGTGCTTTCTTACAAAGTGGCATTCTTAGTGGCTATCACCTCGGCCATACGTATGTCAGACATCTCCGCCCTACTAGTGCAGGAACCCTACTGTCAGTTTACCCCGGACTCGGTCATTCTGCGCCTAGACCCTATGTTCCGCCCGAAGGTGGATTCCACTTTCCATAGGGCACAAGAGATCCACCTACCTACGTTCTGTGCCAATCCTCAGCATGACCTCGAGAGGAAATGGCACACCTTAGACGTAAGGAGGGCTCTCTCATTTTACATTGAAAGGACTAGGGAAGGTAAGAAGATCTCCCTCCCTCTTCGTGCACTTCCACCCCTCCTCACTTGGCACAAGGGCCAACGCCAGGGTGCTAGCCTGATGGGTGCGAGCGTGTATCGCCCTCGCCTACCAATCAAAGAAGAGACCGGTGCCTCAGGGAATCAAGGCCCACTCTACCCGGTCGGCAGCCACATCGGCAGCGCTCGCCCTGAATGCCCCATTGAACGAGATCTGCAAGGCAGCGGCTTGGTCAACCCCGATGACATTTACCAAGCATTACAGACTGGATCAGTTCAGGTCGACAGAAGCCTCCTTCGGCTGCAGGGTTTTGCAACACGTCATCTACGAGACGGTAAGATACCTGCCTTATAGGCAGGCACGCATGACTCTTTATTAATAGTTTTCCCACCCTCGAAGTGTACTGGGATGATGGCTTTGGTACATCCCATCGTGATCCTATCCTGAACCCATGGAGAATGTAAAGTTGTACTTATGTGAGGTTACATTCTTGTGGGTTCAGAAGGATCACGACCCGCCCTTGGTGGTGGGTGTATCCTAACCTCTCTTTGTGTCCACAGAATTCCTCACCAGCTCCAACTCTCCAGGCTCCTCAAATGTCTGGGGAAGCTAGTTCGCAGGGGCCTTTTATAGGCCAGGCGCCACCTGGTGGCGAAGTTTTGAATCGTTCGTGCTGAGCAGTGGTCAAAGATAACCCATCATGATCCTTCTGAACCCACAAGAATGTAACCTCACGTAAGTACAACTTTACAGTCTGTGTTTTTTCAAGACATATGTCAGGCAGCTAAATGGGCTACGCAATTGACATTTATAAAACTGTACCATTGGATAGTCTTTATACAGTAGAGTAGATTTTAAATTTGGAACAAGGGTGTTGTTTCCTGCTTAAGCAAGAAAAAAACGGCTGTCTCAGTGCCTGCAAGAATGCCAGGCTGCAAGTGGTAGCCAGTCAGACCATAGCCAAAATAAAAATAAAATAGTTGTGAAGGCTTAGTGATACATTAATAATGCCAAAACAGGTTACTTTGCAAACTTAAAAGGTTTCAAGCATACCAACAGATTTCCCTTCAGAGAGGGAACTGTATCAGCCGGTTGCTTGGCTGCACGACCATGTAAGACTGAAGGAGGACCCTAGAGCAGTGGTTCTCAACCTGGGGGTTGGGACCCCTTTGGGGGTCGAACTACTCTTTCAGAGGAGTTGCGACAAGTCTCCTGCCACCCTTCCCTCCCACTTCCCAACTGCTCTACCCCCTTGGTTGGGGGTCTCCACAACATGAGGAACTCCATTAAGGGGTCACGGCATTAGGAAGGTTGAGAACCCCTGCCCTAGAGGAAGAATTTATACTCCCTGTGAGGCGCCCTCTCTTGGCAAGCTGCAGGCAGATAAACCCACCAGTTAGTCAGCTGCCATCCACAGAGAACAGGGTTCCAAGATTTCCTCAAAAGTCTTAGCAGACTTGTGACGGTTTCAGGGATACAGGCTGCAAACTGTTTTGCTTTCTGGCTTTGCAGGCTTCCAGCAAGCTGCAATAGCCAGCCTTTGTGCAAACAGCTTGTTGCAAGACCTGGGCGGGAAATCCTGTGCGGGTCCGGGTGCAATGATTGGCTGCAAGTGAAATTTGGAGGGAAAAGCTGTCCGGGGATCTGAGTGCTGGAGGGGCTAGAGCAGGAGTTCCCACCAATCGGGGTGAGGGACAGGAGTTTCTATCAGGACTCTCCAGCAGCATTTTATTGCAGCAGTTTTCCCCAGGAGGTGACAGCCAATCAGGGCCAAGGGGAAAAAGGTATAAAGGAACTCAGATTACAGCAGACTATGTCTTCGTGCTGGGACAAGAGCTGAAGGGAACAGAAGAGAGCTGAACCTGAGGGAGCTGGACCAGTAGCTGACCATTGGTCTTTTGGCTGAGTGATTTTTGAAGGAGACAATTGTGAGGATTGTGGCTCTGAGGGAGACTTCACTAGCAACTGACCAGGCTGGATGATTGGTCAAGCAAGGACGGACTGGGCCTTGTGATCATCTAGAGCCACATTCTGGTACACTGCCTAGGCTGAGTCAGAGCAAGTCAGGGGGGTAGGAACGTGGAGAGGTTTGTCTTTTAATAAGGAACTATTTTCCTTTCAGAAGGGGAGCTGATAGGCTGGGTAGCTGGTAACCTTAAGAAACTCATAGACTTAAACCAACAAATACCTGAACCTTAGTATCTTTCTAGTATTGCTTGTGTATAATAATAAACTTGTTTTAGTTTGCTGTTGAAACGCTTGCTACCAGTGTTTTGTGTCCACGCTGTAGTATTCACTTGGCCGTTGCACGAACTCAGCATCCTAACAGGGCCAAGCTCCTCCTAGAGAGGGCAGGCACTTACAGGAACGATGGGGATCGTGGCAAGACTGGATTTGATCCTGTATTTCTGTGGGGAAAACTCTCCTCCATCAGATCCAACGTCCTTCATCCACATCGAAAGCTGCACTAGCAGCACTTTCAGCAAACTGACTGAGGAAATCTGTAGGGTATTGACTTGGAAGTTTCCTGGCCATTTCAAGCTAGCTCAGGTTGTGTTTGGGAAGATACTTCAACAAGTGATAGATGCAGGTTCCTTCTAAACATGACAGTTTTGGGGTACTTCCCAGCTTCTCTTTTTTTCCCATCTTCTAAAAATAAAACTTCAGAACTTTCCATGAGACTTTCTTCTGAAAGTTGGAGGGAAAAGGTGCAGCCCCTCCCATAGTCTAGCAGAACTATTTTAGGATTTTACTGCTGAAATAAAGGGCTGAGACTTTTACCCTAAGCTACTCAGTTACTTTTCGGTGTTCTTTTAAGTTTTGATTATTTTGAGCACAGAATTCCTTCTATTTATCTGTGACTGCTGCCCAAGAGAAACTGTAGCAGCTTTAGGGCAGGGTTGCCTTTACAGGTGCCCTCACTGTAGCTTGCCTGAGATCAAGCAGCTTCTCCCAGCTACTGTGTTTCTCTGTCTTTCTAAAAAAAAATCTCACAGTAAGTCTAGAGATGTATTTCAATGGACTTGTCTTAGATAGTATATCAAGAATAAAAAATGAATGTTGGCCATTGTTAAGACCAACCAAAATATCACAGCTTTAAGCAAACTACTCAATTTGTTCTTTTTGCTTAATACATTATTAAAATGATCAGTGATGCCCAATGATGCTGTGTGTACACTATATATATGAAGTATCTTGTCCATGTACTCCTCACTTCAGTGCTAAGCATTCACAATACTTTTTTCTCATCAGATATAGGTGTGTACATCATTCCTATGCAAAGCAGCACTAGTGCACTTGAAAACTTAGAAATGTGTCAATAATTCCTATAAAGAGTTTCATCAGATACAGGGGCATTTTTTTTTCAAGCCCTACAGGGAGATTTCTAAAAATAGCACTTGACATGCCTGCATCACTGTTACTTTGGATCGGTTTGTAAACAGTTAAGTATCTAAAATAATATTGGACACCACTATCTTTAAAACGTACATTTGGAACTCCAGTTCTTCAAATGTTGGTTTAAATGCCACAGTTCTGATACAATAATAATGAAATGTGTTCAAGGTTAGACTTTTAGCTTGTTGAAAATGAAAATAACTAATACCCAAACCGTGAGTATCAGTAATAACACATTTTAGTGAAATGTTTAAAATACTTATTTGCTTGCTTCCTCTGAATTAGGCAAGACACAGCTGAAGAATAATGAAAGTAGCAATGAAGATCCTCTAAGTGGCCACAAAAAGAAGGTATGAATGGAAAAGCTTCTAAAATAATGCAGATACTAACAAAGATCATTATTTTACCCTCTTTGAAATCAATTTAACATACAGTACTCCACTTCAAACACAAGCTAAGAATGATTCTTTACTAATGCCTTAATTACAATTCCACTAATCATCAAATGTTTTTCATTTACATAATGTACATTTATATCATTTAATAAGTGGATATGAGCCATTGCTAAAATGAATAATTTCCGGATAAGTTTTCAGTCAAAATCAAAACAGGGTTTCTTTCCCATGCCACCTATGAAAATAATTGTTGTAGGATGCAAATATGAAGATTATTTGATTTCTAAAAGTCAGATTGGGCAAACTTCAGGATTTCTGTTGCAGATCTTAGTGAGGTTGTTAAGAAAGGCATTTTAAGATTTGTTGTATCATTTAAACTTCATAATTCTTTTTTATGAAGCGATGGAGTTTGGAAGAAGATGAGATGTTAAAAAACGGTGTAAAGAAGTTTGGAGTAGGAAACTGGACCCAAATTCTTCAGCATTATGACTTCAGAGATCGAACAAATGTAATGTTGAAGGACAGGTGGAGAACTATGATAAAATTAGGCATGGTTTAAAACATCTTCCAAGGTATTTACCTGCTACCCTACTTCTTGTTTCTTAGTAAGCTAACCTTTGCAGATAATTTAACCATAGAATAGTATATATTGTTTTAATTAGTAAATTAGTAAAGATGTTTAAAACATCTTCCAAGGTATTTACCTGCTACCCTACTTCTTGTTTCTTTGTAAGCTAACCTTTGCAGATAATTTAACCATAGAATAGTATATATTGTTTTAATTAGTAAATATAAAAGTGATGTATGTTTGTCAATTAGCTGCATAAAGTGACTTTATTTTGTAAATTATTCACATAGCATCCTATTGTTCTTCTGAGAGTTTTGGAATAAATTGGACCCATCTCTTTTACAGTTACAGAAATCCTGGTTTGAAATAAGGCATATCCAAATTGACTTCTTCCTTAGGGAAGAACAGATGAAGTGTGTGAGAGATCACATTGTGCATTCTGTGCCTATTTTCAGTACGAAGAAAACAAGTCCTTAACTATTTGGTGACAATAAAGTTTTATTTTCAGCAGTTATCATGATTTTGTAGAAATCTGGAAATGCTGAGCCTGGAAATAAAATGGGTAAGAAAGGAGGAACGTTTAGCCTTGGCACAGCCCTGTCAAACAAAGGAACAGCCCCAGACTCATTAGGTGACAGGTGTGGGAAGAACCCATGAAAGTATGGACCTCAGAGACCTCTTGCATATTGCCGACATTAGTAACCAGCCCTCACAGATATATACATATTTTTCAGAAATTCCATCAAATTTGCATGTGGTGCCTCTTATACTGGCTGTAAAAAACAACAGGATTGTCAGTATAATTTTGTGCTTGCAGAGCTGCCCAGTATTAGGGAACTATAGTTGGTACCCAATTCCTGACTTAGCACATCAAATGGGTTATTTGATCACTGTTGAGATCCTTTAATCTTTAATTCAGTCAGATTTTAAAGTTTGCAAACAGATGTAGACTGATTATTTGCATGTAAATTGTTCTAATCTAGATGCTCTGAACTAAAACAAGTAACTGCCTTTAAAAATCTCCTTCTGGTATGTCAGAGTTTCAAGTGTCCAATTTTCCCTCCAGTTTCTAAGAGAATCAGGCGAGCAGATCAGGTGAAGGAAAGTTCTATTGCATGTACAGCAGTAGACGACAAGTTCTCATGGCAGAAAACATTTCCTAAAGTAGTTTTGGCATTGACCTTAATCCTTTCATGTTTAGCATGGAATAGTTTCAAATGTCCAAGTGCCACATAGCAGCAGCTTTTGGCATCTTAGCAGCTACAAGGGTTTGCATGCAAGCATGCATACAGATGGCCAATTCATTAAAGCAGTGCCAAACAGTTTTTTCCACTCATTTGTTACATAGAGTTGATAAGCCTCCTGACTGTATCTGTACCTTCCAAACCATCTAGCACACATTTGGTTACAGCTGACTAAATCTAGAGTTCAAATAATAGTTTCAGGAATTTCCCTTTATACGTGAATGTTCCATCATTACAATAAGTATTTGTATTTGCCAATCATTGTCCTACTAAAAATGGGACTCAAGACTTTTCTTTGTGTGTATAATAGTAGAATAAGCAGAATTCCAGTGAGGTCAGATGGCCAGTATAACTGGGAACAGTTAACTTGCTACAGGAAAATAATTGCTGGTTTTTGTTCTTATGTTAACTCTGCTAGACATATGTTTTAATTCAGTCCAACATCACTGTAGGTTGCTTTAGTTAACTTAAATATTTAAGTATATTCAAACTGCTATGTAAAAATAAAGCTGTGTACAAGAGGGCATGAACATTCTTCCAGCTTCTGAACCTTTTTCCATGTTCCATAGCATGAAGGATTGCCAACTGCTTGCCAGTGAAGAATTTTATTTCTAGAACAAAAGAAAGACATTAGTTTTTAGTGTGTGCACAGTTTATGGGTATATAGATTCATGTTTAAACAGGTGAAGGATTTGTGCAAAGAGTTTTTTCTAGCAGCAAAAAATATTCTTAAATGCATTGTGACAGTTTCTGGGTACAGGCTGCAAACTGCTTTGCTTTCTGTCTTTGCAGGCTTCTAGCAAGCTGCATTAGACAGCCCCTTTTACAAGCCTTGTTGCAAAACCTGGGTTTTGGGCTGCAAAAAGGGCGGGAAATCCTGTGCGGGCCTGAGTGCAATGATTGGTTGCAGCTGGTAGTTGGAGGGAAAAGCTGTCCGGGGATCTGAGTGCTAGAGGGGCTAGAACAGGAGTTCCCACCAATCAGGGGTGAGGGACAGGAGTTTCTCTTAGGACTCTCCAGCAGCATTTTATTGCAGCAATTTTCCCCTAGGAGGTGACAGCCAATCAGGGCCACAGAAAAAAAGGTATAAAGGAACTCAGATTACAGCAGACTATGTCTTCATGCTGGGACAAGAGCTGAAAGGAGAAGAGCTGAATCCTGAAGGAGCTGGACCAGTAGGTGACCAGGGGTCTTTTGGCTGGAAGATCTTGGAGGAAGACTTCACTAGCAACGGACCAGACTGGATGATTGGTCAAGGAAGGATGGGCCGTGCCTTGTGATCATCTAGAGCCACGTTCTGGTGCACTGGCTTGGCTTGGGCTGTGGCAGAGCAAGTCAGAGGGGGAGGAACATGGAGAGGTTTGTCTTTTAAAAAGGAACTATTTTCCTTTAGGGAAAGGGGTAGCTCCTAACCTTAAAAGACTTACTGAGTTAAGCCAACAAATACCTGAACCTTATCTTCCTTTCTAGTATTGCTTGTGTATAATAATAAACCTGTTTTAGTTTACTGTTCAAAATGCTTGCTACCAGTGTTTTGTGTCCACACTGTAGTATTCACTTGGCCATTTCACGAACTCAGCATCCTAACAGGGCCAAGCTACTCCTAGAGAGGGCAGGCACTTACTGGATCGCTGGGCATCGTGGCATGCATCTTCTAGAGAAACTATTTAAAAGTTCTTCTGCATACATTGCCTGGTGAACTGTTCTGCAATTGAAGGGTCACTGCTAAGAAGGCTTTTAACTCATCTCACTTCTTAAAGCAGCTATTCCAAATGTTCTCACAAAATGATGTTGTAACTTAGGATATGTACGTACATGAGGAAGAGGTATGTTAAATTATCTGTTTGCGCTTGCTTTAGCACTCGGAGAGAAATCCTTTAACATGTGTCACATTGAAACTAGTTTTACTGCATAATAACATATTTATAAAGTGAATGCATTCTATCTAGTTCTGTGTTTTGGGGTTGAGTCTGTTCAACTCAGTCTCTACCACCTCATGGCAAGAACAGAAGTAGTAAAGAGCAGTTTTCTATCTAAACTGCACTTGCATTTGCTTTGAGGTCTACTCTGCGCTTGCAGCGCCTCCTAACAGCACATTCTTCCAGCTCCTTGCTTGTCTCCCATTTGCTCACCTTCAAAAGATTTTTAAATTAGCAAAGAGCCACCAAATTGAGCCAGCAAAAATGAGAAGCTATTGGCTGAGAGTAAATCTCAGCAGAAGCAGGTGTCTATACTGTACAAGTGTGCACCTTAGAGGAATTATGGGTCAAATATAAATTGTTTTTTTAAAGTAGCACCAAATGCAGGAAAATCATTATTTTAAAGACTATATTTGGATCACATTACTGGAGCCCAGTGAGTCTTAACTGCCTGCTTATAACGTTTTAGGCAAGGATTTGTTACACACAGAAATGGAAGTCTTATGTCCATCCTCTAGCCTTACTGAACTTTAAAACTCTTAGAATTAGTTTCTTATTCTGAGATGTCTGCCCAACCAAAACACCAATTGCTAAATCAGCTAAGATCCTGGAAGACTTTCAGAAGATCCTACAAGGACAGGACTCTGATACTGTACTCACACATGTTATGGTTTTGCTTAATTTTTTATTCATAGAATCATAGAGTTGGAAGGGACTTAAAGGGCCATCAAGTTTTATGTGGGAGTTATTGCTGAATTGTGGTTTTTATAAGTAACTTCATTTTTTTTCTCTGCCTTTTTAGATATGTTTTTAAATAAAAACAAACCTAAGTAAAAGATCACAGTCTCAAATAAATAAATAAATGGTCTGATAGAAACAAAGTTTCGTGGCACTGGAAGTTACCTACCCATCAGCATTAATACCATCCCCAGAACAGCGAAGCGTACTGGTATGCATTGCTGGAGGCTGGCAGGTTACACATACAGTATATCCTTCTCGTAGATACTGCATCCATCGAGCGTATGGTCGGTTTTCCACAGAACAGTGAGGAGACAGTGATTCAGTTTTAAATTCCACACAGTAGCTCCTTTGGGAAAGAAACATTTGTGTTACATAATGTATTTAATAACTTCAAGGTGTGATTTTGCAATTACTGTACTAATACAAGGGAAATGTGGGCCATTTTAGGCTTACATACTTAATGGGTGCATAAGGTTGTTACCAGAGCAGCTTTGGGTGTACAGGTATTATAAGAAATTTTGACTGCAAAACCTGAATTTGAAATATACAGGGTTTTGAAGTATGAATTTGGCTTTATAACTGGCATAATTAGAAGCTAGAGGCATACCATGAAACATGGAGAAGCCTGAACATAGCAAGAATGACTCCATATTGGGCTGAAAAGACAAGCCTGAGATTTACAAAGGACATAGTTTTTTTCTCTCAAGTTGCAGGCTGGCTGAGATAAAGTTTGTATGCAAGAGACAGAGCCTGAGATTTAATCTTGATTAAATTGAGAAAGAGTGCTGGCACCTGGAAAGCCTTTGTTTTCTCTCATTTTGGGGTAACAGATTTTTAAATAATGAAGGGGAAATAAAGACATAGAAACTGGGACAGAGATTGGTTTGTCCAATTTTAATAAAATGATAAAGAATAAAATGGAATGAATTTTTGAAATAAGAATTTGGAATTACTATCCAAATTGGAGATGGTCTGTTTAGAAAGTCACCAGTACTAGGATGTCAAGATTTCATATTGGACATGACTCACGGTTTACACCTTAACAGAGATGGATAAGAGTTTGTAATGTTTACATACCCTGAGTGAGTCAAACTGAAAGGATCAAATCAGGAGAGGTGCTAATTAGAAATGTTAATTTAAGGTACACAAGACAGTAACTTTTGCAATCAGACAGAGACATAATAATACAAACATGGTTTCATATCAATAAGCATTGAGTCTTCCCTTATTTTCCATAGTAATACATTAGTCTTGGGGTAAGACACACCTCTCAAAGGGATTTTTCTGACATCACAAATTTTGGGTTAGATTTTGTATAAGAAGAGGCAGCAGAAACAGGAAATTAGGTTAGGTTAGGGGTTGTAGCTAGCTTAGCTGAGAAGTAGGAATTTTCCTTTTGGCACACTATGGGGTTTTTTTCACCCCTCCTTCTTTCTGCACAAACAGTCTTGGTATTTGGAGAACCATTTTAAATTTTGCACTTTATTTTATTTATTTATATTTATATCCCACCCCATATCCAAGGGTCTCTGGGTGGCTCACAATGCTTAACATATCAAAAACAATCAATCCTAAAACCAGTACAAAGTCTAAAAATCCAGCATGAATAGTACAAACAGTTTAAAAACAGCAGTGTTCACAGTGGGGAAAGTAAAAGGAACATTTAACCAAAGGCCTGAGTGCAGAGGTACGTCTTCACCGCCTTCCTAAACATAAACAGAGAAGGGGCATGACGCACCTCGAGGGGGAGACCATTCCACAGCCTGGGGACCACTACCGAGAAGGCCCTCTCCTGGGTGCCCACCCTCCTAGCTGCTGAAGGCAGTAGGATAACCAGGAGGGCCTCCCCTCCAGATCTTAAAAGATGTGGGTAGGTTGATATGGGAGAAGGTGCTCCTTTAGATATCTGGGGCCCAAGTCATTTAGGACCTTATAAATCAGAGTTAGCACCTTGAATTGGGCTCAGTAGTGAATTGGCAGCCAGTGCAATTCTTTTAGAACCAGCGTGATATGTGTCTGGCAAGCTGTTCCGGTCAGCACTCTGGCAGCTGCGCTTTGCACCAACTGCAACTTCTGAACCGTCTTCAAGGGAAGCCCCATGAAGAGTGCATTACAATAGTCCAACCTGGAGGTTACCAGATCGTGGATAACTGTGGCCAGGTCATCTCTGTCCAAAAAAAGGCTTCAGTTGACACACCAACCATAGTTGGGAGTAGGCACTCCTGGCCATGGCCTCCACCTGTGCTTCAAGTGTTAGCACAGAGTCCAGGAGTACCCCCAAATTTCGCACCTGTCCCTTCCCGGGTATTGCAACCCCTTCAAGGACAGGGTATCTCTCAACTACTTGGACCTGAGAGTCTGTTTGGCTTTTTCTCTGGTCAAAGCAATTGAAGAGACCATTTTTAAACAATATTTCTTTTTAATTTGGGGGGATTTTTGTTCATTTTGGAGATCAGTCTGGCTAAGACTGAAGAATATTCTCCCAATTATAAAGGCCATTTTTGTTCTTGAAATGGATATAGTTTCCTGAATCCTACACATCTGCAGTTTTGCATCCTTGGACGTGGAGAAGACAAGGGCCCTTTGCGCACTTAGCCTTATTCTGGAATATATCTTGGGATAGGAGTCTGTTGTCTGCATGCTAATGCAGACTGTAGCAAGCCTCACCTGGTGCCTGCCATAGCCCAAATGAGTGTGTGGACAGCAGGCCCCTATTGTGAGATATATTCCAGAAAAAGGCTAAGTGCAGAAAGGACTCAGATCACTGGTGAGAATGATAGAAGATTCCTTTCTTCCATTCACTTTTCCCTATTTTTCTTTAGATAGAAATTTTGGGTTAGGATATCTTTCTAGTATTAGGAATTTTCTATTCTCTTTGTGGCTCATGTATTTTTCTGTAGCATTTGAAATTATTTTTATGAGGAATTTTATTCTCATTTCTTAAACTTACTCATGAAAAGCAATTTCTTTGGGGGGGTTGGGGGAGCTTTTGCTGCATAACTATAAACTAATTGTTTTAATGAAAAGGAGGATAGGTTCAGCTTAATGCACAAAGATATCTTAATGGGAAATATTCATTTAGTTCTTTTACAGTTGTTGCATGTTTGTTTTTAAAATGTTTTAATGAAATATGTTTCTAATCTGGCTTTATATTTCATTTTAACTTCTATATCCTTAAAGCTATCCAGGCTGGTTGCTGTCATTACTTTCTCTGGTAGCAAATTCAGCAGACCAATAACTCTGGGTGAAAAAATACTTCCCCGTGTCAATCCTAACTCTCCTGCCCATCAACTTCATAGAGTGCCCCTGGTTCTAGTGTTGTGCAATAATTTTGTTTTTCTATTTACATCATGCATTATTTTATATATCTGAAGAGGTATTTGGCAGGCCATTGAGAAAATAAGCTGGTAGATGGAATTTTGGTCCAGGTTAGTAGGCCTTTGCAAGTGGAAGGTTCTGTAATATTACTTCTTGTCACCTGAAGTTCTGGACTTTTTCAGTGCAAAGGTCAGATTCCATCATGAACATCTGTTTTTTGGGGTTACATATAAGTTGGGAACATAGCCAGATACAACAAAAGTAAATACAGTAATTACTGTGATTATTTTGTACAGCTAATTAGATTCTACAAACACAGAAGTCCAAAAGGATACAGAGCAAGGCCTGAAAGCGGACATGGCTTAAAAACAGTTCCAAGTAATGTACAGCTAGGCCAAGAGATTGCATATAACAATCTTTTTTTTAATCTGAAAAGATTTTGTATATAGTAAAATGCAATTCTACTTTTATTTAATAGAAGTAACATTTCAACCTTATCTACCTTGATTCTTCTGGTTCCGAAGACCAGTTGGGGTTTATACCTCTCTTTGTTCTTTCTTTATTATATTCAGAACTCGTTATAAAGGCAGGAACTGGGAATGGGGAAAAAAAAGCTTGTATTGTTATAAAAACATGCTTTAGGAAAATCAGTAATAACAGAAGCTGAAAACACTATTTAACCAAAATGGAACATTGTCTACATAATGAAAAAATCTATCATGGCATCAAAGCTTTAGACTAGAAGGCAGATTCCAATAGTGAACAGGACATTAAGGTATTTTTGGTTGTAAATCTGTAGTGAAAACAGTGGTGCATCAAGTTTTTCAAAGTACTGAAAACCTACTTTTTGTACCAATACATGTTACTTTATTAACAAAGGGGGAATTTTCTATACACATTCCAATCAATATTCACATGTATTTTTTTCTACAAGAAAGAGACACATTACTAACTAACTTATGTGGAGTCCTACCAACATAAAATACATATGATTTGTACTGAAAAAAATAAATCACGCTAAGATTCTTCTGTTTTGATGTGTGTATGCCCTGGGACATTCACATGAAAATTGGAAATATTCATAAATACAATATTAATGTACCATGTTCTTTTCCACAGTCCTGTCCCTCATAGGTCATATATTCCAAACAGCCAGCTCTTTCTTCCAAAGGAGGGCAAGCCTCACCGCCATTTTTTGGTTCCTGCTGTGCGGTACGCGTACGCATCCGGAAATTAGGTTTACACTGCTCTGCACAGCCACTCCAGTGACTCCATTCTCCAACAATGCATGGAACAACTGCAAAGACATACAGGATTACTTTCACAGTGATATATATGATAGTTAGGTAGTCCTTTATCAAATCCTAATTTTCTCCAAAATATGTGGCTTTTATACCCCAGTTTTCTTACCCTTAAGGGGACTCAAAGCAGCTGGCAAACCTTCTGCCCACAGGCACCCTGTGAGGTAAGTGGGACTGTGAGAGCTCAGAAAGAGATCTGCGACTAGCCCAAGGTCATCCAGCTGGCTTCATGCAGGAGTGTGGAACTAAACCAGGAGACCTCCAGATAAGAGTCCAGCACTCTAACCACAAGACCAAACTCCCATTTAGAGAGGACTTCTGAGGCCCATAGTTATTAGGGTTCAATTTGAAATTGTAGCAGGCACTGTCTCAAAGCTGGAAGTGCACATAGGTAAATCTGATTTTACATTATGAGTGAAACGAATTCAATACTAGGCTGAAGTTTTCAGAATCCAGGCGTAATAAATCTGAGATAAATTTCTGTTATTTCCCCCTTACTACCTCAGAGGCTGCATTCATGCACAGTAAAAGAAGGGGCTTAGAGTTGGCAGCTGCCACACACATCTATTCACTCAGAATCTTCTACAAAAAACTTTTTTGTAAAACACTTTAATACTGTTTCTAGTACTGTTCCATGCTATCATATCCAACTTTAGATCAATGTTTTATGTTTAATTGAGCTAGTCTGCTTCCTTCAGTGCAAACAAGGCACAACAGAAAAATGGTTAGAAGGCTGAATGCTTGAATACAGCACATCCCTAGCACTCTGGACCACCCAGAAGGAACTGTTCAACTCTTGGCCTTTCTGCTATTTGACGTGTAAGTCACTGAACAACAGCTTTGCACTGATGTAGTTGAGAAACATGTTATGGATGGAAAGATACATCACCCATCCCATAATGCAAAAGGGCAGCCTCCCCATTCCCGGCAAAAATTGAGACCAGTAAGAGAAAAGAAAGTCATGCTTGAGTGGCACTGTATTACTAGAAGTGATTATTAATTTATTATTGACCATTCTTGGGCAAAGATCTGTTCTATATAATGAAAAACCAGCCCTTCTCACGGGTTATCCTTCAGTGATGAATTGGGGGAAAGGCAGTTGCTAGCTGGAGAGAACTTCAGTTCCCAAAATCCTGGCATGTAAATTTCCAGAGCTCAACCTTGAATCTTAATCTTAACTAGAATATATATTTGAGAAGTTTTATCACAAACTCTAGATCAGAGGTCACCAACATGGTATTTGAGAGTGCAAGTGTTTCTGAGGACCACTCTGGTGCCCTACAAGTTCTTGAGCCTGAATCACATTTACTAGGAGAATGTATTCATGGATCTAAAAGGGTTGGTGATCTCTTCACTGTGTGTTTACAGTTGTTCATTTAAAACTGGGGGCGGGAAGGAAATTGACCATCTTCACACTAAAGGGTTAGATCAGTAGATGTTCCTTGGCAAGCATGCAGAAGCAGGTTGTCAAACATATTTTGGAGACCTAAGTTGCAACTTTCTGCTTTCTAAGCAGCTACCATAGTTCACTGTTGAAGTTATAGCCCCCCAAAAGGATATTTTCCAAACTCAGAATGCAATATGTTAAAATGGTTAAAATTCCTTACCACAAAGATGCTAATAAAAGGAAATATACAGAGTATGCTCATTTATAACATTCAAAATCTTTAGAGGTAACCACAAGTCAAGATTTGAATCAGCCAATATTCTTGCCTATAAAGCAGTGGCCAGGCAAGACCAGTTCAACATAACCAGCTAAGAGGCAGAGATCTAGGGTCAGTAACAGCAGGCCTAACAGCAGTCTAATTATCTTCGAGTAGTAAATTGCTAATCGTCACTGTTCCATATGATGGCTGGCAGCACCCTTATGAAACAAGCACAAGATTCTCAAGATGTTTATTGGTCAGTCCAGTTTTCATACAGGAAAGAAGGCGTTTGCAGGGAAAAAAGACAGAAAAGAGACTTCAAGATTTCCTCTGTCATGTGATTTTTTCCCATGTTCACAAACACTTGCTACAGACACCTAACCCCTCCAACAAGGATTTGTCTCTGCACTCTAGCTTTTTTCTGTTTTCAAAGCTGGACTGTGACACTTGGGATGAAACTAGCGGGAGGACAAGTTTTGGAAAGAAGTAACAATGATAAGTTAAACATCCTTTCATTCTATGGCTCTTCAGATGCCCCTGTGATAGTATAAGAGCCCAATAGAATATATCCTCTCCCATGTGGATTGTGGTTCAGATGAGATATAAAATGCTTCTCATGAGCATGTCAATAAGTGTCAAAGGGCTGGAAAAAGCCAGGTGATACCCAAATCCAAATCTGCACCCTGAGGCAGGATCCTTTCCACTGCTACCTCTCTCCCTGCTTCACAGATTAATCCATATAATCCATTTCACAATGCACCAAACAGAGCAGAAACAAACCTAGTGCACTCGTCCAAGATGCCTGCAGAGCAGACAGCTCCAAACAATATCCAGCAAATAAGCTATGCTTGCAAGCTGTGAGAGAAATCATGAATCGTACTTTAAACGAAAAGTTATTTTTATTTGCATTTTGGGCTGCAGGGTTCTAGAATTCATTTTGATCAGAAATCTCCCTGATATAGAAATCTCCTTGTTAGCCTGTTGTGCAAAAATAGTTCAGAAGGCGAATCAATGCCATTTAGAAAACGGAGGTGAACGTTTCACCCTATGAAGCACGGTCCTTCAAGTTTTCAAAGTTTGCCTCCATCTGCTGTGACAACTTGCCTTTTAAACAGAATCCAGCAGATGCAACCCTCACATACACTGATAAATATACTGTATAACCACCACCTGAATTAGACAGTGTAGCAGCCCTTTCTTTTTGAGCACAGTCATGTTTCCACTATTTTAAAGTATTTAGGAGATTGGAGAACCATGATTCAGAAGTGAGCACTCTGAGGTCTTTCCCTTTTCAGTTCAGTCACTTCTGCCTTTCTGTTAGGAGAAACAATGCTTTTTAGAAAGGAAATAAAGGCTTTACTCAGGTGCTTTATATAACATCAGTTATTGCACTGAGCACAGAAAATTCAATTTGCAAAGGAATTCAATATGCCCATCTTTTAGGGCTGGAATCTACCTCACCAGTGAACACCCCATGGGCTCTCTGAGTCACTTCCTTGCCTTTAAGTCTTTCAACTAGATTTCTCTTGTTAACAATAAAGGGATCATTGCTGAAATCATGTATAAGAGATTCCCCTAAACGAAATGAGGCCCGAGAGGTGACTCTTTGAACTACCTGTAAATATCTAACCGGCCGATTCTTAAAACGAAACGATCCACCAGACACAACAGAACCAGTTATTATCCCAGCTTGAGGCAGGTTGAGCCCTTGGCCGAAAGAAAGCGACGGAAACCCTTCCTTTCTTCTATCACGACTAGGAGAAAGCAATTCGTCGGTCACAGGTCACCAGGCCCGGCCACCCGCGGGTTCCTCCGTCGCTTTCCAAAGCCAGGGGCTCTACGGCACCGTCCCTTTCCTTCCTGGTTACCTGGGCACGCCTGGGCGTAGTCATAGCAACAGTCGCCCGTCAGCTTGCACGCCTCGTCGCAGAAGCAGGTGCCGTAGGCTCTGTTGATAAGCCAGCCGGTGCTGGTACAGGTGGGGTCCCGACCCGGACAGCAGCGGCCCTTTTCGGCACAGCCCGCCTCGGCGCGGCGCCCGAACGCCAAGAGCGCCACCAAGGCGACCGTGGCCGGCCAGGCCCGGCGGGTGCCCATCTCCCCGCCTCAGAAGCACGCGGGCGGGCTTGTCGCTGCGCCGCCGCCACGCCTCGGCCCCCAGCCGGGTTTCTCCCGCGAGGCCCAGCAAGACGAGGTCGGGCTCGCTCGTCTCTGAGGCAAGCGCGCCTGCAGCGACAGCCCGTGTGTGAGAGGCCGCGCAGAATAATAACGCCCGCCGCAAACACCCGAACGGCGGCCACAAAAAGGCGGCAAGAGACGCTCGGCGACTTTGCGTGCCGGCGGCCGCTCCTTTTTTTCCGGGGGGCGGAATTCTACGCGCCTCCCCGCCCGACGGGGTGAGGGAAGGCGCGGCCAGGGATGCTCCCGCGCGCGCGCGCTCATCCTCCTCCTCTCTCCGCCCGGGCACGGCCGAAGAAGGAATGCGCGCGGGTGGCAGGGGAGCCGACGCACCGCAGCGAAAGAGACTCAAAGGCCACACGGCCGGCGCCCGCTCCTCCTCTCCTCGTTGCGCTGCCCGGAGGCCGAAGTTGCGCTATTTCGAAGTTCACACAGCCCTTTCCTTGGCGGCGAGGCGAGGCGAGGCAGGGGTCTTGATGCACGAACCAGTGGGGCGAGAGCGTGCGACCGCCTCTCTGTGCAGACTTAACTTCCCTCGCGCGAGGGAAGAAGCAGGTGCAAAGGGCGCATGTAAATGAAGCCAACGCGCTTCTTCTCGGAGGCAAGCCGTGAAAGGTTTGTTCTTTGTTCGGAAAGGGCTTCGGCATGGGCAAACGGTGCCGTTATAGCAGCGTATCTGATGCCCCATGTTTGCCAATTGACATTTGATAGCGTTTTACATTAAGCGAAATCATAGTTTTCTCTGTGGAAACGAGTGGTTCGCGTAGGAAACTCGAGGCCTTTTCGCAGGAAGCCTTTTGGAATGCGTGGAGCCCACGCCTGGACGGAGAATTCGCTCCTCTGGGCCGGGGGTTCCATTCGGAACCGCCTCAGCCCCTCCCAGAGGGCTCTCCATTCGTTCTGCAGGCAAAGCACTTAATTGTGCTCTGCGCACAGCCCGGGGCTCTGGCCTCCCCAGCGCTCGGAGGAGGGAAGCGTTCGCACACCTCCCTCCCTGACATCTGCCGGACACACCCCACCCTGCCACGATTGGGCTGAAATCAGCCCAACAGCTGGCAGGCCCATGCAAATCATTCACCTTTCTGGGCCCAGGGTGCAATCTGCTGTGGGTATGCGCAGACAGGCGCACTCGGGTAGACGGGACCCAGTGGGTCCCATCTACTGGGAGGACGCACACCTGTACAGACTGCAGTAGATCGCACCCTGGGCCCCGGCAAGGTGAGTGATCACGCTGGGGGGGGGGGAAGGGTGGCTCTCTCCCGGCTCCTGCAGTCCCATCGTGACCAGGAATCAGGGAGAAGCCAGTTTGGCCTCACCTCACCCCTTTCCAGCACGGGGAGAGGTCAGACTACAGCTGTCTATGGGCCAGGGGATGTGGAGCCCCTCAGTATACCAGCCCCACAGCTAAAGCGCTGAATGGCTACAGCTGGTCTACTGATGGACCCCACATCCCCTGGGCCATTGGGGGAGATCGACAGCCTCTGCAGGGCTGAGCCGCTTAAATCTACACAGCTCAGCCCCGCAGACAGACCCCGGGACCACTCCACTCCCACTCCGTGGCCGGGACGTGTGCGTGCACCTACCTGCCAGCTGTCCTGGCTCCAAGTGACCTGGCTCAGCTGACAGCATGCTGCACATGCATACGGCGTGGGCTCTGATTGGCCAGCTAGCCCACGTGCATGGTGGAGCCGTGTCTGTGATGTGGCTAATACAGCCCCACATGTACCTCTTCTGACAGTGTGTAGGGTAGGGCTACATAGCTGCAGTTGGGCTCCACATTGCCCAGAAGCTGTGGCAACAGTGGTGCACATGTCCATTGCTGTGGCTACACAGGCGTCTCTAGTATAGAGGCAATCACATTTACCCAGTGCTTGATGAAGTGTCAGGTAATTGTGGGATAGATCAGGTATTGCAAAATGCAGGTGCCTGATCCATCCCCCATCTTCACTTCCCTGGGACAGTTTCCCAGGCCAGTAAAGGTGTGACTTCCCCCTAATACAATTACACAAGGAGAAATTATTTAATATTTCCTCATCACTAAAATCCCAGACATTCCTACTATTTTCAAAGCAGTGCGGATGCTTTACTGGGGCAAAAAAAAAAAAAAAGAAGAAGAAGAAGCCAAAAGCTACCACACCATATGGGAACATTGGTCCCATGCCAGCTGGACCCAGTGCCAACTAGATTGAGTACTTACGCAGCCTGAGCACTCAGACAGGTATTCAATGCTAGGATTGCAATGCCTGGTCAACTCAGAAGGGCCATGGTCACACCTTTAGTTTAAGATGTCTTCAGGCTGTCTTCTGGTCGTTTTGCTCTCTTCTTTTTTCTTCATTTTCCAAGCTGGCTTATTCTCGTCAGATTGGTTTAACCCAAGTCCGCTTTTCCAGAGGACTCAGCCCATCCTGGCACCCCAGGCCATTTTCTCTTCCTCTGGGGGGGGGAGGCTACAGGAGGCTGAACTGTGCTGTGGTGGATGGGGTCCAGTCTTTCCTTTCAGCCAGTGTCTAGGGGAGGGCGGCACGCCCAGAGTCATGATATACCTCCTATTCTCTCCCCATCCACCCCAGTCCCACCCTCACCAAAGGCACCTTCTATGCTTCTGCCAAGCTCCCATGAGGTGGCATCCTTCCTGTGAGGGCTCTTTCATTCCTTTTATTCTGTGAGTGACTGAGGGCTCCACCCACTCCCACTGCTTTTTTAAAAAAAAGTCTAATGGAACTGTGCAACTCTGAATGTATAATCAGACTTTAGGAGACAACATTGGTCTCCTTCCCTGTAGCTGAAACTGGAGCTTCCTTTCTAGAGTTCCATGGAGGAAGCTCAGGTCGATTGCGGAGAAAGGTGTCAGTGACGCAGCCCAGTGTGAACAGAACTGGTACAACCTCAGCTCAAATTATGAATAGGATGTACTATCTCATCTAGGTTTGACGAGGGGCAAGATGGCAAACACAACATACTATGTGTAAACAAAGCATTGGACTTCTCAAGCCAGCAGTGTGGACCGTACAAAACTGTTAGCAGGCTGATCTGGAGCATAGAAAGAAATGAGTGTTTGGTCCAGTGTTGATGTGTAGATGTAGCTGAAGTGAAAGATTTAACTTGAGAGGCACCGGTAGTTTCTGCAGTCCAAGAACTATGTGGACCGATTCAAAGAATAAGGTAAGAAGTTGACTACAACTGCTGGCTGTTCAACCAAGGTTTTGAAACAGGTTTTCAGAGCTATGGAATAGAGATGGGAATGGGTTTTAGGATTACTTATAGGCCCAGTTCCCATTACAAGCTTATTCCGGTTTCCATAACCCGAAATAATAGAACCAGATGCTAACGCAAATATGCCTGTTCCCATATTAGCCCTGCCCTCTTCCTCCTGGCGTGAATGCGCCACCCATAACCGACCCCTTCATGGAGCCTAGCTGGGTGGCTGGGTGGTTGCCTCTTGCCTGGATGGAGGAAAAATGGCAGAGGGCAGCCAGCAATTTTTCCCCCTCCTCTCCCCATTGCTCAGGGCACACAGCAGCGGCGACAACTCAAGCCTTAAACATTCACACATCTCCAAGCACTTGCAGCTGCTTTCCTTTCCTTTCCCTTTCTAAAGGTCAGAACTTCCAAAGAGGCAGAATTGTGCAAAATTGCAACATTGTTATCAGGTGTGAAGTGCGTGAATCGCTACAGTATAGCAGCTGCTGTAAGGGGTGGATTTTTACAGGATTTTTCACTATCTGGAAGCAAACTATTGGGGGAGGGAAAGCCTAAATATGCATTCTCATCCCACTAACACGGACTGTTCCCATGGTAAGAAATGCAAACCATTTCAAGCGCATGAACCCGAGTGAGACCTGTTGAAATGAGGATTAACATTTACAACACTTTGGGGCAAATTAACACACGGAAAGCCTGTTAAGCCAACCTGATGTGGGAACTGCGAGGATTGAAAATGGTTTGGAACAAGAAATAAGCTTATAATGGGAATGCGGCCATAGTAATTCTGTCAAATTGAATTTTATTTTTAGGGTGCCTGCCACACGTTCCTGCAAGCATACATATCATGGTCCCACCAAAACAGATAGTACATACCTGTAGATACCCATGCAAATCGATCCCTAAAAACCTACTTGAAGATCATTTATTCATTATTTACTTTTTTATTCTACCCTATATCTAAAGGTCTCACAATGGGTTACAACATTAAAAACCAAATATAAAAACAAACATACTAATAACAGTGTCTAAAAGTGAGGGGGGGGGAATGTTTCCCGATTTATCCAAAGGGCAGGGCAGAGGTGCATCTTCACTGCCTTCTATTCCATAGTCTGGGAGCCATCACCAAGAAGGTCCTAACCCCGGTGCCCACCCTTTTGCTGCTGAGGGCAGTGTTAAAGCCAGTTGGCACAGCATCCCGCCTCCTTTTTTTCTATCAACCTTATTCAGTCTGGGGATAAAAAAATGAAAACTAAGCAAGGAAAACATAAAGGTAGGTGTGCTTTCTTTGTGATATGATATAGATGCCATGGAAAAGATAAACATGGAAGGTTGTTGGAAAGAGGAGGCAACTATTATAGATCAAGCTGAGTTCTGGATAATTTTATCATGCCGGTTTCTTTTTCTTGTTGGCATTCTGTCCCAAGAGACAAAGGGTGTTTTTCCACAGTCACTTAGTACCCATTTTTGCACCCATTTAGGACCTATTTGGGTGAGAGCCGGATGACCCCATTTCCACCATGGCACCTATTTGGGATACATTTGTTTCCACCCTGCCTTGGAAAATCCGGATCATATGGGTACATCTCAGCCTTTAATCCAGATTTTCTATAGACCCAATTAATGGGGTCTACAATGAGGTCTTCAGCCAGAAAATCTGGATTAAAGGGAGCCTGTTTCTATGAGTGACAGGCAATGGGGTCTAGAGGAGGCTAGGGGGAGTGGATGCACCCATGGGGGGGGAGCCCCGAAATCCCAGCTTCAAAGTGATTTTGGAGTCATTTCAAAATCATTCCAAAATGGCTCCAAAGTCACTTCAAAGAGATCTGCAAAGACTTCGGAGAGGCTCCAAAGCTGTCAGCGCGGTACGTTCGCTATTAGCACAGACCTGACATTATTGTTAGGCTAAATTGTAGTCTGTTCGAATTTGAAAAATTGCTGCTCAGAATCAGATTCCTCCGTTTTCAGGGCCTTCCACCATTTAAGTCCTGTGATATAGCCTGCTTTCAGGGCAAAAACTCTAGCAAAGCTGATAAATATGGTACACACTGACATAACTTCAGTTAGAAGAACTTTCAAAGCCGCCTGGAAGATTTTCATATGCCTAGGGTATCAAAGTAAATTTTGAAAGACACGATTTAATGCAAAATACCCCAGAAAATAAAAGGCAAAAAAAATGAGATTAACTCTATATGGATAGAAAGAGGGGATCAGTACTAAAATGTGTATAATCCTGCTTAAAAGCTTTATCCTGTAAACAGTATCTGACATAAGAACAAGTGGTGTCTTGAGGCACAAAAGAACAAGGCTGTTTGTTCCATGAGTATTTGAAGGCACTGGCAGGAATTCGTTTTTCTTATATATAAACCATACCAGCTGTTATGGTAGATAAAATATAATTCATGTTTTATTCTTATGACACATAATTCTACTAGTGAATTTTTCCCTAGAGCCAGCAAAGGGGATTTTCCAGTGGAAGACTAAAGTATGTTTGACTGCAAGTACCAGCACTGTTCCAAACCTAACTAGCAGCCCTTGTAATGCAGATGGTCCATCCAGGATGGTCTGCATTGCCGTAGCAACAGACGCAGCAACTTCTGCCCTGTGCTGGACTGTAGCTGTGACGATTATGATGCGGGGCATATTTGCGCAGCTGTGCCATGCCACCCCCATGCACTCTCAGTAAATCTGTATAGCATTTTTTACTGCTTTACAGCTACAGATGATCAGGATGGCTGTGCATGCTCCAGGCTGTTCTACGATGGAGGAAGTGCTGTGCCAGGTGGATACAGCATCCAAGAGTATCCAGTGCCATCTTGATCACCAAAGTGAGAAAAGCCCCTTCATTTTATTTGATGTTTTTTAATTGTCATCTTCGGTTCCACTGTATCAAAGTCTGCTTCTGGTGACTTCCTAGATCAAATAATGCTGTTTTCTTGGGCTCTTTGCACAAAAGGCAGAATATGAGTACCCTGCATAAATAATTTCATTAGACAGAAAGAAACACAGGGATTTAACAAAAGTTTTATATTTTTCTAGGTTGAATGACAGCATTTAAATAAATAAATCTCCAGTTTTGCACTTACCAATGGAAATCCAGATTTTGAAGATCCAAATCTTGAAGACGGGGTCCTCGCTTGAATCCAGCCCTCTAAGACCTGGATCTTGGGGCTCATCCCTATGCTCCGAATGCTGCAAAGCAAATGTGAGTTTGCCTCGGGCTGTCTGCATGTGCAGCCCTAAATCCGGGCTACATGCGCCACAAAAAGCAATAACCCGGAGCAAAAAAAACAACCCACCTTCCTAACTGTTCTCGCCCCAAATTAGGGGGCAAGAATGGATTAGCAAGGGGCACGTGGGGACATGCTCCCAGGTTATTGCCGATCAATTGCATCATTAGCAGGTGGGTTTCATTGTCCCCACCACTAATGCTGCAGTTGAAACTGTCTCCCCTTGCCTGATCAGGCAGGCATGCCTAGGTAAGGGCTTGATTTACCGCAAATGAGTGCCTGACAGCTTCCTTGCACTCGACTGAGCAGCTGTTAGCTGGGTATAGGGGCTGTCAAGCACATGAGCAGAGCTCCGGTAAAATAATTAAAACAGCCGCGGCTTCTTCTTGACAGCCCCTATACCCATCTGCCAGCTGCTCAGCTGAGTGCAGGGAGGCTGTCAGGCACTTGTTTGGGGTAAATCAAGACCTTACCTAGGTGTGCCTGCTGGATCAGGCAAGGGGGGAGGGGGTGGAGAAAACTGTGGCATCTTGATGCAGGGATTTACCACGGTTTTCATGGGGACGGGCGGGTTCGACGCTGTCCTCAGTTGCCATGGGGACTCTTAATGGAAACTACGATTCACATTAAGGCTGCCCCAAATCCACCCCAAGGTATTGCCAGCCCATGGGGATGCACCCTTGGTGTGACCCCATATGTCTGCACGGGCCCTCTAGCACACAATTGCAGTGGGTGCTAAACAGGGCACCATGCGGACACCGTAGGACCTATTCCAGTGCTCCATCTTACCGGAGCTGGAAGGGCCACTGGTGGCATGGTGCAGTTGGCCAGTACCACCATCACTCACGGCATACTTCTGCTGACAGAGGGCAGGGCGGAGAGGCACAGCTTCATAGCTGCTTATGCAGCAACTACGAAGCCTGTGCTCAACTGACTAGACAGCTATGGAGGCCATGCAGGCCTCCGCTGCTGTGCGTGGTGGGGCAGAGACAGAGCCAGCCCGCTGCAAATAGCACGTGCTGGGCCTGCCCCTGGACCCCATCTTCACAGTAAGTAGTGTGGATGCGCATCCTTCAGTCCAGTTTTCACGGCTGAAGACCAGATTGTGGACACCATTTAAGGGGTCTGCAGGAAATGTAGATTTAAGGGCAGGAAGGACCCATTAAATCCAGATTTCCCTAGCACTCATGCGGACAGGGCCTTCAGGATAGGGTCCTAAAGTGGGTAATGCATGGGACAGGGCATGCCTGATCAGTACCAATTGGGCGCCAATCAAGTTCCAAATGGGGTCTTAATGGGGTCTTTGGGGCCAGTGCAAAAACAGCTAATATATATGAATGGATCCTTCTAAACTGAAGGACCCATACTGAAAGAGGCTTAGGGAGAATCAGTGCAAACTGGATGTACATAGGCTTTATATGGGGATGAACATGGTGGAGGGGAAGAAGAGAATATAGCATATGTAACCTACTTCCCTTTCCAGCCCTTGCATTCAAATGAATGAAAAAGCCTACATTTGCTAGTATATACATTCTGTTTCTGAATGGTGTTGCATCAGTTTCTGATTTCTGTGGATCTACTGATAAGCTTACCTCTGTTTAAGCAGTGCATGAAATTCACAAACTAAAAGCCAAACACATTTCGACGATAGTCTTCTTCAGTGGTTTGAAAAGTAGTCCACAGTGAGGTTATATAATATCACTTCTACATGATTGTATTGGCTTTTAGTTCCCTTTATCAGTATGTGTGTCAGTCTACAAGACTGAAATACCTTTGACTCAGCCTTCAGAGTATCTCACCTGTTGTTATGCTGATAAGTGCCTCTTTGTCATATATGTTTTTGTTATTTCCCCCATAATATCATTGTACACCGTCTTATTTTATTTATTGTCAAGATTTATTATATACTATATTACTTTTATATAAGTAAATATGAAGTTATTTATGCAATTTGGTCTGTTATATTTTTACATTTTGATGTTTAGGCTGTTTTCATTATTGGTTCATATTGAGAAGACCCTCTTTTTCTTTCTTTGATAAATCTTTTGTGTTTCTTGTTTCTTGTAGATTTATCTTGTTTGGATTTTTGGTCTGTTGACACAGATGATCGCAATTCAAGTCTGGTGCAAAAATGTGGTCCCTTGATAACAACAAGAATCCATTTTAATTCTTAATGTTTCAGCTCAAGATTTAGAACTAAATGTTCAGATAGATAGTGAATCTGGTCTAATTTATTTCCCATTACAACTGAACTGTGCATTGTTTTTCTAAACAGTGAATTATATCCTATGAGTTCTAAACAGTGCATTTATTTCACCTCAAGTATTCCATTCCTTTGAGTAGTAGGTACAGAACAGTGACCTGCATTTAATTCAGTTTACTTAGTTTATTTAAAGTTGTGACTGATTGCACTTATGTGTGCAGCATGGAACACCAGGTCACTACCTCCTTCCCAGAGCATCTGAGAGCATCTCAAAGTGCCTTGATTCTCCCTAGTTGAGGAGAAGTAAGAAAAAACTTCTTCACAACTTGACTGGGAGCATCTGCTTTGCTCCCAGTTGCTCCTGGCCCTTCCAGGTGCAAATGCCCCGAGCGGATGGGGTGGGGCAGCTTCAGCTATGCAGTTGCACCCTATGTCATAATTGCCATGGCAACTGCTTCAGCTGTTGCTATAGCGATTCAGAAAGTCCAGGGTGGACTGTCTGCCACCTCAGGCACCCGGAGGTTAAGTTGGAGATGGTGCCAGTGCTCTCAGTCCCTGAACTTAATTTCAGTGGGATAGTATTGTTAAGTGCAAACATGCCCCTTCCCTCATCCCACTTAATAGCTTAATGGACAATATACATACAAAGTTGAAATAAGGTTGTGCTGATACATAGCAATAAGTGAGAAACATAAATAGGGTTTGCGTAGCAGCAGATCCTGCCATTTGATGGGCTAGAGCAGGAAGGGTGTTTGCACATGTGCAGGTACACTAATGTCAATATAATGGGTTCCATGTTTTTGCTCTGCTGAGAGAATCACACCACACGTAATGCTGCAAGGACTTCTATAATCCATTTATGCAACTGCAGAAGGGTGAGAGGGTGGTCAGTGCTTTTCCTCGCTTTGTGGAGACAGAGTTTATGATGGTGCTTTGTACCCCTTGTATGGCAGGATTGTGGTCCAATGGATGCAAGGTCCCATACCCCTCTGACCATCCCATGGCACCATTACCACTCCATGTCATATTTCAAAGACAGGAATTTTAATTGATTGAAGTACACGTATTGGCACATTTGTTTTATTTCAAACTTATGGTGGACTAAACTACATTTATGTGATACCAGATCCATTTCATTGCAATCGGTTTCTTTCTTTCTCTTTTGCTTTCATTTATTCATTCATCCATCATTCTTTTTTAAAGGGAAACCATGTTTGCATGGGTTTTAGATGAATGAATGATTAATAGCCAAACCAACTTTGGCCTTATATGTCAGGTTTAAATTATAGCCATAGCAATATTGAATACTGAATAGAAGGATCAGCCAGGTCACCTTCAAAGTCTATTTCTCATATATTAACTGTCAGTCTGTAGCATTCCACACATACACACACCCATCGTGTGAGCAAACTTCCTGGAAAGCCTTGACTTGCACAAATATAGATAGTTCATTCCTGTTTGCATTTAAAAGATTTAACTGATGGCATCTAGATGAGACGATTTCAAAGATTCTGTTTCCCTTTTCTTCCTCTTTCAGACATGTTTGCACATGCACCCCTATTTACCTTCCCAAAGTCTCCCACCAATAAAAGGAACATGAGTATTCTCAAGTTTTGAAGAGACAACAGCATGAATTGTTACATAGAAATTTTTCCTTTCAGGGTGTAAGCCCATAGAATTTCAGCATCATAAATGGTCTTAAATTTTCTTTTTTTAGCTTTGCTTTAAAACAAATAACTCTTTGACAGCTGTTAATCTAAATATACCAAACTGAAGGGTTTTTAAATTTTCAGAATTCCAGTGTTTCCACACAGGAGGTCAAGATGAATCAGGAAGCTGAAGCAGTTTCTTACAAATAAAACTTATAATATTGGGATTGAGACTAAATACAAGAAAGGAGAGAATATACAAGATAGAAGATTTTTGTGAGGTCCAGGGAAAGGGAAGAGGGAGAAAAGTTCCCTTATAGTGTTAGAACTTAGGATCATATATGAAGTAAATGGTGGGCGATTCAGGATTTATGCACATGGTAGTAAATAGTTAAATTCCAGAATCTGATTTCCACCAGATGTGATTCTGACTACTAAACTGTACACCAGTTCCTGTGCAAGTGAACAGCTGGGTGTTTTGTACAATGCAAAACCACTTCTTCCTGTTATGTCACACATGTTATTCCCAAAGTAAAGAACCATTTTAAATACTGGTTTGGAAATATCACAGCATGTTAGTTCCATGATGTATTATCATCTTCCAGTGTAGGCACCTGTCAACACCCATCTGTTTATTTATATTTCTGTTACATTTGTATCCTGTCTTCCACGTGAAGGTCCCAGGGCAGATCACAACATACAGTAAAAGCACAGAACACTAAAACATATTTAAAATATAACCCTTCCCCCTGACAGGACTACATTCAGAGGAAACTGTGCACAAAGGCCTGTGTGAAGAGGTACGTTTTAAACAGGCACCGAACCCCGTATAAAGTTGGTGTCTGGTGGTGTAGCTGCACTGAGGAACTATTCTAAAGCCCAGGGAAAGGCCCTCTAGTGTGCCACACCCCTGAAGATAGGAAAACTACAAGAAGGCCTTCACTTCATAAAACACAGGCAGGTCTATATGGGAGAAGGCACTCCTTCAGATATTAGGTACCCAAGCCACTTAGGGCTTTACAAGTCAATAGCAACCCCCTGAAATGGGCTCAGTAGTGAATTGGTAACCAATGCAGTTGCTTAAAGACCAGCATGATATGTGTCCCACCAGAAATTCTACAATTCCCAATCCCTCTCACAAGATACTATGGTTGATAGTATCAAGAGCCACTGAGAAATCAAATAGAATTAACAGTGCCACATTGCCCCTGTCCCACTCATGACAGAGGTCATCCATCAGGGCTACTGAGGGAATCTCTACACTGTACACTCATCTGAAGCCAGACTCATATGGGTCAAGATAATCAGTTTCCTTCAAGCATGACTGCAGCTCCAGTACCTTGTCCTTAAGGGAATATCAACACCCGGACAATAGTTGTTTAACAGCTATGAATCCAAGGAGCATTTATCACTTCCAGGACCCAAGGTACAGGAGACAAGTGGTTGGCTGAACCGCTGCAGGCATCTCCACTTCCTCAGGCCACTGACTTGCCATCCACTTCAGCCAATGGACACAAGTCCACACCAGGATTTAATTATGACACTTCTAGGGGGATTCTTAGGTTGCTGCAGCCTATGAAATCTAAAAACCCCAGATCTCTTGGGTTGGGCTTTAGATTTTCTGGTCTCTTGTCAGTTTTTAAAAAGCTTTAAACATTTTTAAATAAGGGACAGAAAGATTGATCAAGGTTATCCTATAAACAATCATGAGGCCCCAGACCTCCACTCCAACAACTGCTTCAAATGGATCGCACTGGAGATACTCATCATCTGCAGTTATACCAAAACTTGGGTGTTTCTGCATTTGCCTTCCTGTCCGTTGGATGGGAAGAATACAGCACTGACTAATGTGTACTAGCATTCACACTAGGGAACACTAGTACACAGTAGCCTACCTGTGACGCACCCGGGCACTTACATGCGCAGTTACATCTGGGGTCATCTGGGGTACCACCACGCTTGTGTGGTATCTCGGATGACCCCTCACACAGGAAATGGTATGTATGGTTGTAGCGTGGACAGGACAGGTATGTTTGGGGTCGGGATTGGGTAGGGTCAGGCTACGTGTGGTACATGATTTCGTGGACCACTACTAGTTTGCGATAGGTGAACATCTAGGCAGGCAGGGGGCATTTCTAGCTTGTAAACACCTCCTGCAAGTGCAGTTGCACCTGCCAAGATGGTCACCTATCAGAAATTATGAGGCCAAGTAGCCTCTTGATATTTTAGTGTCTGTTCAAGTTAGTGAAAGCTTATGCTGAAACCTTACTTCTAAAACACCTTTGCCTATTAAAACCATCAGAGCTGGTTGCCTGGTGTAAGGATGTACAATCATCCCTGTTCTTTATTCAGCATGCCTTCTCCCTTCTACAGTGGCTATGATGTAATCTACATTTTGAGCCCTATAGAAAACCACACTTCCTTTGCAAACTAGCAGTTATGTCTGCAATTGCACAGCAGGGTGGTTTCTGGGAACAGAACTATCATATTATTCGAAGGATGACCATAAAACAGGAAAGGTTTCATATAGTGAGTTTGGGCCTCTAATGTAGTTTGAAAAATGCAGGATTATCATCATAAAGGTGGCAACCCTAAAAACTTTACCGAGCCATTAAAATTATAATAATGAAATCAGCTGAATATGATTTCTGCAAAGAGAGTTATTTGAGGCTTATAGGCCCAGCAGTTCGTCTCGGCATATAAAACCAACCAATGTTTTCAAATATGTATTTGTAGTGGCATGCCAGGAGGGACTAATGTAAACAAACTGTATCTTATTAGACTTCATGCCACAGGTTTTCACCAAAGGAGTAAAGGTTCTCATAATATTTATGTGAGTATTTATTTAAACCATAGAGTCCTTCAGCACATATACCTTGATGCTTAACATTTCCCAGACACAAGTTGCAGATCTTCTAAACTAATTTTCTCTGTTCGCGCTGCATGTGGAACGACCAGGGAGTTTTTACAGCATAGCTCCCATTTTACATATGATGTTATTTCTTTTTCTTTTAAAAAATGTACACACTGGCATTGTAAAATAATATTAGCCATACGGTTTATCGTACTGGCACCAGCAGAAATTATGTTCTTTGTTGGCCTTAAAAGGAAACTTTTCAAGTTTTAGAGCTGAATCCAAAAATAGAGAGAGAGAAAGAAATTCCTGCCAAGTTTGTGGGCAGTTATTTTTTCCACTCTCTTCATTTAGATTAAAAAAAAAAATCTTGACAGTGAAACAGTATAGCAGAAAAGATAATACTCAGAGGTTAAAACTCCATGCATGCTTACTTGGGAGTAAGTTTCATTAAACTAGGCAGGGCTTGCTTCTGAGCTAACATGAGTTTTATGTTCCTTTTTACAATTAAGGGTATGTCCAGACTCAAGAAAGCTGCAAATCGGAATGCGCAGCCAAGTGTGGGTGCCCAATCCTGCATAGGGGTGGCACATTATACCACCACTACTTCAAATTTGTCTACTGCAGAACAAGCAACACACACATCGTAGTATAAGGTAAATTCGAATGTTCCCGCCAGTCCAGACAGGACTTCAAGAACAGTGAATGAGAGCTGAGCAGCTCTCATTGGCTGCCCCTTCCCATGTGACGTGCACACCACAGAAGTCTCGCAGCCACCAAGGAAGAAGCTGCAGACCTCCATTGGGAGGGGGGACAAGGTAAGCTGCGTATTTCTTAAGATCTGCGGATTTGATCCGCTAATCTGGAAGCTGCCTAAATCTGGATTGGTTTTAAGACTCTTTGGCCGTGTCTTCACGGCAACCTTATCTCACATTCAAAACATTTTCAATCCTCGGAGTCCGCACGGCAGTTTGGCTTAACACGCTTTTCCCATGTTAAACCATCCCAAAGCGTGGTGAATCTCAATCCTGATTTCAACAGGTCTCACTCCGGATCGTGCGCTTGAAACGTTTTACATTTTTTACTGTGTGGACAGTACCGTTTTAAGGGATGAGAATCCATGTTTAGGGTTTCCCTCTCCCAATAGCTTGCTTCCAAAGACAGTGATTTCAGTGTAAAAATCCACTTAACAGTGATCGCTACACTGTAGCGATGGAACCACTTCACATCTTGATGGTTGGAATAACAATGTTGCAGTTTTGCACAATTCTAGCTCTGGAGTTCTGACTTTAGAAAGGGAAAGTGAGGAAAGCAGCTGAATGTGAATGTTTAAAGCAAAGGGGTTTTAGTTGCCGCTGCTGCTGTGTGCCCTGAGCAATGGGGAGAGGAGGGGAAAGAATCGCTGGCTGCCCGCTGCCATTTTTCCTCCATCCATGGAAGCGGCAGCCACCCAGCCACCCAGTTAGGCTCGGTGAAGGGGTCCCTTATGGGTGGCGCGTCCATGCCAGGAGGAAGAGGGCAGGGCAGCCCCGAAAAGCAACTTTTAAAAAGTAGCCACTTGAGTCCCACCTTGAGTCATGTACCCCACGCACGATCCTCAGAATCCGAATCCAACGCGATTAAGTTAAAAGTAATGGGAACAGGCAAATTCGCGTTTGCATCCGGTTCTATTATTTCGGTTTAGGGAAAGCGAAATAAGTTTGCTGTGGGGATTCGCCCTTTCTGTACTGCACCTTTATCTAGGATATATTCCCAGAATAAGGGCCTGCCGCCTATATGCTAGTGCAGACTATATCTCTTTCTGTACTAGTCCTTATTCTGGATTATATCCCAGAACAGAGGCCTGCCATTCGCATCTAGCATTCCCAATACAATCCCAGGAAAAGCCTTGCTGCTGTCCCTCAGCCCTCACCCAACTGAAAGCAAGCAGAGACCTCAGCAGCTGTTTCTCAGGATGCAAGGCAGGCAGCGACAGAATCACCAATGGCTGACTGCTCATGTTCCAGCCCTGCCCCTGTTCCATGCTGTTTCTCAGCATGTGAAGGTAGTGGGATCGGCTCAGTGACTCACATGGGCCTGGACAAGGTTTGCTACTCCTAAAATAAGATAAAGTACAGAGGTGGGGACAAAGTGGTAGCAGAGGGGCAACAGTAAGCTGACTGAGTGAAGGTAAACAGAGCCAAGTGTGTATGGAGGTCAGATGCAGCCTTGACCTCTAAGCACCTTTCACTCAAACGAAGGTAACTTCATTCACGTCACTGGTCCCTGTTCCAGGATATAATCCAGAATGAGACCCAGTGCAGAAAGGGCCATAGAATCAAGTATTAAGCCAAATTGCTGGAGATCAACCGTAATGCATAAAAAAAACCTTAAAACATTAGCATTTATGCAATGAAATAGGCATTAGCATGTATTTGAAGAAATAAGTAGGTACAGTATGTGCACCGATATTTGTAACATTCAATATTTGTACAAATTTGTACCAATTCAGACATTCATATATGAATTGAATGTTCGTACATTGACATTCATATTCCTACGAATGCTTCAACAGATCCAAAGTGCATTCAACATGGATTGAGAGCAGATTCAAAGAGGGTCCAGGCTGGATCTGACACATCCAGGGCACGTTCCCACCCGCTGCAAACCCGAAGTAATCTGGGTTCTGCTGCAGGTTTAGCTGGAGGCACTGAATGCACATCGGGATGTTCCCAAACCTCACCCGCAAATGCGCACAAGCACACCAGCGAATGGCACAGCAGTGTTTGGACAGGAGCCGCTGCTGCCACTGCCAGCCTCCTCCTCCTCCTCCTAACCCAAAGGGAAGCCAGGGCTCAGCCGTGTCCAACTCCAAAGCCCTCAGCCCTGCAGAACACCCGGCTGGCACAAAGGAGGCGCAAAGCTCAGGTCCAGAGGCGCAGCAGACCTCGTAAAGCGCCTGGCGGTACTGGGGGCGGTAGAGGTGGTAGTGGCGGCAGCGGCATGCTGGTGGTGGTGGCAGTTCCTGCTCCTCTCCCACTCCTGCTGCTGCTGCTCCTTCACCTCCTCCTTCCTGAATCAAATCACCTGCAAAGCGCTTTCACCGCTTCCAAGGGGAAGTGGGCACCTGAGGGGTGGCCTCCCCTCTCCGTGTCCCCCGCTCACTCGCTGCTCACTCACTTGCCCTGGCTGCCAGCTCTCCTTCGCTCACCTCCGAGGGCAGTAAATCTGGACTGATTGCTGAAGTCCGGTTTCAGCAGGGTTCCCCCCCCCCCCGGAAAAATCCAGGGGGAAAAACTGGCATGGGAATGGCCCTTCCCGGATTTGTCCTATTGGCAAATTTAATGGAAATGCTGGATGCTGAGTCTGAATCCAGTCTGGATTTTAATGCCTTTGGGAATGGGGCCTCAGAGTGTAAATGTTACTTGATACATATTGGATATGTATCAGATACATATCAGATATGCATGTGTTCATATCAGATATTCCTACAAATTCCTTCCTACAAATGCCTATGAATCTTACTACATTTGAAGGGGATCTATTTGAACAAATATGGATTTTATTACATTTCGTTCAACACGAATTGAATGCAAAAAACCCACAAAACATTCGTGCACATCCCTAGAAATAAGTAGTGATTAGGATTGGATTACACAAAGCCCACATTGAACATATCCACCACTAGATTTCCAATAATTTAGTGATAATAAAATTTTGCAAGCTTCCTCCCGCCTACTCTCTCCATTGGAGGTATCTGTACGTTTAACTCTACTGCCTTTACCAGCTATGTTTAGGGATTCATTTAGTATTTATTTTCTTTTCATTGCACAGTTCTGGTGGTAAAGTGCCAAAACACTCCTTGAGTGCAGACCTCCCAGTCTGGTGGTATATTTCCCCCCTCATATAGGTCAAAGATCAGTTCTGATCATTACTCATCTAAGTGAAAGGTTGTTTTAACACCTTTTCTGAAACATGAAATTTACTTTATATGCCAGGGATAGTAAATCCTTAACAGCATGAAGAAGCCAGGAACAGATATTATAAATAGGATTTGCAAAGGAATTTAAAGTGAAGAAGCACAAATAGGAAAAATTATTTTTGTGTAGGGAACTCCCAGACATAGGCAGCTCCAATTTTCCGCATATTGTACAGCCTTCCTAACAAGGTCAAGCTGTCACCGGGAAGCCATGTTTGCTTTTTATGTGTGGGCCTTAAGTAGGATAAGGTCATGTTTTCATCCAACCTCTAATCTACCTTTTCTAGCCCTGAATGTTCAGGAGAGGGAGGAGGGGCAGACTTTCAGGTGAGTGATCCCACCTGTGACGAATCCCTATGCTGCCTCAACCACATAGCATACAATCACATAGCGGTAATGTTTGGGAGTCTGTTTTTTGCATCAAAGGAGACATTTTGAGCTGTAATGTTCCTGTTCCCGATTATGATGTCTTATCAACATGTGGAAGTTCTGTAAATTTGGAGTCTAAGGCCCTTTCGGGCCAGTTTGGTCTAGTGCTTAGGAAGCCGGACTCCTATCTGGGAATACCGGGTTTGATTCCGCCCTCCCCCATGAAGCCAGCTGGGTGACCTTGGGCTAGTCACAGCTCTCTTCTGAGCTGTCACAGCCCTACCTACCTCACAAGGTGTTCTGTTGTGGGGAGAAGAATAGAAAAGCTATGTCAGCCGCTTTGAGTCCCCTTAAATGGGTGAGAAAAGTGGGGTAGAAAAGCCAACTCTTCTTCTTCTTTCCACATGGACCTGTATCCCAGGTCATGAGAAGACAGGGGTCATACATGTTTCATTCCACACACCAGCACAGAAAGACAGCACCCCTGAAATGCTCCATGTTCAAAGGACAGAGTACAGAATGGAACAGGATACCAGAATGGCAGCCTATGCTGCTCTACAAGTAGATCTCAGTGTTGAAGTCCACTGGTAGACTAGTAGGCCCATAGGAGACCTTTTTTGGCAGTGCCTGAGGAAGCACCACCAGAAGTGATGCACCACTGAATAGGACAACAGTTTCCCCAAGAAATCTCAGGATCAGACCAGAATGTCCTTGAGTTCAGATAGCACTACACTGGGAGCAACTGGGGTATTATCAGCAAGCATGTAATTTAACAGCAACAGAGCAGGGAGACAACAACTAAAATGAGTGTACCTAAATTACAAAGATGGCAGCACAGTAGACAATATTCTATCAACCGGTCAACAAGCAAAAAAAGATACAAAGGAGCAGGTGGCACTGGCCATTTCCAGTTGTTCATGCTAGGTAAAGCCTAGTAAAGGTAACATGTAAAAGGAAATTAAAAAGGGGGAAGAAATTGGAAGGAGGAGTTCCTTCAGAAAGTTTGCTTGAAAGCTAATTCATTTGCAGAGCAGACTGCTGTCATCTCTTCTTCCTCCTTTCCTACAGTAATTTATTCACTTGCCCATTAAATTCTGCAGTGCAATGGTCACTGCTGGCTAGTGTTGCTCACTCCTTGGATCAGTTCCCAATTGTATTTTTCTTTCCACACATAAAATAAAACACTGCTTTTTCCCTCACAGGCTTCATTCTGTGTTTGTATGTGTGTGTTCATATTTGTCTGTGATCTCCAAATGATCCTGACAGATGTGCTTTCAGACTGAAAGAGAAATGGCTTGAAATGCTTCCTTTCAGCTCATCTAAATGAAATAGATGAAATATTAAGTATAAATAATAACCATTGCTACTTCCTGAAGGCATTATCAGAAAATCCTAACAGGTGTTATCTTATGAAGCATCTCTTCCTGAAGCTTCTGGTTATTGAAGAGGGTAGACTTTGTCCTTTTAATGTGGGAGCAAACTGATGGCATTAGCGTTTTTGACTCGTTAATCCTTTGTTTGGAATAAGCATTTTACACAGAGAGCTTTAATGTTCTTTCAGAATACACAGTGGTACATCAGATCCCATCCTGTTAAATAATAACACTGGTTCACTTGGCAGAAGGGAAAGAAGCAAAAGCTTTTTTGATGGCAGCCGAGTGTCTTCATCAGCCACTGGTGGTACATACAACCACCCACCACCATTTCTGCCAGCCATCTGAGGAGCTGAGATCAGATATCTAGCTCACAATTATCTTAAGTGAAAACTAGACCAGAGCACACCACTCTGTGGGTTATAAAGTATTTCCCGCTATGCTGCTCCTGTTCTAAATCCAGTTCGGACCGCACAAAACACCTCCCACGCTGTAGGCTAAGGACTAATCAAGCCGAGAATTCCTGAAGCCTGAGGAAACCCTGGAGCCAAATGTACAGCAGAGTTCAGGCTGTGTACAATTGCTCTCATTCTTCGTAAGATGGCCTGGTCTCGGTTTTGCTGAGGCCTCTCTGTGGAACTTGACCTCCAAGGTGCTAGGAATGAGAAAACAAGAAAATTTGCTTTACTGAATAGCTTGTTTGCTATGCACCTTTACATAAACCCCTTGGATCCAAGCCTGGTGTTTTTCAATTTTGTTCTAATGCTTCTTGTCAGCTCCTGAAAGAGAGGGGGAGAAGTTCCAAGCATTTTACACATAGCTTTAGTGCTGCAATCATAATTTAACTAACCAGTTGTATCATTACAGTAGTTCATTTATGAATAGAAAAGTGTTAAAGTGGCAATCACATCATCACATGAAATCCCTAGCCTTAAGCTACTCATTTGTGAAGGAACTGTGAAGGATCTTAGAGCCACCACCTTTGAAGTATATTACCACATACATTAGCCTGGAAACAGATTGTTGTAAAGGGAATTGAAAAGGATTTGAGGAAAGTTTCACCAGAAGAAGGAAACTCATAGCACTTCCCTTCACATACTAATTTATACACAGCTGTCTACAAGATTTTAATATCTATATATTTCTGTGTATGCTGTGGTTACATGAGGTGATACCAGCAAGCTCCTGGTCAGCAGTTTTTGCATCATATTCCGGGTGTGACTTTGTGCGAATGAGTGTGGTGGTGCAAGTGGGCACCCCTGGCTGTTAGGGCTGGCTCTGAAGACCATACAAGCTTCAGGGCTGGCATGGAGGCTGGTCCAAAACAGATCAGGACCAGCTTCTGTCCAATCTAGATCCAAGATCCACACCTGTGCAGGTAAGTGCAAAATGGATTTCACAAGCTTAAAAGCCAGCAGAACAGCAAGGATGAGACAAATATCTGGGCATAACATGACTGGCGTTGGTCACCCTTTTCAGCATATGGACACACATTTTAAATTCTAAGGATAAGTTATGCCGTTCTCTTGGGATATTCTGACAAAAGGAAAGTTTCAAAAGACAATAGCATGATCAGTTGCTGAACACTGTACATTGGTATGTGGGAGCAGAGGAGTACCAGATATTTGAGGCTGCTCTGTTCTTAGTACAATTGTGTCTGTCCCCATCTATTCCCTTGTGAGCATAGTTAATGACTTTCCCTAAACACAGAATAAAGAATTTTAAAACAAATATTAGGATTTGAATAATACGTCTCATGATATGGCTGTATTTACACACAGTAAAAAGCCAGTCTTCCTGCCTTCATGAAAACACAAGGCTAGAAATGGTGGATTAGAGATGGGATGAGAACACATTCACAGGCCACACATCTAAGGTATGTTTGAGTCTCTTTGCTACTGTGTCCTTATATAAATTTTTGATTACTTGATATATATTGTGGCCCAACTGAATTTTTTCAGTGTTTAAATAATTATGATTTACAGTATCAAATGTTTTATATACATCCAATTCCAGAATTCCCAATTTATGTTTATTTTTAGAAGCGTGAGGCATAATTAATTAATTACAGTTCTTTTAGGATCCTCTATATATCTGGTTTTTACAAAACCATATTGATCTCCTTAAAACCTTTTCTAAGCATCTAGCAATAACTTTTATAAAATGTTTATAATCTTGATTTGATAAAGTATTGGGCCTATGTTTATTTATTTAAGAAATAAACCCTGAGGAAACTATTTAAATAGCAAAAGCCTGGGTGAAAAAATATGTTTTACCAGCATAGATGCCTGGTGAACCTCAAGAGGGAGGGTGTTCCAGAGTCTGGGGGCCACCACAGAAAAGGCAAGGGAGGATCCCAGTGACGCTTCTCTATTGTAATGATTTCTGACAGTTTCCATAAATCTGGGGTTTCCTGGTTCATTAATACTGTATTTAAAAAAAATCAGATTTCACAGAACTTTTTATTTTAAAAAGTACTGAGAAACCATCTGGACAGCATTTTACCACTTTTCAAGGACTTTATTATGTTCTTGATTTCTTCTTCACTAATAGGTTTATTCATATCCTACCTTTGTCAATCTCTTAATTTATTATCAAAATTTCCATTCTTTTTATGTCAGTATCTTTATATAAATTCTCATTAAAATTGACATTATTCCTGCTATTTTATTCCATCTCTTTTTAAAGCATTTTTTCTGTTTTCTTTTTTAAAGTTCATATTAATATTTTTATACTGTGTATGTCAGAATTTGCATACTCATTTTAATACAGTATATATATTCTATTCAATAGCTTCAGATCAAGTTCCTTCAATTCCTTTTCTATATTATTTTTCAGTCTAATATACTAATATATTCATTCAACCTGTTTTAACCAGTTGCAACCTATTTTTTGTTTTTCCTTATTCCTATTTCTTTTGCAATTCATTTTCCCCTTAGTTATTTTAAAGCCTTCCCAGATCACTTTATTTGATGTGACCCCTAAGATTATTAATCTGCAAATATATTAGTATTTCCATTCCAAATCTTACCTATCGTTATTTTCAATCACAATGGGATCAAATTCCAATTTCTGTAACTGTGGTAATTACATGTTTTTGGCTGTTTGCATAGGTGTGGGATATAAATAGATGTTAAAGGTCCCCTAATGCCTTTGCTATGTGAAGAGAGGTTCTCTTACTCCACACGTTGCCTAAATCATTCAGAACCTTTCCTCTCAGAAGCCAGAATAAAGCCAAGCAAATCTTCCTTAATTTTGGCACCCACTATTTGAACTGCCTTTTCCTTAAGAAGTTTAGAAAATGGCAAATCCAATGTTAATCCAATGAAGATCTTTTTGTTAGGCTGGAGAAGGCTTGGATTATCTGATTTTTTTAAACAATAAAATTGATGAATAAGTTGAAGTATTTTCATCCTGTTCTTCAACCGGAAGAGGTTGTCTCCAGGCTCAGTAGCATGCAAACTAAAACAGAAAGTGACTGAAAGAAAATAAATAAAATGATATTGCTCAAGGCACATCCAAGTGTTATTTTAGCTTTGGGTTATTAAACATTCTCCATATTCTTAATTTTTAAAAACCCCATGAACTGTGATTTTTCTGATGATTTTCAAATTCCTGTCTGTAGGAATCACTCTAGAAATGCTCACTCCAAACACAACTATGGGCTTCCAGCTGATCTTCCAATACACATGAAATTTCTTATTGCTGACACCTCAAAATTCTGATTGACCAGCTAAAAGTGGTCTAGTAACTGTCGTTGCTGAACCAGGAATGCCTCAGCTTTCCCCAAAGGTTGGCTTGATATGAGGGCAGCTGGCAGCAGAAGTTTATTGCCAATTAGTGATGCTTTGTGATCATTAGTTTAGTATGTGAGCCTGTTTGGTCTAGTGGTTAGGGAACCGGACTCCTATCTGGGAATACTGGGTTTGGTTCCGCCCTCCTCCATGAAGCCAGCTGGGTGCTTTTGAGCTAGTTACACCTCTTTTCTGAGTTCTCACAGCCCCACCTACCTCACAGGGTGTTCTGTTGTGGGGAGAAGAATAAAAAACTTTGTCAGCCGCTTTGAGTTCCCTTAAATGGGTGAGAAAAGCGGGGTAGAAAAGCCAACTCTTCTTCTTCTGCTTCATAGGCCCATAGTGTATATCAGAGACCAGCCCAAAGGTAAGTGCCCTTATTTTGTTGCTGGGTACTGCTGAGTCATGACAGGTACTCCAGGTTGACACCATGGGTACCCTCTATGCAGTTTTCTTGGTAGAGACACAGAAGTAGGTTTGTCATTACCTACCTCAAGGGAGAGGCTGGGGATCAAACCAGCAACCCTCTGCTTTCTTGGCTGCTTGCACTACCACTGAGCTGCAGCCCTTCTCGTATGTTTTCTAATAATCAATAAATGTAGTAAATGTATTTCATCAGAGCACAACTTTATTTTGGGGTAACCTAGGAGAAGGGTGTGCGCAAAGAAGAGTAGAAGCAACACTGTATGCTACAAGCTGTGCCCCTCATAATCATCAGAATATCTGCTTGTTGCTTGGTGGCATAACACTTATATGGAGTTCTGAAGGAAAACTTTCATAATTGTTTTGTCTTTTGACTGCTTTGAGCTTGCAACTCAACAAGCAGTTGAAATGCTCAGTGAAAGATATCAAACTTAAGTTTTACCATTATCTGCACATGATAAGCCCACTTAATCTAATGGTCTAGATCATAGCTTGAGGACTTGAAATGGTGATTGACTGGCCAGTAAACTTATTTTATTCAAGGAGCGTTAGGCTGAGGGGCTGATGAGCACACATAAGCCCTTTCTGCACTGGGCCTTATTCCAGATGATATCCCAGAGTAAATTCCTGCTGTCCTCATGATAGAGCATACTATGACAGGCCCCGCCAGCAAATATGCATGCGTACAGCTAATGGTGAACTGAGGAAAACCAAAAGAAACTAATGTAACCAAAGCACGCTTGAATCAAAACCTTTATTAATCGAAAGGCTGGAACACAAGGATTTAATTTTTGCAGTATTGTAGAGGAAGGAGCAGCAAACTTATAGCTGGAAGTAATAAGGACTGTATGGGGCAACACACTTGGAAATGAGAAAATTCTGCATATATATTCTTTTCAGTTACATTTAATGGTGTGTTGCCTCTTCTAGGATAATTTAAGATGGATGCCAAGAGTAATTCCAGCAGTAATAAAACTCTATATTTCTTACTGTCAGCTGTAAACAATATTCACTGGTTTCCTGACATTAACTACATTTTTTTCTCACAGATTTTTATATTTGTTCCCAACTTTTTAAAAAAGGGGGTTTTTTTTCTCCTCATATCATATCATAAATCTATATCATAAATCTTTGCAGGAGAAGAATAATGGAAAATAGTCCTCTATAAGGGTATCTTCTCTCTGATCTTTAGCAAGCACTTCTTCTAAATTTCATTACATGTCAAAAGAAATCATTTCCCTGCCACAAAATATTTTATAGAAAATAGTAGGCTTTTCACAATGTTACTGTCTAAAATCTAGAAATAGGACATTCTCAAAAAGGAAGAAAAAAGAAAGGAAGATTCATATTTTTGGAATTTGCTGTATTTCCCAGAATTCAAACACCTAAAGAATTTGGACACATCTCGGTGGAGTGAACCAGATTAAAAAGTTGAAAATTCTTCAGAAATTAACATTCATGTCAAGGAAGAGCCATTTGCATTCTGGGTCCATCCCAGAAATTCCTTTGGCAGTCCCAGGATATGCACCTCATCTTAGGCTGGGACAGCAGTCCTCTTGCCTTGCCAAAATGGGTCCCTCATATCCCAGAACAGGGCCGAGTGCCTTTGTGGATTGAGCTTGCTAAGAGGAGGTGTGGAAGAGACTCCTGGATGTTTTCCTAGCATGGAATAACAGCTGCATCTGCACTTCTCAATAAAGGCATCATAATCAGCCCCTTATGGTACCTGATCCCCACTGAGAGTAATGGAAACTGGCCTTGTTTAAGGTGCCTCATTTGTGAAACAGAGACACAGCCAATGTCCTGTATAGAAAGGGCCTTAGGGAAAGTAGCATGCGGCCCTAGGGTTCTCTATCTCTATGCACTTTTTCTGGCCTAGAATGTCCATGATAGGGGAGAAGGACAGTTGTGTGTGATCAGTCCACCTGCAAAAACATCTCTAAGCTGTCCCTAAGCTGCCTCAGAGGGGTTTTGCACTTACATGCAGGGAGAACTTTGAGGGAACTCCTGAACAGTCCAGGTGTGTCCAGACTTAGGAAATCTGTGCATTGGAATACACAGCTGAGACGCGGGCATTACACCTGGCAGCCAATCCTGCATATCAGTGCACTATGCCACTGCTACTTCGAATTTACCTACAGCGGAATGATCAACACTCGCTCTGCAGTTTCAGGTAAATTCGAATGCTCCTACCAGTCCAGACAGGACAGCGAGCAAGAGCTGAGCCTGTAGCTTAGCTCTCATTGGCTGCCCCCTCCCGCGTGACACACACCTCACTGCGCACACCACAGAAATATCGCAGCTGTCGAGGAGGAAGCTGCAGGGCGGGTGCTGTAATCCGGACGGCACGTCGTGGCTTCTCAGCAGGTAAGCTGCGCATTTTCTTACAACAGCAGATTTTATTCCACTAATCTGGAAGCTGCCTCCCTGCACATAGCATGGAGCTGTGTCTTCAGAAGACATAGCTCCACACATGCAGGAGTCTCACCACTGCTCTACATCTATGCTTCCTGCTGTCCGGTGTGGTTCCATTCACACATCTCCCTGCTCACAGAGGTTTGAACGGAGCCTGGGGAGGGGTAGCACAGATGTCATTAGCACCATGTCACCTCATCACCATGGTAACAGCACCATACAAGCACATAGGTGCCATTGCTGCAGTTCCATGTCAATGGCAGTGACTTGAACCTCATCAGCACTTAGGGAAGCACTGGCAAGGTTAGGGATAGTTCCAGGGTCCTGAAGTGCAGACTGTAGAACTATTCCCTACCTTCGCTCCCCCAGGATGCTATCCCCAAGGAAGTGAAGGTGCGAAAAGACTCTCAGATATGCTTTTTTAATTATGTGAATGCAGTTATATGAGCTGACTCAATAGGCCAATTCACACTTGGGCTTGTAGTAGATGATGGGTAGCTTCTGGTAAGGAGCATCTGTACTGGCAGGAGGTGTTTTCAACCAAGAAACACCTCCTGCCTTACCAGATGCTGCCCCAGCATCTACTAGCAGTGGTGCACGAAATTGTGCATCATGCACATCCTACTCCCTACCTCTTGCAGTCAGAGAAGTGCCAGGATCAGGGTTATCTGAGGTGCCATGCAAGTACACTGGCACCTCAGATCACCCCAGATGCAACTGTGTGCAAGCAGACCATCATCGTCACCATGATGCTGGCACCAGCACACACGCTGGGCTCCACAAAGAAGATGGCAGCACTCGGACATGTGCTGCCAGTATCCAGACACCCTCCTGGACCTTTAGTTTGGCATGCACTAGCATTCCCAAGTGCAAATGCTGGTACACACTAGTGGGAAATGCACTTTTCCCGTCCAGTGGATGGGAAGCTAAGTGCAGAAATGCCTAATGATTAACACTACACCTTGGAGACATATATGGAAGAAGCTCTCTTTCATCTGGAATAATTATGTTGAGTGGTTCTTAGCAAACAGGCCAGTGGAAGAAGCAGTGATGCATACTGGCCCATTGCTGGTGTGCCAGTGGAGCAGAGCTACATGGGCTTCTGTGCCAGCAGAAACCATCCTATTCTCAACTTACAGTTGGAGCATAACTCTCACTGTTTCCAAAATGACACAGCAGGGACAAAGTGCTCAGAGAGGGCTTTCTTCCACTCTCCTCCTCTTGTCACTTCCACGTATCTGAGATGGAGTGAGGATAGAAGGCATCCAGAACCATGTGACCCACATTTCATGGAATCAGTTTGCATGCTGCACTATATGTTTATATCGTTATGGACCCAAACCATAATTTCTATATGAAATATGTTTAGTTAATGAATAAATGGGTGCTGCAAAGGTTTATGGGGCCATTGCAAAAAAATAACATGGGCTTTAAAACCTTAGGCCCCTGACATAAAAACTAATCAGCCTACCAAGTAAACATGACTCTTGGAATTGCCTCCTTCTGTTTGTATATCTGATGTGTTTTAGTTGATTTCCAGTAAATGTCATTTGCATTATAAATAAAACAAGAGATCTCTCAAGATTCTGAGGTGGAATATTTAAAAATATTACATATTAAATATTAGGCAATAAGTTTCATTTTAATTAGCACCTTTTGTTTGGTTTCTGGAGTAAATGAAACAGTCACTTAATGATTTACTGAAGTTGGGCTGAAGAGTCATGTACACAATTATATTTTTAGAACATAAAAAGAGGTTTAGATCCAGTTAGGAGTTAGTATGGCTTGGGGTTAGAAAAGAGAAGAGAAATGAAGACTTCTATGCTGCTAGGTGATTTCTTCCACTATCTTCTGAACAGGTAATATGAATCTTTGGGAATTTATCTTGTGATTTTTCTTTCTGGGAACTTCAACCAATTGATTATGGGAACTAAGTTACTTTGCGTAAGATTTAGGAAAGCAGAGTTTCTATTCTGTGTAAACTGATAGGCTGTGGCTCCTTTCAAATGCTTTTCTTTTCCTCTCACTAAGACAATTTTGATTTTTGCTAGAAATTCTACTTTGCCCAAATAATTGGTTAAAACTTGTGCTGATTCCCTGGCCGCATTCCCATTATGGTTTTACTGCGCATTGAAAACAGCTTGAAATTCTTTGTCCACATTAGAAATTGGCATCCTACGCTTTCAGAGGAGTACAGTAAAAGCATTAAATAAAAAGCATTAAAAAAAACTTGTTTAAACAACTCTCATTCCCATTTTTGTTGCTAAAGTACTTTGTTTTTCCTTTAGGAATGGTATCCTGCCGCCACCACCGCCTCGCCTGCCCACCCACCTGCCCATGCTCCCGCCTGCCCTTTCAGGCTGCACCGTCTCTGCCACCACCTCACCCAACTGTCCGGCTGCCCTCCCTTTCAGCCACTGCTGCCTCACCCGGCTCCCTGGCTGCTCACCGCTTTGCCCACTGCCACCGCAGTGCTCCCAGGGAATGGGGGGGAGGAACACCGGGCTGTGAGCGATAGAGTCCTTTCAGCAACCTCCGCCTCCTTCGCTGTCTTGCTGCACTGGCACTACCACCGCCACACTCACCTACACGGCTGCTTACCCTTTCAGCCGCAGCAGCACTCCCGGGTCATGGGGAGGAGGAGCGCTGGGCAGCGATTGAGAGAGCCCTGCCTGCCTGCCTGCCTGCCTGCCTGCCCCCTCCTTTTCGGCTGCCACCGCCACCCTCAACTTTAAAGCGGAATTATCAAAAAACAATGGGAATGGGCAGAATGCATGTTCACCTCCTTTTTTGTTAATTCCGCTTTTTAAAAGTCAAGTGGGATCAGAGCACCTATGTCATTTAAGCTGTTTTATACCTACTTTGTTTTTGAATTGTTCTAATGCCATTCCTAATAAATGATACACAGTTTAAGAACCTGGATAGTTATTTCCCCCTCCCTGATGAATTAGCTGCCAGTTGCTTGTCTGTTAAACCAAGCCTATCGTCTTAAAAAGATCTCAAAACGTCCACACGTGCACAGAGCACTTAGAGAACATTTGGTAACAATATTTCTATCCCGCCCTATATGCAAAGGTCTCAGGATGGGTCGCAATAAATTCATAATAAAAACAGATTTAAAAGCATGGCTAAAACACTGGCTGCCTCCAAATGGTGAGAGGAAATTTTTGGATCTTGTTTAGATACCCCAGTGGCCTCTTGGCTGTCCCTGCTAGATGGCAAGACAAAGTTACAGAGCAGGCATGATCCCTCACCTGTCTGGGCACTTGTTCCAAAAGTGCAGTGTGCATTTCCAGGTTTTTTGATGGAACAAAATACCTAGACACCTGTGTTTGGCAGGCCTGACACACTCACGGCAGCCATTTTCAGCCTGGTTTTGAGCTTGCATGTGCCTTGTGTCCATTTTCAAGAGGGCAGGTCCTGGGAGCAAGTATTCAGACAGATACGTCCATATCACTATTCTGGGAAAACCTGGCCTGGGATTCTTTTCGTCAGAATAGTGATACTGCAGGATTTCCTCTTTGTATCTTCATTGGTGTGAAAACTTATTACAATTATTTTGACAATCTGGTAATATGACAAACAAGAGGCTTATTGTCCAATAGCTCTCTTTTGAAATCCAGCCAGATTGCAAGCACAGTAAGTAACTAAAACTAGTCGTTTGATTTCAGAAACCTTTGTAGCAGTTGTAATAGCAGATGATTCCCTCAATAAGTATTAGATTCACCACAGAAAAATCTGCAATCTGCAGAGCTGGCAGAATCATTCCAGTTCATCCAAAGGTCAGGTAATGTCGGTAATTGTCTGCTTCAAGAGCTTCTCAATGTGTCCTATTGTTTACAGCATTATATAAATTTTCCCGCACTGGAAAGGTTAGATTCTAATTAGACAGAACATGGTGCAAAAGAAAGTACAGGACAGAGACAGTATATATTCCTGCAATTTTATTTTCCTGAAATCAGGAGTCCTGAAGGGTGGTGATTTTTCACAAAATATAGAGCTTTTTTTTTTTTTTTAATCATCTCAGCATAGGCCCTGTCCCCAAAAGACTTATTAGCCCCTCTCGGCTTCCTCTGCTGTCACTCTGTTATAGCTGACTTTAAAAGTCCCCTCCACTTCCAGAATAAGCGTCCCCATGGTAGCTGCGATCTAAACGGACTTTCCGTCCCCAAGGAAGCCTGTTTCCTTTCCCCGCATCTCCCCCCCCCGCCCCCTCTCTTGTTAAAAGGAAAAATAGCCAGATCTCCAGCTCCTGAAACGGCTTCCCGCCCCTAGGAAGGCAGATGATTGCTCATTCATTCACTTTCAGCACTTACTTTCACTCAGTTCTCTGTTAGAAAAGGCTTTCTGCCCCGGCAAAGTCAGCGGCTGCAGGCATCGGCAGCGCGATCGTTCGCTCATTCTCTTTTAAGGCTTTCACAGGTCCCTTGATAACAATGTTGCAATTATGAGCAATTCTGGCTCTTTTTACAAAGGAAAGGAAGTGAACCTGCTGCATTTCTCAGATGTGTGAATGCTTTTTGGCTGTGTGTGCAGGCAAGCAATCCCCGCCCCTTTTGCCACGGAGCGTCCTCAAGGCAGATATAGCGAGCAAAACCCGCGAATCGCCGAAAGAGCGCTGGAACTCTTCTTTAAAGTGCACGTATTTTATCGCGGGTGTCTCACTTTCCTAAGCTGCCTAAGCACCTTGTAAAGCCTGGAATGGGGCCGCTCAGAGGCAAAAGAAGAGTTCCAGCAGACTTTCAATTGCATGGGGACAGGGCCATAATTGCTCAAGGGAAGGGAAAACATATCCTGAGGGAATTTGACTTACCACTCTGTAATGCCAACATGGACTGTGGGAAATAATCTGCTAATTGCTAAATAAAGATCTTAAACATATATATACTGTATTCTTCCTCTGCTATTTTGGGATAGAAACCAAACAGAAAACAGAACCAGACAAAACCGACAACAAAAGCAAAAACCTCAGCAAATAGATTTGATACAATCAAGAGAAGATGGAAAACAAAGCAAGATACAATCAATGATGAAGTAATGGGCAGATTCAAACTTTTCTGATAATGAAAGGCAGCTGAAAGATGAAAAAGTCATCTTCTCTGATCCGAGGAACCCTTCTCTATGCTAAGGCTGCCATTAAAAAAGGAAAAGCACCCCTGATGCAGCTCAAAGGTAGCTTAAGAATGGTTTCCAGGTGGGATCATCCATGCTGCAGACTGCTATTCCCTCCATAAATGCTGTAGACTAGAAAAGGTGGATTAGAAATGGGATGAGAACACAAGTGCCACATGCTGCTATCTCCAAGACACTTTTGGGCTAGCTTTTTCACTACACAGTCTAAGGCAAAAAAATGATGAAAGTCTTGTTCTTCGTGCCACACTCGAAAATGCTGGTGGAGAGGGTCAGCACTCAGTTTTTGAAACACATCAAAGCATGACTCATTTTTAGAATAGATTGTACTTAGCACTGGCAGTCTGTCAAAACGAGCACTGAGGAATGAGAATCTTAAAATCTATAGGAAGATGATAAAAAGGTGTTCCTAGAAATTATTTTAGGAACAGCAGTAAGCTGCAGCCACAATGTATTGTAGAAATTATAGAGCTCAGATCAGGATCTTCTTAGCCTACTTATCTGATCCTGGCTCAGACAGCATCTTGATACAAACCTATACTTTTCCACTATGATGTTCTTCAGCTGTGATGTTCTTCTAACCAAGTGCATCTGCTCAAGTAGGAGCAAATTTGTTGGTAATACCATACAGCAGGCCCAATGTGAATGAGATTTGGAGTAAGCAGAATACATAACGTTCCCAGGTCACCAGTTCCTTATCCCCACTGGCTGTTGTTCGGAGTTATGGGGCCTTTAGGTGGTAGCTTCCAGAACCACTGGCAAAGAAGGCTTCCACAACAGGAGTGCTGGTCCATTGGCAGCAGATACACAATCCAATGTCCGAAGTTCTGTTGCTCTGTGGATTGGATTATATACCAGACCGAGTATATATATATATACCTATCAATGTGTCGGGACCAAAATGCCTTTTTCAACCTTTCCTGTCTTCTCAGGAGCAAACCTCCTGCTCCCTGCAGTGAACAGTGTAGTCATCGTCAATGGTTCTACTTCTGGATTGCTGCAAGGAATGTCAGCTTCCCCAATCACTGTCTCATTTCTAGCCACACAATCTTTCACTCACCTGAACCTGCCTACTCTTAAGGAGACAGGCAACAGTGTTTGTTTGTTTGTTTGTTTGTTTGTTTGTTTGTTTGTTTGTTTGTTTGTTTGTTTGTTTGTTTGTTTGTTTGTTTGTTTGTTTGTTTGTTTGTTTGTTTGTTTGTTTGTTTGTTTGTTTGCAACCTGGTAGTCTGTACTAATCATCTTCAATTGCTACCCACCTGAATGAGGCTTGTAGGCCATAGAGAAATGCTGTTCTTAAAAAAAAAAAGTGCATGGAATTTAGTATACAGTGGTACCTTGACATACGAGTTTAATTCGTTCCGTAACCTTGCTCTTATGTCAAATCGCTCGTATCTCAAAGCAATTTTCCCATTAATCCATTCCAGCTCCCAAAACACCACCTCAGTTGTTTTTGTTATGTACTGTACTGTATTTACATACTCGTATCTCAAATCTTGCTCTCATCTCAAAGCAAAATATCACTCGCTCGGCGGCTTGTATCTCAAAACACTTGTATGTCAGGGCACTTGTATGTCGAGGTACCACTGTAATATGTAAGTGAAAAGAAATGTTACCCTGATCGTTTTCCAGAAGTATCACCTTGCTGGATCTAACTTTCCCTTCCCCCACATGTCACAAATGCACAGGTATGTTTAAGGGTGCTTCACCAGCTCAGGACAGAGTGTAGACTGGACTAGGTGCCCAAAATGGTGTCCAGTCTACCTGTAGACCTCTTTTTCAAGGTCTACCAATATAGTAGGAAGTTGTCTACTGGACCACAGAGGTGTGTGAATAGCACACCTTAGTAGTCTGGTATAGTACTGGATGCCCATTTTGGCAATGCAAGGTTTCTGATCTTTGGAGGATTCAGGGTTCCCCCATACCTGATCTGAAGCTGCTGCAAGCTTTGGAAACAGTGAGGAGGCTGGTACAGAACAGGTAGGTGGGCCTTATTCTGCACAGGGAGCCAACTGACCCAGCTTGGAACTAACTGCTTATTCTGGTACAGCACAGCTTACTCTATACCAGAATAGCAGTGGTAAATTCAGTTTGGATTATTGTTAATCACTGCTCTGTAAGTGATTGTGTGTTGATGTTACAGAATAATTGCTTTCTTTTCTTATGTATTCAGCAAGTCCTAGGGTCAGGTATTATAGGGAACTCTTTCCAGAAGCCATTCAGTACATTCCCAGAATTCTCCCCGTAGCATGGGCTGTGCTCTCTCTCATTGGTTCTCAAAAGTATCCCTGCATCAAAACCTGCCAGACACAAGGCTTGTTCTCCTGTCATTCCCTTATTATTCAAAGGTCTCCAAACTGGCCTTGTTCTGCTCCAGTTTTTCAGTTACAGCAAAACAATGTTGAACTGACTGTGCTCTGTGGACAAGTAGTCTTGCAAATCTCTTGTTATGTAATCATTGCAAGCTTTTCCCCTTCAGTACATCTGAAAAGGTACCAGACACCAAGTGCTAACAAGAGTGCCATTATACCAATATTTTTTGAGAACCATTATGAGCCTTAACTGAAAGGCTCCTGAGTTTCTGAAAAGCTGTGTGTGTGTAAGCGTTCACTAGGAAGAGCTGCAGAACTCTTGCTTCCTTTGTCCGTTGTCCATACAGATGGCAACGTGTCTTTTTTGCTATTTTATAGTCTACAAAAGAGATTAGAGGTGCATTATGAGGCCTATTCCAGGTGTTTCTAATGACTTAGTATAGGAAAGGCACGTAGGCTGCCTCCAGGTGCTGCCTAAATATCAGGCTAACAAGCAATATTCCAGATAAAAGCCCCTCTGGAATAATTGCTTGGCAACTAGACAGCATAGAAGCTGGCACTGTCTGTATACAATATAGTGATGCCCTAAAACCCAAGACCAGAGTTGGGCTTTCCTGAAATAGCAGGTTTTCCCAGCAATATAGCAGGGCTATATTGGGATTGTCATAGATACATGTGGCAATCCCGCCACAGCTCAGACTTAATTGCATTATATATCCCCAGTCTGGATAAGACCATATTTGCCTTCTTCCAGAGAGAAACTGGAAATAAAACCTGAGACATTCTATACTCAGAGCAGATGATCTGTCACTGCCTTGAAATAACTCTTCGATTGAGCATACTTATGTACATTTAAGTCAGTATTTTCCCTAAATTATAATTATTAGAACATCTTAATTTTAAAATTGCATAAATATCATTAAGAGACTTAGAAGGCTTTCTAATAACATTAGGTGGGATGCCTGATCTCAGTACAATGTGGTCAGAACAGACCATACCAAAATATGTTAAAACAAATCAAAATAAGGGAAGAAAAATGAGTAGCCTGTACAGTGTACAAGTTGAAGTTACTACATAGAAGTTGAAAAATCTAAATTTGTTTTCTGGCCCCACCTAGTGGCTAACATATGTAATAATTAAAAAGCATTTTTATCTATAGGATTTCCAGCTTTTCACAAAGCACGCCCAAAGCCGTATGGTATCAGTGCAGTAGGCCTTTGTAAAGAAAATTCTTTCTTTTTTTCTGTGTTTGCCTTCAGGTTGCTGACATGATCACAGACATGTTCACAGAACATTGTGAATAGTAAACAAAAATTATGCTGACATATCTGGATCATAAGTAGGGAAAGAATTCCAGCCCCAGCTTAATGTATTACTTAATCAGGCACACTCTATAAAACTTTCCAGAGATGCTGGCCAACTGTTAGCAACTTTTGACCCTAATTTTGGCTTCATTAGATTTTGGCACTGGATGGGCTCAAATAGAGAGCAGCACAACCAGTCTTGATTTAAAAGTTTTCTATCTAGAAATCCTATAACTTTTAACCTCTCAGCAACACCAAGGGCAGAACAGGTGATCCACAATCACCCTGGCGTAAGGGGTCAACACTCAAACAACATGCTTATGGTCTACATGTTGGGGTGTTTTTCCACTGTCACTAGAAGTACCCATTAAGTACCCTTTAATGGGTACGTAATGGCATTTTTGTACCCATTAATGGGTATTTAATGGGTACTTCTAGTGACAGTGGAAAAACACCCTTGGTCTCATTAACATTTTGACCACAGCTCTGCTTACCTGCTTAAGGGGTTTGGGGTGGTAGGTGTTCACAACCAGGGCTGCGTCCAGACTTGTTTATACTGCACAGCACAATGCGCAGTCATGATCCAGGCATTATACAGGACGATCCATGGATCATCACTGTGGCACATTATCGGATCGCTATTGCATGCCTACCTTAATGAGAACACTCGCTGCACAGTATAAAGAAGATTCGAATCTTCCCACCTGTCTGGGCAGGACAGCGAGAAGAAAGGAATGAGAGGCAGGATGACAGCTCCATTCTGATTGGCTGCCTCATCCTGCATGACCACACACACCAACTCAGCTCTTACAGCTTCCAAGGAGGAAGCTACCAAGCTGTGTTTTAGTCCAGATGGCCTGTCATCGCTTTGCAGCAGGTAAGCTTCACTTTTACCTCTAACTGCAGATTTATTCCATAAGTCTAAAGGCAGCCCTGGCCTGGACAATGTGTCTCACTGCGCCCTCTAATACTTGTCAGGCTGCACTCATGAGTGACAGTGCCACGCACAGAAACCAAGATCAGCTCAGAATTCTACAAACTGTACAAAATTATCTCATGCTCTCAGCCATAGTCACAGTGAGCAGGAAGTGCAAACATAGCCCGCCCTTTGTGCAATTGCTTCCTTCAAATTTGTGAGAACAAAATGGAGACCCTGAGAAAAGTTTTTGGTTTGTGCTTTTTGGTAAGCACAAATTATCCTAAGTTGAATTTGCACCATAATTAAGCTAGAAACATTGGAAAAGTGAAAATACAGCTCCTCTCAACTCCTGCCAGTGTGGTCAATGGTAAGGAACAATGGAAGTTGTTGTTTTAGCAGATTCGGTCTAAAGGCTTAGACTCACAGTATAATCCTCTTCTCTCAATTGGCCCTAAAACAAATGAAGAAAAAAAGAACTTGTTACCTATGTTCAGATTGCTATTAAAGAATACTAAGATTCCCCCCCCCATGTTTTTGGGTTCTACATCTGCTTACTGCCTGTTTGTGTAATGGAATGAGCCTTCCTCCATCCTGCAGCCTTCAAACCACCTGCCCTATGTAGGGTCCCCCAACTCCTGAAATCAGAAATGTTGAGACAATAGAGAAGAAGAAGAAATTAAGTTGTGGGATTGGGTCTCATCATCTTGATTGATAAGAACATGATGGGATCTGAATGGAAATTTATCCCATTTTACAATTTTTCCAGTTTAAAATAAGTGACTGTCCCCCCCCCCCCCCCAGAAATTAATATAGTTTACAACTCTGAATGGAGGTCATCTTCAGTCCTCAGAGACCAAATCATGTTTCTGGTTCTTCTGAGGACTTTTGTACCTCGAATGGGACTATACCAAAATTGGATAATCCCAGCACTGAGTCCATTTCAGCCAGAAATGGACCCAGGTGAAAGGCTGCTATCCAGCTGGGCAGCAGTGTGGAGGATAGGCAGCAGGCATTCTGGGATTCATCTCACCTGGGGAGGTGACGTAAACTGGTCACTGCCAAGCCAGCTGTGTTCCTATTGCACCACCCATGGAGCCACCTTGCTTCACCTCAGCCCAGGTAGGGCCTGATCTCACTGAAGCCAACATCCTGATACCCTCCAGCTTCTGTGACCACTGCCCCCCCACCCCTGTCACACCCACCATGTGGCCACCCACCCCCTCCCACCACAGGTATCCCTGCCCCCACACTGAAGCTTACCAGGCAAAGAGGATCCTCAAAGGCTTGGCATGGCAGCGCAGGAGGTGGAAAGGGGTAGAGGTAGCACAATAGGTGTGACCAAACTGTTCCAGGCTGAAAACAGCCTGAGTTCCTTGCCCATCTCTGAGACAGACTATCTTTGCAGAATATGATTGTGGCCTAGATGGCATTTTGCCTTCTTTTACATACTCTAGGAATTTTAGAGGTGTTAGTTTCATGTCTCCATTATCTAATAGACTGCCCAGCAATCCTCCATTAAAAAAAGCAAAATAAGTAAGAAATTGGTTTTATTGGTGCTCCCCCTTTTCTGACATGTTAAGTTTATTTATAGATCCATAGGAAATGCAACTTTTACTTGTGCTTTATTTCTCTTCTGTGCAATATTAAAAGAACCTAATAACCCAAGCCAATCATTTTGTTGCTTTGACAAAAAAAGATTTAATTTGCTTTAATGAAAAACTAAAGTAAGAAAAGAGCTCATAATTACTTCTATTTTAGGAGTTGTGTTATCATAAACATTTATAAAACCAGGAACTGAAAATCTGCAAAGAATCCTACAGAAGATAAATCCAACATGACAAAGGTCAGCAAACTTTAATAAACCCTCAAAACTCAAGCAAAGAAAAAAAAATGCTGAAGGTCATCATTCAGTGACCTTCCACAGACATGAGCTGCGGGACTCCAAAATCCAATACAATTATCACAATTACACTAGTTTCTCCCTGCCATTTCTTGGAGTGCAGGCAGGAAAAGGAAGCTTTGTCCTTTTCTGGCAGGCTCCCAGAATATAGAGAGGATTTAGCTATCCATTCTCAGTCTCAAAGATACCATCCACACAGTCCTTCCAAATTCTGCCTGATGTTCTCTGGGATTGCACTGAAGTATATGCATACCAGAAGTTCCCCAGGAGACTGTACCTCCCAGGAAATGGCTGGTCACATGGACCACTGCACCAGGCCTCCTCCCAAGAACAGAAACCCCACATGGGCCATGGTCATACCTTGCTGAAATAATCCATCTTATTAAGAAGCCAAACTCAAAACACACTAAGTCCATGATCCCACTTGGGTTATTTAAACTGGAATTAACAAAAATGGATGTGCATTCCCATTTTTTGGTTAATTTTGCTTTAAAAAGCAGAGCACAGTGGCAGCACAGCAGCAGAGGCAGCGGCCAAAAGGGAAGGTGGAGAGAGCAGGGCTTGCTCGCTTGCTCCCTCACCTGCCACCCAGCATTCCTCCCCTCTATGTCTTGGAAGCACCATGGCTGCTCGGAGCCAGCAAGGTGGCAGCAGTGGCGTGCCACAGCCCAAAAGGCTGGCGGTGGCCAAAATGGCAGGTGGGCAAGGCAGCAGCAGCAGCCAAAATAGGGGGCAGCGAGGTGGGCAGGAAAGCAGCTGGGTAAGCAAGGCGGCAGCAGTGACAGTGAAGCCTGAAAGGGCAGGCAGGTGGGCGGGCGGGCAGGCAGGCAGGCGAGGTGAGGTGAGGCGGCGATGGCTGAAACAGATACTGAGTGTACCGTTCCCAAAGGGAAAATAAAGTGTGTCAAAAAGAAAAATGGGAGCGAGAGTCCTTTAAACAAGTGGTTTTTTAATACTTTTTTTCCCCTATTTACTCCCCTGAAAATGCGGGAAGCCATTTTTCAATGTGGACAAACAGTTTTCAAATCGTTTTTGACACCCAATAAAGTCCCAGTGGGAACGTGCCCTAACTCCAATCACACCCAGGACCTGATTATCATTCCTCTGTTTGGGTTGCCATGCTCACACCTTTCTGTTCCCATCCTGAGACTCCTTTACAAGTCCGTTTTAGATCTCTACCCCTCTCCACGATCACAACACCCTGATAGGATAAACATTCAACAGCATGTAGTCACACATTGGGCAAAAGGGAAGGCCAATTCATGCAGTATCCACCCACAATTCAGCCCCCTTTAGTCCTTTTTCCCGATCATACACAGCCAGATAATGAAAATGGATTAATATTCTATAATACACTCATGTACTGTATTTTGACCTGATTGTTATGTATTGTACTATCATTTCTTATAGGTTATGTTGAATATCTGTACATTATTTCACTTGTTGAAACTGGTTGAGTTAATTTTGGTAGTTTCCTTTTTTGCTTGCCAAGTGGTGTGTACTTTGTCACCATCCTGGGATGGTCCCTCTCCCATCCTGCCCCCCCCCTCCATTCCCCTTTGTTCCGATTGCAAGCTTGTGGACTATGCCCATCATTTTTGTAAAATATAAATCTATTTTGCGCTAGACTGATAATGCAATAGATCCTATTTCTTTAATTACTCTCAGGTGGTTTTGCAAAAAACAGGGAGGAAAAGCACTGTTGGGAGGGGCAGTAAGGGAAAGAGTGGAGCAAGAGTATAAATGATACAATTCTAAGGACAATGTATCTGCCATTTTCCTTCAGGAATCTACAAAGGAAACAATGTTTTGTTTCAGTACAAAGTAAAACTGGATTTTTACTGAAAAGTGAAAGTGCTTCATCAGCTTTAGGCAAATGGCATATTACAGCCTCTCATTTTTCTATGGGAATGGCTGCGGAGCTGGAGGAGCATGCTGGTTGGGATAGACCCTTACCCCAACAGTACGCTGTGTTAGCATCATGTTTGCTGTCAGTACTACACAACTCCCAACACACCCTGTTGCCACTATTGATTGACAGAACTTTATCCTATTGGAATACAGGTGGTGTTGATGCAGTCGAAAGGGGTGGAGAACTAAGGAGTCATGTAAAGGAGACTCAGGGAGATAACATAAAAGGTGTGAGCGTAACAGCCCAAGCCGAGGACAATCTGAGGACTGATTATCAGGAATTGGGTGTGAACAGAATTAGGATAGCTTCAGTTCCGTTTCTTAATGGGATGGACTATTCTGTTTGGCGGGGCCTCACAAATTCACACTAACGTGCAGAGCAATCAGGACCAGAAGATGACCATAGATGCCCTTAATCAGGATCAAGGTCCCATGCAGAAAGAAAACATCATGGATGTATCCATGTAATTGGCCAAGATTTCAATAATGTTTTAAAGTTTCCAGCATCAGCCTCTCAGTGCACAAGATCATCTTTGTGGCTATGGTTCTATCATTTTATATCTCAAGATAACTCTCTCTGTGCAGTTCACAATATTGAAGCAATATTTTAATCTAGGGGGTGTTTTAAAAGTGTAGACATAGCATAAGGCCTCCAAAGTGTATCACTAGTATGTTTTTGTTGAAATTTGTTGTGGCTGTTGGTTTAGAAACACGTTGGAATGTCCTCTTATTCAGGAAGTTGCTCTTTTTGACCATGCCACAAACACCAAAGATATTTTGTGTCACAAGAGCATGAAGCTGATCTTTGTGTTGCTGCTGGAGCTTAGAAGACCAGATTAAATAAGAAGGGTAGGCCAACAGGCTTGGAAAGTTAGGATGTTAAATATAGCTACAGTCTCTTTTAAAAATACAAATAACCAGAAAAACCAATATTCCTTAAATGGTCTATTTCTGCTATTTGTCTTATCTGACCTTTGTAAATATTTTGCTCATAATTTCACAGAGAACCAGAAAAAATGCTGAGAACTTCTATTTTTCTCTCCAACTTAACCACACAGGATGTTAAAAAAAAAAACATTTTGCAACTGTTAGTTATCATGCATTTGCATGTTCATATACCCTACAGTCTGTTTGTGATTTTCACTTTTCCTATCCATTTAGCCTTATTTGTACCTTTAAGCATCCATTGCCTTAAACAAGGATCTATACGCACTATTTATATGTTTTTTTCTACCTTACTGATCCAGGATTCTAATGTTGTGTAATTGAGAACCCAGTATGCTATGTCTTCTCTTACAGAGAAGATTGTTATTAATGAATGTGTTGTATTTTAGAATATGCACCAAATTTGTTTTCCTATTCTCTCGTCTGCTTCCCTTAAGGCTAAAGGAGTGTGCCTTTGTGTGCTATGGCACAACCTTTCAAGCTTGTTCTTCCTATCATACAATTACAATATGTGACTACTGAATATTTTTAGAATACTCTATATGTATACTGCATTTTCAAATTAGTGCTATTTACAATAACATAATTTATGATATGGCCAGGGTTTACATTTCCAAAGTTTCATAGTCTTCTCTGTAGAGCAGCTGTGCTATGTCTAATTGCTGCAAAGTGAAACAAGCAGAAAAATGAAGTCTATTTATACATATTCTCAACAGTTGGCAAATTTTTGGCAGAAATACAATCTACCTTGAATATAAGAGTTACAAACATCCTAATCTTTTATCAAAGGATGTAAAATTATTTCTGCTAACACAACAGTGTGATGATTTTTTGTGTTTATATGTTCTTGGGCTGTATGTAGATTCCCTCTAAAATCCACTAATATCCCCATGAGTATCTATGGCAATCCAACATACTCCTGGGGTATAGAGGCAAAATACCAAGATCTTACTATCATAGGATTAAAAAAACCTGAGTTTTCCGACAGAGCAAAATAACTTACCATGTTGGTGTTTGCTTCCATGTTTTGTCCTCATGAAAATACACACAGTGCAAGCAGGGCTCGACACTTGCGCAGTTCTGGGGATTGTCACCATTGGAAGCACTGCAGGGAAAAGTGCCAGAATGGAAGGGCCCTGAGCTTCTCTCCTGTTGCTGGAGAGCCAGCCACAGTTTCCCTTCTTCCATGCCCCATGATCAAAGCCAGCGTTAGTGCTCTGAAGCTCCTTGAGAATCAGTGGATCATGTGGGGTGGGTCCTCAGATTCCATGCTTCTATTGTGAAGCCCCCTCCCCATCTAATTTTGGCAACAGCAGCAAGAAGAAAATGGATATAGTGTTGGGGTAGGTAGAGAGATGTAGCCATAGTCATCCAATCCCCAGTCCCAGCCTGGTACAAATACAAATTGCTCCTTCTCCATTTATAGGGATCAGGTAAATAATGAGTAGGGAAAGGTGATCAAGCCTTCCTTCCCATGATCTGTGTCTTTGACAGTGTGCAGAGTCCTACACAAATGACAGTCCTACTACTCTCTTTCCTGACAGAAAGCACCAGTGAGCACAATGTGACTTCTGAGCAGGCAGGGTTAGAATTACACAGAAAGCCTTTTTGGGCCACATCTTCTGCTGGCAAAGGATACAAGCCCTCAGAACAAATAAATGTTAGTAATCAACTTTATCTACTTTCTTCATAGAGCCAGTTTGATCTAGTGATTAAGGAGCAGACCTCTTATCTGGGGATATCGGGTTTGATTCCGCACTCCTACATGAAACCAGCTGGGTGACCCTTGGCTAGTCACAGCTCTCTTCTAAGCTCTCACAAGCCCACCTACCTCATAGGGTGTTCTGTTGTACGGAGAAGAATGGAAAGCTTTGTCAGCTGCTTTGAGTCCCCTTAAATGGGTGAGAATAGCAGGGTAGAAAAGCCACTCTTCTTCTTCTTCATAAAAGAGGGGAACAAGTTAAGTCCATATCCTTGCTACTCTCCAGGTCTTTCCATAATAGTTCTTCTATTCTGAATCCTACAGACCTCTACGAAGACCAACAAAATTGAGGTCAACTCCAACTAATGTGCGGGTGAGCCTTGTCTTCGGGGGGGGGGAGCCATCTTTTGGCCTGAGGGTAATAAACCACACTCCAAAGGTAGATGAACAAACTGGATTTGGACAACAGCATATAATGTGGGGCTTCACCACATTTTTCATATTCTAGGCCAGTGGTTCCCAACCTTTTTAGCACCAGGGACCGGCTTCAACCAAGACCATTTTTCCATGGCCCAGCAGGGCCGGGTGGGGCAGGGCTTTGGTCATATGGGGGCAGGGTTATGGAGGGGATTGGAGTTTAGTACATACTTATCATTTATAATGTCTCCCTGCAGAGAACATGATGCAGGGGGTGACTGGGCAAGGCAGCGGGTTGCAGCCACCCCACACAGTGTCCTCTGAGCCGCCACAGAGCAGAGCACACTGTCAGTGTTTAGTGCTGGTCTGCAGTGGCAGCACAGACCGGCAAAAAAAACCCCAATGGCCCGGTCCTGGTCCACTAACCGGTGGTTGGGGACCCCTGTTCTAGTCAATCCTTTCCAAGCGGAGGCAGAGGGGGTCAGAGTTCCTGTACTTGGGTTTCTATGTTCTTGCCATGTATCCAGATTGCCTCTAAAACCCAGGAATATTCCATGAGTATCTGTGGCAATCCAACAAAATCTTGGGATATAAAGGCAAAATCCCAGGATCCTGCTCTTGTGGAATTAAAAGAAAAACCAAAAACCTGAAAAGGGGGGGGGGGGCGTGAAATGTGTGACCACTGCAAAAGACTACTTAATTGTAACCGGGGGAAAAAATCGTAAAACCATTGGGTTTACAAAAAGAAAAAACCTTTGTAAAACCATTGGGCTAAAATTGGTACTTCAAAAAATTGGGGGCAGAAATGATAGGTCAGGAATGCCAAAGGAGGAGGGCATCATGCCAAAATTTCCAAAACCACTGACCTAGGTCATAATTTTTTCTAAATTCCGCCCTAGATTTCTGTTTTATTTTATATCTGCCAACACTTATTTTTTTCTTTCTTCCTTTTTTTTTTTAAACAAGAAGAAATTCAGCAGCCCAGCCCCGGCGGGAAGAGATTTATTCGACCACTTGAATTTCCCGAAGCGGATGGATGCTGTTAGAACTCAACTAGCCCCGCCCTCACAGAGACCAGGGCCTCTAATTGGAACGAATCCCAGTGCGAGTCGAGCCATTGAACTACAGCTCCCATCGCCCTCGCGTACAGGCCAGACTTGCAAGGGCTGACGGGGGCTGTAGTCCAACATCTCCCAGGAGTCATTTTTCGCTAGGTTTGCCCGGTCCTCGCTCGCCTCTTTATTGCGGCGCCTTCGGTTGCTTAGTAACTGCGAAGGAGCGGGCTTGCGCCCTGCGTGCATTTTGTCTACGCCGTGCCGCCGGCCGGGCGCGCCGCCACTTCTCTTGGTCGGGACTGAGGCGCGAGGCTGGCGGCGCTGCTGGGATGCCGCCGTGGAGGGCCATGCACGCTCCGCCGCGGTGCTCCCCTTCCCGGCAACCCCACAGAAGCGAAGGGTCTGGCTGCTGCGTGGCAGCCGCTGACTCTCCTCCGCCACTGCCCAAGTGAGGGCGGCGGCGGCGCCATGAGTAAGAGCCGGCAGAGCGCCCGACTGGAGCCGCGGGGTCGGGGTGCGTGAGGGCGCGGACGGGCGGGGGGCGCTGCCTCGTTCTCCAGAAATAAAGGGTAATCCGACGGAGGGGCGCCCCCTTCTCCCATTCGTCACGACCGCGGTGTAGATAATAATACTGAACTACCTCACAGGGTTGCTGTAACGCTGTGATGTAGCAAACCGTGGAACATCTGTGCACGGAGGGAATGGGCGCCTGAAGAGAATGGGCGCCGGCATTTGACACCCTGGAAAAGACCTCCTTTGCCCTTGGGGAGATTGGCAGGTGATTAAGGCCAGCTTTCAGAGGCCTCCAAATATTGTGTTGACAAGCAATATACTGGAGAAAAGCCCTTCCAGTGTAATCACTTGTTGACTAGACAGTGCAAGGGTTGTCGGCGTTTGTGCATGCTGTAGTGGTGCACACATCTGGGTATTTCAATGGAGCAAGAATTTTTTTTTATTGTAACCCGCCCTGGGACCATTTGGTGAAGGGTGGGGTATAAATTTATTTAAATAAATAAAGTACCCAGAAGTGCTTGAAAACCGCCGCCACCACACATGCGTGGTGGCCATGGTTGTGGTAGCCACAGCCATAATGGCAGCTATGTCCAGAATCAGAAAAACTCCTGATCGGAGTCAGGTTTTCCTGAAATAGATTATGGCAGGTTTCCACAGTGATATAGTGGTGCTAGGTTGGCATTGTCACACATACATGTGGCAATCACACCAAAGCTGATAGTTAATTGTGCTGCATATCCCCTGTCGGCAGGCTGTGTAGTGGAATAAAAGAATGCATCAAACGCTCCTTTCCAAGCATATAATTTCACCTTTGTGCCTTTGTGAATAAGTTGCTGGCGTGAAACCTGACACAAGTGATGTCTTAGGGCTTCTCTTGTAAAGGACGCAGTGAAATAATGCTGACTGGGCGTAAATTTTAAAAGTGTATTGGGAATAAAAATAGTTGGGATAGCAAGGGAAGAGCTTGCAGGGAGATACCACTCTTACTGTCCCATCATGTTGTCTTAATCATAGTGCACTATTCAGCGTGGTAAAATGACAGACTTCTGCTACTTTCCTTTTAGCTTTAGAATGAAAATAGTAATTACACCAAGGCAAGTGATTTAACGGCTGACCCACATTAACGTGAATATGACTTTATGTGGTGTGTCTCATCTGAAATTCAAGATGGAGCACTTCATTTTAAATTTGTTGATAGTAATAGGGATGGGGGATAATTTGAAACGTACTGATCTGATTTAAGGAGCCATCCTAGGCAAGGATAACACGAGTTGAAAAACTACAGATTTGGCGTAGGGTAATAATTTGGTTCTGAATGTGGCACTGTATGGGTGGTAAATTAGTCATTCAAGATTTGATTTGTGATATAGGCATTTGGAGAGCAACGGATGCTCATTGTTACCAACTTCTTTAAGACTGGAATTGGCAACTGGTAAACCTTGGGTGGAAGCCACCTTGTGCCAGCTTGGCATCATTTTTCCTGAGATTAGCAATGCTGAAGTAAAGAATGGTAGCGAATGAGCAAAAGCAATAGGGGATTAACATTAGGTCACTTAAATACTGTGCGTGTGAATGAGCCCACACTCAACAGCAAGTTGTTGGGAAGGGAAACAATATTTGGATATAGAGAGGAAGGAAAGTACTTGTATGTGGAAATGGAGATGTCTTGTGGTCATAACGTAAAAGGAGCTGGCAGAGAGAGATATGAGCCTGGGATCCTGCCATCTTTCAGGGGTAGCAAAGGCAATTGCGAGATCCAAAGAAGATTCAAGGATTGCTTCCTGATGTCTGGATATGCCCCAAGCCTCTCTGCAAAGAGCTTTCCAAGTTGACAGTATTTGTTACAGCAGTTGCTTTCCAAATCTCCCTAAACAAACAGAAGGAACACAGCAGTAAATCATGGTTTTGTCTTCAAAACCTTAATCCTGAAATAGATTCCCTACCTAGTATGAAATGAATTTGTTTTTGTGTGTAATATCTGCACTATATTGTGAGATAAACTACTTTAGGATCTCAGGGTGAAGTAAAACTAAAATGGCAGGTGCATGAAAGTTATGCTGAACAGGTTTTGCTGGATCCATTTTAAAGCAGTAGTAAACACATGGTATTGTTTGACTTGGATTAAAGCATATCCCAACAGCCAACACGCTGTGAGTAAAAACTGATATGTATAGAAAGTAATAACCTGGTGGCATGCTTCTTTTTCACCCAAGTAAATTGTTACAAGTAGGCAGTTAGCTTCTTATTGAAACCTTATTCCCATGGTCACACCTTCACTTAAAACTGTTTCAGATCTGATTGCTCACACCTTTTCATTTCTATCCGGTTTATTTGTGGAGTTTCCATCCAGGAAAGTCCAAATGGAGGGTGGAAAGTCCACAAAAACAGGATAGAAATGAAATGGTGTGGTCAGTCAGACCTGCAGATGGACTGAAAGTTTAAAGTGGTATGACTGTGCTCAGTGGGTCTTTTCCTCTTTATATAGGTGCTCATTAAGTGTAATTGTTTCTTGCTTGAAATATGCTAAAACGGCATGGGAGCGAAAGTGCATGTGAATGGCAAAACCCTATTCTGGAATATAATCTGGAAGAAGGTCCAGTGCAAAAAGGGCCTTACATAGTGTGAGGCTTGGCGTTGCTTGAAATACTTCCTTTCTGACCACTTTTTACCTGAGCACTCGCTCTTATTGCTGCCTGAACCTGGTGGTTGTACCAGGCCTTTAAAAATGTTATTTCTTAACACACGTGGCCTTAAAAGTTGTGTGGTTTGCATTTTATCTGTAAATTACTAATTTTGAAACTGAACAGTTGTGACAGACTTTGTATATTTCAGATTTACCGCCACATAATAGTAAGCTCCCAGAAATACCATGCATTCAAGAATGGTAAGTATTTTACTACTGCATGTGGAATAAAATTAATGCAGCAAATGTTAACTGTTTCATAAAAGAACAGTAAGACTTAGTATCTATTCGATTGGCCCTGCCAGTGATATAGCTTCTTTCAAGTAAATCTTCACTCCAGAACACACATGTATACAGTGTCAGTGTTATCCAAATAAAGCCTGCAATGTTTAAAGCCAGAGGATATCTCTTTTACAAATATGTAATAATATAAATAGATTATAACAGAGACTTTTTAAATATTTCTGGGGTGTGGGAGGGTCTTTTGCATTTATTTTCTTATTGAGGAAATAAGTAATAGAAAAAAGCTTTCTTTTGAGTATAGTTTTCCCATTTGTATTGGTTGTTATTTAAAATTTGCAGTACTGAGAGTACATAAGTCAGTACCATAGTCCACTTGTGTGGAGTCTATAGTGTACTGTTTCTGGTTTCCATGTAGTAGTCCAATATCCTACTGTGAATGCCATGTTCTCCCAGGCAAGATGGTGAGGACACCCCTGCACCACTTATAGCACTTGGAAACAATTTATAACAATAAGTTTAATGTATGGATTGATGTATTTTCTTTGGTATTCTGCTTAGCGCCTGAGAGATACTTTACACCTACAAAGTTAAAGATACTTATATATATATATCAACAACAACATTTTGTTTTTTGTTTTTGAAACAGCAGACCTGTTGTTGCTCAGGCACCAAAAGAACAAAAATTGCCAATCCTCACATCTGGCCACAAATTTCTGGGTAATAAAGTATCAGCAAAATCATTTAGAAGTAACATTTTTGAGAACAGTTGGAAGAATGCAGTGATAAAAACAAAAAGGATGAAACAAGGTAAAACAATCAAAATGGTTTGAGAGGCTTAACTGTAGGCAGCTGCATTTCTTAAAAGTATCTATCAAGTCTTGTTGCCTTATTTGTCAATGACAGAGGCCTTTTTTGCCATTGGGCCTTTATTTCAGATTATACCCCAGAGTAGGATCCTGCCATCCATATGTTGGTGCAGACTACAGTAGGCCCTGGGCAGGCTAGTATGCAAATAGCAGGTCCCTATTTTAGGATATAATTCATAATAAGGCCCAGTGCAGAAAGGGCCTCAGATTCTTCACACCTTATATTTAGCAATGATGGAATCCATCTTGAGTGCTCAGAGACTAGACCCCAAAAGTGCATTTTCAGTTCTTCCAAGGACATTCCTGCCTCCAATAGGATTATCCTGCAATCAGATAATCCCAGCATATACTTAGACAAAGTGCTGCTGTGTAGCTTAGCAGCAGTGTGGAAGGCAGCAGGGAAGAACCTGACCCCACTGGTGCTGCCATCCCAGTAATGCCCCTGGTGGCTTCCTATCCCTTTGCTCACCTCCCTCCTCTCCAGCAGTCATGCTGAAGCTTATCTTTTGCCACAAAGACTCAGGATGGCATGGTGGTGGCTTGGGAGGTATGACCAGTTTGATCAAGGCTAAGAACAACCTGGACTACCTGGTTAGGATGTGACCTTAACCTTATTAGAGTCACATATTACACAACACTGTATTGTAGTTTGATCTTTGCACATATTTCTTGTTAAGAGTCTTCTCTTCCTTTTCTTAAAGATCAACAAAAGTTTACAAAAGTAAAGTGATAATCCTTTAAACAGCTGTATTCTACATTTTTAAGTTCTCTAGTATTCCTGACTTTCTCGTACTGTTCTAGGTATGATTCTTTTGATCAAATATAATTAATGTTGTAGTTCCTCTTTTAATCAGAATATATATTCGCATATGGCTTGAATGACTCCAGTGAAAATCTGGCAATGCCAAGTCTTGCCCAGGAGAAATATCCAGGAACACCATCCCCTTCTCCTCTTACGCAGAAGATACAAGGTTCTGCTAATTCATTTTCAGACAGGTATACTAGTACAGACTGTGGTCTTAAGTATGGCAAGCGTGTTTTTCCCCTTACAAAAATGCACTGTGCAAAATAATCCACAAAAGCACAGTTTTTATTTATTTATTTATTTATTTGTATTTCTATCCCGCCCTATACCCGAAGGTCTCAGTTGTAGCAGCAGTGACATTAATAAGCACACCCTGCAAGTGTGGCAAAGTAAGCAATAGCATTATTTTGTGTATGTTAAAATAACCCCTGGATTCAGGCTAAAATCTATGATTCTTCCTAGATTATATTGGGAATGCCACATATAGGCCATGGTCACACTTTAAACCTTTAGTCAATCTTCAAATCTGACTGCTCACACGTTTTCACTTCTATCTGTTTCATTTGTGGACTTTCCACCCTGGAAAATCCACACACAAAAAGGGGACAGAAATGAAAAGATGTGAACATTGCACTCAGGAGATGGACGGAAGAAAATTGAAAGTGGAGCTGTGACCAAGGCCATAATTGTGACAATTTGGATGCAGTCTTGAGATATTGCGGCATATCCTGTAATATTGCTATTTCGGGAAATCTGGCAACTATGTTGGGTTCCCGTAATAGTGATTTCTTACCTCCTTCTGCCGGCTCCTTGTGTTATCATTGATCTTGCAAATGCTTAGAAACCAGCAAAAGCACGTGAAAGAAGACAAAGGGAAGTGGGCAGGTGCTTGACTGGCTTACAATTATTTGCAGGAGTAGTAATAATGAGAGGAGCTGGCAGACAGAGGTAGAAGGCCGTGATTGTCTCTTGCCATCCGTTGGGAGCAGCAAGAGGCACCCTTGGTCAAACAGCGTGATGAACGACACTTTTAGAATATGAATAATATCATAGATGATGTCCTCTCACAGAATAGGTAGTCAAGACAAGGCTGTGATTCTAATGTTTCCAAATCCTGTAGTTACAAAGATGTAGAGCGAACCTGTAGCCACTGACATTGCTGGAATCATCAGCTACATTATTACTAATCACCTCTCCAGGAGGTGAAAGAGGTGGATTTTATCCATTGAAACAGAAGAGACCCTCAGTGCGAGTTAATAAGGAGACCTGTGTATACAAGTGGTTCATTACGTAGTTCACTTTGACTTTAGTATCTGCACTCCTAAGGCTATGAATGAGCCACACATGAGACATTCTGAAGAAGGGGCTCTTTATTGTCTATTTCTGTAAAAGATGGTTGGTGCTCAGCTGCTTTACGGGTCCTTTGGAGGTGGCATTAAGCCTAGACACCTAGTAGTAACAAGATATTTTGTCCATTTCCACTTGCACTTCACACTGATGCTTGTTCAGAACACATCATAGCTGTTTGCAACGCAGCCACCATCTTATTTTGCTTATTTTGTCCATTTTTGCATGATGACATGACAACTAGTGGTTAAGCAAACATGGCAGTAAATATTTGAATTTGTTCTTATGGTTGTGTCACCAGAGAGATGTATAAGCTTCAGGGTTTGCTGCACTTTGTTCCTATGGTAGACCCTGATGTCTGACCAGTGCTTCATTATGTCCATGATATTTTAAAGGATTTAATCTTCTGCTGTTTCATCTGCTGTTGCACTTATGGTCTAGGTCCTTCCTTCATCACAAAGGCTGTTTGTTCCATCTGCTGTATGGGAAAGTGTTATTCTTTACCACATGGATTATATTTTAATAGCAAAGCAGTAATTAAATGTATTTACTGCTAGTTATTTTCTCATATCTTATACTATATTGTAGCTTGACTTTAATCAGAATCTCTTATAAGGCAACTTCCAGAGAAACATGAAAAACAAAAGTCATGGAACAGCTTAAAAACGGACCAGTTTCTTACCACATAACCTTTCTAAGCTACAGCCTGTTTCATCAAAGTCTTAACCTGAAGTCACAATTATATGACATTAACTCTAAAGCATGCTAAACAATATCCATCATTCTTTCCATTTCATCAAAACAAGTTCATAAGTTGACAATGATTATAAATCTTATCTTATTTTTAAAAAAATCTTATTTGGGCCAGGATGGGTTACTTAATTTTTTTGTATTGCTCCCTTCTTATATCTTTTTTTAAATGAAAGCTTTTCTGTGTTTCAGCTCTTCCAGCAACAATGATACCAACTGTTTTCCATCTTTATATTTGCATTCATGTACTTCATCACAGTGTAGTATTGAAAGCGTACATAAAAACAGGTACGCTTTTGCATTTTATTTAAAAACAGCTAAGTGTACTAAAATACTCTTGTCCTTTAAAGTTGCTGCTAAATTATCTTCCAGAAAGCTGAATGTTGCAAACCAATGTTGCCTTGATTCTAGTTGCTGATTCAATAAGCACTTTTGCAGTGTCATCAGTAATTCTGTATAGATGTTTCTCTAGGCTTAACATTAATTCCAGAATGAGATTGTTCCTGCCACACATCCTATTTGTCAGGAGGGCAGTAGATATCTATAATCTTTCCATAAGATCAGGATCTATGCCTGAGGACTGGAGGCTGGTAAATGTAACTTCAACTTAAATACAAGGAGTAAGTTCTTAATAAAGTCTAACACAGAGACCTTAAACTTTCATAAGGGAAACTTCCCCAAAATGAGGAAACTAGTAAAAAGGAAATTGAAAGGGAAAGTTAGAAGAGTTCAGTCACTTCAAAATGCATGGAGACTATTTAAAAACACAATAATGGAAGTGCAACTAGAATGTGTACCTAAAAGAAGAAAGGGGACTTCTAGGTCCAAGAATAAACCAATGTGGCTCACAAGTACAGTAGATGAACTCTTCTTGTTTTTAATGACTTCATTTAGAAAATGGAAGGCTTGTCCAAATGAGGAGAACAGGAGGGAACATAGACACTGGCAACACAAATGCAAGATGACCATTAGGAGAGCTAAGAAAGATTTTGAGGAGCACATTGCTAAAAACATCAAAAGAAATAACAAGAACTTCGATAAGTTTATCGGAAGTAGGAATCCAACCAGGAAAGCAGCTGGACCATTAGATGGTAAAGGACAGAAAGGGATAATTAAAGAAGACATGGAGATTGCAAAGAGACTAAACGAATTCTTTGCCTCCATATTCACGGAGGAAGACAGAGGATACATGCCAGTAGCTGAGCCTGCATTTTCTGAAGAAATAAACCGGACAGAGATAACCAAGGAAGAGGTCCTTGCATGTCTTAATAAACTAAATGTTTACAGGTCACTGGGACCAGATGGAATTCATCCAAGGGTCCTTAAGGAACTCAGTTGAGAAACTGCCAACCTTCTAGCAAAAATATATAATATTTCCCTAACATCAGGCTCTGTACCTGAGGACTGGAGGGTAGCAAATGTAACACCTATCTTCCAAAAAGGATCCAGGGGTGATCCAGGCAATTGCAGACCAGTTAGCTTAATGTCACTTCCATGTAAGGTGATGGAAGCCATCATTAAAGACAAAATTAGTGTATACATGGAAGAGCAAGTATTGTTGAACGAAAGCCAGCATGGCTTCTGCAAAGGTAAATCATGCCTCACAAACTTGTTGGAATTCTTTGAGAGTGTCAATAAACTCGTGGATAAAGGCGAACCAGTAGACATTGTCTATCTGGACTTTCAGAAGGTTTTTGTCAAAGTCCCACATGAAAAGCTACTGAGTAAACTCATCAGCCATGGAATAAAAGGACTGGTTCTGTCCTGGATTTGTGACTGTAACGCACTGTACATGGGGCTTCCCTTGAAGATGGGTCGGAAGTTGCAGCTGGTGCAAAATGCAGCTGCTAGAGTGCTGACAGGAACACCTAGCTGGACACATATTACGCCGGTTTAAAAAGAACTGCACTGGCTGCCAATTTACGACCGAGCCCAATTCAAGGTGCTAACTCTGACTTATAAGGCCCTAAATGACCTGGGCCCCATATCAGTTATGGAGTTAATAGGACAGGGCCTGTCCTGGACTGGTAACTGTTAGAAGGACAGGCAACAGAGAGTAGTAATGAATGGCCAGTGTTCAGAGTGGAAAGAGGTGAGAACTGCCCCCCAAGGGTCAGTATTAGAACCTCTGCTTTAAGAAGTTTTTACCTTGGGATGATCCGGCACATGGTTCGACTAGCTCAAGGTGCAACTACACAGTCTTACCTGGTCCTAATGGACCTAAAGGCTTAATGGTATCTTTTCATCTGGCCTTTTGCTGTTTAAATAGCTTCCCTCAGGGTGCTGTTCTGTTAGGAAGGGAGAATGGGGGTGGGAAGGAGGATAGGGGTGGGAGGGAGAGGGGGTTATATTTTTAATTATGTTTTAATATTTGAGATGTTTTATTCTTATTGTAGCCCACCCTGGGACCATTTGGTGAAGGGCGGGATATAAATTTCTTAAATAAAATAAATGCGATTGATCAGTTGGAGACTTTTACAGAAGACAGAAATACACACTTCCACCTGTTAAGCCTTCTTCTGAACTTGTAGATCTCCACTCCAGAAGGCCTGACAGGTTAAGAGGAGACCTTACAGTTGCTGTTTTTCCGAGACCTTCCAGCCAGCAACACTAGATTAATGGAAGGTCCTTCAGGACCTGGAAAGACTGGGCAGATGCAGCGGGAGAATGGTGAGGCATGACTGTAGGCTTAGTGGGTTGTGGTTGTGGGGAAGGGGGGTGCAGTGTGATGTAGTGAGACAGTAGATGCAGTGGGGGAGGAGACAAAGGTCACTTCATGGTGGAGCTTGTGAAGTGTTTAGTGAACCAGCTGGTGAATTCTAGATTTGAGGTGGAACAACACTCTCTTGTTGGTTTGTGCTCATTACACACCCAAACTGCCCCTTTCCATTGATTACATAGCTCTAGCCATAAAAACACAGTTATAAGTTTTTGACCTGTTGCCTGTGCTCTTTAGCAGTCAGAGCCATGGCCCCTATGACACCAACTAGAAGCTTTTTCATACAATCAGCATTCTTGGATGTTATCACTATTCTTTACTTGATAAACTCTGCATATTCTTGGTTTTTCTGTATATCCGCCAGGAGCAGAGAAGAAGTAGTTGCCAAGTAAGCAGAATTATTATTATTTTTAAAGATATAGTATTGCTGAAAAGCCAGTCATTGTCTGAAATTCTATCTTAAATCTGCAGAGGAGATGCAGCCATGGGGGATATAAGCAAAAGAGGGGCGTGTTCCTGGAAGCCAGGTCTCCTGAAGAAACCTGAGGTACACAGTGGTGCTGGGGAGTTGGGTGCTCTCAGGTAAGGCATTTTGAAGGGGACATTCAGAGCTATTTCCTGCATGAAAAGCATTGCTGCCAGTTATTGTAGTAAAACCCAAGGGCCCTTGTTATGTTGCCGTTCTAACTATTCTTAATAATGTAATTTTAAAAGGGAAAAGGAACTTCTTACCAGCCAATGAAAATGAAACGACTTTTGCTTTCCTTTTAAAGACTCCACATACATTCCAAAGAAACAGAAGCTGCAAGCAGAGAGTGAAAAGATAGCTTCTTCTCCTCTACTTCCCAAAGCTAAACAGAATTGGAACAGGAGCACAAGAGTTGTTTCCCCCACAACAGAAGGGGCATGGGTCAGATTGCAAAGTTAGCCTTGTGGACTCCAGGAGCAATAGTTGTATTATTGTGTACCTCCATGGACACCTCTATGCAGTTTTCTTGGCTGATGTACAGAAGTGGATTGCTGTTGTCTACGTCCAGGGAGAGGCTGGGAATTGAACTAGCAATCCTCTGCTTTCCAGACAGTTTGCTCTACCACTATGCTACAGCCACCTCCCCAGGAGCAACATAGTGAAGGCTAAAAACATGACTAGTGTAGGAACTGTCTCCTTCACCAACAGGGCTGAGCATCAGAAAAGGTTCCTAAGTAACAGTAATAATGGCTAAATACCTATAGGTTTATCTTGCATTTCAGTATTTTACATGTTTCAGTGTCTGGATAAATAATACATTTTCCCACAGATCTTTTCCCATTGAAACACCCCAGTACTATTTTGCACAGTACTTCTAGGTATTTTGAGTGTTTCATTGTTTTGTTGATCTGGTAGTTTTAAATGAGGATTTAATTAAGTTTTCATCTTTAAATTATTTGTACCTTGTCACCTGCACTGGGATCTTAGGATGAATGGTAAATTCAGTAAAGAAATTGGATAAAGAAATTTCTCATATCACTGATGAAGATGTTTGTTATCTGCCTTCATGTATCTGGAAGGTTTTCTGATCAGTAGCTGCAATGAAGTGGCTTTCCTCCCTACGTTCAGGCATTGTTATGGTTTTAATGTTCATTTTATATATTCACTGGTTTTTAATGTTGTAACTGTACTGAGATCTTTGGGTATAGGGCAGGATAAAAATTTAAATAAATAACCTATGTTCTTCTGCAAATATTCACAGGCTAAAGAAGTACAACCAGTGTTCCAGCCTCATTTCATTTCCTCAAGGATCCAAATTCAGGCCTGGTAAATATAATGTTACAAGTCAACACTGATTCTTCAGCAGAGTGTACTTAAGCTAGATTTACTTTTTCGTGGTTTATTCTCATTTTTGCGCTCTTTAAAACATCACATAAAAATGGGTCTTTAAATTTTTGACATAATACAAACTTAAGGAATCAAATTTGGTTATGCACATAGTTTCAAAATTTTACTGAAATAAGTCATTTAATAACAGCAATTACTTGATCTGGATGACAAATATTGATTTTGAATGCCAAATGTGTAAATTGTTGGGGGTGGGGTTGTTGCTGTAAATGTATATTTGAACAAATACTGCAAGTACTCTTTTTCAAATCCCTCATCTTTTATGCTGCCTGTCACTAATCTTGTCTGATTTCAAAAACTAAATAAAACAGATGTCAAAAACATCTGCAAGGAGGCAGCAGCAAACTATTGTTTTTGCTACCAAAATGTCAGGTATTTGTCTACACAGTCACCTGGAGCTGAGCCCAACTTTGTCACATCTTTACTTTTTCAATGCAGGCTTCACTCTGTGATTACATATGAAAATTTTCTAAATTTCAAGAAAACAAAAGGGGAATGCAATTTAAAAATATAGATGTTTTTCTAAACCTCTGGATTTACACTAAAACCTATTGCTCGCATAACATGCTGTTAAATTAAGCAGTGCAATTTTCACATTGTATGAGGTACTACTGTACTTTTATTTTCTGCAGATCTTAAAAGTATGTTGGAGCTATACTGTTGCTTGCTACCAAAGCACTGGAGCAGCTAAGAATGTCTCTTGTAAATTATGAATGCTGTCAGCTTTCTAGAATTCTTTTAGCCCATTTGTCTATTTTTAAACAAGGTGAAGAACTTTAGGTGTCTGTCCAATTCAACACATGGACTGAGCCTTCCAGTGTTATGGCACTATCCCCCCAATTTTGGAGCATGTATGTTGCAGAACTAGCACAACAATCACAATTTGTTTCCAACACATTATATTCATAAATGGCCATTGTGTAATACAGCAGTTTGCCTGCGAAATGCATTATACTGCTCATACTCAAACCAACTGTTCCAGGTTACCGTTTTATAGATCCTGTCAATGGAGCTCCTCCTCAGTACCTCCAGAGGCTTTCTGAACTAGCTGCTTTGGAATGTGAAACTGTTCATCAAGAGAGAAGCAGAAAAATCAGGAGGACCAAGCACCAGGAGATGTAGACCAGGCAAGGAGCAAGTTCCTCTGCAGTAATGTAATGAGAAAAGTACTTTAGCTGGCTGTGGCTGCATTCATAAATACTTTGCTGATCAGTGAATCTCACAATTAAGATAAAAGGGAAATCTATTTAATAAAAGGTTTTATATTTGCATTTCTTGTCTTAGTATGCAAGTTTTTCTAAGAATGAATGCTGCCAGCCAAGTGTAAAACACCTACAGTCTCTAAAACGACAGATCTACTGTTGAAATGTGGCAAATCTGTATGAAGCAGGGTTTTTTCACGTAATTCACTTATATTATTTATAATTTATATTTCTATCCTTCCCTATACCCAAAAGTCTCAGGGAGGGTTACAATAACATCACAATAAAAACAATTAAAAGTGTGGTTTTTTGAAGTGGAAACTGAACAGCACTTGTCGTCACATCTAATGTTCCATGTGTCTCAGGCAAGCCGTATCAATGGGCTACAAAGAAGAGAGCGGACTGTCTAGTCCCCATTCAGCGCAATCTCCATTCCAATTCCAAAAGGGTGAGAACATCTCCCTCGCGGACAGGGCCCTTCACGTTGCAGTTAATCGAGCGGTTAGTGTTGTCCATGAATTCCACACGGACCTGGGTGCACTGCCCTTGGGAGCTGGTCCGGCCCAGCACCTTGGTCACTCTGGCAAGCTTGATCGGCTGCATGCAGCTGGTGTCCGTGGTGGCAATGCGTTTGGGGACAGGAGCAGGAAGCCTTGCTCAGTATTAGATAGTTTCCATTCCAACTAAGCATCTTCTAGTATCTTCTAGACTTGTAATTGCTTGTTGATCTTGCAAGTAATTAGCAGAGAATAAAACTTTTTTAAAAAAACTTATCACTTTGAGGATTACCAAAAGAGGACAACCTTGCCTGTACATCACACAAACCTTAGATCATTATTGTTATGCACCTCTTCACAAGCGGAAATGGGTTATAAAGATGTGCAGGAACTGGTTCTGTCCAGCTCTGCCAAGATTGAAATGGTTGTTTCAGGTTCAGTGAACCTCCACACACACACACACACACACACACACACACACATATATTACATAGATGCTAAATAACTAGTTTCTGTCCAGGTGGCCTCTCAGTGTATTCTACTCTTGCCTGTCTGTGCCCTTAGGCTACTGGGATGATCTGTGGTTCTCCCCTTCCCAAGTGTTGCGTTTTTGTGATGCACACCAACCAGTGTTCAGAACTGCACAGCTGGTGAATGTTTTATCATATGCTGTAACCTACCCTGGGACCTTTGGGTGGAGAGCAGAATGCAAATAGTAGAAATAAATAAACCCAGCAGGTAAGTGAAGCCTATATGGTTCTGAGGGGAGGAGGAAATCAAGGTGAACTAACTGCTTGCCCCAGACCCCCCCCCCCAAAATGGCTTGCTACCAAACCTCCACATTTAATCCAAGCTTCAGGTCACTAGTGAGCCTTGCTGTGAACCTTGGAAGTTCCTAATGAAATGGGATCATATATCTGATTCAGTGCAAACTGGGTTTGTACCAATCTGGGAGAGTCAAAGTTTTCCTTTTAGACCTAACTCCACTAAAAGTTTGGGAATTCAGTTTGAGAAATGATCTGGATTGGGGAGTCAATTAATGGTTTGCAGGTTCAATCCCCACTCCCCCCCCCAAGCCCTAGCCTTTCCCTTTCCCCCACCACACCTGCAATGGACAGATGTGATGGGGTTGCTGAGACATGCAGCAAGAGAGAGGCATGATGATGGGGCCCTGATGGGCCTGATCCAGGGAGATGGCAGATGTAAGAACGAAGGGAGAGGCTGGGCACAATCATGGAAGTGGTGGATAAGTGATCCAGGAGAATGGTGTGACACAGTCCAAGAATGGCAGGGTACACTGCAGGGCTCTTTGGGAACCATTTGAAAAACAGGCCAACCAGTTATAGATTTGTCATCAAACAATTTCAGTGGCTTTGTGGTTCAAGTCTGCTATAAACCCAACTGTTATGGTATGATGCGCAAGGTGGGACAACCATTCTAAGCTGCGTTCAAGTCAACTGATTAGCTGCTACTCTGTGGAAAATAAAAAAATCACTACACAGAATGCTTACATTACCAGCAGTTGTCTCTAATATACGTGTTTTTCTTCAACAGCTTAATAGTAGAGATATAATTTTGCTGCTATACACAGTAAACAGATAAACCAGCATTTCTGCCACAACCTAAATTACTTAGTAATAGATGTAAGGAGCTGCTGTAAAAGGTTTGCAAGAGCTCCGTTATTTAACTTCTTGTTTTAACATAACAGATAAAACCTTAATAAATCACCTTTTTGCTTGCAAACCTCTTCTCCCTGGAAGAGGTGTGGATGAAGCATGTAGGGCTGTCCCAGCCCTGCTGCTGGTATAGCGGTAGGGCAGTTAAAACTGCTCCACTATATACGCCAGGGCAACTGCCATGTGCAGAGCTGTTTGGGAGCCTACCCGGAGTTTCTCAGCACAGTAAGTGCAAATTTACCCTAGGCTGACTGCATTACTTAAAGGGGGAAATCCTTTACATAGTAGAAAGAAGTCTTAGAAGTTTAATCCATTATAAAGCTCAGCAAGTAGTTTAGGCGGTGGTTTGGTCCAGTTTAAATACATTGAATTTGTATCAACTCTGCAAGTTGGCACTTTTCAGCAATATGTAGAAAGTGCAGTATTCCTGTCCATGCGGGATCTCCACCGCTGCCTGTTATGCTTACATACATAATGTAATACATTAATTGAGGCTGTTATATGTACCTCAGGAAAGAAAGTAGCTTTAAAATCAGACGTAAAATTCACTAGTGACATCCACTGATTATAAAATGAAGGAAGAAAGGCAGTTATTTTCTAGTGCGGTATTAACAGACACAGCAAGTTTAATTAAAATGACTAATGAGACATTATTTCCAGTGGAGCTCAGTAGGGCAAATTAGTTCAAACAGGAAGTGAACAGCTGTTCTAATTTCCCTTGGATCTCAAACTGAGCTTTCTTCCTGTGAAAAACCGTTAAAACATCAGCACACTAATGGAATCAAATGCCTATAAATTTATGAATTCTAAGTATGGAATCAGGTGAAACTACTAAAAACTGTACATATGGCATTATCTTGAGTTTTCCCTCAAAACCCATATGGCTCAGTTTCCCCATTCTGTCAATTTTAATCAGTACCTGTTTATCATAAATGACACAGCATGCCTACACCTATCCAGGGATCTTCTATTAGTTGCAGTTTTCCAATTTAACAGGTTTCCTTTATTCACGTATAAGGAAATCCTGCATTGCAAGCTGTTAGAATTATGTTCAAATTAACAGTAGCAGATTTTTTTTTGGGGGTGGTGGTGGTGCCGCACATGTGTGTGCATCTTACGTGTGGATCCAACAGTCAGGAGAGTTTCCCAACCCAAAGTATCTATGAAAATAGTAGGCACTCTATACTGCTATTTCTATGTAATGAATTCTAATCATAGCAAAATTGCGTACAAAAATCTACACTTGTCAAGCACCTACTGATTTAACTGCCAGTCAAACCACTAGTGCTACTGTGTATATTTGACAGATGTGTGTATTACATTTGACAGATGTAATAGTCTCTATCTGGTTTAGCTTAATTTCCGTTTTCTCTATTAGGCATGCAGATTCATTTGTGTTATTTCAATTAGGGCATCACAGGAAAAGCGCAGCCGTTTAAGGCTTTCACCTACCCAATCATGCATCTGTTATCCAGGTCTATTGAAACAAAAATATTTTCCATGACAGCTTATACTTGTCGGTACTTTTTAACTGAATGGAATGGTTTCACTAGCAAGGGGAAAAAAACCAGCACAAATTACATAGAAGTTGAACTCTTTTATTAATAATGTATAAGGATGTAGCAATCTTCTGGACCCCTAAAAGAGAAGATAAACATTAAATGTTAAAAGCAAGCACAGGCCATTCTTATAATTTGCCACCTAGAGTTTTCTGAAGATAGTTAATGGATCAGAGCTAGGGAGGCACTGCAATCTAGGGAGGCCTTTGATTAGCTAGTCACTATGGGGGAGGGGGGGTTTCCAAAGAGCCCCTTGTGCTGTAATTTTATAGTTTCCAAATTAAGATATAGCACAAGAATTGCTATAATATCTGCACAGCCAATTAAATCTACAAGAAACCACTTCTATTTTACAATTAAAGTTTATCATTCGCCTTTCTAAAACAAACAGAACCATGTACATGTGGACAACATTAAATAAGGATGAACTAAGCTTATCCTCTACTGCTAAACCAGTTGCCTCACGCAGATGCACCGTACTGCAGTCACAATAACCCTTCTGCAGACTCCTCCCAAAAGGGCCCAAGATCTAACAGGGCTACCCACTGGAACAAAAGGAAGAGGTGATCCTTATACCTACTCTCTCTTACACTGGGGGTGGAGTTTCCAGAAGGAATTGCTAAAAACCACATTTACTTCCTCTTAACAGGAGCAGGTTTCTATTCATAAAAACTCTGATTTCATATATCTACAATCTCCCATTTTGGTACTATGCAACTATATATTAAGATCACACCATAATATATAACCTAACTATTCTAGACGTAGTAAAAAAAATAGAAAAGATCACTAGAAATGCATGTACCCTAATCTAAACATATACCTAAATACCTTATATAAAAATATTGTTATGTAGCTTACTGGACGATTAATTCATCCTCCTTATGAGTCTGTTTATCTGATCCTCCCGGTTTCCAGCATCACCCCCTTCTACAAAGTGGGTGGTCTTCTTCTTCATTCCACCCCGTGGAGAAGACAACTTGAATGGCCACAAAAAGTTGTTTGCTGCTTTGAAGTTTTTGCCAACAGTATAGATTTCATGAATCAGATCTTCTATGCAAATAATCCCATACTTTTCTAAAAAAAAAAAAGCAACCAAGTGAGCTCAACAAAGTGGGTTTTCATTCCCATTTATTTGTTTATGTTAGTAGTCATCTACCAGGTGAAAATCTTTCAGTAATGAGGGACTAGGGAAAGGGAAGACAAATTTCAAACAATGTACCATGTTAATTTCTGTGGCAATTATATTTTGCCACTGAACCAAAATGTCAAATTTGTTACTGCTAATAACAGATTTTAGTTTCCCAACTAACGTATGGGCTCTATTAATTAAAACTGATGTGATACAAGAGTTTCCAAATCCACTGCCTCAGCCCTACCCCAAACACAAAATGTAGTTGTTAGTAACGACTACACTCACAGAGTACTAGCAACTGAATGTATTAGCATATCACTTTGAATGTGCACAATGATGAGTCAGACACCTTGTGGGTTAGAATATGAAAAACAGCAGTTGACTGAGCTCTTCTTTCATTTGGCATACAGACCTGCCTGGCCACAAAAACCAGAAGGGGAGGCTCTTTTCAGAGGTGGAAGGGGTGATGGTAAATGAGAGGGCCTTTCTGTTCCAGGCTTCCCAACAAACTCTTAGCGATGGCAGCCAGTCACCATGGTTATATGGCTTTCAGAGCCTGGTTAAAACATGGCTCTTCTCCCAAGCCTCTGATGCTTAGCTTCCTCTGAATGCAGTCCTTCAGAGATGGGAGGGTTATATTATTTAGCAAGTTTTATTATGTTTTTATCTGTTGCTTTAACTGATAGTTGTGACCTAACCTGGAACCTTTGGGTAAAGGACAGGATATCAATGAAACAAAATGAAATAAAAACATTTGTTCTGAAGTAATCAGTTTGACTATTGCCTTTATCTTTTAATCACCGAGTTCTTCATTAGTTAACTTGAAGCACTGTGAAAATATGTTTGTTACTGCAGTTTTAATCAATCAAGAGATAGGAGAGACAAAAAAGAAGAGACTAATGCAGTGTCTGAAGAGCAGGCAGAGCTTAAAAGATGTTAAGTGACTGTAGATATTCTTCCAATTTTGGAAGAGATGGTAACTATTTCATATTTTTCTGTCTTGGTTAGTAGTTCTGAGAATGGAGCATGTCTATTGCCTCCCAAATCATCAAGTTTTGTGCCTAAGAGGGACCTTAGTAGCAAAAACATAAAACAAGGAAAACACTCAGAGTAAAGCTGTAAATCTGATTAAAAGAAGAATGTTTTGCCTCCCAAAATGAAATGATAGCCAGAAAATGCTTATTAATTTCATAGACTATTTTTGAGGCCAGATAAATTTGCTTTTACCCCATCAATGCTGCTGTGTTATATGTATTTTGCCATAAATATTAAGCATCAACAAATATTCATTATGGGTATGCACAAACCATAATTAGCAGTTTGGCACTGAACCAACCGATTTACAAGTGAACCAAAGTGACCCAATTTGGGCACCATCTGAACTAAACCACCTCCAGTTCAGCTAAACCCATACAATAATCACCTTGAGGAGCATCTCTGGGTGAGTCCAGACTGGGTGATACTGTGCATTCCAAAGTGCAGTCGGCGTGTGGGCGTCACAACTTACACCCGATACATCATAGGGGCAGTGCATTATGCCACCACTACTACAGATCTACCTGCTGTGGAACGATCAACACTTGCTCCGCAGTATCGGGTAAATTCGAAGTTTCACGCCATCCTGATGGGACGGCAAAACGCAGCCATGTGACATGCTCCTTGCTGCGCACACGCCACAGAAGTCTTGCAGCTGCTGAGGAGGAAGATGTGGACCTCCATTTTGAGTGGGGACAAGACGTTGTGACTTCACAGCCGAATAAGCTGCGATTTTTCTACTAACTGCAGATTTTTACCTGCTACTCTGGAAGGGACTTATTTTTCTCCCTTCCAGTCACAGTTTCTACCCGCTTGCCCTGCAAACTAGTTCAGACAAAAGTGGAAAAATTACTAGCCACCAAAAATGATTTGGGTGAGGAGAAAAATGTGCGATGTCTTGGAACCCACAGCAATCTGTAATTATATTTTCTTACTGGCAACTCTTGCTACAGCATGCCTTAGCTGAACTAAAGTTTGGTGTTACTGGCTCATCCAAAGAGGACTGGGATGGTTCAGTGCTTCTTGCAAGCCTAACCCCTCTTCAAGAACAAAGGCAAGGTGAAGCGGATTCATCTGCCTCCCTTCATGCTCCTCCTTCACGGCTTCCTTGCTGGCCATGCAACCAGAGGCAGCAGGGCATGTCAGACTTGTGAGTGACACCACACAGGTACAAGTCTAGGCAGAGGCCTGGGAAAGTCCAGAAAAGTGGGAACTCTGCTTCTGTGCAGCAATGTTACTTACAGGCCCAAAGACTCCCACCCATCCCTGGCTGCAGGTTGTCAAAGAGGGCCAGGCCTACAAGACCTACAATCCCAGTTTTCCAGGTGGTGGTGGTGGTTTGACAATATCAAACCTTAGTTCAGCACAAGCCTATGCTTTAGGGCTGATACATGTTACCAAGCCAGAATACTGCGATTAAAAAACAGATGAGAAATCTACAGCCATAGAAGGGATCAGTACAATCACATATTAACAATTAAAAAGTGTTAATTTTTCAAATGTTCATTTTAAAGCAAGAAAAAAACTCCTGTTTTCTCCTTATCCTACTATTCAAACAATCCAGCAAAACAAAAGCAGAAATGGGTGAAGAATCTATTTTTTAAAACGTGCTCAGAACAGTGAGCTGATCTTAAAGTGTTTGCAAATGAGCCATGATGTGAAGCAACTGCTTAGGACTTGATGTAGAAAAGAACTTTTAGACAACTGCTAGCTGCAGACAAGTTATATACAACTGTTCAAGTCACAGTTTCCCTGTGGGTGATCACCAGTGTACATCTCCCTCTAGGAGTTTCATGCTTCTCTGAAACAGCCTTAAGTTCAGTGCAGTTCCTGGGATTTGAACGTTCTTTTTAAACCAGAAAAATATTTTGGTTTGCTTATTATGAACTGCAGGAGTTCAATTTTCAACAAATATTTTGCCCGTTCTGGTGCTTGTCAAGAACCCTGATAAAGATATTTGAGGGCTTCTCATACTTGTTTAGATAGCAGAAAAGGACTAAGATGCACAATTTTATCTACTACAATTAACACATTTTACATTTGTAACATTGCAAAGCCAAAGCAAAATGCATTTTACCCACTGTGGACCTGAGTAGTGAATCACACAAAAAACTTTCAAATTCCTAACTTCTATTTTCATCTCCCTTAACACAAATAATGTGGGTGTTTACAATAATCTTAGAGGTTTTTGTCCTTACGTTTTAAGCATATTTGTTAAAAATTGTTTCCCAGGAACAACCCTAAATTTTCAGCACAAGACCATAGTCCGATAACGACACAGTTACTATTCCTTCCTGTTTGATACCACAGTGAACATACAAGATTGAAGGTAATGAGTACTTTATGCCCCTAATTACACATATAGACTCAGATAACTACCTAACCAAAACAGAACTACATCAAAAGATGTTAGAAATTTAAGCCAAACAATGAAACTGTGAAACAGGGCACGTGACTCGAAATAAGACATGCAAAATACACTACAATTATAAATGTCAAATATTTAAACTCATGCTACAAAACAGCTGCTACAAAGAAATTTTACTTACTCAGGCATCTTTTGATTAAAGAGTTATCAGTCAAAGCAATGCGCTGCTTGTTGATTTTTCCATAGCCACGCTTGTAAATGAGTTCGTGCACAGATTTCAAGTTGGGGTAACTGGAATTAGAAGAAGGTTAAATTTAGTACTGTTTGTTTTCTGCATGTGTTACAAATCAAGTTAGTATGGATGTGTACGTGTGTGTACATGTACACATATACTCTAAATGTATCAGTGCTGGAAATACACCAGAGATAAACGAACTAAAATGGGATTGCCAGTATAGTTACAAAGAAAGATTTTAGAAAGTATCACTTCCAATGCCAGCACGTCTGTTCTTATATGATCCTAGCCTTCTTTTCTCCAGCATATAAAAAGGAGAAACATACAGGTTTTTTTAATATTTGAATATTAACAGCAACCACTTAGGAACAACTACAAAATATCTTCAGCTGCACAAGGAAAGATTGCAACCAATAAGGAAGTAGGAACACAACATAATACATTTTTGTCTTCATTGGAATTCTGAGGTGCCTACACCTAGAAATACTGGCTTGCGTATATTAAAAGAGAACACAGAGTAGCATGTAATATTTACTAATGATCTGGACCACCTCACCCTGCCAAAAGCAGTTCTGATAACACTATTCAAACACGTTTTTGGGGAGGATGCATACTGGTTACAATGCTTCATATAGAAACACTTGCTTTTAGTGCCATCTAACACAACTAGGGATAACGGCTCTGTAATTCATTCTTCCCTTGTGTGTGTTCACTTTTGCTCCACTTAACAATGAAAGCACTGGGATGAATTCTGTTTGGGGGGCTCGGGCAACCCTTTCATATTTTTCGGCAAGGCTGCAAAAACAGTCCTGCTCATGAGAAAAGGTGTTACTGAAAATGCTGCACTGAGTTCAACCTTTGAAATCAGAAGAGGGATCTGTACCCTAGGCCAAAAACATGCAGCTTCATTTGTCAGAAAGAGCAGCCCTAACATTCGTGACCTAAAAATTATTTCTCTGAAAAAGACAGCTTCTCCGAACAGGAATGGCATTGTAGCTTTACAACCAATCTGGACACTTTGCAGGTAAGCAAGAATTTAGAAACAACTTACAATAACCAAGCTCAATGTTTTAGTCACAATGCAGGGAACAATAAAGATAAACGCCTCTGAGTCTTTGCCAGTTAATGTATATGGTACCCAATATGAACTGAGAGTGCCAGAGCAAATATTAAAGCAATTCTAATATAATTTGTTCAAAAAAGATTTGCCCATTTCATAAGATGGATATTCAATTATAAGCTTCCGATTATGTATTAAAACAAGTGCTGTTAGCTGCACAAGCAATAATAGTTAAGAATTGCAAAGTGCCATAAAAAATCAATACAGCAATGTATAATTACTAGTAGACCAACAGTTATTTGATTTCATCAGGGAACATAGGATATGTTACATAGATTTACCACAAAAATATTTCATGATGGATAAATAGGAAAATGTGCTTAAAAGGATGAAAGAAAGAAAAGTGGACATGGTCGAACGTAATTATAAATATGATTTCCAAGCTAGTTTCAATAGGTAATTAAGATGAAGGACAACCTAAAAAAGGGGGGGGGGGGAGGAACTGGGAAGGGTTGGGGGGGAAGAAGATAAATGTGTTATGCTGTTGATTGATGCAAGTACAGATTAATTGGAATCAAAAACTGTACAATCAGTAAAATATTTAAAACAGAATTTAGTCTTTAAGCCAAAGAGAATGTCATACTGTTTTCTAGGCTTCCATCACCAACTTCACTCACATGAACAAGTGCACTACCCAAACATCAATCTAGGACTGAAAAGCAGCAACAAACTCTAAATACTGTAGACCGTTAACTAACATACATTTTACCACATGGTATACAGTCATTAGTCTAAGCAGCAGCTAAGAAGTCAACATCCCTCCTCAAACAAGTCCTTTTAAAATTCCCCTGGCAATAAACAGTTTTTCTAAAAACATGATACAAATGTTGCCACCCTCTAGAAAACTACAAACATATAAAGAAACAGTTTCAAGGCTCTCACAAACTGAACTTTAATACCTGGGAGAAAACATCTGTAAAAAGACGACAGATACGCATGCGTTCTAGGGCAATATCCCACTCAAGTTAACTATACGGATAGTTGGCCAGAGTTCACCTGTCCCAAACCTCACCCTGAATCTGTGTGAAGTGCAAATGGTCCATCTAGGATCATTCCCTTTGTTGTAGCAATAGCTATGTGCACCTTGGACAACGTGGTAGATATCAATGGCTACTAGAATGGATGCCTAAGTACATCTTTCAGGCGGTGGGGACAAGCAGGATATTTCTAGAGCCATTTGCTGGGATTTGAGAACAGGAGAAGGTTTGCACTTGTCTCTGCTGGAGATGCCCGTGGGCAATTGGTGGGCCACTGTGTACGACAGGATGCTGGACTAGATGGGCTGTGGCCTGATCCAGCAGAGCTCTTCTTATGTTCACAGCACCCTTGTACTGCTCCACAGCTTCTGAAGATCAGAGACTGCTGCACAGACTGGGAGCCCCTCCGAGATGGAAGTGGCCCTGAAGGGTGTGTATGCTCTGTGCTCCAGTGTCTCCAGCTGTCCGAGGGCCAAGTGCAAAAAGCTTCCAAATTATATATTCTTAGACTTGTTTACATTATGGGAAACAAGATTCATGGAAAAAAAACCCGCGTCCTTCCAAAACAGAACTATGAACAATTGTTTTACATTATTCCTCAGCCAATGTAGAGCAATGTGTTTGCATTGTTTTTGCTTTTTGTTTTGAACTTTTTGAACCACATACATTAGTCAATCAATTTTATTGATACCCACACTATTCCTAAATACCAAATACACAAAAGTCAATTTTCTGTCCACTTCTGAGAGTAAATTTTTCTATCCCGCTGCAAGAGGCAAGAAATTATTTCATTCAACAGGAAGCAACAAAATTTCAAAATTCAACTTACCCCCAAGCAATGTAAGGTTCAACAATCCGCAGCATGTTAATGGATGCTTTGTTGAGTTTCACAAATGTGCCATTGAAAATCTGCCGCAGACGAAGGAGCTGAAGTACTTTACGAACCTTGGGACTAACGCCATTAATTCTAAACAGTATTATAAAGTAAGATTTTCACTATGTATGTCACACTTAAATTTAACTTTGTATACTAAAGTATTTTCATACCATTACGATGCATAACAGAACAGGCAAATGAAATGAAAATTAAAGCATGTATTTCTGCAAGCAAGCTCGAGAATAATTCAAAAACTCTGATTCTTGTGTGATCTAAATAAGCTGGTCTTTCATGATTTTAAAATAAAGAGCAAGACAATCAAGGACAAGAAAGGCATCAAGATCTTCCTTGTAGTGGTAATGCATTTGCCAAAAGCTCTCTCCACACATAGTGCAAGTTGTACTATCTTTCAGGCACCAAATCAAGTTTAATTCCACTCACTTGCACTGTTTTAAGTGCTACAGTTTTATGTCCTATTATTACAGATTGTATTTATACATTGTGTCAATACCATTAATTTTAATTGAATATCCAAATTTAGAGATTTTGTCAGTAGGCAAAATTCTACTGAAGCCTAACTCCAACAGCCAATCTTTCACACTTCTACAATACATTCAAACATTCAGAGTCTGATCTTGGCACTGATTTCAGCAGAAAAGTCTAACTTATGTAATTTGAGTGTTAGCCAAAAACTATTTCAGTTCTAAAACTATAACTTTACAATGTTTATTACTATTTGTCAAGTATTTCTGTAACAGTGATGCAATAAAAACATAAATTACTGAAATTTAGATAAAACAAATGCTGTTTCAAAAGTGTGCCTATTAACAATTTAAAAGTAAGCACAATACATTTGTTCTCTTACCCCCTAATTCTGATCACAAACGCCAATTTGGGTTCAGCGGGCACATAGTAATTGCCAGCTTTGCGAGCCATGCGGGCCATGCGGATCTCACGCCTATACATCTGCCTGTATTCCTTGTGGTAGGTCTGAGCTCTTTTGTATATAAGTTTTCGCTCCTCTTTTCGTAACTGAAATAAAAAGGGCAAAACAATTATACAAGTTTTAATCAATCATTATATTAGCTCAGAATACATGATTCTATTCCATTTCATCGTCACAACCATTCTGCCGACTGAGCAAGCTGGCATTTTTGCTGCAGCACTGTATGCCTAGACTAGTTATAGACATACTTCTCAAAGATACTTATTCCCTTTCTAACATTTCAAGGAGGGAATGAAAAATACAAGCCTTTATAACACTGTAACTAGACAAATAATTAAACAGGAGTAGTTAGAGGTCAACATGAAAGAATTCTGTAAGCAGTGGTAAATACAGAGTCTCCAAACATCTAAGAAATAGGATAATAAAGTCAGATTCCTTTGCCTTATCAGGCAGTAAATAAATAATATCCCATTAATAACTATGAAAAAGAAACCTAAAGGAAGAGATCTGCCTTATCACTTCATAGCAGGGCAGCTATGATGGATGGGACACAACAAAAAGGCCAAGATAAGACTGAAATTACTTTTGGAAATAAATTAAAGAATAAGTAGAAACGACTGGTTTTAACAAACTGACTAAACCCTAAATTTTTTTTAAAAAAATCCTGTTCCTCCTTTACTGTACACTCCCTCATGCTCAACTTATGGAACGCCAGTATTTTCTACAAGGCTACTTCAGAGTTCATATTTAATTGTCTCTCAAAATGTCACTAGGTTTCACTGCAAGGCCAACACAGAACTATGCAGAACATCAGGAGTCTTAATTCTGAGATAAATACGCTAGAATTGCATTTTTAACTATATTACTATTCACCTTTTTTTGAACCAACAGCCTCTTCAAGCGCTTGGCCTTCATGTCAGCAAAAGCCTTCCTTTTTTTCAAAAGGCTCTCTGGAACTGAAGGCATCTTCTTCTTTGCCCTGAAATGTAACACAAAAGAATCAGTACACAAATGAAAATTTTTAGATATGGATCAGTTTATTCTTTGATGCCAGCAATGTAAATATATCCCACAGCTAAGGCAGCCGACAATCACATCTTTCCAAGTTTTCTCCAACTTTTTTAACCTGCATCCAAAGCTAAACTACTTGAAACAGCAAAAGCAAGTGAATTATTTAGAACTATTGACTGAGTCAATAAAATAAAAATTCCATATATTAATGCCTGCAATTACTACTGAAACTATTTTTTTTCCATTTCGTTAAAACCACACTTGGAAAAAATCCCAACTCTAGGGGGTATCATGGGGTGCTTTCCCACTGTCACTAAAAGGAGCCATCAATGGGTACGTAATGGTATTTTTGTACCCATTAAAGGGTACTTAATGGGTACTTCTAGTGACAGTGAAAAAACACCTATAAATTTACTATCAGCTTGGCACAGCGCTTTAAAAACCTTTTTGCCGGGAAACCATTTAAGAAGGTCCTGATGCGATCAAATCTTGCCACGAGTTTAAAAGGTCCCTTCCCCAAACTTTACTGCCACCGCTTGTGGCGGCGCAGCCAACAACTAGGCCTAATCCAGGCCACAGAAACTCGGGGCCCAAAAGAAAACTGATGCGGCCGCCCGTCACCTCCGCCCGCTATATCAACATCGTCTGTGGCCTCCGCTCATTCTCAGTGCGTCCAGCTGCGGTCGTTCCCAGCCACTGCCCCTCTCGACCCCTATGCAGCCGACGCTTGACAGAAATGGTTTAATAACCGTTTAATTATATCGGTGAATCCTTATTCACCGAGCCTAAGAAAGAAACTCAAGCTAAGCCTCCTCAAAACGCGGATGTCAAGAGATTACGGTAAGAAAGGCATCGCTACTCACTCCTCGCCCGCCATGGTCTCGGCCGGAAAAGAAAGACGCTGCGTGCGCATGCGCACTAAATTTGAGGCGCCAGCGGCCTCTCCTGTAGAAGGACCGCTGATTAGGCCAAAGGCCCTCAATTTAGTTCACTAAAGGATTTGCCTGTTTAGAACAGTAACGAGAGGTGGCTAGTTGAGTGCCTAAATTGTTGTGGTGCTGCTGGCTCCGTAATTTGGGTTAAGGACGCCTATCCTCACGGAAATTTCTTGTTCTATTTTCGAAATGGATTTGCGGTCGTGCTTATTCTTCATTCGTATTTCATTGTTTTGTAACTCACCATTCATATATTTTGTAACTTACCATTATTTTAGCTATATAATGAACTTAGCTCAAGTTTACACACTCACACAATATACCTTACCACCACGCATTGAGGGAGCAACCTAAGTTTAAAAAACAACGACTGTTCGTTCATTTATATTGCCCTTCAGGCTAATCTATCACAGCAGTTCACAAGTTCCTGCCCTTGGGCTTAAAATTGAAAAAAGGTAAAGACAAAGGGCAGGAGGAAAAGAGGACTGGAAAGGAAGGGGAATGGGCTTAAAGGTGTTGATCCTTCATCTCATCTCAGAGGCTGTGTTCACACCTAAGTTTTGCTTCAGCTTCAGTCCACTTTAAGAATGGAAGAACACCTCAGCAAAGCAGTCTTTTTATTTCCACATTATCTAACTCAAAGGTTGATCTTCTGAGATAATGCTGAAAGAAATCAGCTTGTCTCTTTTCTCATGAGTTCTCTCATTATGAAAGTGGACTAAAGCTGGATTAAAACTTAGGCTTGAACTCAGCTAATAGAAAACAGCTTTTAGAACAGGGAAAGGAACTCAGAGGTGGTCAAACTATAGTCCTCTGTATGTTAATTAATTACTGTTTCCATAATTTTTGGCCACTGACCAGTCTGATTTTGGTTCCTACTTCAGCACCATATACAGCAGGGAGTCAATAGAAAAAAATTCACAGGATCCATGAGATTGAATTGCATAAAACTATCTACCCACTCCATTTTGAGAAGGGAGGCCAATTCGCACTTGGCCTCTGAATCTGCAACAGGTTAACATCTGGGCAGGTGCATTTGCACTTGTAGGAGGCATTTACAGCCTAGAAAGCACCCCCTGCCTACCCAGATGTTAACCTATTGCAAACTAGCTCTGTTGCATGAAATCATGCACCTCAAGCAAAGTAACTAATTGCAGCTGCAGCCATACCTGTAGCATCCACGCAGTGACCATTCGCATCATTTCCAGTGCAAGGGGTCTTCTGAGGTACTGCACAAGCACACTGATACCTCCGATGACCCTTGATGTGACTGAGTGGGCGCAGAGCATCATTGTCACCATAGCGTCGGCACAGGCACACACACAGTCACACAGGGCACCACAATCAAAATGGCAACACCCTAGCAGGGATTGGATACACATCCAAACAAGATAAGTTTTTGGACGTGCAGGAATTAGGCTACTGTGTACTAGTGTTCCATTAGCCTCTTCTGCACCTTTCCTGGCCGGCAAGCACAAGGACACCCAGAGTCCATGAAACAAAAAAAAGGTTAAGAATCCCTGATCTAAAGAGTCTGTTTGCTCAGCAGTTATAAATGCATAAATCATAGAACCTCAGTTAAAACTACATCCCCTAAAGGCCTGTTGTCTTTACCCACACTGGTAGTCAAGCAGATGTATCCCTATACATTCTACTTCACTTAGCAATTGCTCATGTTGGACCAGAGTCAAATGAGACCATCACCCCGCTGTGCCTTTTACCATAGATGTGCATGAATATTTGAAGACATTCAAAATTCGATTGAATTCGTCCAAATTTGACATTCAAATTTGAATCGAATGTCCATAAATTTGAATTTAAGCATTCAAACTAATTTCAAATTTTTGATTGTTTGAATTATTCGGACATTTGTATGTGTACAGGTTCATACAAGATGCGTACTTATACATACACATCTTTCCCGCATCCATACGCATTTGTACGGATCCATACAGGACGAAAATGGGTTGCGTACGAGATAACTACAGGATGCGTATGGACATATACGGATGCGTACGGGATGCCTAAGAATGCATACGGACACATACGAATGTTGTTGACATTCGTAAGTGCAAATTCAAACAGAAAATTCAAACAAAAAGATTCAAATTTGCTTAATTCAATCTGAATTTGGGTAAATTTAAAATATTCAAATCGATTCAAATTTTCAGGTATTTAATTCAAACTGAATCCCAAAAATTGCATTCATGCACACCCCTACTTTTTACCATCTTCCAGCATGCATCTCTGCCTTCTCAGCTTGGGAGGTTCTCTTTGCAGGACTGGGACCCAGCCACTCAGCAATTCCCTTCAAACATCTATGCCAAATTGTCCTTTGGGTATAGGCTGTGGTCTCACTTAAGGTTTAATCCAGCTTTAGTACACTTTCAAAGTGAGAGAACACATCAGCAAAGTGACAAGCTATTTTCTTTCGGTGTTGAATAACTCAGAAAATTCACCTTTGGGATAGATCATGTGGAAAGAAAATTACAGATCACTTTGCTGATGTGTCCTCTCACTCAGAAGTTGGACTGAAGCTGGATTAAGTCTTAGGTGTGACCACAGCCATAGAAATTCTGTTTCGGATTTTGCCCTGCCAGAGCCCCATGACACCCTCTCCCTGCTGTGTAACTTATCTGCTAGCATGCTTTTGTTATAGCTACATGGGAGATTCTCTTTGCAGGACTGGGACCCAGTGAGCAGCTTACTCAAAATTTACTCTTGGATATTAAGAGTAAATTTGGTCACGCCACACAGCAAGTGGTCCTGTAAAACCTGGATGCTTTGCTATTGTTTATATTTGATTATTATGATATATTTTGGATTTTTTTAAAAAAGTATATTTTTTGTACAATGTAATATTTTTGACTATTCTCAAGAATTAAGTGCCTTGAGCATTTTATGGACAGTGTAATATATAAATGTACATGTACATGTCTTCAGCCACATCTTCACAAAGCATTCTAAAGACCTCATCTCCACAGTACCCATTGCCAAAAGGGCATGAGGATGTGTGGAGGGACTTTGATTCCCCACCAAGGGATGGAGTTTCAAACACCTTGGAAGGCGATGAAGTCTGTCTCCACAGCCCCCCACATTGAAGAGGCATGAGGGCATGTGAAGGGACTTCAGTTTTTCTCTGAGTTGCAAAAACGTCTATGTAAGGACAGTAGCTCAGACATCCCACATTTTGGTCCAGATCTTCTGTGCTTGCACATGAACATAAGAACATGAGTAGCCCTGCTGGATCAGGCCACAGCCCATCTAGTCCAGCATCCCATCGCACACAGTGGCCCACCAAATGCTCATGGGCATCTCAAGCAGAGACAAGGACGAACCTTTGCCTGCCCTCAAATCCTAGCAAATGGCCTTAGAAGTGCCCTGTTCTCCCCAACCCCCAGCCTGGAAGATGCACCCAGGCATCCATTCTAGTAGCCATTGATACATCTGTTATCCATAAATTTGTCTAACCCAGTGAGGGCTAACACACAGGTGACACACATGATCAACCTGGCTTGTTCTTGAAGTGTGCGAAATACCAACTTTCAATTGAAGATTTAGCTAACGAAATTCAGTAACAAAAGTCACTAATGTAAAGAATTATTTGTTTTTGCTTTTAATAAAATACATATATCAAAAATATAACTTTTTTACTAGAGCTACAAATATCACAAAATTATGGATATTTCTAGAAGTGACACAGCACCCAAGTTAAGCTAGGTTTTCTTGCGAATTTTGACACACTGAGCTCAAAAGGTTAGCCATCACTGGTCTAACCCTTCCTTAAAGCCATCTAGACTGGTAGTTGTTACCACCTCTTCCAGCAGCCAATGACCTTCTGGGTGAAGAAATACTTCCCCTTGCTGGATCCGACTCTCCTACCCATCAGCTTCATAGAGTGCCCCCTGGTTCTAATGTTATGCGATAGAGAAAAGGAATATTCTCTATCCACCTTTTCTATACCATGCATAATTTTATATATTTCAGTCAGGCCCCCTCTTAAACGCCGTAACTCCAGACTAAAGAGGCCTAGACGTTGCAGCCTGATTTCATAAGGGAGATGTTCCAGACCCTCCAAGTGTAGACACAAAGGTTTTTTTTTCCACTAGCACTAGATTAGCCATTAAGGACCCTTAATGAGTACTCTAGAGCTAGTGGAAAAACACCCAAAAACTTTAGAACAGCAGCCTTTGAGACAATCAGTGAAGCCATCAACCCCCTTCCAAAGGATGTAGCCTGGTGGGATGCCTAATCTGACCTGTTGGCACTGTGGAGACACGTCCATATGGCTCAGTGTGGCGGAAGGAGCTCAAGGGCTGCTTCTTACAGCATAATGAGGGTGGCTTGAAACTGCATCTGGGCAGTGATACTGGAGAGGTGTGAAACTCCTTGCAGAGGCCACGGGGCAGCAACCTCTGGTGGAAGCAACCGTCCCAGGCATCTCTTACCAGAACAAAGCCTTTCTTTAACTTTCAAGAAGGGAAACTCTTTTATCCCCATCACAAGCAGGCAGCCAGCATTTACTATTGATCTGAATGTTAGTTTTTACTCTTTCAACTTCAAACAATGGGGCCTGTCACAGATTTGGGGGATGTCACATTTGATGGATTAAAAATTAATTTTTTTAAGGGCTCCAAAATTGGGGGGCTGGCCCCCTTCCACCCCATCCCAGCTACAGGCCTGGAGCAAACAGATTGGCTACACAACCATTCAACACAAGGACTATGGCTGTGGTCACACTTAAAAGTTTAATCCACTTAAAAGTTTCAGTCCACTTTCAGGGTGAGAGAATATATCAGCAAGTGACAAGCTGTTTTCTTTCAGTGCTAAATGACTCAGAAAATTCACCTTTGGAATAGATAACAGGGAAAGAAAAATTACTGGTCACTTTGCTGGTGTGTTCTCTCACCCTGAAGGTGAACTGAAGCTGGATTAATCCTTAGGTGTGACCACAGCCTGTGTTTTATCAAGAAGAAGAGTCGGCTTTTCTACCCTGCTCTTCTCACGCATTTAAGGGGACTCAAAGCGGCCGACAAAACTTTTCTATTCTTCTCCCCACAACAGAACACCCTGTGAGATAGGTGGGGCTGTGAGAGCTCAGAAGATAGCTGTGACTAGCCCAAGGTCACCCAGCTGGCTTCGTGGGGGAGTGCGGAATCAAACTCCGTATCCCGAGATAAGAGTCCGGCTCCCTAACCATTAGATCAAACTGCCTCATGTTACCGGATAAAAGAGGACCGCTAAGCACCAGGGCTTTCTCTGCCGCTGGGAGAACCGAGGAATTTACGTCCGGGGTGCACTTCGATCCACCACAGCGCCCTCCGTTTCCATGGGCTTCGCGCGCCCACGCCCAGCAGCAGCCCCTAGGCTGTGTTTTTGCCCAGGAACCGCTTCGACGCCAGCAAAGAAGCCCGGACAGAGCGGAATCTCGAGCCTTCTCGGAGCATCAGCGTCGAAACCCCCGATCAGCTTCAAAGGCAACTGTACTGCAGAGCCCGGCTCCACTAGCCCCACGGCCAGATCCACACGGTTCCCTCGGTCGGCAAGAGGACGGCCCCGCTCTCCCCCCCCCTTTTGATTACAGGCGGCTGGGATCCTCTGGCGGAGCTGGAGCGAACCCTGCTTTAGCTTCGCAGCTCAAAGGAAACCCGTGAGCGGCGGCGGCGCGAAATGTTGGCCCGCCAGGGTGTGCGCGAAACGGGCCCGGCCGGTTCGCCGACCGGCGGGGCGTCGGACCGCGGGCTTTGCCGGTCGGCGCGCACGGGCCCCCGCCGCCCTCGGCTCGTCCTTTCACGCAGGGGGCGGCGCCGCTCGGCGGAAACGTCCCGGCGGGGGGAAGGACTCGGCATGCAAAGCGGGCGCTGGGCAGGAGGAGGAGGAGGCGGGTCCGGGAAGCGCCGCGGCGGCGGATGATGGTGGGGTTGGGGGCGGGAGGGTTCGCCGAGAGGGGCCTGGTTCCCTCTCGCCGGGGCTATATAGAGCCCCGAGCGGTGGGAAAATGCTCACTGCTCTCCGGGGCGAGGTGTGTGGCGCGGCCGCGGACCCGAGGGGGGACCAGGTAGGGTCGGCGCGGGAAGAGCGCGGGGTCCGCCGTTCCGCCGCCTCTTCGCCCTTCGCCCCCGAGCGCCGCGAGGGTGGCAGCCGCAGGGAGCCCTTTGCCTCGCGCTCGAGCCCGGAGCGGCTGGAAGGGGCGTCGGAAGAGCGACGGGGAAGGGCGGCGAGCGCCGGGAGCCTCAGCACGAACTTGCCCGCGCGCCTTCAACTCGTCGCCCTCCCTCCATAGTCGGCGGCGGCGAGTCCGGCGTCCCCTCGACGGGCTCGTCCCGGCTGCGCGGCGTCCCCGTTCGCTTCCGCGCCCCTAGGAAGAAGCGAGCGCAGCCGCTGCAGAAGCAGCAGCAGCTCCGACGAGCGGCGGCGGCGAGAGTCTCAGCCAGGTGCCCGTCGGAGGTCGGTCTTCCGCCTCGCTCCCCCGAGGGGAAGCGGCTCCCTTCGGCGGAGCGTCCGTGGCGGGCGGCAGACGGAGGCGCCCGCGCTCTCCGACTATGCTTTGGCGCGCTGCCCCTCATTGATTCGCGGAGGCGCTTCCGGGCTCACCTCGCGGGGACACCGCGGAGCCTCCTCGCTCGCAGTCCGTTCGTCCGTCCGTCCGAGCCGAGCCGCTGAACGGGGCGCCGCCGACGTCGGCCATGAACATCGTGGCGGAATTCTTCGTGGTCACCTTCAAGGTGCTGTGGGCGTTCGTGGTGGCCGCCGCCAAGTGGCTCATGCGCCCCAAGGAGAAGAGCGTGGCCGGGCAGGTGTGCCTCATCACCGGCGCCGGCGGTGGGCTGGGCCGCCTCTTCGCGCTGGAGTTCGCCCGCCGTCGAGCGCGCCTGGTGCTCTGGGACATCAACGCGCAGAGCAACGAGGAGACTGCCGACATGGTGCGCCACGTCTACCGGGAACTCGTCGAAGAAGCCGTGCTGGCCGCCCAGAAAGGTAACGCCGCTCGCTTCCTCGCGCGGGCTCTTCCCTCTGGGGACGGGTGGAAAGCGGCCCGACGGGGAAGACCCGCTCAGAAAAGGGGGACGCGGGGAACGAGGACGAAAAGTACTAGTAGCTGTTCGCTGGCGACCGGCGCCTGGTTGACTGGACTGCTTGGGCACCTTTGTTGGTTCTTGGCAGCGAGGCAGAAGTGCTTGGTTGTTGCCGATTTCTGGGGTCCAGACCGGCGACCGGTCAGTTTGCTCCGTTGCTGATCTTGAAGTCCAAAACAGCTCCATGCTAATCGGGTCTCCAGACCCTTTGATTCCACAGTGCGGTGGATCCCCTAAATAGAGGAAACCAAAGAGAGGCTGGGGTGAGAGGAGGTAAAGTCTTTAATGAGTAGCTATGAAAGCTGTGGCTAAAAATCACTACCTCGTTGATAGCCCAGCAGAATAAGCTTCCCAGCCACCGAGGTAAAATTTGAATTATTTGGTCAAATAAAAGGATGCTTTTAGACAAGGCGGCAGGGAAACACCACTGATGTTTTCTAAAAGTGGGTGCCAAAACGTCGGGCTTTCCATGCGTGACTGATTTGTAACTTCATCTACTTGTGAGCATCTTCTCCCGTTTTCTTAAAGAAACAGCAGTGATTTAGTGCCACGAATAGTGAGCTAAGAGGAGAAGCTTTTGCTTGGCTGTGGGTGGGTTAAGCACTTGAAAGTGAACCTTGATTCATGTGTGAGCAGAGAGGTCTGAGTAAACCAGAACAAAACTAGGGGTGGGAGGATTGGCAAACATGTAGATGGCACTGAAGGGTTGCGTGTAGTCGCCTTGTTTACTGTTGTACTTAGCAGTGAGGATCAGCAGACTTTCGTATAAAAACCTTTTCAAGTGTTGAGAAGCTGAAGATTGCGCCAGTGCTGTGCTGCAGGTAGAACATGAAACCTACCAGTGAGCCACTGGACTCAGACTCTCGTCTTGTCCGTGCATGAGCTTAATTATATTTTCCGGGGACAGAAGAATGGGAAAAAAGGCATAATCCATCACAATAGAATAGCAGCACCATTATTCAGTAAGAGTGAAAAAAAGCCTGGAAATATTTAATTGTGTAAACATGCCAAAGCAGTAATTGCCCTGTAGATGGTGAAATAAGAATGTATATATATATTCTAAATATTCCATGCCAAATTATAGGCACATCTTAATATACAAGCACACCTTATATTCAGGAAATAGTGTGTGATTGTATTGCATATCACACAAACCCACACTAGTTTTAAACTTTGCTGATGTATAATCTGTGCAAACTAGTGAAAATAGGATCATTTTCTCTCATGTCAATCACTGAGTATAAGCCCATTGAATGCAATATATTATATTGCATGAATATGTTAGGCTGCATGCTTCTGTCCTCATTGGCCCAAATCCATTCAGCTGAAGTGGCTTTGTGGACTGAATTATTCATTTGAATGAGTAATATTATGCCTCTAGTTCTGCGGTCTTACACAAGGCATTGAGTATCTCTATTTGCCAGGTTTAGGTATACCCTGCCATGATTTATAGTGTATTGTCGATAATCTTTTGGTCAAAATGTATGAAAAAATTGGTTCCTGACATTTAACCATTGAATGACATCTCTAAGTAGACTTTTGTTTTTCTCTGTTTGCCTGAATTTCTCTAAGTAGCTGGACACGGGGAAGAGGAAGTTCTACCTCACTACAACTTGCAAGTTCACACATATACTTGTGACGTGAGCAAAAGAGAGAATGTATACACTACTGCTGAGAGAGTTCGAAAAGAGGTTGGGGAAGTCTCAGTCCTGGTTAATAATGCTGGTGTTGTTTCTGGGCACCATCTTCTGGAATGTCCTGATGAACTTATTGAACGGACCATGATGGTTAATTGCCACGCACACTTCTGGGTAAATATAATATCTGATGTTACTGTTTTCCATTTCTGGCCTTTCCTTTTGAAACTAAACCACACATTGTCATCTATAGTTAATTCTTCAAAACTTTTTTTAAAAAATAAGTGTCTAATATTGAAGCATTGTTGTTTTTTGCCCATCTCATGTATTGAACTTTATCTGGCAATGTTGAGTTGCATTTAACTGAAAACACTTGGGCGAGCTAGTCACAACTTAACATTTATTGGTGACTTAAGTATGACTAATACTATCTGGATTAGAGCCATTGCTAAAGAGACATCAGTGGGTCATCCTGTACAGGTAATACAGTTACAGAATTTAATTGCTTTCTCATGTACTGTTGATCAAAAATTTTATAAATGCCCTTTGAATTGGAAGTTCAATTTTCCTTCTGAATGACTTCATACAGTGCTTTAGAAGTTTCAGTATTAGCATGCTACAGCAATGAAGATTAACATTTTTAAAGCATAGTTGTGAAGTCCAGCTTGTTTAGTTGGAATTCATGCCAGAAACATTGAACATTTAAAACTGCCTTGTACTGAGGAAAACATTAGCTCACAATGCCTGGCATTCTATCTTCTGAAATGCAGTAGTTGTGCCAAGCACAGGTATTTGCCATCACTAGGAGGACTGCTATTTATTACTTAACTGTAATGTTTATTGTGAATTCTACAGTTTTCTTCCGCTGTTGCGTCAATGTGATGGCCTCAAGTTATTGTGGACTCCCAGTTGCTGTCCCTTTGAGCTAGCTTGGCGGCTTACCAAAGCTGAGAAGAGTTCACACCTGGAGGCCATTTGGATATAAGCAAGTTCTGCTCACAACAACTCAATATTCAGAAACAATTCACTTACTCTGTGTAAGCCTCCAATACCCAAAGGAGTACCTCCACCCATACAGGCCTGCACATTTACTAAGATGTGGTAAAAGGTCCTCTTTGGCAGTTTCCCCTGTCCTCTGAGGCTAAAGGGCTAGGCACCCATAAAGGATCCCCTTTATGATGGCTCCCAAGCTATGGCATGGCCTCCCTCCCTTTGGAAGTACATCAAGAATAATCCTTCTATATGTTCAGGAGGTTGATGACGGTGCACTTCTTTAGACTTTTGATTAAAGAGGCAGTTATCTTGTTCCTCTTCAGTACCGCCCAGTTTTACCTGTGTTTTAATTATGTGGTGTATTTTAATTGCTATAATCTGCCCTGACATCTCAAAATAAAGAGCAAGATACTAATGCTTGTTATTCTTATTAGTGCATTTTATGTGGTGAGGCCCAACAATGGCCTTTGAGATGTTGCTAAGCCCAGTCAGCTTGCTCGGTGACAAGATGTACGGGAGCTGTAGTTCAGCAATATTGTGGGGGCCACAGTTTGGCCACCTTTGTATATGGGGTTGCAGCTTGAAGACTGATTCATGGTGCAGTTCATGTGCTTTCTTTTCCATGTGTTTCTTGAAGATTTGGATCAACCCATTTTAGGAGACACATTGCTAACTGGTGAATAATATAATAAGATGTCTTTAAACATTCAGTGCATTGTATGTTCCATTGCAATTCCTTATTTTCATGCAGTCACAACTCTTTGTCTTTTGGGTTTTTACAGTGGAGTAGAAGATTACTCCGGTGCCATATATGCTTTTAAAGGAAACCCTGTTTCATCATGTCCTGCTTGCATCATTCAAGGGATCTTGTCCTATAAATTTTATGAATAGAATGTACTTGGGTCTCTGTCTGAATGAAAGAAGTTTGTGTTCCCAATTTATACTTAAAAAAGCAAAGATATTTATTAGCTGCATAAATGTCCACTTAAAACAGTTATAAAATCGGAGTTCTTGGAAATGGTCATTTATGACATAATTGCCATTAAAATATGGGAGGAACCTCGAGTACTCAGCTGTTCTTGCCTCAGGCATTTAAATCAATAAATATTTGCAACATTGTGTTCTCAGGAATGATTTTAAAAATCTAACAGTACAATCGTATGTACGTTTATTCAAAATGAATGTGATTTTGAGCCTGCTGGGGCTTTCCTCAGCCTCTGCCAGGCCTCTAAGCAATAAACCACATTTTTTGTATTGTTTAGAGGCCTGGCAGAGCCCTGGAAGTTCTGGCAGGCCCAAAATCACATTGGGCAGTATGATGATGTCATTAATGGACGAGTTGTCCTGACTCCTACAGACTCTGAAAATGGCTGGGAGTGACAACCAAAGGCATGGAAATCTGAGGTGAGTGCTCACTGTACTCCATTGCTGAGCTTGCTAGGTTTCTCCTTAACAAATCCAGCCCCTCTCATAAGCAAGGGACAGCCATTTTGAATGCTTCATAAAGCATTTGATACAATATTTTGCACACCCCTAGTTAGCTGTCTTGTCCATATCAAGGCTATGATCAGAGAAAGCCAAAATAAAGCATCTTTGGGATGTTTTTCCACTGACCTCCCTTAATCCGGATCTAAGGAATGGGTACTTCCCTTAACCGGATCTAGTAGATCTGGATTAAGGAAAGTACCCAGTGCATTTCCATGGGTGGTGTAGCACCCAATAGCAATGGGTGCAAGCTTGCTCACAGAGGAAATGCCAGAGCACCCATGTGGCGAATCCGGATCTACTCACATGGGGCCCACCTGTCCCCCCAGGTGTTTTGGGGGACAGGGGATACAGTCGAAGATCCTATGGAGCAGCTCTGGAGCGGCTCCGAAGCAACCTGCCGCAAACTTCAAAGATTCTCCGGAGCCTTTGACAAAGACATTGCCCTTGCATGGGGTCCTCTTCGGACCCAGTTTTGAAGGGACTTCGGAGGATGTGCACAGGCTTTGAAGTTTTGAGTTTTGGGACAACCCCCCATGGGTGCCCCCCCCCCCCGAGCCTCCCCCTAGACGCCTTTGCCCAATTGTGGTAGAAACAGGCTCCATATAATCCGGATTTGATGGCTGAAGACCCCATTGTAGACCCCTTTAATAGGATCTACAGGAAATCCAGATTATAGGTCCTGAAGGACCCATATGATCCGGATTTCCCTAGAACTAGTGGAAACAAATTTGGTTTTCCTGCTGTGAGCCAAATGAGTCCTTAATGGGTCCTTAGTGCTAGTGGAAAAACACCCTTGAGGTGCCTCTGGGGCAGCTTAGGTTGTGTTCAAGACATAACAAAAGGGTGCCTCAGGGTGTTTTTCCACTTAGCACTAGAGTACCCATTAATGGGTCCTTAATGGGTACTCTAGTGCTAGTGGAAAAACACCCTCAGAGAAAGTGTGTAGCCTATGTAATCCTGAACCTTCTCTAGTCCACCTTTTCTAGCACTGAATGACAGGGAGGTGCAGACTGATGTGTGAACAGTACCACCTCAAAGCCATCTCTTAAGTTGCCTCAGAGATGCTCTTTTTTGCTGTATCTGACTTTGATCACCGATTTAGAGAAGACTCTGGCAGTGGGATTGTTCACGCATTAGCCTGCCTCTCCTCCTTGTGCTAGCAAAGACGGATTAGAGAATACTTGGGAACATGAGGGCCACATACTCTCTGTGAGGTGCCTCTTTTTCTTATGTCTGAACACAGCCTAAGTTACACTCTTAAATTCTCGATTTAAGAATGATCATACTCTTTGAACAGTGCTACACTTAAAAACATTGTGCCTGGCACCAAAGCATGTTATTATTTATATGGAAAGAAGCATCTTTTCTTTATAACAGGAGAAGTGTTTGCTTCTGAGCTGTGCTTGCCTTTATCTCAAATGTAATATTTTTGCCGGTTGCATGTTGCATAGTTTTGTTTGCAAACTCAGAACCCTTTAGCCAACATATCTTTAATTAGCAGAAGAAACAGATGCAGAAACAGAGACCATTAATAAACTTGTTGCCATAGTACAGTGATGTTGCATGTTCAATGTAAACTCGGCTTTCTACATTAGCTTTTATAGACATCTGTGTCTGCTGAAATGGAATTGAAATAATTTCATAAGAGTGTTGAGGTGGAGGCGATCAAATTTAGTTCTATATTTATACCCCCATTTTCCCCCATTGTTTATCTCTTGGTGGTATATGTACTGCTGGGGTTCCACTTGGCTTCCAGCAGGTTTCCCAAACCTGCTTAACTTTTTGAGGTGGTTGCTTTAAAACGTCTGCAGACTATACCTTGGATAAGCTTTTTTGTGCATATTTTGTTGCCTCCAGATTGGTAGAATAAAGCATTGCCTCTCCGTGAGAAAAATTGCTGACCCAATAGTAGCAGAATCATGCAGTCATAAAGATTACCTTTTTACCTTCTGCATATAACAGTTTCACTGTTCAGCTCCAAACTAGTGAGGCATTGTGTGATTTATGTCGTGTGTTCAGCAAGAGATCTTCGGCCATTCAATCTACAATGAGGTTATTGCTAATTACATTCTTTCACAGAAGTGGATCTGTTTCTTTCATACTGTGGATAGTCTTTCCCAGGCCATCAAATCTGCTTGCTAAGAACCACCAGCCATTCCAAACATGCAAGCGGAGGAACATATTTTTAATATAGGCTATCGTCACTGTGGTGAGCCTATTTTTCATTGATTTTGTTTATTTGTTGGCTGTTGGGGGGGGGGGGGAAGGGAATATTTCATGTTGCTACTCATTTACCCAGTTTAACTGTTCACCTACAGTTCAGAGAAACTGCAAGATTTCAGAATCTATTTCAAATGAAATTATGCACAGCAGACAAGTTATCCCCTTGCACCCAGGTTGTCTGTCCAGATCCACTGCTGGATTTGAAAAATAAAACATTAAGTGTAACACAAGTGAATCTTGAAGCCATATCTTTCAGCCTAATTTAAGACCTAGGGTGCTTCTGCACTGGCTCATATACAGGACCAGCAAGTGTAGTAGGAGCGTCTCTTCACTACTCTTAGACTGCACTAGGGTGTGGAAGGGAAGCTCCTAGTATGCTTGCCAGTCTCATATACTGATCAGTGCAGAATCACTCTTAAAGGTATCACGAGTATCGTTTTGACTTGCCTATTTGTTCTCTTCTTATTCAATGAAAATAGTGGCTGCCTTCCTCTATGGGTTGGAGAGTTTGAAATGAGTTGTGATCTTTCTGTATATTTTCCATTTCATTGTTGGTTCCAAGTGAAGGCATTGACTGTGATCATTGCCTGCCACTGTGTCGGAAAGTGTCAGGAGTTCGTTGGTTTTGCTAGTTTATTACAAACTAACAAAACCATTTGAATAGAACTCTGTTTAATTCTAACAAACTTACCTGGTGAATTTCTAAAAGAATTGCGTAGCCGGGTAGGAGACAAATTCTTGGTCCACCCTTACTGGTTTCCTTAGATGAGATTGTACTGATAGTTTAGAAACCTCCTTCTCCTTGACTCATCAGAAGTTCATTTGGTCTCAGAATTCTTGCTCGTATCAAACATGTCAAATTATTGCAAACATTCCACCCATTAGAAGTCCAGCATTAGGCCTGAGAAAGCTGAGAGCTTAGATTGTACGCAAAAGATTAAACATTCCCTCTTATTTGAGTCTTGCCTTTTATGAGAGGCTTAAGGAACCAGATTTAAGTTGAACAGTGGAATAAGCTTCCTTGTCATAAGGATGGATAATAATGACCCAATTATCTAGAAAGGATGGAGGCGGCCTAATTTTCACAGGAAGTATTCACGTGAAGGTTGGACAATTGCTAATACATAAAGCAAAGGACAGGATTCATGGCTTAAATGTCCCCTTTCCTGATTTTATAACCCAAAAGCTTAGCAACAGTAGAGACCATGGTGGATGTTTTTATGAAATTTATTCTTATATTTATCTCTAACAGTTTTAATGATCCAGAATTAGTCACACCAGGATGTGCAAATAAACATGCAGCTCTGCTTACAAAGGTAATCCTGGTTGTTCCTGCTCATATGTTGTAGCTGTCCTATTCATTATAGGGAAAGCAGCATGTGGAAGACAAAGGAAATTTTTATGCAGGAAGGAAGGTGAAGCGAGACCCCTGGCATGTTCTTGATGTTAATCAGTTGCTTCATGGAAACATTTAGGTAGGGCTAAAAATAGCTTTCAAAATGGCATGTATATATCTACCGCATACAGAATATACTTATTGTCTCCCTGCACCATGCAGAGTAAACTAAGATGATGGCAGGTAGGATTAATGTTAATGGTATTATGGACAGTACTGTGTATACAGAAAGACCTGTATTTTAGTGCAGCTGCTTGAGGAACTAAATGCATGTGCTAAAGCCAGTGATAGATGGTGCTTCCCCTTCTGTGCAAAAGTCTAAATATAGATGGACCGGCTTTTCATAAGAGCAAGATTGTTCTTAAGCATGTCTTCAGCGTCTTGTAAACACGGCAATAATTGAAGTTCAGTAATATAAGAAATTTATTTTTAAAAATTGCCTTATTAGGCCTGGGTTTGCTCCATTAGGACGCTATTGTGGTATCTTTTTCTTTACTACATGTATAATTTGATTATGAGCGCAGTTTGTGCTGTTATGTCTCACAGGACTGGGAAAATGCAGGATCTTGAATATCCCACAGCTGCATCTCGCTGACCTTGCCAAGCAACAGGACAAGTGTGGGCACTTACCTTGTCTGGTGCTTGCTCCCATGGTGATTCAGGGGTGTGAAACACCCAGCAGTGTGCAAGTGCCTGCCCCACACTTGGCCAGGTTTCTCTTCTGCTCTGTGCAGTGAGAAGAAAATTGGGAGTAAGGGCCTGGCAAGGTAAGTAACATCACTAAGCAGGGAAAATTCAAGTTGGGTTTTCTTTCTCCCACATTAGTGATTTTCTGCAATTTAACCTTTATATCCCACAACTGTGTTGGGATTGCCACACATATCTGCATCAATCTCGGTATAGTACTGGGGTAATCCCAGATTGTAGACCCTGTCTGGACACAACCTTGGAATACGCCGCTTGAAAATGGGAAAGAGGATTATAGCTGTTTATGAGAATAAAGTGATATCCCTGATTTAGGTCTTTTCCAGACGAGTGGAAAAAAAATCTGCAGTTAGTAGAAAAACTCATTGTAATGATTTGTTGTCCCCATCCAAAATGCAGATCCGCAGCTTCCTCCTCAGCAGCTGCAAGACTTCCGTGGTACGTGTGAGGTGAGGTGCAAGTCATTTTGGATGGGGCAGCCAACGAGAACTGATCTGCAGGTTCAGATCTCGTTCGCTGTTCTCACCGTCCTGTTCAGACTGGCGGGAAACTTTGAATTTATCTGATACTGCGGAGCAAATGCTCATCGTTCCGCAGCAGGTAAATTTGAAGTAGGTGCAGCATAATGCACTGCAGCTACAAAGGTGTGGCATAATGTGCCCAGCTGCGTATTGGAATGTACAGTATTCCCAAGTCTGGATGCAGCATTAATTAAAGCTGCCTTTGAATTATTACAGTCAAGAAGAATTGGGGATCAGTATTCTAGATCAGTGATAGATTAGCTGGAATGCAAAGTGTCAAAGAGGTGAATACTATAATGTGCTTAGATTTTCCTCCTCCCATCTATGAGCAGTGCTACGAGTAGGACTCCTACTTTATCAGATGCTTCTACCTTCTTTATGTGTCTTGAGGATCTTGATTTCCAGTTTTTTGCAATGTTCTATTCAATTAACATATATGCTGATAGAAAATGGTCTAAATGAGCTAGTGGTTTGTAAGTATTTGTAAGAATTGGCCAGTTCAAAGCTAAGTATTTTTGTCAGAAATCTCCTTTTATCTTTTGTTAACCTTCATTAGAAATTTGTGTCTGATAGCATTATCTGTGAGTCATAATCACAGATTGGACTATTGGATGAAACCCAATTCTTTTTATATGGTTTTCAGTCAGGAACAATCTAGTACCAAATGGAAATCATCTTTTTGTGATGTGAACAAGTGGCAATTTTAGGAAAGACAATCTGTCATCCCCATAATACAGGAACCTAGCTGTTTCTGCATTTTTGTGGATTTATGGGGAGTGATCCAGCTGGAACAGCTCCTGAAGCTACAGTTTAAGCTGCGGTGGCCCCAGTCAGAAAAGGGATGTCTGCACATGGGCAGCCTTTTTTTGGAACAGCCTCTGCACCACTCCAAAAGCTTGCACAAAGTTCCTGGTCTATGAGGTTGCCTTTTGACTGTGTATTTTGGTACCTGCCCAAATGCGCCTTTCTACTAAACCAGAACAGGGAAGCGAAGGTCCTTTTGCATGCCTCCGTGGGCCAGTCTAGCTGTTCTGGAATAGTGGTAGACCTGGGGTGTTTTTTCACTGTCACTTAGAAGTACCCATTAAGTACCCATTAATGGGTACAAAAATCCCATTTTGTACCCATTAATGGGTACTTAATGGGTACTTTTAGTGAAAGTGGAAAAACACCCCTGAAAAACATTTCAGCTGTCTAAACTGGGATATGTTGCATTCAGTGCTGATAGTGTACTGCATCAGAGAATGGAAGGGAGAGGCCCAGAAGAGGGTTGGATCCTGTGCTATACTGGACTATCAGTAAGTGTGACAAAAGCCAAAGTGTGTTGATTTTTTGAACTGTTACAATACATACCGAAAAAGGTAGCATTGATGAAGAGTGGAATTCATGACTTGTCTAATACAGGTCTAAAATTTGTTTTATCTTTCTAGTAGGTCATCTGGAGAGAGAGAAAAGCAGTGTCTCTGGGGCACAGTTTACACGGCTCAGTGGTTATTTCCTGGTTGGATTTTTAAAGGAGGTTTAATCTGGTTTTCATGACAGAATCTTGTGTATTGTCTCATTTCTGTCTTTCAGTACGTTTCAAGTGATTTATGACACAGATTCCTTTTGTAAACATGGGAGACTTCAGATGTTGGGAAACCTGGACTCTTGAAGTCTGTATAGAAAGTCATGCTTCAGGGAGGAACAATTTCCCCACCCTGATTCCTTTTAACTGAAGCTGGAAGCCTGCTTGGTAGTACTCTGACCAAATAACTTTGGCTGTGTTCAGACATAACAAAACGGGTGCTTCAGAGACACTGTGCATAGCCCTTCTGTTCCCAAGCCTTCTCTGACCCACCTTTTCTAGCACATAATGTTTAAGAGAGGACAGAGGGGCAGACTGGTATGTGAACAATCTCACCTCTTGAACTATTCCTCTTCTTTGATGTCTTTCTTTCTTTCTTTCTTTCTTTTTCTTTTTCTTTCTTTCTCTTTCTTTCTGCTGTGTCTGATCACAGCCTAAGAGTATTATAAGAAAAAGCCTCCCTGTAAGGAAATAAGGACTCATATTGGAATGGTTCCTAATCTCATACAGCATTTTCAGGAGCATTAATCTATTAAGCAATCCAGTATTAAGAAATGTTGCCTTTTTGTTGCTTTACATGGTATGCAGTCAAAGTACAGTTTTGCTTTTGCACAGTTGGCAGAATGGGAGTTCCTTTGTGTAAAGTAGTTTTCACAGCAATTACTTGCTTTTACGTGGCTAGTAAAATGTGACTTTCCTTGTTTAATGCAGTCCTGGAAATAACGTGATTTGGCTTCTGAAGCACAACTGGCTCCCATTGATAGAGCTGGCCTTCCATCTGAGCATAGCTTAAACACTGGTAGAGTGGTCTTTTCCTCTGTAGTGCCACTGACATGTGGTTGATTGGACCTGCACATTTCCTTTTAGGTAGCAATTGCTTGCATGAAGGAGGTATGCACTACATGGTGGTTTGTGTGAACCAAATTATAGATTTATACAAAGAATGACTGTAGTTGCAGCTGCTAAACTGCTGGAATAGTTTACATTCCCAGGTAGAGTTGGAATGATCTCCCCATTGGATGCAGTGATTATGGAATCAGTTTTATTCAGGACAGGCTAGAGCCCTTCAGCTGTCCTTTCTTTACTAGATTTGCACTGATTTCTTGAAGATGACTGAAAGAGAATCTGAAAAAGGAAATTCAGGAAACCTACCACATTGAGGTACCTGCAGGAAGCTTCACATTCCGTACTCAGACTGTCTTCAGACATAACAAAAGGGGCAGCTCAGGCACTTCAGAAACCATAGTGTGTGCACTTCTGTTCCCATGCCTTCTTTAATCTACCAATTCTACCACACATAATGCTTAGGAGAGGTGGAGGGACTTTAAGCCATTCCTGGGCTGCCTCAGAGGGGCTTTCTTCCTTTGTGCGATCACAGCCTCAGAATGTCTAGGGCTCAAGCAGAAGCTGTAGTGGTGATGTCACAGTAGTGCTAACATGGCTGCTCTCTTGCTGTGGAGTGTGTGGCCAAACAGGAATTTCAGGCCTTGCTTTTAGTGTCTACCATCCCTGCCAAAGCCAGCTGGCTGGTATATGCTTTCTGGTGAAAGCTATTATCTTTTTGAAAAGAGACTGTGACCTTGCTTCTGTACTTTGATGCCTGTTACAGTGATTGCACTTGCCTCATCTAAGAATGCTATCACAATTTTTCTGTGCACTCTTTCATAGCTGTTCAGTTTAGGTTTTAAATTGCCCTTCTGTTTCTGGAATTGCCTACCTTCTGGAATACAATGGGATGCTTGCTTGAAAAGGAAAATACTATTTTAACTTCCCCGTTATATGCAAGAACCTATACATCTTTAGGCCCTTTCTGTACTGGGCTTTCCTCTGGTTTGTATCTTGGAATAGGGACTTGCCATCCACATGCTGGTGCCATAGTCTAAACTAACATGAGAATGTCAGGCTCTTGTTCCAGGATATAATCTGAATTAAAGCCCAGTACTGAAAGGCCCTTAATTGCATATAACGATATAATCACCCTCACCCTGTTTTTCTTGAACTATTCCTCCCTGGTTCTTAATCTTACATTGGCTTGGATTTCAATTTCTGATTTGCTTCATCGTTCTCTTCCATGAGTTGTACCCAAGTCCTCTGGGCAACAACTATTTCTTCTGAACTATTTCTTCTGTTGAGTAGTTTTTATTCCATCAATTGGTAAAAGCTTAAATCCAACTTGTCAAAATGTCTTCTAGAATTCATTCATAGGCTGTGATTAGACACAGTAAGAAAGGCATCTCTGGGGCTCTCGGGGATGGCACAGAGATGGGATTGTTTACATACCTGGACTGGCCCCCCTCTCTTATAAACATTATGCACTAGAGGGGGGTTGGGAACATGAGTGCCACAACCTTCTGTGAGGTGTCTTCAGCCTGCCCCTTTTGTTTTGTCTGGACCCAGCCATAGATGATTGGGTGCTGGTTCCCATGTGGAACTGGACAGCTGAAATTTAAAGACATTGTATAATATTAAAAGGGCTGAGGAGGACAACAGATTATACCCAACTGTAAACATTTCTTCTTGTAAGACTTTATGGAATGTGTTTTTGTGAGGAGGAAGTGAAGTTTGCATAGCTGGAAAGGTGTAGAGTAGAGCAGATATTTTAAATGCTGATCTGGAGCAAGACAGCAGGTGCACAATCAGCAGTATTATATGATAGAATATATATTTTTAGGCTGGACTGTTTCATATTGACATTGGAAGAGCATACATTTGCTGCATTCAGTGAAGTCATAACTACTGTTGCTGGATGGCCACACCATCTACTCATAGTGTCAGAATGATAGAGCAGTACAGGTCTCTTAAATTCCTTGTATTATAGATACCGTTTTAGGAGATATGGCAGCTCCTGCAGACCTGAGAAGGAGTTTGAATATTTCCTTTTGTCCCATTTCTTGTAATAGCAACAGATTTTTCAGGGCAGGATAAGTGAGCAAGGTAGGATGTGAATAGCGTGTTTTCTTCCTGAACTCTGGAGGTATGGTGGAAGCTGGTAACCAAGTTCTTACACGTGGTGAAGTGGCACAGAATTAAGCTGTTCCATACTCCATCCCCTGCCAAGCCAAGAGTCATAGTCTGGAAGAGGAATGGAAGCTGTTTTTCTTCTGTTCAACAAAAAAGAGCAACAGTTTCTGCAATTTTCTTCTTGTTCCCCAATTCTAAAGAAAATGATCACTGGTAAGTAGGTGTTTCTCATTATGTATGCACCTTCAGATTTTTTTTAGCCTCCCAAAATGGAAAGGTATTTGCTATGCAAGTCATTATTTTCAGCTTTCAGAATAGGTAATGTCCTGTTTTTTAATTGCAATTTGATTATTGAAATATCACTTAAATAAATGGTGGATAAAAGAACTACATTAGAAATATTTGTTTATTTTGAACCATGTGCATCCTGCCCTTCACTAGAAGTTCCCAGGGCAAATTATAGCTTCTGTATCGTAGGAGAGAGCCTCACTACATAAATTATGAATATCAGGGTCTTTGTTTCATTGTGTATAGGGAGTGTTTATATATGTAAGCATTCCAAACTGAATTTTACCCCATCAGTTGTCAGATCTCATAGCATCTAGTAAAGGCATTGCTATGTGATTCTGCTAATGATGTAGTTCTTTGTTTCAGATACCAATCGGTTAACACATTATTCCTGGGTTTAATATCTCTCTCTAATGTCACTTTTTAAACAGACTTTTATTCTCTATTTTTGAGCCCCCTTCTGCACATTGGTGTGGTTTAAAGGAGCTCCACTTCCCCCTAGTATGCACTGTCTGCCCAGAACAGAGCATAGACATGGCTAGGTTGCCCAAAATGGCATCCTGGAACAGGCTACCAGCATACTAGATGATGATAGACACCTCCATGGTTCAGTGCATCATGAGGGACCCATTTTGGTGGCACAATAAATGCTGAAATGAATCCCCTGGGAGTTCCAAAGACCAGGAACTGTTGTGAGCTTTAGAGCCAGTGTGGAGGCTGGTGCAGAGCAGGGTGTTGCAGCTTGGGATGGATTCCTTATTCCCTGTAGTGGAATAGTGGTGGTAAGTGCAGAAACAACCTTACAGTCTACACAACCTTTGTTCGTTTTTAAAATTAAGATACTGACTTTGTAGAATTCAGTCATTAGGCTGAGTCTAAATTTGTGTGAAAACAACAAATATACTGTTTGCTTTTCTAGCAAGCTTATTATTTCTTAGAATGTATCTTGTCTTATGATAGTTTAAAAAATCAGTTTAAAAAATCTAGCCAAATTTCTTTTTTTTTTAAAAAAAAATCAAACTACATTTTAAGTAGAAACTTCTTTGGTACACTCAATTTTTCCCTCCCAGTTTGTGGATATTTAGAAGTGTATCATTGAATTTACACTGGTATGTATGTAATCTGTTCATTTTGCAATGCATTTTTGTTTCATTTCCCCTTCCAGTATCTCTTCCAGTAATTTTCATTGCATTTACAAGGCATACATATATATACTGTAATCCAATTACTATATCATTTATCTTTTACATGTATTTAGGTTCTCACAAAATATAAATTTTAAAATTGGGTTTTGTTTTCCTGAAGCTGGATTACGCCTAAAAATGACCTTGGCTATCAGCAAAAAGCTATCTTGGTATATTGAGTTTTTTCTACTGCTAAATCAATACAGTACTTAAGAAACTGATGCAATATGAATGTAGTGTTTCACCTTCAGAAAGCTATCTGAAACAATGTGGTGGCCTTTTAAAGAAAAGCCACTGTATATCTGAACTTCTTAAGAAAAATGTTCAACAAAAAACTGCATGTGGTTTACTACTGAAGCATGAGTAAGTTATTTTGTGAAAACAGATCTGCATTCATTTCTTTCGTCACAGATGGGTTGTGGCTCTGTTAATCAAACTGAGGTGAAGAATTCTCACTTACTAATCTTGAGTCCCATTAGTAACTAGGATTTAAAACCAAGGTGCTAAGAACCAAAGTGTTATAAGCTATGCAGAACAAAAGGTGTAACCTTTAATGAGGCTTGGCTCCCTGGGAATCTATACCTAAAAATAAAGTAACCTTTATGAGTTTTCTTTACTTGCTGTTGCTTTTAAAAATGTGTGCCAACTTCATTTGCTTCCTGATGACCCTGAATTGGGATAAGTTTTGTATGTACCTGAATTAGGAAAGGTTTTATGTTTACTTTGAATAGACTAAATAGCTAGAGGGTGATGCTTGAACAAATTGGCTGTTTAAGGGTAAGTTGTATTTTTTCTTTTTTCCCCCTAAAGGTCAAAAACCCTGACGTATAGCCTGTTTCCACACTTACCATCGCTGTTCCAGTACAGGGTGGGCCACCATGTACTTGAATAACCTATCTGTCTTAAGCTGGTATGGATTTCTCCTGGCATCTGTGTGGGGACAGCCTGTTCCTCACCAGCTCCTGCATGGACTCTGCAACTCACACCTATTTTGGAGCTAAGGTGGGGGAGCTCTGAATGCTTCAGGGGCCAGGAATAAGACGTTCCTGACCCTTGGAGGTCTGAGGGCTCCCATTTTGGTGCATGTCTTGTTGTGCCACCAAAATGACTCCCCTATGGTATACCAGACACAGAGACATGCCGTCTCCATGCCCCCATGATCTGGTATACCACCTGCCAGACACTGTTGGAACTCAAGGAAGAAGTCTTCCAATAGACTGGTATAGGTGGCCATTTTGGGCACCCTGGCCTGTTCTGTGTTCTTTCCTGTGTGGATAGGACATACTAGTAGATAGAGGGTATTCCCTTAAGCTGCCCCAGTATGTGGAAGGAAGGCCCTAAACTCCTTCTTATTGTGCCCTACTAGCAAGTGCAGAAACGACTATAGATAAAAACTTTGATTGCTAACTAACATTCCTGTGTTTGGTGCTGGTTATTTAAATAGCTCAGTTTTAAGCCTTTATTCTGAATTTGGCAGGGATCTTTTTTGTGACTTGTGTGTCTGTCCTCAGTCCTACCATTAATTGTACAATGTTCTTGTTTATATGGCACTTCTAAAGCATGCAATCGCCTAGATGAGTCATTTTCATCAGTCTTCACATTCCTTAGAACCTTAACAAGCCTTGTTTGGGTTTTATTGTATTGTATTTCTATCCCACACTCTACCCTAAGGTCTCCAGGCAAATCAACTATAAAACTAGTAAAAAATCCATTTAAAATTAATTGAAACAACAGTAAAAATACCTGAAAGGAAAGAGGAGACTGTTTTTTTAGCCCTCAGTTACCCAGTGAAGATGCACCTTTTTATATATCTAAATGCATTCAGTGAGGAGGCTCTTCCATTGTTTAGGGGCTATCACCTCAAAGGCCCTGTCACATGGCCCCACCCCTTCGACTACTGTGTGTGGTGGAACAGCCAAAAGGGCCTCAGTGGGAGTTTTTAAGGTGTGGATAGATCTGTAAGGGAGGCTTGACTTTGGTGCAGTTGGCAGTGGGTGGGTTGACAACTTGTCTATTTCCACCAGTCTTCCCCTAGAAAGGTTAAATGGAGGGTTATAATTCCTCTTAAGTCAAACATTCCTCAGATCTGTGCAGATCATGGAATGGTCACAGCACACAGGGCTATATGGAATGATCCTCTGGGGGAAAAATCCTGGTATATTATGGAGACATCTATCTGACCTCAAAAAAAAAGTCAGGTAGTACTACAGTGCTGAATCATAAATGCCCTTCCCATTCTGGTTTGCAACAAGCTTCTTGGCTTGGGGTTGACATTCTGTAGTAGACAAATAACCATAACAATGAGAACCTGATTTTGTTTACTCCTTACTTAAGCCAATATTTGAGGAACCCATTCCTGTAGGAATAAAATAGAATATAACTTCTTAGCTCACTCCATAAAACACTACAGATGTTATTCCCTCTGCCCCGCCTCAGTTCAGGTATGCTGCTCATCTCATGTTTCCATGAATGCCTTAGCAAACAGGCACTAGTGCTTGTAGTCAACCTGTATGGGCATTACAATATGCAAAAGTCTCTCCTTTTGCCAGTATAATACATGGTGATAGAAAGTAGCATAAGCATTTATAGTAGATCAAGAAAAAACAAGATGGTTGGTGACCTTAAGTTTCATTAAGCCCTACAGAAGTTTGTAGGAAGAAAAGTGCTCTTTCTGAGGAGTACGGCCCATGCCATTAGCCATTTCTCTGAGACAGACGGCATAGAGAAGAATGTGAAATGGTTTTGTATCTTGGGAATAATTGTGGACTAGCAGAGACCGTAATGGTCTCTGTGATATCACTTGTAATTTGCCGGAAATCTTTCTTTGCCCCATTTATTATCCAAGAAGAGTCTCCAGGACATACTTTTTTGTCCTCCTCAAAAAAGTGAGGTAGATGTGAAAATACATGCATTCCATCTTACCACAGCAGCAGGTGACTTTAAAAAAAAAATCTTTGTTTTACTTGCCTCCCAGAGCATATTTCAAAACAATTTATCCCGCCCCCACCCCTGTGCAGCCACCAGTTTTGACTGACTGGGTAGTCCTGGATTGAGCGGAAGGAGAAGGTGGTTGTAGTCCAGTCTTGGGTCACCATCTCTACTTCTGGCTAGGCATTCTCTGTACACAAGCCCACCCTACATACCTTTGTCTTGGTGTCCTGTTACTTCTGGTGATGTTCACCTCCAGCCATGGTGGGAAGCTCTTGGGAATGCCAGCAAGGCAAGAAGCTGTGGAGCATTCACAGGAATATGGTACCCTGACAGAGGTTAGCATGTGAATAGGGCTGGTAGAGTTGAGTATTGTTTGCATCCCACTGCAGCTCGTGGTAGGGAGGGGTGTCAGCTGCTGGAAGAAAGAGGACACCGTGTGAGCCCATAAGCAAAAGGACCCAAAGCTGCAGATGCTACTGGCCCTACCTGTTCTCCCCCCCCCCCCACACACGCATTCATCTCTGTGATGCCATCAACCTCTATGCCGTCCAGGCTGGAGAAACAGGCAGGATTCCTCTAAAGGCCATTTGCAGGTATTGGAGAGCAGATATAAGTTTTCGCCCTCATTTTCTACTTGTGAATGCCCAGAAGCAATTGGTAGGCCACTGTGTGAGAAAGATAGCTTGACCAGATGGGCTGTGGCCTAATCCAGCAGGGCTCCTCTTATGTTCTTATTCTTTGCCATGCTGACAGGTTGATCCCCAGTTGCTCAGCTTCCTTGTGCCTCTTGGCTTCTCTGGTCTAGGGGCAGTTGACCTCTAGGACCAACTCTGAGATTTTGAAAGGCTAAATTAATTAAATAGAATTTGTTTGCATACAGTAAAAAATACAGTATATATATATCTGAGGCAGCTTACAGTTGGTTTGCAAGTGAGCGTATTAACATGCCACATGCTACAGTCACTAAGGTGCATCTGAGCCACTTTTTTGCTGTGTGAATGTAGTTTAAGGTTATTTCTATAGCATCATCTGTATTGAGAACAAACAGCATTATAGGACAGCCTTATAAATATGTCAAATTTAATCTGCCATAAGATATGGAGGTTGAAAGCAGAAGGCAAGTATTTGTGTTCAGGGATATAGAAGGGTGTTTTTTTTAATGTGTTACTTTTAACAATCTCTTGAATTTTTGCCAAAGATTTTTCTAGGCCTCATGGTTATAGAGTTAGTGTTTTGGGGAGTTGATATCTTCCATCCTCTGTGGGCAAAGGCTAAGATCTCAGCATATTTAACCACTGTGTCCATGCGCAGTTCATGTGCATATTTTGTATTTCACTAAAACCAGTGCCAAATTCTGCAAAGTTTTATAAAGATGTTCAGATTAAACACCTTTTCCCTAATTGTATCAAGTTATGTGGTGAAAAGTTGAGCTTTCTTCAGGCATAGCTGGGCAGCTTTTCTGGCACTGTAGACTGAATTCCACCTTTCTCAGAGCCAAGAGGAGCTTCTATATGCATATCAAGGGAATTTCTCTTATGACTGTTAAACCAGTTAAACCAGTTCCACTATGCTGTCAAGATGGTGCAAAGAAGCTAGTTAACAGGATGGAGTTAAAAGACTGAAACAATACATAGTATCCCCAACTTGTTCCATTAAATAGATACTGTTGCCAGAGGCTGTAATTTTTTAAATAGATTGTATTTAAGCATGTTCTGGTTCACACTTTTTTCTGATTCACCTTTCTCTGTTTCACTAGAAATTTTGAGGATAAAACTAAAGAATTTAGTCTGAGGAAAATAAACTTCTGGCTTGCTGCTAAAGTGCTGACTACACAAAACATCAAAGATGTCCCTAAAACCCATAAAATGACCAGCAAGCAGTTCGGTTTCATAAACTTCTTCCAAAAATCCTTGGTGCTTTTCCTTGACAAAAGGCATCTAGGAAATTTTTACAGCTTGGCTGTGATTTCAGTATTGCTTTTATTACATATAACATATTCACAACCAGAGGATCATGGAACAGCTTGTTTTTAATACATAGAACTAAGTCTGTAGCTTTTAAAGTTGTAGCTACTAAGCTTAAAGTGTCTACAAATCACTTTGGTGTTAAAGAGAATGCAGAGGAGATTCAGTGTGAAACATTTTAATGAAAGCATTATCTGACTAACCTGCTTTCCCTGTGGATGCTGTGTATGGAACCCCGCGTATAGATTATCCTTTCGGTACAAATTATAGGCAGTCAGTACTTGAACTAGAAAGGTATGAATGGAGCCACTTGGATTCTGGAGGAGAAATTTCTCCATTTAATTCAATTTCATTTTGCAAGAGATTTTCTCCCACAGAGCAAAATGAAGTATGAGTCTGGGGTAACATTTGGTATAAGATGGATTGTCACTAGCCTGGGTGCCTTTAAAAGAAGATTATATTGAGTCCTGGAGAACAGGACCATCAGTGATTTTGGTTACAAGTTATAATACTACCTCCATTATTAGAGGTGGTGAGCTATTAAAGACCAACTGTTGGGGAAGAAACAGTTGAGTGAGTTCTGTTGCACTTGTATCCCTCTTAATGTATTTACTGTATATATCTTGCCTATCCACTATGAAAATGGGCAACTAGACTAGGTGTTTGTTAAGAGTATCCATCACAGCTCTTTTTTTATCAGCCTTATAAACCTGTAAGTTAGTATCTCACAACTTTTGACCTGCATGCTTGCAAAGTACCGTATTTAACAAGAAAGAACTTGTGTAATGCTTCTCTGTGGTTTCTGAGAACCATGTTGTATTTGCCAGCTCTGCAGTGGTGACTTATAAACCTACTTGTCACATATGGGGAAATCTTTCCATACACTGCTCAGTCTGCCCTGCCTTCCAGGCAACTAAGCTAACATTTATTGGGGATAATATAGATCTTCACTCCTTCATTCAAATATTTTCTTGTTGCATATATTTTTTTATATCTGTATAACTTTATACTTGATAGTCATCTATCCTACATGTCTAATGAATCCAGCACTGAGAGGAGGCTGAAAGTTTAAGGACCAAACCTCTCTTCCAACTCTATGACCGTAAGTTGGCTTCAAGGCCTGCCCTTCCCACAGCAAGCCATAGTTTCAGCCCAGAAAGGCAAATTCACTGAACATCTGGCACCAGTGACAGATAAAGCAGAATCTCTTTCTTGTCAAACACAGAAGATATTTACAGATACCTTTGGTTACAAGAGGGAGGGAAATACAAAACTTGATAATTTATCATGTATCTGAATGCAGACAATTATGTATAGAACTTGGCAGAATCCAGCATTTGGCACAGAAACCGAGAAGTGGTGTTTATATTAAGTATTTCAGCCTTTAGAGCTGCAGAGGCATGCTTGAAAATTTGCAGGCTTTTCCAGAAACTTGAGTTTGCTTGCATAATGACCTTTCAGCACATTTTGGTCCAGAAGTTGAGCAATGTTTGATACAATAATCTACCTGCCTTGGAACAAAACCTTTAGGAGTAGTTTTAGCAGAAGAATAAGAAAACAAACCACCTCAAAAAACTCGGCAGTGGTAAAGACAAAAAAAAAAACCGAGAACAGGGGAAGGCTTTTGGGCTTCTTTACCAGCTACCCAATGAAAACATGTTTTTGTGTGGTATTTGTCGCTTAGGAGTTAATCATTTAATGCTTGTAAATGAACATATCAGAAGGACATATGAGGATTGTTAGATCAAAGCTGTTCTGATGTCTTTGATGAAAACATGGAGAATCTAAGGCTGAATTAAGTTAAGTGAGCCGTGATCATTTTATGCCATTCCAAAGCTGAGATTGCAGTCAAGAATGACATGCTTGTTCCTCACCAACTCCTTAATGTTGCTTAATGTTTGAAACTAGCAGCATTGGTTTCAACTGGTGAATGTGTACTTGCGCAGCAAAAGTGTATATCATTAGAATTGAGCTTATTTTTGGCTTACAGATGCAGGCAATTTGGCAGAAGTGCAATTCTAGCACAATGTCACTTCCTGCAAGTGCATGGCAGCTGCAAAGAGACTGCTATAAAGTAATTATAGATGGCTTAATCTTTCAAATGGATTTCTGTAGGTGGAATCCCAGCAAAGTCCATAGAGGCATAACCAGGTGTCGCAGGATGAGATTATAGCAAGAACTTTGCCTATAGAGACTTGTTTTGTTTTTGTTTTGGCCTTGTAGCATGCCTGTTACAATGTGAAAAGTACAGCTAGCCAAATATTAGTCTGTGAGATGTCAAAACTATTTTGCAGATTTCTAAAAGAGGCTAACAAGGTACATTTTTTCACTTGCAATGGCAGCTTTTCATCTGTATTGTCCACTGTAAATGTCTAAATCCTCTCTCGACTTTGGAGTTCCTTAGGTGGCAGTTTTTTTTAATGATGATCAAAAGGCGCTTAGCACCAAATTATGTGAAATTAATGCTTGTAGAAAATACACAAGGGCAAGAAAAGTGCATGACAGCACAAGGTGGGAAAGGATAACTTTGTGAGGATATGGACTGCCATTCTATGATAGGATTTCAGGGCTGTGAACCACCTCATATCACATAAATAGCTGGCTGTAACAGTCTGTGAATCACAAGTCATAGCAGCATAGAATATAATTTATGTTACTTTAAAAACATTGCTGGGGGAAGGAGAGTATAAAGGTATACCATTTTGTTATGTGTATATAGCATAAATAAAGAATTTTGTTTAAAAGAGATGGGAAAAAGTACTATTACATCACACTATTAGTTGCTTCTCATTTTCAGACCATGGCTACATCCAGATAGGATAACCCCACGTTTTTAGAGCCTGTGTTCATATCTGTGAAGTTAGCTATGAGAGACAGGGACACAATCCTGCCTGATTGCTATTCTGGGAAAATCAATTCCCGACCCAGGTTTCCCAACCTGTTTGGACACTTACTTCTGGAATCCATTATAGGAGAATGGCAAACTGCACTCTTACTTGACTGGGATACTGAACTTCCTCACTTGTACCAATGAGGGTTAAAGTAATGCTGCCTTTTCTTCCAGCCAACTTTGGGATGTATATAGAATTCCATTCCTCATACTTTCACAACACAAGGGGTTCAGCCCCCTGGGTAAGTGGGGCTTTGAACTCTGGTTCCTGTCTTGAAGTCCAGGACGTTAATAACTGGCTTACAAATCAGAATTAGTGGCTAAGTTGAATTCAGTAACTGAAAAGGCAATTGACCTTTGTTTCTTATTGCACTTTGCTGAACTACAATGTTGTCTTATGTTTTGAGCTTAAAATAACACTATAGTTTAAACCCCAGTGTGCCATATTTGAAAAATTAGCCTATACTAGAAGCATCCAACTGGTCTATGAAACTGTTTCACTGTCCTTGTATGTTTTATGGTGTTTCTGCCAGCTGTTGCCCCTATTTGGGATCACAGTATTATCTGGAGTTTGATGACAAGCATTGGCATAGTTATCTGTAGCAATTCATATAAGGAACAAAAGATCTTAAACTCCTTTTTCAAACCTCCATTTGGGAGGTTAAAACAAAAAGCAAACCAACAGGTTCAGGTGGTCTGCTGAAAATTTGGAGAGGAATTAGTACCTGACTCTAGTGGGTACTACAGACTGTAGTATAATCCTTCTTGAGTCAGGCTTGGTAAATATATAGCAGTCTCCAGGGACCATTCTGGTAATCCTCCATAGTCTTTAATTTGACCAATAAATAGCTAAACCAGAGAATGGTAGTCATTTTAGTAATGCATGCTTGTGTTTTTCCTTTATAGACCACTAAAGCATTTCTTCCCAAAATGCTGGAACTGAATCATGGACACATTGTGACTGTTGCAAGTTCACTTGGCTTATTCAGCACTGCTGGAGTGGAGGTTTGTTGAGACTTCCTTATAAGAGATTTTTCATCTCAAAGTGCATTGTACCTCTGTAAAATTTGCTGCATGCTTTAAAGCGCAGAACACCTGTGCGAAGACTGTTGGATCTTGTGTAGGTTAGCAACTCAAAAGCAAATAATCTAGCTTCTGTTGAAAGGCAACCAACAATCGAGTTTTATTTTGGGAGAAATGACAGCATCTCACATATACCTTTGCAAAGTTCATTTGAAAGAAGTCTAGGTCAAAGGTAAGAAACCTCCTGCTTGCAGTGACAATCAGTATAGCCAACTGCTGAGAGAAGATAAGAAGAAGAAGAGTTGGCTTTTATACCCCACTTTTCTCACCCTCAAGGGGGCTCAAAGTGGCTGACAAAGCTTTCTATTCTTCTCTCCACAACAGACAACCTGTGAGGTGAGTGAGGCTGTGAGAGCTCAGAAAGAGAGCTGTGACTAGCCTAAGGTCACCCAGCTGGTTTTGTGGAGAAGTATAGAATCAAACCCAGTGACTATGAGATGAGTCCAGCACTCTAACCACAAGACCAAAGTGATTAAAGTTGTATTCTAAAACCCTCACATTTCCTACCCTTGACCTAGAGCTGTATTTCATATCAATGGCATAGATGTGTATTTACACATTCCTTGCCAGTACTAGTGACTTTCTATACTTGGTTTTCCCAGTTGAAGATTCTTTAGATATTTTGGACCATAAATTCTAACAGTTTTAATTACATGGATGATTGAAAAATGGGAGTTGAGACCCAGAACATCTGGAGATGAGTGTGCATGCCAGTGTCTTTTAGTAGCTCTTTGGTAACACATTCCTGTTAGTTTGCAATGAGCCTTAACTAGTCCCCGGTTAAACTCTTCTTCCCTTCAAATTAGAACCAGTTGGCCAGTTGAGGTTCCGTGAACCCTCCTTATGCCAGCAGCTTCCTCCAGGGCTTTTGGGCAGCCTACAGGCAAGAGCTTCATTCTTGCATGGGATGTCGGGCAATGGAAGACTACAGGTTTGAACCCTTCCATGATGGGAAACCACAGGTATCCATGCTCATAGCCTTCTGGGAAGGTTTGTTATCCTAAAAGGCCAAGGAAAGCATAAGCTCCATTCTTGTGGCTTGGTAAGAGTTCTGGAAAACCATGCAGCAGTGGTCTAGTCAAGCCCAAGTGGGCTGTCCCATCAAGTAGGTCTAGCATACATGACAGGGAAAGCTGAATTGGATGAACCAGTTATTTGCAAACAGAGGTTTGGCTTTCCATTGGATTAAACTCCACACTTTAAGCCAGGGTCAGTTCTGTTGTGAACCTTGCTAATCCCAGATGTTTTCAAAGATCTAGTTTGTCTAGAATCTAGTTCAGCTTGTTCCTAATTCTTGTTCATCCTTTGGTGCTGCTCACAGCTAACACTGGCAAGCACTGAGATGCGCATAGCACACCGGAATAGGTATAATGACAAGATCATGACTGTACATTTTTATGCATATGAATCTGCTGCATGTTCAGATGTGAAGAAGAAACTGGAAAGGAGATGTGGATGAATTAACAATGCATTGATTATGATGTTATTATTGGGTTACCACTGAGCTGTGACTGACTTCTGGTTGACTGTGTGTTTCTCCGTAGGCACCTCTGGGCTGTTTTCTTGGCAGAGATAAAGAACTAGTTTGCCATTGCTTTCCAGGCTGCTGCCTCTCCACTAAGCTACAACCAATCTTATATTGATTATTGTAGCTGCTTCTAAAACAGCCAAGAAAATACAATATCAACTTGGTGATCTTTATAGTTTACATATATAAACATAAAGTGTGGCTTTCTATCCATAAACTATTAAATTTTCTTTACATTTTCACTTTGTGTTACTTTTACCAATCTAGGATTATTGTGCCAGTAAATTTGGAGCTGTGGGTTTTCATGAATCTTTGAGTCATGAGCTAAAAGCAGCTGAAAAAGATGGTATCAAAACAACACTGGTCTGCCCTTACCTTGTAGACACAGGGATGTTCAGAGGTTGCAGAATAAGGTACGTAGGCTACTTAATATTTTTCTGTCCAGTCTTACCAAGGAAAATATAGTAACCATTTTGTCTAGAGATGTACCCACCTTGCTGACTTAAGTATCATTTTAAGACATCTACAGCCTTGTTCATACAACAGGAAAGTTCAGATATAGTACACTGATAGGTTTTGTGGTTATGGTTATTCCTTTTCTCTTAATGTAGTTTAAAGCCTGGTTGATTTAGAGACATTTTTACCTTATAACAAGGGTTTAGGCATTTAAGGTTTCATTGACTTTTGAGCACAGGTTATTACTTCTTCTTAGAATAAAGTATTTTAATTGTTGGTATCTCCTATCTGATATGTACCTTTTCATTTCTAAGATGAACTTGTTTTTACAGAAAAGAAATTGAGCCATTCCTTCCTCCTTTGAAACCAGATTATTGTGTAAAACAAGCCATGAGAGCTATACTTACAGATCAGCCGATGATTTGCACACCTCGCCTGATGTATATGGTTACCTTCATGAAAAGGTGATTATCTAGAAATTGTGACAAGAAGTGAAAATATATAACTGTTCGCCAAATAAATAAGACATCACAATAATTTTGTCCTGTGGGATAGTTCAGTTGTACTGTTTTGCAGCTTTTGCTGATCTCTCAATGGAGACAGTCAAATGCCCATAAAAGAGTCGTCTCTCCTCATTCTTAAGGCCAATAAGTCCTGTGTTCCAAAAAGCATTAGGAATGGGTGTAGTTCTAATGTGATACTGATAGGAACATAGTCCCGCCTAGTCTGACTAGCACCCCTCTCCAATTTCTCAGATAAACTTATAGGCTGTAACCATACAGTACAACAGATGTGGCAGTAGAATGTTGCTGAGGCAACAGGCCCTTCCTGAGGTCTTTATACCAGCCTGCTGTGGTGGTGGCACTGGAGAAGGCTGTGAGGCTTTTTTAACCCACATGGCATGCTTTGTGGCTGAAAGTACAGGTGTCTACTCCATTGCTGTGCTAATGGGGAGTGTCCCACAGATGTTGAAATGGGCACAGAAGGAAGGAAGTGTTGCCAACGTGCTAAGAGAGCATGATAAGGATTTCATTGGTAGCGTATTGAAGAGTGAACTGGAGTTATTTGGCAGAAGGAATGATAGGACTTTCATCTAGTGAGTCAAACAATGAACTAGGTTACCTCACAAATTTGATGTGCTATAGTAGAACAGCACTAGAAATATCTGCCCGACTAAAGGAATATTTGAGCAAATGGTATGTATGATGAGGAGAAAACCATTTTTAATCAACTGCCTAAGTGAAAGTGTTTTTGGATTGAAATAAAGCATAAACTATATTGTTTTCCCTCTTACACCATGGTGATTCTATTCCAGGAACCCCTGCCATGTTATGCAAATCATGTTACAGAACTATTTTTACACTGTTGCAAGCTATTACTTATATGACACAGTTCTGTAGCTCAGTTTTTCTCTAGGCAAAGGAAGTCACATTTTACCAACCTTATAAAAGTGAAGCCATCTTACACAAACTTATGAGGGTTAACTGTAGCCCCAGAGTGTCAAGCATCAAATGATTTACCAGCATTCTCCTGAGTGAAAAATCCCTGTATTCATTTTACTGTATGCTGTCTGCACTGATAGGAAGCTCAGAAGAGTTTAACCTGTAGAGGGAAGAAAGTAGATTATGTCAATTAACTATAATTGCAGGTGCCAGCTTAAAATAGAAATCTTTCAGTAAGTTTGCTATGCATTTAAGAATGCATGCACATACAGCTTCTCTTGATAATACAGTTATCAAGGCTTACTTACATTTTACTGCCTTTGGTGACTGAAACTTTATATTTCACAGAAGCACAGGAAAAACTACACCAGATCCACCTGGCACCGATATTTAAAGGTTCAATCCCTAACATCCTATTTTCCACCCATCTGCTAATTCTCCATAAGTTTGTTTCCTGATCTCTGGTGGATTCCATTGAGTCTTCCTTTTTAATTCTGGCATATTGAAAGGGGGATTAGTCAGTACTAAGTTGCTTTGAATTTCAAGAATTCTACCATGTGTCCTATATTCTCTTGCAATATTCAAATTAACTTAATTGGCACAACATCTTTTGTGAAGTGTGGCTAATGAAAGCATCAGCAGCTGTGTCCATTGCTAGGATTAGCTTTGACTAAGAAGCCCACTGTTCAGTAAGTTTCTATTGTGATGCCTCTGGAGTCTTATCTAACTGGTTCATTAAGCTTGAAGCTTCCTTGCCTCAGAGATCCTTGGTATTTCTTTGATAAGGACATTGACATAAGCAAATAAGTCTCATGCACCTTGGTTTTAAAATCTAAAACCAAATGTATTGTTTCAAATAAATATAGCTTTGTCTTTCTGTCTGACCTCTAGCATTCTAAAAAATCTGAATTGAACTGCATCCAGCCGAGAGCAAACAAAGACGTACTTTAATTAAATCCTAGTCCTTGGTTGACGTCCATTAGATGTCAAAGCCCCTATTTGGTTCTCCGTTAAAATGGTGGCAATTTTAAGAAGGCAGAATACCTATGGGAATAAACTGGAATGTTAATTTATCATAGCTAAAATATCTATTCTCTGCCCTACATCTTAAAAATGTAAATAATAAAGCCTGTCATTCTTCTAAACTAAACAATGATATTTAGTGCTACAGGGCTTTGCTTATATGTGCCAGATAATTATTCCAAAAGCAAACAGGCTGAAAATATGTCCCCAGAATTGCTTTATTCCTTCAGACCATTTTTATTGTTTACATTTATAACCTGTCTTTCATGAGCTGGTTGCAGGGAAGTTAATAAAGCATAACATTTGTGTGTGTGTGACTATATATTTAGAAAGACCTTAATAAAACCTTACAAATTTCACAAAATAGTAGAAAACAAACCCACAGGTTTTTTTAAACCAAAGCTGTAGTCTGAACAATAAAGTGGAGGAGGAAACATATCTTGTTGAGCAAATCCTAGAGTAAAAAGAGATCAGATCTACCTTTAAGGGTGAACAGCCCCAGCCTGTTAGAGCTTCTGCGTGGATCCCTTTTAGAACTTTGCCCTAGGAAACTGCTCTCTTCTTCTATTTATGTAAGAAAAAAATACAGATGTATATCATAAACAAATACATTAGAATGACAGTGAACAGTGAGTCACCGTTCTTCAAGAAAGCCAAGAATGATAAAAATAGACATGATTAAGATATAATAAATGCTTTAGAAGCAGGCTGTGCTCACATGTCTCAAAAGTGTCTCAAAAGCAGCTTGGGGATGGTAGCATGAAGCTGCATGTTCTCACTCCTTTTCTAAACCACATTTTCTAGCCTAGAATATTTATGAAGGGAGGTACAGATTCTCATGTGAAAGATTCTACCTGCAAGCTGTCTTCAGCTCACCTCAGCGTTGCTTTTATACTGCATGTAAATTTATCCATAGTTAATATGTCATTAAAATGATCAGTGAATATATACAATAAGTGTAACCTCTCACACACCAGAACAGCCAGATTTTTTATCAGGTGCCTGATCACATCAGGCTCAAGATAAACATTCCTTCAGGAGTGTGGAGCCACCACTGGAAAGGCCCCATTCCTGCTTGCCACCCATCTGGAAACAAAAAGAGGGGGAGCAGATAAAGGCCATGGAATCTGGGCTGTATTATATGTGTAATAGTCCAATTTGGAAGTTACTAGTGCACAAATCAGTTTGGCCAATTTACTTATATCTAGGAAGTGCAAGAGCTGGAGAAGAAGCTGAAGTATGCACCTCTTTGCCCTAGCCTTTGGCTAAATAGGAAAACAGCTTTTCCTCACCACTTTCAGGCACTGTTATAGTTTTATTATGTTCATTTTATATATGTGGCTTTTAATGTTGCAACCTGCCCTGCACCTTAAACATCTAGGAACAGAAAGTGCAACTCCAAATCTGTAACACACACACACTTTTCCTATGCATAGAGGGAGACGATAGGCATATTTTCAAAATTAATGCTTCATCTCATGTAAAATTGTTAATTTTCATTTTCTTCTCCTTTTTAGCATCCTGCCTTTTGAAGCAGTAGTGTGCATGTACCGGTTTTTGGGAGCAGATAAGTGCATGTACCCTTTTATTGCTCAACGGAAACAGGCCACAAATAACAATGAAGCAAAAAATGGAATTTAACATTCTGCAAAGGACTGGTTTTTATAGCTGAATTATGATCAAAACCTATGACTGAATCGTGAAGTGCACTTGCATTTAGCAGATGCAATAGTTAACCTTTTACTGTGGCATTCTCTTGAATTCTATACCTGTATAGTGAACAGAAAAGAAATCAAATCTTTTTACATACTGTATATAAAATTAGTTCTTGGAAGCTGTGATGGGGAAAGTGGATCTATAAAAAGTAGTGGTCATCGGCATCTTTTTGGACTTGACTAATTGTAGATTAAAATGTTAAATGCTCCATAGAGATATGTGGGAGTGATTTGCTCCTGAAGTGGTCATTCAGCTAGAAGATGAAATTGTTTCATCAACTGTTAACTTCCTTGTGATGTTTTCTGTGAGTAAACATTTTTATACAAATGTGGCAGAATATGGTAGCAGTTTACTGGTTCACCTGTGTGGAACAGATGTTTAAATGAAATTCCTCAGTAAAGCTGACTTCTTTGAACCTTAAAACTGACCTTGTTTTAGGAAGATATCAGAATGGAGATAGGATACTCTTCTTATTACTGGCATAGAACTTGTGACTCTCCCTCCTAAAGCAAGGGCATTTTTCTTTAAAGGTTGCTACAGTGTTTGTATCAGTTTCTTTTATTTTTTGTATTTTTGGCAGCACACATTATCTTAACTCACAAATTTGTTTAGGCTTATTTCATGGAGAAAATTATTTAGCCTTTTGGCCTGTGCTAATTGCTGCTATGCTTTGTGATCCATCTTTAGCCAAGCCATTAACGAAAAGTCAAAAGCAATTAAAGAAAGGTGGAGGGAGTATAATTTCTTAGTTCTTGTGCCAAGTGATTGCAGAGAGAGAATTAATGCTGAATGCAACTTGAATGCTGCAGTATGGAAAGGGTGATACATTCTTCTTCTTCTTCTTTTTTTACAAAAAACGTACATTGTAGAAGCAGCAGACATTTTTACAAGTTTTTTTTGTAAAAAACAATTTTGTGCCTTGAATTTGATAATCTGTATTAGTGGAATATTGTAAAGGTGAAGTTCTACCTCTATATCTAAAAGTATACCACCCACTTGTAAATTTACTATAAAATGAATCCTGTGGTGTCTTTTTTTAGGATGTCATGTCAAATAGTGACCAACTTTTGTGGTTATTAAAAGTGAGCCACCTTGTTCTTTAAATGAGTATGTGTGTTTTTAAATGCTGAAAAGAATCTTCTGTTTCTTCTGTTATGTGAGAATATAACATGAATGGACATTCCTTTTTATTCCTGCAGTAATGAAACTCATCATGGATTAGAATGGGGGGGAGGAAAGCAGTGGACCATAAAGTAAAAAGGAACTTTCACTTTTAGCCTGTCAGGATAAGATCTCTAGCATATTTGGCAAGAAACCTTTATAAGAAACAAAGTTGTGGAGTAATTTACTTGAATATAAAGTAGTTCACTGTCTTACAATTTATTCTGGATCGAAAAGTGCACATTCTCTGGATTTATATATTGAAGACAAACTACTTAAAGGAAATGTCTCCATTTTTTCATTGAACTCCTCCCAAAGGAATTCAGCATTGCCTAAGCCTAGAATGATACTGTTCTATTGGGTCTGAAGCTTCCATAGCATCACTGTAACCCCACCCACGCAGTGGTAATGGTTCCACTGTTTCCTGGGTTCCTGTGTTCAGACATAATAAAAGGAGTGCCTCAAAGAGATAGCAGCGTGTGGCCCTTGTGTTTTCTTAGCCACCTTTTCTAGCACAGAATGTTTAGGAGAGAGAGAGAGACAGCCTGGTGTGTGAACAATCCCATTTTGAAACCACCTCTAAGATGGCTCAGAGACACCTCAGAAATGCTTTTTCCCCTGTGTCTGATCACAGCCATTGGCTCATGGAGTAGGGTTAGAGGAAGAGGTTAACGTTACGCTAAAACCTACTTACTTATGCTTGTTCAGGCATTAATAGCTTCTATAGCATTCACATACTGTAAAAATTCACCTCCGGAGGTTTAGACAGTTTGCAGATGGGATAGTTCATACACCAGGCTGTCTCTTCACCTTACAAACATTCTAGGCAAGAAAAGGTGGGTTATAGTTGGGATGGGAACACAACGGCCACATGCTACTGTCTCTAAGGGACTTTTGAGCTGCCTTTTTTGTTACATGCAAAGGCAGGCTAGAAGGAAATTCTAGCCTTATGCTGAGCAAAGTATACTGCGCTGACTTAAGGGTCACAAGAGTAGACTCACTAGGACTGAAAGTGAGGGTCATGAGAATATTTGAGGTGTGGTTTTTGTGTAATAAATTGCTTCAGTCACTTCAGAAGAGCACTGTTATCTTTTATCAGCCTATATCTTCAAATCCAGAAGAAGCAGTTTGCATTTGCCTAGTGAAATGAAAAGGTATCTGAAAAATACTTACTGGGTTAACATCCGTGACTACTAATATTAGAAGAAGAAACTGTTGATTGCAGTGGGATGAAAGCTAGAGGATTGGGAAGGGAATGTTTAGAAGGAGGGACATTTGTTGTGGAAGTTCATGTTAAAGACCTGCTTAACATAAGACACTTCATAGATCTTTCTGGTGTCTGAATGTAAGTTGAGCCCTAGGAATTTGTGAGTGAATTTGCATCTACCTGTGAAGAGAACTCTGGGAGTGCTGCTGCATGCAGCACCTGCATTTCTGGGAACAATTGCTCCAGGAGCATGTAGATGCACAGCAGTTCTGACTGTTCTATATTTCTACACCGTGTTGCCATGTGCAGGCCCTTCACAACTGTCCCTTCCAGCAGAGGTTCAAAAGAAACTGGGGAAGGGGTGACGCAAGTACACTTAGTACTACCTCACCCCATCACCACAGCAACAGCAATAGAGCCACGCAAGCACGGCGGTTCAGTTCCATGAATTGCTGCTGCTAGCAGTAATTCACACCTTGCCAGTGCTCAGAGAAGGGCTGGCAGTCAGGAGGAGAGGCAGTGTCCGTAAATGTAGGCACCAGAACTCCTCCCCATCTTTGGTTCCCAGGGAGGTTCCTGGGCCCTGTGTGATCTTGCTTCTGGCTTCAAGATAATAGGCTCAGGGATTCAGCATTTATGGCTTTGAATCTGAAGCCTTCATGATAGATAGTTCTGACTCTGGAAAGTTTGTAATGAGACTACACCACATTCCACAGGCAGTGGAAATAAGTTAGTAAATACACGGTATCATGCTTCAGAAGTCAAGCGTTGTACTCTACATCCGAGTTGATCTGCTACCGAAAACACTTCAGCAATTCCATGACTCTCCAGGTATGTACTGGACGGCCCTCTGAAATCACAGAGAGGCGAGCAAGAAGCAGCTGCACATTAAAGCTGCCCTATACATCTGTGGCCCGTTGGAAAACCAGATATGGGAAGCATGCCCAAAAAAGATTAGCACATACCATTAATAGATGGATAAAAGGAAATAGTCAAGTATCTTTGGCACCTTTGACAGATGCATAGCATAATATAAAATGGTGGTTATATTGCACACCTGTTATTTTGTGCTTGGATGGTACCAACCTATCTGAAAACACATTTAATTATTTCCTCAAGGGCTTTGCTTTGATGGACAGGTTTAGGGAAAATTTGTATGAACACAAGTGACGTGTAAACTGTTCATGCAGCGAGAGCCAAATGCAGTGTATGTACAACTGAAGTCAAAGTGTGTGGTTATGTCTGTATTGAAATGTTATGTAAACAGTAATATCCAAAATTGATGTGGCTCAGTAACAGTTGAAGCCAATTTAACCATCACATCTTCACTTGCTGAATAACAATGTATTTTTTTTGGGGGGGGGGGGGGAGGGAGAATTTTGAAACTAGCCAGAGTCGAATTATTTATCATTAAAAAAGGATAAATTACAGATGAAGAAACAAAAGAATTTCTAGACATAATTGCATAAGTTTTTAGAGCGGTGATGGCCAACCTATGACATACGTGTCACAAGTGACACGCCAAGCCCTTTTGGGTGACACATGGCCACCCTGGCACCTGGGCGTGTAGTGCTTGCTTGTTCTTGAAGTGTATGAAATATCAACTTTCAATTGAAGATTTAGCAACAAAAGTCACTAATGTAAAGAATTATTTGTTTTTGCTTTTAATAAAATACATATATCAAAAATATAACTTTACTAGAGCCACAAATATCACAAAATTATGGATATTTCTAGATGTGACACAGCACCCGAGTTAAGCTAGGTTTTCTTGCGAATTTTGACACACCGAGCTCAAAAGGTTCGCCATCACTGTTTTAGAGACAAGTTAACAATATAAATGTCTAGAAAGACTATTATGAACCTCTGTTCCAAAATACATTCCACTGACTTTAATAAGGTTTATTCCCAGATGTGGCTGCGTCCTCAGAAGGCAGGATCTGAAGCTGAAGCTTGAAGAGCCCCTAGTCCCGGAGGCTTTTGGGCAACAGCAAACAGCAGAGCTCCAAGATCTAAATACTGTAGCAGACACCCAATGCAGCTGGAATTGTGCATGGGGACCGGAACTGTGGACAGGAGAAAAACCTATTAGCACTATAGACTGAGTCACAAATGGTAAATGAGTTGCTGAGAGATGCTGATGATTTTAGGACACAGAGTACCTCGATATAAACTATTATGGTTTTAATATGACTGATTACCAAGAAGATGCACATGTACCTAAAGGTTGAAAGAAAATAGATGAGTTTGATTTCCAACAACAACAACAAAAAGTTCAGTTTGTCAGGTGGCTGGCAAAATTTGTGGAATAACACCACAAGAAAATTAAGGGAATACTTAAGTACCACAGAATAATCCCAAAGTCACTTAAACAGGTGCATTAGAGGAGCAACAGCAGGACGAGTCCAAATAGAGAATGGTTTTGCAGATGGTGGCCACAGACAATACTCTTTCCTTGTCAGTCCTGAGTGAGTCTTTTCTAGTTTTGCATTTTGCTAGCGCCCCTGTGACTACTGGTAGGATGAGATGATACCTGCAGCCTGTTCAGATTGCAGCACAGGTAGTTCAGCTTCTTCAGGATGGCACATCCCTAGGTGCCATCGCAAGACGGTTTGATGTCCCAGGACGGTCTTGGGCATGGAGCAGATTCCAGGACATGAGGAGAGCCTGACAAGTCCATAGAAGGGCACCAGCCATTATCAGAACTGGTATCTGCTTCTTTGTATGAGCAAGAACAGGAGGGGCATTATCATAACCCTATAAAGTGACTTCCAGTAGGGCACTGGTGTGCATGCTTCTGACCAAACTGTCAGAAACAGACTCCATGAGGATGGCCTGAGGTTCTGACATCCTGTAGTGGGCCCTGTGCCCACAACTGTGCAACATGCAACTTGACTGGCATTCACCAGAGAACACCAAAATTGGCTGGCCCACCATTGGTGCCATGTTGTCTTCACAGGTATGAGCAGGTTCACCACTGAGCACGTGACAGACATGAAAGTCTGGAGATACTGTGGTGCATGTTATACAGCCTGCAACATTATCCAGCATGACTGATTTGGCAGTGGGTCAGTGATAGTTCAAGGAGAAATATCCTTGGAGGGTCACAAAAACCTCCACATGATAGCCAACCATACCCTGACTGCCATTAGGTCCTGGGACGAAGAAGAAGAAGACGATGAAGAGTTGGCTTTTCTTCCCCGCTTTTCTCACCCATTTAAGGGGACTCAAAGCGGCTGACATAACTTCTGTTCTTCTCCCCACAACAGACACCCTGTGAGGTAGATGGAGTTGTGAGAGCTCAGAAGAGAGGTGTGACTCGCCCAAGGTCACCCAGCTGGCTTAATGGGGGAGGGAGGAATCGAACCCAGTATAACCAGATAAGAGTCTGGCTCCCTAACCACTAGACCAAACTGGATCACGAAATCCTCTGAACCATTGTCAGACCTTACACATGTGCAGTGGGTTCTGGGTTTCCTCATGTGACCAGTGTGTGTAGGCAGTTCCTGGATGATGAGGACACTGAAGCCATTGACTAGTCCTCATATTTCCCAGACCTGAATCCAACTGAGAATCTCTGAGACATTATGTATCAGTGCATCTGACACTGCCAAGTAGCACCACAGACTGACCAGGAGCTCACTAATGCCCTGATCCAGGTCTAGGAGAAGATTCTTCAGGACACCATCCTCTGTCTCATTAGGAGCACACCTAGACGTCAGGAGTGCATACAGGTAGGTGGGTGCCATACACACTACCGAGTCACATCATCAGTTGCCATGATGAAATTCACACAAATTGGATCCATGGCACCATAAATGATAGGTTCCCCTGTAAAGGAAAAATTGAGACAACATCTTCCTGCCCTTTCCTGGAATGCCCATGTCCAACCTCTATAAATCCAGAATACTGGCTCACCGAAAAAGGAATATTGCACTTAAAAAAAAAATGTGTATTCATTTGCAAATGCTGCACATTTGATGTGCAAAACTGCATTTTGATGTGTTTTCACCGGGAATGAATCTGTTTTAGCTTGTGTGTAGCTACCCCCATACAAAGTGTGTGTGTGTGTGTTAGAAAGATGTTTAAGCATTCCTAAAGCTCTAGTCAGCTATGCATTATGTTGGCAGATCAAAAGTCCAGCTTCTGTCTCAAATTCCTCCATCCACCAGCATCTCCCTGAAAATCAACCTATACAGTTAAGACATCAATGGGATTATTAATTGTGTACTTGACAGATGACTAAACCTTTACAAAAATCATCCTTAAATAGGGTATTTATCAAGAATCTGCAAACTGATGGTACTACATGTTCAAACGAATCCTCTTTTGATGTAGGCTACTGCAGTAATTCCATAGAAGATTAAAGGGAAATAACGGGAGACCATAGAGATTCATTTCCTTGGTACTATGATAGGCTCTGAAGGGTAAGTCTTTTCATGGAATCTGAGAGGGGTTTCTAGGACTGGAAGCTTTACGCATCTATTTAACATCTTTTCAAACAGATGTTTTCAGGGTAGGGTATGGCACTACTAAGACCAGAAAATTGTTTGGAAAGTAAATTAAATACTATGAAGGACAAGAGACATAAGAATACAGTAGGCATAATCAGAAATAAAACAAAACACAGTGCTGGACATCTGGGAAGCTGATGGACAGGAGTGTTAGGACTAACAAGGGAAAGTCCTTTTTCACCCAGAGGTGGTGCTAGCAATCTGGCTGGGTAGCTTTAAGAAAGGATTAGATAATTTCATGGAGGACAGATGCATCAATGGCTACTAGAATGGATGACAAGGTACTGCCTCCACATTCGAGAGAGAAGCAAAACGCCTTTAAAGACCATTTTCAGGGATTCAAGAGCAGGTGAAGGTTTGGCCTTGGTCTTCTGCTTGAGAATGCCCAGAAGCAATTGCTAGTCACTGTGTGCAACAGGATGCTGAACTAGATGGGCTTTGGCCTTCCAGCATGGTTCCTCTTATGTTCTTATGCAGAGCGCCTTCTGTGCAGGGAAACAGTTTGAAGATACTGAGGTGAGAATTGTCTCAGATGATCTCAGTAAATAGGTGAATAAGGAACCAGGTTGACGTTTCTTGGTGTTGTTCACTACCATTGATTCAGAGCTGACTTCAGTTGTCAGCGTGGTCTCACCCATGAAAGGTTTTCTGGTGAATACAGAAGCAGTTTTCCATTCCCATCTTCTGAAAAATAGCGTTGATGCATAACACAGTATTAGTCTGTAGTCAGCAAACTTTCTGATTTTTTAAAGTAGTTTGTTTCTCATTTCTTAGCATTTAGGTCACCCCTAGCTGATAATGTCTGAGCTTAAACAGGGTCAGGCCCATTTAGTAGCAATTCCATATTATTGCCAAGGAAAATACACAGATCTGATTCTGTATACATAGCTCTCAACTTGATTCAGCAGCATTTTTCCAAAGCTGAAGAAGAAACTGTGGTTGGGAGGCCAGTTATACTTGTTTTAATCAAGAAAGTGAAAGAGAGAGGAGACCATGGTCACACCTTCCCTTTAAACCTTCTCTCCATCTTCAGGTCTGACTGCTCAGACCTATTCATTTCTATGGGTGCATTCCCATACAAGTTTAAATCCAAATTGAATCAGGTTTTGGGATTGGAAGATCCCATTTAATTTTTTTATTCCTGGACTTTATGAGGACTATCCTGCAAAAATCCACAGAAAAGAAGTCCTCACAAAAACTGTTCTCGGTCCCCTTTTGGAGCCCAGACCACTTTTTTTTCTTTTTTTGCCTATGGGGGCACTACTGGACTATTGGTGGTAGAAATCCATCCTTCTAGCCAATGGCTGCCAGATATGGGTGGGATGTCACAGCTGCAAAGGTCCCCTCTCCTCTCATCATGCCTGCTAATTGCAATACACTGCAATTAGAGATACAGTATGGTCACAGGAAAACTTTTTAAAAATACAAGCCTCAAGCAATACATTGTAGCAAGACTGGCACAGCAGGGGAAAATTAAGCTGTGAGCCTCCCTTTTCAGAAAGAAACTGAAAGGGAGAGTAAGCCTCCATTTTGAAAGGGAATTGCTTTGTGCTGTTGGTTCTTTCACTCTCTTGCTTAAGTGCAAAAGTGCTGCCTTCCTGGCAATATGAATGGAGGGAGGAAGCTTCCGATTTGAAAGAGAGACAGTGAAAGGGATGTTTGCTTTGTGATTGCCCTCTGTTCTTTCACTCAGCTGATTCTGAGCAGGGCAGGCTTAACAGGGGTTGGACAAGGTGTGGAGATTAAAAGGTCCTGTTTCTCTATGCTGGGGATTTGGGTAGTGAGTGGGAACAGCAGTATTCAGATTCAACTTGGGTTATCCTCAAGGAAATGGGAACACCCAGAATGTGCACTCAGTACTGAATCTGGATTTAAAATGTCAAGTGGGAACGTGACCTATCTGTTTTATTTGTGAACTTACCACCCTCCATTTGGACTTTCCTGAATGGAAAGTCCACAGTTCAAATGGATGGAAATGAAAAGGTGTCAACAGTCAGACCTGAAGAATGAAAATGGGTTAAAGAGAACCTGTGACCAGAAAGTCCACCTTCTGGTTAAATAATGTGGAAAAAAAACACAAATAGTCCCTTTGCTGATATGTTCTTCCACCCTGAAAGTGGACTGAAGCTGGATTAAAACTTAGGTATGAATGCAGCCAGAGAGAGCAAAAGAATACATCAGTGACATGACTAGCCAATTTTTTTCTTCTGGTATATTAGGGCCATGGGAGACACATTTTGGCAGCACACCTTACTACACCCCTGGAATGGGTCCACTACGATCTCCAAAGTCTGAAACTTTCATTTGTGTCTGTTGGAGCTTTTGAGTTCTGGATCCAAAGCTTGGATGAGCTTCGGGGCAGCATAAGAACAAAATTTGCCTCTGTACACTCGGCAGGCTGGATCAGCCGATCCAAATCATGCAAGGTAGGTGCAGATAAGCCCTCACTCTGGTACTCTATTGAAGACGAATAAAAAGAAAATAGTATGATTGCCTCCAGACTAAGCTGTCAAATCCACATGAAAATGAAAAATTTCAGAATACTCATTGTGCAGGGAAAACCAATAGTCCCTTTTAAAAGTCAGCTCTGTGCTTTCATCTATGGAGCTACAAGAGTTTAGGCGGCACTTGCGTTCAGGAAGCCAATCAGGTCTTGAGCTGCATTTTCTTGTTAGGCAGCATCTCATGGGTGCTTCTTGTCCCCCTGCCAGCATTAGGATGGTACTCCAATTTAACTTGATACTGTTCCGTGAGAGTTCTTTCTCTCACATTAAGATAAGTGCTCAGTAACAGTTGTGTATAGCAGTGGAATGACAGAAGGTCAATCATCCTGCCTGATGGGATGATTGGGACTTCTTATTCCCTACGCAGTATGGAATGTGTCTGGATGCAGCCTCAGTGAATATGATACCAAAGCACAATAAGAAAGCACTCTAGGAATGGTTTGCTAGGAGCTTCTTGGCAAAAAATTAAGCCTAGAAGCTGGGCTAGCCTTCATTGTTTATCCATCGTTATCGTTGTTCCTCTTTACTTGCTTTTTAAAATATAAACTAAAGAGCTCCCAGTGCTAGATCCTTTTCTTGTAGAGGAGTTGTACCATTTCATTTGTATTTTTCTGCCAGCCATTTCATCTCTTCTGAGATGCCACAGTCATAACTATTTTATATTGTTTTATTCAAAGCACAGTGCAGTTGCCCCAATGTTCCACAGAAAGGTTTCACTACGTTGTTGCTTTATCCTTTTATCCACATTTTGTTTCAGAAATAAGAAATAAGAAAAAATTCCAGTTTTGCGAAAGAGAAGAGATCAATTTCACTTGAAATAAAAAATCAGTCCTCCAGATCCAGGAAACAGGCTACATGATGAATTACAGCACATAGGACGATGTCTTCAGCAAGACGACCAAACGTTTTTTGCTAACAAAGTTGCACATCACCAACTTGTTCTAAATAATCTGAAAGTCAATTTTGGCTACTTCTGCACTTGGAGAAAGGGCCAGCATCAGGGTAGCCAGAAGGCATTGGCCAGCTACAATTGCTCAGACTGTGTCCTCAGCCAACTTCAGGGCTCCAGAAAAAGCACCCTATTAAAGAGTGGGATGATGAGCTCTAGGGGTTTTTAAAGCTTGAGGCAGGAAGTTCAGCACAACTGGATCATCATTGGGCACCTATTTCTGAAGGCAGACTTATCCACCCCATTGAGGGTGGTGCTGTGGCTGGAGAAGGTCACTGGGAACACTAATACCTGTGGGGAGGGAAGTTGGAAAGAATGCAAATATTTATTAAGATGGTTTTTTGAAGAAGAAGAAGAAGAAGAAGAAGAGGAAGAAGAGGAAGAAGAGGAAGAAGGAAGAAGGAAGACACCAGACATTTACATTTGGGAAAGAAGGCACTATTACTCTGGGTGGACCACTGCAGATCAAAGCAAATAATATATTGATCAGTCCAGAGACCATATCATTACATACAAACTAAGACACAGAAGAAAGAGTAGTACACACAAATTCAAATTAGGCCATCTTCAACCTGAGAGCCTTTTCACACTTGGAAGATCAGGATGGTCCTGCATTCTCTGGGACACTGCATCCATATGTCACATTTCCACCTCCATTCAAGAGCAACCAGAACACTTGTGGCCATCTTGATCATCTGTAGCTGTGGAGCAATAAAAACCTAGGGTGATCCCAGGACAGTCCCAGATGCAGCATTCACACTACTTCCTAGTGCAAATGTTGCACGGGGGTGGAGTGGCACAGCTGTGACTGTGAAGGCATGCTTCCTGTTGCAATCTCCCTAGTAACAGCCTGGCACATGCTAGAAGTTGCTGTGGTGATGGAGAAAGTCCTTCACTGCAACAGTTCCCAGGTGAGTTTGGGACAGAGCCAGTGCTTGCAATGAAACACCTGCTACTGTCCCTGAACAACTTGTGTGGGAAAGTGTCCCACAGAGGTTAAGTGCAAAAAAGTGCATTGGGTCTATGCTATCTGTGCTCTGAATGACTTTGCTAGGCCAGCCAATGTCAAGTCGCTGAAATGGCTAGCACAAAATGTTTCAAGAGGAGCGCCACAGGGGTCTGTCCTGGGTTCAGTGCAGTTCAATGTTTTTATAAACGATCTGGGTGAGGGAGTTGAAGGGCTGCTGATCAAATTTGCAGATGACACAAAGCTAGGAGTGGTTGCTAACACTAGGGAGGAGAAGGAGAAGATTCAAAAAGATATAGATAAGCTTGAATAGTGGCTGAAACTAACAGGATGATATTCAATAGGGACAAATGCAAAGTCCTACATCTTGGTAAGAAAAAATGGTAAAAATGAATGGAGAATGGGAGGAATCTGGCTGAATAGTAGCACAAGTGAAAAGGATCTGGGTGTAGTGGTTGCTCACGTGATGAACGTGAGTCAACAATGTGATGCAGCTGCAAAAAAAGCAAACACCATCCTAGGAGGCATCAAGAGGAGCATAGAGTTTAGATTACAAGAAGTAATTATTCCTCTTTACTCTACCTTGAACAGACCTCATCTAGAGTACTGTGTCCAGTTCTGGGCACCCCGGTTTAAAAAAGATGCTGACAAACTAGAGCAAGTCCAAAGGAGGGTTACCAAAATGGTTAATGGTCTGGAAACCATATCCTATGAGGAACAGTTGAAGAATCTGGGAATGGTCAGCCTACAGAAGAGAAAACTAAGAGGAGGAGGAGGAGAGAGTTGGCTTTTCTACCTCACTTTTCTCACCCATTTAAGGGGATTCAAAGTGGTTGACAAAGCTTTTTCTATTCTTCTCCCCCGAACAGAACACCCTATGAGGTAGGTGAGGCTGTGGGCGAATCCCCACAGCAAGCTTATTTCACTCTCCCTAAACCAAAATAATATAACCGGATGCAAACGCGAATTTGCCTGTTCCCATTACTTTTAACTTAATCACGTTCAATCTGGATTCTGAGGATCCTATGTGGCATACGCGACTCAAGGGGGGACTCAAGTGGCTACTTTTTAAAAGCCGCTTTTCGGGGCTGCCCTGCCCTCCTTCTCCTGGCATGAACGCGCCACCCATAAGGGAACCCTTCAGGGAGCCTAGCTGGGTGGCTGGGTGGCTGCCGCTTGCCTGAATGGATGAAAAATGGCAGTGGGCAGCCAGCGATTCTTTCCCCTCCTCTCCCCATTGCCCAGGGCACACAGCAGCAGCAGCAGCAACTCAAACCTCCTTCATAGCCACAGCCTTTAAAACAGAACCTCCAGGGCTTTCTTTTCCTCTCCCTTTCTAAAGGTCAGCACTTTCAGAATTGTGGAAATTTGCAACATTGTTATAAGGCATGAAGTGCCTAGATCGCTACAGTGTGGCTTTAATGAGTGGATTTTTATACTGCCTGTTTTGAGGGGTGGATTTTTCCAATGATATCACTATCTTTGGAAGCAAGCTATTGGGGGAGGGAAACCCTAAACACGGATTCTCATCCCTTAAAACGGTACTGTCCACACAGTAAAAAATGAAACACGTATCAAGCGCACGATCTGGAGTGGGACCTGTTGAAATCAGCATTGAGATTCACCACACTTTGGGGTGGTTTAACACGGGGAAAGCATGTTAAGCAAAACTGCCGTGCAGACTCCAAGGATTGAAAACATTTTGAATTCGAGATAAGGTTGCCGTGAAGACACGGCCTGTGAGAGCTCAGAGGAGAGCTGTGACTAGCCCAATGTCACCCAGCTGGCTTCATGGGGGAGGGTGGAATCGAACCCAGTATTCCCAGATAAGAGTCCAGCTCCCTAACCACTAGACCAAACTGGCTCACTGGAGACATGATTGCAGTCTTCAAGTATCAGAAGAGCTGTCACAGGGCAGAGGGATCGTCTATATTCTCACTAACACAATATGAGAGGACTAGAAAAAATGGTATGAAACTTCAAGGGAGTCAATGTAGATTAGATATTAGGAAAAACTTTATGACAGTTTGGATGATGAGTCAATGGAATAGGTTGCCACAGGGTGGGTGGGTTGTGAGTTCTCCTTCACTGGAGGTGTTCAAGCAGAGGCTGGACCTACATCTGTCTGGGATGGTTTAGGAAATCCTGTATTAAGCAGGGAGTTGGACTTGATGACCCTAGAAGTCCCTTCTAACTCTATGATCCATCAGGAGAATATCTAGCCCCCTATCTAAGAAGAATTTTCATCTGTACCAGTTTTGAACAATTGGGTTGCATGGCTAAAGACATGGCCCAGTCTAATCTGTACACCTGTGTGAGAGAAAAATACCTAACTCCACTTCTGGGGAATAGGGACTTCTGCCCCCCAAATACCAAACTCCTTCTCTTCATGCAGGGATCCAACCCATAATAATTAAACAGGATACACTTTTACTTTTGAAATCCACTCAAATCAGGAAACTACACCTCACACAGACGTGGGACAGAATGCTAGGAGGAAGAGTTCCCATGAACTGTCATTGCAGGTGATGAGGCAACCAATCATTGTGACCATAAGAAACAGGAAAAAGACACCCCTCCTTAATAAAATGGCCTGAACAAAAGTGAATATTTGAATATCTGCTTTCTGGGGAGGAGTGGGGAGCAACTTTTTTTTCCTTTCCCTTTCCCTCCTTATCAGCCATTTTACCAGTCAGATGTTGAAACTTCAGTATTTCTATTATCTGCCCCAAGCTTTTGCAACTGACCCCTGAACAAAGAGGTAAATCTATTGTTTCAGATGAGACCCAGAAGGCAATCTGGTGTGCAGCATACATTCAAATTAAGCAAAATAAGGAACAGAGATCTCTAGGAAGAACAACAGTTTGACTGCATAAAGCTTGAGAATGAGAGCAAAATACTAAAACCCCACAGGGAAATTGCTACAGCTGCTGGTGCTTCCTGTTCCATGTGGCCTAGACTTTTTCTGGTGTTCTCTGTCATGAGAGTAACTCGAACATGCTGAATGAAACTGTAAATGTTCTTTTAGCCTTAAATAGGGTGGATACGTGCCTCACTTTATCAGGGATCATCTTATGTTTGAAGGACTCTCGGACCCAAGTTCAGCTTGGGTGTGAGGATACCCATCAAAAGAGAGACCCTGAAGTGGTCCATCAACAGTTAACAATGGGCCCATGGTTATACCTTTACTTTGAACCTTCCATCTTCAGGCCTCACTGCTCATAGCTTTTCATTTCTATCCATTTTATTTGTTGACTTTCCATTCAGGAGAGTCCAAATGGGGAAAGTCCACAAATAAAAAAGATAGAAATGAAAAGGTGTGAGCAGTCAGACCTGAAGTTGCACTGAAGAAGGTTTAAGGTGAAGGTGTAACCATAGACTGGGACAAATGGTCACTGCCCTATGGGGAGATACCTCCCCCTTTTAATTATATACAAATCTTGTGCAATCCTGTTGCTGTGTTTATTTATTATTACTACTGCCCACATGAAGATCCAGAAACACTTCATAACTGTAAACAAAAAAGAGAGCAAACCCACCTGCTTCTTCCTTTCTTATGTTCTCATTTTAGACTCCTACATTTCAGCTTTAAAGGTCATCCAAAGGATATATGGTATTTTCTTTTCATGTACTGAGTGCTTCATTCTCACAACTCCTACTTCATCTGTACAAACCAATTTTGGAGTTCTACAATACCTCAAGTAGACCAAACCAGAGTGGGACACTGTGATCTGGGATAAGCAATTCATCCCAAGCTGGGATGGATTGTTCCTGGCATGGAACAAGGGTGTCCACAGTGGACGGGCCTCTTCCATGCCAGCTCCAAATCTTGCATCAAGGGACCTCTGAATGCTCATTTGTTGCTGGCCTTCAGAGATCCTGAAAGGCCCATCTTTTTATTATAATATGCCAAGGTCTTTGGATGTAAGATGGGATAGAAATGAACATTAACAATATAAATATAAATAGGAGACAGGGCCTAGCACTGATTACAAGAACTCTGGGTATGGTCATGGCACAAAATGGAACAGGAAGCTTGAAAGGAAAAGTTCTGGATCATTTTCAAGAACTCAGAACATGAAATATTTTATAGTTCACCATACTTTTTTTTATATGATACTTTCAGTGCAAAAGACATTGCAGCAGATAAATCAGTGTAGATTGGGGGTGGCTATGAATGTCATGTAACATCCAGGTCAGAATCTTAATTCTGAAGAGAAAATTTCAACAGGAATATTTGTTATGCAAGCAAGCCTGCTGAAATTCCCTCTTCTGAACAACTATCAAAGATAAACAAGTTTGACCTGAGGTATTTCGGCACTTAGCTTCCTGCCCGCTGGATGGGAAAATTGCATTTCCTACTAACATGTACTAGTGTTTACACTTGGGAATACTAGTACACCCTGAACCAGGGTGTGTCTGGACATGTGTCTGATTACCACTGTTGTCACAGTGACGGTGATGCTCCACACATGAGCAGCCACGTTTGAGGTTATCTGAGACGGGCAGGACAGGACAGGGCCTCTGGAGGCCAGATTGGGATGGGTGCTGGTGCTCTCCAATCCGGCCCTGCCGTTGCTGCCGCTGCCGCCACCCCGCGCATGTGTGAACACACAGGGCCTCTTTGGGACAGATTCTTTGAAAAAACATTTTGCCCAGCGGCATGTGCAGAAAGGCCCCTAGATGGACGATTTTAATCCAGATACAGAGCCGAGCGCACATTTCAAGCTGTTCCCATTTACCTAATGGTAAACCAGGCTGAACCCGAATACTGCTCTTTCCACTCACTGCCCAAATTCCCAGCATGGAGAAACAGGACCTTTTAGGGTGTTTTTCCACTGTCAAAAAGTACCCATTTTTGCACCCATTAAGGACCCATTTGGGTGTGAGCTGGATGACCCCATTTCCACCACGGCACCCATTTGGGACTCGATTGTTTCCACTGCCGTGGGGGAAATCCGGATCTAATAGGTACTTTCTGGTCTTTAATCCAGATTTTCTGTAGACCCCATTAATGGGATCTACAATGGGGTCTTCAGGCAGAAAATCCGGATTAATGGGAGCCTGTTTCCACAGGAAACAGGCAATGGGGTCCAAAGGAGGCTAGGGGGAGGGGGCACCCTTGGCCCTCCCTCCACCAAGTTTGGCTTCAAAGTCACTTCGAAGTCACTTCGAAGTTGCTTCAAATTGACTTCGAAATAACTTCGAAGTCAATTCAAAGACTGCACCCCCTGCACCCCAAAACACCTGGGGTGATGGACCAACCCCTTGGGGGTCGATCCGGATTCCCCACATGGGTGCAAAGGTGTTTCCACAGCAGGGGTGTTAGCACCCATTGCTAATGGGTGCTACACCTCCCGTGGAAACACATTTGGTGCTTCCCTTAATCCGGATCTACTAGATCTGGATTAAGAAAAGTACCCGTTCCTTAGATCCGGATCTTCTTAGATCTGGATATAAGGGCTGCATTGGAAAAACACCCTTAATCTCCGCCCCCCCAATGCAAACCCTGTAACCCTGCCCTAATCAATCAGCTGAGTGGAAGAACAGACACACACAGTGCAATCACACTCTCCCTTTTCATTTCCTCCCTTTCAGACGGGACGTTCCCGGTTACGTTACCTCCATCCACATTACCAGGAACTCAGCATTTGAGCTCAAGCAGATCAGCATAGAAGCAGAGCACAATCGGAAGGCTGACAGCTCATGCAGGGGATGGGGGGAGCAGCTTGACTCGCAATTTTGCTTGATACATATGTATCCCTCTGATGCTTGTTAGCACCTACTAGAAATGTAGCTATGAGAGATACATTTGTAGTAGCTGCTCACAATCAGAGAGAGATACATGTGTATCAAGCAAAAAGGGTTTAAAAGCAAAACCAGGAGCCAAGCCGCACTCCCCCTCCCCCATTCAGGGAAAATACAAGCTTTTGCCTTTTTTTGATCGGGGCTCTAGCATTGTGGGCATGGCAAGGGAGGGGGTGAACTTCACAGCTGTGAAATCCCACCCAGATTTGGCAGGCATTGCCCAGAAGGCTAGGGAGAGGGGGGAGCAGACTCTTCTCCAAAAGGGGGGGGGAATCCAATTTTCCTCAGGGCTTTTTTTCTCTGGATTTTCTCCGGATAGTCTTCATAAAATCCGGGAATAAAAAATTGGATGGGAACACTGGATACCAAATTTAGTTTCTATTCAGATTTATAGAAAATTAAATGGAAACTCTGAATACTGAATTTAGATTCGATTCAGATGTAAACGCCTATGGGAACACAGCCTTGGAGGATCTTCAGTAGCTGCTTGTATGGTTTTCCGTTCTGAAATGCTGATGCTAATTTTATAAGGCTAAATGGCATGGGACCTAGATATTTATCCTTCTGCGTATCCTTCTAGCCTGAATGAGTTAAACTACTGCATTCCTACCACTCTATTTTCCTCATTGTGCCATGCACAATTTAAACCACATTCAAAGGTATGCAACATGCATTATCAAGGGCAGAAATATACATTTACTGGATTAGGTTTTTCCTATGAAACGGAAAAATCTAGGGTAGCTTAAGAATGTTACAAAACTCAGTTGTTAAGTGTCATTGCCTCCCATTAACAGCCACAAAAAAGCTAATTTATAAATACATAAAGGGGTCAAAATGTACCAATATAAGGTGATTTAGTAGAACATCCACACAATCACAGCTTACAAGAAATCTGAAAAGGAATTCAATCCTCCTGACAGGATTACAGGAAAAGGAATGCTATTGGATTGTTTGCTGGTGATTCAGAAGAGAAAACCCAGTGCACAGTCTTTTGGCAGCAAAGTTTGAGAGGACCCTGACCTCTGAATAAACGGTGAATAAATTTCATCAACTACAACTCGTGTGGGAGTTTGTGTTCTGTACGCTGATGAGAAAAAGCACCTCAGCTGGCTTTTTTCTCTTTCACATTACAGAAAATGATGAAATATCATGAATGGACCTAAGAACACCAATCGAGGAATTTCCCGCCCCACCGCTCATGCTAAACGGTCTGGTATTTTTTAAAGTAATCATTCTGAGTTATCTCTGTGCATGGTGACAAATACTTCTGAATAGTGCCAAAATAATTGCCTTACAGAAGCTCATTGGTGGAGTCTCATGCTGGTGGGACAGGATGCCAAAGTTAGGTAAGTCCAGAAATTCATCTTCCGTGAACTCGACAAATAAGAATGTGAACCCAAAAAGCCATTTATAGAATTACGGAAGGATACTATGGACATCCGGCTTTCTTCCAAAATCTCATGGGATTTCCCCAGAATTTCCTATGGGAGGAAATGTGTCAGACCAGCTGGTGAGGGAATTCTTTTGTGATGCTAACAGTAAAAAAGTGCAAAGAAAAAAAGTACTTATTGTTCTAACAAGCTAAGGGGGCAGTGATTGTTATTTGTTTATTTAAAACACTGACGTACTGTTTCTTCATCTCAAAATCTTGAAGTGGTTTACAATAAAGTTTAAAAACAAGGCTGAAAACAGTTGAAAACAATGGAACATAGAAATAGTATAAAAACTGGGTGGGGGTCGTGAGAAACATTTATTCCCTCCAGGGGCGTGATCCCACTTAAGGAAATTAAAGCGGAGCTAGCAAAAATGAATGCAAATGTGCATTCTGTGTGTTCCAATTTTTTTTATGTTAATTCCGCTTTTAAAAGCAGAGGCCGACAGCAGTGCAGCGGAATCAGTGGTGGCAGAAAAAATGGGAGGGAGAGAGGGAGAAAGGGCAGCGCTCGCTTGCCTGCTCGCCCGCCCGCCCACCACCTGGCGTTCCTCCTCCCCATGCCCTGGGAGCGTCACAGCTGCTTGGCGAGTGAGGTAGCAGCAGTGGCACCATGGGTGCAGGCACAATGGCGAAACAGAGGCTAATTGGCGGGAGGGTGGGCAGAGCTGGGTGAGGTGTGGGCTTCAGCGGGGCTCTTCCAGGCCTGTGCTTTGGCCTTTGTTGCAGGAGAGCAAATAATGGTGGGTGGGTGGGCGGGCAGGCAGAGTGGTGGCAAGTATCAGCATCAGAGAGGGCACGGCAGGGGAACTGGGTACAATACAGTGGGAAGGAGGGAGGGCGAGGCGTGGGCACCATATACTTTGCTGCATTCCCAAAGGAAAAAAAAAAAGTGTGTTACTAAGAGAAACAGGAGTGAGAGTTGTTTGAACCAGTGGTTTTTTAAGTTCGTTTTATCAGATTTACTCCTCTTTTTAATGCAAAAAGCCACTTTTCAATGCGGACAGAGTGTTTTGAAAATGGTTTGGACAGTCAAAAAGGTCCTAGTGGGAAGTGGGCACAGGAACGCCTTGCTGAATACAGGTATGAATATTCTTAACAGTCTCTTGAATTATGAAGGAAGAGCATCCCAGAGAGCTGGTGCTACCATGGAGAAGACCCTTGCAAAATGATATTAATTGGTGATTGGTGTCCATTTTGTTGCTGTTGCCTTTTTCTAATTCAAAGATATGTGTAACTGTGCAGTTAAGACATAACTTTTTTCCCATTGCAGGTGTTATTTTTCAATCAGAGAAAGTAATATATGAAGCAGATCTCAGAGCAGTCATATGGAGAGCACTTCACATGCTATAATCACTGAAAAGTGGGAAAAAAGAAAATAGGACAATAAGATACAAAGAATAGATTTCAAACAAATTCAGAAAAACACAAGGGCTTAATAGATCTTAAGAATGTCACCCAGGTAGTTACAAATTTCAGTCTTCTAAACTGATCGGTTTTCTAAACTGTCCGTTTTAGAAATCACATCATCTGGGCCTGCTATTTCAAATATATTTCATAATAAAATTCAATAATAATGCTAAAGTTGATTTCCATTGACTAAGGAAAAGCATTCTGTGATGAAGGCACCTTAAAGTACATAGTGATTAGCCGCCTTATGTCTGCCTTCCAGCTGGGTTACCAAAAGGACCCAAGAAGAGGAAGATGGAGGCTTTCTATCTTAAATAAGCCAAAGTTGGGGGGACGGGACTAAAAATGATTAGAAGAACTGATCAAGGGGCTCCTCCAGAAGCCATACCCAATTGAGCATTCAATCCCTGTTCTGAGCTATCCTATGATCAGGGAACCCCCATCCACAGAGACGGTTGGAAGCTCAGGAAACAGCAGAGTTGCTGTGGCTTTACTTTGACTTTAGGTCTCATAATAAGCATGCCCCCCCCCCCCCAACTTCATTACCTTGCAGCAGAGTGAGAAAAAGGGTGACAACTTTATCACTGCTACAGGGTGTATTTTTCCCGCCTGCTTCAACCAATGGAGAAAAACAGGAGGGCGAGAAGAAGGAGACCTGGAGCACAATTTCCCCTGCTTCTCTTCCCCACTCCCTACAATTCTAAAGTTGTTCTAATGAGCTGATTTTTTTAGTTGATGAGCAGCCAGAATGGCAAGCAGCAAATTAAGCAGCTTGTCATCCTTGGCTGCCTCCAGAGAGCAAGAGTCAACGTGGGAGCTGAACAAGATCCCATGGTTTCCTCTTAATGCCACTTGCCAGACTCAAAGAGCAACCCCCTGCTTATCTCAATGCCTGGGAAATAGCTATCATGTTAGGGGTGTCTGGGCCTACCGGAAGCAGCCAAGCAGCAATGCACTTCCTTTTCTTAATTTTACCATGCTTGGCTGGCTTCCACTAGCCTCAATAGGTCAAATTGCAGAAGGCGCTGAGACATCAAAGTATTATAGGAAACTCTGTCACTGCTGCATTTCCCATAAGTGATTAATAGGATTTTTGACTGCTTAAATCAGGACTATACTGACTAGACATTCAGAGGAATGTCTGGCAATCCCAATATCATGGTTTTACCATGGATCTGCTATCCAGATATCTATTCTGCCATATCTGGATATTCTGGAACAAAGCATGGATATTCTGGAATATCCGTGCTTTATTCCAGAATATCCAAAATATAGTGGAACAAATAAACAGTGGCCTATTCACACTACGGCCTTTTGGGACATGATCAATAAACCTCTGGTGAAGAACATTCATATGCAGAGTAGGCTGTTACAGCTTCCAAGTGTGCCAGACCTCACCAGAAGTGCACTAATTGTTGAATGTTGCTCCACACATTCACCAACTTTACCCAAAAGCTTACCTCAAGCATCCAGGGCAGTGACTGTTTGCTCTTCTTCCATACTCCGGGGTCATTTGAGGTGCTGCACAAGCATGCCGGCACTTTGGGCAATCACAGATGCGACTGTGCGTGCACAAAGCATCCATGTTGTCAAGCTTGCATGGTCATAGCGGGTGACACAGCCAAAATGGCAGCACCCAGAAGAGGACTGTGCCCTGGATCGAATAAGGTAAGTAGTATTCAATCCTGGGGGAAGGAACGGCCAAAACTGACTAGTGCTCCAAGTGCAAATGTTAGTCGATGTTGGTTAATCGTGCTCTTCTCCTGTCCAGAGGATGGGAAGGGAAATGCGAAAATGCTCCTGGATGCAGCAGTATATCCTAGTTGCAACAATAAATTTGTAATGGTGTGATATTTCTTTTCACTGAAGCATATGAAGCAGACCTCAAGAGTTCTGCTTCAGATGAGAGGTCCTTCACATTTTACATATTCTCATTTTAAAAAATTAATGCAACACTCCATAGGAAAAAGTAATAGGTGGATGGCCTTCAAAGCAATCCTTGACAAATAACTGAGTCCTTTATGGCTCGGTCTATTACGGTCCAGAAACGTTTTCCTGGCTAAGCCTGTTTGCATGTGGTGCTTAAAATAACAACAGAACACAAAAGAAAGCACCCTAATTTATCTTAATATGTAGCAAAGTTCAATATGTACAGTATATTGGGTGAGAATTAATGGAACCAACGTTGCAGGTAGAGATTCTTTAGAGAAGTAGATAGTACAGAAATTGATTGTAAGTCATGGGCCAAGTAGCCAAATTAACTACTCCTGCTAGTAACTGAAAATGTGATATTTACACTGCTTTTGGTCTTTTGAAGCATTACTTTGGGGAGTTACAAAATTGTCTATAAAACTCTGTCCAGCTGCAACAGCAAAGGCAATTCCCACTTTATAAGCTAATAAATATATTTAATAGATCTCATTATGTTTTAAACATAATATATGGCATAAAAACCTTTAATGTACTCTTTCTTAGGCCATATAACAAAATGAAGAGGATGGATATATTCTGTGGATTTATGACTGAATCAGATGCATTTCTAGGAGATGAATCTGGTGATTTCTCTCTTCTTTTTTTCACATTTAGACGATTGGAGTCAGGAAGGAATCCACGCCCACACACAATCTCAAAATGAGTCAAGCAATTTGTGTCTTTAATATGCATCTTCTGTGTGTAAGTCAGCTAAGAAACTTACCATACAAGACAATTCTGATATGATTTCCCTCCCACAAAAGCTGTTGTTGTCCATTAGCAGCATTATATTATGCCTGCCAGATGGAAGCCTGCATAACAAAATTTATGTCAGGCAGCCAGTTGTCACACTAGGAATCAGGTGAAGCAATGAAAAGTTTTTTCATGCTGCTTCTGCCCACTCTAACGCCTTTGCAAACGCTGTGTGCAGGTGCTATTTAGTGACTGGTTGACAGTGACAACAGTACCCGCACCTACAGGCAAGGGAGCCTTTGCATGTTTTTGTCTAGTGCCACAGTTCTGACCTTACCTCGGTCAAAAGGTATCTCAGTATCTAAGGTGGCCTTTTAAGGCAACCTCTCAAATGAACTAGTCCAAAATGTGGCAGCCCTTGTACCAACTAATCACAAGAAGTATGACTGGGTGGCTCCCCTGTTTCGATCAGAGCATTGGTTTTGGGCAACACCATCCCATTGAGACAAAGATCAGGCACAGAGGGAAGCATCTGCACTTCAAGTACTGGTGAGCCCTCCAACCAGACCACCAGCGCTTAAACTGCAGGCATCTGGGCCTGGTCAGGCTGGATCACCACAACCCAATCAGACCACCAGCCCCTAAGCTGCAGATGGCTGGGCATGGTCAGGCTGGATCGCCACAGCATGCCAATTGGTCTGCAATGTTCAATGGGCAGTTGCACAGCCACTCCACCTACTCGCACCATTGGTGACTGGAAGAGGGTGTGAACACTGCAACTGGGAGCTTACCAGCTTCCCGTGGGGAAGCTGTAGATAGGTTTTTATTTGTCCACAGCTACTGAGGATCAAGGCAGCTGGAGGGAGCTCCCAGACACTCCAGAATGGCTGCAGTGGTGTGGCATGTGGACAGACCTCCCCTGGAACTATTCCAGGAAGGTTAGTGCAAACAAGCCCTACCAGTATGCTTCCAAGCCCAATTTAAAGTGCTGGTATTAACCTATTTGGTCCTACAGGGTAAATCTGAGTCCATCTCTCCCACCCAGTTAGTACCCATCCTGTGCATTTGGATTATCTGTTAGATCTTAAACCTCTTTACCCATGTGAGGTAACAAGATCCAGAGCCAGGAAAAGAGTCTTTTCAGTTTCAATTCCCCCCTCTCTATAACTCACTTCATATGAGATCTGCATAGCTCCCTCCCAGTTAACATTTTAAAAAAATCTCTAAAAACATATTTTGTACACATGCCTTTGTAATGATTGATGAGGTGTCCCTGATTAGTTATAATTGATTTTATCTGTGCATTCGCTCTGGGTTCATGTTTTATCCATAAACTGTATAGAGTCCTTATGAAAGCTGCAGCAGATAAGTCCAATAATAATTAAGTAGAAAATGGGGAACACGATCCAACCTTCACCTGAGGCTACTCTGAGCCATAATAGCATCAGTCCTGAAATGTTTCTCTGTTGGACCAAACAATGAGGAAGCAGGTTCTGACTGCCTTCCAATATCCATGTGCAAAATAGTCATATCCAGGCACACACATTCACACACAGGCACAACCACTTCAGCAAAAATCTTGTTAGGGTGTAGGGAGGCCAGCAGCAGCAGTGGCTGGATCTCAGTGGCGGATTTTGTTCTTTGTGTTAAGAGGAGCCTAATAAATTAAAATGAAGCAAGTTAGCAAGAAAAAGTTTGGAGGAAGGATTCCTGCAAAAGTTAATTCAGCTGGTGAGCAGTTTGCTCTCCCAGTTTGTCATTGCTCTGCCATGACAAACTGGTTGTCCTTCCCTACCCCTTTAAACACCATAGCATCGCATCTGCTTGCTTTGTTCACTCCTTGGATCTATTCCCAATCGCCATTTTCTGTTCAAACATAAAATAATACATTTTTACCTCTCACAGGCTTCATTTTGCGTCTGTATGTACATTTGTGTGAAATCTTTGCTCAACTTTCATATGTTTTACTGGTGATTCACTACTGGGACATTTTCTGCTTGAGTGAGTTGCTACATTTTCCCCCAAGTGCTTCTCCAAAGATGTTTCTTGAAGGAGATCAGATCCTCATTTCCTTTTCTTCCTCCTCTCTCTACAGAGGAACAAGAGACCCTTGAAATGTGTTCAGACAGTTTTCTTTCACAGCAGAGCTATTTGTTTGTGGCTGGGGTCACACGTAATGTTTAATCCAGCTTCAGTCCACTTTCAGTGTGAGAGAACACATCAGCAAAGGGAAAAGGTGTTTTCTTTCAGTGTTAAATAACTCAGAAAATTCACCTTTGGGATAGATAACGTGGAAAGAAAATTGCTGGTCACTTTGTTAATGTGTACTCCCACTCTGAAAGCAGACTGAAACTAGATTAAACCTCAGGTGTGACCACAGTCTCTGTGCTAAAAACAGCTTTTTTGCCATATAAGACCCGCATATTATCTGGACAAAAAATTCTCCTAAAATCACCCTGCATACTATTTTTGTTTTTTATTTTTTTATTTCCTAAATATTCCTTGCTAAATTAAAAGCGTGTCTTATAAGCCACTGCATCTTATACAGTACAAAATGCAGTCACTTGGGCTGCAATCCCACTTAAATTTTTAAAAATGAAACAAAGCTAAACCCGATGCAAACACACTTTCTGGCCATTCCCATTTTTCCATTTTAAATCACAGTCAACCCTGATGCTGTTCCCATAGAAAATGCTTCAAAAACACATTGGCGAAAAATAATCTTTTCCTCCTTGCCCTTTGCCAGCCAGGGTACCCACCCCTCTCTCCCGATTGGGTTCAATCCCAAGATGACGTGGCCAAGGGTAGGGAATTCCAGCTCCATCCTTTGATTCTATACCCAGCCTCTTTTGCGCAACTGTGTAATTTCAGACTAGAGATTCCCCCACAACTACGGGGATCACTTCCACAATGCTCCAGTGTTGCACAAAATCACTTCCCTAAGCCTTCTCGCCCACGCCTTCCCCTCACTTTCTCCTTTATCACACCTTTCTCCTGTCCACCCAACATGGTTGGTTCACACAGAAGGAGCCAGCCAAGCTGTCTTTCCCCAAACGAAAAAGGAGAAAGTGAGGGGAAGCATGGGTGGGAAATGAAACTTGTTAGCAGAGTGGAGTGGGTGAAAGTGAAACTTGTTACTTGTTAACAGTGTGAAGTGGGTGAAAATGAAACCTTTTATCCACTGTGAAGTGACCTGCCAAGGGAAAGGGGGTGGTGGAGACTTGAACAAAGGAGAGATGGCAACCCCAGGGTTGTCCTACTGGGTGAAACCCCACCCGTTTCATGACGCATCTCTCCCCAATACTGCGGTACTGTTCCCAAAGGAATAAAGATAAAGTGTTTTAGCAGCAAAAATGGGAGTGAGAGCTGTTTTTTCAGGTGTTTTTTTTACTGCAGTTTTTAGCAATTTACTCCTCAGAAAATGTGGGAACCTAATTTGTAATGGGGCCAAAGAAAATTCAAATCGTTTTCAAACCACAATAAAAGCCAGGCGGGAACAACCCTTTGGAGTAGAATGTAAGAAGCACAAAGATAAGCACCAAAGCAGTTTCCTTCCTTCCTTCCTTCCTTCCTTCCTTCCTTCCTTCCTTCCTTCCTTCCTTCCTTCCTTCTCACTCTCTCTCCTCACCTCCCAAATGGATTAGGAGCAAGTATTTAATTGCTTGCCAGCCTTTGTTGAGCTCTATGGGGGAGACATTGAACATGGCTTCTCACAAGTAAATTCTTTGGTTTGCTTCTTCTTTGGGACTTTAAGAATCCAGGGTGTCCCTCTCCATGCCTGTCTCTTTGGCAGAGAAAAGAAATACAAAAATGTGGTTCCTTAATGATTCAGGAAGGCTACAGGCAGAGGGGATCAAAAGCAAGAGGGCAACTTTGTTCACACATACACCAAGAGCCTGGCTTGAAAATCGCAGGTCATGATGTCAGCCAGTAGCATCATTATTTGTTTATTAGATGTATATTTTATGGATTTTTAATTGTTATATTTTGTTTACAAGTTAAGCATGTCAGTGCATACCTGTGCATACATACTTGTTGTTCTCTGCAGATGCAAACTACCCCCTCCCTCCCAAATCCTTGCCTGGAGTGCCAAGCAGCTCCCAGAACACAGAGAAACTAGGAAGTGTGTGTGGTGACAAGATGGTTTATGCAGGTTGGCCATGGCACAGGAAAATGGGGGCATGTAAACAAGAAACTGTGCTCTTAGCGCTCATCCACATGGGGCTGCTACTGCCTCGTGGTAGATTCGGTGCAGCCCTAATGTGAATTAAGATTTGCGTTAAGAAGTCCCCGTGGCTCTAGTCTGAGCTGTATATCAGCATCGAGAGGACAATGGAGCCACTCTAGTTCAGAATAGAAGAGGAAGCGTTGAGTAACCTAACTGCTCAGTCCCTCACTATAGTGGGTGAAAAGGCTGGCCTCTCTGCTCATCAGCTGACCAGATAAGTGGAGGGTGGTGTGGTTCCTCCCTCTAGTTGGAATTTTATTGATGCAGCATACTGGAGACAGGTGGTGCAGCTGCTGGGTTCTGCACACTATTGGTTTTTCTGACTACCAGAGTCAGCAAAGCGTCAGGAGGAGGAGCAGATACCTGGCACCAGCAATGCACTTTCAGCCGGTCGATGGAAGTTCATACAACTTGTAGCCAAATATGTAGCATTTATCTGTCTTTTGAGATTATCTCATTTCTTCTGAAATCAGTAGTTTTCACCATCAAATTACTTTCTTCTCTGTTTTTTAAAAATCTGATGAAGTTTATTCACAGTTTTGTGTTGTTTTCATTGATATTAATTTTGTTACAAGATAGCAGAGACTATTAGTCTTAAAAGCATAAGATTCCTTTTGATATGAGTATAGATTTAATGTATAGTATTTAAAGGGCTTAACATATTCCTGATCTTTATTCCCTTTCTTTGATGTAGTTAGCTGTATTTATTATTTATATTTCTATCCCACCCTATGTCTTCTTTACGAAAAGAAAGTGCACCAGTTTAACCTTCTAGGTTATCCCAGGAGTGATTTAAGTCATTAATATTGATTTACATATATTTTATTGACGGAACTGTACCTTAGCACATGTACACATCTTTGTCTAGAAAAGGAGATCAGTAGTCTTAGGCCTATGGAATATTTTCTTCACCAAAATATTTATTTATACAGTAATTAATTGGTGTTCTTATCTTAAGCAATGATTTCTGTGCCTTGGCCTGATATCCTTGGCCATCTTTCTAACTGTTTCCCAGAAATTTTGTAAGAGGCCCACATTATTATGGATAAAAATTGTAACACTACTATTTTTCTCCCATCAACTTCCCGAAAATTCATGGCTAATCTTATAAACTGCTGAACTATTTTGCTATAAAGGTCTTTGGTTGTGAGATAGAAGATTGTTGCCTTCATTTTCAAGCATATTATTTTTAGGAATTCAAAGTTTCAAGTAGAAAAGACAACAGGAAGCATCCCCTCTAAAGAGAAGCCAGATGTCATTTGTTTGTTGACTGGAATATTGGAACTTGGACCACAGAGCATGACTATGAGATTTCCATAAGAAAAACAAATACGGTAATAGAAAATAATTCAATTATAATTACTGTAAAATGCTCTGTAGCATGAGAAATTGGAAATGAGCAGAAAAAGGAGACAGAACTAATGGAATCTAAAGGCCTGTTCCGATCTGCTTGATAATTAGGTGCATCTACACCTAGCTGCCACTACAGCTCTTGGAGAGTAGTAGCAGTCCATACGCCGATCAGGAGTGGTTAGGTCAACATGGCAAGTGAGCATTGGCATTGCACTGGCTGCCAATTCGCTACCGGGCCCAATTCAAGGTGTTAATTCTGACCTATAAGGCCCTAAATGACTTGGGCCCCAGATATCTAAAGGAACGCCTTCTCCCATACCGTCCTGCCCGTGCCTTAAGATCTGAAGAAGATGCCCTCCTGGTTGTTCCACCACCTCCGATAGTGAGGTTGGTGGGCACCCGGGGGAGAGCATTTTCTGTGGCAGCCCCTAGACTGTGGAATAGTCTTCCCTCCTGGGTACGCCATGCCCCTTCCCTGTTGTCATTTAGGAGGGCTGTAAAGGCATATCTCTTTGCCTTAGCCTTTGGCCAAGGTTGACTCATTCCTCCCTTGGTCACAGTTTTAGTAATAGATCCCTAGATGTAGGGCTCATATCAGAACTTTTAATTATATACCATAGCTCAATCTGTGCCCTGTTTTTAATACCTTGTTTTAATTATTCAGTTTTAATATGTTTACCTGTGTCTTGTTTTTAATATGGTTTTAACTGCTATTGATTTGTTGTTACCCGCCCAGAGACCTTCGGGTATGGGGCGGGATAGAAATAGAAATAAATAAATAAATAAATAAATAAATAAATAAATAAATAAATAAATAAATAAAAATGCAGCATTTAGATTGCCATGGCAACCTCTAAGTGCGCACTGGATCTTGCCTTGGATGCTGCCATGGTGATTTGGTCCGCCCTGGCCTAGCTATTCGCACTTCAAGTGTTGCTGGCCTAGCTTTTCCAGCCCTTGACATGTGAATGGCCACTGCCGCACTGGGCCTTATACCATACTAGTAAGTGTGATAAGGCCCAAGAATAAAAAATAACCTGGATACCCATAAGGACTGAAAAGGTGTATGTTAGTAAATCAGTGTCCCTTGAGTAGCAGTTGTCATGTGGAAGTAAAGTCAGGTTTTGTTACTAGGAGAAGTCAGGCTTGTCATGTCGTCAGCAACTGATGGAATTCCATCTTCCAAACAAGTACAGAATCCTGGCCTTGATTCCGTTCAGCAACCCTGCCCTGTATCCTAGGCTGGATCTCCACATTCCAAGGGAGACAGCTCTTTTGTGGGGACATGGGTGAGGCACTATGATTGCCCACTGGAAACAATGCCTCAGCATCACGATTTGGTGACTGGAAAAAAACTTCTGTTCAGGGCATGAAATAGCCCCTGGTAAAAAACAGTACCTCTGATGTCTATCACACTAGAAATGGGGCCATGCAATCAACCCAAGGTGAATGTAGCTGCTGCATGTGTTAAAGGGGCAGCGAAGTTGGTTTTTCTGGATACCTTGGATGGTAAGTGAAGTGCTGCCCCATACTCACTGTAACATTCAGTTGACTTTTTGTTTGTATGCCATGCCCTCCCCACTTTGTTCTTTTATCTCTCTAGTCAAGTCCAGAGAGAAAAGAAAGGTAGCTTCAAGATAAAAAGTGCAGATTTTCCCTTAACCATCCAAACTTAGTATTCAGAAGTGTCACCTTGAGGCAACTTTACAGGACACATTTGGGACCTGTTTGCACCTTTAGTTCACTGGGACATGATCCCAGGGTAGAGAAGATGTGAGATGGGGTTGCATGTCTGCATGTTGGAACACCTGATCCACCCCCAAACTGATTTCAGGGGCCATTTTAAGTCTGGAGAAAAAGATGCCCATGAAGGATCATCAGCACCAGTGAGGTTTTAGGGGATCACTGCATTTCTTGGCCTTTAATATAGATTAGAAGTGGAATGGAAAGACTAGCACGTAGCAGCTCCCACCTCTGAGTTACTCTTGAGCTTTTTTTTAGTACTGTGTGTCAATGTAGCCTAATTGCCTATGTAGCTGAAATCATCTAATTATACACATCTGTAGACCTAGTAAAAATGTACACATAGCCAAGATAACAAATATACAGAAAGAGGTTTATAACATTGGGCCTTTTCACACTTCAGAGGTGAAAGTTCTGGAATAGTTTGAGTGTCTGCACTTAACTGACTGATAATTAAGCACTGGCTAAGTACAAATCACTTCCATCAAGGAGGTGAATGTGGACCTGTGGCAATGGCACCAGAGTGCATACACAGCACTGTTGCCATGGTGACTAGACAACATGACATTGCCAGTCACACAGTCCATGCTACCCTCTTCCACTCGGAAGAGGTGCAGTTGGAGCATGCAGGTCTCTTAAGCCCTGCTGCTGGTATAGTTCCAGGAGAACTTTGGCACATGTGGAGCTCCTTCATAGTGTGTATGTGCCATCTGTGATCATATCTGGAGTTCCCCAGCACAGTAAGTGTGAATGTGTCCAGTGTCTCATGCTTTAAGCCCTAAGTCCCATAGTTCCAGGCAGATATTTGAAAAGGAGCTCTTGCTTACATCTTTGTGATACCTGCAATGATTTCTCCTAATGCACAGTGCTTTATAATAACCTGTCTCCTTTTTTGGATATCATACATGAAACGGTAACTGGTCCTTGGTGCAGTTCTCCTGATTGTGATTGTGAAAGTAAAATAAATCTCTGATTGTCCTCACACATTGTGGTTGGCTTTGGTTCATCTGTTTCAAAGTTCAAAAACAGTCTGTACCAACACGTTACATCTTGGCAGATTTTGCAGCTAGTATATATTCTGCCTCCATTGAAGAAAGTGTCACAACTGATTGCTTCTTGCTATTTCTATATAAAAAAATAAGATGTCATTTCACTCTTTCCTCTCTTCTGCCTCTCCGTAGCTTACTTGTCTGGGATGTTTATTCACCGTCAGCATTAGTTTTAATTCTCTTATATGCCCATTTGTATTGCCCACCAGTTTTGACTGCATTCCAGTCTCTTAGGGTACGTCCCCATAGTGGCTAAAATCTGCCAGGCTCCTCCTCCCAATATCCTTGGCTGCCTTCCTTTCTTTTCCCTCCATCTGTTTCAACAGGGGGAAAGAAAAGGCTGGCTCAGTTTAAAGCTGAGTGAAGGAGGACAGCCAGCAGCCGGGTAAGTGAGCAAGGGTGTGCACGGAAGGGAGGCCACCCCTTGGATTTGCCCCCCCCTCGCTCACTTACCCGGCTGCTGGCTGTCCTCCTTCACTCAGCTTAGGACGTTAGGAGGAGGAGGCTGGCAGTGGCAGCTAGTTGTGCCGTTCTGCACCATGCAGCTCGCAGGTGTGCTTGTGCGCACCTGGAGGTTCTGTGGCAACAGCCCGATGCGCATTCAGTGCTGTTCCTGGCCTCCAACCCAGCCCACAGCAGAACACGGAGGAAACCCGGATCAGAGTAATCCAGGTTTGCTCTGGGTTCGTGGTAGGTGGGAATGCCGCCTTAGTTGATTATTTTACTCTTCCACATAATATTCCTACTGCATAATATTTGGTTTTGCTGCAGTCATGATGTACAGACATTTCCCAGCTGCTGTTCTGTACTGATCATTATCTTGCATTTTCTGACCTTCAAAAAACCTGCCTCCAGTGGGTATTGTTGGGTTCACTCCAATCAAGGTATTCTATTTGGCCTGCTATGCCTTGCTTAAGATAAAAGGAGGTTTCCTCTTCTCATCTCTCAACTTCAGTGCAAAGATACTGTATGCTACCTCTCTATTACCTCTGCCTTTTTCTCCAGATGCCTCACTAGTTTATTGTGTATTCTTTTATTCCAATGACAGGGTTGTAGCAGTCCATCATAGAAGGTTCTATATACTGTCTCTTCACATTGTCGCCATATTTCTGGACATACCCTTTCTATCTTTTTTCTAAACTGGTACATATCCTGGCTTTAGTGATCAGCTGCCAATGTATTTTTGAGCAGATTCAAATCTCAGGACTTTTAAAAAAGAGGAAGCCTTTAAAAAGAACTGCAATCTTAACATGAAAGTTTTACATAGCAAAACCAGAATGAATATCTTGATTATGGTTTCACAATCTGAAGATAGTATCTAGTAGATAGAAACAGAGTTCATGTTTATGGTAATTCATGAAACTCAAGGATGTTTGATTATTTTTTTCATTATTTGTTCAGTTGCCACAGAATGCCTGTTTCACATGGAGAAGTAGCAGTAAAAATACTTCAACGGGATGATCCCACAGGTGAGTGGAAGTGTGGCCTTATTTCTACATCATCATATGGAAGTGTATCCTGATGCGATCACCAGACCTGAAATCTCATGAAAATGATGAGCACAAGGAACAATGAGTGACAAAGATAAAGTTTTGTGGGCTTTTTCTAAAAAGAGATGGATAAAAATGAATTTTCAAAACAATTTTTTGAAGTTAACAAATTATTTACAAGCAATTCAAAACTGATTTTTTTTTAAAAAAACACTGAACAGAGGAAATCAGTTACATTTCATTCATTCATTCATTTATTCATTCATTTTCAAAATCCTACAGACATGTTCCCAAGTAGCAACTGTCATGGTTTTACTTCAGTACATGGAAATATTAACAGAATTATATATTATTTTTTTCCCTGACAGTAAATAATTAATTAATGTTTCCCATTTTATATTGATTGGGGGCTTTGAAACAGACATTTTCACTCTGTACCTAATGGATATCTGCCTATATGCACTTTCCCTCCCCTCTCCTTCTTTCCTCTGCACAATTCCACAAATTGTTTTTATCAATGAATATTAAACATGTGAAATTTTACCAATGCACCCACAGAGGTTCACACCAATGAACTAGATTCACAGCTTAAATGTTTCAAGTATCCTACAAGGAAGAGAAACCCTGGGAAGAGTAAAGTCCTCAGATTTATATCTCCTCAAAAATATACCAGCAGCTGCAACAGATTAAGTACTTCTTGCACCATAATCAGAGTAATGAACAATTTTACGTGGATCCTCAGTGGCCTGTGTTAATATATTAATAGACAGTAGTACCCAATGCCTGTGGGCACAGCTGGAAGTGTCCAGAAACAGCACAAGCCAGTTCCAAGCACTTCCAGATACATACCCAGGCATTGGCCACAGCTGTAAAACAGAGGTGCTGATGAGTAAATTAAAGATGAATTGGCTTTTATATTCCACATTTCTCACACATTGAAGGGGACTTAAAGTGGCTGACAAAGCCTTTTGTTCTTCTCCCCACAAAAGACACCCTGTGAGGTAGGTAGGCAGTGAGAGTTCAGAAGAGAGCTGTGACTAGCCCAAGGTCACCCAGCTGACTTTGTGGGGGAGTGCAGAATCAAACCCAGTATTTCCAGATAAGAGCTGGATCCCTAACCACTAGACCAAACATGGTCAGGACTTCACAGTCCCATACATGCATAGGCTAATTAAGAATGAGGTTTGGAGGAGTACCAAATTTTGCTCTAGATAAATATCCACTACTAGAAGAGGCTAACTAAACTAAGGAAGGCCTCTAATGGCACGCTTGTCAGAGGGAGTATCTTGCCACTGTACATAGAAACACAACAGCTATGCTGCTTTTCAAAGAAGCCTTCCCCAATGAGTGGAGATATGGCCATAGTTAAACTATGGAATCGTCTACCGTGAGATGTGGTGTAAGTCACAGCTTGGATGGTTTCAAAAAAGATTTAGGCTGATTCTTAGATGTCAGAACTATTTATGGTCACTCCCCTTGCTGGAACAACCAAAAATCCCAAAAGAAACCCAAACACACCAAAAGTGACCAAACAAACAATTGGGTTCTATAACACAAGAAAAAATATTTGTAATATTTACTAAAAGGATATTGAGTTTGCGAGAGACACTCACACACAGCTATTCGTATATATATTTTAATATTGGCCAGTGAAGAAGACTTTTCTAGTCGAAACGCGTTTGGCCTATATTTTCTTTATTGCTTTGATTTTAATATACCTTTTGGCTGTGGCTTGTGGTTTACTTTTTATTCCACAATTGTTTTTCTTACAGTGAGTTTTTTAATTTTGGTGCTTTGTATTATATTATTTGATTTAGTTCATTTATTATTTGCATTATCAGTGGGGTCATTGTAACTCTTTTAGTAAATATTACAAATATTTTTTCTTGTGTTATAGAACCCAATTGTTTGTTTGGTCACTCCCCTTGCTGGAACAGGTAAGGTTGTTGGATGCATGTGCTGGGGTAGCTTCTGGGATGGCAGGAGACATTTCTGGTGTGGAAATGCCTTCTGCAAGTTCAGACTGTGCTTCCCAGAAGCTACCCCAGCACATACTAGCAGGCCAAGTGTGAATTGGCCAGGAATGTGAAGGCCAGGAATGAAAAACTCCGGTGTAGCTCCGAAGTTGGTGCAGCCTTTATAGATGGCGGCAGGGGCTGGCCCAGAATGGGTCTTCCCAATGTGGATGGCTTTGTTCCTTGCTAGCAAAAGCTCATCCCAGCCTAGGACAAGTTGCATATCCTGAGCTAGGATGCCAGGGGTACTAATGGTAAGAGGGAAAATGGGGGTAGTGTTGGTCTTTGGTTTTAGAGTAGAGTTTGGTTTTCCTAGATAGGATGCAGAAAGTTTTTAAAAATAATTTTAAACAATAATTGGTTGCAAAGCATTTACTTCCAATGTTATAAGAAGAAAATAATTCCATTCTGCAAAAATGTGCAAAGAAATATCTCTCTAAAAGCCAAATATGAGTTTAACCGAAGACCTATGTTTTCTCAGATATGTTTTCTAAAGACAAAAAAAAAAAATCCTCCACACTTATGGGTTATCTTTGTGTTCTCACTTCTAGAAAATGCTTAATTATGGCTGCAATTTATCAGGTTAAACTCACCAAATCACTGAAAGCCCCATCTAGATCAAATTCCAAAGCAATTAGTTTTGAATCAGTGAAGAAAGAGAGAACACAGGGAAGCATGTTTCTGCTCTGGTATGTCAGCCACTGAGTTCAGGGGAAGTACGGGAAGAGGAATTTCTTTCTTTTGGTATTAAGTGAAATACAGAACAGGCCTAGATGATAGCTACTTGTTCAAGAGGCAGAGCTCAGAATTTATGGTTTGTGAAATCTCATACAGGTACAGATTTCACTAAATCATCACTAAACTTGTCCTGTTGCTTTGGAAAAATAAAAGTGACAAATCGTAGCCATGTCTTAAGACACATGAATTCTATGTTTCATAAAGAAAAATACAAATCAATTTTTTTTCCTTATAAGAAATAATAGCAAATTCACTCCTGAAAGCTGACCTGGATAACATTGTGGTTGAGATAGTTGGTTTGCTATGTACTTTCATGTCTTATTTATCCTTTATTTATCATATTCTCTCATAATATACTTATTTGTTTGCTTTTCTTTTGTTCTATTCACTGTTCTAATATCATGTAATCTTAAGAAACGTAAATGTAAGTATGCATGAATATGTGCATGAGTTTGCAAAAGCATATAACCAACATTTGTGGCACAAATCCATCCAGAACAGCATGCCACAAAATTAAATGTATATGGGAACCACTCCCCCTGCTACCTATATATATAGTTCAGTTCAGTTCCCAGCCTTTCCCTGGAAGTAGGCAGTGGCAAACCACTTAACAGCATGAGAACATAAGAGAAGCCCTGCTGGATCAGGCCACAGCCCATCTAGTCCAGCATCCTGTCGCACACAGTGGTCCACCAACTGCCCATGAGCATCTCAAACAGAGACAAGGGCAAACCTTCTCCTGCTCTTGAATCCTAGCAAATGGCCTTAGAGGCATCCTGCTTGTCTGCATCTCTGCCAAGAAAACCCCATGGAAGTGCCCACGGAGGTGCCCATGCAGTTAATCCAGAATCTTGTATGACATGGCAGTACACAGAAAGAGAGAGTAGCAAAAACTCAAAGGACATTTCCTTCATCTGGGGGATATTTATTTGCTGTCTATAGTTTCTACTATCAGAAGAGACCAAGAATAATTGCTACAACTCAATCAATGCTGCTACTGCCCTACCACTGCCATAAAAACTAAAGCCATTTCCACACTTGGTGCAGCGGGGTGGGGGAGGGGGCTGGACTGTTTCAGTCAGAATCACTCTGACTAGAACTGGTTCTGCACTATCCAGTCCACGCTTGGACAGCCTGTTCTGGGACAGACCCGCATTGTCCCATGCTGCTCATGTGTTAGGGCCCTCATGGTCAGAAATGAAAGCTCCTGGCCTTAGAGCCCCAGAGGGACCAGTTTCAGCAGTGCAATTTAGTGTACAACCAAAATGGGTCCTCCTGTTGCACCAAAACAGGGAGTCATTCTAGAGATTCCTGGACTACTGGTAGAATTTATTTGTAGAAGTTTACTTGTGTTCAAATCTAGGGGGCCATTTGGACTACCTAGAGTGAGCTACATTCCGTCCAGTGCAGATGGAGCAGCCTAGCAGATGTTGCTGCTTAAGTTCACCAAAGGAACATTCTTTCCCATGGCTGTTGTCCCATGCTGAAATTCTAGGCAAGTGGAACTTGCTGTAGAATATCACCTTGTTAATCAGTGGGTACCTAAGAATATGTACGAATCAACAGACATGAGCACAAAATCCCATAAAAACATGAACATTAATCCCATAAAAGCAAAGTGGAATCAACTGGACACAGTTTCTTTCCTTAAGACCAAGGCTGCATTCACCTATGAGGCCACAGCCCAGCTTACCTAGTCTAGCATCTTGGAATGGGAATAGTGCATTTCTAGCACACCATCCTCCCCCATGCATCCACAGACCTACCTGAGGTGCGAACGCATGTTCAGGCACTGCCAAATTGGCTTTGAACGAACCATCTCTAAGGCCATCTCTCCACATAAATTTCAGACCAACTTGGAGACACACTAAAGCCTGCCCATCTTTACAGCACCCCGCATGAAAGGGCATGAAGGTTCATGGAGGGACTGAATTCTTTTGCCACATCACAAAAATTTCATTCCCCTCACTGCAACGAAACAGGCTGCACTCCCATGCTGGCATTCTGTGGCCATGGATGGAAGATGATGAGACCTTTGAGCAGAGAAGCAAACACTTCAGTGGAGTCATCAGAGTGCTATTTGAGGCTGCCTGAAGGGGAAGACTGATCCAGAACTGAGGCTGCCACTGTGGAGACAGCCAAAACCATCTCTAAGCTTCCTCAAATGTTCTTTTTTAAAAACTGCATGTGAACTCAGGCTAAAACAAAACAAACAAAGAACTCCACTGATTGAACTTTCTTGTAGATGGGCGTTCCAATGACACAGTAAAGCTAGCCTCTAAACCATCTTGCCTTGTTATTAGTCACCTTTCTTATTGATGCCCCTTCTCATGCTAAGATTGACACATAAGTGTTCCCTCCTCCAACTGCCATCATCACAAGGCTGAGAACCATCTTGCTTGAGAGGAGTGGAGAAGAGGCAGCAGGCTGGGCTCTGCCATCTTGCTTCCAGCAGTGCCCCTCCCTCTTCCAACTGCTCCCTTCACAAGATGGCAAAGAGACTATGGCAGCCGATCCACCAGTTGAGGAAATGTCTGGTCCTGACGCCGAGCAAGGTGGGGCTGAGTAGATGCCGGCTGACCATCTCTACCATCTTCCAGTTTGTCATCAATGAAGAGAAAATTCAAAGTAAAGAGAATAAGAAAATTCCAGCAATATGAAATGAACAGAAGAATTGGCGCTGAAGACCTCAAGCGCTTGCTTTTTGCTGTTCCCTGTTCCCTCCCACACCATTTTCCTTTTGTTTTTTGTCTCTTTAGATTGTAAGCCTGAAGGCAGGGACCTGTCTAAGATTAATATAATATTGTAACCCGCCCTGAGACAGTTCGGGTATAGGGTGGGATAGAAATACAAATAATAAATAAATAAATAAATAAATAAATAAATAAATAAATAAATAAATAAATAAATAAATACCCACTGGCCTACACATCTTTGTAGATAGGAGTTGTTATTGCTGGAGTTGCATCGACACAGTATAAGGCATATAATGTATGGGATATATTTTGTGTTGTGCTTCAGTTGCTAACGTGGCATAAGCACACTGTAATCAATGATGTGCCACAGGACTGGCAACATTATCTGGCAAGACCCTCTGAAATGGGGACACTGTCATATAACATGATGCGATTTCTTTGGCAGTCTTGAGCCTTTGCAATTACATCTTTAACACATCAATAACTTAGCCCCTGGTTAGCAGGGCTCACTGAAGCATGACTAATCGCCAGATGAAAGTGTCTTTGTAGGGATTAGTTTTAATGAAAAGAAAAAGGCTAGTTATTTTGGTAGGTTGAAATCTTTCATAAATCAAAGCAAAGACTGACAAAGCAGGTTCATACAGTAAGAATGAGGCTATTGTGGGTGAAATTAAGAGAACAGCTACTTTTGTATAAATCACAAGCGGAGGGTAGCATTTGTGGGAGAGCCCATGGGAACAAGGCCATTTAATGTCAGGTGTAAAGTGTAAAGAAAATGAGGTTTGGCCACTGTTAAAACATCTTCTCATACCACCTCCCACCCCAACAGATGGATGGAGCACTGTTATTAGTTTTTGCATTAAACAGGAGGCTCTTGAATTCCTAATGAGATGATGCACTGAAGGATAATGGAATGTGTTGAATTGGACATGTAAGCTAGGAATCCAGCTTCAAGATCACCCTATGAAGGTGGTCTCCTCATGCTCTAATTACCTTTCCAGATGATACGGAAAATGCAGAATAATCAATCAGCAGTTTCATGGGATCCTATGTATTTTCTGCATCCAGGAAACACATAAATTTATTTCCATACCTAGCTATAAGGAAACACAATTTTTCCAAGTTATTGCATGACACAGGCATTTTCTTTGATATTTTAGACAACAATATATGGTAACCTAAAAAAAACACAAAAGTATTTTGTCTCGAGTGGTTAGTCAATATGTAAAAGCAGGCAAAGATGATCATATATGTTTGGTGTGAAATACTTCAGTCTGAATTTTACCCCAAAAGCAACTCAGCCTAATGTCATGTAGAGTGCATTTCAGAAATTAAAACTGAGTTGCCAACTGTACTATTCTGCATTTCAAACAGAAAAACTAGTACGTTCTTTTAAAATTAATTTGAGAACAAATGAGCTTTAACATACTGAGCTGTCCCTATCTGGTTCAGATATGTGTCATGTTGAAATAGATGAAAACCAATTCACAAATAGCTACCAAAACCTCTTCATATATATATATATTTATTTCTTTCCCTGGAGCTTCCAAGAATAATGGAAAATATCCTCATAATTCATTGGAAGGTGACTAAGAACTATAGGGAAGGGAGTTACTCAGATGGTGAGTGGATTTGGATGTGTGGGGCATGCAAGATTAAATCCAACTGTTCAGAGAAATGAGCACATTAAAACAGATGGCAGTCCTTGTCAGTACTTAGCAGAATGAAATATAAGCATAGCAATACATATCGATCTCTTAGCCTCCATCCTTTAGTACCAGGTTATCAGTTTGGATGATACAAAGTGGCTGCCACTGTACATGGCTGATGGCATATTTACTCTCCACACCCTTGCCCCACTATCCTATGGTCAATATATGGGTAAAACATATGGAATTTTCCACAAATACAATATAAGAATATATAGCAATACAGTAGAGGGGGGAAGTCTGTCCTGGAATTGTTCTTTTTAGCGGTCTAATTTGTATAAATCTATTTTGTCCTTTATAATGTCATATTTGCTAGAAATACATAACCTGACTGTGAGCCTTTTCACAATTTGCAAAACTGCCTGTATGGTCCATCTGCATTGTGCAAAACCACATCTTAACCAGTCATGGCTTCATGCATGCAGGAGTTCTCCCTGCATGTGTAGACGTGGAGCAATTAAAACTGCTCTACATCTACCCTCCCGCCTCCCATAGAGGCTCTATTTGTACTTCTTGATGGAGGGGTTCAAACGGAGCCTGAGGAAGGGCCTTGCAGGCATGGTTAGCACTGTGTCGCTGCGTCACATTGGCATTGTTGCTTCAGCTCCACAATTTCCTCCATAATGGAAATGAGTCACACCTTGCCAGAGCTTAGAGAAGTGCTGGCAAGGTTAAGGATAGATCCAGTGTTCCAAAGTGCAGACACTGGATTTAGCCCCCATCTTCACTTCACTGGGCGGTTTTCCCGGGGAACTGAAGGTGTAAAATGCCCTGTAATAACAACAACAACATGAGCACCACCACTTAGCCTGGTTAGACTGCACTTGGGGAAGTATTATCTTTCACAAATGGGCAACTAGCTACCTTTTGGAAGTTCACAAGCTGTCCATGTTTTCAGAGACATTACCACCAGTATTACCAGACATAGCAACCAACCATCATGCCTAGCAGCCACTGACAACACTTACTTCCATTAATTTGATTCTTTTTTAAAGCCAGTGGGAAGCAACACATATACATTTCATAAGAACACAAGAGGAGCTCTGCTGGATCAGACCACAGCCCATTTAGTCCAGCATCTTTTCTAACATGATGGCCCACCAATTGCTTATGGGCATTCTCAAGCAGAAGCCAAAGGCAAAACCTCCACCTGCTCTCAGGTCCCTGCAAATGGCCTCTAGAGGCATCCTGCCTGGAGGCAGCATCTAAGCATTCGTCCCAAGCACTCAGTCTTTCATGGATTTTCCGAACATTTTAAACCAAACCCATTAAACCAAACTCCATAACTCGACTGTGAGGCTTTTCACATCAGGGACACAGCGAATGCCAACCCCATCCCAAACCTACCGAGAACACATCATCCAGGTGTTGAAGCACTCTTATCTGGGAGCATCCTTCTCGGTGCAGCAAACATCTTGTGCACTGGGCCATTACTAGGGCAATCCGGTGATGTAACACTTGACTGTGCAGCCACAGCCACACAGCCCTGCCCCCCCCCCACAGCCTTTGCATAGACATTGTTGCGAAGGCTGCATTTGAGGCTGAAACAGGAGAGCCATCAGTTTTTACTGCTCCACAGCTAAGATGGGGACAACAGCACATGCTGGGGGTCGCTCCAGAACAAAAGTGACTCCATGGTGTGTGTCCGCTCCGTGACAGAGCCTGCCCAATTGTCCCTGCCTTGCTAGTGTGAAGGCCCCAGGTGTTGGGTTAAAAATAATTTCCTCTTTTCAACTCGTATGATGAGATTGGTAGAATAATATACCTACTGTATTTTCCCTACTTTATGCTAACTTTATAGCTTTCAACCATGACTTTCCTTATTTATTATCCTCCCCTCCTATTTTCCACTTACAGTTACAGGAATCAAGGGGCCAAGTTCTGAAGAGAAATTTTAGTTACTTCGGCCTTTGACCATTTGTAAAAGAGAAACTCCTGTGGCCAAACACAGATCATCCAAGTACCCACCAAGAGATCCTATCTTCTGCTATCTAAAAGTAAATTTTGTGGTTATTTTCTCGTGCAACTGGGTACAGGTAGATTCTGAGCCAACATAAATCCAAGATTGGATCTCAAACACCTTTGGTTAATTATGCTGGCTTTATTTAAAAGCAAACTCTGCTTTTTATATACATATTTGTATATTGTCATATGTAAATGATTTATTGCAGGAGATGAGTTGGCTGTTTCTAAAATCAATTCCTTCCATGTTGCATTAAAAGCTCTGAATTCTTAATGAAGCAGAACACAATACTTGCTTTAAAAATGCCATGACTGTAACAAAACCAAAGGGAAATGACTCGTAGTGCATTACACATTTCTTTTAAGTGTGCAGTACTCTTTTTCAATTTTTTTGTTAACTTTTTCTTTAGTACTTAATTATTAAGATTATAGCATGAGTGCAGAGAAAGGAAAATGGCTTCTGTGTACAGAGTTGCCACAACAATTTATATTACAGCCTCCAGTATCAATGGATACTCTTAACAGTGTCATTTGCCCATGTGGTGGGCATAAAAATTGGCATTCATTGGGGAATGACAACAGGAGTTTCCCTTCATTCTCACACATCAGGGCCTGCTGGTCCATAAGGAGAAAGTGGATGACGGTCCTCTATATCCAGTGGTTCTGAGCATACACGTTTCAATTCAGGGTTACTTAACTTATGCAAGATTATCTATTATGTTCAGTTTACTAGACTGTTGACCCTAAAAACAAAATCAATATGTCCAGAGAGGTTAATTTTCATGTTTGTATGAATATAGTTGCAGTCTTACAGGCAATGCTCACACAGTGCCTTTATGGTGCCACGAATATGCTATGAGTGGGAGAGCATGCACAACTCTCGTGGTACACTGGATGCATCGGATCAGTTCAATGTCCATGTGGACCTTTGCTGTTCCAGTTGCCATCCTGCCATATGTGCCCATTAGAACATTTGAATGGTAGAGCAGGAATAAGTGCTCTACGGGTGCTTATTCCTGCTGTTGATGGCCCTGCCTTTGCCTCAGTGCTGGCTGATTTGAACTTTACAGGCTGGTTGGGAGGCTAATACATTGTCAAAACCAGGAAATAGCCCACAAGGTAGTTTCCTGTATTCAGGGTCTCCTATTGCAGCTGGGGAACAAATGATTATGATGTTAGTGCAGCTAGAGGCAGCACCAGGTGTGTGAGCAGCGCAACACCATTTCAAGAAGAACACTGCTATTTTAATGCTTTTCTTGATGTGCATGTGATATTGTAGTAGTGCTCTTTGGCCTGCAATATGACCCCTGTGCTCAGTTCACCTTCTGTTAGCTCTACCTTTCTTGTGTTCTTGTATTAATCCCTCTTAGTTATCTTTCCCTCAGTTCACAATGAACAGCAGCCATCACTGCCTCCTGCTTTGACTCAGCTGGCAAAAGAGTATCAGACATGTTATGGTGGCATAGACAAAGCAAGGCTGGCTCAAGTTTCACTGCCCTAGGCAGAATATGTTTCTGACACTATCAGTGAGCATGTGGAGAAATAAAAATGGGACATGTTCTAGTCCTGTGTAATCAGCCAACACTGTGTGCTTAGGATAACAAAAATAATAGGTGCACTGGTCAATTCAGTGTTCCATACTGCTCAGTTTCTACTTGCCAAATATATTAAATGCAGGAACGCATATAGTCACATCTACTTTTGCAGCCTTTATAGCTTGACATCCTGGATAGACCCCTCATTCATCTCGATTACCAGATCAGTCCTAATTCAGTTACACTTGTAGGTGGCTTCCACGGTGCACGCTTTGTACATGATGCAGAATCTGGTCCCTGGTGATCATGCAGGCAACAGGGCAAGATGCTACAGTGTGTGCCAATGGCCTTGCACATTGCTGTGGCCCTGTTCTGGCCTCTCTTCAGCACAAGGAATGAATATTCCCCAGTTCAAAATTGCAGACCAGGGGAAATTAGTCAGCACCTAAGAATATAAGAGGAGCCTTATTGGGTCAAGCCACAGCTCATCCAATCCAGCATCCTGTCTCACACAGTGGCCCACCAAGCAGAAGACAACGGGCATCCCAAGCAGAAGACGAGGGCAAACCATCTGAAAATGGCCCAGGAAGATGGCTGTTTCTGGAGCTTGGTAGAATGGCACTGAGCTCTGTGCACTTGGTGGAGTCCTCCATCTGCCACCACCACCTGTCTGTATGGCAGTGGCTGGAGGGGGACACAGGCCGGAAACACATGGAAGACCACTTTAAAGTGGGCTCCTGTTGGAGCCTCCCAGATGCAGTTTTCACACTTCTGAGCACTCTAGCTGTTACGTCCATGCAACCAGCACTTTGACTTCCAGGAAAGCTGTGACTCTTGGGAAGTACATTGGTATGTGAACTCAGCATCCCCCAGCCCTAGCTAGCAGGGTCCAATGGTCCATGAAGACACTGCCATGGACTGCATTCATGATCACTGTTTATATTCTCAAATGACACTTTGAAATGACTAGATTTAATGCAGCAGGGATATTTGTACCTTTTTATGATACTTGAATATCAAGGATCAGAGCCCCCAAATTCTAGAAGGAACCCAATGGTACAGGCCTTTCATATTTCCAGCTCCTATCTTCTTTCATGTGGAAAGAATTTGTCACTCCTCAGTTGTTCCACTTTTTCTTAAAGCTTATGTCCTTAAATATTAGAATCTAAGCTTCCAGGGCTCAGCTATGCTTGCTAATTTCATCTTCTGGCTCAGAAACAATGCCACATATCTATTTCCTCCCACAATAAATTGGTCTTAAATCTCCAACGTAGGAGTGGGAGGCATTTGCAGGCAGATGTTCTATATATTGTCAGTTTTACTATTGCCAAGGAGACTATGCTAATGCAAATGCTATCCGTGTTTTTGCTTTAATCCCACTCTTTCCTTCAAATCTTTGGGGAGCTCTCTGTTAGATCTCAGAAGAGTTCTTATTCACCTATCCCCCAGATGTTTTACACCACAGCTCTTATGAATTGTAGTTTTAGAAAAGGCTGATGGAAGTGGTAGACCAAAACATCTGAGGCACCTAGTGACTTATTTTATTTATTTATTTTATTATTTACATTTCTATCCCGCCCTATACCCAAAGGTCTCTGGGTGGGTAACAAGCATTAAAACAACAGATTAAAAGCAGAATCCCTATTTGATTTAAAAGAGGACTCACTGATGGATCTAAATAATCCTCACTTTTTATCAATGAGAATGCAAGAGGGGTTTTTTGGGGGGGGGAGTTTAGGTGTGTTCTCTTCAGTTTCCCTGATAAGCCATGATTTCCTCAACTGTTTGCCATTATATGTTAGTGAGATCGGGCTGTTAAAGGCAGGGGAGAGTTGCAATGAGATTAGTAACACATTGGCGGCTTCCACCCTATGGTTTTGAAATTTGGCTCTTGTGTTCCTTTCTCCTTCCATTCACACCTTTCACTTGCATCCCTATTTTGCACTGCCCAATTCTGATCCTGTGCAATTGTCAGCTCCTAAGCCTCCCTGTTTCCCTTGGGACTTTGGGGAGTGACAGTAGGCAATGCTTCATTTTGCTTTCCTTTGCTCTCTCAGACAGCTTGAGGTTATACCTCCACCTCACTCTTGTCTCTCCACCCCACTCCCATTTGCGTATTACAACATGTTAAGAAAAATTGATTGATGGTGTCAGGGAGGTGAGAGACTGAGCAAAGGGGTAAAAGAAGGAGGGCTCTGCTCTGCCGTTACCGAAACACCAACCCAACATGCCCAACAGGTGGCTGTAGCACCTGCCGTCAAAATAAAAATGAACCAAGCAAGGGAACCCCCACCCTGATGACATCAGGGTATAATGGGGAGTAGGGGAGGGGGTTTCTCCCCTGTCAATCCGCATTATAGGATAGCAGTGAGAACATGAAAACCCAGACCTTGCTGCTGATTTTAAAAACACTTGCTTTAAACCTGGATTAAATACCCAGTTGGAACTTGGCCAGAGAGCATGGGTCTGTTTGCACTTGTTGAACAGGGGAAGTCTGGGGATGTACCAAGACAGAGCATCTACATTGCACAGAGACAGTTCCATCCTGGAAGCATATCTGTGTGTCCCAGACCATCCTCCACTCAGGTCTGGACTGATAAAGCCCGACACGCTCTGTTTGGCCTCTTCCAGGAGAACAGAGTGTGCCACAGGGTGGCACAGGTACAGTTGTGCATGGCATTGCCTGGCCACCACAGCAACAGTTGTGGGAGGTTGTTGTGCATTGTAGGAGGGACTATGTGCCAAGGCCAAAGAGGGGGAGAACCACGGGCCACTACCACTATCCCTGTTCAGAAGGGCAGGGAGAGATATGGCGATGGAGGGCGGAAGAGACAGACAAGGAGAAGGGGTGTTAGATATCTTGAGGCTGTCACCCCTTCTGTTCCACCTTCCAGCCAATGGAATCTGGGGAGACCTGCCAACCAAAAACCCACTACTCTAGCAGTGTTGCTCCTAAATGCCAGAACGGTCCGGAATAAAACGTCAATCATCCATGATTTAATTCCTGAGGAAAGGGCCGATCTGGCATGTATAACTGAGACCTGGATGGATGAACTGGGTGGGCCTAGCCTCACCCAGCTTTGTCCTCCAGGTTACTCAGAACACTGTTCTAGAGTAGGAGGGAGGGGAGGGGGTGTCGCTGTGGTCTATTGGACTTCCATCTCCCTCACCAGGCAGCCAGTTCACGCTGTTAACAGGGTTGAGGGCCTATTTTTGTTGTTGGGCCAGAGAGACAGAACAGGGATGCTACTGGTGTACCGCTCACCCCACTGCCCAGTATCCTCCCTATCTGAGCTGGCTGAGGTGGTCCCGGAGGTGGTATTGGAAGCCCCTGCCACAGTGGTGTTGGGGGATTTCAACGTCCACATTGAGGCCACGCTCAATGGACCAGCTCAGTTCTTTATGGCCTCCATGACAACCATGGGGCTGTCTCAGCTTGTATCTGGTCCAACTCATACAGTAGGCCACACCCTTGACTTGGTTTTTGCCTCAGCACAAACTGATGATTATCCGTTGATAGGAAGGCTTCCTATCCGTTGATAGGAAGGCCCATTGTCATGGACGGATCACTCGCTGGTGAGGTTTGGACTCACAACGGCAATCCCCCTCTGTGGGGACAGAGGACCTATTGAGATGGTCCACCCCCGGAGACTTATGGAATCTCAACGATTCCTGAATGCCCTGGGGGATTTTCCAGTTGGCATGTTTGGTGCTCCAGTTTAAGCTCTGGTCTCTCTCTGGAATCGGGAGATGACCAGGGTGATTGACACGATTGCTCCCAAGTGCCCTCGGCCTGCCTGTAGAGCCCAGAAAGCTCCTTGGTACTCCATGGAGCTCCGGGCCATGAAACAGGAAGGTCGACGGCTAGAGCGTAAGTGGCGTAAATCTGGCTGTGAATCTGACCGAACATGAGTTAGAGCACACTATCGTGCCTACCATGTGGCAGTGACAGCGACGAAAAGTAATTTTTTCTCCACTGCCATTGCGTCCTCGAGTAGCAGTCCAGCAGAGCTATTTAGAGTAGTAAATGGCCTTATTAAACCTGGCCCAATGAGGCATGAGCCTCAGTCATCTAATATCTGCTGTGACAGTTTTGCAAAGCACTTTGAGGACAAAGTTGCTCAGATTTGCAGAGGGTTAGATGTCACAATTGGACGTAGTCCTGGGGAGGTGTCCAGAGAACTGTCTGGTCCAATTATTTTGGATCAGTTTCAATTATTGCGGCCTGAGGACGTGGACAAGCTGCTTGCAGGGGTGTGGCCAACGACATGGTCTCTGGATCCCTGCCCTTCCTGGCTGATTGAAGCTAGCTGGCAAGGTATGACCGGGTGGATCCAGGAAATGGTAAATGCCTCTCTGAGGGAGGGGGGGTTCCACTGGCCCTTAAACAGGCTGTGGTACATCCCCTCCTGAAGAAGGCCTCCCTGGATCCAGAAGACTTAAACAACTATCGCCCAGTAGCTAACATACCTTTCCTAGGCAAGGTCCTAGAGAGGGTTGTCGCTGTTCAGCCAAAGGCATGCTTGGAGGAAGTTGATTATCTAGACCCATTTCAATCTGGCTTCAGGCCCGGTCATGGCACAGAAACCACCTTGGTCGCCCTGGTTCTCCTCCGGGAGAAAGACAGGGGGAATGCTACCCTGCTGGTTCTCCTGGACCTCTCAGCGGCTTTTGATACCATTGACCACAGTATCCTCCTGGGGAGGCTACGGAGCTTAGGAGTTGGGGGCAATGCCAGGCATTGGTTCCACTCCTATCTCCAGTGCCAATCTCAGATAGTGGTGATGGGAGAGACTGAGTCGACACCTTGGGAACTCACTTGTGGGGTTCCCAAGGGGTCAATCTTATCTCCCATGTTATTTAATATCTACATGAAGCCGCTGGGAGAGATCATGAGGAGATTTGGAGTGAGGTGTCATCAATATGCAGATGATACCCCACTCTATCTTTCTGTGCCATCTGAATCAGGAGAGGTGGTTGAAGTGCTCAACAGGTGCTTAGAAGCGGTAATGGGCTGGATGAGGGCCAATAAATTGAAACTGAATCCAGACAAGACAGAGGTGCTGTGTGTTACAGGCTCTCGGGTCCAGGTAGTTGGGAGATACCCTGTCCTTGATGGGGTTACAATACCCGGGAAAGGACAGGTGCATAACTTGGGGGTACTCCTGGACTCTGCGCTAACACTTGAAGCTCAGGTGGAGGCCGTGGCCAGAAATGCCTACTCCCAACTACGGCTGGTATGTCAACTGAAACCTTTCTTGGGCAGAGATGACCTGGCCACAGTTATCCATGTTCTGGTAACCTCCAGGTTAGACTACTGTAACGTGCTCTGCATGGGGCTTCCCTTGAAGACGGTTTGGAAGTTGCAGCTAGTGCAAAATGCAGCTGCTAGTGTGCTGACAGGAACACCTAGCCGGACACATATTACGCCGGTTTTAAAAGAACTGCACTGGCTGCCAATTCACTACTGAGCCCAATTCAAGGTGCTAACTCTGACTTATAAGGCCCTAAATGACTTGGGCCCCAGATATCTAAAGGAGCGCCTTCTCCCGTATCAACCTGCCCGTGTTTTAAGATCTGGAGGGGAGGCCCTTCTGGTGATCCCTCTGCCTTCAGCAGCTAGGCGGGTGGGCACCCAGGAGAGGGCCTTCTCGGTAGTAGCCCCTAGGCTATGGAATGGTCTCCCCCTCGGGGTGCGTCAGGCCCCTTCCTTGTTTCTATTTAGGAAGGTGGTGGAAACGTTCCTCTTTACGCAGGCCTTTGGTTAAATGTCTCCCACACTTCCCCCATTGAAAGTTACTGTTGCTTTTAACTATTTTGTATTTTTCTAAAGCTGCGTTTTTAAACATGTTTCTGATTTTATGGTTGATATAATTTTAAATGTCTGTTTTTAGATGTTGTGCGGATATGGGGCGGCATATAAATGTAAATAAAAATAAAATAAATAAATAAACAGCACTATGAATGCCTGTTGGTGCTTTTGCCCTGGTGATGCTAATGCCTCTGTATAGAAGCAATTCACACTTACCTAGTACTCACCTTGAAGCCTTCTCTAAACCGTCTCAGAGGTGCTTTTTTATCTTGTGTGTGTGTGTGTGTAAACACAGCCTAAGGTACAAGCTTTTCCCCAAAACTGAAAAGAGAATGCACAAATCCTAGCAGGAGATACTGTCTCTTCAGTCAAACATATTTTTATCAGCCCCTTTCCTAATTCTGAGTTCTCTCCCTCTTTCAATGCCATGTTTTTACTTATAGCTCGATCCTGTATTTCTTGCCCAACTGAGTGTTTTGTGAACTTCTTGATTCCAGTGGGACTATTCAAGGGAAGAGCGGTGTATACTGGGTAGGAATTGATTCTAACATTGCAAGTCCTCAGGGAGATATTGCCTTTGTCTATAAAGCATCTTGCACACTTCTGGTGCTGTATAAATAATTAAAAACATCACGGCACACATCAGATCAGCACTCTTGGGGATTCAGGCGCTTGGCGTTCTTGGCTGCTAAAAGGAATATGGCAGCAAAAGGACGGAAAACAAACAAACCCTTAAATCCAAAAGTGTTTAAATCAGCCTCTACTGCAAACAAAAATGTATTCCTGACTTAAGAGCTTGTTAAACTTAGGGCACAATAGGGGCTGATTCTCAGGTGTTTCTATATGATCTGGCAAGGCTTTTGACTGACAGATGTTCCAATTCAACAGAAATAATGCTTCCTTCCTTTTTAACAAGGCACTTGATTCTCACATGCCAAAATAGCAGGCTGGGGAGTCGCACAGATGGCAGAAAAGATGCAATCCAAACCAGGAACCACTACAGGGAAGGTAGACCAGCTCCACACGTGGCCATGCCTGTATCAGAGCATCACGGCAGCTGACTTCCTAAAGACAGCGCCAGCTTGGATATGGGCACTCTGACCTGAGTAGTCCTTATGCTGCTATGGAGTGAAATCTCCAGTCATGTACCATGGTGGCAAAAGAGCCACTCAAGCTTGGATGCTCCCTTCCAGGTGAACAGCCAGGTACCCACTTTTTACTTGACCTTCCCCTTTTGGATGTCTTTCTCACATTGCCATCTGGGCTTCTCCTATGACCTAGTGTTCTGAATGTGTTCAACATGGGTGCAAACAAACAAACAAACAACAAATAAAGCACATGGCTAGTGTTTTGCTGTTTTCATGACTGCTAACAGAAGAGATATTTTATATCCACGCTCAAATCAGTGAGAAGGCTGTAACCAACAAACAGGACACCATACACTTCATACCCTTGGTCTGCGTACGTTACACTGGTTTCTTCGATTAAGTTATATGATAAGATAAAGATCTAATGCAATGGTATCTTTTATGCGCAATAATCTCTATGGTCCAAAAGTCTTAATTGTTTGAATATATCTGGTAGGAAATAGGTTCAAGTAACTACAGCAGGTTTTATGAGTTTTATTATCCACTAGCATTTGAAGAATTCCTAATGTTCCCAGATTATTTGTCACTCTCCAGTCTAAGGTCATTCCTCCTTGCCTGTTTTCATGAACTCTGAAGCACCCATGTTGTTGCTGAAGTCATTATGCTAATACAGGACAGAGATCATGAACCACTATTTCCACAAACCACACATTAAATAAATAAGTTTTGCAAAAGGGAATAAAAGGGGAATTGGTTATTTGGACACTTTCTGCCTGCAATATTAGAAATCTAGCATTTGTTTATAAACTTCTTGCAATGAGCTTGATTAGACTGTAAGCAATTAATTAATGTTACTTAGAATAATCTCTGTGTTATCTGTCTCAGGGAATGTGTGAGAAAAAGGCAACTTAGCAGCAGAGAAGAACATTTAGTTCTAAACACTGGAAAGGACTTACTGTTTTTACCATTTGTTAGGGTTGCCATATGAAAAAGAGCTCAGGGTTCCTGGCATGGCATTTTTAAAGTTCCATCATGTGCACTTCAAACCACATGTCCACACTGGCCCATGTTTTCAATGGGAAAAGACACCACAAGAAAGATGAAGCTACCCAGGCTGATGGAAAACAACTGCAGAAAGAAGAGGGCCTCAGAGAACTTCCACAATGCAGCCCTCAATCAGAATCACTACCTGAAGGCCAGAAGCTGGAATGAGGCAAGAGCTTGCTCCAAGACTGTTCCTCACTTTATTTTCAGTAACAGAAGTCAGAGATTGCAAGCAAGCACTGAGCATACAAAACATTCAAGCTACTAAGCCTTCCCTTCCCACGCTCCCTTGGTACTTCAAGGTCCTTTTAGCAGCCCCGTTACACAGATAGCATTTCCCAGACAGAGCTGTCTATGCTGAGACTAGCAGAAACTTGGGGTCAATCAGGAATGCAAGCAGACAAGGCTGTGTATGAACGAGAGAGCAAGATGGTCATGCAATGGCTATAGCATGGCACCAACACCCTCCAAACCTGAGTACAAACTTTCACTACTATAGAAAGGACCTTTTTGCACTTAGCTGATGGGGATGGCCTGGGAACTCTCCAGATTGGAGCATCCACACACAGTGGAACCACTTCCACCTTGGAGCAGCTTTGAGCATGCGTGGTTATTCCTATCTTTAATAGCAGTGGTGCAGTAAAAATTGCCCCACAGCTATACTAGGAGTGCTTATGGGTCTCCTAGGGCAGCCCTGGGTGCAGCCTTTGTACTTACTTCTGTGTGAAGGCTCCATGCAGGCATGGTGGGTTGCTGCAGCTATGCAGTCACACACTGCATCACCCAATAACCGTCACTGCACACGGCCATTATTGTAGCGAGGTGGACACTGCTAGACAGCAGCCTTTGCACTTACCATGCTGCAGGGTAAGATCAAGCTAGATATGGGACAGGGTTGGCATTTGCAATGTGAACACTAGCCTCATTCCCTGATCTTAACTTCCCTGGGACACTGTCCCAGGCTAGTTAAATACAAAAAAAGCCCACAAGCTATTATGAACAAGTCAAACAAAATTAAGCATGTCAACCATCCTTGAGTATTCTTTTGCAATATATAGCCAGAGGAGATTGTTGGATGAATCCACAGCCTCAACTGAGCTTGTATACCTTCTCATTGCTTCTCATAAGCTAGGAGGGTACCATGAGGACTGACTGGCGGCTTATCTCCCCCAGCAATGACTCATAGAAATGCTGTCCTTGACCCCTACAGATGTTCTTTTATGGCATAAGATGATTAGTATTCTAATCAACAGTGTTTCAGATGGTGCATTAGTTAAAATCAGTTTAAATTGCATTAACGCCCAGCCACGCGCTAGACAGGCTATGGTGAATTGTGCAATTTCCAACTGGAAAGAAATTATGTTAGAGATTTACTTTTAACTGCCAAAAGCAAGGCTTCTGCCAACCCCAAATTAACAGTGGAGGAATATTTTACATACGCAGTAGGCTCACATGGAATGAGGAAAAAAGTAGGATAGAGAAGACTGCTGCTTCTCACACTGTGTGCACATTCCCATTTTGCGGATAAGACACTTGTTGGAGAGGATCCTCTTCCACAGCAGACTCAGATGGCCTCAGCAAAGGCCTTGACAGTCCCCGGCCTTCACTGAAGCTGCGTTGCTCATTGCCAAGCCTACAAATGGTGGGCTTCTTTCCTCTCTGTGCTCAGGTACAGCAGGCCCTCATGCAAAAGTTGTACATTTTGCCACAGCAAGGGCCTGGGACAGTATGTAAGGAGTGACCTCAGACTTTCTCCTTGCACACTGAAAATTTTCTGCCTTGGAAGGGCAAAAAGGTCTCCCCAAGCACCCTTACATTCCTTCAGCAAAGGCTGCTGTGGAGACAGGTGGACTTGGATGCTCCTCCAAGGCACCATGAAACATGGCCTATATTATGTGAGGGGCCCAACTCCAGCTGTGGCACAACATCTGCCATTGATGGTGATACTGCGGTGTTTCCTGGATAGCCTAGTGGGATGGACCCACAAAAGGGCTTAAGAACATGTGGTGTGTGAAGGGCACGATACAGCACAGTTACACATGTTTGAGTAATACTATTTTAGTGGGAAATCTCACATGTATAGTTTTCTTCTGCTGAAATCAATGATGCTTAAATGAGCTGACTGGCTTAATAATGTCCTTTGAGTCTCTCCCTCTCTGTATAAAGTCCAAAAAATGCACATCAATAAATAAGGCAGCCAAGTGTGGAACAGTGGGAAAGGCTGCTTTTTCAATCTGGAGGAGGGTATGTTTTGCTGTTCATAAAATTGCCTTACTCATTTTATCTGAATAGCCCTTGAGAGTGATACTATGATTTAAGTGCACTTGATATTAAATGCCTTAGGTGCTGATTGGGAAGAAGAACATCTGCACACTGAAGCAGCTGGCGTTTCCTGGATGGATTCATGGCTAGGCACAAAAAAACTGATGTGATCCAAATGGTATGTAGGTGAGAGATACTCATGAATAATTTTCACTGGGTCACAGTTCCCGTCAGTACGCAAGGAATATGCAATTCAAACACAGGTGTTCAGTGATGAACACCTGGGGAGGTAAAAATGTCTTGATGTCAGGGGTGGTGATTTTGCAGCCCACTAGATAATGTTAAGACTGGGGCCCTTTATCACTTGGCCTTATCCTGGAATATATCTTGGGATAGAGGTCTGTCATCTGCATAGTAATGCAGACTATGGCAGGCCTTGGCTGGGGCCTGTCATACCCCGCACTAGCATGCGGACAGCAGTCCCCTATTCCTGGATATACTCCAGAATAAAGCCAAGAGTGGAAAGGTCCTCTGGCTCTTTTTAGCCTCAGACATCACGAGCAATGGACCAACTATGATAGGAGCCATTGGCCATTCCATCTAGAGGATATATGCTTCCACTTCTGCTTTGTAATATGAAAGAGGCTTCTCATAAACACAGTTAACCTGGCATATTGACTTCCCAAGCTGTGAGACTAAACTCCATCCATCAGAATTCTATCCATAGAATTCTTCGTCTGCCCTGAATCTTCCATGGTTTTGTTTCACTGAGTGACCACTGGTTTCTGTATTCTGTGGAAACAAAATTTCATTTTTTCCACATCATTCCTATCTTTATATACCTATAAGCCTTTTCTTCTCTTTTTAAAAAGGTTTTCCCCCAACCCAAGAAGAGTTAAAACCATTTCTTGCAGAATTGCTTTAGCCCTCTAATAATTTCAGTTGCCTACATAATTTTTTTCTTCCAGATACGTGATGTCTTTTCTGGCAGCTCAATCCATATGCAATTGCTTGAAGTGAAATCACATCATGGATTTCTAAAATGGCACCAGACTCATGACTCTTTTATTCCTCAGTCCTTTTGTTGACATGGGACTTGTCTTTTTCACAGCCTCTTCAGACTGAAGCAATGTTTTCCTTTAATATTGATAATTCACTGCAAATCATTTTTTCTGATTTTCAGTCTTCATGTGAAGATTGCAGAGAGCTCAGTTCTTGCTTCAACAGTGATTGCACAGAGTTGATTCCACTGCACTTTTTATCATTCTTGTTTTTAGTTTCCCCTCTTTCCTTTAGTGAGCTAATCCTTCCTTCTCATCCACATGTCTTCTTGCTCAAGAGGACCAGGGAAAGAAAGACCAACTGGACCAACTGCCAGCTGCCCTGCCCACATCATCCATTGACTGAAGTAGCTTCAGCCCACCCTTCTTTCCTTCCACAGTGTCCTGGAGCCATGGACTCCCATACCCAGCAGAACCACCAATGCAACTGCAAAGCCACTGTCAACCACATGGTCAACATGGAGCTCTATGACAGCTACTTCCATCCATCCATCCATCCATCCATCCATCCATCCATCCATCCATCCATCCATCCATCCATCCATCCATCCATCCATCCATCCATCCATCCATCCATCCATCCATCCATCCATCCATCCATCCATCCATCCATCCATCCATCCATCCATCCATCCATCCATCCATCCCACCCTATACACGGAGGTCTCAGGGCGGGTAATAACATTTAAAATCAAACACATTAAAACGATAACAGTATATATTAAAACAACAGTGTCTGCAAGTGGGAAGGAAAAATGTATCCCAATTTAATTGAAGGCCAGGGCAAAAGGGTGTGTCTTCAATGCCTTCCTAAACGTGTACAGTGAAGGTGATAGACACACCTCAAGGGGGAGACTATTCCATAGCCTAGGGGTCATTACTGAGAATGGTGGTCCCGGGTGCCCATCCCTTTTGCCACTGAGGGTGGTGGTACAACCAGGTGGGTCCTCCCCTCCAGATCTTAAGGCATGGGCAGGTCGATATGGGAGTAGGAGTTCCTCCATGTCTTCCTATTTTGACCAAGACTATGTTGCACTGCAAAATGTGGCTAAATTCTTCTGATCCCAGTCACATGAAGAATGGGAACATGCAGAAAAGCTGTTAAAGTACTACAGCAAGTATGGAAGCCGTGTCCTTCTGCAAGATATCAAGAAGCCAGAAAAGGATGCTTGGGGGACAACTCTAGACACCCTGGAGGCAGCCCTTCAGCTGGAGGAGTGTGAACCAAACCCTTTTGGAGCTGCACCAGCTGACAATCACCCAGGGAGACCCCCATCTCTATGACTTCTTGGAAACTCACTATCTGGATAAGCAGGTGAAAGCAATCAAAGTCCTGAGCATTTACATTATCAACATCCGGAGGCCAGGTGCTTCAGGGGGGACTTGGAGAGTATCTCTTTGATAAGCACACCCTTGAAGAGAGCAGCAGCCGATTGTGTCCTCTCCCCAGAGCACACCCTCTGTGAACCCAAAGAAACCAACCTACTCCCATCAATATTGCTGTGCCCCCAGTCAAGGGGGTTGTATCTGCCATCTCTTTGTTGCCATTCCAATAAACAGGCTAATCAGTTTGGAAAAAAAAATGACTGCACAGTCTACAGTGCATGCTCTGATACAGGAGTTTTCTGGAATTTTAATATGATGGCCTCTTCTGAGAATTCTTCCACTCAGACGGGGCATGGTGTAATTTTATTTTTATTATTTGCACCTCATGCAAACTTATGCAAGCCTGACCAGGCTCTGAGGCTTAACAGCCCACAGCCCAAGGCCCCAAACAATTAATATGAAACAAATGAAAGGGAATAACTTTGGAATAACTTTGTGGGAAATTATATTGTGTGGGAGCACTGTTTGTTTAAGTGTGTTCTTTTTAATCTGTCCATGTTTGCCTGCAGTGAAGAACTGTTTAATCCAACAGATATCATTTTACACTTGCCCACACTGAACTTATGTTTGCTGTTTTGATCCCCTGACACCCATTTTAAACAGACCATTTTGGAGGTCCAAAAGACATTATAAGACATATAAATTGATATAAGCTTTCTATAATCTTGAATGCACAGTAGTGCTCAGTGGGGATTATGGGAGGGAAACCTGAAAATGTGAATCTTTCCTCTCCCTTGCAATTCATTTTTTTTAAATTGCATTAGCATTGGATTTGAAAGCTTTTACATTTAACAGATTTAGACACCTACTGTTGAATAAAACATAGAATGCTTTAAACTAGCATCTAACTTTCCAGAATTAGTGATGACTAAGTAAGTATACGTTTCCTCAAGTGTTGCCTCCTTTAGACCATACCAGAGTACGGAAGGGTATGCATGCTGGTCTGGTATACCAGCCATTGCGGAATCACCAGCAACCTTTTCTGCTCTAACATCACTTGTGAAATAGTATTCACACCCTGCAATTTAATAGGCACCAATACTGTTGAGCACCTGTCACCTGCTGAAAACTTATCCACGTACCCAGGCACTTACTGACTTCTGATGAAACTGCTTGGCTAATTGTTAATTTTATTCTGGTTTGTGTATATTCTGTTATTTTACTACTTTCAGTCATGGCCCAAGAACATGGTGCAAGACAACCATGTATTCATAAACCAAAATTGTTGGCTGTTTATTGTACAAAAATTTAAAATTTATAACTTAGGAAAAAATACTGCTAGAAACTAGAGTAGTAAACATGGTGACCTTAACATTTCAATTGGAGTTTTATTTTATTTATTGAAGAATTTATATCCCACCTTCCACTGAAAGGTCTCAGAGTGGGTCACCATATATAATCCTCTTGCCTTCCCTCCTCCCCTGGAAGGGCAACTCTTGGAGGAAACTAAACATCAAAGGCCTGGGTGAAGGCACAGAGCTATGTTTTAACCAGGCACCAAAAACCATATAATGTATTCATTCTGTATTTTATTTTTCCAAATTCCACTAGAAACTCTGTGTGTGTGTGTGTGTGTGTGTGTGTGTGTGAGAGAGAGAGAGAGAGAGAGAGAGAGAGAGAGTTCAAATAATAAGAGATATCTTTCTTAAGTATGATTAAGACCCAGCCTATTTGTGCAGTAATACACTGAGGTGTGCTTCAGCTGAACTCAGGTTTTCTCAGAATGAATGGATTTTTACACAAAGGTCACTTAGAAACAAGGCTCCGTGTCACAGGATTCTGTTGTGATCTATCCAGTGTGCTGCAGAGTCCATATTTTAGGATTGTACGGCATTCACATACATCCCAGCTTTCAGAAATAAACATATCTGCTCTTTGGCTTGAATCAACCTTAATTATCTTGCTGGAGACTGCAGAGCTGTAGTTTCAGGACCACAAAAGTCAACATCCACATGGAAGTACAGGGAAAAGGCTCTCAGAGAAGGCTCCATCTGTTGAAGGTTAAACGTGCAATTGGAGGCCATAATTTGGGCCGACATTGACCAGTTCAAATTCCTGATTTTTAATTGTGTTAGACCCTCCAGTTTTCCTGATGAAAATCCTTCTCTTGTGTGCTTCGTTGGGCCTTAGGGCCTAATTAAAATATTACTTGTCAATAAAATTAGGCTTGTAACCTGTTACAAATGGGTCCCTTAGCCCTTTAAAATAAGAGTAGCTATACTACATAATTTCTAGCTGTTGTGCTGAACTTCAGCCCTTAATGAATCTCAAACCTGGTCTCTGCAAAATAGTATCATGGGTAAAAAAAACAAATCCTGTCTGTGGCTCAGTAGGACTAGTAAGAATAAAAAAGCTTATTTTGTCAGGAAATTGCTTAGATAGGTGTTGGAATTTGCAGACAAGAGAGCAAGCTTATGATTATTAACAGTGACAAGACTTTAAGGAAGGTAACCAATGGGGAGAAAGCTTGCTCTTGGAACAGTTCTTGACAACAAGTAAAAAACAATAAGGGGTCATGTAGACGAAATGGAACAAAGGCATTAAGAGGGAAATGTGCAAATTTTCTGGTCCCTCCACTGAGTGACCCCATGTCATGCTAGGCACTGATGATGTACCTTGAGGCAGAATAGTGTAGATCTCCCATGACTCAGCATTTTTAAGCTGCTGCAGCCATCAGCTGCAGGGTGAGAGAACAAACATCCCAGCATGTCTTGCAGCTGGTGGTGGCATCAGTGTGGCACCCTGGTGAGGGTGGGTAGGGACATCATTTGAGTGCATACCCCCCATGGAGGGGGCAGACAGAAGAAGAAAGAGCTGAGAAGATTGGGTTAGCTCTCCTCATGCCAGCACCATAGGAATTGATATTTTGGCTTTAGTTGAGCAACTACCAAACAAAACAGTAGGAATAGGTTTCATTATAACTGCTTCTTTTCTGACTTGGAATCATGAGCATCGCTCTACCTTAGCCCCGCTGTAACCTCATAGCATGAGCCATACAGAGACATGATGCAAACTGGGATCCACCATTGCGTTCCCACAAACCTTTAGGGAAAGGCTTTGAGTATTAAATGTGTACAGGCTGAAACACATTTGCCAGATGTATGTTTTTGTGCGCATGAACTAGAATCCTTGAGTGTTTATAGCTTCACTTGAAGGGAGAAGTCTACAAGTATCTTGTAGCCTTCCTGTGACATTCATGTAATATATTTTACATATGTTTTGGTCTTTTGAGTTTTATTATCTGCTGTGACTCACCCTGGGACCTTTGGGGGAAGAATGGGATACAAATGTAAATAAATAAATAAATAAATAAATAAATAAATAAATAAATAAATAAATAAATAAATAAATAAATAAATAAATAAATAAATAAATAAATAAATAAATAAATAATCAGTCCCATAGACACCCTTCATGAGAAGCTGACTGCAACAGTGAAAGCATCTTAAGCAAATGCAAGTCATACAAATATAGGCAACACGATCTAGAATGAGCAAAGCATACTTCAGTGAAAATCATGCTAGTATATATTTAAGACACTGAATCAAATGACACTTAAATGGAGAGTATGTTAACCCTAGCTTGGGCAGATAAATGCTGTTCCATTTCTTGTGATAAATCATACGTCGAATCCCCACAGCAAGCTTATTTCGCTTTCCCTAAACCGAAATAATAGAACCGGATGCAAACGTGAATTTGCCTGTTCCCATTACTTTTAACTTAATCGCGTTGGATCTGGATTCTGAGGATCGTATGTGGGGTATGCGACTCAAGGTGGGACTCAAGTGGCTACTTTTTAAAAGCCGCTTTTCGGGGCTGCCCTGCCCTCTTCCTCCCATAAGGGACCCCTTCACCGAGCCTAACTGGGTGGCTGCCGCTTCCATGGATGGAGGAAAAATGGCAGCGGGCAGCCAGCCAGCGATTCTTTCCCCTCCTCTCCCCATTGCTCAGGGCACATAGCAGCAGCGGCAACTAAAGCCCCTTTGCTTTAAACATTCACATTCAGCTGCTTTCCTCCCTTCCTTTCCCTTTCTAAAGTCAGAACTTTTGGAATTGTGCAAAATTGCAACATTGTTATCAGGTTGAAGTGGTTCCATCGCTACAGTGTAGCGCTGCTGTTAAGAGTGGATTTTTAACACTGAAATCACTGTCTTTGGAAGCAAGCTATTGGGAGAGGGAAACCCTAAACATGGATTCTCATCCCTTAAAAAGGTACTGTGCACACAGTAAAAAATGTAAAACGTTTCAAGTGCATGATCCGGAGTGAGACCTGTTGAAATCAGGATTGAGATTCACCACGCTTTGGGGTGAACTGCCAAACTGCCGTGAGGACTCCGAGGATTGAAAACGTTTTGAATCTGATATAAGGTTGCCGTGAAGACACGGCCGTAAAGTGCTTCTCTTCTAAACTTGATTAGACAGTAGAACCATGAGGTTTAGAGAGGGCTAATAGTCATTTAAAGATCTAATGCAGCAAAGCAGTAGAACATCTCATATTCATAAGTCTGAAATTTTGCATTTCATTTCCATAAGTTAAAATGCACACAAAAAGTGAATGGAAACTACTGACTTGGTTTAAAATGTGATTAAAGAAAATCAGAGAAAGTAAGACTATGGACAGCAACAACTCAGTTATGTACCACTTGCAGGACCGGGGGCAGGATCTGTACCTGAACACCTGTTGAGGGATGATACAAGTTATGAAGTGTTCTGCTTGCAGACCTCTTATAAGTATCTCAGAATGCTTCCAGGCCACCATTTTGACCCAGCAGGGCAAATGTTACATTCTGAAAAGAGGAAGAAGTGAACAATATTCCTTTGAAGAACTAATCAAGTTCTCTTAATATTAAGAGCAGACGACAGGTAGCACTTTATCTTGCGTTATTTACAATTCAAGGAAGAAATTACATGACTGCAATACGCATGAACTGATGTGGTTTTACTGCATTGGCCACTTACTTAATCCAAATATGCTGGTACAAAATACAAGTGCAAATTCATCACACAGCTGCTATACAACCTTTGAACCGTTCTCCTTGACAACATTTCCACCCCTATTTCCCTCGTTCTTGATCAATATGCAGTTAATAAAAACATTCAGTTGATGCAAACGGTGGATCAATACAAAACACAGAATGGGATATAAATGTGTTTCACACCACAGGGAGCAGAACTGAGGGGAGAAAATGTTCCTCGGAGGCAAGGGAGTTTTTCAGTCAGTAAATGCAAGGGAACTGAAATACCATCACAGATTTCTCTTGCAAGATATTGCAACTGGTTATTAATATCTAAGCAAATACTTGTCATGATTTAAACTTCAGGTTGCAAACAACTCAGAGTAGTGCATTCACTAGTCATAACATATTCCTTAACAGTATGAAGAACGCATAATGTTGCCATAAAAAGAGAAGCTGAATGATAATATATGAAGACAACAGCTACAGCTCCCACAGCACTGTCATTGGTTAATTTTAAAATATTCAAGCATATAAAAAAAGAGGAAAGCAGAATTTACTCTATACTACAAAGAAGGCTGACTCTTCCTTACCTCCAGATTATTAACTGTAAATATAACTTTTCCCCAAGTTTTTGTCAGTGACTTGCTGTTGAAAACTCCAGCTGTTGATTGGATTTTTGTTATTTCTGGAGCAGTCAGAATGACCTATTTTTATATTTGGAGGGGAAAGATTCAATGTTTTATTTACTTCCCTCTCATTGAACAAACAGTACCATGTATGCTATTCCTTGTGTTAGAATAGTGTTGTCTTCACATAAGACTCTGATAATGGTATTAGTCATTCATTTCCTTGTACACATACACCCTATTGCGTGTTGACAGGTTTATAAGGATGTAGCGGCAGCCCCGGGTGCTGGGAAGCTCCTAGACGACGGCCTCTGAATCCTTGCAGTCCTGAGCAATGGTGCCTGAGTTAGTCTGTTTATTGTCTGCGTTTTCTCCCAGATGCTTGACTTGCCTGAAAGATTAATATATTAACAAGAGCGGTAAGGTCCAGGGTTGCACATCTTTAAGACATTTTTATTAGCAGATGGCACATAAGATTCAAAGGTCACCATAGGGGGGACATTTTAAAGTGAAATAACAATATTTATGTTCAGATACTATGCTGGTGAGATCATGTGGTAAATGGTTCTGATTAAATTAGTTTACAAATAGCCTCTACATATGAGTTGAAAATTCCAAGTCCATCTTTAGCTTTTCTCCAAATGGGTTCATTTGCTAAGAATCTGCTCTCACCTAGTGTGGCGAAATGAATAACACACATAGCTATCTTACGGTATCGCATGTATGAAAATTTTGGTGACCGGTAGGACATTTATCAAGCTAAATTAAGTTCTACAACAGCTCTTTCTTTGGCTGCTTGCAGTGCTTAAGGGCCAGTCAGATACCCATTTACTAGAGAGTAAACTGAATGGAACTTATTTCCAAATAAACATGAGCAGATGTGCACTATCCCTTCTTCAAGTAGAATTTGTTAAGGAATCAAAAATGGCACCAGATTTTTATCTTTTAGAAAGCAGTAAAGACATCTACATACTTCATTCTAAAGACCCTGTTAAGCATAATATGCAGTGTGAAAGCGATTCTTACTTTTCAAATGAACCATTTTCAACCTTCATAGCTCCTTCCAGTGGATCCAGTCCTTGCTCAGAAAACTGTTTCAAGGCACTTAAAGCTGCCTGTAAAACATAAGAACACAAGAAGTGCTGTACTGGATCCATCTAGTTCAACAGTCTGCTCTCACAATGGCCAAGCAGCTTCATGAAGAAGACCACTAGCAGGACATAAGCACATAGTTTGCTCTGCTTGCAGCATCCTGGCAGCTGGCCTCTGGAGGCATAGCTCATCCTACTGTCATCAGGACTAATAGCCATCGATTGCCTTGGCTTCCAAGAATTGGTCCAAATGTTTTTAGGACCCATCTAAGTTGCTAGCAAATACACCTTGTGAGAGTCAATTTCAAAGTTTAATTATATGTTGAGTAAAACAAATAAAAAAAGCATTTTGCCTCTCCTGAATTGATTATACCATCAATTTTTATATTAATAAGATTTCTGTTTTCAATATTACATTCTTTAACATTGGCCCTTTTTATACCTGATACATGTTGTGTTTAAGCTTTCTTTGAATTGTCCTCCATTACTTCCATTCATACTTAAGTTTTAATCCAGATTCAGTCTAGTTTCAGAAGGAAAAATCCATCAGCAAAGTGGCAAGCTATTTACTTTCAGCATTATCTAACTAAAAAAAAATCCATCTTTGATTATATATAGTGGAAAGAAAATGATCAAGTCATTTGCTAATAGGTTCTCTCACTCTGAAAGTATACTTGAACTGTATTAATCCTTAGGTGTGAATGCAGCCCTAGATATCTTTCTTGACTAGTCATGGTCATTTATGATTTCATTACTGTGTATGAGTATTTAGAATCTTTAGTTCCAATTAGGGATGTGCATGAAAAAATTATGTTCATTTCCCTGTTGAAGCCAAAACCCATTAGTTCATTTCACTGTCAAATAATTTAATTGAAAAGCCAGGTTTTCACACTTGTTCGCAAAGGAAAATACCATTTTCCCACTAAAAAAAGCCCTTTTCATGACCCAAAGCACACCAAAGCAAGAATGTTTGTTCAAATTATTTGTTTTTGCAGCAGGAGACTGGTTTGTTTTGTTCAAAGTTTTAGATATGTGAAAAACTAATCGTCATTTTCACGCAAATATCTGCATATACAAAATATTCTATTGAATTTGCAAACATGAATTGAATTTTGCACATCCCTAGTTCCCACATGCAGGGTCTACATTACATTTGTTTGTGTCAAACAGTACTTGCCGTTTGATGACCTCCAACGGACATCAAATATGCATTAGGAATACTATAATTTCTCTGCTAAAAAGATAACCTTAAAAAAATGTGAGGGAACTACTTCTTTAAGATTTTTTCAGTTTCATTTAATTAAACAACATTAATAAAGGTTGACATTCTTTTCTTGCATTAGTGAAACTAACAAAAAAAGCAATAAAATAAAAATAATCACATTAGAAGCTTCCACTAGTACAATGCTCAAGTGCACAATGCTCTCTTTTGCAGGGTTTTCAGCTCCCCATTTGCGCCAGGGCAGAGCCTCCTTTATTTTTAAGCAATCTCCTGAATCCCTCTGAAATCAGTTGTGCAGAGAAATCTGATCTAGAATCAGATTTCTATTTACAGTGAGGTCAGCTTCTTGGAAGCAAAGTAATAAGGAGACATAAAACAATGTCTGAGATATAAAACAATCACAGCATACTACTTAAGGGGCTTCAAAGTCCGTTTTAAGCTTATTTACTGGCATCTTCCTTATATCCAAAGTTAAAGAACTACTAACGGAAGCAACATGGCTTAGAGATGATTCTCAGGTGGGATTTTCTAAGATATGAATACACATATTACAGATATAAAGGGGTGTGTACATACACATAATGAAAAAAGCTCAATTAGTTTTTATATTCTACATTACTTTGAATAATGCAACAGAAAAAAAATGTAACCATTGTAATTTAATATTCCTTATGTATTGCACTGAAACAGTAGACCTAGCAAAATCATATCTAAAGATCTGTGTGTAGCATTCTAGGGATGCTAACTAAAAGGTCCCAATGGGAGCCATTTCCCTTCTGCAATGAGTTTCTTCAGCAAGCAAGACACATAAATATGATAAATAAAAATCTTTCACTGGGTGATTTGATTCCTTCTAAGATAAAATAGTCTTTCAAGAAACATATTCTGATTTCCACCACCTCCAACTGATGTAATTCATAAATGATAAATTAAGTTAAAACGTTTTACTGTGGAATTCTGTAACTGCAACTTCTAGTTTTATTCTTTGGACACTGCTATTTTGTAGCTCCTTGATGAAATATTACCCTACTTTCTCACACGGTTTTGAAGAATATATGCATGGGAACATCTTCTTCTTTCTTTACCCAGAACATCTATCTCTCATTCTTTAAGAAACTATCACAACAAAAGCAACCCATGCTGAACAGAGTCATCAGCTACTGACGGATTTCCACGATAAAAAATGATAAAAGTATCTCCATTAACATTTTTGTCAGAATAATAATAAATGACATGCTTAGCACACCTTATCAGGCTGTTTAAAACTGCATTTAGGCAAGTGAATTTCTGGGTGGAAATTATACAGCAAAATAGTAATGGTCAGCATTTTATTCTGCAGTGTATCACTGTGTAATCTTTCAAATGTGCACCTCATGAAAGAGATCAAATTTCCAAACCTTTCTAACAATAAGCATCCCTTATCCTGCCTATCTTCTTAGGTAAGTCCATCTATTTATCCCCTCTGTCTATCTGAAACTTTAATTCTTGGCAAACAGCAGCAGAGTACTGATGGGTGTCTCAGTACTGGTGTCCAAACTCTATAGAAAAAAAGCACCAAAAAATAGAGAACAGAACTGAAGCAAAATGTGAACATATTTCATGATGTCAGGACAGTTTCTACTTCTATGCTTTTGAGGGGAGCAAGCTACATTAGAGAATGCTAATGTGACTCAGCTCATTTCCTGTAGTAGAAGATGGTCAGGAAGATGATGAGTTTACTACAGGGACTGATTCTGCTGCCTCTTGTGTTCTCACTCCAGCTAAAGTAGAGACTTTTCTGGAGTCCAATCCTATATGAAACGAAGGAAAAACATGCCTCAGGTTTCCCACCGCATAAATAATTTTATGCACCTATATCATGTTCCCTATTATATTTTCCGTAAACTAAATGTATCTCAAATGTTATAATGGTTTTGCAAAACCATTATTCCCACTGAAATCACTTTGACCTGTTGAGATCCCTCTGCAAACTCATTTGATGACATGCGTGATTCTGTGACATTATCATATTTTGCTATGAAGACACTAATGGTTTGGGAGAACCCAACCCAGGACCATAAAGCAGGTATGATACAAATGACTTTGGAACAGTAATGATGTTACAGCATAAGAAAGTGTGGGAAGTCTTTTTTTTTGGGGGGGGGGGAGATACTTTTTTCACCATTTGAATGATACTTTTGGAAGATACTTTTTCACCATTTAGAAATATGTTTGCAACATTAATGTAGCATCACATTGCTTTGTGGGACAAAAAAGTATCAAAAGTTTTAAAACATTTCATGCTACCATCGATTCCATATGTATTTAATTGGTTCTTGTGTTTCATTTGTGCTTTGGACTTGCTGCCTTGAGCTCCGGGTGGATGGAAAATTGCTGCAGCAGGTGTTTAAGATCACACAATGGTTTTCTATCACCACCACCACAAAATTATCTAGTTTCCCTCGGATAGCTGGGTGGGGAGAGGATGTGGCCTGTCTGTCCCTAAATACTGGCAGACACTGGGTAGTTTTGGCGTCAGATATTAGTAAGAACTATTTCTTCATTAAGAAATCTCCAATGTTAGCCACTGAAGTTCCCTCAAATCCAAAGAGATCTGGTAGCCGCCAACTCATATGCTGAATCCCTAGCTTTGGAAAGAGAGATAAAGGGCTTTAGAGAATGGGACAGGCTTAACATTTAGAGAGGATTTTTAATTGTGTAGATGAAATTGGAAGCTGAAAGATTTGAAGGATAGAGATTTAAAACTATTAGTAGGCAGAAAATCACTTACTGGGATGTCTGGAAAGACTGTTGTGGCATTAGTTTGTTGACAGTGTCTGGGAAACCACCAATTGTGCAAAAAAAGGCCCCCAAACCAACCACACACATGTGCGGGTGGGTAGGTGAACAGTGAGCTCCTTAAGTTGCCAATAAACTAATGCTACAAGTCCTCACCAGATACTCCAGTAAGCAAAATGGGCCTCATGAGTGTTTAGAGCCATGGCAAGAGGCACTGCTGAGTTCTCCTCAGTATCTGGGCATTCTCCTCATTGCCTGGAAGCAGCATCAGGACCAAGGGCTGACCACAGAATCTGGTGCGATACTGAATCTCCATTTAACAACTTCAGGTTACCATAAGTGTACTTACCCATTCTATGCCAGCTAAATGAAAATACTGTGGGATCACCAGCACTACTTTTAAGCAGCGGACAGACTATCAAAGCCCTGATATAATATCAGGGCTGTTTGGCAGTCCAGTCATGACGCCAACAAGCTGCTAGCATTCTTGCTGTGTCTAAGGGTGCTTCCGCATTGGACACTTAACACCCATTAAGGATGGGTACTTAAAACCCTCGTCTGCACTACAACACCCATTAGAGACCCATGCATCCACACTGGCTCTCACGCTCAGTCTCTAATGGGTGTTAAGAGCCCCTTAATACCTATTAAGGGAAGACTACCTTGAAGGTAGTCTTAATAGGTATGTAATGGGTACTTCTGCAGTACTTCTACACTTCCATTTAGGATGTGTCCACACTGCAGAAGTGTCCTTAAGTAGGCTTTCCTCCTGGACTACATGCTTGGCTCCTCTGGAGCCAAGCATGGCAAGTCAGGGGTCTCCTATCTCAGGATTGCCTCTCGCCCCAGAAGCCATGGATCGCGGCTTCCGGAGCCAGGGGGGCTTCACCTACACCCACCCTATCCCACCCCGGGGGGAGCAGGGGCGCGGCCTTGACCAATAGGGAAGCACGCTGCACACACGCGCAAAGCCCGATGGGCCCCGGCAACCAGAATTGGCCTGGCTGCTTGAAGGTAAGGAGGGTATCACACAAGCTCCCCCCAGTGTGGGATAGGGTGAGTGTAGGTGAAGCCCACCCTGTCTCCAGAAGCCGGGATCTACGGCTTCTGGGGTGAGAGGCAGCCCTGAAATAGGAGACCCCCGGCTCACCATGCCTGGCTCCAGAGGAGCCAATCATGGAGGCTGGGAGGAGGGCCTTCAGAGCACGGATTGAGATGGGTGTTGTGCTTCTGCAGAGCACCCACCTCAAATCCGTCTCTAACTCCATCCTACCCTTGCGGGTGTGGATGGAAGGGGTGGTAGTAGATCCGTATCTACTAGATACAGATCTACTTAACACGGATTTCTGAAATACGGATCTAATAGATCCATATTTTGGAGGTCCAGTGCGGAACCAAATCCTGGTTATGATAGCTGATCTGCTTCCTTCTTTCTTGCGTTTCTGTGTGGGCTCATGAGGATTGGTCGACAAACTGACAGTGCTGTATAATCGACAGCATATCAAACAAGGATCTGGGAGCCCAGAATTTAAATCCCCATAAAAGGTCAGGGGGTTGCCTTAGATTAGTAATTTCTTCTGAGCACAGCCAGTTTCAAAGCCCTGTGAAAATGGTGGAGACGAAAACCGTGTCTTTGGCTCTTTAGAAGAAGTGCAAGATAAAAATGTAAATACCAGAAAGAATTGTCCAAGAAGTGGAATAATATTGTGACTCAATATTATTTCCATTCCTATAAAATGTACAAGGGTAATGTAGGAATCTGCTAAATACAGATTTAAAAATAAGTAATGGTTCAGACCCATGAAAATCTTCAAAACTTATAAGCTCATCTCATGCACATTAAAAGCTAATACATTCCTGCTAAATTAACAGCAGTGAAGGGACAGAGTCAGAATACATTTTTGACTCAGATTTCAGTGGACAAATACTTTTTTTCTGAAGGCTGAGCACTTCCTCAAATGGATTTTTTTTATTACAAAAGAGCATCTGCAGAGATATATAGAAATATTTCTCTCCCCCAGAAAATTTTACAACTGCTTTGTGAGCAAAGCCCCATAGGTTATGAAACAGATGTCTTTACACATTTCATGTATCACTTGTTTTCTGTGCAGATACAGGGATGCCAAAAACACAATGCCAACAGGATGCACTACTCTGTCCTTTGTTTGTCTTGGCTGCTCTTCTTATTATAAATATGTGAAAAGATCTGGCTTGGGTGGATGTTTCCAATCATTTTTTAGCCTTCCCCAAGCCAATTAGCAATTAGCAAATCATACTGAAATTTGTTAATTTCTTTCCCCTTCTAATACTCCCCCTATGGGGAACGAGATATTTTGTAATGACAATTTAATAACATTAGGTCATCCTTTACACACAGCAGTTGCAGGCAGACACTGCTCTAGAAAAATGTGATTGCAGCTCACGTTCTTATGATAATGATTTAATGTTTTTCAGTGCAACATGCAGGCACATTTTCCTCTTCTTTTGCTCCCTTCTAGTTGTTCTCCAAGATGTTTCTGAACAGTCCACTTTTATATGCATTTCTACTTCAGTTTACAGGTACTGGCATATACGTTAGAACACACTGAACAGACCTAATTTAATTATTTGTTAGTCCTAAGTGTTCTTTCTATAGCTCTTGTTATTGATCTGACATAAATACTACTAAATACACAGTGTAACTCAGCTAGTCTATTGTCACAGTTTACTGTGGCCCATTTCCTAACAGTATGAGAAGCTCCTGCTTAAACCTTTCAGTCTCATTCATTAAATGCTCTTAATTAGAGAATCTTGACAGCCGTATAATGAGGACTCAGGGGGAGGGACAAGAAGAAGTATCTTTGCTGCAGTTCCACATCATGGAGCTTTAAATTGCCTGGATTTTACAGTCACTGTTCATTATTATTTCATTTTTTTTTAAATGCCTGCTTCTCCTTTATGGCAAGCAAACCAGACGAACTAATACAGAAATTCAACTACCAAAACAGAAGCTCATTAAAACAGGAAGAATGAGGAGAAAAAGAACACCCAAAACAGATACATCAATGAGGGTTAACAATCAGCAAAAAAGAGCTTACAATCTCCTCCAACTGTAGAGCTGGGAAAAAAAAGAATGTAACACACAGGAACAAAGACACAGCAATTTTTTTTACAGTTTTTAACCAATCACCAATATTTTACTAGCCACAAGGTCAGACATCTTAGTCCACAGAAGAACTTGGAACAAATGCTGAATAAAAAGTACAGAGTGTATTGGAAGATCAGAGCTCATAAAACCAAGTGAGGTGCTTAAGTTACATTGTTCTTGAGCTACTAAGGACTTTTAGAATTAAAAAGGACATTTTAAAACAAGCCCAGAAACGTTCAGGTAAAATAAACATGACTGCCACTATCGAATCAAAGCTCTACAGTAGCCTAAAGAGGGCAGACTGGCCCAAGTAGAAACTGAAGTTGCTTTGCATGCTATGAAGACAAGAACAGATTGCACCATTAGATTCTGAAGACCACGACTGTCTCCTCTAGATAAGGTCACAACCAGTGCCACAGGAAAGGGTTTATTTATTTATATTTAGGCATTTATAGTCTGCTTTTCGTAAGAATGAGAAAACCCCCATAACTCCTAAAACATCATTAGGACAAAACTAAGCATCAAAGGCCATGGTAAAGAGAAACCTTTTAACCAGACATTGGAAGCTATAAAAGCTTTGCACCTGGCAACCTCCAAAGAGAAGCTGTTCCACATTTGGGGGGCTTTTACATCTCACCAGCCCTTGTACATTTGGGAATGATGGAACATGCTGACTAGAGGCCTTTTTGCACGAGGGGTTTTGGAACACGTGTAGAACACGTTGGTACAGGGCATTTGCTCTTCAGGGGCAACCGGATCCGTTCTGAGCCACCCCAGCCATCCCAACGCATCTACATACGTTCGAGTTTCAGAGCACAAAAAAGTGCTCTTAAACTGTCCCAGTGCGTTTGGCCCATCTTGATGCGTTCCCAGCCATACCAGAGGGAAAGCATTTGCATGCTTTCCCTCTGTGACAGCTGGGCCCCGCCCCCGAGCTGCCCCGATTGGCTCCCTTCGAGCCAAGGTGGGCAGCTCAGGCGCCACCCTTCCCTGCGCTCCCACTCACTCTTGGGGCCCAGATCAGGCTCCTAGAGCCAGGGGGACCCCCACCCCCCCACACCTCAGTGGTGCTGTGGGGGTGCAATTTGCCCATCTCAGCTAAAGCAACTCTTGCTAAGCTGAAAGCAATTACGACAAAGGATAAAATCTTGGGTCACTGTAACTTTGCTATATCTTGTCCCAAGTAGTAACATCTTTATCACTTCCACAGTACATGTAAACAATATGCAGCATCCAAGGATGCTGACACGAGATGTCCACATGCACAGAGACAGGCTTCTATTTAGGTTGTTATGTACTGGTTCTGTCCAGTTCTCTTGCTGTAACCAAATATGGGTTTCCTGAATGTACTTTTCCATTGTTCAGAGAAACTGTATAAAAGCTTTGGCATGTGTTAATAAAGGGGGCTTTAGGCTTACTTCTTTCACTTGGCAACCATCCTGCGTGTGAGTCCCAATTTGTTACTACAAGTGGCGCCTGAACAGCCCCCCCCCCCAGCCTACTGAAGATGTCTGGCCTAAAAGAGAAGGCATGAAGATTCGTCTCAAGCTGTTTGTCCGGCAAGGATCAAAAGCTGCACCACATTTCGGCCTGAGGAATGCGTGAGTATAAACAGGCTTTCAGGCAGCATGGGATCAAGTGCCTCCCAAAAGAGGAGACACTCAGAGGAACTAGAATTACTTTTACAAAGAAATGGTTGCTTTCTCTCTAAAGAGCAAGTCCCTTGGCTGGTCCGAGAGATATTTGAAAAATGCCCCTGGTATACAAAAAATGGCTCTTTGCATTTAAAAGATTGGCTTCGGCATGTGTTAATAAAGGGGGTTTAAGGCTTACTTCTTTCACTTGGCAACCATCCTGCGTGTGAGTCCCAATTCGTTACTACAGGGTGCGCACACGTGTGAACAGGGCTTACCTGTTCCACACCGGGCAGTAACTAAGGCGAGGAGGCCTGCTGTGTTTTGCGCATGCGTGTCAGGCGGTCCCTGATTGGTCAGGGACCCACCTGGCTTCAACTGGCCATCTGCGCCAATTCTTTCCATAAGATCAGTCTCTGTGGCTGAAGACTAGAAGGTAGCAAATTTAACAGCAATCTTCAAAAAATGATCCAGGGTGATCCAGAAATTATAGACCAGACTTAACATCCATTCCAGGTAAAGTGATGGAAATAATCATTCAGTATAAAATTAGTGTGTGAAAGGAACAAGCATTGGTGAAGGAAAATCAGCATGGCTTCTGCAAAGGTAAATCATGCCTTACTAACCTGTTAGAATTCTTTGAGAGTGTTAATAAATATGTGGATAAAGGCAATCTGACATCATCTTTTCTCTATTGCACAACCCTAGAACTAGGCAAGAGAGTTAGGACTGACAGATGGAAGTATTTTTTTCATCTGGTCTTTGGAACTGACTACCAGAAGAGGTGGTGACATCAATTACCCTGAACAGCTATACAAAAGGATTAGACAAATTCATGGAGGACAGGTGTATCATTGGCTACTACAACTGATGCCCAGCTTCCATCTTAAGGTTGGAGAGGCAAGCAGAATAGTTGAGAACACCCAAAAGAAATTGGTGGTCACTGTGAGACAGGATGTTAGACTAGATGGGCTATGGTCTACTTCAGCAGGACTCCTCTTAACGTAAGATGGGATAGTTTGCCTGGCTACTGAACTAAAAACTTCAGTAGTTCATGTGCTAAAAATATTTTGTATAATTACATTAATGCACTCTGTTGGGGGCTGCATTAGAGAGTGGTCTAGTAATCATACGTCATGTAGAATATGGTAGTCTGGCTGTTCTATACGGCAAGTAAGGGGTTTCTTGTGAAATAATTCTTTATATTCTTCCTTAGCTATAAACAAATTACTCTAGACCTACTAGCCTTTATGGGTGGACCTGAAATTAATGTTCACTGCACAATCTGTGTCTTTGTTACCCTTGCAGTGGTCAAAATGATTTTGATGCTAACTAGGCCTATGGAGTAGCTCTATAAAACCAAGAGTAAAATCAAGTGAGCACCAAAGACCAACACAGGCATCACCAATGAGTTTGTGTCATTAAACTGTCATAACTTTATATCTACTATCAAAAAAGGAAACCAACAAGGTCTAGAAATCCAGGTTGCGATGGTAGTTACTTGACCATCAAGTGAATCATGCAATTTGGATTATGCATTGAACTAGAATGGCACACTCAATAAGATACTTGATCAAGTCAGAGAAGAGGAAAAATAAGATTGGTAATAAGGGAAGGCATTAAACAGAGATTACGTAGCTGCATGCCGTGCTTCATTTAAAGGTTAGGAGTAAAAAGTTGTGTGTGTCACTAGGTCATGAGTCAAGGTACTGGATATAGAAATACACTCTATCTCCCCAAATGGTGGCTCTCTGGAGATCACAGCAATAGGTTCAGTGGTCACATGGCACAAAAGCAAGACTTACAGCACTGACTTTCCCTGCTGAAATCACTAGTTCTCAATTCTTTCTTACCGTAATTAAGAATTTCCTACTGTGTGCTGCCTCCATTCTTACCCTTCTATCACTTGGAAAGAAAAGAATGAAAGGAGAGAAACCAAATTAATCTCAAATCCCACATGCAAATGGAAATATGCATTGTGTTCCATGGGCGTTTAAAGGAAGGTCTTTGGTCTGTTGTTCATGAGCCTCTACAGAAGAAGCACTATCTCTTTTCTTATTTCCCGTTAAAATAAGAACTGGATGTGGAAATATAACTTTTCTGTCCTCACCCTTTCCCATACATGCACACGTGGGCATCCTCTCTCACATCTGTACACACAGGGAAGTTTGCTGGCTACATATGAGCCTGCTCCCATGAGCTCAGCAGAGGGGGCTGCATTCAGAAAGTAAAACTTTTCACAGCATGGGCTTTTCACAGGCCAACATCTGTAAAGCAAGCTACTATTCCAGCAGTTGACAGAATGTGCTGTGAGGGCCACTGACTACTTCTTACTGATGCCCTGCTGACTATCCCCTCACTGAGTGAGCTATCTTTGTTGGGGCCAAGAAGGACGGCTCTTGGGTGTGAAACTCCCTGGCCAGGAACTGAAAACACTTTTGACAGTCTGGCCACTGTCACACCTTATATTTTAAAAGGACAGATAACATCTTGAGTCCTTGGAAAACAGATACCAAATTGTGCTTCCATTTTTTTCTACTTCTACTGCCTTGAATGGGATTATCCTAATTCAGATAACCCCATCATCAAGCGTGCTTCACCAAGATATAGACCCAGACAGGCCTACTGCCCTTTGACTATTCTCATTCCATCCCAGAGACTAAAAGTTAAAACTGTGACCACATCATCAGTGTATCTAAAAACTCTTATTTTTACCTCAGAATTGCCAATGCACCATCCTATTTCTGTATCCATTGCTTTGATTCGCATAGGCTCCCTGAGATGACAGAAGGCAATGTGGGATATAAATGAGATCCTGCAATTGCCTCTTGCCATGTCCCCCCAGATGTGAACAGCAAACCCTGGCTTACCTGTGCATCTGACAAGCATCATACAAGTTTGGCCCTCACTGGGGATTCCTAGGAGCCACCCATGTGTCTGTCCCCTTTCTTCTGTTGTTTTTTGAAGTCTCTGGTGGGACAATCTCATTAGGCCATTCGCCAGAGGCACATGTAAACAGGGCTATTATGGAGTACCAACATTGCTGCTGGATTTTCTGTAACAACATTGCAATGCATTTTTTGTACATAGCAATTGCCAATGCACTGGGAATGCCCCAGGCATATCTTGCACTCCCAAAGCAGATTGTGAACCTTACCTCACATCTGGAAGCAGCCATTGCAATATTTATTTTTGCACTGAGCATATTTGGGACATAAATAATATAAATATTTTTAATTCATTCTACCAAGAGTAGCAACAGTGAGTTTTTATCAGGGAATGGGGCTTAATCATCTAACAGCCCTATAAACCGTCAGAACTGATCATTGCAAAAACATAAGTGCTTCATCAATTAGTTCTGCTCTAGCAGATCGAAGTCTGACATCTGGCTTTAAATTTTTCAGCTGTTTTGAAAACAATGGATTTCACTCTAATTCTGTCCTTTATTAGCAAAAAGCAATTACTGGCCTACAAGCTCTCAAACTGCACTGAAAAAAGTGCACGTGTGTCTACTATAAAAAAAGCACACTTGTTTCTTAAAAGGTATATTTTGGGGAAATCAGTGCTTCCTCCTTTGTGTGCAAATGCAAATAATTAGTTTGCTAAGAATGCCAAAATTCCTTAAGTTTTTGCACATGTTTCAAAGCATTCTTCATCTTTGATGATGTTCTTTAAAAAGCCTGTTCTGGCTAGCTTCACATAGTTGACACTGCATCATCTAGACACAGTGGTGTCAAGACCAAGCCTGTAAATGCATTATGACTGTGGTATATATGGAAAAATGACAGCAGTTTAAAGCTGGCACAAGTTAGTGGGGTTGGAGGTTGCCGCTTTCTATGTCAAAGCAATTCCTGGTATCTATTCACTTGATTTGGCTTCACAAGAAGACAACTTGACCAGGCACCGAGTTGCTCTGACTGCACTGGCTTCCTGGGAGATGAAAGGAAGAACTGACGCTGGATCTTTAAGCTAATTTTGTTTTTATATCAGCAAAGGGGCTATGAAAAGAACCAATGTCTTCCCACAGAAGCAGATTGTCATACTGCTGTAATCCCCTTCTTTTGTGTCAAAATGCTTGACTTGTACTTTTAATTTTTTTTCTCAGTTAACTGCTCCATCTCATGCCACATTTACAGATTTCACATACTTTAATTAATTTAGGTCTCCAGATTCCTGTTAGGAGAGTTGACTATCCAATATCCTCCTGTTCAGTCATTCTCCAGCAATTATAAAACAAGCCCTGTAATTTCTGAAAAGCATTCATGTACTTCCTTCATTTGCAATTTTATGCTGCACTATTGTATACAACATTTCATACATGAGAAAACAAGAAATGCCCCACTGGATAGGACGCACAGCCTATCTAGTCCAGCAGTTTGCTCTCACAGTGGCGAACCACCCCTTCCAAACACCTTTGAAAGAAGATGCAGCTGGTGCAGAATGCAGCTGCTAGATCGCCGATGGGGACAGGTGGCTGGACGCACATCACACTGGTCTTAAAAGAGTTGGGTGGGTGCCAATTCGCTACCAAGTTCAATTCAAGGTGTTAACTTTGACTTATAAGGCCCTAAATGACTTGGCCCCCAAATATCTAAAGGAACACCTTCTTCCATATCAACCTACCCGTGCCTTAAGAACTGGAGGAGAGGCACTCTTGGTTGTCCATGACCCTCAGTAGTAAAAGGGGTGGGCACTCAGGAAAGGGCCTTCTCGGTGATGGCTACTGGGTTATGGAAAAGTCTCCCCCTTGAATTGTGTCAGACACCCTCACTGTACATGTTTAGGAAGGCAGTGACGATACACCTCTTTGCCCTGGCCTTTCGTTAAATGGTGATAAACTTTCTCTTCCCACTTTCAGACACTCTGGCATAAACCAGCAAAGGTGGTCCCAGTGGTTCTCGGCACACTGGGGGCAGTGCCGAAAGATCTTAATGGACACCTCAAAAGCACTGGCATCAACAGAATATCCATTTGCCAGATACAGAAAGTCACTTTGCTGGGATCTGCTCATATCATTTGCCGATACATCACTCAGTTCTAGGTGCTTGGGAAGGGCCCAACAATGACCAAACCAGCATAAATACCTTGTTTACTGTGTGTTACTGTTGTTTTATGTCAATAATAATAATAATAGCAGCAACAACAGGGAATCTCACCAGCAGGACATAATCCCACAGTTTGCTTTGCTTGCAATCTCCCAGCAGCCGGCCTCTGGAGGTAGACCATCTCTTACTATCATCAGGCCTAAGAGCTATTGATAGCCCTGGCTTCCATGAGTTTATTTATTTATTTATTTATTTATTTATTTATTTATTTATTTATTTATTTATTTATTTATTTATTTATTTATTTATTTATTTATTTATTTATTTATTTATTTATTTATTTATTTATTTATTTATTTATTTATTTATTTATTTATTTATTTAAGAAATGTATATCACACCCTTCACCAAATGGTCCCAGGTCAAGTTACAGTAAGAATAAAAATGTTAAAAAAAAAACACCATCAAAGCTGGTAGCCAAGAGCATATATTGTGGAACGTAATTCCAACGTTTAACAATGTGTGATGTAAAAAAAAATCCTTCTGTATGTCTTGATTTCTCCAGCTTTACTAGGTGACCTCTGATTCTAGTATTTTGGGAAAGGGAGAAGAATATTTTCCTATCTTTTTTCTCAATATCATACAAAATTTTATATACCTCTATCATGTCTTCTCTCCCTTCTTTCCTTTTTTTGACTAAAAAGGCCCCCAAATTGCACTCTTTCTTCATACAGAAGCTCCTCCAGGCTCTTGATCATCTCAGGGTCTGGTCACAAAGGGTAAAAGGGGGCAGTTGCAGGGCAAATTCGACTCCTTGATAAAAGAACACTCCAAAACTGCCCTTTATGATCACACCCTTAGTCACTCTCCTCTGAACCTTTTCTACTATATCCTTTTTGAGATGCAGTGATGAAAGCTGCACACAGTATGTTGTCTGAATGTCCCTTTGTCTCCTCTTTATTAAACTGGCTGTATCCAGAAAGCCAAAAATGTCTGACTGGTAAGTGATTGAGGGACACTGTAACCACACACCCCATCCCCACTCTCATCAAGGACTGCAGACATAGTGGTAAATGCCATAGGCACCTTGCTGGTAAAACTCAGTGAACAGCCCTAAGGATGATTACCACCATTTTCTGTTCCTACCCTCACTTTCTGGAGGGATGTGACTTACCTACACCATTCTCTGCTCAACCTGACAAAGTGCTGAATAGAGACTGACTTGCACAGCCATTTCCTGTATATCGCTTTATAGCACCAGGCAGCATCACTGGAGCTATGGACAAGTTCTATAGCCTCAAGGCTAGGAGGAGTGGTGGTGGCCAAGCATGTACATACCACATCTTTCACAGTAGAGGTGGTTTTGCTGGATCCTGCTAAGCAACTGGCCTTTTTTGGAAACTGAGATTGCAGCCGTGATCTTTAAGTCGTACATTTTAAGAATTTTCTTTTTTAAACAATGTACTACTTATCTTCCAGAAAAGCAAAGAAAAGAAAAAAGAAAAAAGAAAGGCAGTTGTGTTTTTGCAGAAAAATAGCCAACATGTATACCAGTCTTAGCTTCAAGATATGTAAACAGAGCTGGTTTTTCAGGAGCCGGTATACAGTTAAACTCTAGGTTGCTTGTCTCCATACATTAATCAAATTCAAAATTGTAACTCCTAGGAAGTCAAGTTGTTGTAGTCACTGGCAGGGCATCATGGGAACTGTAGTTCAGCATCGGAAGAGCTCATAAATCACCCTTGGAACAAATAACCTCTTGTTTTTAATTCAGTTGCTAGACTAGCATGTATTTTAAAATTCAAAGTCTTATTTGAGGAATTATTTATTGTCCAGATTTCAGTGACTTATTACTATACTTGGTTATCCCGAAATATCTAAATGCTGTGTAATAAGTAATCAACATCTGAATGAAGCTTTAAATAATTTTTTTCTTATGGATGTATTACTAAATTGATGTGCTTTCTCTTGTAGGTGGCTTTTAAATATAGTAGGTATATGTACCTGTGAAATTATACTAAAACATTTTTTAAAAAACTAAAAATAAAAAAGAGATTAAAAAAAGAGATTTTCAAAAGTTTAGCTGGCATTCTGCAGGCCTCTAGAACTTTGGGAAATGCATTCTTTTGCATTCCTCAGACCTGGAGGTTTTCCTGCCTTTAAGTAGCTTTGTGATCAGGGTCACAGTGTCAGCAAACCCAGGAGTGAATTTATGGTACAACTGGCATACCTAAGAAAGCTTTGAACCTGTCTACAAGTACACAGGGGCTCCCAGCCTAGGACTGCAGCAACTTTAATGAGATCCATTTCAATGCTGTATCATAAAAAAATGCAATATCCCGAAAAAGGCTAATTTGTTCAAATGGAATTCACAATTTGAAAAGCTTGTCATTTAGATTCTCTAAGTCTTTCGAGTATCGATCAGATGAGTCATGTAAATGGCCATACCAGATGATAAAATCATTAAATCATCCAGGTACATAATCAGCAAGGAACCTAACATGTCTTTAAAGATGCAACTAATAAAGCTCTGAAAAACAGCAGGCCCAATGCTGAGACCAAACATTAGAAGATATTTACACTTCCCATATCTCACCTTGGAAGCAGTCTTTGACACATCCCCCTCCAGTATGCAAATTCTATAATAAGCTTCATAAAAATCCAATATGGTGAATACATTTGGTTGTCTAATTCTATCCAGTAGATCACTAGTGAGTTGCAAGGGGTAGCAATTCTTAACATAAATTTTATTCAGAGTTCTGTAATAAGTGCAAAGGCTTTGTTCCTCTCCTCTTTTCACAAACAGGTGACATCATGAGAGAAAAGGAAATTGTGCGCTAAGTTGTAAAAAAATTATTTCAGTGCTTTGAATTCAGGCTCAGATATATAGTAGAAATGGCCGGTCAGAAGCTCCACCACCTGGAGTAACTGATCACACAGGCAAAGGGGCAGTGTGGTGCCAAGGTGCCAGCCCCTACTTCCTCAAAACCTTTAGAAAAATCATCATATTCAGTGGGTAGCCAACCAGTTGGCCGCTCATGCACAGTAGCACTAAGTAGTTTAGTGTCACTGCTAACAAAGGGAATGTCTAGGGCTAAGGAAATAGGCTTTCTATGGTCACAATGAAACACACAATTGTCTGAATCCAATCCAATCACCATTTCAGTCCAAATAACCAATGCTCATGGTACTAAGGAGGAGGAGGAGGAGGAGGAGGAAGAATAGGAAGAAGAAGAATGGTTCTATGATCTGGAATACCACCCCCTAATATGCCAATAGATCAGACCAGGATGCCATTTTGTGGAAGTGAGGCCTGCTGACCCCTTCTTGTCCACACTACTGATAAGTGCAGAAAGATCTATAAATTTGATAATTATGGAAATGCTCACTCCACACATTCTTGGAGATTAAGAATATTTTTAAAATTATTTTTGTATGTAGCAAAGGACACAACAGTTTTGAGATTACATGGCCAAATAACAAAATTTTTAATAATACTTACCCCTCACCAGTATCTTCCAAACACTTTATAAACTTTATCCTCAAACTTCTGTTACATACAATCATACAAAGGATGGAGTATTAGTTCAGCCCTCTGTGTCTAAGAAAATATCTTTGTAAGGGAAGCACATGTGAATGTGATCTAGGCAACACATGCAAACTTCAACCCCCATCCCCGAAACCAGTAAATAGATGACCATAAAACAAATCCATTTGTTTTGTTGGGATGGTTTACAGAGGAAGACTTTTCACTATTTGTTTTGTTTTTACTGAAAGATAAAAAGAAAAAAATACACATGCTATTTTTTCCCTTAAAGGCAGGCAGGATATTATTTCAAAGGTCTATTTGTTTAGCTACAGATGCTTTTACTCTAGAAACAAGTCTTTGAATATCGGATTTATTTTAAGAATATATTAAAAACAAGAAGAGGATTACATGACCATTCCCCAAGTTAAAAAAAAAAACCTTCACATTTAACTGCCTGTCATACAATATAAAGTTAGACACCTAAACAGCATGTTTCACTCGCTGTAAATGTCTTCATGGTAAGCTTCAATGAAAGTTATTTCAACTTCATGTTACTAAAACTCAGCCCAAGGAAAGTTAGAAAATTTGTGGATAATCCAAGCTTTATACCCAGCTCTTGCCAGTTTACTACTATTAACTTAACATATATAAGAATATGTGAATAATTTGATCCATAGTCACCTGGAACAGTTCAAAACTCACAGAAATGCCAATTGTTAAATTCTGGTCTGATCCCTTTTCATGGCCAGGTAGCTTGGATACACATACGAACTTCTATAGAATTTCAGAGCTTCCTTTCCCTACAGTGTTCATGGAGAATTGCGTATTTTTGGCTTCTCCTTATTGTGCTACATGGACACGGCATAATGTTATGATCCTGCAAAGTATCCAGTATTATCCAATGTTCCTCCCTGAACATTGCACATCAAAGTAATGATGCATGAAACTACTCAAAACTGAAAAATATATGGTAAAGGTACACATTACACCTTTAAGGTTAGAGGTAATACACTGGGCATAATGTTTGTTCAGTTGCGCAGTGCTCCTGATTTACCCTGGAGTGACTTAGGTCAAAAACAGACCCAGGGTCTCCATGAGGAACTGCTGTGAAGCAGTTAGCAGTGCAATTTTGTCCTTGATAACAGCTGATGGCTGCCTGCATCCCACTTTAACCTCTAACTGTTAGCTCCTTTAATGGAAGTGTCTATAAAGATCCTCCCTAAAAGATGCTTTTCCAGCACACTTAATGTCTTTTAATGTCTTTCCAATTAAATCCAGATGTGAAAAGCTTAAGGAACAGTTCTCAGGATTGAAAAAGATGACATAAATCTTGCAGCTGACAGAGATCCCACTGAGCTTGGTTGAGGAAACTCACAGAGGACTTGTTGTGGGCCAGGAAAGCTGCTGGGTATAAAGACAGATGTGTACTTCCCTATCAAAAATGCTGGAATAAAGAAAAGCCTCCTGGAATAGGCCACAGCCTTGAGAAAGAGTGCACGAGGAATAGGCCACTCTTGCAAGGTACAGAATGCACCCAGTAAGATGGTGCTTTCTCTCAATTCTCATCATGTAGAGGAGTTAAGCTATGTGGAAATTGATGAACATTTCACAAGAGGGGGAATTTGCTGCCCTCAACACAAGGACTATAAGAAGAAGCCCATCACACAAAAGTTCCAGTGAAAAACAAAAGTACTGTATTTCATTACATATAAGATACACCAGCATACATGACGCACCTGTAATTTGCTGACATTTAGGTAGGATAAATAAATTTAAAAAGACACAAAAATTATTTTAGGAGAAATTATTTTTGAAGAAATGTAGATCTTATATAGCACCCCCCCCAAAAAAAACCCCACAGTCCTGTGCTCCTCTCAGGAAGTATATATCCCTCTACAAAACCTTTTCAGCCTTCTTTTCTTCCACAAAACAGGTTAGCTGCCTGATTGTTTTCTTAAAAAAAACACACAAATTGCCATATTAATTACAGATTTCCACTAATCAGCTGAGAATTGAGACACTCCCAATGACTGAATAATACTGCAGGGCAAGTGCTGTTTATGCAGCTGGCAACCACTGTTTATTCCCAAAGCTGTTTTTTTTAAAGCCTACTAAGAAATCAACAGCTGCTAAGAAGTGGATTATCTTTAGCCATGTCCATTTAATAAAAAGGGCAATGAGGTCCACAACTTGGTTTGCCTACAATTTGGATGAAGCAGTTAACTACAGCTACTGATGTACACAATTTGCTTCAGTGCTTTCCCATTGTACTCTTTATTATTGGGATTAGACATGGGAACGTGACATAGTGACAGGATTCAAGAGAGATATTTCTGAGGAAAAAGATATTTCAGGTAATCTATTGTAGATGACATGACGGGACACAATCCAAGCATTTCATCTGTGCCCTGGTTAATATATGCTATATCTTAAGCTAAATAAAAGACAGGCTGTCTCTGGGTTTCGGCTTGATTGAACTGGCAGCAAACATTACAAAATTCATCACCAAGCTGGCTAAAATGGCCCTTTAATGTTCCTGCTATCAAATGGTGATTGCTCAGGACCTTGTAATTACCAAACGATGCTACTTCAAATACCTACATCCAACTCAGTGGCGTATTATCTACGGAATCCCAAGGAAAGCATTAATCATGTTTCTCCGTCTCAAAAAGAAATCCTGCTGACTGAGCAAGTCTTCAGAAGGATCTCATAAAATGCCCATCACGCAGTAATGTAATAATTAAACTCTAGAAGCTAATGGTGGCTTTCTGAATCTTCTGTGCTTGGAAGGAACAGATTGCCCCACTTGAAGTCGTGTATGTGAGGGGGAGATCAGGATAGGAAGAGCCAGTTAATTTCAGTCTCTTCCTCTGCGTTAAAGAAGACCACCAAGCTTGCCTTGATTTATGTATTTTCATACATTTTATGATACAAAAATATTCAGTTCTAATTACAGATTGCCTTATTCTGGCTCAGTGCCACTACTTGGGTATGCAAAATACCACATATCACATCAGTCCACCGTTCATGCAAATATGACAACAGAAACACTGTGGATAATGCCAACACTACAAAACTACTCAAGCCACCTTTTAAAATATGATACTTATTTAGCAGATTTGCCAACAACACTTTTATCTGCAGGTTCTCATGGGCCCTGGAGACCTACAACTGCCTTGCTGTCCTTAAAGCAAGGGTAGTAATACTGTAATCACAGTACTTAGAAAGCCCTGTTTAAAATGCTATATTAAGGACTTTAGTACAGAAATGAGGGGAAAGCATATTTGTTTTTTGGTCAATGAACTTTTACCTCAGATCTGCTGTTTCTTTTTCTCAGCTTTCACACATTATCTTCTAGCCCAGCATATCTACTAATATTTAACTTTTAGTCTTCGTACTTAAAAGCTGAATTTTGCATAAGGAGAATTGATACATTGGATGGCTAATATTTTGGCCCTTTAGTGCAGTTAGAGTTCCAACTTATTAGAATGGGTTTGTTTGGTTCCTGCTTTTCAGGAGACATAGCAAGATCTGAATTAGCTTTTTTTTCACCCTTGGAAAGCTGTGGCAATCTTTGGGAAACACAGAGCATACTGTTAAACTGAGTAGCCTCTGTTATCGTTCCCAGCCCCCCCTGGGTGTAGAAATACTGAGTGGTAGGCTCAGGTTTCAAGCTCAAGGTGCAATTTCTCATTCAAGACAGTTCAGAAGTTATCTTCATCTGGTGCAGAAAAATGACCAGAGCTGGCATTTTGGGGAAGAGCAGAGAAAAATTGTGCATACTTCCTTTTAAAACGTCTCATTACAGAAGAACTCTTATTACAGAATCATTTGCAGTAATATCTGCCTTTGTTTGTCACACTGCAATACTCTATACCCTCTCATTATTTTTTAGTCATTCCTCTGAAGCTACTAGTGTATCAAGCATGAAAGTACAACCTATGCATTGTTGATGAGTAAGTTTTGAGCCTGTTTTGTACACTACCCATTGTAAACAACATCATTAATCAGATAATCAACTTCTTCAATATTTTGAGCGTAGAAATGAGCTCTGCTTAATTTAATAAATGCAACACTGATTTTACAGGGAGGGAGGGAGATCCCAACACATCCTAAGTTGCTTTTTACCTTACTAGATCTCATAACTGCTATATTACCATGTGTACAGTGCCATGATAAGCTACTTGCTGCCTTCTTGATTTCCTACTATTTTTGTATTTGTAATGCTTAATTGTTTTGAGTCTTCAAACAAAATTTAATGAGACAAAGACAGCCTGAGTAAACATAAAACACAGCTTTCAAATGCTGATTTCATTTACTGAATGAAAAAAGTTACTCAACACCTTTAAAACACTGTCCCCTTAGTTACTCAGTCAAATGTAGGTGAAAACTGAATCAGACTAGGCATATGCAGACTTGATTACTGCTAGCTTTGTTCAATCCAATCATAACTTAGAACATTTGCAGTAATGTGGAGTAAGCTAAAAGATCTCAACAAGCAGCATACAATGCCATGATCAAAAGAAATTAGAGAAGAGGTGAGAAAGTGATTGAAATATATCAAAGCCAATTGTAAGGCTCTGGTACTCCAGCAAACCACAATGAAAGTCATTCTCTCCAAATGGTGAAAACTTGGGACAGTGGTGATTCTTCCCAGCAATGGCCAATATAACAAAATTTCTCAAAGAGAATGTTGACAACTGCAAGAAAAAAACACTGGTAATCTCAGATTTACAAAAAGCAAAATAAAAACAAAAAAAACCTCTTAAGCCTTTTCGAAAAATGTTCTATGTACTGATGACTCAAAGGTAGAACTTTTGGAAGAAATGGGTCTCTTTAAATCTGGCATAAAGGTAACATGACATTCCAACATATGAACATCATGTTAACAGTCAAACATGGTGGTGGAAATGTGATTCTGTATGAGACTTGGCTGCTTTAGGGCCTGGGCAACATCATAAATGACAGAATCTTGATTCCACAAAATCTACCACAAAATCCTGAAGGCAAATGTCTGGTTATCAGTTCATGATCTGAAGATCAAATGCAACTGAGTTATGGAGTGAGACAATTTCAAGCACAAGAGCAAGTTCACCTTTAAATAACTCAATAGAAACTAAATATAAGTTTTTAAATTAGTTTAGTCAAAGACCTGGCTTACACCCCAATGACGCGCTGTGGCAGGACCTTAAATGGACAGTCATTGCTCAAGCATCCTCCCTCCAATGTTACTGAGCTGAAGCAATTTTGCTCAGAAGAGTGGGCCAAAATTCCTGCACAGTGATATGAAGAACTGATCTCCAGTTATCATAAGTCTTTTGTTGCAGTTGTTGCTGTTAAAGGTGGTACAAACATGTATTACATTTAGGGGAATAAGTACTCTTCTACATGGATGATATACCACTGGATACCTTTTTTCCTCAATAATAAAATGACTGAAAGCTGTATTTTGTGCTTAGGTTGTTTTTCATATTAAATTTTGCTTAAAAATCTGAAACAATTCAGTGTAAATCAGGAAAGGAGAAAGTACTTTTTTGATGGTGCTGTACCTATTATTAAAACTAGTGTCAGGATATTTATTTACATATGGAAAAAAACCATGCTAATGGCAAATTACAGAGCCACTAATAATGATTCAAAACCTGTACTAATTAAGACAGTAATATAAATTAGGATTCCTTCCTTTCTCCTTTTTCAGGTTCCACAAATTTTCAAAGTGACTGAAAAAGCCAACAGTTTCGCAGCAATGGAAAATTAATATGGCAATTCATACCACACTTGACTTGTAGTAATCACCATAGAGCACAGAATATTTTGAAAGAGACAGTAGTATTCTTTAACTTTTATGAAGAAAGCGAGGAGGTGAGATGCCACCTGGAAGCTCCTCTTTGATCTTTCTAATCATGCATTCATCCGTGGTGGATCAAAAGTGAAATCTATAAACACCAAAGATTTATACTTATGAAATGTGACTGTGTGAATAAGGGGAAAAAAAGTTTTGCTGAGTTTTGTTTTTTTAAAAACCCTTCCTGGACTAATTTTCTAGCTTGTGGATAACTATGCTTTTTTATTAGCCTATTACTTCTATAGCTGAACTCATATAGGTTTGAATGTAGTTCTTTAGGCTGCAGCCAGCTCAAGTGAGACACTGGGCACAGTCATCTACGGCTGTGTCTTCACGGCAACGTTATCTCGGATTCAAAACGTTTTCAATTTTCGGAGTCCACACGGCAGTTTGGCTTAACACGCTTTTCCTGTGTTAAACTACGCCAAACCGTTCCGAATCTCAATCCTGATTTCAACAGGTCTCACTCCGGATTGTGTGCTTGAAACATTTTACATTTTTTACTGTGTGGACAGTACCGTTTTCAGGGATGAGATTCCGTTTTCAGGGTTTCCCTCCCCCAATCGCACTGTACCCAATGGCTGTCCGTATTCTGGGCACGTGATTGGTGGGTGTGTTTAGGGTTTCCCTCCCACAAAAGCTTGCGATTTCAAAAATCCAGTCTTCACACAGCAGCGCTACACTGTAGCAAGGAAACCACTTGATTCCTGATTAACAATGTTGTGAATTTGTGCAATTCTGCCTATTTAGAAAGAAGACTACATGACTAAGTTGCAGGGATTTCCTCCCCCCCCCATCTTTTTTGGTCTATAGATGTGGCCAAAAGAACAGCCAATTGTGAGAAGAGAAACAGTGAAAGCCCAGAGCCAAGCCAAGCCTGTAAAAAGGGACATTGGACGGGCAAGTGAAGGTGCTCCGAGCCTTGAGTCAGAAAGTCTCATGGACTTTAAGATGTTAATCCTCAAGCTAATCCTTCCTTTGGTGTGTAGGAATAGTGCAGCCACAAGAGTTGTTTTGTTACTTATATTGGCATTTAATAAAAAGGACGGGAAGCAGCTTGGCCAGGGGTGGGGAAAGTGCCGCTTGTCCAGCTCTCTCCAAGAAGCCGGGGGCAGCAGTGGTGGCAAGAACAGCCCTTTCTGAGCAGCCGGGGGCTGGCTGGCTGGGCGTGTGACTGCGTGCTCCAATGACTGCGAGGTGGGGCGGACAGGAGGCTGTTCTTTTGGCCACATCTATAGACCAAAAAAGACGAGGGGGGGGGGGAAATCCCTGCAACTTAGTCATGCAGTCTTCTTTCTAAATAGGCAGAATTGTGCAAATTCGCAACACTGTTAATCAGGAATGAAGTGGTTTCCTTGCTACAGTATAGCGCTGCTGTGTGAAGACTGGATTTTTGAAATCACAAGCTTTTGTGGGAGGGGGCTTCCATGCAAATGGAAATTTCACGGCAGGAGGAATCCCAATCAGAGACATGACTGGCAATGGGCGGAGAGGATAGGACTGCCGTGCGGACTCCGAGGATTGATTCCGAGATAAGGTTGCAATCAGAATGCCCTCTGGATGCCGCCCAACTGGATCAAGTTGAAAGCTGTGGAGACAGTTTCAACCCGGTTCAATTATTTCAGTTTCGGGAAACCGATATAAGGCATCCCGTGAAGACACGGCCCATGTTTGCTCACCACCTTGCAGGATGCTGCAAGTTTGCAAAATTTGTGTGGGGCAGATCGGCCCAGTGGATGCATCCTACAGTGTGTGGCTCTCTTTCTCAGATTTTCAGCAAAAACACATCTGGTTTATTTGTTCTTTCAAGGAGAAAACTGCTTTTAAGAGAAACTTTAAGCTTAAAAGTCTACTATAGTCACTACATTATTGCTGTGACAGCTCAACAGGTATTTTGAACTTTAGCTGCATCAACAAATCTACTTGGTTAATACAGTTAACTGCTAAAAACTCATAATAACATCTCTAGCAAGTGCCAATCCAGACACAGGATGGGAGATGCTTCAAAGGATAAAGACTGTCTCCTTTAAGATACAAAATATATTTGAAAAATTCCCAAAAGTTAGACTGAAACAGGAAGATTTATACTTTGGTCTTTTTCACACTTACTGGTAATCTGGTATCTTTTGGAGCCTAACCAACTAGAGAGGCCCTGCCTACTGCTAGCACATTGCATTGGACACCGTATGCCTTGGTTTATGAAGTCAAAGTGGCCATCTATACCTGGACATCAGATTTTTTTTTTTAGGTCTACCAGTGTTCTGGGGCAGCCAGACTAGCCCAAGGAGGCATGTGGAAGGGTGTACGTCTCCCTGTTCTGTTTTAGCAGGGGGACACATTGGATGACACATCAAACTGCACCACCAAAATTTGTCCACTTAGGAGTCTGTTCAAGTGCAAACAGCCTCTTTCCAAGACAGTGGGTCCACTTCAGCTGGCACCTGTAAGAGCACATCCGCTGTGGTACTGCAGAAATGACCTTTGGATGCAAGCATTGTGTTCACTCTTATAATCATTTTGTGAAACAAACATTGACTACGACTACCAAAAGATGAAGAGCAGAAAATAAATGCTCACCACGTTTCAATGTGCTCAAGTTCTTTTGTTAAGTACTAGATTAGCCTACAAGACTCCAACCTTGATATAGGCAGATCATTAGTTAATATAGTGCCCCTACTGATGATAACTGGCTGGCGTTTGCTCTCTATAGCTTCAAGGAGTCTTACCAAGCCTAGCTGAAGATACAAAATACTGAAACTGAGAAATTCTGCGTGCACAGTCATATTAGATATGAAATTACTGATAGATAGGAGTAGGGAACTATTGGGCTGTTTTCTGTGTATTGAACATCATACAAGACTTTAATACCACCCACATTCTTTCATTGTTTGGGTTGTTGATAGTAAGATGAGCAACCTAGCTAGACAGAGAATAGAAGATGCTTACCCATCTTCCACTTGGACAGGTTCTGCATAATAGTGGAACCTGCACCATAAGCCAAGATTGCTTGTGAAGCAATTTTTACTCCCTGCACTTTTCACATGCCTTGCACCACGTCAGGGAAGGAGAACACAGAAGTTTGAAACTTTTGTTCCCAATTTAGTGTTTCTGCCTGGAGTCTTCTTGGAGAGTGGAGGAAATGGCCTCCAGAGTTGGCCATTTACCTGTGTTGCCAGTGAAGACCTTGACAAAGCAGATGGGCCTGGAAAACTACAAAGCTGTGGACAGTGCACTTCTGCTGTGGTCCCACAGCACAGCTCAACAGCCTGTGTGAGTCTCTTCTAAGTAAGTTATAATTCTTTCAAACTTCAATGCTCCTGTGACATTAATAGTGAAGTGTGCTGAAAACAAAAACTATGGGGAATAATTTTTTTTATGTAATATTTTGCACAATTATATTCTATGGTACAGTATCATCAGATAAAAACTGATAAACCTGTGTCTGGATCCCACAAAATGGTATGCTTCCTCAGAGACATAGTTTAACACAATCTGAAGGAAGGAAGAACAGTGTGGAGAATAAAGAACTTGGCAAAATAGAAAGCATTCCAGGTAGGTTTTTTCTACATTCAGACTAAAAGAGCTGTCAAGCTAATGTGCCAAAGTCATTGGCTCACATCCAGTTAATGTGAAGATCACAGCAGAATATATGCCCCAACATCTCTTCTCTGCCATATATATAAAGAGGGAGTGGCCTGGAGTCACCGTGATACCCAATTCTTTCCCCCTTAGCTCCCAGATCTGATACCTGTCTATCCCAGCAGTGGAATACCACCTAGACATACGCAAGGAATTTAATGCAGGCCTAGATCTGAATCCCCTTGGATGTTATCTGAATGAATGAAGCTACAGTAGTGCACAATCTGTTTTTATATATGGATTGTCTTCCTTGGTCAGAGTAAACTGCTGAGGCCTATCATGGACTGAGACAAGACAGTGGGATAGGTGGCTCATATTCCAGTTCAGGGCTGTCCACTTTCAGACAGCTTGTTCTGGCCCTAACTTTGGAAGTGGGACATCTCTTGGCCTGCATTATCGTGTGGACAGCAGAGGCCTAGACTGGACCACTGTCTGGTTTGCCACTCAATGTGGAAAGGACATGCAGTCTCAAAGTGATGTTCTATGGAGTCTTGCTCTTATTCTGCATAAACATTGTAAAAGCTAGTTTTTTGTTTTGTTTTGTTTTAACTCAGTATGTTTTGATAAGTCCCAGAATGACATATCAAAGATATACAAGTCTCAGACTAAGCAGAAAACTGCTATTTAAGGTCTTCCCCCAAACATAAACCCCCCAACAATACTGAATTACCAACTTAGTTTCTCCTCTTAATTCAATAACAGCTAGTTCAAAGAAGTTCTGTAAGAATGATATAGCGTTAATGTTAGTAAATACAAACTCTGGAGAGTGTCTTTTTGCACTGATGTTGATAGATGAATGCAATGAACTAGACTAGCTTCTTCATTAATTTCATAAAATCTTATAGAACACAGGGGAAAAGGAGACTTGTTATGTATGCAAGGTATTTATGGCTTTACAGATAAGCTCCCTGAATAATACTTACATGGCTACAGAGACTAACCTACAGTATCTTGAAAAATTATGTGCCCCCTTCCAGATTTCTTCTATTTTTCCATATTTGTCACACTTAGCTTTTTCAGATCTTCAGACAAAAATGGCAGATCACTTCATTTATTGAAGGAAAAGTTATTCAACACCTATATTATTCATGTGAAAATGTAACTGCCTCCTTAGTTACTCAGTCAACCAATGAATCAAATTTAGTATGGAATAGGCTAAAAGGTCTCAACAAGCAGCACGCTAAACTGTAATCAAAAGAAATTCCAGAAGAGACAAGAAAGGGATTTAAACCATAATGAAAACCATTATTTCCAAATGGAGAAAACCTGAAAGAATGGTGACTCACCTTAGATAAAGTCAGCAATCATGAATCGAGCATTAGACATGGTGGGGTGGGGTGGAGGAGATGGCATCCATGGAAGAGTTGCAAATAAAATCCACTGCTTACCAAGAAGAACTTAAAGGCTAATATTTCATTTGCAAAAAATTACCTTGATGACTCCCAAGCCTTTTTGGGAATTGGGCTGATGAGACAGAACTTTTTTGAAGGCATGGGTTCTGTTGCATCTAACATAAAGCTAACAAAGCATTCCAGAGTAAGACAGTAACAGTCAAACATGATAGTGGCAATATATGATGCTTTGCAGTTTCAGGGCTATAATTGACAGAATCATGAATTCTACTCTCTACCAAAAAATCCAGATGAAGAATGTCTGGTCATCAGTCCATGATCTAACCCTAAAACACAATTGTGTTATGCAGTAAGACAATGACCTGAAGCACAATTTGGATGGCTCAAAGGGAACAAAATTAAGGCTTTAATTAAGGAAAGTCTAAATGGAGGATGGAAAGTCCACAAATAAAATGGACAGAAATGAAAAGGTGTGAGCGGTCAGAGTGGCTGAACTAAAACAATTCTGCAAAAAAGAGAGGGCCAAAATTCTTGCACAGCAACATGAAAGACTGATCTCTAGGGATGTGCACAAATTTTTTTTGGCATTCAATCTGAAATGAATCGAATGTTGAAAAATGGAACGTATTCGAATGTGTTAAAAATCTATTCAATACGAATCAATTCATATGTATCCATATGAACATTACATATGTATCTGCTATGTAAAGATAAGTATCTGATACATTTCCCCAGCTTAACTAATGTCCTAACTATTTGTAAAAATGTTAGCATATGGATATTGTAACATTCGATTTGAATTTGAATGTCCAAATTCAGCCAAATTTCACATGTTATGAATATTCATGCACATCCCTATTGATCTTTAGATATCAGAAGTGTTTGGCCGCAACTGTTGGTAAAGGTCACATAACTATGTAATTACTTTTTCACATCAGTGATATATATGTTGGGTATTTTTCCCTAAACAAACAGTCATTTGAAAGCTCCATTTTGTGTTTACTGAGGTTGTGCTTATCTCATATTAAATTATATCTGAAGTTCTGAAATGAAGTGTGACAAATATGCAAAAATAGAAAAACTCAGGAAGGGGGCAAATGATTTTTCACAGCACTCTAAGAATTGGTATTTTAAAAATTACCACAATAGCACATATTTTGTTTCATACATGAATAAATTTTTGCAATGTATGCAGCTGAGTATGTCCACTGTTGAATTTTTATTTTATTTTTATACTGCTCTGAGTCTTTTCAGTTAAAGCTAATATACAAAATTCAATAAACTTCCTATTGCAAAATATAAAAGGAAATCTGAACTTTCTAAAAGTTTGCCAATAATTGTAATAGACCTAATTCAATATTTTTCTTCTTTCAGACATTTATTTTGTCCCAAGGCTCATTTTGTTCATATTTCCTATTACTGTGTTTCTTGTTCTTGTATACATAATAAATAAATGTTTTTTTTAAAAAAACTGAGGTTACTAATTTACTTTATGTCACCATTAATTGTACAGACTTTTAATATATCTTTCTCCCATAAAGTGAAAGGTCTGCATTTCTTAACTGCAACATAAAACCACATTTGATGACCATACTAACTATGTATAACTTTTATAAACATAGTTTTCACAGTGCTTACAGAATGATACACTTTGCCAGTGGTTTGGTGATGCTTCTCACATTGCCAAATTTCAAGGTTATAGTCTGTTGCCTAACTGCAAAAACATTTAGCAGCTTATTTAAAAATTGGCTCCTTCCTTCCTTCCTTCCTTCCTTTCTTCCTTCCTACCCACCCACCTACCTACCTACCTACTGCTGTTTGGCTTAATTAGTTAGAAGGGAAAAAAAGCACAGTAACATTTTGCTCACTTCTAAAAAAATGTGATAATTCAATACATTCCAAATAATGTTATACGATGTACGTGCATCAGGACATTACAATACTAAGCTCTGTGTTTTGAAATTCTTTTTTTAGTGCTTCCTAGCAGGGAATCTTTCTTTTCATTGCTACCACAAAGTTGTTGTTTTACTGAGGTGAAGTTCTCATCACAACGTCAAGAAACGTTAGGTGGCCTTGTTTTCCTGTAGAAGAGTGGAGGAAAAAACCAAGCCCCTCCCAAATTTCAGCTACTATTTGGATGAACCCGCAAGAGAAATAATGGAGATATCATCCAACATCTGGAAGACCACAGGGTTCCCTAGCCTCATTCTATGTGCTTCATAATTCCAGCTTTGATAATTCTATCAATTTATATAAGACAGACATTATGCTATCATGCTTATAATTTCCTGGCTTCCCTCTGGCTCCCTTTTTAAAAAATCAATGTTATGTTGGTTACTTTCCAGTCTTCTAGCAAGGTGGCCCATTTTAGTGACAAGTTGGATATTTTTGAAAGAAGATCAATATTCCCATACTTGAGTTCTGTAAGAGTGCTATCTGGGCCAAGGAACATCTTACTGCTTAATTTGTCAATTAGAAATCCATCTCATTACTCTTATTTGGCTTAATTCTTTAGAGAGGAATAAAGCAGAGTGGAAAGTATGGCTATTTGTCTAAAAAAAATCACAATGAAGACTGATGTCAATTATTTATTCAATTCCTCTGCAATGGTTTCCTCTTCCTTGATATTATGTTGGTTTTCTACAAAGGTATTTGATGATGAGTGTCTGTTGGTGGAAGCAGATCTGCCTCTGTTGGACCTGCTTCTTTGCCTTTGAATAAGGTTTAGCTGACCAACTGCAAGGCCAATTCCAGGCCACCCTTTAATAATACCAGGTCCCTTCTTTCTCAAACTTGTATTTTTGCCTTTGTTTGAAAACTGTTCTTCAACATACAGTATCCCCTCATTTCAGATTTATTTTTTGAAACCAGATGGGTTATTATGCCCATCATGGCAGACAAGTCTTCCCTCAGGAAGAGGTGCCTGGTAGCAGCACATGCAATTCCCATGACATTCAATGTCATGAATGTCTCAGAGATCTTTATCACAGCCTACTGAAATAAGATATTATTGGATGTCCAGGATGTCTAAAGTGTGATGGCAGCACTCTATAGTCACCTCTGCATCAATCTACTTCATGCAGCTTCTTTTTCTCATATATTTTAAGTAACTAGGTTAGTAACAGACTTCTCAATAATCATTCATCTTCCTTCCTTGTTTGATCACATTTCAGCAGGACCACAAATCTTAATTTATTTAAGAACTTATGCTAAGTTCTCAGGGCAGGTCAAAACTATGTAACACAACACATATAAATATATTAAAAGAAATATTAAAAATGAACAGAAATGAGGATTGCAGTTCAATACCGGAAGGGAAAGGTAATTTTCTGCAGCATTAACCAATGGCCTGAAAGTACATAATGATGATAACCGATGCCAGAGCTGCAGAGTCAGTACCTTCAACTCTGACTCCAACTCAATTTAGGATATCATCAGTTCTGATTCTCTATTTGTAATTAGACTAATATCTTGATGCAACTTACACTGTATGACTGTAAGCCTGAGGGCAGGGACCTTCTAACCTTCCCTGAGACCTTCAGGTATACGGTGGGATAGAAATACAAACAAACAAACAAATGTCTATTATCCAAGAAATATAACCACCACAGTAGGGCTGTTTAACAGGGGGAAGGATTTGCGTGCTTCTAAACAACTTTTAACTCAGTCCCTGAGAGGTGTTACTTCTTTTAGATGCTTACACTGATTACAGCATTTTCCCATGGAGATTTTTTAAATCCATATTACAGTTTCCATTCAGTTGTAATCTTTGTTAGAGTAGATACATTTTTACTGACTCCAGTAACCCAATAATTGCTTTCAATTGCCTTCTGCCTTCTGCTTATTATCTAAACAGGTATCTTCCTGGTTATTTCTATAATAGTTGTGGAATATATACTTCTGTAAAATGATGTTAGTCAAATAAGCTTAATAGTTTCCTTGTTATCATGAGCAGAACAATGATACTTCATATCTTACTGAAACACTAAACAAAATGTCAATTAGATCACTGAGTCCATTTTCACACCCTGCTTGAACACATCCAGGGAAGGAGTTAACTTTTAAAAAGTGAATGAGAATTTTCTAAACCTGCATGTGTTTAGAAAGATGCTTTCTAAACTTAAATTGCAGTCAAATACCTTTGTTGACCATCAGTCTAAAAAAGCAATCTGTATCCTCTCAAGACAGCTAGAATTATACCTAAATATAATAGCAGCCTTTCTTTGATAAGATTCAGATCTCTACATTTCAGTTATCGTCGAACAAGATCAGCCCAATTATGTCCAACAGAAAGAACAAAGTTAACAGTGCAAATCTGTTTTGACATTTTAAAATGTCATGGTATTCAGTACAAAATAATTAGTTGGGAAGGAAAAGCAAAAATAGAAGTAGAAGCGAACGTCATCCATCGACCTCAAATCAAGAGTCAAAAATCAAATATGTAAACAGATTAATTCACTCTAAAAAAAGTCAAGCCCTTGCATGTCTTTAGCTAGCTAGAGCCTCTTCTTGGGTTGGTTCCATATTTTATTGAACAGTTTGCTTTTCTTGACATATGAGCCATCCACCCTAAAACTACTCTGAACTTTAAAATGTAAGAGTGAGCTCAACAACTATCCCATTCTCAATAAGAAACATGTCAAGATAGCTGTCGTTCTTGTTCAGAAAATCTGGAAAGCATTTTTTTGAAAGAAATATAACACCTTTCATTTTATAAATGCCTTTTTACAGCGGAAAGACAATATAAACAACAATGTTAACAATAAACCAGAATATTACACAGTAACCAAGCTTTCCACACAATGACTACGTATCAATGGCTAGCAAATGCTTGAGTAGAGAGGTTTGTTTCTTCAAACTGCAAACAGTAATGCAAACTGGTGCTTGCTTATCATTTTTGTCTTGAGGGAAGGAGATCATTCCATATGCTTGGCATCTCAGCGTATAAGGTTCTTCTACAGTCGACTGATGATCAAATGTAGCACAACCACGATAATAAAATGTTAACATCCTATGTCAGTTACAGGTCTTCTATGAAACTTCCATAAATAATTTCCTAGTATCCTAACTAAACCGAGAAACAAAGGGATCATCTGCACCTATGGTAATGGGCAAGTACCATCCATAGCAACCTTCCTCAGAGCAAGTAATCTCAGAAGAGATAGCTATTATTGTAGACCCTTCTAAAAAAGATGCTAGAGGTCCTGCAAGTGACCTTCCTCATAGCAGGAAAACCACCCTGAGGACATCTGCTTCACTGCTGTCAAGCAGACACATGGACTGGCCATAGTGACCTCTGTATCTGCATGCAATTTGTAAAACATGAACAAATAATTTCTCAAAGAAAAATGGCACTAGTAAGGTTCCGTTTGTATCCTGCCTTTCCTACTTATTTCTCCAAAATTATCCTGGATTTTCAATGTGTTTTGATATTATTTGCATTTCTATCCCACTATATATCCTAATTTAACAAGGCAGGTTAAAATAACTCTCATACACACACTATTTACAGAATGGATCCCTTAAATCAGCTTCCCTTATCTATCTATAGCAGTCCAAAAATACAGTCACATTATAAGACAATAAACATTTGGAACAGTATAGCAAGAAATGTAAGAGGAAGCTGAGGAGCTTTAAGATGGGACATATTTTCACAGTACAATGCCCTAAATTCGCAGATGTCCAAGAGGTAGGTGTCTTAGATCACAGACAGGCTGAATGGTCAATACCATGTGAGAGGAACCAAACATCTGTTTCTGTAGAATAAACGTCATCCATGGCAGAAGAAGACATCTATGCTGTGAGTATGGAATGCCTGAGGAGAATGAAAAGTTATACTTACCTCACCTTAACTTCTGAAGACTGCTATAGAACAACAGGGACTGGAAAACACCCATGTATTCAAACTTCATGAATTTGATTTCAGCTTTTTAAAAATTAGGTACACTTTTTCTTATTTATTTAAAAGCTTCCCACTTGAAAAATGGATCAGTTTTGAGTATTTGGCCTTAGGTGCCTTATTAAAAGGAATGTGTACCCTGACAAGGCTTCTTTATTTCTAATTATTTTAATTACTTATCCCACAGTTTGGATCATGACTACTATGTACACTAGAAGCTTACACATTGTACTACTTCTGCATGGCTGCTTGTCAAACAGACACCTCAGACAACCAGAAACAGTTCCTTTACTAATTGGAAACTCAAGGTTGGGTTTCTTTGTCTTTCTCCTTCTTTTCAAATTTGAAATAAGAGTAACTTTCAGTGGGGAGGCCTCTAAGTCAGGGAGAAAATGCTGCCTGCATTCAACTGCAAGAGTGGCTTAAGACCTAAAAGGAAGCCTTAGACTCATTAAGGGTTTGTGTTATCTTTCTTGAACAAAGGAAGCCTACAGATGTGAAAATAGTTGTTCAAACATTTGAGACAGTACATCTTCATTACTGAAATCCAATGAAGATGAAAGGGTGACCCACAAGGATTAATGATTAAAACTGTGAAATTTTTAAAAAGATGAAATGCGTTTTCGTGTGCATGTGTGAGCGTAATTGAAATGGAAGATAAATGGGCTTCTGAGGGGGCACTATGCCTGTTTGCAAAAAGTCTGACGGAAGAGGGTTAAATTCCATATTTGTTATAATACACAACACTTTATATCTTGTTAAAATGCTTTCTGACACAATGCACATCCCCAAAACAAAGTGTGCACGTCATTAGATATTAGGAGTGGGTGCAGTTAAGCAGAAGTGACAGTCAGGTTTCTGTTCAAAAATAAGGACAGTTAATGGGGAGCTCTGGCAAACTCCTTTGAGGCATAGCAGAAGAAACCAATGTGACAATGACATGCCCTACAGTGCTAATTCACAAACCCCTACAAAACGACAGCTTTCCTCTTTGTACATTGGAGCAGGGAACGCCAATAATGAGTAACTCTAAAAAACTTTGTCTACTCTAATAAATTTGGACAAAAAAGAAGGGCACAAATGATTTTAAAGCAGCAACACTTGATCTGCAAGGAAGCCAACAAAACACAAACTGAAGCAACTGATTCTGCAAAGTGCTAGGAGAACCAAGTGGATCGAGCACCTTTCTGGATCAGATTCTATTGCACTGCACCACTCTAAAAATTATTTAAATGTGTGCATAAATGCATGCATACACATTTCCAGTAAATCACAGACTTTCAAAGTCAGCTGCACTATATACACTGAAGTTTTAAAGACAGTAATAAAAATACTGGTTGCAATTATTCCTGCCAACAATTTTGTGTCAATGGAACCACATTTGGGAACAGCTGGGCATTAACCTGGCTACTGTGGAATTCTCAACTTAGAATTTAGGCAATTACATCTAACACCCACCCACACCCACTAGACCCCATACTGGAGCATGTTTCCTAATGACTGCACTTTCATTTTATAATTATTTTAATCAAAAGGCTCACCACTCTGCCACTCAGAATATCTCAGTCTTTTGGTATGTTTTTCTTGCTTGTTGGCCTGGGTGTTTAATGCTGAATCAAGTGCCACAGTTCAGCATAACAATTTTGGGGCCTGTTATAAATTGAAAGGGTTTTATTGAGTTGACTTTCCTTATTTTTAACTGTAGCTTTATTGCTTTATTCTTGCTTACATTTTTATATTATACTTAATCTACAGCAGCAAAACAATAAGAACAGTGCAGTATCAGGTTGCAGTCCTACTAACAGGCTGGGGCGGGCTGAGAAATGCCTTTTAAAGTAGTCTGGTTCTATGGCTTTGGCTTTTTCTGCACGAGGGCTGACTCCAGATTATATACTGGAATAGGACTCTGCCTTCTGCATGCTAGTGCAGATTATGGCAGGGTCTGCCAGGGGCCGGCATCGTCTGCATTAGCATGACAATGATAGACCCCTATTCTGATCTATAATCCAGAATAAGGTCCAGTGCAGAAAAGGGGCCTTTGTACGAGTTCTTAAGAAAGCCTACAGTTAATAAGCTGTTTTCTACTTATAAACTGTTCCCTCATTTCTTGCAGGTATGATGTACTTTCCCTTTAATTACTGCACTGGCTTTTTAAACTACAGCTCCTAATATAGTTCTTTGTACACAAGTACCTGTGGAGCCATTTTATATTAGCAGAAATTAGAAAACAACCAGTCTTTCTTGCGTTTTTTGTGTGTTCTCATACAGAAAAAAAAGTATTAGAATGAACTTTAGAAAGGCCCCAAAGCCTGAGTGAACAGCCCCCTTTTAAAGAAATAATAAAACTGAAGCAAATATTTGTTACATTTTCAAATGCAAGGACTTGAGGGATCCAATAATCAAGAAGGCATTTCCTTTAGGCTTTACTTAAGTGATGGAACCATGGAATGAGTCTCTTCCAAAGAACTTAACAGCTGGATTAAAATGATCAGCGTGTCCTTCCGCATAACTGAACCGCATGGGTATTTCTGCATTGGCCGCCAAAAAATGAATCTAAGAAGATCTGTTTTTCAGTGAACTGTCCTCCTGAGGATCTGTTCCAAATAGGAATGGATTCTCGGAGCCCCTGCACATCTGCACATGTATGAGGAAGACGGTCTGGCAGGACGGATCGCCTGTGTGCTGTGTGGACGCCACAGCACCCATTTGCAAAGTCCGCCAGATTCCCGCGCTGCTGACGCTGCCCCCGGAGCTGCAGGACTGCAGCAGGCAGCTGCCAGTCACCACGTGTTTCTAGGGGTGCACGGGGAAGGGCAGAAGGAGGCAAACTGTCCTGCTTCCGCCCTCCCCAACATGGCGGCCACTGGGAGATCCATCCCTTCCCCTGGCCATTTGCGGAAGCATCCTACTTCCACACGGATCCAGGCAAAGGGATGGATTGAAGACCTCATTTTTGAGGTCAATTTAATCCATTTTTCGGTGGCAAGACCCGTTTTAGAAACAGATCTTGCTCACCGAAATGTGGAAGTGGCCACCTGGAATGGTCTCCAAAAGGTCTCCGGTGTGGAAGGAACAAAGGTAAGTGTTTTGTATGTGTCCTAAATGTCTTGTTAAACCAGTTTCCGCAGACAATATGGAAACACTCCGTGTAAGTCAATCTTAATATTGTCTACTGGATAGCTGGTCAAGATCATGGGAGAACATGGCTATGCTTGTTTGAAGCAGCATTCTGTACTAGATCACAGTCGCATGTAGAGCACAAACAGTAATTTGAGTGTGAACTCATTAGGCCAGGTTACTCTAGTTCTGAAATTGTTACAGCTTAGGTTCTGAGCATGAACCTTCAAGAGCCTAATCCTATCAAAAACAGGAGTCTTCCAAGTTCCTGTCAAGATTTAATTTATTGGTTCTTGTATAGACATTTCCTACCTCCAATCTTTTAAGCACCTCCATATCAACATTTGATTAGACAGAATAATGTTGTGTGGGTCATATTTGAAATAATGGTTTTAGTTGCCTTGAGCATATTTTGGATGAAGGGCAGGACAATAGCAACAAAACCATTCAGAGGACTTCATTGCTATGTTTTCAGTTCTGATAAGAGTCTGAAATGCCACTGAGTCTGGAGTCAGACTAGAGTTGGCCTAAGCCTCACTCAGAGGCCTAAAGTTCCAAAGACAGGACCTTGTGGAAGTAGTCTCTCAGCATCAGAACCCATAGAAGCAGAGACATGACCATCGTGGATTCCTTTCCCTTTCTCTGAGAAGGCAACTGCATTACAAACTACTACAGTACTGCAATATTGCCAGGAATACCCCAGGTAAGATGCCAGAGTGAAGAAGAAACACTTTCCTATAAACCAATGGGCAGTATTTTTAAGAGGGCAGTATTCTAATGAACAGAATAGCCCATAGAGGTAGATAGGAGTTGGAAGCACAGCTCAACTCTAGTTTTGGTCAGGATACACTGCTCTACAGACTTTTCTTGGTACTGTTATAAACAAATGCAATAAAATGGCAGGCCAGCTTCGCTCTATTGAGCAATTATCATGGGACATGAGCAACCCAGTTCATGTCAATGGACAGTTCAAGTTGACAGGTCAACCCAATGCAAATCAGAGGAAGCTTCAGGCAGGCAGATCAACCCCATGCAAAGAAACAGAGGTTTCCTTTCCTCTGTTGACTTACACTGAGAGGCCAATTCTCTAAATGCAAATCAAGGGAAGTTTCAGGCTGGGTAGCCAACTCCATGAAAGTCAATCGAGGAAAACTAAAGGTCGCATAAATAGAGGTAGGTCATAGTTTGTCAATCATCCAGCTGAAAACTGTGCAAAATGTGCCATAACTGTACTGAGGCAAGATGCTGTGGTCCTGGCTCCTTTATATCTCTTGATTCCATCAGTTAGGAGCATCTGTGATTGCAGGAAAGAACAGTGGAGTCAGGTCAACCCTAACAGTGGATCTGCAGGTCTGTTACTATCTCAAAGTTTCATCAGCTGATGACAATTTCCATTCATAACTTCTCTAAAAAATTCAATCACTACAATGTAGTGAGGAACAGTTTGTGATCAACATGATCAGCGCTTTGAATCCATGTATTTGTATAAATCTGAATGAAGGATACAGTGCTGGCTGACTGATTACTTGAATAATTCTAGATAAAAAATGGATCAAGGAGCCTGCTTTTGTAGGCTGAATTCCATACCAATTTTTGTTGAATCTAGGTAAATAGAATCTCAGGCATCACATGTCCAAGTCTCCTAATTCTTGTTTTTACTGGAAATCTATGCACATTTCCTTCTGATCAGAGGACTGAAAGCTGGGAAAAAGGGAGAGGGGAATGTAGTGCTTTGTTCTTGCCGCATTCCTAGACTTAAAATTGTTGGGACAAATTTATCCATGTTGTAATTTAACTGAAGTTGTGCGCCCTCGAGGAATCAATCCTCTGAACATTCAGGTGCCAGTTCCAGGTTTATTCTATCACATGAGAGTGCTTATTCACCCATTAGGAGCCCCATAACATTTTCATTCACCAGAGACATTTTTGCTGGATTCCCACCTCTTAGTGAAGAGAAATTAACATGCAATCATGCATAAAAATGTTTGAGCCAGCTGCTGTGTATTTGAAGTACGCCCCAGGTTAAGATTAAAGCAGGGTATCGAGCCAAGTAAATTGACCTAACCAGCAGTTTTCTCTGAGAAGAACACTGAACAGTACGATAATACCTCTCTTAATTTCCTTGCGTCAGCACCAAAGATAACATTTGATAGTGGCTTCACATCATTTACAAGGGAAAAGAAAATCACTCACATACACATAGGAAATTTTATCTACTCACTAAATTGGCAAGAGAAGCAATGAGGTAGCTGGAAATTTACAGGAAGGAATTAGAGGCAGGAGTAATGAAGACTCTGTTTCCTTGTGACTTCTAACTCCCTTTTTCTTGCACTGCATAAAAAAGAAATCCAACTCAAAACTAAATGGGCAGAGGGGACCAGAGAGTTTTACAGACACAAACACTATTCTTTTATCCTTTAGCGACTTAGTAGCCATGTAACACATCACCTTGAAAGACATGAAAAAAGCCAGTAGGATGTCTACTTTATTCCTTATAATCCCTGGCTAACTTGTCTTACTTTTGACCTTCAAAGCACAAGTTACCCACACAATCAATATTTCCATCATGAAGATTCACAACAAGGAAAACCTTTCTCTTAATGCTGACATCTGTCAAACGCAGCATTAAAGGCCTCTTCATACACTGTATTAGCCACATACCTAACTATACACTTAGAAATGTAAAGTGCACATGAAATTTATAGCCCTTTGAAAAGGAAATCTGTCATGCAGAATGGTGACCTGAGGATTGTTCTTCTATCACGTGTACAAATGGCCTCAGGGACCACTATTATTTTTCTCCTCAAAAAGACCTTAGTTTCTTGGGAGCCGTCAGATTTTCAGTCTGCAATTTGTGAACCAGAAATTCTACTTCTGGTTTTTGTTTCTACTAATCCAAGCCCTTGGAAATAAAGGGATTATTTTCTTCCTCTTTTTGTCCCTTCTAGAGATAGGGCTATGGTCACACTTAAGGGTCAATCCAGCTTCAATTCACTTTCTGACTGAGAGAATACATCAGCACAGTGACAAGCTGTTTTCTTTCAGCATTAAATGTTGGTACTTGATGCTTACTCTGTAACTTTGAGCTTTCCTTGGCATTTACAGGTGTATGACTGACCAATGGCATTCAGGCTTAGGCTTAATCCAGCTTCAGTCCACTTTCAAAGTGAGAGACCACATCAGCAAAGTTGTTTTCTTTCTCAGAAAATTCATCTTTAGAATAGATGATGTGGAAAGAAAATTACTGGTCACTTTGCTGATGTGTTCTCTTGCTCTGAAAGGCTGCACTCACACCTATGATTTAATCCAGCTTCAGTCCACTTTCAGAGTGAGAGAACACATCACCAAAGTGAGAAGCTATTTTCCTTTGGCATTATCTAACTCAGAATAGGTTGATAGGTGATGTAGAAATAAAATGACTGGTCACTCTGCTCATGGGCATTCTCTCATTGAAAGTGGACTGAAGCTGGATTAAGCCTTAGGTGTGACCACAGCTTAGGACACAGTTTAATGATTAGACTGTTGTTGAGCCAAGACATCCAATCTGTGGCAATGTTTTTAATCTCTAAATTCCTTAAAAAGAAGCCAGAACCTGTGACTCTTCAGATGTTGCTTGACTATAACTTCTGCCACCCATAGCAGGATGGAAAGTCTAAAAATAAAATGGATAGAAATGAAAAGGTGTGAGCATTGCAATCAGAAGATGGACTGAAGAAGATTTAAAGTGAAAGTGTGACCACAGCCATAAGGTGCCTACAATTAAAACTTTTAGGTTTCCACTAAATAGATATATCTTCTAGGGAGGTACACAAATATTCAAAAATCCAATTCGAATCCACTGAATATCAATATTCAAATTCGAATCGGATTTAAAAACATTCAAATTTGGACGAATTCTGGATTTTCGAAAATCCGATATGGATAACTGAATAATTAGAATGAATAGATCCGTATTTATCGTATACAAATATGTGTGAAAATTATGCGTATTTATGCTTATAATGTGGGATGAAAACAGGATGCATACCAGATGAAAATGGGATGAATATGGATGTGCACAAATTCGAAGAATGGATATGAATGCTACTGACATTTGTACTTTTGAATACAGATCAAATGTTCAAATGTGTGGATTTGAATAATCTGCAATTGAATTGGATTTTCAAAAATCTGGATTTTCAAAAATTTTAAACTAATCAAATTTTTAAATATTCTAATCGATTCAGATTCGAATGCAAAAAATACATTTGTGCACACCCCTAACAATAGGTATTCCCTGTGTCAATGGCTACTCTCTCCAGTGAGATCAAATCAGCTGAACAGTCCATCTCCTTATCTGATTCAACTGTACCAGAACAAGACTGTCCACATTTGGATGGCAGGTCTAGTGGTTAAAGAGTACTGGGTTTGATTCCACACTCCCCCACGAAGCCAGCTGCATGACCTTGGGCTCTCTTCTTGAGCTCTCACAGCCCCACCTACCTCACCTGGTGTTCTATTGTGGGGAGAAGAATAGAATGCTTTGTCAGCTGCTTTGAGTTTTCTTAAATGGGTAAGAAAAGCAGAGTAGAAAAGCCAACTCTCCTTCTGTCCTGGCACAGCTTTGGAGCTAGCTCCAAAGGTCCTGAAGGCCAGTTCCTGGCCATGGAGCTCATTGGGGACCCATTTTAGCAGTGTGCTTTGATGTGAACCAAAAATAGGTCCGCTGCCAAAATAGAATAAGGAGATGTGTGCTGTGTTTGCATGTCTCTGTGATTTGGTTTAGCAGCTGCTAGCTCCCCGACAGACTTTCTGGGCCACCTAGTCCAGTCTATGTTTTGTCTAGTATGGATGGTGTTTACTAGCAGGGAGTCCTCTGGACCCCTTCATGGAGTGGTACAATGCTAAGTGGGGAAAGCCCCTCAATGTGTATTTAACTGTTTGCATATTTTAATCTGTTCTGACCCTTATCTTTAGTGTTTTTTGATTTCTCTTTTGTAAACTACTTTAATATTCTTTTATGGGAAGTAGTATAGAACTGTTTTAAATACAGATCCTTTTTATTTTTACCACAATGCACACAATTTGGTGTTATCACCAAACATGGCCTTTTCACTGCATCACTATTTAAAGACACGAAACCCACAAACACCAAAGCAAGAAAGGAAACAGAAGCAGAGGGAATAGGAGAAATCTGCTATGAAAACAAGCCTTCAAGTGGCTTCTTCTTCTTCCTAGAACAGTGTTTCCCAAAGTGTGGTACGCGTACCCCCAGGGGTACGCGTTGCACCGGATTTCTTTATAATAACTTTCATTTATTTTGTGTATGTACCAAATAAATAAATAAATAAATAAATAAATAAATAAATAAATAAATAAATAAATATATTTTGAGTTTTATTAAAGCATATGTTTTTTATGAGGGGTGGTCAGCTTTACGAAAATTATAGAAGAGGGGTACACATGTCAAAAGTTTGGGAAACAGTCCTAGAAGTATCCACAATACGATGTCTATTTGTAATATTTTTTCCTGAAGGTCTTGTTGAAACATTCTTCAAACTAGACTGAATTATTATAAAGAAGTTTGCCCCAAAGTTAATAGCATTTTCTTAGTTATTTAAAATTTTTGATCAAACAAGATTATAAAATGCAGTGCATTGCTTAAAGAAAAAAAGGATCTAAAGCCTTTATCTATCCTACCACAAACAGGCCTTTCTTCAGTCTTTCCCATTTTTCAGAAATCTCTTTCAATACTCTTGCAGCTAGGAATGTGCACGAATCCCTATTTGATTCATACTGAATCTAATGCAAAACAATTCATATTTGTTCTAATATATCCCCGTAGAATATGGTAGCGTTGGAATTCGATAGGAACATTTGATACGAATCTAATTCAAATCACCTACAAATCCCCCATGTATCCCCTACATATCTGCTCTGAATGTGTCAAATCTGCTCTCAATCCATTTTGAATACACTCTGAATCCGCTCTGAATTCACTCTGGGTCTGTTGCAGATGTGACTGGGGCAGTCACCTTCCCATCTCCCCAGGTTCATGAATGTAACAAAGCTTCATACAAATATATTGAAGTATCCAATTAGAATTTGAATGTCAATCTTCAAATGTCCCAACATTCGATTCAAAAACTAATGTCCAAATTTGGATGAATTTGTACGGATTTCAAATGTGATGAATATTCATGCACATCCCTACTTACAACTATTTTTACTTCATTTGTAATTTTATTTTACAGAAAACAAGAGTTACAGCCTGTGATCAATCAGCAAAAAAGGCTTAGAGATGGGATTGTTCATACACCAGTCTGTGCTAGAAAAGGTGGATTAGAGTAGGGCTGAGAACACTGTCCCTATGAACTGCCTCTGAGCTGTCCCTTTTGTTATGTCTGATATTTTCAATATTATAAAAATATTTAACATGCAAAATGTAAGTAACATAAATCTTGTGATAGTCTAAAACCTTTGTAGATATAGGAGGAAATAATTAAGGAATCAGTTCAATTTTCACCAACACTGGACCTATTAAATACATCTCAAGTATGTACAGCATATATAGTCTTAGTTGTGAGACTGACAAGAGAGAGAAATTGGAACTATGCCATTTTAAAATGGGATACACAGTATGCTTATCTTTGGAATCAGGTGACTGAAACCAATGCTCACCAAATTAGTAATGGGGAAAACATCTGAAGAGTATTTAAAAATAAAAAATAAAAGATTGAAGACTCTTTCCAGTTTTTACTACAATATTTGTCATTAAGTTATATTTTACACATTGGGACTTATTACTAAGATTATTTGGGACTGTTATATTATTTTAAGTTCCTTTAGAATTATTATTCTGTTAATGTAGTTTTAATCCTGTCTTGATAATACATATATTTCACTGATTACTAACTACAAGATCATTTGTTTCTAATTTTTCACTAAAATCTTTAAATACCATAGAGTTCATTTGTATTTTTAAAGTGATATCACTAGTATAGGACATAAACTAGGCTTTTAAAACATAACAAAAAAGGAAATGTTCTCAGCCCACCTCTAATCTACCATTAGAATGTAGAATCATACCCTTGAATGTTCCGGGGAGGGCCAGAAAGGCCTGTGAATGAGCCCATCTGTGAAATATCTCTAAGCTACTTCAGAGGTGCCTTTTTACTGTGTGTGAACGCAGCCCTAGTTCCTTGAAGTGAAGTGAAGTAGCAGTAGCCATTGATGCTGATGCTTCACTACTTTAGAGAAAGGGAAATTATGTGTTTCTGAGATGTGTAAGACAGCTTTTAGATACAGGGAATTTATTGCCCTTGTACCACAGCCACAAAAGTCACCCCCGGTACAAACGTGACCCAAGGGACAGACAAATCAGACTGTTTCTATTCCAAGTCAGTTTGTGAGAGCTGAAAGACCTAGCTTGTCCCGTTTCTTTAGATTATTCCAAAACTGCACAGAATACTCTCTTGCAAGTTTAAGAATTTTATGTTTTGAAAAGTATTCTTCATTGCCCTATACATGTCCTGTAATATGCATTTTGTTTATATTTTATGCTAAAACCTGCATCACAAGATTTGAAGAAGTGTGAAATCTGCCTGATAGTCACTTCCACATGTATAGCCTAACAGATGAATCAAATTCATTTGCCTGAAAATGCAGACACCACTTCTTTTCCAAAAGAAAGATCACATTTTACACAGTGAAAATAATGTTTTTTGGAACTTGGTTTGCAATATGCACTCAATTATATAACAAAATTCTCATAATAAAGTATACAGTAACACAGCAGATAGAGCTGACAAAACATGTATGAGAAATATGCATTCAGAGGATAACATTAATCTTGTAAAAATGTTTCTCAAGTGTAGAATACAATATCATTAACTTGCTGCTTCAGGGATATAAAATTGTAATAAATTGCCTTAGGGCAGAATTCTAATGGCCAAAATGAGGCTAGGCAATTAAGCCATAACTTTAAAATTCACTATCGAGGTTTAAGGAAGAAGAGTTATGAAGAAAAGGGCAACTGAACACTCAACTTCAATCTAAGCCTTTGCTCCATCAAAGATTCGGTTACCTAAATAGTTTCTCACCATTTTAGTATAAAGCTAGCTTTAACCATATTTCATCTCTCTTCAGAGGAATAAGGAATGCTCTTTAAAGCAAAAGCTTTATCCAACTATCAAAATCTTTACTAAGAAAAATAAACTAATCAAGATGGATCTAGTGGGCCTCTGACATTTCACAGATTCCACATGTTCATGTTACATTTAAGAAGCAAAGAAAAGGAATAAGATGACCAGTAGTGCGTTCAAATCACAGCCTGCAACTTTTAAGGTTTTAAAGTACAAAACAAACAACAGAACTTAGAATTAGTACTATTTAGAGTTCAAAAGCTGCATTACCTTAAATAAAATGCTCCTAAAATTTCACCAGACCCATAAACACCTTCTCAATGCGGACTACAAAGGCACCTTCTGTTTTCTAAAACAGTTTAGGAAACTAAATTTTTGAAGGACAGTGTAAATTAAAGAAAATAAAACTATGAAATTTTCTGACATATGTATTAAACCTTTTGGACCAGATCACTGCAGTAGAGGGTGGGGGGGAAAGCATGGAACTATCAGACAGAAAGAACTGAACTGTGTAGAGAGGAAACTACTTGGAAAGTAGCTATTAAGATGCAGGAAAGCTTGAGAGACATTCATACTAGAAGTAGAAATTTGTTTTTACTGACTATACATTGAACAATAGATATGGCTTGACTACCGCATGGACATCTTACAGAAAGATGCTATGGTGTTTGTGTGCTGATTTTTAATTAATTTAGGATGGATGCTGCTCTTCTGTGCGTAGGTTGTGATGGATAGATTGCCAAGACAAATGATCTTTTCTTGTTCATTGACAGGGATGAATGACAGCACTAGGCATAACTACTAACATGTTAAATCTTGATACAATGCTCTGAAGAATCCTTGGAGTCAGGTGATATTCACAATAACTTCTTCCTGAAAAATGTAAAGGTCTACAAAAAGACATAAGAAATGACATTTCTTTCACAGATGAAATCTGGTGCCACCGATGAGCTTAGATTTATTTTATCGATGACATTTGCAATTAAATATGTTTATAAACAGCCCTAGAATTTAATAAGCAAACAATATGGCTTGATCACTAACTGACACTTGGTGGGAAGATTTCCTAACACAAGTACCTGCCAGATGTGCACAGACTATGGGCACTTCCATACTTAACATTTGGTGGACTGCTCCAATGGAACCAAAACAGTTGGTTTTGGTTCCACTGGGGCAGTCCATGTGTTCCAAAACAATACTGTTATGGATGGTCACCGCATAGGCCCTGAAGCTCAGTTTCTGAGTCAGCCTCCAATGTTTCTGGCTTTGGAACACTCAGGGGACCCGTTTCGGTGCACTTTGGTGCACCACTAAAATGATACCCCAGCGAAACTGGTACATGGAAGTGTGTGCCACATTCACATGCCACCATGGCCCAACTGAGCAACCACTAGACCACAGGCAGACTTCTTTAAAAAGTGTCTACCTTGTCCAGTCACTGTCCTGTCCAATGTGGATGAAACACAGTAGGGGAGGGTGGGGCTTCTTTGGTCTGCACCAGCACGCGTATGAGAGATCCTGAAGAAGACTATGGGATGGAATGGAGTGGAATGTACTGGTAGCCTCCAGCCTAAACTACTGCAATGTGCTCTACAAAGAGGTGAAAATAGTGCAGAATGCAGCAGCTTGGCATCTGATAGAGTTTCTTGCCAGATGTGCATTATGTTTGTCTTCAAATAGTTGCTTTGTTCACTAGTACTGTGCCCGATTCAAGGTGTTGATGTTAATATACAAAACCCTAAATGGCTTGTTCCCTGAATATTTGAAGAAGAGTCTTCTCTCACACAAATCTGCTTGTGTATTAAGATCACAAAGTGAAGCTCTTTTTTATAGTTCTACCACCCTCAGAAGTGCAAGGGGGAGGTGTCATGGGGGAGTTCCTTTTTTGTGATGGCACCCAGGCTCCAGAATAGTCTGAGGAAGTGGAGAAGAAAGGAGATTGGTAAGCTTGTATCAGCTTTAAGCTCATAGTGGTTGGCCCCTCCCTCCCAACTGCCAAACCACATTAGGTTTCAGATCTAATCTAATATTAGATGAGGAGAGGCCAGAATCTGTATGTTTTGTACTATATTAAATGTTTTGCATGTATATAGGTTTCATATATTTAATGTCTGCCTTGAGACATTAGAGGATTGAGCAGGATAAAAATGCCAATAAACAAGCAAACAAACATTTAAAGGTAATGCTGCACAAGATAGTTAGTGATCTAAAATGTAATGGACATGGGCATGAAGGAAAGGGAAGAAAGAGTAATCACAGATGAGCACACAAAAGCTGTCTAGACTTTTAGGCCCAACATCGTGATTTGGAAAGACAAGATGATAGGAAAAACCAAAAGTTTTTCTATTCAATGCATGTTTGATATCAAGAGAATAGGTGTGCAATCTTATAAAATTAGCGCATCTGGTAAGGAGTTCATCTGAATAGGAAGCACCTAGCCAACTTAAATAGTCTTTATCAACATATAATTCCTAAAGTTAGTAAGACTCCAACCACATTGGATGGGAGTGAATGAAGCTGATAATGTGTTTCTCTAGTCTTCTTACTTGTCTTGGAATTCACCATGAATTCCGGTTGATGCCTCTATAAAATTTTCTTAAAAACAACAATTGTCCTCCAACCTTTAATTTGAACTAATGCCTACTGAGCAATTATTTTCACTAATATGTAGCTTTAATGTTCTGAAATTAAATAAGAAATGACTTTTTAAATTCAAGATTTATATGCAAAAATTTTGCAGAACATAAACACGTAAAAGTAAACAAGTTAAATAATTTTTTCCTAGCTATAGGAACAATGAACAGAAACTGGGGAGGGGGGGAGACATAGACAGGATGTCTTCTCTTTATTTTTAAATTCCTCCTCCTTTTATGCAGCTTTATTCCCAGTTTTCCACAATTTTCTGCTCCACTAACTTAAAAGCCATTTCCTTTAAGAAAACAGATGACAGACAACTTGAGTGACTGATTATATTGTGCCAACACTTTGTTTTTTCTCTGAGGCCTTCGTTTAAGAGGATGGATGTTAGTGTAAATGACAGAAAGGGAGCTTCACATAGGATTTCACTCCGTTCAAAGACAAGAAAAGGCAACCTCACCAAGGAGCAATCAACTTGACAAATGGATGCTGTTCAACCCTGTGCCTCCCACTGAAACTGGAGAGCCTGATTTACACAATATTTTCCCTGTAAACTGAAAGAGCAGCAAATACCAGACAGACTTAATACTGCTTTGCTGTATAATGGGTTGAGCTGATAATTCTTCCCCCATAATGAAATCTGATAATACAAGGGAGGAAAAACACATCAGAAAGAATGGAATGCATTAATGAACTTGTAAAAATACACTTAAGACTTAACAAGATTGATAAAAAGAAAAGAAAATAGTTTGGAGCAGAGTATTTATATGTGGTTATATTACCCAGGGTTAAAAAGAGAAGGATAGGATTCCTATTTAACAACCAACAGTATATTTAACAAATAAAAGCACTTAAATATCAAAGCTTCTGAGTACACAGATGTGTTGCCCCATTCCCCCGCCAACAGTATTTTATTGATCAACTAGATCATAAAAACGAGACCAGAAATATTGCAGTTTCTATCTTCTTGATGTATATCTTTAATTAAAGGAATGCTTCATTTTACATCTACTTGCTCTCTTCTATTCTAGACATTTTTCTTAAAAAAAAATGCAAAGAAGACTATATCAAATCAAATTTAGCAAAGGCAAATTTAGGACAATCTATCCTCTTTATTCTATTCTCAGAGTGCCCAATAAGGAAAATACAGTTATCCGAATCTAGTGTTCACAAATGTAAATAGTTGACAAATGTAAAAGTTGAATAACTCAAACATTTAATTTTTGTATTTATTTTGCTGTTGTCACAAATACAATAAAATTGGGAGGGGGGTTCTTTATATAAACATTTCATGCTGAAGTGAATAGACCTCAACAGCTGCTGATTTGGTGACATTGAGAAACCCAGTGGAGCTGTCCTGCTGAATTAACGTCTTGGAAATGTTAAGACGAAACTTCAAACAGACCTTGTTTAGCAGGTGGTCAAAGCTTTCTCTCTGTGGGGATCATGTGAAGACTAACATAACAGTCACTCAGTCATGAATCAGACCTGTCAATAGTTGCCTATTTTCTCAACAGTTTTCTCAATCAAATCAAGCAAGCCTTCTTCCCACCATATCCTCCTATGTGTCTTTTTATAAACTACCAGGTTCAGTGCAGCAAAAAGATTCTGTTAGCATTTTATATTTAATGACAAAAAAGAATAGATGCAAGGTGACAAAATTAAATTGGTTAGGTTTTGTGTCTAACAACAGGTACTGTAAGAGCAATTTCTTTATTAAGCTGTTTTGCAGAACTTATCTGCTTTAGAAGAGTCAAAGCATCACACATATACCCAAGCACTTGAGGCAGTGATCCTCAAACTTTTTGCACTTGTATATCCCCTGGCAGCCCACTTCCATAAACTGAATCCTTCATAATTGTTGCTGTTATTCAAACATATATGATATAAGTCTAAGTGCCTTTTTCTGACATTTTTCTTTCTCTCTCCCCCCCCCCCCCCATTTCCCTAAATGTTCTGATTTGTACCCCTGGGAGAACATGTACTCAAAGCTGGGAATCACTGACTTAGGCCATTTCTAAACTTCCTTTTCCTTTCATTATCAGTTGCAGAATAGGAGAAACCCCCTACCCTTAGATCTCTTTGTCCAAACAAGATGAAGTGGTGGACCAGGATATGGTGCCAAAATGGTGTTGTATACTGATCCCACTACGAACCTCTTTGAAGAGGGCCACAATAGGCCCATAATCTGTATACCAGACTATGAGGGATGAGTAACCTCTGGGGGATCTATTCCAGAAATGGGTCTTCTTAGCAAAAGCGAACTTTTGTTCCTAGCCTTTAAAGGCTCTGCACCCACTTTGAAGCCAACAGTTAGAATTAGGTCACAATGGGTTGCCTGAATGTGGACAGCGTTAAGTGAGCCACTTGTAGCCCATTCTAGTGTGGCCGATGCTCACCAAACCATGCTCTGTGGGCCAAAAAACCCCATATAGGGAAGAAAGGATTATGGTTATGGTTTTAATATGTTCATTTTATATGTTCACTGGTTTTTAATATTGTAATCTGCCCTGAGACCTTTGGATATCGGGTAGTATAAAAATTCATACAAACAAACAAACAAACAAAATCCTTAAGTCAGGCTGTAGCAGTAGTATCTACTGCTTCAGAATATAAAGGCTTTTGTCACTGAAAACAATATTCATCTGGTAGTTACTGGACTGCAGCCTCTTAAGACCCAGCCAACATGCTGTAGTCCTCATTATATAAATACCATATGGATAACTTTAGGTGAATGTGAAAAGGAAATGAAAGGTTGTTCAAACATTTTATTATAATTTGATAGGTGGGAATAAATGACAGGGCTTTATAACTAAATGTCAGCTGTTCCATGAAAAATCTAAGTACTATAAAGAACAAAACCAAGCATGCTACACAAAATTTGCCTGAGACCTGGCACTTTTGCAAGCCCTATTTCCACTGATGCTAAAAGGTTTTGAAGATTTTTTAATGAAATCCCTGTAAAAAGAATAAGTAAAAAGCAAGCACCAATCCTTTTCTAAAAGTTACGATTTAAAAGATTTATTATCAGCAAATACTCTAACGTATTTATTTTTCAATGTTCAAAACAGTAGGCCAATACAAGCACTGTTTCAGGACTTGAAGCTTGTATCAGGTTTGGTTTATTCAAACCACTTGAGAATTTCCATGATTTGTGGACCAAACAAAATGTTTATCTATACAGATTTCAACCCTAAGATGCTAGTTGACAACCACAATTTCAATATTTTCCCAAATAAAATAACTTTCTGTAGAAATGACTTACTAAAATTTTTGATCTTCAAATGAGATGCAATTTATTAAAATAAGTACATGCAGGCTCTGAAATTTTCCCTCAATGTTATTAAAATCCCTCATAAGTTCTTTTTTATCAGAGATTTATAAACAATCTTTCTGGAGAAGTAAAACCCACCAAACTTATTGTAGAGTTCAATAACTTCCAAGTGCCTGAGTGTCATGCCAAGCTGAGCTAGAAAGCAAAATTAGTTTAGCTTGATCATTCCAGCTGTAAGTCAAATTTTTTTTCCACATGGTTGGACAACATGAAAAAGTGTAGCAGTAGCTCCTGTTTCCTTGACTTAAAAACTTATGACAAGTTACTTCAGTGCAAATATTTGTTAAAGTAGTGTATGTTTCATTAGGGAGTTACATAGAGTCCCATGGACTATTACTTGAATGCAGTCTGAACATTCTTAATAGAGAAAAGTGGGAAATGTATTGAATGGACTTAGCCCAACCATTTTTGCCAGTGCATGTTTTTCACTGGGACCAAGAGCCCAAACTGGCTGAGGATGGGATAACACAGGCACCTGAACTCATCTGTTCTCCTCTGACTTTCTGTAACGACACATAATGCATAATCTCCAACCAGTTCTATGCATAAACCCCTTCAAAATACCAGACTTGGGGGATTAGGAATACTATTATGTATTTTACTTATATTGTTTATGTCTTGGTTTCTTCATGATGGGGCAAAACAAGAGGATCCCACAGGGTTACCTACATAAGCACAAATCAGTCCCAGAAATGCTTCACTTTAGTAAACCTAAGGGCTCGGTTGCCTTCAGGTGCACTTTTGAATCAACAATTAAATACAAATACTCATCAAATTCTTATTTTTTATTCTAAATATATGTTGTCTGAAATAAGGAAAAATTATAATGTGGATACACATGTACAAAGTGTTCATTTGGGAAAGGCAGCCCCATAGTTTTAGAATTGTGGAAGTATGCTGTGGACACCTTTTTTTTTTGCTGTGGAAAGCTCAGAAGATTGTGGGTAAACCATTGCTTCCTTAGAGTCTATCCTGGCAACGCTGCCTTAGAATATACCAGACAAAAAATATTTGTGTGAACAAAAATGTGGTTACCAGTGATGAGAACTGTAGGATTGTTTCCTTAGGAAATAAAAGGAAGGTTTGGTCTAGTAGTTAAGGAGCCAGGCTCTTATCTGGAAACATCTGGTTTGATTCTGCCCTCCTCCATGAAGCAAGCAGGGTGACCTTGGGCTAGTTATGGCTGTCTTCTGAGCTCTCACAGTCCCACCTACCTCACAGGGTGTTCTGTTGTGGGGAGAATAGAAAGCTTTGTCAGGTGCTTTTGAGTTCCCTTAAATGGGTGAGAAAAGCAGGGTAGAAAAGCCATGGTTTAAATTCCCTTTTAGTCTAATCTTCCTCCAGATGTGGGTAAAAACATGTGTTTCTCTGGGACAATATTGGGATTGCCACTACATATCCATGAACACCCCCTAGAAAGACAACCAAAAGGAAGGGAAACAAGTATAAGCTTCAAACTCCATAAACGTAGCACATACGGAATACCTGTAGCTCAGGGTTGGAGTGTTCATTGTTAGAGTTCTCTGAGCTGAATTTTCATTTGCAATAGTGATGTTACCATTAGTAACAGAAAACTGAGCTCAGAAAATCAGATAGTGAAGTGTATAAATAGCAAAGCACAAAGAAGAAAAGAAATGAGATTTAAAAGGTTTAATGCAAAGCAAAAAAGGTATAAGGAAAAAGCTTGGCAAGTTATTAAAAGGAGGATAATCGTAAAAATGAAAAAGCATCTATAAAAGAAAAGGAAAATGAAGTTAATAAAGGCACAACTCTCCATAACTGCACCAGACCAGTCTTCCCTATACTACTTGGTCTCACTTATGCGAGGTGTTATGATGCCTTGTTAATGTAGCTATCAAATGGACAACTATCACCATTTCTGGGTTGGAGGTTTTTTTTGTAGAAAGAGGAGGATGGGGAAGTTTATACAATACAATCCTTTTCTATTTCAAAATTAATTACTTTAACATATCTCTCAGATTACATCAGAATCTTACTTACGGTCATGTTGTAAGATGGCATCTATTGTATATCATTAGTGATGCATTAAATTAGTTGTTTACATTATAAAGTCTAAACATAGGAGATTCTTTTGTGTAGGGCCTTCAAAGAATCCTTGTCTCATACAGCCCCTTGAAACATGTAAAATTGTCTTTTTTGTTTAGTTAATGCACCACTGGAGTCCCTAAAGACGTATTATTTTGTTGCCAATTTTGTTGCCATCTATGTTTGAAATTCGAGGAATAAAAAAAAACTTCCTATGATTAATTTATGTTTTAGCCTGCTGCTTTTAATAACAGAATATGCTCTGGCAGAAAATTCTGAGGTAGTAGTATTTAAAATGAGAATGTTTGCATTTGCACAATATGCCATTTGAACAAAAGGAAAAGAGGTCAGGCCTGATTTTGATTTATCCTAGGCTATCAGCCTAGCAAAAATTTACGCAAGCAGATTTATAACAAACACTGAGTAATTATTTCTGCTCTGTAATGCTCAAACCATTTCTCAAGACACTGTCACAAACTTTTACCTAGCCTTATTAACCTTTACAAAGCATTCAGAATGGTCATGCTTTTTTTTAACATGAAGACCAGGTTTGCTAGGTGAAACACTTAGCACCCTTAGCCACAGAACAAAGGTCCTCCTTTCCACACTTGAACTTATTCTGGAATATATCTCAGGTTAGAGATCTGTTGTCCATATGCTAAGGCAGACTACAGCAAGTGGACAGAAGGTCCCTGTTCCAGGATATATGCCAGAATAACGCCAAATGCAGAAAGGACCAAAGTGAACACTGGGCTCAGTACAACTTGCTCTTGTTCTTTCCAGGAACCTTGATGGCATGGGGCTTCTGGTGGCCTTTGGACTGCCTTCTGGACTGAGAAGCCTGACAAGATTTTGAGTGTCCTGGAACCTATAAACAATGATGATTTTTAAATCCGAAGCCCAGTGTGGCTCAAAATCATATCATGTAATCTTGTGCCTTCCAAGCTCTCGAAAGGGCCACGGGAAGCAAACATTTACTTTAATCTAGGCAGAGTTTGCTAGGTGCTGCATGTGGAAAAGGTGACTACCAGGCTGTTTCCATATGGCACTCTAGACCCCATTAAGCACCCGACAGGTACGTATATGGTATGCATACACTACATACCCTCTGCACAGTGGGCTCCTTCTGCATGGGTGTTGAATGGGGTCCTCTAATCCAGAATAGCTGTAGACCTTGAAAAAGAGGTCTAAAATCCATGCTTGTGCACCAAAATCCGGATTAAATAGCACATAGGCCAGTTTCATGAAGCTCAGGAGCAGGCCCAATAACTGAACTATGCAACGAGCAGGAGCTTACACAAGAACTAAGTAACCTCACCGCCAAGCCCTTTGTACTTGGATGTGCACTTTGAGCGATGGCTGAGCTGATCACTTGCATGGCAGTCTGGGTGGCTCTTCCGTAATGGATTCCACTTCTGCCTAGGGATGCATACTACCTGTTTAGCATCCATTGACATCCATCCTATTATGATCCGTGCAGGCATGGTGTGTGTGTGCCTATGCTTTGATCCAAAACCATGCAATCCAGAAGTCCAAGGCACAGTAAATCTGGATCTACTTAATCCAGATTTGAAGTGGCAAGTGTGGAAATGGCCATAGGCAGGAGGTTCATGGCACTTTCAAATGCTTTGCAAAGCTCTTGAAATGGTGTTTTGTACACCTTTAATCTATAGAGGCTTAGATCATAACAACCTTCTCTTCCATTTGCAGGCCTATCTTTTCTGGCAAGCCTACCCAGATTAGTTTATATTGTGGCTTTATATGTTATGTTTAAGAGTGATTTTAATATATGATGACTTTATATGTTTTCATATGCTGATACGTTTTATAACATTACTATAAATTTACTGTTGTTTCCTACTTCAATCCCCAGGGTGCGGTGGGAAGGAAAAAAAAATATTATTGACGTAACAAAATAGACAAAATATTTATGCTGGTTGTGGTAATTGTTATCACTAATTGGGCCCTTCCCAAGTGCCTAGGACTGAGTCATGTATTGGTGAATGATACGAGCAGATTTCAGCAAAGTGGCTTTCTGTAGCTGGCATATGGATATTTTGTTCATGCCAATACTTTTCAAGTGCCCACTAAGATCTTTCGGCACTGCCCCTAGTGTGCTGAGAACCACTGGGACCACCTTTGCTGGTTTATGCCAGAGTCGCTTTAGTTCTATTTTCAAGTCTTCATATCTGGTTGTTTTGTTGTTGTTGTTACTACTCCTACTCCTACTCCTAATAATAATAATATTTCTGTCTGGGTGGATATCACACATCAGCTTCATTGGTCTCCCAAATTCCAAAAACAGGGTTTTTTGTTGGCAGTGTTACTGATTAATGGAAAATAATTTTGGATAATTTGTAACTCCCAAAATAAACCCAAATCGAAACCCGAAGGTAACTTAGTGAGATCTTTGCCTCTATCACTACAGCAGAGTTGCAATCAATGCCTGCCCACAGGATAAAAACCTGAAACACTGTACCAATAGTCCTAACTCTGATGTTTAAAATCATTCTCTCAAAAACCTTTAAAAGAAAAAAACAAAAACCTCTCTGCGCAACTGCTGCATTGCTACAATTGGCAGGACACTTCAGACAGTTGTATCCTTTGCCATCATTGCTCAGAGCTGAAATTCAAGACGCAAGGTGGGATTACTGGGAGATTTATTTTGAAGCCAGTTCAGTAAAAGGCAGAAAAGGCTGCAATAAGGATGCTGCCACCAGTAACTGCCAAGTGGAGAGGAAAGAAAGAACAGGCAAGCAAATAGCAGAACAGCTACTATCATGACAAAAGGGTAGTGAACAGACTCCCTTTTATGATATTTCCCCCTGCAAAACATTTTACAGAGGCTGTTGGACATTCTAACTTTGATTAAATGTTTTGAAACAAAAATTACAAATGGTTCTCTTTCCTCTTAATGCCCTTAGCAGAGTGTGTGTACATTTTGTATAATGTTGTATAATGTTCCAATTTGGTGAGGACGCAGTTACATCTTCAGAACCAATCCCTTAAAGGCCATTTCAGTTGCTTCTGGAAAATTTACTCTGCACTGGGCCGTGCAGGAAGTAGAGTAGGGTGGAAGGCACTTGCAACCATACGTGAACTTCCTATTTTTATTATACCTCTATAACTTCTTTTGCTGCTATCCAAAGCAGGTTTTTAACAAAGAAAGAACAATTATATACAATGCAGAAGACAAAAAAAAAAAATGAAATTTATATTTGCAAGAGGTTATGTTCAGTTTAACTCAAATATTAAATCAAATGGCCACTTGCTAAATGATAGCTCTAGTAGAAATGTGGCTCTTGTAGAAATGTGGCATTGCATAACCTAAGGGCAATGTATATATGTAGGCAGGCACCTGATCCTCACAACCTTCCTTGTATATCCTGTACACTGTATTATTCTATGTGAACTATGTGATTCAATGAACTAGTTAGGCTGTAAAAACAATACCGCTTATCTGTGACAGTTTTCTAAAGTCTGTCCTGTAAGCAAACCTATTGTGCAGCTGTGTAGTTAATTCTAAGACTTCGGGCCTTTCTGCACTTACCTTGCTGTGATTAGCAGGCCTGGATCAAGTGACCTCCTCTGATCTGGAACATGAAAAGGCTTGGATTGGACAATGCTGTCTCCATGGCAACAGCTGTTCCAGTCCAGCTCCCTCTCTAGCCTCAGAGTTACCAGGGGACCTTTTTTGGTGGTGCACTTTGTTGCACCAGTGGTTGGATCCCCTGGTAGTCCACAAAATGAAGGCATACCTTCTGCTCACTTCCATGATCAAGAATAAGCATACTGGTAGCCTCCTGATCTAGCCTGTACCAAGAAGAAGAGGAGGAGGAGGAGGAGAAGAAGATCTAAAGACAGCTACAAGGGACCATAATCAGGAAAAAAGGTAAGTGCAGAAAGGCCCTTGGATGACACATCTTCCAGCCTGTACTGTAAAAATCTTGTAGGAACAAAATCATACGAATTCTAGGTAACTCTACCACCTTAAATAAGGTTTTCCTGATGAGGATCAAGCTTTGTCTAAAGCAAACAGAGCAGACTAGTGGGGTGTGTGGCCACCTAGATCGGCATTAACATGCAGATCCATCAGGCCTAGATCCTTACTATTAACCCTTAATCTGGATTAAAGGCCCGTGCAGAAAGGGCCCAAGTATGTTTACTGGTTCAGTGTACCAATCAGTACAAAATCAGAATTGTCCTATGTCTGCTCTAAATTTAAGGACCTTTCTGCCCTGGGCCTTATTCTGTGATATATCCTAGAATAGGGGCCTGCTCTAGTCTGCACTCTCCTTCAGACAGTAGGGTCCTATTCTGGAATAAGGTCCAGGGTGGAAAGGGCCTAAGTCTCATTGTATCCAATTTTATGTACTGCAAATAAATTTAAGGTTAGATAGCCTGTGTTCACAAGTTAAAACTGAATTTATTCTTTTCCGTCCACATTTAAGAATGTATGGAGAAATCTTAATTAGAATTAGATTTTATAAGGAACCATTTCTCCGATCACAATGGCACAAATGCCACAATTACACAAGTGAAAGCAGATGGTTACCATACAAGTAGAATCCAATGGAGAAAAGGCAGCTGGTTTGCACATGGGGTCCAGACCACTGCCATAAATAACATCAGAATAAATAAACTAAAGGTTTTAAGAACACAATATATCTGTTTTCATAAGGCTACAATAATTCATAGAATTAGCTAATCTTTCCAATTATTCCACATAAAAGAACAGAAAAGGGCAAGTAGCAAAAAATGTACAGTTAATACATTTCCTCTCAAATTTGCAAAGGAACTATCAACGTTTTTTTGTACAAGATGTTAGATCATTTCCATTTGTTAGATTTCTATTTGTTCTATACTGTTAAGCACCAAACCCATTTACAAAACTAGGCCATGAGTGCTCTTCTTCCACAAGCTCCAAAGCCTCCAACTCTCCTTATGTGGCCAAGTTTTCTCCTCCGAACAAACCCAGGCTCCAAATCTCTATTTTTTAGCTTGCAAAACTCCATTTCATTACAACCTACAAACACCCATTTCCCAGACTAGAAACAAGGTGTCCACAGGAGGCAAACTAGGTCTATGGATGTTTTTCCACTGTCAAAAGTACCCATTTTTGCACCCATTTAGGACCCTTTTGGGTGTGAGCTGGATGACCCCATTTCCACTACGGCACCCATTTGGGACCCAATTGTTTCCACTGCCATTGGGGAAATCCGGATCTAATGGGTACATTTCGGCCTTCAATCCGGATTTTCTGTCATATGTCATTTCAAGTTGGCATATGTCATAAAAGTTATCTAAACCACTTCCAGCCTAGGGGTGGCCAGAAATATTACTAAAAAAATTGTACTTGCAAAACAGCAAGTGCCAAAAATTAAAGGTATTTCATCCCAATTCTTGTAACTTTGTAAAGCCACTGTATCAAGTAAATTATAAATGAGACAGTATTTCATTACAGTAAGGCAGATAACAAGGAAAATGCATGAAGTCTCATTTAGCTGGATAGTAAATGGTCCACATATCTATGATCCGCGTCTTAATTAGTTTGGACCAAGTGGAAGAAAAATCAGCCTTCTCGTAACACTGATGTTCTTTTTCTGATCAACTTTTCCCATGAAATTGATGTTCCACTTTGCTACCATGATGAAATATTTAAATATTTCCTTGTTTTCCAGGATTTACCATTAAGAAAACTGTAAGTTCCTTATGTGCCAAGCAGTGGTAATTCTTAAGGGCACAGCAGCATGCATTTGATTATGAGACCGATCAGAATTTACTTTGAACAAGTAGCTGGCTATCATAGGCTTAAAGTACAAAAAATTAAGTCTCTTGATCACAATTTTAGTACTTTGAACAAATGACTGAGTTTTTCATACATGTTGGACCATAGCTCTTCCTCTTCCTCACCCTGAATGATCTGGAGGCTGCATTTTCTTGACTGTTTAAGCTTTGTCTCTGCAGGTGGTAAAGAATGCCAAGAAGAAAGTTCAACAAAAGGTATATTTATGTAAATCAGTTCTGGGCCAGACTTTCCCCCTCTTCCTTGCCTTCACCTATCTGGGCATGTGATCAGGCCATGTAGGCAGTGATCTCATGGAAGGGGATCACCTAGGCTTGTTCTTGCTCATAGCTCTGGCTTGTCCGTGCTGTAGAACTTTTCATTCCTTGGTCTCAATCAACTTACTTACTTTCTCACTCATTTGCAGCTTAGTTCCCCTTCTCCTTTGGCTACTGCTCTTAGGTGCAAACGAGCAAGGAGTTCCCCCATTGCATCAGTCCACCAAAGAAAGCAGTGAGTGTGTTTTGATGCCAACTGAGCTCCTTGCTTATCTCCTCCTTCTCCATTGGGTACTGCTGTTAGCTGCTAACGAGCAAGAAGCTTGCCCAGCAAAAAAAAGAAAAAAAAAAGGAAAACATATTGGATGCTGTGTGTTGGATCAAGGTCGTACAAACTAGTGCCTCCAGATGGATGTAAAACACAGCTGCACAATTTGTAGTGACCTTCTATTTTGGTATTTTGCATGTTACTAGATAGCATGTTAAAAGACAAGTATCAGAACTGCTTTCCATTCATCCTAAGTCATAACACTAACTTTTTAAAAACTCTGTAATCCCTCCCTGTGTTGTTAAGAGATTTTACTCATAAGAGATGCGCAAATTCCACTCAGCAAATTGATTTTTGTTTATTTAGAAGCTGTGCCAAGCAGTGCTACCCCAAAGGTAACTTGCTACCAATGTTAGCTTTATGAGAAGTTTTCACAAAATAAAATAAGCTTGTATCTATTTTATGTCATTTTATGTAGCACATCTCTTCACTGTCCCATGGACAAGGATCTTTAGAATGATCTTGTGGTTCTCGGTGGAAGACTTTTAATTAAGATTTCTATCATTTATTTCTATTCTATTCATATCTCTATTTATTTATTGGATGTACAGGTGCATACAATGCTATCAAAACTGAGCTTGAGTATGCTTATTGCATTCATTTGGGCAGAGCAAACATTTGCAGAGACCGGCTTCTTAAAGGAAAAATAAATGAAATTTGATTGGAACTGGAATTTCAGAGTGTTGCCCATCCATTACATAGTTGAGTTTTAAGAGCTGTCATATTAGACCCCCAGGTTCTTTCCTTTCTGTGTTCAAGTTTCACAGTCATATATCACAACAAGCAAGACTGCTGCTTAAATGATAAGCTTGAAGAGGTCATTATGGGGTACTGTAGTGTATCCCAAATATTTTTAGTAATCTAGTGAGTTCAATATGTGCAATAAATGCTGGAGAAAAGGAGAAATATCTTTGCTTAATGAGAATGTTTTATTAAATTAAAAATTGTTAACTTATTCATATGGACTCTGCTCTGTCTCCTTGTCTGTCTGTCTGTCTCCATCTCCTTGGCATCTTCACCAGTAACCACCCTGTATGGAAACCTAATAGCTGCTACTGGATAGCAAGTTATCATTTGAACTTTTAAAAAAATTAATAATGCCGATTTCTAATATAATTGTTTGCTTTGTGAGTTTTCTGATTTTAATTTAAAAAACTGACCAAAATGTTTGAATGATTTCAAAAGCCCATCCCATATTTTAATAAGTTCCTATTTCTTTACATTTCTTCCAACTGAAAGGACTTAATTTACATTTCATTGTATTTTTTCTTGATGTTGTCATCAATATTACATCTGGAATGAATTTCCTCAAATTTTCACAAAAGTTTAAATGGCTTTCTGTGCCATTCTGAAGTCCATAGAACCATAGGCAGAAAAACTTTTAAGTCTGATTCTCAGATAATTTTTAGCCTATTTAAGAAATCTGTTCTGCCTTCTAATTAAATGTGGGTGATCTGTACAATCTAAATCATTTTATGGCTAGGGATAGCCCACAATGTCATGGGAAGGTTTGCAAGAAATTGTAAAGGTATCTTCTCCCTTTTCATTTTTGGTGACAGTGGCTTGAAGAGGGTTTAGATCTAGTAGCAAATCCTTGCTGAAGACACACTGAATATTTCTATCCTTTTCTCAATAAAATGAACATGTTGTCTGAGGAATAATACATAAACATTAAATAATTTTAAAACAGATTTATTAAGCAAACATTTAAATCACCATTGCATGCTAAGTTTAAGTTTGCATTAAAACTATGTACCACAACCACAGTACCTCTTTCCTGGTTAGTCACCATCACCTCTGACATCATCAGCATTTGTTTACCTGGAACAGTGTAAGTCAAACAGGCCTGTTACGTTCTTATGAAGCAAAAATTCATTCAGATGTTTCACAATTTCTCTATTCTTTTTCAGTAATCCTTCCTCCTTTGTTGTCTATTGGCCTATCCATCACCTTGCTTGGTTTTTTTGCTTTAGTGAAATGTGGATTAATTGCCTTTGTAGGTTTAGCAAATATCTTTTCTTGTTTGTTTGCTTTACTGTCATTTTCTTGCCCAAATTTGTGCAGATTTTAACCCTATCCTCAAGGTTACAAAGATGGCCAGTGGTATCTTATGAGATAACCATTAAGGAGGAAGTTACATAAAAAGCTAAACAGCATGCAATTTGCTACTGCCTCCTTATCTATCTGCCTGTAGTAAAAGAAAGCATGAGTCTAGTATCATGTGTGGGCACTTGTGCGAATATGCATAACATACTTAGAGAGGAAAAATGTGATGCAGTTAGGGCAACACCTCATTATGGAAAAGTATACTAAACAAAAAGATAAACAAGACTAATTAATGGCCATTTGCATTTGCTAGTAAAGTGTTAAGTGAGAACAAGCACTTTGTTTAACACAAAAGCTGGGAAGCCTGACTTGGAGGGGAAACAGATCATTCTAAAATACCTGTCTGCTTCTACCATGGCAAACCACTTCACTGCAAGTTTAATTTAAAACATCAGCCTAAATTATGATGCTCTAAATTATGTTGGCATGAGCAATCTCCTAGCAACTTCTCTGTTGGCCAGGTATTAGTAACAGTGGAACAAATTGTGCCCCAGCCACCCTCCTCCTTTAACAATCTTAGTTCTTCCCTGATGTCAACATGACAAGGAAAGAATGACACAAAGGTTTCTCTGTTTGAAACACGCAAAGGCTCTTTAAAAATATTTTGTTAGTGGACTCCAACTTTGTAGATGCCGTTTATGCATTACAGAACATGCACTCTCTGTGTGGCTTTTAATAGCCTTGCTAATCAAAACTGAGAAGCATCCAAAAGGATTAATCTGCATTATGAACCTGATTAATAAAAATGATTCTTCAACAATGCTATCTGTGTACTAATTACAGAATGGACATTCTAATCTAATGTTCGTTATTATACCAAGGCTGTGTTAATATGTAGCAAACAAAAAGCAAAAACCTTAAAGACAGTTCAGAGATGGTACCTGCTGCACATCAAGAGTGCTCATCCAACCTCTAATGCACATTCAAGACCAGAAAATGCACTTCCAAAGTGCAATAGGGATGGAGACAGGATGAGAATGAGATGAGAAATCCAGTGCCACATGCTACCACCTCCAAGACACTTCTAAGCCATTTTTACTACTTGTGAATGCAGCCCAAATGATGACAGTTACGTGACCTCAGCTGTACTCAGCAGCAAGTAGTTATTACATAAAACAATGCTAGATTGAATAAAGATATCAAATGATAATTTCAAAGAAGGTGCTACAAGTGAATTTATAATCAGTTCAATCCAGACAAGGCAATAAAAGTTGCAGGATGCCAAGTGAACTGTTAATTTATCTGTTGAGAAATTTAAGAAGTGGAATTACTTACAAAATGAAGTCACAAAGTAAGTAAGAAATGTCGGCAGCACATCTGTTTGGAAAATCTGATGCCAGTCTACAGCACAAAGAAATGGGAATTTCTTGCATATAGTTGCTTTATCTTATCATTTAGGTGCCAACTAAAATAAGCAAGTAGCCATTGTTTGTTACCACCTGGCTTTGGATACAGAGGCAAATAAACGCTTTCGGCATGTACTTCAGAAAATATTTTTCTTAGAAAAATGTGTTAGATATTGAAGTTTTCTATTCAAAATAACACAGAAAAAAAAGGAACAGGGTAAACCTAAATTCTAAAATTATGGGAATTCAGGAAAATGTTCTACCATACCAACTGGAGACAGCTATCACCACATGGAAAATTAACATGCATTCTGAATAACCAACATGGTTTATTTTATTTTATTTTTATTTTTTTAATAACCAACATGGTTAATGCCTTATAGGCTGCATTCACACATCACAAAAAAAGCATCTCAAAAGTGAATTAGAGATGGTAGCATGAAGCTTCTGTATTCATATCCCATCTCAAATCCACTTTTTCTAGCCTAAAGTGCTCATGGACAGGGAAGGCCAGACTAGCTCATGAATGCAGCCTTGGTTTATAGAGAAGATGTGGCAACAATCCTTTTACAAATTAAAGAATTAATGAAGACTATCCATCATATTCAAATAGATAAACGTATTCTCTACAGAGATTTCCTCAGGGTACCTTGATCATCAATGTCACCCTGCCAAATGGTAGTGAAGGATATAGCAGAAGGCAGAGTAAACGTAAAAATAGGCTGCAAGTGAGTCTTTTTCATTGTGTTTCAGTTTCCTATAGTTGCTGTGTTTGGAGTGTAGTGTATTTATGAATTATTAAATTCTGCATTTATGCCTACTTAATCTATTACAAAAATGTAAGCCTTGAGCATTGTGAGCATAACACGAAATGATACTACTTTAGGCAAAATTATTGCATAATCCGAGAACTATACAAACTTGTTTATTTGGGACAAATGTGCCACGTAACATCAATGAGAAACAACTGATTTAAAAAGTGGATGTCAAAATAAGTGTTTGACTAGAAACTATCTACTGTATTCATTACACAGCAAATGCACTATAACCACAGCTGCAAAGTGATCAAGGAAATGCTGCAAATGTTTCCCTGGGTGTAGCAGACAAATACACTACTTATATAATCAGTTCAAAAATTGAGAAACTTCACTGAGTAAGATGAAAAATCACAGTGACCAGTTCAGTCAGCGTCGTGTGCACATGTGAGCACTATATTGCGGTCATTGCGAAAGGAAAAATTATAATTCATTATGACTAAAAATAATTTAGGTCCTGGAGGATGAGGGCAGGAAATTCATTCACATGGGAAAAGAAGCACAGGGAGATTTTCATTTTTAAAAATCTGCTGAAGAGTGTTTATAACGTCATCCATTCAAACATCAGAATTATCACTGAATCACTGTTGACTCCTGGTAGACTACACAGGCACCACTATGCCTTTTTATTGAGAGAGGCACAGAAACGGTTTGCTGTGTTCAACCTGAAAACACTCTTCAGCTTTATCCAATTTAGCTAAGGAAAATTATTCTGAACACTTAACCGTTTTTGCACCCTCCCATTTTTTGTCTCATCTTTTCCCTCTCTGTCATTAATCTTCCTTGAAGGTCCTTTATGGTATGATAAAAAAAATTTATTTCCAACATTTATGTTTGTGTGATCCAATAATTGAGTTCATCCAATGCTATTTTCTTATTTTTTCAGATCTTTAAAAACTAAGAAATGAGAATAGGAGACCGGTAATAATCAAATTCTTGGATATTTAAGCCTCATTAGTTGCCAAATTATGTATCTTGGGAGCCTTACTTCTAAAGCAGTATCTCAACACCATCACATCAAGTTTGATCTTCTGCATTATTGCACCTATTTTCTGAAAACCAAAATTCTGAGGCTCTGGAAGTCAAAATAGCCCACAGAAATGGATACTTCCAAAAAATGTTATAGAGCATTGCACCCTTCCCTGTGGGACTGTAGCACTTTGGCATTCAAGAGCATAGGAGTAAACGTGGAAAGGAGTTATGTGTTTGTATGTACAGATTTTTAAATACAACAGAAGTTAATAGTACTGAATGCATACAAAAATGATTTAGTTGCTTATGTCCAATAATTACAAAAGCAGACAATAGATGCAGGGGGACAAATCTGCAGTTGTGTAACTGTGAAAAAAGCATCAAAGAGCTAGCAAATGATAAGCAGATATAATACAAGGATCACTTCTTCAAAGTTCATAATCTATGGTCATTTTTAGACTCTAGAGAGCATGGGGATCCAATGTGAGACCACAGATTGAATTTACAAATTATGAGTTAATTAGATTTAGGCTCAAATCTCATACATGTTTTTGTTGTGATAGTAAAAACCAAGCAAAAATAAACTAATAAGTTGTGGCTTTAATCATTCCTTCAGCTGATTCGTTTCACCTATATGTCTCTAATCAAGTAATCTGCTGCAGAAAAAGATCGGATGCCCTTCCATGAAGCTGTTTTTCAAAGCAAAATTCTTCCATTTAATAAGCCAGTTTGGGCAAAGAACAGAACAAGTGGGCTAGAACTTCACAGAGAAGTGGCATCACACTGGAGTGACAGGAGACACAACTCCATCAACAAAAACTCTTAAGCTCATCCTTCTTGGCAAAACCACTAACAAAATGATTTTTTTTAAATACAGTCCTCAGATATCAATCCTTAGCATGCAACTTCTTGGACTTTGAAACCTTGGAAAGATAGGTGCAGTGATGGGTTTCTCAACACTGGAGTCGTCTCTTTTTTCAAGTCACACAAGTAATGTAGTCTGCTCCTATTCATACATTCCAATATCTGAATATTTTTATTTCTGAAAATACAGAAACTTGTGACTCCTTGTTCTACATGTGGGAGAAAGCAGCAGGAAAGGACTTCTGCAAACTTGAAGGCGGGAAAATACAGGAAAACTGAAGTAAGAAGCAAGCGATGATAGCATCATAAACAATTAAAAAATAAAAGGGTTGTTGGAAAAAACAAAAAGTCATGCTTATACTAGCATTCTCATTTCTAGAAATCTGGTATTCCAGAAATCTGAAACTGAAGATAATAAGAGCAAGCAAGTGGTTGAAATGTAATCAATCGCAGAACTGGAACTGGAACTGTTGCTAAGGATGCTTTACAAATTACAGAAATGGAAAGGTAGGTAGATCAGTGGCCAATAAATGGGTGGTAACCACTGTCAGGGGAGGTGTGCCCTGATGTGGAAGCAATGCAGGTTGCACTGTAGCAAAACTGGGTAGCTTCTCAGCTGCACATATGAACATCTGTGTGGAAGGCACATTTGCTGTGCATCTATTATTGGCTGTTTTTTCTTAAAGGGAAGGTTTGAAAAAGTCATGTTTGATCACACCCTAAGAAGAAGAGTTGGCTTTTCTACCCCACTTTTGTCACTGATTTAAGTGGACTCAAAGTGGTTGGCAAAGCTTTCTGTTCTTCTCCCCACAACAGAATACTCTCTATGAGGTATGTGGGGCTATGATAGCTCAGAAAAGAGCTGTGACTAGCCCAAGGTCACCCAGCTGGCTTCACGGAGGAGTGCAGAATCAAACCCGGTATTCCCAGATAAGAGACCAGTTTTGTAGACATCAAGCATCTTTGCTTATTGTGAACACAAGAGACCCCAAAATACAAGAACTAATTCAAGTTCAATATGTGTCTTAGGAGTTCTTAGGAGATACATGCATTATAAAGTTTATTTAAATACCCTTAAACACAAAAGCTCTGAGCATACTGATAAACTCTGTGCTTAACACAAAACCCTTCACTTTTACTATCTCTTTCATAAAATAATGCCTAGGGAACATGGGAGATGAGATTGTTTCGCTGTGATTTCACTGTTCTCATTTCACAACCAGCTGTTATTCATGCATTATGTTATTGTTCTAGACAATAATATGAAGGAAGGAGGAAATAGAATAGTAGCCACTCCCTCTCTCTTCCCTCTTCCTCTCATAGCCTAGCCTAAGCCCTTTGGTTTACATTCTAATTGCATATGGGATGCAATTAATAACTTACTTGTGTGGAATATATATTAAATTGTTTGAATTGATGGTTTTTTAATGGTGTGTGCCAGAAAAAAGGTCCAGCTGTTGCCAAAGAAAAACAAATGCTCTGTCATGTATTTCCGACATACAAAATAACACAAAAGTTATCTTAATATAAAACAGAAGACAAAGAATAAGAATTGGTGTATTATGGTTTCTACCTAAGTGTACTAGAAACATGTCAGACAAGCAGAAAAAAACAGACTATAATCTACAAAGTACATAAAATCATGTTGGATAACTATCAAAACAGAAAACCTGCAATTTAAAAATAAATTGTGCATGGAGAAAGGAAAGATTTGTCAAAGTTATTTATAATTTCTGCAGTGTACAATCCAATGCTCATCTTGAAGAAACCTACAGTAATTTTATAGAACTTTAGAACTTACTTTTAGTATTAAAGCTGTATTCAGAATGAAATGGTAATCATTCTGAATATGGGAAAATTGACAAGTTATCTAGGCATTGGAAGACTATAACAAACTGTTCACTTTTTTAAAAAAGTTATAAAGCACACTGCTCAAAAAATTTAAGGGAACACTTAAATCACACATTGGATCTTGATGAACAAAAGATTCAAGTTGAAAATCTTTACCGATATGTAATTTATTGAGAGCAAAATGATCTAACAACAGTCAATGAAAACCCAAATTATCAGCCAACTGAAGGCTGGATTCCAAATCATCCTCACAATCAAGGCAAAAAAATGAAATCACAGATTGATCCAATTTGTGTAAATTTCATCATGGCAACTCATAATGAGACACAGTAATGTGTATGTACTCCCGACATTATCTGGGCATGGTCCTGATGAGACAGAGGATGATGTCCTGGTGGATGTCCTCCCAGACATGCATCAAGGCATCAGTGAGCTCCAGGACAGTCAGTGGCAGTAGTTAGCATTGTCAGATGCAAAGTTCCATAATGTCCCAGAGGTTCTCAGTCTAATTCAGGTCTGGGGAACATGAGGACCAGCCAATGGCACCAGTGCCTTCATCATCCAGGAACTGCTTATGTACTCTGGTCACATGCGGCCAAGCATTGTCATGCACCAAGACTAACCCAGAAACCATTACACCAGCATCTGACAGTGGCTCTGAGGCTATCATCCTGGTACCTAACAGCAGTAAGGCTATCATTTGGAGGTTTATGTGACCCTCCAAGGATATGCCTCCCCAGACCATCACTGACCCACTGCCAAACCAGTCATGCTGGATAATGTTGCCGGCAGCATAACATACATCACGGTGTTTCCAGACTCTTTCATGTCTGTCACATGTGCTCAGTGTGAAACTCCTCTCATCTGTGAAGAGAACAGGGTAGCAATGGCAGACCTGCCAATTCTAGTGTTCTCTGACAAATGCCAGTTGGACTGCATGGTCCTGGCTGTGAGCACAGACCCCACTACTGGAAGTCTGGCCCTCATACTACCCTCATGGAGGTCAGAAACATGGACACTAGTAGCCTGCTGGAGATAATTTTGTAGGGCTCTAGCAGCGTTCCTCCTTGAGAAGCAGAGATCAATGCTGTATTGATGCCCTTCTATGGCCCTGTCCAGTTTTCCTTGTGTAACAGCCTGTGTCCTGGAATCTGCTCCATGCTATTGAGACTGTGGTGGAAAACATTCCAAACCTTCTTACAACACCACATATGTGTCACGTCTTGCCCTCTGCTCATGTTCCTAACCGGGGAATAGTGATATGGCCGAGATTATAAGCGAGGTTGAACAACAGGGAGATGTGGAGTCTGAAGGTTCTCCTCAGCCTGGGCCTTCACTTTCTCTGCAGAGGTCCTCGATGAGTCAGAAAAGACAGGAGAAGTCAGACAGGCTCAGGGAAAGGTTAGCATCAGACACTGAAAGTCAAGTATGCACATGGCTTTGACTCAACCTCACCGAATCAGAACAGCGTTGCCAGCAATCAAACTCCAAACCACGACTAGACCTTGCAACTCTGACCTGTGCTTCTGACTCTGGATTTAGCTATCAGAACATCTCTTGCTGTATGGATTTTTGGATTCTGGCAAATAACCCTTCCTACATCTTACTCACTGTAACCTGATCCTAGCTTCCTGCTTCAGTATGAATTCCTGAATTGCCGCTGGTGAAGGTGTAATTAAAGACTGTTGTTTCTTATAATGTGCTTCTTGTTTCTCTGTGTTGCTGAGCTCCATAAGGCAGGACAGTATGGATGGGCCACCCTGGGGGAGCTGGACTTCCTGTAGGTATTGCCTCAGGCTACCAATAGAAACCAGGACACTAGCAAAAAATAAAACTAGAGAAAAATCAGGATTGATAAGGAGAGAGTATTGTCTGTGGCCACCACCTTGAAAACCATTCTCTATTTGAGGCTTCTTGTCCCTCCAGTGCACCTGTTGTCACTTTCATTTGCACCGAAGCAGGTGAAAGTGATTCATAATTGTTTAAGTTGTCTAACTGAACATATTGATATCCCTGAAGTTTAAGTGACTTTGTGCTATATTATGATGCATAAGTATTCCCTTTATTTTTTTTGAGTACTATATAAATACCATCTTTATATTTTCAGATATAAAAACAACCTATTAGTTTATGCAGTGGTTAAAAAAAGAATAAGACAAATTTAATGTTAGGAACAAATAGAAAAACACACAGAAAATGAACAAGAATAATTAAAATTCTGTTTCATAAATGCATAAGAATTGCATTTAAAATAGTACTGCTGAAGGAAAGGGGTACAAAAATAACTATGATATGAAAGCTTATCTCTGCATGTTAAAGCTCCATTGACTCGGAGTTTCATGATGGAAAAAGAAATCAAACATTACTATTAGTGCAGGAAATAAAAGAGGCACATGCAAGAACTCTGTTCAGAAACTAGATTGAGAGTTATTTTCATAATCCAACAGGAAATATTTATAAATCTGACAGCAGATTCAGACTGACAAAACATCCCACTTTAATAATTAATGACTACAGGATGTGGAGACGGTTATTAGCTTAGACAGGATTCAAAATAATTCAGTATATAAATAAATTATATATTTACCATGTAGAGATGAGCAAAACAAGATCCAAAGCCTCTTGAAAGAGTACTTGGTTGTGGGAAGGGATTGATCAACCATACATTTAATGATGCTCTCCCCCACAGCCAAGCACTTCTGACTTGTAGTTTCCACTGATTTTTTGCGAACACTGCTCTGAGTGCTCTGTTTTCCAAGATGGAAATGGAACCTCCATTTAGAGAGAAATATATATTCAGTTAATATTTGAAAATAGAATATTTGAACTACAAGAGAATTTTTTTAAAAATGAAATCTGCTCCATCAGGAACATTTAGGATCCAAGGCTATATATTATACCACTCTCAAATATTAGATTTGAGAAGTATCATTATGTACCACAAATGTGAACAAGCCTGTGCATTTTCTAAAGCAAAAAAACTAGTTGGAAGGTCAAGCTTCATCAACAAATGAAGGAAAATTAAAAGCAAGCCACCAGTTTAGTCATTTATACCTGGTCATGACTGGCTTCAGTGGAAATTCCAATACCATGGAAAGTCATCTTGACAGGAGACAGCGTTAAACAGGTTGTGCATTCTTTGCCATTTTGTCTGTCACTGTAGTGCACCTAAAGCAGAACAAGATTCAACACTGCAGTAAGTCCTAAGCTACTCAAGGTGAAATTCTAAAAGCAGATTTAAAAAAAAAAGCCTACAGTATAACTGCTCAGTCCTACTCCCTCAACAGATGGATGAATGATAAGTCCTGGGGAATCAAAAGCCTGAGTCTTATTGAGTTCCACACCTTGCCCTACAGGAAGAATAGACCACACTCAAATAAATTAGCCAGCTATATATTAAGCAGGGTAGAGGAAAAGCAACATCAGCACAGAAATACTAGCTAATCTGAATTTGGGAGTGGACAGGGGGAATAATCCCAAGGAACCTTCTTCATTTTAATTCCCTATTTTACTTCCCTGATTTTAAATTGTAATTGCACTTATTATGCTACTCTTTTATGAATATTATAGTATGCATTATCATTTGTGATCAACACTTTTTTGACATGTGAAATTATTAGAATTCGTTAACAAATCTATTATTTTCTTGTGGCCTCATAACCCTTTTCTCAGAACTTTCTCATGGCCCAAATTTGGAAATGACTATCTTAGAGCAACTCCAACCAATCTGCTAACACTACACTGGTGGTTGCTGAACAGCTTTAGTTTTTGTTTTTAATGTCCCACTTTTATGGGAGCTCCAAGTGTATGTATGAGCACATTTAAACACAATATACAAGAAGATAATTTATTTCAATTACAGCCTTCTTGTCCCTTTTTTTGGGGGGGGGGGTTCTCTTAACATATGAATGCAAAACAATAGTTGTAGCTCTTTGCCAGAAAAAAACTCTTCATACTTTAAAAATTCTTCTTGCATAATCACCTCTTTGTATTTCTGAGTTCCATAAATGTGAGATTTGCACATTTTTGAAATGACAAATATACAGAATACTTGTATCAGGAATCCACATATTCACAAACAGAGAAACTACTGCAGAGCATCAGAAAAGATCTTTACTTTGCCGCTAACCAAATATATTTCTCTGTTCCTCACAATCTCTATCTACCCCTTTACACCATTTTAACCTTTTATTTAAGTACCCCTTCATGTCCTTTGGAGCCTTCCCATTAACCCTCCTTTACTGCTTGCTCCAAGGCCTCCAATCTGGGGAGCTACTCCAACTGCATTTGAGGGGTTCTGGGTGATCCTCCAGTGAAGGAAGAAGACCATGCCTCCAGAATTACTCATTTTCCACAAATTTAAGCTAATTTTAGGATGTATAGGTTAAGTATATAGTTAAATATTTGTTTAAATATATCAATATGCGTAGACCTCTACCAAAACTTTGTGACCTGGACCAGTCAGTGCCAAGAATCATTTTCAGCAATGAAACTTGTATCTTGGTCAGTCACCCTTTCCAGGAAACAGAGTTCTGCATTATAAAGAAGCCTCCCCCCTCCATGGATGACTGACACTAAATGTTCAGTTTCACCTGTTTTATAGTTAAAAAGGTTGTTTTTATGCCATCACCTAATCCTGTCAGCCAGTTATAGAAAAGTGACACTTTGGCTGTGTTCTCACTGGACAATTTAGTCCACGTTTTTTTCAATCAGCAGTGAGTTCTGTTTTTTTGCATTCCCACTGGTAGTTTATTAGGTGGACTCACAGAGGAGAAACCCCCTCCCCCCGTCTTTTCTGTCAAACCCTGACTTCATAGGGGCAGGCGATCCAGACCCCACCCCCTATATAAGCCTGCTCCTAATTCGGATCATGGCAGCGGTTTCCCCCACACCGTAGCACAGCACTAGAACATTAAAATCACTTCCCCTTTGTTTTGTGCTAGATTGGTACATCAAAGCCTCAAAGTGGCAGGGGGGAGGGAAAAACCAGGTGGGGAAGGGAGGGAATAGATATCACAATGGGGAAGGGAAGGAGGAGGGATGAAGTAGGCAGACATTTAAGAGCCATCAGCTTTGCACTGCATCAGCTCAGCAGATCAGCGTGAAATAGCAGGCATTGAGGGCAAAGTCTTTCCAATCACTGTATCTTTAAGTAAAATCAGGTTCTCGCCACTACAGTCTGATATCTCATTACACTGTAATGTCTGATCTCTCGTTACATTTTAAACTGCTGTGGGCTTTGCTCACTCCTGCCGTAGCACATAATGGCGCGGGAGAAAAGGGAAGGAAACGATGGCTTTCTTCCAGGAAAACTGTAGAGAACGCCCCTAAAGCATGGTTCCCTCCCCACTGACAACCGTCTGCTGTTCCCATTGCTAATTAGCGAGGATTATTTCTAAATACAGCAGTGAGACCTCTTTTGATTTGAATATAGATAATCCATGTTATGGGACTTTTAATTCTCAGAAACTGTGGATCCCTTTGAACCTTTGGGTCCATCTTCTCATTGCAATACTCACACCATTTCATTTGACCATTTGATTTGTGGATTTTCTACCCTCCATTTTCCAGGGTGGGAAGTCCACAATAAAATAAATAAAAATATACAGGTATAAGTGTTGTGAGCAGAGGATAGACTCAAGAAGGTTTAAAAGTGATCACAGCCCTAGATAAAGATACTTCTCCTGTACTGAAACGGGGAAATTGTAACTTGGTGTGTCACTCCTATTAATTCTGGAGGCGCAAGTGATCGTATATGAGTGGGGGATGATTGATGGATTCAAACTGGGGGAAACATGGAGGAAGAGTTCATTGAATTGAGGGACTCCAACACGTGGCACTACCACTTACCAGATGCTAAAACGCTAAGCAACTGAATTTTGATTAACATAAAAATTTCCTTGCTGATTCCTCTTATTTGCACAATCAAGTGCTCCATTGCTTGGTTTCAAGATAAATAATTCATTCCTCACAGTTAGCAGGAGTTAAATTTAACTCTGAGTCTGCAACTGTTATGAAAACCTTGTGTCCCAATCACTGCCACTGTTATTCCTCCTCAATGCATGTACAGTACTACCAAGTCCCTCTTTCTTTGCTAGTAGTTGCAAGTCAAGTTGCTACCTACCATTTTGACTACTTACATTGTAATAAAATTATTCCCTGTGAGCCTTTTACATTTCCAATAGAGAAACTTGGTATTAAAGTTAGTGTAATGTTTCTTCTCCTTTGGGATTGGTGCCAAACCGTTATCAGTAAAAGCAAAGTCGTACTCTGAAAGATTCTACGCATACATGAAAGCAGTGCTTAATCTATGTATAAAAGCAATTCCCATAATAGTATGTAAATCTGTATTTAATGAATGGCTTAAATATATATTTAAAATCTCCTAACTGGCCAATTATTTGATGGATTGAGTAGTGGTATCCATCATGCTCTAAATCAAGTTGGGATCCCTAAAACTTCCCAAAGATAAATGCATTGCAAGTTTTATCCACTAATCACTATTCCGTTCCTACCTTGCACATTAACACCTCTGTAACATAAAACTGGAGCTTCCTAATAACTGCTTGAATAAGGTCTGGTGTTCTTGCCCAGCCATCTACTTTTTTGACTACATGGATCATATCAAGATGAATTATGTATTAAGGCTAATGGGGATGCTAGAGTTTTATAATGAACAAGAACTTAATTTAGGAAGAAAGCATGGTTCAGAATAGAGAAGGCCATGAGAGAAAAATCTACATTACTCCATATCCATTTAACATATAGCAAAGAACAGGCTTTAGTGTTATTCAAGCATTATAAAGAAGAATAGCAGGTGAAATTCAAATTGGAGATAAACCATTAACAAGGTAAGATATACAGATGACACCACTCTGTTAGGTGAAAACAAAGATGACTATGGCTGCATTTACACATAGTGAAAAAAATAAATCATCTCAGAAGAGGCAAAATGGTTCAGAGGTAGGTCTAAAACATGTCAGTGTGCCCAGTGGGCTCATCCAACTTCTAAGGACTAAAAAGGCACTTTGAAATCACACTAGAAATGGGCTGGATATGGGACGAGAATGAAATAAGTACACTAGTACCTTGGCTGTCACCACAAAGATGTTTTTGAGCCAGGTTTCTTGAACTAGAATAATACAATATGAGAGTAAAAGTGAGCAAGGAAAAATCTAGATTAATGCTAAAAATTAAGAAGACAAAAATAATGTCAGCCTGCATGCTTGGCGATTTATGGCTGATGCAAAGAGTCAGGAACTCTTTTTGTTCTCTTTGGCACCCAAACAAAGATGGACACTATACGAGAGAATTCAGAGGAGAATGATCCTAGGGAAGAAAGTGATGACAAACATATACAAGATAATGAAGGATAAGAACATTTTATTGACAATGAAGATCAGAATCATTAAAGCAGCTCTTTTTTTCTTGATAATATAAATCTGTGAAAGTTAAGCACTGAAAGAGTGAAAGAAAGAAGTCAGATGTCTTCATATTATGCATCTGGAGCTGGTTATCAAGAATATCACAAACTGCAAGAAGGACCACTCTATCAGCCTTGGACCAAATAAAAACCTCCTGCTCACGTGAGGTGATAATAATCAAGCAAAACCCCACATCTTTTGGGCAAGTGATGCAAACAAAGGAAGAAATTACTCTGTTTGGCAGGGCAGAGAGAAACAAAAGAAAACAATGGACAAGGTGGATGGATGAGATCAAAGACACTACTCCAAGCTCCTTGGCATAGGTGTGAGACCTCCCTAATGGCAGGTCAAAACGCCAAGCATTTGTGTAGAAGACAAACCTGACACTATGTTTAAAAAGTAGATCTTAGCAAACCACAAGCTTAGCGGCTTGTAAGAAAACTGCTCTTATCACAGTAGCATATTATTCAGAAAGTTTAGAAGAAAATATGAGCAGAAACCTCATCTACTTCTGTCAAGAATGAAGTCCGAGGAAGAACCAGGAACTTATAAAAATCTGCAATATGGCCTGCACAGAATAACAACAGTTTCTTACAGGCACTATTTGTTGACCCCCCACAACTACTAAAAACATTTATTTGTAGAAAGTAGGCTTATTTTTTGTCTTTATACAATATATATAAAAGACTCTTGATATCATGGTTTCCCTGTTTGTGGTTCCTGATTATTTGCAAATGGAGAAATAAGAAGCACATCTTTGAGGTTGTGTTTTTTGTTTTGTTTTGTTTTTAAAGAGAAAGACATTTTGGAAAGATTTTTTTTGGGGGGGGAGGTGCTGTGATATTTTAGCTAGAGTTAAATTACCAGGAACAGAACCTTTGTGAACAACAACGCTACAAAATGAGACCAGTAAGAACTCTCACCTATAGTAAAATGACAATGTATCTCTTGGAAAGAAGAGTGCCATGCCAGTTAAGAATAAATAAAGGAATTTCTAAGCATTCTGGTTATTTTATAAACAATTTGTTTACTTGCTGAGATTTCATCAACTATTGTCCATACTCAAATGGAGCTAGGCTTCTATAGCTAAGGACTAGAAGGTCCAAGGAAGGCAGCAGAAACTAATATTAAAGATACAATTATCAAACTTTTCCAGGTTCAGGCCTTGCTCAAAAATAGTAACTTTTTTTAGTGAGAAAAAGAACTATCTAATGTTTATTAATTTAAGAATATATTTATATTTATTTTAAAAATTATATCTTACCTTCACCAAAAGGTCCCAGGGAGTCACAAAAACAACAATAACAACATTAAATAAAAACATTATTAAAATACCATTAAAATATACAGTAACCCTCCTGCCTCCTTCCCACCCTCCCTGGCAGGACTACACTCAGAGGAAGTCATTTAACTCTATGTTGTAGAAGGTGTTTTTGAAGGTGTTAACAAAACATGTGGATAAGGGCAACCCAAAAGACATTTTCAAGCGCTTTCGATCAAGTCCCTCATCAAAGACTTCTCCATAAGCTTAAGCATTATGACTGACCAAATTAGCAGAGATGGACAAATTAACAAACTTAATAAACTTAATAAAGAAAAGGACAATAGATAAGTACATAAAAGACTGGAGACCCTTTATTGGTTTTCTACAAGAAGCAGGAATAACAACTGCTGGATCTGACTGATTTTATATTCAAAAGGACAGCCAAAAGATGGAAAAACTACTGTTGGGGAACACTAAAGAGACTTAAAAGTATGGAGGAAGCGATTTACAGTTAACAACCAAATGATTTAATATTAATATATGTGAGATTCCATATTGGGAGCACAGAAATTTTAAGGTTGTATTATAAAATAATAAAAATTAAATTAAAAAAAGAGTTATGAACTAAAAGGACAGATCCTATTATGTATAAGGAATCAGCTAGGGAAAATATAGTACTGTACATGTGAATAGCCATTATTCACAATTGAAAGGACTAACAAGTGGGATCATCTCAAAACTCTGTCTTGTATTTATAAATGACATGGAGTCAGGCATGACCAGTGGAGTGGCCAAGTTTACTGAAAATACCAAATGTTAAGAGCACTAAAAACCAAAGGGACTGTAAAGAACTCTGAAGGAATTTCTGCACATTGGGGAACTGAGCATCAAGATGACAGGTGTCATGCAGTGTGAATAAGTGTAAAGTGATGTACACTGAAGTTAAAAATCCTAATTCATGTAACCTACTGCGACCAGAGCAGCATCTGATCAGTAAAGAGATCTTAGAGTAATGATGTCAAGGTATGTGTCATAGCGCACACCTGCTATTCAAAAGGCCAATCACATGTTAGAGAGAATTTTAAAAATGGCGTTGAAGTAGAGGATCTAATACTATAATGCCCTTACATAAACCAATGGTGAGACAGCATCTGGAATACTTGTGATAAGGAGGTTCCTCTAATTTCCCCAGATTTGGAAACCTACTGCTTTCTTCTGAGGTCCCCAAGAGCTACCCTTTTCTATTCACATTTTCTAATAATTCCGGGTTTCATAATTCCTGCTCCCTCCTATCTGCCTCTCTCCTCAGCCACTGTTCAATATTTCAGGTTCTTTTTTTAATTTGTTTCTCATTGGTTCTGAACTGCAGACATCTATTTGCAAAGAAATAAAATATCCAAACCAATGCTGCTGCATTTGGTGACTGTCCCAGAAACCATCTAAGCAAGGCTGTCCCTTTGCAAAGAAAACTCACATATTAGAAGCTAAGAATAAGATTTGTGGTTGAAAGGTTTGTTCTCAAGAAGCAGCCATTCATTACTCACTTCTGTTGGCTGTAAATAATTAAAATTTATGCACTCTATTGGAAAACTTATTAGATTTCCATTAACCAGATACCAACAAGATTAGAAAAGGCTAGTGATGTGAAGAAAGTTTCCCACACCACAGCTTAGCTGTTCACAGTTTGAAAACACTGTTCTGTCTGGTTAAATGTTTTCTTCCTTTAACATTTATTAGCTTTAAAAAATTATTTTAAAAGTCATGGGTGACAGTAGAGTTCATGTATCCAACCCCCAAAACATAGCCTGTATGATTCAAAGCACCAGCAGGAGTTTCAGAAGACTAGACAGAAATAAACTGGTAATAAAATGCCCCTGTGTCCTGCAATGCACAAATCTCGGCAACTGACAGGCCACTGGTATTTCCTAGGGGGAAAAAGAGCTGTTAAAAATAATGCTTCTTTTATTTACTTAAAAGTTTTTTTAAGCACTGTTTTACATTATTCATTTGATATCTTTACATTTAAGACTGCACGAGCCTGTTTGAAAATCAAAGAATAAAAACAAGTATTTCACATGGAAAATTTGGGCCCCCCACAAATGAATCAATATGCATTTAACAGATGTGCCCCAATGATCCTTTGCAATGTCGCTGATTTATGTCCCAGGATCCTTGTGTAATTTTTCAGAAGAATCTAATTAAATATAATGAATCTTCTAACCCTGTGTATTTCTATCCCACCCTATACCTGAAGGTCTCAGGGCGGGTAACAATATTTAAAATCAGATATATATTAAAACAACCACAGTATATATTAAACCCACCCCCTTTACTACTGAGGGTGGTGGGACAACTAAGAGGGCCTCCCCTCCAGATCTTAAGGCATAGGCAGGTTGATAAGTCAAAGTTAACACCTTGAATTGGGCTCAGTAGCAAATCGGCAGCCAATGCAACTCTTTTAAAACCAGCGTGATGTGTGTCTGGCCAAATGTCCTAGTCAGCAGTCTACCAGCTGCATTCTGCACCAGCTGCAGCTTCCAAACTGTCTTCAAGGGCAGCCCCATGTAGACTGCATTGCAATAGTCCAGTCTGGAGGTTACCAGAACATGGGTCACTATGGCCAAGTCATCTCTGTCAAAAAAGGGCTTCAACTGATGCCAGCTGCAGTTGGAAATAGGTACTCCTGGCCAAAGCTTCCCCCTGAGCTTCAAGCATTAGAACAGAGTCCAAGAGCACCCCCAAACTTCACACCTGTCCTTTACAAGGCATTACAACCCCAACGAGGACAGGGTCTCTCCCATCTACACAGACCTGAGACCCAATGACACACACGACCTCTGTCTTGTCAGAATTCAGCTTCAATTTATTGTCCCACATCCAGCCCATTACTGCTTCCAGGCACCTGTCAAGCACTTCAACCACCTCTCCTGATTCAGATGCCACAGAGAGACAGAGTTCAGTGTCATCTACATATTGATGGCACCTCACTCCAAATCTCCTGATGACAGATGTATCAATGGATATTAGAATGAATGCCTGGGTACATCTTTCAGGCTGGGGGTGGGCGGAAGCAGGATGCTTCTAATGCCATTTGCTGGGATTCAAAAGCAAGAAAAGGTTTGTCCTTGTCTCTGTTTGAGATGCCCATGAGCATTCGGCAGGCCACTGTGGGCAACACGATGCTGGACTAGATGGGCTGTGGCCTGATCCAGCAGGGCCTCTCTTATGTTCTTATGTTCTTATGACCTCTCCCAGCAGTTTCGTATCGATATTAAAGAGCATGGAAGACACGACTGACTCCTGAGGAACCCCACAAGTGAATTCCCAGGGTGTCAAGTCAGAATCTCCCACTGCCACTGTCTGAGATCGCCCACAGAGTTAGGACCGGAACCAAATGAGTACACTGCCTCTCGCTCCTAATCTCCATAGCCTTTCCAAAAGTATACCATGGTCAAACCAACAGGGTTGCACTCCCTCTGTATCTCCCAGAGAAGGTCATCAACCAGGTGAACCAAGACAGTTTCCGTGCTATGACCAGGCCTGAAGCTGGATTGAAATGGGTCTAGATAATCAGCTTCTTCTAAGCATGCTGGCAGTTGGACAGCCACAGGGTGACCCTCTTCAGGAGGAGACATACCACTGCCTGTTTAAGCGCTGATGGGACCACCTCATCCCTCAGACAGGAATACACTACTCTTTGGATCCACCCAGCTATACCTTGCCGACTAACTTTTATCAGCCAGGAAGAGCAAAGGTCCAGAGAGTACTTTATCGCCCAAACCCCCGCAAGCAGCTCATCCACATCCTCAGGCTGCAACAACTGAAACTGATCCAAAAGAACCAGACCAGACAGTTTTCTGCACACCTCCTCTGGAGTATTCCCAATTGTGACATCTAAGCCCCCATGTATCTGAGCGACTTTGCCCTCAAAGTGCTTAGCAAATTTGTCACAGCAGGTATTACCTGGTCATTTCTCACACTTCCTTGAGCTAGATCTTATAAGGCCATTTGCCACTATGAAAAGCTCTGCTGGATGGCTACTCAAGAACACAATGGTGGTGAAGAAAAACCTCCTTTTATCTGCCACAACCATCACATGGTAGGCACAACAGTGTGTTCTAATGCATGTTCAGTCAGACTCACAGTGGGATTTGTGACACCTGCACTCTAGCTGTCAACCTTCTCATTTCATCGTCCATAGTTCCATTGTATACCAAGGCACTTTATGGGCTCTACAGATACACCAAAGGCACTTGGGAGCAATCATGTCAATAGAGCTACTCATCTCTCGATTCTAGATAGAGACCAGAGCCTCGACAGGAGCACCAGCTATGCCAACTGGAAAATCCCCAGAGCATTCAGGAATCAGTCAAGTTCCATGAGTCTCCAGGGACGGACCATCTCAATAGGTCCCCCATCCCCACAGAGAGGAGCTGCCACTGTAAGTCCAAATTTCACCAGTGAATGACCTGTTCACAAATTAAGAAAAAGGTGAACATTAACATGAAATAGCCTTGCCCAAATGAAACAAAAGTCCACGGTTTAGCAATACATGACTATAGTCTGCAAGATGCCTTCTTAGGACCTGTCACGTCTTGCCTGATGGAGTGTTAAACAAGTGGATCATGCACAAATGATGTGAGCCCTCTTCTTCATATAGCCTATGTGCTGAATACCTTGGACTTGTAATTATGTGCAAAATTAACCCCAAAACCATACAATGCAGCATGTTATCTCTGTTTCATGTAAATCAATAGGGATGTCAACTCTGAACATGGATTCACCTGGACCTTGAAGTGTTGCATTCCAAAGACAATAGTGAGATAATGCCCTTGTTCCATTCTTAGCCAGTGGGCAGTAGCCCTTTCTATCATTGCAGAAAAAGCGGGAGTTAACTAGCAGTTTTCAGTCTTAGTGTGCCAGGCAATAACAACAACAACACCTTTGGTAACTGAACAAAGGCTAGTGCCCACTGGCATAGAGGTGGTGGTAGTGCAAAGAGCAAGGCAGCTAAAAAGATATGTACCATTCAGGGAAGTCCAAATGGAGGGTGAAAATTCCTCATATAAAACAGACAGAATAAGATGGACTTAAGAAGGTTTAAAGTAAAGGTGTGACCACAACGTAAGATAGACTTAATCTTAGGTGAGGTATTGCAAAGCATAAGTACCATGTTAGCCCACTAACCTCTCTGTAATTAGTGGTTCATGCACATATCATCCAACCCTGAATCAAAAGGCACACTGGATAAGAAAAACAGATTCAACCTCTGAGCTACCATGTGGTAGAGCACTGCCCATTTACTACAGGCTACAGGTTTACTACAGGTTTTACTACAGGCTACTCCCCAGTTAAGACTGGGAGCTTTGCCTTAAAGAATCATTATGTACAAAGAGAGAGTGAGGCCCTTTAAAGCTCATTCATCTCATAAAAATACAGTTTGGTATTTAATTTGAACTAGACCGTTGTGGTCATCCTTCATGACCATCCATATACCTTTATACTATATACATAAGATCATTTAGTTTAACTGTTTGCTCTTTTGGTCTTCCTAGATTCCATCATAATCATAATAAACATCAGAAGGCTTGGTAACCGTCACTTCTCTCTCTCTCTCTCTAATTCTATGCTGAACCATCCTGAAGAAGATCCTTTAAGTTCAAGAAGACTTATAACGTATTTCAAATCTAACTTAGAAGAATAGCTGAAGGAAAATTACAAAAGAAAACCTTTAAATCTATTTATGATTACTATTAAGTAGTAACAAAACTAAACTGGCATAATAGGACATTAAATGTCTTTGGGGGGGGGGGAACTTGCTTCCTGCAATGCGGGAGTTTCTTGATCTATGGCACAACTAAATATAGTATTTTACTAATCTCATTGGGGTGCTGGCTAACTGCTCACCCCCTGCGGAATAAATCTAAAGAGGACATGAAAAACACCCACATTTAAGCTAGACTCCTTCCTAGATCATTAAGCACAGATAAAGGCCCGAACATTTACATGTGATATATAACGCAATCATTGTGTCAAGAAAACATATATTTGATTAGTATGCCACAGGTTCATTAATCGTTGTGTCTGCCTCACAGTGGTGAGCGTAGTTTCTATTGTAGCTACTGCATAGAAGGGGGAAGGCACTTAGTGGCTGAAAGACTGACAGCTGTGCTCAATCTGGTTCAATGATATACAGTACTTTAATTCTGTACTATTCATAATGTGCTTCTGTCCTTGAAGAATTTACCCTCCTCACAGTACTTACAGTTTTAAAATGTGTTGGTGTTTTCCTTACAATAGATAACACAGAGCTGTAAATAGTATAGGATTTCAGAAGTTTAATTATAAGTACCTTCTCCCAAAAGTAGCAGGGGAAAAAAGCAGTCATAAGAGAATACTTGCTTAACACAAATATTGAAGGTTCAAGAGAATAACTAGAAAGAGGTGAATAGATCAAACAAAACTGGGTTAGTAGAAGCAGAGCTATGGATTCTAATTAAACTGGTAAATCAAATGTATACTTACTGACACTAAAGCCATATTATTACCAAAATTAAGAAATAAATTCTGATACACAAGAACTCTGTTTCACTGAAAACCGTTGAAAGAAGGCACGATCATTCTTCCTGTATACTATGCATTTTACAACATCCCTCCTGATGTGTAGACACATTTCAGTTATGGAACTGAAACAGTCTTGGTCGACCTGGTTGATGGCGAGAAAAAGGAGGGAGTGTCACTCTGTTGGTTCTCCTGGATTTCTAATGGCTTTTCATATGGTAACCTTCTGGGAAGGCTACAGAATTTCGGAGCTAGAGGCACCACATTACAATGGTTCTGCTCCTATCTTCAAGGCTGATACTAGAGAGTGAGTGTGAAGGTCTCTCCTTGATGCTCTGGAAACTCAATTGTTGGGTTCCTCAAGGACACTTTTAACATCTATAATATATGAAACCCCCGGAAGAAGATAGGAGTTTTAGAGTGAGGTCTCATGAACATGTAAATGACACACAAATGTATGTCTCCATGGTATTTGAATCAGGAGAGGTAATCAAAGCAAATAAGAACATAAGAGAGGCCCTGCTGGATCAGGCCACAGCCCATCTAGTCCAGCATCCTGTCATACCCAGTGGCCCACCAAATGCTCATGGGTATCTCAAACAGAGACAAGGACAAACCTTTTCCTGCTCTTGAATCCCAGCAAATGGCATTAGAAGCGTCTTGCTTCCGCCCCCATTTCTTGGAGACAGTAATGGGCTAGAAGGGGACAAATAAATTGAAACTGAATCCAATCAAGACAGAGGTGCTATGTCCACGAAGAAGGGAGGCAAGAGGCATCTTGTTCTTAATGGGGTTGCTTTTCTTGGTGAGATGCATAAGTTGGGGGGTGCATAATTTGGAGAAGTGCATAATTTGGAGAGGTGCATAATTATAGCAAGACATCACCTCAGTTGCTCCCATTGTACGTTTTCACAAAATGGACCATTTTCCAGAAATGTAACCCTCAAGCTTTGGGAGGTTCTACTGATTTTCTTTCTTCCTCTGAATTCACTGTCATAATATACCATTAAACACATTATGCTAACAAGTAGCAGCTGGTGCAAATCACCCAGGGATGTTAGCAGCTGAACAGTCACTAGAACTCTGCAGACTATCATAATCATAATCACGGTGGGCATTATTCAAAATTAGAAAAACAGGAAAACTACAGGAAAAGTCAACATGCAAATTATACTTGCTTTGCTTAAATGTATACTTAATTCTTTGTTTTGTTTTCTTTGTAAGTTTTAAATTATACCAATCATGTAGCAAGGCAAAATTGTCGAGAGTATACAATTAAAGTGTGATTAAACAAAAACCATCAACAGTAAGTTTCTAACAGTTTTAACAGACATTAAAAGCTAAGTGCCATATCTTAGGCTGCATCCCCAAAAGACATTTGCCTCTCTAGTCTCCCTCTACTGTCACTCTATTCAAGCGGACTTTAAAAGTGCCATGCACTTACGCATGAGGCTCAGCAAAACACGCATTTAAAACACACCTTCCATCCCCATGGAAGCATGTTTTCTTTCCCTGTATCTTTTTCTCCCCACCCCCTCTCTTGTTCAAAGGAAAAATAGCCATCAGTTCTCTGTTCGTCTCCCAGATCTCTGTCCCCCGAAATGGCTTCCCATGCCGGCTGCAGCCATCGGCTGGGCGATCGTTTGCTCATTCACTCTTAGCACTTTCACAGATCACTGTCTAAATCCACTGGTAGAGCAGCGCTGACTAGCAATACACTCACTTCACGCCTGATAACAATGTTGCAATCCATCCACTTCACACCTGATAACACTTCACGCTTGATAACAATGTTGCAATTCTCCGCAATTCTGGCTCTTTGAAAGTCCTGTGCTTTAGAAAGGGAAGGAAAGGGAAGCTGCAGCATTTCTGGGAGATGTGTGAATGCTTTATGGCTGTGTGTGCAGGCAGCAGTCCCTGTCCCTTTTGCCACAGAGCGCCCCCAAGGTAAACACTGTGAGGAAAACCCGCGACTTCCAAAAAGAGCGATGAAACTCTTCTTTAAAGGGCACGTATTTTGTCGTGGGTTTTCCTGCTTTTGTAGTGCTGGAAGCTCGTTCAAAACCCTGGCATGGGGGCGCTCAGAGGCAAAAGAAGATTTTTAGCACACTTTAAATTGCTTGAGGACGCACCCTTAGACCAAGAAGGGCTAACTGAACTATCCTCTACCACTATACAATTCTGGTCACCACACCTCAAAAAGGATATTGTGGAACTAGAGAAGGTGCAGAGAAGGGCAACCAGAATGATTAAGGGTCTGGAACACCTCCCTTACGAAACCAGGCTGCAACGTCTAGGCCTCTTCAGTCTGGAGAGACGGCGTTTGAGAGGGGACCTGATTGAAGTATATAAAATTATGCACGGCATAGAAAAGGTGGATAGAGAAAATTTCTTTTCTCTATCACACAACACTAGAACCAGGGGGCACTCTATGAAGCTGATGGGTAGGAGCGTAAGGTCTGACAGGGGGAAGTATTTCTTCACACAGAGGGTCATCGGCCTATGGAATGTGCTGCCGGAAGAGGTGGTGACAGCTACCAGTCTGGATGGCTTTAAGGTAGGGTTAGACAAATTTATGGATGACAGATGTATCAATGGCTACTAGAACGAATGCCTAGGTGCATCTTTCAGGCTGAGGGGGGGGGAGGAAATGGGGCGCTTCTAGGGCCATCTGCTGGGACTCAAGAGCAGGAGAAGGTTTGTCCTTGTCTCTGCTTGAGATGCCCATGAGCATTTGGTGGGCCACTGTGTGCGACAGGATGCTGGACTAGATGGGCTGTGGCCTGATCCAGCAAGGCTTCTCTTATGTTCTTATGTTATGTTAATTTTAGAGCTGTTTACTGTGCTTTTCAACTGTCTTGCATATATCCCAACTTTTTTACCCATGTCAATAACTTAATGGGAGCCCATTGCTTGTTTATCATCAGCAATGCTTCTGTGAGTGGGAAGTGAATTTGCTGGTAATTTCTGTCATTTTTTAAATTTGGATTGTAAGAAATGCATTTGCCACAAACTCCCAAAGCCTATCAAGATAAAGTTTAGTGTTCCTTCCAGGTTTTAGCTCAATAATAATAATAATAATAATAATAATAATAATAATAATAATAATAATAATAATAATAATAATAATAATAATAATAATAATAATAATAATAATAATAATAATAATAATAATAATAATAATAATAATAATAATAATAGTTCCTTATAAGGGGTGTTTCTGCTGGCCTTTCTATATATTTGGAGGAGGTACAGTTGTGGTGAGAATTATAAATCTATATTTAAAATGCTATTTGCTTCTTTAATTACTGTCATCCAGAAAGCTTTATTTTACTGCAGGGCACCCACATATGGTAGTACATACCCATTTCTGCACACTTGGAACAATATCTGGGTGGTAGGCTTCTTACTATTTATTGAGACAAGGAAGTGCTAGAGGGGTACACCTAATTATTCAAAAATTGAGCAGCTAGATCAGTGATTCTCAACCTGGGGGTCAGGACCCCTTTGGGGGTCCAACCACCCTTTCAGAGGGGTTGCGACGAGTCTCCCGCCACCCTTCCCTCCCACCTCCCAGCTGCTCCACCCCCTTGGTTTGGGGTCTCCACAACATGAGGAACTCCATTAAGGGGTCGCGGCATTAGGAAGGTTGAGAACTACTGAGCTAGATAGATAAACACAGTGGCCTAGTAGTTTAGATGGCTGATGTACAGGAAGAATTTCAAGTTGTATTTTTCATACTATAGAAAGGCAGCCAAATGTATCTAGAAAAGTCTCACTGATCTCCATTAGATCATATGTGTGAGAAAAAGGCCAGAATGCTCTTTTAAAAGGGTTCAAAGCTTGCTGTTTCTACCTAAAGAAGACATTTCTTTTTTTAGATTTGTATATTGTTGAATAATTAGGGCAAGCTGTATTCAGTCTCTGTGAAGAATTAAGGCAGGTTTGGAAAAGGAAAAAAAAAAGATAGTATTTGGAATAACATTTTGATTTCTGTGTCAGTGAAAATATGCTGACACCTGCTCCTAATTTTCTTCTTGGTTATGAAAGCTGTTGTTTGCTCAAAGTGAGAAGAAGAAAAGCCTGTCGTGCGAGTGAGTTTAGAAACTGGAGTGTATACAAACCAGTGGGCAACTGGTATTGATCAATAAGTTTGTTCTAAGAAATGCTGGAAAATATGGTGTTAATTCAATTAGAGTCTGGCAACATGACACACAGAAAGTTCAGCTATTTTGTTTGTGCAAGGCGCCTCTGTTGCATTTCGACTTAATCGGTGTTTCTTTGTACTTACAAGCAGTGACTTATTTTATCTATCTATCTATCTATCTATCTATCTATCTATCTATCTATCTATCTATCTATCTATCTATCTATCTATCTATCTATCTATCTATCTATCTATCTATCTATCTATCTATCTATCCCACCCTATACCCAAAGGTCTCAGGGTGGGTAACAACATTTAAAATCAGAACTTTCAACTGAAGTTCTACTTTTACAATATACCTACTGGAATGACATTTTCCGAACTCTAGCTTTCTTTTGAAGAATCATCCTTGAAAAATTAAAGTACAGATTAGGCTTAAGCAACTAAGAATCAGCCCATAAACAACTGAGTTCCATGGGGTTTGTTTGTTTTTTTTACTTCTGTCCATAGCAACTCAAGTCTTATAACCTTCTGGCTTCATTCCAATTTAAGGTTGGCATCTGACTTCATCAAGCATTAAGTTAAAAGGAACTTGGCAGGGAGTACAGGTTGTCTTGTTTAGCACTGGTTACATTATTTTGAGATGTCCTGACAGCTTTAAGCTATTTTTTAAAAAAACCAAACAAAAACCAAATGGTCCAGTTTTCAAAATACTTCTTAGATTTCTTTGCACACATGTCAAGTTGCAGACACACTTTACAATGCTCAGACAAAAATATTTTATCCTGTTCATATGTGGCAAGGTACACCAGTTAGCCCATTTCTATGTAGCAACAACATATTTTTCTTGTTTGACAAATCTAAGAATTAAATTTATTAACCAGTGGCCAACTATTTTCTATTTCAATAGTTACTTTATTTCTTTTCTGTTGAGTATACTATTACACAACATACATTAACAGCTTTATTTTCAACATTTTTTTTCAGAAAGGAACAAAACTTGTACTCTCTTAAACCATTTAAACCAGTATTACAGTATTTGTATGTCAGCCTATATATGGGGCCTATATAGACAGATAATAGCCTGAAAATCACAGAATTGTTGAGGACAGATTACGAGTTTTCAGTATGCATGTACTGCGCTCTCTGTATGATGGCCTCTATGTAAACATACCACTGTAATGTGTAGACATTAATTGAATCTGTAAACAGAATGGATAAAGCAGATCAGGTAGGACTAACAAGCCAAACATGGTGGTTGCATTTCAGTTCATTAACTTAGAAGTTAAGCTAATTACTTCTTTTGGAATAGTTTGGATTTCAGAGGGTCAGTGGCACTGCTCTGTGTTATTTCCTGCTAGAGTTTATCTGTCTCTTAAGAAGCAAACAGCACTGAGTTCATCCATCTTTCAAAGTCAGTCCAAAGAGACTCAATTGCTCTTCCTTGTAAACAGTTAACAGAAACTCATTTCCTTCCTGAACAGTACTTATTAACAAAGCAAAAAAAATACATAAATAAGCCCCAATAATTTCACATATTAAATGCTCTTATACTGCAGAAAATATATGAAATGGCTTAGATCCAGTTGGTTCATTAAATGAATAAATAGTCCTCATTCCTTATTTTAAACTCAAGAACAGATTCACACATGTATGATACAAAGGATGAATGCATTCCTCTCAGTACTCAGTCACAACATTGTTCAACATCATTTATTCACAAATACACCTCCTAACACACAAGAAAGAAGACTATTTTGAACAGTATGAGGAATAGCACCTCAAGCTTAGAAGCTGGCTATTAAGCCAGTTCAATTCTGAACTGACACTTGCCCTGTTAAGTCATTCATAAGAATATTTAAGCAAGCATGATTAATCCAGGAGGGCAAAGTCAACAATCTCCCACCACACCCAGTAATTTAAGGGTGTTTTCCCACTGCGCTCCTTTAATCCGCATCTAAGAAGATCCAGATCTAAGGAATGGGTACTTCCCTTATTTATTTATTTATTTATTTATTTATTTATTTATTTATTTATTTATTTATTTATTTATTTATTTATTTATTTATTTATTTATTTATTTATTTATTTATTTATTTATTTATTTATTTATTTATTTATTTATTTATTTATTTATTTATTTATCCCGCCCCATATCCAAAGGTCTCTGGGCGGCTCACAACATCTAAAAACAAACATATTAAAACTGTATCAAACAATACTAAAAGTAGTACAAGGTTTAAAAAATCCAGCATAATATTAAAAAAAAAGAAAGAATAGATTCGGATTAAGGGAAGTACCCAATGTGTTTCCATGGGTGGTCTATCACCCAACAGCAATGGGTGATAGCCTGCCTGCTGTGGAAACACCAGAGCACCCATGCGGCAAATCTGGATTGACCCACAAGGGATCTGCCTGTCACCCCAGGTGTTTTGGGGGGCAGGGGGTGCAATTTCCAAAATTGCTTTTGGAGATTAGCAAAGGTTCAGAAGTCCCTCTTAGGGCAACTTCGGAGATTAGTGCAGGCTCCAAAGAAAAACCCCTTGCAAGAGCAATGCAGCTGTCAAAGGCTGCAAAGTCTCTGAAGGGTCTTTGAAGTTAGCGGCACCAAAAGGACCCAGGACGGAGCTGGGCGAAAAGTCTGTGGCTGACAATGTGGCAAAGGGGAAAGGGAAAAAAGGGAAGATTTCTAAAAACAGTCGGGAGAGCCTAGCTGTTTTAAAGGGCTCTTGCGTCTATTTTTAAAAATCTTCCCTGCTCTTCACAGCCCCTATACTCACCTGACAGTTGCCCAGCTGGGTGCCCTATACCCACCTGACAGCTGGACTCTCAGGTGGGCATAGGGCACCCAACTGGGCAACTGTCAGGTGAGTATAGGGGCTGTAAAGAGCAGGGAAGTTTTTTTTAAAACAGAGGTGAGCAAGGAGCTCATTAATTATGCACCTCTTTCCACTTGAATGAGTCAGCCTCCTGGCAAGGAGCTGATTAAAGGCAGCTCAAAGGGGTTGAAGGGGCCTGAAAACTCAAGCCTCTGCACTCCCTTACTCACTTGCTTTTACTTCACGCCTGGGAAAGGGAGCAAAATCACGATCCCCACAGGATCCACCGCACTTGCAAGAAACCCCTGGTCACACATCCTCTGCTGCCCAGCTTTTCCTGCAATCTGTTGCTAACTTCAAAGACCCTTTGGAGCCTTTGACAGCTGCATTGCTCTCGCAAGGGGTTTTCCTTCAGAACCCACACTAATCTCCAAAGTTGCCTTCGGAGGGATTTCGGAGCTGGCTTCCAAGGGACTCCGAAGGGACTTCAGAGAGACTCTGATGTCCTGACTTTGGGGCACCCCCCCCCCATGGATGCCTCCCCCCCGATGAGCCTCCTCTAGGCTCCATTGCTGGACTGTAGGGGAAACAGGCTCCCTACAATCTGGATTACAGGTCCTGAAGGGCCCATATGATCTGGATTTCGGTACCTGTGGTGGAAACAGATGTGTCCCTAATGGGGTCTGTGGTGGAAATGGGGTAATCCGTCTCTCAGCCAAATGGGTCCTTAATGGGTACTTCGATGGGTACTTAGTGCCAGTGGATAAACACCCTAAGTCTATTCTTCCTTTCAACTTTGATCTTTTTCAGTACAAGGCTCAGCCATAATAGCATCTCACCTATCACAGTCTCTGCAACTTTTCTAACTACTAATACCACTTCCTCACCCCAGCCAAAATGAGCATGAGATACAACTTAGAACATTCTTGAAGCATCCATAGTTTTTTGCCTCTTTGCAAATATTCTCTGTTATTGGAGAGACAACAGTATTCAGCTGAATGTGCTTTGAAACCTTCTGATTTGGGACATTATCTACAGCCTCACTGCAGAAGCCAGAGGTACAGTTTCCCCAACAGTATTCTCTGGGATCACCGCTGTAGTCTTGACCTAATCACTGCAGTACCATGCTTTCCACATAAAACCAGCAGAGGTGATCACTGGGAATATGCCATGGCCCAAAACACAATACAGGGTCAACAGAATTACATTCCTTTTTTCTCCTACAGAAAGTCATCCTTCCAGGCCACTTAGAAAGATCATGTTCCAAAACTAGACCTAACCTCAGACTGAATAGCTTGAAATAATCAGTTTCATCAAAGAACACCTATTATGACTGTTGTTCAAGTGTCTGTGACTATATATTGAATGTGTGTGAACATGTGTGCTGCTGAAAAGTAGCTATACTGCTACCTTACTATAAGATTACTACTGAGGAGTGTTCTTAAAATTCAGTCCATAATGCCTCATAAATAAATAAATAAATAAATAAATAAATAAATAAATAAATAAATAAATAAATAAATAAATAAATAAATAAATAAATAAATAAATAAATATTTCTGTAATATCACCTACTGAAGTAATATTCATAAATAAATATTTCTGTAATATCACCTATTGAAGTAATATCATCCATTTAAGTATTTTATACAATTTTGTATTATTAGCAGTGGGATGTTATTTCAACTAGAGACATGAAATATTATCTCTTCACTTCCTAGCTGTGTCCTCCACCACTTCATCTTCATTTAAATTCTACTCAGTAAATGTCTTCTACTTTCAAGTCAAACCTCATCCCAGAAAAAGAAAGGTTTCTGGGGGCACCTGCAAGACCTTTGCGCTCACAGATTCTGTGCTGCTGATCCCTGCATATAACTATTGGGTCAATTAAGAAAAGATTGTTGGTTTAGGAAGGTGTTAGGCTCAAATATTTTAGGGAAAGAAAGCTAAGCAAAACTGATCTGGGGTGTTTTTCCACTGTCACTAAAAGTACCCATTAAGTACCCATTAATGGGTACGTAATGGCATTTTTGTACCCATTAATGGGTACTTAATGGGTACTTCTAGTGACAGTGGAAAAACACTCATTGACATCATATTATGAAGCATACTAAAATACAGCTCCTACATCTTCTGTGAATCAATTGTTAAGTATTGCAAGAGGAGATTTAAAGTTGCACCATATGGCACATTGCATGCATTAAACATATAAAAATAATCTCTGCAGGTGGACAACTGTAAATAATTACTTAACTATTAACAGATTACCACTATCCTTAACCTCTGAGAAGGTCATACTTCCTGAAATACAAATGCGGATGCAGAGAGGAAGGGAAAGGAAATTCTGATAGGTGCTGGTAAGACTGCACTTATGAGGTTAATTTAGAGCTAAGGGATTGCTAAAGCTTAGATTTTTGGGGTGCGGGAATATCTTTCAAATAAAAAATGAATTGCTCTGCATATCAATAAACAAATACGAGAAGACTGATCTAGCACCTACCTGCAATGGCTTTAATTTACAAGGAAGATGTAGCCTTGATCTACATTTGAAATTGGAGGGTGGAGGAATCACATTTTGGACTAAGCTAAATTACCCTCACCGCATTTACCAATTTTGTGACACCTGCCAAGTTATCAGATTAGCTTTATATCTGCACAGCTTTAGATATCATGTTTTGCAGTGACTTGCTGTTTGTATTTTACCCTCTAAATTACTGGAAAAAATATCTTCTGGAAAATAGAATTTCTCCATTAACGACTATCAACATAGCATAGGTTTGTGGAAGAAAGAACTGGCAACAAACTGCTGTTGTGTTCCCACTCAGGACTTGAGCTAAGCTGGAACAAAACCCCTACAAAGCTGTTCCATGAGAAAGATGTTCTCTTTCCCAATATATTGAGCCCTCAACTTGCTGTGCTATTCAGCCTGCTAAAGCTCCCTACCAAAGTCCAAGCCAAAAGTCCCTTATTTCCAAATTTCAGATCTTGCTGACAGTGAGGCTTTGATAATGAATTTGGAGAGAGAAATGCATACTTCATTAGATACTTGAATATAAGTCAGTAATTTATATTTTAACATGCATACTCAGTACTGCACTGGCACCAATTCTAAACCTTTACTTGTTGGACTGCAGCTGTTCCTATATATACTTCCTATTTACAGATTTCTTAGCAATGTAGCAACTGTGCCACAAATATTATTTGGATAGGACAGATTCCCAGACAGTATCCTCCTTGTCTGCTGACTGGGCAAGTGAATGGGCTGAGGAACAGCCACAAATGAGCTCTTACAAAGCTGGGCTGCTGCATGAGAAGTTACAGAACATGACATGACAATAGATAACCCCAATCCTAACCTCTGCCAGTTCTGTGAACCTGAAGTTAGAATGACATTGGCCGTGTCCCCATGCTGGCCGTCTGGCACACATTGGGCGTTCCAATGAGATTCCGGGCAACACGGGACAGGTATGGGTTGGGGCCGGATGGTGGTGTCCCCATGGGAACCGTGCCGAACCCTGATACGGCGGAGCAGCGCCCTCTCCTCTCCACCCCCTCTCTCCTCATTGGCAGCTGGACTGATGTCAGCTCACCTCTGTGCCGCATTCCCCCCCTTCCCTTAGCAGCACTGACAACCAGGACTGTGGTGGGAGGCATGGAAACAACTAAAAATAAAGCTTCATCCATAAAAATAACTTTAATTTTTTTAAAAAAACACACCAAACGCCGCTACAAGGTTTAGCAGCAGTAGGCGCTTGAGCAGTTGTGTACACCTCCGCTCCACTGGGGACCACGAGAACGGCCGTAACCTGAAAATCAAGCCTTTATTTATGATCACCTTGCAGATCGGGGAAACGGGGTTTGCAAATGGAACAGAAATCAAGCCATTATGCAGCCTGCCTTGGCATTCTTGAAACGTGGTTGGAATTACCCCTGTGGAAATAGCAGAAAATTTAAAACCCAGGCCGTTCTCCAGACTGCCTTTGCGTTCTGCATTTTAAAAAGTCAGCGACTGCGATCTTTAATGGACAGGGCAGGGACAGCAAGCACACCCCACCTCCCAATGACGTGATGGCAAATCTCCTCCCCACTGGCCCGGTAGTGTCCCCATGTGCGTTCCCGGCTCACTGAGCAATGCGTACCAGTCCCCCAAAGCATGCCGAGACTTGTTTTTTCAGGTATCAAATCTGGCAGCCTTCTGGCACAGTTTGGGAAGGGTTGGCATGCTTTTCGCACACCAAATCCAAAACCCATGGGGATAGAGCTTGCTGATCCCACACTCGGAACCATACCAAAGAGCCATGGGGACATGGCCATCCATAGTCATTTCCTCTGCTAAGGTACAAAGCAACAGATGAAATGACATATCATACTTCTTAATATAAAAGACCCACATTTTTCTCTCTTCATTCTGTGTCCTTTACCTTGAACAGTGTGTTTGGTAAGAGCTCTGAGGTGATCATTTATTTATTTTTACCTTGCTTCATTCTTAACAGTTTTCAACATGCAAACTGCAGACTACTCTTGCCTTTGCCTCAAGCTATTATTTTCCTGGTCAGTTTGGTCTAATGGTTAGGGAGCCGGACTATTATCTGGGAATACCAGGTTTGATTCCACAAACCTGGTATGACCTTGGGCTAGTCACAGCTGTCTTTTGAGTTCTCACAGCCCCACCTACCTAACAGATTTTTCTGTTGTGGGGGGAGAATAGAAAGCTTTGTCAGCCGCTTTGAGTCCCCTTAATTGGGTGAAAAAAGCAGGGTAGAAAAACTAACTTTTTCTCCTCTTCTGCAATGGAGAGCTGCTTCCTGCTGGTTTCATGTTACAAGGCTGTGTGCTTTCTTTTAAAGGCTTTTGTGGTGGTGGCTGGGTACCACCAAACCATGACTGGCTCCTGGTTGACTACATGGGCACCTCTCTGCAGTTTTATTAGCAGAGATAAAAAAAGTGTTTGTCCTTGTCTATTTCCAGGAGGAGGCTGGGGATCAAACCAGCAACCCTCTACTTTCTAGGTATTTTGCTCCACCACTGAGCAACAGTCACCTATCTTTGACTGTGAACAACTGGACCCTAACAGAAGGCTGGGCTTTCAGTTTTACACATTTACAATGCCTTTCAGCTTTCACTCACTAAACAGCACTGACAAGGAATACATTTTAAGGCTGATGTTGGTGCCCTTTAACCATAAATTTGGTCTTCAATAACCAAGAAATGTAGATGGGAATGATTCTGATTCTGCTGTCTGGCAGTAAAGCCTCAGTCAGCAAGCAGCGCTGATTCTGTTCATTAAAAACACACAACAAAAGGATACTAATCTGACTCTAACCTCTTGTTACCCACAAATAGCCAATGAGGAACCTTCATTTAGCCACTGATATCCAGCTAAACTGAGTCTCCCCAAATGACACTGAATGAGAAGGCTTTTAGTATAGGTGAAGCTCAAGCACAAGTGATACTTCATTCTGTCACTCTGTCTTCTCACTGGCATCAGCTGGTGCCCAACCCTTCTGATCCAGAAATGAGGGCAATGACTACTTTCATGGCACTAATGGGGTCAAACCTTAGTGGCAGTACAGCATTTTCATCAAAATCTTCACAAGTGGTTCACAAGAGATGTTGCATTCAACTACAAACCTACATTAAAGGTGCCACAACTGCATCTATATGATCATAAAGTTTGCTTAAAATTATTCATAAATGTTCCTTACTAAATTATAAGTGTGTCTTATGCATCTTTTATGACACAAATATAGTAAATACTAAAAATACAAATGCTGTTTTTATATGCAGCTTATTTTGTTCAATAGTTATTTTCTAAGCAAGAGCTTTAAATATTAAACCTAACTCTAAGCTATGAAAATATTTTATTCGCATTTTGAAAAATATTAAGTACTAGGCTTCATTAATTAGAACTGAATCAAAGGGGTACACTGCACTTTTCATAATAGGGGACTGTAATAAAGAGTAATGAATAATCTAAAATGCTTCTCTAGCAATTTTTATGTATGTATATTGGTCTCGGAGGTCCCAAAATATTTACAGCTTATAACACATGTGTGTTTTATATATATATAATGAATTCTGCAGAGTTTATATATATACACACACATAAACAGTGAAATTATTTTCTTACCACAGTAAATAATGGCCTCTTGGGAATAGTTTTTGATAGTTCTGTTAATATAGAAATAGAACATAGAATAGGATGTGCCTGACGGTTGACACAGAACAAAGATGTTATGAAATTAAGAATAAACAAGTTAATGATTACTGTTCTGAGAAACTGAAACTTTTTCAAATACACATGTAACCCAGAGAAACTTAAGAAACACCAAGAATCATGCTGTAAATGTACTATTTTCTTGTTTGTTAAACCTGCATGATGAAACTAACCTGTAAAGAAAAAGGCTTTTAATAACCTGAATAGAAAGTGCTTTTTGTAGGAAGACGGTGAAGAGCCCGGTGACAGGCACCTGACAGCCCACTAAGCCATTTCCCACAGAGATTCTGTTCAGCACCCTCCACAGTGTTCAGTGACCCAGCACAGAGCTTCATGCTCATTCCAAAAACTCAGGCAGCCAAGGTATTAAGCTGAACTGAACAAAAGGGATATGGGTAGGAAGCCAAAACCACCAGTGTCTTGATACACTGAGGTAGTAAATGGAAATTAGAGAAAATATCTGCTGAAGTTTATGTAGAATGAAGCCTGATCAACAGTAACCTGGGCAAAAGAGAAACAATGATGCTATTTTTCAAGCATAGTTGAGATTGGGGCACGGGTGTAAAGAGATCAGAAAAGCATAAACAGTCAGGGCCTAGTTACGGTATTGTAGACCAATACTGTATATCAGAGAAGAAAGGAAGCACAAAAGTTATTACAAATGTTGCTGGTCTCTCTTTAAAAAAATATTTTAGGCAGAGGCAATTCAACAGGATGTGATAAATAATGTATGTATATATTTGAAGACTGAATTTCGTTTCATCAAGATTTGTCTACTGTATTCCATGCAGATGAATCAAAAAGACACAAAATATATCCTTAGCTCTTGCTGGCTCACATACTCTGCTTGGATAGACATTAAATGTTTGTTCTTCCCAATTAGTTACAAGAATCTTTGAAGATACACAACTAGGTATTTTTAAACACAAAGCTTACTTGAAGGTTGTTTCTAGTCTAAAATTAATGATTAGATCCATTATCAATGAATAAGCAATTGTGAATTTATTTATAGATTTCAAGTCCTAGAACCCATCAAAAATCAATGTTCATTGGATATCATCACTCCAACCCCATGCTCCAACTCCTAAATTAATGAAAACAATAAATAACAATAAAAACAGTTTACGCCTACTTGGATATAGAGTAGGGAAGTATCATTTTTAGCAGGCACTTGAAAGTTGAGTCATATAGGCACCTCATGTATATCAGAGGAAACAACAATCCAAAGTTAGGTGCCATCAGAGAATAACCAGTTGCAGGTAACTATAAAGCAACATGAACCTGAGACACACAATAGGACTCTCAGGTGACTTTAAGCAACCTGACAGGTCTATAACAAGAGAGGCAAATCCCAAGTTGTTTGGAGCCTTGTATAGCAGGCATAAAACCTTAACTCTAGCCCAAGTAGCATGCAGCGCAACTGCTTATGTGCAGGTGTAATATGTGCATGATGAGGTATCTTGAGCAACAGCCTAGCTGCTACATTTTATACAGGTTGCAGCTTCTGAAGTGGATAAATAGAAGCCTTACATAAACCGTATTAAGTAATCTATATGTGAGATTATCAGTCCATGAGCCACAGTGACTAGGCAATTCCTGATACTTATGAGATATTTACAGTTAAAGCTTTCAGATGTGTAATAAAGACATATCTCTTCACTCAGGCATTCTCTATCTAAATGGTGCTTCCTCTTAACTTACCTAACTTTTAACCTGTTTTTAATTGGAGATTATTGTTAAGGAGATAATATCTCCATATTCCCACCCCATCAACTTGGCTGGGAAAAGGCTTATAGCAGCTCTGCTGGAAGGAACAACAAAATAAGTAGCTAGGGACATGGAAAAAGGTGAAGAGAACAAAGCAGAAGAAGTGGCACGCAAGAAAAAAGTAGAGAAATTTAATCAGAGGAGGCTGGAAGAAATGGAAAAGTGTATGGAAAGGAAGGACACTAGGAAAATGCTGATCTCTGGCACTAATTTATGAGTACGTGAATCTGCTAACCACAACTAGTGAGACAGAACTGCAAACATAAGAGGAGCCCTGTGGATCACGCCACAGTCCATCTTGTTCAGCATCCTATCTTACACAATGGTCCACAGATTGCTCCTGGGCATTCCCAAGCAGAAGATGCTCCCAATTGCCTACAAATGGCCTTTAGAGGCATCCTGCTTGTCTCTCCAACCCAAAGGTAGTACCTAGACATCTATTCTAGTCACCATTCATACATCTGACCTGCATGAATTTATCTCTTTCTTAAAAGCTAAGTTTTTCAGTTTGCAAGGCATGATTTACCTTTGCAGAAGTTCTTGCCTCTTTATAAATCTATGGTGAGGGCACATTTGGAATACTGTGTACAATTCTGGTCACCACACCTCAAAAAGGATATTGTGGAACTGGAAAAGGCACAGAAAAGGGTAAGCAGAATGATTAAAGGTCTGGAACACCTCCATTACAAAATCAGGCTGCAATGTCTGGGCTTCTTCAGTCTGGAGAGACAGCATTTAAGAGGGGACCTGATTGAAGTATATAAAATTATGCATGGTATAGAAAAGGTGGGTAGAGAATATTTCTTTTCTCTATTGCATAACACTAGAACCAGGGGGCACTCTATGAAGCTGATGGGTAGGAGAGTCGGATCTGACAAGGGGAAGTATTTCTTCACCCAGAGAGTCATCGGTTTATGGAATCTGCTGCTGGAAGAGGTGGTAACAGCTACCAGCCTAGATGTCTTTAAGGTAGGGTTAGACAAATTTATGGACAACAAATGTATCAGTGGATACTAGAAAGAATGCCTAGGCATGTCATTCAGGCTGGGGGTGGGGGAGCAGGAGGCTTCTAAGGCCATTTGCTGGGATTTGAGAGCAGAAAAGGTTTGTCCTTGTCTCTGCTTGAGATGCCCATGAGCATTTGGTGGCCCACCATGTGCGACGGGATTGTGGACTAGACAGGCTGTGGCCTGATCTAGCAGGGCTTCTCTTATCCAGGCTGGTTGCTGTACTACCTCTTCTGATAGTAAATTCCACAGACCAGTGATCTGCTGGATGAAAAAAATGCTTCCCTTGTTGATCCTAACTCTCCTGCTCATAGAGTGTCCCCTGGTTCTAGCCCTGCACAATAGAGAAAATAATTTTTCTCAATCCACTTTTTCTACTTCATGCAAGATTTTATATACTTCAATAAGACCCCCTTTTAAATACCATCTGTCAAGGCTGAAGAAGCCTAAGCACTGAAGTGTAATTTCATTGGGTAGGTGTTCAAGCCCCGATTATTCTGATTGCCCTTTTTCCAGTTCCACAAGAAATTCACAAGTATTAAGGAACTACTGTACAGAATTTAACATTGAAGCCTAGTAGTTTATTCGGAGAACATCACCAAAGATATTTTCCCCACTTTTATTATTAGGGCAGTCCCGCCTATTTACAGAAGTTAGCGAATAAGAGTCATTATCAAACTAGAAGCAGGTAATGTCATTTTCAAAGACAGCGTTCAAAGTCGTTTGAGAAGATTGCAGTGTTTTTTTATTTTTTCTCACTAGTGAAATTTCACATTAGTGAAATTTTAAAATGACAACTTCAAAATTGTGGCATTTGGCCAACTGCCACTTCCTTTGAATTGAGCAGCCCCTCATCCCCTGGACAGAGCACCTCATTCTGCTTCATTCATTCTGCATACTACTCTTTCCTCTGCCTTGTTACCTTTCCCCCTTACTTTGGATGTGTTATATGAGGTTATAACAGTGATTGGTTGGCTGCTCAGAGTTCCACCCCTTCCAAGCAACACTTATTATATCAAAAGAACACCACCCTCCTTTTCCCAAATGTTTGTTTGTGCTGCCACCATCACCACCACATATACTGAACTACTCATATTCTTGCCAGACTTTTATTTGATTTGTTTCCTTTGTCCTCTCTTTTAGATCGGTTTCTTGGGTTGTACTGGGGGGAGGGGGATGTGACACAAAGTGAAGTCACTTGTTACTCATTTTGGTTATACCACTCACATTTAATTCTGCTTCTCCAGCATCCGTTATCCTCACTGAACACAATGCCATAGCATAGGCACTATGTACTATATTCTGCTTTCCTAAAGGACACTTTTTTAGATCCTCAATGCATGACATGTGAGACCATGTGTAACAGAAATGCCCTCAGGTTGCATTTGTGCCATCCCATTTTCTAATCTGTGGTTATAGCCCCAATCTACCTTGTTTCCTTCAGTTGCTATCACTTCCACAGTCTATGTTCCTAGTTTTGGCAGCTAAAAATGCTTGCTGAATCAGCCTTGGAAACAGGGGGCTAGCTACTAATCCTAACACTCTTGTCAGTAGTATGTATATAAATTCATGACCACTTCCTTCCCTCATGGAAAGTAATCTCTAAATTACCCAGAGGAGAAAAATTGTTTTGGAAACTTTTTCAGTACCACCTAATTTTTTTAAAACATCTTACTTAATTTTAGAAATTGTATGCGCGGTTCTCTATTACTTGGAACTCAGCTGTAAAACAATTACATTTATCAGCCATTTAATGAAAAGGTAAGACATATGGTTTCTGAACAAGAACTGGCTGTACAATCTATTCTAATCCATCTGTACCTGAAAGCCTTGAATCCTTGCCAGATACTCCAGCTGTTTCGAAGGCTGCACTGTAGAACAAGGTGAAGCAAGTGACATTTCTTTTAGACCTATAGCTTCGGCAGTTGGGGATGTTCCATTCATGAGGAGCTCCCTGGCAATAGTTGCTGTACTATTATTGGCAGGAGACACGCTGAAGAAACAATTAGAGGTTTGGTTCATTTCGTTCAATGACAAATTGTCTACAGGGGTACCGAGGGATGCTTTGCTGCGGCTGGCTTCCATTTCTTGAAAAACATCAGGGGAGAGATGAAGAATTCCCTTTGGTGCTGAAAACAAGAGCAAAGACCATTCTTACTACATCTGTAATAGTTTAAATATTACAAAACAGAAACAGCATTTGTTTATACAAGAGCTACCTGGGAAAAAAGATGTGTGTGTACAGGCAATCAATTTAACTTCATAAACCACAGCATTATAAAACATTATCATTATCCTGTATCAGTATCAGCATTATCCTCTAGAAAAATGAAACTTAAAGATAGCCAACCTCCAGAAAAATATTACTTTATTTAGACAGGGGCCAGATATCCACATGAAGCATTGCCCTGATGAATGCCCTTTATTGGGAGGACAGGTACAATGTGACCCTGTTGATCCACTTTGATCATCGTATCCTAAGGAAGGAAAGCCCTCATGCATGTGATAAATGGAAAATTAACAGATTGTCAGGACTAGCTGGCCTTCATTTGAGAATTCTTTTAAAACTCAGAAATGGCCCTGCTTACCTTCTAGCAAAAATATATAATCTTTCCCTAGGATCATGTACAGTTCCTGAAGATGGGAAAATAGCAAATATAACACTGATCTTCAAAAAACGATCCAGGGATGATCCAGGAAATTGTAGGCCATACAGCTTAACATCAGTTCCAGTTACAGAGATGGAAGCCATCTTTTTAAGGATAAAATTAGTATGCACACATAGGAGCACACACTGAAGGAAAATTAGCTTCTGCAAGAGTAAATTATGGCTTACTAACTTGTTTGAATTCTTTGAGAGCATTGGTAAGCATGTGGGTAAAGGTGCTTCAGTGGACAGTGTCAAACTGGACTTTTGAAAGGCTTTTGACCAAGATCCTCACCAAATGATCCTTCAGTTATGGAATAAGAGAACAGCTTCTATCTTGGATTGGTAACTGGCTAAAGGACAGGAAACAAAATGGACAGTAGTAATAAAAGGACAATTCTCAGGATGGAAGGCAATAAAAACTGGGGTCACCCAAAATTCAGTATTGGGACCTATGCTTAATCTATTCATACATTCATAAATTCACTCAGTGGATCATTGCTTTTTGGAATTTACTACCAGAAGAAGTGGTAACAGCAACTAGTCTCAACAGCTTTAAGAAAGAGTTAGACAAATTCATGAAGGACAGGCATGTAAATGGCTACTAAAATGGATGCCTAGGTACCGCTTCTAGGTTGGGGAAACAAGCAGGATGCTTCTAAAGGACATTTGCAGGGAGTTTAGAGCTGGTGAAGGTTTTGCCATTGTCTTTTAAGAATGCTCAGAAGAAACTGGTAGACCACTGTGCAAGATAGGAATTTTGACTAGATGGGTTGTGGCCTGATCCACCAGGGATCCTAATGTTCCTGTTTTTAGCACTCTGTACAATTTGGTACTGTAAGGATACCAAACCACCTGACTAATTACTTCTGACTCTAAGGCCAGGTTCCAACACTGCTAGGATATTCCTAATCCGGTGCAAATAAGCACTGAAAACAATTTCAGATCATTCCCACTTGTTGCCTTATAACATGGATTCAGGATGGACTTGATCGTTCCCACTCTTATTCATCCATGCTCAGCATGGGAGAAACCCCATTTTCTCTCCTCCCCTTACCAAAACTCCCTTCCCCTGCAGCCAGGATTTGGATGCTGGGCACACCGTTATTTCATCAGAGCAGGAAATCTAAACCCCACCCTCTATATAAACCCATCAACACATCAGGTTATGGAGTCCCTTGGCAGGAGTTTTCATTCACCATTTGTTCCCGCCCCCTCCATCTTGTATACACTGTAGCACAACTTTTCCCCATGTTAACAGGGCAGTAGAGCATCTTTAAAGACCACTCCCTTTTCTCTCAAAAGACCCCTTCACTTTTTTCTTTTGAATTGTGGTTTTGCATTAGATCGCTATAGCAAAGCAGCACAGAATGGCGGGGAATGTGGCAAAAAAGGGGAGGGATGACAGAAGGGATCTATATCATCAAATGTGCCCTGGTCAAGAGTCTTGCCTGCCAGAGCAAAGACATCCCATCTGACCTAGTTGGAGCAGCTGCCAGTGAGTCCCTCTTCCCTTTCCAACCATGATTAAAACTTGCCACTTGGCTACATTGTCCAATCTCTTGTTACTTTGCCCCTGAGCTACTGTGGGATCTGATCGTTCTTCAACCTCTCTTGTAAGCCAGCCTAGTCTCCCGTTCCTTCTAATTACAATGTTGATTTTGAGCTAGACTGCCTTGTGTTTAATGGCAGGGAGCACAGTGAAGAGGGGACGATGACAGAGGAAATCAATACTTGTCACTGGATCAGAGGAAACGGGAGAGAATGCCCTTAAAATATAGTTCCCTCCCTCAAAAGCATGCTTGCAGTTCCCATTTCGCAAAATACAGTGGTATAATCTTAAGAACCCAGTAAAAGCTTGCTTGATCCTAATACAGATACTCTGTGTTTAGGGAACATTAATCAACTGAAGCCATGGATTCCTTAAAAACAGTTGGAATGTTAAAGGCTCACGCTAAATCATTTATGTACTCTATAAGATAAAAAGCAATGGTCCCAAGGTAGAGTTTTGGAGAACTCCACTATGAGAAAGGTTCATTCACTCCTTTTTTCTGCTTCTTAAAAAGAAGACCTGTCCATCACTGTTTAGCTCACTGATAAGTATATGGTGGATAAATTATTAAGCACTTTACAGAAGCCCAAGTACGAAAATCTACTGGATCATTTACATGTCTGTTAATGTTTCTAATTGAGCTTTCTGCAACACAGCAGGAAAGGGATCTTGGGATTCTGATGGGCAGCTCAAAGCAGATGTCAGCCCATTGCGCAGCAGCGGCAAAAAAAGTAAATTCAATGCTAGGAAGGGAATAGAAAACAAGTCAGCAAGTGTCATTTTGGCTCTTAATAAATCTATGCTGAGGCCACAATTGGTATATTGTGTGCAGTTATGGTCACCACGCCTCAGGATATTGTGGAACTGGAAACGGTGCAGAAAAGGGCAACCAGAATGGGCCTCTTCAGCCTTGAAAGATGGTATTTAAGTATGAAGTATATAAAATCATGCATGGTATTGAAAAGGTGGAAGTTGCAGTTAGTGCAGTATGTAGTGGCAAGGCTGCTGATGACAATCTCTAGACCAGCAGTTCTCAACCTTCCTAATGCCACGACCCCTTAATGGAGTTCCTCATGTTGTGGAGACCTCTACTGATCTTAAAGTATTGGAAATGACTGCTGATCTGCTACTGAGTCCAGTGCAAGGTATTTTAAGTAGATGGGCTGTGATCCAATACATCTCAAGTAATGTCTTCTGCTGAAAAAGACTTGACCAGGTGTTAAGATCTGCTGGAGGCTTTGTTGACTGTTCCACTGTTTTCCATATAAATATGAACAGTGGTATATTGGAGAGTTTTCCTAATGACAGCACTCAAACTGTGGAATGCCCTCCACCCAGAGATATGCTGCTGCGCAAGTCTTTTGGTGAGGCTTAGGAGTACCCCTTCTTGCAGCCTGCTTTGAGTGAATTGTTCAGTGGCTTGAGAAAGCTTAATGCCGGAACTAAGCTGAGACACATTTTAAATATATTAACATAAATTCACATACATGTCTAAAATGTGTAACTTTTGTTTTAAAGTAAAAATACCGGGTTGTATTTGGAAAGAATGAGATTATGATATCTGTTGACATATTTGTAGACAAAACCAAAGGGCAATTATAAAAGGGGGATTTGAATACTTGTATTTTCTTTGAGAAATCTAGTTTTCATAAAAGCAAATATACACATCTTTAACAGCATAACTAAAAAAACTTGCTCAGAAATAATAAAATTAATAGGCAAAAGAAAACCATTTAAAATTCCAGTACAATACTATGAACTTTTTAAAACCACATCAAAAAGTACAGATGTCTAGTCCACTGATGTAATATCACTTCAAACAAACATTTCACATGCTCTCTCAGCCTTTTCAGTGTTTTTACATGATCCACCCAAATATCTAACTGCTGTCTGGAACAATAGTTGGGAATTCTTCCAGATTACTAATCTTTTTAAATGTTAAAATAACTAATATGGAGCATAGGATGAATAAAAAGCTCTCCTGCATAATATACCATATGTTTTTCAATTGTATCCACATTACTGTAATAACATCATTCAATTAGCAATAATGACAAGGACTTTCCACTTATGTAACACCTTTTGTTTGGAAGATTATGAAGCACTACAAACGTCAACAATTTATGTCACGTGATACTCCTTTGAGGTTTCCACTCTTCCCATCAAGTACCAACAATACAGTAACCTCATGTTTTCAGTAACGTCACATAACAATGCTTTCTTAAAATGCAGCGAAGCTGTGGGTTCCTTTTAGAATCTGTACATTTCACACAAGTAGTTCTGTGCTTCCTTTTAAAATCTGATACATATGGAAAAGCATTAAAAACAGTAATGTTGTGAACTGGTTTTGCTTTCCTACTTGACTATGTTATAATAATAATAATAATAATAATAATAATAATAATAATAATAATAATAATAATAATAATAATAATAATAATAATAATAATAATAATGTCATATTGGAAATGTAATAATAATAATATATGTTCTGAACCTATATTTTTTCTTATTTAAACTTATTATCTTCAGCCTGTGAACAAGAATTAACATTCCACCACAATGTGCAAAACAAGGATTTTATTCAGAATAGTGTCTGTGTGGCAACCTCCTTTTCACAAGGCAAAAAAAGGAAAATATGGAGAACATTTATAATCACATCAGTTTTTCTTTACAAATAAGAGTAGAAAGCCTCTGCTGATTCAGAACTCCACAGAGCAATCGCATTAAAACTTTTTTAAAAGATTAGAACAGACATTTCCAGATACTGATACTGTAATACTAAAGTGTATAAAAGAAAGGATTTGTGACACATTTAGTTGCTTAAAGCATTATTCCACTCATCAGTCAAACAAGGCTCTGAGGGTGCTTATAAAAGACCAACAGAAATAAAACTATCCCTGTCTACACTCTTCAGGGTAATATTGTAGTACTCCAACCAAGTCATTATACCAGGCACCTGCTGCTCTGAAGCATCAATACTAAATTTTTGCTCTTGCTAACACTACCAAGGCTAGAAATCCCTTTCTCCTTATTTGAGTACTGGCTGTCCCCAAGCTGATACTGTGAGAACTGAAAAAGTAAACTCTTTGACCAAGCAGACCTGCATTCCTCTATAGGCTTTGTTACCTGACGGTTAGTATCTGATAAAATAGTTTCTACTATACTGAGAGCCAAAATTATTTTCTGTTCAATTTGCTCACTCATATATTGGCTTATCAAAACTGACTTTAAAAAAACCCAGACAACATTGCATCAAGGATTATATAAAATCTTGACCTTTTGACTAATAAGGTCTAGATCTAACAATATTCTTGGAGATGCAATTCTCCTAAACAATGTTTACAGACAACCAGGCCCAATGGTAGCCTCTTTCAGAAAGTTTAATCATACAAATATCTATGCAAATAAGACCATATTTATTTATTTAGGAAATTTATATCCTGTCCTTCACCGAGTGGTCCCAGGGTAGATTACAATATCTGCCTACAACACAATTTATTTCATAGATTCTAAGCTTCACATTTATGAGTTCCAAACAGCTGACACAGTAGTCAAAAACAACAAGACCACTTAATAGCTGTGCTCTGGTGGCTTGTGGTAGCCAAACCCCTTGCCTGAAATGTAATAATTTGAATCAGTGGATAAGTGTACTGAGATAATTCAAAAGTATGCAGAAGATAGATAAAAGTAGCAAAGGTTAAACTTGGAGTCCAAGAGCTAGGTTCTGTGGCAAAGGAGATGAACATGGAAGCGCAAAAATTAAAAACAGTATTGGACCAGGGGTATTTTTCCACTAGCACTAAGGACCCCTTAAGGACCCATTTGGCTCAGAGCAGGAAGAACCCATTAGCACAGGCTCCGAAGAGGACCCCGTGCTAGAGCAATGCCTTTGTCAAAGCCTCCGGAGAACCTTTGAAGTTTGCAGCAGATTGCATCAGAGATTCTTCAAAGAATCTCTGGAGCGTCTACGGAGATTGCACCCCTGTCCCCCAAAACACCTGAGGTGAAGGGCAGGCCCCATGTGGATAGATCCAGATTTGTCACATGGGTGCTCCGGCATTTCCACTGTGAGCAACCTAGCACCCATTGCTATTGGGTGCTAGACCACCCATGGGGGGGAGGAGGAGGAAGAAGGAGTAGAAGTAGGAGTAGGAGTTGGCTTTTCTATCCATTTAAGGGGACTCAAAGCAGCTGACAAAGATTTCTGTTCTTCTTCCCACAACAGAACACCCTGGGCGGAAGGTGGAGCCTGAGAGCTCAGAAGAGAGCTGTGACTAGCCCAAGGCCACCCAGCTGGCTTTGTGGGGGAGTGTGGAATCAAACCTGGTATTCCCAAATAAGACTCTGGCTCCCTAACCACTAGACCGAACTGGCATTGGGGGGCATTGGGGATGGGAACAGTGCTAGACTGGAGGAAGTTTTCACTAGGCAAAACTGGAAAAAATAAAAAATTAAGTAAAAGTGTAAAATCAGTTACAGCTACACAGTTAAACTAAATTCCATATTAACACCTACTTTCTGGAATGCTTTTCTCTCTAATATCCATGAGGTGCCTGTTATTAATTTTTTTTAGATATCAACTAAAGACCTACCTCTTCAATCAGAAATTACCTGTGTGAAGGGCTATCTACCTTTCTAATCCACCCAGTTTTTAATAATATTTTAAATTGTTTTGCCACTCCTTTTATGTTTGTATTACTGTAAACTATTTTAGGATTTCTTATTAAATGGGAAGTGGTATCATAAGTTCAAGTCAGTCAGAGAAACAACCAACAAGCAGTATTCAAAAGAAAATTCCAAGATCACGCCAAGAATTTTGTCCACAGTAAGTTTCAAGTAGCAAGGAATGTCGCATAATTTGTCTTAATCGATGATGTTTGTGTGTGTGGTTTTACCCTTTTTTAAATCTCTTCTATAAACTGCTTTGTAGTTCCTTCTGCAGAGGTACAAGACATAGGAACATACAAGAGGGCCTTCATTGTGGTGGACCCTAGACTTTGGAACAGCCTCCCTCTTGAGGTTCGCCACGTGCCTATATTGTATACTTTTCGTCGCCTGGTGAAAACAAATCTTTTAAACCAGGCTTTTTCCATTTAAATAGCTTCCTCAGTGTGCTGTCCTATTAGGGAGGGGATGGGAGGGAGGGGGATATTTTTAGATTATGTTTTATTATTTGATATGTTTTATTCTTATTGTAACCCACCCTGTGACCACTTGGTGAAGGGTGGGATATAAATTTATTAAATAATAAACAAATGTAACTTAGAGACTGGGGTAGCATATGACAGGCAAAATCATTTTATGCCCTGAACAGCCAGATATTTGCAGCTGTGAAATCTTGGGAGTAACCAGCCTCAGCTGAGTCCTGATAAACTTACTTTCCCCAAGCAATCAGCCTGTTCCTAACTTCTCCTGGCCCAGTCCAACAGGATCAAGCCAGACTGGAACAGTTCCAGCAGTTGGATTACTATCACGGAAGAAACTGTCTGCATTTGGGTGGTTGTTCCAGGATATTCACAACATTGGCCCTGAAGACCACCTTATCTTTGGAGCCAGTCCCTGTGTTCTTCAATGGTTAGAAACTAAACCTTCTACGTTTGGAACCCCCAGGAGACCCATTCACCAGCACAACTGTGTATGCCACCGAAATGTGTCCCCCTGCTAAACCTGTCCATGGCACACACCTCCAAGGCTGATTTACTTGCAAGCAGGATCACAGTAGACCTTATTATTGCTGTTCCAGTCTAGGCAACCATTTTGTACATAGCCTCGGCTATACTCTGTCCAGTGCAGAAAGGGCATGGTCTCTTTCATTCACACCCTAGAGTAGAAGAGATGTAGAAAAGGGAGATGCAGCACACTGTTCCCGGGATGCCAGTAAATGTGGAAAGGCTCAAGGAATTGACACTACTTCACAAACTGCTACAGCATAGGCAACAGGCGAACAAACACTATTCTTGAAAGTCTATATGCACTTATGTTTACGGTAAAATAATTATGTGACATTTCTGTAAAGGTAAACAATGACTGTCACATATGTTCACAATTAGCTTTTAAACAGGAAGATTAATACCTTTGTTTAGAAGAAATTGAAAGCAAATGGGATTATAACATAGGAAAGCCAATTTATAATGTTGATAGATGTAACTGCAATTTAAAAAAATCTTAAATGAAAGACATTTAAGATCAGGAATGGGGAACTTGGGATTCTCTTAATTTTGTTAGAATACAACTCCCATCACTCTTGATCATGGGCAAAGTTGTCTGCAACAGTTGGAGCCCAAAAACATCTGCCAAGCTACACATTCCCCACTGTTGCTATAGGTACAAATGGCTTATCTACTGAGTGGGTCAAAACAAACACAAACCTCCATGTTGTGGGATTCAGATCCATTAAGACCCAACCAGAAAGTGAGAAAACACAACGCGTCCATCAATGGGCGCGTCTTCATGGCATGTGTTATTTCAGTTTAAAGAATTTGAAATAAAAGAAACGGAACAAAGCTGTCCACATGACTTGCAAGTTGATCCGGTTCCGAGAGCATTCTTCTGCAGCCTTAACGCGGAATCAATCCTGGGAGTCCAGACTGCAGCCCTGTCCTCCCGCCATTGCCCAGCCCCTCTCTTGTGATTGGTGCTCCATCCGAGGGTCCCACCCTCCATTCCCTTTGCGTCATCCATGCTTCACCGGGGATCCCCTGCCCGCTTTGCCCAGCTCCGATGCTGGCTGCTCTTCCCTCGGTGCCAGGCTAGAAGAGGAGGAGAGCCGAGAGAGACGGGCGGCAGTGGGTGTGTTAGGTGGTCCCCACACGGCAGAGGGGAAAATTAGTCCCTAAAGAGAGAGAGGGGAGGGGGAGAGGGCAGCTGGGGATGGGGTGGGGGACTGACTGGCTGGCTGCTTGGGAGGGAGCTGGAAGGAAAAAGAGAAGGGGGGAAGAACGGAGCCACCGCCGATCAGGAACGGGGAGGAACGGAGGAAGCCAAATCGGGGGGGGGGGGGCATGAGGAAGATGAGGATGGGGGGAGAGGGGGCAGCAGCAGCTGGGTGGGGGTGGGGAGGGGAAGGGAGGCATTGCTAAGGCACCAAGGAAAAGAGTCTTGGGGGGGACTAGCAAAGGGGGGGTGTCGTCCTTGCACAGACGGGATTCTAAAGTGAGAGAAGCCCCCCTTTCCCAAAAAGAGAGAGGGAGGAAGGAAGGAAGGAGGGGTATCTGAGAAGCCCCCCTTTCCTAAAAAGAGAGAGGAGAGAGGGAGGGGTTCCTAAGAAGCCCCCCCTTTCCCAAAGAGAGAGAGGAAGGAGGGGTACCTGGGGGGGGGAGACATTGCATGAGCATCTCACGTCTCCCGCCCTCCCGAAGCCGGTGTATATGGTACATCAAAAAAGGAAAGCTGCACTGAGCATACGCAGAGTGCCTTACTGCCAAAAGAAGCAATCATAACCAAGCATTCCTATAAAAATAAGCACATGTGCACACACACGCACACACACACAGAGAGGTACTCTCGCAGGTGCCAGCCCCAGAACCTCTGCTACGTTCCCAAGTTCCCGTCCCACATGTCTGAAGGGGCTCTGGACCTTTAGTTTGTGGGGCAGGAGAAATGCATAAGGACTTTAAAACCGTCGCCTTTAAAAGAGTTTTTATTTTTATTTGTCTGTGCTGAAGAACACTTTTGCTACAGCCTTCACACAGCAGCTACAGTGTTTCAGGGAGCCCCTTCACTCCTGATTATCAATGTTGCAAATTTCCGCAATTTCAATACAGCTCTGTATCAAAGGACCGGGGCTTTAAACATTAAAGAGACATAGGGTGGCTGTGGTGGGGTGTCATTCATTCATATTTTTATCCCACTCTATACACAAGGCTCTCAGTGCGGGTCACAACACATTGGTTTTAATGTGTTCATATTAAACATGACTGTGGGCTAGTCATGGCTCTCTTCTGAGCTCTCACAGGGTGTGGGGAGGAGAACAGAAGGTTTGTCAGCAGCTTTGAGCCTCCTTAAATGGGTGAGAAAAGTGGGGTAAAAAAGCCAACTCTTCTTCCTCCTCCTCCGTGAAGCCAGCTCAGTGGCCTTGGGCTAGTCACAGCTCTTACAGGGCATCTGTTGTGGGGTGAAGAATGGAAGCTTTGTCAGCCTCTTTGAGTCACCTTAAATGGGTGAGAAATGCCAATTCCTTCTCCTTCTCCCTCCCTTCTTCTGGGAGGTTTGGTATGGGGTAGCATTATTATAAAGAGGTATAGAAATCCAAGTCAAGGTTCCTATCTTTTTTTAACAGTTGTGCAAAGCATGGAACTTCAGCAAGTGCATCCTTCCTTCCTTCCTTCCTTCCTTCCTTCCTTCCTTCCTTCCTTCCTTCCTTCCTTCCTTCCTCCCCCCCCCCACCTGCCTCGCGGGGTGTCTGTTGTGGGAGAAGAACAGAAGGTTGATCAGCTGCCTTGAGTCCCCTTGAATGGGTGAGAAAAACAGCCACCGCTGGAAAAGGAGGAGAGCCGAGAGGCGGCGGGCGGGCAGGCGCAGTGTGCCCTCCGCGGGAGAGGGCAAAGGGGGCTCTCCTCGCTCACCTCTTCCCTCCGGGAAGAGAGAAAAGGCCGGGGCCGTCAGGGGGTGACAGTGAAGGAAAAGGTCGCGTGGAGAGGGAAGCGGCTCCCGACCGGCTCGGCTTTGCCGCCTGGCGAAGGGACGGGAGGAAGTCCTCCGGAGCCGCCACTGAATCGTAGCTGGATTCTTTGAACTGAAACTGGATTAAACCTTAGGTGTAACCACAGGCAGAGGCAAAGTAGCCTCTGAAGGGGACTCAAAGCTGCTGAGAAACCTTCTGTAATCACCTGTTAAAGGGGACTCAAAGCTGCTGAGAAACCTTCTGTAATCACCTGTTAAAGGGGGCTCAAAGCAGCTGATAAAGAAAATGAATGGTCACTTTGCTGCTGCACAGGAGCAGCAGCAATGGCAAAGAAGGGGGGAGGAGGGCCACAGCTTTTAAAATACAGGCTCCAGGGCTTTCCTTTCCCTGTAGTTCCGAACCTTCAAAGGCCTGAAATTGCGCAAAACTGCAACATTGTTTTTAAGGTGTGAAGTGCTTACAGCGATACAGTGTATCTTTAAGGACTGGAGGTTTATAGTGGGTGTTTGAGGGTGGATTTTTTCAATGAAGGAAACCCTAAACATGACGTGCTTCTAATACGTTCAGCCATTGGTTACAGTGCGATTGGGGGGGCGGGACAGCCTTAACATGGAATCTCATCCTGGAACGATACTGTCCACACAGTAAAAAATTAAACACGTGTCAAGGGCATGTTCCGGAGTGAGACCTGTTGAGATCAGGATTTATTTCAAATCGGGATAACGTGGTTTATCACGGAAATACCGCATTAAGCCGAAGTGACGTGTGCACGGCCCGAAATCAAAACGTTTTGAATTCGAGATAATGACGTCGTGGGGATGCGGCCAATCTGTGGTTAGTAGGAAGAGAATAGGAAGAAGCTGATCCTGAGTGAAAAGAATAAATATCAGCAGAGTGCAAAGGAGGATTTACACAGTGACTACCACAATCACAAAGGGCCTTGATCCCGGTAAAAAGGCAGTAAAAGGGGGGCATCACTTGCACAGTTAAGAGCTGGTAAAAACAGTTGAAATTCACCAAGTAATTTTAAAGGGATTTTTGGCTATTGAAAGCATTCTTTTCAGGTAAATCTACTGATTTAATAGACAATCCATCTTTCAAAATGGCTAATTTCTTCATCAAAAAACCCAAACAAACTCAAAAAACAACATACAGAAACAAGTCTGCTTAGATACTTGTGGGAGCAAAATTACAAATTTGCACAAGTTCTCAAAGGACAAAATTACCTGCTCAAAATTAGACACTGTGATGAAGGATTGGACCATTATGACTCAGCTGATCAAAGACCGATGGTGATAACTTGCATGAGATGGGACATTCTTAAATGGATCTCCAATGTATCATATATATGTAAGACATATGGAAAAACTATTTTTAAAAGACTCACATACTTGAAATAAACAAAGAGACAGAAGTCTGATCACTGTAGAAAATGGTATGGAAGACAGAAATCTCAAGTTCACTGGAGATGGAGAGCAGGTGAAGGTTTTGCCCTTCTGCTTGAGATGTTCGTAAGCAATTGTGTGGGTCAATGTGTTGGAGAGGATGCCAATGTGTGGGAGAGGATGCTGGGCTAGATGGGCTGTGGCCTGATCCAGCAGAGTTTCTCTTATGTTCTTATGATAAATCTTAGAGGTGTAGCTCTCTAGCAATTCAGAAAAAAAAATCTATTCTACAAAGTGTGTATGGAGAGGGACTTTCTCTTCTTATGGTCGTTGGCCTGCTTCTTAGCAGAAACTCATGAGGGCTCTAGTAATTGTTCAGAACAGGCACAGAACACAACTGTGGAACTTCTAAGCTCTAAGTAAGAACTAGTCTCCTATCTGGAAATTCAAAAGTAAAAATCTTAATAGAGATAATAAAACTTTCTCACTGATTTCATCAAACAGAAAACAAAATGAACCATTTGGAATATTGTAGCTGGATGAATCATGTCTGCATTAGCGTATTTATGCTTTTATATAAGCAAAACAGATTATGAAGATGGCTAGTTGATTTTATTTATATTCTTTCAATACACACAAACACTGCACTGTTGTGTGATTTTGTTAAGCAAAGGTTAAAATTGCCTTGATATGGTCATCTATCTAATGTTGCTTAGTAAACAGAAAGAGCTGTATTTGCACAAACCTGAATCTAAAGAGAAAAAGGCCATATGAAATGAATATCTCTTTTCTCCATATTCATTCTTTGTTCTTTCGGAGTTCATTAGTTCCTGCTGTTTCTTCACCACCTGAAATCATAGTCATCTGTTTGTGACATCACAATTAGTTACTGTGAAAATGATTAGTGTGTCACAAACAGATGATTATGATTTCAGATGGTGAACAAACAGCAGGAGCAGATGGACTCCTAAGGAACAAAGTTCCTGATTTCATGCAGAAGTCTAAAGTAATAAATGAGTTAGGGAAGAAAAACAAGTGTTTTGAAATAAAAGGTTTTCTATGGTTTTCTGTATTGACATGGATGCTTTAGATGCAGACAGAATTTAATCCTTATGTAGATAAAGATTTTGCTCCAGAACATAAGAAATGTTCTAGTCCTGCAGCAAATACTTACAGTGCTTAATCAAACACTTATGAGAAACCCAAAAGCAAAAGTGATCATATGCTTATGGGAATCCTATAGAAACACATCAATATGTTGTAACCTGCCCTGGCACCTTTCAGTGAAGAGCAGAATATAATTAATTAATTAATTAATTAATTAATTAAAAATTATCTTTGGCCACAGTTCCCCAGCAGATGGTCGTTACAGCCACATATTGTTGGAATTTATGCAGCCATCAAGGCTACCAGCCATCCACAGTCCTAACTCCATGGATAGACTATTTTAAAGCTATCTATTGCTATACCATATTGGGTGGGAGCATAGTTAAGATGCTGTGCTGTGAGAATACTTTCCCTTTTCAGTCTCAAACATTTCAGAATTGGGATTTGTAAAATGATCCCTGGCTGCAGTACTTTCAAGAGAGAGAGAGAGAGAGTGAAAGAAATACATCCACTGCTATCATGATATGTGCAAACTTTTGGCTGCAGCAATCAAAACTCCATACCATATTCTATGTTGAGTTGTACCACTGCATCAGATTTTATTTCCAATTCTTATATAATAAGGTCTAACATAGAAATGGTCATTTCTACAGTTACTGCATTCCAAGCTGGCAATTTCATCAAGCTATCCACCACTCTCCCAAGATCCTTTGGGCCATGGCCTCACCTTCACTTTAAACCTTCTCCACCCCATCTTCAGGTCTGACTGCTCACACTTTTTCACTTCTGTTTTATTTGTAGACTTTCCATTCAGTACAAAATCCACAAATAAAATGGATAGAACTGAAAAGGTTTGAGCAATCATACTGAAGATGGGGTGGAGAAGGTTTAAAATAAAGGTATGACCATGGCCTTAGTTTCAATTAACATATACTGCATTAAAGAACTGGTTCCAATATGCAAAACCTAATACTTGCTCAGTTGGAGAGATACTTCTGAAGCTGTTCACAGTCTTCTTCAGCAATTTGGTGTCATCAGGTGTTATATCCTCGTTAAAAATTCCAAGTAGATAATGGCCAACACATCACCTTTATCCACACAATTTATGACACTGTCAAGTCGACACTGCTAAGTCGACCAAACCTTTTGATTCAGTAGCCATTCCAATTACTCTTTAAAAAGACTTGTGCTTCTAAATCAAACCTTTAATGATGCTTTCTTTCCACTAGCTTCCCTGGAGCAGACATTAAGTTGAAAGGATTACAATTTCCTGAGTTTCTCCAGATACTTTAGAAGGGAAAAAAAGTGTCTCACAATGGTGTCTCCTCAGTCCTCTGCTATGGAAGCTGCGCTTGGCAACACATTGCATGTTTGTTAAGGGATCTACAATATCATCTTTAAATATCTTTAATAAGTCTTGTGTGGTACCAGTAAGAACCTAAGTGGTCAATAAATTTTTAAAAAAATTTATGGGTCCATTTAACTATTTTCTAATATTATTAAGCTCAAATACTTTGTCCACATAATGAGAAAACAGGACACACTGAAAAGGGACCCGATGCAGGGAAAGACTGAAGGCAAAAGTAGAACAGACAGCAGAGGATGAGACGCACAGATTGTGTCATGGACACAATAAACATGAGCTTGGGCAGACTTCTGGAGGCAATGGAGGACAGAGAGGCCTGGCATGCTATGGCCTGTGGGGTTACAAAGAGTCAGAAACAACTGAATAACAAAATAACTATTTAAAAAACATATTTAGTTGATGTATTTAAGTTTATGTGATTCCAAAGAATTATTATTTTGAATACTTAAAGGGATTTCATCAAGGTATAATTATTTCTAATTGCCGCATGTTGGTTTCAGACTGGAGAAAGTTCTGCAACCAACTTTGGAATAATTATATATCAATTCTGCCAGTAGCAGTCCACTCAAAATACCTTTTGATTGTTCAAGAACTACTCCAAAACAGTCCAAGTTGTGTTCAAGATAAGAACCAGGAATAGTTTTACAGTTGAAGAAGTTATTGGCCTAGCAAGTGGAAGAATTCCATGAATTCTGGTGGATTCAGGAAGTAGTAAATGCCTCTCTGAGGGATGGGGTGGTTCCATCGGCCCTGAATCTGTTGTATGTTCCCTACTGAAGAAGGCTTCCCTGGATCCAGGAGGTTTAAACAACTACTGCCCGGTGGCTAACATACCCTTTTTAGGCAAGGTCCTAGAGAGAGCTGTTGCTGTTCAACTGCAGGCATGCTTGGAAGAAGCTGATTATCTAGACCCATTCCAATCTGGCTTCAGGCCTGGTTATGGCATGGAAACCGCCTTTGTTACCCTGGTTGATGTCGTCCTCTGGATGAGAGACAAAGGAAATGCAACCCTGTTAGTTCTCCTGGACCTCTCAGTGACTTTTGATACCATTGGCCATGATATCCTCTTGGATAGGCTATGAAGTTTAGGAGTCAGAGTCAGTGCATGACACTGGTTCCACCCTTATCTCCGGGGCCAATCTCAGATAGTGGTTGTGGGAGATATTGATTCAACACCCTGGGAACTCAGTTGTGGGGTCCCCCTGGGGTCAGTCTTATTTCCCATGCTATTTAATATCTATATGAAGCCGCTGGGAGAGGTCATCAGGAGATTCAAAATCAGGTGCCATCAGTATGCTGATGATACCCAGCTCTATCTCTCTGTGCCATCTGAATCAAGAGGTAGTTGAAGTGTTTGACAGGTACCTGAAGGTGGTAATGGACTGGATGGAGGCCAATAAATTGAAGCTGAAGACAGAGGTGCTGTGTGTCATAGGGTCTCGGGTCCATGTAGTCAGGAGACATCCTATCCTTGCTGGGGTTACAATGCTTTGGAAGGGACAGGTGCGCAATTTGGGGGTACTCCTGGACCCTGAGCTAACATTTGAACCCCAGGTGGAGGCCGTGGCCCAGAGTGCTTACTCCCATCTATGGCTGGTATGTCAATTGAAGCCTTTTTTTGGACAGAGACGACCTGGCCACAGTTATCCATGCTCTGGTAACCTCTAGTTGGACTATTGTAATGTACTCTACATGTGGCTGCCCTTGAAGATGGTTCAGAAGTTGCAACCAGAGCAAAACGCAGCCGCTAGGATGAAAACCAGGACAGCTAGCTGAATGCATATGACGCCGGTCTTAGAAGAGCTACATTGGCTGCCAATTCACTACTGAGCCCAATTCAAGGTGTTGACTCCAACTTGGGCCCCAAATACCTGAAGGAACGCCTTCTCCCATACTGACCTGCCCACACCCTAAGATCTGGAGGTGAAGCCCTCCTGGTTGGGCCATCACCCTCAGCAGTGAAATAGGTGGGCACCTGGGAAAGGGCCTTTTTGGTAATGGCCCCCAAGTTATGGAATAGCCTGCCCCTGAGTGCATCAGGCCCTTTTTCTGTGTACTTTCATAAAGGTGATGAAGACACACCATTTTATTCTGCCCTTTGGCTAATGTGGTTATACTGTCCCCCCCCCCTCCCACTGCAATGTTTTTATGGTCATTACGGTCTTTAGGAGATACTGTTTTTTAATTTGTTGGTTTTGAAGGTTGTTACCCACCTTCAGGTATAGGGCAGGATAGAAATATAAATAATAAATAAATAAATAAAATGATTTGCCCAATCTGAGTATGTGTTGCCATGAATAAAGAGCCATTATTAAAAAGTTAACTTAATCTTTATATTATCTGTATTTGGGTTGTGGAAGCAAAATAAATAAAAATAAAGGGCCTGGCACGGTAGATGAGGGATATAAAAAGACTGCAGGGTACAGCTTCTTGTAACAGGAGCAATGAATAAAAACAGAACAAGAATGAAGTAGATGAGAGAAAGTTTAATCTTAAAGAAAATCAGGTTGACAAGAATAATGTGGCAAACATTCCACTTTCAACTGACTTCAAAACAAAGGTATCTTGGTGTTAGGTAGACAGAATCACATAGTTGTTCCAAAGCCATAAGTGTGTAGGAGAGCATTTATTTGAATCAAAGGGCCTTTCTGCACTTACATGTGCAGGTCTCAATTTGTGGATCCAGATAAGGTAGGTGCTGGTCCAAATCTCTTCTGGACCTGCTCCTGCATAAGCTTCAGAGCCATCCTTGATAACCAGGAACAAATGTTCCTGACCTCAGAGACCCTAGGGATTCAATTTGGTGGTACAACAATGTGTGCTGCTGAAATTGGTCCCCCATGGCCCTAATATGGTAGTAGACATCATTAATGAGGCCTACCAGTATTCCAGTCCAGAAGCAGAGCAAGAGGTCTTTCTGTGTCATACAGATGGACTGTCTGAGAGGAGGCAGGTCCTCTCTAGTTCACACAAACATGCAGACAAGAAAGGCCTAGAAGAGGACTACTGGGCACACTAATCCAGATTTAAAGTAAGTGCATAAAGGTCTTATCACTGATATGCCTCCCGAAAACACAAAACAACTAAACATTTTCCCAAAGAAACTATGGAAATTTTCTAACACAGATTAAGCAACAATGTGAGGCTGCTGACATGGCACACAACAGCTAAAATACAGCGTTTCTACCTAGAGCAGAATAGTATTTCCTCCTTAAGAATAAATCTAATTTGTTTTTTAAGCAACAGAAAACATGTATTTTAGTTTAGGGATAGTAATAACTAATAAGTTAACCATTTTAATAATAGTTTGATGTTACTTAGGGTTCAATTCTCAAGCAACTTACAAAAGGCTGGAAGGAGTTTGCATAACTCTTGTGCTCCCTGATAGAGATACATAAGAAAGAAGTATATGAACTGTTATGTAAGTAGGAGGGAGGCATGGCAGCACAACTATGAATCACCTAACTTTAAAATAGCCTAATTCTCTATCAACACTGGAGGTACCTAATATGTTACAACTCTTCTAGTGTCTGAATACAATAGGACACAATATTTTTAATATTTTTTGATCCTTTAGAAAACAAATAAAAAGATAGTCATATTTTTATCTTGGTTCCTAGCATAAAAACAGAAAGGTTCTGGAAAGGTTGAATCTCTGACTTCTGTTTCACTTGACTATTATTCTGCTAAAACCCATACAAAAGGAATATGAATGATTATGAGGAATATGACCAAATATTATTGAGCTAGTAATCCTTCAGAACTATGTTACCTAGCTACATATTTTTATTAGCAAGGTTTATTCACTGGAATTTATTGACCCCTTTCCCGGTGCCTTTTACAATCTTCTATATTTTACAAATTGAGCTTGCTCCAGAGAGGAAGTAAGCTATAGGAAAGCTTCTACTTGCTCAGTTTTTGTGTGTCAAAGTAAAGAACAAGAAAAGTTACTGGAAATTCCAAATGTAATAGCAGAAACTAGAAGGTTGCTGCCTCTGCCTGAGCAGCTCCCCCATCAGTGGCTAGCAGTAGTTCACTTTGGCATTCACAACTGCCAGGCCTTTGCAGGTGTCAAATTGTACCTTTCCTCCTACTATCAGGTGCCAGGACCTATGCCCAAGGCCAGGCATTTTCATTTTTCCAATTTCCAAATGTGATCCTTAAAATCCAGGCTTTCAAAAACCTCAAGCATTAGAAAGGGAGCAAGAAAAATAGAACATAATGTAGAACAAAAATCTAGGTTAGTTGAATTAACTTCAGTTGCACATTTTAAGAGATTACAAGCTTTAGTGTGCTGTTTTTCCTGGTGTGTGGAAGGCAACTGTGTGTTTTAAAAATCTTCTCAAAAGTCAGGGGTCGCCTTATACGCCGGGTGTCGTCGTCTTATATGGCAAGTATATCCTAAACTCTATATTTTAACTGGAAAAGTTGGGGGTCGTCTTAGGGTGTTTTTCCACTGTCACCAGAAGTACCCATTAAGTACCCATTAATGGGTACATAGTGGCATTTTTGTACCCATTAATGGGTACTTAATGGGTACTTCTAGTGACAGTGGAAAAACACCCTTATACACCCAGTTGTCTTATATGCAGGAATATATGGTAGCTGTTAATTGCCTCAAGCCTTTTAGGATGAATATAAATATACTAGGTAAATTAATTAGGGGTGTACATAAATGCAATTTTTGACATTGAATTTGTAACAAACAGAATATTCAAAAATCCAAATTCGTACAAATAATGAAAAACAAATGTCTGGACATTCAAATTGATACAAATATATTCACATGTATTTGTACAAACAATTCAGACATCTGTACTTCTACAGGTAGATATGTATCCCGTTTTCATCCCGTACGGATGCATACAGGTACATACAAGATGCGTATGTATCCGTACAGATACTTATGTCCGAATTATTCATATGAATAATTCAAGATATTTGTATTTGTTTGAATTCAGAAATCAGGATGTCTGAATATTTGATTCGTATACCTACATCTGAATTCGTCTGAATAATGAATATTTCAAATATTTGTTCCTACCCCTAAAATTAATATAGACTTAGCATGTTTTTCCACTGTCATTAAAAGTACCCATTAATGGGTACTTAATGGGGACTTCTAGTGACAGTAGAAAAACACCCTTAAATTAGTAAGTCAAGTGTATTTTAGAAGGAAAGTTGCAAACACAGGAACAAATTTCATTCAACATCCTGCCTCCAGGAAAATAAACAGAAAAAGCCATAATATGTCTACCTAATGTTTCCTAGGTGGTCTATATTCACAGGGATCTTCTGGTTACCTCTCATCTTCCTCTCAAAATAGACCTTTTCCCTCTCCAAGGGAATAAATGAAAAGAGATAGATTTTCTTTCTTTCCTGGTTTCTACCTGTCAGTCCCTCCCGCTTTCAATCAGCCTTGTTTTAGACTTTTAAAGCTCTTTCTTGTTTCCAGTCCTTGATGAAATCTTTTTTGTGAGACTTCTGTTGACAACCAGGTCTTCCTGTCCCAAGAAATGCTTGCCTTCTCAAGGCATGCTGGGAACAAGGAAGTGTAAAAAAAAGGAAGTAATAAACAACAACAAAACAGATGAATTGCTATACCTAAGCCATGATGCAGACATCATTACAGAAGTATCTACAAAAATGCAGCAGAAATTGTAAGGTAGTTTCACACTCTAACTGCAATAAGAGACACTGACGTTTCACAGAGTGAACAGACTGGTTTAGCTAGCCCAATTCAGTCTTTACTTTGAGACCAACACCCCTAAGAGTGCCATCCTTTTAAAATGGAAGAAATCCTTTTGTTTGAATTGGCCAGGGATAATGTTAAGAATGCCAACTGTTTCAGAATTATTCACCTGCCAGGAAATTTTGTTGCCAGACAAGAACGCTTCAAGAGCTATGGAACTTCTGTTCTTCGGGGAGTGGGGGGGGGGGGGCTCCAGTACATTATGAGGCAAAAATGTAATTTTAAAATATGAATAGACAAGGGAAAAATTAATCCACTTGTGACCACTGCCTTCTCTCAACAGTCCTTCCACTGTGGCTATGTTTGCTGTGCTTCTCTCCATTCAGCATCTAAGATAATATTAAGTGGTAGGGAAAATTAATTGGATTGCATGGTTGTTGGGGAGGTCAGAAAGTTAACCATCATTTTTTACCCACAAATTCTCCCCTGAAAATGATATTTGACATACACTGCCTGAAGAATCCTTGTTTCCTCTGAGGTAAAGTGCCGTTCCTGCCTCTCTACAGCTAGCTACCATAGGTAAACTCTCCAGAACATTCATTTCTTGTCTCTTGAGAAAATGACTTCTTAGAATTTCAGCAGTAATTAAAGAACAAGAGGATCGGAATATTCAGTAGCTGTACTAGGTGCTCTTTCCAGGAAGGGCAAAATGTAAGAAATGACTTTTGTTTGGAGGAAGATTATATCTTCCCTCCTTGTATAACACAATTATGCTTAGAAAAATTTTCCACTAGTGATAAAGAGTAAACAGGATTTTAAAATATTATTAAATACAAGTATATGCAACATTTAAGTTAAATAATGACCTGAAGACTAAACATTTAGTACCATGTTGAGTGTTGCTTCAAAAATGGCTAGTTTTGATTTTAATATGTGTATGCATGCACAGAGCTCACTTCAGATGCATAAAACTGGTTTTCCAGATCATAAAGCTAGCTCAGCAGGATTATCCGACGTTCTGGTTTGTGGTGGGAGGTGTGCAGATACCATGATCTGGCTTTATATCAGGAACCAGAATCACTACAAGCTTCTTAGCTACTGCTAACACACGGTAAATTGAATCAGTAATCTTAATTTCCTTGGGACTTTGCAAAGCTTAACAGCTGGGATTCATTCTACTTTTGAGTCACGTTGTTTGTCAATGCCATCTGTCATAACAGACAGCTGGATGAAATATGTGAATTAGTAGATCTTTTAAAGAGGACCAAATGGAACCACAAAAATGAAGAAAGACAAGCAGTGGAAGAAACAATAGGAGGGAAATTTTCAAATTAGAGAGAAGCCAGGAAGAAGCTTCCTTAATAAGAATAGAGGAAATGATGCTTAAATCTGAGAACAAAGTGGTATTTCACATGCTTCACACTGTATTCCAGTTTGAGGAACAACCATCTAGATTAATTCTAAAATCTTAATGACTAATGTCATCCATACCTTGAAAAAGATATTAACTTCCATGAACTGACACTATGTTAGTTTCTATGAAGTAGGAAATTATTAGATACTATTGACTTCCTGGATTTTTGTACCACCATCCATAACCAAGGGATAAGGTTAAAAACCAAACCAGTCACACAATATGCACACGCTGAGAACCATTTCCATTCCATTGCCCATTCCTGCTTGTGGTGAATGATTATGACTCTCTATAAAAGTTGAAAATACGGCATTTAGCATAAGAACAAACTATTTCAATATAGAGAAAACGTTCTAAAATTTTCATAGGAAATTTTATTTATTAATATTATTTGCATTTCTATCCTGCCCCATACCCAACGGTCTCAGGGCAGGTAACAACCTTTAAAACAACAAATTAAAAACACTTTAAAAATTCAACAAATCTAAAACAATTATCATTCTTTTATTTCTATCTCTCCAATTCCATGTTTCAGCTCAGCCACATCTTCTAAAAGTCAAAGGCCCCGCGATATTTTGTTTATGACATCATATAATGTTTTGTAAAACGATTATTTTACTAGTTCAGCAGCTAGGACATTTTCAATCCCTCTTGGATTCAGTCAACAACTCAAAACTTATGCAGCACTTACAATGCTACAGATTGTAGACATCCTACAAAATTTAACAGTTTTTCATGTCTACAACAGCTTAGCTTAGAGCTTCCTCTTGCTATTTCTCACCGGAAAGTACAAAGACTAAAAAAGAAAAATAGTATAGGTTTTCAAAGATGAATTGCTTACTTTTCTTAATAGAACCATAAATAATATTGTGATTATGACTGACTTTTACAAATATAATACTGTAGTTTATAACTTTGTAAATCAGCAGAAATGTAGTTTCACACCTGTCCTGTTGAAAAGTCAAATAACTAGGCACTGGATTATACTTAAAAATATAACATCAGTGAGCTTTACAACCAAGAGAAGGAACAAATGATAGCAATTTTAATAATCAGAAGAACTTTGATTCCTTTCTTGATAATAACAGAAATTCAGAAACAGAAGCTAATGTATCCATTTAAAGCCCTGCTTAGACTTGTCCCATGATAACAGTGCCCTTCTGTCTGTAAGGTAAATATACTATGATCTCTGCAAAAGTCATGCAGAGATCATAGTATATTGCATGTCACTTGCTCAAAATTTACATGACTTTCAAATTATTATTATTTGCGTCCTATACCCGAAGGTCTCAAGACGAGTAACAACATTTAAAATCAGATATATATTAAAACAGTATATATTAAAACAATAACAGTGTCTGTAAAGTGGAAACAACCAGCCATTTGAATATATTTGTTTGCCAATAGGTTTGCAAGAGGAACAATTATTTCTATTTCTCATTTCACCAAGGGGTTAATCAGCGAAGAGCATGCAAAATAGTTTGTTCTTAGCTTTCCCACTGTGCAAAACAGAATGTTGTTTGAATAGGGCCTACAGGATAGCTGTAACATATAAACAACTCTAAAAGGTACTTATCATCTCATTTGCCAAGCTTCTTCCTCTGTTAAAAGTGCTGTGAATATGACTTATTAGAAAAACTGTTGAGCTAATACTGCATAACTCTTGATAGGTGACTTGCATCTCAAGAAATAAATTCACTAAAGTTAATTAGAACCACTGAAAGCATGAAAAGATTATATGATCTCTGTAAACACAAAAGTGACAGAAAGTTACACTGTGCTTCTTATCAAATGTGTTATTGTCCAAGACAATCAATGATGAACTACACTACTTCAACTTGGACTGAGTCATGCTGAATTTTATTACAGCTTATGTTGTAGTTTTCCTATGTTAAATGCCTTTGAGTGCTAGAATATACTAAATCTCAGTACCATTCCCATCAAGATGAGGATATTAGCATTATGGATTTCACTGCCTTGTTGCTTCATTCTTTACCACAAAATGGTACCAGTAGATAAAGTACTGATCTTTCTTTCTTTCTTTCTCTCTCACCTGGTTATCATGCAAAATGTAATTCATTCATTTGAATTTTTAAAATTACTGAGAAGGGTCATTGGGTGTAGATCCGGATTAATGTGTTTCCATGGGTGGTCTTGCACCCAATAGCAATGGGTGCTAGCCTCCATGACATGAAAACACCGGAGCACCCATTTGGAAATCCGGATCTACCCATGAGGGGTCTGCCTGTCACCCCAGGTGTTTGGGGGGACATGGGGTGCAATCTCCGAAGCGGCTCCGAAGTCACCTCGAAGTCACTTCGAAGTCTGTGCAAAATAGTTCTGGAGTGTCTTTGAAGTCTGTGCTGATCTTCGGAGTAAACTTCGAAGTGACTTCCAAGTGACTTCGGAGTTCACTCCAAAGATCAGCACAGACTTCAAAGACGCTCCGGAGCTATTTTGCACAGACTTTGAAGTGACTTTGAAATGACTTTGAAGCTTAGGTTTTGGGGCTCCCCCCTAAGGGTGTCCCCTCCCCCTAGCCTTCTCTAGACCCCATTGCCAAACTAACATGGAAACAGGCTCCCTTTAATCCAGATTTTCTGTCTGAAGACCCCATTGTAGGCCCCATTAATGGGGTCTACAGAAAATCTGGATCAAAGGCCAAAAAGTACCCATATGATCTGGATTTCCTGAAGTGCAGTGGAAACAAATGTGTCCCTAATGGGTGCCGTGGTGGAAATGAGGTCATCTGGCTCTCACCCAAATGGTCCTTAATGGGTGCTAAAATGGGTACTAAGTGACCATGGAAAAACACCCATCGTAAACCATCTTAGGATGGTTAAAACACATCAGGAAAAATTATGTGGTTCCTAATAAAACAACATTTAGTGGTTTTATTGTTTTATTAATATTGTGACCTGCCTGGAACCTTTGCGTGAACCTTATTTTGGATATACTGAAATAAAAATATATATAATCCAAATCATTTAACGAAACGCTAAACAGACATTATAAAATAAATGGATAAGGAAAAGACACTTACTGTTACTTGCTGTTTCAGGATATCCAGTATTCTGGCCATTCCACCCCTTGATTTCACCTGACTGAGAAACATCAAGAAAAATGGAAGAGACTATATGATAAGGAACCTATGATAAGTATTTATGCATACATTATTGGCAGAGAAATAATGACTTCGGTTATACACATTCAGTACTAAATCCAAAGTGTAGAAAATATACAAGACGTCCTCTTGGATCTGTTGAAAACTCAGCAGCCTACTTCTCACAACAAGCAAACTGCTATTTCTGAGAAGCCTACATAGAGAAAATGAGGAGTAATAGCTTTCTTATTCTGTTGTTCCTCCGCAATGGGTACTCAGCACAATTTGGTGTCCCGGGCAGAGTATTCATGTCACTTCTGAATCTGAAGATTACTTACTGCCATCATAATTAGCAATCATTGATAGTTATATATCCTTCTGTTTAAAATAGCACCCTTCATCATAAATTCCATTTCAAAAATTATGATAATCAGAAGTTATCTAAGTGATAATTCTGTCAGCCACTCAGAGGGAAAGAGAACCTGGTCTTACTGCGAGAAGCTCTTCTGGAAGTTGGAGGGGAGATGAGCAACATGTTGTTTGGCTTCTGGTCTGTTTCAAGGAAGGGACAGAGAGCCCCGTTTCCAAATAAAAGTCGAAGTGTGAGATACTTCTCCCTAATTTCTTTGGAGCAAAGATTTGATGTGGAAGTTCAGGAGGTACAGGATTGTGGGAACTGCAGATTAAGTGGACAGGGGAAAAAATAGAAGGGAGTAGGAAAAAATGAAAACCAGAGGAATCTCTGCTGTCTGTTACAGCACCACAATCCACTATGTTTAGCCTAGGTCATGGCTCAGTTGCGTTTCATCTTCTGTCTTCAAAAATTATTTCTTACAGTAAGATCAGAGACCTATTATTGGAAGACACAGAGAAAGAACAGCAAAATGCTGACACATTCTAAAGCTATGAACCTGTTAGGTGGAACTAGGAGGAGCTAGTGGCTACATCTGTTTCAACATTTATGACCTGAAATTAGCCTGTGCAGGCCTGTGGAAATTCAGTTTATAATAGTGAGAGAATCTGAAAGGGGTCTTCCATGTCATTGCTCTTTAAATTTCTTTGAGGCCTTGTAATTAAAGGCTGTGGAGGTTGCTGCTGCTCTGGTGTAGTTTAGAAGAAACAGTGGTTCCAGGTGATCAGTATGCAAAGACTATACAACCTTTAATCCATAGAATCAGAGAGTTGGAAGAGACCTCTAGGGTCATCGAGTCCAACCCTCTGCTCAATGCAGGATTTCCTGGCTATGATCTTTGAGAATCTCCGAGGGATGAAATGAATGAAGAGAATGTTTATTTCTGAAAAGTGGAGGTCCTTTTCAGGTACAATCCTGTGAACACCTAGGGTGTGCCTGAGCTTCTCTTGTCTGTGTTTTGAATTGGAGCAGAAAAAGGACTAATGTATCTGTTTGTTGCTATGTTCTGCAGTAGTTTCTTGGGAATGTAGAACGTAGCAGTCTTCATTTACAGATAAAGCAGCCAGATGTGACAATAGTCTGACAGATATCACTGCCAAGAGAAATGTAAACCTTTGTGGAAAATGACTGGAGAAAATCTCTTTGATTAGCTTGAGAGGAAGCTGAGCAAGCACTCTGCATAACTATGTTGAGGTTTAAAGATGAAAAGTGATGATCAGTGGATGAAGACATAAGCTTGGCCTCATGGATGCGACATGCCTCATCAATTCCATGCATGTAATCAGTGCAGAAACCCTCTTTCTTGAGGCATTAAGCTTGAAATCACTGATGGAGCCTATATACAGGAATCTCAGGATTTAAACAACTGACATAGAAAGGAGTCCACGGCCTTAGTGTGTCATCATTTACAGAAAACCAACTAAGTAATATTGTAGATGTGTATCTATTAGACAAGTACATAAGGGCACCTAGATGTGTCAGGCACTGGGAAGGGATTGGGTGTTCATCCAAACAGTGGGTGCTAATGTCTCTAGCATGAAAAAGGTATCGGGAGGCTTGGATGAAAGAAGGGACCCTGAAGAGCATATATCTGACAAGTAAATGAAATTAACTATTGCATCCTGCCAAAGACCAGGAATGGAGACTGTATATTTATGAAGACTCCGAGCACTGAGGAAAAACTGCCTTGAACTGCAACTCCCCGTACCAAAAAAGAATATTAGAAATCTGCAGGAATCAGGGTGTACAGCCATATGTAGATATGCTTCTTAGAAATCAACTGATGCAAGAAAAGCTTATGGCTGGAGGATGCCCTAATGGCTGGCAGCATCTCAATCTTAAACTTACTATAATGAATTTCCAGCACTTAGCCTTATGGAATATACCCTGGAATAGGGGCCTGCCATCCGCATGCTGGTGCAGACAACATCAGGACCATCCTGGGACCTGCCATAGTCTGCACTAGCATGCAGATGGCTGGTTACTCTTCTGGGATATAAAGCACAGTGTAGACAGGGCCTAAATCTAATAAGTATACTGACTTTAAATGTCATTCAGGGTTGGTCTCTTATTGATCCACAAAATTTAATGGACAGAGAAAGGAAGTGAACCCATTTGTATCTAAAGTAGTGGAGAGGGAGATGTGAGCATTATTCCTGCATCAGAAGCATGACAGCATACTAGAGGAAATGAGATGGGGCTGTAATTCTCCACTGAAGTGTGAGACTCACCTGTTGGAGGACAGGCAACTAGCTGATCCAACAGACTGATCACATGGAAGATTCATGGATAGGGAGCCATGTGTTGAGTGTGGTAAGAGCCAGGTGTTCAACTTATGAGGTACCATGGCATCTGCAACAACCATGCTCTTCCTTATGTGAGAGCTGCCAGTTCCTAACAGAAGATCGTCAAGAGCCATTGCTGCAATACTTTTTACATTTCTTGTGAAAGCACAGTTATGATGGAGTTATGATGGAAATTGAAGGCTCTGACCATATGAATGCTTTAGCAGCATTATAGAGCTCTGGGCTATCTCTCTAGATAGGCTGCAGCAACTGCCACTGAAAAACAAACACCTAATCTGATGGGTTGGAGGTCCTAGAGTCAGAGTAGTAGTAGTGTTGACTTACTGTGACAAACTGGGCCCTCTCACCGGCTCTCTTGATGTGCAGCATGCTGCTGTTGCTGGGTGAGAAGGAAGACAAAACTGAAGATACAGCAGTTGAAAAATGTTTAGAGAACTCTGAAAGATACTTTTGTTAGCCTAAAAGAGGAAGGCTAACTTTGCAGAGCTATAATACTCAAGGTTCTGAGACTAGCAAGAGGTCAGAGGGCCAAATCAGCTGACAAAGCATCCAGCATCAGCCAGCAAACTATGCAAAACCTAAATTGAAGTGAGGAATCCCCATTTCAGTGAATTAATTTTAAGGACTATCCTGCCTGCCTTCTCACACCATTAGTTTGCAGGGCCATGGATCACTGCAATATTAGTTGGCTGGTTTCTCTGAAAACTGAAGACAAATCCCAAGAGATACCTTGGAGAGTGGAGAGGAAAGCTGGAGCTAGAAAGGAAGTGGGGAGAGTTTTCCTGCACAGTATTTTTATTTGGAAACTGCATTCTTTATTGCTTTTCTGAGATGAAGCACAGGCCAAACCCAGCATTCTGCATTTCTCCTCTCCATCTTGTATGAAAAGCAAACACAACTCCTGCTAGTAACTTGAGAACCAACTTACGGGAAGTGAAGATAAATACACCTAACCATGTATTAGGACAATCTCCTACCTTTTCTGACTGCTCTTGATGTGGAGAAGAAGCTTTATAGCCAAGCTGCAGTAACATGGCTTCAGCTGCATTTCTCTTTGCTATTTTCTTATTTGGGCCTGTTCCTGTTGTAACTTCACTCCCCACTCTGACCTGGTCAAGCAGAACAAAATAAATAAATAAATCATCAATCTCTAAAAACACAGTCAATAATTGGATGAGGATTTCCCGATTTCTAGAGGTATTTAAGACGATCTATGATGGTTGTACCATGCTCTTTTTGTTTGAATTTTTGTTGTATCTTATGAAGCTCCTTTGTTAGTATTTAATTTACATGTTGTATAATTTAATTCATTTAATATCATTGTTGTGGAACATTTTGATGAAAGATGTCCAAAAATTATTCTATATAAATAAGAACTAATCAGATTCTACAATTTGATTACTATGGTGTACCTTAGATCAGGAGAGAAGGAAAGGATTAAAGTTACCAACTGGGTAGGAAGAAATGTAACAGACTATGGAATAGTTTCCCCCTGACGTGCACCAGGAATCTTCTTTATATACATTTAGAAGCATGGCAAAGACACACCTAACAAATGTCCAACATGGTTCCCAACAAAGCAAAACACATTCGTTATACATTATACATCATTATATCAAGAAAACTAATAACAAACAATATAATACACAGTAATATACAATTTATAAAATACATGATACAAAGTAACAATACTGATTAAAAGAAAATCCCTAAAATATAAGGGGAGGGTGGGGCAGAGACAACAAACATACAGATTCAGAAGCCAGTCCAGATATTCTTCCTTTGTTTAATGTAGTATAAATAATGTGATTTGGCCTCCTAAGTTGCCAGGTCTACCTTCCACAGTGCCACTGACTTAATCTGGGCCTTCCTCTGCAGTCCATTTTACTTACACTGGTTAACTGATAATGTAGTTCATATAACACCAGTTTTTCATAGGAGGAAATTACTTGCATAACATAGTTATACAATTTACAGTGCCTTGTGGCAAAACCCAAGTGTTTTACAAAGGATGACTGTAATACATATGTTACCAGGTCAGCTTTGGGTATAAAGGTATTATAAGAAGTTATGACTGCAAAACCTGAATTTGAAGTATACAAGGTTTTGATTTATGAATTTGGCTTTATAATTGGCATAATTAGAAGCTAAAGGCAGACCATGAAATGTGGAGAAGCCGGAACATAGCCCATCTGACTCCATATTGGGCTGACAAGCCTGAGATTTAAACAGGACACAGTTTTTTTCTCTCAAGTTACAGGCTGTCTGTATGCAAGAGACAAAGTCTGTATGCAAGAAATAAAGCCTGATTAATCTTGACTGGATCAGGGAGGAGTGCTGACACCTGGAAAGCCTTTGTTTTCTCTCTTTTTGGGGTAACAGATTTTTAGATAATGAAGGAGAAATAACTATAGAAACTGGGACGGAGACTGGTTTACCTAATTTTAATAAAATGTTAAAGAATAAAATGGAATGGATTTTTGGAAAGGATCTGGATAAATTAAGATATATAAGAATTTGGCATTACTAGTAAAACTGGAAATGGTCTGTTTAAAATGTTACCAGAATTAGGGATGTTAAGATTTCAGATTTGACATGACTCACTGTTTACACCTTAACAAAGATAAATAGGAAGAGTTTGCTCACGTTTACATGCCCTGAATCAAGCTGAAGGGCTTAGGCAAACCAGGAGAAGTGCTAAATAGAAATGTTAATTTAAGGTACACAAGGCAGTAGCTTTTGCAATCAGACAGAGGCACAATCAGACAAACACACATACAGTAGTTTAATAATGATCAATAAGAGTTTTTCCTTATTTTCTGAAAGGAGAAATAGAAGTTTTAATGAGTTTTTTAAAGGAAATTATTTAACCTTATTCTCTGAAATAAGAGGGTTTTTATATTTTATTCATTTCTTTTTCTGTGGGATTTCATTGTGGGCATGTTCACTGTGGCACAGAGGAATGATTAACTCAGGAATGATTAACTCAAGGGTTGCTCCAATACTTGATTGGATTTCTTTCAGTGAAGCAAGAATCAACAATTAGCTAAGAGGAAATAATCTTTTTAAACTCAAGACTAGGGAAATAAAATATTTGAGTTTCGGATAATACATTTTTCTCTTGTCTTACCTGTGTTATTTGGTTCATCAGGAAGTATTGATGAAATCTGGGTTAATTTGTAATGTGCTTGGTCACATCCAAAGTGTCATTTGGGAATTTTCCATAGCAATACATTGGTTTTGGGGGAAGACACACCTCTCAAAGGGGTTTATTCTGACATCACCAATTTGTTAGATTTTGTTTAAGAAGAGGCATCAGAAACAGGGAAAAATTAGGTTAGGGATTATAGCTAGCTTAGATAAGAAGTAGGAATTTTCCTTTTGGCATGCTATGGGTTTTTTCCCCTCCTTCTTCCTGTGTAAACAGGAACTAGGCATGGCTTCTTTTTTCTCTCTCTGTGAGCATAGTTTGAATTTCCTGCTTGCAGTCTGGTTTTTGGAGGCATATGAAGAGTATCTATCTGTGCTGAATCCCCCACTACCCCCCTTGTTTGGGAGAGCAGAAAAGGGTGTGTGTGTGTTTTTTCTGGAGAACCATTTTAAATCTTGCAGTTTGAGTTTGGTTTCTCTGGTAAAAGTAATCAAAAAGAACATTTTTGAACAGCATTTATTTTTTAGTTTGGGGGATTTTATTCTCTTTTTGTGTGTGATCAGTCTGGTTAAGACTGAAGAATATTCTCAATTTTAAAAGCTATTTTTGTTCCTAAAATGGATATAGTTTGCTGAATCCTACACATCTGCAGTTTTGGATCCCTGGGCGTGGAGAAGACAAAATGTTGGTGGGAGAACAGATTCCTTTCCATTCACTTTTCCCTATTTTTCTTTAGAATTTTTGGACTAGGGAATATTTTTTCTAGTATTTTTTTCTAGTATTAGGAATTTTCTATTCTCTTTCTGGCTTTCATATATTTTTCTTTAAGATTTGAAATTATGGGAATTTTATTCTCATTTCTCAAGTTTACCCATAAAAGGCAATTTTATGGTGGTTTGGGGGAACTTTTGCTGCATAACTACAAACTAATTGTTTTAATAAAAAGGGGGATAGGCTCAGCTTAATGCACAAAGATACCTTAATGGGAAATGTTCATTTATTTAGTCATTTTGCAGTTTTTGGATGCTTATCTCTGTTCTTTTAAATGTTTTAATGAAATATGTTACTAATCTGGCTTTATGTTTCATTTTAACTGCTCTCCTGTATTTCTAATAAAATCTTTTCACTGAAATGCTGGCTTTTTGGAGTTTGAAATAAGTTTTGTCCTTGTTTATGGTAATTTTATTTTAAAGCCTGTGTAAATGGTCCAGCTACAAATTCCCTGGGGGTTTAAATTTGTACTTTTGGCCTTTAAATTAATCCAAATTATCCAAAATTCTACTCTACATTTGCTTACACATAGGCCATTTATGCATTTATTCCAGAGTACGGAGTTCTAGATCTGGGCCTCGGGGAATCTGGTCCCAGTAACACTGCATCATGGTAAGGATCTCATACGTTCGCATGGGACATTTAGCATCCAATGGCAATGGGTGCTAAGCTGGGCAGCTGTGCGGATGCCGTAGCACCCACCCCGAGGCTCCGATTAAGCCCGAGCCACAAGGGCCAGTGGTGGTGTGGAACGATTGGTCTACATAGACATCAATCAGGGGTCACTTCCTCTACGCCTGCCTCACACCCCTCTGGCCCAACGTGCACATGGAAGCACACCCTGTGATTCGGTCTTCATGGCGGAAGAATGGATTGAAGGGGTCTCCCACTAATCCAGATTTAAGGGCCCAAAGACCCTATTAAATCTGGAATTTGAAGGTGCTGATGCAGGCAAGTTCCAAATGGGGTTCTACTGGGGTCTTCATGGGGTCGTCAGTGTGGAAGGTAAGTGGCAGATCCATACCAAATGGGTTCCTATTGGGTTCCTAATGGGGTCTTCAGAGCTCATGTGGCCATAAATAAAATATATCAATTAGATAAGGGACTGCAGGACAAATAATAAAGTTGTTAAACAGCAAATCTGATTTCTTGAGGTTTATGTTTTCACTTAATCTAATAAATCTAACAGCAGCATATAAAACTACTTGCTGAGGAATTCTACGTGAAACAATGAATTGGACCTAAGGACAGAACCAGTATACTTTACAATTTTACAATTTATGATACATATATTTATAATTTCTTTTAATTTAATGACTGTTTCAAAAGGTCAAAATTTTCCTAAACTACATAATCTCATCAGGTGAATAATTCACACTACAAAAAACTTTGTTCATTAGAAGTGCATATCTACAGTTTTATTCATTACATATATGAAAATAATTTGATTACATATTTTAGGATGTAAAACTTTCCAAGGTTGCTAGACTTATTTTAAGTAACAAAGTGTGTAAGGGAGGGAAGTCTCTTCCACAGAACAGACTACTGCAGACAGTGGGAAAGCCATTCTAGCTACAGCAGACCCTAAAATGAACTTCCCATCTTTCCCCTGAATCCTTCTCAAAAGTTCCATGATGACATACATAGTAAAGAGAGAAAAATACATAAAACACTGTGTAATATAGTTGAAATTCAAAAATCCTGGAAGTTACACAAGAATAATCAAATACTATTTGGTGGTTATGAGGTTTTAAGAAATGAACTGTTACAAATAAGCACAATCACAAAGTCTTATTAAACTTAGGGGATTTATTTTTAAACAGATAAGGGTAAAGAAGAACCCAGTACCTGATGCAGAAACTGCTGTTTCTCAGAACTGTAATGGTAATTAGGTATTATCATAATCTCCATCAAGGATGGAAAGTCAGAGAAAAAAGAAAGGGAACAGAACACTGACTAATGTCATCAGAGTTTTCCTTCTGTTTATCTAATCATCATAATAATTAATTGGACCAATTTCATCACATTAGAACTTTGTGTGTGACAGATAAAAACAAATGAAAACATGTTTTAAGTATTTTATACAAAAGACATTATTTGATAAATTTTTGAAGGGCATAATAAACCTAGGGACTGTATCTAATGAAATACTGTAATTTTTTTCTTTAAAAAAAATCACAAAACTTACAACCAGAAATTTATAACCTCAAGATCACTAGTGATGTATAAAAAGACAAGGCACAAATACAGGTAGGAATATGCTCAGGATTAAAATTTACCCCCAAAGACATAAAATATCTTGGATTATATATTCCAGGAAAGCTCTCAGCAATATTAAAAGCAAACTACAAACCACTCTGGAACTAAATAAATTCTGATTTAACTTCTTGGGGGGGGGGGGGCACAATGTATATGAAAATAATCAGAACAACTCCTATTTTATTTTCAGACAATCCCTTTAACACTTCCACAAGCCACTACAAAACAATGGGAAAATAAATTAGATCAGTCCAAGAATATCAATGGTTACAGTCTGCAAACCCACAGCTTTAGGAGGATGAAGCTTGCCCAGTCTATTCAATTATTATGAAGCATATCAAATTAATATAATGCTAGTCATGCAGTGTGACAGAAATAAGTTATGGAAGAACTGGGAACTAGCTGAAATACCTGCTATCATAGGTAATCCCATGTTTGCCACTATCACCCCCAGGAACAAAAGAACATACAAAGTCCTTTTCTAGCTACTACCATCAATGTATGGGGTGCAAAAGGGAGAGGCAAATTATTACCACTTCCCTCACTCTGTATGCTCTTTTCTTCCTTCAAAATAGTCCAAACTGTGCTCTCAAAACAGCAGATAAAATAAAAAAGCAGAAAAAGAACCATACAAGATAGCTCTAACAACTCAAAATACTGATGTTAATATATTGGAAATACTAGGATACCAAAAATAAAATTGGCTCTGTTCATTGCCAAATCTCCACTCTACCGAAGATATCAGAAACAAAATGGAAAATGAGGTTTGAAAAGAATTTATCATGGCAGTCAATACAAGAGGAAAGGTGTCAATTGTTATTGTAACCCACCTTGGGACCATTTGGTGAAGGGCAGGATATAAATTCCTTAAATAAATAAATAAATAAATAATATAGTTTGCTAAAAAACCTTTGCAGCCATGATCTCTCTGGGCTTCATAAAGCCTGGGAAATGGAACTGCAAACAAAATTCACTGATTTGGAACGGGAGAAGATTACAACAGACAGTCAGAAAGGCTGCATAGTGGCCAACCACCAGAAAACCAATTTGAAATTACTATATAGGTGGTACAGGACCCCTGTAAAACTCTCCAAACAGTCAGTGGAGCTGCGGCCAAAGAAGGACCTATTTACATCCATGGTGGGCATGTGAGATTATCAAACAGTATATTCCTAATTTTTTTTACAATGCAAGAGAATTAAGGAAAAACTGATTCAGAGTCCTCAACTGGGATTAATGTCATTGTTCCACAGTGAGAATTAGCAAGTAAAGCTTAAAAAACTCTGTGAGGACTCTTATAGGCAGGAACTAAAGTTCCTCGCCTAGGAGACCTAGGGAGAACTATTTAAGCAGCATAATTTGTAAACCAGCCCACAGACACATGAGTACTTCCACACATCTCTCAGAGCTGCTGTAGCAGCCCTATAATTACTTGCAGATCTATGCTCTGTCCACTACAGATGGAGCAACCTAACGGGGTATGACCTCTTGTTTCAGAGAACTAGAATCCCAAAGGGATTTGGTCACTTACTACATGTAATAGCTTATAGTTATAGAAGACTAACAGGATTTTCTTTCTTAAACATGACATGAGAACATCATTTTATGGTAAACTTTGTTATCGTTTCTATATTATCATCATCATTTTCGGTATATTTAGTTCATGTCTCCAGAAAAAAAAAAAGAGATACAGTCAGCAAGTAATCTGGTTATTCACAATACAGCAGTATGAATTGCTTCATAAATATTTTTTATTGATAAAACTTAAAATAATACAAAATCTGGAAAACATTTAGTAACATTCTTTATATCTTTTTTAAAACAGTCAGAACTACAAATAATATTCTGTATGCAAAAAATGAATGTACCTGCATAACAAATTCTCGGCGACGAGGCATCCCTCTTTCTGAAAGAAGAAGGTATTCTGGTTCTTTTTCTCTTTTGGCTTGTTGGATCTGAGCCAAACGACTGATGGGATTCATTCCTTGGCCATATTCTGGTCCAGTCTAGATTAAATGAAAAATCAAGTTATCATGAAGATAGGAATAGATTATGTTCTTCTATTCCCAACAAGACAAGATGCTGGTACACATCAAGCAATCTAGAAATAGCATGGAACAAAAGTCTAACAACAAAAGAGCTGTGCAAACATTCTAATTACTGCTTGAATTTATACCTGTATAGAAGGGCCCCATGTCTGCTCAATGAAAAATTCCAAGTTTTTGCTTTTTCATTCCTAGTTAACTGTCACTTCCTATTCCATCCAGTAAAATGATTAACATTTATAACCAGCGAGTTAAGGAAACTGCAGTTTGAAGTTGTTTAATAGTAGCTGCAGCTGACACCAGCCATAGTTTAGTTTGAAACTGCAGTTTGACCCAAACCAAACTTTTTTTGAACTTTTTCTACACACCATGAAAGAGGAGAGAAGATGTGCAAGTCTTGAAGTAGAGCTACCTTGCTTGAATAAACCTGAACCACAGCCTAACAAAACATCCACTGAGATCACTATGTTAAAGTATGGCACTACCCAGTAGGAAAAACAGGAAACAGAATATCCAAGAGAAGACACAATTGTGAGAGTCAAAAAGACCATACAGCCCAAAAAAATAGGTCTACTCAGGACCTTGACTAAAATACTGGAAGGAAATTTAAAAGACGGAACAATCCCAGGAGAAGTTCCAGATCATCATAAGGCTTTTAAGTTGAACATTCAAACTAAATGAACTCAGGGGATAGGTTTCTCTGATTACACAGCTATTTTATTTAAAATATATATACAGTATCTAATTTCCTCCCTTAATAGAAAATCCTAAAGCAGCTAATGGTATTTATTTATTCATTCATTTTATTTACATATTTCAGAATTTGTATCTTGCCCTTCAATAAAAAGTCTGGGGGGTGGGATGGGGTCCACAATAATAAAAAATATATAAAATTATATAAAGTATTATAATTAAAATACAACCCTCCCTCCCACTTCTCTCCCAAGGTTAAATTATTTAATCTAATAGAAAGTAATAATCAAAGTTTGTAATAAAAATGGGTCAGAGTTAAAAAAAAAAGGGGGGGATTCATTCACAAATACTAGAGGGGAGAGCATTCTAGAGGGGAGGCACCACTACAGAGAAGACCTGGATGCAGACCATTCCAAAATGACAGATAGATAACAAAACCTGATAAGCTTAATGATGTTAGAGGTGGATTCAGCATCACCGTAGCTCTTGTCATAAAGGTTTGATGTACTCTAATTTGTTCTGTCTTTCTATCAAGGGGAAAGACAACCACCCTCCTTCTCCTTTCTCTATTGAAGCAAGTGGTAAGCGTTTCTAACTGGCCTCCCTGTGATTCACTTTCTCTGGCTCCCACTTTTCCTGCTTCTTAAAGCTATAGTAGCCCTTCTAAAGTAGTGTTCTCTTTAGCTTTCTAATAAATCACTGTAGGCAATACTCTTCTTTGAAATAAAATAAAATAAAAGTCTCAAGCTTTATTGTTACAATGGTTTCCAAAGGTAAAATAAAACAAATAAGTTGTGAAATATATCAATGTTCACAGAAAGACCACACACATACACTCCTAGTTCCCTAAGACCTTAGGCTATCCTAGTCTTCCCTTCCTGGCTTATGACAGCCCAATAAGTATGGATCAGAGCAGGTAAGTTTCCCTCAGGGTGAAGATCAGTATCTTTCCACATCCGAACAGACAATATAAAGCATCATCTATGATCAATTAAGTGTAAGGAAAATGCTTGTTTGGAGTAGGCAGTTATCAGAACTGATAAAATGGAAGTGTAAACTGAGAGTAAAATGTTTCAACAGACTAAGCCATAAAGTAAAGTCACAAGTGTTTGGTCATATGCCACAATTACAAATCATAAAGCAAAGCTTGAATGTAGAAGACTTCAGTGCTCCTTTGCAATACAGCTAAAGCAAACCAGTTATATTTAATGCATTTCCTTATAGACTGTGGCACTATTAAAAATTAAACAACTGTACTATAAAAAACACAAAACAAAGATATATTACAAAATACAAATGACTTCGACCTAGTTAAAATAAATCAGGTTTCTTTAGCAATAGTCACAGTTATAATTTAGATTTAGATAAATAACAAAAATAATAATACTCAATTTTTATATATTTATCAAAAACTAATTATAATGTATTAATGCAAAAACTGCCTATAATGACAGCGTGCTCATTGACTTAAAGATCTGTGTCCGTACATTGTGGGTTCACTCTTGTTTTGTTGATTTTTCTAAAATTTGAGATTTAAAATGTAGGGTAACTAAGCCAAAGAAATCTGTACTCCAAAAGGACCTGCTTGCATTGCTGCATGTGACTTAACAACGTGTAAGGAAACATCACTCATAGTCAAATAATTTTAACTGCTTTGCTACATAATTATTTTTCCCTAGACCTACCTCCCAAGCAACCCTAATAAAATAAAATGAGGAAGGGGAGAGATCTCTACAAACCTTTTAAAAAAACCTTTAAAAAAAAAGAAGCTTGGCCTAAGTGGTAATGTTTCACCAATTATATAGGGAATGGCAAATGGCTGATTTGTACAACACCTGAGTTTGATCAGATTTAATGCAGATAAGCCTAACTCTAATTCCTTCCTCCATTTCAGAAAGAATTTTGGATGAATACACAAATCAGGACCAGCCCCTCCAGACTGAAACTCATGAATCTTAGAAGCAGCTATAAATCCACTGCCACCAGGAATAAACACTCCATTTAAGAAACCTGAGCTCACAGGAATTTAGGAGGTTCAGAAAGAAGCTTCATTAGAGCAACAGAAAGGACACTAATATCCTGTAACAGAAAAAACAGTGCGATGGATGAATGGGTTACAATTCAACAAGAATCCACAGACATGATAATTACAAGGAATCTAAGGCCTGGTACTCCGAAGGATCTTAAGCATTAAGAAGTCATACCAAAATACTTTTAAACTGTGATTATTTAAAATTGCGAACAAAGAAGCCAACTGAAATCCATGGAAATGCATTCACAACAAAGAACAAACTTTGATCAGTTCAAAACTGCTAAATTTAACATTTCCACCACTTTCAGAAAAAAAAGCAAAGAAAAAGATTTCCAAGAGAAAATGAGCAACTGATCCCTTGAAATAAGACCCAGGGACAGAGCTAGTCTGTTCATATAAACATTCTAGGCATCACCAAGTGCATCAAGATCTTAGGCAAACTAGACTAGAGAGAACTGATATTTTGTCTATTAACTATTCTACATAAGCTAATATCGCTGGTCATGCATCATTTAAAAGATCAGTTTTCTTTCTTTTCTCTCAAGCATGTAGCAAAAATAGTTCTGTTTGGTGAAATGCTATTATAGTGGCAGCAGCTGCATGTAACTGGAGTGCGCATCAAGCTCAGTCTTTGAACCTGCTTGCTTTCCTAGTAAATGCTGTTTTTGTACTACAACTTAATCCTGGGAAGGTGTTGCAGGAAGGTGACATTTAAACAGTTAAAGGTTCACACCTTGTCCTAGAGCAGCTGCAAGAGGACCATGTGGGTGTCTTAAATATCTGACTGGATTGGTGCAACCTGAGCTGAATTTGCACTTCAGCCTGTAGTATATAATTAGGCAACATCTGGGCAGGTGCATCTGCACTGTAGGAAGCATTAACAGCATAGAAATGCCCCCTGCCTGCCCAGAAGTTGCCTAATTACATACTAGCTGTGGAACACAAAGTCATCCTCCACAAGCTCATCAACCCTTACCCCAACTTACTTGAAAGCATCCAGCCAGCAAGTATTCATACCTCTGCCAGCTGGGGAGGTAATCGAAGCTGTTGCTAGCAACTCCAATGGCTCCCTGACGTGCCTGCAACTGCACAGAGCATCAGCGTCATCATTGCGACGGCATTGACACACACGCAGTCACAGCGGGTGCCTCACTCAAGATGGGCCCCCCCAGAAGAGGAACATGGGGGGTAGGGTAGCATTGACTAGCAACCACAAGTGCAAATGGTAGTCAACATTAGTTGATTGCACACCTAAAACACCCTTGTTTATATAATGTGCACAAGCTGACTGTTGCTCAGTTTCCTTGTTTACTTCATTTCCCACCAGAACAGCCCAGTTTCCCATCTTTCCCAAGGGTAGGCTTTAAGAAATAACAATAGATGCCCTTGTACATTCAGTGTCCTTGGTTCTCACTGAGACACATTCTAATCTTGGCTCCATCAAAGTCCTCTTCTTCCTTGGCTGGTCCAGTGTCCACTGTTGTAAACTTTCATAATTCTTTTCCATTACAAAGTCCACCCCATCCTTGTCCTTTACTTCTGTGGGATCCACTACTGTGATTCTCTGTGATTTCCTAAAAGTCTACTACTTCCTTGCAACAACAGTTGAACTTTGCCTTGAACTTCATGTGCTGTATGGCTGGCTTTCAGAGAGCTACAGGCTAATTACCTTGCTGAAATCACTCCAGAGGTGAGGCACAAACTCACTCTCCCCTCATATAGATTTGCTCGTAATGTCCCAGTGTACCATTGCAACTTGAGGCAAGGGCCAACTGGGTGTCGTGCATATAATCAAACCTACTTGATGTCTTGTGAGGCTGCATCTATAACAGCATGTAATACCAACTAATATACTGATTTCCAGGACCCTACACTTTGCTTCGCTGGTACTAAGAGGTGACAAGTTAGCCAGAGTGCTGGTGCTTCTATCCACCCCTTCAGGATGCCAGCCCAAGTAAAGCAAATCCTTCCACTAGCTTGCACACGTGTTTGAGTGCTTGTGTATATTCCTGTTCCCCAAGCAACGGGACCCTAAAAATGGTGCAGTTCCCTCCATTTCTACCACTTCTCTTCTTAGTTTGAATCCTGTGTTACTTCCAGTTTCTCTATTTCCCTTCACTCCTGCTTTTCTGCCTTAAAGGTATTTATAGTTAAATAAATTCTTCCTTATGTGAAGGAGGGAGATTGTAGCTTCTCATGGCTGCCCCAATTTATTTTGGAGGCACAACTCATAACGTACGGGCAGCAGAAATTGATGGGTTCAACTTCTGGAACCACTGGGGAACAGTTGATTGAATTGAGAGTGATCGTGCTACCACCTTTCCCCAGATGCACAAGTGTTTAGAACTTAGCCTTACACACAGAATTCTTACGAACCAAATTCAAATTGGCCAAGAAAATCTTCATGCAGTGTACCTTACTTAATCAAGTGCTCCACTGCTTGGCTATAAGCCTGAGAGGCAGCAGAATCTGTGCTGTATTTCTGACTAGAGTTAGAACACTTGGTCTCCAGTTGGTAAGGAAACCTTGTATCCCTGCCATAGTCACAGTTATTCTTCACAGTGTTTTCATGATACAAGTATTTCTTTCTCACTAGCTATAAGCTGAGTTGTCATCTACCATTTGACTAATTTGTCCCAAAGTGAAAGTGTTTCACTGCTGCTACTTCAATGTCTTTGTCACTTGCCTTGTAATAAAGTTAGTTGACAGTTAAACCAAACCAATAGTCCTAAACACCCTGCATGCATTTGGGAAAGTTACTAAACATGTGTATAAAGTCAGTTTCCGTAATACTCCTATGGCTATTTTTTTAAAATAGGTTTTCAAAGAAAATGCAGCAAATGAGAAGAGAAGCACTGATACCTAGTTACGAGTCAATTTTGGCTGCCTGGGTAGCTCATCCTTCCAATTTGTAATCTGGGAAGTGACTAGAATGCAACTGGGGTGGAACAAACAATTTGCAATCCCTTAAGACTGGAGGGTAGCGGCTGCACCAGCTTCCTCAGTCAATTATTCCCTCATACCAAGATTCTCATGGTGGCGCTCTGTAATCTCGGGCTCAACTGCAAGACTGGGTTGGTCAAGCAAAGGCCCCTTCAATCTGTTATACACACACTTGGCAAGAACATCTGTAACTGCATAGCTATAACTCTCTCTAGCATCTTGCTCAAATGGAGGAGAACTGCAGCTAGGCTGTAAATAAATTATCAATTATATACCCAGTGTAAGACCTGAATCTGGGAAACCAAGTAATCAGCAAGAAGTTCCAAAACAGTGGGGAGGGGCCACAGCTGTAACAGAAAAGCCACACACAGCAAACATTTGTTCACCTCCTCATTCTCCATAAACTCTTGGAGGCAACTAATTTCTGTGTTAAGTTAGATGAGATGAAAGAATAAGGCAGAAAAAAAGCACAAAGCTTTTTTTTAAAAAAAATTTCTCTCTCACTGCAAATTCAGCCCAACTACACTGCTACCACTTTGGAGCTACCTAGAAATGAATCTGCCAATGAGCATTTAGTTCAGCCCTTCAAGTTTGCCTTTCAAGTGCTATTTTCCAAGCAAGCTTGGCGCAGCAGGGTTGGGCCGATGACAACGCTGGCAATTAGTTTTCCTTTTGCTGCGATCCAAAGAGTATTGCTCAGCTTTGTCTATAAACTTTATGACTGCAATAATAGTCTAACTAGATACAGATGGACAGTCAGCACACTAGGCATCTTTTAAAAAAGGACAAAATGACAAAAATAGCATTGACAAAACATCTCATCAAGTGGGAACCATAAAGGCAAGAGAGTCAAATGTTAGATTTTATAGGTAGCACAGTCCTCTCATAAGAACATTCTGGTGGCACAAGCTCTAATGTGAAAGAACAGGGCAAGCAGGATCAGGGAGGATCAGGGAACTTTTATTCTATATTTCTAACACTTTACACAACAATATCTACCTATCTTTTGTAATAATCAAATTTTCTCTACAGTACTTCCTTGTTAAAAGTAAGTAAGAAAAAAGGGGAAGGAAAGATTTTTAGGCTAATTTATTAGACAGCAACCTGCAAGTTACTGCAATTAACCTGGATTTAATGAAATTAAAACATTCTTACCTAATGGTATCTATACTGATGTCTCATATGTGTTTAGCACACTTATTTGGCACTGCACCTCTGCAGTTAAGAAAATCTCTGTTCTTAGAGACAAAGTGCAAGTTCTGCTGCAGCCTCAGGACAAGACTGCTTGTTGCATGATTTTTCCAGAAGCTCTTCCTCTTATTGTTTCTCAAGATCAAATCCGGACTTTGGAAGCAGAGGGGTTTTCTGCACTTATCAGTGATCCAGTACAGTGCACCCAGTAGCCCTCTTCAGGCCGCTTTCTTCTGCACACTGGTGCAGACCTGAGTGCTCCTGCTCAGGGATGTGCACAAATATTCATAACATCTGTTATTCATACAAATTTGGGCATTTGTGCACCAATAAAATGTTATATTTGTATATAACATTTGTACAAATACAAATGTTTCCAGACATTCGTATGAATGAGTACATGAACAGCGCTTTATAAATAAACAACAACAACAACAACAACAACAACAACAACAACAACAACAATAACAATAATAATAATAATAATAATAATAATAATAATAATAATAATAATAATAATAATAATAATAATAATAATAATAATAATAATAATAATAATAATAATAATAATAATAATAATAATCCCCCCGATGGGTGCGGCCTTGTCGTGGTGGTGGGGTTTGAGTGCTCCAATGAAGCTGAGAGCTGGGCTGGCGGTAGTGCAAACTACTGGAAGGTTCAACCATGCCAGAGAGGTCAAAGCAGAGGAGCCAGACTAAGTGCACCCAACCCATTTATCACAATGGAGACATAAACAAAAAAGAAGTCTATACTGGCTCGGTCGTCGCCCAGGATAAAAAGGACCGCGGTGGTTGCTGAGGAACCTGGGCAACCGTCGACAAATGGGCTACAGGAACAAAATTCACAAACAAGGAAGCGGCAGAAATTCTCAAGGCCAGAGAATCGTATAGTCATGAAGTGCTACTACAAATCAGAACCTGGAAAATGAGGCTATCAAAAATGGATGCACCAGCTATGGAAACAAGAATACCCAGACTCAAAGATAACAGAACTGCGGCTAGCTGATCAGAGAAGATTCATAAGCGGGACTAAAGTGTTCAGTGAAGCTGAACTGGAAGAAATATGAAAAACTAATGAAACTGAAGCACCGCAGCCTATTGTGGCAGCAATAGAAGCTCCAACAAGACCAGGAGTCACTGATCAACTAGAACCTGATGAAAATCTGGAAATTCTGCAAGAAGAGGAAGAACAGCAACATGAAGTCATGGATGAAACACCTGGCACATTGTCTCAAAGACAGCAGGAACTGAAGGACAGAATAATGGCTCATACAGCATCAAGTACAGAGCGAAAGCGACTGCCAACCCTAAAAACTATAGGCAGAAAACGACTCGTCCCACTGATGAATGACATCAACTCTGCCCTTGTAACTGTTCAGGTAGCAACAATTGAAGAACTGAACCAGCTCACCTACAGTACAGCTGTGATAGTTACAGAAGAACTAGGGTTACTGCAGCCAAAACCAACTAGAGAATCTACTGGAAAACCAAAGTGGAAAGTCCGACTGGAACTAAAAATGAAAAGCCTGAGATCAGATGCTAGCAACCTAAAAAACATGAAGGAGAAGAAACTGAAGAACGAGAAGACTAAAGAACATCTGATCAAAAAATACTGGCTGAATACAAGGAAAATTGACAAAGCTTTGGAAATCGTGAAACAGCAGATAACAGCTACAGCCAGGAAAATCGAAAGATATGAAGCAAGAATCATCCAGTACAGGCAGAACCAAATGTACCAGTCTAATCAGAGGCAGTTCTACTAGAGCCTGCATGAGCAAGTAGACAAGACAAGAAAATTGAAAAGCCAGAGAAAGAAGCAACAACCAACTTCTGGAAAGATCTCTGGGAGGCTGAAAAAGAATACAACAAAACTGCTGGGTGGATAAAGGATTTCGAGAAGAAATTCTCCAAGAACAAAATGCAGCAGCTGGAAATAACACCTGAAATGGTCACGAAAAGAGTGAAGAAAGTGAAGAACTGGACATCCCCTGGCACTGATCAGTTGCATGGCTTCTGGCTCAAATACCTGACCAGCCTGCATGCAAAAATGGCCGAACTGTTCAATGAAATGCTGCAAACAGGAAACATCAGTGAATGGCTAATAACTGGCAAAATATACTTAATACAGAAAGATGCAGCAAAGGGAGCCACACCAGGAAACTATAGGCCGATAACTTGTCTACCTACTATGCTCAAGCTGCTGACAGGCATAATAGCAGACAGGATTCAAGACTACCTCGAAGACAACAACATCATTCCAGTAGAGCAAAAAGGAAACAAACGGAGAAGCAGGGGCACAAAAGTCCAGCTACTGATTGACAAAATGATTCTGGAGAACTGCAAAAGCCGAAAAACAAACCTGCATATGACTTGGATCGACTATAAAAAAGCTTTTGATTCACTGCCACATGGTTGGATCACAAAGTGCCTGGAAACCATCGGGATCAGTCAGAACATCACCAAATTTATAGAAAGTGCGATGAAACGCTGGAAGACTGAGCTTTTTGTCGGAAATGAAAGCTACGGACTGATCAACATCAAAAGGGGCATCTTCCAGGGGGATTCATTGTCCCCACTCCTTTTCATCAGCGCTATGATCCCACTGTCACTCATCCTAAAGAAAACAAACCTGGGCTATCAAACTGCCAGGAATTCACAGAAAATCTCACATCTACTGTACATGGATGACTTAAAGCTTTATGGAAAATCTGAAATCGAGATCCAGTCACTGACCAACACAGTGCGCATATTCAGCAGCGACATCAGTATGGAGTTTGGCCTGGACAAATGCGCCACAGTGGCACTGAAGAAGGGGAAGATTACTGAAAGTGAAGGCATAGAAATGCCAAATGGTCAAGCCATCAGGTGCCACCAGCCAGAAGCCTACAAATACCTAGGCATCCTGCAACTGGATAACATTAAGCATGGCCATGTGAAATCTGTGGTCAGTAAAGAGTATATCCAAAGGACTAGAACAATCTTGAAAAGTAAACTGAATGGCGGTAACACCATTAAGGCCATAAACACCTGGGCCATACCAGTCATTAGATACACTGCGGGAATTGTGAACTGGAATCAGCTCGAATTGGACAACTTAGACAGAAAAACCAGAAAACTGATGACGATCCACCATGCACTACATCCTCGGAGTGATGTCGACAGGTTGTACTTGCCCAGGAAAGCAGGCGGTAGAGGACTTTTGCAAGTGAAGCAAACAGTGGAAGAAGAGAAGCATGCATTAGCAGATTACGTGGCAGAAAGCAAAGAATCAGCTTTGATTGAAGTCAACAACCAGAAGCTTCTCAAGGTGCAGCAAACCAAGAACCAGTACCGGAAACCTGCAGTTCAATGCCGAACGGACAGCTGGCACAATAAAGCACTGCATGGACAGTTCCTGGAGAAGATCGAAGGCAAAGTGGACATGGAAAAGACCTGGTCTTGGCTTACGAATGGAACATTGAAAAAGGAAACAGAAGGACTGATTCTTGCTGCACAAGAACAAGCAATAAGAACAAATGCCATCAAAGCCAGAATTGAAAAATCAGAGAAGATCCAAAGTGCCGACTCTGCAAAGAAGTGGATGAAACAATCGACCATATACTCAGCTGCTGCAAGAAGATCGCACAAACTGATTACAAGCAGAGACACAATGCTGTAGCAGAAATGATCCACTGGAACTTGTGCCAAAAGTATCATCTGCCAGTGGCAAAGAACTGGTGGGATCACAAGCCAGAAAAAGTTGTTGAAAACGAACAGGCAAAACTACTTTGGGACTTCAGGCTTCAGACTGACAGAAAACTGGAGCACAACACCCCTGACATTACAATTGTTGAGAAAGAGAAGGTGTGGATCATCGACGTTGCTATTCCGGTGACAGCAGAATTGAGGAAAAACAGATGGAGAAACTCACCAGATACGAAGATCTGAGAATTGAACTACAGCGACTCTGGCGAAAACCAGTGAAAGTGGTCCCAGTCATCCTCGGCACACTGGGTGCGGTGCCAAAAGATCTCAGCAGGCACCTAAAAACCATTGGCATTGACAAAATATCCATCTGCCAACTTCAAAAAGTCACTTTACTGGGGTCTGCTCGCATAATTCGCCGATACATCACGCAGTCTTAGGTGCTTGGGAAGTGCCCGACTAGTGATATAATACGAAATCCAGCATAGTCATCTCGTTTGCTGTGTGTAACTGCTGTTTTACATCACCACCACAATAATAATAATAATAATAATAATAATAATAATAATAATAATAATAATAATAATAATAATAATAATAATAATAATAATAATAATAATAATAATAATAATAATAATAGTTAAATTGGGGATGTGGGAAAACGGAGCATCAGTCACATCTGCAATGGATCCAGGTTGCATTTGACATGGATCGACAGTGGATTAAAAGTGGATTCAGGTCAGATTTGACATTTTCAGAGTGCGGGTATGTTACGGATACGAATCGGGTAGGTATTTATTCGCATCAGATATGTATTCATTCGTATCATATGTATTCATTCGTATCCAATACGTATCCAATATTCAATCAAATACGTATGAACAGATTTGTATTGAATAGAATTTTACCACATTTGAATGTGATCTACTTGTACAATTACAGATTTTCAAACATTCAATTCGTAACTAACTGAATGTCAAAAATGCATTCATGCACACCCTTACTCCTGCTTCCTGCTAGTATGCTTTGCCCACATTGGATTGAGGACACACTGGGCTAGGTGGCCTAAAATGGCAAGCTTGTCAAGGGCTACAGCCAGTTTGGATCCCTGAGATTAACTAGGTAAAGACTACTGCTTCAGCAGTTTTTGGTAGCTGAAAAAAGCCCTAGGGAAAAAAAAAAGACTCATCAGAGCTTTTTCCTCTAACCCTTTTTTCAGCTTCAGTTTTGCTGAGCTACATTAATGACTGGAGTGCAACTGATCCCTTGGTTTTAGAAGAGGAGACCAAACTCACAGCAGAGACCTGACAGTTTCTAATTCTAAATTCCAAATAATACTAGAGTGATTACCATACCAAGGAGAAAAGACTGAAGGCAAAAAGGGGACAGCATGTGACACTAACTTCTCCCAATTCACTTTGCCCACACCATGCATAATCTTAAACAATCTTTCCTTCTAGGAAAACTCCTCTCCTTGATCTTTTCAGTCATGACCCAATGGACCAGAGCACACGAGTTCCAACTGTGCTCTCCTGTATCCTGAAGTTTGCCCAAGCTCATCTTCAATACTTCTATGGCTCTATGGCTCTATGGCTCTATGGCTCTATGGCTCTATCTATCTATCTATCTATCTATCTATCTATCTATCTATCTATCTCTATCTATCTATCTATCTATCTATCTATCTATCTATCTCACTCTTTGCCCTGCTGGATCAAGCCACAGCCCATCTAGTCCAGCATCCTGTCGCACACAGTGGCCCGCCAAATGCTCATGGGCATCCTAAGCAGAGACAAGGACAAACCTATTCCTGCTCTAGAATCTCAGCAAATGGCCTTAGAAGTGCACCGTTTCCCCCCGCCCCAGCCTGAAAAATGCACCTAGGCATTTGTTCTAGTAGCCATTGATAGAACTGTCATCCATAAATTTGTCTAACCCTACCTTAAAGCCATCTAGACTGGTAGCTATCTTCCGGCAGCACGTTCCATAAGCCGATGACCCTCTGGGTGAAGAAATACTTCCCCCTGTAAGACCTGACTCTCCTACCCATCAGCTTCATAGAGTGCCCCCTGGTTCTAGTATTGTGTGATAGAGAAATTTTCTCTATCCACCTTTTCTATACCACACATAATTTTATATACTTCAATCAGGTCACTTCTCAAACGCCGCCCCTCCAGACCAAAGAGGCCCAGACGCTGAAGCCTGGCTTCGTAAGGGAGGTGTTCTAGTCCCTTAACCATTCTGGTTGCCCTTTTCTGTATCTTCGCTAGTTCCACAATATCCTTTTTGAGGTGTGGTGACCAGAAATGTACACAATATTCCAAATGTGGCCTCACCATAGATTTATAAAGAGGCAAAATGACACTTGCTGACTTATTTTCTATTCCCTTCCTAATTATTCCCAGCATTGAATTAGCTTTTTTTGCTGCTGCCGCACACTGGGTTGACACCTTCATGGAACTGTCCACCAAAACCCCGAGATCCCTTTCCTGGTGTGTTGCAGAAAGCTCAGACCCCATCAGTTTATAGACATAATTTGGATTATTGGCCCCAACGTGCATTACTTTGCCCTTGTTAAGATTAAAGCACATTTGCCACTTGCTTGCCCACTCACCCAATGATAAGAGATCCCTCTGGAGCTCTTGGCGATCTGTTTTGGATTTTACTACCCTAAATAATTTAGTATCATCAGCGAACTTTGCTATTTTACTATGTACCCCTTCTTCTAGATCATTGATGAATAAATTAAAAAGCATTGGTCCCAATACTGAGCCTTGAGGGACCCCACTTTTTACCTCTTTCCACCCTGAGAATTGGCCGTTTATTACTACTCTTTGCTTCCTGCCCTTAAGCCAGTCACAAATCCAGGACAGAACCTGTCCTTTTATTCCATGGCTGATGAGTTTACTCAGTAGCCTTTGATGTGGGACTTTGTCAAAAGCCTTCTGAAAGTCCAGATAGACAATGTCTACTGGTTCACCTTTATCCACGTGTTTATTGACACTCTCAAAGAATTCCAACAAGTTTGTTAGGCATGATTTACCTTTGCAGAAAGCCATGCTGGCTTTTGTTCAGCAATGCTTGCTCCTCCATGTGCACGCTAATTTTGTCTTTAATAATGGTTTCCATCACCTTACATGGAACTGACGTTAACCTAACTGGTCTGTAACTGCCTGGATCACCCCTGGATCCTTTTTTGAAGATTGGTGTTACATTTCCTACCCTCCAGTCCTCAGGTACAGAGCCTGATGTTAGGGAAAGATTATATACTGTATTTTTGGTAGAAGGTCAGCAATTTCGCATTTGAGTTCCTTAAGGACTCTTGGATGAATACCATCTGGTCCCGGTGACTTGGTAACATTTAGTTTATTAAGACATGCAAGGACCTCTTCCTTGGTTATATCTGTACAGTTTACCTCTTCAGAAAATACAGGCTCAGCTACTGGCATGTGTCTTCTGTCTTCCTCCGTGAATACGGAGACAAATGAGTCCTATCTTGTCATTATTTGGTCATTATCTAAACTTCAGTATTTCTACTTCCAGTGAATGGTCAGGGTTGATTTCCTTTACTGTTAATTTATTTGATCTCCTTGCAAACCAAGAGACTCTCAAAAGTCTTCTCCAACACCATAATTGGAAAACATAGATTCTTCAGTGCTCATGATTCATCTCTCACAATCATACATCACTACTGGGAAATTCACAGCTTTGATTATAAAGACCTTTGTCAGCAAGTTGCTGCCTCTGCTCTTTAAGTATGCTGTCCAGTGGGGGGGGGGGGGAGCCCATGTTTGCTGTAGATTTCATCCCAAGGAGTAAGAACCTTTTAATTTTAGGACTGTATTCACTGTCTGCATGTGATCTTTGAATCTAAGAAAATAAAGTCTGATACTGCTTCCATTTATTCCCTCTCTATTTGCCAGGAAGTGATGGGACTGGATACCATGATATTAGGGTTCCCTTGGTTGTTTGCAATGTTGAGCTTCAAGCCAGCTTCTGCACTCTCCTTTCCCACTCTCATCAAGAGGCTCCTTAATTCTTCTTCACTTTCTGCCATCAGAATAGTATCATGTGCATACCTGAGGCTACTGATATTTCTCCAATCTTAATTTTCGCTTTTAAGTCATTCAGTCTGGTTTTCTGCATGATGTACTCTGCATATGTTCAATAAATAACGTGACAATATACAGCCTTGTCTCTCACCTTCCCAATTTCCTTAAGGATCTCTTTTCCTTCCCATTCTTTTTTCCATTTCTTTGCATTGCTCATTTAAGAAGGCCTTCTAATCTCTTCTTCCTAGTCTTTGTAAATCTGCATTCAGTTCAGTACATCTTTCCTATTCTTCCTTGCCTTTTGTTTTCCTTTTTTCCCTCAACTATTTGGTAAAGCTTCATCAGACAGTCATTTTGCTTTCTTGTTATTCTTTTTCTTTGATATTTTTTTTTGTTGGTGCCTCCTGCTCAGGTACTCTTCCCAGATCTAATCCCTTAAATCTATTAATCACTTCCACAGCCCATTCATAAGAGATACTATTTAGGTCATGCTTGTATTGTATGGTAGTGGTTTTCTTCAATTTAAGTCTGAATTTTGCAATAAAAAGCTCATTATCTGACCCACAGTAAGTTTCAGATCTTGTTTTTACCAATCATATAGAACCTTTTCATTTTGGCTACAAAGTATATAATCTGTTTTCATTAATGACCATCTGGTGGTCTCCACTGGCAGAGTCGCCTGTTGGAAAAGAGTGATCACTATAATCAATCAATTATCTTGACAAAACTTTGCCTTGCTTCATTTTGCACTCCAAGTCCAAACTTGCCTGTTATTCCGGTTTTGTCTTGATTTCCTATTTTAGCATTCCAATCTCCTATGATGAAAGTGACCGTTTTTGCTATTAATTCTATAAACTACTGTAGGTCTTCACAGAACTGGCCAACTTGAGCCTCTTTGGCATCAGTGGTTGAGCCGCAGACTAGGATTACAGTGATGTTAAACAGTTTGCCTTAGATTAAAAAAGAGATCATTCTGTCATTTTTGACATTCAATTTCAGTACTGCTTTTTTCACCCTTTTATTGACTACGAGGGCTACTCCATTTCTTCTAAGGAATTCTTGATATAATGGTCAACTAAATGGAATTCACCCAGTCAGTCCATTTTAATTCACTGACTCCCAAGATGTTAGTGTTTAATTTTGCCATCACATATTTGACCACATCCAGCTTACCTTGGTACCTATATTCCAGGGTCCTATGCAATAGTGTTCATTATAGTATCAGACTTTCCTTTCACCATTAGGTACATCCACAGCTGAGCTTCCTTTAGGTTTAGCCCATCTGCTTCACTCTTTCTGGAGCTCATGCATTTATCTTCTTCCCCAGTAACATACGGGACACTTGAGGGGCTCATCTTCCAGGGTTGTACCTTTAGGCTTTTTACACTGTCCATGTGGTTTTCTTGACAAAGCTATTGGAATGGTTTGCAATTTCCTTCTCCAGTGAATCACTTTTTGTCAGAACTCTCCAAGTCCTTCCACCACAATAAGGCAGTGATGCATGAATGGAGAGGAGATACTTACTATTCTGTCTCCTGCTGAATCTAATCCTGTTATTTTTAATATTGGAAATTCCAGTAAATCCTTTTAATAGAGGAGATGCTTACCACTATTAAAAGGATTTACTGGAATTTCTAATATTAAAAATAACAGGATTAGATTAAGCAGGACAGAGAATAGTAACAAAGCAAACCAGATGTTGTTCAGCTAATAAAGGCTTGAAGTTTACTGAGATCTTAATTACTACTGCAGTTCTTTGCAATCTAACACCATTCCCCAACTGAACAGATTTTGAAACATCTTAGACTTCCTATGATAATGAAGTTTCTTTATTTTGTTGACCCATGTATAAGGGAAATTGGGTTAACAGCAACTTTCCCAATTAACAACTCAGGCACTGTCTAGAATGTGTACCAGGTCATCCAGCTGAGCTTGCTATTCATTCTATTATTCTTTTCCAAACTGCATTCACATGTGACTCAGAGATGGTTCAAAGACAGGAGCTGCCACATGTCAGTGTATCTATTTCATATTCTGAAGTAGATTAAAGCATGTTAGAAAGGGATTGAAATTGGAACGAGAACATTAGAGTCTCACGCAACTGCCTCTAAGCTGTTTTAAACCACTTTGTTTATTGAATATGAATGCACTCTCAGGACCTGATGTCATCAAAAGATACTATGACATCTGAAAGACATTGCCTGAGTCATAGGTAGCCACAATCTCCTTGAGCAATCACCAAAAGGGGCAGGAATCACCTTCACATTTTATAGAACGTTGCATTTTTTCCACAGTCTTGATCAAGATATATAATAAAAAGAATCTTGAATTATTATACAATATCCATTCATCATCCCAGAGAGAGAATGAGAGAGACAAGCTAGCCCACATTTTGAGGAGCTCTGTATTAAGCACGACATGTCAGCCGACAGGAATTCAAAGAAAACATGGAAACAACATAGAGAATTTCAAGCCAAATTTCTTAAATAGCTGTTAAACTGTTGACAATTGGGCAACATTTTTTGTAAATACCAGCATATCAGTTCTATACAATTACTATTTTAATTATAGGATAGAGGTCCTATAATTTTAAAAGCTGAATAAAAGAGGAATTTTAAGCAACAACTGCTATATAAGCAACCTTGCTTAAATTCCCTCTTCTATACAGCTTTTAAAGTTTTTAGACCTCTGTTTTCTTTTCCATGTGAAAACCTTACATTCTGGAAAGAGTGTTTTGTTGTCTTATCTTCTTTTTTAAGTGGAATCCTTACTGACTACAGAACATTTCTATTTCTATGCTCTAAGTTCTCCTGGTATTTCAAACAATTCTTACCTTTGGGATTGTTCTAGGACGTTTTTTAAAATGAAGTTTGGGCTTTTCAGTCAAAGGAAGAGGGGGAAGTTTTCGTAGTTCTTGTAGGACAGCTATTGCAGCACGCTTTTTGGACAGTTTCTTGCTATGTCCTTCACCTTCAGCAGAGAACTCTCCTACCAATACTCGGGTAACAAAACTCTTCATATGTGGAGGTCCACTTTCCTTTATTACCTATTCACAAAGCAAAGATAAGCAAATAAAATAGCTGAAGGGTTCATTTCTATTACAAAAGCCTGGGGTAGGTTGCCTGTTCTGAGCAAGCACAGCACATGATAGCCATGCAGAAAGGTCCTTAGACACCAAGGTATTATCACAGTTTTTCGTGATTTTTGTTTCCAAAAATGTATATCTCACCCTTCATTCAAAGATCTCAGGGTAACAATATTCAGGGAAATAAAGCCATAAAAACAACTTAAGACATAACTATAATATAGCATTCCTCCATCCTTGCAGACGAACATTAGGACGGAAGTAAACATCATAGGCTCAGTGAAGCGATTAAGAAGGAGAAGCAATAAATTTAAGAAGCATCTGACAATTCCAGCTCCGCATGCCAGCAAACAGCAGTGGGGGCAGGAGTAGGGGAGGTTGCCGGATCGAAGTTGATCTGCTTGTGCCTGTGCGCACAAGGAGATGAGCGGACCTGTAGCTTGGAAGCGCTGCACCGCTCCTGCTCCTACCCTTGCTGCTGCCCCAGTTGGGCTCATTGCCACTGCCGCCTCACCATTTAGTAGGGGTCCAAAATGAGAATGCCAAAATGCGCACTCAGCGCTGTTCCTGCAACTGGCACTAGACCCAGACCAGAATTTTGGTCATTCCCCAAACCAGAATAATTCCGCAACGCATATGTGGGAACATGCCCTATGTGTGACCTCCTCTATCTTAGTTCTTTTCTTGAGGCTAAATAGAAAGAAAGTACTTTGGTATAAATTCTTTCTCATAATACAAGTAATGGTTTTGAGAACTTTAAACTTTCTATACATGAAAGTACTACATGACTGGTGGATTATGTTCTGTCATGATTTACCTGGTCACTAATTTGTTATAGAGTGGTTTCCTGTTAGGGGGTAATTCCGCAGTATGCTGAGACCTTTCAACCTTGCTCCAGATGTCACTTTCTCATTTGTGTTTCTACCCTGGCCTGAAAAAACCTGAACTGCCAAAAGCATCCTGCCTGGCATCTGCATAATGCAAGTTTCAAGCATAGCAGTAGTTTGTTTAAATATTGCCCCCATGGAAGATTCTGGTAGCACTGTTCTGCCTCTTTCGGTGCAAGTTTCTTTCCTCAACTGACTTGCTATGAGAGGTCAAATCCTCAGTCAGCTCAATGTAAATTGTCAAACATATTGGCCAACTCAACGTTAGTCAATGGACAGTGCAAGTCAATGGAGCTCTCAGTTGCAGTTCCCCTACCCCTCACTTTTATGCTAAACTCAATGCACTGTTGTTTGGATATGAAATCCCAGTGTTAATCAAAAGCTTTAACATTCCTTTCCAGAATACACTGTAAAGAGAGTGAGTTGTTTTGTATATATGCACTTCATATTAGGTCCCAATTCGTAGAATCAATGGATGTACAAGAGCATGAGAGGGGTTCTAACTGAATATATGGCAGCAGCCTTTGAAATCAGGAAACTGTAACGACAGTAACAACAAAAACACTTATTTCTAGCATCCTTTCCACTGCCAGTAGTTTCCTGACTTCAAAAGCTAAATCAGCCCTGATATTCCCATCAATCCACCTCTATTCATATAAGTGACAAAATATCACACTTGGTAAGTCAGTGCTGAAAGACTTATTATCACAGTAAAAGTAAATTCAGCCATTGGAACTTCTGCAGATTTTAAGAGCTTTGTTGTAAAATTCACTTTTCATTGTTATTGCAGTTTTATTTTATATATTTTTATTTTATGGAATTTAGAACCCAAAGCAGTGCACATCATTCTCCAACTCTCCATTTTCGCAACAATCCTGTGAGGTAGGTTAGGTTGAGAGGATTTGACTGGTCTAAGATCACCAAGTCAACTTTCAAGGCAGAGCAGCGATCTGAATTCAGGAACGCTTATGCTGTTTCCACATTCATCTTGCTTGGAGCCAAGATATTTTTCTTGTTCCAGGCTGGATGGAGAAGTATTGAAGGCTGCACCAAATGGTTGGAATACCTGAAATAGTCGGAACACTTGGAATGGTTGTAGACCTCTGCAAATCCAGAATACAGACTTTGGGGACAGTTCTGAACCAGTATGGTGGTAGTCCAACATGGACAAACTGGGCAGCTGCTTAGTCATGTCTACTGACCAAATAGAAACATGGCTTGAGTTTCTAACCACTACACTACAATAATGGTTTTATTGTCATTACTATCACCATTGCTATTACTACTATATAATACTCCCAATGTGTCACAGAGACAGATAGTTGTAAACATCCAAGCACTGGTGAAGACGTATACAGAATTTTTACATGGTTGTCATAAGCTGTTACTGGATAACATTTGTTACATAACTAATGACAAATAATTCCTCACTTTTCTCATCTGACCAGCTGCTATTCTGTATTTATTCATTTATCTAGGGCTTTGTCTATTTTTGGTGTAAAAGTAAAGGGAAGTACATACAGACTATATAACCAGAATACTCATTTATTCCTTTAAAAAAAACATTGTGCAAGGAGACCTATTTTTTTACAACAACATACTGTCAATTCAACAACCTTGCCTTATTTTTAACAACTATTTTCCTTGATCAGTGCTCTAAGCAAATACTGTACATGTATTCAACTTTGTTCCTTTCAAGAAACAGCCTGGCTTGCCCCTACTTAGAATACATTCCACATGCACCAAGACTTCCTCTATCATGTTTATAAGGTTATCAAGCCATGATGCAGGCTCAGCATGCCACTGTATCCCAACTCATGACTGCAGATCTAGTGTAGCAAATTTGTGGCCCTCCAGATCTCACTGAACTGTAACTTCCATCATTCCTTGCTACTGGCCAATCTGGGAACTGTAGCTAACAACATCTAAAACGCTACCTCTCCAGCAAAGCAATTACTTTCTTTACAAGCCTGCTAAGCGAATGAAGATCAGTGATGCTCAAAACCAGGGGTACGAACTAGGACATTTAGAGGTATGTAAATAAACCTGAACAATGGTGGGAAAAGGCACAGTTACAACATATAAATTTGAAATAACAGCAACTATTCTATTATGAAGGGTATAATTTTTGGAAGAGGGCTGCCAAGGGGCTTGCATGTGAAAAAGAATTAGGGATCACAAATGTAGATGGTACAGGCCAAAGCAGTGATCGTAGAATATAAATACTGTTCTTCTTGGCATCCTTTATATAATGCAGTTTTTCATCCTGAATTAGATCCTTTTTTCCTTTGGGAGGGGAGACGAATGACACACGTAACAGTCAAGAATAGCAGAACAATTACCTTCTGGGAAGTCTACGATTTGGGAGATCTTGAGATTTATCAGTGGGCACTACTTAAAATAGCTACACTCTGTTTCCAGATTCAGAAGCAGGTTATCAAGAGGACTACTGCCTGCAAATCTTGCAACACAGGTGACTAGTGTGAGAAACAGCAGGCAGATGTTAGGTAAAACCTAGCCTAATCCTACTGGAATCCTTCATGCCTTCAGAACTGCAGTACTAGGCAGTAAGAGAATTTCACTAGGGCAGGAATTTAATCTTGAACAGTGTTTTATTCTAAAACAAAGCCTCTTACTGAAGAGTTTTACAATACTTCTAACAAACGTTAGGAAAAAAAATCTTAGCAGCATCTAATCAGGCACAGTATGTGGGATTAGGCAACAGCACAAACCCTTCAGAGCAAGTATCTAGGGCAAGATTTTGCCCTCAGGAAGGGCTGCTGACATCACAGGGCAGCTTGGCTCCCTGTTGCACTGTAAACGCCACCCATTTATTTTATTTTATTTTTGAAACTGAGCAAGTTTTAAAAGCTGTTTACATGAAAAATGAACTATATTTAACTGCTTACCAGCTTATATAACAACAATGATATAACATAGTCTGAGGTTTTTTATATTCCAAAGAAAAATCAGCTTCCTTTGCTTCTATCACATGAAGAAAGCTTTAATACATGCCTGACACAAAATAAAACCAACAATTCTTAAACTGAAATCCTATTTAAAAATATAAATCCTGTGGCCTGTTACCAAAATGATGAGTCACTCCACTGATTCAAAATACACTGTTTGGATTAAACCTGAATGCTGTTAGTAATTACAGTATGTTGGGTTCTGATGCAAAGGGGAGAGTTTAATGAAGACAGTACAACTGGTAAAGGCATGATGTAAATATCAGTCTGTCAGAGAAAGGAAGGTGCATCCAAGTACAACAAATATAGCAACCAAGTGGCCGCTGTGAGGAGTGAAAGCCACTTCTTCTGTGCCCTGCTCAGAAGCACCCTTAACTTCTGCAAGTGGTCACAAATTCTCACTCCTCCTCTACCAAGAATACCAGAATAGTACAAAATTTTGAAGGCAAGTGTCTTTTGTTGGATTAATGTGTTTCATAAACCGTTTACTCAAAGGACAGCAAGAATAAATTTCAGTGAAAGCTAAGTGCAGCTAGTAAAGTCTGAATTCTGCTTACTGATCTTCTAGAGACTGACTCCCTATTAAGGCAATGCTTCCACATTGTCTATCTGAGAAATGCTCCTTTAATTGGATCAACTGCTGCTTGCCTGCTTGACAACCGAGAGGTGTCTTCTGAACTACTTCAAGGATCGGGCACCAAAAAATCATCCTTTCAGGACAGTGCCAGGTCTTTCTAGTTAAGCATCTAACTAAACATCTGGTTACTTCAACTAGCTTCTGAATACTCTCACCTTAGGTCACCTTGGTCTAAAGGACTTTTTCTCCTCTCCATTAAAGCTGTGGAGTTAAGGTAGTAGATGGTTACTATTTAGAACCACAGGTATATGTACAATTTCTTTTGATGTTATATCACCTTCTAATAACACAATTTAGTCCAGATTACAGCAAGCAATTTCTAAAACACAACTGTTAGTTTTCTTTGATCTCTCATTAATTTATGACCCAAGGACACCATATCCTTCTGAAGTGGTTTTAGGAGATGCCCTGTATAGCCTTGGGAATTCTGGGATTCATTCTGTCACTTGAGAACAAAGTATCAGCTAAAAATGTCTGCTTTGAGCTTCAGATGGCTGGCCAGCTACACTTTCCCTGGATAGAGAAAAACTGGCTAATAATCTATCTGTGCTCTGTTAACTTCTCGACTAGAATACTGTAATGCACTCTACAGAGAGACTCCGACTGGTCTCTGGAGCAGAGTCATACTGTAATGCAGCCCCCCAAAAGCCATCAAACACCAATCTGCCAGGATGAAATTCAAACTAGCAAACAAAATACAATAACTGCTACTTAAAGAATAAACAGTAACTATGAAAACATATGGGTTAGCAGGACATACAGTATATTGTTGTGCCACAGCAAAAAAAGCCCTCTCCTTAAGTGAAAAAGACAAGTTCAATCGATAGTTTGTTTGCTCTGTGGTCTACATAAAATCATGGGGTGGTGGTGGTGGTGGTGGTGGAAGGAGAATGAAAACAAAAGCAACACTAACTGGAAAGAATTTCCATAATGCAGCTGTTACACTAGCTTAATATTAACAGAAAAATAACTTGATATCTTAATATTAACAGAAAGATTAAGAAATAAATTGGGTTCAGATTGGCATTTCACTTCTGCAAACTGGAGGGCACTTCCATGCCAAAGCTTCCTCCATTAATTTCTTGGAATCCATAAACACTTCAGACCCAATGGGAATGGTAGATTGAGGGACTGCTAGAGAAGTAATAAATCAATAAAAATCAAGTTCTTACTCCTTTCCCTATGAGAAGTTTAGGGACTGTCTTTCAAGGAAAGTCTGGATCCAACCAATTATTTTTCTATTAAGAGCCTTTCTGCACTTACCCGGAATAGGATCTCTCATGGATCTCTTTAGGGTCTTTTCGGAACAGAGAAGCCCTGCCCACAACTGATATAATGCTGTTTTAATACATATTGTTTTAATGATGTTGCTTTTAGATGTTGTTACCCGCCCAGAGACCTTTGGGTATAGGGCAGGATAAAAATGTAAATAAATAAAACCTGCACATGAGCATAATCAAGATCAGGAAGCCTCTGATCTCAATTACTAACAGCCTTTGACATAAAAGACTACCAGCATTTATGCTCAGGCCAGCATGGATTATGGCAGTTTGCAAAGGCATGCCTCCATTTTTTGGACTACCAGGCAGGGTATTTCAGCAGTGCACCAAAGTGTGCTGTCAAAATGAGTTCCCCAGAGTCTCTGAGCCATCACAGTCCTTAGAGACTAGCCCGAAGTTCATGCAAGCTTCAGGGATGGAGCAAGGCCTATTCTGGACCAGCATACTCATGCAACTGGCATTGTTTCAGACCATGCCTTGCTGTAGACCAGACCAGAGGGCCTTGCTGGTCCAGACCCACTGCTCCAGATCACAGCAAAGTGCAGAAAGACCTTAGACCACTTTTTCAGTTCAGTTCATTCTTAATAATGTTCTCCTTCAATGACAGCTTTTTGGAACGGAAGTTGTTGTAGCTTTAATAAAAGCATATCATGTAAAACTTACCTCAAAACTTACAGGCATGTTGCGCTTCAGTGCAATTTCAAACACTATGCTGATCTCTGACTTGTTTGCATCTTTTTCCTCTTCAATTTCATTTCCTGACCCTCCATTCTGGTTGAGAAAGACAAATTAGAATTAAGAGCAAATGTTTCTAAGAAAAGAGCACCTACATATGCTTTAATAATTGCCTCGTATTACCTTAAAAGCAACGTAGAAGAGTCCAATTTTTTGCGCTGCTATTTTTCTGAATTTTCTTTAAACAATTATTTTAAATATATTTCTAACATATATCAACTACTAAAACAAGAATCAATCTGATTAAACAAACAACATGCCCCTTAGGGAACTGATTTCTTAGGGAAAAGTCTACTGATAATTTTTATGGTCTCCTTCTTCCTCCAGGATCTCCAAAATAAGCACACGGAAATGGTGGCATTTAGAGGTGTCCAGCTGCTAGCAGAATAGACAGGAAGCACTTTTCAGTGATCCCTCTTGCCTACTGCAGTTTCCCCCTCACATTTATTCTCAGTAGAGAAAAACTACAAGATTCTGCTCAAGACTTCCAAGTTAGCACTCCATCCAGTGGCAAACCCAAACTACAGACTTCAGCATCTACAGAAAATTCATTTTATCTAGTCCAGTTCATGAAAGCCACAGGGCTGTAACAATACAGTCCAACAAAGAGCCAGTCATGCACTCAACATATTTAGACTTTGAACAAAGAAAATAAAGGTGGTCTAGCAATGTGGAAAGATAGGACCACAAAGCAGTTACCATGGGCAGAATACTTCGTTAACATTTAAAATAACTGTGGAAGGATACCCTCTTGAGGATTTGGCTGGTACTAGATGGCAGCTAGATATAGCACAGGGGATGAGACCACTCACGGTGCGGCCAGCTGCACGACCGCGGAAGAACTGAGGAGCCCTGCAGAGGATGGTTGGTTGAGGGAAAATTCTGCAGGGCTCCCCCTGGCTGTTGTGGTCAGCTACAGGCAATAGTGATAACCCACAGTGAGTCTGTTCCATCTGCTGGGGAACATGGGGTATCACAGCCTGCTATTACTGCTTCCTGCCTTAGGCTGTGGTGGTCACAGCTGGTTGGCTGTTTCAGCCTCCACACATGCACAATGGATGGAGCTAAAATTGTGGCTCTACCCACAAAGCTAGAAAGTGCTACTGCTGAAAAGCTTGCAACCAGCACTATGTTTTCCAGCAACAGTAAAAAGTGCTTTTTAGAGGGAAAAAACAGGCCTATAGGAGGCTGCCTACAATAAACTAGGCAACCCCACCATAGCAGCACCATAATGGCATTATATTCACTCTATCTGGATGAGGCCTAGGATGACAATTAAGACAGCCCATGTGATAGCTCTGGAGAGTTTCCAGGTGGCATTGTTGATGCACCTGTGATTTTTAAATAAGTCTTTTCATTGCCCTTGAATCTTAGGGCTGAACTAGTATAACAGTCAAATAAGGTAAACCCCACCCTGAAACCTTTTGTCAGAAGTCTGATTGCTTTAATAAATTAAAACAGAATACACATTGTTACAGTCATAATTTTAGTATGCCTTGTCAGAGTTTGATCACTGTTGCTTTGTTATATTAACATTATTCACTTGGCTGAGTAATTTTTGGCTGAACATGTTTGACTTGAAATACTGGGCAAAATTCTGAATTCAAGGACACATTTTAAAAATCTTCAAGAATGCTCTGTCAAATTTTTCCAACTGTTATAGAGAAGACAATCTGATTTTATTGTTATTTTTAATTGTAAATATAAATACAGTATTAATTTCACATTAACAACTCAAACAATTAAACAAAAGAGTAGGAACAATGAGCAATGAACTGCAGAAGGTAAGGAGTACAATAAGACAATTTCAATAATATTAACAATTAGATAAATACCAAGTGGGCAAGTGACATTTTCAAATGGAAATTCAAGAAAATAGGGGGAAAGGTTTCAGCTATCTGGAGATCTGCGTGACATTTCGCTGCTTTTATGAATGGGGACCAGCATTTAGTGAACCAGTCTTTAGAATCTGCATGAGACATATTGTCCATTTGCTCAGAAATAAAATCATTAATCAACATATTCCAAACCCGAGATAACCATTTTTCCTTACTTAGACTGTGGGCTGACTTCCAGTTCATGGCTATCTCTGCTTTATTCTTTGTTCTACAATTACGTTGAGGTTATTTTCAATCATCATCCAAAATTCTGAAATAACTGGGCAGGTTCACCACATATGAATGTAGTTTCCAACTAGTTTACAGTTATGAATCTGATTTTATTATTATGCACCAGTGTATGCTAGTTTTTCTGATATTGTATTACATATCCCACTCCAAGCTATCACATTTTGTAACATCTTTGTTTAATATTTTGTTAAATTGAGCATGATATAATGCTAAATAATGTGTTTCAGCTATCAATTGAAATAATTAAAGCAGTAACAAAGATCAAAGTCTCCAATTCTTTTTATACAGTTCTGAAAATGGCTAAAACATTGAATTCACTAAAATATCTACCCAATACCCAATTTTACATAAAGGTTACAAATTCAAAAATGACCAAGATAAATTCTTTTAAATTATATTATTAATATACATATACAATTTACATCCCAAATAGATGCATATGAATAAACATACTAATATATCAACATACAGTGCTTATAAGCACCCTACTACACAACTATACAAACATATTGCTTTATATACAAATAAATGAGTGCTCAAGTTTACAGGAAAGGTGTGACTGATTTAGAAAAAAAATGTGGGCATGCAAGTATTAGGCATTTTTATCAGCAAAGTAGGTATTGATCCTGGGGGGTGGGGGGGGAGAGACTTTTTCATTTTTAACTTTTGTGTCAAAGGTTCAACTTAGCAAGTATTAATTATTTGACCACTTAATATTGTAAAAACAAATTATAATTATTTTAAATACAGGGTAAATACTGCTAGGACCGCTTTAGATGGAAACAGGCAGGAAGCTTTTCATTTTTCCTCCAAGGTACATGCTGTTTATACTTGTGGAATTGAAGAGAGGAAGAAAGAAGAGAAAGGATGCACTGTTCTGCTTCTCCTCCTCTCCCCCTATTCTTTTCTGCTGATCAGTGGAAATGGTCATGAAGGCTTTCAGAAAAAGAGCAGAGTAAGCAATACTTCCATTCTTCTTCCATTCATGCAAGGTAACTGACGATAAGCCTCCGCTAGGAAACATCTAAGAAGAAAGGCAATGGCAATTTTGCTACTTTTCTGGAAGGTATACCCTAGGAATGGGGAATCCCCCTCCATGGGAGGCCAGAACATGGATAGCATGATCCATCATGTCAGGCTTGTTGGAAGGGAGTTAATCTGAGACATTAGCCACTTTTTGACCCCTTTAAGGTAAAAGGTGGTGCAAGTTGCTGGCATTTATTCATTTCTATAATTTTGATAGAGCTGGCCTGTCAAATGTAAGTCTTCTTTCACCTGCCCAGACCAGGACTTGATGTGGAGCAAACTAGGTCCCCTATCAGACAAGTGAAAATAAAGTTTTCATTCACTGTCCCCTCCAAACTGACACAAACTGAACGTCCCTACTGAAAACCATCATTGTTCCTTAAGACATAAGTTTGTAACACGAAATTATTCAAGTGATGTCTCACGGTATCATTAATGCAATGAAATGACTATACAGTATAATAAAATCAGACAGAAGCCTACCAAGCACAAAAAGGGACACAAATACTCTTCAGCATTGTTCACAGTCACTGGCACAAAGAAGTCATTGCCCTGTCCTCGAGACACTTTCAAAGAAGCTTCCTTTCCCTCACACACAAAAAAGCAAAAATAAGAAAAAGGGATGAACTGAAAACTGGTGGTTCCGAAAGACCCAAGAATTACGTGTGAGTCTCAACACAGTAGTAAAGCTCTTGGCTCTGTGTTTCCCTTCTCTGGCCTCACTTTGGCTGCTTGGCAAGAATAATCTGGCAGCTGTACAACAATTCTTTCATGAATGCAGGTTTGTGTTCCCATGCACTCCTCGTTTTCCTCGTTGTTTGTGCTGTGCTTTCCTCCAACAGCCTCAGTGAAGACTGAAACCAACGAAGCCTCACCTTTCAGTGCTTTAAAAGATTCTGCATGTTCAGTTTTATACAAAGGGAAAAGACTTAGGACGATCTTATTTGTCAGGTTAATGAGATTTAATTTATTTAACAGAAGATCCATGAAACAAAATTAATGCTTGGTTTGCGACACTAGTAAAACAATCCATATTATCTATCTACAACACAAGTAGTACTCCCTGTTTACTACTTTCTCTACATTCTCCTGGCAAGGTTCATGACTGTTCTGATAAGCTACAAAATTATCTAAAAATGGGGTAATGTCAGTGCCATGTGGATTACATACTACCTGGCTTCAAGGAAGCGAAGGAATTGCGAACAGATGGAAACTTGCACTTGCCACACGAGGAACTTAACCTAGCAGGGATCTAGCCTTTATAAAGGTTACTGAAACATGAGTCAAATTTTTGAAATCCTATATTTGAAATCCTGTATTCTGATAAGTATTCTGATAATACAATTCAAGAGCATCAGGGCCAATCCTATTATCAAATGTAATCATAGTAAATAGTACAAAGTACACATACTTAATCTTCTGTCAAGACTCTATCAAAGTTCTTTTTGAAGTATGAAACAGAGATGTCTTGCAGTACCACTGACAAAGAACTTCTGCTTCCCCCCAATCTATAATAATGAGAAATGAATTAAATTTTTTCCTATGCTTTATACTGCATTATTTTTACACAAACAGTACAAAGTGCGCCCAATAACACTGCTTCCTTCAGATACTAATGCAATTTGTACACATGACACTTTTACAACAAAGGAATATTTCAAAGCAAATCTTTTTTTCTCAGTCCAAGGCAATGTGACCTGATGATCTACATTACAAAGGAGGAACTTTTTGACTTCCAAATGGTATTATACTACAGAAGTCCACCTACTCTGATGATTGGCTATTTTGACTGATCTCAGCAACATCTACTATGCTACAAATTCTCCATTCCTGTTTTTAAACAATAACAAGGGATCAATTTGTACTAACTTCCCCCAATCAGCAAAAATCTCAGTATAGTGTTTTGTTGAATGCAAATCCAATTTAGAAAGTTGTTTTTAATGCAAAATATAGTTTTCTACCTTAATTTCACTGATGCAACAAGAGTTTTAATTGGCAAGTAATCCACATAGTTTCACACATTCTTTAAATTGATGAAATGCTCCTCTTTGGTGGGAGTGACTTCTGATACAATCTTTGGCTCTTTCTACACTTAGGTTAATCCAGATCAATGGATCCAGAATAACAGGGACCACTAATCTGGATCACATGGAGGCATGGGCCAGATCAACACCCTTGCCTCTCCATGGCTGTGAAACTCATACAAGCTTCACAGCCGCCTCCCCCACTCCTCTGAAGGCTAGAAATGAACATTCCTAGCCTCAAAGCCCAGATGGGTGTTTTTGGGAGGCATGCTATGTCTCACCATTGAAAAGTACCCCCTGGTAGTTCTGGAACATGGAGTTGTGCTACCTGTGTTCTGAAACAAGGATACTGGTCCTCTTATGGACCGAATTAAATGGGTTCTCCAGAGACAGAGTAAGAGCTTCTTAATCTGGATCTGACTCCATCCAGTTCAGATGGAGCTGGACCAGCAGGGGACAAGGCTTGTTAGATGCGCATTAACATGCTGATGAGGAGGGCCCAGGGTCTGTATTAAGAGGTGCAGAAAACACTTTCCTTTGTCTTGATCTTCGAGTTTCCTCCTGATCAATTGCATATCCCCTAAATTCCTCACAGAACTCATTATTTACCACTAGCCAGCACTTCTCCATTGAATCTATTGGTCACAGAGTTTTTGTGTCAACCTAGTGATGCCAACTCACACTAAAGTCAAAGCGCATGCACACAAACGCACAATGTGAAAGGAGGCCAATTGCGCCAGGACTAGAGGAGGATCAAGTTGCATTTTGTGTGCCAAAAGCAGGTGAAAAGCCATAAAGTTTACTGGTCCCAAATGCAAACTTAAGAGTCTTCAGCAGTCCCCCTAATTTAAAATCTGTTCTTCTACCAAACCTACTTGGCCTAGGGGAGAAAACACTAGCACTTTGTCATCTGTGGGATAAGCAACAGCTCTGAGAGATTATTTAAATTTAGAATATACCCCAAACATAGGGTTTTGCCTCATCCTACAGCACCAATAACCAGATCCACGTTGCCCTTTCTCTATAGTCTGAGCTGGTTAACCTGATCAAATTTACACCATGTTTCACTGCACTGTGCATCACTTTAATGGAGATTTGGTTCTATTTCTTTCAGACATTTCCGTCTGCAATCCAAAACAGCTTTTATTTAAACATTTATGTTTACATTATTGTTGAAATATTGTAGACAAGTGAAAGCATTTACTCTTACAACTGGGAGACTGAACAAACTAATGATATACCAAGGGGCTAATAGACTGAAAACCTAAAACCATCTGACAGCTGTTCAGAAGCTGGGTCAAAATGACTGTGATCTCATCCACATCTACAAGATTTCAAATCAAAATGTGATCATCCAGAATATTCAGAGGTATCTGGAAAACATTCTTAAAATACATAGTCGGAACTTAATAACAAATCTATATACAGGTTTTTCATTTTATTTTATTGTAACCATATCACATAGACCAAAACAGAGCTTTCCCTACTGTCTTTTCTCTCTGCTGTCTATTGTATCTTGCATCACCTCCATTTCAAAAATGTTCTCCCAGGGTTTGTGCAATGTGGAGACAGTGAGAACGATGTTAGTGAGAATCATTTTTGCCTCATATGATCTAGGGATTCAAGTCATAGACAAGGGCCCTTTCCACACTTGGCCTTATTCTGGACTATACCTTAGGGTGGGGGGTCTGTCGTCTGCATGCTAATGTAGATTCTGGTAGGCCTCACTGGGATCTGCCATAGTCTGTCCTAGCATACGGACAGAAGGCCCCTATTCTGGGGTATATTCCAGAATAAGGCTAAGTGCAGAAAAGGCCTAGGGAACTGGTACTGCATCAAAGTTACTACAAGATTCATAATGTGACTTGAAAATTAATGAACCTTCAGCTCTATAATTCTGGGGAATTACATTTCATATCTTCTTTTACCTATAGGGCTCAGGCAGCTCTCCTTTACTATTTATCTATCGATATATCTAGTTTTGAAGTAATGGGCAGAAAAGCATGGAAATAATAACGTGGTTTAAAAATAGTTTCAAATTGGGCTCACTTCAAAGGAGACTGCATCTACTTTTACACAAAATCAGATGTCTTGAAGACAGTTTAAGCACCTTCCCCCCACAGATGTTACTCAAACATTCTTCAAATCTGGGCAACAGAATTGGCATTGCTTACTTAACTGTGCTTTTAAGGGCAAAATAATCACTAACCTGAGGTAATTTTGGTGGGATTGGCTCGTTCTGAAGGACCTGAAGTGCCTTCATTGCAGCATTGTGTCTAGCAGCTTGGCGTGTCTTCCCTTCACCTAAAAACTCATGATCTCCCACAGTCAACTGGACATAGAAAATCTTAGGCACTGGACAGTGATATCTAGAAAATAGTTAAGGAAAAATTAGTTCCCAACTGCAAGTCAAATCCAAACAACTTGTTAACAATGAATATAACCCAGTTAAACCTTTTCTAAAAAACTGCCACAATTAATGTGGGAGTATAGGTTAAGCCATGTTTCAACTGCAAAATAATTTTAATGTACATGAGACATAGTAAGTGCTTCAACAGTGCTCCCCCACCATTTTTGTCCTATACTGTTTTCCCTAAATTTGATTCTTAGTTTAAGCACATTATAATGCTAGGAGCTGTTCCCTCATTCTTTGCAAAATACCATAAATACAACACTAACAATGAAAAAAGAGGATCAGCTTCTTCTTTTTTAATAAAGAAAAAGTTTGGGTGATAAGACTATGAAGTAAAAATGAAACAAGATACATTCAGGTATTTTGTCTGAGCAAGTTTCCTCTCCAAATTGTCATTTAACAAATTTAAGAGTATTGGGTCAACAAAGGAATTGTTGCAACTGTGTGTGTGTGGGGGGGGGGGAAGAGTGACTTAATGTGCTAAATTGTAAATCTGTGAACGCTTAGGTGTATGCTCATTGACAGAAGAGATCTCTTACATTGAACAACAGTTGCAAAAAGAACAGAAACAACCAAATAAAGTAAGCTTGTTGTCAGAACAAGACAAGCTTTCAAGACTAGGTAAATTCTCTTCTTAATTCCTGTGGTATAGCTTGTGACCTAGCCATTGAATAAATATGTGGAGATTAAAGCTTTATGTTAATAAAATATGCTTACTTTTTCATTTTTTATGCATTTATCACATTATTGTCATTGGGTGTTTTTCCACTGTCAAAAAGTACCCATTTTTGCACCCATTTAGGACCCATTTAGGTGTGAGCCGGACGATCCCACTTCTACCACGGCACCCATTTGGGACCCGATTGTTTCCACTGTCGTGGGGGAAATCGGAATCTAATGGGTACATTTTGGCCTTTAATCCGGATTTTCTGTAGACCCCTTCAATGGGGTCTACAATGGGGTCTTCTGCCAGAAAATCTGGATTAAAAGCCAAAATGTACCCATTAGATCCAGATTTCCCCCATGACAGTGGAAACAATCGGGTCCCAAATGGGTGCCGTAGTGGAAATGGGAGCATCTGGCTCACACCCAAATAGGTCCTAAATGGGTGCAAAAATGGGTACTTTTGACAGTGGGAAAAAAATGGGGTCCAAAGGAGGCTAGGGAGAGGGGATGCACCCATTGGGCCCCCCTAAACCTAGGCTCTGAAGTCACTTCGAAGTCTGTGCAAAATAGCTCCAGAATGCCTCTGAAGTCTGTGCTGATCTTCAGAGTGAACTTCAAAGTGACTCCGAAGTGACTCTGAAGTGAATTCGAAGACTGCACCCCCCTGCCCCCCAAAACACCTGGGGTAATGGACCAACCCCTTGTGGGTTGATCCAGATTCCCCACAGGGGTGCAAAGCTGTTTCCACAGCAGGGGTGTTAGCACCCATTGCTAACGAGTGCTACACCTCCCGTGGAAACACACTGGGTTCTTCCCTTAATCCGGATCTACTAGATCCAGATTAAGGAATGTACCCATTCCTTAGTTCCGGATCTTCTTAGATTCGGATCTAAGAGCTGCAGTGGAAAAACACCCATTATGTAGAGCATATCCCAATGTATGACAAAATTTTTAGCTTGCTTGGATACAATCAAGCATTAGATTATTTAAATTCTATTCGAAAGGAACCTGTAATCTATAGCTATTGGTAAGAATAACAGCAAGAAAGGGAACTATAAACTGTGCTCTGTTCTTTAAATAGATGGATTAAAGGTTCTTTTAGGGAATGACTGACAATCAAAATATGTACTTGGAATCTGACTGTTCATGACTATTCTGTATAGGCTTTATTTTAAGTACTACTAGAAAAGGAAGAAAGAAAAGGAGACTTAAGAAAGAGAAAACAATAACAACAGCTTCCTTCTATACAAATAGTTGTAAAAAAGATCAATAGCTTGTTAGAGATAATAAGAAACAGTACTGAAGATTTAAGAATATAAATACCAGGAAAACTTAATTTGCGCAAGGGTTCCATTCTGCAGGAACAGCACGCAAATGGAATGCATGCAAACAGAGCAATTAAAAAACATCATTAACTGGAAGTTAGGGAGACCTATCTAAGCCAACTGACCTGAAGATATGGCTACAGCTCTGGTTGGAGTGGCTTTGGCTCCTTCATATTTGCACCTGAGGCCAGGGATGGGTGAAAGAAAATGATCCTGAGGTGATCCAGTCTTTTTAAAAATTGCAGGGGGAAGCAGAGGCAATGGAGGGATCAGCAATCTTATTTTTAAAAGCCATGGGAAGAAGTAAGAGGGAGAAACAGAGCCAATAGCAGATGTTAGCTCACTTGCTGTATGCCTGTTTGTGCTTACTGAATCAGAGATAGGCGATCAAGTGGTGCAACCTTTGTGGGGTCCCCATGCTTGATTTGTTCAGCAGCCTGTAAACTGGGACCTGGAGAATGAACTGCCTTCTGCTACTGCCTCTGCTTCCTTCCTTCTGCTTCTTTGTAGGTTGTAGTAACTGTTGGATCGCCGTGATCTACATTGCCTGCTTTCTTCAATGGTTTTACAAAAGGTTAGATTGCTCTCACAGCATCTTCTCCCCCAAATTGTTCTCCTCCATCTCTCCCCTCCTTCAAATGCATAAAAGGGGAAGCTGAACTGTTCAATAGGGAGGAAACTAGGGCATGTGAAAATAGTTATGTAACAATCAGTCACGCAAGCAATAGTAAAAATAAGCTGACAAAAAATGTGCAAATCAAAGCTTGACTCTATTCTAATGCCTTTATATAAATTGATGCCATCAGTGCTGAAAGATTGTGCAAAGTTTAGTGCCCAGCATCTCAAAATGAATACAGCTGAGTTAGAAACAGTTCAAAAGACAGCAACTAAAACGATCAGTGGACTATATAATGCTAAATGCCAGTCTGGACAAATCAAAAGCAGAATTAAGATTGCTCGGAGAAATATCAACAATCTCACAGGCACAGCCACTACCGTCTCATGGCAGAAAACGAACAAGAATTAAAGAGCCTCTGATGAGGGTGAAACAGGAGAAAGAAAAAGCTGGCTTGAAGCTCAACATTAAAAAAACTAAAATCATAGCTTCTAGTCTCCTCACTTCCCATCTTCACCAGGCAAATAGAGAGGAAATAAATGCAAGCAAAGTCAGATTTTTTTTTATTGGGCTCAAATATAACTGCAGATGGAGACTGCAGCTATGAAATGAAGACGCTCCTTGGGAGGTAAGTTATGGAAAACTTGGACAACAGAGACATCACCTTGCCAACAAAGGTCTGCACAGTCAAAGCTATGATTTTCCTAGTAGTAATAGATGGCTGTAAGACTTGTACTATAAGGAAGACTGAACATGAAGAATCAATGCTTTTGAACTGTGGTGCTGGAGAAGACTTCTGAGAGTCCCTCGGACTCCCTGACTGTAGAGTGGAAGGACAAATACTGAAGCTGAAGCTCAAATGCTTTGGCCACATAATGACAAGACAAGGTTCACTGGAAAAGACCCTGATGCTGGAAATGATTGAAGGCAAAAGGAAAAGGGAACAGCAGAGAAAGAGATATATAGACAGTGCCACAGAAGCAACAAACATGAGCTTGGGCAAACTGTGGGGGACAGCAGACGAGAGAAGGGCCTGGTGTGCTGTGATTGAAGAGTTGGACACTACTTAACGACTGAACAATAACACACATAGGACCAAGGAGGTAGAGGAGTTTCTCTAGAAGGAAAGATTACAACATTTGGCTCTTTTTAGTCTAGAAAAGAGACAAGAAGGCATGAAAGAGGTGTTGAAGTGTTTCTCCTCCATCCAAAATACTGGAATGAGGAACCCAATGAAAGTGAATCCTGAAAAAACTGGGAAAAAAATTTATATTTCCAAGTTAAACTTCAGAATTCATTACAAAGTTATCAGCTTGAAATGTTTCAAAAAGGTTAGGGTCAGTGAACTAGCTATTAATCCCAGGGAGAGCAACTGCTTCTAGTTAAACTGGCAGTGTGTCTTGGAAAGCTAGCTATTGGGAGACTGTGAGCATGCCCTGCCAGTGAGCTTTCTGGTTCAGCTGGTTGCAGACTGCTGGAAGAGACAGGCCTCAGGACCAATCTAGCAGAGTATTTCATATGTTCTTAGGTTTAAAGTGACAGAGCCAAGGGAGTGTCCAAAAACATATATAGAAACACAACCCACTCTCACACCTTGTTACAGCTTCATTGTGCATACAAAAGAAAACCTGTGAAGTCTGAAAGACTAACAAAATTTACTGTAGCACAAAGTTCCTAAAAGATTACGAGATTAGAACTATTAAAGGTAGTGTCCCATTCAATACAGTATAATATTTTAATCCCTAGCTTTATTAGTGAACACAAGTACAAGGATTCAGTTACTGGACTGCTTTGGACAAGGAGTTGTCAGGGAAACATTCTGAAGTAGCTTATGTGAAGATACAAGTAAGTGTTTTCACTGCATACAGAATGCCCTACATTTGGAAGCAAGGCTGATTCGGGCTTTGCCTGAATTTCAATATCAAAGCATGGTTCTTCACTTAAACATTTGAGAGAGGATGTTTTTAACTATAAAGTATTCTATGTAAATATTCTAAATCTCTTCTCTGCGTATTTGTCTGTGTGAAATGTTAAAATATTTACAGACCATATGACAACATACAATGGAAAATTTAATAATAATTATTCTATATTCTTTCTTGGGAGTTAAGTCACTCTGAACAACAAGGAAATTATTTCTGAAGAGACACTACAAACCCCTATAAGCAACCTCCTACAGTTCTAATGGTATGGAAAACAAATCTAATAAATTCCGAACAATGGAAGTGTATCATATACTTCTCTACACGTAAATCACAGGTATTACTGAAAGTTCCATAGGAGAAATCTCCTTCTAGATTTTTCCCTAACATTTTGGGGGTTTGTAAATACAGTTGAAGACATTTTAAAAAATCAGTTCCTAAGATAAATATCTCTTTTTAGCAAGCCACTACTACCACTTAAGAACTGAGACTAGTAAGCTGGAAACCAACTTAAATTATGACCCAGTATGCAGGGTTTCAGCAATGAGTAAATGTTTACAGCTAGGTCTTTGCATCTAAAAGTGGGTTCATAACATGCTTGCAAGTTGGTGTGATCAGGCGCCACTGTAATTAAATAAATTGCAGTGGTCTGTTGATAATTACAAAATTCATTTTGGTTTGCCACAGAGGCAAACAAAATTTCTGTTCATTATAATTTTACTGGCATATGATGTCATCATACATAAGCATGCAGAAACAATCTGCTTTTCTTGCCAAAATATTAATTGCATTCTAAACATCCCATAGGACCCTTCCAAGTATGGCCGTGAAATATATAAATGCATACACAGTATTACTGTATCAAATAATTTTGTTCACGCAGCATTTCCTGTATTCCTCTAGATAACATTAAGATTCCAGGAAGACTGCATGTCTTTACAAGCCTCCCAACAAAATAGGTAACATTTCAAACTGATAGGTTTAATTCCCTTTTGCAGCTTAAATGTATTGATTGCTTCCTTCAAAATTTTCCTAGCTTTCTATTAACGATCTGGGTAAATACAGAGTCAACTGTTCTATATTATCCCCTTCTAGCACAGGCTCAAGTTGTTCACACCGTTAGGCAGCTACAGTGCCATTTTATGCTTGTAAATGGTTCTCATTCTTTCAAGAAACTTTGCATTATTTAACCAAATTAGCTGCCTGAGAACAGCATGTGTCATGCCCTGCTCAGCCTCGTCGGAAGAGGATATGCCTGCAATGCCTGCAACGCAACCACAGGCTGAGGGGCAGCCACAGCAGAGCACTGCAGGCATGGAAAAGCCAAGGCTCGGTCCAGAGGAGCAGTCAGACAGTTCTGGTGACGAGTCCACCTGTAGGGAGCCTAATCAAAGGCTCTCTCATAGCCTGCTTAGGCAGCAGAAGCAGGTGAGAAGGTCAGAGCGATTAGCCCAGCTGCACCGTGGGTGTGGCTCTGACTCTCCTATATAAGAACAAGCTCACCTTGCTTCCAGTTGCTGCAGACAATGTCTGAACAGCCTCTTGTTACCTGAGCTGAAATCCTGGACTCCTTGTGACCTGCTGACTCCTTGGACTACCTGACTCTTGCTGACTTCTGAACTCCTCGACCCTGGACTGGAACTGACTTCGAGAACGCCTGAAACCCTTGGGACTGAGTAGCCACGCAAGTGTCTGCCTATTGCCTAACTGGCCTGCGACGTGACAGCATGTAAGGCAAAAGGGCCAATACAGTTTTTTTGTGTGTGCTGCTCAGAAATACTATCCTTCATATTTGCACCTGATCAGTTTAAGAACTCATATATTCTGTTGTAACAGGAAGAAATCAATCAATGCTGCTTCATGTTGCTGCTTTAAATCTTGATGCCAATATGCTCTATCTATTCAGCACCTACCTTATATGGACATTCAGAAACGTTCCCACAAACAATTTATACATCATGACTTTTACGCATGACAAATCTCAAAGGTAGCTTGACTACTCTTTGGACAACCTAATAATATAAGGACAATAAGGCTACTTACAGGGTTATAGTAAAGGTCACAACAAAACGAAGCATTCTAGATATCACAATGACCCACAGTTTATCAAGATAATAATGAATCATGATAACCTCCATGTACTAACTCATCTTCTTCTATCCCGATGTGGGACTTTCACTTCTGTTTTTAACTATAATACACGCAACATTACCTCATAGTCCTAATGTGTTAATCATCAATGATTTGTGAAAACAAGACAGCTTTGTAGCCTATGATTTGAAGGTCAGTTTTTACTACCCTAAATTTTGTATCATCAGCAAACTTTGCTATTTTACTCTGTACCCCTTCTTCTAGATCATTGATAGATAAATTAAAAAGCATTGGTCCCAACACTGAGCCTTGAGGCACCCCACTTTTTACCTCTTTCCACCCTCAGAATTGGCCGTTTATTGCTACTCCCTGCTTTCTGCCCTTAAGCCAGTCACAAATCCAGGACAGAACCTGTCCTTTTATTCCATGGCTGATGAGTTTACTCAGTAGCCTTTGATGTGGAACTTTGTCAAAAGCCTTCCAGAAGTCCAGATAGACAATGTCTACTGGTTCACCTTTATCTACATGTTTATTGACACTCTCAAAGAATTCCAACAAGTTTGCAAGGCATGATTTACCTTTGCAGAAAGCCATGCTGGCTTTTGTTTCACAATGCTTGTTCCTCCATGTGCACACTAATTCTGTCTTTAATGATGGTTTCCATCACCTTACATGGAACTGACATTAAGCTAACTGGTCTGTAATTGCCTGGATCACCCCTGGATCCTTTTTTGAAGATTGGCATTACATTTGCTACCCTCCAGTCCTCAGGTACAGAGCCTGATGTTAGGGAAAGATTATATATTTTTGCTAGAAGGTCAGCAATTTCACATTTGAGGACCTTAAGGACTCTTGGGTGAATACCATCTGGTCCCAGTGACTTGTTAACATTTAGTTTAAGATATACAAGGACCTCCTCCTTGGTTATCTCTGTCCAGAACTGTCCCCTAGTTCTCTTATACAGATCCAGCTTCCCACTGGCTATTGCTCCCCACAACGAAGTCTGCCCGCAGACCTGAGACTCAGGCTTGGGGAGGGGGTCTTCCTCAAAAATTCAATTTTACAACAGATGACATTTGTTGTACTAGATCTAGATAGTAATGAGCAAAAAGTTAGGTCAGTGCTTTTTAAATATACTGTAATGCACATATTAAGAATCTTCCAGATGTACCTGAACTCAAACTTCCATAATTCCTTGCTACTGTCCAGACTAAAGAACTGATAAAAGTTGTATTTCAGAAAAACCTGGAGGGCCACAGCTTGAGCATCTTTGTTCTGCTATACTTTAGAGACTGCACACTAGGAGAGGTGAAAACAGCATCCTTTTGAACTGTATACACTTGGTTCTGACAGATTACTTTTGTAAAGTGAGACAAACCTTTTTGTAATAAATTTTTGCATTTCAAAAATGATTTTTATTTTGTAAATCACATATTATGTATCTGTCCTTATTATTTTGGGTCTCACCAAATGCCTGTCTATTCTCTCTTATCCCTTTAATCAGTTTCCCCATATCAGGTACTGTAATATGAATTCTGTCCAGTGCTAACTCAGTACTAGAGGGAAGTATATCAACCCGTATGTTGTCAATCCTGTCATTTCAAAGCCTCTTCACAGTTCATTCCTATTTGAGAAGAAGAAGGTACAAAACATATATGATGGCTCTTAGAAACTATGGTAACCTGAGGACACCTGAGGACTGAATAAGAACGAACTTGTACTTATTCTACGGCAAGACATATTGATGTTCACTGTGTATAGTACAGAACGTTCGAGTCTTTTACCTACTTCACCTTGTAAAATTTCCCATTGACTATATTACTCACTAATCTCAACAGCATACAGAGTGGCTACCAAGGACATTTTCCAAATACTCATTAGAGTTACGAAGATAAACAGCTCTGCATATATTACTGTGGTATCATCTTCCTACACTAAAATGAACATTGGAGTACAAACATCATGGCTTTTTAAACAAAGCAAAATCACCATTAACGTTACAGGTATCAAAAACATCTCAATGCCAATTTTCACATTACATAATACATCAACATAATTAAACTTGTCTAGCCTTTCATAAACAATTTTCAGACAGTCAAGAAAACAAAATGCTCAAGCCACTGATTCAGCTGCTGAAAAAGCAGCTTCTTGTGTAAAAGAGCTAACCCAAGCAGGGCCCTTTATATTGCTGCACGTTAATATTGAAGAATCTGCTATCATAATTCCACAGTCAGCAGTATCTGTGGTAAGTCCTGGTTAGTGATTTTTGTTCGATAACGATAATGAAGTTTTACCAGTTAAAACAGTGGTTCAACTTTATACTTTGTCAACTGTGTTCTGAACAGTATACATGTTAATTTTAATTTTTTCTTAGTTTTCCAAAATGTGAGTTATAAAACTCACATTTTTCACACTCTACTTATTGTCTTTATATATAACTTTACATAACTAACTTTATAACTTTACATAAACTGTATATTTAACTTTTTAAGTAAATTGAGTTGATAATTTTTATATGGTAGGTGGTACACGAATATTTTACATGAATGTTAATTTCCTTGAATGTTTAAAGATATTGGTATAGATATAAAGGACCAATTTTTTAGTCAAGGCTGCAGAATTCCAAAAGAACTTTCCTTATCTATTATCTATAATGTGGTATAGCAAAGGACATTTTTTTTGTCCTTCTTTGCTTTTATTTTAAAATTTCACATCGAAGTCAAGAAATGGGTATAGGTGAATTTGCACAGTTGCACACACTTGAGCCTATGTTGAAGGTTACGTGGTTCATGCAAAGGCTTTACATAATGTTACAAGTTTCATGTACGATGCTGAAAGGGAGGAGGGAGATGGTATCTTTATGCCCCACTGTTATGAACCTTGCCTCGGCCCACAGGAACACTTAGTTATGAAATGTATGCCTCTGCCATAATCAGTTATTGTTTTTTAACTCATATGCAGCTTCTCTAAAAAGAGAACTATAATATTAAGGCATGAAAAGAATGCAAAATATCTTCTTTTGTCTAAAATGTGTGTTTCAAAAGCAATCCTTTCCTGACAATCTCTGCCTTTTCTTTTTCTTCCCCTTTTTTTAAGTCCAAAGGCTAATTATGATCATCTGTGGTGATAGCAGCTGGCAATGGCACCACACATCACCTGCAGGCTCCCTTGCCACTGCACTCTAGGGACAACTTTCTTCAACAGATGTTTCTGCTTTTTTAAAGTCACAGGAAATGGGCTGATTTTCCCTTCTTCCTTTCCTAGAAACAAGCACTAGAACAGCTGTAGTCCACACTTCCTTTAGAACACTGAATATATGGGGGGATATATGTTAATGGGACAGAACTGTGCAGGCAATTAATGCTAATTAATTCAGTTTAAACCACAATACACCAGTGGTAGTTTATTGGAGATGTCTCAGAGGCCAGACAGAATGAAACAACCCTGAAGTATTTTATTGTTACTGTTTTACTCTTCTCACCAAAATCTTGTTTCATGGTTCATTAGTCCGAGAAGCTTAGAGAGGAAACAAGATCCACCTGACATGTATCTGCTTACTAGACTGAACCATCAAGACCTAAAGCAGAAACTCTGCTCTCCTTACAGTTATCCTGGTCAACCCGATGTGGGGGGAAAGATTTAATGTCATGGAGACGTATCTAAACCTAGGAACATTCCAGTTAGCTTCAAGATCAAGCACAGACTTGGAATTTCTGAGCCATACTTCTGATATGGCCTTTCTCCTAGGCTGCATCTAGACAGCTCTAACAGGCAGCTTGGTAAGGATGTTCTGTAATAACTTCCTGGCATTTGCTTGCCAACAATTACAGATAAATCCAGATGTTGCTGAATTATAATTCCCAGCAGTTTGAACCAACGTGGTTAGGTCAAGGTATTATGGGTGCCATAGATCAGATGTATCCTGGTTTGGCTTTATACTTTTTCATGCAGTTTTAAAAATAAACAGGTTTTTACATCTAATTATAAATCACTTTGATTTAAAAGAAAGAATTACAATTTAAACAAGAACTATATGCTCTTTTGCTCCTGCCTCTAAACCCACTCTTGTCTGGTTCTCTAATACAGTTACGCATACACTGCCCTGTTCTGTAGATTTTGACCAGTGAGGTTCTGGTCATGCGAACCACTTTGTAACATTCAGCAAGCAGAACTGAAAATTGATATGCAGAAAAGAAGTATGAGAGAATACAAAAAGAACAGGGAAGATTACTCAAGAGTGGTGCGCAGGTGAAAGAGCGTCATAACCTAGAATCATCTGTAAGACCAGAGTTCATAGAGCATTATGCTGTACTACTTCTTTGCACCGGAATCTACATATACCATAATCTCTAGTTTCATTTTGAAAGAAGAAAAAATGCTATGACAAGTTAGGATGTCTTGTACCATCCTTTTAAAACCTGTAGCCATCCTACTGCTTGGATTGTGGAACTGTCAGTACTAAACAATACGGGCTTCGGGATGATCTTTCTGCAGCTGAAGCTAAACGGATACGACAAATTCATACTGCCACCTGATGGCTTAGGAGAGTTATTCAATGTGCTCTCTTGCAGTCTCTTTCTTATGACTTTATGTGCATAAGGATAATTGTTCATTATTGGAAAATATGCAAAGGAGGGATTCCTTCTGGTAGAAAGCATACAGTGATAAAGGGAATGGTGGGGACATTCCCTCCTCTGAGGAATAGTTGAAATTGTTAGAGAATTTAGTCTAGAAACGAGAGAAATGAAAGGGCATTTGACAGAGGTATAGAGTTATACACAGAATAAATAAGAGGGGATAGGGAAAAGTTGTTTATTCCCTCCCCAAAACACCTGTACAAAAGGCCACTCAATGTAACTGAATCTTGAAACATTCAGGACAAACATAAGATTTTTTTCTCTATAGCACACTTCAGAACTCTCTAACCCAAGGTATGGCACTGGAAAGTTTCAACAATGGTCTGAACCACTTCATGATGGATAAAGCTATAAATAACTACTAGCCCCAATAGTCATGAGACTTTATCCAACATAAAGTCTCTAATGAGCACCATGTGCAAGACTGAACAGGAGGAGGTGTGTACACATACCTTGCCTTTAGTTTTCCATATGCAACTGGCTATCACTGTAAGTACATTGTTATGGACTAGTTTGGCCCCTGAACTAATCCAGTAGGGCATCTCTTACATTATGTTCTTCTATAAGCTCATGTCAGATCCAGAGTCTCCAAATATTATGATAATAAACACCAAAAAGATGCCACAGCTAGTCTGTTTTCCAAAGGACGATGAGTTCCAACTGTGTGAATGTCACCTAATTTTTTTTCCTGAGGCAACATTTCCAGAAACTAAGCATTTACTCCTCCAAAACCGCATCAAATTTTCCCATTGCTGGCAAGAAGACATGATATGAAGGGCAAAGTCTATGTATGGTATTTAAAAGTTTAAACAAACAACCGCAAACACTGAAGCATGCACAGAAATGTACTACACATAGATGCAGAATAGGAAAAGGAGAATCTTTCTGGGTGTGGTTTTTATTTTTTTATTTTTTTTATTTATTTTTTTGCCTTAAGCTAATCTACCATTGCTCTCAGAAATATAGGGGTGCATAATTTGTCAAAATCTATGGACAACTGTCTCTGTATGTGGGTATTGTTTCAGCATGCTATTCAGGTACAAGTTTCCTGTTTCTACCATGAGAAAGAAACAACACATGATACACATTCACCTGAACTGAAACACTTAATAACCATTTCTATCACGGCTTTGTGAAACAGATTATTGTTATGTTTAACCTGTTACCTTCGGGGAGGGGGTGTCTTTTCCTTAAATGCCTCAAGCTTCCCTCCCTTTATCATCCTCAGTTACAGATCCATATTTTCAAGCATTGAAACTCCAAGGGGTGGGGGAGAAACTAAGCACAGACCCATACACACACAAATGCACACACACCTCTGTTCAAGGTAGCTGGTTCCCAAAATTGCTTTCATTTTACAAAATGGCTGCTTTCTTTTCTTTGCATGCAATTTGCTTCTAATATGTAGGCTGGCTAGCATTTAGTCTCTAGGAAATCACATCACTTATTTGCTGGTAGAAACCAAGCACAAAGGCCCTTTGTTGCTTGCTTGAAAAAGGCAGGATCACTGGATTATCTGATCATATTTCAAAAACATACTTCTGCTTAAAGACTGGATACAAGCTCTGACTAATTCTAAAGTTTTGTCTTCTCATATAAACTTACTCTGCCTTCCAATAACACTGGGAAAAATAGATGGTTCTGTACAACTAAGTACAAAGCAATGTTCCATTTAGCAAGATGGACAATTATATTACCTAGTGAGATATGAAGAATGAAAGGTTTCTTAGAGCATCCTAGATTTTTTTGTGGTCATGCTGTTCCCTAGAGAAACACCAATAGATATCAGAGATGCCCAGAATAAACTAGTGTATCACAGTGGTCAGAGATTTAGGTGAAAACCTGGGATATCAGGCTTCATGCACTGACTCAGCTTTGATGCTCAGTGGGTAACCTCCAGTTACTCCCTTCTAAAGATGTGCACGGAGCCATTTTTCATATTTTGAGCCTCAAAATAGGCCAGGAGAAGCCACCAAGGCCCCCAAAAAGGTAAGGGGGCATGTGGGAGGTGGGTGGGAGGCCTCCATAGCGTCCCTGGGCCTTTTTGGTGCTCTCTAGAGGCCGATATAAGCCTTCCAGAGGCCTAGGAAGAAGGCATGGTGGCAGCAGCAGGTAAGTGGGGCAACAGGGCCCACGGGGGTGGGAGGCCCAGGGGGATCCGGTTTCCATCAAAGCTTTGATGGAGACCTGAATATCTGATTCACGGACAAACAGAGCCTACAAATGTAGGCCCAATTCAATTTGTCCGCAAATGTCAGAATTTGTACCTATTTGTATGAATTCCAACTTCATTGGATATTCGTGCACATCCCTACTCCTTTCTTCCCAGTCTAATTTAGTTCATCAAGTTGTAGCTGTGAGAGTAGACTGGGAAAAAGAAAAATAATATTTTCTGCCCTTAACTACTTGGAGGAAAAGTGTTAAAAGCCACACCCTTACTTGCACTTCACAGATTAGCCCTTACACTCTAGGTCACAGAATTCCAGAATAAGGGATACAGCAGTTTTTTGAGCTACAGAGCAAGATGGCTGTAGTAGTGTGGTTCTCCTAATATAATTTACACAATATGGCAGCTTCTGGAAATGCAGTCATGTTATGCAAGGGATGGCAATTATCTGGAACATTAACAAGGAAACACTCTTGCACTAAAAGATGCACAAAGGCAAGGTGAGAAAAAACAGAAGAATGTTTTTTACTGTCATCTCTATCCGAAGGGACTGCAAAGAACCGGACCACATTTTCCTTCCTGTCCATGAAGCAAACTGAGCAGAATGAAACAATTTTTGGTATAGGAAAAGAAATATTTACATATTCAGTAAAGTCGCTGGTCCATTTAATTAAATAGTTTAATCACCTACAGATTTTGTTAATAAATCAATAAAGGCACACTTTAATCAGGACAGTTGAGAGTTTAAGGCAGATTTATTTATTTTCTGAGAAGTTTGGTCCTGAGTATAACAGGGAATGAAAAAAATTACTACCCCACAATGTGTGGTAATTCATTTTCCAAAACTGCTTCTTCTTCTTTTTTGAGATTTCAGAAATGTTTGATGATTTTTCTATATTCTTTAATATATGCTTACACTGGTTAAACTGCAAAACACTAAAAGCTTTAAACCTATTCAAATGCAGCTATAAATTTATCCATTTAATACATTTACCATCCTCTACCTCAGCATTCCAAATGTCAAATATGCAGTTTCTACATTGCCTCATACTAGATTCATATGTACTCAGCTTTCAGGATTTAGCTATGCCCAGATCTCAAACCTGAAATGATTTCTGTGAAGGAGCAGGTAGAACAGGACAATAAACACACCCAGTAAATCTTCACATTGCTATTCTCAGGAAATTGAAGGTTTTGCCCTCATCTTCTGCTTGGGAATGCCATTGTGAGACAAAGGATGCTGGGCTAGATGGCTGTAAGCTGATCCTGTAGGGCTTCTTATGTTCTTTTGACCCTAAAGAACAACTAGATATAGACATCCCTGACCTATGATCATATGTCAAGCATTTAGGTTCCTGAAAAAACCTTCAGATTATCTCGTCACTCAAAAAAAGTGCCGCTGAAGTGCCCAATTATAGTTACTTGGAACTGTAGCGTAAACATCAGTCCAGGTCACAAATAAGTTTGGACTAAGGAATTTGCAGGTTGTTGAGAGCAGGGAAAGATTTCACCCTTGCCACATACTTAAAAATGCCCAGAAGCAACTGGTGGGCCACTGTATGAGACATGATGCATTGTGGCCTGGTCCAACAGGGCTCCTCTTATGTTCTTAGGAGGTAGGATTCTCAACTCCTACATAAGTTTCCGTTCATTGGTACTTTACCGGTCAAAAACAGTTCCTTTCCAGGCATCAACATTTTAGACCTGGGCATTAGCGGAACAACATCTATTATTAACATATGTAAAATTTTATATAAAAAATGTGAAGTTTTAAGGTTATGTTATAAAATAATAAAAATTATTTTTTTTAAATGCCTTCTTAAATTGCCTTTGGGACACTAAGCTGCCATTCTATATTGAAATTATTGCATGAGAATAATCTTTTAGTTTGCTATAACCATAAAAAATTAGACAGGAAGTAACACAAAGTAGACCCAGGATTATATGCCCTTAGATGACCAAGTTATGAAACTATGTTGTCACTAGCGATGGCAAATTGGCTCAAAATGCTTAAAGAAAACTAGCATGCAGAGGGAAAAATTCCAAAGGCAGACAATTTTCTCCTGCTAAAGCTGCCACAAATGGTTAAGTTTAAGCCTTTATCATGCATGTTTATTTGGACGTAAGTCCCTCTGAATTCACTGTGACTTGCCTCCAAATAGACAGCAGTTTCTAGTCTTTAAAAAGTATAGAGACCAGCTTGAAAAAGGAAAAGGGAAGTTTTGCTATTCTCACATAACAGCTGTTAGGAGATCAAATCCATTCCTAGGAATGTCTTAAATAGGAGGTTTGTGAAAACTGAAACAAAAAAAAAGTAGAAGAAGCCAAACACTATCAAGTAACAACATCTGCAAACTGCAGTGTGCCATAACTATCTTCTGGGATGGATGAACAGTTCCGTTTCCTGCTAACTTTCCAGATGCAGCCTCTCAATCTCATCCAGAAGGAAAGGGAAACGCCAGACTCCCTAGCAAACGTGAAACAGATAAGATATCAAGTAATGAAAAGCATCGTATAGAAATGGGAAACAGAAGTCTTCCTTGAGACTGCTCCCCAAACTGCAGCCATAATTACAGGAATAAAAGAAAAACTTGAAAATGCACAAACCTCTGATTGTACATGCCTCGGAAGTTATAATTTGCTCTGTAGTTCGGGACAGGCTTTTGATCTAACGGCCTATAGATGGCAGGCTCTCCTCTTTTCATAGCAAGGCCATTCAACTCCACTGTTGGGGTAATGCTGCCTGTCAAAAATAAAAACACACATCTAACATTTAACTATTCCTCCAGAAATAACAAAGATGGACGCTGCTTATGTTTTCTATTTATGCAAAGAAAACTAAGAAGAAATCAGAGCTGATTTTTAAAATATACTGCTCAAAAAAATTAAGAGAACATTTAAGCATCACAGTATAGCCCCAAGTCACTTCCGCTTCAGGGATATCGATCTGTCCAGTCAGGAAGCATAAGCAATTGTGAAACAGCTTCACCAGCTTTGGTGCAAATGAAAGTGACAACTGGTAGGCTGGAGGGGCAACTGAAAGACAAGCCCCAAATAAGGAAAGATTTTGCAAGTGGCATCCACAGACAATATTCTCTCCTTATCAGTCCAGACTGATTCTTCTCTAGTTTTGCATTTTGCTAGTGCCCCTGTCACATACTGGTAGCATGAAGCAGTACCTACAGCCCATTCAGGTTGCACAGGTAGCTCGGCTCCTCCAGGTGGCCAGAGGTCAAATGTCCTGTAGTGGGATCAGTCCTCAAAGCCCAATACTGTGTAGTTTGACTGGAATTTGACACAGAACACCAGAGTTGGCAGGTAAAGCATTGGTGCCCCATTCTCTTCACAGATGAGAGTAGGTTCACACTGAGCACATGTTACAGACATGAAAGAGTCCAGAGACAATATGGTGCACATTATGCTGCCTGCAACATCATCCAGCATTACTGGTTTGGCAGTGGGTCAGTGATGGCCTGGGGCGACATATCCTTGGAAGGTCACACAAACCTCCATCTGGTAGCTAACAGTATCCTGACTGCTGTAAGGTGCTGGGATGAAATCCTTTCACTTTCAGAAATAAGTCACTTTCAGACCTTATACTGGTGCAGTGGGCTCTGGGTTCTTCCTGGTGCAGGATGATGCCTGGCCTCATGTGGCCAAAGTGAGTAGGCAGTTCCTGGATGAAGGCATTGATGCCATTGGCTGGCCCTCACATTCCCCAGACCTGAATCCAATTGAGAACCTCTGGGACATTATGGTACTATTCCCACAGTAAGAAATGCAAACCGTTTCAAATGCAACAACCGGAGCGAGACCTGTTGAAATGAGTGTTTTATTTACAACGCTTTGGGGCGATTTAACACGCAAAAAGCGTGTTAAGCCAACCTGACGTGGGGACTGTGAGGATCGAAACCGTTTTAAGCTTGTAATGGGAACGGGGCCTATGTGCCTGTGCATTCGACTCCACCAAGTAGTGCCACAGGCTGTCCTGGAATTCACTTGATGCCCTGATCCAGGTCTGGGAGGGGATCCCACAGGACACCATCTACCATGATGAAATTCACACAAATTGGATAGGCCTGTGATTTCAGGTTTAGGGTTTGTTTGTTTACTTTGTCAGGGTTATCTGGAATCCAGCCCTCAGTTGACTGATAATTTTGGTTTCTATTGACTGTTAATAAGGTATTTTGTTCTCAACAAATTACACAATTTAGTTCAGTAAGTTGAATCTTTCATTCATCAAGATCCAACGTGTTATTTAAGTGTTCCCTTAATTTTTGAACAGTATATATGAGTACAGGTCTAAATTTGAACCACAGGGTTTATAGAGGATCTCTCAAACAGGAAGCAGACATATTGATAACTTACATGAAATATTTATACATATCTGAGTACCACATCAAGCATTTTATTCCTAAAACCATAGTTTTCACATCAGTTTCTAGGCTGAATGGCTTTCTACGTAAGAAGTGTGTAACCTGCAAAATTTAATCAATATGCATGCATGTAGCCTTCATAAATAGCTTACAAATAACAGCTGAGGATATTAGATCAAGCTCAATCCTCAAATAGTCAGCTGTGTAATTTGCATTGTTCTTGTTGTTGGGTACCACCTAGTGACGGTTGATTCCTACCGTAGTTGACTACAAGGGCAACTCTGTGGGCACCTTTATACAGTTTTACTGGCAAAGAAACATAAGTGGTTTGCCATTGCCTTCTTCTGGGGAGAGGCTGTGCTCAAAAAAGGATCACCACCCCATTTTCAGATCCCTTGAATTACCACTGAGCTATAGCAACTCCTGTAATTTGCATAAACTAACTTATTTTTATAGATAAAAAAGAAATATGCATGCTGAAACAAATCTTTTGAACAGAAACCTCTGACATTTCAGATGGTTACAATAAATTGACTCATGTGCTAGGTAAACATAAGGTAAAGATATCCTTGTCAATCTCGATTCCTAATAACTGCACGGATACATGCATCTTTCTTGGCAAACAAAATTAATGATTTGCCATTGTCTTCATGCAAAGAAAAGTCAGGGATCAAACCAGCAATCCTTTTTCTTTGAGGTAGTTTCTCTACCACAAACTCATTAATTCTGACCTCTTTTTTAACGTTTAGGAAATCTAATTTTAAAATCTGTCAAGAACCATGACATTATGGCCCTCTGCTGGTTAAACAGAATAATGCCTTTTAAAGCACATTCCATAAGCCGATGACCCTCTGAGTGAGGAAATACTTCCCCCTGTCAGATCCGACTGTCCTACACATCAGCTTCATAGAGTGGCCCCTGGTTCTAGTGTTATGCGATAGAGAAAAGAAATATTCTCTATCCACCTTTTCGATACCATGCATAATTTTATATACTTCAATCAGGTCCCCTCTTAAACGTTGTCTCTCCAGACTGAAAAGGCCTAGACGTTGCAGCCTGATTTCATAAGGGAGGTGTTCCAGACCTTTAATCATTCTGGTTGCCCTTCTCTGCACCTTCTCTAGTTCCACAATATCCTTTTTGAGGTGTGGTGACCAGAGTTGTACACAATATTCCAAATGTGGCCTCACCATAGGTTTATTTTTTCTCATCCCATCTTTTCCCCCCTTTTTAAAACAAACTTTATTTATAAAAAAACTAACATTAACTTGAGACAATATTTGATGAAAGCATTATTAATAATAATAATAAATCTGTTAAACCAATAAAGATTTACAATAGTGAAACATTAATCAACATTAACTTTTAAATATATACTATTTACAAAGTAGATTACAAAGAATGTTTTCAACTTAAAAGAATATGGTTCAGGATATACTAATTATAAAACTACTGATTGTATAAATGACAATGAAGGGAGAGTGTAAACTTCTGATCAAGTCAGTTCTCCTTCCCACATCCACCCTCCCTCCCTAACAAGACAGCACCCCGAGGAAGCTATTTAAATGGAAAAAGCCTGGTTGAAAAGATACGTTTTCACCAGGTGCTGAAAAGCATACAATGTAGGCACCTGGCGAACCTCAAGAGGGAGGCTTCAGCCCCAGGTAGGTGCTCTGGTGGTGTAGAAGGTCACCAGTGGCCTTTCTGCACTTGGCCTTATTCTGGTATATATCTCAGGACAGGCGCTCGGTGTCCACATGCTAGTGCTGACTATGGTGGGCCCCAGGTGACGCCTATCATAGTCTGCATCAGCATGTGGGTAACAGACCTCTATCAAGAGATATATTCCAGATTAAGGCCAAGTGCAGAAAGGGCCCAGGTTTTCTCAGCAGCAGGAAGAATGTCTTGGAAGTAAAAGCAGCTTAGCCTTGGTGGCCTCTGCTGCCTGAAAAAGCTGCCTGGCCTGACCCCACCCAGCAGTCCAGATGTAGCTGAGCTGGGGCCTGATTCATCGCCAGCTCCAGCTGGGTGCTGTGGTAGTGCAGATGTTATCCTGGTACCCTCAGCAACAGGAAAGAAATCTTGGAAGCAAGAGCAGCTTCTGTGTGTCTCAGTGTGCTCAGAGATTGGAGGCAAGGAGCCTCAATCTGAATATGGTGCCTTCCCTTACCTCCCAGCCAGCTGCCAACCTTCCTTTGTCAGTGGAAGCCCACTTACGGTTGCTGCTCTGTTTCACGTGTCATAAGTTGTCCAATTCTTTTTAAAAAGAAGTCCAGATTATAAAGTGTTTTTGGCTGAAGGAGGCAGTCACAGTTACAGTTGGTAGCAGCCATGGTGGAATACGTTTTTTATTATTATATTTAGCTTTGAATATCTTTAATGAACTTTGAGAGTTGAGAGTTGGGTTTGCTTCTATATTCTGCTCCTATCAGTATGCTATGAGGACCATCTAATGGTCAACTTTCCAAACACAGGCCCCACAGCTATAAAAAAATCATAATCAAAAAGCAAATAAGAAAAGAAACTCAATGTCTGCTTGTGGCCTCAGAATCCAGTCTTTTAATGGGTTAGAGGCTTCCTGAAGTCCTTGTCCCTGGTTGCCATTCATTTCTGAGTCCCTGAGAATTCCTGTCTGTCTGTTTGCTTGCTTGCTTGCCCGGGGACTCTTAACTTGTACCACCTCCTACAACATGATTTTCTTGTTTTTGGCACGTGACCTTGAGATTTGACTTCAATCTGGCTCAGATATAGCAGATGAAAAAGAAAAGAGTTGCTTCCCAGGTTGTTACACAAAGTTGTGCCATTTCAGTTCAATCTCAAGGACTTCCACTCAACCCAAAATGTCCAGCAGATACTGCCTGCTCCTGAAAGCCAAGGACACATTTTCCCCATCCCTGGGTTACAGTCAAGTTTCTCTGTAGACCCCTAACTTGCAAACAACCCCTGCTCCTGAACAAATCTCTGTTAAGTTACAAGGGGAACCATATTGTATTATTCAAGCATTCCTTCAGTAGTTAATGCTCCTGACCATTCCCTGTGTCAGCTCTTTCTGTATGCCTCCCATGCCTCAGCTAAAATATTTTAAAAATACTTTTTTAAAACAGAATTTCTAGTTTATCTGGAAAAGCTCACACACCCAAGAAACATTTAACTTCCATCTCAGTACTGTACAATGTTGGCGCTATACTGTAAGAAAGCGTACAGATAATTACTTCACAAATTGTTTCTCAGCCATAATCAAAGCAAAGTATCATATTCAACATTAGAGTTAAGACCTATGGTAAAAGACAAAAAAGTCAAAATCTCATTCTCATGCAAAGACACCCATTAAAATAAACCAAGCTCTGCCTCTGCTTCGTCTATGCCATAAACCTACACCTCCTCCAACTTCCTTTGCAAGCCTTTCGACTGACCAAGACAAAAATTCTCAGAAGGATTTCTGGCTAGCAAATTCTGTGCCTCTGCTTCTTACAAGATGAAAATTACCACTTCCACTGGATTCTCCTGTTTGCTCTCACATTTCCCTTTGCCCCTCAGATCCAATTCTGAAAGGTGCCAAATCTCACAATACAAAAAAGGGGTGTCTATATAAAATATGGCCACAGTTTCAAAACCATATATCAAAAATGTGGTCGATAAAAATGCACTATACAAAGTTCCACCATACTTTGTTTAGCTAAATTTAGGTAAGAAACTATGTAAAATACATTATTTGGCCCACATCAGGTTTGAGATACATTCCTAGTTTGTACAATCATAAAGTAGCTATTTCTGATACATTTCTCTAGCTACCCTATCATTAACCACAGCTGAAACTATTCACCCCTTGCTAAATATTTGCAAATACTGTGGAGTCAAAGTAACAGCTTACCTGGATTATTATTAACATTGTTTTTCAGTGGTCTAGGTTCCGGTTTGGGAAGAGTAGTTTCACACAGAGCTTTGCTAGCTGCAGAATGATGAGCCTTTTTAATACTACTACCTTCAGCTTCCCATGTCTGTTCTCCAAGTGTCAACTGCACAGTGAACATCTTCAAAAATATAAAGGACAGGCAAATAAGAACAATGTCTGCCACTAGAATTCTTGTAATATGTTAACTACAGAAGAAATTCTGAACTGTCATAAACAAAACAAGCCTACCAAACTTAGGTGTCAAAAATCGGGTATCCCGTTTCTCCAATTTCATATCCTTCAGTTATTATTGAGCAATAGTGTGCTTATTCCCAACTACTGACAATGCTACTTGATGAGAGGTGGAGTCCAAAAACATCTTAAAGCTTGGAGACTGGGAAAGGGTGTGCTAATTTGCAAGTAAAGTTATATCTTATATTAACTCTCCTCCCCCATCCCTAGTTCTTTAGATAGTGTGGGATGCACATCCTAAATGAAATGCTTCTTGTTAAGAGATTTATATAATACTTATGTAAAATATTTATAAATCGTTTCTTGTGGAATGTCATACAACAGTTTACAATATAAAACAATAGTAAAAAAAAATTAAAACAGTAGCAAAACACAGTAATAAAAATAATTTCAGAGACAGTCTGGAACCAGGAGATAGAGGATAAAACAATCCAGTTATTTGCATATAGACAAAGTAAGAATGGAATGACCCTTCAATAGTAGCTTGAAAGATGCCTTCTTGGTCTCACAAGGATAGCATTCCAGAAGCTGAGTGCCACCACAGAGAAAGTCTGTATGCTGATGAATGTCCAGATCATGTTTGTGATTTTAAAGTTGCACAAAGGAGGAAGAAATCTGCTAAGTAACATGGGTCATGTCTGAACTGGACTGGTAGACCAGCCCATGGGATTACCTGGAACGCCTCCTCCACACTACAGAACAGTCTACCTAAAGGCTCTTTCATCTACATAGGATAGAACACTGGAGTGAGCTATAGCACAAAAACGGTGCTGTAGCCCATTCTAAGCATGAACCGCTTGTTAGGTGGTCCATGCAGAGCCAGGGTAACATACTGGGCCAGCAGCTCGTTTTTGGATTGTACACTGGCCATGGCCTGGTCTATCATAATGAGGTGCCTGGCACCATTCTACCAGTTATCTGGTCAAAACAGGTCTGATCAGCAACATCAAAGACTGGGAGACATTGCAAAGCAAAAAGGCCCTTGGCTGCAAGTTGTTGGGTCACTTTACCTCTGTCTGGAAACAGCAGTATCTGGTTGGAAAAATAGGCATTTTATGCCCTGCTGCTGCTAGAACCATGCATATCATTAAGGTTCTAAGTCCATAAATAACTAGCTAGAGATTAGCTTTCTACAGTATTAACTAGGCATATTTATTGAGGTCAGCTCACTCTATACAATGCACATTCCAAGTAAATATTTTAAAGAATTTCTCTCGTATGTATTTCTGTCTTAAGTACTTGCTTCCTGATTTTCATCCTATTTTTCCTTTCACAGCCATATTTCAGAGGCATATGAAGAGACAAAACAGAGGTGGAGAAACAAGTATTAGTAAACCTGCAGACCTTTTTAAACAGGTCTACTGCTAAACCAGGGGCCTATTCACACTAGACTTTACTCTGGAATATATAGGGACCAGAGGCCTTTTCACATTAGGCCTTTAGGAAAGTGTGGAGGCCGTGCCAGGACGAAGCTTTTGCTCCTCTGGGCCAGTGGTTCTGTTCAGAACCGCCTCAACCTGTCCCAAGCGCCCTCCACATGTTCCGCATGCAGAGCACTTAATTGTGCTCTACACGTGGCCCAGCGCATTCTAGCCCATTCCCAGCCGTCCAGGGAGGGAATCATTCACATGCCTCCCTCCCTGACAGCTGCGGGACATGCCCCCCCCCTCCAACGATTGGGCTGAAACTGGCCCAACAGCTGGCAGGCGCGCGCAAAACACTCACCTTGTGAGTCCCGTCTACTGGGAGCCCACGCACCTGCACAGACTACAGCAGATCTCACCCCAGGCCAGGCAAGGTGAGTGATCACGCATGGGGGGGGGAGGGTGGCTCACTCCCGGCTCCTGCAGTTCCATTGTAACTGAAGGAGTTGGGGAGACACCCAGTTCGGCCTCTCCTCACCCCTCCTTTCCAGGGTGAGAAGAGGTCAGACTGTGGCTGTCTATGGGCTGGGGGATGTGGGGTCCCTTGGTAGACCGGCCCCAGCCGAAGTGCTGAATGGATAGGGCCAGTCTACCAAGTGACCCCACATCCCCGGGCCATTGAGGCAGATCATCAGCCTCTGTGGGGCTGAGTCGCCTAGATCTAGGTGGCTCAGCCCCGCAGACAGCCCCTGGGACTACCACCCACCCACCCCGTGGCCTGTGGACACGTGCATGCACCTATGTGATGGCTGTCCTGGCTCCAAGTGACCCGGCTCAGCCGGCATTGGTGTGTGTGTGCGTGCAGCACAGCCTCTGGCAGGTTGGCCAATCAGAGGCCACACTGCACGAACGTGCAGACCAATGCCAGCTGAGCCGAGTCACTTTCCTGCCTATATGTGAATGGGGTAAGCATCCCAGAGTGTCCTAGCCTAAGAGCACTACAGCTGTTCTGGCTATAGTGCGAAATAAGCCTCTGCTCTCCACATGGTAGTGCAGTTTAGAGCACGCCCCAGGTGAGGTCTACTAGAATCTGCATTAACACGTGGACAACAAACCCCTATCCTATCTGTGGGGCTGAGCCTATCCTGAGATATATTCCAAAATAAGGCCAAGCGCGAACAGACTCCGGGACAAAAAAACCTTAGGACAATTATGGACCAGAATGGTGTTTGTCATGTGTGAAAGAAGTGTACTAGAAAGGAGCTTGTTGTGGTATACCAGGAAAATTTGGAAAGGTCCTTACTTTCTATTTCCTTTCTAATTACCCCTTTGCACTGGGCTCAACAATTTCACTGGGCTATCCAAAAACCCTAAGGTCCTTTCCTTGTCTGTCATCGTTACTTTATAGGTATAATTGAAGGATTTGCCCCAATGTGCATCGTCTTGCACCTGCTAACACTGAAGCTCATTTGCCACTTGGTTGCCCACTCACCTCTGGAGCTCTTCACAATCTTTTTATCAATTTTTAGGGTTAAGAAAACTGCAAAACTGAGGAACTGAACTAAAGAAGATACTGGGGAAGAGAAACTCATGTGTGTATTCCTCAAAAGTATTTGTATTAAATAGTTTCAAAAGGCTCAGACAATAATGTTGCACCAATAGGAGAACTTGCATTTAAGTATTTGAATAAGTAATCCAGTGGAAAGATACTCAAATAACTAAGACAAGCAACAATTACAGAATCATACAAAGCAAATCTCTTTTAATGCATTTGTGATATAAAAAAACAATTTTATGCTACATCCAGATACATTAAAAGAACTGCTCAAAAACAGCTTAAAGGAAGTAGCATGTGCCAACTTACTGCTCCCATCTCACCTCTGATCCACACTAAATGCACTTTGGAAGGGTATTTTCCAGCCTTTAATATGGATAAAAGATGGGAACAGGAACACTAGACTGCAGCAGCTTACCACTTCTAAGTGGCTTTTGGACAGCTTTTTTTAAAATTATATAGCCTAATCCTACTTCAACAGACAACAAATGAGAAGAAATGGGGAGACAAAACACTTTACTGAAGGTGCTAGAAGTAAGTCACAAGTATAATCTCCCTAAGGTACAATGGATAAATAATGACACATACTTTGGAATTACCTTGGCATGAGCAGGTCCTCGTTCATTCAGAAGCTTATAAAGTGGTTGAATTCTATTAAAACGGGCTAACTCATTTATCAGACACATTGGAGTTTTCTCTTTGGGGTTTGTCATGTTATCCTGGAAGGGAACTGCAAGCAAATATACAATAAGATTTTTTTTTTAATTTACAGAAATAGTAACTTCTCTAGAAAGAAGCATTCAAACTAAACTAGATACAGAGCTCAGTTTGGATGTTAACATTCAAAAGAGAAAGAATGCTATATGTATTCCATTTTTATTCAAAATATAAAACACAATGATCTGTAAAATTCTCAAGTAATCTAAGTTACTGTGAGTGCACTTTGTAGATGGAATGCTTTTGCTGGCAAAGAAAGAGAGCCACGATTTTCTTCTATTCCTCTTTTCCCCAAAGAAGCAGCTCTGCAAAGCAGAGAGACACTGTACCATAGTGAAAAATGGGGGGAAGGGAATTGGTGCAATCATCTCTATTGCCTTCCTTCGCCCCAGGGAATTTGAGAGCCTTCAGATTATGGAAAGAGAGTTCTGTATACAAGCATTGTTAATATTTATTGGTTACCTGTTGCAAACGTTAGGCTTGGCACTGTGCACTGAATGCTTCTTGAATTTTGTCCAACTCAAAACAAGACTCAAGAACTCCCAAAACATTCTGAGTCATTTTGAATTCCTTGTTCCCTGGGAGATGGGGGTCAAAGAGACATAGAACCTCCCCTTTCATATAGCAAATAAAATTGCTGACAAAAAATGTATGGAACTGGGCTCCCCTTTTCTTCCGGCTGTGATTAAATCAATGTGGTAAAAGGAGAAAGTATCCCACTAATCAACTGAGGGTGAGGAGGGGGACACTGTGCCCCCTTTAACTTCACTAAAGAGAAAAGGTTTTCCCTTCACTTTTGGTTTCCATTTGGGAATAAATGCTTACAACATACAGATATGAATGCCATGTTATTTACAATGTCAGCGAAGAAATACTACTTATTGCTGCTTCTGCATACTCCTGAGACCTTTTTTCTGGGCTAGAAAATGCACTTCCTGTGGTTTTAGACATTTCAGTAAAAAGTACAAATAGACTGGAAAAGATTTCATTGCATTCTTAGTAAAGCACTTCAAATTTTCTAGCATAAATAGAAAATCCAACAGACTGCAGCCAAAGCCTTACTGTGTGAGCTGCTAGAAGACACAGAATCCACCTGACCAGTTGTGGCACTAGTACAATCAACAGCTGATTCTGGAATTGATCCATTCATGGATGGCTGAAGAACCACCGGACTCATTGCTGTTACTGCTGGGGCAAACACATTTGGAGACGTGGTAGGCCCAGAGTGGTTTGGTGTTGTTTGCATTTTAATCTGTGCGCTGATTTTTACTGTAGGGGGAAAAGGCAAATCAGTATTAATTAAATAGTGCAAAATATAAGAGACTTTTCAATACTTTGTACTACTATAAGTATGCCTTTCCAACATTCAGCTCTGACTTTGCATCAACTCAGACTCTTGAGAATACTCCCATGGAGAGATCCTTGGTGGTAGATGCAGCTACAGTAATATTCTTCTCTGTAGGTCCAATAAAGCCTCAGCTTCAACTTATTTAAGAAATATTGCAGAATGTTTGCACTTTAAGTTGATTAACTCCCAAGAGATTCTTTTCATGATTTTATTAAAAGCACATTTGTCTGATAACAAATCATAATAAACCCGTGAAGTAAGTCACAGATGTTTCCTCCAGCCAAACAGAAAGCATTGTCTGCTGTTAATCATTAAAATTATAAACAAAAAAAAAGAAAGCCAAACTGAGTTAAATTTGACTTAGGATAAATGAACAGCAAGCTTGGTGAAACTATTGCCCTCATGTACCAAAGTCCTTTTCCTTCTCATTACATAGTTCAAAAACAATTGAAGCATTCTGAACATTTAACCTAAACCAGACTATAAGCCTGAATATATTGGTGAATAATATGGACTATGTGTAACAAAGAATGTAAAAACTGATCAAGCCTTTATTCTAAGGTGAAAACATGGACAGTTAGGATGTGCCAAACTGCCATTTGTCAAGTGCAAACTGCAGTTAGAGGCCAAGGCCAGTCAGATGGTTTCCCTAACAGTCCTGGGTCTCTTTGGTGGTTTGGTGTTGTTTGCATTTTAATCTGTGCACTGATTTTTACTGTAGGGGGGAAAGGCAAATCAGTATTAATTAAATAGTGCAAAGTATAACAGACACTCCACTACTCCCAAATGGTATGCAAAAAGCAGAGAACCTATGCATATTGAGGATTTCTGAACATGTGCAATAACATCAAGCACATGGATGATCATGTCATGCATGCATAGTAATCACACACATGAGCACCAATGCTTGCTGCAGTTCTTCCCATGAAGGGTCCTACAATTTTGCAAGTAAACATCTGGAAAGTGGGTAAGTTCCCTGCTTCCTGCATGCTGCTTGGGAGTAATGGAGCCATGCTGGCATGGACGAGGGGAAGGAAACTTGGCATCTGGCCACCCCACTTGCTGTAGGAGTACAAAACCCAAGTGGCATCCAGCCCCAACACTGACATGGACGAGGGGAGCGAAGCTCAGTGTCTGGCCACCTCACTTGCTGCAGGAGTACATAAGAACATAAGAGAAGCCCTGCTGGATCAGGCCACAGCCCATCTAGTCCAGCATCCTGTTGCATACAGTGCCCCGCCATATGCTCATGGGCATCTCAAACAGAGACAAGGACAACCTTTCCCTGCTCTAGAATCCCAGAAAATGGCATTAGAAGCGTCCTACTTCTGCCCCCCACCCCAGCCTGAAAGATGTACCTAGGCATTCATTCTAGTAGCCACTGATACATCTGTCATCCATAAATTTGTCTAACCCTACCTTGAAGCGATCTAGACTGGTAGCTGTCACCACCTCTTCCGGCAGCACATTCCATAAACTGATGACCCTTTGGGTGAAGAAATACTTCCCCTTGTCAGATCCGACTCTCCTACCCATCAGCTTCATAGAGTGCCCCTTGGTTCTAGTGTTGTGCGATAGAGAAAATAAATTTTATATACTTCAATCAGGCCCCCTCTTAAACGCCATCACTCCAGACTGAAGAGGCCTAGACGTTGCAGCCTGATTTCGTAAGGGAGGTGTTCCAGTACAGAACACCAGTGACACCCAGCCCCAACACCAGCATGGATGGGAGGGGAAGCTTGGGGGTCGGTTATCCCACCTGCTTTATAAGTTTCTTTATTATTATGTAATGTATTTGTGATTCCATAATGTATTATTTATTATAACATGCGATGTATTATTTGATGCTGTATTTTTTCTGTAATATGTAAACTGCCTTGGGCAAAAAAATTTCTTTGATGTAAGCTGTTGATTGTAGGTTTGTTGTTCTGCCCTTTGGTGGAAAGGGCATTATAAGTAAAAGTTATTATTATTATCATGATCATAATTATTATGATTATTATTATGCCAAAGAGAGTTAGGACTATTAGGGGAAGCACCTGAGATCCCTGGGTCTCTATCTGCAGTTTGTGCTCAAGGGACTGTAGTTTGGCACACCCCTAATGGACAGTGAAACATTTTGTGAATACATGCTATACATGGCCTGATGACTCAAAGATCCACTTTCTGTACATGGCAACTTTCGCAGTGAAACTGGCTATGTATCAAAACATAGTTCAGGCAGATCAATGAGGAGGCTCCAACCATAGCCTCTCCTTCACTACCCTACCAGTTCCATTGGGTAAGTAGTCACCTGTACTGTATGGATTAAAATTATTATGTAATGTTGGATTTCTCCTGCACAGCATATATGAGAGAGAGGTCAGCTATGTCTAGTTGTGTTTAACTTTTAAAACATTTATATGCCCTTCCCACTAAAACAAAATTGTGAAGTAGCTTATTTGTAATTTATTTACTTAAATTTTTATGCCACCCTATATATACCCTCAGGGTCTCAGTACAGGTTACAACATATAAAATGGACACATTAAAACCATAATATATGAAAACTATATCATCTACAAATAGACAAAAAGATTAAAAACTAGGTAGCTTAGGAACAATAGCCATTCACAGGTCCCTGGTGGATATCAGGGGAGTGGGTATTCTTCAAGACAGGCACTACTACGGAAAAGCTGCAGACCACCAAGGGATGACACTCTGTATTTTGTGCAACTTGCAACAGAAATTCTAGATATGGTATCATGGCCCCTCCAGGTTTATAATAGTATTTTAATTAGGGTTATGGTTTGGTTAGTACTTTGGTCTCAAGTTGTTCAGGACCTTACGTGCCAAGCATAAAAATCTGAACCTGGTCCATTGGCTAACTGGCACCAAATGTACTTGCTTCAACACAAATAGGATTCATGCATGAGCTCTTACTCCTCTTTAAAGCTTGGCTGCTCCATCTTGCACAGCTGAGGCTTTCAGACTAGGTACAAGGACAGTCTTACATCAAATATATCACAATAGCCAAAAAGGGGATGTGCAAGGTTTATGCCTCATAATGTCTAAAAATCACGTTGGGCAGCCCCACCCCTTCCCAGTTCTCAAAAAAGGCCAGGAAGCTTCCAGGAAAAAGAGGTGAGCACAGGTAAGTGCACCAAGATAGGAGAGGTAAACATAGCTGTGGCAAATGGGAACCAAAGATATAATAAACTTGCAATTCTAGTTGCAGGCAGTGATTCCAGCTGTATTGTGGGGCTATTGTAAGTTGCATTCCACAACTATTTATTAATATCCACCAGCTGCAAAGAATTAGCTTCTTGATTCTGAGACACCTTGATCCAGCTTTGATCCAGTTGATTAGTATGCTGATTTAGTTTTTGCTTTAGATACTCTTGAAGCCAAAAAGAGGAAGTTTATTATGAGGAGAAAACAAATTACCAGCATAATCCACTAGGCTTGTAGTAATGTAATTCTATAGCTGCAAAATCAGGTTGGACAAATATCAGGTTCAGTATGCTCAGAAACAGCTAACAACTCCTAAGTCTGGTCCAACAAGGAAGATTATTTATTCTTAATTATATTCTTAAACTTCAGAGTATTCTCTAAGAAAGAACTGACAGTTCAATTTTCTTTGAGCAGTCGATAAAGACAAGACAGTATAAAACTGCTTTAGTGCTGAAGTTATAGCTAGAGTATGCTTCTACTCTTTGGCTACATGAATGTTCATGGATTTCAGTTGTCATTTTGTATTTCTCCAAACTTCCAATGGAGGCAAATAGACCTGGATTATGGGTGTTTTTCCACTGCCAAAAAGTACCCATTTTTGCACGCATTTAGGACCCATTTGGGTGTGAGCCAGATGATCCCATTTCCACCATGGCACCCATTTGGGACCCGATTGTTTCCACTGCCGTGGGGGAAATCTGGATCTAATGGATATATTTTGGCCTTTAATCCGGATTTTCTGTAGACCCCATTAATGGGGTCTACAATGGGGTCTTCTGCCAAAAAATCTGGATTAAACGGAGCCTGTTTCCATTGGAACAGGCAACGGGGTCCAAAGGAGGCTAGGGGGAGGGAATGCACCCGTTGGGGCTCCCCTAAACCTAGGCTCCGAAGTCACTTCGAAGCCACTTCCAAGTCATTTCGAAGTCATTTCGAAGTCTGTGCAAAATAGCTCTGGAGTGCCTTTGAAGTCTGTGCTGATCTTCGGAGTGAACTTTGGAGTGACTTCGAAGTGACTCCGAAGTGACCTCGAAGTGACTCCAAAGTGACTCCAAAGTCATTTTGAAGTTCACTCTGAAGATCAGCACAGACTTCGAAGGCACTCTGGAGCTATTTTGCACAGACTTCGAAATGGCTTTGAAGACTGCCCCCCCCCGCCCCCCAAAACACCTGGGGTGACGGACCGACCCCTTGGGGGTCGATCCAGATTCCCCACATGGGTGCAAAGCTTTTTCCACAGCAGGGGTGTTAGCACCCATTGCTAATGGGTGCTACACCTCCCATGGAAACACATTGGGTGCTTCCCTTAATCTGGATCTACTAGCTCAGGATTAAGGAATGTACCCATTCCTTAGATCCAGATCTTCTTAGATCCGGATCTAAGGGCTGCAGTGGAAAAACTTCCAAACCAAAACTTTAAGGCCACAACAAGCATTGTAATTGCAATTCAGTTTCTATGAATAAAATTATTAACTTTGTATCCTCGCCATAACCATATTCAGTTAAAAGTCTCAATGATTTATTGTTTATAAGACTGTAGATCTAATATCCTAGTCCCTTTATTTATGGTAGCCTCTGAGCTTTGGCAGGGAATAGTATCAATGATGTTTTCCACTCCACTTAGGTCAATGCAAGCAACTAGTGGAAGAAAACAGGAGGGTATGTTAGGAGGAGATGAGTCACAATTTATCAAACATAAAATAGTAAAAGTATGCTCTGTGAAAACACATTTGAGGTTGCACTGTATGCATTTTTGCTGAGTGGAGGTGAAAGTTTAAGAACCACTCCTCACATAAACTATCTTCTTTTCCTTTATTTGTCATACTAAAACAATACCAGCTCGTACAATATGTGTATTGGGAACAACAGATACACAAACATTAAACAATAAATAAAGAACCTAATACCAGGTTACTATCTAAAAGTACTAATTACTATGACACAAAGTATCAGAAAAACAAAAACAAATCAAGCACTTAAACTCTGTATAACATGATTTTTTCAGAGAATATTGGATACTAAGGGCTTTTTCTCACTTACTAGCTGAAATGCTCCAATCTGCTTGCTAGTCAAGCCCATCCACATGCAAATGCTGCCACAGATGCCTAAGCTTCCCTGGAGAGAACCATTTGTGGATGACTAAAAAGCAGTCTACAGACTGACCAGCAGCATCTGGACAGTTCCTGGGAAGGTGGGCCTGCAACTCTTCCTGGTGCTGCAGCATGGGCTGCATGACTGTGGCTGTGAGGTCATTCACAGCATCTGGAACACCAATGTCCAACCTTGCACCGGATACCTATGTGGATTTGCGCTGGCAATCTAGCCTGGTCATTTGGACTGAGAGTGCTTCTGCCCAACTACAGGGCTATTCCAGCGCTTCCAGTGTAAATGGCTCCCACCACACTACAACCTGACTCGTCTAGTATTTTGTTACACCATACTAGTCATGTCAGTATGAATATTAAGTTTAATGACAGGCAAAACTTGTCTGCCTGCTCCTTAAGTAAAGGGCATCAGTCAATAGGATTACAACTTCAATAGATACTGAAGACAAATCCTTCCAACATTAAGAAATATTTTTCAGCACACATTCCCAAAATCAAAAGACTACTTTTTTAGTACAGCAACTCAGGAAACAAACCATCAAACCCAAGAGATGCCCAGATGTCTGACAATGAAGTCAAGTAAGACATTAATTGTTCCGTTTCTATGAAGAAAACAAAAGAAAACACAAATTTATGCAAAAGAAATTGTTAGCCCCCCCAAAAAAATCTGAGAAGCAATTAAATACTTTAGAAACATTATGGATGACAAAGAAGCTAAGGTAAGCTGAAAGAAAAAGAAATCACAGAGAAACAAAAGGAACTCATTGCCTCTGACAGGAGAAAGTGCAGACTGAACTAACTTCCTCAGAAAAGCCCTGGAAAATATTGCTGACAAACAATGCTGTGGCAAATCTTTTGACAGATTAAATGTCAATAAACATTTGGGTACAGAAAGCAATCACACAAGGATCCACCCAAGAACTATTTAAAAACTCAGTAAGAGCCAATTTCTTAAAAGTATTTCTCTCTACATCCTACCCTTCACCTGAAAGTCTCAGAGCAGGTCAAAACCATAAGAAGATAAAATTTATCTAAAATATCTACAATCCAATTTAAATATAATCAAAATACTTTATAATCTGCTGCCTTAATTCACTTAATTTCTCCTCTTGGGAAAGTGACTGCAAGCATTATTAAATAAAAAATTATTCAATAATAATTATGGGGTATGGGATGGGATAGAGATGGAAATAAATAAATAATAAATAAAATTGCCAAGCCTTTGGAACATTTCATGAAAAACAACCAATGCTGTTAACTAACCTCTTACAACTGAGAGTTAATAAACGCAAGTATGAAGGAACAGGCATCAAAATGGCAAAAATTTGAAGCACTGTGTACTATTTCTAGTATTAGCCTCCAATGGCTTTCTGCAGCAGGCTATGTGCAAGAAAAGTGTTTTTGTGCTCATGTTCAGCTTGCGGACTTGCCAATGGGATCTGGCTGACCATGTGTGAAACGTCAGTGAGTCAGTGTGATCCGGGGAGGCTGTCTGTGTACAACAGAAGGATGATTTTAGTTGTGACTAAATCAATATATTTAAAAAGCCAGAAGTGTTGTGCTGATGACTAACACATAGTAATAAGTACTGTATTTTTGCCATAGTAAAACCTACATTTTTTCTTAAAATAATTTATCCTAAAATCATCCTGCATCCTATTCTTATTAATTTTTCCTAAAAATTCCTTGGCAAATTATAGGTGCATCTTATATGCCAGTGTCATATATGGCACAAAATATGGTAGGTGATATTCAAAGGATAACGGTGCTGAACTCAAACACAAGATATGTTTTCTTTCACAACAGTAGAGAAAGGCCAGATCCATTCCATCTGCCCTGATGATGCTAATTTGGTTCAAACTGTCCCCCCGCCCTCAATTAGTAGGAGTGAAAGTTCCTAGCCTATGGTGCACTGCTGAATGACAGTTCTCAAGTCATTCCAGATCACACAGGCATGACATCTGTAAGCCTCCATGATCCAGAATACAGCCCTCAGTTTGGTTTGTAAATCTCATATATCAACCCAGTGTGCAGGAGCTGTGAAAAAAGCAAATTCAATGTAGGAGTAATTAAGAAGGGGGTAGAACATAAGTCGGCAAGCTTCATTGTGCTTCTTACGGTGAGGGCACATCCGGAATATCATGTACAGTACTGATCAGCACACCTCAGCAAGCATACTGTGGAACTGGAAAAAGTTCAGAAAAGAGCAACCAGAATGATCAAGGGGCTGGAACACCACCCTTATAAAGTCAGGCTGCAATGTCTGGGCCTCTTCAGTCTTGAAAGGCAGCATTAAAGAGGTGACCTAATTGAGTATATAAAACCATGCATGGTGAGGAAAACATGGTTGAGAAAAAAATCTGTTCTCTATCACAACACTAGAACCAGAGGCACTCTATGGAAGCTGATTGACAGGAGAGTTAGGACCCACTATGGGAAGTATCTTTCCCCCCAGAGGGATAATGGTTTACAGAATTTACTACCAGAAGAGATGATAATAGCAACCAGCCTGGACAGCATTATGAAAGGATTAGACAAATTCATGTAGGACAGGTTATTAAAATTGATGCCTAAATACTGGTTCCAGGTTGGAAAAAGACAGGCAAGATGCTTCTAAAGGCCATTTGCAAGGAGTTGAGATCAGGTGAACGTTCTGCCTTCATTTTGTTTGAAAAAGCAATTGGCAGGCCACTGTGAGAATCAGGATGTTGGACATGATGGGCTCTACTCTGATCCAGCAAGAGTCCTCTTATGTTTCTTATCCTACCCCTATAAAAGCTTAAAAAAAGAAGAGTTGAACACCTTTCATTCACTTTCTCTTAAGTACATTCATGCAGTTACACTTATTTTACATAAAATATCTTCAGTGGGGGCCATACCAGGTTTTGCCAAACCCCTGCTTCAAAGCACAACAGGCTGCAGGAGCTGTTATGACCATCACCATGAAAATCAAGTTGCAAGAGAGAAGAATACTTTTTTCAAGTCAAACTGCAGTAGAAGGGTGATTGGGAGCAATTGCAGCTGGGGAGGGAAAATGTGTTAAAGACCATTAATACACCCCTACTATGTCCACGTTGGGGCACACAAAAGCTGAAAAATCCAGCTTGACTAGATACAGAGGCCGCAAGTAGGTGGCTAAGTGTAGTTTGGCCAACTGCCAGAACCAATAGGGATAGCTTGACCAATCAACCGAATTGGAGGCATCTCATGTCAGATACTAAAGCAGATCTAAGTAGGATTTTTCTCTTCTCTAGGCAATCAGTCCCTCAGTTTGGCCTATAATATACACTCTTCCCTACCTGAATTACTGCAGGAACAGATGTTGAATATATGAACTTGAGAGAATGTTGCATATACTTGGTGTGTATGTGTGGCATGTATGCATTTGAGTTCGTGCCTGCTGTAAGCTGGGCATGTGATGATAAACCTAATAGGTGCAGTACTGCAAGCAACTGCATCTCAAGGTCTATGTATTATTCAGGTACAGTGAAAAATGATTCACTAAACTTAATGTCTGATTTGGAATTTAAATTACCCCAAGCCCACAGATCACCAGCTTTTTGGGGATCTGGACCCTTTTAGAATTCTGAAAACGAGTGTGTTCTAAGGATGCAGAACTGTATACACTGTCTGTCTGCTCAAGGGTTCCTGTGCCTGTGTTCCCTGACTTCCAAACCACTTTTTAAAAAATCCCAAACTACTTAACCACCAAAACAGGTTGGTGGCCCTTGGGCTAGAAAGGAGGAGACCTGTGTTCAAATGCCCCCTTGGTGATGCATTATTTGTCAGAATAAATCACAACAAAGAGTTACTCTGAAGACAAAGTAGAAGGAAGAACAAGAAGACATATTCAAACTGTTGCATTTGTTTACAATTAGAGGACTCCGGCCAATCAAAAATTCAAGCAGTACATTATTCAGGAAAGCAACCTCTACCCTGAAGTGTGAAATGTGGAAAACTAGGAAATAGGGCAAAAAAAAAAACTTTTGTTTATTATTATTTCTACACTCAGCCCTTGATATCAGGGATGAAGTGTGTAAATCATACTGTTTTCAAAAGGTGTTGCAATACCTAAACCATGGAGTCTCACCCTCTTTGGGGAGAGCCAGGCAAGAACAAAAACCAGTCACGAAGAGGACCGATCTCTGCCGAGCAACGAGGCAGACGGTGGCAGTGACGCCTGGCAGTGACCCTCCAGCAGCCAAATGGCCAGAGACAGGTATCATCCAGGCGCCCCTCTGCGGGAACACAACACTCGTTCTCTTCTTAGGGGAGAAGATGACGTCCCTGCTCGTCCCGCAGACATGTCATGCAGGACGAAAGCGAGGAGGGCTTGAGTCATCGCTTGGGTTTGCTTTTATTTTGCAAGCAGCAGCAGCAGCAGGGCATTCACCAACACGGAGGGAACCACCACTCTGGGCTTGCTCGGCACCTCTGACTGAGCACAGTCGCCGAACTACCCAGGCAGCCGCGCTCCCCACGCGAGGAGTCCCGTGGCGGCTGAGGGCGGGCGGTGTTCGGGGCAGGAGAGAGAGGGGCAGCAGCTCGCTCGCTCGCTCTCCGGCCCGGGGCTGCCTGGCTCCCCCTTCTCCATCTCCTCAGTTAGTGCGCCGAGTTGCCGGCGGCGGCGGCAGTCGGGACGGAGGTGGAAGGGAAGGAGGTGAAGGAGGCGGTTCCTGCCGGCTCTCTCGCTCCCAGACTAGGCGGCGGCGGCTTGTGGCTGACGCCGCAGCGGCTGCTGTTGCTACTGCTGCGGCTGCTCCTGGCTTCCCCTCCCTCCCAGGGTCCCAGCAGGGCCCCTCCGGGCACCCCCCGCGGCCTCGGTTACCTGGTTCCCAGGGACACTTAGGAGGAGCCTCCAACATCGGCAAACACTAAAGAGAACTGACCCCGCCGTGCCGCCGCGGCCGCCGGCACCAACCAACCGCTTCGCCACCCCCCGCCGGCCGGGCGCCACCCCAAGCCCGCCGTCGCCGCGGCCCGTTCTTCGGCCGTCACCCCAAGGCCGTGGCCTAGACCCCTCCGCCCCATGGTGGGCCCCGCCTGCTCCGGCAGAGGCCTCCCCACGCGCAACCTGCGCCGCCGCTTCCCCCCTCCTCCGGCAGCACAAATGGCCCAGTCCGCATCCCCTTCCCTTTGCACCTCCCGCGGCCGGCGGCGGCGGCGACGAGTACTCTGCGCCCCCTAGCGGCAACGCCAGGAACATCGGTTTTAGTGGTGTCGCTGCGAGCTCCGTTCTCCCCGCCCCGCCCTCGCCCGTCGTGGACGGCGGCGGGAGCGTTTGGGCTGTCGCGAAGGGTCGGAGGCTTCATTTGAGCGACGGAGCGAAGCAGCACGAAGGGAGCTTGTCGCCAGCTTAGCGCTCTGGACAGCTGCGCCTGGTTGAAACCGAGAGGCTGTTCTCTTCCTCCTAACTCCCCGGTTCTGGAGTTGCCTTCAGACATCTGAGGCTGCAAGGAAAGGCCGTAATTCCCCCGGTGCAGCCGACTTGAGGGCAGCCGCTTTCGGGGTCGAGCGCCAGGGCCAGATTTTACTTGGGAGACTCGCGGGTCTTCGGATTCTTTTGTTTCGATGAAGTCTTTCCACGAAGAGAAGGAACTCAAGCATCGTCTCGTTGCTTCGAAATAAACGCGGGTCAGTCAAAAGCTTCGCGGGGACCCTAATTCTGGCATCCAAGAGGTTTGCCATTGCCTTCCTTCGGGCAGAGGCTGACATGGCTCTCTTGCTTTTTTATACTGATCTTATTGTAACTCGTCCTGGGCGGGATAGAAATATAAATTGATTAAATTGCAGAGCAACTGTCTGGAAAGCAAAGGATTGTAAGTTCTCCTACACTGGAAAATAAAACTGTTTACACATCTTAGTCAAGAAAACTGCATTGATGCGCCCAACCTAGTTGCATGGCTCAGTGGTACTCAAAGCAGCAGCAGGGGCAGCCGTTTCCTTGCCCATCTAAACTCCAGAAACACACACCTTGGGGGGAAATGGAAGATATTTGAACTCTTTTTTAAAAAATTGCAAAATACAAAATAATAATCTCTATTCCAACTTTACCATATTCCACATTTTATGGGTACTTAATGGGTACTTCTAGTGACAGTGGAAAAACACCCTATATTTCTCTTCTCCCCCCCCCCTTTCCAATAGATCCTATTCCTCAATTATTTCTTCTATTCCTTTTGGGAATTCTTATTCTCTCCTTTCCCAGTTGTCCCTTCAGTGGTCTCAATGCTATATAGTAGCCAGATCCCCAATATTTGTCTTACACTTTTTCGTCACTTTGTTTCCCTCCATTGTTACACTTTTCTCCTTATATCAAATATGAAGAGTTCACGTATATAAACTTTCCATCTGTCTTTTACAGTTTGTTATGCTGCCAATAGTAACTTCCACAGTAATCCTTTTCATGTTGTTTCCTTATTTCTCCCCTCAGCCTTCCTAAAAGGTGCATCTCTTGTGTCCATTCTATTGGTTCCTGTATTATTTCTTCCATTTTCTCCTTCAGTAGTTGCCAAAACCTTTGAACTTCCACACATTTCCAAGACGTTTAGGACATAGAGATTGCAGAGAGGTAACCACTGAGGAAGACAAAGGGCATATGCCTCCAGCTGAGTCAGTCTTTTTGCAGGGAGAGTAAGAAGAATTAAATTGTTTAGAGGTAACTAGGGAGGAAGTCCTTGCATGTCTTAACTAAATGCTATCAAATCACCAGAACCAGATGGCATTCATCTGAGAGTTCTTAAAGAACTCAAATGTGAAATTGCTGAGCTTTTAGCCAAAATATATAATCTTCCCCTAAGATTGGGCTCCGTGCCTTGAGAAAGGAGAATATCTTTAAAAAAAAAACATTTATCAGGGGTGATCCAAGAAATTACAGACCAGTCACCTTAACAGTTCCAGTAAAGCGATGGAAGCCATCATTAAGGATAAAATTATAGTGATATGGAAAAGCAAGCAATGCTGAAAGAAATCAGCACAGCTTCTGTAAAGGCAAATCATACCTTACAAACTTGTTAGAATTCTTTGAGAGTATTAGTAAGCCCTTGGATAAAGGTAAGTGAGTCAACACTATCTATCTGGACAGTGTTGTCCCTCATCAAAGGCTCTTGAATAAACTCATCAGTTGTGGAATAAGAGGACAGGTCCTGTCCTGGATTGGTAACCAGCTAAAGGACAAGAAACAGAAGGTATTTATAAGTGGGCAGTTCTCATACTGGAAAGACGTGAGAAGTGAGGGGCCCCGAGGTTCAGTATGAGGGCTGTGCTTTTTAATTTATGCATAAATGAGCTCGAAATATGGGTCTGTAGTGAGATAGCAAAATCTACTGATAATACTAAATTGTTCAGGGTAGTAAAAACTGAAAGTGATCATGAAGAGCTGTAAACAGATCTCTTTACTTTAGATGGAAGTGTCAAATGCACTTCAATCTAAGCAAATGCAAAGTGATGCCCAGTGGGGCAAAGAATCCTAATTGCACTTATAAACTGATGGAGGCTGAACATTCTGTAACAGACCAAGAAAGGGATCTTGGGATTCTAGAGGATAGCTCAATGAAGGTGTCAGCTCAGTGCACAGGAGCAATGAAAAAAGCAAATTCCATGAAAGAGGTAATTAGGGAATAGAAAATAAATCAGCAAGTGTTATTTTGCCCCTTTATAGATTTATGGTGAGGCCACATTTGGAATACTATGTACAATTCTGGTCCCTATGCCTCAAAGAATATTGTGGAAATGGAAAAGGTACCAAAAAAAGGAAAGCAGGATGATCACTGGAACACCTCCTTTATGAAACCAGGCCACAATATACCGTGATATACCATTTAAAAACAAAGTTCTATATGGTTGCTCCATCTGGATCATAAGGAATTAAATCTTCAGTTCCATCCAGGAACGATGTGATGACAATAGTAAATCATGTTTTCTAAATACTGGACAGCACCCTTTTGTGATCCCAGCTTATTTAATGGTGATATAATAAGTAAGGGCTTACAATATTTGTATTCCAACCTACAAACAAACTCTTATTAGAATTTAGAAACAAAGCCTTTTTTAACTTCTGGTATAGAATAATAGCCAAGAAACTATGTCAAATTAGTTTCTCAACCAATTTTCTTTTTTAAATGTTTTTCATCTTCCAACCTATAGAGACATTTGTTTTCAAGAACAAATAGTTAAAACCAATACCACCTGCTCACCTTTAATGCTTGGTGTTCATTTTTAAAATCCCTTTCAGGTCCTCTCTTATTTAAGAAGTTTAATACACCTAGAATATCATGTTGTGTCCTCTAAAACTAGATTGAATGCCTTTCCATTGAAATTGCTGTAAGGTAGATTTAAAAGAACCCCTATGAATGATGGGCTATGTATGTGTGGTAACTAAGAAATTTTGTGATTCTTGGATATATCATTCTGAGATGCCTGTACTACCATGGAGTTCAAAGTGATTTATTATGCCCTCTTTTTCATTAAAAGAGCAATGATGTGATAAATTTCTCCTCTCAAACTACAACTCTAAAACTACTTTAGCTTTGGTAAATATTTTGGGAGTAGTATGAAGAGAGAAGAAATGACAGCTGCTAATTAGTCCTGAGTGAAATGTGTAATTGTGTTTATTATATGACTTTGTTATTTTAATTTCCATTTCATTTTATTTATGGATTTATGGACTGTAATAAAAATCTATTAATAACCCAATTGATTGTTTGTTGTACTTTTAATAAACAAAATATGTATTTGCAAAATACCATTTAATGTTAAATGGTTGTTATCAGAGAAGTTTTTCGTTCCTCCCACCTTTTATTTACTTATTTATTTACTAAGAAGATACATCTTAAGAGGAAAATAGAAAAAAAATTCCAAAATCTGAAGAAAGTACATTAGATCACTTTTATAGAATTTTAATAAGGGTTAATATAATATCCTAAAAGGATTCCAGTCATGTTAAGCCCATGAGTTATTGGAGGGCTAAAAATGTCTCTATTTTCCTTAACAAAATTAATGAAAGGTTTCCAAATAATATAAAAAACATCCACTTTTATTCTTTGACATTTTTCTAATTTATTTGCTAAATTCTCCTTTACAGAATGTTGAACCCTGACTGTATACAGGTGACTTCTGTTTTATTTGTTTTAACTGTATTGTACTTTGAAATGGTCACATGACTAGTCAAATAAATTTTCTACTACTACTACTACTACTACTACTACTACTACTACTACTACTACTACTACTACTACTACTACTTCTCCATTATAGCCACTTGCCAACAACACTTTTGACTTCAGTAGAACAGATAGATTTTCTCCCCTGACCACCATGACATAACTATTAATAATTGAGTAGCTACTATTTATTTATTTTATTTAAGAAATGCATATCCTGCCCTTCACCCAAGGGTTCCAGGGTGGATTAAAATAAGAAATAAAAACATATTAAAACAATTAAAAATGTAACCCTCCCTCCCAACCCCCTCCCTAACAGGACAGCACCCTGAGGAAGCCATTTAAACATCAAAAGCATGGGTGAAATGTTTTAACCAGGTGCCAAAAGCTATGCAGAATAGATGCCTGATGATCCTCAAGAGGAAGGTTGTTCCAGAGTCTGGGGACCACCACAGAAAAGGCCCTCCTCCATGTCCCTACACCATGCACCTCTGAAAGACAACTGCAAAAAAGGCCCTCTCCTTGAGATCTCAGTGCACAGGTAGGTTTACATGGTAGAAGGCGCTCCTTCAGATACCCAGAGCCCAAGCTCTTATGGTCTACTTTCAGAAAGAGCTACATTTGGTTGTGCTGGTTTTAAAGTAGACATTCTTGAGTTAATTAACCTCAACAGTACTGTGATCAATACAGTATTTCTTCTGTGTTGCATTTTAATTTTTTTTAAAATCCTAATTGCTCTGAAGCACAATATTTTCACATCATGAATTTTAAATGACTTAATTATTAAAATAATAGATTACTAGTTCTGGGGACAAAGACTGATTTCTTCACAAATATTTTCACTGCATGATTACTGTTTTACTATCAGCACTAAGAATGGTATTCAACAAATTATTGCCAAGCAAGAACAATATGATTAACTAAAATTGAATCATATATTTGCTTACTGTGTCTTCTGAAAGTTAACAAAAAAGATGCCTCTAAGCAAAGCATGTCACCATTGTTGTATTGAGCCATACGCCATTTCTTTTAGTGTTTGCTATTTGAGACATGTGACTCTGAAATAATTACTTTGGCATAGTTAACTGAGAACAATTTCAAATTCAAAAGCAAGCTCAAAAAGTGAAAGGAAGAATTAATGGATCAATTTTCTTCAGTTATTTAAAGCAACAATAACAAGTTCAGCTAGAGTATGAATTGCAGAGTAAAAATCTAAAAAACTGAAGAAAATGTTGACATCAGAAGCCAAAGGCAAGATGTCTATTAAGCAAGGTTTTCTTCAAAATGGAGGAATAAGGAATACATTTGGTTTTTGTCTCAGAGCGGACTGGGGAGTATTTGTTGATAGGAGGGCTGACTGTCAACCCGTTGTCATGGAAGGATCATTCGCTGGTGAGGTTTGGACTAATGGCAGCTCCCATCTGTGGGGTAGGATCTATTGAAATGGTCCACCCTCGGAAACTTATAGAAACAGAGAGATTCCTGAATGCTCTGGGGGATTTTCAGGTTGGTATGACTGGTGCTCCTGTCAAAGCCCTGGTTTCTTTCTGGAATCAGGAGATGAGCAGGGCTGTTGAGACAATAGCTCCCAAGTGCCCTTGGTGTGCTTGTGGAGCCCGAAAAATGCCTCGGTACTCCATGGAACTACGGGCTACGAAACAGGAAGTTCAACGGCTAGAGTGTAGGTGGTGTAAATTAGAGCATACTATTGTGCCCACCATGTGGTGGTGACAGCCATCTAGCAGAGCTTTTCAGAGTAGTAAATGGCCTCATAAAATCAAGCTCAAAGAACCATGAGCCAGGGCCAAGTAATAATTGCTGTGACACATTTGCGAAGCACTTTGAGGACAAAGTTGCCCAGATTTGTAGGGGACTGTACGTCACAACTGGACATAGTCCAAATGAGACGTCCAGAGAACTGTCTGGTCCTGTTTGGTTGGATCAGTTTCAATTGTTGCTGCCTGAGGATGTGGACAAGCTGTTTGTGGAGGTGCAACCGATGACATGCTCTCTGGATCCCTGCCCCTCCTGGCCGATGAAAACTAGCAAGGTATCACCAGGTGGATCCAGGAGGTAGTGAATGCCTCTCTGAGGGATGAGGTGGTTCCACTAGCCCTGTGGTACGCCCCCTCCTGAAGAGGGCCTCCCTGGACCCAGAAGATTTAAATAACTATCGCCCAGTGGGAGGCAATGCTTGGCACTGGTTCTGCTCCTATCTCCAGAGCAGAACCCAGATAGTGGCTGTAGGAGATACTGATTCGACACCCTGAGAACTCACTTGTGGGATTCCTTAGGGGTTGATCTTATCTCCCATGCTATTTAACATCTATATGAAGCTGTTGGGAGAGATCATCAGGAGATTTGGAGTGAGGCGTTATCAGTATGCAAATGATATCCAGCTCTATCTCTCTGTACCATCTGAATCAGGAGAGGTGGTTGAAGTGCTTGACAGGTGTCTGGAGGTGGTAATGGGCTGAATGAGGGCCAATAAATTGAAGCTGAATCCAGAAAAGACAAAGGGTCTCGGATCCGTGCAGTCGGGAGGTACCCTGTCCTTGATGGGCAATGCCCTGTAAGGGACAGGTGCATAACTTGGGGGCACACCTGTACTCCGCGCTAACACCTGAAGCTCAGGTGGAGGCCGTGGCCAGGAGTGCCTTTTTTGGATAGAGACGACTTGGCCACAGTCATCCATGCTCTTGTAACTTCTAGATTGGATTACTGTAATGCACTCTACATGGGGCTGCCCTTGAAGACAGTCCGGAAGTTGCAGCTAGTGCAAAATGCAGCCGCTAGAGTGCTGACCGGAACAGCTAACCGGACGCACATCACACCAGTTTTAAAAGGGTGGCATTAGCTGCCAATTTACTACCAAGCCAAATTCAAGGTTTTGAATCTTGACTTATAGGTGCGTCATGCCCCCTCCTTATATATATTTAGGAAGGTGGTGAAGACGCACCTCTTTGCCCTGGCCTTTGTCTGAGGTGATTATATTCCCTCTTTTTAACCATGGGATGTATTGTTTTAATTTGTTGAATTTTTAAAGTGTTTTTAATGTATATTCTGTTTTTAATCTGTTTTTTCGGTTGTTACCCACCCAGACACCTTTGGGTATGGGGTGGGATAGAAATGTAAATAATAATAATAATCCCCCGATGGGTGTGGCCTTTTTGTGGCGGTGGGGCTTGTGTGCTCCAATGAAGCTGAGAACTGGGCTGGAGGTAGTGCAAACTACTAGCAGGTTCAACCATGCCAGAGTGGTCAAAGCAGAGCCGCCAGACTAAGTGCACCCAACCCATTTAACACAATGGAGACACAAACAAAAAAGAAGTCTATACTGGCTCAGTCGTCGCCCAGGATAAAAAGGACTGCAGTGGTTGCTGAGGAACCTGGGCAACCGTCGACAAATGGGCTACAGGAACAAAGTTCACCAACACAGAAGCGGCAGAAATTCTCAAGGTCAGAAAATCGTATAGTCATGAAGTGCTACTACAAATCAGAACCCGGAAAACGAGGCTATCAAAAACAGATGCACCAGCTATGGAAACAAGAATACCAGACTCAAAGATAACAGAACTGCGGCTAGCTATCATAGAAGATTCATAAGCGGAACTAAAGTGTTCAGTGAAGTTGAACTCGAAGAAATACGAAGAGCTAATGAAATTGAAGCACCACAGCCGATTGTGGCAGCAATAGAAGCCCCAACAAGACCAGGAGTCACTTGATCAACTAGAACCTGATGAAAATCTGGAAATTCTGCAAGAGGAAGAAAGCAGCATGAAGTCATGGATGAAACACCTGGCACACTGTCTCAAAGACAGCAAGAATTGGAGGACAGAATAATGGCTCATACAGCATCAAGTACAGAGCGAAAGCAACTGCCAACCCTAAAAACTATAGGCAGAAAACGACTTGTCCCACTGATGAATGACATCAACTCTGCCCTTGTAACTGTTCAGGTAGCATCAATCGAAGAACTGAACCTGCTCGCCTACAGTACAGCTGTGATAGTTACAGAAGAACTAGGGTTACTGCAGCCAAAACCAATTAGAAAATCGACTGGAAAACCAAAGTGGAAAGTCCAACTGGAATTGAAAATAAAAAGCCTGAGATCAGATGCCAGCAACCTAAAAAACATGAAGGAGCAGAAACTGAAAAATGAGAAGACTAAAGAACATCTGATCAAAAAGTACTGGCTGAATACAAGGAAAATTGCCGAAACTTTGGAAATCGTGAAACAGCAGATAACAGCTACAGCCAGGAAAATCGAAAGAAATGAAGCAAGAATCATCCAGTACAGGCAGAACCAAATGTTCCAGTCTAATCAGAGGCAGTTCTACTAGAGCCTGCATGAGCAAGTAGACAAGAAAATTGAAAAGCCAGAGAAAGAAGCAACAGCCAACTTCTGGAAAGATCTCTAGGAGACTGAAAAAGAATACAACAAAACTGCTGGGTGGATAAAGGATTTCGAGAAGAAATTCTCCAAGAACAAAATGCGGCAGCTGAAAATAACACCTGAAATGGTTACAAAAAGAGTGAAGAAAGTGAAGAACTGGACATCCCTTGGCACTGATCAGTTGCATGGCTTCTGGCTCAAATACCTGACCAGCCTGCATGCAAAAATGGCCGAATTATTTAATGAAATGCTGCAAACAGGAAACATCAGTGAATGGCTAATAACTGGCAAAACATACTTAATACAGAAAGATGCAGCAAAAGGAGCCATACTAGGAAACTACAGGCCGATAACTTGTCTACCTACTATGCTCAAGCTGCTGACAGGCATAATAGCAGACAGGACTCAAGACTACCTCAAAGACAACAACATCATGCCAGTAGAGCAAAAAGGAAACAAACGGAGAAGCAGGGGCACAAAAGTCCAGCTACTGATTGACAAAATGATTCTGGAGAACTGCAAAAGCCGAAAAACAAACCTGCATATGTCTTGGATCGACTATAAAAAAGCTTTTGATTCACTGCCACATGGTTGGATCACAAAGTGTCTGGAAACCATCAGGATCAGTCAGAACATCACAAAATTTATTAAAAATGCAATAAAACACTGGAAGATTGAGCTTTTTATTGGAAATGAAAGCTACAGACTGATCAACATCAAAAGGGGCATCTTCCAGGGAGACTCATTATCCCCACTGCTTTTCATCATTGCTATGATCCCACTGTCACTCATCCTACAGAAAACAAACCTGGGCTATCAAACAATTACAATCGTTGAGAAAGAGAAGGTGTGGATCGTCGACGCTATTCCAGGTGACTGCAGAATTGAGGAGAAACAGTTGGAGAAGCTCACCAGATATGAAGACCTGAGAACTGAACTTCAGCGACTCTGGCAAAAACCAGTGAAAGTGGTCCCAGTCATCCTCGGCACACTGGGTGCGGTGCCAAAAGATCTCAGCGAGCACCTAAAAACCATTGGCATTGACAAAATATCCATCTGCCAACTACAAAAAGCCACTTTACTGGGGTCTGCTCGCATAATTCGCCGATACATCACGCAGTCCTAGGTGCCTGGGAAGCGCCCGACTAGTGATATAATATGAAATCCAGCATAGTCATCTCGTTTGCTGTGTGTAACTGCTGTTTTTACATCATCATCATCATCATAGTTATTAGATTGTTTTAGATTGTAAGCCTGAGGGCAGGGACCTGTCTAAGCTTAATATAATATTGTAACCCACCCTGACACCTTTGGGTATAGGGCGGGATAGAAATACAAATAAATACACAAATACACAAATACACAAATAAATAAATAAATAAATAAATAAATAAATAAATAATAACATACATCCTTGTGAAATGGAAGGATTTGAGGAGCACATTGTTAAAACCTTTAAAGTACAAAGGTCAGAGGAAGTGAAAAGTTATGCTAAAATAGACTGTAGAGAAACTGACTACATTATTTACGTGTATCTTCATTAGGGAAAGGAGGGATACAGAATTCTTGTCTATTTTCATCTAAGGAAGGCTCAAAGGATTAAATACTTTTAAAAAAATCCAGTGGATTAGCCATCACTGTTTTTCTGCAGAACATACACAGGAACTCAAATTTCTAACCGAAATATAATTCAGATTGCCTGTAATGGTTTGCAAGGATCCAAAAAATAAGTTTCTTCAATATGTCCTAATGTAAATTTGATTTTAAAAACCACTATCAATAATCAACTCAGAATAATATAAAGGGTATTTCTGTGCAAAACTCAAAGTTATATCTGGGGTTTTATCGGAATCAACAGACAACTGGGGTGTTTTTCCACTAGCACCAAGTACCCATTGAAGCACCCATTAAGGACCCATTTGGCTGAGAGCCAGATGACCCCATTAGGGACACATCTGTTTCCACCACAGCTAGGGAAATTTGGATCACATGGGTCCTTCAGGACCTATAATCCAGATTTCGTGTAGACCCCATTAAGGGGTCTACAATGGGGTCTTCAGCCTTCAAATCCGGATGGTAGGGAGCCTGTTTCCACTACAATTTGGCAATGGGGTATAGAGGAGGCTCAGGGGAGAGGCACCCATGGGGGGGGGTGTCCCAAACTCAAGACTTCGGAGTCCCGGAGTCCCTCCAAAGCCAGCTCCGAAATCCCTCTAAAGTTGCCTTTGGAGATTAGCAAAGGCTCCACAGAGAAACCCCTTGTGAGAACAATGCTGCTGTCAAGTGCTCAGGAGGATCTTTGAAGTTAGCAGCAGATCGCTCCAGAGATTCTACAGAGTGATCTGCCGCTAACTTCAGAGATCCTCCAGAGCACTTGACAGTGGCGTTGCTCTCACAAGGGGTTTCTCTGTGGAGCCTTTGCTAATCTCTGAAGTTGCCTTCAGAGGGACTTTGGAGTTGACTCTCACAAGGGGTTTTTCTGCGGAACCTTTGCTAAACTCCGAAGGGAACTTTGGAGATTGCACCCCATCCCCCCAAACACCTGTGGTGACAAGGGGTAGATCCGGACTTGCAAATGGATGCTCCGGTGTTTCCACAGCAGGCAGGCTAGCACCCATTGCTATTGGGTGCTAGACCACCCATAGAAACACATTGGGAAACACGTTCTACTAGATCCGGATTAAGGGAAGTACCCATTCCTTAGATCTGGATCTTCTTAGATCCGGAATGAAGGAGCTCAGTGGAAAAACACCCCTGGTGTGATTTGGAAGATTCCTAGAGTCAAGTTAGGATGTTATGGTATAAGGAAATATGAATGTTAAAGCATGGGAAATGCAGAATGAGTAAGCATTTCTGACAATGGTAAACTACAAGATGTGATATGGGACCAATACATGTAGACCAATGAAGCTGACTTCCCGGCTAATGAATGAAAAATAAAGATGAGTGGTGAGGTAATCAATTTTCCTGACACCAAACTGTTTAAGGTGGGAAACATTAACATTTAAGGAAGTCCCAAAGGACCTTTCTGAATTATTGAAATGTCAATTGAATAAGGTAAATCAAAGTTACATGCATTGTAAGGGCAAGCTCAAGTATTACAACAGCTTGTAATTTTATAGATACAAATTTCACTGGAAAGACTCTATATGACTCTGGCACATCTTCAGTGCAAGGAAAAACTGTAGTACTTGGATGTTTCTGGTTTAGATTTAAAAGGCAATTTAGAAAAAGAAACAAAATTTGCATGATCTTGGAGAAATAAGGAAAGGGTTCAGGACAAAAAAAGAATAAAACACATTATGAAATGTGCAACCACAGCCTGGTTGAGAAGGCATAACAACAGAGGCTATACTTTTATATCTTGTTAATGATGGATGGAAGCAGGATTTCCAGTCATCATTACCAAAGTCATCTTATTGCTTACGTATCATACAGTGGACTACCTTTTTCTTAAGGTATCTGGAGACTGCTTTCTATTTAAAAAAAATCATGTTCAGATCAATATGTGATATTCATTTCTTACAAGTACTTCAGCCACAAAAGGAAAGGGAGAGATGAAAGACAGGGCAAACAACCAAAAATTGTTTTGATGATAGCAGTGATTACAGGAAAGTTGGGGTTCGTCTTATACGACCAGTCATCTTATACACCGGAAAATACGTATTTTCCGGTGTATAAGACGACTGGTCGTATAAGACGACCCCCAACTTTCCAGTTAAAATATAGAGTTTGGGATATACTCGCCATATAAGAAGACAACACCCGACTTTTGAGATTTTCCTGGGTTAAAAAGTAGTCTTATACGCCAGAAAGTACAGTATATAGGATGTTTTTCCACTAGCACTAGAGTACCCATTAAGGACCCATTAAGGACCCTTAATGGGTCCTTTATTTATTTAAATTTTTTAATGGGTACTCTAGTGCTAAGTGGAAAAACACCCATAGTGTAGTTTAACATAGGATGAGGCAGGACCCACCTCTGGGGGAGGTCATTCCAAAGACTGTGGACTCTGACAGAGAAAGGCCTCTTACAAGCCTTGTTTCCCCATTCCATCATTTAGGTGCTTAACTGTTGTCTAGAGGAAGTAATGGGCTGAATGCAGATCAATAAATGTAATTTAAATCTAGAAAAAATGGAAGCATTGTGTGTCAGGCAGTCTGGAATTCTTTAAAGGGAGGTACAGCCTGATGGGGTTGTACTACTCAGGAGGGAATAAGCGCATCATCTGGCAATACCCTTGGGCCATAGCTGAAGGCTCAGTTGCAACAGGTTCCAAGAGTTCCTTCTTCCAGTTTGGGGTTGTTCACCAACTATATCCCTACCTGGACAGGGATAGTTGACCACAGAAATTGATACTCTGAACCCTTCAAACTGGACTACTGCAATGATGACTATCCTTCGAGATAGTCTGGAAGGTGCAACTACTGCAGAATGTACTAACAAGGCTGTGGATGAGTTCTCTTGGTTGTAGACTTATGAGGCAGATCCTAAAGAAACTGTACTGGTTGCCAATTTGCTACCAAGACCAATTTAATTTTCTAACATTGACATATAAAGCCATAAATAACTTGGGCTTCAAATATAAAAGGAAGCATCTCCTCCCATATGGATCTGCCCATCAGTTAAGATCTGTGAGAGAAGTCTCTAGGCAGGGTAATTTCTATCTGCAATGTGGGGTGCTTCTCTATGGTGGTCTCCAGACTGTGAAGTGGCTTCCCTCTAAGGTGCTACTAGCACCATCACTGCACATATTTAGACATATAGGTGGGATAGGAATATGAATGAAATAAATTTTAAATCAAATTGTTTTTAAAGGTCAGACAAGAAACAACAGTCTTGGGCTTTTTTCTGTTAAAAAATTATCCATTAAAGCAAACAATTACACTGTTAACATGGAATACTACTTCTGACTGATTTGATTTTTTAAAATGCATTTTAGTGGCAATATTAGATTTTTCAGTAGTAACATAATGAAACTCAGATACTTTATTTTTTTCTTTAGTACGTTCTATTTAATCCATATGGTGATATTTATGTAGAATAAAAAAATACACAATGCTAAAGGATGGATTGTTTAAAAATGTACATTAGTATTCCTTTAAACTACTATACTACATCAGGATCCACAGTGTGAGATTACATTAACCTTCCCCCATGGACAAACAGTCCAAGCTTTCAGAGATATGAAGATGTTCCTTCACTGTGGATTATAAGATTATGCAAATTTGCTATATAAAGAAAACATACAGTTCTCTAACACATATGTTGAGTGAATTATGTGATTAGAATGATAACTGAATAAGTATACAGTGGTCATTGCTCATGCATATTACTATTTGTATACATTTCTTAATAGGCTGTTTGTGATTTAATTTACAAGAAGGAAAAATCATAAATAAGAACATGTGTAATCTTTTAGTATTATTTTTGGCTTGAACAGAAAATGAAGAATGAGACTTTTCATTTTAGGATGGATTATGAACATCAGAAATGTTTGTATTTACAGCATCTGTTCAGTTTTGATTATGAAGCAAATGAAGACTTTCAAAATAGAAAAAGTAACATTTTCTTGTTTAAAACAGCTCTACCAAACTGATAATTTGTAATTTCAGTGCTCATACAGAACACTTACTTTCTTCCATTTCATTGTACCCACCCCTGAGTTTAGCAGTTATTGTTTTAAATATTAGAGAAGATAACAGTAGTATTTACACATTTATAAAATTTGTTAGTTACAATACAGCAGTAAAAAAATAAAACAAAACAAAACAAACAAGCAAACCAACAAAACACTAAAGTACTCCAGGCAGTCCTAGGAGGTTTTGTAAGCACAGCTGACCTACTTCTCACTTTAAAAATCAAGTAAGAGTTTTTCTCAATTCAGACATTCATTTATTGACTATTAGGTTTGATTTTTTTTAGTGCAACAATAAGGCAACATTAAAAAGAGCATTGAAATAGAAAGTTTGCATATGTGTAAAGGTAGTAAGTTTATAAAAGACACATCAGTGCTTTCTAAAAAGACAGCCTAGACGTAATATCATAAAATCACATAGATGAGAAGAACAATTTCCTAATGTTTAACAATTTTTTTTCTATATAAAAAGGTAAATCTAGTTGTAGTCAGATCTCTGAGGGAAAAAAAAACCTGGAAAAATTGCTATGGCTGTATGGGAAGAAAGATAAGAAAAATATACTTTTGTCTAAACTTAAATAAAAAGATCCACACTTTTTTTTGTCAAAACACTTCATCTCTCTCCAAAATGTATTTCTTCCTTTATAGTACAGGATTAAAAGACAAGATAAATGTTTACAAGGTAAAGAAATAATTTACAAGAAAATATCTTCTGACAGCTTTTCAGTGAAAATATTGTTTTGTAACATTCAAAAATGACATACAACACAACAAAACAGTGAACTCAACAACAACAAAAAAGAACTCATAAATACATGAAATATTGTGTAGGCAACAGGGCTCATGCTGAAGGCTAGTATGAAACAGTGTGCAATCTACTCGGAAAACAGCTCTAGCGTACATATTAACAAGTCCAGACATGGACTGCAGCAAATTCAGTTGTGTCACTGTCATCTGTTCCCACTTCCAGAACAAAATTTGCCTTGATTAAATCACTACTGTATAATTCATACCTGTGCCTCAGAAATGCGCACACACAGTATCATTTAACCACAAGGATAACACAATATGTACCTGTCTGCTGATATAGCTTGAAAAAAAACTTTTCTGTCAAAATATTGAGAGTTCAGTAAATATTCAGTGATCTTATCGGTTTCTCAGCTAAGCACGTTGTAAGTCACGCTGCTAGTTTTATGATCACAGTGCACAGAATCCAAATCTAAATAATTAGGTGTCAAAGAAAAGACAGATTACTGATAATCCCAATATAGGTCCTATCATGCATTTAACTTGTCATGTGGCAGGGGTATAAGTTTCCTGATACAATCTTTCACCGGCAATGGATACACCAATACCGTCAAGAATTTCATATTATTGCACAGTACATGAAGACCTGGAATTTCCCCAAAAGTTAAAAAAATTGAATTCTGATATTTTCCAACACCTGCATTAATACTGTATGACTAAGAAAAGCATGTCAGTAGCATGGACTGGACCAGCGATCAACATGCGCCCAGAATGCACACTAGTAAAAATGCAGTCAAGGGAAGTAGTCTTCATTGCCTATTTGTCACTTCCAGTCAGAGGTTAAAGTTCAAAGACTGAATGATCAATCAAAGTGCTCATTTTCTCAGTAGGACTATCTTCTTTTAGGAGAATCACAAACTGGTGGCATCAACAAGTGTCATCTTTAAAGCAAAAAAGAAAAGAAGTTGTATAACATGTATTGATGTACAACGCTTGTATTTACATTATATTTAATGCAAAAATGTATTTCAAGGACAGAACACATTTGTCTTGTTTCTACAAGAACTTTGATAGAAATTCTAAAAAAGCAAATAAAACCTAAGCATTCCCTTGCCCCATTGACATAAAATTGTATCTGAATTACTGCAACCAAACTTCTACTCAATGATATAACTTACTGCTACATTGGCAACAATAAGAGAAGAATTCAAAATCAAGGTCCAGAAAAAATAGAATCAAAGAGAAATTAGATTTTTCCCTTCCCCTCTGAAAAAAAATACTGCCCTTAAATGTCTCCTCATGATGTCCTCCACTACTATAGAAGGAATAAATATGGTATTTTTGGAGAAAAGTCAAGATATGCTATTATGTAAATAATGGTAAATAATGGTAAATTCTTTCTCCAGTATCATGAAGCCCAGGAAAAAATCTCTGGATACTGCTCTGGGCTTGTTGAAGGAAGAGTGGAAATAACAAATGTTATCAAATAAAAATATAAACTACCTGCAGACTGTGAAATAAATAGTCCCTTTATATAAATTTCAAAATTTATGTTTTAGTGAACAGAATTAATGGAATAGATCTTGTCTGGGCACTATGAGAATAAAAGGGCACCTACTCTGTGAAACTAACAATATAGTAGAAACTCTATGTGTGTGCTTTTTGTGGGGGAGAATAGGCAATTGTTTGCTGATTCATCTTCCTCCTCAGTCCCCTCTTGTCCACATTATTTCTTGTATAGTTTCAGAGAACCACCCAAAGAAAAAATTGAGGTAGCCCTGGGCTTGGAGGAAACAGTGAACACTATCTTCCTCTTTCATCTTCACGAACAGTGAGCCATAACTTTGCCTACATAATATAATACTAAGAAAAATAACCCAAGTTTTAAAAAAGGAGTTTTGTTGGTGATTATTAGTGAAAAGTAATATACATGCAGTTCTGCAATTTATTTGTTCTCCAGAACCTTTTTTCAAAATAGATACTTACCATGATACCACCATTTTGTTTTCTTTGGATTTTTGTTACATGTTCGTACATAAAAAGAATTATCTGGTGGTCGCCGCTGCAATAAAGAAAACCCAACAAATAACCAGTTTGCTTCCACTTGCCAATATATATGTAGAAAAAATCATTTAAAAATGTATTCGTAGTTGTGACGCTCAAGCATGATGTTCAACTGGCCCTCAAATATGTAGCTAAACACTAATTACATATCAGGCATAGTTTTGCAAACCAAACATGTGCCCATGCTAAAGATTCTAGGATAATTTATTGTTACAGACTTATTGGGCACAAAAGCTAAAACTTAACCAGACCATTTCACTACAAAAAAGGGCTTGGAAAAATGTAAAGAAGTTTTGTTCAGGGAAGAGAAGCAGATTTGCATCTTACATCTTTAATCCTAACTTCTGAAACACCAAAATGTCAATCTTTATTATGGAATAAAATCCACAGGTGGCTGTGAGTGGCTCTGAGCACCACAAGCCTTTTTGAAAACCTATGGGGTAGCTGAGCAGCCAGTCAGTCAGTCAGATTCCTCAGCTTGGTTCTGCTTCTCCGACTATGCCCATACTGTCCACAGCGACCACATTAACTCCACAATGCTTGCTTTCCATCCAGCTGTGTGTTTGTTAGCTGTGGAAGGTGGTAGATGAGAAGGAAGAGGTGGCAGCACCAGCAGCAAGAGAATCATAGGCAGAGCCTGACTCATCTATTTTCATTCCCCTTCCCACTGCATGCCTAAGTGGGTACTGAAGGAGGAGATGGTGCAACAGGGCAGGAAAGCCTTTGTTGATTGCAGGGGTCAACAGTGAGGCAGCACAGTTGAGGGCCTAATGGTGGGCAATGAAGGGCTGAGGTGAGCAAGCTCAGATATCAGGATCTTTTCTCCGCCATTCCTACTGAGTTTTGCCATTCAACTTCTAACTAGGAGCTAAGGTGGGGTATTGGTATCTTGGCTGGCATTTGCCTGTTTCAGTATTGCAGTTTGTGAAAAAACACTTCTTTGGGTGTGGGTGCATTCTGCTGCAGGGATCTGTGTGTTCAAGACTGTGTTCTGTGAACAACACATGTCTGGACTGAATAGGCGGCATCTACATGTGTAACCAACCTAGTTCATTTGAGTTATGGGTGCATATTGCTGTAGTCACCCTGGTTGGCATCTGGGCATTACAGGTTTCAGGTATAACATTTGTGATGTAGCATCTGTGAAAAATCCTTTTCTGGACTTATAACTTTAAAATGTGGCCTAAAAACCAAACACTTGGCATAAAGAAGTTGAGGACACTAAAAATTTTGTCACACTGGGCAGCACAAGTGCTAATCATGGGGCCTACAAATTCAGCCTTACTTTTTGAAACATTTATTGACAATGCAATATTTGAAACTCATTCTTCGATTTCAAATATGGCCTGAATAGGTTACTTCTTTTGTTTCTACTGCATTACGATTAGAGTTTTTTCTGGAATACCACTGAAGACAATTGAGAGAGAACACAGGAACCATGCCTCCATGAACTTAAGTTAATGTATCTTATGAGGATGGGCTGAACTACAGTTTGTAAGACATACATTCCCTACAAAATGCTTAGAGAGGCCTGCTTAGAGAGGCCTGGTACTGTCAGGTGCCTCATCCAGCAATCTTGGGCTGTCCCTGGCATCTGTAGCAACTCACAAGTAGGTGACTCCCATTGAAAAGATTCAGGGAACTTATCTTTGCTGGAAGCACAGCTTCTACCATTACTACCCTCTCCATAGATGAGCCCATCATTGACAGATGAGTGTTATGGTTCTTCACGCCTATGTCTCATGCACATGTGATGACATCCCTATGGCTCCAATCAAAGAGAAGGCAATAATGGCAGGGCCCACACTTCTGGCAAAAGTGACTTCCTCAGAACATTTCAATGGGACTTATCTATTCATGAGTCAGTACAAGTATCAAGAGCTTAGAGTTGTCAAGTGAGATACCAGTCAGTTCTGACACATTCTATGCTGTTTATGTTCGATAAACTGCAGTTTATCACATGTTTAGTATCACTTTGTCCTGCTTAAAAATTTGATCCTTGCAATAACTATGTTTTCTAAGAAAAGGATTTACCAGTGAATCCTGGCCCTGTCTAGCATTATCTTCTAGCATAACATTTCCACTACATTATCTTTTAAAAGATACTATCAATAAAGCTTCAGTATTATTCTTGCAGCATTTGATTTCAAGGCTACTTGTGGAGTCATACCTTTTCTTTGCAGCTGGAGAGCATGCTAATAATGCTAAGACAAACGGATTGCACTGAAAGAGCTGGAGACCAGTCTTCTGTTAGAATAGATAAGCAGATATGACCATTGCTATAAACATGAGGATGAATGGGAATATTTTCACCAGTAAACATGACCTAAAAAAAGAAAGAATATATTTTAAAATCGTACTGATCAAGTATCCCCCCAAAATATATGTTACTTATACAATGCTTCTATATAGTAAAAGCAAAAGCAAGGAGGAGGATAGTTGGTGTTTGAATGGACATGCTGAAATTACCCTTTACTGCTTCATAGCCACAAATCTGCTAAAGACTGAGGGAGCAGAGAAGCACATGGAATACTACAGGAAAAAATGAGAATTTTTTCCCCCATAAAACTCTGTTGCACAAGTAGATTATATTACTGGATTTTGCCATTTATATTTATAACAGCCATCTCAAACTTCTTTAATTTACTAGTCTAAAATGCAGATTAGGGGAGGTTACAAGAATTAAAAAGCAGAAAAACAGAACTATAAATATAGTAATCGTTCATTATTCATTCAGGTTAAGTTCCTAGAAAATCTTATGGATCTGATCATATTACTGGATCTGCCCTTCCTCTACTTTAGCTGCAAGCCTTCAAGTCTCTTCTAGCTAATTCTCTAAATTCTCTGGATCGCGTAGAAGATAGATGAGGCAAAATAGTTTGTTTTATGGTCAGGTAAACACAATTTTTGCCCACACTTAAGCAGAAGAATATAAAGTTACAGTAATTTGTTTTCACAATCCCATTCAGCACTAACTTTCATGACATTTCCACAGCATTACAAGAATTAAAACTGCCAGTGAAACCTCATCTAATGAAAGGCACACAAACTACACAAAACAAAACCAACTAATTTGAATAGATACTCTGTTCAAGTGTTTCACGGTGATCTCTCAAAATGTGTGTTTTCATATAGGAATTATAAATATATCTTAAGAAATGTGCAGTAATCAGATTTTTAAACTCAGAAACAGATGATCATACACTGATAACTTCAATCCAGTTTGTTTGAGTTTGCTGAGCTATTTTCAAGTCACAGGCAGAGTTAAAACATATCTGAGCATAAATCTGAAATAAGGTAAGAATCACTAAATTTAGCAAAAGTGCAAAACATGTCAAGGATGGCAGTCCTGAACTTTGTGACTCAAAATATCTATATATTTGTTTTTGTGGGCAACAGGTTGATAGTTATGACTAAATCTTTGTTGCTTTCCAAACAAGACTTCAATGGGTTATAACAAAAAAAAATTATCACACAATTAGTTTCAAACTGTAGTTAAACATACGACAGTGTAAATTACCTGAGGAGAGTCAAAGGGATACCGACTACTGAATTTAAATAGCAGCTGAAATTTCTCTCCTTCATATAGAGTTCCAGGAGCACCTTCCATGTCTACAATCCACCTTTGAAAATAAAACAATTGTGAGATAAGTTTTAAAAAAATCAATAATTGCGTCTTGCTGCACTAAGAAAACACAAAAACTCAAAAGGTGTACTGTATTTTCTGGCGTATAAGACTACTTTTTAACCCAGGAAAATCTTCTCAAAAGTCGGGGGTCGTCTTATACGCCGGGTGTTGTCTTCTTATACGGCAAGTATATCCCAAACTCTATATTTTAACTGGAAAGTTGGAGGTCGTCTTATACGCCCAGTCTTATACGTTGGAAAATACGGTAGTTACATTTTTGTGTTAACAGCGGACAGGTTCTTGTTTCCTACTGAACAAGATCATTTTAATCTTAGAAAATCTAAAAGCAGTCAGTGTGGAATTTTAATGCTCATTCAAAACAGAAATACAAGTACTGGTGCATGTCCTCATTCTTTGTTATGATGCAAAGAAATTTTAGAAGTGTACCTTTCATCCATGGTTGAATTCTGCCTTGAAGCCTATAATACAGACAACAATCTGATTTCTTGCTAACAACAGACAAAGCTCATATTTTTGAAGTGGAACTCAACTAGGGGTATTTTGATACTTATTTAATTCTATGTCCATCAAAACATTTTTTAAAGTTATGGAACTTTTAGCTACTGCAATTGAGTTCCATTGCATGATCATTTTGTCACCATTTGATTGGCAGAGTCTGTGCAGACTTAATATATTTTTTAAATTTTCAGTGAAATTATCACATAAACAAAGCCCATATAAACTCTAGAAAGCAACTTTCAGTTTCCTTATCTGAGTTTATCAAGTTGCTGTAAAGCTCTCAGTTTCCTGCCTTCCAATTAATATTTAACAAATAAAAAAACTGAAAACTTCTACAAGGATTCTAATATTGGATACAATATAAAGTATGAATTTCAATCAAGATTCCACAGGATTTGTTCTGGGTACACTGTTTCCATTTCACAGACTCACTGTTTGAATTTTGGACACAGATACAAAATCTCCTATGTAATGGGGTATATAGATCACAGTCCTGTAATTATGAAACATCCCATATGCTGTGTATTAAAAGATTCTGAATGAATTGAAAGAGGCTGAAGCTTCTTTTAAAAATGTTCTTTCGGCTCTTTTGCTTATAAAGGTCTGAGTAAACAGAAGGCCACAGAATCACCACCACCTGCCCATGCCTCCAACCTATCTGATACAAATGACATCAAACTCTCCCAGAACATTACATCAAGGAAACCATTCTTTTGATTTCTTCAACTGAAGAAAATAACCCCTCACACATATCCACAGAGATAGCTGTATTCTAAAAGGGGTCAGTAGGCATTACATGTGTTTTGGGACAATATTGTTACTCAGTTACTATTTGGAGTTCATGTGTGAATACAAGGGATAATAACAGCAGAACTGAACGGAGTTTGATCTATATTTCTTAGCATGATTCTTGGGAATTGCAAGGTCTAGGAATTCACCTTTGCCAGTTAGATAAAACTTGGATCAGAGATATGGGAATTTCATTCTTCTTTTATTTATGGATGGATTCCTCTCAAAATTCTTGGCTGTCTTATGAAATTGGGGCTTTCCCCCCAACTGAATTACTTAATTTGGAAAACACCAGGGCAAACGAGAGATTTTTTTTCTTCAGCAGCATGATATTGAGCACTAGAAACCTATGGCTATGAGAAACAAGATCTGTTCCCCTTTACATTTTGGATGTTTATCTCTCTAGTAGGAAACAGAAGTGCAAATTACTTATCAATACTCTTTTCCTAAAATTTTGGACCTTGTTTACTTGGGCTCATATAAATGTGTTACCCTCATCTATCTTAGCAAGGAGGTCTGGCAAGGCCTCTTCAGGCACCACTATTTGCTTTGCTCATCTGGCAAACAGTAACACATGTTCTATTAACAGTGTCCCTTATACCGAGACACTAGAAATGAACTTATTTTTCCCTGTAGCAAGATTGCTCAAAATAAATGGTTTAATACTAAACATTGTACTGTTGATCAAAACTGTGAGACTACTAAAAAACACTGGCAAAAATTACATACATACATACATACATACATACATACATACATACATACATACATACATACATACATACATACATACATACATACATACATACATACATACATACATACATACACACATACATACATACATACATACACTGTATAATGCTATAAACCTAATGGCTCACTTTAAGAAAATATAAAACGTTTTGATTATCTTTGTTTTTTATTGTTTGTTACTGCTATTTGCTGATCTAGTTTTGCTTTGCTGATTGGCCAATAGCTATAATAAAAATTATTGCCGCCACTGCCAGTACTACTGCACTGCTGCTACTACTTCACAGAGATAGCTGGAAGGTATTTTTGCTTGTTGTATGCCATTCTATGGATTTTTGCAAGCAGAAGAGCCAAACAGCTTAAGCCTTTAAAACAAATTCCATCTGTCAACAATCTGCTCAAACCCTCTGAATAAATGCAATTTAGATCAATTCTGTATGGTTTTGTGGTTTACATGACTTCCTAGAAAACAGCACAACAAAAAGCCTGCTGAGTTCCAATTCTGGTAAACTGAGGTACATAAAACCAAAGGTTCCCATTGTTTTACATTTATCACTGAGAAAGCTGAATGCTATAAGTCACAGAAGTCTACATATATATTTAAGCTGTATATTTTAATTGTGTAATTAGTTATTGCTTCCAAATGTGTCTGGGTAACATCTGACAGATTAGGGCCCCTTTGAGGATGCCGCTTCCGCACAGCCTCACGCGAGATCCATCGCTAATGGGGTCTAGGTGCTACAAAATTCAGTTTCCAGGAAGACCTGAAAAATTAGGTCTTCAATCCGTTCCTGCGTGGAAATTCCGCATCAAAGGAGCATGCTTCCTCACAAGGACAGGAGAGGGATGTGGATGGGACAGGAAGTCACCATGTTGACTGAGGCAGCAGGAAGTCACCATGTTGAACGAGGAAGCAGCACCACAGCAGCCATGGGATCTCAGGCATGCTGCTGATTGGTGGGCAGTCTGTCCCTGACATGCCCACGCACGGTGACTGATGGCTGAATGCTCCAATCATGCGGCTCCTGGGGCGGTGGCGCCTCAGGGAGGCCAGATGCTTCTGGAAATCGGTGCTGCGGAATCGACACAGCAAACACATGATGTGTGCCTCAGTATCCGTCCTTCCCACGTGAGTGTGGCAGCATGGGGCCTAATTTGGATCTGTCCCTATTTCAGATGGATCTTCCCAGAGACGGATTTCAGAAAAAAGGATTTCCTTAATCCGGCTTTCAGGAGGTAAGTGCAGAAACACCCTAAAAGCTCAGAGTCACTGGGCCACTTTTGGCTCCAAGTCTCTTTGCAGTCCATCATCTGCATTTGTTGTGAAATAATTTGCTTACTTTTTCTTAAATGTTTACCAATAATATTATAAATTAGGCTTTGTGCTAAATTACAGGACTGCCAGGTGCCTCACCCAACAACCCCAGGTTCTCCATAGCACCTGCAGTTATTTAGGAACAGGTACGCCCCTTGTAAAAGATACGGGGAACTCAGTTGTTTAAGAAATGCAGCCATCATTTACCCCTTCTGTGGGTGGCACTGCATAGCCTGTACAGTTACTCCTCCTGCAGTTACTAATGCACACAGGTATTAGAACTCATAAATGAAGCATTTAGTCTACATTATCAACTCAAGAAGCCCACAACTATGAAGATTTGTGGCTTTTCACCTTCTTTCACATCAATAGTACAGGTAGTTGTTCCACTGTCACAATTTTAGTCAAGCTGCTTTTATAATCATTTTATTGTGACAAGCCCTGAGATCTTCAGCTATGGTAGATAAATAAAGTTATCAAAAGGTTTTGACAACACATGACAACCAGGACCAATACTTCTCATTTTCTTTGGAGGCCACAGATGAAAGTACCTTTAATATCATTCTTCAACCCAAAACCTCTCAAAGCAGCTTTTCAACCAAAGTCTTAGCAATTAATTTAAAAGCTGAGATACTTCCCAAGTAAAGCTCGGGTCCATTATAAAGACTCCTTTGTAACTTCAATGCAAATTGGGGTCAATATAGGGGTGTGCACAAATGTTTTTGTTGTTGTCGAACTGAATACAAGAAAATTCAAATCCCCTACGTATCAGATACATATCCCATATGTACTATATCCACTCTCAATCCACTTCAAATCCACTCTGGATCCGTTGCAGATGTGACTTACACAGCCACTTTCCCACCTCCCCTGGTTCATGAATGCAATGAAGCTTTGTACGAATGTTCTGAAGCATTTGATCCAAATTCAAATATCAATTTCCAAATGTGCCAACATTAGATTCAAATTCAAATGTCTGAATTCATGTGAATTTTGAATGTTACGAATATTCATGGACATCCCTAGACTGATATACTTTCTTTAAAAAAATTTAAACCTAGAACTCTGTTGTGTCTTTTCTTTCCCCAAACACGAAGAGCTGGAAGAAGCAGACTAGGAAGGGTAAGAAAGCAAAAAGGAGCATGCCACATGAGTGCCAAAAATCACCAGAAGATGGAGATGCTATTAACACAAAAAATTTGCAATTTAAGTCTAACTTCAACTGGACTTTGAGTAATTTACACGAGTCATGACTTATGTAATCTGGGGAGTGCCTGTACACAAAGCTGCCTCTCCATGCCTGCTTGGTTTGGCTTCATTTCTGACAGATGTCTGAAGAAAATAAAATATCTCTCCCTATTGTTCTTTAGTAAGAATGCCCAAGCTTATTTATAAAGCAATCAAGACTTTTTTTTTACAGATTTATTGAGGTTTTGGAATCTGGAAAAAGATACTAGGTAACCTTTGACAGTTCATGGACTATGTCCAAAAAACCCAAAACAAAATAATTTGGAAAATATCATTATGGCAAGTTTTTAAACTCTAAAGTATAAATCTGACCTTAAGCCTACAGCCAATTATCCCTTAGAGGAAATTCTGGCCTTTTTAAAGGTGTTGGATTTCCTTCAGAAAGGACTATTCCCTCCAGGCATGGAAACCTCCACAGAACCTCATTTATATTGCAGCTCTCAGTTTATTAGGGGATAAGACAGGACACCCATCAAAACAAGAGACTCAAATATCTTAAGTGTACATAAAAATAGTAGAAGGGTATTATTAGGGCACACAAAAATAATTTTCTCTAGCAGTCATACTTTAATCACTTTTATAGTCATAGACCCATAGCGTTATATATAGATTCCTTAAAATACAGAGTGCAATATAAAAAATAAAATTATAGTACACACAAATTAGTCTCTCTGTACTTCCTACTGCATCACTTTAGATTTTATATGGAGGTTCTTCCATGTCAATGAACAAAATCTGGGGACAGAATATTAGCTTTATTGGTGCAATGAGAGATACTGCATTACTTCTTAATGCATTCCATGTTTCTAGCTGCCACTTCTGCAATCTCTTTTATAACTATTTTGCATCTGATTCCACTGTCCCCACCACATACATTTAAAGAATTTTAGGTTTTTCTGCCCTTACTTCTATTTGATCTGGATCACTAGATCTGGTTCAACCGGACCCACTGATCTGGATCGCCTGGAGGTATGTGCCTGATCAGCACCATCTATGCTAAGAGTACATATCCAGCCAGGTTTCCCCATGGTTGCAAAGCTCATGCAAGTTTCACAGCCACTCACCCATACCCTCGATAGCTAGGAACAAAAACCCCTAGCCTTGGACCTTGGGGGGGGGGGAAGTGTTTCTTGGTGATGTCCTATGGCGTGCTGCTGAAAAGCAGCTCCCCTATACTTCCAGATCACAAAGGCATGTCATAGGTATGCCTCCTATGATCCAGAACAACAAGGCGAGAACTCAAACAGGTCCACAAGAGATCTGGATTAAGGGGGTCCTAATCTGGATCCTACTCCATCTAGTGCAGATGGAACAGGACTAACAGGGCAGGATTTCCTTCATCTACATTAATTTGTGGATGAGGAGGCCCAAGACTTGATCTAAGAAGCTCTTTAGAGCAGATCAAAGGTAAGTGCAAGTAAGGGGTCACAAATCTTTATTTAATGATCAACCAGCCCCACTGGGCCTGAAACATATTTTTAAAAAAGTTTAGAATTGTGTCTTTACACGATAAGCTTTATGCACAGTCCAACAGTTGTCTTTTACTGTGGTCAGCTTTCACTCAATCTCTCTTGTATCACCCACCTGCTGTCACAACCATCAGCAAGATCCATTCCCTTAGGGTTTATTCTGATATAAGAGTCATCACCTCACAGATGTTCTAACCTTATTATTAATGCAGAATAACAATACAATGTAGACAAAACACTGACTGCTTTCATTATTATTATCCAAGCCTGTAATAGGGCATTGTCTAGACATTCAAACTATTCCTGTACATTACTGCTGATACACTATTACATTTGTACTGTCTGTTTCTAAGACAGAACATTTGGATATTTGAAGGCTTAATACAAGAAGAAAGTGATAACTCTCCAGCTGAACAACCACTTCATTGTTTTAATTAATCCAAAAATATTTTGCTACCAATATACAATCAATTATGCCAGTGCCTCTAAGCACTAAGCATGTCAGCTCTAGGTCCTCATTGCTTTTAGGTGCTTGGCCTATCTGATGTCTTTCACATTTGTTTTCATTAAATAATTGTCATTACCATGCCTGCAGCCTCTGCTCTTCCATCTTTTTTCAGTCCCTGCTTGCTGGCTTTTTTCATGGATCCTGTGTTCTCTCTTTGTGGTTGTTAACTCTGGTGTGTTGATAATGTGTCCGGGCAACTGGAAGCTGTTTTGAGAACAGCATTTGGTATGATGGGAAACAACTGAAATCAGGGGAACTGAAAAATGGAATATTCATATATGCTTAGGCCACTTATTGGCCTTTATGTTGTTATCAACAAAAGGAGTAGCACAGGAATGATGCTGTCTCTCTGGCTGGATGTCTCTGACTGGAGCATGGCATGCTGATTCTGACAGTACCCTCAGGCAAGAAGAAAACAATGTGTTACTGCTAGAACCAATATTGGATTAGAACCTCCAAATTTGAAACAATGATGCAATGGAAATTGTGACTCTTGGGTCACCACATAATTTTCAGCTTTGTCTCAGGTGTTATCTAGTTTTTATGGATAATAGGGGCATATATATTAAGAACTTGTATTAGGCAAGTGTATAAAACAGTTTTGGTAACATTCATGTTGGTAGTTGTGACTATTTCTTGTTTAAGGTGAACCTTTGTCTCAGCACTGAGTGGTTTGGCACCTCCGTCCAGGGTATGGATATCAGAACAGGGAAGGGTGTTAAGGAGGACATTGTGGAAAGAAGCAGTTGCCTCAGGATTGATCTCACCATTATTAAATGCAACATAAAAAAGGGGGAGAGGCAGACAAGGTGAAAACTGCAAAATGGAGGAAGTGTCAGACTTGAAAAAGAATCAAGAGAGAAGGCAGAGAGAGCTTCTGACATGATCAGAGCAGTGAGGCAAGGGCTCTTCTGAGAGCCTCTCACAGTTTCTACTAACACCAGATTCCTGTTGTTTTCAACTGTGCATATTTGTATTAAGCTCCATTTCCAGAGAACATAAAGAAAATTGGGAAGAAGAGAAAAGATAAAGAGCTAACAAAGGTTGGAGCAACCTGTTTGGGTGATTCATGGAGGTCAAAATCACCTGATCACCCAAACAGATTTTTGCTAAATAAAAAAAATCAAGAGCAATGCAGATATACATTTATCAGTGCTTACAAAGCAACCAATGTACCCACCCCAGTTTACATTCTCTTCTATAAAAATGGATGCCTTTAGATCTTGTTTCCAACTAAGCAATGTTTCTACCTGAATTAGTTGATGCTAACAACACTTCCTATATACTGCATGACTAATTCAGTGCTGTAAATCATGTATCTACTTCTGAATGCTATATGCAGTCCAGTTCCGGCGGATATGTCCACACAATCCTCAGGTGAACAACTCTGAAGTACAAAAAGAGGCAATTTCCTGTAATAACACCTAAGCCCTATGTGAATCAAAAAGTCTTTTTTCTAACGTATGATTCTAAGACTCAGAATATTTCACAGTTAAATAAGAACCAAAATATTCTTGATTTATTAATTTAAAATTCCACCTTTGATGTTTTTAATAGGAAGCTGTGATAGCAATAATTATGCAAATTTTACATCCTATCTAGATTCTTTCAAGTCCCATATATAAAGTCCCATTAATATAAAGAGTACGTATGCAATATAAAACAAAATATTTGACAAATGCAGCATATTAACAGAAAAAGTAGTAATGCTCATTTTCAAATTACATAAAATGTTGACACTTGAGAAACCTACACTTACTGTGTAATTGAGTTCTGTACACTTTTTTCATTCAAGGTCATTCCTGGTGGTGGGTCATTCTGTAAAGCCAACAGTTCTTTTTGTAACCTCTTCTAAAAAAGAGAAAGATTTTTTTTAAAATTATATAAAGTAGACATTCCTTAAGGATCTCATAGGTTGGTATGCATCATTATTAAACAAGACATTGTTTTTAAAGAGTTTTTGTTAATATTAGAATTACATGTTAGTGTTTCATTGATACTATGAATGTCAGATACTCCAATAATGCATCTTAAATGCATTTGAGAATGAACAGTTGCCAAAAGAGAAACGGAACATTAGTTCAACTCAAAAACAGATTTTTGGGCTTGCATTTTCCATCACAGCCATTCATGGGAAAACATAATGGAAGCAACAGTACTTTCCTTAACTATATGCTGGGTGGTTCTGTTTAAAGAAAAACGTTTATCTAAATCCATGGGTACGACTTCAGTACAAACCATGGATCCAGTCCAATATCCAAAAGTTCATTTTTATCTACAGTTTCTATAGCAGATGAGGGTTCTATTCCCTAAAATGAGGACTAGTTTTTCCCCCCCAAATATTAACATTTATGTAATATTCTACCAATAGTGAAGACCATACAAAGCAGAATACGTATCCATAAATTAGTTTTTAAATTTTCACTTTTATTTATCCCTAATACTATGTAAATATGAACTCTTTACTTGTGCAGGGTAGCTTTACAATAATACTACTAATACTATCCAGGCTCCATTAAAAGCATACTTTTATCCAGCAAATATATATAGTATTAGAAATAGGCTGTACTGAATTGCAAAATATTTATAAGACCACAAGAACAAACAGGATCTAGCAATTAATATAATTGTCAACAATATACAAGATCGTAAGTCAGGAACTACTGCAAGAAAATACCCCCTCCCCAGTTATGTGGAATAGGATTTACTACAGTACTGTACTTACAAAGTCAAATAAAGCAGGTGAAGACTAAAGGTAAAAGTAAGATGTTATTGAATCAAAACTCACTCTTCGAATAGAAATCAAAAGTAAGTTTGGGGGAGGGTAACTAGGCTCAAGGCTTTTTTTCAGCAATTCATCCAAAAGTCGCAGAGTGGGTCACAGCAAATGAAAATAAAATGTATTTAAAATATAACGCTTTTTCCTTTCTTTTTTGGCAGAACAATATTTAGAGGAAGCTAAATACCAAGCTAAATGGGTAGAGAGCTATGATTTAATCAGGCACTGAGAACCATATAATCTAGGCACCCAGTGAATCTCCAGAGGGAGGCTGTTCCAGAGTCTGAGGCTACCACAGAAAAAGCCTTTTTACACGTTGCTATCTCTTGCACCTCTAAGTGAAAAAGAAATACAAGAAGGGACTCTCGTTGAAACTTCAATACTCAGGCAGATCACCCTCAGGTTCTGTAGCAATGGCCAGGTTAGGAATATGTCTTACAACATGAATTGGGCTCATAACAGACTGCAATACCCCAGTGTCAGCACTAAGGGAGCAGCACTGCCCAGAGGAATCTAAAAAGTTCTAAACAAAATCTAAAATGGAGTCTCTGCCATAAAAACAAATTCAGAACACATTCTGTCACATGCAATGATCCACCTATTGTTTCTGGGCATTCTCATACCTTTGCTGCCCTCGACTTCCTGCAAATGGCCTTTAGAGGAATCTTGCCTGTTTCTCTAATCTGGAGGCAGTACTTAGACATCAATTCTAGTATACCTGTCCTCCATGAATTTGACTAGCCTTTTTTTAAAGCTTTCCAGGCTGCCTGCTGATACCACATCTTCTGGTAGTAAATTCCACAGACTGATGATTCTCTGGGTGAAAAGATATTTCCCCTTGTCAATCCTAACTCTCCTTTCAATCCGTTTCAGAAAGGGCCTCCAGCATCTAGTGTGAGGCAGACAAAAATATTTTTCTCTATCCATTTCTTCCACACTGGTCATCATTTCAAATACATCCATCATCACCTCTTCAAATACCATATTTTGAGGCTGAATTAAACAATCAAATGATTAAAAATAGCTAAAACCACTTTCCAAACCTCAGCTTCCCCCAAACAGTCCCTAAAATGCACTGCCCTTAGGCTGCCATTCTTCAGCCATTGCCCAAGGCCACTATCATGTGCCTTCTGCTGTTTAAACAGCTGCCTGGTTCCATCTCAGTAGACCAGGAGTCGTTCACTGAGGCCTAGCTGTAGGTCTAGCCCTAGAAGAAAATTCTGCAGGAGTAGTTGAGTCTCAGAATCCATAAGCAGCAGACCTTCTTCAGCAGGAGAGGGCAGCAGTTCTTAAGAGTTGAATTTAAATATTTGACACTTAACAGATTTATCAGCCAACATCTTACATTCATGAAAAATGATACAAATAAAGAACTCTCAGGGATAAGAATAAGAGTGCAACAGTTCAATTAAGGTGGATACTAAAAGAAAACAAAATAGAACTGTACCTCAGTTTACAATGTTTCCTTCAACGCTGTCATTTACTAGGTGTTTGCAATCCGCCTAAATGTATGCTTCCCAACTGATTCATTAGAACACAGTGTTGCTCCCAAATCCTGTGCTGTTGGACTGAAAGGGGGATGTAACTGTGACTGGACTGGACTGGTGCTGAACCTGGTCCTCTGTCTGGGGAATGATGGTGTGATTGCAGGTGTGTGTATAAAGAATGTTCCAATGGTGATATATTTTTAAAAAGTACTGGAGTACTGGGACTGTATTAGTTGTAGTGCTGACTGCTGCCAGAGAAGAATGAAGGAGCTGCTGAAACAGGAGAAAATGGAAGAGATCTTCTCCCAATGCCTGTTATTTTTGACTGAGCTACTGAAAAGAGGCAAATGAATGGAAAAGTAGATAAGAGTGAGGGCGAAAATTCAGGCCTTTGGGTTATTTGTACTCTGCAAGATTTTCACTCCAGTCCAGTCATCCCTTCCATTGCCTCCTCTGCCAGGAGCTCAACTGCAAACAAACAGGCATCTGGTGAGTGAAATCCCTTCTACTCCCTCCAGCTTCACTGGTTCCATTGCTCAGCCTGCCCAGCAGCCAGCACTGTGACCAGCACTTCCGAGTCCCTTTTAGTCAATCAGATCACCACCAGGGCACCCAACCCTTCGGAAATTGCCCTCCTCTGCCCTTCCCCAAATGGAGGTTAGGTCTAGCAACAGGTGAGTCCAGCCCTGTTACACATCCTCTTCAGCCCAGTTTGTCTTCAATCAGTCCTCTTAACCCTCATTTTTATAAGGAATCTACTGCTCTGTTCAAAGGGCTTTCATTCACTGGATGAGGGAACCTGATCCCCATGCAAATGAAGATATGACTATATAGAATCAGTCACCAATTACAAGTGAAAACCACAGTTTTCCTGTTCATTTCAGAAACAAGCCTGTAGTCTTGCAAATTTTAAAACAGAGATGCAAAGTTAACAGTTTTCTAGTCACTGCCCAAGCTCTTTAAATGTAACTGTAATTTCTTAGAATGTTTCCATACCATTTGCACTAACAATTGGTAAAATTGTTATATGGGATAACAATTATATGGGGTAAAATTCTACAAACCCCAACCCCCCCAACAGGGTGACCTTGGATATGTTTTCCTGATTTTTAAATACTTGACACTAGATCACACTTACTCATGAACTGTGAAGCTAATGAATGACTGAATTAACACACTGTTTGATAGAAAAAAGGAAAGCCCTGTTACAAAAGTAAATGAAAAAACTTGAACTGGCCCAACTTATAAGCTAAAATAGTACTTTTAAGAAGCAAAGTAGATTATTAGCAATTTCTATAGCATACTGATATATTATACTTTTAGGCTTAAAATTCAGTAGCTGGCAAAAATAGGATACTATAAAGATGCAATAGAGTGGTAGTATATTAACTCTTACATAATGAAATTCTATTTTACCTTTTCTATTAATATCTTCTACATTTAACCTATCTAATTAATAAATCTTCCTTTCTCCAAAATTCAACACATCTAGCAGACAATCCATCCCCATACCAAAGCCATCAGATCTACCTTTCCCAAAATGTGCACACAAGTGACACACACAGCAATGGTTTTTCATGTATTAAACTGAATCTAGCTTCAAGCCCTGAATCAATCTTAGCAACAGGTTTAATTTGAGCTAACACTTGGCTTTATTCTGGAATATATCCCAGAACAGGGGCCTGCTGTCCATATGCTAGTGCAAGCTACAGCAGTCCCCAGGGGAGTCTGTTTTAACATGTGGACAACAGACACCCTGAGATATATTCCAGAACACGCCCAAGTGCGAAAAGGCCTAAGATGAGATTTACTCTAGATAAGACAGTTGCTCACTATGAAAGCTAATCTAACCCTGGATAATTGGCCCGTTCTTGAAGGATAACACTACTTCTGTCAAACTTAATCTGCAATCAAGGCTCTATTTAAAATGCTGATAAAACAGCAATCAGAAAGCAACTCAGGGGTGTTTAGTGGAACAGAATCTTAGAGACATGGGCAGGCAAACAACTACTCTTCACCGGTGGCCAGTTCCTGCCTCCAAACCTTGAAGGGATGTCCTATAGTGAAAAAACTGTTGTCCTGGTATCCCCTCCTAAACAGTCATCTATTATCTGGCATTTGCTGCAACAAAGATAACTGAACAGATGGAGTTCTGGTTGGAATTCAGGCTGCTATGGCCAGCATTCTAGGTGCAGCTTGGATCTGGTGATCAGGAAAGGTCTATCCAGAGCCTGAGATATCAAGTGAAGCTTTTTACACCCATTCAGAAAAAGAAACATGCTGTCAGCCACAAGCTATCCCACCAGCAGCACGTGTGAAGGCAGCCCAAAAGTATTATCAGTCTGATAATCTTTAAAACACCGAAACATGGATTGGATCAAAAACATTCAGAATTTTTTTCCAGTGAGATTGTGAACCATATGGAAAGAGTACACTAGGTTTAAGGAAATTTGTTCATTGAAAGGCAGCATCATTTTGACTTTCTATAGTGCTTCCTTTGCAATTTGTTATCGATCCATGCCCTATAATTCTTTGAGGTATAATGTGACATATGACCAAACCATTTCAGTTTTTGGCACCTAGATTTAGGGAATTTGTCTGCACAACCAAAGTTTGGATCCAGTGGACTTTGTCGCAGTGGGTGTTTTTCCACTAGCACTAGAGTACCCATTAATGACTCTTAATGCGTCCTTAATGGGTGCTCTAGTGCTAAGTGGAAAAATACCCAGTGTGAGCCTGACTCCCCCTCCCTCGACAAGCTCCCTTCCAACCCATTCACTGTTGTCCTAGGGAAGCAGGTTTAACTGCACTGAAGGAGTATAATTTAAACTGCTGATTTTGAAATCTAAGCTTCAGTCCCTAGCAAACTAAAGTATAACACTTTAGTAATGAAGAAGTCCATTTAGGGAATTGCATGGTACTATATATTTAATGCCCTACACATATTATAAAGGAAACAAACTGTATTCCAAAGTGTATGAGTATTCCATAATCTAGTATAAACAACAACCTAAATTTAAGATTTAACATATTCCCTTGATTGTTTAATCAGTTTCCCTAAGAATATAAAGAACTAGTATATGTAAACTCCAGTGAACACCTTTGGCAGCATAGCATCTGCAAAAGGAAATGAAAACTTGACAATTTTGTCCAATTGCCACATAATGCCAAAAAAAACCCAAGAACTAGTGCATTATTCACTGAATAGACCTTACAGTAGCAAAAATATTTTCACAATTATTGAACTAGATAGTTTTTCCTTGGGAGAGTAATAACTACCATAAGGAAAGGCTAACAGAAAATGTACACTTATTTTCACATGTAATCCTCCCTTCACCCAAAGGTCACAGGGTCACAATGCTCAATTAAAACAAGATATTTGATAAAAAATAGATTAAAACATGTTTGAAGCATAACCCTACTGCCCCAAAAAGGTCTACTTCAGACAAAACTAAGCAAAAAAAGGCCTGGATGAGAAGGTGTGTTTTAATCAGGTGCCAAAAATCTTACGATATTAGTGCTTGACATACCTCCTTTGGGAGCCTGTTCCAAAGCTTTGGGCACTACCAAAGAAAAGATCCTCTCTCAATGTTCTGTCCCTCACCTTCAATAGTGGTGGAACTGCAAGGACCTCCTGATTACATTGGCTGGGCAGATCTATATGGCAGAAGGTGCTCCTCCAAATATTGAGGGCCCAAGCCCTCAATATGTCCAAATCAACACCTTCAATCTGACTTGGTAGCAAACAGATAATAGTGAAAGGAGGATCTAGAAAAACATTTATATTACACAAATAAAATCATAATGTACGACACAATCTTATCCTCTCAGGTGATGGTTGTTTCCATATTTGCATATGTTAACTTTGTTCTGGCTGGTGCCACCACCTCAAATATATCTTATTTACTTAACATTGCATGGCATCTACCATTATAGACGTGGCTTGGAGTGAGCAAATTTCCAGCCACAGCATGACACACCACACTGCACATGACCACTCCTTCAAGTGGTCTACTCTTTGGCAGTGAAGGGGTAGCAGGGCCCTGGCATTCCAGAAAACAGTCTTTGCATTAGCAAAGTCCTAGTTCTCCCAGGCCTGCAATATCCAAACTTCTCTGACCCTCAGATACTGGCTTAATACTATTGCTATGCATTTAAAATAATTATTCTTTCACTGCTTCTGTGTAATTTTTAAAGTCACTATACTGAATCTCCAGTATAAGCATTACTGAAACTGGAGACAAATATATGCTGGGTGTTTATCTTTTCACCATTTTACAGAGATTGGTTATAGATTATGAAGTTTCATCCAATCCTGGATAAAGAAAGATAAAGATTATCATGTCTTCCAGGTGAGCTCAAACCTACTGGCTGCCCAGAACCGACAATACAGTCTTCTTCTGCTTTCTTGTAGAGAGCTGTTAGGGACTACACACTTGCTTTTTACTAATAGCTATACGTTTTCTTTTTAACCACTGTAATACATTTACAGTAAAACTTCCAGTTTTACCCGTCCCACATATACAGCAATGACAGCAGCCATCAGCAACCCCCTTCCCCAATTTAATCACACTGTTAGAATAATCTGGAGGTTTATCTTGGGCCGTTATCTGTACACATTCTTATAAACAAGGCTTGCTTTTGAAGTCGCTTTCAGTTTCAGTCCAAAGGCACCGTAGGAAAATCAGAAAATTGTTTTTATTGGAAGAGGTACTTATTTTGTGCCTAGCACTTTTCTGAAAGTGCTTTCCACATATTACTTTAGCAACCTTTAAAATACGCCCGCAGCGCACAGCATTAGGAGGCCAACTTGAGACAGCATATTCTCAGGCTGAAGTCAGACCCAAGAGGCAAACAACAAAAAACAAACCAAAAATACCTGACACACATCCAGAAAGGAATCAAGACAGAAGCCCAGGGGTGAAAGAGCAACGACTCCACTAACACTAAACACACCACGACTACTGCATGACAGACCCGAAGGAGGGCACTACACTTCCTGATTCCTCAAAGGCTCTCTCGCGCTCCCTCTTTCCGTCTTTCACACCCCCTTCGATCTCAACAACCCCCCCCCCACACACACACTTTACTGTTTTCGTCCTTCTCCTCAGCTGGTGCCCAGAGGAGGAAAGAGATCCCAGAGGATGCAAAGGACGGGGAGCAGCAGCAGCACCAGGCGAGACGAGGCGCTGAGGTGTGACTAGACCAGACCTGTCACGGCAAGCAGGCCTGCTCGGCGACGGCGCCCTCTTCCCACACGGCCCAGGCCGAGGAGCGGAGCCCCACCCCAGAGCCCACGGAAGAAAGACGGGGCCACGCAGCCGCCCTCGCTGCCCCGGATCATCAGACCAGCTTAGCGCGGGGGGCGGGGGGGCGGGCGGCAGCCTCCACTTCCCCGTCGGCCCCGCCGCCGCCTTCTGAGAAGGAAGGGCCTCGGGGCGCCCGGCTGCCTTCCCCCGTCAGCAGTACAGGGGCGCCGCTGCAGCCCCGGAAATCCCTGAAGGAGCAAGCCAAGGACCGGGGGGGGGGGCGAGAGCCGCTTGCGCTCCAACCGTCACCAACTCCTCTCGTGCTGCCCCGACGGCACTCGGGTCGTGGCTCCTTTTCCCCCTCGCCTGCCCCTTCCTCTCCCTTCTCCTCCTCCTCCTCCTCTCTCTCAGTCCGAGGCAATTTACCTGTGGACGAAAGGGATATGCCGCCCCAGCCCCGCCGCAAGCTCCTCACCTGCATGGACGCCATGATGGATCCGCCCCCCCTTCCTCCTCCTCCTCCCCCCCACCTTTCTGCGCCGCCGGCCCAGCCAGGGAGAGAGACGCGTTCGTCCGCGGCACCAACGCCGCCGCCACCGACACAGTCACCCTCCGCTTCTTCGTTCGGCTACCCTGTTCGGGTCACGTGGAGCGCCGACCATCCCGCGAAGTGTGCGCATGCGCTGGCCGGCTGGCTCGGCGAGGCGGCAGCCAGGTAGATGACCGTTCTGAGGCGAGTATGCGGGGCTCGGCGTGAGGGGCGGGGGAGCGATTCTCCTGTCGGGCTTAGCATATAGCGGTCAGCGTCGCCCTCTAAGGCGTGCCTTCGCCTTCTCTTTCTTGTCGGTTTCCAAATATATACTGTATAAAAATGTGGGAATGTATGTATCTTTATAAGAATTCACATAAACATTGTGTACGTGGGTAAAAAAAGAAAAAGCGAGTTCAGGGCAAGCTGGTGAAACGAATAAAGACTAATTGTTTAGCTACTAAGTGCTGCTTTGGCTTCTCTCCTACGTCCCAGCGAGTAAAACTGTCAGGGAGGACATGATAGGTTGGTTGGCTCTAAGAAAAAACCAAATACATCTGGTATCTTGGCTCCTCGGCGTGAAGTGGCATCGCTACTGCCAGGCGCGTTCCGACGTTCAAGCACCGGCCCAGTGTTCGGAGTCTGCCGCAGGGACGGCCGCATACGTTAAACACGGAAGGCAGTCGCGTGTGTTGCGGACCGCTTCGCCCCAACGCCAGACGGCGTGTACAGAAAACGTTGGCGAGTTTGTACGTGAGAGAATACAGGAAATCTATCCCTCACCAGAGACGTCATTCTCCTTCAAGTGGTTAGTGCCTTCCTGGTGGTAACAGCTGGCGGTTTGTTTTGTGATTTCCCTGACTTTCCCTCGTAAGTATTTTAAGTCCCGCACCGCTTAAGGATTTATTAAGAAACGCAAAATACCACTTGTACATCCCGCTTGCTCTCAACGCGGTTATTCAAAGTGCTCTAAATCTAATGGCGCTTTCTCAATGAACTGTAGTTACAAAGATGACCTTTATTGTGCGCAAATACACCAGAGTTAAAAATCATTTCAGCGCAATGCGTCTTCATTCGTTTTTAACTCCGGTGTATCTTAGCAAAAGAAAGGTCATCTTTCTAATAATTCGTCCGCTTTGGAATGTGCATCTCTTCATCATCCATATTATCTGATTCAGTGAACTGTGTGTACTCAGCATACCACTGAATTCCATTGTTTGTTTTTTCTAAGAATGCATCCAGAAAAAAAACACCTAGTAAGTTTTGCGAGAATGTACCACTTTAGGCAGAAATCATTTCAAGATAATACACATGGCACACATTTAACCTTGCCCTTTAACCATCTTGTGGTTTCCACAACTCAGTGAATTGTAACAGGAGAATCCATCTTATAAAATGCTACAATTTTCCTGCCCCGAATATTTATTCTCATCCAAGAATATTCTCATGCACACTGACCTAGTCTTGGTTTTAATTATGTAACAATGACAATTCACTTCTAAATAAGGAGCTTAGATTTGTTTAGCAGTGCATATAGAAGCTAATCTGGAGCATTTACTCAAATTCCACAAGTTTAAGAGATACCAAGTATGGTAAATACACTAAGTTACAGCATCTGGTTCTTATATTAGAGCCTTTACTAGTTCTCAATACAGTGTCTTTTGTAAACTTTTAACATTTCCTCTTCTAGATTAGAATGCCTAACCTCCATTAACAATTTCAGGATATAAGCAGAGGCCTGCTAGATCAGGCCACAACCATCTAATCCAGATTAAGGGTCTATGCAGAAAGGTCCTATTTGCGCCTAGTTGGCTGCATATAGCAAAACACTTAAAAAGGAACCTGAAGTAACAATTTTAAGATAAACCTGCATGGCAAGTAATCCTAACATGTACAGCAAGTAGATTTACTGAATTTAGTGATAAATACAGATTTAATCAAACTCTATGAAAAAGTGGCATTTGAAAACAAAACAAGAACCATAAATTTCAATATTAACCATTTCCCATTCTTCCATTGAATCGATTTAGCTGTCATTTATATTTAAAAAATATCATACTAGAAATGCTGTTTTGCGTGTTGTGAATGACCTTGAAAGGCAAAAGTTTCATTCATCTTAATGACTGGAAATCTTTCTTGCAAGTTGGAGTTGGTAGAAAAGAAAAATAACAGTGGTATACAGACACAGGGGTTTTTTCAACTAGCACTAAGGACCCATTAGGCGCAGAGCAGGAAGACCCCGTTTCCACTGCAGATCCCATTAGAGCCATATTTGTTTCCACCTGTTCTAGGGAAATCCGGATTAAATGGGTCCTCCAGGACCTATAATCTGGATTTCCTGTAGACCCCATTAAAAGGGTCTACAATGGGGTCTTCAGTCATCAAATCCAGATTATACGGAGCAGGTTTCCACCATAATCAGGCAATAAGGTCTGGGGGGGGGCGCCTCTGGAGGGGCACCCATGGTGGGGGTGCCTTGAAACCTGAAGCTCCAAAGCCTGTGCATAATCTCCAAAGACAGCTCTAAAGGAAACTCCAGAGAACTTCGTAGATGACCAGTCAGAGCAATGTCATTGCTACGGAGCTTTGTCCAAAGCCCTGGAGAATCTCCGGAGCAATTTGCTGCAATCTTCGAAGATTCTCCAGAGCCGTTCGGGAGGATCTTCGAAGAATCTCCAGAGTGTCTATGGAGTTTGCACTCCCCCCCCCCCAAAAAAAAAACCATGGGGTGATGGGCAGGCCCCACATGGGTAGATTCAGATTCACCACATGGATGCTCCAACATTTTCACTGCGAGCATGCCTAGCACCAATTGCTATTGGGTGCTACACCGCCCATGGAGATGCATTGGGTACCTCCTTAGATCTGGATCTACTAAATCCAGTTTAGTGAAAGGACCCATTCCTTAGATCTGAATCTTCTTAGATCTGGATTAAGGGAGGTAAGTGGAAAAAACCCCATTGTTTCAGTTGGTTTTCATTTAAGTAAAGAGACACTACAGAATGACAATCCATAGAATTTCTGGAACACAAAGTGAGATTATCAACATCAGAATATATAAGGCACAAAAACACAAAACAAAGAAACTGTGATAACCAGACTACATAATCAAAATATGTGTATTTTTTTAAAAATGGTTAATTGTTCTCATGTTTATAGTGAATAGTCTTGTTCATTATATAACATACTTTTTCTCTTAAAAATATGTTAAAATATCAGTGCCTCAGACAGTAGTTATCTTCTAGATACTTTCCTAAAAATAAAACAAATTTCCTTTTCATGTCTGCGCTTTCCATTTTCTGTCAAGATTCACAATGAAAGTGACATACAAGATGCATTATTTTTTGAAATCTTCTATTCCCTAATGCAATGAGTTTCATAATACAAAAAATACGTTTTCCTTACACGCCCGTGATTTACAACTTGGACCCACGTTACCTTGAGGAACAACTTTTCCCACAACTTCTCTGAACTCTGTAGACAAAGATATTTTGTTTTGTCTAATAATAACAGATACATGCCTTTCACTTTGGTCAATGGTGTCTCTAGAAATACACTGATTGCTTAAAGACCCAAAACATGTTGAATGACAAACAATCATGTTATCTGGTAGTAACTGATCAATCCTACTGTAATCATAATCAGACTCTTAGGGTATCTTCTCTTTTCCTACAATACACCTCCAAGGACAGGGGGTAAGTAATCTCATAGCTAGTATTAGGTGTTAGAGCAGCAGAATGAGTAAGGAGTTTCTAGAACTTTGTAGGCATATGTACAATGATGTGGACATTTATAAATTGATTATCATATGATGTCCCCATCTGTACTCTGTGTAAACTGGGACCTCGATCAAGCCCAGTTGCCACATTTATAATACATTTCTTCTCTTAGGCTCATTTAGGGGGACATCAGTTTATGTACCCAGAGGTGCCCCAAGGCAATTGTGAAAATTCATTGTAGTATTCAGCTGCATTCCAGAAAAACCTTAAATAATTTGTAATGCCTTGCAATTCTGTCCCTATCTGTTACATAGAAGAGATTGTAGAAGCAGAAAAGAATTTGGAAAATTGACACAATACACTATAGTTGTACTAGGTTTTGTGGCACAAAAGGGACACAACTGCAATTGAAGTGACACTTTTGGAACATATTATAAAGACAGGAGAGAATTTTGGAGCTTTCCCACCCAAAGAGCTAGAGCTTCCCTAATATGAAATTTCAGTAGAAAGTTTAAGGCATGGACTGGACAAAGGTTATTTTTACCAGACTTCTCTTGAAGAAGAGTTGGCTTTTCTCACCCATTCAAGGGGACTCAAAGTGGCTGAAAGGCTTTCTGTTCTTCTCTCCACAACAGAACATCCTGTGAAGTAGGTGGGACTGTGGGAGCTCAGAAGAAAGCTATGACTAGCCCAAGGTCACCCAGCTGGCTTCAAGGAGGAGGGCAGAATCAAACCCGGTATTCCCAGATAAGAGTCCGGCTCCCTAACCGCAAGACCAAACTGGCTCTTGAGAACTCATTGGCTGCCAGGTGAAGATGGGTGATGGAAAATCCAAATTTGGAGATTGAGGTCTAGGAATAAATCACTCCATGAAGAATGGGACTGACTGCGTATTGGGGTTGTTACAGGAATCATGATTGTGGATTATGATCACCACCTACTGTCATGTGCTTTTCGGGATCTTATTGTTATTTATTTCTAAGTATTTGTACTTTGCCCTTCAACCTGAAGGTCTCAGAGCATGTCACAACACTCAATAAAATATGTATAGAACAATAAGCAATATAAAACATAATTGACTGAAAACACAAAGTTAAATTCTTGTTGGAATATGTTACCACCTTTCACATACTATGGAAAATCCAGTGAACTGTTTTGCCCAGCACTTGATCTGGGATTGTTACAAACTGAACCGGAAGAACTGAATTTAGGAAGAATATGGATAAAAGAGGATTAATACATTTTGATTTTTCAGGGCACAATTTGCCTCATCAATGTTTCAAACCAAAACATGCAGATTTTATATGGACTTTGACAGCATTAAATCACCATGGTTCAAGGATATAAAGCTATCTCTTAATGCTTGTGATATTTCTCCACCTGCCATTCTAGATTCAGAAATTCACAAATTCCAAGAGAATCAAAAATCAGATATTTAGAACAGCTGAAGAATTTCCAGAAAACTCCAGTTTCCAACATGTTCTTATTGTCATTTAAGAATGCAAAGTCATGTCATTATTTTCTGTCATGAAGAACAGGAGATGGAATCAAAGGTTCCATTGCAAATATACAAACTTGTAACAAATTAACAAATTCTAAGAGAATACTATATTTAAAGTAGAGAAATAAAATATAATTCAATTCTTAACCACCAAGCATTTTGTTAAAAGCTACAAATCTAATTACTTCAGCACTCAGGAAGGGGGAAGCTCAATTCTGTTACATTTTAAAGCACTCTTAAGCAAGTATTTTAGTTTTAAAACCCTAAATGGCAAAAACAAAAACAAATACTGTACTATTGTAAGCATTCCCAGGGCTGCTATAGGTAGTAGACCAAGAATAGTAAATAAAAATCAGTAGCTTTATCTTCTAGTAAAGGAAGTTGAGCAAAGTTTGCAAATATTAGATCTTAACACCCAGAAACATAATGTATCCCAAACTTTTATGAAATGGATTTAAGCACAATTTTAATTCTGTTGCACCAGCCAAGTTAAAAGACATAATTATCTTAATGCAATTGCTGATTAGCTTTACCATGCTGGGCTTGGTAAAAATGTAGCACCCTAAAATGAGACAATGCGATTTTATATGAAATATTTTGTATAGTTGCTATAGCTCAGTAGTAGAGCAACTACTCTGCATGCAGAAAGTCCAAGGTCCAAATCCTGCCACCTCCCCAATCTACAACAAAAGCAAACAATTTCTGTACTACTGGCCAAAACCTGCATGAATGTGTACATGCAGTTACCAGAGATTCCTTACCAGCAATGCTGAAAATTAAAATATTTAGTGTGGGATAAGCTTCCTAGCATTTACAAGCTATTTGTACAAAATACAAAAGCATTCTATTAGTTTTTGCAATTTGCTTTTTAAAAACATATATTTGGATAGCTTATGGAATCAAAAGTATTTTATCCCACTTCTTTAATGAGTAATGGTTTTACCTCTTACCTGCTCTTATGGAAATTATATATTCAGCTTCCTTTGTTAGGTCAGTTGCATAGCAACAGTAATTTGCAGTAGCAAGAGGCCATATTTCATGGACAGTAACAACACACCTCAGTTCAAAGTATGCAAACTACTGGGAATAGAAAATATTTTGAAATAATTCTGTTCACAAGATTTTTCATCTGAATTCCTACTAATTATTCTGGCAAAGATGGGAAAATACACTTAAAAACAAATGATAGAGACAAGAAAGCAAATGCATTATATTTCTTAACAAAAGTGGAAATCATCTCTCTCGGTCATATTAAATGTCCACTATGCAGGAACACCAGACCTCAGAATAGGTCAATAGACTTTGTTCATTTAGTGCACAACATTTCTTATACAGTATCAGCAATCCACTTAAGGAGAGTCATCTTCAAGAGCCAGTTCTTAGCCCCTTGTAAATCTGAGGACCACAGGAGTGGGAAAACAGGAAAGGAGTTTCAGTTTTACCTTCTACCCATGTTCGAGTAAATTTTATTTAAAACACTGGTTCCCTGAATGTTAATATACAATTGAGTAGGAACGTAATTTGCCCTTCACTGACAGCTTCAGCTTACCTCTGTTAAAAGCACAGAACATAGAGTATACCTCTTCCAGTCCTCCTATATCCAACTTAAGGTGACACTTAATGTAGATGGGTACAAAATAGGCAATTAATAAGCTCAAGAACAAATCTTCCTGTTCACCCACATTTGTTGTACAGCATTGCCCTAAAATTGCTACCAGGTAATACCTAGTGGACACAATGGAGGATACTGTCAGGAAGAAAGGAGATGGTGGGTCATGACCTGGGGCTTGATAGGCCATTAACACCAAACAAGGTTGGCTTGACACAGGACAAAAGGGGGAGGGAGAAAAGGCTGAAATCTGATGAGGAAAAGAGTTGGGGACGATTCACAAACAGTTTGATGAACGAAATGGCTAGTTCTATGAATTGGCCAGCTGGTTCTAGGTTTTAAAACAAGTAACTCACCCCCTGGGTGATTCAGGGTCATTTTGAAACAAACAGCCACAGCCCTATTACTCCCATCATACTGTTTTATACAATGGTGGTGCATGGAGAAAATGGAGCTGTGCACTCTTTCCCAGCATCTCACATTATTTTGTTGAGACTATATGAACTAAAAACCAATATATGTAACTGCCTCTCCAAGTAACAGTAATGGTCAACTAATGAAACATAAATTCATATAGCCATTAGTTTTTTGATACTGTTAATTTTACCCCTTGGACAAGAAGCAAGAGAAGTGGGAATACTCACAGATGGAAGCTTACTGTACCACAGCTCTCACATACAGGTTTTTGGCTCTGCCATACAACAATTTAAAAAGAAAAAATCTACCGGGTTTTCCTCTTACCATGGAAGATCTACCAAGCAATGATTCCATATTTCCTGTAATGCTGACATAGGCCTCCCCCCTCCACCTTAATTTGGTTTGGTGTGTTGTTTATTATGTGTGAGGTAATAAAGGGCAAAGGCTCTTTATTACATCCTTACTTCCTCTACTTTTAGTTTGCTCCTCACCAGAGCATGACCCAATACATATATTATTTTAGGTCGAAAGAAAAAGAGACAGAACTGAGGTCAAAAGAAAAAGATACGGTCTGTTTCTGCCAACAAGTGGCCTCAAGAACATTAAGAGTTCATGAGACAAATTTCTGAGACTGTAACTGTAGCAGACAAGTCACAAGTTTTTAAAAAGTATTTTTAATACAGTATAGAGGTCCCCCACTGTATCATTTTTCTTATATAAGCAAACATCAGCCTTGACCAAGACCTCAGCAATAAAAACAATCATAACAATCACCCTGAGTGTGTGCAGGGAAGATGCAAAAGAAGACAGGAAGAGGAAGTCCTATCATGCTAGTGGAAATTTTTTATGCTCATGAATAAGCAACACATGTAGTCATTCTAGAAGCCTTAGGTACAACCTGCTCTCAGAAAATGCTCTCCAATTTGTGGCTTAACAATGTTAACGAAGAATGATGTCATTGCTAAAAGATAAGGCAAAGTCATCCACTAATTGGTATGTTGTTTATTTGTCAGCTGGTAAGAAGCCCATTGTGTAAGCAGCAAAATAAAATCCGAGCATGAATGCTTCCTACGCAAAAACACTGTGGATGGCAGCCTGTGAAGTGACCATTACACTTCTTACCCGAAGATACAGAACATGCTATACGAAAAAGTTACTAACCAAACTACGTATATTAAATACTTGGGAAGAGGGAGTTTACATTTTTATCATAATTTATTTTTATTTAACAATCTAAGAAGTTTGCAGCCATCAGCAGTTCCAGTGCAATTTCAGGTGCAATTGGAAATTCAGGAATCTCTGTAGAGCTGTTAGTGTAGCGAACCTTGTAGGTAAAATACATGCATACTTTGGATAGGACGTGGGAAGGAATCTCTCTAAAATTCACTTCATTTGTTTCATTTTCAGCAAATTGTCCTGTGTATATAAAAAAGAGATGACTAATAAGCATACAAATCCTTCTATGAATAAAATTTAAACAGTCTCACGCTACTTGAACTTAAGTAGCTTAAATATCTTCTCTCTCTGGTATCCTTACAAATCATTTTAATGTTGGGGAGCCAACAGAACAGTTTCCAGTTTGTTAGCTTTCTCCTTGAAATAACTTTATTTATGAATATATTCCCATCAAATAAGCTCTTATGGGAGCTTATATCTGGTTTATTGTGGTTACTCCAAATCTTGAGAGAGTTAAAGATTTAAGTACAAGCTAAAATAATGTCCTCTTCACACATAAGCACAAATTCACACGCATACATTCAAATTACCCAAAATGAGCTTTGATTGCATTTTTCCTAAATGGCAATCTGCCAGTTACTCCCAGCTTATGCACACATACCATACCACGCAGCAAGTTATTTTTTAAACTTAACAATGTTCCACTATTAGTTTTTTTATAACAAATGTATTTCAATGAAAAATAATCACACAGGTGACTTCAAGTTCTTTGGGTCCAGCCTGGTGTTTTTGTACTATTTAAAGATTATCAAAGAAGGCTACACCAAAATAAAACAATGTTGCAGATAAGGGGGAATTTGGATAACATGGACTCTTGTGAGTTTTTCATGTGTGAAAAATACATTTTAACATTACTATTACTTTCTGTATCTCCCAGATAACTAGAGAAATCTAGAAAGAGACCATACTTGCAAGAGCTCTCTGAACATGCTTTATATTAAAGCTTCAATTTGTTTTCCATTTGCCTGTCAAGATTGTTTTAGGAACAGCATTAAATTGCAACTCCCATCTAATGATTCCATACACACATGGATTAAACATGATGAACTTAGCAGAAAAGATGTCAGTCTTATAAAATTTGTTTTAGAAGGAAACCATTACCAGTGAATCACTTTAGAGAGATAAATTTTGCTGAATTTAAGCTCATTTAAACAAATGCTTAATTTAAACATAAATTTTACAGCCTAGTAATGAAAAGAACTGTACTACCACCAATTAAATAAGTCTCTACAATATAGAAGTGCAGTCGTGTTTAAGATCAAAACATAAATGCTAAAAAGCATTAATAAATGCATCAAAATAAAGTCTAAGGTTACATGGTTCACTAACAGAAACTTGGGTTCAATAACTGTAAGTTTCCTGATGTTATTAAACTACAGTTTCCATAATACTTTGCCACCAGTAAGTGGCCACAGCAGCTCAGAAGAACCAATTTGGTGGCTCTCATTAAAACTTATTTTTTTTCTAGAACTGTATGAAGTACCTCTGAAAATTAGTAACACTTTGATTACTGTCTTCCTGACTACTTTTCCATACATTATCTTAAAGTGCTTTCTCTGTACTCAAACACTATTTAACTCCCAAAATGACTACTAATAACCCTTTGAAACACTGTTCTTCTGGGAAAACAGAAAAATAGCTCTTTAAGTAATATACTTAAAAGAAAGGATGGGTCCTGAACACTAGATAGAATAGGGAAGAATACTATTCTTACTGTTACAGTTTTAACCAAGAGCGGTAGTAACCAATGATCTAATCAAGACAGACAAGGATAGTATCAGAATCTGAAAGGGGTACCAACATACTCATATATAACTGAAATGTTTATGTATGCAATCTGTGCTGTAATTAGATGGCTGACTAGGACCAAGGAGATCTAAGCCCAATTTAATGCTCATGTATAAAACTTTAAGATTCTGGATCCATCACTGTCTCATAGCCTAATTATTAATGCCACAGGATAGTTGTTTAAAATGAAAGAAGCAAACATGGTCCTCTGAACTAAATGAATGAAGAGCAGAGAAAGAAAGATTCGAAATTATCCATAAATTAGTTTCTGTAGTTGTTAACCCAGCCTATGCAGCAGCAAGGCCATAAGAAAAACCAAACCAATCCACACAGACTGTATAAATCTCAGCTGGTTTCATAGTAATTTTTTAAAATACCCATTAACATTTCCCTTGCTAATGGGTAACCAAACATGGAACTATTTTGAGATCACAGATTGGAAGTTACAGATAAAACATGGCTTGAACAGAAACTGAGTACTCCATAGGACAAACTATTCTATTGAAGCATTTTTGTCTTAAAATTACAAAAATATATTTCTTTAAATTACATTTAGAACCCTAGGTTCAATTTAAAAGGTGATTTGATAAATACTTCCTTCTTCATATGCAACTTGTACTTATATGCAACCCTGCTTATGATTTTTTGATTTACCAATTCCATCCTCACCCGATTCCAGAAACACAAAGATTTACCACTTCTTCAGAATCACTGCATGAAGGCATTTTCAAATCTCTCCTGCAAATATTCCTTAAGCCTTTGGCACCAGTATCTAGTTCTCATGAACTGCTCAAACTACAATTATGCACAGGTTTTTAAATAACAAATCTTTTAAGGCAAATTGAAACATACCTATAGCAAATAAAGATGTATATCACATGCTACTTTATCTTATATTTCTGCTTCACAATTCTTTTCCTTTTCTATAATATATGTTCCTCAGACAAAGATTGTTTTGTAAAGCCCAATATACATGGACAGGACTAAATAATTAAGGAGAGCTATTTTTTCCAGAGTTATGAATTCTCTGAATGGTTAATAATAAACTAATACGGAAGTCTAATAAGGAGGCGAAGATTCCGCATTACGGAGACACGCTTCCATCTTGGAAAAATCTCTGCATGTCCCATAGTGGTGGGGCACATTTTCATGCTACACAGCAATACTGGTTGTGGGCAAGTAAAGCCTGGCATGCTCAGTTTGCCCTTCTCTTGGGCGAATGGAGAATGCTGCAGAGTGGCACAGGTGAAGTTGCATGCTGTGTCACCTGGGCACCATGGTAATGGCCCTGTGCATGCCTGTTGGCACTGTTGTCACAGAGATGTGATTTGCACTTATTTGGCAGTTGGGGAATGCCAGCTAAGTTTGGAATGTATCTGCCATCCCAAAGTGTGGATGCTGAATCAATGCCCCGGAATGCTTTCCCAGGAGGCCCTCTACTTGATCTCAGCCAAACAGAGAAGAAGACTTAGAAAATCTTATTAGAACATAATGGGGTAGCCTAGGCAGTGTATGTGTCGTCTATGCTTCAATTTGTTTTGCATTAGTTTTTTAAAATGTATTTTAATATGCCTACTGGAATAATATTGATCTGGTCTGATTAACCTCAATCAACCAATAGGTCAAAAGAAAAATAATTTTTCAAATTCCTATCTAGCTGTTAGTCCTGTTACCTCTGACAAACATCAAAATGCAAAAATTTATAGACCTAGACAGTTAATAAACTAGAAGAACTGGTTAACCTAGCATTTATCTCAGAAGTCATAGGAATAACATATCATATCCATAAATGACTATCGCTGTTGCACTCACCTGGACCACTCAACATAGCTTTTATTGTTCCTGATGTGAGTGCATGCTCTCGTTTAACAATGAACTCATGGCCATCAGAGGATATCAACTTCACATACATAGCATCTGGGCCCTCACACCCGCCGTATGTTTTCTCTTCTCCATCTAAAACACACAATTATTTTTGCTACTGTAATTTATACCTGCTTGAATAAAGAAATGAACTTTACTATTACAACAGAGAAATAAGAAAGGCTCTTTTAATAAATTTTGTTTTCTTTCAAATTGATAAAAAGCTGAGAGAAATGGGCAATTCCCACCCAAATTTTTACAAACATCCACATTGTGAATGCTTGCATAAAGGCATGGGTCTTTAATAGATGCTTAAAACCTGTAAGTATAGAGTCTCATAGGGTGTTTTTCCACTGTTACTAAAAGTACCCATTAAGTACCCATTAATGGGTACAAAATGGCATTTTTGTACCCATTAATAGGTACTTAATGGGTACTTCTAGTGACAGTGGAAAAACACCCATAAATAGCAAAATGGAGGGTGTTTAATAAAGCTGGTGCTACCACAGGGGAGGCCTGACTGCAAGTCATCCTAAGGCAACATTCACCCAGAGGGTCATCGGTTTATAGAATTTGCTGCCGGAAGTGGTAACAGCTACCAGGCTAGATGGCTTTAAGGAAGGGTTAAACAAGTTTATGGATGACAGATGTATCAATGGCTACTCGAATGGATGCCTAAGTACATCTTTCAGCCTGGGGAGACAAGCAGGATGCTTCTAAGGCCATTTGCTGGGATTCGAGAGCAGCAGCAGGTTTGCCCTTGTCTCTGCTTGAGATGCCCATGGGCATTTGGTGGGCCACTGTGTGCAACAGAATGCTGGGCTAGATGAGCTGTGGCCTTATCCAGCAGGGCTTCTCTTATGTTCTTATTTCCTGGGACCTTCAGTAAAACTTCTTTGGACGATCTCAGGAGTATTCCATTGAGGCATTATTTAAAGTACCATGGTCCCAAATTGTTTAGGGAGTTTGGACCTGGTCCACTGTCAACCAATGCAATTATTTCAGCACAGATATGACATGTACCCAAGCAAGCATCCCATTCTAGAAACTTAACAATTAGTGCAAACCACTGAAGCAAGTTCTGAAGCAGATACAAAGGTAGCCCTACTTACAGTATATTACAGCAGTCTAAAGACATGAACAACAGTGGCCAGGCTACTTCTGCCCAGATAAGGGCACAGCTGGTTTACTAACCAAAGTCAGTGCTAGACATTCCTTTGTCAAAGGTCACCTGAGCTTCCATGGACTGAGATGACCCTAAACTACAGACCTGTTCTTCTAAAGAAGTGGAACCTTGCAAAATTCTGACCTTTGATGCTTCCTACTCATAATGTCTCTGTCTTGTCTAGATTCAACCTCATTTTATTGGCCCTCAACCTGGGCAGAGTTATAGTCATCCAATGCTACTTTACAGGGTCGCCTGTGCAACTGTAGCTTAGTGGTGCCCACGCTCATTTCCTGGAAATCATCTAAAACTATACCATGGTCAATGGTATTGAAGTTGTTGAGAAATCAAAGAGGATAAACAGTTGCACTCTGTGACAAAAGTTGATTCTAAGCTGCAAATGAAACCAGACTGAAATGGGCCTAGATACGGTCAACTTCTTCCAAGAATGCCTACAGTTGCATAGCAATCAGACAATACTTTGCGTCAGGAGCTATAGATCAGATGCAGACATCTATAATGCTTTAGAATCCATTTTAACAGAAGCCAATACTAAAGTGTAGATAAAATACCATGCTGAATATAGAACAGACTAAACTAGTGATAATGGACTGAACTTTTCAACACAAACTCGTGTATCTCGCCAGAAGACTTAATTGCCTTAAATTCCAGCCCCAGGCATATCTTCATGAAAATATGCTTCACCAGACTCAGTGAAATTTCTGAATGATCAAGCACAGAACTGTATGGCCAACTTTTCTCCTTTATACATTATTCTAATTTTGTGAAAGCCTGTTTCTTCCAAAATGCAAAATGACCTTATGGGAGACTGCAGGTGTGACCAGAAAGAACACAGCAAGTAAATTAATAGCCAGATATTGCCTCACAAAAACAAAACAAAACAACAGTTACAGAGTATAGTCAAATATCACTTTATAAAAAAGTAAAAAATAAACCCATCTCTTTACAATATTGAAAGCAAAACACAAAGGCGCCAGAAAGGTATTTTCCTGAGTATACGTACCCATCTCTTCTTATCAAATCACGGCTTTTTGCTTCTATTGTTTTGCACAGGTCTGAAAACAAGTGGAAAAGTACATACATGCTCAAGTTCACTCCTTAAAACAAACAATAATATCTGATTAATACAGTAAGGTCAGAAGCTGCAAAATTCTCTACAGATGATACTAAGACTATACAAAAACATGACCTTGCTAGGTGTATTGTGTAACACGACCAACTTAGTAGGAGATTAATAAAAACAAAGATCTACACCACCTAGTCTGAAGTCAAGGTTATTCAGAAATCTTTATTGTGTACTGTTATACCTTTCAAGAGCAATGCTACCTGACCATTTTGTAGCCACAGAAACTAGTAAGACACTTTAGCTACAATTCAAATTCCTTACCTAACTTGGAAAATTTATTGCTTATTTCAGAATAAACTTTATTAAAGTGTTCTGTACTACACCCAATTAGATTAAGGGTGTTTTTCCACTTGGCACTAAAGTGCTAAGTGGAAAAACACCCTAGTGTACATATACTCTATTAAAAGAATGAATGCATCTTAATTTTCTCTTAGAAACTCTGGATGGGGTTTGTTTGAGAAAGGCATGAAAATACAATATTGTAGAATGAAAAGAGCTGTAACTTTGCAGAGATAAATTATACTAAGCAAGCAAGCATGATGAAAAGGAAGCAAGTACATTACTATAGTAACAGATAGGAAAGATTGCTCTATGTTCACTTGTTCCATGGATATCTTTAATGTGTTGTAGGTTCTAAAAAAGTTGTGGTAAGGTTAGATACAAAACAGTATGCCATTCAAAATAGTATGCCATTCTGTCTTCTCATTTAAGTCCAATAACACCCTTGCTCATAAGACAGATATCCAACATAGCTTTCCTTTAAAGTTTTTAAAAAGCATTTTTTTACTAACATTTCTATCTTGCTGAAATATGGATAGACTCATTAAAATGTCATTAAATAAAATATGAATACAAACGTCCTTCTTAGCAGGAACAGTGTTATGAGGGAGTTAAACATTACCAACATTTATTATTTGGAGATCACTGTATTACTGGGGCCAGTTTTCTACATTTAAATGGCTCCCACACTTTTCTAAATGCACTGACTGGCCTATGTGTCAAATTACATTTAATATCTATATATATGCATACATCTCTGGGAAAGGTCCAAGACAGCTGTATATATAACCTAGTGTCTAGATCGTTTGTTTTATGTTGAGATTAAACCTAGTTCCCTAAGAAAGGTCTTTAAACTTAAGAGTAAGCTAGCTGCAAATCAAAAAGGTCTTCTAAAGGTGACCAAGAAACCATGGAGTGACTTATCAGATGAAACCAAGCTCCAACTGTAGAGATAGGCTACCATCCACAAAAGAAAACTGGGTTTATAGAACACTCAGCCATGCAATGAATGTTGTACTAATATTTGAATAAAAACTGACAGGAACCTATCAGAAACAGCTCTGATGTGCAACAGTAAAAAAAAAATCAAAGAACCACCACATGCTCTTAAAATAGGCCACTGATCCCTCCTACCATAGAGATAAAGGAGCAGAAAACTGGAAATTGATCATTTCTGGTGGTTGCACCCAATTTCTGGAAGTCTCTGCCTCTATCTAATTTTTTCAGTAACTACATTGCTGACGTCTCTTTTCTTATATTCTTATATTTATACTTAGTTTATGTTGGTTTCAAAGACTTGAGGAACTTCTTGGGAGTTACAGCAGAGCAAACGGTTTTAATCTTTACTCAATAAAATAAAGTCGCGATTTCATTACAGTTGGTTTTTGACAGTTTTGATGCAAAACGAACTCCCTCTTCACTTGCTGAAAGGGAAAATGCTGTTAAGGCCAAAGCCACAGGATCGATAGGCCTGCCTTTGTTAAATGGCGAAACTACTGCAGCAGGGGGCTGGGGTTGGGGACGGGCGGGGAACTCGTTACAAAGGCGGTACGATGATGTCAAGGCGAAATTCCAGGAAACAGATGATGATGCGGGATGGAAAAGCGCGGACAGATGAAATAAGGACGACTGAGGCGGCGCCTACTTCTTTTCGTTTCTGTTATGGGTGAAGACGGTCGAGCTGAGGCTCCGAAACTGGGGACTTCTACAGACTGGATTAGAGAAGTAGGGGGAACAAGTCACCGCCTATTCAGGGATTAAGAAAGACCTGGTGGCGGGGGATGGGCGGAATGGGCATGAGGTTGCTCTATAGTGTCCCATAAGAAACACAAAGCCCCGGTCGTACCACCGTTTCGCCCCACAGCGTGAGCCGTTTCCCACTCGGCAGCCCCCACGCCCGCTTCCCTCGACCCGAAGCCAGCAGGGAGCGAGGCACCTCACGGCCCCGCTCAGGCGGCGAGAAGGAAACAAGCTTCCCAAACGGCCCGTCTGCTCCGGACTGGACTCACCTCCGCCGCTGCCCAGCCAGCCTAGCGGTCGCCGCTTTTCCACGGGTCGGGAAGCTCCGTAAGGCCCTCAGTTCCTTCCAGCCGGGCCACCCGCCCCGCTACCGAAACCACTTCCTGTAGGTCATAGACAACGGCTTCCGTTCCGTTGCTCAGGTCTTGGGCGGGGAGCGCCTAGAAACCATAGAGGTAAGACGGTAGAGTGGCTCCCCTACCTGCCAATTGGCCGAATACAGAAAAATGAGATTTTTTTCCCCCAGGAAACTTAACATCCAGACTTCTGAGTTGCTGTTATTGTAGTTCCTTAGCGCATAATCCTTGGAATGGCTACTGAGAAGTACTTCAATACGTGCTGACTCCAGCAAGAGACTATTAAGATGACATCCTAATAGAAGTAAGTACCATTCCTTTCAGAGAGTTGAGGTCGCTGTCTTTGAGGTGTTTCAAGAAACGCACCTTCCTTCATCTGCTTTGTAAGCTCTTAGAAAGGAAATGACTTTAAGTGCGTTATATCTTTCCTAGCCCATCTGTAATACGTAGAATCAATGCATTTGCCGCTGCTAAGTACTACCTTACAGGACTGTCGTGTCGTGTTTCCAGTTGTAGGAGCCCGTCCCACCTGTGATAAAACGACCTGTCGATTGTGCTACTCTTGCGTGTACCTGAGAATTTAAATACAGTAGTGCAAACAAAATAGTGAGATCCAACGATGTCTATACCGAATATGGAATGAGCTCCATAATTTTTTTATATATATTTTTGAAGAGATGGGAGATTAGCATATTTAGGTCTAGTGGTCACACTTGAGGTTTAATCCAGCTTCAGTCCACTTTGAGAGCGAGGGAACACATCAGCAAAGCGACGGTTAATCTTCTTTCCACAACATCTGTCCCAAAGGTGAATTTTCTGAGTTAGATAATGCTGAAGGAAATCTGCTGGCGTATTCTCTCACTCTGAAAGTGGACTGAGGCTGGATTAAACCTTAAGTGTGACCGCAGCCTAATAAAAGATTCAGGGGCCAGCTGGAGAGAGGCGGGAACAGATAATCGCCCGCTTTCTGCTCTGCTGGGGGGAGGAAAGGGAATTCAAGGGGATAATTTTGAGATACACTGTAAGCTAATAGAATAAAATGCATTTGAATACATGCATGATTAATAAATCGTAATAATTTTAATAAATTATTATTTAAAAACTGGGCTATAACTCCGTGGTATTCAGAGCCAATTGTTATTGGTTTGTTTGCTCTGCGGGACTAGGAGGAGGGAGACGCACCAGCCGCTGCGGTTGGTTCAGTTCCGCAATGAAAGCGCTCCCATCGCGAGACTAGCGGGCGGTTTAGGCGGCAACGGAAGTTGGAGTTTTGTGTTTTTGAAGGTGTGGCGGCGCCGACCGTTGGCTGCTATGGCTCCGTTTCCCGAGGTTGGCGAACGGGTGGGCACGTATTGGTTCTCGCGTGGGCGGAGCAGATGTTATGTAGGCTTTACTTAGAAATTTGGCAGGTTTCGGAGGGGATTTTTTTTCGAGAAAAGGGGAAAATATATTCAGTGGTTATAGTTTGTTTCGCGGCGGCGGCGGCATTGTATATTAAGTAAGAATATATTATATAGATTGCATGCTTTCGCCTTTTCCTTTCCCCCTATCAATTTTCCTTTCGGTCCATAAGAATGAAGCAAGAGAATGACTGAATGCTCCTTGAAAATTCAGGAACTCGGTAATACTGGATGAAGTAGCATCGCACATGTGGGAAAGACGGAGTACGGGTTTGGCCATATGTGAAGAGTTTGAATAGTCGGAGTCCAAGATTGGCGTGCCCTCTGGGGCTTTTGCTTGATCAAGGTTTGTGCCGACAGTTTGCAAATACTGCTCAGCTTCCACACGATTCTTATCTGTACGCAGCTCATGGCAACCTTAAATATTTTATAGTCCAGTAAAACAAATATAGGTAAAATAGTTTAAAGCTGCTTGAAGTGAAAGCTTGCAACAAAGTTAAACTTTTAAAAGCTGGTAAAGGAGGAGTTCAACATGTACATCCTTTGGGGGGGGGAGTTCCACATACACAGGTTTTCCTAAAAATAATCATAATATTGTAATGAATTGATTTCTAAAAAAATTGCAGCTAACCCCAAGACAAGAGTTGATTTGCGCAGTAGCTTGGAACCTGTCTTATGGAATATGCATTCACATAAAAAATGGAGGTTTTTTTCTATGCTTTTGAAGTTTAAAAAATCACTGTAGTATACAGACTTGATTTCTATAAACAGTTATCCATGTTTATTCGGATGAGTAATTATGTATCTATCAACATGCACAGTCACATATTGTTTGTCTGGCAATTTGAATGTTTACACTTGAGTACTGTTTGTTTAGATTTCTGTCTTGCCTATACTTGAAGTTCTCAAGGCAGGTCACAATAAAATCATAATAAAAATGAAAAAAAAAAACCCACCGATGATTAAGGCAGTGACAGTACCTGCATAGAGAGAGGATGTTGTTCCGGCAGCTGAAGGCCAGGGCAAAGTGGTGAATTGTCACCACTCGTCTGAACACATACAATGGAACTGACTGATGCATCTCAAAGAAGAGATTATTCCATAATCTGAGGGCTACAACCAAGACTGTCCTTCTACATGTTCCCATTACTGAAGCTTGTGGGACTGCCAAAAATGTCTCCCTGGCAGATATTAAGGCATGAGCAGGTCTATATAGGAAGAGGTGTTCATTTAGATATTAGTATGTTTTCTTACGTATTCTAGTTTTCATTACATATCTTCAAATTTTTTATTCACTCTTTTATTTAGGTGCTACTTAAGGTCAGTAGCTAACATCAGCAAATATTCAAGGTTGGCATATGCAGTTGAAACCATGGATTACGGAACCCAATTTGTTGAAACTCTGAAAAGAATAGGATATCCGGCGGCAAATTGTCTCAATGGAGAAGATTTTGACTGGTTGTTTGAAGCAGTTGAAGACAAGACTTTTTTGGAGTGGTTGTGTACAAATTTGAATGAAGATTGCACTTTGTCTGAAAAGGAGCTGCAGTCATTCAATGCACTCCTCAAATCAGCAAAGCCTGTATTAGAAGAGGATGCTTTAAATGAGGTTCTAAAGACATGTAAGCCCTTTGAATTAAAGCCCCAAAGCTGTGAAGAAAATGATGAAGAGAAATGTAAAATGCTGGAAGATGAATTGCAAGCCCTTCAAAAGGTGAAACGCCTGAAGGTTCGTCGGCGTAACAAGCTTCAAGCAATGGCCTCGACCAATAGACTTTTATCTTTGAAACTTAAAGAGAGAGTAGAGGAAGCACCTAAAAACCTGAAAGAAGTTTTTGAGAAGCTTACTGCTGTAAATACAAAGCTAAACAGTGAGCTGCAGTTTTTGACAGAAAGAGCTGTAAAACTAGCTGCTTTGATTGCTGCTGAGCCCAGGTATCAAGATCTTGACTCTCATCCTGTGCTGTTAGCACAGGTTGCCCTCAACAAATATCTGGGTCAGGAAGAGCAAAGCACTGCTGCCCTTACTTTGTATACAAAAAAGCAATTTTTCCAAGGTATATCAGAGTTGGTTGAAAGCTCTAATGAAGAAAACTTCCAGCTTCTGGACATAAGGAATTCATCTGCTTGTGATGAAAGCAGTGAGGTATCCAAGGAAAGATTAGAGCTAAATAGGCTTCAGATGGCATATATTTGTGCTCAGCATCAGTTTATTCAGCAGAAGGCTAAGAATCTCAGCATGAGAGCAGGCCTTCAGTGGGCAGAAGAAAATGTTTGTTTTGTAAAGAAGGTATGTTTTAGTATGATTGTTATTTCACTACTAGGGCCAGACCTCAGTATGTTACAGATATTGTTTTGATTTCTAGCACAATCCAGTCTCCCAAGGATAGATAAGAAATAGTATAGTCTTGTGCCCAACCCCTACTGGAGAGATGTGGTGGTGTGAATGTATGGTGAAGCACAGTAGGTTCAATTGAGTTGCAGATCTCACAGTAGTCTGCCGTTCTTGGATATTCCCCAAAAAGGGAACTATAGAAAGGGGCAGGGAAGAGGAGGGTCCAGAGCCTTTTTGCGTCCCAAGCCTGCTGCCTCAGTAAATTAAAAGTATAATTCCAGAGGGATAGGCTTACAGAAGTTTCGCTCAAGTGGGTCTTTCACTGGCCTTGCTCTTGAAGAGACTGCTGCCATCTGATTAGTAATGCACCATCAGTATTTAAGAAACTTCATGAGCTCTGTATATCCAGTATACTGAAAAGGCAGCAAGTCACATATTTGTGAGTTTACCATACCTAAGCAGCTAGCTTTGGGGAATCAAATCTAGTAATGGATTTAAAAGTCAGCTTTATGGTAGAGTTTTTTTTTATAGAAGGCAGCCCTTGGAAATAAAGAGGGCTTGCTACATTCAGTGTTATTTTAAACCAGACGCTTTATAAACTAAGACCATAAGAGGAACCCTGCTGGATCAGGCCAAAGCTGATCTAGTTCAGCATCCTGTTTCACACAGTGCCACACCAATTGCTTTTGGGCATTAAATGGAAGATGAAGACAAAGCTTTGATCTGCCCTCAATTCCTGGCAAATGGCTTTCAGAGGCACCCTGCCTGTATTTCTTACCCAGTATCAGTTTGTTTCCATTTTATCCATTCTGCTTTTTATTATTTTCTTGTTTTTAGCTAGCAAGCCTATCAAGACTTAGCTAGCAAGCTATCAAATACAGCTATCAAGCTAGCTATCAAGTTTTTAGCTAGCAAGCCTATCAAATACAGCTAATATTTCCCTCTCACCCTATATAAAATTTCAGGGTAGTCTTACAGTTCAATAAAGTTAAAATAAATTTGATTTTTAAAAATTAAAAGAGTTGCTTCCTAGAAAGCTTAATTATAGAATTGGTTTTGCTTAGCTCAAGTTTGCATCAAATCAAGGGTGATTCTGCATTAGCTGGTACACCAGAACAGCAAGTATGCTAGCAACCTCACTCCTGCATGCTAGTGTGGCCTAAGGGAGACACCAGACTGTGTCTCCTTTAGACTGCACCAACATCCAGAAGGGAAGCTCCTAGTATGCCTCCTGGTTTAGTATGCCGACCCACGTACCATAGAATCACCCCAAACCTCAGAATTGGTAGAATCTGTGCAGTTTAAAATATGGCTGGTTTATTGACCTGGGTGCCTGGTAGATTCGGTTCACTGATAGGCAACAGTAGGGGAAATTGGTTTGAATCCTGCCGTCCCTATGGGCCTTCTCCCTATGATGCTTATTACCTGTTTCCCAATTGCAAATTTTTTAAAAACACAGTGTATATTTCATAATCTTCATAAGGATGATACATGCAGTAATGTCTGAATCTGTATTTTTTCGTAATTTCCTTTAAAAGGAGAGGGGGGAGGAAATGAACTATGGAATCTCAAAACTCATTAGTGGTTTGAAAATGAATAAGGTAGAAGCTTATGGTTTAGGAGATTTTATTTGTTTTGCAGACTTCTGGGAAGGAAAAGTTTGAAGCTAGAATTTCAAGCTTGAACAATGATATTTCTAAACTAAAAAAGCATTTGGCTCAAATAAACAGTGAAACACTTCCTTTACTGGTGAAAGAAGATGCTGAACTATTGAACATGCCAGTGGTGAAGGGTGATTTTGACTTGCAGCTTGCTCGGCAAGACTACTACACATCAAGGCAAGATCAAGTTTGTGATCAGCTGATTAAACAAAAAGCATCTTTTGAACTTCTTCAATTGGTTTATGAAATTGAGTTGAGAAAGCTTAAGGATAACAGCCGTCTCCTGGAAAATATGTTACAAGATCTGCAACGGAGCAATAATAGTTTGGTGCAAGTATTGGAAACCATGTCAGACCTCTCAGTGTTGCATGAGAAAAATCCAAAAAATGCTATTAATTCCACAGATAGTTCTATGCACAGGTAAGCAGCTACAGTTTCCTCTGTAGTTTTGAGTACATGGAGTGTGATGTGTGTTGTTGAAAACTAATACTCCAATCCTAAATATGAAAATAAACTCTGGAAGTTAGCGAGTTTTTCTCCTTAATAACTTATCTGAGCAAACTAGTCTAAGCATGAGTGTATTTGACAGTGCTTTTTAATTTTTAAAATTTTATGTAATGCACTTTTAAACGTTAGGAATTTAATTTGCATAATTAATTTATCAACAGTACTCCTTTTTGTGAAGGTTATACACATTCCATTAAAATGGTATAAATCCCAAAGCTTGCAAAAAATGATGTTGAGGGGGATAATGTATTTGCCCAGTTTGAATCAAAATATAATAAAGTGCAGTCTGAGAGTCTTATCTTGCTAATGCTTTGCCTTAAAACAATGAGAATGTGTAAATGAGAATGTCTTAGTACAGTTGTAACAGATTAATGTCAATCCCATAAGGCGTTTGCTATGGGGCATACACAAACTTAAAGTACAGTTTTGTGCTACATTGGATACTTGAAAGCTTAAAAATCAGCTTTCTGAAATAAAAATTCCAGATGCAATTGAGGTGATTAAATTTTGTTTTCAGGTGATTTTTTCAGATGTCTCCTTCTACATCAGCAAATTATATTTCTACTTTTCTCGTATTTTTATTTCTACTTTTCTCGTATTTTAAAGATTGTGTCAGCTTCTGGAAGGCAGTAATCCAAAACAGTTGTTTAGGACATATGAAGATCTTGAGCAAATGACTGAAAAATTACATCTTAATATGCTTTCGATGCTTGAACAATTAACAGTATCAAGTCAAGAGCAAATGCTTTGTCTATCAAAGATGGATGCTGATTTAGTCACTCTTCGCAGTTCTGTGTACTGTGGTGGAGAAAGAGTTTGTCTTAGTAATCAGGTGAGTAAATTCATGTGGATAAACAGGATATTTTTATTTTCATTTTACTGTTTGAACACACTGAAAGCTACCGTTATATTTACTGTCTCAGTTTTGTGCCTATAAATTGCTATGGCATCTTAGATCAGTAACAGATATCTGTAAATATAATAGATGGAAGTTGTTGCTCACAGCCACTACAAGGGCAAGGTGTGCCTCTAATGTGGCTCTTGTAAGACTTAGCTTTGCCCAGCCGTTGTTGGCGTTCACATGATACCTGTGCCTGATGTTCCCCACCCTGCCTTAGGTTTTGCCAGGATCTGACACTTGGCTTATAGAAAGCTAGGCCTTCTCGTAAGGAATGCCAATAGAGAAGACATAAGATGAACCATGTGAGTCTGTTAGGCCGTTTCCCCCCCTTTACAGAACCGTGCTGTGACTTATTTGTAGGAGCCTGTTGGTTTATTGAACAAGATAGCTCCAGAGATTGTTACTAAGTTTAATCAATATCTGTGTCTTTACAACATAGATTCAGGCTTGCTTTAAAAAAGTGAATTTAGAAAATCGTTCGTTGGATGCTACTGAAAGTTGAAAAGATTGAAAAGTAGAATTATGGTTACTTTTTAAACTAATCTAATTATTGTGTTTGCTTCCATTTTTAGGAACTGACTGAGCAATTTCATCAGCTGGAATATTTGCTGAATAAACTAAATCAGCTTATCATGGATTTCCTTGCTCATGTAAAGGCTAAGAAGAAGGTTCTGGAGAATAATAAATTACAGCAAATGGAAAGGAAACTTTATATATACTTTTTCAAAGATGAGGACCGTTTGAAAAATGTTGTGGAGAGAACAGAAGAACAGGCTAAGGCTCAAGACATTTCTTGAAGTTCCGATTTTAAGATTTTAAAGGATGATTTTAGGTTGCTATGTATTAAATTCCTTTACTGAAGCCTGTACACACAAAAAATGTACTTCTTATAAGTGCCATAGAGATCCAAGGGACTTAATTTCATAATATTTTTTAGATTAAATAGTAAAAATATATTTTAGAAAATTATAGCCTGTAATCAGTTAAAACATTACACTCATGAAATTGTTTTAAAATGATGTTTATTTCCTTTCATTAAGTAATTATTGGGTCTGGCCTTCTTTTCAGTTTTATGAGAAAAAAAAGTTTGTCAAAGGTTTTCCAGTATATACTAGCTCAGTGATGGCCAACCTATGACACGCGTGTCACAGGTGACACGCCAAGCCCTTTTGGGTGACACACATGGTCACCTTGGCACCTGGGCGTGTAGCGCTTGCTTGTTCTTGAAGTGTGTGAAATTCCAACTATCAATTGAAGATTTAGCAAACAAAATTCAGCAACAAAAGTCACTAATGTAAAGAACTATTCGTTTTTGCTTTTAATAAAATACATATATCAAAAATATAACTTTTTTATTAGAGCTACAAATACCACAAAATTATGGATATTTCTAGAAGTGACACAGCCCTCGAGTTAAGCTAGGTTTTCTTGCAAATTTTGACACACTGAGCTCAAAAGATTAGCCATCACTGTACTAGCTGAATGGATTTGAGTAGATAATTTTATAAATGGTGAAACATTCTGAAAGGAGACATCTATTGTTAGAAATACATTACAGCAATAGTAAAGTGAACAGACTTGGTGAAGTAGCAAAGGTTTTTTTATATTCTTGCAAGAATGGGTATCCGAAACAAAAGGCCCACCTCAGTAATTAAAACAGCTTTTATTCCTACACACGACTGGAATTCCCTTCCCCTTTTCTCTCACTGGCTGAGATACTCTGGGTGTATAAACTTGTGTTGCCTAAACGTGCCAACGCCTTAATATGTTGCCCCACCTGTTTATACATTGCAGGTTCATTAAATTGGCAAATATGCCTTCTCTGGGTGTGAAAAATAGTATTCAGTAGTGCTGTGGAGGGGAGGCTTCCTCTGCCAGTATCTGTCAGTCGTGCTTCAGCGGTCAAATCACATTACTGAAGGTTTCTAGGACTGCATTACAGAGGTTGCCATTTAGAAACCATGCAAAAGAATGAGGGGTGGCTGTATTCTTCCATTCTGAAAAAGGGTGCATATCTGAGCCCTATGGCAACAATATGAAGAGGGGAGGTGAGCATTTTCCAGCTGCTGTGAAAGAGACGCCAAAAGTCTTCGCCCACGGATTATAAACATTGTGAGGCCCTACCCCAGCCCTGCTGATAGGAGCCAGCTGCGGACCAGGGCTTGTTTTCCGCCCCTGGCAACCTCCTCGACCTTCTTCCGGGACACTGCGCGCCGGAAAGAGAAGAGACGGGAGGTGACGCCGCCGCTTGCGCCCCGCGTGACGTCATCATCGCGCGGCGGTTCCCGGCTCAGTAGGCAAGGCAGGGGAGAGGCGAGCGATGCTTCCAGTGTCTCGAGTGGGATTCGGTTGTCCCGGTTCAAGGCTTTGGCTGTGGCGGGCCGGGGGGTGCCGGGCATGGCTGCTCGCGGAGAGACAGTCCCTAGTCCCGGAGTCGAGCCAGACTAGGCCACGAGCGGGATGGGGCGGCGGCGGCGCGAGGCCAGCGTCGCCTTCTTGCCTTGCAACTGTCCGGCCACAGGTATTGCTTATACAGTGTCGAAGGGATAGGAGGACGGGGCTGCTGCTGGACACGGAGCTGCTGCTGGCGTACAGATGAGGCAGCAGCTTCCTCGCAGAAGAGCTTTGCTTTCCTTCTGACAGGCACGGAGGGTGGAGCGCGCAGCCCTTTGCTTTTCCAGCCATTATGGTCTGGTGGTGAGGGAGCCAGACTCCTATCTGGGAATACCGGGTTTCATTCCGCCCTCTCCCATGAAGCCAGCTGGGTGACCTTGGGCTAGTCACAGCTCTCTTTCTGAGCTATCACAGCTCCATCTGCCTCACGGGGTGTCTGTAGTGGGGAGAAGAATAGAAAGCTTTTGTCAACCGTTTGGGTCCCCTTAAATGGGTGGGGAAAGCGGGGTAGAAAAGCCAACCTTCTGCCACTAAATTATGGATATTACAGAAGCTGTTATAACTCATGAATTATTGTCAGATGGGAATAATGCTGATGTCCGCAGTTACCCCACTGGTTTGCACTCTGCCTGCTTCTCTGCAAATGGTTTTGATCAAAATACCGTATAATAATAGCCATGTTTAATATACACTGCCAGTGTTGTTCATATGAGCAACTGGTATTTTTTCATTATTTTATTCATTTTTAGCTGTGTCTCAGAAAAAGCATTAAGTTTCCCCTCCCTTTTTCTCATTTTTCCTCTCCTACCACCACCCCATTGGCTAGCCATATTCTCAGCTTGGAAACCTGTGGGCTAGATGCATCACCTGACTGAAAATCTTGAGCACTTCCTTTGTCAGTAGTTTAAAGCATGAGAAACATCCTGCTGTTGGTGGATGGTCAATGGTTAGCATATAACAAAGGGGAGCTCAACTCTGTCCCTCCAGATATGCTGGAACTATACTCCTAGTATTCGGTGGCTGATATAAAATGCTGCTGTTGAATGTTAGATGCAGTTGACTGCCATCTGATGTTCTCATTTGTGAATCTTCGGGTTTAGCTGCAAAAGTGTTCACAGTTTAAAGTAAAAGTCTACTCAAAAATTAAAAAGGTTTTTAAAAAGAAACATTAGAATGGGAATGGAGGACCACCACCCCAACAAGCCACATTGCCTTTTATTCTTGAAACACAATCAGTTTGTTTTTTAATTCCATCTGAGAAAATATACAATTGTTAAAAAGAAAATAGTTGATGTTAGATGAATTCGCCCCGTAATGGGTAGAAAAAAAACCCTGTTTCTTTAATTCCAAGTTACTGTAGGAAATGAGGGTCTGGGTGATTGTTAAAAAAAACGCACTTCCCCCATGCCAAAAGTTTAGATTTTTGAGCTAATATTCCAGAGGATGACAGTAACATTGTGCTCGAGAAGCAAAATGAATTTGACTCTTCTCTCCAACCCACTGTATTTCTGTTCTGTAACTGTTTTCATGGGAATGAAATGGTTTCCAGGTCAAGCATTAGTAAACTAAATAGATTGCTAATAAAAACAGAGAAGGTTCCTGAAAAAAAATTGCTAACTGATGTCATTAAAAACCTGTATGATGCTCTGTAGTAGTCTTCTATAGTTCTTTATTATTAGAATTATAATACAAAGTCTTTGGATATAGAACTTTTGAAAATTTTTGAAAGAGAGGTTGATTGATTATGTGCTGTTCCTGTCTTGCAGGCTTCATTTCCCCATGTGCAGTCATTTTCCTTCTTCAGCACCTCATCTCTTCATGAACATTCTGATTATGGAAGATTAGTTTATTGTGGTAACATGGGAAAAGCAATACTAGGTAGATATGCCATGCCTTGTTTTGTTATTTTGCTACTGTTTATTAATGGGTTGTTTGGAATACTCTTAAGTTCTAAAGGTCAGAAATTGCCATTGTACAGTCAGGCTGGATGACTCTGAGGCAGGCACTGATCCTCAGCCTGATTTATCTCATGGTTTTGTTCTGAGGATAAAATGGGCTGGAGACCATTGTCTATTTTGCATTTATATCCTGCCTGCCTTCCAAAAGCTCAAGTTAGTGGACCTAATTATTCTTTCCTCTTCATTCTGCCAACATCCCTGTGAGGAACTTTAATTGGCTCAAAGTTATCCAGTGAGCTTTTGTAGCTGATTATGGATTTAGATTCTGGTCTGTCAGGTCCTGGGGTCTTTCTGCACTTGGTCTTATTCTGGAATGCATCCTGGAGTAGTGGGCTGCTGGTTGCATGCTGGTGCAGACTGTGGCAGGCCCCAGACGAAACCTGACACAGTCTGCATTAGCGTGTGGACAACAGGCCCCTATCCAGAGTTATATTGTAGAGTAAGGCCAAGTGTAGAAAAGGCCCTGTTCTTATGCTCTAAATACTATGCTGCACTGTCTTCCACCTAAAAATCCTTGGAGGAGAGGCAGGATATAAATTGTTTTTCATACCGAGTAGAAGCTATCCATCCTTCAGAAAAGTATGGCGGACCCAATCAAGCAGTTTCTTGAAGGAACAGATAAGTGCTCTGATAAATAAAAGCACTTATAGATTTTGAGTGCTTTTTGTTTTATTCATAAATGATCTAGGAGGGGGGTAAAAGTTTGCTGATGACACTAAATTATTCAGAGTGATAAAACAGAGGTTGCAAAGAGTTCCAGAGGGATCTTTTGACATTGGATGAGTGGGCATTCTTAGTAAGTGCAGCATGATGCACACAAGAGCAGAGAACCACACTTGCACCTATAAATTGATGAAGTCTGCATTTTCTGTGACAAACCACAAAAGAAACTTTGGGATTTTGATAAACAGCTTAATGAAGGGTTCAACTCAGTGCACAGCAGTTAAAAACAAATTCAGTGGTAGGGGTAATTAGGAAGGGAATCGAAAATAAGTCAACAGGTGCCATATCTATAAATCTTTGGTGGGGCCACATTTGGAATATTGTGTTCCATTCTTGTTTCCACACTGAAGAAAGGATATTGTGGAACTAGAAAAAGTGCAGAAGAGGGCAATCAGAGGGAAAAAGTGCAGAAGAGGGCAACCAGAATGATCAAGAGGCTGGAATAACTTGGTTATAAATCATGCTGCAGTGTCTAGGCCTCTTCAGCTTTAAGAGATGACCATTTTCCTGTATTTCATTGCTTCACATTACGTAGTTGTATTGTCTTTGTTCAGTGTTTGAAATTAATTCATTGACCTCTTCTCCCTGTCTTGCTCACCATTTTTGTTGTATATCATTTAATACCTTTGGCCACTTAGCCTTGCTGTTCTCTTTGCTTACCTTCCCCAAATATATTTCCCTCCTTTCATGCAACATTTCAAATTTCATCTTTTCACAAACAGTTTTCTTTTATCCCATTTTATATAGTCCCTCCAGCCAGAACCTATTACTGATTTTGCACCCAAAATCAAATGCTCCAAAATTACTTAACATTTTTTAACCGTTTTTTGATCATATGTAGCTTGTAATGCAAGCTGCCCTAGCTGAAATTTTCTCTTCCTCACAATTGTTAAAGAGCAGGTATTTTGCACTGGGTCTTGCCAATCCATGCCACACCCCATCCATGCCACACATAATGGACTGTGGGACTCAAACCATAGCATTATATAAGGGACTCTGTAGTTGCTTTTGGACAGACAGCTGCACAAAAGGGAGGCGTCAACAAGATGTCACCATGCCTGTAAACTTGAGAAATCTTCCAAGCAACCCAATGATAATTGCTGAAGAGTACAGACAAAATGGCTGGTGGAAAAATAGGAGAACATTGTTCATGCATGTGATTGTGTTATTGCATTTATATGCCACATTTCTTCATCGATAGTACCAGTTTCGGCACATCTGGCATTCCCAAGAAATCTTTCATTGACATGGTTCTGTTTTTACATGTTGGATTTAAATGTTGTTGTGGTATTTATAGTTTTAATATATATTGTTTCTTGATTTGTTGGAGTTTAGAGGTTGTTACCCACCCTGAGACCTTCAGGTTTAGGGCGCGATAGAAATATAAATAATAAATAAATATATCCTGGAATAGGGACTTGCCATCTGCATGCTGGTGCAGACTATGAAAAGTGCCATATGGGGCCTGTCATAATCTGCATCATCTTGTAGATATTCTGTGATATAATCTAGAATAAGGCTAAGTGCATAAAGGGCTCTGGATTCTGTGTGGCATTCCTGATTTTGCAACAGAATCTTGTAAAGTAAAAAGGAACAAAATGCCACATTAACTCTGGTGGACAACTGCTAATCAAAGGTGTCCACACTCCTTTAATTATTAGACTTAATGCACAATGTTAAATACAGTTTATAGCTTCTAAGTTTTAATCTCTTTTTCTCTTTCAGGTGTGAAGTTTTTTTCTTATTCTACCAGCATGATTAATATTAGCATACTGCCCTTTATCATCTTCAAAACTGGGTTGGGTTTTGACAGTCTTCCCTTGCAAATATTTTTTTACAGTTTTATAGGAGTTATGACATTTATAACTCCAGTTGCCATACATTTACTTACAAAGGGCTACATCATTAGACTGTACCATAAGACTGAAACGGACACTTACACAGCCATTACATATAATGCTATTTTGCGGGAAAAGGAAACAGTGTTCCAACAAAAAGATGTGAAGATTCCAGCCATCAGCAAGATGTTCACAACATTTTATGCAAAAACAAAATCAATGCTTGTTAATCCAGCACTCTTTCAGTATCCCCAGGACTATAACCATCTCATGGGTTATGACAAACCTTTTACATTTGAATTGGAAGAGTCAAAATAATCCACACCAGGTATGATTGAACAGAATGTAAGTTTGTGGTAGGTGTTACTGAATAAAATATATCTTTACAGTGGAAATGGAAATTCTGTTTTTCTATGTTAACACCACCACCCCAAATACTGGTTGACCGAAGTAAAGCTGGTACTTAATATAAAAATAATTTATAGCAACTAATCATGGCCAGACACCCTCTCATATTTGAAATCAGATGGGCACATCTTGGTTTTATAAGCCAAGAAACGGGCATCTTCATGCAGCCTGATCCTCTCTCCCCCCCCCCCCCCCCCCCGTACCTACAGGAGAGTATCAAAATAGTTTCATATTATATCTAAAGGAAAGTAATGGTCAATATTTAAGTTTAGTTTGGTTTCCACACATTAGAGATCATTTGATAAGTGTATAGGAAACCAACCATTTTCCTTTTTTAGAAGTGAAGATGTTATTCGTTTGCGACTTGAACTGTTGTAGATGTTATAATTCTCGTTTTCCTGCTTTCCAGGAGCTGTTTCCAGGAGCTTTTCCTGATTTTCTGTATACTGTATTCTTAGCTAACTTTCTTTCTTTCAGTCCACTATGGTGGACTGTTGAATAACTTGCAGTAATTTCAGATCATGGAGGTGTCTACAATAGATCTGGATTAAAGGCTTTGTAATCTGGATCTAGCTATGTCTTGTGCAGATGGAGCCAGACTAACAAGGGTGGGGCCTCCTTGATCTGCATTAATGTGTGGATCAGTAAGCCTAGGATCTGGACCAGAACCGCTTTGATCTGGATCTAGAGCTTAGTGCTGAAAGGGTCACTGTTAATGTACATTATGTTTACTTGTTTAACACCAGGTCTTAACTTACCTTCTCCTACATATAAGTACAAAAACCTGACCCACTTATGGCCATGGCATAGGATTCTTATTGTATTTCAGCAGGAATTGCCTGTATAACAAGTTAGATCTGCTGAAATTTCATCTGTTTTCCTTTCCATCCCCCTATTCTGTTGCAGTCCTCTTCCTTTTGCCTTGTTTCGGTAGTAGTGGGATCTCAAGTGCAGAATGCCCACTCCACAAAGGTGTGCTTGTGTTAGTTCTGCTCTTCCCGGTATATAAGAATAGTATGAAATGTCTCCTAAAGCAAGACTGGCTGATCACAACATGAGAGACTGAATCTCCAAGTGTGGACAGATCATAAGAAACATGAAGTACAAGCAACTGTTCAATTTTTATTTTTTATTCAGCTGAAGTGACGGTGGGTCACAACAATAAAAAGATAAAAATGACCCCCAAGCTGCTGCTTGCTTTTTCCCCTGGTAAAAACCGGGCTGACTGAATTTTGGCATGCTATTGTTCCTGTTTGAAATAAATTTTTTTTAAAAAAAGTCTGACAGCTTAAATATTGGTTTTAAACTTTTTTTTCTATGTGTTTTTTGTGTTGCAAATTATTATTAAATGGTACAGTATTTAAGTATCTTACTTGAGCTGACTAGGGAGCACTTGTTACTGTTGGAAATAGATACAGTATATGAGGAATAATTATAAAATGAATAAAATGCACTCATTGATAAGAATGTATTTGCACAGCTGCTGTGTTAAAAGCTGTGGAATGAATGTCACACACTGTAGCCACTTACTGTTTTGTCTGTCTAATATATATGTATTTTAATGTGAAACAAAATTATTCTTTTGTGATACATTTGATTGCCCATAGTAAAGTTAACAAACCAAGAAAGATTTCACAGCTACAGTTCTTGAATGGTTGTGAGACTTAGTGGACCTTCCTTCTGAATGTTAGAAAGATGACCTATGTTTTGATACTACATTTGGAGTCTTTTTTTTTTTTTGCCTGACCCTAGAATAAAAATGACAGGTCAGACATCAAAATAAGAAACTAAAGTCAAATGCTATGAAAAGCAAGAGGAATGCCTACAGAGAGTCAACAAAAGACGACGCAAAGGAAGAATAGAATCCTGGCAGACAGTAAGAGGTGATGGAGGGGAAAAACCAACACTCGGAAGCAGCAAAGATACCAACTTGGTAAAAGTGGCTTTCGACTAGGACAAGGGAAAAGAGAGGAGGGAAAGGTGATTTACAATGGAGGGAGCTTTGGAGAAAAAGGCAAAGCTTCTGGTCAAAGGGAAGACAAAAAGGAGTGAAAAGAGAGCTACAGCCGATGGAGTCTTCGAATCTCAGGAATCAAAACTTTTAAGGAAAACTAGAATTTCTTAGTAGGCATTACTTAAAATCTGGAAGGACGTTTGAGGCAACCGGGTGGTATAAGCAGAAAAAGTAAATATAAATTGAAAGCGGTATTTAGAGAAAGCTGTAAGTTGAAAAAAGTATTATTATAGATAATATTAACTTTGTGGCTATATGTAGTAAAATTTTAGAAATAGTATTAAGATGCGTAGAATTGGGGTGATGAAAGGCTAAATAATGGAATACAGTGGTACCTTGACATACGAGTTTAATTCGTTCCGTAACCTTGCTCTTATGTCAAATCGCTCGTATCTCAAAGCAATTTTCCCATTAATCCATTCCAGCTCCCAAAACACCACCTCAGTTGTTTTTGTTATGTACTGTACTGTATTTACATACTCGTATCTCAAATCTTGCTCTCATCTCAAAGCAAAATATCACTCGCTCAGCGGCTTGTATCTCAAAACACTTGTATGTCAGGGCACTTGTATGTCGAGGTACCACTGTAATTAGGAAGGGTTGATTATAGCCTAGAAAATTTTTTGTAGTTTAGAAAACATTAATATTTGAATATTAGATGAATTAATTTTGGTAAGAAGATAATTGAAAAAAGATGCAAGATGAAAAGATTGTCATACTTATGGTAAAAATAGGGAAATTGTACTAAGATATTAACAGGCGCTGAAATGTGATGATATGAGTTTATTAATAGAAGTGAGGGCAACAATAGAAGTATTTTGTTAAGAATTGTTGAGTATAGCTTAGCATTTGCAAATATAATAGTAATATAGATGGGAGTGTGAGTGTATAAATAATAGAATATATTTTTTCCGGGTTCTATAAGATGGAAGGATAGATAAGATGATGAAAGACTACCATCCTTTTTAACAACTATTTAGGAAGAACAATAATAATTAAGATTGGTTCTGTGATGAATAAGGGGGTCAGCTGACAAACAGAAAGACAAAGGGGGCAGATGAAGAAAAGGAAGAGAAGATGTTGGATAAACAGGAAGTCATCAAAAGAGAAGCAAGAGCAAGCAGAAAGAAATTTTCTAATTAATTTTGGATCATAACTAAAAAAACAACCAGCCCTTTGTTGATCTAATAATGCTTCTTCTCTGCTTCAGTTTTAGATACAATTGTCCCTATTGTTCTAAAGAGCAACCAAATATAGTCCTGTATGCAGTGAGGTAAATCCTTGATCTGATTATCATAACAGTGGCAAGATCCCACGTAGATTGCATCAACTGCGATCTTGCCAAAGTGTATTCTTTTGGCAGCTATAACTAAGATAAACTTCAGTTTCTGAACTCTTACTGAAAGGTAATACACTGGGTATTCTAGCTCCTATAATTCTGCTGCTGAAAGACGTCTTTTAATTTTATGTTCTTATGTTCTTAATTATTGCTTAACTTCTGATTTGGCTTGAACTGGATTACAATTTAAAAACAAATTAACAGTAGAGAGTTAGGATACGCACAAGCCCCTGGGGATTCAAAACAAGTAATTACCACCTATGAGAGTATGGGAAATATGAAGGCCAGTGTAAGCTAATGATAATTCTAAAAGTTTAAGGTGCTACAGAAGGCATACGTCACCAATCACTGTGTAAGGCTACCAATATAATCATTGGTTTCTCCGAGGCCAAATCACATTATTGAAAGTTTGAGGACTGCATTAAAGTGCCAGTGTGTCTCCACATCACTTCTGCTGTAGTGGGCTACCCTTATGACATCAATTAATTGCAGCAAAACTGTGATGGCTCCACTGTTGTCAGTAAGGCTGTGGTTCTCAAGTGAGCACACTGACAAAGTGCATTTTGCTGTGGCAAGGCCTTAGGAGGTGTGTTAGAAGTGGTTTCAGAGTTGCTTCTTGCACACTGGAAGGGAATTGAAGTGCCTCCATATATCCTCAAGCCTCTTGGGGAGTACTGTGGAGATGGACAGATTTCAGGGCGCCTCCAATGCATTTTGAATGATCTATGGAGACACAGACAAATCACATTTGCTTGAATGCCAGGGAGAAACGGCATTATGTAGAGGAAGTCACATTTAATTCAAGGTTCAGGCACTAGTGTTCTCGGTGTCCACCATTTTAATTGCATAGAGAACAAAGGGGCATGTGGCACCTTAAAGAATGGCTGATGTTCTTTTTCAGTGTTGTGTGGGAACACCCAATATGCCAGTATTGCTGTGCTTTGATGATTGAAATGTTATTGATTCTGGGTATAATTAGTTAAGACTCCATAATGGTCACATAACTCTCAGACTACATTAACATGCAGTAAAGAAAAGCATCTCAAAGACAGTTCAGAGATGGTCTAGAGAAAATGCACTCTTAAAGCACATTAGATGTGGACTGGTGATGAAACAGTAATGGCATATGCACCTCTAAGATGCTTTTATACTCTTCATGACCCAATGGACCACAGCATGCCAGGCTCATCTTGCATTATCTTGCACTGCCCCCTGAATTCTGTCCAAACTCATGTTTGTTGCCTCCATAACACAATCTAACCTTCTAATCTCTGGTGTCCCCTTATTTTGCCTTCAATCTTTCCTAACATCAGAGTCTTTTCTAGTGAATCTGATCTTCTCATGAGTCTCTGCTTCAGTATTAGTTCTTCCAATGGTTTCCTTTGTTATTGGCTATTTGATAGTCTTGCACCACAGTGTGAAGGAGTCAGTTCTTTGGCTCTCAGCCTTTCTTATAGGCATCTGTTATTACTTGAAAGATCATAACTTCTAGCTTCCTTTCTCGGAGGAATGCTTCAGCAAAGTAGCAGAATTGTACAGTTGTTCAAAACCTGGAGGCAAATGAGCCTAGAAGCGCTCCTTCCCAAGATGTGATTACAAATTCCACACTCCTCTTTTGGAAGCAGAAGAGGAATAATTTCCCTTTTGAACTAATTCCCCATTTTGAAAGCAGTGCGATCAAACCAATAATGGGATGAGTTCCTGTGTTCTAAGATTAATCTGTTGAGCCTTTGGGATGCTTTTTGTTGCTACCTGCACAATGTCACCACCCTTTGACCATAATTCTTCAGGCACTCTTATCTACCAGATCTAATCCCTCAAATCTATTCCTCATCTCCACTTCATGCTCATAAGGAATATTATTTAGGTCATACCTCTATGGTCTAGTGGTTTCCCCAATGGTTTTCAATTTGAGTCTGAATTTTGCAATAAGAATCTCATGATGTGCGCCAGTCAGCTCAAGGTCTGGTTTTTACTGCCTGTATACCATGACTTAACAGTATATAATCAACCTAAGATTGAAAATATGCAGACAATTACAGATGTTGGTATTTATGAAATCTCTTGAATATTTTTATTTAAAATAACTTTATTTTATACTCTTCCAAGTAAAAATATTTTCACAACCCTATCCCTGCCTATATCATCCACTAGAGGCCCCCATTGCCCAGCAATATAATATTGATGGGCCTTTCAAAAATCATTGCAGGGGTTTGAATGTATACCTAGATGTATATTGTACCAAGAATGTATTAAATTCATTATTGAAGGTCTTAGGAAGAAAGAGCTACTAAGGCTATATCTGCTTTGACTTGTGTTAATATTGGGCAGTGGCAATATAAGTTATTAAGCCTTACATTTCTTTTTAATTAATGGCCCACAGATAACAAACCATAGTAGTATGTTTTAGAAAAGGGCTTGGAGGCTTTGCGTTGCTTATCTTTCAAGAGTTGCCTCTAAAGTTGGCAACTATGGAGAAGAAGAAAGGGCTGTTTGGGATCCTAATGGGCTGGACACTGCATCTCATAACATGCAGAAGTTAATCCAAGAACTGAAAAGATAAAAAAATCTATCCTACGATAGTAATCCGTCATCAAGGCTTCCACTTTTTATTGTGAGAATCAGTTGTATGGTTCCATCATCTTTGGCTTCAAACTTCACTACTTACTCAGTCTTCATGTGTGGGTTTTGAATATGATTTGTTACATCCATTGTCTTCACAGGGTTTGGAAGAAGCCTTGGAGGGGCATCAAAGTCAGATAATCTATACAGCACCTTGTGCTGAAAGGATGTAAGAGTGCCTGGACTTACAAGCCCTTCCAAAGTGCATGAGGAGTGATGCTCAGGCTATTCCTTGTGCACTGGACTGGGCCCTTCCTGTAGAACATATGCTGCATTGGTGCAAACACCTGCTGTACCTAGGCAGGATGGCAAAGAGGCCTTCTGCGTGCTGACATGGTGAACTGAACAACACAGTTTCAGGGATGGCAATGGAACTGTCAAACTCTTTGCCAAGACTAGCCTGCTGTTATGGAGATGCCTTATACCCATCTGGTCTTGTAGGTAGAGTGTCAGACTCTGGAGGTCTCCCTGTTTGATTCTACACTCCTACATGAAGCCAGCTGGGTTGCTCTCATAACCCAACCTATCTCACAGGGTCTCTGTTGTGGGGAGAAGAACAGAAGGTTTGTCACTTTGAGTCCCCTTAAATGAATGAGAAAAGTGGGATATGAAGCCAACTCTTCTTCTTAAAGTGCCTCCTATCAGCAAAATGAAGACATGCCTGTAAGCTTTTAATATAGATACAGTAGCGGCATGGCTGGCATTCTTAACACTATATTTTTTTGTTATTCTTTGAGCACTTAAAAGAAAAATGTAAGTATAATGCCTAATTGCAGCTTCTATATCTTATAGCTCCATTCTACCTTCATTCTGCTAAGTATAACTTAACCAGGCCAGTAACATCTGTAATGTAGTTTTGGATACTGAAGATGCTGTTGAAGGTGGGTAGACTTTTTTTTTCTGTAGAGGACTGCATTTCTTCCCAGGCATTGTGGTCCCTAGTGGGTTTGAAAGGAGGCCTAAATTCAGCAGTGACTGGTGGCCATTGTGGGTGGTTAGAGTGGATGGCAAATAGCTAAAAGGGGTCAAACTACATAAAGCTAATGGAAGGCACTAGAAGGCCACTACAAACCCATATGAGCACAGTGGATTTTCTACATATTGGCCATTCCTGATTTGAATCTGAGGGAGAAAAGGGGACTCAAGTTTGGAATTATTGAATTTCCTCTCTGCACTTACAGTCTACCTGTTCTTAGGTAAACTGCTATACATTTGAAATTCAGACCACTCCAGTTTTCACTAAAGGGACCCCAGTTTAGAATTTCCAGTTATGTGCAGATTTATGTCAAAGCAAGTATCACAGTTTTATGCAGTTATATAGAATGCAATAGAGAAACAATGCTTAGAAAGGAAATGAAGGAATTCCTCCAACTTTTATCAATTTATTCCCAAACATCAGAGCAAATATCTTCCCTTATTCTCTCTAAAATCAGATTAAAAGATTTTTTTAAAAAAAGTCACTAGCAAAGTTTCAGTCACATGTAAGTTGGATGGTCTCCTCTGGGTATCCCTAAAATCAGTTTAATTTCAAGTGTTTTATAATAGAGAAATGAGCAAGGAGGAAGGAACTTTGATAGGGCAGAAGAATGGGGCACTGGGAGGCAGCCATCACAACTATCTTCAGAAGCTTGACAGAGAGGAACCAAAATCACTTGATTGGCTCTGGAAAGAGACAGATTCCATTAGGTCCCTCTCTTCCTCACCTGTCACCAGGAAGTAGCCATCACTACTAAACTACAGAAGCTGGTGGCAGGGTCACTCCATTTGTCCTTGAACAGCGGCAGTGATTCTGGCAGCAGACATATGACTACTGTCAGCCATGCCTGAGGGGGTTGACACAGCCAGAAGAAGAAGAAGAGAAGCAGAGTTCTTGCTAAGCTACAACAGAAATTCAAAACAGTGGGTCTGCCATTCTTCTGAAACCAGTTTGAGCATGCATACTGGGAGCCTTCCCTCTGCCCATGTAGAAGGGAGTCTCCTAGTACACTAGTACGGCTAGGAATGATTCTGCGCTGGCCAGCTAGTGTACTAGGAGACTCCCTTCCACATGGGCAGAGGGGAGGTTCCCAGTATGCTTGCTGGTTTGGTACACTAGTCAATGCAGAATCACCCTCAAACCTGCAGGATCAGCAAGTGATATTTCATTATTGGAAAAAAATGGACAGATGTCCATCACTGGAAGATCCTCTATTCTTTTAGAGTGTGACATCTCTAGCTCAGGAAGAGAAGCAAAAATATTTTGAAGTATTGTGCAGGTGAAGTGAAACACAGATGCCCAGTTCCCACTAGGACTTTTTTGAGTGTCTAAACCATTTTCAAAACACTCTGGCCCTGTCCCCATGCAATTGAAAGTCTGCTGGAACTCTTCTTTTGCCTCTGAGCGGCCCCATTCCAGGCTTTACAAGGCGCTTAGGGAGCTTAGGAAAGTGAGACACCCGCGATAAAATACGTGCACTTTAAAGAAGAGTTCCAGTGCTCTTTCGGCGATTCGCGGGTTTTGCTCGCTATATCTGCCTTGAGGACGCTCCGTGGCAAAAGGGGCGGGGATTGCTTGCCTGCACACACAGCCAAAAAGCATTCACACATCTGAGAAATGCAGCAGGTTCGCTTCCTTTCCTTTGTAAAAAGAGCCAGAATTGCTCAGAATTGCAACATTGTTATCAAGTTATCTGTGAAAGCCTTAAAAGAGAATGAGCGAAGGATCGCGCTGCCGATCCCTGCAGCCGCTGACTTTGCCGGGGCAGAAAGCTTTTCTAACAGAGAACTGAGTGAAAGTAAGTGCTGAAAGTGAATGAATGAGCGATCATCTGCCTTTGCTAGGGGCAGGAAGCCGTTTCAGGAGACGGAGATCTGGCTATTTTTCCTTTTAACAAGAGAGGGGGCGGGGGGAAAAAGATGCCCGGAAAGAGAAGACGGCTATCATGGGGACGGAAAGTCCGTTTAGATCGCGGCTACCATGGGGACGCTTATTCCGGAAGTGGAGGGGACTTTTAAAGTCAGCTATAACAGAGTGACTGTAGAGGAAGCCGAGAGGGGCTAATAAGTCTTTTGGGGACAGGGCCTCTGTCCGCATAGAAAAGTGGCTTTTCACATTAAAAAGAGGAGTAAATCTGATAAAATGAATTTTAAAAAACACTGGTTCAAACAACGCTTGCTCCCGTTTTTCTCAGTATCACATTTTATTTTTTTGCTTTGGGAATGCAGCGAAGTATATGGTACCCACTGCTCACCCTCCCTCCCACTGTATTGTAACTAGTTCCCCTGCCATGCCCTCTCTGACGCCAACGCCTGCCACCAATCTGCTGGCCCGCCAACCTGCCATCCTGCCATTATCTGCTCTCCTGCACCAAAGGGCAATGCACAGGCCTGGAAGAGCCCTGCTGAAGCCCACACCTCACCCACCTCTGCCCACCCTCCCACCATATTAGCCTCTGTTTCGCCCTTGTGCCCGCACCCACGGCACCACTGCTACCACCTCACTTGTCAAGCTGTCATGCTCCTGGGTCAAGGGGAGGAGGAACGCCGGGCAGTGGGTGGGCAAGTAAGTGCTGTCCTTTCCTCCTCCCTCCCTCCATTCTGTTTTTTCTGCAGCCGCTGATTCCACTGCACCACTGCCGAGCTCCACTTTTAAAAGCGGAATTAACAAAAAAAAAAAAAAGGGGGAATGCGCATAATGCACATTCACATTCATTTTTGTTAATTCCATTTTAATTTCCTTAAGTGGGATTATGGCCAGAGAGAGCTGGAAGCTGACTGAAGACAAAACATCATGTGTGAGTCTTTGGCTCCCTATGGAAATCCGATTGCACAATATCTTTGCAGACTGTTCCAAGGTATTTAGTTCCACTGTGCTTCCCTCAAGCACCCTCTGGCCCAGTTCCCATTACAAGCTTATACCGGTTTCCATAACCCAAAATAATAGAACCGGATGCTAATGTGAATATGCCTGTTCCCATTATTTTCAACTTTAATCGCGTTCAATCTGGATTCTGAGGATCGTATGTGGCGTACGTGACTCAAGGGGGGACTCAAGTGGCTACTTTGTAAAAGCTGCTTTTTGGGGCTGCCCTGCCCTCTTCCTCCTGGCGTGAACATGCCACCCATAAGGGACCCCTTCACGGAGCCTAGCTGGGTGGCTGGGTGGCTGTCGCTTGCCTGGATGGAGGAAAAACAGCACTGGGCAGCCAGCAATTCTTTCCCCTCCTCTCCCCATTGCCCAGGGCACACAGCAGCAGGGGGAAATCAAGCCTTAAACATTCACACATCTCCAAGAACCTGCAGCTGCTTTCCTTTCCTTTCTAAAGGTCAGAACTTTCAAAGAGGCAGAATTGCACAAAATTGCAACATTGTTACCAGGTGTGAAGTACGTGGATCGCTACAGTGTAGCGGCTGCTGTAAGGGATTGATTTTTACAGGATTTTTCACTATCATTGGAAGCAAGCTATTGGGGGAGGGAAAGCCTAAACATGCATTCTCATCCCACCAACATGGACCATTCCCACGGTAAGAAATGCAAACCGTTTCAAGCGCATGAACCGGAGTGAGACCTGTTGAAATGAGGATTAACATTTACAACGCTTTGGGGTGATTTAACACGCGGAAAGCGTGTTAAACTAACTTGACGTGGGAAATGCGAGGATTGAAAACGGTTTGAAACTGAAATAAGCTTATAATGGGAACGCGGCCTCTGTTTGTAAAGAAATGAAGCCTTCAAACATTTTCCCCAAAACGTTTTACTACTTGCAAAAAAGAACTGATCAAGTGCTATCCTGGCCCTTTTATGGATGTGAAAAGGCAAAGTACTGACTTCTCAAAGATATTTGCTCAGAATTTTTTTAAAAAAAAAACTGTACAGGTGCCTTAATTGCTTGTGAGATTTTTGCCCACTTTTTGAGAAAGATAGTATTTGAAGATCTGATTTATCCTTGCTTTGGCTGTGTTTACACCTACATTTTAATCCAATTTCAGACTACTTTCAGAGTGAGAGAACACATCAGCAAAGCTACAAGCTGATTTCTTTCAGCATTATCTAACTCAGAAGATCCACCTTTGACTTAGATAACACAGAAAGAAAATGACTGTTCTCTTTGCTGATGTATTCTCCCATTCTGAAAGTGGGCTGAAGCTGGATTAAACTCAGTCTACAGATGCACAGTATGATCTTAAAGTAACTCTGACAAAACTTTATCCACTTCCTTTCAAAAAACATACAAGTTAACATGTTTTGATGTCTTTTTTCACTTCCTGTTTAGGCAGTGTGATGCATGTAGGGTGGTTCCATTGTTTTCTCTCATTTATAATTACCTGTAATAGTTGCTCACTGCTAGAAGTCCCAGATGTGACATCGCCCCCTGCAAAAAGATGTGATAAATGTAAGGAAAGCCTCACCCTCGCTTTTTTCCTTCTAAATATTTGTTACACACAACTCAAACAGAAACTCACTCAAAAAGTCCCAGAAATCACATGTCTGACAGCCAGGATGACTAAGCGTCACTATGTTCCTCTTAACTGAAAGTGAAGCAATCAATTCAGCAATAATACATCTTTTCATTTGAACTGCTTTTGAAATGGTTGAAAGATATGTAAACGTGCTCCTCCAGCTTGTGATTGTGAGCCTACGTGTTTGTGGAGGTGTTGGGGCCCAAGGAGAGCAGCTGCTGTGTAGGGGAGATGACGTGGAAATTCTATATTCCCCTTGCGGTAAGTAAAGTATCAATTGCTCTTCCTTTCAAATTATGTTTATTGACCTCGGCTGTGTTCACAGCTAGGTTTTAATCCAACTTCAGGCCACTCTCAGAATGAGAGAACATATCAGCAAAGTGATTTCTTTCAGCGTTATCTAACTCAGAAAATCCACCTTTGAGTTAGATAATCTGGAAAGACAATGACTGTTCACATTGCTGATGTGTTCTTCCAGTCTGAAAGTGGACTGAAGCTGAATTAAAACTTAGGTGTGAACATGGCCCTCCTTCAGCTCCTTCTCCATCATTACAATTCCAAATTTCTGAAAACAACTTTGCACCTTGCTTTTGTGAGCCAGTGGTTAGGGAGCTGGACTCTTATCTGGGGACACTGGGTTTGATTCCACACTCCTCTATGAAGCCAGCTGGGTGACCTTGGGCTAGTCACAGCTCCCTTCTGAACTCTCACAGCCCCACCTACCTCACAGGGTGACTGTAGTGGGAAGTAGAATAGAAAGCTTTGCCAGCAGATTTAAGTCCCTTTAAATGGGTGAGAAAATCAGAGTAGAAAAGCCAAGTCTTCTTTTTTCCGCTTCAAGCTTTGTTAAGGAGTCCAGAATAATGGCCGGATTTTACATTTTTAAGAGGAGAGCAGTCAAAGCTTCTTAGTACAGTATGGTTTAGTGTTTCTGAGTATGCATGTTGATTTTACATTTCAGGAAGGAGTGTGGTAGGAATGTTCAAAGTTTAATTTTGTACCTAAACTTACAAAATTATTAAACTTCTGTTTGCCACGCAGGTCCCTATAATGATGCATTCACCGTTAAAATTGAGCCCTGTACATTAACGGTTTCTAAATGGAAAATTGCTCTTTTCTGGATTCCAAGTAAGATGTTTTCCTATTTCTTGCTAGGGCCAAATTAATTGCTGCAGGGTATTGTAAAGCCCTAAGATGTATGTAACAGGTAAGTCTTTTCCCATCTCTGGAATAATCCAATAAAGCCTTTTTATTAGTAAAAAATTTACTTTGATATGCAGCAGAGAAAGCAAGATTTTGTGAAATTTCTCCACCCCAGACCCAAGATGTGCCATGCCATCTTTTGACTATAACCTTTGTATAAGAATTTAATGTTGCTATGATACAAAGACTGATGACTTGCAATCATTGTTTTATAGTTTATGACAGCTTTAGATTGTGTTGTGTATATTTTTGTGTTTTGTGTTTTTTGCATTGTCATGACAGTTTACTGTACACGTATCGTAACAGTTATAGAAACACAGGTCTTCAATGTGGATGAATTAATGAGTAAACGAATATCTCAAAAGGTTTACACTGGAGCTCCAGAGCACAACATAGACTGTTGGGTGCAAGAGTAGATCCAATTGCTGTTGAACAGACTCGGCATACTTACATGATGTGTTCTCGTGGACTTATTTATATGTATTCATTTGTCCCCTTATTTTCTGCAAAGAGGTCATTCTTTTTCCAAATAAGGATGCCTCCAAACGTGGGCTAAAGCCTGTGACTCCTCCACAACTATACTGGGAGAGCCACATGTAATTGTGGCATTCCCAAAATACTTATAGGATATAGAAGTGATATCCCATAATATCATTGTTACAGGAAATCTGACAACAGTGCTGAATTTCCTATAACAATGATCACTTACCTCTTGTCTGATAGCTCCTTTGTTATAGTACAGTGGCTCTCAACCTGGGGGTTGATCTATTCTTTCACAGGGGTCGTTATGAAGTAGTAATGAAAATAGTTTTATGGTTGGGGGTTAGGGTTAGGTTGGGGGTCACCACAACATGAGGAACTGTATTAAAGGATCGCGGCATTAGGAAGGTTGAGAACTACTGTTATAGTACATGGTCTAGTACAGAATCTCATATTCCATGATTATAATTCTATACTTTCAGCATAAATACCAATAATAATATGACATAACATGCATAGTCTAGAGGTATCTGTGCCTTGGCGGACACTGCCTTGACTTGGCACAACACTCATATTGAGGGTTTATGGGAGGTATTTGGTATCACTTTACACTCTCATTCTTTTGCATATACCTAGAAGTCAACCAAATGTGAAGGAAGGAAGAAGGGAGGGAGTGAAGGAAGGAAGGAAGGAAGGAAGGAAGGAAGGAAGGAAATTGGCTGGATGCTTGGCTAGCTTCTGGGTATTTACAAAGGAATGAGAAAGAAAGGAGCCAGCAGACAGAAGGGAAAAGTTTGCAATTGTCTCTTGCTATCTGGAGGTAATCTAAGAATGAGATCCATTTTGGCTGCCTATCCAGCAGCTCATAACTGTTGGACTGGACCATAAGCCATTGTCATGTTGCAGGCCGGTCAGGCAACAGGCAAGCACCTGCGCAGCTTACTCAGTCCCTGGGGATCCAGGCATTCTCGAGGTCAGTTCCAGTCCAGGGTCTAGGAGTCCAGAAAGTCCAAAGGGTCAGCAGGTCACAAGGAGTCCAGGATTTCAAGCTCAGGGTGACACAAGACTGCAAAGAGGTTGTCTGCAGCAACTGAGGCAAGGTGAGCTTGCTCTTAAGTAGAGGAGTCAATGCCACGCCCATGGTGCAGCTGAGCTAATCGCTCTGATCTGCGCCTTAGCTGCTTCTGCTTCCTCAGCAGGCAAGGAGAGGGCCTTTGATGAGGCTCACAGCTGGTAGATTCGTTATCAGAGCTGACTGCTCACCTGGAACTGGCCTTAACCCTTCAATGCCTGCAATGCCAAGTTGTAGTTGACTCACAGCCTGTGGTGGCATTGCAGGCAGATTGCCCTCCTCTGAGGAGGCTGAACAGAACATGACAGCCATAAGCTCTCATATAGGACTATATACGTTATTTTAATTTAGTAACTAGCAGAGGTGTACAGCGCATTTTGGCATCAAGGCACTGACCCGTCAATTAAGTGAAACAAAAAAATCATTACTTAATAAAAGCATCCATCACATTTAGTAGCCAATCAGAAACCACCTTTTTTTGTTTCCTTGCCTATGGTTGCTAGAAGAGTGAGAAATTAACACTCCTCTGTGTATAGTTCTCTTGCACCTATAGCCTGTCGAGTTTGTTGTTTGGAGGTAGCTGAAGTGAGATGTGAAGAGAATTATGTTATGTTTACATTTTTCTTTAATTTGAATACACAGCCAAATTTTTAACAACAAAAATTGAAGTTTTATATGGTTTAAATTTGGGACCTTTCTGCATTTGGCCTTATGGTGGAATATATCCCAGAATAGGGGCCTGCTATCTGCATGCTAATGCAGACTATGAAGGCCCCAGGTGAGGCCTGCCATAGTCTGCATTAGCTTATGGCCAGCAGATGGCTACCGTGAGATATATTCCAGAATAAGGCCAAGTGCAGAAAGGACCTTGTATTCTTCTTCCAGCTTTGCTTTATACAATTTGGAAGTAATATTTGCAGATGCCTTCAGTGCTGGATCCACTGATTTATTTCTTTTATAGTTCTCGTATAAGATTGTCATATGGAATCCAGATCTGAATTCTGTTATCTTTAATTGTTTTGTTGAAGAGGACATTTGAGCAGGTTCTCATACTAGGTAACAGTTTAGAAAAAATACTGATCAACATGTTGCACAAAATGTAGTGGCAAAATTCTTATGGATTTGAAATGCTCCCAGAAAGTGTTGTAGGTCAGAATCTACAGAAGAGGGATCAGAATCTACTGGAAGCCTAAATTAGACTAAAATTGAAAAGTGGCAAATGTGAATTTTCAGTCCTCAGCACTGAAGACCCTCCTCACACTCCATGCTAGTGTGGAACTGATATGCCTTAGAGCAGTGTCATTCAGAACACCAAGGAGATGTGCCTTTTTAGCTCAGTGTGGTCTGGAAAGCTCTTTTCCTTATTGACACTGAACTCCGTGAAGCAATGATACCAGCAACTTTCTTTGATGTTGCTTTTCCCTGCTCTGGGAAAACTTGGATGAAACAGAAACTTAGACTGGTTGAAGCTGGAAATGGGTGTCCATCCTGTGCATGGCCAGACTTGGAAAGAGCATAAGCTCATGCTACATTTAGCGCACAGAAGTGGTCTGATTAGCAGCAGATCCCCAAAGATTCTGACTTGGCAGTTGTTAACACCATCAGCATCAACACTTTGCCTCTTCCAACAAATACTTGCAAGTTGTTTAATGAAAGAAAAAAAAACTTTGTGGGATTTGTCATAATTTGTCATAATTATAATATTAGTCCTGCTAGTAAAGACATATTTCTAGGGTTGAGTATGCACACAGAGATAAGCTATTTCTTTAAGCATAATTTTGTTTTCCTTATATTACTGAAGACCACCAGCAAGAGTTATTTTTTTCCTTCCAGATTCCAGTTGGTTGACTTGGGATGTAGTCAATAAAATAAGAAGCCTGCAGGTGTCTGTTTCGGTTCTGAATTCAAATATGTATTTCTCTTCCTTTTGGAAGTCACTGACCACTGTTAAATAATAACTGTATTGTTGTAATGTTCTTTTTACTGTGTACTTCATAGGGGCTGATTTAACCATTTTGAATGCAGAAATAAGGCTGTGGTTTGGAACTCATGAATCTCTAAGGTGGGAAGGTACTCTTTGCCATGGTCTGGATGATGACTATTCCTATTGTGGATCTCTGAAAGGAGGTAAGTATATTTTGGATTTTGCTTCCACTGATGGTCTTATAGTTTTCCAGGTAACAATAAAGGCATCCTCAAATTGAACTTGACTCACAGTGACTCTGTGCATACTTGTCAGTGAAAGTAGCATTGCCTTCTTTTTTATTTTTCTACTTAAAGCAAAGAATACAAGAAAAAAGAAAAGTAAGAAGTACAGATAAGATATACATGATCTATAATAAATAATTGTGATGGCTTGAGGTGTTAAAGTTCTTTGGATTTCCCAGGAGGTGAGACTTGCAAGCAGAGAGAAGACACAGCACAAACTGAGGGTTGGTTTTCTTGATTTTACTGGTGCCCAGGATGTGCCCAGGATGTGCAAATATTTACAGTGCTTTAGTGCTCCAGGGACCCTGTTTATATACACTATATGCAGTTCCAGAAGATATTTCTTCCCTCCCCAAAGTCATCCCTTACAGCTTCTCCAGCTCCCAGGTTTGGCCTCCAATGATGACTCTAGCATAGCCTTAGGAATCCCTCTTTTCCGGGTCCCTTGTTTGGCCTCCACCAACATACACCTTCTCTGGATCCTTCCTTGGCTAGGATTCAGAAGGTGTTTCCTTCCCAGCATCTTGAATGGCTCCAACCTCCTCCAGTTCTCCTTCTCTCTAGCACCAACCTCTCACCACCACCCCCTTCCAGCCTCTCTGCTTTCCAGCCTCTCTGCTTTCAGTTATATACAATTTTACCCTTCCACACACCCAGTGATTCAACAGTATCTTCCCTAACCAGGCCCACCTGTACTATGGTTAAAGGGAAATCATCACAGTAATATACACAAAAGAACATATATATGAAGAATATAATCATTGTTTTTCAATTCATTAGATGTCATCTTCAAAATTCGTTTTACATGCTCTAGATTGCTATATAGCTATAAATTGATTAATATCTATTTACAATAATTTAACATCTTTATCATCATATTGTAACTTCTAATCAAATTTTAAAAAATAACCTTCATATTAGTAAATTTCCTTAACTGGCACAATTATTGTAAAAAATTATACAATTTCTCTCTGCATTTTTCTTTAATATTTTATTACATCAATCAAAATTCATTAAATTCCTTTTTTTTTTTTTGGTTGTTCATGATTTCTTCCAAGGCATTGTAATCTGTATAATCTTTAGTAAGCTTTTCATACCCCACATTAATGTTCATATATCTTATGAAATCCATTTAATATTGGTATGAATTTTATACATTCACATACACAAACTAAATACACTCTCTTATCTGAACCCTTCTTTCTCCAAACATCTTCCAAATTCACTGCTTTCAAAAACCTTTGGAAAATACTTGGGCTTCTCATATATTTTTTTCCATAATGGTATTAGCTGTGTACAGTTGAGGTAGCAAAATTACTAACAGGCACTGCTGTTTCTTCAGGGAAAGGCTGGGGTAAAAGGTGCCTTTCCATCAATTTCCTAAATGTATTTCAATTAAAATATGGTGTTTTTATATATTATGGCTTCATTTTGAGTACATATTGTGATGGTTTAAAAATGGTTGCATCTCCTGCATGGCAATGATATATACACATACATTTTTCAGCAAAATAGGGTTTTTTGGCATTTTTGGGAGAACAGTTGGGCAGAAAATCTTTTTTTTTTTTGGCATTCTTTGAAAATTTTTCTTTCAAAATTCAAAAAATGGCAAGAAAAGTTGATTTTCTGCCCAGTGCATCCCCCCAAATACCAAATTTAACAGGATTTGGCATTTTTCAATACAAAAAGCGCAGGCTTTGATAATTCTATCTGGCAACGCTATTTTGAGGGAAATTTACCCTTGACATTATTTTGTGCCTTCTTGTATTTCATTTATTTATTTTAATGGGCATTTTCATTTTCAAAACCATAGTGAAAAGATCTTATTAATTTCCTTGGAGTTTTGAATTTGAGGTATCTTGGGGGTTCCAAATTATGCATATGAAACTCTAGTTCTTGTATTAACTATTTTTTCTTTTTGTGCTTGGTGAGATGAAGCCATTTGACTGGGCTGTAAAATCTTGATTTTGTCAGTTTTTCTGAATTATTTACCAAGCTGCTACTTGACTCAATTTTCAGTTTTTTTGATCCTCTGTACTTTTATTTTCATGGATCTCTTTTTCAATCTCTGAACTCAAGTCTTCCTTCACACTTTCTTAGAAATAAAGGTGCCAGTTCAAACTTCCTGTTCATGATAGCAAACTATTCATGATAAAGGCATCCAAATCCTAGCTGAACGAGAACAGCTTTGCCACTCTTACTGCTGCAAATCAGCCAGGTTTTCTGTAGTGGTTGCTTGGATGACATTACAACCCCAATTACAGGCTGTGGTCAAGTAGAGCTTAGTTGTTTCAGTGTCAATCTGAAAGGAAGCCTTGCTTTGATCTTAACAGATTCAAGTTTTTATTTTTGGGCTTTTCTTGTTACCACATTGATAACATCTTTCTCACTGCCCCTGATCAGTTTGTTTAGTTTCTAGGATCCTAGGTTTATTCTAGAGATGCCATTTTAGCTCCAGGAATCCATGTAACACTGACACTGCTGAGACAAATAATATGATGTTCTTTTTGCTGTGATCCAGCTCATGAAAACTCTTCTTCTTCCACAGAGACAGTCAACACAACAGTTGAAGCCAAGTCTGCTTTGCCAGCATATCCAAAGGTACTTTCCCATACAAAAATACTATGCATATGATTTTTAAAAATTTTCTACATTGCAGTTCAGATAATGGAGCATTCACACACCAGCAGTTTCCCCCCTCTGATCCAATGTTATTTTCCTTCTGTTCCTCTGGACCAAAACACTTCTCATTTTGAAATGTAGGTGGTGGTCTTTCTCCATTGGTCATTTTGATCCAGTTTGCCAAAAAACAGAGGTGTAGATGGGGGAAGCCTGAGGAAAATAAATCATTTCAAGCAGTGTGAAGTAGCAGTGTTTAAATAAATAAATATTTTGGAATTTGAGAGGGAACAGTGGTATAAAATCACTGGTGTTGTGGTATTGTTCAGAAAGCATCATGGCAGCCATTTTCTGACTAGGTCCTAGCACAGAGTACTACCTATGTCCAATGACTCCAAAGGGTTGGGACCTCTGCTTTATACTAGTACTTTTGAGTAGGATCTTTTTATGTATTGATTTTTTATTACTTTGTTACATATACTGGAAAAGGTTTAAAATATTTTTAATGGTAAGGTAAGCCATAACATGATTTGCTTGAATTGATTATTTTTATAATACTTAGAATTTCCTCATCCTCCTTGCTGTTGTACTTTGATCTATGATTTACTTGTATATTATTTCAAAACAGTTCAAATAATGAAAGTTCAACCAAGAAGAACACAAGATAAGCCCTACTGGACTGGGCCATAGCCCATCTAGCCCAGCATCCTGTCTCACATGGTGGTCCACCAATTGCTTCTGGTCATTGTCAAAAGGAAAATAAAGGCAAAACTTTGCCATTACATTGAGAGACCTAGAAGAAGCTGCACTTACAACCAAAATGAATAAGCAACTAATTAGGATGAGAATCCCATTTATGCATTACAAATGTATCCAGTCTCTAGATTAGATTGGCCTAAGGCAGGATGGCCTGCAGGATGAACTTGCAGACTGGGAAGGCAGGAGAAAAGGGACTATTAGGTAGATCGCTGGGTCAGTTATCACTTGTACAGCTTTAATATAGCCATCACCTTGATTCTTCGAGCCTTTCTGCATTTTCCTTTATTTGAGAACATGGTTCCCTGCCCTGCCCCCTCTGGTATGCTCTGTCCGCATGAGACAGAGGGTACTCTGTATTAGGAGGCTCAAAACGGTCTCCTGGTACTATTGTAGGCTGAAAACTGGTGGATCTGATTAAATAAATCTACTGGACTACTAGGGCCATGGGACCTATTTCAATGGCAATCCTTGTTGCATCCCAAAATGGGTCCCCCAATGACTCCAAAGCCAGGAACTTTCATTCCTGGATGTTGGGACCAATTCTGAAGCTTGCACAAGCTTTGGGGCAAGCATCAGGGCTGGTCTGGACCAGATCTGAAACAGCACCTGCCTGATCTGGATCTGCAGTTGCATATCAGTCCGCGTAAGTGCAGAAGTATCCTGTGCGTTACTTTTGACTTCTCAGCAACTTCATTGTGCAAAATCACTTTTGCAAACTCTCTGGCTTTTCAGGCAATTATATGAAACATTCTGAAATGCTCCCCATAATGTCAGGAGCTTGAAAGTCATGATAGAAATGTAGATTAAAACATTCAGCATGATCATACTTGGATTGCTCTGAAAAGTCAACTTGAGGTGACTTTAGCATTTAACATCTCAATGTTTTAATGAAGGACAAAAAGCAAATGGGAATAAATAAAATTTTTATTAGACGGTCTTTTCTAATATGCAGTTGTTTAAGAATATGCATCTGAAATAGTTCCTAGATCTAGGAAGTAACTCCTTCTCTTTGTTGTAGGGAAAGTACACAGCTTATTTACATATTTTCTCTGGTTACCACAAGGAATTAATACGCTGCATGAAATATACTTTGAAGGTTAATTAATGAATCCTCCAAAACGACAATTCAAGAACTTTCTTTTAAGAAGCAGTGTAATCAAATCTGTTTTTGTCTTTCTAGAGTTGTCTGAAAAAGAGAACTATTTGAGTTTGTTACATGCATTCATTTTCTAAACAAAGTATTTCAGTATCTGATTAAGAGAACTGTCTGAGATTTGTAGTTTTACAAGTGCCTATGGAAAATATTCTGTCCTACTCACTGTTTTTTCCTGAATTAGCTTTTCCAGAAAAGTATTATTTTATCTGTTTTTATTGTTTTTGAGATTTTGCGATAGAAAATGGCATTAAATGTATTAAATAAATAACATGAGTGCATGCACAAATTGGATTATTGTTGTTTTATTCTATTTTAAATTTATTTATTTATTTGTATTTCTATCCCACCCTATACCCGAAGGTCTCAGGGCGGGTTACAATATTATATTAATCTTAGACAGGTCCCTGCCCTCAGGCTTACAATCTAAAGAGACAAGATACAAAAGGAAAATGGTGTGGGAGGGAACAGGGGTGCTCTGGAGGCAGCAGAGTCCTTGCAAAGGTAAAAACTTTTATTTTATTTTCCTCCTCCATTCCCCACAGGCAAGATTGTTTCTTCATGGCCCGTCTGGTGGCAGTTGGGAGGGAGGGGCCAATGCTGGGAGCTTGATGGAAGGTGCTCACCCAGCTTCCTTCTCTCTTCATCTCCCAAGGCAAGATGGTTCCTTCATGGCCCGTCTGGTGACAGTTGGGAGGGAGGGGCCAATGCTGGGAGCTTGATGGAGTGTAAATTGTGTTTTACACTCATTTTATTGTGGTATGACCTGAGACTGCTGGGTAAAGGGCAAGATAGGAATACAAATAAGCTTTCCTAAAATAGAATTCTTCTGTCTGTGAATTTTATTTTGGGATGGGTTTGTGGAGACCCTTTGAATCAAGATTCAGTCCTCGTGGCTGCCCATGGCTCCCCTCACAACTGAGGTGGCAGCAGCAGCAAGAGGGATTATTTTCTTAGAAAAACGTCGGACTTGTTTAAAACAGCCATTTTGCTAAACTAATAAATGTAATAACAGACACATGTAGCTAGTGCATAAGACATCGGAACTGGGAGAAGTGAATGCTAATTGAAGCATGGAATTTGTCCCTAGATCAGACTCTTATCTTGGCTGCATACCAATGTGATCCATTGTGATCCAGGGTTTTTTTCCCACAATCACTAAGTACCCATTAAGTACCCATTAGGGACCCATTAGGCTCAGAGCAGGAAGACCATTTCCACTGCAGTTCCCATTAAAGTCACATTTGTTTCCACCAGTTCTAGGGAAATCTGGATTGAATGGGTCCTTCAGGTCCTATAATCTGGATTTCCTGTAGATCCACCACAATTGGGCAATGGGGTCTAGGGGGGGATCTGGGGGGGAGGACCCCAAAATCCAAAGCTCCAAAGCCTGTGCACAATCTCCGAAGCCAGCTCTGAAGAATAGCACAGGCTCTGAAGAGGATCCCACGCGAGAGCAATGCCAATCCTACGGACCTTTGTCAAAGGCTCTGGAGAATCTTCAAAGTTTGTGGTAGATCACTCCAGAGAATCTCTGGAGCTTCTCCAGAGCCACTCCGGAGGATCTTTGAAGAATCTCTGGAGTGACTATGGAGATTGCACTCCCTGTCCCCCCAAAAAACTGGGGTGATGGGTGGATCCCACGTGGGTTGATCTGGATTCACCACATGGATGCTCCAGTGTTTCCACTGTGGGCAGGCTAGCACCCATTGCTATTGGGTGCTGCACCACCCATGGAGACGCATTAGGTACCTCCCTTAATCTGGATCTACTAAATCCAGATTAGTTGAAGGACCCTTTTCTTAGATCCAGATCATCTTAGATCTGGATTAAGGGAGGTCAGTGGAAACCTCCCCCCCCCCCATGATTCTATAGAGGACTCCTTGGAACTGTATGTTTCCCACCAGAAACCCTCCTTTGTCTAGCAGATTTTTCAGAAAAATCAATTTAATCCCATCAGATTGCATCAGAACGGCCTACTTGAGCAAGCTGCATTTATGCCCTGAGCAAGAGACCTATTATATTAAAATGCAAATGTGGGTACTTAAATATAATAGTTGATTTTATTACAGTACCTTGTTTGCTTGCTCTGGGGTACTGGTATGAATATAAATCTTTCATGTACACCTCTTTACTTCCATCTTTCTCTCACACAGGGAAGTCCGCTCTTTGAGCCTTTTTCTTCTTGCCTGAGTTGTAAAGGTGGGGGGAATTCCCATACACTGCATCTGCATGTCATGGAGCAGTGGGACCATGTGACCAGTGGCTTAGGTATGATTGTATGCTGTGTTGCCCGGTTGACCTGACAACAGTGCCACACAGGCATGTAATGTTGGTGATTCACACTTAGCTAGCACTTAGTTAAGCACCAGCTAAGCTTCATTTTTAAAAACATAAATCAAAATCCCACCTTGTTCTCTCTGAAAGAACACAAAGGGTGTGCTCCCATTTAAGATTTAAAGAGCTTTGAATTCATTTTCAGAGCTGAGCGTTCCCAAAGATCAGAGGAATCCGCAGTTTCCGAGGATTAAAGGTCCCGAAATGCAGATTTTCTATATTCAAATAAAAAGGAAGTCTCACTGAGGGATGTAGAAATAATCTCATTATTTGGCAATGGGAATACATCCAGTCTTTTGTGGGGAGGTAACAATGCTTTGGGGCATTCTCTTCACTTTCCCTGATCCAATAATAACCCCATCATTTCCTTCCCTTTTTTCTGGCCAAGGCAAGAGCAGAGCTGGCAGCAACTTACAATGTTACAAGAGATCAGACATTACAATATAAAGGCACATAGAGTGGTGATTTTAAGGAGACAGTAGCAGCAACTTGGGAGGGGCAGCTGGGCAGTGGGCAGCTGGTCAGATCAGTGGCTCCAAGAAGCAAGCTGCTTGCCAGCAGGCAGAGGGGCAGGCTTGGTGAAGGCTGCTCCACCAGAGTCACTTGCCTTTGCCACAAACCCCTCAGAAAGTCCCATGATGCTTCCTGCAGGCTAATCCAGGATGATCCCTCACTCCGCATGCCCTAGGGATGAGCTGGGGGTGCAGTAAGGAAAGGGGACAGAGGCAGAACCTGCAGATAGTAGCAGCCTCTTTCCCAGACTGTCAACCACTCCCTGGCCAGGGAAGGGAGGAAGGCAGCATCACTTGCTTGGCCTCACATGCCCTTCCATTTTATGCTTTGCCAATGCTGCGCAAAGCTGTTGCCTAATTTGTCCCTCCTCCCTTGCTACCTTCCCTGTAGTGATCTTTGTGCAGGCATATTGGGGGTGGGGTTTGGATCCCTACCCCATGAAGTCAGGGTATGATGGAAAAGAGAGGGTGGAGGGTTTTTTCACCCCTGCAAGTCTGCACAATAAGCTGAAATAAACGGGAAATTTCAGAGCTCACTGCTGAGTAAAATAACCCGTATTAAAATCTGGACTAAATTGTGCAGTGGGAACCTGCCCAAACTGTAAAGGTTTGACTCCTGTGCAGGTTTGCTAAAGGGATCTCCAGATGTCATAGGGAAATTTACCTTCTGAAAAGAAAGCTGGAATTCCCCCTTTGTGTAGTGCATAAGATGCTGCTGAGCTTCATTTAGCCCATGCTTACTCAGCATCATATCTGGCTTCCAGGAACCTGCTGCTTTTGGGGTTTTTTTCTTGATGTTTGTTGCTGATTGTGCCAGACAGTGATGATTGGAGGACTGCACCAATGCTTTTAAGAAAATGTGGGAATTCCTGGGTATTCTTTGAAGTGTAGTTTCCAGAGGTTGGCCTAGGAGAGGCCCATGACGGTATTAGCTAGTCTGTCTGGCAGCCCCATGAGAACGCCAGTGTGATGCCACCATCAATATCATGCCTAGTATGTCCCTAACAAAATACAAGGAGTAAAGAATTACATTACTTGAGTACATTAGTACTTGAGTACTATTTTCTACTTTGCCCATTCAGGTCTGTAATGGATGGTTGCTTGGAAGGCCAAGCTTGTCATCTTCGAGGGTTTCCAGGAAGTGGATTTGCATACACCTGGGCTTCTGGGCTTCTGAGATGACTTGTAGTTTTCCATTACTGGAAGGTAGAACTGCATGATTGTCCTGAAGCTGAAGGAAAGAAAGCAAGGGCTTGGTGTAACTCAAACCAATTCCAGTTTCATAGGATGTGATAATGACTGTGATGCTTCTGCAGTGGTTATCTGTGACATACAGCAAAAATACTCAAGGATTAATTTTAGATGCAAATTGGTTACAGCCATTTAATATCCTCTGCCCGAAGCAGGGTGAAAAATCCCAAGTAATGTACCTATCATACTTGTTTGGTGAAGCAATAAACATTTCTGTTCTAGTTGCACTTTCCATGAAAATGAAAAAGCAAACAAGGGATGATGTTAAGTTTCACTTTTCAATGCTCTGTTTGTCACACTTTGGAAGATGAACAAAAGGGCATTGTCTCACAGAACAAGACATGATTGATGTTCTCTGGGCCTCATACAGCCTCACCCTGCACACTGCAACTGTGACCATTCCTCTTTTAAAGCTCATATGTCACTGCCAGGTGGTTCCCAGTAACAGAACTTCCCAAGAATGTGTAAACTTCTTGCATTGTTTTGAGAAGTCAAGAAAGTCTTGTGACTTCAAACATTTATTACGGCAAAAGCTTTTATGGCCTAGAGCCCACTTCATCAGATAAACTGTGTTTTACTTCAGTTGACATTTATATACATAAACACAGCCGGGTATAGGAGAGAAGGAAAAAACAGTAGGTCTAAAAACCTATCTCAAGAGTCTGTTATTTTTCAACGCAACCATGACATTTATGCCAACCTAGCAGAGTGATCACTACAACAATTGTAACTGAGGGGAGCTTTAGTCCTGGGGATCAGTGCTTTTCTTCACATGATTAAGGCAACATTTCAATACAGTATTCAAAATGCCTTGGAGAGCTATCAAATTCTGCCTGTCTCCACAGTGCCCCACACCCAAGAAGTGTGAGGGCAAGTGGAACTTCAGTAGCCTTCATCTGACCAAAACAACCCTCATTTGCATGCTGGCCTCCATTTGCATCCTCAGTGATGGCAGTGGAGAAGTTATCTCTTGCCAGCTCCTGCCCGATCTGGCTATATTGCAGGGCTATGTTAGGGTTGCCATAGATATGCGTGGCAGTACCACCATGGCCACAACATACTTGTGCCTTTTAACCCTTGTCTGGATGCAGTCCATGAGCCTGACATTTAGGAGAAGAAGGGCTGGGTGTTCACTTATACTGTGCTTCCAGAAACCATTTGAATGGAGTCAAACTGTAAATGGCCAACAAGGTGACCCTAAATTTTTTGAAAACCAAGTTATTTCCATATTTGTTCACCATATGCTTTGGTAGGTTGTACTATATGAGGTGATGTGGGGGATTTCATTCCCCTAACACTGATTTTGTTCTGCTTACAGTATTTTGACTGTGTCTTTTCTTCCTTCAGGGGCTATTATTTATGGTTTTAGTGAGTTCAATTTTAATTAAATATAGGGCAGGATAGAAATATTAAATAAATAAATAAATTTGGGCTGTAATCACATGCAACTAAAATACAATGGAATTATGTGAAATTATATCTGCATAAACACTCAAAGAGACTTGTTTGGAGGCCTCAAACTAGAGCAAAACAAGTTTCAGTTTACGTATCTTATCAACATATACAGTGTATAGTAATGAAAGCACAAGGCTATATGTACTTTTTGAATGTGTAAATTCTCTGAATTTTTTATCAGCTACAAAGAGGAAGGATGAATAATTAATTTCCTGTTTTACTGAAGCCAGCAATTCCCAAGGAAGTCCTTAGCCTTTTTATTTTCTGATATGATTCTTTCCCTGTGAAAGATTTTTTAGCCAGAGGCTGCTTACAGAAATGAAGTTACTGTAATTTCCTAATGCATTTTTTCTTGGTGCTGTTGCTGAAAAAAAAAAAGGAATTTATTCTGTTGTCTGGATGTTTTCCTTATACAAACTGTGCATATTAATTGAGAAATTGTGAAGTACTTTTTTTTGTGATATCTTGAAAACTTCCAGTCTCTGTCTAGTACTTATTTGGAAATGAGATCAAAATCCAAGTTGAGCAGGTGTGCAAAATACATGTCAACGCATCTACAGAAAATTCTTTAAGCATAAATGGTTGGACAAAACATACTGATATAAAATTGTTTGTTGGAAATACTAAATGCACATGAAATAAACAAGCATAAGAACCATGTCCCCATATCATTCACAGAGGCACCTGGGGCAGGTGCCGCCACTGGATTCTCCCCTGTCCAGCCTCACCAGGATCATGTAAAGTGTTTCTTTGGCTCTACTTTTGCTGTGAGAAACCCCACTGGGCAACTTTTACAGCTTTACACACAGCTGTGTGCATGAACCTGTGGCTTGTTTCCATAGAACAGCTCCTTAGCAATTACCTAAAGTAGATCAAGGGCCATGATTTAAATGTACATAAGAAGTGCCTGCAGATTTATTCAATAGCTTCCTTAAACATTCCACCTGAGCATTTTGGATTCCTCTGTCTCTCCTGCAGGAGTTGACACTGGGAGGAGGAGAGGGTTGTGTATGTCGTGTGTGAGTATTTGTGCAGTTTTGTGTGTTGTATGAGTGTGCTGTGTGTTGATGAGTGAATGTACTACACCTTTACCATTGTTTGTTATTGTTTTATATCTTTGGGGTGTATGTGTGTGCATGCGTGTATGTGTGTGTGTATGAGAGAGAGTGAATGGGTGGGTGGGACCATGTGTCAAGGCCAGGGAGGAGGGGGAGGGGCCATTATTACAGTAGTAATGGGCAGGGAGAGATACGGCGTTGGGAGGCAGAAGAGACAGGTGAGGAGAAGGGGTGTCAGATGTTTTGAAGCCATCACCCCTTCTGTTCTGCCTCCCAGCCTACAGAGTTCAGGGAGACCTGCCAACCAGCCCTCCTCTCTAAATGCCAGATTGGTCCAAAATAGAACATCAGTTATCCATGACTTAATTTTGGAGGAAAGGGCTGATCTGGCGTGTATAACTGAAACCTGGATGGACGAACTGGGTGGGCCTGGACTAACCCAGCTTTGCCCTCCAGGATATTCAGTGCAGCACTATTTGAGACCAGGGGGAAGGGGAGAGGGTGTTGCTATGGTCCATCGGACCTCTATCCTGCTCACCAGGCAGCCAATTCACTCTATAAAGGGGTTTAAAGGCCTGTTCTTGTTGTTGGGCCAGAGAGACAGAGTGGGGATGCTGCTGGTGTACCGTTCACCCCACTGCCCAGCATTCTCCCTACCTGAGCTGGTTGAGATGGTCTTAGACGTGGTGTTGGAAGCCCCTGCCATGGTGGTGTGGGGGGATTTCAACATCCACCCCTGAGGCTATGCTCAGTGGACCAGCTCACCTTTTCATGGCCTCTATGACAACCATGGGGCTGTCTCAGTTTGTATCTGGGCCAACTCATACAGCAGGCCACACCCTTGATTTGGTTTTTGCCTCAGAGTGGACAGGTGAGAATCCGTTGATAGGAAAGCTGGCTGTCAGCTCGTTGTCATGGATGGATCATTCGCTGGTGAGGTTTGGACTTACTATGGCAACCCCCCTCTGTGGGGAAGTGGGATCTATTGAGATGGTCCGTCCCCAGAGACTTATGGAATCTGAGTGATTCCTGAATGCTCTGGGGGATTTTCCAGTTGGCATGACTGGCGTTCCTGTCAAAGCCTTGGTATCTCTCTGGAATCGGGAAATGAGCAAGGCTATTGACATGATTGCTCCCCAGGGCACTCAGCATGCTTGTAGAGCTCGAAAAGCTCCTTGGTATTCCATGGAGCTATGGGCCATGAAACAGGAAGGTTAACAGCTAGAGCACTGAACATGCTAACATTCATATTTAAACATTTCCCCTCTGTTTAATCTATGAAAAAGAACACTGTAGATCAGAGACAGCTTAAAAAGGAATCACTAGATGATGGTGAACTCTAGCTTGCATTGTCATTAGCTGTCCACAGAAATTGCTTATGGGAGTTGGTTAACAACACCTCAAGGATTACAAGTTAGCCACTCCTGTTATAGACATTTATACCATCAATATCCAGTCTTACAAAAAATCTGTGCAGAAATAAAACAAAAATCAAGACTCTATTGTTCTTACCAAATGCTATATTTCTTTCATATTCCCCAGGTAAGATGTAATGCCAATGTTTTTTTTAAAAAATATTTGTGTAACTTAGTCCCACATGTGAGCATGCAGATGTCAAACTGACGGATAAGCTTCTGTGTAGACTGTACTAACCGAAAGGCCAGAAGAGGAAACCATAATTCAATGAAGAAGGAAATGTACAGCATCTGCTGCCTCAAATCCATCAGCTCAGAATTCTATCCAGGAAAACACTGATTATTGTTATTAAATTACCACCATCTTTTTAAAATGGATGTATTTTTAACCCTGTCCTTCCTTATAAAATATTCCCAGAATGGCTAATCATTCTCTATTCAACAGACTGGTATGACTGGATACATACAGAAAATTTAAAAGATAAAGAAAAAATGACTCTCAGTTTCTTATAAAATATATATTTAAGACTTTTTATTTCACTTTTCATTTTAATAAATTTCAAAGTTGTTTTCAAAACGTTAAAAACATGAAGCTCATGGACAGGAGAGTAGGACCAACAACAAGAAGTATTTTTTTCACCCAGAGGCTTATTAGCCTATGGAATTTATTATCAGAAGAGGTAGTGGTAGCTTTAAGAAAGGATTAGATAAATTCATGGAGGTCAGGTGGTATCAATGGGTACTAGAATGGATGCTTAGGTACTTCCTCCTGGTTGGAGAGACAGGCGAGGTGTCTCTCAAGATCATTTGCAGGGATTTGAGAGCACATTAAGCTTTTGCCTTTGTCTTCTGGTTGAGAATGCCCAGAAGCAATTGGTGGGTAATTTGTGAGATAGAATGCTGGACTAGATGGGATGTGGCCTGAACCAGCAAAAGTCCTTTTATGTTCTTATGGGTAAAACCAGCAGTTAAAACACATTAAAAACTGAATGGGCCAGAGGAGATAGTGAACTGCTGTGTTTAATTTCTTAGTAGTTTTTATATGTAAAATGAAGGTAATAAACTCTCTAAATGAATAGAAAGAAAGAAAACCTAATATGGATTTAAAGGAGTGGAAAGAAATTAAACAAATATATTTTAGATTGTAAATTAGATTGTAAATGAAGTTTCCTAGCTGTCTAGCACTCATTGTAGGTTATTGCAGCATCTTTTGCACCAACAAAAATCACAAATGTCCACTAAGGCCATGGTCACACAAGCCCAATACAAGATGGCCTGTTCATTAATTCGATTTGAGGTCTTACCAGTGCTGGACACATCTAGATCGTTATAGGTCGTCCTCAGGCTGTCCCACCTTGGGCCGCATCAGTCACACCTTTCTCTGCAATCTACCTGAGCCTCCTCTTGGCTCTCAACCTCCTTTTCCTGCATCAAACCTATCTGCTTTCTGATTGGATGTCATTGTCACTCAAGGGAGGCGAGGGTGTGTTTGCAGTTCTTTTTAAAGCCTGCTCCCACACCTCCACACCCCCTTCTTTTTTATGTGCTTTTCTTCTCCATGCATTTTTTTTAAATAAATTTGTGTAAAAACGCTAGATAGAGGAATCATACACATAAACTGAGGAGGGAAGGGGAGGCGCCTCACAAACTCTGCATGTGCCGATTGGCTGAAGGAAAGACAGGACTTCACCCAACATAGTACAGTTCAGCCTCCTTTAGCCCATCCTGCTCATACTTTGAGGACGTGAAGATGGCCTGGAGAGCCAGGATGGGCAGATTCCTTGTCAGTCCTGTAAAAATGAGGGTTAAGATGATCTAACAGGGGTAGGCCGACTTGGAAAATGACTTAAATAAAAAATAAACTACTTTTGTGACCAGGCCCTAAGGGTATCTGAAGTAGGAACAGCTAGTTAGAGTCACCTGTCCCTCCTGTTTTGTCTCTGCTCTATGACCATAAAATTTAAACATTCTACTTCCCAGATAAGTTCCCCCTGAGGTTACAGGCATACAATTCTTCCTTCTTTGGAAAAAAACATTTCTCTGTACTACTTTGAACAGGGGTGAAACTTCCCTTGGCCAAACCTTGGGCCTATTCGCACTTGGTCGTTTTCTGGAGTATATCTCAGGATAGGGGTCTGTGGTCCGCATGCTAATGCAGATTCTGGCAGACCTCACTCTGGGCCTGTTGAAGCCTGCACTAGCATATGGACAGCAAGTCCCTATTCCATGATATATTCCAGAATAAAGCCAAGTGCGAATAGGCCCCTGGTGTCTTCTCAGGGCTGCCATGTTGCTGAGCTAATTTTAATGATTGCCTGAGGAAATATCCACACAGTGGTAAAAGCAGTGGGAGGGACTTTGACTTTCAGCATGGTGACCACTCATTTGCACATGAAATTCAAAGCTATCCAGGGTTTTAGGAGGTTTATTCAGCACTACAGAAAGAGTAGCTGGGGAACATTGAACAAAAGGCTTTTCTGGGATGCACATTTGAGATAGTGTCTGGATTATATTCTGCAATCTTTCCATGTCTTCTGCCTTCTTTTTTGAAAAAGAATCTTTGATGTATATTTGCATACACAATTTTATCTTATTGGGGAGTCAGACAGTTGGGTAGGTCGTTGTGTGCCCCCTTCATAGGAGTGACCAACATTTTTTGCCAACCATCTTGGCCAGAAGGCAAGGGTTCATAAGCCTCTGTTGGCGTGGGAGCTAAGTGAGGCATGTTGAGCAAGAAACTTTATCCCACCCATGCCTATATAGCTGAGGTTTTCATCTGCTCCAAGGCCTTTCTCTGCTTGCATTTTCCCTTTGGTTCTCTATGCATGCAGGTACATGTGTTTTTCTTCTGGAGACTCATTTTGTACTTGCCTTTAGAAAAGAGAGGGACAACCCTCTTGTTTTTGCTAGCACTTTCCCCAGTGCAATTTTCACTCTTCTTACCTTTCACAGCTGGCTTTAATTTTTCAATGTTTAATTTTTTAAAAAGAAAATCCTGGTATATAAAAGTCCATTTAGTCAGGGGTCTGAATTTTTCTAAGTCAGATACTCAAATAATCTGATGAAGACAAAGCAGCCACAGTATTAACTGGGGAATAAATTGTTATCAGGAGTACAGGTATTTGAAAAATGAAAGGATTTCCAGGTTTCATCCTGCCTCGTAGCTGAACAAACCTAATCAAATGCATTTAAAAAACCCTGTTAAGAGAGCCTCTTCATGATCTAAAACATGCACGCTCAGACTTTACTTTTTATTTAGCAGAGATTAAGTGCCTCATGAGCACAAATCATTAGCAATAGGGGTTTGTTATCCACTTGATAAGCAGCACATTCTTGGTATGCTGAAAAAGGATCCTTGTTCTCTGGGCCTTATTTCTTCCTTTTCCCAGGACTACTGCTGCTGTTACCTTCTTCAAAGAGGCAGCTAGAACCTTCTGATTCCAAAATGCATCTTGGGATGTGCTGACAAATCTGTACACAGTATTCCGGGTATGGCCACACCACCAGTTTTTTTTTTTTTAAAGGGAATGATAATTTTGGCAGGTTTTCAAGTATTTTGTATTACTGCAACATCCCTAGCACTGTGGACTAAAACTTAGGTAAACTGAAATCCTTCCACTATGAGTACCCGATGTGAATTGTAACAATGCAGCATAAAGTGTGTACATACCAGTCTGTTTTCCATCAGACCTTGGGCTGCAATTCTATCTCTCAGGATCAGACATTTTGCAGGCTTAAAATCTATTACATTGAGGATTTGCACGTTAACAGGAACATGTTCTTGAATTTATGTCTCACCTTTATCCATGAGCCAAGTTAATGATGTAGACCAGGAGTCACACTGTTCAATGAATAGTATTTCCCTTAGTATACATCATGAAGTTTACTTTTTATGCACTGTTGAATCCCCCATGTGTCTCACATTAAAAAGAAAAGTAAAACAGAAATGGTAAGAAGTGCTAACATCTGATTAGGACAGTGAAATGCAAGCTAGAAGATTTAGCTTCTCCCTCAAACTTACTTTCTTACTAAAAATACACTTTGCAAACTCCATAATAGTCTGATTTGTCCAAACCAGTGTTAAAGACCTCCTGAAACAACTCTAGTAAAAAGAAATTGTGTAAATTCAGTGTGTCATTCAACTTTTAACGAGAAGATAATTTTAAACAGCGGGTAGCAAAGGAAAAGAAATCCATTCTGATCAAAGTGGCACCAAAAACCCCTTCCCGCATCCTCTGTTTTCAGCCTGGTCACTAGCAAGAGACGACCCAAAGGGCCTGCAGCCCCAGAATCAGTTGAGTACCCATGCCTTACTTTACATTCCATTTTTGCTTCTCTCCTCCTACCAAGTGTTCTCTTCTTCTCAGCCCTCAGAGCCACCTCTCTGTTCAGGACTCCTGCTGCACTTCCAACTAGCACTGAAATCACACTGACCCACATGAGCAGCATTGGTCAGACATGGCTCCAAGGGGCCTGGAGCCCTCCCAAAGTTACATTCAAAGCCAGAGGATAGGAAAACTGCTCCAAACAGCACCGAAATTGCACTGCACTGGGAGGAGGGAGAAAAGGTGCCTCCGTGGCTTAGTTTACTGGGAGACCTGATTCAGGAGCACAACAAAGCATGCCACTCGGATGGGTCCCCAAAGGTCTCCAAGGCCAGGAACCTCTGTTCCTGGTCATCAGAGCTTGCAGAGGCCAGCTCTGAAGCTCACAGAAGCTTTGGAGCTGGTGCAAGCGTTGCCCTTGAACCGCTGTCCAGATGTGGATAACCTTGTTTTGGAATGCATGGACCACTGCTGGTGGACTGCTCTAGCTGATGTGATCTCAGTGGAGTGGTTCACAGAAGGTAAATGCCGAAATGGCCTAAATGTAATAGCAATTGACTAGTTGGGCTATTCATCGGTTAATGGAAAGTTATCTCTTATGACTAAACTTTGTGTTGCTTTATGATAAAATATCATAGTTTTGTGGAAAGGATGTCTTGCCATAACTTTTATCCTTAAAAAAAAAAGCTCTTGGGGACAGATGTGCATCAGGTGGTGCTTTCCCCCTCCAGCCTCTTCAATTTGGTTGGGGTCCCATCTATACCAATGTCTGATGCTTGTCAAATAGTTGCAGGCACAACTGGTTTCTTTTGACTGTCTAATCACTGAAAAGAACTTATAAAGTCATGTAAAGGTGAGCTGCTGAAAAAAAAATACCCTGAAGACCAGAGGAACCCAAAGTAGCTATAAAGGGTATTAAGAGTAGTTGCCATGGTTCAGTGGCTTACTTTGGTTCACAACAGCATTCAGACCAATTTGTGGCTTAATTGCACAAGCAGAATTCTAGGACCTTTGGTGACAAAGGAAAAACTAAATAAAGGAAGCAAAAATGGCCTGGCAGTTTGATAAGTATAATGTTGAACAGTGCTGGGGAAGTACAGTCTAGCAAGAAGTTGATGTGTAGGCTGTGAACAGCACCAGCCCCATTCACTAATTCTTTCAATAATGTCAGGTCTGTACCTAGTCTCAGATGTATACAGAGATCTCTGGGTGCCCATGGTTTCCCTGTTCTCTATCACTGTTTCTAACACCTAAAATCCTTTCTTTAAATCCTTGGGCTGAATATGGAAAGGCCTATTATGATGTGTGAGAAGTTCCAATTTAACTACAAATATATTGTACTGTATAATCCTTAACTTTGCACACATTCTAGATTTAGCTCAATAATTAGAAGCACCAAAGCAAGCAACAGAAAAAAAAAGTAGTTCCAAATGACAATAGAGAGATCTTGGGTAAGTAGCTTATAGCTTAATACTGCTGCTACAGCAACCCTGGATTTTAAATAATACATGTTTAAATCATCTGATGCAAAGTACACTTAAACTAGTATCATAAATCAGTATGCCTAATTAATATCTTTAATTGTTGATAAAATCAAGGAGAATGAATTTCCAGACACTGAGGTATACAGCCTCATCTTTTGAGCTCTCTGCATATAATCGTTTGTGATCCAGATTTGGTTTTTGGCTCAGCAAGATGCTTAACTTATTAACAGAATCCCTTTTTAAGATCTTTCCTCTCCCTTCCTTTAGAACAAGGCCATATGTATACCTTGCCTTCTGCCACTGCAGCTCTGTCAGGATGAAGGGTTTTTTTAGTGGTTGCAACAGAACAAATAAAAGCACTGTAATGTGACTGTAGATATGTACACTGAGAAAGAAGTGCTGTTGGAACGGCTATTGTAGTAAGGTTGAATAAGGTAGAAAATTAAACCTAGAATAAACATGGACACTTGCCTCCTTTGGGCAAGTTGTGGTCCAAAGCCTGCCGTGGTCGAAATCTAGCTGCTGGCTTTGAAGCTGGTCCAGAGTCTTCAAAGTCTGGGAATGTTGATTCCTGGCCTTTGCTGTTTTAGTGAGGGTCCATTTCTGAGGCACACCAACTTTCAGTGGAACTTCTAATAGTACTTCCTGGAGGCCACCAAAACAGGTTCCAGAGTATTCTGGCCAACCTGGGTGTGATGTCTGCCTGCCCTTTGTAGTCTGGAATTACCAATCCAGTTGTGGACCTCTTTAAAGTGGTCCACAGCAGGACCAAAATAGTGCACCATTTTGGTACCTTACCCCAATCCACCACTTTGCCTCATGGGTTTGGGCTTCCACAATTCTGCAAGAGAATACATTCTGATCCAAGGCCCAGTGCAGAAAGGGCCTTGGTAGGGCTGAAATCATCAAAGATTGTTATTGACATTTTAAAAGACTGTTGAATAATAATTTTATCTATAACAGCTAGATGCTGAAGTGCACTAACAAATAGGGATGTAAAACAAATATATAATAATTCCAATGAGCGTTTAGATTGATAGAAAAAAAGATGAAAATGTAAATTTTCAAAATCAGCTGCCGTTTATTATTTATTTGCAGAACAAGGCAAATTTTCAGACAGGATTTTTATACACCTACTATGTCATGGTATAACAGTGCAGTTTTTTTTAAACAGCATTATAAGATGATCATGGTTGTCATGCAGCTCTCTGGCATTATTCTAATATTTTGTATAGGGATTCATAAAATCTAATTTTTCTTACAAAAAAATCTGGAGACAATGAAGGTCATTTGTCAAACATATTTTAGACAGTATTATCCTGTTTCCCATGAGGGGTGAAAAGCCAATTCCCCTCTTTACTCTGTTCCTGGGCTGTATGAAATGACACCTGCTGTCCTCTCAGCCTGCCGCGTGCGATTTGTGTTGCCACAGGAACAGCTTGGAAAGAGACAGAGGACGTTTTAATTAGAAGAACAGGATTCATAGTGTAATTTCTCAGCATTTTAAATACTGCTGGAAAATTACAAACGAATTCAGAAGGTTTTGAGATTGTGGCAATTAAGCCAAACTATTCCCACCCGCTTTTTAATGTTGATTACAGCAATTGATGGCTTGCTGCATAAAATTTGTGATTTCTAACTTTTCTTCTTTCTCTTTGAAGCTTCTAAGGGCCTATTCACATGTTTACTTCCCTCGGAAAGCATCCTAGGGAAGGGAAGTTGTGGGATAGATCCGGCCTGTGTCCACGGTTTTGGGATGCTGGATCCATTCCCAACTTACCCAATTGTGTTGCCATGGCAGTGGCATCAATGGACATGTGCAGTGCTGTTGCCTCGGTGCCCAGCTGACACAGTGCACAACAAAACTGTGCTGCCCTGCCTCAGGCTCTGTTCACCCGGAAGAGGTGCAAACAGCCCACAGCCAGTATAACTGTAGAGCACGTTTTTGTGCTCTATGCCTATCTTTGTGCCCAGGGAACACCCCAGCACATGCAGAGCCATTACTAGGATAGAAGTGGCTCTGTGTAGCGTGTATGCTCCATGTGGGGACCTACTCAAAATGTCCCACCAGATCAAGTTCTTTGCTTTTGTCCAAGCCTTGCAAAACCATTGAACTTGTGGGCAGAATTTCTGTTGGGCAAAGTGTATCATGGAAGACACAGGTCAGGCCATTAAGCTTTTGCGCCATTAAGCTTTGATATCTAGAATTGTCTGCATGATGGGCAGGAGCTATGGTTATGGCTCCATGTATTTTATTCGCAGTTATTCAACCCGAGTATGCTTGGTATGAAAAGGATGTTCGGAGAACGCACAGACAACTTAGGGAAACTACATAACTTAATCTATAACTATATAGGGAATATAACTTAATATTATTACTATAATAAAGACTTACTAGTTGCTGTATGTGATTTGTTAGCAATATATATAATGTCAAGAAATATAAAAATGTAAAACATCTTGAATCAGAAAAAAAAATCCATCCCTGGAAAAGAAAACAACAACCATATATGCTAACCTGTAGACAAAGATAAAAGATGAATTAAAATTAGTGTTGCTATCAACATGACTAAAGGAAACCAAATATCAAAGCCATGTGGGAGGGTAAAAACAAAGAGAGCCACCAAAACTAGCCTGTTAAAGTGGCAGGAAAGTAACTATGGGCCTTTCTGCACTTGCTGGTGTCACTGAGAATGAGGTCTACTGGCATACTTGTGGGGCTTATTCCAGAACACAGCGGAGTGCAGAAGGTGCATGTCTCTGTGGTCATTTCTGCTTGGAACATGTCCTGGATTATATAGGCATGAGAAAAACAAAGTACACCCACTTTGAATTCTATGGTTTTATGCATGCATCAGGACATTTTAAAAAAATGCTGGTCCATAGAGGATCTTAAAATTAGACCCTCTGATGAAGAGCAACACACAATAGATCCCAATGTTTTATTATTTATTCAACAAAAATGAAACCAAAATGAAAAGCCATGTGTGAAAAGCTAAGAAATGGGTCCCCAAGAGTTTCTGAAGCTATAAACTTTTGTTGCTTTTGATTTACATCTGACATCCATGTAAACTTTGAGGCCAGTGTTGGAACAGCATTTCCATGCAGCAGGTGCTGTTCCAGACCTTGCTGTGATCTGGAACAAAGGGTCATGGTGATCTAGAAAGGTTAAATTGATTTATGAGGGAATGTCCAGTCATCTGCGAGGAGAGGGAGCATCAGCAAATGATAGGTGGAGAATAAAGACCCCTGCCCTCTGCAGACCAAATTTGGGAGCAGTGACAATTGTGGACAAATCGGCATGCACTAAGTGTGAACTTTTTTCCTGTGAACTACCCAATTACATGCTAAGTCTTCATGAGGGGGAAATGCAGACTAAACAACTAAAGTGTAAATGAGGTCTAAAAAGAGGATGAAGGCCAGACCAGTATTTAAATTGTATCATTGGACAGATTCTGAAGAATAAATGAGATATTCCATCTGTTGCCCATGAATGCTTCCAGCTAAAAGCTCTGCCAATGATCAATTGTAGTCCTTCTTGCACGATAGTGATATCTCTTTCTTGACAGCCTCAGCTGTTAGCTCTGTACTTGCTTACAAAATTTTCTTAACTTAGATTGTATTCAAACATAACAAAAGAGATGCTTCATAGAGACAGTGTGTGGCCCTCATGTTTCCAAGCCTTCTGTTGTTCACCTTTTCTAGCATAAAATGTTCATGAGAGGGGGGAGGGCCAGAACAGTCTCAACTCAAAGCCTTCTTCAAGCCTCAGAGGTAGGGTTTGGTGGTGTTTTTTTGCTGTGTCTGACCACAGTCCTAAAAAAAAAAAATCACAAAACGAAGAAGCAAAAAAGACTACACTCTCATTCCTTTATCTATTCAGGAGGTGGTATTACAGGACCTAATAATGTTATTGATAACATTGGATTTATACAGGTACTCATTTCCAGCATATTGTTGAGCCAGAACTTTATATTTGCTTTTGGATAGATTTTTCCATTTTTTCCCCATTCTTTTTGAATTTTGTTCATACAAATTTCTTATTTTGAGGCCACATTCAAGTCTGCCTACTTTATACCATGGTTGCCTGTGAATGAAGCGCTATAAAAATACAAATGTTTCTATCCAAACTAAATTCAAACTAGGTGTCTTAATTTATAGGTAGCATCTGCATGGCATCCTAATGAGATTGTGGGTGCACTGGAAGAGCCCATAGTTCATAACACTATACTCATCCAGCAAACTGTCCAGATTCTGCACTCTTAAGAGTGCTCTGATGGTGAAGCAGAAGAAAACACTATCATGGTGCCTTCTCCATTCATCTGCTTTGCCACCACAAAGTCTGCATCTACCTTGGTCTGCTTTCTTTTGGTAAAATAAATTACCTGTCTCTCTGCAGACACAAGGAATGGGCTGAGCCATTTCTTGTGTTTATGAGTACAGCCCAGACTGGAAAGATCCTGTGATGTTTGTTTAGCTGGAAGCATTGGTGAGCACGTGGACATGCCAGATGCTATGTGAAGAATGTTACATTGGTAGCACTTTTCATGGAAAGAACCACGACTGTGCAGACTCTGCTAAATCAAAGAATCCAATTCAATTAAAATTTGGATAGATAGAAATCTGGAATTCTCAATTTTTTTGAAAATTTCACTGACATTGGCTAGCTACAAAATTAACTATTCTCTTTCTGAATTCTGCAAAGAGACAAGTCTCTTTGCAAAATAAGAAATGGACATCTATCTGACATCTGAAGCAAGAATATTCACAAGTCAGTGTGAATGACCCTAAACTCTTCTAGAGGGGACTGTTAAATTGCAGTGCACCAAGAGTTTCAGTGCTATCAGTTATGTGGATTCTATAGAGACAGAGCATCACATACACTGATTGGTTTAACAAGGCCAAGATGTCTGTGTTACCAGTATATCTGTAGTGTGAATTACCATAGTTAAGTAGGTAATTAGCACTGCCTGTAGTATGTGAAGTTTAATATTCTGCTGACCTTATTATCTGCCTGTTCTGTTCCTGTGTACACACACGTATACACACACATGCGTGACCAAGTGTGAATGTATGCACAAACATATTTACATACACATTTAGTAAACTTGGAACCTCACCATAGTAAGAAATGGAGTGTGGCCCACAAAAGCTTTTATTATAAATCTATAACGCTGTTCCTTATGATGCTTTATTGCTTTTGTGGCAGCAATATATATGAAAATTCCCTAATTATCTGTAGAAAGGCTATTGTTTCTACAAATTCCTTGATTATTTTATTTGTATGTGGGCTATTATTTCTACACCAGTCTGTATCAGTGGCAGCTTGTACTTGGGACACAGGGCAAAGACAAAACAATGAATCACTATTAAATCTTTGATCTATATAAATTGTGACAAGCCAGTCTTCTGCACCAAAGGGCAAGTTTGCTGAGATTTATGGAGGTAAAAGACTAACACCAAGTCACTGTTTAGTTCCCTCTCTGTGCCAAGGGCAGTCATCCAACCCATTCTCCAACAGGGGCAACCTTTTTTTGCAGAGTGCGATGCCTGCAGAAACTCCCATGTGGCATCAATTGGAGCTTCATACAAATCCAATCTACAAATCATCATCATCATCTCCCATTTCAAAGTTATAGTTGGGAAGGTATCTTGGTTCTGGAAGCCTCAGCAGGTGAGGTGCTTATTTGAGTTTGGATGATCAACTACCAGGAAGTTCCAGAGCTCTAGACTGCGTAGTTGAAAAACCATCCTGGAAGAAGGCAATGACAAAAAATACTTCCCTAATTTTCTAGAAAAATAAGGTAGGTGACTCTGAGGCACAAGTTCTTGATGTGTATTAATTTTTGTAAGTGGCACTGAGGAGGCTTATTATATTAAATGTATATTTATCTTTACATCAGGGCCTACAACTTCCTTTAAGCCCTGGGAGGTGATACAAGGGGTGTTTTTCCACTGTCACTAAAAGTACCCATTAATGGGTACTTAATGGGTACTTCTAGTGACAGTGGAAAAACACCCAAGAATAATTATATAGGAAGGAGGATTTGACCTTAGTTTGATAAATATGCCTTCCACACCAACAATTTAAATTCCCATCCCTCTTTTTTTCTGATGTAGTGCCCCAAACATAAGAAAATAAGAAGTACCCACTGGATCCGATCTATGTCCCATCTAGACTAGCCAGAAAGAAAGAAAGAAAGAAACGCATATTGGCAGGCTGAGATCCTGTATGCCATTGGTGTTTTAGGATAAAAGGCAAATGGAGGGAGGGAAGGAAGGATTGAGGAACAGGATAAGCATCTCTATGTGAAAACTATGATTAAAACCATTTTGTCATTTAAAGGAGGGCATTAAAGTTAAGAGAAGCCATATATACTGGTCTAACACTGCCAGAGGTCCTCAGTGTGCCTTTTACATGGCAATGCAGTTCAAATACAATTTGACTGTGACAAAAATCTGATACTGTAAGGCAGCCAAAGCCTTTGCTAGCTGTAGTGCCAGCTACATCAACCTGCCCAAGGCATCTGATCAAGCTGTGAGGAGATCTCTGCCGTACAATTCAGGATTATGAACTCAATGCATTTCCTAACAGTAAAAATAAAATCAAGGAGAGGACATTTTGCATAGTATCCCTATTTGTTTTGTTTCCTTTTCCACTCCTAAGAGGACTAGTTTTGAAGGAAAATAATGAAATATCCGTATGCATCTTATTAGTATCCATACGCATTTGTACAGATACATACGGGACGAAAATGGGATGCATACAGGATAAAAATGGGATGCATATGGATGCATATGGACACATATGAATGTTGTTGACATTCGTATGTGCAAGTATAGATCAAACATTCACACAAATAGATTCAAATCTATTTGAATAGAACTGAATGAGAGTACATTCAAAATTTTAAACATTCAAATCGATTTAAATTTTCAGATATTCAATTCAAATTGAATCCTGAAAATTGCATTTGTGCACACGCCTAGCTAATGCTAGATCCTTTCTATTCCATTTTAGTTTTGTACTGGGTGTCTTTTGAGTGTAAGCCTGAGGGCAGAGACTATCTTATTACTGATGGTTTAGAAGACATGATGGAGCTATAAATATTCTCAGAAAAAATAAATAATATGTGCGCTTGAAGAGCCGTGCATTAATTACAGCCTAGTGACCTTAATATATCTCTGTGGTGAACAAGCAGGAGGCAGAGTGTATTGTCATTAACTCAAAAAAGTTCTGACAGAATCAATAACTTGCTCATTGATTTTTTACTTCCATTATTTTATACCTCAAAGCGGTGTGGCATCTGGAACTAGCTATCAGATTAGCTGAGCTCAGAAAATACTATTAGGTACTTTTACATGTTGGATTTAATTATCTCATTGGGACCTTTAGAAATGACATGACGATTCTTTCTCATTACAACTGTGGTAATATTCTGGGTTTTGGCGGGTAGGGGGTGGAGGACTAAATTTTTTTTGGACAAGCCAAAATATGTCTGAAATTAAAAACTGTGGGGTAAGAAGGAGGGTGGGAGCAGGTTACATTTCAAATTATGTTTTAATATTTGACAGGATTTATTCTTATTGTAACCTGCCTTGGGACCATTTGGTGAAGAGTGGGATATAAATTTCTTAAATAAATGAATAAACATTACTATCCTGATGGATTCTGAACTCCACAAACCATAGGGCCTTCCTGCACTTGCTTGTATTCTTTAGCAGCAAACACACTAAGGGCTTGTTTCTACTGCACAATTTACGGCGGTTTTTACTCCAGGTCTTTTAAATGAGCAATAAGCACTGTATTTTAGCTATCCCACTGGCAGCTTATTATGCGGACTTACAGGGGAGAAACCTCCTCCCCCCTCTTTTCTGTCATACCCTGGGTGGAGATCCAAGCCCCACCCCCTAGATAAGTCTGATTCAGATTGCCATGGGGAAGCAGAGAGGGAGGCAAAGGCATGGGTGAAAGAAAGGATAGGGCAGCAGGATGGGTCCCTCTGTCAATTGGAAGGACAAAAAAGGGAGACAAAAGGTTTGGGTGGAAGAAGGGAGGGGGAAGCAGGATCACGACTGCTGGCAGAAGAGTCCCTCTTTGCCAATCAGAAGGACAAAGTAGGCACCAGCTTTGCAGAGCATTGGCACAGCGCAAATGACAGGTGTTTTGAAGTCCTTCTGATCCCTGTCTAAGCAAAATCAAACTCTCCTGCAGCTATGGTTTAATAGCTCATAACATTGTATTGTCTGATCTCTTGATGCATTTCACACACACTTTGAGCTTTTGAGCTCAATTTTAGCTTCAGCCGAGCCCAAACCTTAGCACTAATGGGGAGAGGGAGAAAATCACAGCTTATCATTGGATCTGATAAGCTGAAAGTAGGAAGCTTTTTAGGAACCGACATACTTTCAACACCCCCAGGAGGGAAGCTGCCAATTTGAGCTTCAGGTGGGAGCCAAAAGGCAGTAGGATTCCTCCCATCCTCCTTCATTTTCTTTTCTACAGCTGAAAGGGGAGATGGGGTGCTGAACTGCACAGTGCAGCTGGATCTCATTAGCAAATAGTCAGGGGAAGGGGCAGGAAATCACAGCTTATGATTGGCTCAAGGGGAACTGAGGAGAATGCCCCTAAATCATGCCTCCACACCTCCAAAAAACCACTTTTTATTTCCCAACTGCCAAATAATGAGGATTATTTCTAAATCCCGCAGTGAGAGTTCTTTTGATTTGAATACAGATAATCCATGTTCTGGGACCTTTAATCTGGGGAAACTTTAGATTCATCTGATTCTTTGGGAACGTTCAGCTTTGAAAACTATCTCAAAGCTCTTTAAAAGTTGAATGAGGATACGCGTGGGAACACGTCCCTTACCTGCCTAGGTGTGAATGGGGAATCCATCACCGCATGTCCCAGCCTAAGTTCACTACAGCCGTTTGGCTGTAGTGTGAAAAGGCCTCAGAACTAAATCAGATTAACTGGGAAACAGTGTAGGGAAGGGAAAAGGATGACAAAGCTAGAGGCTGGTTTCAAGCTGACTATCAGCACACCGAAGAATTGAAGGTTAGGTTTGTGATGTTGGAGATTCATAAAACTTTGTATATGCAATGCAGATATTGCTATATTGCTAATCCCATAATCATCATTCAGCTTTACCTTAATTCTTTGTATCCTGATTGTCGTAAAATATTTAGTGTGAAGAAATAGCTGAAGTATATGCTTGGGAACCTTGGCACTGAGTTCATGACAACTGAAAAACCCTTGGTAGCTGGGAATTTTTAGAACTGTATAAAATTGCTCCAAGAGATCTGGGCATGAGGCCAAGTAGGAGAAGGTGCTTATTTCGTCCCCATCTGCTACACTATCCATTGTTGAGCACAGAATTATAGAATTGTGGGTTGGGACTACAAGGATCATCTAGTCATAGTTTCATGCTCTGTGTGCTTTCAATAGTAAAGAAAGCCTTTGTGGATGAATGTCAAGGTTGAGGGCTGACATCACTGTAGTGCTGAGGTTTTGATTTTCATGCTAGAGATCAACAATAAAGCAATTATCTTACCAGTGCTCAGCAAATGTAATACAGGTTTAGTTTACCTGAAGCTGAGCCATCAATCTGTGTTCAGAACAGTCCACAAAACTCAGACAAATGGAAAAACTTCCTGATATTGTTAAAACTTCCTGATATTGTTATTGGTGCATTTGCTTTTTTAAAAAACAAAAGGAGATCTAATATCAACTGATGTAAACATGAAATCAGCACCAATTACACGATTCCACTGGCTGGCAGGCAGCCTTACCTGCTTGGTACCCAGGATCAAACTGGCAAGTCCTGTTGGCAGGCCTTGCCGAGTTCGATCTGCAGCGTTTTGTGCCTGCGTGCGCCACGGACTGCAATTAGGCCATGGTGTGCACCTGCATACAATGCCTGGTTTGATTGTCGATTTTGTGCTCTACACTCTGGCCACAATTAGGTCGCCCTGGGCCGGGCCGGGCAAGTTCTGGATGGAAATGCCTGCCCGGTAGTGCAAATTGCTCTCCAGAGGCCCAGTACAAATAGGCATATGGGCTCTGAAATAATTTCTCAAAATATTTCTTTACTGTATTGACTTGTATGAAAATGCAAAGGAAGTAAACATTCATTGCAACTCTTGATAGTGTTATAAGAACATCTCATCAGCTAGCACTCAGTAAGGCAGAAATCTCTGTTCACTGCTATCAGATAATTCTCCACAATGTCATGAATTCGTCAATTGTGCCTTCAATGGTTTATTTTTCAGAACAACACTGGGCTCTTCTATGGCCCTATCCATAGAAGGTGAATATAATGCCATTATGGCACCACTATGGTCAGGTTGCCACAGGTACCCGACCCTAGCCCCACTATTTCTCTCCTAAAATGCCCAAAAACTACTTCTGGAAAATGCAGGACTGGTTGAGGGTTTTCCAGCAGTAATACATTTTCCTACCTTCTGGATAGAGCCATTATTGGTCCGTCCACTATGCATGCATGGAGGTAAAAACAGACGGCCAGCCATGCATAGTAGTGCTGAATAACTGGATGTACATGTCAAAAAATCCAGAAAGACTGTCGTTGTGTAACTAGCAAGGGATAATGCTGGAGCGACAATAGTAAGATTCTTTAGCTTGTAAGCCTGAGGGCAAGGACCTATCTAAGATTAATATAATATTGTAACCCGCCCTGAGACCTTTGGATGTAGGGCGGGATAGAAATACAAACAAACAAACAAACAAATAGTAGTAGTAGTAGATTCAGCTGTTGTCTTTTTCTAGGAAGGCTTGTTTTGTGCGAAAAGATGCTTCATCCTGTTTGTCCTTCCGATCTTGACTAACTTAATTATGGCTGTAGATGGTAAGGAGGACAGTTCACATGTGCCTTAGTAGTTTCAAATTTTACTGGATGGATATTTTACTGGATGTATTTCACTGACAACCCTTGCTGAAATTCCCTATTCTGTGCAAGAATCCTGTTTTTCTTTCTACCTGTGCACCCTAGCTTTTATTTAAATCTAGCCCAGGGGTGTTTTTCCACTGTCACTAAAAGTACCCATTAAGTACCCATTAATGGGTATGTAATGACATTTTTGTACCCATTAATGAGTACTTAATGGGTACTTCTAGTGACAGTGGAAAAACACCCCAGGACTCCTTACTTAATTTTCTGTTAATCCTTTTATTGTCAATAAGAAATCAACAGAAGTGTGATTCAGTTGTGTAATAAGGATAACAAAATCTCATATAAACACAGTGGAATGTCCTTAATACATGTGGAAATATTACTACAGCCATCCCTAGTATAATAATACTGTTTGGTGATGCAAGTAATTACCTGCCCAGTCTACCTTTGTAAATTATTGGGTCTGTATAGTTATACATTCTAATTAACCAATGTTAAGTTAGTTCCACTCCTGATGAGAGACTCAGTCAGTTAATATAAAGACCTAGCTATGCAAGTGGGGAGATCACACACACAAAAATGCATGATCTCGTGACTAATGGGCAATATTCTTTTATTCTTTGTTTTCTTCGGTGTGCTTTTTTCCAAAAGAAAATTGCTTTTTCCAATGCAGATTTTTTTTAAAAGTGTGTCCATATTATATATTTGTAGAGGCTGGATGTATGTAGGTGTTCCAAGACAGGAAGAGAAGGTATTTATTCCCTTTTTCCATGTTCAAGGCAGTGATTCATTTATGAGAGTAGGAATTCAGACCCAACACTCACTACTTTGTTTTGTTTTTTTAGTTTACATTTTAGTGTGCAGAATTGCACCAGATCACTCCTGTGGTACATTCTAGCTTGCTAGCCCTATTGACAGAATGCCCTGTAACTGATAATATAAGTCAATGGCTTTTAAGAGGCCAAATCTTCTTATTGAAAGTTTCCAGAGTAGTATTAGACAAAGGAAATCACATTTGACCAACAGTGTTATACACTTCTGTTATTCAAGGGATAGTTTTATTGTTCAGGTCACAAATTGCCTCTTTTAAATTCTAAGAGATGTATTCAAATTCTGAGAGAAAATTACCATTTATCCCTTTTCAGTACTTCATTTTACAGGTTGACTGAATTTGCTTTAGTCATGATACTCTCAGGTGAATTATAACAAGCTCAGCCTGTGGTCATAACTTCTTCATCTTCAGGCCTATCCATTTTATTTGTGGACTTTCCACCTTCCAGTTGGACCTTCGCAAATAAATGTCCACAAGTAAAACGGGTAGAAAGTTGTGAGCAGTCACATCTCAAAATGGACTAAAGAAGGTTTAAAGTGAAGGTGTGACCACAGTCTCAGTTAATCCATGGCAGTGACAGGACAGGGGCTAAGAATTTTCAGAGCTTTTCTGTTCCTTTGATGGTTTGAAAGTACCACTTTTTAAAAAAGTATAAATTTTATAACTTTCTTCTAAATGTATTCTAACAGATTTTTGTCTTTGTGTAAGTAAACATAAGGTAGGTTTCAGTTGAATGTACTTGTTTTTCTTCACGCTCACAGCGTAGAAAGGAAACAGCAGGACATTTTCAACTGGGACATTTTTCAAGATGTTTCAAGCTGGCCTCCTCCAACATCCTGTCTTTTTCAGAATAACTTGCTTTTGCTGGACTGACTGAGGAAGTTTACTTTCTTCAGATCTGGTCACATACTGCTAATCAGACATGTAGATTCGAAATTTTATGTACATGCATGATTTGCTTTGGAGTGGGAATGAAAGGTTAGGAATTTAGGGAACTGCCTGATGCTGTCTTAAACATCCTTGTAAGTCACTACTGGCTCTTAGGAATGGAGGAGAAATTTGTTTAGTTTTTTATTCATGCTGTTGTTATACCATTTTGCACTTGCCAAAGCTACATGTCAGCTGAAATAAGTTTGCACATTTCTGAATGTTGTGATTTATCCTTTTATCAAAATAGATTTGCAGGAAGACTTTTTTAAAGGAAAGACACGTTTTAAATTGTACACAGTAGTGAAAAGAAGCAAACTAAAATGCATTGTATCAGGGACATTTACTTGCAAAAGCGTGTATGCTGGTTAAAGCTGATAATATTAGGAACTTGTGAGAAATGCAAATTAGGAAACTCGTGCTGTCTGGTCGAATAACATGCTAGCAAGGAGTAACATAGGACATTGCACCCCCACCATTATCCCTGTATCCAGGTCTCCAGAGTGCTCAGATGTGCTCACCATTACCTACACACACATGTGGATACATGTTTCAGCCTCCAGGCACAGTGCTGTATGGAACAACCAAGGCAGCTCTGTCCAGAAAGTTGGTAGGCATCCTAAAAAAAGCACTATTGCTAGAAAACACACGACCAGCATTGAACTTTCCAGTGACAGTTTATAGTGTGTTTTGAGGAGGGGAAAGCAGGGCTATGGTACTATATTCCCTCTGTCTGGGTGCAGAGCCTTGTTCAATCCTGCTATATCCACAGGCCCGTCAATTAGCAAAGACATGTAGGTATGGATGGATCTCCCAAAGGAAACCATCTTTCTATTCACTTCTTGCTTAAAACTTCTAAACCACCATTTATTTATTTATTTATTAATATTTTGATCCTACCCTACACTGGAAGTTTTCAGGTGGGTTGCAACAATAAAAAGAATTTTAAAAGAACCCACTAAAAACAACAGCAGTGTCTGAAAGTGGGGAGGGAAAGCTGTTTCCGCAGGCAAATGCCAGGGTAAATAGGTGTAACTATGGATCTGTACATGTAGTCACAGGATCTAGAAAGTCAGTTGGCTTCTTTACCTTGTATGCCTCAAAAATAAAAGGAAACAGTAATGCTGCCAGCTAAAGGAGAGAGAAAAACTGATATCATTTTAGGTATCTTTCATTGGAAGTGCAGAAGATACATTTTTATATAAAACTTCAGAAAAGGTCCACATCTGAAAACATTCATTTCCTTACAAGGAATATTAGAAGGGAAGACCTGAAACTATTTATTTCTCGGTATCTACATATGAGTTGCTGAGCCATGAAAAAGAAGGAATGCTGCTTGATGTCTATAATTTTGCCTTTTAAACTCTGGATTATAATTTGCTTGGTTTAATCAGAGACTTCAAGTACTAGGAACTGCATCCATTTGGTGTAAGCATCTTATTTATTTATTTATTTGCTTTGTTTTGGTGTAAAATAAAAACAATTTAAAAAACCATAGGAAGAATTAAAGTATCTGCAAAACACAATGTCCTCTAAACCCTAGTGTAGGTAGTTCCATATAAAAAGCATTACTGTACTCTAGCCTGGAGGTTACCAGAGCATCAATTACTGTAGCCATGTTTTCCCTGTTCAAAGACTATTGAAACTGGGAATGAGCTAGAAATGGAAGGAAGGCCTCTGGCTGCTTGCACCACCCTCGGCAGGCGCACTCAAGGAGAGGCTGTGTTGTTGACTCCCTCTTAGTTAAAAACGAAAGAACAAAATGGAAGAAGAAGAAGAAGAAGAAGAAGAAGAAGAAGAGTTGGCTTTTCTATTCCACTTTTCTCACCCATTTAAGGGGTCTCAAAGCGGCTGACAAAGCTTTCTATTCTTCCCACAACAGAACACCCTGTGAGATAGGTGGGGCTGTGAGAGCTCAAGAGAGAGCTGTGACTAGCCCAAGGTCACCCAGCTGGCTTCAAGAAGGAGGGCGGAATCAAACCTGGAATTCCAAGATAAGAGTCCAGTTCCCTAACCGCTAGACGAAACTGGCCACATCTGCCCATTGCTGCCACCTGATTCTCATGTGACAGGGTGAATCAAGATGAAGATCCAGATCCCACACCTGAATTAGGTACCTTTGTCCTAACTTCCTGCTCTGAGTTCCAGTTTGGATTCTGTTTCATTTCATTGCCCCACTTTGAGGTCATTACTGTCTCCAGGCAATGGCTAAGCCCCTGTATTGCTTCTACTGATTCAGATGAAATGGAGAGACAAGTTAGGTGTCAGCAGTGTTGTGATAGCATCTCACTCCAAATTTCCTGATAACCATTCCTGGCGACTTCATATTAAAAAGGTGCTGGAGGTTTGGGGAGAACCAATGGAGTTGCATTTCCCCGTGTTCCTCTCCTGATAAAGGCCATTCGTCCAGATGACCCAGGCTGTCTCAATGCCATAACCCTGCATGTAGCCAGACTTAAATGGATAATCATTTCTTCCAAGTATGCTGGTCAGTGAGTAGCCACCAATCTCTCCAGCACCTAGCCCAATAATGGGGTATTGGCAACTAGGTGAAAGTTGTTTAGTGCCTCTGGATCCAGGCAGGATCTCTTTAGTTGAGATGTACCACATGTTCCTTGAACATTGCTGGCTCCTTCTCTTCCCTGCTATACCCTGTAAGTGGCTTGTCAATCTCCTCAGACTGCAGGAATTGAAACTGATCCAAGATAGCAACACCAGAAAGTGGTGTTGACACCTCCATAGTAGTGTGAACACTTCTGATGCTCTGAATCTGAGTTTAACCTGAAAGTGTCTTGTAAAATTTCACAGCATGCTTTAGAAACTGGTGGAAATTGCTCCTCAATCAATGACACTAGCCCCTTGAACCCTGGAAAAGTTCTGCTGGGCAATACTGTGAGGACACAATTGTGGCAGAAATGGTCTGAGACATGATCAGAGTGAACTCTGACTCATATAAGAGTGAACCAGAGTAGAAAGAAGAACTATCATGGGAGGAAACATCATTAAATAAATTTGGAACAGTTTCCTCTTTTTTAATGGAGTTATTTATTATACTTTTTATTTGTTATTATATTTCCTGTTTTTGTTATATCTTAATCTTCCCTGGGACCTTAGGATGTCAGGTGAGCTATAAATGTAAACAGTGAATGAATCTTTTCCTTATGGATCTTTTAAAAAAATCCAAGCTACCTGGCTGGCAAGATGAATCTACCAATGACATACTTCACCAAGCAACTCAGCATTCTGCTGACTTAAATCTGATGAGTAATAACAGGTGGTTGCTGTGCTTGTTAACCTTGGAAAGATGATCTTCCAGGGGACTATCAGTTTATATCTGATGATTCTGAGATAAAGTAAGGGTTAATTAAGGAACTTTGTGAGGGAACCTAGGATGTTCAGCTAGAGATAGTTTAAGCTGATGGAAAAGTGCAAGCAAAAGAGAAGGAGCTGCCTTGAAATGAAAAAAAATGATGAAAAACCTTCCCTGCATAAAGAACACACTGGTGTTTAGAAGAAATATTACATCACCCCAAAGCAGTATGAATTGCATGCAGAAAAGATCATTGAAAGTCTGCCTCTGTACCAAATCATTGTCAAAGAAGGCAGAATATCTGACACTACATTCTGAGGTACCCTCTTAAGCCATAGTTGCTAGCTGTATTTTACCTGCCTCCTTCCTTTGATATAGCGATCCGGGAATTCGTACAAATAGTTCGGACATTCATTAAACTGGAGAGATGAGAAAGTGGCTGCGCCAGTCACATCTGCGATGGATCCAGAGTGTATTTGTCATGGATTGAGAGCAGATTAAAAGTGGATTCCGGTCAGATTTGATGCTTTCAGAGTGGATATGTTACAGGATACATATATCAGATACATATCGGATACTTATTCATTGGTACTGGATACATCTTCATTCATATCAGTTACATATCAGATATTTGTACAAATTCATACAAATACATTCGTACTGAATTGAATCCTACCATGTTTGAAGGGGATCTATTCGTGCACATCCCTAGGCCATAAGGCCATTTAGAAGAAGAGTTGGCTTTTCTACCCTGGTCTTCTCACCAATTTAAGGGGACTCAAAGCAGCTGACAAAGCTTTCTGTTCTTCTCCCCAGAACTCTGTGAGGTGGGGCTGTGAGAGCTCAGAAGAGAGCTGTGAGTAGCCGAAGGTCACCCAGATGGCTTTGTGGAGGTGTGCGGAATCAAACCTGGTATTCCCAAATAAGAATCCGAATCCATAACCACTAGACCAAACTTGCTAATCTATAACATCTTGTCTCACACAGTGCTCCTTCAATTGTTCCTGGACATTCTCAAGCAGAAGACAAAGTAAAAACCTTCATCTGCTCTCAAATCTCTGCAGATGGCTTTTAGAGGCATCCTGCCTGTCTCTCCAACCTGGGTGAAGTACCAAGGCATCCATTCTAGTAGCCATTGATAACTTGTCATCTATTAATTTATCCAAAACCTTTTAAGGCTATCCAGGCTGGTTGCTGTTTCCAGCTCTGTTTAAATGATGATTGGATTCTAAGGCCTGTCAGTAATCAAGCCTGGTGTTTCTAGCCTGACTGTACACAATTATTTAAATTTGGTTAATTGGTTGACTGAGTAACTAAGGAGGCAGTTAGTTTTTCTCATGGAGGATATAGGTGTTGGATAACTATTTTCCTTCAATGGGGGTGCAATATCCTACGTTACTCCTTGCTGGCATTTGAAAGCTGTAATCTTTATTCAGGTTGCCTTTGAATATGTTTTTGAAGATTTGAAACAATTAAGTATGAGAAATGTGCAAAAATAGAAGAAATCAGAAAGAGACTAAGCACCTTTTCCTAGTAAGTAAATTTGAACCAGACCCAAGGATGAAGATGTTTACAGGTTAGCTCATGTGGGGCAATTACAAGAAGTATGGAAGGGTAGCAGCTCTGTGTGAGGACATGGCTCTGCAGGATTGGTGCAGCATTTGTGTGTCTATCCAGGGACATCATTTGCTTTTCCTTACTACATTGTTTCTGGACACCTGAGTTCATCTGTCTCAAAATCCTCCTTATGCTTCTGCTATTCTTGCACAAAGAAGTGATTCCAAAGCACCCTCCAGATCTTAAATCTCAGTCTGTGGTTAGCTCTTTTCTCTTTCTGTCACTAGGCTGTAATCGGGTATAGCAAACAAAGCACCTCTGAGGCGGCTCACAGAAGGCTTTGAGGTGGCATTGTTCACACACCAGTCTGCCCCTCTCCCTCTCCTGAAGATTCTGTGCTAGAAAAGGTGGGTTAGAGAGGGTTGGGAACATGAGGGACACACTCTGTCTCTCTGAGGTGCATTGTTTGTTATGTCTGAATACAGCAAAAGATGCTGGTTGCTTTGATAAATACTTTTCTAGCAGACATATGGTTCATGGTCTTAGAGAATGTGACAAGAGGGATAAATTTGTGTTGTCACATTCTCTAAGACCATGAACTCACAATTTCAGGATAAGTCTATTTCCTTTTCATTATTACACCCTTCATGTAATGAGCCAGAAGCAGCATGGAGTGCCATGCCTTATCCCTTGGCACCTTTATAGATTAAGGAGCTAGTGAAATTGCATGTCTTAAAGAGGGTTGCCCTGACAGGTCAGAGGTATAAATGGAAGAGGTGTTTTCTTGTATTCCTTTCATACATGAAACTGTATAGAAACCAGTCAGTCTGGTCTCACATGTGTTTAAGGAACAAAGAGTCTAAGTTACATTCTGTCACTTGTTCCAAGCAGGGAACATAAAACAGCCTGAAAAAAGAACTTTATTTTTACACCCTTTTCATAATCTGTTCTGTGAACTTTACTTTTTCTGCTCCCTATTCTCTGTTTCTGTTGTCTCTGGAAAACTGTCAAGGCCAAAAGATGAGACACAAATGTTGTGAAACACAGAAGGCACAAGAAGCATGCAGGCAGTTACTACAACAACTGATTTTTAAGCAATTTTAATAAAAAAGTCAAGGACACCAGGGATTTCCGTCTTAATATTCCTGATTATTGTGATTAAAATACAGTAATTGTTTATAACAGCTTTTATAAAATAGATTAGAATTTATTTCTGATAGACAAGTATGGTGGGACTTCTGAATAGAGTCCTGCAGTGGTTAGAATGTTGCTTCAGACTGGACAGTTCAAATCCTTGGGCCAAGAACTGATTTGGAAATGGTGACTTCAGGAATTTATTTATTTATTTATTTATTTATTTATTTATTTATTTATTTATATTTCTATCCTGCCCTATACCCGAAGGTCTCAGGGTGGGTTACAATATTATATTAATCTTAGACAGGTCCCTGACCTCAGGCTTACAATCTAAAGAGACAAGATACAAAAGGCCTGTGTGGTGACAGTTGTTATATCTGAATACAGCTTAATGTTCTTCAGCAAGTTTCTCCTCAAATGAAGAAGAGAGGCCACTTCAGGAATAAAAATACTTTGACTTCACTGTAAAGAAATTAAAACATAAATGGATATATCCATATTCAATACATTCTGTGCTAGAAAAAGTGGATTAGAGAAGACTTGGGAATATGAGTTCTACACAGTCTTTCTGAGTTTATTATGTCTGAACACAGTCATGGTTTACCTGTCTTGGGGCTCACATACAAATCCACACCTATGCAGTAGAAGTCTGTACTATGTCTACATTTCTCAGTGGCACATGGCATGGTTTGGTTTTTGCTATGGGCTCCTGAAAATGTGTTGTAATAAAGGGCTGTAGAAGACTATCATTATTAAAGAGGGTTGCCCTACAGATAAAAGGACTTCTCCACTTTGAATGTTTTATTTGTTTAAATTGGTAATTTAGTGCAAAACAGTTAAATCCATATCCAAAACAAGTGATCTGGAAAAATAGATTCCTTCTTACGTGACACTGTAGCTTTAAGAAACTGTGACATGTTGAAGCAACCTGTATAACTTGTGGCTAACCACCCACTGTTAACAGGAAGGAAGCTGAGCATAGTACCACCCAATGGACATGGTTGAAAAACCAAGATTGCACTTCACAGAGCAATTGATTTAGCAACTGGGTGTCATTATGCATTATTGTCTGAACGGCAAAAGTATATATTATTGTTTTAAAAAGCACAAGGTATGTCTCTCAGCCACTGTGACACATAGTAATTAGTAGATGTAGTTCTTGCTGCTTTTGTTATTCTGAAGAAAGCCTAGTCTCTAATTCCAGTTGACACGGCCTAAATTATTTGTTCCTTACTACAGTGGAGGTTTTAGAAGTCCCTTTATGTCTTATAAAATGTAAAATGCATCAGAAGCAGCACTGTCTCTGTGGTTACTCATACTTGTTATTCCATGTTTCTTTATGCTTCTCCGGTGCTTGAAATTTGAATAGTGAAAGTAGAATGGAAACTGAAACTGACTCTTTTAAAAGCCTTTTCCACCTGTGGTTAGCTGCAGCTATCTAGTACATAAATATGTAGGAAAACAGATAAGCATAAAATATTGACACCAACATTCTGCATTGTCAGGAGGGTTAGAACATTAGAACATAAGAGGAGCACTGCTAGATCAGGGCACAGCCCATCTAGTTCAGCATTTTGTCTCACACAGTGGCCTACCAAATGCTCATGGGTTTCTCAAGCAGAAGACAAAGGCAAAACCATCACCTACTTTCGAATCCCTGCCAATGGCCTTAAGAGACATCCTGCCTGCCTCCTCAGCCTGGAGGATATACCTGGGCATCCATTCTAATGGTCATTGATACACCTATCATCCATGAATTTGTCTAACCCTTACTTAAAACTATCTAGGCTCATTGCTGTTACCACCTCTTCTGGCAGCAAATTTAATAAACTGATTTACCCTCTGAGTGAAGAAATACTTGCTATAATCCCTTAATTGATTATTTTGCATGGGAGCATTTGCTTAGTGATTTCATCGGAATCTCTTTTCCATCTAACTGCTTGCAGAATTTAAAGTACCTGGAGTTAATACCCACTTAGCATTATTCTGGAATACATTACCGAATAAGGGCCTGCCATAAACATGCTAGTGCAGACTAGGCAGACTCCACACCACCAAATATGAGTCGTCTGCATTGAGCGAGGCCCCAGTTCATGATGAGGTGCCAAATTTCTTTAAAGAGATCCACAAGAAGATTAATGTCCATATTCTGGACTGTGAGGGGCATGTGGACGATATGTCCTCATTGGCTGGAATATGTTGGGGGATACCTTTTGGTGGAATTCCATGAAGTTTCACCAGACATGGCACTGGAAGTGGCATACTGCCTGTGGAGTCTCTTTGGAGGCAGTGATTTGGGCTGGGCTGTGATAGTCTGTCTGAGTACAAAATTGTGATATGAAGCACGCAGTGTGTTGTGGCAGTTCCACATGACAGATGGCCTATTTTGACATAACTTTAAAGCTGGGGAACAAAAGTTCCCTGGCTCTGAAGTTGTAGGTTGGGGACCTGTGTTCCCAGAAACAGCCTCACAAGTGGGCTGTTCTTTGGAAACTGGGGAAATATCTCCAGGTTCTGGAACAGGTTCTGGACTACTCCTGCTGTCACTGGCTGTCTGCAGCATGGGGAGATGAATGGGAATCCAGTTTGTCCCATACATGGGACTATTTTTAAATTATTTCCCACTAGAGCCCTTCTAAGCATGTTTTCCTCATCTGGGAGCTGATAGGCAAGAGGACCATGCAATCACTGTATTCCATGGGAGACTGTGGCCTTGCAGTGTGGACCCCTCAGACCAGGAACACAGTTGACAGGGTCCTACGTATGTTGCTCAGAGGTCCAGTAGGTTAGAGAGGCAATGCAATGTTGTCTAAGAAATAAATAAAAGTCATACTGGTACTGGCTGTTTAAAATATAGCGCACTTGGATTCTTATTTGCTATAAGCTGATGTGTGGGAAGTAATTGATATTCTTGCATTTGGGCCATATCCAGATCAACTTCTTTCAAACACCACAAAATATCAAAGCAGTACTTTGTGGAAGGGTGGAGGTGCAATCATTCTTCTCCTTCATTATGCCTTTTTGGGGACTTTCAGAAGTTCTGACGAATCAAAACCTCCTACAACTTATTATTACAGGCTGTTGTCCTACAGAGAGAACCCAGGAATTTGCACCACCTGGAAATGCTTCTGGACCAAGCCAAAGCATTTACTGAAGTGCATCAAAATGCTAAAATTTTAGAGACATATTTTTGCTTCAACTTGATCATCCGAGAGCTAAAATTTGATCTCTTTTAGGAGACGGTAGTTGAAGATATTTATTTATTTATTTATTTATTTATTTATTTATTTATTTATTTATTTATTTATTTATTTATTTATTTATTTATTTATTTATTTATTTATTTATTATTTATATCCCTCCCCTTAGCTGAGGATCCCAAGACAGGTTACAGCAGTACAAATATAAAATTTGTAACTACCTCTCCTTCCCACCTCCAGCAGGAGTACAGGGAAGTTATCCATCGAATGCTTGGGTGGAGATATGTTTAAATAGGTACCAAAACCCATGTAGTGTTGGTGTCTAGCAAATTTCTGCTGGGAGGCTGTTCCAAAGTCTGAGGGCTAACACAGAAAAAAAGCCCTTTTTATGTGCTGTTATACCTTGTACCTCTAATGGAACTACAAGCTCAATAACATATAATACCTGTTCTGCAACTATGGCCAGGTACACAGCTGCTCTCTGAATTACCATGACGAACACTGCTGGCTGCATGTAACAATCCATTTGGCTCTTTGTAACAACAGGTAAATGGCAGGCCTCTATTACAGGATATAATCTGGAGTAAGGTCCAGTGCAGGAAAGAGCTAAGACTCCATTCAGATGGGCTATGGAGAACACCAGAAAACCAGCACTGCAGCAAGAGTCTGTGACCTTTAGCCAGTGCAGTGTCACATGTCTTTTATGGCGGCACAGCATGTTTTACAGCCATAAACATGGCTGACTCTCCATTGCTGCACTGGCATAGGATGTCCCATAATGAAGAAAAGCACTACTATCCTTCCTGCAGCCTTTCCACAGACCTGGAATGGACGATATCTGGCAGGTAGCCACTACCATTTGACCACAGGCTAGATTTGTTAACTTACATTAACATAGCTCTAATCCTGGAGGAAACTGGGATGTACTTATTTAACAGCCCTGGACCAGTCACAAAAACAAAACATAAAAACAAAATACTGTAGTAAAGGTGCTTGAAAAGCAATGAGGAAACTGTTTCCTCAGCCAAAGACCAGGGTAAAAAGGTGCCTCTTCACTAAGAAGTCCCCATCCCAATTTCTCTGTTCCTTTAATTACTGAAGGTGGTGGTACAACCAGGAGGGGCTCCCTTACAGATCTTAATGCATAGGCAGGTAGATATGTGAGAAGGTATAGCTAGTGCATCCTTCTGAAAAAAACTATCACAATTTTGCTGGCCTGCCTATATTTAAGGTTCTGTGCTGTTTACTAATGATAGTTTTGCATTTAGCAGAACTTTATTCTTTTTGTGAGACCTGAGCATTTCCTACTTTGGGAGCTTACTGGGTAAAAGACATTTGGAAGTCCTGCAACACATGAGGAACAGAACAAGCACATGTGCTGTGTCATTAGATAACTTCAAAAAGTGTGAAACTTGCAATGATGATATGTAGGCTTTCATGGCCTGATTCAGTCTCATTTGTAGCAGTTTTGGGATTGTTATGCCATGTTTCAGGTTTCTTCTGAGAACCTAAGAAGAAACCTGGAACATGGCACAGTAGCCCAAATACTGCTACAAACGAAAGTATGAAACTTGCCTTTGACCAAAAGCCCCTTTTAGGACAGCAATTTACTCTGTCCAGTACCCACAGGTTGTTTCTTCAGAAATCACAGTCAGTTTAGGAATGAAAAACTCTGGCATGATGGAGCAATTTTCTGCCTTCAGTGCAAACTTTATGAGCAGGTATAATACTGGCATTATCTCAAGCAGAGAGCGAGGCTACCTTATGATGCTTGGAAAACAAAACCATAAATCTTCAGAAGTCTTAGGCTTGCAGAGATATTATGCTCTGGTATGCTGTCATACTGTGAAATGCTATCTGATAATGTACTACAGGAGGGTGTGTGAGCCATCATGCTGACGCCAAGCACAGGAGTGTGAAAAAGTGAATACTTGGACGGGAAATGTCAAGGAAACTGAGGGGGAGGGCCCTGTAAACTTCCTTTTGCCTTTTGCCTCCTGGAGAAAAAGTCCTTTCTCAAAGCTGTAGCTACTTCATTGTCTTTTATATTCAGCCACAAAGCACTGCAAGTAAGCTCAGAAAGCAGTTTCATATTCTTTTCAGAGGAAATGCCTCCTTCACATCAGATCCCCTGCTATGTCAATGCTTTAACAACAACAGTTCAGCCAGCGCTTAACTACCATGGGCATGCTTAGCTTTTACGCCAGGAGCCTGGGAAGTGAAGAGAGACAGGGTTTTTAGAGCTGAGTTTGGGATTTTCTTTTTATTGTACCCTGCATGCACTTGGTCTCAGTCTGCATGGTGTAGAGGAACCCATCTTGCCTTATTTACAACTCTGAAAATCATAGGAATCCTTTTGGATTGATCATGTTGTTAGTCAGCAAAAGGTTTATTTCTCAATATTATTATCCCTGGGCATGGTACATTATGTTTGACAGACATTAATTCAAGGAAGATAACTGTCATCAATCATAAGGTTGTTTTTTTTTTAATAACTTCTGGTTTTATGACCAAAAGGAACAATTTATGGCTGCATTTATTTCAAATAATCATCCATGCTTTTTTGCAGGTGCATAAAAATGTTTTGGCTTGTCTGTCCTCACAAAATTTATGTGGTAAATTATAACTCCTTAAAAAACAATGAACGGGTGGCAGATGAAAGCAGAGGGTTTTGTTCTGAGTGAGCTGTAATTTTGTCCAATTTCTTTTCATGAGAAATTTAGTTTAAATCTATATGTCCATAAAAGCCACGCTAGCACTGAATACAGAGACAGGCTATTGGAGGAATGATATGAAAAATATAGGAACAGACTTGGTTTTCTTTTGGGTTGCTGTCATATACATAGTAAACCCACAACTGTCTTGGGAATGCTAGATATTGTCAATACAGTCCTCCTGATCTAGGGCTCTTTTGCACTTTGGAGATGGGAATGTTTGGCCATTTTCTGGTTTGGAGCATACACGCATAGCAGAGCTGCTTCCGTTTCAGGTCAGCTTCCAGCATGCCAAAATGTCCCCATCTTTGATAGCTGTGCCAATGGTATTTACTTCCATGTGAAGGTGGCGTGGGGAAGGGTGTGATGCTTACAGGTGTACAGGTGTGCACCAGATCATCAGATTGCCAGAGTAAAGGTCTGGCACATAGTTATTTTGGAAACTATAGAGGAAAATCCCTTTACCTATCATGCTTGCCTGCATGATTTCATTCCAAGCTACACATAAAGACTATATTGACACTTCTGCAAATGCAAATGTCCTACACCATTTATCATTATAATGTCAGCCATATTGCATCTGATAGCAATAATAATGCTTATCAATATTTTCATTGTAGCTGATCATTTGACATGAAATACAGTAATTCATGTTTATGATTCAATTCTGTAAATGTCTGTTCCATAGGAACTCCACAACCAGTGAATATCACACAGGCTGCATCCCCAAGCAACTTATTTGCCTCTCTAGTTTCCCTCTACAATCGCTCTATTCCAGTGGACTTTAAAATTGCTGTTCAATTCCGGAATAAGCATCCGCATGAGGCTCAGCAAAACTGTCCCCAAGCAAGCATGTTTTCTTTGCCCACATTTTTTTCTCCCCGCCCCCTCTCTTGTTGATAGGGTGCTGGCGGGAATGGGGAGGGACTGCGCTCTGCGTGGCCACAACCAGGAAGAAATCCCCGAGAAGTCCAAAGGAAAAATAGCCATTGGTTCTCTGTTCGTCTCCCAGATCTCCGACCCCCCAAAATGGCAGCGGCTGCAGCCATCGGCCATGCGATCATTCGCTCATTCACTCTCAAGACTTTCCCTCTGATCACTGTCAAAATCCACCCCCATACAGCAGCCATTACGCTGTAGCGATCCACCCACTTCACACCTGATAACAATGTTGCAATTCTCTGCAATTCTGGCTCTTTGAAAGTTCTGACCTTTAGAAAGGGAAGGGAAGCTCGAAGAAAAGCCGGGCATGGGGGCGCTCAGAGGCAAAAGAAGCTTTTTAGCAGGCTTTTTTTATTGCTTGGGGACACAGCTACAGTCTTGAATTGTGAAGACTTTAGATTTTTTTCTACACATGCACTATATTTTATTTTCCCACATAGGGTTTAATTTATTTTTAAAATAAGTCAGGTATGATAAAATATATGAACCTCAATAAAATTTGTAGGAATCACATCTCTAACTGAATGCATAAAGTCTAGTGTGTTGATTTTTTTGGGAGATACTAATGTCTGTAGAATGGCAGATACAACATCACAGGAAATATTCTAATTATATAAATGAGAGGCACAGAAAACCAGATGAGGCTATTTTGTTTCATGCTCAGAAAAAAATTATTATCCAGTGGAGCATACAGTGTTATCTCCTTTTTTAGTATGAAAGGACAGACGCACATAGTGTAGGAGAGACCGCAGTGGTGAATTAACCCTTTGCTATCTGATTCAGGAGAATTTACTGTAATTCCTTTGCAGATGCTGAAGATTACAAGCATGTATTTCTTCTGCATTATCTTGTATTAAGAAAATTAAAGGCAAATGACATGTGAAAGTTATCAAATAATGCAATGCCGTTACAGGGGGAATTCTTTCTATTTTGTTTAATCAGTAGTTTTCAGTTTACTACTATTAAAGTACAAAGAGGGAAATTATCACATCAGTACTTCCCCACCCAAACTTTTAAATTCCTCTCTGAGGGAACTAAAAGATGAAAGCAGGCATTATTATGATGGAAGGAAGCAGTTTGGATATATGAATCCACTCTCAGCAGTGTGGACATTCTTAAGGCTTTATTCTGGAGTATCCAAATACAGCCCAAGATCTGGATACAGCTTAAGTCTCAGGCCCTGTCCACATGGGAGGAATATAGTGCCATTATGGTGCCACTATGGTGAGGTTGCTTCCTGTTTCTGAGGCAACCCCACCATAACCTGTTATTTTCACTTTAAAATGTGCTAGAAACTATTTCTGGAAAATGCAGCACTTGTCACAGATTTTCCAGCAATAGTGCTTTTTAGGGGTGTGCACAAATGCAATTTTTGGGATTTTATTTGAATCGAATACCCAAAAATTCAATTCAAATCTTTAAAATTCAAATTTAACCAAATTTGATTTGAATTAAGCAAATTTGAATCTATTTGTTCAAATTTTTTATTCGAATTTGCACTTACGAATGTTGACAATGCAGCCCTCGTGGGATGTTTGACCCCCATGTGGAGGTGGCCTCAGTGTTGATTTAGTTCTAGTTCCTTCTGTAAAATCATTGCCGAGGATGAGGAATGATAGTTTGCAATTTTAAATAACAGCCATAACCATCAATTTAACACTCATAAAGTTTCCCATCAGCTGTATCCAATATACTTGAGTCCCACCTGGGAATCTCCAGAGGAAAACGGACCTCAAAACAACACTGTCCAGTGAATTTCCCCCCTGCTTTCCCCATTGCTGATGGCAACCTGTGTCTTCTAAATGTTCTTTCCTCTGCTCACAAATGCCTTGGTGGTGATTTCTATCTCCTACTCTTCAAGAGCCATTTGCTGAAATTCCACTGGGATTCAGCATCCCATGGTGCTTTAATTTTAGTAATAGATTTGTTAATCTGAAAGTTAAACAATGTTACTTATGTACGTGCACTTTCCTGTCATTGGTGCACACTCCTTTTCATAGCTTCAAACCTCTAGTGCCTAATAATAATAAATACTGTAGGACTTCAAAGAGCTCTTAATACCATATAATCCCACAAATATAAAAGGCCCTCTCTCCTTTAAAGAGGTACATTTATGTGTTGACTCTAGCCAATAATCCACTGTTTCCAATTGGAGGGTGGAATAAATATTTTGTGGCATGCAAAACTATAAATAACAAGATCTTCTGACACCACACACAAGTTAAAAAAGGGAATGAGGACATAGATAAATATTGATTTTGAGAATCTGAGTGGCTATATTGCCCTGTGTTAATTATGCTTGTTATCTCATTTTGTTCCAGCTAAAGTGAAAAAATCAGCATTATGCTTCAGATGATGTGCTCAGCAAATCTAAATAATAATGGTATGAAATAATCAGTATAAAAAGGAGTAAGTGTTCACAGATGAATCTCACTATAACCTGGATCAACTGCAAAGTAAAACTTCATCCTGAATGGAGACTTGGGCTGCATCCAAGTGGGCAGAATCAGGTGCCCAGCGAAGATCCAATGGCATTGGTGTCCGTATCTGTGGCACTTTTAGGCCTGCAGCTCACCTCCAAGAGTCAGAAAGTGACCTTGGAGTCCTCCTGTAGTGTTGGAAAAATGGCCCAGATGGTGCCTTTTACTCCCTTCCGTCTCTGCCACCACCATGGATTACACTCGCTCATGTGCGGACAGAACATACCAGCTAGTGGATGGGGTCTCCTATTATTCCACACTAATATGTAGAAGGGAAGCCCTTAGTGCATTTGCAGCTGAAGATAACCAGCAAGTGCAGAAAGGCTGTATGTAAACTGAATCTCAGTGTAGTCAGCCACAATGAAATTAAACCATTTATTAAAAGCATATCCAAAACATTCATTCAAAAGGATAACAAGGATGAAAGATGGGCAGAGAGGGAGATACTGCATTCCACCTACCCTAGTTTCAGTCCTTTCCACAACTGCTTGTAGTGACTGAAACTCCATGAAAATGCAATAAGCAGCAGAAAGAAGGTTGCATATTTCTATTGTACTTCTACCATACAAAAGGGCTTGCATAAATCATTAGATCAATACTATCAGACACTATCATTTTAAACATAACGTGTATTGTTTTAGAGTTGTTGAATTTTTAAAGTCTTTTAATGTTTATTGCTTTAATCTGTTGTTTTAAGGTTGTTACCCGCACAGAGATCTTCAGGTATGGCGCGGGATAGAAATGTACATACATACATACATACATACATACATACATACATACATACATACATACATACATACATACATACACACCTATATGAATGTTTAAACTGGAATGAATAATCAGCAGTGTATCAGAAACCTGAATTTGATCAATGTCTTCTGGCTTTCCTCATCATTCTTTAGTCATAACCAAGATCACTTGGTCTGTGTTTGTACCTATTCAGTTTCTATTCTAAGGAGACAAAATGAATATAATGATAATAAAAAGGAATATCTTTTTATTCATTATGAAGCAATTAAGATGCTGATGTGTGGTTCAGCTGGATGATCTTCTGCAATATTCCTAATGGTGCATATAAATTTATCAGTGGGTGGCAGTGAGACACCTCAACTTTGTTCTTCTTGAACTTTTCAAAAGGATTGCTATTCAGCTTGATGTCATATGATCTCGTCAAGAACGGTGCCGGCAAAGTCAAGGAGAAATAATGCCTAGCATTTCCATGTCCTTAAGCAACCTCGACGTTTTGTAAAATATCACAGAGATTTCTTAATGGAGAGGAGGCTTAGAGATGAAAGGAAGTGTTGAGAGCTGAAGGAGAGGCTGAAAGTTTGTCATGCATAACTTTCAGTTTGTTAATGAGGAAAATGGAAATGAAATCTTGTGGGCCTCAAAGCCTGTTCAAGTTTCTGGTGTGGATGTTTCACACCTTTTCAGGTTGCAGAAAAGCACCGAAGGATGATTGACCGTGCAATCCTGTGCAGAAGCAAATCCCATTCAGTTCAGCGAAGCCACTGCTCAAGTAAACGTGTGGAAGATTACAGGCTTAGAACATGATTTAGACAGAGTTAAATGTTTTTGCTTCCCCTTGGATTTAGCAGTGCCTGCTAGATTCTCCCACTGAAAGCAATAGAATATGAAAAATGACTAAGAGTATTGCCAAGCCTGTGGTATTTCTTCTTGTTCGATAGTAAAAGTGAAAATAAGGCGCTTCTGGATGAGCAGCAGCAGAAACTTTTTTTTTCAAACAAAGGATTCTGTGATTGTAGCACTGTTTCAGCATTTGACCTTTATCAGTTAGATGGGATAACTTTGAACACCAGGAAAGTAAATGCATAGATGCGTATTTGAAAGGAGTTTGAAAAAAAGGATTACCTAGTGCAATTTTAGGATGCCCCCCCCCCCCGTAAAAATCCCCTGAAAAATCATGCTAATGTGGTTTGACTTTAGAGGTTAGAACCAGAGTGCCTAAGATTCCACTCACAGTGATGTACGGGTGTGCATGAATGCATCCGATTTGAACTCGAAAATACAAATGTTGGGAACATGCGTATGCAATTTTCAAATTTGCGCACATCCCATTTTCATCCTGTATGTATCCCATCTTCATACCATATTATAAGCACAAATAAACATGATATTTAGATGTGATATACACAGATCTATATAGTTGAATTATTTAAAAATCCATATTGTATTTTCAAATATCCAAAATTTGATCAAATTTGTTAATTTGGATTTTCAAAAATCCAATTCAAATTTGAATGTTGATATTTGACGGATTTGAATAGGATTTTTGAAATTTTGAATATCTGTGCACATCCCTACACTGATGAGGATTAAAATGATTAGTAGCAATGACGACGTTATAGAATTCATGAGTGTCCAAGCCAGAAGTGATTCGCATATTCGGGGTTCCTACCTTTCCCCTTCAAAACATGACAGGCTATTCTGTGACTTAACCATCTACTCCCAACCCTCAAATTCTTCTGTGCTGTTCTGCATCCTAGTTTAATTGCTTCACTTAATTTATGACGATTCCTCTGAGCCTTGAACTTTAAAACATACCATCCATATTGGCCTTCTAGAGTGGTGGCTGGCTCATAAGGACACACAGTATCCTGCATCTCAGAGTTTGCACCCCCACCGGCTTCTTCATCTTTACCTGAAAACATTCAATGAAGTTTATTGTCATGCGAGTCTGTATAGAACTACAGCCTTATAGTGTCTCACTGATTTTAGCTCTGATTGTTCTCTGATTTCTGATTGAACTTGCTTTGCCATCTATCCTTCCAGCCCCCGTAAGTAGGCACCAAACACTGCTGGCCTGCCATAGAAATACAAAGTCAACATCAAGTTGGCCATGTTCTCTAAAAGTCCTTTCACTTGCTTCTCATCTTCCAAAGGGAGGTGGGTGGGTGGGTGGGTGGGTGGATGGATGAATATCATAGCTCTTTACCATACACGGACACCTCTCTTTTTTTTTAAAAAAAATATATTAAACAACATTTAGGGCACATTTATCCATGCATGTTTATTTCTTGGATAACACTTGAGTAAAAATGTGCTGTCGGATAGGATAGTGTGGAATAATGTGGAAATTCTAGTTGTGTTTGTTCTACGACAGGTCATCAGTACATGTATACATAACAAAACTAGATCTTTCAATTTTCAGCTGATAAATGAGAATGTGTCAAATACTTCTTAAATCTACACAGTATGTTAAAGGCACATAATCTAGTCCCATATTCAATCTTTAATAAAATAAGAGTGATATGGAAGAATATTGAAATCTGACAAATTGGTTCTTAAAGAGAAGTCATAATTACTTGGCTTCATTTTATAATTTGGAGTTTCACACATTTCATTGACGCACTTTTTCTTCTTTGAAAGGTGCAACCAGAACAAACTTGGCTTTCAACTTTCCCACAAAGTAAGATGCGATTGTTGTTCGTGTTTAACTTCCTTGAATCGCACAGGTTTTCAATCACAGACTTGCTTCTTTGTGTAACTGTTTCTATTAATGCAACATACTGTATCAAGAGGGCTTTGATAGAGGCATGTCTAGAATAGCAAAAATAACTTGTGAGCATGGATTCAGCAACTGCCTCCCACTATAATATGCAAAGTATTTGAAACATGTACCTAGGGTTTCAGGGGATTGCAACTGTGAAGAATCAATGTACTTGCAGGAACAAAAAACTATGTGTGAATCACTGACCCCCTATAGCTGAAGTGAGTTACACTGGACCTATGAGAGTTGTGATGGGCTTAATACAAAATTTCCATGTTGGACCCTAGGTAAACTAGAGGAGTTCTACACTTTCAGTTCTTATGGCATCATGCTGCTCCCTTGAGCTGAAGGTCATGAATTTTATTTCCAATATTATTCTTATTTACTTGGTTAGCAGCTGCAGTTCCAACAGATATACAGTAAGTGGCTGTGGGCAGCAGGATCACAAGCAAAAAGCTTTGAAGCAACATGGGGACAACATCATGCTGCCAATAGAATGCACCAGCAATATCCCTCAACCGTATCAGTAATACTTTTGGAAGTGACTCTAATAATTTTTATCCAGATACTCTGATTCTGAATATAGTCATGGTGTAGGAAACAGGAGGCAGCCATAGTAAAACTGACCAAATTATTCCACTTAATGCAGTTGGATTTGCAGATGTGGAAAATGAGTGGGTGGTTAAAAATAAGAACAGAAGAAATGGATAGGGTGGTTAAATGTTGTTTTACAGAGGGAGTCTTCTATTCTAAAGGTTTGCTGTCTTACTGAAGAAACCTGAAATGGGAAAGAAAGGTCCTTGTTGTTGATCATCAGCATTAGTACATGTTCTCTTCTAGTCATAGGCAGGATCTTTCTATGCCGTGGGGTAGCCGATAGAGCCAAAAGCCCACCATAGAGGGTGAAAAATACCATCAGAAACATCCTTCATGCAGAGAAGTTTGTCAGTGCCTCCCAGCATCACTGTTCCCCATTACCCCATGGAGACTTACCTTGTACTTTGTTGTTGTTCCTTCACTGCTCAAAATTATTTTCAAAAGTCTCCCTTTGATTCCTTTTCAACTATGGAAGCCAAGTATGGCAACAAATTGCGTATTTACATTAACAGACTTGAATCTTAGCTTTGAGCTCTTAACTCTTGGGTGGAAGCTCACAGAGTATGGTGATTTGTTGATGCTAATTTTTCAGTAAGGCTTACCATTTCTTCTCTTGGCATTCCTATGGATCTGCATCAAATTCGCAATCATGAATACATACTCAAATAATTCATTCAGCTTCTCTGTGATGTCCTCTTCTCAGCACATCTTTTATTGCCTCATCATCCAAGAGACAAATGACCTTCTTGGCCGTCTTTCTAGAATCATAGAGTTGGAAGGAACCTCCAGGATGACTGAGTCCAAGCCCCTGCTCAATGCAGGATTTCCTAACCATCCCAGACCAGATGTAGGTCAAGTCTATGCTTGAAGACCTCCAGTGAAGGACTCACTACCTCATGTGGCAACCTATTCCATTGACTGATTGCCCTCATCAGTAAGTTTTTTCTAATATCTAATCTGTATTGACTCCTTTTAAGTTTTATACCATTGTTTCTAGTCCTATCTTGTGTAATTGAGAGTAGGGACAATCCCTCTGCACTGTGACAGCCTTCCAGACTCTTGAAGACTACTGTCATGTCTCCTCTCTACTCTTTTGTAGGCTAAACATTCCTATATCTTTCAGCTGTTTGATCCCATTTTGGTTCAACTGGAACCCATCCCTCCTTTATGGGTCTGGCTTTCCCTAAAATATTCTCCAATATCTATCAAATACGAACCCCTGCTCCCAGCAGTCTCATTCATGCACTGAAACATTTCAACTCTACCTGCCTTTACACTTGGAACAGGTAGCATTTCAGAAGAGCCTCACCTTGGAGGTGCTAGTTTTCAGCTTTCTGCCTAGTAACTTAAATTTAGCTTTCAGGAGTTCCCAACTACATTTCAGGACATCATTTGTGCCCACACTTATCATGACAGCTGCCTTCTCCTCAGCACTATCTAATGTGGTGTGTGACATCTGCAGCCTTCATGCCAGGCAGGCAAGTCACCATGTGGTCAGTATGCTACCACATAGCCAGCTGTCTACATTCCTAATGACCAACTCACCTAGTACTGAAAGCTTTGCTCCCCCAGGGATACAATCTTCAGTGTAAGAAGAAATCTGTTGTCCCTTATATGATACACCTCCTCTTCCATGAATCCACACAGGGAGAGGAACTGAATCCTCCCAACAGAAGTGGACTCAGTTGGACAACTGGATAAATGGTAATAGTAGGGTTGGGAGTGTCAAGATGCCTGGGTTCTTGGTGTTTAGCGCCCCCCCCCCCCGATGAGAAAGCAAAGAGAATATGGCTATTAAGGCACACTAACCTGTATGCTGGAACTTGTTTAATGGTCATTTCCTCTTCCTTTGCTAAATGCACTGTAGCTGAATGCAGAATGAGGAGGCTGAGATCTCCACTGGTGTATCACCAGCAGTCCACCAAGATCACTGAAAAGAATTCTGAACTGCATGTAGTTTTCTTAAAGTTCTGATCTTTTAATGTTTGCTTTTAGATTTTAAAGTTTTGTCTTATTTGGTACTCTGGGTACTAGCCGCAGGGCAGTATAAAACTGCTACATGAATAAATATCTCCAGTCTAGCTCTAGCTCTTATTGGTTCTGACAACATAGAACTGTTTCTGCAGATGAGAGCTTGAGGCTAGCAAGAGATGAGAGTAGCTTCAATTTACAAATCACAGGACAATTTAAAGCGAGGAAAGTGAGCCTTTCAACCGAAGCTTTGCCTTTCCCATAGTGCTAACCTGTGGACTACTGCTGATCTTAGTGCCCAGAACAATTTCGTCCTCATATGAACTGCATTTTCATATTCCCCAATTTTCTGGGATTCTAAAGCAGGAATAGGTTTGTCCTTGTCTCTGCTTGAGATGCCCACGAGCATTTGGTGGGCCAATGGGTGCGATGGGATGCTGGACTAGATGGGTAGCAAATTGGCAGCCACGGCAACTCTTTTAAAACTAGTGTGATATGCGTCCGGCCAGCTGATCCTGTCAGCAGTCTAGCAGCTGCATTCTGCACCAGCTGCAGCTTCTGAGCAGCCCCATGGAGAGTGCATTACAGTAGTCCATTCTGGAACCTACAAGAGCATGGATAACTGTGGCCAAATCATCTCTGTCCAGAAGGTGCCTTAACTGCCGAACCCATGGACTCCATCTGAGCTTCAAGTGTTTGTGCAACCTGGAAAAATGTCTTGCTATCTGCACAGCAGTGCAGACTACAGTACTAGCATGCAGTTGGCAGGTCTCTATTCTGGGATATGGGTTCCCCCAGACAGAAGTGTTTAAAGTCACAGTTTGATGATAAATTGCTGTAAATGCACTGTGAAGAGAAAATGGATCATCCCCACTAAAAAATCAGTTCTGTAGTTTCCTATGCAAGGGGGCATTATAGCGACAAGAGTTTAGGTGGCGCACACTGTCAGGTGGGTTCATGCAGCCAATCAATATTTGAGCTGTTCTGCGTTTAACATTGCCTTGTTCATCCTTGTTGTACTGCCTACATTTGTATGATAATGCGAGCTAATTAGATACTGTGCAGCGAGAGTTCTTTTCCCCACACTAAGGAAACGTGCAGTAATGAAAGATCGAACGTTGTGTCTGATGGGATGTCTGGACGCACCCATAATCTGCCCACTGCAGAATATCCATGAGGCTGCATGCAGATGTCCATGCGCTATTCCAGAATATCCAAATATAGCAGATGGATGCAGCCTTAGTTATTTTTTGGAGCAGTGGGTGTTAGTTAATAGTTGCACTAAGCACAAATCTTTTGTATTTTCACTTGTGAGGTCAAAATTCATTTTTTAAAAAAACATATAGACCAGAATTAAGGTCTGTTCCAGCTTCACCTTTTCAAACTCACTTGTACTTCTGTTTATGATGATCACATGGCAGCTGCATCATACAATGTGCAAACTGCATTTACCATATGAAAGGCAATCCATATTTTTTCCTGACTTCACTAGTAATTGGCTCATGATCAAGAAATTCAAACTAGATGAGCTAGATTGTATTTTTGCATTTGACCCCCACTGGTCCTCTGAAGAGTTCAAGGCAATAATGAGTCTCCTTGCCTTATTTTTATCTTTGCATGACGAAGGCTAGATTGGGAGACAGGGACTGGCTAAGTGTCCATCTGAACTCTGATCTCCCAGATTCCATTTGAACACTGTCTCTGTGTATAAAAATCTTGAAATGTTTTTCATTGAAAACATTAGGGTTACTCATGTCACAGGCATCTGCTACCAACCAGGCAGGCATGCTTGGGTCCTTATCTATCCCACTGGAACATCCTGGTCAGAATCCAACACAGAATGAAGGTTGGTTTCAATTAGATACATCCTATTTTCTGTTCTTCTATAAGCTTTGAAAAGTGATTGCACCTTACTTGAATGTCTGGGAAGAAATTCTAACAGCTTTAGTGAAAGAGCAGAATAACCATGCGTGAAATGTGTATGTAACATCGAACAGTTAACGTTAGTTCATAATTAACATAGGCTTTGAAAGGACTTCGTTATATCCCTGTCTTTGGCATGGCACTTTCCCTCCACTTTGGAAAAGTTTCAGTAAAATTGGAAAGATTATTTCTGGCAGTTGACAAGGCATATATGACAGAATTAAACTGTGGACAGGAAAACAAACTCCTACAGTATCCTGTCTCTAAACGAATCCTCTAACACCATAGCTTCTAGATAAGCCCTACTGCACATAGTTATTGATGTTGCTTCTAGAAGCATCCAGGACTACGACAAGTTTATACAGAGGTTGTAGGTACTCATTCTATTCTTGGATTGGTTTGGATCTACTGCAATCCTATCAATGAGCTCTGTGAGCCCGGTACAGTCCTCCAGAAAATTTTCTACTCCTCTTCAGTTGCCATTGAGTTGGTAATGGAAGCACAAACAAAACAAAAACCGTTATTGCTCATTTACTGCCAGGAGTAGCAAAGGAAATTTAAATCTCTCTGCTCACCTATCCACCTGTTGGGTATGCAAATGAACTGGTCCATTTCAGGAGCAGTTGGTGTATTCAGTGCATCAACACAGCCTTTGTCCATTCTCCCTCTGCCTCGCACATTTCAGTCCAGAATTGACTAACATGTGTATTGTTCACCATATGGATTGGTATGAAACTGCAGGTGTAACAGCATCTCACCTACCATCTGAATTACATGTTAGTTCCTCTTAGCCACCTTGACTTCCATCACCACCAGTCTCAACAGGCGTCAACAACTGCTGCTCCTTCGGGAACAACAATTCATTTCAAAGATGACTGAGAGGTAATAACCCCTTTCCTGATCTCTATGTATGTGTTGCGTGTGCCTTACTGCTCAATGGCATGTGACCCCTAGGTGCTGGCAAAAAGTAAGTGTGGTCTTAGGAAAGTTTTCCACTCAAGTATAAATGCAGTCAGCTATGACACCCTCTGCTTCATATTTCTGGTTGCATATTCATGAGAGTGCTGGATATCTAAACTGTTGGTACATAACCTTTAACATTCCTGAAACACTGCGTATCATTCTATTGTGTTATCTTTCCACTTGCTTGAAAAGCTTGAACTGGTCAGATAAATTTATAGAGCAAATCAGGCTGCAGGTAGAAGAACATTCTTTATTCCTAAAAATATCCTGTGTGTTCAAAGCATCGAAGTAAAATATACAGATGTGGCCAGTTTGGTCTAGTGGTTACGGAGCCGGACTCTTATTTGGGAATACTGGGTTCGTTTCTGCCCTCCCCCATGAAGCCAGCTGGGTGACTTTGGGCAAGTCACAGCTCTCTTCTGAGCTCTCACAGCCCCACCTACCGCACAGGGTGTTCTGTTGTGGGGAGAAGAACAGAAAAGCTTTGTCAGCCATTTTGAGTCCCCTTAAATGGGTGAGAAAAGCCAACTCTTCTTCTTCTTCTGTTATATCCCAGCTTTTTTGCTTGTATGGGTTTACTATGGAAGAGTATAAAGACATAAGACAATCAACATTGTATAATGCCACACATTACAAATTCTGGAGTGATGTACCTATTTACACATACTTATTCTACGTGCTTCTGGTCAGATGTACATCATGCTGGTCCTGAAAAACTGCACTAGTTGCCTATTTGCTACTGAGCCCAGTTCAGGGTCTTGATGTTAACATAAAACTCTAAATGTCTTGGGCTCTGGTTAGCTGAAGGAGCGCTTTCTCCCATACAGACCTGTCTGGGTACTGAGATCTCTAGGAGAAGAACTTCTTGTAACTTCTTCTCCCTCAGACGTGCACGGGGCAGGGACTGTGGTGGCCCCACACTCTGAAATATACATTGTATGTTATTTGGCACCTGTTTAAAACATACCTGTTCATACAGGCCATTGATGTTTAGCTTCCTCTGGGTATAGTCCTGTTCGGGAAGATTGGAAGGAGGCAAGGGAGGGTTATATTTTAAAGTTGTTTTAATAATATTTTAATGTATTATTGTTGTTGTTGTGAAGGGCAGGCTGAAAATTCTTTAAAATGATTGAATGAATATTTTGAAATATGGTAGCTTATTTTTAATAGCTTTACTACAGTTTACTTCATTATATCGTCTTCTAGTGATTTAGCTAAAAATATGAGAGAGGACTTGTACACAGCAAGAAAAATCTGCAGCACATTCTTTTTCCTCCCTGAGGAAATTATGGGCCTATGTATCAAGTACTAAAATAATGATCACACCATCAGGTCACTGTAAGACAAGAATTCCCACAGGATTCATGTTCAGCAGAAGGTACTTCTGCATGCTGATCTAAGCAGGGAAATGTGTAGTATAGTTCCCAATCCAAGTTTCACATCACTCTCTCTCTGAATCATGAAATATACAGATGCAATATGATGAGAGTAAAGTACAAAGACTTGTCCAGGAAAAAAAAAATCTCAGGCAAGCTTAAAGCAGGGATAGGAAAGAAGAGAGGAATGTATTTAATGAGATACCATGTAAGTGACGCTGGACTTGAATCACCATCAGGCCATGGAGGACAGACAGGCCTAGCATATTATATTATGTGGACACACAAAAAGTTGGGACATGACTGAAAAACTGATCAACAATTAAAAAGGCAGACCTGTAATTTCTATTTCCTGTTTTATCTCAGAGTAAAAAACCTGATCAATATATAGCTGCTTTGTTCATCACTTGTTTTCATACAGATAGCTGCACTCTGAAAGGCATGTGCAGTTGTCACAGGCAAGTGGTTGGATGGTGATACCCCCCAGGGATAGGAAACCTGTGGTTTTCCAGGCTTTAGCTTTTCCCAGATATAGCTGGCATGCTGAATGATCATGGCAAGCAATGGAGGTAGCATCTGATGACATAGGGCCTTTCTGCACTGGGCTTTACTTCAGATTATATCCTGGAATAAGGATGGACTATCCCCATGCTATGAAGACTGTGGCAGGCTTCTCATACTCTGCACCAGCATAGGGATGGCAGGTCCCTATTTTGGGATATTATCTGGAATAAAGCCCAGTGCATAAAAGGCTAGAGGATCCCTATCTTTAGTTCAGCCATACATGATGCAACTGATGCTTAATTCAGCACTGGTTTGCCCAGTGTGCAGCACACACACACAGTTAACACAAGATTGTTTTTGTGCCATTCCTGAGTTCTTTTGGTTGCCAAGGTTTGACGCAGGTGCAAATTTGTGCCAGTGGATTTGCCATGGAAGATACATAGTTCTTTGGCAGTTTGAAGTCTTATTAAGTATCAACAACAACTTGGAGAATCTGCTCAATTGCCAAAAAAAAAAAAAAGTTCTAACATTAAATTGTTTCATCGTCCCCATGGCTGGAACTGGGAAGGATATCTTCTAATGTGTATATTCTAAAAGATATACTTACAAAAAATTGAGAAGTAATCAATGCATGGTGTTCTCATTTTGGACAACCTCTGCATATTTCTACTCATCTTGTCTGTAGGTGAAACAATCCATTTTATGAACAGGAAGAGAAAAGAGAACTTTTCCTAGGTATAGGAAGGCAGCATATTTAAATTTAATTTTCAAAATACATGGATCAAGATTTGAAAAGAGAGTTTTAATGTACAAAGTATGCATTATTATATTTCAGGGTTTTTAAAAGCTTTACTTGTAAATTACCTATAGTATTGTCTTGGCATTATTATGACATTCCACTCTAAATGGAAAGACATAATTTCTGGCCATCACAACTAGAGCTAGATCAAAAGGTTGTCAAAGGTGTGCCTTTAACAATTTTTTGGCTTTTTAAATGCTCAGATACTTTTTGGGTCTCTAGTTATGAAGTACAAATAAGGTTTAGAAAAGAGTTATTTTCTTCTCTGGATATACCCTGGACATTTTGGGAAATAAAAAACATATGGAAAAGTCCAGTTTCCATTAAGAGAAGACATCTCAACTTTGCAAGAAACTACAGTGTGAAATATAGTAAATATGTGTTGATTCAACACCTCTAAGAAACAAAAAATGTATGAGATAGATGAACCGATAAACAGCAAATGAGATTCAACTCTCTCATTTGCTGAAAAGCAGTGAAGATAAAAACAGTTTTTCAACTGTAAATGGCTCATAATGGGAAAGGAAGAAAACACAAGCTTACAAAGACAAAACCCATTTACATTTTAGTAACCAATTTCTTTTTATTAGAGGAAATACAGTTATGAAAACTGTACACAATCTATTTTGGGTTCCAGATTTATAAATAAAGACGCTCATTAGATAAAGAGTTCATTCACAGCAAGAAATTTTAAAAGACAAAGGATATATCATTAAGTACATTGGCAGACTTTTGGAGCTGTCCAAAATGTAGTGTACAGTATACAACTAACTATAAATAGCCTTTTATTGTAAAATACAGCTGTACACATTTTAGAAAAATACCAACAATTTTTGATTGGAGCTTTGTTTTTTAAAAAAGCTTATAAATCTTACATATTTATAAATGGAAATAACATGCTTAGATTTATAAATGTTTTCAAAAGCTGTCTTTTTAAAATTCTTAAATAAACATGTATCAATATTTAAATGTCAGATACAAAATTAGTTTAAGCAATAACTTAATTAGGGTGAACTGCAGATAAGGATAGTGTTCACAGAAGACATCAAGGTTTATTATACTTTAAAAACCTGATTCTCAATTAAGGATAATTTATCTATACTTAGAGACCAACCAGGTTTTCCTTCCCTCCTTCCTTAACAAAATACATACAAACATAAGTTGTTAAAATTTTATTTGCTGCCTTTTTTGCTTTCTTCTCGATTCCACACTGGTCAAATCACAGGATTCTCAAACTCACTTCTGCAAAAAATGCCACTATATTACTGCCCTGTATTGAGCTGCATTTAGCTACAAGAATCAATCCTCCTGACTTATTTCCCTTTGAAGGGCTGCCGGTTATAACATCTAATGGAGTGAAGAGGAAATCCCCCTATTAAAACATGCAAATAATAGAAGTAATAATAGTAATAATAATAATATCACCACCATCATCAACAATAATAATAATAATAATTTACAAACAGGATTATGACTCTAAAAAGTGTTCTTTTATAAGAGATTAAATAAGATAAAATCGGAGCCCTTTACATTTTATTTCTAATTAAAATGACCACACCATGTACAATTTCCCTATTCAGTAAACAAGCATGCTTTTGAGTAACTACAATAGGGACAGGAAGGGATGGGGGGGAAAAAAAAACGAATCACACCTCAGAACACAGGACGGTCAGTTCTAATTAAGACAGAGAGCCCAAATGAAAGTTTGAGGCTTAGGTATTTAATTGGCTGAGGTAAGATTACAGATTGATTTTTAACAATATTAAAAGGCATCGAACTGATAATCAGTTCCTGTGAATCGACTAAAATACTCTACCTGAATGTATTCAACATGAAGCCTGAATTTTAAAAATCTTCTAAGAATAAATTAACAGCATCTATGGTACGCCAAGCAAAACTCCAAATGCCGGTTAAATTTTGCAATGCTGAGATTGGAGTGGCATATCTCCCAAAATACTCTACCCTTGCTCATCCAGTATGCTGATCCAGCCTGATAAATCTCATGGCATAAAAATGAATTCCGCTTGCCACTGTAATTAGGAAGATATAGAAGATGGCTGAAAACACAAGTTACATCTTGCAAGCGAGCCCTTAGAGAAGACAATTTTGTCAGCTTAGGCATTTCAAAAAGAAAAAAAAAGGATGAAGAAATTGTTCCTTAGTAGAAAAAAGAAGAACAAACCCTTATATGGCACATATGCTACAGGATTTGTAATTCTGTTTGTCTGATACAGGTTGAAAACTATTGTAGTTTTCCAGGCTGGTCTTACATTATTACATTACAGCTGTACATAGGTTTTAAATAAACAGTAAATTAACAGAATCATGCATAAGCAAATGAAACACCATCTCCCTGAAAATTGCAAGGAGATTTTAAAAGCAGCAGGTAATGGAATAAGACTGGTGAGTGATGCAGCTAACTATTTCTTCTAATGAGAAAAGAGTGAATACTGGAAACGCTTCCACAGCAACAGAATCCTCTGACCACATTCCTCTGGCAGTCGTTTCCCCATCTCCTCCACCACAAACATCAGACAGTAAAATAGTAAGGCAGCTGTTAGCTTCCATCAACAAAAGTTCAGCTCCGTATATTTCCAGTTTAGTCACACTCTCTGCTGGAACAGATGGAGCAACCAACACACTTTACTTGTTGGGTTGGTTCAGCAAGAACTTTCGTGTGTGTGCGCGCGAGTGTGTGTTGCTTTTTCCACCATGGCTGCTTGCTTCAGAGGACCCCCAGGCCACAAATTCTCAGCAGAGGAACTGCTCAGGCCCCCGGCTGAGTTTTTCCAACTTTCATCTCTCGTGTCCCATCCTAATTCCATGCCTGCTTCCCCGTGTCTGAACATGACTCGCGCCATTTAAAAGGCTGATGACACAACTGCCAAGAACTGTGGGCTTACGCCACCAGTTGTCGTGACTTCACTGAAGGATCAAAACAGTTATATCATTAAGCAACTATGCGGAATCACATTCACTCATAGCTAAAATTAAAATGGTGAGAATATTAAAGTTTACAAATAATAAGGATTTTCTTCTGAAACAAGAAAAGATTAAAACAGAGATTGGCACTGCATAGAACTTGATTTAGACACAAGACCAGTCTTACCTTGCCTAATTCCAATCAAGTTAGAAAATGGACAAAAAGTATGGCTAAACCAATATTCAACAGCATTACCAGGGCAATCATGATTGAATTAGGACCCTGAAAATAAAATAAATGCATCTGATTACATTAATCAGAACTGGGATAATGAATAAATCAAGTACAAGCTAGAATGGTGCGCTGTTCCCAAACTGCAAAAACATCAACAAAATGAACAACTCTGGGACAAGAAGTTTTGTTCCCAGGTGAAATGCTACCATGCAATGGAAACTGTACAAGCTCTGAGATCTCAAATATCATATAGATTATTTCCCAAGTATATTAAGATTTTTAAAAAACTTGTGGGTGTTTGTTAGCCTCCAACTCCTTTCATCTAATTATCAATTTGCTCTAAAGCACTAATAATGTATTTTGGAAGCTGGTTCCTCGTTCTCTAAAGACTTATGGAATAAAAGTGAAATTCTTGGATGTTAAGAAGAACCAAAAGCAAAGTTAATGGTTCAGCTATCCCAACTGCTTGTGTTGCCAGGACCTTTGGTGCCAGATTGTGCAAATGACACGCTATGCCTTTATTAGATCATATGATATTTCTGGGTGCATACACTCTCTCTCACAGTTGCTCCATAGGAGAAGAAACTGTGCCATATTTTCCACTATTACCAGCTTACAATTTGGGACAGCGCTGCATGACATCATAGCTATGCAGAATGAACAAATGTTTTGCTGGAAAGTTTACACTTTAACATTAAGCACACTTCTACATGCATCTGGACAGAAAACAAAAATCTTCAAGGTGGACAGATGCATGTAGAGAGTGAGAGAAAATGAAACAAATTTAATATTCACCTTAACCTGTACGACAGATGCATTTAGATAGCATTTACTGAGTGCAGTCAAAGTAGAAAGATTTTGACAATTCAAATAAAGAGTATTAAACATAAAATGAGTCTTGAGTCTTCCTTTTGAAATTAAGTGTGCTGTTTTTAAAAGGAATAGTGGGATACTGATACTCCTGAGCACACTAATACCTTTCATCTCAATTTGTTTATACGCACAATACAAAAGAGCTGTTCCATTTGTCATGAAAATGGAGCACATTAAAAAAGAAATTCTGTGCAAATTATTGGAAATGGTTGGATGCCAACCTTTCATATGTTCGTAATGCAGCGAGAGTAAAACAGACCACACTACCTATCCACCCCAGCCAGAAGTGGCAACATTAGGGAAGATGTGAACATCTGAGCTAGTCATTTCTACTGCAATGGGAGCATTTCTATTTTGCTCCTTATTTTATTTATTTATTATTTGCATTTTCATCCTACCCTATACCTGAAGGACTCAGGGCATTCTTAGTATTTAAAAATGAATATACTATAAAAAAAAACTGTCTGAAAGTGGGGAGAAAAAGCTGTTTACCCATTTAGCCAAAGGGCAGGGCAAAAAGGTGCATCTTCACTGCCTTCCTAAATGTGTAAAGTGAAGGTGCCTGATCTTCCTCAGGGGGGAGAGTATTCTACACACTGGGAACCATCACTGAGAAGGCCCTATCCTGGATGCCAATCCCTCTTGCCTCTGAGGGTGGTGGTACAACCAGGAGGGCCTCCCCTACAGATCATAAGGCATGGGAAGGTTGATATGGAAGAAAGCCAAGTCATTTAGGCTTTATAAGTTAAAGTTAACACCTTGAATTGGGCTCAATAGTGAACTGGCAGCCAGTGCAGCTCTTTTAAGAGCAGTGGAATGTGCATTTGGTGAGCTCCCCAGTCAGCAGTCTAGCAGCTGCATTCTGCACCATCTGCATCTTCCAAATCATCTTCAAGGGCAGTCCCATGTAGAGTGCATTACAATAGTGACAGGCTCTTGTGTCAGAACTAAACCTTGTAAGCTAATTCCACAGAGAAATAGACACTAAAATGACCTGTTTGATGCGCTGCATATTCTTACTGTGCTGGGAATAAGTAATAAAGAGGAACCATCTATGTGCCACAGCATCTATTCTTAATCTGGGGAGGAGTACAACTTTGGTTTCAGTAGTTACTTGTTTTCTGTGCATTGTTGATTTGGGTATGAGACTTTTATTCATTTTTGTGTGAATCTTGGGATGCTTGGTTCTACTGCACACAACAAATGAAAGCAGTTTTCATCATATGTGGCTAGAACAATAGGATCCTATAATTTTGGATGTGATTAAATTTAGAAGTTTTTATTCTCCATGTTTTGTAAGCCACTTTAGGATTATATTTTAATCGGAAGCCTTATATAAATATTTTGAATAAAAAATAGTAATAAAGAAATTAAAAGATAGTTTTCCAGGCTTGCACACCAAAGTTGTTTCAAAGAGCGAGAAGGACAGGGTGCAATATATTTGGAGTTGCTTCAGTAACACCCCAAAAAAGCTGAACTGGTTAAGCATTTTGGGTTGTAGTGAAGTATCTTTTTTTAAAAAAACCTGTAAAGATATTTGCTCTACTGTGTAATGCTGCTCTCATTACTGCTTTTAAAACATTAATAATGTGACTTCAAAATGATTTCGAGTGAAGCACCATAAATAAGGCCTCCCTGCTCTGTGCAGCAGCTTAAAATAGAAAAAAGCAAAATTAGTCTTTGCTTCCATGACTGATTTGAACAGGTGTTATAAAGAAGCTGCAATAGAAAAGCTTTATGCATGCCTGGAATGGTCGAGTCATCTCTTATATAACAAGCAAGTTCAAAGCATGAAAAGGGGAAAAATATATAAAACAAAAGCCTCATTTCTTTAAAAACATTTCTTCTGCCTTTGCATAAGACTGTGATATACAGGCTCACAATGGAACAATTGTAAAATCGAGGTATAAGCCTCTGTTCCAGCAGCAGATTAATTTTGCGTAGATAATTTATTAAATAACAACTGTCTTATGGTTAGGCCAGCGTTCTTCGAGTAAAGGAACTTCAGATCTTGATCCAAAACTGAGAACAGCTTCTGTCATTAAAAGAGCCGCTACTGCAGCACATTAAGGACTGCTAACCTATGCTTGACTACTGCATCCGTCACACAGAGTAACACAGAGGTACCACACAGGCTGTGGTAACACAGAGGAAAAAACACACCTCTGAGCCTAGAGAACAGTCTATAGAATCTTCCTAGAAAAAGATTAGAGATGGGAAGAAACCATGAGGACCAAATCTCTAAGGGGCTTTTGGGATGTATTTTTTGCTATGTGTGAAGGTAGCCTTCGTTGAACCAGACAACAGTAGGCAAAGTAACAACCATTTTGGCAATTGTTTCTTTACCTTGAAACAACACAGCTTCCTGTTGATGAGATTTATTCACATATTTTTGGTTCCATAAACTATGTAATCTGCCTACAATTATGTAGCAATTTGTAAATATTTTGTAATATAAGAAAAAATATTTTGGCCATGTTAGGAAATGGAAAATATTTTCTAATATTTCTGATTTGTCAGTATTTTCAAGGGCTTTCTTGCTTCTCATTTCTGTAGAATAGCACCTTTGCTGTTCAATTTTTTAGAAAAGACTGGAAGAAGAAACAGAACAAGGAAGACCATTTTCTCTCCCATACCTTAGACAAGAGGAAAATCTGCAAGCCATACAAAAGCTGTGTGCTAACAGATTTTGATACTAATAAATCCATTTGGAAATTTTCCAAGTTGAACCCCCACACACAAACAGAACAGTTTAACCAGAACCTGCATAGGAGATATTCTCATGGTGTCCTGGAGACTTGAGAGATTATCTCTTGCTTTGAAACAAACAGAAAGTTAGATGAACAGTGAAAATTACAGCATTTTCCTTTAACTCTAAAAAACAAAAACCCATATACCCCACCCAATAAAAATGGTAAATAAAGAACACATACTTATCTTTCTAGTTGATAAAACAGAACAATTTCAAAGTATTCAGCCAATTAAGGCTCAAATCTTTGCATTTTTCATAATGAAGCTACTTTGCACTCATGACACCAAAGCAAATGTAATTTCAGTACTTAAAAATGTATGGACCTTTCTACAACAGGCCCTTAATCCAGATTAAGAACCTGCATTGTAAGGTTCTTGCCCAGATAGATTTGCATGTTCATGTGGATTTATAAGGCCCTGCACCCAATGGTCTGCTTCAACTGTTTTAGAAGAAGTGGGATACTAGACAGGTAAGACCCAAAATGAGGTGGGTGTCTTACTCATGCTAGCTTTGAGGCTGTGGGGTTGACTGGTCTGGATCAGTGTTGTCTTGCAGACAGCACTGATCCCACCCACTCCATCCCTTGGCTGGAATCAGTGGGCCTGGCTGTTCCAAAGCCACTGATTCCAAATGTAGACAAGTGCAGAAACGCCCTACAATTGTTTTTTTTCTTTTGGTTATGCCTACATCATGAAGGCACATACCACAAACTTCTTGCATTAAAATTGCCATCACTCATGAAACAGTTTATATACCATGTGAATTACTGAACTTAATGTATATCCTCCACTGTGATGAAGATATGCATTTGCTGTTTTTGTTGTATGCTATACAATGCATACTTTTTACTAAATGTAAGGGGGCAACTAGTTATTTAAAACAACTGAAGATTTCCCTTCTGGGCAAAAAGTGAAGGTAATGAAAGAAAATTCTAGTTTTTGAAATTATTCCCATGGGGCTTTGTTCAGGAAAACTATGCTGTCATTCCCCTTTTATTATTAAAATGTTTATAAATGCTGGCTATGGTTTGTCTAGAGTCCATTTTAACATAGATTTCTTTACATGCTCAAGTAGCTGCCAGAAGATGAAAGGTCAATAGCCTCTAATATAATCTTACTTATATTCTCAAGTAAGAGTCTCTTTCTCTATTATGTGCAGGTCCTAAGCCAAATATGAACCAGCTCAACTCCTTGGCAATCCTATTTGCCACAACAGCACTTGCAAATGAGCAAGTGTATGAAATATTCTATGTGTTCACATAAGAATGCAATATGAGAGGCTTTCTAAATGAGTTTATAAAAAGTTGTTGAATTATCATTAGAAGCATGAAGGTCTGGGTAAATAAAAGCAAGGGTATAGGGTGGGATAAAAATACAAATAAAAGAGAGGAAGAGGGAGGAAGAAATAAAGAAAGCTCCCAAAGCCCTGCCTTCACATCTTGAGTTTTAATCTTGGACAGGTTTTGCAGCACAAATGCAGTGAGGTATAATTACCAGTGTAATATAGTAAGAGAAACTATAAATACTTCAGTGTTAGAGCAATCAGGAAAGCTGCTTGAATTTTTAGCATTACTAGTGTGACATGTAGGAAAGAGAGCTTATGCTAAGTTTGACTTCTTTACACACTGCATTCCTTCATGCTTGTCAAACAGTTTATGAACAAATTTTAAAAAGATATCAATTTGCTATGAACATTGTGAACAAAATGAGCACTGAACTTCACATGACTGCCGCTATAAATTTTGTTAACGTTCCCTACTGTGAAATTGATCTTGCTTAGGTACTTGAATAACTTCCACAGCATGAGGAAATCCACCGAACTGCGGACAAGATTTCCCACACCTCCTCTTGGCATTTGCTCATGTGAATTATATGATTAATTTTGAAGGAACAAAAAGGGAAAAGGTGTACATGTTTAAACTAGCTGCTTGTCATGTGGACCTTTAAAGCTGACATAATGATGGCAGTGATGTTAACTTATGAGTAAATAAAACACAGTGAGCAAACGACCAGATAACATGCGTATCGCTATTAAAAAGCCAGCAAATACTGTAAACTGTACAGAATTCCAACTTCAATTCACAATACCTACCAAACTGAGTTCTCTTTCCACTGAAGAATAGAACTCACTATTAACAGGATTCTTTGGTGCAGCAGATTCAGGTTTCTTTAAAGATTCTTTGGCATCTACTGGAATTGCAGATCTCGTGGGACTTGTCTTCTGAGCTACTACTGCTAATGCTGAAGACGATGGGTTGGGATAGTCCTCATCTTCTCCAGTCTCATATGGATACACTGTTGGATTCATTTTCACGTAATAGCCGTGGTAATGATCATGCAATTCTCCATTTTCTGCACTGGCGGGATTGTTGTGATGTGTCACCTTTAGCTGATGCTTTACTGTTACTTCCTCCTTCACAGGTGATTTTGAATAAAGAGGTTTGTTGATCACTGGTGTCACTTGTTCAACAGCTAAATTCTTTTTTTCTTGAATTAGTCTGGTTTCTGAGGTGGAATTCTGCTTTTTGCTTTGTTTTGCAGGAGAAGGCCTAATGGAGGGGAGGGGACTTTGTCTTGGGCTTTCTTCTGGGGTCCCTGGAGGTGTCGTGCCCTTCCGATAAAAATGAGGAGATTCTTTTGGTGTAGGTGGTTTTTCCTGAGCTTTTTCTTCAGGGTTCTCCTTAACTTCGGCACCTTCTTGAAATCGTTGTTTGACATAATCAGGACCTTAATTAATTTTAAAAAAAATACATTGAGAACAAGATTTAAGTTACTGAAGGGAAGATCCTTTCTTTAAACAACAAAAGCAGATCTAGACAAACACTGTAGACTTCTTTCAACTAAAACTTATTTGCTAACTTATTGGATGTGCAGTCTAATAAAATTCTCTACCAACCAGCTGTGATAATGATATGGCATTATAGAGACAATTCCTCAGTTTTTGATTTTTGACCTAAATTTCTGTTTTAAAGCCATGGCATGAGAGGATCCACATATCCTGCTCAAATTTCCATCACAGAAGAGCTACAATGCAAACCAGTTCTCACTGGACATCCGTACGTGCAACCTCATGACAGTTCCAAAATAAAAATAAAAATTAACCCATGGATACCGAATACTATACCAAGAGAAAAGTATGAAAGGAAGGAAACATTTAAACATTTGTTTTCTCTGCAGTCTGTCAGGATTTAAAACATCAGTAGTGGTAAGAAGACTCCTCCTTAAGGAATATAAAATAGTACTTCTGCCATTACTTTTCAAAAGTAATTCCCATGAGCTCTCCAGTACTGACGTACCAAGTGCCCAATGCAGGGTCAGGAGACATTGGCAAAGAAGGAACTATCGCCTTGCTGCTCCATGACGTGCTGCCTTTGCATACATAGCCTAAAATAGCATTAGCACTTTTGCACCGGCGTCACATTTCAAATACATGGGCTGAGCCTGCAGTGCTTGGCACTTCACTTCAGTGGGGGTAGGATCACGTCTCTCATCTAATTTGCTGACTCCTATCACCTCTAAGTTTGTTTCACAGCATTACATTTGCTCAGGTTTCTCCCTTCAATTTTTAAAACATTTTAATCCAGCTTGAGCAATCTATATCATCTGCAACTATCATCTTGCATTAAAATAGGCCAATAAAATACGCTGTAGTCTCCACGGCCCTTTCTGCATTGGGCCTTGTTCCAGATTGTATCTCAGAATAGGGACCTGCTGTCCACATGCTAGCGTAGCCTACAGCAGGCCCCTCCGGATATAATCCAGAATAAGGCCCAGTGCTGAAAGGGTGTAGGAATGCTCTGCCTAAATGACATTTTTCTAGTACTGCTTGTTGTTCTGTGTGGCTCTTTAGTTCTTGATCAGTCACCACTGGGACATCATTTGAACCATAATCAAATTTTACTTTTATCTCAACCTTGGCTGAATATTTCAATTGCCATTTCTTAAAAAGTAACAAATACAAATTTATTAGACTCTACCATTTTCAAGTTCCTCAAAGCCCCATCTCGGACAGCTTGTTGAATTAGAAAGCTAAAGAGCTCATCCACAGTTCTAAGGACGGTGTAGCCTTAAAAATGTTGGCCTTGTACTTTGACATTTGCACTGCACTGAAACAAGTGAAAATGTTTAAGTAGAAACAGGAGAACAGAAGCGACTATGACTATCGTGTTACCTCCGGACACCACTTATTTATTTTGCAGTCTACTGATTTACTGGTATAAGGCATATCCGGAATTATCACGTATTGTTTAGACATTTGATTGATATTCAGTGTTTTAGCATTTGCTGCAGCAGTGATGTTATGGTTGTGAGATTTTCTTTCCATGTGACCTAACTCTCCCATCATGCTGTATAGGTAACCAATATCATCACATGAAGTATTTCTGCATAGCAACAGCTTATGCCAAACTCTCACTCCATTTCTTGTGTTGCAATCCAGACAGAGTTCCAATTATGGAATAATAGAATATTGTGTTATGATAGTTAATTTTACCAGAAAAATTATAACCTGGTAAATCAGGTCTATATTGCAGGACTGTATCAGGAGCACCATGATCACATTTGGCAAACCACCTACAATTAGAAAATAATTGTGGGTTTTTCACCCTGTCATGCTGGGAAAAGATTTGCTTATACTTATGGACATTTATTGGTTGTCAACTAATCTAACATTCTAATAAGCTATGTTTATATATAAGCAATTTCAGGGTTATTGGTTTAAAAGAAGTGTACTAAAAAACAGCAGCCTAAGACTTCAATACTTTGAGATAAAAACAAATCAAAAGAGAAGGTCTTCAAAATGGAGCCAAAGCACATTTGCATAAGAGCCAGGATGCCTCCTGAGGAACAGAATTCCCATGAGTGGATCACCCAGCAACAGAGAAAAGCCTCTGGGCAGGCACCACCTGTTTCATCTTTTAAAGTAAATGAACAAGGAAAGACGTCCAACTGTGTTCTCAGCTCACAGGTAGAATAATGTAAGATTAGACGCTTTATTAGGTCCTCAACCGTGCTCAGGAATAGGGTGAGAGAAAGCACAGGGCCTGAGGCATGAGCTGAGCAAGACCCAGTAAAATACAGTAAAGGAATTAGCAGCAGTATTTAAAAAACTGCATACTGCCATTATCTCACCACATTCTAAGGATGAGCTATAAATGGCAAATTGATATAGTCTGCTTTCATGGTCATTATTTCACTAGAGTTTTATGAGAGCTCCCCATCTTGAACTGGAATCACTGCAGTACAACTTTGAGGACTAGTACGCTAGTAGACTGGGAAAACAAGAAGTACTCTGTCTTTGCCTCATTATTAGACAAAAAACAAACTGTTTATGTGCTTCGCTCTGCCCTGTAGCAAGCATCCTTTCCTCACAACTCTTCCCAAAAAAACAAGAGGCTTCTATAGCATTAACAAAGCAACCAGACCTTAAGCTTCCTTGTCTGCTCTGTAAGTAGAAGCTTTATGTACAAGTGTAATACTAACTCAGCTTTTTCTGGTGTCCTGATTATGCTGGATGGAATGTTTTTGAAAAATCTATTCCTAGCTGTTAATTGGCAAAATTACTTCTAACTGAACTTCTAGATGTTTATTTTGCCTCTTATCCTAAAACATTTAAATTTGGGGGAAATGAAGCTTTTCATGTATTTTACTGAATTATAATGCTGTGAGAACATATGCGGAAATGAAGGGTATTTAAACATACACACAAACATGTACATTGCTAGATTGCCATGCAGACCATTGTCAGGCAGCTTTCCCATAGTGACAGTAATACGTACATCCAGACCCAAGGGTCACTTGTGTTGCAGCATTCTCTTACAGGGATGCCAGGAAGAATAGGGAGGCAAAAGTGAAAGGTTCTGCAGAATCCTTCGCTTTTACCTTCCTATTCTTCCTGCATCTCTGTGAACGTAAAATCATTTAAGAGGAACCCTGCTGGATCAGGCCACCACGCATCTAGTCTGGCATCCTGACTCACACAGTGCCCCACCAATTACTTCTAAGCACTAAGTAGTGACACCCTTGGGTAAGGTAAGTAGGAAAAGAGGTTTTAACTATAGATTAGTTAGGTTAGTAAGCTGAGGAGGCGTGGCTTACTATATTCCACAGGAAAGGGGTAAGCTAGCCCAAAGGCTAGCCCAATGAGAGTCCAGTGACATCATCAGAGACTCTATAAAAGGTCAGAGCAGAAGGGTATAATGTTCTTTGTTTGGTATCTCACGGGGGTGTGGATAGGAAAGAACCGGGTCCGTTAGTTGCCTACGTGGAGAGATAGGAAAAAGGTTCCTGATAACTAAGTGAACTGTTAAAAGAAGGAAAAGTACTGTAAACTGAAATATCTCATTCAAAGCCTGTTAACTGAAAGAAGCTGTAAACAATAAAAGAGTTTATGTGTTCATGTTGAAGAGAGTCTATCTGTAATCTGTCAGTAGAGTGGCTGGTAGAGAGATAAGCAAGAAATTATGTACTGTGTCTTTAAATAGTAAAAGTAAAAAGCCTGTGGAGTGCCACAGTTGGCTTAAAGAGAGAAAGTCTTTCTGTTTTACGTGATAAGCGTAAATGATAGCGAATTCAGCACTATCAAATTAGCATATTGGGCTAGCACCTAAGAGTCTCTACATCGGCCATGGAAACTCAGTGGGTGATCTTGAATTAGTCATGGTCTCTAATGGCAATGTCTATAGGTGAGTTCAGCCATACCATGTGAACTTTGAAAGAAAAGCAGGAAAAGGGGATTCTGACTGCTCTCATCTGCACCAGCTGTCACTGACCATCTCTCAGCTCAATGTACTGCACCATTTGAGCTTTTTGGAAGAACAGTAAGATGTAGATGAAGCAAATGAAAAGGACAGGTAACCAGCTAGCAACAGTAAGAATGCAACGTTTCATCTTGGCAAACAAACTGGGAGTGCAAGAATGCAAAGAATTTTTTTTAAAAAAATAATAAAAAATATTTTGAACGATAAAGGAGAAATACATTACTTGGGAGGTTAATCCCAGTGCCTTAAAAAAATTAATTTCCCAATTGTAGAAAAACTAACAGGATACAATAATATACTATTTTTGTCCCAACAGGCACCTTAGGAACTTCTACTACAAAAAAATTAAAATCTGAATTTTGCAGATAGAATGGTGTAGGGATATGGATCAAAAATATAAATAAAATAAAAAATAAAAAAATCAAGCATCTGAAAATTCAGTTTGTGATCAAATCATTAAATAAAACAGATTGCATACATGTTCAAATGTTTTTGTGAACCTTTTGTGACTCCCCCCATTAAAATAGTCCTTTTTAGCACCAAAACCATAGCAAAATATGAATATTTGATCGAATGTTCATTCTGACAAGCAGGAGCTTTGCTTCAATTGAAATTCTGGATGTTCAAACAATCAGCTTTTTGATTCAATGTGAATGTCCACAAATTTGGGGAAAAATGATTGAATTTGTGAATTTGAATGTGATTTTGCACACCTCTAGGATCATGTCCTTAAAATAGATGAACACAACAACTCTTTTTACCGGCAAACTTCATAAGCAGATTTTTGACTTAAGAAAAAATAATTAGGACAGATATAGTCAGAGATTTATAATAAAGATCATGAACTGCTTTAGTCATACACAGGTGCAAAAGCCCCCTCTTCTTTCAATTCTAGGCTTCTGGGCGTTAAAAAAAAACCTTTTTATTACCTATTATAATACTTACTGACTTTCTTGAAAACCCAGCATTGGAGGAAAACACATCCATTCAAAGCTTATTTCAAAAGACTTCACCCCAATTCCAAGAAGATAATTAGGCCCTTCCTGCACTGGGCCTTATTATGTCAAGACATATCCCAGAATAAAGCCCAGTGTGGAAAGGGCATTGGTTGGAAAACTACATCCTTTGAAGGTCTTTTTTTTAAAATATAAAGGAGGTGAGGAAAGCTTATTTTATAAATCACATGTTGTTTTGAGCAAACAAGAATTTCACCCCCATAGGATAAGGCGAAATCACTTTTCAATGAAAGGAAAGTCCAAAAGTGTAGCACCTTATATTGAGTCAAGGCTCCTGGTGAATTTGTTGTCATTGCTAAGGGCAATAATGTGCTCTATTCCACTTTGGAGCAGGCTTTAGTATTAGCAAAGCACATTTATAATGACCCATTAAGATCAAAGTGATGCTTTACTCCAGAATATCGCTAAATGTGATGTCCAGTGGCAACCTTTATGGCCCAAAGGTAGAGGCTCTGAATGCTTTAGTATATATGCAGCACGCTATGTGTAAATGCCCTAAAGCATGGTACTATAACTGTGCTCATTCATGTACAAAACTAATACATATAACTGATAATACATGCATTGACTTGAAGAGTATTATTTGTGTTAATAATACAATCAAATTAATTTATGATCAAATCTTTCTATCTTTTCTTTCTGGAGAGTACTTGGAATGGCAATGCCACACAGTGATTATTTATTAAAACATTTAATAGTTGCCTGTGCAAAGTCCACATTCAATGGTTAGACATTCCCCCCCCCATTGTGATAATAAATCAGACTAGTTCACATCAATGATTTGACATTAATACTATATGTAGTATTTGAAATTTCCATTAGATGGATTTTCTTTTGGCATGTTCCAGGAAAAAGTAATAAATTTTTGTCCCCATTTTAAAAAGTGTAGAATACTTAAGAGAGTTTATAGATGAAATGTTAGTTTAGAATTGCACAAGTTATGATGCATAGTGTAACTTGATGCATAGTGGGCTTTCACAACAGGATTCAATCTCATTTATATGCCATGTTACAGGTTTCTTCTGTGAACCAAAGCCTTCAGATATAGCTAGAGAGGCCACAGAAATATAACAACACCCCCACAACTTTAACAGGGACAAAGGCCTGTTTCTCAGCAGTATTTGGAAATCCTTGTACAGAAAAAAGCAAAACAGAGATTCACACCTGAGTTCTGCAAATACACAACCCATGGTCATTCACCCCCCGGGGATTATGCTAATACATAATAAACAGGTAAGCCTCAGTGATCCACCATTAACACTTCCACTCAAGGAAACAATGCCAAGAGAGTACAGCCAGGAAAACACCAATGACTCATCAACAACACAAACAAAGGAAGAGCTGACAAACAAACAGCAGACATCTATAAGAAGGGAAACAAGATCTAGGAAGACACCAGTCGCCTTTGACTCATCCAAAAGCAAAATCCTCTGAAGATGGATATTGCAGCTACATTTGAAACCTGGAACATGGCATAACAGCCCAAAGACTGCTACAAATGAGAGCATAGCATAAAACCTCTAAATCTGTTGGTTCATAGCCTAAAAGGAACATTTTTTTCATGAATTAAGCTCAAATTGTTAACCTTCCTTCCTTCCTTCATGTAGTTTTTAGGGAGATATTGCTTGCTTTACACATGAAGTACTTTTAGCCAAGAAAAGGGTAAAATTACATTTTCCCACAATATTGTCTTTCAGGACAATCTGACACAACAAGAGGCTGTTGCCCAGCTACATTCAAGAAGCACAAGCAGCTGCCAAGACTAGAAATGGCAACTATTCACATCTTTGTACTGATGTTACATTCAATATCCAGGTTGAAGTGTGACCTGGGAGACATTCCCACATATCAGGGAGAACTACTGATGCCCTTGGCCAAAAAGAGGCACCACTTTAGCCTGGGATTGCATTAACAGATTTTTTGGCTTCCACATCTTTTACCTTCCAGCTACCTAATGCCTGAACTACAGAAGACACCAATGATCTAAGTTCCATGATAAGACCTATTAGTTATTCTATTAGTTGGCGAGGTGTAAGGCTCTTTTGTTCTGCTCTAGCGATTATTCAAAACTGAAAGTATTGGGGGATCTGTTTATTGGAACACCACTCGCTCATCTAATGGGGCCTTAAAATCCATCCCTAACGCTGACCCTCCTTGGAATGCCTAGCAGTGATCTCTGGAGCTGAATCAAGCTCTGAAAAACAACTGAGAAATAGGTAGAGGCACCTCTGGTACATCTGTGATTTTTTAATGAGCAATATGAATCAGCCGTCCATGGCTAATGAAAATCTAAAGAACATTAGAAGAATAACATATACCTACTGAGCATCTAAATGTCAATGAAATAAAATAACTGTTACCTTCACTTCTCATATAAACATCAGGATGCAGAGTGTTTTTGTAAACCACAGAGAGTCATAATGAAATCTGTGGTATATAAATCTAATAAATAAATAAGTAAATAAAGTCATCACAATGCAAAGCAAAACATATATTCCGGTTTAGAATTATAATTATGCATGTAGAGCAGACTAATATCTGCTCTTCTTTGAAGCAAACAGAGTATTTCCAAGTTTTAACTGCCAAAGAATGCAGAAAAAGAGAACTCAAACATTTTCTGTAGGGTTACCTGGCTGGTAGAAGCCTGGAGAAAGTTCTCTGGCAACTGCTCTGGCAATGTCACACTCCTGACGGGCAGACTGGGCGGCCTGGTCTGCAGCATCAGCTTTGGCTCTTGCATGTGCTGTTCTGTAGAGAGTGCCAAAAAGGGGGGTTATGTATGCAGCATACAGTCAAACTTCATAATTTCCTCCCACTAAGTGTGGTGCAGTTACCAGGTTAGAAGGGTTTAGACTAGTTTATAATCCACTGAGATCAATCGCTACTAGGACCAATGGCTGTGTCACTGTCTCTGATGTGAGAGGCAGTATGCCTCTGGAGGCCAGCTGCTGGGAAACTGTGAGCAAAGGAAGGTGTGTACTTGTGTCCTGCTTGTGGGCATCCATGTACAAACTGGCTGTGAATGTAAGACCAGGATGCTATTCTGATCCAGCAGGGCATTTCTTATGGAATGTTCTAATGCTCTTTTTGCTAACACAACCCTGGACTGTAAATATGCTTGCTTCTGGAAAATAAATAAGTTCTAAACTTGTAAATGAACAAAATGGTGTGATAAAAAGAATTTACAAATCTTTACAAGGTATGGGGATTGTGGCTAGTTTCACCTTCCTTTTTCATGATGACAGAACTAAGAATCAGATTCAGAAAGTGACTGAGGGCAGACAAAAGGACCTAATTTCTCTCTTCCCCGAAAGTAGGATCCATTAGAAACTCTGTTGCCACAAAGTAAGGGAGTGGCAACTTGTTTAAATGGACAAATGTACATAGCAAATACAGTGAAAATCGATCAGCCACTGTTTGTAAGTTCATGATTACTTCATCAACTAGATCAAATGCTGAAGGGTTTACTGACATACTGACTTTCCAAATGTTGCTGAAGGCAGTTTGCAACACAGGGAAAATCCACAAATCAGAAAATATGACAATTTAATCATAATACAAGCATCAGTAAAAATAAAACACAAGTTAAAGCATCTTTATACATTAAAGAATCTTGTAAAACTAATTGCTCAAATAAGAGTAGTCTCTTGTTTTTGACATTGTTCTATCACATCCTTCTTAACCACGACATCCACTTCACAGAATTCCTTCCCTCTGAAGATTAGAAATGTACTATTATTACTGGTAATTTTGGAGTCAACTTAAAAACTCTATCCTTACTGGAATGTTGGAGCAATATTGAATTGTTAACTTTTTTCACAGTATTCTTCAACTTTAGATTTTCTGTTTTGTCTTATTGTATTAGGTAAAACAGGTGGTTTCAGATGCCTTCTTATGACAGTATACTCTAATTAACGAATGAAGGATGTTATAGAAATCTTTTTTTGAAAAATAAAGTAAGCAATGCATGAAGTAGATTCTTTGAGAGACAGGCAGGGCCACTTGCAGGGAGTTGAGAGCAGATGGGTCAGTTGCCCTCATCTTCTGCTTCAGATGCCCAGAAGCAGTTGGTGGACCACTATGTGCGACAGGCTGCTGGACTAAATGGGGCTGTGTCCTGATCCAACAGGGCTCCTCCTATGTTTTTTATATAATACAGACATTCAAACAAAGCCAGCATTTATGAAGCATGGTATTTAACACTAAGCAACAATTGGTATACGGTAATTCTATATCTTTGAAAAACAGATTCAGTGTCCCATTCCACGTGGTTAGGAGTATTCTGTGTTGCAGTGGGCTGGCAATAAATTATAACATTAAACCATTGGTGTGACATCACGTACATATATTGAATCCAGAGTGGAATGGTGTCTGGTCAGAAACCAAAGGAAGTAAAAGAGCAAATCTGGCCAAGTGAACCATTACAATGCTATCCATGGGTGGTTCAGGAGAATTTCAGGCTCATAATTTATGGCTTCATCAAAAGTTGTGTAAACAATTTCTTATCTTTGTCCACATAAATTTCTAGCCACAGATTGAAAAAATATCTTGGTCTTCTGAAGTAGGAAGATAATTGAGCAGTTAATGAACCATTAAATAATTATCTGCTGTTAGCAGGTGGGTGAGGAATACAGGAATAAAGCTGAGAAAAAGGAAAACTCATCCACAAGTTTGGAAAGCTATATTACACTAGAAAGCAACAGAATCAGCAGTTTTATTTGTTTCTTCATCCACTCACCCAGTTACATATATCCCAGACTTTTGTGCCTTTACTTCTTCCCTAAATCCTCATATCTTTCTGATTCTCCGTGTCATTCTCTGTTCTTTTGGTATAGAATTATGTTCATTTAGGATGCTTTTCTAGAGGAGGCTTATGATATCACCACTTGATTGGACATAGAATGACCTCCCCATCTTTATTTACCTAATCTCAGAATCAGGTTATAGCTCCTAAAAATTTATTAATCCTTTAGCATATCTGCACTAATGTGACTTAAAATGTGATCTTATCTCCATCAAAATCTTAGTGAAATATGGCAAGAAAACCTGAATGAAAAAACCACCAAATATACTATTTTTGCATTCTTTTATTAAACACACTTTTTGCTGAAACAAGTATGTGAACCTCTAGGACACATAGCTCTATTAAGGGAGAATATGAATAAGATGTTCTTATCAACAGGATGACAACCAGATGTGTGTCTGAATCCCTCCTCCTACCCCCTTCCCTCCTCCCTCAACAAGTATTATCTGAAACCATCACAGTCTCGGGCCTTTCTGCACTTGGCCTTATTCTGGAATATATCTCAGAATGGGGACCTGCTATCTGCTTGCTAGTGGAGACTATGGATGGCCCCAGGTGAGCCCTGCCATAGTCTGCATTAGCTTGTGACTAGCACACCACTATCCCGAGACGTATTCCCGAATAAAGCCAAGTGCAGAAAGGGCCCTGGTCTTTGCAACCCAGGTCTATGGTAGGTGCCTATTGACACCTGCTTGGACTGTTCTCCAGGACTATGCAGGGATGCTGCCTATGCCTGTCAGTTCCTGAACCCTCCAGAAAAGGAAGGATGAAAGCCTGTGTTGCTGTCTGGTAGGACTTCTGCTGTTGCTTTTGCAGTTTTTGAAGGGCTATGCTCAGGAATTAACTGTCACCACTTGCCTGGACTGCCCTTCTGAATGGTTTCCTAAAGTAACTGATTGCTTCCTGTTATCTGGCCTAGCATTCCTTGCCAAACTGGCAAGCAATAAACCTCTCCCTTCCTCAGTCCTCAAAACTCATCCGTCCATCCGTCCGTCCATCCAATCCAATCTACCCTATACTTGAAGGTCAGGGCAAATCACTATAAGAACAGATCAAATAAGCTAGCTAAAATGGTGACAATGCCTTCATGGAAAGGGCATGCTGTTTCCTCAGCCAAAGACTAGGATAAAGAGGTACATCTTCATCAGACATCTAAATACATACAGTGAGGGTGCCTGCGGCACCTCACAGGAAAGACTATTCCATAGCCTGGAGGCTATCACTGAGAAGTCCCTCCCATGTGTCCCTACCCCTTAACTGTTGAAGGTGGTGGAACCAGCAAGAGGCCTCGCCAGTAGATCTGAGGTCACAGGCAGGGCTTTATGGGAGAAGGCACCTCTAGATATTTGGGGCCCAAGCTACTCAGGACTTGGTAATTCACTTAGTGGTGCACTATACATTAAAATATTTCCTCTATATTGTCTTTACAGTTGAACAAAGATTTACACTATGTAAAAATTTCAGCCATGCCTGCCTGTACTATGAGTTAATTAGGAAAAAAACAGGTGTGAAATACCTGCAAAAGTTAACTGATTTCCAGCCAAGCATGTTGTTATATTCTCTGACAAGGGCTGACAACAAAACACCACAGAAAGGCTTTCAAGACACCTACTGTTTTCATAATGGTATTATACTTACTATTAATTTGTCTTAGATATCTGATTTTATGTATAAAACTGCATAGACTTGGTATTGTAAAAATAAATAAATAAATCCAATGTGGTTTTTAAGTAAGAGCCTCTATCATACAACGCCTGCACGGACTATTTTAGACATTGGTTCACAACCTCAACACAGTAGGCAAATTCCCAGCTTCCACTTGTCCAGAAAAACAAAATGGCAGTGTTGGAACCCAGATAGTATAAAGAGAAAGGAAGTATGATTGCTGCCAGGGCTATAAGGTAGTCCAAAGCGCACATTCCGAATTTCTAGTCAGTCTGCAAAGTGGTTACAGATGTCTTCCAGTTTGATGATACCACTCTAAGCTGTGCTGCACCTACCACTACTCTGTCGTTCCCCAAAGACTCTAAGAGAAGTAGGAAGTGCCCAACCCCATCCTGGAAGCCCAATGAATGCGGGATCTGTTATCACACTGAGTATTATGCAGTATACCAAATTGCTTTGTGCATCCTTAACCTTTTCTTCTCCACTCAGAACACACTATTGTGGTTGGGCTGCTATTTTTGAAACCCTCAAGGGTGAAAAAGTTTAGTGAGCTATGAGTTTGCACAATATGGCACAAAGTATAATACCAGATTTTCTCTTTTAAGCACAGCTACATCTAAGTTGTGTGTGTGTGTGTGTAAATTACTGGTGCTGTTGCACAGATCATCCTTCTGGTAAGTGCAAACTCCCACGCTATGGGACTGTTATCAGAACTCTTGTGCGTCACATCTTTGTACAGAAAGTACTGACAGATGGAATAAGAATGTGCTGCTTCTGTCATCACTGTTATAACTACTTACATAAACTCCCCCCTCCAACAACTATCCAGCTTTCACTTTTTAAAATAGTGCTGGCATTAAAATGTATTAAAATCACTAGAACATTTGAGTATGTTAAACTAGACTGCACATGTCTCTAAAACAGGACAGCTCACAGCAAACTTTCAAATCAGAGAACAGATTCTGTCCAAAGATGCCATCTATTCTCAACACTGAATCTAAGCTCTGCAAAAGTTACAAAGATTTTTTTTTAAATTAGGGCAACTATTATACTACAGGAGAGTGTGCAAGCTTCTGAATTCTCAGAAACTCTTAATCACTACAGTATATACAATAAGCAACTCCAGAAAGAAATCATGACAAATCAAAGGTCTGAAAATTTTTCTATGTTTGTTAACAAAATGAACCTGTTTTCAGGGTTGGCCATGTTACTGTGATAGCCTTTGAAGTATTTAAATTTGTTGTACAGTACTTGGCCTTTTCTGGTCTATGGGCCCTGCTCCAAACTGCTCTGCTCCATCTGCTTTAGACAAAGCATGATCCTGACTAGGCTTACTGGTAGACCCATTTAACTGGACCAGCAGCCATGATCCAGATTATGGGAGGTGTGTGGAGGCGTGCCTCCCATATTTGAGACTATCAGGGGATGCATTTCACCTTAGCATGCCATCAAAAGGCATCCCTTGGAGCCTCTGAGGCCTGGAACCTTTATTTGTAGTCCTTGGAGGCAAGGAAGTCCGGCCACAAAGCTTGCATGAGTTTTGAGTTTGTGGCTAAGGCTGGCATGGACCAGCCCCATCATGCAGATGGTGCTTATCTTGATCATGTCTTCCCATGCTTGGAATAGTGTGCCTGGCTTTTGTAGTTCTGAATGTGGGCAGGCAAGTGCAGAAATGTCCCTTGATCTGACAAGGTTGCCATTTAATTCTACCATTACTCCAGCCTTCTGTAGCTTGGTACCCTTCAGATGTTTTCTAAGTGTAATAGTGACCACACCTTAGTATTGGGCATGTTGACTGACGCTGATGAAAGTAGAAGTCTGCAACATTTGGATGGTACCATAATGGACAAAACTGCTGTACAGAGCTTCCTTTGAGTACAGAAGAAGAAAAGAAAGTAGTAGATCCGTTCTGAAACTTTCTCTACTCTGATGAAAACTGTTTTGAAATACAGGAAGCACTTTTGCTATTCAATAATCTGCCAGTTTTCTGGAAGTCACAAGTCCAATGAGCAAATGGGAGCGTGGCCACTCATACAATCTCATATGTATACATGGGTCGATCAGACTTCTCAGACTTCCATGCCTTTGACAAGCCTTCTAGTGGTTTCTCCTTCCTCTTTACCTCCAGAACAGAGACACATTAATAAACACTCGTCCCTGCTTCCTGAATGTTGGAAAAGACACATCAGCCTGCTTAAACACTGTATTTCCAACCCACACTGGGGGGCTGTTAGAGGTTGTGGAGAGCCCAAATTGGCAGTTCCTACTGTGCATCCCAACAGCCTAGCAAAATGGGGGAGGTAACCCAATGAAGTTGCTGTATTTGTGTTCCTGTACTGCATGTACAGATGATCTGGAAAGAACATTAAAAAAAATGTATTGGTCCAAAGCAATAAACTGGGTTTTTGGAAACATCTCCAGTGCTTCACAGAATGCCCAGTCCCTTTCTGAATTGTTTCCTACAAAGTAAGCAATGGGGAAAACATTCATACACTTTGTCTATTGCAGGAATTCTGAAAAGTAGTGTAGGTGATAAAAGGTGTAAGGCACAGATCTTGGAAAAAGAGAGCTTCAATTCAGAATGTAAATTATTGCATATACTATTGTGATTTTTTAAAAAGTTGAGCGAACTGTTACATTAAAAAAAGTACTCATGCTGAGTGGGCTATCATATTCTTATTCTGTCCAAGTCTAGTGATTAGGGAGTCAGACTCTTATCTGGGAATACTGGGTTTGATTCTGTACTCTCCTCCACGGAACTAGCTGGGTGACCTTGGGCTAGTCACAACTCTCTTCTGAACTCTCACAGCCCCACCCACCTCACAGGGTGTTTGGTTGTGGGGAGAAGAACAGAAGGTTTGTCAGCCGCTTTGAGTCCCCTTAAATGGGTGAGAAAAACAGGGTAGAAAAGCCAACTGTTCCTCTTCTCCATGAAAGAAGCCTTCATTCAAAGCAAGAGAAGGAGCTCTTTCATGAATTAAGTAACAATTTTGGAACTCATCCATTATCTTTACTTTATCATTTCATTTTTAAAGTTCCAAGAATGATTTCCCCCTCCTACTCTTATTTTAATATTATGTAATTAATCTGGCAACATACTATCAAGCCTGGTGTAAAACAATGTATGATGGTCAAACTGAAAAAAATTCTTAGTCTATTTAAATACACAATACACTAGCAACGGAGGTCTCATTTACTATTCCAAAACACTTCATGTTTTCGGAGTAGAAGGCAAGGTAACATTTCCTATGTTTCTTTGCACAGATAAAGAACAAAAGCTGTACTTTATAGAAGTACTGGCTGCTGAAATGTAGATGATTTTCTGACAGTTATCCCAACCCACCTATTTGTGAAACTGCATGTCTTCTTCAGGGACTCTTCTGAGAGATCTATCCATATTTTTGGGGGTGGGTGGGGAATAAATATGGAGACATCTATCCATATTTTTTTGGGTGTGTGAATATGTACGGCATTGCAGAGAAATGATAGATCCAGACAGACATGTGCATGCACACAGACAACGAAGGGCTTGCACCACTGGATGAGTTACTGTATCTTTAAGAAATAACAATGTACTGTATCTTTAAAACATTGGCACTATGATTACATTGGGAACACTGTGCCCACTTTTGGTGATAGCAAGGTTCTTTACCTAGGTCACAGAACAGCTAACCAAACTGAATTAGGCCACAACTGCAGAAGTAACTTACTATACTTGTGACTGTCATTGTTCCTGCATGGCAGCACTGGCCTACCTGAGATTTGCATCTAGGCCATATTCCCACATTTTCCCGCTATGCAGACAGTTGCCATGATCACCTCAGTACAGCATTCCGCACAGTCTTATAGTACAACCCTAATTTGATGCAGATCTGTGGCTTGGTACAGTACTGCGTATTTAAATCTTACGTTGTTATGTTTCATTCCAGTAGATGATCTGTACTGTAATTACTGCATCCAATGGAATTATTAATGGAATTTAATGCAGTGTAGTTATTCTACACCCATCCAGTTTTTAATTTGTTTTTAATTGCTTTTATTCTAAGTTTTTATATTTGCTTTTAATGTTTTCTGTTACCCATGTTTAAAAATGAAAAACAGCATATACGTTTTTTAAATAAAGAAATTTAATAATAAATGGAACGAAATTTAATAATAAATGGAATGAAATTTCTGCTTTAAGTGAATGGAATTTGCAATTAATAGACTTTGCACTGGGCCTTATTCTGGATCATATTTTGGAACAGGGACCTGCCATCTACGTGCTGGTGCAAATTACAGCAAGCCCTGTCCAGGTCTTCCTGTAGTCTACACTAGCAGGTAGATGGCTGGCCCCTATTCTGAGATATTATCTGAAAAGGCCATTGAATAGCCATTTCATATCAATATCCAACATCCAAACATAGGGTTGGCATATGGAATCCAAACAAGCTTTTTTATATCTTCAATAATTGCACAGAATGAGTGTCAATAGCTTTAGCTTGTAATGTAGGCAACACCTGGTAAATGTCTGTCTTCTACTCATTTATTAAATATATAAGAATCCATATCACAACCCTATCCACAAATCAAAATACAAACTCTAATGATACACTATGAAAAACATCAAGAATTTCAGCTTAATTAGTTCCTCATGGTTACCGATGAGATTACCTCCACAGTTTTAGAATTTTACTGCTTATTGCTGGAGAGGATTTCATTCTGGAAACAACTTTTGGATAATATATACATAAATACTTACTATAAGTCATTGCTCAGCAAATTTTTAAAAAAGAATGCACCATATCCAAAATTGGGAAGACAATTCTTTATTAAGTGCCACAATCCATGCAGCACATCTTCCAAGCTTACAAAAATAAAGCATTATTATGGTATTATGCACTAAATGTATTTTTATCTGTTATCTCCCCTGACCCTCTTTTATTTGTAAGCAAATTATTTTCCTGGACCTGAAAAAAAAACCCCAATGTATTTGCATAAGGTAATGGAGAGATTTTAGTTTTACTATGTGAAGTAAGATAGCACATTCCACACTTGTTACAATTAAGCAAATGGAAAACTTGTCACAAATCCAAATACTGTACATCAATCAGACCCTTCAAAGCAAGTGCTAAAATTCAAGGCACAGTATCTAGCATACTGTCTTTGAAAACACTGGGTTTTAAAGTGATCAAAGTGTGTTTCATGTATCAAATTATGCAAGTCACCCAACAGCAGTAAAGATAAGATACCCTTGAGTTTCCCTCTGGGTGACTACATGGGCGTATTCATGCACTTTTTCTGGCAACAGTACAGAAGTGGTATGCCATTGTTGTGTTCTAGAGAGGTGCTTGGGATTGAATATGGGGACTTCTAAAAGCAAAGCATGTGTTCTACTTCTGAAATATGTCCACTTGATATCCAGGGAAACCAAAATCGCACCATTCCAGCTCTTAGTGATCCCAACATATCAGGCTAATTTGGGATGGAAGAAGATGAAGTAAAAAACACTTGGCTGACATCACATGGATTATTCCTTGCCTTAGAATAATAAATGGGCAGAAAAGAAAAGCAATATAATTAAAAACAGATACTGTATTTTCTGGCGTATAAGACTACTTTTTAACCCAGGAAAATCTTCTCAAAAGTCGGGGGTCGTCTTCTTATATGGTGAGTATATCCCAAACTCTATATTTTAATTGGAAAGTTGGGGGTCATCTTATACGCCCAGTTGTCTTATACGCCGGAAAATACGGTAAGTAAAAATAATGGAAGAACAGATTTCAAAACCATGTTGACTAAGCTGGGTGAATAAAAATATCTTCTTCTAGTGCCTAAAAGGAAGGCTCCAAGGGGGCCTCTCTGGGAAGGTCATTCTAGAACTTGAGTGCCACTACTGAGGCACACTCCCTTGTGACCACCGCTTTACTTCATTTAGAGAGTAGGTTAAGGTTAATGTATAGAAAGATCTGTCATGGGGTTACATTAGCAATTCCCAACATGGGGAATCTAAGACTTTTAAATAAATGACTGACAGAGAATCTTATTTGTAAGATAACACAGTCATAGAGATTTACCATCCAAAAGCCTCCCTTATTGTTATTGCCTAATGTATCATTAGGCAGCAGTGAATCCTAGTATTATCTACTATGACAGGCATCAAAAGCTTTCAGTAATTTTTTCTTCTTCAGATACTCCTCATTCATAAACTGCTGGACTATGCATGGTTCAGAACTGATCAGAAGTGGAGCAATAAAGAAACAAATACAAATATATATTTAAAAACTACCAACTAATTAAAGCAATACAGAAAGGAGCAACTTTCATTTTAATACAAAGTAGCTGGCAGAAAATGCAAAGCCATTTCATGCAAATGAAATGAGGGGAAAACTCAAAACATGTTACACAATGATATTGACTCCAGCTGGCCTACTCATGGAATATATTACTACAGGATCTTTCAGAAATGATGGGAATAAAATAAAGTATGAAAGCACACCTTGTTAGTTCCTCTTCATCTTACTTTACTTACCTATGAATAGATCTAGAAAGGTTCAAACCTTTAGCAACTTGGAGATTTGGACTGTGCAATGGTGGATAATGCTCTAACTGGAAGCCTTTCTTTCACCTCTTCAAATCATGCTCTGTGGATCAAAGTATGGCTTGGAGACATTAAAGCAATGCTTTCAATCCTAACACTGATAACCTAAGCACAGGCCTGTGATAGCTTCCGTGGGCTCCCAAAATGCCAAGCAGTGACATTTGCATACTAGACCTCAACAGAGCTTTGCCTTCCCCAGCAGCATGCAGATCCAAAGGACTCAGGATGCATCAGAAACAGCCAGGTAAGGCCTGGTAAAGGTGCACTGGCTACCTCAACGACTGGGTTTGTTTCAAGGGCCCACAGTTGTTCTGAGTAATTTAAAACAGCAAGTGCACACTTCTAGATATCACTGAATCCAATTACCTATTTGAAGATATGTTCTACTCATCTGATCTATTATAAGGCTGTCCAACTGACAGAAGCCTCATTTTATTTGGCATATTCTCTTTCTTCCAAGAGGCAACTTACTTTCTAAGCTATGTTTCAGCAGGCATTACAAGAAACAGAAAAACATCTAGCTCAGGGAACTGTAGCTTCATCCTAGCATTAAGCCTTATCCTGCTGGCACAACTTCTGTAAATGTTTAAAATGAACTCTCCTGGAACTGCTTAAAGATCTTTCCACTGCAATGTCAACCTTTCCATAATGGACAAAATCCGTGAAGAAAACTAAGGGGCCTTTCAACATTGCCTGTGTGATGCACTTGTCTCATAAGCACAGTGAGTAGTTACACATGAAGATGAAGTAGAAGCACAGTACCATTACCGGTGACCACCAAATCAGCACAGGGACTGAAGTAGAACAAACTGGGTGACAGGAAGTGTGGCTTCTGCACTATAATCACCTCATTGCTGCCATACCAGATGTGCTATTTAGGGATGTGTACGAATTTAAAGTTTTGATTTGAATTTTGAGTCTCTTCATTTGATTTGGACATTCGTATGTGTACGAGCACATATATGATGCATACTGGCACATATGAATCTTTCCCGCATCCATACGGATTTGTACAGATCCGTACAGGATGAAAACGGGTTGCATACAGGATAACTACAGGATGCATACAGATGTGTATGGATGCATATAGACCCAGGGAAAATCTATGAATGTTGTCAACATTTGTAAGTGCAGATTTGAATGAAAAATTCAAATGAATAGATCTGACTTTGCTTAGTTCAAATTGAATTTGGTTAAATTTGAATTTAACAGATTCAAATCAAATTGAATTTTTGAGTACTCAATTCAAATAGAACTGAATCCCAAAAATTGCATTTGTGCACACCCCTAGTGCTATTACCAATTCAGTACGGTATCAACAGTACAGAGAAAGAATTACCAGTTTAGTACCGAACAGGAAAGTGAACGGGTAGATGCCAAATCAGCAGCATTGTACAAATAATTATAGGTAAACATAACGGCAACACTGTTATAAAGAAGGGACTACCAATCAAATATTATTAAGTGATAATTACTTATGATTTTCTAAAAGTAGAAACTAGGATTTTACATACCACTGAGAGGGTTAAGTATGTATAAATGGACTGTGATACTGTCATTTTTTTATTTTCCTGTTGTTGCCTAAGAATGCCACTGTACAATTTGCGTTTTTTCCCCAGACACTGACAATTTCACACCCTTGAGTTACAAAGTACATTAATACTAAGAACAGTAGACAGTGCAGACTGTGGAAGAAATTTGTGTTTTGAACCTGAATGATTACCAGCTGATTAAATGTATCTGAAAAAAACAAAAGGATCTCTGTAATGTACAAAATATCTCAGTTTAAAATGAAATGGCATGATAACTGAGGGCAGCTAAAGGGTAAACCTTTTTTGCTCTTTGCTCTGGCTACCTAGGGCAAAGAGCAACAAACAGAAGTGGGAACACCACACCTGCTAATGTTTACTGTTAGCTATATGACAGGTAAACTGATTACTAACAGATTCACAAGCATTTGTAATTCAATGGCAAAAACAGAGTGGCAACATTTTAACTAATCAGATCAATTAACCTGAAAACACTTGATTAACTTGACAATCTCAATCAGATCTCAGCACAAGGTCTTAATGAATGCTGTTACCCATATTACAGTTTGCAAGTGTTATGCTCAAATGGTAGGCATTTCACCTTTCCTATCCTCAGAGTAAGTGTCTAAAATGGTAACACAAAACCAAAATCAAAAACACAAAAAAAGTGAGTTTTTAAATAGCTACCATTTTAACTCAGGTATGAATTTAATTTAAAAAATCAGTTAACTAAGAATGTTTTAAGAGGAACCTGTCTTACCAAAAGCCCTCCATTAATATCTACCAGTCTCAACATTTTTGCACTATGTCCTCTGTACTAGGGATGTGCATGAATGTTTTAAACATTCAAAATTTGATCGAATTTGATCAAATGTGGATATTCAAATTCAAACAGAACGTCTTCACATTTGAATATTAACATTTGAACAAATTTTGAATGTTTCAACGGGAAGCTATTAAGCTCCAGGGCTATAACTAGCATTGCCATATGAAATTGAGGACAAGGCTCCTAAATTTTCAGAAGTGGTGCAGAAAATGGTAATTCAGCAGGCACTGCTTGTAATGTAAGCAGCATCTGCTGAAACACACTATTTGGCATAACTGTTGAAGATACAGGACCTCGATCTGGAACAGTATAGCCTAACACAGTATTCAACTAACAAAAATATCTATAAGTACTTCAATTTAACATCTATTTGTGATTATATGAAGCTACAGCTGATTGTGAGTATTTATCCCCTTCCTTTCTTGTTTTTAAAAATAGCTGATGATCTGCAGTTGTGAGAAGTTTTTCACATTGGTAAAAATTGGCCTTATCAATAGAAGAAGACACAAGAATTCCAGGATTCATTGTGATCTCATGATGTTTTTAAACCTCACCTGCTTTTCCTTTTCTATTCAAAGGACTTGCTTCACACGTTTTAGATTTTCAAGCAACATTTCATATGACACAAAGACAACCTGAGTAAACAGAAAATACAGCTTTCAAATGATTATTTCATTTATTAAAGGGGGGAAATGCAACACCTGTATCATCCACGTGAAAAATAACTGCCCTCTTAGTTACTCAGCTACCCAGTGAACCAAATTTAATTGAGAATAGGGTTCAATCAGACTAGACAGATCACTTAAACAGAACATTTATGACAACATGGAGTAGCCAAAAACATCTCAACAAGCAGCACAATATGATGTGATGAAAAGAAATTTCTGGAATTGGTGAGAAAGTTATTGGAATATATCAGACTGGAAAGGGTTACAGAGCCATTTCTAAGGCACTAGGACTCCAGTGAACCACAGTGTGAGCCATTGTCTCCAAACGGGAGAGAATTTGGAACAATAGTAACTCTTCCCAGTAGTGGCCAGACTACCAAAATTTATCCAAGGGTGTTTTTCCACTGGCCTAACTGAATTCCTGACTTAAATGACTTAATGAACTTAAATGACTAGTTCATGCTCTAAAGTCTTCCAATGTGGCTGGATTAATGCAATTCTGCAAAGAAGAGTAGGCCAAAATTCTTCCACAGTGATGTGAAAGACTGAGCTCCAGTTATTGGAAGCATTCAGTACTGGAAACATTCAGGACGTTTGACTCATACTGAATTTTTGCTTGAATATTTGACAATTATGCAAGTATGACAATTATGCAAAAATAAACAAAATAAGGAAAGGGGAAAATATTTTTTCATGACATTGTATGGCCTAGCCATCTGGGGATAGGGACAATATTACTAACTCCCAAGCTTATCAGATGCACCTCTTGCTTAGCCAGGTCAATGACTCAAGTTGAAAGGGAATGAGATTGTATTCTCCTTTTCCCAATATTAAATTTAAGGAATAAGGATTGTTAACTAGATTATTTTGAAATGTACTGGATGCTGAATTAAAAACAAGCAAAGCACTGTCATTGGTGATGCTTGTGGCAGACCTCAGGGACCAGCACAAGATATCTGTCTATCTGCAGCAGTGTTCAAGATGATGTTCTAACAGCCAGCCAGAGCAAGGGACACATATCACTATATCCTTCTTTAATTTATCTGTACTTTTGCAGAATGTGCACTGGCAAGCCAGACAAGGAAGCCCATGGCATTTTATCCCACACTTGTGGAGGAACCTTTGTGAAGGCTTCTACAACATCTAAAACCCAAGAAGACTATACTAATACAACTGTTTCCTTTTAGTTTTTCATGTTAAATGTGCTCCTGTGCCCTGCTGGGTGAATCCATCCTTCTGCAAATAACTGTAGTTCATTGTATCTGCCAAGAAATTTGCACAAATGTGTCTACACATTGAGCAAAGTGGTACCAAAGAAAAACAAAACTAAAAACTGGCCTTATCTGGACATACTATTAAATCATGTCTGAACCCAGTGTTACAAGAATGCAAATTTAACATATTTTAACGAAGTAATATCTTTCACTGCCTTCTGAAACACTTGGGGTATATGCTGTAAAGGACAGATGGTGAAATCAGAAGAAATACACAGATCTAATATGCTTTGATACCTTCCCTGAATCTCTGATTCAAAGCACCATTGAGATCTTCTTAAACATAAGCTTTAAGTTCGTCATTTATGCTTGTGCAAAGAATAAGTCATTATATGCCCTGTAGAAACACTGTTTGACTAAAGGCTGGTATTTTGACACTACATGGCAAAAATGTTTCACTGCAAATTTGGGTCAAGAGCATCCAGAGATAGAGTCAGAATATTTAGGGATAACAATAAGTTTTTCACAGTTTCTACTTACTTCAAAGAGCTTTTTTTTTAAAAAAAAAATCCAACACCTTTAATTTACTCTGAAATCTTATGCACTCTTATTTGATGGAAGAATGACTAAATTTATGCATCTCTAGTTCCTATACAAATAACAAGGAAAAGTTAGTACAAAGACATTGTGGAGCCTTAATCATAAGAAAGTCCCACTGCACTGGACCATGAACCTTCTAGTCCAACAGCTTGCTCTCACAGTAGCCAAGCAGATTCATAATGAATCCCAGTAGAAGAACCCAAGCACACAGCAATTGGTCCTTAGAACCATACCATTTCCAAATACTAGAAGCACACTCCAGTCAGGGTTAGCAGCCTTTGATAGTCCTGATCTCCATGCTTTTAGACCTTCTTATTCAGAAATCTGTGTGAAACCCCTACAGTAGAGGGCCTTTACCTATTGGAACAAACCATCTGCAAGATGAGGAAATCTGGAAAATCAGGTCTGGCCATGAGTAGAAAAATTAGGGGGAAAATTGCCATTCATTGTTCAGCAAATAGCTATAGAGGCACAGGACTATAAGATCTTCCATCCAACAGTTCAGGTTCCCTCTGTAAGTTTTACACAACTCCCAAGTAGGGAGTTGCATCCAGGAGGTGAGGTAACTCATCTCATTAGTGTAGCATGAACACTGACATATGCCAGAGCCCCATCCACAAAAGGGGCTGCTGAACTATACTGAACAAGTGAGGTGAGTTTCCTCATGTTCTGGATGTGAGACTCTACTTGAAGGGAGCTAAACTGCTGCATAAAGGATCTTACAGCCCCTGCCTCTACAGCCATTCGCTGGTAGGAGGCAGTTCAGCACTCAAAAAGATCCCTCTTAAAGAAGACACAGCTATACTCATCAACGTCTAACACAGGCAAGATTAAAGGTTCACATATGATCCTGTTTATTCATACTATACTAATAATTATATCAGCTTAATTCATTATGGAAAATTTGTCAACTGCCCTTGAAGTGAAAACTTGTATAGCAAGTTCTCATTGTGATTGCTGAAGCTGCAAATGAAGTTTCTCACACAAAATGTACAAGTTCTCACTATTGCTGCTTATACTATCACCCTAGTCTCCCATTAGCGAAAATCTGCTTACATCAAACAAAAGCAGGAAAGGACTTGTGTATCTCTTGCAAGTAAACTGTCCTACAGAGGTTGCTACCTTATTTTGTGCCAAGTAAGATGCACCTATAATTTGACAAGGAATCTTTATGAAAAATCAAATTTAAAAAATAGGATACAAGGTGATTTTAGGAGAAATTACAGTATTACAGAAATTACAGGATCTGATATGAAAATAAGAATGTAAGAGGAGCTCTGCAGGATCAGACCACAGCCCATCTAGTCTAGCATTCTGTCTCTCACAGCATCCCACCAATTGCTTCTGAACATTTGAAGCTGAAGGCAAAACTTTCACCTGCTCCCAAATCCCTGCAAATGGCCTTTAGATAGACATCCTGCCTGTCTGTCCAAGCTGAAGCTAGTACCTACACATCCATTCTAATAGCCTTTGATACACCTGACCTCCATGAATTTACTTAGTCCTTTCTTTAAAAATATATTCAAAGAAAATATAGCAATAAATATAATAATTAAGAAACTCATATACTATTATTCATTTTAATAAAAAAAATCCTCAAGGCACCAAAACAAAAATGCAGTCAATACGAAGATCAATAACTCCTAGGATTCTGATCACACAGGCTGTGAAAGTAATGGTGACCCACCACTAAAGGGACAAGCCCCTTGAAACTCATCATTGGAGTCTTCCACATAGTGTTTTATGGCCACAAACTGCTCCAATGCTGTACTAGTACAAGATATCAGATGGACATTTGATCCCGCACAGGAAAGAGAGAACATTGCTGAAGCATTTGGAGAGTGTGAAATCTTGCACTCTTGCCTACTATGTCTTCCTGTGTCTCTGTGACGAAGCAGAGAAAATTCCAGCCCAAAAAATAAACATGGGGGTGACAGGGGCATCCAAATGTCCCCAGGACAACTCCACACAGCAGTGTGACTTTGGAATACTTTAAACAGGTTTAAAGGTAGATCACTCACTTGGTGAAATGAACAGGAAGCCAAAATATCTGCTGCACTAGCATTTGCCCATTCCTCTTGCCTACCTCTGGTCAGCAATTTGATGATATGTAGATAGTGCCTTGCACAGGGTTTATGTTACACTGACAAATATTATCTTGCACCAATATAAATCTGATTCATGGGTTAGACATCCACTGCATTCAATCCCTTCTCAAGTCCTTATTCTGAAATTTCAATTGCTCCACAGAATACTCATTTGGAACAAGCAAACAGATACACATGATTGTGTGAAGTGTTCTTGCAAAGAATCATGCAACAGTTATGCATTTTCCTAATTGACTTGAAATTGATTTTATCTTGAACTCCTCCCCCCATTATTTAACTAATTCGTTCTATGTACATATAAGCAAAATGAAGTGATAAATCAAGACTGGAGCATCTGATAAGACACTTTCAGTCATATGCACTAAAATTTATTAACCACAGGCCACCCAGACAGCAAAAGGCACTTCACATGGATAATACTGCTTCGATTTTAATAGTATTTGCTTAACTAGCTTTAAAATGCAGAAACCATGGGAGACAAAAAGGATTCCACAGATTTCTGAGGTACAAACATAATATTAAGCAACTGTGAGACAGTATTGCTAGTCAAAAGACGCCGCACTTGAAGAAGTAAGCAAGAATATCTAATAAAGTGTTTTATATTATAAATATGGGCTTGTGGAATACCTTTTAAAAAGCCAATGCAATTTTAATATTTTTATGTAATTTCAGTACTTCTGTGATATGATAAATTTATCTTTAGCAGATACCTCAGCAGATACATTGTAAATTACCTAAGGTTTTCTGTAGAATAGTGTCAGCAATTTAAAAAGTCAGATTTTAGGGACGCACAGAAGCTTACACATATAAACTAATGGAGTACTAATTCCACACCCAATACTCCTCCTCATTTCTTGGAGATTTTGTATATACTCTCTCGCACACACAAATAATACATTATATATTTTATCTTCTTATTATTGCGACCCACCATGGGACCTCTTGGTGAAGGGCGGAATATAAATTCTTAAATAAATAAATATTAAGTGGCTGCGGGATTAGTTATGTTTTTGGCGAGCCAAAATGATGATGCTATATTGTTAATTTTCTGCTTAGCATTTTTTTTTTCTGCTTTGTAGGTCCATTAAATATATTTTGGAATAGTTAAGGATGTTAAATCTAAATTAAAATATAAAATACAAATTTTAATAATTTGTTAGAAATGGGGATATCTGCGAAGAACAAATATTGAAACTGTATTTATTCCCAAGACAAATAATGAAACCATGAAACCACATTATCTTTAATGGCTGGATAAAGATAATGTTTTGCTTGCAGCGATTCAGTTGATGTGGAAAACCAGGTTATAGCTGATGAGATGGAAGCAGCAATCACCATGGCAACAATCTCTCTCTCAAAGCAAGAAGGGCTGAGGACACTAGAGTGTTTCCTTCTTTCTCATGACAACAGAGTTGTTCTGATTCCAGATTCAAGGATTTTCAACAATGATTCTTCTTGGCTTGAAATATATGGTGTCCTTATTCTCATACTCACAGTACTTCTCTGTAAAGGCTTGTAAAAGCCTGTATTTTGTACTTGGAAGAAAATAATCAATTTTAGTATAAGGACAAATGTGCTCACCTTTCTGTTGCTATACTGGCCAAAATATGTACAATAAAGGTAGACTTGTAAAGTTATTCCTAATATAAATAAGCCAACTACTATGTGATAGGGCTAAAATGGAAATTTTGAAATAAAATGCACTTCAGTAACTGCTTTGCATTTACGTTTAGCAGATTGATTGTCAGTACTGTTTTCATGCGCTAAAGCTTTATTTCAATACCATATTATACAAAATATGATGTGCGGTGAATGCCACTTTGGGATTATTTGTTTTTAAAAAAGAATGAAACAGAGTGAAAATCCAAGTATGATGACAAAAATGTATTGAAGAAGGTATTGTTGAGGGGAAAAGAAAACTGGAATGTAAACTGTAGAGACATCTCAGTTACTCACTGAATAGATCTCAGCTTTTATTCATCATGAAAACGGACCTCCCGTAGTCTGCAGAGAACAAAGATGGTATTCCAGGATATAATCCAGAACAAGGCTCAGACTTTGTTTTGCTTCATCAAAATTCAAATATATATATTCCAGCATTAGCTTTTTAGGAGAAGCAGATCCTACCATGCCTTTAGCTACCAGGTCAGCACTGGATGGGGCAGATTTTGGGGCATTCTCACCACATAACTGGATGTGGTGTCCTATTCACTACTGGGTGAAATAATGGGTGCCACTTCCACGGGTTCATCTTTATAGGGAAACCAGAGCTGCTGCGTTTTTTAGCCAGCTTGCAAGTCTTCAGCAAATGGGAATCAAACTGGCAAGACAGTAGCATTTACATATTTGTAAATGAAATTGCCCATTTCTGAATTACAGGTGTTTAATTGCCCTCATAGAAAATGAAAGTTCTTATATAGTCCCTCGAGGTTCAAATTGCATAGCAAACAAGGCAGATACCTACAATTCTTAAATAATATCTAAGCATCTTGGAAGCTCTTAATGTGATGAAATGCATGCACCTAACCTTTAAAAACAAAACAAAAATGGACAACCAAACAAAGGAACAGTAGCAAACCTGTAAAGAAATGTTCAACAAATAATTAATGCCAGAAACAAATTTGAAATTTTTCTTAGGAAAAAAAATTCAATGCCTGTTTTGTAAGAAACAAACAACTCACAGTGCTGTGAAAAAGATAAATAGGTATTAGGTACAAGAAATACTGTAACTGTTTCAAAAAGGAGTCCATTCTATCAGTAATTTCCCCTAACAGTCATCTTATTAAACAAAAGATGTTTCAGTGGCATAATCTTATTTTTTTTCTGTTCTGTTGCCATTTCTAGCAGCTGTGTCAAATAAGAATAAAGAAAACAGAAGCAGGAACTCAAAAATTACATCAAGCAAAAGCTCTAGATTTGAGCACAGACGAACATAAGAACATAAGAAAAGCCCTGCTGAATCAGGTCACAGTCCATCTAGACCAGCATCCTGTCTCACACAGTGGACCACCAATTGTTTCTGGGCATCTCAAGCAGAAGTCAAAGGCAAGAACTTCACATCTCTCAATCTCCTATACTGATATATCTCAGGAAGCCCCTACAAACAGCTTCCATATTATCAGCCTAAAGATTTGCTAAGCAAACTGGCCACCAACTACTTCAGGGAATGATTTATTTATTTACTTTTATTTCTATCCTGCCCTATACCCGGAGGTCTCAGGACAGGTTACAATATTATATTAATCTTAAACAGGTCCCTGCCCTCAGGCTTACAATCTAAAGAGACAAGATACAAAAGGAAAATGGTGTGGATATGCTATAAGATTTACAAAGTAATTATTTCCACTGTCTGCTTAAATCACCAGAGACTCTATTCTCCTAAGTACAGTAAATGAAAGAACTCTGCCGAATTGGACCAATGGCTCAAACAGCCAATAACCTATTTTTACAGTTGACCAGAGATGTGACTTGAAATCATGTAGCCGCACTTTCTCCACTCTTAATAGCTGGGCTTGGAGACTTTGTGCACTATATGGTATATAAAATCATCATGACTAGTAACCATTTAGATCTCTAAGAAGGTGTAGCTAACATCCATTTGCCCACTGGATGAAGAACGCTATTTATGCTTATCCTTAGTGTAATTTTATATGCCTCTTTTCATTTACTTATACTAAAAAGCATAAAAAGTGATAATGTTTCCCACAGGGAAGTTGCTCTGTTCCCTTGTTCATTTCTGCTGCAGAGTCTCCATGGAATTTGCTTTTTCACAGGTATCTCATATTGGGTTGACCTTTGCCTCCATTTATGTCCTAAGACCCCATGATCTCTTTCATCATCAGTAACATCCAGGTCAGATCCCATTAGTTTAACGTGTAACGTCCCCCCCCCCCCGCCCCCAAACTTTGTTTCCTTTTTTGTGTTGTTCTACTGTTCATAATAAAGTTAGATTGGGGTTAAAGAGGAGGTAACCTGCTCATGGTTAACAGTGGTGGTTGTTGGGTACCACTGAGATGTGGCTGATTCCTGGTTTACTGCATGGGCACTCCATGCAGTTTTCTTAGCAGAGATGCAGAAGTGGTTTACCACTGCCTACTTCTGGGGATTGACCTGGCAACCTTCCACTTTCAAGGCAGTTTGCATTACCACTGAGTAACTTCCATGGATAACAATACTGTAGTAGTAAAAAAAATGTTTAAATTAAGGCCTTTGGAAGAAACTTTTCATAATGCTAGTGGTGAGGGAATGTAGCAAGGTACTCAGTCCTTGTTCCTTTGTAAGAAAATAGTATAGAAAATAGCTTTACAGAATCAGACCAAAGAGCCATTTAGTACTATCACACTATTCACAATAGTCACAATTCCAAGTTAGATATAACAACACTTTCATGCACATGTTATCCAGAAACTTCTTGAAGGTACACCATACATGCTACTGGAAGTTATCACATATGGGATGCTCTAATCCTGGAAAGAAGACCACACCCTACTTTTGCAAAAGTATCAGGTTAAGATGCAGCTGTTTTCTCTAAGCCTCTGAGAATGCTTGCTATATTGCAATTTTGCACTTAGCTTTAACACTTTCAAAATGGTTTTAGAGTCTTACTTTATCCCTTAGAAAAGTATTTGCTGTCTTGCGATACTTCACTGAAATACATAATTTATATAAAATCAAATATATATAAATGACGGTTTTGTATAAATCTGTAATTATGATTTTTAGATTAAAGAAAGACAATTTTCTCTGCAACTTTGTACTGTACATATACAGAGCATATAGATTTACAGAAAGTAACGTAAAATGCCTTTAAAATTCAAGAAGCATGCATGTAGGAACCAACATACAAGCGTACACAGTCCAGCTGCATAACCCAGCAAGGCATATTTTAAATTGGTTTAATTACCTACGAGCCTAATAATTTTAGTATGATTGCAAGACAACTTGTAAAGTCACACATTGATTTATGTAATTTTAAAACAGTGGTATGTTAAAAGCAAAGATACTGCAAGGTGTCAACTAACCTGTTAGTGCACGCTTAAAATATTCATTAGCTTCATTACAAAGCTTAAAAATGCAGATCAAATATTCAAAAACTAAACATCTTGTTTTGCTGGTGGGTGGTACTGCATGCTAAAGCCCACCATGAATATTCAAACTATATAAAACACAACCTTCTGTCAACATTGTCCTTTTCACAATGACTGTGTCTAATTTTGATTGTGGACTGAGCTACTTGCATAGTAAGAACCACACTTCTTCAGTGCCTACCACTGTGATTTTTAATCTTGGTTTCTTATGTGATACTAGATTTCAAGATAGATTTATGCTCAGCAGGCTGCTCTATCTTGAGATGCACAACCTTTCTCAAGCTGGGATGGGCTGCTTCTGGTGTAGGAGAAGGTCATCAGCATTGGGATAGCCTGAACTAGTCCCTGTACCAGCTCCTAAGCCCATGCCAGCTATGGAGTTGATGCTGGGGCTTCAGAATGGATCCTGGGGGCCCGTTTTGGCAGCATGCCCTGTTGTGGCACTGAAAAGGATCCACTATGTTATACTAGGCATGTGTCCATGGTCTGATATACTATCTCTAACATGCCAGCTGATTTAGATTTGGAAACCTACTGGTAAACTGGGATCTGGCACCATTTTGAGCAACCATGTCCAGTCCATGCTCCAGCCAGTTTGGATGGAGTGTGCTAGGAGGGGGTGGGGCCTCCTGCACTCTGTACTAGCATGCAGAAATCAGAGGCCTCTTCGCACTACAGCGTAAACACTGTAGAATGCTTTGGCACAGATGCGTGTAAGACACTTTCCCATCCGCACTAGCAGGTAAGGGAACTGTTCTCAAAGCATCCCTTACCTGCCTATGTGTGGATGGGAAAGTGTCTTACACGCGTTCAGGCTGAATAGCTGTCCTGGGACTCACAAGTCCCTCCCCTGGCCTCCCCTGATTGGCTCCTGTGGAGCCAGGCATGGGGAGGTCTGTCTGGTGCCTTCCCTTGGGTCGTGCGATCTTTGTGCTCTGAAAGTCGAATGCCTGTAGACGCGTCGGGACAGACCAGGGCAGTTCCACCGGCCAACAGGAGTGAATGCTCCGTCCCAACATGTTCTACACGTGTTCGAAAACCCCTTGTGCAAAAAGGCCTGATGTCTCTATATCCCTTCTCAACACGGGACAACACCCTGCATGGAAAGGCTCACAGTTTCCTCATTTCATCCAATAAGGTCAACTGGATCTTAGTATAACATGTGCAGCAACATGGAGAAATCTTGTGTGTACAAGATATAAGGAAAGCCAAGATTCAGTATTGGCCCAAAAAAGGGTTTGTAGGGTGACAGCTGTCCTGAAGCAACTGAGTTTGGGCACCTCCTGATGGCACAGGGAAATGTATGTTTAAAATGTTGCTTCCTACAGTGGAACAAAAAGAGGCCACCAGATTAGCATGACCTGCACTGGTTTCATTCATCTGGGAACGAACAGCTCTGGTCTTTCATTCTTTGTTATTTTGTGCACCAGCAGCAAGCTCTTGAATGAATGATTCAGCACTGTGCTGGTGCAGGTCACACCCAATTCCAGTACAATAAGAATACACTGAGAAAATGCCAAAGCCTTTAACAAAGCGTGGGAACTCTTACACCACTGTACATGTGGCTTTTTGGCTGGATACACCAGCAAACATGGTGCTGGGCTTATCTGCTGGGCCTGCTCAGATGCCAGCATTTTAAGCCTGATAAGTCCCTAAATCAAAACCTATTCCAATTGTGAGCCAGTTTAGTCTTTCTGTTAGGGAGTACTGGGTTTGATTCCACACTCCTCCACAGCTGGGCAACCTTGAGCCAGCTGGGCGACCTTGAGCTAGTCACAGCAATCTTCCGGGCTCTCACAGCCCCACCTACCTCACAGGGTGTTCTTTTGTGGGGAGAAGAACAGAAAGCTTTGTCAGCCACTTAGTGTCCCCTTAAATGCCCTGGCCCTTGGTTAAATGGAAATATACCATCTCTTCCACTTTACAGACATTGTTATTGTTTTAATATATGCTGTTGTTGTTTTAATATATTTCTGATTTTAAATGTTGTTAACTGCCCTGAGACTTTCGGGTATAGGGTGGGATAGAAATACAACAAATAAACAAATGGGTTAGAAAAGTGGGGTAGAAAAGCCAACTCTTCTTCTTTGAACGAAAGCAAGCTAATATAAACAACAGACTCAGGGATATTCTTATCAGTTATACAGAGCCAAGGAAAGCATGGAGAATCCATTTGAAATTTCAGGTTTAATATAGCGTAAATGCCACAGGTGAAATCAGTTTAAACTAATTTAAACTAAATTAAAGCTACATCCAATAACCAGCAAATATGGGATTCTCTCTAATGAAGGCAAAACTTAAGAGGAAAACTTTTCAGATGTTACATTGTTAAATCATCGGGTGCTCCTCTGATGATACACCTTCATATTGAAGATCTTTATTGCAAGCTACCAGTAGTTTAAAACTCAGCTGTGATACTTGGGCTACATCAAATCATCAAGCTCAGTTCAATTCTGCAGCTTGCATCCATAGCTACTCTATGTTGCTAACAAGTCAGTTTTCCCCAGGAACATGCAAGTGTTGTTTTGGTTCCATGCATCACACCAAAAATAAACAATTCACAGGTTTTCACACTCTTACAGTGGGATAATGTAATGAAGCAGTAGAAGAAAGAAAAATCCTGTTCATTCAGAGTGATGCCATCTATTTAGTTAAAAAAAAGATCTTAACCAATAAGACATATGAACAAATAGAATCTTGAAATGTTTTCAGCAAATGGACATGGAACACTCCCATCCTATCTAAAAGCCATTCTCTTCAGGACTGAGGTGCTTCCCTGCCCCTCCTAATATATCTTCATGAATTTCATGGGATCTCTAGCTTCCCTTCTTCAACTCCCAAAATGAACCATGGAGTTCAAATCCAGAGAGCATCAAATGTCTTGCTCCTCAGATTTTTTTTAAGTGGCAACATATAAATGACTTATGAGCATGATGGTATACAGACATGCAGTATACCACAGTGCCTAGAATGCTCTGTTAGGACCCCAAACTCATTGCCTTTGCACACTCACTCAGCAATGAAAATTTTTAGCTCAGTCTCTGTCCCTCACCCTCACCTCTATCAGTTTCTTCTGAGTCAAGGGCTGTGGTTCAGATACTTGATTGCTGCCTGGAGACAGTAATGGGCTAGCTGCAGACCAATAAACTGAAAGTGAATTCAGATGAGATGGATGTGCTGTGTGTCACAGGGGTCCCAAGTTCATGAAGTTAAGGGGCACCTCATTCTGGATGGAATTGTTTTCCCCCAGAAAGATCACCTATGTGATCTAGAAATGCTCCTGGATTCATTGCTCCCATTTGAGTCCCAGTGGCAGTGGTAGCTAGAACAGCCTGCCTCCTTTGCCTGGTTTGCCAGTTGTGGCCTTTCCTGAAGAGGGACACCTTGCCCTACAGATCCATGCTCTGGTAACTTCTTGACTGCAATGTGTGCTCTACAGTATATGCAGCTGCCCTTTGAAGACTGTTTTGAAGCTGGAGCTACGGAATGCAGCAGCTTGACTGCTGTTAGCAATTTCTGGTTGGACACACATCATACCAGCCCTGAAAGATCACTACTGGCTACTTGACAACATCAAGCTCAATTCAAGGTGTTGATTTTAACACATAAAGCCCTAAATATTTGAAGGAGCAATTTCTCTCATATAGGCCTGCCTGAGTATTAAGATCACAAGTGAGGGCTTTTTCATAGTCCCACCACTCTCAGATATGTGAAGGGTGGTGATAAATAAGAGCACCTTTTCTGTGGTGGTCTTCAAACAGCTTTCCTCTTGAGACCAATCTTATATGGCTTTCAGAGGTTGGATAAAACATACCAGTACTTCAATCTGGCTTTTGATGCTTAGTTTCTTCTGAGTATTGTCCTGCTAGAGAGGGAGTGTTGTATTTGCAGTATGGTTTAGACTGTTTTATATTTTTTATACTGTTGTGACCCTTCTTGGGACTTTTGGGTGAAGGTCAGGATATAGTCAAATAAAATAATCTTCCTCACATGGATGCTATTATGAGATATTTATTGTTGTCACAAAAGCCATAAAAAGTCACTCAAAGCAAGTAAAGCTAAATGAAATAAAAATATATGTAATCATAATTTGAGATTGCAATTGTAACTGGGCCATAGAGTTTCAGATCAGCATAGTACAGAATCTTTAAGTTGCTGTTGAAACAAAAAGAGCAATTTGTACACTAATATGAGCAGCCAAGTGAAAGTATGAGACGTGTTGGTCAGAATTTGTGAAGTATCTAGATAATATGTCCAAACATTTTCCCCTTTGTGAACCACAAAAGGGGCTGTATGACAAGAAAATAGGCTATAGGAGAATGTGTACCAGTCTGAATGCTTCTAAATGAAGACAGGAAGGAAGTAAATGCCACAAACAAACAAATAAATAAACAATTAATGGGACAGTGGAAAAAAGCATATCTCAACTGCTAGTCCACATAAACTGCATAATGAGACAGAAGCAGCATTTTTTGGCTTTTCTCCTTTTAAACCATTGTATACCCAAAAAAGGATGTTCTCATCTACAGTTTCTCTTAATCTAAGCATATTACACAAAAAGTAAGAATGTGATGCACACTTCTCTTATATCATATTGATAATCCTTTAATGCCTCTGTGGTTATATAGTAATTTTATGCTCATAATTTTAGCTTAAACCACATGGTAGCATTGCGGTGTTTATGTACAATGAGTCAATTCACACCAGGTTCTGAGGTTGCACCAACTCTCAGTGAAATCTTGGCACAAACAGAAGCATTCTGAAGCCAAAATAGTGACAACAATTAGATGTCATTATAGAACAAGGCTTATTGTAATAGGAAGAACACTGTGGTAGTACCAAGCTCACTCACACGCCTCTCTCTTCTCTTCTTTCGGCAAAGACACCAGATTGACTTTCACTGTCGTTTTTCTTTAATGGATGTTTTGCATTATGTACAACCTATTAGCCATTGTTAATCATATATTTGAACTTGATTCCTGGATTTGTTTTAATAATCTAAAGTTAATCTAAAGTGGAGGTGGATTCTTCTCACAGTACCACACTCTATGTGGGCTGAGCCCACACTCAAAAGGCAAAATAAATCTGTGTAGCATTAGCATAGACTTGATCACTAGTAAATTATAATACAGACGACATGAGATTTGTAAAAGACAGAATGCAAACAAGCAAAGAAGCTTACTTAAAATATTATATTCTATATAAAAGGTGATCCTGTTAGATTTATGTCTGCTACACAACTCTTAAACGTACTAGAATTACGCTCTCTTAAATTTCTAAAGACTACAAGGAATACAAATAAGTTAAATGTGTGAGTTGTAAAACAGTGTATTACTGTAGGTTTTCAATATCAGACTGGTACTACAAACCCAGGTAAGGTATTTCTGATGGTAGGATAGAAAAGGCATCAAAGTAGTGTAACCTTTACTACTAATGAAGTTCAAATATCTGTACTTGGATACATTTTACAATTTAATTCTTTTTTAAAAAACCAGACAGTTCACTCAGAGCATAGAACATGTTTTTTGATTCACTGCTTCACTCCAGCAACATTAGCAGAAAGGTAAAGAAAGAATACTACTGATGTGACTGCAGCATTTATGCGCTTACCATCAGCAGCAAAGAATCCTTTCACAAGAATTCTATTTTCTACCATAAATGGGAAAGCAATTAATCTTCATTCCAATCTGATGTTGTTACAACAAATTTTAACATCCTCCAGCGGTATCTCCTTTAACTAGATAGACCATATTGAAGCCACTATTATTTCTCAGCTATCTCTTATTGAGGCTATACATATGGAACTCTAACTTTTTTCCCACACAGATCCTCACTAGCTCTGTTATCCTCTGATGAATATGTTCTAGTTTGTTCTCATATCTCATACTGTAGTGCCCATCCATATTCGTTTTACCATTATTTCCTGTAATCTTTTTTTATATATTCTTTATGAAAAGATTTTTTGTTTGACAACTTAAAAACATTACATAACACATTAAAGTTGTCTTTGATAACTTCCTGTTTCTCCAGCACCTCTCGGTCTTCTTATCTGTTTTGTCTGCTCACTGAAAGTTTCTTGTTTCATTTTTCAGCTGACCAGTTCCTTTATCAGAGCTAGCCTTATTTCCTGTAATCTAACAGCCTGGAAAGTAGTTCAATGTCCAACCTCTCGCTGGAAGTATGCAATGGCAGACCATGGAGGTGCTAAGGCATGCCAATCAGGAGTCGGCAATGACTCCAATGTACCCAACAATAAAAAATACTATACTTCTGTTGAATCTGCTATGATGTTGGTCTTTCTTTCCTTATAATATTGCCAAGTTTTTTGTCTACTCAGATCTTCTGATCCTTTCCACATTTACACAAATCATCCATTCTTCGTTTGCATATCTTATTTTTTCTAAGTGTGTAGTTTTATATTTACATTGGTATAGTTTTCCATTATGCTAAAGTTACCTGTTTTGACTTCTACGTATCAGCAATCCCAGAGCTTACTGTCCTCTGGAAATCTGATGAGCATTTATTTATTTCATATATATCTTGCCCTTTTCCCAGACAGGGACTGGGAAAGGCAGCATACAGAATTAAACAGCAATACAATAATATATAAAATTAAAACTCCCCGTATATATAAACAAGTAATAAAATGTAAATAAAAACAGAACACCATAAAATCATATAAAACACCATAAATTACACTAATTACATTTCTTCTATGCCTTCACCATATCTACTTTAAAAGATACTAAACAGCCTCAAGCTAAGGATAGAGTCTTGTGGGACTCCACTGGCCAACCATGATGAAATATTATACTTTAATATTATTTTAGCATTAGCATCTTAAATTAGTTTGTATTTCTTTATTTTGCTGAGAAAAGATCATGGTAGGCTTAGTAAAAATCTTGTTAAAACCAAGATCATTCCCAACATTCCCCATGTTACTCTATCAAAGAGGAGTTAGAAGTTAGTCTGGCACAACTTGTTCTCCGGCAACCTGTTCTTGCTTTTTGTCATCACTGGCTGCTTAATGATGTTTTCTGGAATCTTTCCAGATACTAATGCCAAACGAATCAGTCAGCAGTTGGCTGAATTCTGTTGCTGTTTCTTTGGATAATGGAGACTACGTTTGCCCAGTGTCAGTTCAGCAACTCTTCACTTGTTCTTCATATATTTTCAAAATATATAGACAGAGTCTGAGATCATATCCCTTAATTTTAACAGAATACTGCTATATTCCCAAGGTTTTAAAATTGGTTAATTTCAAAGGAAAACATGATCTCTCTGCATCTGGTGCAAGATTCTCACTAATTTGTCCTCTGTAAAGTAAGAACAGGTGTGAACAATTTTATACGGATGCAAATGGTGAAAATAACAAGAGGACATTAAGCAAAATATTGATACTAAAGTCTATGCGCTGTATTATTTTGCTGAAGATAGCTAAGAAAATATAACCAAAGTAGTAAACGAAATAATGAATCCCAACCTCAAATATAACTACAAAACCTCCACATACACAAGCCGCAAAATGCCAGCACAGGTAAGAAACACAGTGCTTCATTAAAGTCAAAAGAAGAGAGAGCACAGAAAAAAACTATTACACTACAGGCTCAATTATATAACAGCAAGCACAATACTAGAAAGAACCTATTGAGATTTAACATTCATCCATAAATAGTGACTGGGAACACTTTTTACTAGCTTTGGTTGGTGCAACAGCTGTGACTGTTTGTAGACAGAAATAGATTGACCACAATGACCTATCTTTTGGCAATGTCAACATTTGACCACAGTAATACATTCTGTGTGGAACTGCCTCTAAGGGCCTTTTCGCATTTGCCTTTAGGAGACTGCTGGGATGGATCGTTCCTTCAGCTTCAGAGCCAGTGAGCGGGACCTTCAAATATTCTGAAAGTCTGGCATGTCTTGTTGCATTTCTGCAGTGTGTCCCATATATGCATACTGTCAGCATGATTTTATCATCTGGTATACTACCCCCAGAACACTGGTAGATTTCAGAAAAGAAGTCTACAGGTAAAGTGGACCAAACCACCATTTTGGGCCTCCTGGTCTTGTCTGCGTTCTGTCCTGCACGGATAAAGCATATTCTAGTAGGGAATGTGGTCTCCTTTCTATTGCATCAGCATACGGGAAATAGCATGCTTGGTCATCCAGTAGAATTACCCTAAGGCAATTGGCACAGAACACAACAGTTTAGTAGTTTCAGTTGGCACAGGGTGCTATTCAAGAAACTACGGTCCCAAGTTACACATTCTGCCACTAACAAATTGTGGACAAATTATCTAAATAAATGCCTTCTTTGACACATTTTGTTTTCTGAGATCTGCAGAGGGCTCTTCCTGGTTTCAGCACTGCATGTAGCAATTCATTTGGTGGTAGCCAAATGATTCAGGACAGAAACTATAAAAAATAAAAGCAGAAACTAAAAAAACAACAACCTCTACCACCAAAACAAGATGTAACTACTGTATTATAACTTTTACAAGTCTCTTTCTGAATGAGGCCATTTTATTATTCCCTCTCTATTCAGTTGAAGGGAATGAGCATGAGAATGATCTGTGAGCATACAGTAGTCTTCTATTCCCATAACAGTGTACCAAGAACAACATGCAGCCAGGTTTCATTAGGTCCTAGTAGTGGGCTGCTTGTTCCTAACATCTTGAGGCTAAAGACTCCTCCTGAATAGGTAAAGAAGGCCAAATGCCTTAGTTATTTTATAAAGCAATGTTACCTGTCAGAGAGACCACAGTTCAAAATGCACTGGAAATTAAAATTCTATACTTATTTTTCCTCTTCCTATTAAAGCTGCATAAGTCTGTGTAATAGGGACTTGGTTCATAGACGAAACGGGACTTGAACTCTAGCCCCAAAACCCTATTCCAAAATTCTAACAATTATGGGTGCTTTTCCACTGCAGCCCTTAGATCCGGATTTTAATTTCCAGTGCATTTTGAACTATGGTCTCTCTGACAGGTAACATTGCGGTTCACACCCAAATGGGTCCTAAATGGGTGCAAAAATGGGTACTTTTTGACAGTGGAAAAACACCCTATGTTATGCCATGTAAACAAGGAGACTTTTTGACTAAGCAGTCTATATTGTTGCTCGACTTTTCTTGTACTTCTTTTATAGCTTTTCCCATTATTGCTTCCTTCTTGTCCCCTAGTATCATACTGTTGTAAGTTACCATGAAAACCTATGTTCCCCATACTTAAATATAGCAAAAACAAAAATCTCTAATCCCCTGAACTGATTACCTTTGTAGGGATGGGTACAAATGCATTTTTTGCATTTGAATTCATGTTGATTTGAATATTCAATTCAAAGTTTGAAAATCTGAATTTTTGAAAATCCAATTCAAATTTGGATTATCCGAATCCGTATTTTTGAAAATCCGATTTGAATCGAATGATACAAGTGTCAGGAACATTAGTATCCAATTTTCAAATAAGCGCGTATCCATCCTGTTTGCATCCCATTGTCATCCCGTGTTATAAGTGTAAATAGACCTGATATTCAGATGAAATATACAACGTTCTATTCAGTTGTAAAAATCTGAAATCCAATTCGAATTTGAATATCGATATTTGTCGAATTCAAATCAGAATTTGGGATTTTCGAATATCCGTGCACATGTGAACACAGGGAGTGGGGGTGGGGATTAACTACTGGTACAAACATTATATTAAGTAGAACTTTTGCTCACATCAGGTGGGATTACATAACAAACTCATGACACCAGACTACTGAAAGATAAACAAAAAATTAATGTGAAGTAAAGAAAGAAGTCCTTGTAGAAGCTCTAGGTTAATTTCAGTGGAAACAGGATTATCGAGATTAAAAAAGTACTGGATTTCTGATTTCACCAGTATTGTAGTTGTTGTACTAGAAAAGCCTTTAGAACTTCCACAGTGATCTCAGGATAAACACATATATGCAACAGTATTGGCTTTAGACATGCATGCTATGCTATGTAATGAAGGTGCTGTTAATGGGCTACATTCATTCAAGTCCTGATAATCTAATTTGGTTTCCTTCTTTAGTTGGTCTTCTCTGTGGATTCACCAAGGCACAGTCAATGTACATGTATTTGTTCCACCATTAAGACCATTATCAGTTTCTGCAAGCTGTAGTTTATAGCCAAATGTCTGGCACTTTATCCTCAGAAGAACAGAAGCACTTCTGCTGCTAACAATGAGCTGAAGATCGACTACTGGAAAATTGCTGAGAAGTTGTTGAAGAGGTAGAAAACCAAATAGGTGGGAGAAATTTATTTCTGAAGTTCTTATGGGATAGATAGGCAACAGTTCTTTCTCAAGAGATTACTGAATTCCATCTCCCACCAGTCTTAGCCAGTTCAGCCAATGCTCTCCATTTACTTCCTAGTCACGTTTACTTCCTGACCTTACTGCAAATGTTGTGTTACACTCATTAGAAAGTTCTTTCAAATCCCTCTCAAATCCATGGCAGATGGCTTGATTTACCCCAGGCAACCACAGATATCAAGACCCTGTTTGGCTTTTTTGCGTTTACTGGAATGAAGAGCAATAAAGAAAGCCAGAAGATAATTCAGTCTGTTTTCATGCATGGTTATGGCATTCCTTAAACATCACCTGACCCAGAATAATGGCATTAAAAAGCACAAAGTCTACATTTCTCAGAATGACTGTTTATTCAGAGCAGCATGACAAATTCGTTTGATCATTCCAAGTCAAGCCAACTACAGAGAACAGAAATTAAGCTGGGTCCAAGAACACTATTCCAGCCTCTTTGAAAAAACAGAGACTGAATATATGTGGGAGCTGTATTCTTTGGGCCTAAATAATGTGATCAAAAAGATAGTACAAAGGTGAGTTTAAAGGCTGTCACTGAAAACAACAATTACATCATAGGAATAATTGATTCTATGGTTATATCTGTGTTGCCAATGATCTGCAATAAAATATACATTGGTGTCCTCCTCCTTTTCTACCCAAAAAAGAAAAGAAAAGAAGAACAGTCATATATTACAAAATACTATATGAAACCTATAAAAAGATCCAACTCACATACCATCTGTTGCCATAACTATTATTAGTTAGCTAAGTAGGGCTGTGTTCACACTAGCAAAAAAGTTGTTCAAAGTGCCTTAGAGACAGTAGTGACACCACTGTTCTCATCCAATCTCTGATCCACTTCTTCTAGACTAGAATGTTCATGAGAGGAGGAGGGGCAGGCTGGCCTGTGAACAACTCTCTCAGCTGCTTCAAAATTGTTTTAACTACATGTGAATGCAACCTAACTGATTATTAGCCAGGATTTGCTGGTTACTTTGCACACTAGCAGCACAAAACTGTATGCTATACTATATAACTGGTAAGATAACAGATACCGTATTTTCCGGCGTATAAGACGACTGGGTGTATAAGACGACCCCAACTTTCCAGTTAAAATATAGAGTTTGGGATATACTCGCCATTTAAGAAGACAACACCCAGCGTATAAGACGGTGATGGCCAACCTCTGACACGCGTGTCACAAGTGACACGCGAAGCCTTTTTGGGTGACACACATGGCCACCCTGGCACCTGGGCGTGTAGTGCTTGCTTATTCTTGAAGTGTACGAAATACCAACTTTCAATTGAAGATTTAGCAACAAAAGTCACTAATGTAAAGAATTATTTGTTTTTGCATTTAATAAAATACATATATCAAAAATATATCTTTTTTACTAGAGCCACAAATATCACAAAATTATGGATATTTCTAGACGTGACACAGCACCCGAGTTAAGCTAGGTTTTCTTGCGAATTTTGACACACCGAGCTCAGAAGGTTAGCCATCACTGGTATAAGACAACCCCCGGCTTTTGAGAAGATTTTCCTGGGTTAAAAAGTAGTCTTATACACCAGAAAATACAGTACTATACCTAACGTAACCTTTGCCCCTTTCTCCTCTGGTCCTTATTTCAGGTTATATCTTGGAATAGAGACCTTCCACCTGTATGGTAATGAAGACTATGGCATTCCGCACTTATCCTTACATTACTGTACATTCCGGATCAGCTCATCTTTTTTCTCTATAGACTAATGGCATTTATAATATAACTAAAAAAAAAATTGGTCCTTGAAAGACTGGTGAAAAACAGCTCTTAAGGATATACCGCTAACAATAACCATCTCTAGACATTATCTGATTGAAAGGTGATAATGTCACCATGAAAAGTGAAATAGCCTTTTGTTCATATTTTGGACATTGTTTACTGAGAGAAAACACGCACACTAGGGAGAGAGAGAGACTGATCAATGTTCTTTATTGCTCAAATCCATTGACTTTAATAGGGTTCTCAATGAAAGAATGGGGTTATCAAAGTTTAAAGGGAGTTCAAGTATTCAAAAGCCCATTAGTAGAAATATGCAAGCGGCCAATTATAAAACAGATGAGTGAGCCATCAGCTTTATTTATTACAAGATTCATATATACCAGCAGCAAACTCCTAGGCTTTCATAGGATAAATACATTTTCTTTTTCAACATGCTCTATTGTTTTAGCCTCAATCAATCTAATTTTGTCCTCACATATGCATGAACAACTTTGACAGAAATCAATAGAAACTGCAAATATACTTGAGGGCACAATAGTCTCATAGTCCTGTGCTATGATAGTTTAGTTTCAGATGGCAAATGGAAGTAACAAAAGATAACAAGAGAAAAAGATTGACTTACACTGCTAAATACCTTTGGGTCAAAACTGAGACCTCATCATTAATCCCATCACTCTAACCTAACAGTATCTCTTCTTTATGCAATTTCAGGGACTAATCAACTATTTTCACTGACTACTTTCAATGACATTAGAGGAATCAATCCAGTATAAATGGACAGTCAGCTGAATGGATAAAATCATTGAACACATGTAGACTTTTCTCCTACAAACATTTATATACAATACACTGAGATGAATTAAACAGAAAAATCTAATAAAATATTTGGACTTTTTGCAAATTTTGCAAACATATCACCTTTACAACTTGATGATTCTTCACCAAGCTCACTATATTTAGGCCCTTTCTGCACCGGGCCTTATTCCAGATAATGTCCCGGAATAAGACAAATAAATTCTTTAATCTGGTTCAGATATTCAGAATTAAACTGAAATGGGTTTCTACTGGATTGGCATGAAGATAGACTAGAAACTAGTAGAAATTGCAAGTGCAGAACTGTCAGGATGCTGGTAGAATATGCCATGTGAATCTCTATCAAATGCACTCGCAGTCAATTTGCTCTTCCAAGTTCTAATAGCTAAGGCTAACGTTTATTTATTATTTATTTATTTATTTCTCCTTTACCCTCCCCAAGGATAGTTACAACAAATTAATTGAATACATCAACTCATTTAAAGTAACAGTAAATACCGTTAACATTAAAATAGTGATGGACAAAATAGGCTTTAACACACAGAATTTATCATGTATCGCTGAAATGAACAGTGAGACCTTCCTTTAAGGGTGCGTTTACATGCCAAAAATACTCTGGATTTAAGCTTGTTTTGTCTTGGAGCATCTGCATACACAGCTTTACTCCGGGCTACATCAGGTGTAAAGGAGGAAAATCTACAGCAGAAAAAACCCATTTAAACAAGACTACATCTGACTTAGGGGGAAACGGCGGATTTTCCTGGGAGCAAGCAGAACTAAAAGCAAATCACTCCTTGCAGCCCTGCAGCTGTCAGATTCAGCTTCCTCCATTCATGTAAGGACAGCTGATTTAGCGCACAAGAAGAGCAGTGATCATAGGAGGCTGCATTATTAGGAGGGAAAGAGAGCCCCGCTAAAATTTATTTATTTATTTATTTTTATTTTATTTATTTGTATTTCTATCCCGCCCTATACCCGAAGGTCTCAGGGCGGGTTACAATATTATATTAATCTTAGACAGGTCCCTGCCCTCAGGCTTACAATCTAAAGAGACAAGATACAAAAGGAAAATGGTGTGGGAGGGAACACGGGTTCTTTGGCGGCACCCGTGAGAAGAGTGAAAGCAGCTGCTTTTAATGACTTTAGCTGACTACAGAGCACCTGTCCAGTACTCGTTTGGGCTAAAGGAAGCCCTTGCCTGAGCAACTGCAGGCTCAGGCATGGGGGGGGGGGGGACTGCATGGAGAAAACAAGTGAAGTTTACGGTGGTGGGGGGAGAAACAAGGGAGGGAAGGGAAGGAAAGAGACACATGCACACACGCTGTGAAAGAAAGAGGAGATCGCTGGTTTGCTTTTGCATTAAAACAGCTGCCGTTCTTTACGTGAATGCCGGCAGCTGAATTTGACAGCTGAACGGAGCCTGTCATCGCTCCAGCGGGGGGGGGGGGGAAGGAAGAAAAAGATGCGGGCTTACAAAAAGCGGTTTCCATGGTTTTAATGCTCCATACAAAAGCACCAAAAATAAACTGACCCTGCAGTGATAGTGATTCCTGTCTGATTCTGATATAAAAAGTGCCATCCAAATCAAATAAAAACTGTGCCTGTTTTGCTGCATTTGCTGGTAATAGTACTTTTAAATCCACTATGTTTGGGGCATATTATCCTCCCTGTTCCCACTTGCCATTGTCTTTGCTGTTACTATGGGTGCCTCTGAAACTCTAATGAAAGCTTTGTAGCTGCTATGGATCCAGAAGTCATGTGATTGGTCACAAAATCATCAATTGGTAGTAGTGATGGAGCAGCAGGAGGAAGGTGTGCTGTAAAAAGCTGCTATATAATCAGCAGCTTTTTGTACTTTATCTCACCTATGAAGTATTGCTTTTCCCATCTGGATGATGAGAAGCAGCTGCACAGGGAATTTGGAGCTTTAACGTGTCTGGAGTCACCCCAAGTTAGAACAGGTCAGCTGTTTGTTCAGTCCTGCTTCCATACAAGGAGAAAGTGGGATCAAGTTCCACTGATAAACCCTGTATTTGCCACTGAGCTAGCTTATACCTGTTCCATCCCATCATAAGCAGTTTAGAGGCTTGATAATCCAGAAGAGCTGAAAAGAACTGGCCAAAACACTCCTGAAGAACAGATCTCTCTTGGGCAAACTAACTATCCAGCTGTAATGTGTGTTCTGACTTGTCAGCCACTGAAACACTGCCATGAGTACAAAATCTGTTCCTGCTAAGTGAACAGAGATCTGTAAACCACACAATTTATCTTTCAAGATTATATAACATTGCCTAGGGTGCATCCAGAAAGGATGTATACTTCACAGGGACTTTGGCGAGACAGCCAGACAGCTTTTAGGACGCTCAAGAATCCATGTGAAGAGGAGCCCAAAGCTGCACATTTAAAAGCTCCGACTTCGGATTTTCCTTTTTCCTGGGTGTTTGGGTGGGAGCTCATGAAATCTCACGCGAGATCTCACCCTCACCAGGAAACAACAAGCCTCTCAGAGAAGCAATAAGCCTGTCTCAGAGAAGGAAGGATCAGCCACCTCATCAGAATAGCCCTCTGCTGCTTTGGAGCATTGGGAGAACAGTGGGGACGATCTGGTTTTCCTTTCAAAGCTTCTTTACTCCAGAGAAAAGGTAAGATTCACAAACTTTATTTATGATAGGAGGCGCCCCTAGATTGTGGGGAGCAGCAGAAGAGGAAGGCTAACCCCGGAAGGCAAGAAGCAATCCAGTATCTAAAGAAGATTCTGAAATTACCTTCATGCTGTTGTCCTGGCACATGTGAAGGCCAGTCACATTCTTATATTCACGTCTGCTGGCAGCTTCCAAAATGAGCTCACTTCATATTGCCGGAAGTCAGATAAGTGCCTGTCTACTTTCTTCTGTTTCTTGTGCCGGAGCTGGCTTCTGCTGACAGCTCATTTCAGAAGTGAAAGGTAAGAAGAACTATTACAAAATACCCACTATCTCATCTCAGCAAGACCGCACCGTTTACTCTGGCCTTTAGCTGAAGAATGACATGACCCCCAATGCAGACACTTGTTTCAACCAGACAGCACGTAATCTGCATTATTTGGATAATCCAGAATAAAGCATGGATAATCTGAATTAAAATATCCATGTACTTTACTCTGGATTATCCAAATAATACAGATTAAGTAAATTCTGTCTGGCTGAAGCTACTGAGTTACTGTCTCACTAAATTGGGAGAATACTGGAAATCCCGTGATTATGTCTGGCATTCCCACTAAACTGCTAGGAGAATCAGGAGATTTAGCTTGTGTTTGTGTTTAAATTCCTTCTTTCTTACATGCCCAAGAGTGCCATCAACTTGATTCAAAAGTAAGAAATGTACATTAATACCACTGGCATAAGCTGAATCCTATTCCTAAACACAATGTTCATCTTGAGTCTATAATAAGTAAAGCATTTTGAAGATCTGTAGGCACTAGCCATGCAAATGCCTAATTTAGTGTCTTACGTAAAGTGAGACTGGTAGCGTCAGCTTAATCCAGAGTGGAAAGTTGTCTGCCCGGCACATAATTCTACAGAGTTTGGCAGGGTTAGTTACTAATGTTCATTGTGGGTGGATCTGAAGCAGAAAAACCCACTAAAATTCTAGCTTCTGAAGCACAGGAAGCACACGGTAATACAGAACTGGTTATTAAGCAGGTCCTTTTGGGGTCCTGTAAACTCTGAAACAACAGAGAAGCTAAAATAAGGGATGGACATCTCAACACTCTGCTATATTACACAAGTACACAAGCTCACAAGTATACTGTATATTCTGGCATATAAGACTACTTTTTAAACCAGGAAAATCTTCTCAAAACCCGGGGGTCGTCTTCTTATACAGCGAGTATATCCCAAACTCTATATTTTAACTGGAAAGTTGAGGGTCGTCTTATATGCCTGAATATACGGCACACAAAAAAGAAAAATTGATGGCAAGTGTAGTAAGCTCACAATTATTATTGCAACTCAAAGAATCTCCCAAGAAGCTTAGAAACCAGAGAGGAGCAAGGGCATCCAAGTTTTGTGCGCCAGACCTTTTCTAAGTGTTTCCAACACAATCTATTGCCTGGGTTAGATGACCAGATCATTTCTGATAGTCAATATCTGTAACTTCAATACACCACACTTGAGAATGGAAAGCTAAGAAACTGGGCAGCTGGATTTCAGTGCTTCAGTGCCTGGCCTGACTATTTCCAGATGCTGCTGTTAGAAGCTGTTCTACCTCATGATATTTATGCTATGAAGTCCTGCAGGTTTCCACCTTGGCTTCCCTGCTGTTTAACAGCTACATAAAACCACTGGGGGAGGTCATGTTGGGATATGGCATACAGTTTCATCAGCATGCTGATTTCTTGAGATCCTTTCAGAGCTGTCACAGCTGATGAAACAATTAGTGCTTCTCAAACAAACAATAGTAAATTCAAATTTGAATTTTTTAAAATTTAGCTATAGCCTTTATACGCTATCCTCGATATGGCTAAACAAACAGTTAAAATACAGAAAATGCCTAAAATAAACAATGCAAAACAACTCAGATGAGAACCTCACGTTTTTAACAGAGAAAAAAATGATTTATAACAAAACAAGTATCTGGAGATATATGATGGCTTCAAAAAGGCACTGGACTGGACTGGAGTGGAGGGTTGGGTAGGGTGGTGGTGGTGGTAATGAAGACACTCCAGGATTGGAAGCTCATTATTGCTACAACTCACTTCTACGGCTGTGGTCACACACATTTTACATGGAGGAAAAAAGCATCTCCAAGGCAATTTTAAGACAGCTTAAAGATAGTTTCCAGGTCACAGGCCAGTCTGCCCCTCTCTTCTCTACAATATTTGAGACTGGAGGCAGTGGAAGAGAACAGATGAGAACATGAGCACCAGACACTACGCTAAGGTGCTTTTGAGAATTTTTTTTAAAAAAATATCAAAGTACCAGGATGGTGTGACTGGCTAAGCTCTCCATAAAAAGGCATCCTCCTCAGAAAATAGCTGCCTATGCTAAGTATGTGGACTGTCACAGAGGGTGCAATCATACAGTAAAAGGAGCAGCCTTGGGGAGAATACAGAAAATACAGAAGCACAACTTACTGTATTCTGCACCCTTTTTCCAGATGGGAAATAATCACTCTTGGAGTGACTCTGTTTGGGTAAGATTAGGTGGGAAGCTATAGAAATGGAAATGGCTGCTATGGCTGGCTGAACAATCAGGGGCATGGAAACCTGGAATAGCCGTGGCCAATAAGTGCCAAGCACTTGTCAGCACAGATGGTGAAGGTAGGTTTTTAGGTGCTTATTTTTTTTTCAGTTAATTTTTATTTATTTTTGATACTACAATATACTAAAACTTCAGGGTTCATTATCACCCCTTTCCCCCCATTAACGTATAATCGTCCATTTTTCACAACTGGTGACTTCCTCAGTTTTTCCAGGATCTTATCCTGTTGTTCTAGTGTCTTCCAATTCGGCCGTTCCTTGAAAAGAAGAAGAGTCAATCGAAACCTGCTGCTGTTAGTCCTTCTTCTTGTAGAAATTCTATGTAGGGTCTCCAGTCTTTTAAATATTTCTCTGTTGTTCTTTCTTTTAAGAGAATTGTCAATTTGTCCATCTCAGCAAATTCGGACAATTTAACTAACCAATTATCTACTGAAGGTATTTCTGGCACTTTCCATTTTTTTGCATAAATCATTCTCGCAGCATAAATCATTCTCATTGATTATATACATAATCAACATGTTTATTTTTAAAACTGTATGACACACTTTTTTGAGCACTCACAAATGGGGAAATCTTTTGAAAATGGGCACTCAAAAAAAAAAAAGTCCTGCGCAATCATACTTTTACAACTCTAATATATGGGAATGTTTTCTTTTATTGCTATCTTTCCCATTCTTGGAATTTCTGTTAAGACCACCTTGCGATGAAAGGTTAGATTATCCAACTATTTGTTATAACGAGCAAGTATTATACAGATATCCTTAATCTTATGCAGTTATTCAGATCAAATTTATTGTGAAACACATTCCACTTATCTGCACTGTTCACCTGAGGCCTTTAGCTAAGGAGGCTCATATCTTCCTTTGTTATATAACTGCTCTCTTTTTATCTACTTTTACTCTGTTATGCATTTTGATTGTAGTAGTCTGCACTGGGATCTCAGGACCCAGGGCAGGATATTAATGTAAATACTAATTATTATTATTTTAAATCCAGTATCTGTAAGTAGTTACTTTCATTACACTATCATGTTTCAAATTTACTTGCAGTTTACTGGCCCTGCCTGCCCAATGAAGATATTTTAAAATAACAAGCAATGGGGAGACTCTTTTTATGCATTGGCCACTAAGAAATCCCATAACGGGTACTAATTCTGGTAGCTGTCTGGCTTCTTTGACAAGGGAGGCCATGTGTTGGTGGGAGAATGGAAAGAAAAGTTATGCTGCTTATGTCCTTTTCATAAACCTCCATATGAAATTGGCTTTTACCGTACTGTGAGAACATACTGCTGAACTATATGGACCATCCAGCTAGGCAGTTCACTTTTTCTAAGCAAGCCACTCTATATGTTAACTACTACCTTCATGTTTGTGTTGTAAATGGCTCATTTTCATTTTTTGTATTTGGCTTAATCTTTCCCCTCCCCTTCTTTTTCACAATAAACACCTTTAAATAAAACAGCAATGAAGTACAGACACTGTAAATGAAAACAACAACCATAGTAGTGTGTTCTAGTAGTGTTTTTGGTCTAGTGGTTAGGAAGCCCTCCTCCATGAAGCCAGCTGGGTGACTTTGGGCTAGTCACAGCTTTCTTCTGAGCTCTCTCTGCACCACCTACCTCACTGGAGAAGAACAGAAAGCTCTGTCAGCCACTTTTGACTGTCCTTCTGGAGTGCATCAAATGTCCATAACTAAACAGGAATCACTAGAGCCAAGATACTTTCAGAATGGCAAGGTATGCTGAATCACCACGTCTAGAACCTGCAGTATGCACATGAACTCTTGTGACCCTTGCTCTAAAAACTGCCTCGGTCACTCATCTATTCCTTGGGGCCACTTGCTGGGATTCTTTCTTCCTGCATGCTCTATCCCCTATAGTTTGGAGAGGAGAAGGAAGTACATTTCTGAAGGCACTTTGAAGAGGCTTACTAAAAAGGAAGGCAGCCATGCACATTGGCCAGAAGGGAGTGACTTAGACATCTATTTAATTAAAAGACATGGGCCCCTTCCAGACTAGCAGAATAAATCTGAAGTGAAGGGGAAAATTGCAGCTTACGTTCTGCAAAGGGACAACTGGGCGTCCGAATAGAGCAGCCTCACTGGAAGCTGCAAGAGCTTGAGCCAGTGCTCGTGCTCACATGGGGTGAGGCAGCCAATCGGAGTTGAGCTGCCCTCCCTGTTCTCGTTGACTCTTCTCGCCGTTCTGTCCAGACTAGTGGGAAAATCTGAAGTTTCTTAATACTAGGCTGCGAGTGCTGTTAATAAATGCACAGTAGCTATCAGATAACGCATCACCACAATGATCTATTGATCATTGTGTGTGACGCCTCCACAGTGGCTGCACATTCCACTGCACGGTATTAATGAGTCTTGACGCACTCATGGTATGTTTAAAGGGTTTAAACCATCACAACATAGGCTCAAATCAGTAGATTTGTGCACCAGACCTGAGCTTTTCTTACCAGAATGTTCTACTCAAATTAAAACTTCTAAATTCATATACAAAAATCTTCTGTCTGAACAAAACCACTTCCAAATTCACATCGTGTTTCATAAAATTCAGGCTCTTTTTGCTTCAGGTCCTTTCATCCAGATTGCTTCCTTCAAACAGCTACATGTCTAATCCAAGATTCAAAGACGCAACAAGGAACAAGGAACATTGCATTCTTCTAACTCTGAGCAGGCTGGTGGTGAATGAAGGTGTTGTTACCATTTCATGAAATCTCTGACTAGGAATCTGAGAATGGGAGAATAGGGACAATTTGAACCAGGAAATTGGCAGGAAAAAAGCTGAATATTTCCCCAGACTTTTGCTTTTCTATTACAAATTCTTCACATAACAAACACAATCAAATTGCAGTTCTTTTTCCTTTGCATATGTACTTGCATATTTTCTCTCGTGTCCCAAACATTAAGGAGAATAAAAAACCTTTTTTAAAATTAGCGTTTACAATGAAGCAACGGAATGAAAAAAGTTTTGCAATCGTCTGAGAAACACCATCAACCCCCAGCCTGTATTTGCCTTGCCCTATATACTTCTCCATATTGCTTACTAATTGGACTATTAATACAAAAAGGCAGCTGCAGCGGCCACTTTAAAAGCAGCACGTGGAGGCTGAAATGCTTGATATATGTTAGTACAAAAAGAGCCAAGCACTCACAAGTGCTGGGAAAAGGGTTTGCATGAAAAGTCACAGATTCCTGTTGTGCCAAAATGAACAGCTTGGACTTTGCAGCAATTTTAAAAAGCAAACATATATTCCATGCATTAGTGAAAAGACGACAAAGTAAAAGAGACCTATATAAAAGTGTGAGCAAAAACAATTTTTTTTTAGCCTACTGCAAGTGAGAGCTAGCAGAAATAATACCGGACAGTTTGAAATGCCTGTCCTGTATTTGCTTGTTTATTTATTTGTATTTCTATCCCGCCTTTAAAACAACAAATTACGTCAGACATGTATACCAGTCTCCCAATGAAAAAAAAAACACCTAAAAAGGAGCTGCAGGTTTGATCATAGGGATTGATTGTAGTGACTAGTAAGGTAGAAAGTTTTTGCGGTTTCCTCTTTTATTTATTGCTCGTGTGCCAATTTACATGAAATCAGCAGGGATAAGAGTGGAAAAGTAGCTTCCACATCAGTTGATTTCATACCAAAACCTACAGAAGAAAAATTTATGTGTGTATACACAAGCACACACCAGGAGCGGCACGGGACTGCTAAGTCTTTTGTACCAACCATCCTGCTGCCCTTGAAAAGCTTTACATGCCTGCCGTCATGGTATCATATCCAAGATGTGAGGGCCCTCTTTCCTCCAACATGCTCTGGTCTTGTGTCATTTTAATCACCTTTGTGGGCGGGATTGCAGTCATACAATTGTCATACATGGGTACAACAATGCGCAACTCTGTGATGATGCACAAGAGATTGCATGCATAGACAATGATGCCCATCAATGCATGCTATAGCCCAGCCCACAGAGGGGGCTAAAGTGGCACTAGACCACCCCACAGGAAAGAGGCAAGTTTCTTTATGTCTTGGATGTGACTCCAAACTCAAGAATCATGTGAAGCTTTCCAAAGGAGATGGGATTATTGAAATAAAGACCTTACAGTCCAGCATTTCCTCCTGCCACTTGGGAATGGTGGGGTCAAATATTACACTTTCCTTTAACTCACACCCTTACCATCTAACAGCGGGTTTTCATTACAAAAAAAGGATTCAAACGAATATACCACAAAACAATTTGTTTGGCTCTCGCTTTAATCTTCCATAGCCATTTTAAATCATTTTATTTCAACCAAGCCACTGGCATCATACTGAGTGTGTTGCATGACTTTTGTTCCCTTGGACTCTGCTACTGTCTATCTTGTGTTCCACCAAGAACTCCCTTGAAGGGGCCTTCTCCTTACAAGGTCATGTATGGAGTACCCTTACATTTAGAAGTCCCACAATTCAACATAATAGATGTTAAAATTCAAGAATGTCTTGTAGATGGTCTGGGAAATATCTCTGACTGACACCTCTGAGCAAGGCTGCACCCAAATGTTTTTTACTTGTTCAGATATACTTGGATATTCTGGAATAAAGCACAGACATTCCAGAATATCCATGCTTTATTTCAGAAAATCTAAATATAGCAGAATAAGTAAGTAACTTCTGAATGCAGCCTAAGACCAGTGGTCCTAATCTATTCATGCTGTATGAAACCAACACTGAGCATAGCATAATTACAAGTATACCATCCCAGCACACAGCAAAATGCTTTCTGCTTTATTACTTCACTGTAAGAAAACAAAATCTCACAGACATCAGCTTCATTTTATTTCTTACAAGTTTATAGAGATAAAAAATAAGGATGGATCAACATTATACAGCACATAATTATTAGCAGTTCATGTTTTGGTTCAGAGGGATGTAAATAAATGGTCATTAACAATTTGGTATACATATATTACAGAACAATGTTAATATTTTTCAATCCTGTCATTTGTACATATGAACTAATGTGCTAGATACAGTGCGTGAAAATTGGAAATATCCTTTAGCTTATGGTAATAGAAGGGATGCCCCTCAATTCCTTAAGGAAGAAGTTACAAGAATGAAAAAAGTGTTAATGAATAACTGAAGTTCAATATGATTACTGAGTATCAGGGAAAGGGTGGGAAGTGTTGATAGCAGAAAGCTTTATATCAGTGTCATTAATGTTAAACTGAATTCTATGGAGATTACGTATTACAAGTATGTATGTGTTACAAATAATCTCATTTTTACAAAAAAATTTACTTCCTCGGTTCTGCTTACACAAACCATGATTGCTAGTTAAAGGTCATATTTGTTGGCATCTTAGGTGATGTGGGCTGAGGAAAAAGGAAAAAAACCCTGAAATTGGATGTTAACTTCAGCTAGTTTCTTCATATGGAACTCACTTACTTCCAGAAATATGAGGACAATAGCTGGATTGCTTGGGCTACATGCGTAAATCCTCACCTTGTCCATAAGATGGCTTAGTAAATCGTATATTATTAGTATGATAAGAAATTCTTGACAAGACTTTTTATAAATCCATAAAGAAAAACTTCCACTTTTTAAACCGCAAGTTTTAAAACTGGGAAGAGATGTTCTCCTCAAGCAGTGTTTAGCTTTTTAAATTATTAAAATTACAAAGGAAAATAAAGAATAAAATGGAGGTTTGAGCTGTTAATCTGCTGTCTAATAAGATGGTTCCTTGAACATGTTTTAAGCTAAGCTATCGACGCAACACGTTGCTAGCTGCTGATGCTTGCCAAGTTCTTCCTTACCTCTTTACGGAATCAAGCTACCAACATTCCTTGAAGGGCAAATTGTGTAATCACATAGATTTCCTCTTAGGCACATAATTATTAGCCTAAATTCTACAATACATTTGCTACATGTATTTGCTGTACACTGTTTTTCAGCAATGACATTGAAATAGAAACTTTCCCTCTCTTAAACTTTATAAATGGAAAAAAAAAGATATCATTACAACATTCCCTGAAAATGCACCGCTGAAGATTTATAGCCTAGAAGCAGAAAGATTTAATCTAAATGTCAAGGGTCACTTGCACAAGGTCATTTTTAAAATAGTGCAATAAAAACACATCCTTTCAACTTATGTTGTAAATTTTGTTGCCAAGACCTCAGGGCATGTACTTCATCTTATTTTCCCATATTATTTTATGCGGAACTCCAAACAAGTGTTTTGGTGAATGTAATTTTTGGAAATTATAGCCTCCCTGTACCTTCTGGTTTTCTTGCCAAAATCTACATGAGGATCAAGAAGATGGTTCTACCTTTGTAAGATTACTGTTTGAAACCTTTCCTTCCATTATCATATTCTACAATAATGAATCTGACACACCCTGCCTTTCATATAAATTTTTATATTTTCTTTTCATAATGTATTTTTACTCACACAGTACTGAGTTTTTCTCTTTTTTGTTGTAAGTCACTGAAGCATTTTAAATTTGGAAGCAATATATAAAGAAATTGAAAATGTGGTGCTGCTGAAAGGTAGCTGCACTGAACCTGTGAGACCCTCACCTGTGGCATGGACACCAGATGTAATTCCTCAAAGACCCAAACACTCTAATCTAAATGTTAAATCAGCCCCCCAGTATGTCATATGCATAAGGCTTCTTTCAGAAGTTACTGATCAGGCCACTTCTAGGGAATGCTGAAACTGCTGGGGCATTTAATCACACCAGTAAGACAAAGCTGTTAGGGGCTTTTGATTCCACAAAGCAAGACAACAGAGCTCTGATAAGAAACAATTCAAAATGAAAACCAGTAGACAAGGACTGCATATGTGAACAGGTTCTTAAACTGGTTTTATACCTTGAAAAACCTCTGCCATAAGTGCTAATAATGCCAGTGTAATTCAACTCAATTGAAAAAGGCTTTCTAACACCATCAAAGCTTCTATAAGTATCATAAACAATTCTATTAAAATCAATGCAAAATCAGACGTATCCCTTTCCAGTACTCACTGCTAACAGATTTTTGTTTTCCAGCTCAGGCCACTGAAAAAACCAGTAATGATGCAGAAAATGACATACCTTGAGGTCGCAATTTCAACTTTAGTTCTTGCCATAGCAGCTGCACGCTGGGCACCCTCGAGTGCTCGTTCCACCTTCTCTTTAGTTTTTGTGTTCCTTATTGGTATTAGTTGCTTCCTTATTCCACGGACCAAAACATTGTTTTTATATTTTCCCTCTTCCTTAGTGCCATCTGGAAACATGGTACATCCATAACCGTGCCTCTTGTTATTTAACCACTCTCCTTCATATTTCATGCCATTGGAGCGCTCACTAATACCAAAACCACTACGTTTGTCATTCTTCCATTCTCCCATATATGTTTCTGTAGTGGTGGCATCAACATGGTCTTCTACTGGGCAATAATCACAGTCACCATCTCCAAAACTAATGGTGGAATTGGCATCGCTAGAACTAATCCTACTCATAGCAGCATCACTCCTGACGGAGCTCCGTTTGCTGGAAATTGATGATTTTGATTCAGACTTCCTAAGTTTTATACTACCAAGAAGGGATCCTCTTCTGAACAAGCCTCCTTTTTTCTTACTCCCAAGACCTTCAAGATCACTGTGAAAATTCAACACAAACCCTCCTCTTGTTCCAGCCGGACTGTCCGCAGTAATGTCATGTAGAACAGTACCATTGCTCTGTTCACTACGCAGTGATGCGAGAGATGTCCGGAGTGGGGAACGGATCACTGTTGCCATGCCATAGGGAACACTCTGCCTCATGCCATAGCCATGTCTCATCCCGCCTGCCCACTGTCCCTGGTATGTACCTTTTCAAAGAACAACAACAAAAAGGAAAAAAAATCAAATGGATACACTTTAAATGGATTTCCCCTCCAAAATATTATATAAGCATACAAAGTATTATCTTGAAACATTTGCTATAAAATGTATTTATAGAGCCATCTTAACTTGATGGTGGCAGCCACCACTACTTTCCGCATCTGAATTTGTGCTCCATTGTTGAACCTCTGTGCGAGCTATGTAGGCTGTATGAGCCCCAAGGTAGCAATAGATAGCAGAGCTGGCTCAGAGATTTGTTGTGGTTTGCCCCAGAATGGCCATTTCTTATGCTGCAGTGTCTGCACTTAATACCGCTCTGTCCCTTTGGTGCCCCCAAAGGATCACTAGCAAAGGAACAGAGTACAAAGTCTGCCCCATCTACTTTCCCAATAGATCAGGACTGTATGATTAATAATGCTTCAGGCTGGCAATACATAAAACTTTTAATCTCTTCTATCACATACAGATTTTAACTCACTAAAGGTTTTGATAGAATGACTAATTTTGTGCCTTCTTTTATAGTACACAATCCTGCAGTACGTCAAAGGATATTCCTTGAGGGGCTGTCTACACATCATTCCCTCTCTTTCACGTTTAAAAATAAATAACTTTTGAGATGAGGCATGTATTCAGCCTCCTTCCTGCCTCCATTTTTTTGTTCTGATCAGATCAGATGCATCTGGAAATCCACAGAGGGGTTCAAATCTCATATTGTAAGCAAAAGTATATTATGGAAAATGATCTAGAGACATGGCAAAGCAGGACTGTATCTGTGCCATATCATGCTGTTCTTCTGCTCTGGATTTGACTGATCCTAAAGAACTTCCATTTTAAAAACTATGTAGAAGATTATACATATTGGTCTCCAATGTTTATTTACGATGTTTATCCTCCACCTTGGGGGCACACATAATCATCCACCCCTCTGTTTTATTGTCAAACAATCCTATCAGGTAGTTACTGTCTGGAAGACCATATATGGTTGGACACATTCATGGAGGTCAGGTGTATCAATGGGTAATAGAATGGATGCTTGGGTACTTCCTCCAGACTGGAGGGACAGGCAGAAAGGCTCTCAAGGCCATTTGCAGCGAGTCAAGAGCGGGTGAAGGTTGTGTCTTTGTCTTCTGCTTGAGATAAGCAATTGGTGGGTCATAAGAACATAAGAGAACATAAGAGAAGCCCTGCTGGATCAGGCCACAAACCATCTAGTCCAGCATCCTGTCGCACACAGTGGTCCGCCAACTGCTCATGGGCATCCTAAGCAGAGACAAGGACAAACATATTCCTGCTCTAGAGTCCCAGGAAATGGCCTTAGAAGTGCCCCGTTCCCCCCAGCCTGAAGGATGCACCTAGGCATTCGTTCTAGTAACCATTGATACATCTGTCATCCATAAATTTGTCTAACCCTACCTTAAAGCCATCCAGACTGGTATTCGTCACCGCCTCTTCCAGCAGCACATTCCATAAGCCGATGACCCTCTGGGTGAAGAAATACTTCCCCCTGTCAGACCTTATTCTCCTACCCATCAGCTTCATAGAGTGCCCCCTGGTTCTAGTATTGTGTGATAGAGAAAAGAAATTTTCTCTATCTGCCTTTTCTATACCATGCATAATTTTATATACTTCAATCAGGTCCCCTCTTAAACGCCGTCTCTCCAGACTGAAAAGGCCTAGACATTGCAGCCTGGTTTCGTAAGGGAGGTGTTCTAGTCCCTTAATAATTCTGGTTGCCCTTTTCTGCACCTTCTCTAGTTCCACAATATCCTTTTTGAGATGTGGTGACCAGAATTGTACACAATATTCCAAATGTGGCCTCACCATAGATTTATAAAGGGGCAAAATGACACTTGCTGACTTATTTTCTATTCCCTTCCTAATTATTCCCAGGATTGAATTAGCTTTTTCGCTGCTGCCGCGCACTGGGTTGACACCTTCATTGAACTGTCCACCAAAACCCTGAGATCCCTTTCATGGTGTGTTGCAGAAAGCTCAGACCCCATCAGTTTATAGACATAATTTGGATTCTTGGCCCCAATGTGCATTACTTTGCACTTCTTAAGATTAAAGCACATTTGCCACTTGGTTGCCCACTCACCCAATGCTAAGAGATCCCTCTGGAGCTCTTGGCAATCTCTTTCGGATTTTACTACCCTAAATAATTTAGTATCATCAGCGAACTTTGCTATTTTACTATGTACCCGTTCTTCTAGATCATTTCCACCCTGAAAATTTGCCGTTTATTACTACTCTCTGCTTCCTGAGTGAAATGGGATGCTGGACTAGATGGGTTGTGGCCCAATCCAGCAGGGCTCCTTTTATGTTCTCATGTTCCTTAAGCTACCATGGCTGAGTGGGAATTTGAACAATGGGATCCCCAGGTTGCAACTCAGCATTCCAGCTACTATAACTCATAAAGTGCACACACATTATGAGGCTGCCAACATTTTTTGCTCCCATGGACTCACCAACTATCTCCTCTCTCCCCGCCCCCCCCCCCCCCCCGCCCCAAATCAGTAAGAAGGGAAGCATAGTGTCAGAGGTTTGGGATATACTTTGGAAATCACAGGAACAGTCCTTTACTCTCTGGCAAAATATTGGTAACCCCAGAGGGAGAATATTATTAGACAGATATCCTTCCACCCTGAAAGCAGATTCTACTGAAATCTATAATTCTTCCATCCAAATGAAAGGGTTTAGGATTAGAATGCAAAAACACTTTTGTGTGTCTGCACAACATCTGAGAATGTTTCACTCTCTTTCAAAAAAAGGCATTTGAGATAAATATGCCTAAATTTTATTGACTTCCAATATTCTTGCCTCTTCCAAAGCTGGAGATAGCCAGAAGATATGCAGCAGACAGCTTTTTTTAAAATAATTTATCTAGTTATATCTTTAGGCTGAACTAAATCAGGAGTGGCTCAACAGCTTTAAATAAATTTCATGATTGTAAATGACAGGGATCTGGACTATTTTTATTTTTTGTACAGTGTTCAAAATGACAGATGTACAGTATGCCAGTGAAAGACTTCATCTGGACAACATGTACCCAAAGCTGACCTGAATGAACTCTTCCTGCTTGCTTTGAAACTATAAGAAATTCATTCACAGGCTAATTTATAGGACCACTGAACTTCTCTGACCGTTATTCACTGAAAAATCTGTTCTATCAGCGGTTCAGAAATATTTATATTGCTCTCCACTTAGCAGTGATTACTTCAAAATAAAACTATCTAATGTTTAACACATGGCAGTCTACACATACAGCCAGCTCACCTCTTGGTAAGGATTATATTGCTTAATAAAATCTAATAATAGATATTATTCTAATTTATCTATTGATGGCTGTCTGTGAATATTCCCCAACTAGGCAATGGTTTTTCCTGATCTATTTCAATCAATTTTCAGGTGCAGTTTTGACAAAGTTACACTTAGTGGCACAAGAAAGGTTGAAGAGGGTGACTCGGTATGCACCCTCTTGGATTTTTCAACATTATCAGCCTCAGTAGCCTTCTGAAGAGGAATATGGCTGGCAGCACTATATTTCAGTTTTTCAGTTCTTACTTGGAAGCTTAATGCCAGAAGGAAGTGCTGAAGAGTACTGTATGGCTTAATGACTGAATATGCATTTCAGTCAGGGTCTTTCCTTCACTTCCCACTGAAGGGCCAGAGAACAGCAATACAAGATGGTGGTTCTGACAGTAGTTGGACTGTGAACACACTGGGCCCCCCTAAACTTGTTGGATTTTCAGTACAGTGCACTTCTATTACCAGTGGGAGCCAGAATGGTGTGTGCATGGTATGCATTTCCCACCACTGACTATGACCCAGTACATGCTGTTCTCACATTTTATCAAGGGGGGGATTGTGCAACATTTGCACAAAGCCCAATACTCACATTTTCTCGTGTGCTACTGCGAAATAGCCATGGTTTCTATAGCTCATGCTTGCCAGAACGATAGCTGAACAGCCTTGTTTGGGCTTTGTATAAAAACACACAAACGCGAAGAAGCTTCAGCAGGACTTCTAGGCGTGTGTGACTTAGCCCTAAAGCTGCCTCTGGAATACAGCTGCTGATCCTTAATGCTGCTAAACGAATCCATCTCACGGGTACTTTCTATAAACAAGTGAAGATGCTGATAGCTCCACAGAAATTGCCAAAAACCTCTTCTCTTTATGCAAGAACATTATTTGGTTCCGTTGACCATTTGAAGTTACACAAATAGCAGTAAAAGGAAGGCAATATTACGGGGGGGGGGGGGGGGAACGGACGGACAGACTTTGCCTTGGAAATGCTTGCCTGGTACCAAAATCTTATACCTTTTGATGTATGATGGTCTGCATTTCCAAGCTTCAAAATATAAAGTCTATTGGAATGCACAGACTTAAATGTATATGCACTGAAATGGATATTTGAAAACCCACTCCATGAAAGCTTTATACTGAAGGGAAATCTATAAATAAATAAATACAAATGACTCCTGTGCTGTGTCAGACCTCACCATGGACGATCTGATGTAGCTCTTGTAGAGATCAGTGAGGCTTCCCTAGTAACATGTTTATGAACAGGATGTCAATGGCAGTTAGAACAATAGCATCTCTCTTGAACATCGGGGTCAGAGAAAACTGAACCTTTTACGTTCTAGTAATGCTATATCTCTCCTTTAAAGACAAAAGTCTCTTCTAGTCCAGCATTATCAGCCACTAAGGCCGGACCGATCAGAACCGCAACCCAACCCATTCCACTTTGATCTTCCCTCATGCACTGGCACTTTCTAAGTGAAAAGCCGCTTTCAGAGTTTTAGGGAGGTCCTCAGCAGGGAAAGGAACCCCACGATGATCGGGGAAGGCAGACTCAGTTCCAGGAAATCAGCCTTTATCACCCACCACACTATGGGACGCCTCCAGCCAGAAGATAATGGCAGGGCTCCAATAATGCCTAGTTACTCTGGATGAGCGAGATTACACTGTTAAGAACTTTTAGCCAATCTGCCTTGGGTGGCAAAAGGGTTAACTTTTCATATTGTTCCAATATTTGCTTGTCCAGGGAGGAGGGGGAGGAGGGGGATTGCTCCTGACAAACAGAATGCTTAGATTTTATGGCGGTGCTAGATAATGTCTGGAAATGGCCCTTTATCGGCGCCTGTCGAGAGCCCAGCAGGCAGGAGAGCAGCGGCATCAGCAAACTGTCAGAGCAGAGGATCAGCACGATTGATGGGCGCAGAGGCGAGATGGCCCCTTGCAGGAGCCCCCTTGGGCACTCGCTGGAAGAGCGCTGGCACCAAAGCGAGCCAAATACTATTCCCAGAAGCGAGTACAGCCCCCCCCCGCCCGCCACGCCTTTCTTCCAGGGGCGAGACTTCGGTTCTTGGCACCTGGATCCCCCAGCCCCCCTCCCCGGGACGGCTCTCCGCGCCTGCGACCGCACCTGCCCGGGCCGGGTGGATGGGTGGGCGGTGGGCGAGCAGAGCGGTGGTGCCTGCCCCTCCCCGCCCCCTCGCGCCCTGCCCTCCGGCGCCCCCGAGCGGCCGTCCGGCGCAGTAGCACCGCCCTCCGTCCCCTCACCTCCGTCGCCGTAGGTCTCGACGCCGTAGCCGTCCTGCAGCCCGTTGCTCCAGGTGCCGTCGTAGCGCGCCGGGGTGGTGAGGCTCTGGCGCACGCCGTAGCGCCCCTTGAAGCCGTGGGACCACTCGCCGCGGTACACCCACTTGCCCTTCGTCTCCACGCCCAGCCCGTGGCGCTTGCCCTGCGCCCAGTACCCGTGGTAGGTGTTGCCGCTGGGCCAGGTGTACGTGCCCACCACCTCGAAGCCGTGCGCCCACGAGCCCGCGTACTCGCCCTGCCCCTTGGGCCCCGTGCAGATGCCGTGCCCGTGGGCTTTGCCGTCCTCCCAGCCGCCGCAGTAGGTGCCGCCATCGTCGAAGTCGAACCTGCCGCCCGTCATTCAGGGGGAGCGGGGCGCGCCGGGTCCAGCTCGGCTCCTCGCCACCTCCGGCTGCTGCTGCTCCTGCTGCTGCGCCGCCGCCGCCACCGCCGCCCGGAGCGCTCCTGCGCCGCGCCGCCGCGTGCCCTGCCGCCCAGCTGCCCGAGCCGAATGCCGCGGCTCCCTTCGCTCGGCGGCGCTCCCCGCCTCGCCTCGCCTCGGCGCTGCCTGCTGCTTAGCGCCCGCCCTCGCCTCCGCCCGCCCCTCCTTCCCCTCCTTCCGTGCCCGAGCGGAGCAGCCGCCAGGCACCGGCAGCAGCTCAGGCAGTGCAGAGACGCCCAGGGGACGGAAGGAGGAGGCGAGGCGAGGCGAGGCGGGAGCAGGGCGGTGCTTGGGCGCAGGTGTCCCGGGGTGTGTGTCCACGGCGGCCGCCCAGCCCAGCCCAGCCCAGCCCGCCTCACTTGGCCCGGAACTCCAGGCAGCGATGGGCGCAAGGCGGCGTCGCTCGGCGCCGCTGGCTTCTCCTACTAAAGCGACAGCCGGTGCCGCGCCGCCGGCCAGGCAAAAGCAGACAGGCGGATTAGAAACGCGCTTGCGCGAAGTGGGTGAAGTTCAGCCAAGTCCCAGCCCTGTGGGCTCAAGTTCAACCCTAGACCGGCTTGGGGAGAGTGGGAGTGATGGCGGCAACCCTTGAGTAGGCAGGAGCCGGTGTTTCCTTCCCGGAAACCAGGCGCCTTTCTGCACTTGGCCTTATTCTGGAATATACCCCAGAACAGGGACGTTATCTGCCTGCTAGTGCAGACTGTGGGAAGCTCCAGGTGAGCCCTGCCATAGCCTGCATTAAGCTTGTGGCCAGCGGACTGCTTTCCCAAGGTTTATTCCAGAATAAGGCCAAGTGCAGAATGGGCCCAGCTTTCCTAGATTTCTTGGTGATTTAAGCTGAACTCACACACAGAAAAAAAGTCTCAAAAAAAGTAGTATGCAGCCTTTCTGTTCTCATCCCATCCCTTCCACTTTTTCTAGACTGAAATGTTTGAGAAGTTACAAAACTGGAGAAGCAAATATAACAACGTTTATTTCTAGCACCCTTTTCACCAAAGAGTGGTACAGAAGTATAAAAGTTTAAACATAAAGTGTAATAAGTAACCTTATTGCATAATTGTTTAAAAATGCATAGAAAAGAACTTAAGCATATAAGGTTTTAAAATCTATCCTATTGACAGCTCAGATTTAGCATTCACTCTGAAGAGTTAAAATGAAAGGTCTTTAAGTCCTTCCGGAAATAGGCTAAATCTTCCTCTAGGCTGAGATGTAATGGGAGGGGGAAAGGAGTTCCAGAGGCAAGGAATCAGGGGCCTTTCTGCACTTGGCCTTATTTTGGAATATATCCCAGAATAGGGACCTGCTAGCTGCATACTAGTATAGACTATGGAAAGTCCCAGGTGAAGCCTGCCATGTTCTGCATTAGCTTGTGGCCAGCAGACTGCTATCCTGAAATATATTCCAGGATAAGGCCAAGTGCAGAAAGGATTCTGGTCTTGAAATGCCTAAGGTGTAGAGCAGTCATGTGAAACATGCGGCCCGCGGGCCGATTTGATACGGCCCGTGATCGCACAGGAGGAGGAGGCGCTGCACGCATGCTGCCGCCGGAGAGAGAGCGAATTTCTACAGGCGCCGGCGCTTGGCTCTGCTGCTGCTGCCGAGAGAACCAACATTAATTCTCTCAGCAGCAGCAGCAGAGCAGAGACGGCGCCTGTAGAAATTTGCTCTTTCTCGGGTCGCTGCCTGCGCGCGGCACCGCCTCGTCCGTGAAGCAAAGGCGAGGCCTGATATGCTCAGGCCTCGCCTTCGCTTCACGGAGGAGGCGGTGCCGCGCGCAGGCAGCGACCCGAGAAAGAGCAAATTTCTTCAGGCGCCGTCTCTGCTCTGCTGCTGCTGCTGAGAGAATTAATGTTGGTTCTCTTGGCAGCAGCAGCAGAGCCGAGCACCGGCGCCTGTAGAAATTCGCTCTCTCTCCGGCAGCTTCAGTTCTTCTCCGATCGCAGGGGCAGATCCCTTCCATGCAGATCGGAGAGCTGAAGCTGCTGCTGCTGCCGCTGCCCCCCTCGGCCTGGTGTTGCTTGCAAGGGGCGGAGGCAGCAGCTGCGAGTTAAGTTCTCCGATCTCCATGTGATCGGAGAAGAAATGAAGCCTGCCTGCCTCCCCCCCTCCCTGCTTCCTTCGTGAAGGAAGGAAGGAAGCAGGCAGGCAGGCAGGAGAGGGAGAGAGAGAGAGAAGTGTTGGCTTTAATACCTGCTTTTCTCACCCATTAAAGATGATTCAAGGCAGCTGACAAAGCTTCTGTTCTCCCCACAGGGTGGTAGTTGGACCAGTGAGAGCTCAGAAGAGAACACAAGCTTTGTCAGCTGCTTTGAGTATATAATATACTATACTATATAATTAAATAAATAAAATGTTATAATAATTCAGTACATTTTTTTTTATTTGAATCCGGCCCGCCTACACATTCTAAATTGAGTTTGACACCTCTGGTGTAGAGGAAGCAGTTCATATCACTGGGACAACCAACAAGGTCTATTGACCTCAAGTTCTTGGTTGGCAAATACTAAACTAGCCTGGATGCCAGGTAATTTGGCATATTTAATCTGAGGGTCTTGAAGGCCACTACTAAGATTTTATATTGTTCTCTTGCTCAAATTGTTAGCCAATGGAAAGATCTATGATGGACAGAAATGTCTGTGTGTTTCAGTAGGGCCAGAAGGGGTTGCACGGAAGAGACACGGCTTCCTGTTGTACATGTGGCTTTAGAGGCATCTGGAACTGCCAAGTGCACCTATTGACCCCCCTTTCTTTTACTCCATATGACTGCAGCCTTAATCTGTAGAAAGCTTGTGGTTAAAGTGTAAATTCACTAGGGCTGTGATCAGACATGCAGAAAAGAGCATCTCAGAGGCACTTCAGAGACTGTTTGGAGATCACACACCAACTAGAAACATGAAGGCGACACAGAACAGTCCTGATGGTGCTGCTTGGAGATGGGATTGCTCACCCACTAGTTTGCCCATCCTTCTCCTTATGAACATTCTGTGGATTAAAGAACAGTTGGGAACACCAGGCTCACTCGCTACCTCTCTGAGGAACCCCTTTTGTGATGTCTGAACACAGCCAAGGTCCCAGTCTGAATCAGCTTTTTCTTCCCATTGCAGGCCCTACAGGTGACATACTTATAATTGCTTAGAAACAGCCATTCTCAGCAAGACACTAAGCCGTCTCAGAGGCCATCAGAATAGAGATTCAATGTAAGGCACAAATGCTTTCTTCCCCAGAATTAATATCTAAACTGAAAGGCTTCAAGAATGAAGCTCACTTAGAGTTTTGTTTCTTGGTGGTCAGTTGCATGACAGCTGTTGATAGAGGGGGCACTTAAAAAAAAGCATTTGTCTGCAATCTTGCTTTGTCAGCCACTTCTGGATACAATATAGTGACAATGGGCAAAAAATGTTTAGTAGGGATGTGCACGGATATTTGAAACATTAAAAATTATACTGAATTTGTTCGAATTTGCACGTTCAAATTTGAATTGAATGTCTATAAATTTGAAATTAGACATTTGAACGAATTTTGAATTTTGGAATCTTTTCGTGCAAATTATTTGGACATTCGTATGTATAGAGATACATACATGAATAGTACTTGCCCACACACATCTTTCCTGCATCCAGACGCATTTGTACAGATCAGTATGGGATGAAAATGGGATGCATACAGGATAAATACAGGGTGTGTATGGGGCACATACAAATGTTGTTGACATTTGCATTTGCAAATTTGAATCAAAAAGCCACATGAATAGATTCAAATGTATTTGTTTCTAATTGAATGTGAATACGTTCAAATTTTAACGATTCGAATTGATTAAAATTTTCAGATATTTGATTTGAATCAAATCAAGTCCCAAAAATTACATTTGTGCCTACCCCTAATATTTAGCACTTTGAGAACCAGGTTGGAAGCTGGCCTGGGTTTTCTCTTTCAAGTATTCCACAGGGATCTTTACATATCTCTCAACAATTTTTTTTCTATAATATGCCATCTACCTAAACCTGCCCCCCCCAAAAAAAGAGGTACCTCTCCAGTCACAGTAATATGAATGACAAAATGAGATGCAATACTAAGATTTCATGATACTAAAGTGCACTGTATCAATCCAGACTATAGGTAAGGCCATGAAAATGTAAGAAAGATCTGGGGTCACTAGCACTAAGTACCCATTAAGGACCCATTTGGCTCAGAGCAGGAAGACCCCATTTCCACTACGGACTCCATTAGAACCACATTTGTTTCCACCTATTCTAGGGAAATCCAGATCATATGGGTCTTTCAGGACCTATAATCCAGATTCCCTGTAGACCCAATTAAAGGGGCCTACAATGGGATCTTCAGGCATCAGTTCCGAATTATACATAGCCTGTTTCCATCACTATTGGGCAATGGGGTCTATGGGCAGCTCGGGGGGAGCACCCATGGGGGTGCCCCAAGATTCAAAGATTCAAAGCCTGTGCACATTCTCTGAAGATGGCTCCGAAGTTCCTCCGAAGTTGCCTTCAAAGAATAGCACAGGCTCTGAAGAGGACCCCATGTGAGAGCAATACCTTTGTCAAAGGCTCTGGAGAATCTTCAAAGTTTGTGGCAGATTGCTCCGGAGATTCTTCAGAGTCACTTCGGAGATTCTCCAGAGGGTGTATGGAGATTGCACCCCCTGTCCCCCAAAACACCTGGGGTGGCAGGCGGACCCCATGTGGGTAGATCTGGATTTGCCACATGGGTGGTCCAGCGTTTCCACTGCAGGCAAGCTAGCACCCATTGCTATTTTCTAGATCTGGATTAAGGGAAGTACCCATTCCTTAGATCCGGATCATCTTAGATCCGGATTAAGGGATGTCAGTGGAAATCCACCCACCCCGCATGGTAGCACCCTGTTTGTTTGTGTTTTTTTTTTAATAAGCTGTGAAGCATTATAGACTGACACTGGAGGTGATCTATAACCTCTGGTTCTCTGTTGTGCTTATTTTAATTATGAAAGCTCACTCCTACATATAGAACAAAAAGCAATGTACCTCTATATGGAAAATAATCAAGCTTTTCTTTTTTGTGCCCTTATTCCTTTCTTACATTGTTGAGCATTAAAAATATCATTCTGTACCTGAGGCGATGGGGCTCATGCATCTATCCCAAGCTTATTTTATCCGATTCACTTTGTTTTCTGCAGTATGTATAACAGGCTGAAACTATGCCATAATTAGGACTTCCAAAGTCCTTGGCAAAGTTCCCAGCTTTGTGGCAGCCAGCAGTTCATCAGGTGATAATTGTTCGAGCTCAGAGATTAGACAATGAAGGACTATGCCTGTACCTGTTGTGATACTTTTTATAGGAAATACCTAGGATGTTCATCAAGAGCTACTGGAGTCAGTGCTATCTTTCAGAGTTGCTTTTTCATACTGAGGTTTACCATTAAAATATACAACAAGAAAATGAACGAAATAGTCAAACGATAAAATCACTAAACAATGTAAACCAATCATTCCGGATAAGTAGTTGTGAAACATAAATAGAAATGAGCTCACCAAATCTCTTGATGCTGGGTGGCTGAACAACTAAGTAGTAAATGCACTTCAGAGCCAGTTTGGTTTAGTGGTTAGGGAGCCGAACTCTTATCTGGGAATACTGGGTTTGATTCCACACGCCCCCATGAAAGCCAGCTGGGTGACCTTGGGCTAGTCACAGCTCTCATCTGAGCTCTCACAGCCCCACCGACCTCACAGGGTGTCTGTTGTGGGAAGAAGAATAGAAAGCTTTGTCAGCTGCTTTGAATCCCCTTAAATGGGTGAGAAAAGTGGGGTAGAAAAGCCAACTCTTCTCCTCCTCCTCCTCCTCCTCCTCCTCTAGTCTTAACAAGGACAAAGTGATGCATTTCTGGAAAAGAACCCCAGTCACATCCATAAAGTAATGAGGGCTGAGCTTTCTGTGACAGGCCAGGAAAGGGTGGGTAGCTCAATAAATATGTCAATCCAGTGTGCAGCAGCAGGGAAAAAAGCAAACTCAATGGCAGGGTTAACTAGGACAGGTGTAGAAAATAAGTCAGCAGGCATAATTGTGCTTCTTTATGGTGAGGCCACGTTTGGATTTTTTTGTACTATTTTAGTCACCACACCTCAGAAAGGATATTGTGGAATTTGGAAAAGATGTAGGAAAGGACAACCAGAATAACCCAGGGACTGGAATACCTTCCTTACGAAACCAGGTTCCAACATTTAGGCCTCTTCAGCCTTGAAAGATGGAGTTTAAAGAAGCAACCTCATTGAAGTACTGTGTGGAAAAGGTGAACAGAGAACAGATTCTTTTCTCTACCATACAGCCCTGGTGCCCATTCTTTGGTCCTGGAGGTGGTGGCTATCTTTCAGTCGCATAATATTTTTGTGGGAACAAAATGGAGTCTATGGAAGAATCAAAAGCCCTGTCCCCATGGAATTTAAAGTGTGCCAGGACACTCCTTTTGCCTCTGAGCGTCCCCATTCCTGGCTTTACAAGGCGCTTAGGGAGCTTAGCAAAGTGAGACACCCGCGATAAAATACGTGCACTTTAAAGAAGAGTTTCAGCGCTCTTTTGGCGATTCACGGGTTTTGCTCGCTATATCTGCCTTGAGGACGCTCCGTGGCAAAAGGGGCAGGGATTGCTTGCTTGCACACACAGCCAAAAAGCATTCACACATCTGAGAAATGCAGCAGGTTCGCTTCCTTTCCTTTGTAAAAAGAGCCAGAATTGCTCAGAATGGCAACATTGTTTTCAAGTGAAGCCTTAAAAGAGAATGAGCAAAGGATCACGCTCCCGATCCTCCAGCCGCTGACTTTACCGGGGCAGAAAATCCTTTTCTAACAGAGAACAAAGTGAAAGTAACTGCTGAAAGTGAATGAAATTGACAGAATGAGCGCTCATCTGCTTTGCTGGGGGGGGGGAGCAGTTTCAAGAGACGGAGATCTGGCTATGTTTCCTTTTAACAAGAGAGGGGGCGGCGGGGGGGGGGGGAATGCCTGGAAAGAGAAAACTGCTACCACGGGGACGGAAAGTCCATTTAGATCGCGGCTGCCAGGGGGACGCTTATTCTGGAAGTGGAGGGGACTTTTAAAGTCAGCTATAACAGAGTGACTGCAGAGGAATCCGAGAGGGGCTAATAAGTCTTTTGGGGATTCAGCCAAATACAGGTCTTTGAGCAAAATTTAACACTAGTAATAAGCTGTGAACCTCATCTCAAACAGAACATCTACCTTGTCATCACCCTAAAAAGGACATGGTAAAAAGTTAAAAAAAAATTCTGGGGCTACAAAAGGGGCGGGGGAAGGAAAGGACAGGAAACCAGCATGAAAGTCCCTAGCAAAAGATTGAGAATAAGATTTTGCACTTGAAATAACATGTATTAGTTATGACCTAATGCAGAATCAACTGCCTGTCTATTGACCTGGAGTTCAGTGGTATTTCCTTCTTGGACTGCATAGAAGGCAGTGACAATGCAGCTGTAACTGAGGAAGAAAGGTCAGTCGGAGGAATGAACAACAGAGAACAATAGTGAGGTATTACGGTAGCAGTGAAATAGCAAAAGGAAAGGAGGGGGATGAGTATGACAAACAAGGGAAAAAATAAGCAAACACAGACACTACAGGAAGGGGTCTTGCAGAAACAATGGAATCACATGTAAGTTGTCATGGGAACCAGTAGGATTGGGTGTTCAGGGCAGGATGGCGGCTGAACAATGGTCCTATAGGTGAAACAACAGTTAAATATCATTGTCCCACGAGCAGAATAGCAAGGCAGATTTGTTATGACCATTCCCCTGAACACATGTATAGCAGCCTTTCATACATGAAAGAGCATGTAGCTATGGACTTATGGACGCTGAACCCTACAACTGTATGGGCACTTTGACTATGGCTTGCCGTGGAAGACACCAAAAAATATTGTAAAAAGCATAATAAAGAAACCATCCTGAAAAAGACAGGTTTTCGTCTTTAAATAGAGACTTTTTCCTTCAGCCCCCCCCCCTTTTCAGCTTCATTCTCAGTCAGAAAAAGATTTGCTGAAACCTTCAGCAAGTGCCCTGAGGTCGTGGAGACTCAGGAGGGCTATTCTGTTGTTTTACTGCTTGCTATTTCAACATCTTTTCACACTTAGGGTGTCTCCAGGTACTCTTAATACTTCACAGCCACTGCCAATGGTCATGTGACTGGAAATGGCACAATTGATCGTTCACGACAGCAGTACAGTAGCACAGGAACTGCACAGATACTGTTGATTGTGCTGTGCGGACAACAGGAAGATGCTCCACAGTGGATCTACCTTCTCTGCGCAGCTTCTGCTTGTCCTGGCTGTGTAGGGATTGTGAAGTATTAAGAGTGTCTGGAGGCAGCCTTGGTCGCATGCAGTGGGGAAGACTTTCTTAATTCAATTATCTTTAAACTCAGGTTTTCCTTCAGTACTTGATAGAGTTGAATTTTAATCTACATTTTACCAGTAAACCTCATGCAAATTTGACTTTCTGGTTCCCCTTCCCCTTGTTCTACATCAGCCAGTAAATTCAGACTTACATTTAAATTCATGAATCAAAAGGGAGAGATTTCAAATGATCTCTGTACCAATGAAATGCTTTCTCTAGCCTTGTAGTAGCACAAGTAAGGGTGTTTTTCCACTTAGCACTAAAGGACCCATTAAGTGGAAAAAAAACCCTAGCACTAGAGTATCCATTAAGGACCCATTAAGGATCCTTAATGGGTCCTTAATGGGTACTCTAGTGCTAAGTGGGAAAACACCCTAAGAGATTAAGAAGGACTCACAGAAACTATGTCTTATTTGTGCTGCTGGTTCGCTTGCTTGATGCAACCTCAAGAGCTGAACTCACTACATCACAGAAGAAAGGGAGCCACAAGATTATTCTAGTCACCCCTTTCTCCCACACCAAAGCTTGGTGTTGGCCTGAGAACTTGGGACTGAGGGAACTCATTGCTTCCTCTTACCTCCTGGAACCAGAGTGAGAAGATCCCTGCCCTTTCCTACTGGCTCTAAGCCTCTGGATCAACCAGAGTCCATGCTCAAGCAGAAGATAATAGCTGATAGCAGCTACTCTCAATTCCCTGCAACCAGTCTTTAGAGGTACCCTGTCTGCTTATTCAACCTGGAAGTAGTACTGAAGCATCTATTCTCGTAACTATATACAACTGCCCTCCATGAATCTCTCCAATCCCTTCTTAAAATCATCCTGGCTCATGGATATCACCAACTTCTATGGCTGTAAATTCCACAGACCGATGACCCTTTGTTTTGGGTGAAAAAATAATTCCCCTTTTCTGTTGTCACTGTTCTGATCGCCAGAATTCCCCCTGGTCCTAGTATTGTGTGATAGAGAAACTATTCACTTTTTTTTCACATTACACATGATAATTTGTCCTTACATTTTCTACAGCCATAAAATTGGAAGAAGACTGTGGCTTAATTATACTGTAGATGCATTTAACTTATTATTTTGTAGAATCACACTGATTACGCAGGGGTTCTGTTTGTTTCTGTGGTTGTATTACTTGCTTGACTTTCTAGCTGTTTGCATGCACTTTTGCTAAATATTATTCCTTACTGCCTACTTTTATATATCATGTTGGGAAAAACTGATGACTGATTGACCCTTGCAACTCTGCATGAAGCTCAGGAGCGAAGAAAAGCAGCAATTCAGGTGAAAGCTCATATCACAAGGATACTTTTTTAGCAGGGAATGTACAGAAATGTATAGTACTGTGTTAGCACTAGTTAATATGGCACATTGGTACAATAATTGTTCGTTATTAAAGGCTGCTTTTACTCTGTAGAATGTGAATGTTCAATATCTATATTTGAATTTACTGCATCTGGTTAGATTAATTTTTTTTGTATATTACATTTACAGGCAATAGTAGCTAATTTCAGCAGGGGCTGATGCAGCAGAACTGGCAAGAGGGAGGGCAAAAATTAGATGACACCAGAGCTCAGATGGATTACACTGGAAAGGGTATTCCAATAGGATCTGGGATTCTAAGCCATTGAATCTCCAAGACTGGAAATTCAAGACATTACCTAGCAATTCTGCATACAGTGGAAGTGGCAGACCCTGTCCCCATGCAACTGAAAGTCTGCTGGAACTCTTCTTTTGCCTCTGAGCGGCCCCATTCTAGGCTTTACAAGGCGCTTAGGGAGCTTAGGAAAGTGAGACACCCGTGATAAAATACGTGCACTTTAAAGAAGAGTTCCAGCGCTCTTTCGGCGATTTGCGGGTTTTGCTCGCTATATCTGCCTTGAGGACGCTCCATGGCAAAAGGGGCGGGGATTGCTTGCCTGCACACACAGCCAAAAAGCATTCACACATCTGAGAAATGCAGCAGGTTCGCTTCCTTTCCTTTGTAAAAAGAGCCAGAATTGCTCAGAATTGAAACATTGTTATCAGTGACCTGTGAAAGCCTTAAAAGAGAATGAGCGAAGGATCGCACTGCCGATGCCTGCAGCCGCTGACTTCGCCAGGGCAGAAAGCCTTTTCTAACAGAGAACTGAGTGAAAGTAAGTGCTGAAAGTGAATGAATGAGCGATCATCTGCCTTCCTAGGAGCGGGAAGCTGTTTCAGGAGCCAGAGATCTGGCTATTTTTCCTTTTAACAAGAGAGGGGGCGGGGGGGGGGGGAAGATGCGGGAAAAGGAAACAGGCTTCCATGGGGACGGAAAGTCCATTTAGATCGCGGCTACCATGGGGACGCTTATTCCGGAAGTGGAGGGGACTTTTAAAGTCAGCTATAACAGAGTGACAGCAGAGGAAGCCGAGAGGGGCTAATAAGTCTTTTGGGGACAGGGCCACAGAGTAGCAGGGAAGGAACTTTTACCTGCAGAAAGTGCTTCTATCCATAACACCCTGAAGCAGCAGTCTCTCTGAAAAACTGTACTTGCAGCATAAGGTGCTGTTGAACCCAGTCTTGTCGCTGGAGCATCTAACAGCAGGAAGAGCCTTCTATCATAGCCTAGCTTTGTTCTTACTTGATTGATGGAAGTCTCATAAAAATAATCTGTGAGCTTGTAACATCTCATTTTTTTAAACTTCTGCAGTGCACTTTACATGGGGCTGTTCTTTAAACTAGTTTAAGACTTGATCAGACAGGTCAGTGGAAGTGACAGTGACCTGTCACACTGACCCTACCTTCTGCACCACTGGGATGGGGCTGTGCATCATTTGATAGCCATACAGCTTGCGTTATGGCCATGGCAGCCAAAAGTGTCCCATGGACTTCCAAATTGGAACAGCAGGGAGGAAGTCCAGCAGAAGCAAAGGGAGAGTGCATTATCTCACGTTGCCTTACTCCTGTCCTTTCTGGATCCCCAAAGTGGAGAATGATCCAACTGTCATGAGTGTGATGGCTGTCCTTTTTTAGCATGATCTGGATATAGTCTAAATAGTAACAAGGCTTTTCACAGGAGTACAGAAATGAGGCCCTATAGAACAAATTGTTTGGAAAGCAAGAGGTTGTAGGTTTGATTCTCAGTATCCCCACAGAAGTAGGCAATGGCAAACCACTTCTATAGTTGGGCCAAGAAAACTGCTTCAAGGTGCTCAGATATTCAGCCAGAAGTTAGACCTGATTTGATGATACCCAATAACAAAACACCATCACCAGTCTTTGCTTATCTCTATTAGCTTCTGATTTTCAGAATGCTGATCTCAGAATTTTTAGACCTCAAGGCTTAGGACAAACCACACATGTTGAAACACTTTCCTCCATATTCAAGAAGTCCTTCTTGACACCCACCATCTGCTGATGTAAAAGGAATGGTAACTAAGAACAGAATTTTTTCAGTAGTTTCTTACTTCTCAGAGAGGCTTGCTGGCAGCTGATCTGTTTATTTTCATTTATTTCAAATACTTTCACTTTAATCAGTTTACATAGAAATACGATTAAAAGTCATTTATAATGGAAGGACCTAAGCAAAAATAAAGGTATTCAACAGGTTCCTAACTGCAGATGTCTCATGGGTATTAAGAGAAGAATTTTCTTTCCATATTATCTATCCCAAAGATGAATCTTCTGAGTTATTTAACACTAAAAGAAAACAGCTTGTCACTTTGCTAATGTATTCTCTCACTCTGAAAGTGGACTGAACCTGGATTAAACCACAGCCTCAATGTTGAAGTCACAAATATTTTATTTTGGCAATAAAATGTGTGTAACAATAATTATTGCTTACAGGTTGCTTAGAAAAGATTCGGAAGCAGAGGTCTCAATCCCTATTCAATGTATTTGGATATCCCCCCCCCCCAAAAAAAAATGTTGCTATTCCATAGCTCAAAATTAGCTCAGACATTCAAAACTGGATTCTGAAGGTTTTCTTCAGTTTTCAAGTAACTTGTAGTGCAGTTGTCTGTCATTATTCAATAGGGTTTGGTTCTTTGAAAACCTCATGACTTGCACATTTGTGTTTATTGTCATTGCTCCTGTGGGAAAATAAAGGAGTCAGCCTGTGAAAATTTGGTGGAAACAAAGGGAAATGGTCGCAGCTTGATCCTATTGCATCAAGTACCTTGGGTCCCCAGCCTTATGGGGGCACCGAGGGATAAAAGCTTCCATGGAAGCATTCCCCTCTGTGGCACAGGGCAATTTCTTATCTCCATGTGTGGCATGCACAGGCATTTGACGAAGTGGTGGATGGGGCACTTGCTAGGAGAGTGCCAATAACTTGGGTAGCAACGGGCTCTTTGATGGGCGCATTGTGCTGCTGAGGGTGCCCAAGACACTTCACAAAAAGCAATAATATGGAGAATTGTTCTCCTGCTATTACTGTTTTCTGTCCTGACAGCATTGTCCTCAGCACTGTCTTTGGTCATGTGAAATCTGGGTAATTTGGCTGCCATAAAATTCCCAGATATGTACATGACGACCCCATAGAATCCTAGGATTATAGAGTTGGAAGGGACCTCTAGGGTCATCTACTGTAGTCCAACCCCATGCTCAATGCAGGATTTCCTAAACCATCCCAGAGACATGTCTGTCCAGCCTCTGCTTGAAGAACTCCAGTGAAGGAAAGCAACCTCCCATAGCAACCTATTCCATTGACTGATTGCCCTTACTGTAAGGAATTTTTTTCTAACAGAGGGCTGAAACAAATCAGAGCTAAAACCATGGAAAATAATGCCTTACCTTTGATGTCCGGGGACCAAGGAAAATCATGGACACACTGAAACTGAAGGTGTAGAGGAGGTGGAGTAGGGATTGGGTGAGGGAGTGATGGTGGAGAAGGAACAGCGGAAAGAAAGATTCAGGAAGATTGAAGAAGCTGCTGGAGTGAAACAAACAACCAAAAACAACAGCAACAACAAAACAGAAGTAGCTGGGATGGGGTGGCTGTGACGGTGAGAAAGAAAGAAGGGAAAGTATTATAATTTGTGAATTATAGATATTAAGACTTTATTGAAGCTTTCTTGTGCCCGCCATTCAAGAGAATATACATGCATAGGGTTTTATCAGTGCCTGATCCACATAGGTAGCATGCGAATTCTTACAGAAAACACTATCCAGTTAGCAGTCTTGCAAATTTTGCAGCATCTTTGAAGTTTTGCATTATGTATTTAGCTTGCATGCTGATGTTTGCTATATGCAGTTTATTAAATGTGACAGTATGCCAAGATACGGTAGGTGATGATAACCCAACACAGCCGTGAACCTGTATGACCCAACACTTGAGATTAGCTGTATTTTATAAGTAAAGAACAGGCTGCAGGAGTTATAGATATATAATGCCTAAATATAAGTAGTGTATTTCAGTTGCCAGTAAACCAACTTATTGGGTACAGTGGAGACTTGGAGTCTGCAAATCCTTAAGAGATTTGTTCTTTCCCCCTCAAAAAAGACTGATGCATGCAAGCAATTTCCTTCTGAGAGAGCTGCGTTTCACTTCATCCTTTCTTGCTGGAAGTGAGTGTTGAAAGACGAAGGGACACGCAATGTACTTCTGGTGCCAAGGAGATTGGAAGCAGCATGCTGGCCCCAGAATAGCAACAGCTGTAAATATGGTCATGCTGCTCCTCCACACGGAGACCCAGATCACATTCCCAGTACCCAGCGGGGCTATTGGCTGCCAAGCATTCAAAGGGCTTGATAAAGCATTTGCAAATGTAGCTGTGGTTAAGAGAGCCTTAATTCCTGTCTTGATCAAGCTGACATCAAGCAAAAGGGGAGGAGGGTATATGGTCCCTCAGCAGAGGCTGTTGGCTTCTTGGCCATATATTAAAGCAGCAGCTGAATCAGTGTCTCAAGATATGGTGTGCGTTTCTGCATGAGAACTTGCTGTTATTTGTGGCACTGACTGAAGCATGCAACTCCTTGCATAATACAACTAGAAGAACGAAAGGGCCTTTTTGCTCTAATACTCTCAGCAGTGTTTCAAAAGATTGGCAGTGTGGTTTGAGTCAAAAGAGCCAATGCAAAAAAAAAGAAAAAAAAGGCAAAACTTGCCTTTTCATATTAACCTGTCTTTCCTACTAAAAAAAAAGGTCTCTTCAAATGAGAGAGTGTTTTGTTCATTCTGCAAGCACAGTGTACTTGCAGCAAAATATTCTTAAAATACAAGACAAAAATTAGGCAGCTTTTAAATTTGGTATAATAAATAAAATCAGGTTGTGGAAAACTCCTTGAAAAAAAATCCCAATTACCATTCTTATTTCTGTTAATTTTATCTAGTGGTTATTCAAACAATAGCTCTGAAAGAGAGTAAAGAAAGCTTGCTGCTGATCTGTTGGTATAAATGCACTTTTACCTCTGTGGGTAATGAATTAAACGCCGACTTTTCTAAACAAGAGAACTAGGGTGTAGAGATAAAGTTGAAGCAATGCATGGAAGGATAAACCTATGCCATTTACTAAAACTAATAGCGAGAAGGAGAGCAATGGAACTCACAAGAAAAGCCCAGATATGAGAATCAATACTGCTGCTTCTCATCACACTCCTAATAGCATATATGTGCTGTGTTCACGCTTATGTTTTAATCCAGCTTCGGTCCACCTTCAGAACATGAGGACACATCAGTAAAGTGACCAGTCATTTTCTTTCCACAATATCTATCCCAAATATGAATCTTCTGAGTAAGATGATCACTTTGTTGATGTATTGTCTTGCTCTGAAAGTGGACGGAAGCTGGATTAAACCTTAGATGTGACTGCAGATGGAATAAGCAAATTTGGTGACATACTGTACAGGCTGTGATCCCATACAAGATTTAAAGAGTTTTGAAATTGTTTTGAGAGCTCACTGTTCCCAGAGTTTCAAAAAATCTGTAGTTTCTGAGGATTAAAGGTCCTGAAATAAGGATTATCTATATTTGAATCAAAAGAGGTCTCACTGCTGGGTTTAGAAATAATCCTCACTATTTAACAATGGGAGTGCAAGCAGGTTTTTTTGGGGAGAGGGAACCATGTTTTACAGGTTTTCTCAGTTTCCCCTGATCCAATGATAAGCTGTGATTTCCTCCCCTTTTCCCCAGGCTCTCAACATTACACACTAAGGACCAGGCTTGGCTGAAAGGGAAGAATTAGCAGAGCCCACAGTAGCTTAACGAGAGATCAGACCATTACAGTATGAGATATCAGACCATAGTAGGGAGTGAGTCAAAAGTGTCTGATTTTACTTAAAGGGGCAGTCCAAAGCTGGTGGATCTTAAAAGCCTGCCTACTTTGTCGCTCATCCCTCCCTTCCCCATTGCAATCTCTATTCTCTCCCTTCCCCACCTGTTTTTTCTGTCCCCCCTGCCATTTTGTACTGCTTTGATGTACCAATCTTCCACAAAATGAAGGGGAAGTGATCTTTAATCTTCTACTGCCTTGTTAACAAAAGAGACTGTGCTACAGTGTGGGGAGAAGCAGAGAACAAAAACTGCTGCCATGATCTGAATCAGGGACGGGCTTATATAGGGGATGGGGTTTGAATTGCCTGCCCCGATGAAATCAGGGCATGAGGGTGTCCAATTGCTGACTATATGGGGAGGGGTTTCTCCCTTATGAATCCACATTATAAGCTAACAGTTTATTACTGTTGGAATGCAAAAAAAACAGTGGGAATGCAAAAAAAAAAAAAAGAAAGAAAAAGAAAAGAAAAAAAGAAAGAAAAGAAACAAAACAAAACAAAAACCCTGCTTTAAAACAGGATTAAAATGCCCAGTGGGAACTTGGCCTACCTATATGGTAAGTTGGTTCTCTGTTTCCAATTCTGCATTGCCAAAGTGTAAAGACTTATTCCATGATACATACTCATAATTATTGTACAAGCAGAGATATATTGCAGGAAATATATTGGGGCAAAAACCCTTGGAACATTTCCATAGCCCATAGGGAACAGTGAGGGGTCAATTCGTAGTTTCCTGTGGTTAGGCTAGGGTTGAGTGGTGGGCCATAAAGGGAACTACTGCCACTCAGCTCTTGAATTAGGGGAAGAAAATGATGGAAGAAAGCACTGTAAAGTGCTGAGTACACGGACAGCACTATAGAAATAAATTTAAAAAATAATGGAGGAGGAGGAGGGAGGGAGGGAGATAGAAAGAAGTGTTCAAAGCAGCTAACAAAGCTGTCCATTCTTCTCCCACAACAGTCACACCTTGTGAGGTAGGTGGGACTGTGAGACTCAGAAAGAGAGTTGTGACTAGCCCAAGGTCACCCATCTGGCTTCATGGAGGACAGTGGAATTGAACCAGAAAACTACCGGATAAGCATCTGACACTCCTACCACAAGACCAAACTGCATCATATATGGAACAAAAATATATCTCCAAGAACTGTGTGTACTGGTCCATTCATGTCCTGCTTTATTTTGCTGCTTTATTTTGCAGCGAAAAAAAAAATTCTGGCTATCAATCCATCCACACATCCAGTCTTCTGAATGTAAGTATGCTTATGTGTGTAGAGAGAAAGAGTGAGCAAGTTGAAAAAAAGTTGAGGAAGGGAGGGTTGGTTATGTTTTAAAACATATATATTTTTAGCATATTCAATATGTCCCAGGGTGAGTCACAATACAAAAAGATAAAATGTACGAAGCATATATATTGTGACCCACCCTGGGTCCTTTTGATAAAGGTGGTTTAACTAGTCCTGCTTGGCTTGGACCTGCCCTGGTCCAAGCCAAGCAGGTGCCATCCACATTGCAAGGGCTGGAACATCCAACACCGGCAGCGATACAGATGCTCCTTCCATCTTCAGGAAAAGTGCACTTCTGCTGCAAGCACCACCCATCCTATGATTGGCCAATGCCCTCATCGCTCCTATTTTGTGTCTGGTAAACAAGGATGGGGTTGAACTATCTATATGTCAAGGTTTCAAAGATGATTTTCCTAGTCTGCATAATGAAGAACAGAAAACACTGCAGCCTCATCTTCAAAGATTATGCTAGTTTTAAAGAAGTTTTCCTTCTTCCAGACCAGATGGTTTTGATATGCTTATAGATGTTTTCAAATAGGTCCACTCCTAAACTTGGTTAGGGAGCCCTAGGATGGTTCTGGACCAGGTTGGACCTAGTGCTATGTAAAAGAAGAGTACTAGCAACAGCTTGTTCCAGCTATAATGGGGTCATGTTACTGGTGTATTTACTGTGCTTGGTCAGGTTAAGAACTCTTAGCCTTTTTTGCATTTACCTGGCCTGGATCACTCCAGCTGGAACTCATCCACTGACCCAACTGTCCTGGAACAAGGCTGTCCACACTTGGGATGGCTGTTCCAGGCCAGCCCTCAAGCTGCCCAAAAGCTTGTGAAAGCTTTGGAGCGTGTTGTAAGGGCTGAGAGCCCCTGAGTGGTTTTGGTGATGCGATTTGGTATGTTGCTGAAACTGGTCTTCCTGCTAAACCAGCCCACAGAGATATGTGCCCTTTTGCATGCATGCCTGGCCTGTTTTATTCATGAGAGACTGCAATAGACCTTTTTATAACTGTCTACCACTGTCTCAGTCTAGATGGCTATATTGTCCAATGCATGAGAGGCAAGAGGATGTGGCCTCTCTGGTTCTCACCACACTACAGAAGCAAGAGTCCCAGAAGGGGTCTAGGTCTTGCACTGTGCTCATTTACCTGTAAGTGAGGAAAGGCTCCCTGTCTTCTTCTGTACAACAGTTGCTGTGGGGTCAAATATGATGGACAGCTCTTCCTTTGGCATACTGAGTTCCTAGAAGCAATACATCAGGGACTGCTGGAAGCCTGGATCCTGGATGTGGTTTGATCTAATATCGCTATATATCAATATTGAAATATAGAGGTTTTCACTGCATGATTGTTGGTCATTTTTCCAGGGACTTCCTTTTCTTCATCATTTCTTTCCTCTGTCCTTTTCACCTACATTGGTTTAGGACTGAATGTGTCAGTCCACAGGCTGCCTTTCTCTTCCTGCTAATTGTAATTTGTAGCAAGATTTTTTTTCATTATATACAATATAAGATATACAATACAAAATATTTGTTCCTGAGCCTGTCTTGAACACCATTCAGACCTAAAACATTCAGCCCTGTCTTGGACACCATTCAGACCTAAAGAGATGCAGTTCTGGAATTGCATCTCATAAATATAAGGATGTTTCTTTGCAATAAGGAAAAAGCCACAACAGAAGGAAAGGAAATATAACCCAGTAGTTTCATGATAAAAACATGTAGAATGCATCATCAGGTGGGATCTTCTTCTTCCTTCTTCTCCTCCTGTACACAACTTGTACTTCAAAATCCATATTAATGCAACACCTGTTTCATTCATACCAGCCAAATGTCCCACTTTTGAGTAATCTAAAATGGTTTTACAGTCTGGATGGCATAGAAAATGGGGTTTAAGCTAATGCTTATATTTTCTATATTTTGTATTTGAAAATCTCAAGGCAGAGCCCTGGGTATTTTTTAATATGGAAACACCCAGATGAGGCACTTTGATATCCTGTAGTTTACACATTGCAAGGCAGCATCTTAGGAAAATGAAGTAGATAATTTCAGATTTCTTACCTCAGGAAATTAATTGCTTCCTCCTCCTCCTCCTTTTCCATAATAATGAGAGTGTTAGGCCAAAATGTGGCTTATTACATCTAGTGGGCTATGCATCTCACAATAATAGTAATAGAAGTATGTTGTAGATGTTGCTCAATTCTGGATCCGAATTCTGGAACACATTCATTTGGCAGGCAAAACAATTAAATGTTTCTTTTATTAACAGAAATAGAGATTAATGTCAGCTGGTGTGCCAACACGGCTGGCTGTGCTTTTGTGAATCGTTCTTCTGTGTGCAGTGAGAACCATATTATTTCCAACCGAAGTTTCTACTCAAGTGACTTGCTTAAAATCCTAAGCATATAAATCAGGAAATACATCACATTGAACTTCTTGGGACTTTTCTTTGGTTGAGACATTCTGGTTTTGCCCCTTCCTTAAATTTTACTTATTTGTTTAACAACTTACTTAACAGAAAGGTAAAATATATTCAGTATTCTTAAAACACATTTAAACTATAACCCACCCACATGTGATGCTGTGGAGCCACAGTGAGCTTTTAAGTGTGTCCTTCAGATGCAACGTTTGAAGATTCCCTTTTTTAAAATGAAAAAGTAGCAATAAGTAATCAGATATGAGGCTCAGGCTGCAGGGACAACAGATCTGTGCGTAAGTTCTTCCAGTTTCACATACCGCCCTCACATTGCAGACATAACAGGACCTTATGTGACTTGAATGGATTACAAAGTGTGTAAGTAAGAGAACTTGGAAAAATACCAAGTCTAGCCCTAAACTTAAAAGTACACACAGATGAGCAAGTCCTATGAGAGCTGATGGTCTTTACTATTAAGTGCATTTAAGGCTACATCCAGGACTACAGGCTCATATTTTTTTTGATCAGTAGCACAACTAGCTGATTGGGGATTTATATATATACTTAGGCATTCAGTGTGTAGTGGTAGCTGCTGCCCATTGGGGCTATTAGGGTAGAGAGGAAGGAAGCTAAAAAGGAAGCGAAAGCAGCAAGTAGGTAGTGGTGTAGGCACCGTTAAGGTTGTGAGTCTGAAAACTTGTGAAAATTGAATGCACTGAACATGGTGGATTATGCCTATTACCAAACCTGAACTGAATGTGAAGGAAATGTGAAGAAAAAGGGAGTGAGGACTGAAGAGATGAGTGGCTAGGTGTGGGGCCCAGGTTTGTCTTATGAGAAAGATGTCCCTAGTTTTGCATAACAGTAGATCTGAAAACTTGATAACAGCAACAGTGATGTGTCCTACATTTGCTGTTTGGCTCTGGTCACCTAAGTTTTAATCCAGCTTCAGTCCACTTTCAGAGCGAGAGAACACACCAGTGAAGTGACCAGTAATTTTCTTTCCACATTATCTATTCCAAAGGTGAATTTTCTGAGCTATTTAACACTGAAAAAAAACAGCTTGTCATTTTGCTTATGTATTCTCTCACTCTGAAAGTGGACTGAAGCTGGATTAAACCTTAAGTGTGACCACAGCCAGTTTCTGTTCAGCCTTTGTTCCCTCCTTCCAAATCATGTTTTCACTGCATGCAGCAGTAGATTGTTAAGTCTTTCAAAACTGAGTGAACTGGCCTGTGGCGCAACACAAATAGCACACAAGGAGAAACGATTCAGTTTATGGCACATCTGATACTAAATTGAACAGACTGCCATTTCCATATCTAGTATGAAGGACTCTTGGAGACTGAAGAATAAAAAAATGCCAGTGTGTCTGCACTGTCATAATCAGTTGTACCTTTCAATTTAGTACCACAAGATCAAGCTGCTTCTTCCTCCAGGCTCTCTGTTACCTTTACTGGACACATCAGTACATAACTAAATATATAGGAGATGTCTTCCAACATGGCATCTGCATATCCTGCAATGAGATGTTCACAGGGGCATAGAAATATGGCAAAGAAGGATGAAGTTCCACTGAGTGCCTCAGATCATTTTAATGTAGGAGAAACAGGCCCACATCTACACCATATGGGAACTGTCTGACCCCAGAAGTGGGCACAACTGTCGCATGCACATTATCATTCCAGGGTCAGATCTTGTGATCCATCATCAATAAAGAACACTCATACTGTGTTCACCTCAAAGATTTTTGATGCCTCCATTACAGGTGCAAAGTGACTTGGAAGTTGGCTGTAGTACGGTGATGGCCAACCTATGACACGCGTGTCACAGGTGACACGTCAAGCTCTTTTAGGTGACACACCTGGTCACCCTGGCACCTGGGCATGTAGTGCTTGCTTGTTCTTGAAGTGTACGAAATACCAACTTTCAATTGAAGATTTAGCAAATGTAAAGAATTATTCATTTTTGCTTTTAATAAATTACATATATCAAAAATATAACTTTCTTACTAAAGCTACAAATATCACAAAATTATGGATAATTCTGGAAGTGACACAGGACCCGAGTTAACCTAGGTTTTCTTGTGAATTTTGACACACCAAGCTCAAAAGGTTCGCCATCACTGCTGTAGTACATAAAAACTGTTGTTGATCACTCTGCTGTCCTTGTAGCGCACTGGTGAACACCATGCTGTGAACAGGGCAATGCAGAGATGATGAGGAGTGACTCCACCATGATGTTCTGATTGGAGCTGACCATGGTGTGCTTTGTGCTGTAGTTTAAATCATGCAAAGGTATGTCTGACCTCATATAGTTTACAGCTAAACTTTCCAATTTATTATTAGTTTGTTAACTAATATTAACACACTGAATGCTTAGTATAATAGCAAGTAGTACATTATGGGTTAGGAACCATTTTTAAATAAACAAAAGAACTTAATTTTAAAACCATTCATTCCAAATACAAATAATGCTTAATCTAGAGGGGGGGTGGGGATGAAATACCGAGGTTCACTGAAGTTCATGATTTCTATACTTCTGATAATTTCTAGAAATTTGGAGACCTCTTGTGGTCATTCAGGAATAACAGAGGACATCAGCAGGTTTCTTCACCTCCACCACCCTCACTTACAGACCTACAGACCTATAAATTTTTGTGTACAGTTTTCTCTTGTGGGGTTTGCTTCACTGGAAATCTCAGATATGAATTCCTTACCTCTATGGGGAACTAGGAACTGGGAACAATGAAAAAAACACATGGTTTGGTTTGAATGCTTCTAGGTGATGCAGAACTCACATTTTCCTGATTCATATTGTCTTATCAATGCCATAACAGCAGTGCCAGAACCCATGGTGCCAAAGACAGCAGTGACCCCGCCCCCCCAAGGCTTTTAGGCACTGACTGAAGACTTGCCTTTTTACCCGGACCTTTCTAAAGTGAATGTTTGTTTTTCCCAAACTTGATCATCTGTTTTAATCATTCAATGCAGAAGTGCCATTGTTGTTGTTATGGGTAGCACCAGATCATAGCCGACTATTGATTGACTGCATGGACACCTCTATGGTCACTTTGTGCAGTGTTATTGGCAGAAATACAGAAGTGGTTTGCCACAGCCTGCTTCCAAGGAAAGGCTGGGGCACCCCCCTGCGTTCCAGGCAGTTTGTTCTACCACTCAATTACAGACCCTTTCTTAAAGCCATCCAGGGTGGTTGCTGTCTCTATGTCTTCTGGTAGTAAATTCCATAGACTGATGACCCTCTAAGTATTTCCCCTTATCAATCCTAACTCTTCTTTAAAAAGCAAAACTTATCATTATTCTTATTTTTTATTCTTGATAATATTTTGTTCTTGATTTTAGAGCAAGTCTATGGCAATTGTTATGAGTACAGCTCTTTCCTCTTATACACATAGAGATCTAGACCCTATATAACAAAATGTGTACGTGCCACACTGTAAGCAATATGCATCCTTGAAATCCATTACATGTGCTATTTCTGAAATACAAAAGATGTTTACTGAATACCCCATTATGGGTAGGAACACTAGGCGAGTTTGATTAATCAGAATGAGTTGCAATAACAAGTCATTAAAACTAGTGCAATGAGTTGAAATTGTCTCTTTGGAACTTATTTCTTAGGTGTGAAAGCAACATAAAACATTTTTGGAGTATCTCACAGTCTGATTTGTACTGCACCAGAACTGTTTTTTTTTTACTTGAAATCAAAGAATCTATTTAATTTATTTTGTGGATTAGAAAAGACGATCAGCATTGTTCCTTATGTTATATTTTCCCTTTGACCTTGGAAACTCCCTCAATACCAGTTATGAGATCAGTTTCAGTAGTTCTTCCTTCTCAGTGGAAGTAAGGTTCTAAGATACAGTCTAAGGGCAGAATCCAAACAGCAGCTTCATCCGTCAGCACTGAGCATGCTCAGTCTATGGAGCAGGCTCAGTAAGAATTCTTATTCAGTCTCTCCCGAAGGGTGATTAATTGAATGGGAAGAAGAAGGTGAAATGACAGAAGGGAAAGAGAATCAAGCTGCAGGAGAAATGCATCCAACTAAAGGAGACTCTACAAAGGACGACAAACTAATCTTATATCATTGGACACAGTCCTTCAGTTCCCAAAAGGTGAGTGACTTCCTTGCCGGTTTCCAGAAATGTCAGATTTCAGTACCCGGACAGCTCCTGTTGCCCTTTTTGCCCACCTTAAGAGTGACCTGACTAGCTTTCATACTTGCACAGATGACGTGTTTACCTGAGCACATCTGTATTAAGGCATGTGGTGGTGGATGGAGAGACAGGTTGAAAACGAGGCAAGAGAGGAAGCGTAGGCCAAAGGATGCATGCCTCTTAATAGGCCACAGCCTCTTCAGTTCTTGAATATTATTGTGATAAAACTATTATTTGTTTCAGGGGAAAAAATGAAAGATATCTGCAGCATCTGCAACAGACGTGTGTTGTTCTTGTTGTCATGCATGATAATCAAATCACTTTTGTATTTGTTTGATGGTACCTTACAATCACTGGGATGCTTGGTTTGTTCACTGTTGTAATACTGTTGTAATAAGCAACCTACCCCTTCAGTTATAACTCCAGGAAAACAAAGCATGTGTGTGAGTCCACACACACATGCACATGCACACACTCTATGTTATGAGGCTCTAGTAGCACTGTAGAAAGTCAAATTAATAAAAGTGGCAGCATGATTAATGCTATCACTTTCTGGTTTTGGGTGGGGGTGGGGAGGAGAAGGAACCTGCCTGACCCTCGATTCAGGAGCTGGATTGTGGTCTGGCAATAGCTTCCTGCTATTCCTGTGGCCCACAAAATTGCTTTATATAGGCAGTAGAATAACTGGTTAATTCCCCCCCCCCCAACATTTATGTCTTGCTCTTTACCAGAAGGTCCCTGGTGTGTATGTGTGAGGAGTAGAGCCTTTGATAAAATAAAGTAAAATGTAGATAAAATGAAAACAATTATTAAATAGAAGCATACTTAAACATTGTTCAAATAAATTTTTAAAGCATAGAAATCAACTGCTTAAAAGGACAAAAAAGAAAAAAAGAAAAAGGGGAAGCATGTATATTGAGCTATATGACAACAGCCAGGAATGGAATGATAGCAGCTGGAGATCCTTGCCAGTGCACAGCAGCTTGCCTGTTGAAATAATGTCTCTGGACTGTGAAGCAAAAAGCCCTGCAATGATGGAGCCAAATAACTTGTCCCAAAGGAATTTCCATTTCCTGGTTGCCAGGGCAAAATTGGTCCAGTCCCTTATGTTCATGGGAATATTGCATGCTAAGGATTAAAAGCCTATGGTTTCTCAGTGGCTTGATTCCTCCTGAGGAAAAGTGGAAAGATGAAAAATACTTAGTTTGATTAGAAAGAAAGCTGGCCGAGAAAGTGTTCAGTGCTGTAAAAAGAATTGAAATACAATGCTTTGCTGTGGTCCATTTGGACTTTCCAGGGTGGAAAGTCCACAAATAAAATGGATAGAAATGAAAAGGTGTTGTTGTTGCAATCAGAAGATGGACTGAAGAAGATTTAAAGTGAAGGTGTCACCATGGCCCCACGCTCAGGTCCTTCCTTTCCTGGACAGTCTTCCTTATAATGTCTGTTAATTAACAAAAATTTATATTTTCAGGTGCGCTTGGTGATTGCTGAGAAGGGTTTAAAATGTGAGGAGCACGATGTCAGCCTTCCACTGAGTGAACACAATGAGCCGTGGTTCATGCGATTAAATTCATCAGGAGAAGTCCCAGTGCTCATTCACAAAGAAAACATCATTTGTGATGCGTCACAGATTATTGACTACCTGGAAGAGATGTTTGTAGATGGTAATATTATGGCTGCATGATTTGGGACAGATATTATGGTTGTGGCCAAAGATGGATTGCCATATTGCCGTTTAATTTTCTCCACGGGACACCAGAATTTGCTTTTTATGTCATATTAGATTAATAGTTAAGTGTTGCCTGCCCTGACTATTCGCCGTTTCGCCCTTACCTTACTGGTAAAAATGGCGGGAACTCCCCCATGGTGCATCTGCACTGCTTAGAGCCACTTCTTTATAAGAAATGGCTCCATACATGCTGGAGTTCCCCCTGCACTCTGGGACTGCATGCTGCATCTGCACCTCTTCCAGGTAGAAGAGGGGGAGGAGGAGGACATTACTGCATCTCCCTGGGATGGGCAGCTAAGTGTGAAAAGGCCATAAAGCTCTGAGTGGTTCTAGGTAAGGAATTTCCTTATCTGATCCTTTCATCTGGGAGCATTTGGAGTTCAATGTGGAGGGTTACTATATACCATGTCTGACCTCAACAAACGAATTATGGGCTGCTGGCTGCTTGGCAGGCTGAAGTTTTATAACTGTGGCTTTCCCTGGAAGTGTGGTAGTGGAATAAGTGACAATGCAGTTTGAAGTCTGATTCTAAATTTTGTTTTAATTATATTCTATTGTTGTCCCCTCCCCCAGAAAAAACTCCACGACTAATGCCAGAAGAAGGAAGTATGTATTATCTAAGGGTCCAACACTATCGAGAGCTCTTGGATTCTTTGCCCATGGATGCTTACACACATGGATGTATACTGCATCCTGAACTGGCAGTAGATTCTATGATTCCGGCTTATGCCACAACTCGAATTCGTAGTATGTTCCTTTAATACATTTACAGTACTGTATTTTGTGTTTCTTCAGTGCCTGGGTGATTTTTCAAATATAATTCAAAGGGGTGCTAAGTAAAAGAGGAATTGGAATATATATATGTATATATATATATATACACACATACAGAATAAAGATACAGATGTATCAATGGCTACTAGAATGATTGCTGAGGTCCATCTTTCAGGCTGGAAGGGAAAGCAGGATGCTTCTAAGGCAGCGGTTCTCAACCTTCCTAATGCCACAACCCCTTAACGGATTTCCTCATGTTGTGGGGACCCCCAACCATGGGGGCAGAGCAGCTAGGAGGTGGGAGGGAAGGGCGGTGGGAGACTCGTCGCGACCCCTCTGAAAGGGTAGTTCGACCCCCAAAGGGGTCCCGACCCCCAGGTTGAGAACCACTGTCCTAAGGCCATTTGCTGGGATTCAAGAGCAGGAAAATTTTGTCCTTGTCTCTGCTTGAGATGCCCATGAGTATTTGGTGGGCCACTGTGTGCGACGGGATGCTGGACTAGATGGGCTGTGGCCTGATCCAGCAGGGCTTCTCTTATGTTCTTATATAGATTTCTTTCTGAGTCTCTGCCTTTTTATTTATTTTGTTTACTTTGTGAATTCATTTGATAGTTTTACCATAATTACAGGGTTTCCTCTGGAGCTTAAACATTGGATATAACAATTCTACTTTCTTAGCTGCATTTTTGTTTCTTCAGTATCTCTAAAATTTATATTTTACACTTCTGAAATAGTTTTATTTGTCAAAAATCAATTTTAAATAACAACACACTACAGGATTTCTTTTAAAAATGCTACTTTCCCACCAAAGGAAGCTTAGGGCATTTGGTCACTGGGAGGCCTGATAGGACACATCTACAGGAACCTTAATAATCTAGCATAGTTTCAGCACAGAGCCAGGCTAACTACATGCCTGATGGGTATCAACACATAACCATGCTGTGATTTTATGCCAAAGTAGCAGATATAGATTCAAGGCCAGAAAATGCACTTCCAAATGCTTAAATTCATTCCTTTCACAAAGAAAGTGGAAGCATGAAGATGTGACAAAAAGAAATAAAGAGCATCATCACAAAAAAAAAAATATGGGAATTAGCTATATCTGTCAGGTATTAATGATAAACTTTTTTGTTTTATGAGGTCAGATAGGCAACACTGAATCTGAATTAAAGAAGCTTGCTGAGGAAAACCCAGATCTCCAAGATGCCTATATAGCAAAACAGAAACGCCTCAAAGTACGTATAGAAGATGTATGGTTGGTGAAACAGTGGTTCAGAATGCTATACTAGCTTGCAATATGATATTAATATAGGATGCTAAGGCCGTGGTCACACCTTCACTTTAAACCATCTTAAGGCCGTCTTCTAGTCTTATTGCTCACATTTTTTCATTTGTATCTGTTTTATTTTCATGGTTATGCTATGTGCTATTAGTGCTGTTCTGCATGTATGCTAGGGAGGCTGCGTGCAGGATATACACAGTCACTACAACCGTAAGATACCACCAGTTTTTGTGACAGTATCACAAGGTAAAAATAAAAAGTAATTTCAGCTCAGCTGCCTGATGAAGATGTATGTTGTCTCTACTTATTTCAGTTAATTTGGTGAGTGAGGAGGGAGGGATAGAGGGGGAGGGATCAATAACCTTCTTATAATCAGGCTGGTTGCCTGGGCTGAAGGTGAAGAAATGTGTTTGTGTGGTCTCAGATGTGAGGGAGAGGACAAAATTTGCCCAGATGAAGTTTCACTGATTGCCTGCGTGTTACACCTGGTAAGTTGGCAGCAACTGAGGCAGCTTTTGGAGGGAAAAGGTCATTCAGGACCATTTGCACAGAAGCATGGTGCACAGAGCCATAACTACCTAAAATACCTAAAATACAAAGGGAGGCCCGTTGGCATGCTTGGCTGGTTGTTGTACCTTATGCATAGTTTTGTTTTCAGTGTTAGTTTTGGTGCATGGCTTTGCAGGGTTTGAGGGGCCCAAACAGCTTTCTTTGCCAGTGCATTCTACTCCAGCACAACATAATTTTGGGTCCCCCCCCCCTCGCTCAGCCCAGACATTAGTCCTGTTAAGTCCCATGGGATTTTTGTCACATCATATGACTCTGGGCTATATATATATATATTTTTCTACAGTCTAAATTGATGGATCATGATAATATAAAGTACTTGCAGAAAATGTTGGATGAACTGGAAAAAGTTTTGGATCAAGTTGAGACTGAGCTACAGAGAAGGAATGAAGAAACACCAGGTAGGAATTTTTGCTATGAAGTTCCCAGGTAGAGCATAGCTGTCTTAATTGATCAGTGAATTGATAACTGTGGAATTGAACTGCACAATTGGTTTTCATAGACCTGCCTTTAAAGAGTACTCAGAAATCTCCCTCCAAAACAAATTTGAACAGCTGAATATCTTGTGACCTTTTCACTAGTGAAGAGTTTGTGGAAGCTATCTCTTTTTCTGTCTTAAGAAGATTAAGCTGGTACTGTATGTATTCTCTTGTTCTCTCTATTGCTGTTTATCTAACCTACTCTTTTCCGTGGATTATTACCATAAAATTTTAATGCTTTCTAAGGCAATCTAAAAAACAAAGTTCCAATTAAAACAGAAAAAAAAACTAGTATAGGAAATGTGAACCAATGATGGCAAAGGGACAGATGGTTTGAAGGATAGCAGAGATTTTAGGCTGCAGAACTTTTTAGCCAGCACTTCAGAAGTTTTCCCTGTAGTTAGCCTTGCAGCCCTGCCCAGCTCAGCTCCACCTGAGGTGAATTCCCATTACAAGCTTAAAACGGTTTTGAAGCGGTTTCGATCCTTGCAGTCCCCATGTCAAGTTGGCTTAACATGCTTTCTGCGTGTTAAATTGCCCCAAAGCGTTGTAAATGTTAACACTCATTTCAACAGGTCTCGCTCTGGTTCGTGCATTTGAAATGTTTTTCATTTCTTACTGTGGGAACCGTACCATTTTAGTGGGATGAGAATGCATGTTTAGGATTTCCCTCCCCCAATAGCTTGCTTCCAAAGATAGTGATTTTACTTCACACCTGATAACAATGTTGCAATTTTGTGCAATTCTGAAAGTTCTGACCTTTAGAGAGGGAAAAGAAAGGAAAGCAGCTGCAGGTTCTGGGAGATGTGTGAATGTTTTTAAGTCTGTGGTAGTGAGCAGGCGAAGGGGCTTGAGTTGCCACTGCTGCTGTGTGCCCTGGGCAATGGGGAGAGGAGGGGAAAGAATCACTGGCTGCCCGGTGCCATTTTTCATCCATCCAGGCAAGTGGCAGCCACCCAGCTAGGCTCCCTGAAGGGGTCCGTTATGGGTGGCAGGAGGAAGAGGGCAGGGCAGCCCCGAAAAGCAGCTTTTAGAAAGTAGCCACTTGAGTCCCCCCTTGAGTAAGGTATGCCATGTACGATCCTCAGAATCCAGATCGAACACGATCAAGCTGAAAGTAATGGGATCAGGCAAATTCACGTTTGCATCCGGTTCTATTATTTTGGTTTATGGAAACTGTATTAAGCTTGTAATGGGAATGCGGCCCTGGTGTCCAAAGATTTGCAGTGCTGGATGGGCAGGGTCACATGGATTAGGCATCTACTCTAGCACCCTGTCTCACACATAGTTGTCCACAGCAGAAGACAAAGGCAAAACCTCCATCTGCCCTTGATTCCCGCTAAATGGGCTTCAGAGGTATTCTGCCTTTTCCCCAAACTTGGAGGCAGCATCTGGGAATCAGTTCTAGTGGCCATTGATACACCTGCCTCCATGAATCTATCTAATCCTTTATTAAAGCTACCCAGGCTGGCTGCTGTCTTCACCTCTTCTGGTAGTCAATTTCATAGACTGAATGAAAAAAATACTTCTAATTTTCCTGCCCATCAGCCTCATAGAGTGATCCCTGGTTTGAGCATTGTGTGGCAGAGAAAATATTTTTTCTCTATCAATCATTTCTGCATGATGCATGATTGCATATACTTCAATCAGGTTGTCCCTTAAGCATCATCTTCCAAAGCTGAAGAGGCAAAGACTTACAGCCTGATCTCGCAAGGATCAGTTTGAGCCTCTTGAGCATTCTGATTGCCATTTTCAACACCCTTTCCAGTTCCACAGTATTATTTCTGAGGTGTAGTGACCAAAATTATACTGTCTCATGAAAAAGCCTTGGTTTTTGTAACATTTTAGCAGTGCTAATTTTTTTCATAGATGTTTTAGAAAGGATAGTATATTGTCCTGCCTTTGCTTGGAGCTAAGGATGGTTGAAAAATACTAGTCTGCTTCACATTTAAATTTGAAGCTTTGACACTTTGTGGGCAAAGCTAAATGGACCTATATTCATAGCCCCTCCATTACACATAAAGCAAATGTATCCAGCTTCATCAAAGCTTTGTAGAAACTCTGATGAAGGCTGGATCTGTGCACTTTGGCCCACTCATGCCAGCACCCCCTTACCTTAAAATCTGGTGAGGCAAAGGCAAAGGCCAAAGGTGAGTGAGGAGGCGACGTGGGAGCGAGTGAGGGGGTGGGGTTTCCTTCACACATGAACATTCAATGGATGTTCATGCACAAAGGCAGAGTCCCCCATATTCACAGGGGGGCTTCGCACAAAGATGAACGTTCCCCCCCCAAATTGAACATTCCCCACACAAATCAGATTGAAGAGAGGGAATCCTCTTCACATCATGCACATCCTTACTTGGAGCAATTATAAATGGCTACTCAAATAATTAGAGCAAACAATAATTAATTAACTAGCTCAAGTGCTTTCACATACCACTTTACTATTTTTAAAAAAGTTGATACCTGACTCTTTATGTTCTTATTTCTTGTTAGAAAATGGGCACCAACCATGGCTTTGTGGCGAGTTTTTCAGCTTGGCTGACATCTCCCTTGCTGTTACCCTGCACCGGCTGAAGTTCATTGGATTGGCAAGAAGAAACTGGGGAAATGGAAAAAGACCAAACTTAGAAACCTATTATGAGCGTGTCTTGAAGAGAAAAACATTTCACAAAGTTCTGGGACATGTTAACAACATATTGATTTCTGCGGTTCTTCCAACTGCATTTCGAGTAGCAAGGAAGAGGGCACCCAAGGTTCTGGGATCTACTCTGCTGGTTGGCTTCATAGCTGGGATTGGGTATCTTGCTTTTGTATGCCTGCGGAAGAGGTTCCCGAACATGCTGCTCCTACTTAGAGGAAGGCAAAGTTATGCATAGGTGCTTGTTTGCCGTGTTGCAAATTACTGCCAGTGCGCCAATGGTTCTGGGAATCCAATTTTGTAGAAAAATAGAACAATGACATAGAACTAAGTGCAGAAGGAGGCTCACTGAATGGGAATTATTTTAGCCACTTCAGTTCTGGGTGGAAGATTGAATGACTTTCCTTGGGGTGGAAGTGAATTGACTGTTGGATGAAAGAACCACACATAAATAGGTCCCTTTCTGCATTGGGCCTTATTCTGGATTATTTCCTGGAACAGGGGCCGCCCGTCTGCATGCTGGTGCAGCCTATGGCAGGCCCCATCCTGGGCTTGCTGTAGTCTGTACTAGTGTGCAGTTGGCAGGTCCCAATTTAGGGATATAATGCGGAGTAAGGCCCAGTGCAGAAAGTGCCTAAGGCTCGGTGCGTATGAAATCCTCTGTACACCTATGGGCTATTTCCATTTCTTTAGCTTCCCACACTCTGCTTGTTCGTGTAGATATATCTACTTTGTTCACATAGATAGTCAGAGGGTTAGAGAGGGAAAGAGGAGATAGGAAAATCCAATGAACTTTCTTCTTCTTAAGATCCACCCAACTTATTTTACTCTTTGAACTGTAATATGCACAAAGTCCCTTATTCCTCCTAAAAGCCATTCTACAGATTTTTACTTTATGTGATCATGTGATAACTATCATTATTTAGTGTGGCTAATAGTTTACTAATTTGTCCCTTCTATATCATGTCAAAGCCATGTGGCACTCAGCTTGGTCTTCTTAAATGGAGAAATTTCATCCTCTAAACTACTTTGTTCTACAGCTACACTAAGACACATTTTTCTCAATGGCCAGTGAGTTTAATGTACTGTAGGAGCATATATTTAATCACTTTTAGCAAGTACAGAAAAGCTCAAGTAGAAGGTATGATGTGGGCAGTTTTCAAAGCAGAAATAGAAATTAGTTGATTTAGCTGTCTATTGGGTTTAGACAGTGATGGTTGGTGAATGGAAAAGGTGGTCAGTCAGTGTATCAGTGAGCACATTGATCTTCATGAATGGTCTTTTTTGGTCGATTGTAGGTCAAAGTTCAGAGCACTAAATGTTAGGGCTGCACCCCATCAACTACATCTAGTCAACCATTCTTGCATTTAGATACATTAATGGAGTTTGCAACTTGTGAATTCATGTCTAAGGAATGTGACATATCGCCAGTTCTTATGGAAACACTGCACCACTCATTGGATATTGTACATATACAACATGTGTGTAATTTCTAAGAATGCACATCTACTGTATCTTTTGTGCCTGTGTCTGAATGTAGTCCATAATGTGCCTCAGAACCTGTCTGCTTCACAATAGAGTGCATTCAGAAAATACATTTGTAAGTGGAATGTCCAATCTGCTGTCTTTTGTTTACCAATTAAAATTGTTTTACCAACAATTTACAGGTTAAGCACAGATTCAAAATGGCACATCTGTTTTAGTAGCATGGAATTACTAACATATCTGTTGTCAAGCTAAGACTACAGCATAGATGATATGGGTCCTTCCAGTACAGAGAGGAGAGGACTTCTTGTGCCTTATGGGACCTTTCAAAGGAAGGAATCTTTATGTTCTATTCTTTGGATCAGAGTTAATCAACTCTCAATAATGTCAAAATCCTGGCTCACAGAGATGGGATTTCAACTGAAAGTCCTACCATTCTCATTTCCTTTTGGTCTCAGATTGCTGTAATCTCATACCTGCATTCTGTATAGAGGATATTTTTTTAAAATAGCAATAGGCAAGTCTCAAACATTTAACTTCATTTTTCACTTGCAGATTCCGCAATCTTTACCACCATTCTAATTCTGGTCCTATTATGATGCTGGATTTTTATTTTCTATTTTGGTGAAAAAGGAAGCAAATACATGAAATATCCTCAGCTCAGATCACAGAATCATAGAACAGGGATATGCAAGAGCTGGATGATGCCAGCTTGGTCTTCATCAAGCCACCCCCCTCATCATCAAGTTGGCTTAAGGAATTTTATTGAGGTGGAAATGGCTGTAGCCCAGTGGTAAGAAAGCCTGGAAAGTGCCTGGAAAGCAGAAAGTTGCCAATTCATTCCCTGGCTTCTCCCTGGAAATAGGTAATGGCAAACTACTTCTGTATAGCTGCCAAGAAAACTGCATAGAGGTGCTTATGTAGTCAGCCAGGAGCTGGACACAACTTGGTGGTACTCAACAATAATATTTTTGTCAAGGCAGTTGACTGCCTTGGGGTTGGTTCACCCAGTTTCCTGAATGGGAGGCAGAGGCTGGTTGCACAGGTTTCCATGGCGACCTCTTCCTCCTTAGGCTGGGCTCAAGGGGAGGCAAAGAGGTGTCACTTTACTGCCTCTTCTCCTTTACCACCACCACTGCTGTTAGTGTTGTGCCTGACTGTAAAGGCCAACACACAGCCATAAAAGTGGTGCAAAGTGACTTTAAAGACCACAAGGCCAATCATTCTTTGCACCACTTCTACAGCTCTGTAAAGGCTATTATGACCAGGCGCTGCTGCAGCAGCAGTAGAAGTAACCACAGCAACAACGGCTGTGGTGGTGGAACTGGTGATGAAGAGGAGGTGGTGGTGGAGCTGGCATGTTCATCCTCCCATTTGCGGCACTGACTCCAGCTTGATGAAGAGAATGGCAATGAAGAGACACCCAAAGCATTTGAAACTTAGTGTTTTCCTAAGTGCCTGTTAAATATAAATTGTGGAGTACTGGCAAAAGCACCAGTGCACCTATGTGGCACTGTTGTTGGGGCAAACAGGTGATGCAGTGTGCTACTGCACTTGCGCCACCAGTCACAAGCTCCCCCTGCACCTCTTCGGCCTCCAGCAGGTCCTCCCAGCCGCCCTCTGGGCCAGGCCATGCCCCTGGCTGACTGGAGGATGGCTGGGAGGACCTGCTGGAGGCTGATCAGGCAGGTCACACCCTGTGGGACCGATCAGCCCGAGAGCAGGCCTGGCTGGGTCCTATTGGAGGGGCCTGGAGTAGCACACCCAGCAGCATGCCAGGTCAGGACAGGGCTCCGTGGGGCCGGATGGCAGCGGGGGTCCTCGCAGGGTCCAATCTGCTCAGCCACACACACACACACACACACTGTCCTGACACTGTGTGGGCTGACCCTCTTGGCCAGGCAACACCCCCAGGACAATTGACACCATGATTCAATTAGTGTTGGGCTGGGAGGTGTGCCTATGTGGACAACATGTGCTCTACCCACCACAAGTAGGTAGACGGAAACAAAGTGAATGGTCTCCCTGCTGGACACTTCAGGTAAGCCCAGGCAATTAGCACAGCTCTGGGACAGGTTGGGATGCTTCTGGGCAGGAATGGCCTCCTGGTGGTCTGTACTAGAGCTGTCCTAATTGCATGCCAGAGGCCCTAGTGTGAATAGGCCTCTGGTTCTTACTAAACAATTATTGTTTAAAAACTCAGTAAGATTGGAATGTTAATGGGTTTTGAGTTCTTATGCATATCCACTTGAATGGGCTCATGTCCCAGGCTGAATTTAGCCCATTGTCCCTCAATCTATTGCTAAGTGACTGCGATGGTTAAATTAGAAGGTATCATCCCTAATCAGAATGATATGCTAAAGAAGCTCTCAAGCTGAACTCAGAACTCAGGCCCCATTCCCACTCATCAAATAAAATGCTATTTTAAATACTATTTAAAACGTTATTTAAAACGTTTTAAAACTAAGCAAACGAACATCTGGCTATCATAGTAAACCCTGAATTGTGTCCCCAGACTTCAAACACTTCCAAAAAATGGATTGGGGAAAACGATTTTTCTCCCTCCTCACCCTTTCCCACCCCTCTCTCCCCATTGGCTTTGATCCAATGATGTGGGGAATCCCAGCCCCCTTCCTCCTGCTTTTACTGCCTCTGTTTGATTCCACAGAATAAACACCATTTATATGTTTCACAAAATCATCAGCCCTGCCTGTTAACAAACACAACCCAAACAACCAAAGCAACAGCCACCCGCCGCTAGCCTCTCTCTCTCTCTCTCTCTCTCTCACACACACACACACACACAGAGAATTCCTGCATTTCAAGCAGGGAGAGAGTGAGAGACAGCTGGCTGACAGACAACATGAGCTCTGCTGGGTGGAATACTAATCAGGCAGGCTCCCCTCTGCAGGGAACAAGCAGTAACTTTGTTACCATTGTGCATGGGTGGGAAATGAAAGTTACTTATTATGAGAAAACTGCTTTATTCCATGAGAAGCTTTACTCCTATGAGAAGCCAGCAGGGTGAACTTCAGCTAGCCACAGGTCTCTTTCTTAGCTCTCACAGCCCCACCTAACTCACAGGGTCTGTGTTGTGGGAAGAGGGTCTGTGTTGTTATCTTGAGCAGCCAGCCTCCAAGTCGGCCTGCGAGCACTTTTCTGGCACCCCGCCCTGAGGCAGGTATATCTGAGGGAAGGAGAGAAGAGCAGCCAGCCTCCAAGTCAGCCTGCGAGCGTCTTTTCGGCACCCGCCCTCCTACTCGTATATTTGAGGGAAGGGAAGGGAGACAAGAGCAGCCAGCCTCCAAGTCGGCCTGCGAGCACTTTTCTGGCACCCCGCCCTCAGGCAGGTATATCTGAGGGAAGGAGAGAAGAGCAGCCAGGCTCCAAGTCGGCCTGCGAGCGTCTTTTTGGCACCCGCCCTCCTACTCGTATATTTGAGGGAAGGGAAGGGAGATAAGAGCAGCCAGCCTCCAAGTCGGCCTGCGAGCACTTTTCTGGCACCCCGCCCTCAGGCAGGTATATCTGAGGGAAAGGAGAGAAGAGCAGCCAGGCTCCAAGTCGGCCTGCGAGTGTTTTTTCGGCACCCACCCTCCTACCAGGAATGACCAGCATGGACAGGGGAGGGAGTCTCAACATCCGACCATCCCACCTGCTGCGAAAGCTACAAACCCTCTGCAGCAGCCAGCCCCAACACCGGTATGGACAAGGAGAGGGAGGCTCAGTGGCTGGCTGTCCCAACTGCTATATACATTTTTATAATAATTTTTTTTTAACTATATAATGTATCATTTGTTATATTATGCAATGGTGTTTTTTTTTCTTATGTAAACTGCCTGGGGCAAGAATTGTTTTTGATGTAAGCTGTTGATTATATTTGCCGTATTTCTTCATGTAATGATTGTATCTGTGTTGTATTTGGTTTTTTCCTATTTGCTGTAAACCGCCTTGAGCAAAAGCCTTTTGGAAAGGCGGTATACAAATAAAAAATGGAAAATGGAAATGGAGTGGTATCCACCCTCAGTCACTACATGGATTAGGTGCAGTTGTGAAGTTTTCTTGGCAACAATACAGCAGTGATTTGCCATTGTCTTTCTCTGGAGAGACACAACCTTCTGCATACAAAGCATATTCGATTTAATCCATTCATCATGGTCATAAGACCCAAATAATAAAACTGATATAAAATCCATACCATTTGTAAAAGTTAGTTTAAAACAGTTTATGGTCACTTTATTGTCCCACCACCCTCAATAGTGAGGCAGGTGGGCATCCGGGACTGGGCCTTTTTGGTAATGGCCCCCAGGTTATGGAGTAGTCTCCCCCTCGAGGTGCGTCATGCCCCTTCTCTGTATACATTTAGGAAGGCGGTAAAGATGCACCTCTTTGCCCTTGCCTTTAGCTAATGTGACCATTCCCCCCCCCCTGTAGCTATTAGTATTTTAATATTGAGAATACTTTTTAAAAATATGCTGGATTTTTGTTTGTCTGCTTGTTTGCTTTTAAGTGTTTAACGGATTTTATTGTTTTCACTTGCTGTTTTAAAACTTGTAACCCGCCCTGAGACCTACAGGTATAGGGGGGGGATTTAAATAGATAAATAAATAAATAAATAAATAAATAAATAAATAAATAAATAAAACCAAAACATATTACCTGCACTGAGCCATAGCCTATCCCAAACTAGGAAGATCCACCTTGCTGAAATAGTACCATAAATTCCCTCCTGTGAAAGTCCAGATTACTGTTTCATAGTACTAATGATTTAACTAAGTATTATTCTTACTTCTTCCTCAGTCATTTTAATAAGAATCATTTCTTTTTTATTTAGAAATTCTTTTTTGGATTTCCCCCCATCTTTTAAAGACAGATGAATATAATTTAACTTCATGACCCAGTTATTTTGGCAACACTGAAGAATTGGATACGCTCTGTTTACAGAAACATAGTTTAATTTAATCAAACAACCCTGTTTATAAATCGGCATCTCCATCCTCCACTATAAAGCAGTGCTATTGTTTTTGATGGAGCTTGCTTCCGGGAAAAGTTACTCAGGGACCACTAGAGTTCTAATTGTTCCTAATTTATTACAAAGAATAATAATTTACCGGTAACTGACATAATATGAAATGAAAATCCTAACTGGACAGCCCCAGTGGTATATGGTATATCATTAAGATTAAGGATTTTGAAATATAATACAATATGAAAATATAATCTCTTGCCATTATTAAATTAAATTATATTATCTGAGTGTAATTTAGGAAAAAATCGACGTGCTATGCATGCTACTTCACAAGGGCTGCACAGTGCTGCTTTTCTGTCATATTTGTTTCCACATGGCCAGACCTGTGATGCAAGTTAATTATGTTCTTCTTTCTGCAGTGGCAGCACAATTACCACCAGATGGCAGTGTGTTTCCAAGACTAGATGGAGAAAAAACCTGCATTTGGTGAGTTTTGGAAATTTGAAAAATACAAGTTGCTTGAGAGACTACAAGTACTCGTCCTTGAATATAAATACTGAATAGGAAAAGAGTAAGGAAGACTGCAGGTGTTCATATATGCCTGTGGCAGGGTTACATCAGGGTGATCTATCTATCTATCTATCTATCTATCTATCTATCTATCTATCTATCTATCTATCTATCTATCTATCTATCTCATCTCTTCATCATCATCATCATCATCATCATCATCATCTCCAATGAGAGATGCAATATACTGCAATATGCCTCATTCAGAAGCACCGTGGATTCATAACTGTGGCAAGAAATATCTCCAGGTGCCCGGAAGATGCTTTCTTCCTCTTTCCAGTTACAATGGGTATATGTGTGGGTAAACAGGCTTTTCAGAACTTTTGTGGGTTAGCACCTTCTGAAAAACTGCAGAAATCTGATAATCTAAAAATACAGAATTGTTGTGACTTGGACCAGGCACTAGAGTAAAGCAGACTCTCAAGTCCCTGCCCGTGTCTTAAGATTTGCTGATTGTGTCTTCTTGGTTGTGCCACTACCTCCAGCACAGTGAATGGAGTGGGCACCTGTGGAAGGCCTTTTCAGTAATAGCCCCGAGATCATGAAATAGCCTCCACCTGTGTCAGGCACCATCTGGGAATACTGGGTTTGATTCTGCACTCCTCCACGAAGCCAGCTGGGTAATCTTGGGCTAGTTACAGCTTTCTTTCTGAGCTCTCACAGCCCCACCTACCTCACAGTTGTGGGCAGAAGAATAGATAGCTTTGTCAGCCACTTTGAGTCCCCTTAAATAAGTGTAGGATATGGATGTGCACAAAAGTTCAAAAATTCAAAAATCGGATTCGAATCTGTCGAATATTGATATTCAAATTCGAATCAGATTTGAAAACACTTGAATTTTGACATTCAGACGAATTTCAGATTTTTGAAAATCCAATATGGATAATCAGATAATTTGAATGAACAGATCCATATTTATTGCATATGAATATGCATGAAAATTATGCATATTTGCACTTATAATGAGGAATGAAGATGGGATGCATATGGGATGAAAACAGTTGTGTGTAAATTTGAAAAATGGATATGAATGTTATTAACATTTGTATTTTTGAATACTGATCGAACTTTCGATTGTACAGATTTGAATAATCTGGATTTGAACTGGATTTTCAACAATCCGGATTTTTAAAATTCAAAACAAATTGAATTTTTGAATATTTGAATCGACTTGAATTTGAATGCAAAAATACATTTGTGCACACCCCTAGTGTAGGAGCCACCAGAGAGATGACCTGTGGTCCATTCAACTGCTTTAAAAGCTCCACTATGGGTCTCCTGTGGCCCTTGCCTTTCATAGGTCAGTGGGGCTATTTTAGCATAGCTGGGGAAACCCAATGAACTTCTATGACAGAATGGGGAATCCAACTGAAGGGCTCCTGAGTTCTGGCCTAGTGGCCTTCTCCACTGTGCCACCAGAGAGCCCCTTTTAATAAATAAATCTATAAAATCTCCAGCCATGTGTACTAAAATGAGGTACTGCTCCTTCACCTTCTCTTTTTCTGGAAGACATAAGAAAATAAGAAGAATGGATCAGGGCACAGGGCATTTAGTTCAGCATCCTGTCTTACACAGTAATCCACCATTTGCTTATGGGAATTTTCAAGTAGAAGGCAAAGGCAAAACCTTCACCTGCTTTTTCTATTCTTCTCCCCACCACAGACACCCTGTGAAGTAGGTGGGGCTGTGAGAGCCCAGTAGAGAGCTGTGACTAGCCCAAGGTCACCCAGTTGGCTTCATGGGGGAGGGCGGAATCAAACCTGGTATTTCCCAGATAAGAGTCCGGCTCCCTAACCACTAGACCAAACTGGCTCACTAAGGAGAGCTAAGGAGAGCTTAGAGATGTTAGGAGGGTGTAGGACTCATTCCTGCATCTTATCCCATGACCTGATCTATCAATTTTCACTGCTTAAACTTTCTGAAAATGTGTTTTTTTGGTGGGGGATTTCTTGGTGCAGCTTCTCATTGAAAATGAGCTGATCGCCCCCTCTAGTGGCGTTGAGTAGCAACAGCAGCAGTAGCAGCTCTTCAGCTTCACCTCATCTTTAGGTCCTTAGCTTGAAAGCTCACAGCTGTGATAACTTGCCTCTTGAGAAGACAAAAGCCTCTTGCCTCCCAACATTCAGTACATCTCTTTCAAGTCACATTTGATATGTGGAGGTCTCTATGTTCCTGTACTCTGGATTTCTGGCTTGGTCACTTTGCCCTGGATACTGCCTTGTATCTCCTGGATTTCTGCCCTGATGCTTCCTAGCTCTTGGGTCTCTGTATAACCACAAGCTTGGCTTGAGTTTTCAACCCTTTTTCTGAGAGTGAGTTGTCCCTGTTCCTAGCTCTGTTCTCTGATCTCCTGATTCTAACCCTTGGACTGTTTCCTAGCTTCTGTTTTTGTTCCATGTTTTAGGCTATTGGTATTCTTGGATTGTCTTACTGGTTTGAACCTCTGGTTGTATATATGAGGACTTCAGTTTCCTGGCTTCACCTTATTCCTACAGAGACTGTGGCCTCAGCTTACTCTAGTGCCTCGCAAGCTGCTTGGCTATCCCAAATCCCACACAGAGGTTTTCTGCACAACAATGGTGTTCAGCAAACCTTGGTTGTGAAATCCCAAGCCACATTCATGTTCTCCTTAGGCTGAATGTAGAAGGCTTGGGAGATGGAGAAATAACATACTGTGATCCTCTTTCCTTGTCAATTAGAGGTGGGAGGGGAAGGGAACAATAGTGTGTGGTTGCTACAGTCTCTAAGCTGCTTGTGTGCTGTTACTGCCTGATTTAGCACCTGTTAGTGTTCAATTTGGCACCTGAGAATTCACGAAGATACATATCTTCTTGGAATGGTACATCCTGGCTGTATCTGTATACATTCCAGGTGTCTTTCTGGTTCTGAGACTCTGATTACAACTAAAGAGTAAGTAAATGGGAAGAACTGATATAAAACCAAAGTATATCCAGCACCTTCTATACTTACTCTTGATAAACTGCAGTGGCAAGCACTCTTCTGGAACTTTCTCTTCTGCACTCTGGTGCAGTCTAGAGAGACCCTTTCCCCTGAAAGCACACTGTGTCCGCACTGGATGCAGGATAGGCTGGTCTAGGAGGCCCAAAGTGGCCACCTAAACTGTGACAGTGGTGGACCTGCTTAACAGATCCACTTCTGTCTCCTGGTGAGTAAACTGGATATTTTCCATGAGCCAGTTTAGCAGAGTGACTGATTTCAGTAATGCACAAAATTGTGTCACCAGAATGAGTTCCCCTAGGCTTCTGAGGGCAGGAATGTTAATTCTTGGCCCTCATGACCCCACAGCAGGCTCCAAAGCTCAAGTGAACTTTGGAGCAGTGCAGTGAGGCAAGGGTGATGAAGGATGAGAGGGTGGTGGTAGTGGGTGGCAGCATGGGTTCATGCATGGCAGTGCGGGGTGGTTGGGGTGGTGCCGATTGGTAGGTAGCAGCAGGGGTGGCAGTGTGTGTTGGGCACCATGAGGCACAAAACCTGTCCTGGAACAGTCCATTGAAATGAGGACGGTTATTTTCTGGAACAGTGTGAGTGTTCCAGCTAGAATGCTCCAACTGCTGCAAGTGCAGAAAAGGTGCACATTAGAAGGCCATGGAAGGCAAAGGTCCTGGTAAGAATCTACTATTCTAATAGCACAGTAAAATTCAAACACTAATGCTAATCCTAACTTTAATTCTGGATATAACTTTGGGAATGAACAGAGGCTTGAAACGTGGACCTTTCTGCACTTTTTCTGGCTTGTTTCCCAGAATAGAAGCCTGTTGCCCACATGACCATGCAGGCTATGGCAGGCACCAAGCGAGGCCTACCCTAGCCTGCACTAGCATGCGGACAAGAGACCCCTATCCCAAGATATATTTCAGAATAAGGCCAAGTGCAGAAAGGGCCCATGATCTTGCAACTTCACTTTCTTCCCTTTTTGAATGTGCTTTGAGCTGGCCTGAATCTGACCAGCAATGATATTTTTATTATAAATCACAAAGCACAGCTTCACATAAAAAGTATCATTTTAAAAATAGTCTGGATGGTTCTGATTCATCAAGAGCCACATAATATTCCCCTTCAAAATGGGGATTGTATGGTCAGCCCAGACCTGGGATGTATTCAACTTATTTACGCTTTGAACATGGGCATCATGTACTGAACGAAACTCTTGGAACACAGAGTTATTTCTTTGGAAAAAGGACTTCTTTTAAAAAGAGTTTGCAGAGTGTGTTTAGGATTGTCTCCAGGATAGCATCATAAATCCTGTGTTTTGTGTGTTTTAAGACAGCTGAAGAACGCTACAGTTTACTTTAGTTCCCCACCCCCCAGGCTTCTAATCTTGATAAATGGGAGACTTCAGCTGTCAAGAAGACTCTGTAGTTTAGAGGGGTTCTCTGAGTTTTGTAATAGTAATCATGCCCAGGATAAGAGGCTTGGTTTCTTCTTACTGAGATCTACTGAAAACTACCAGGAAAATCTTGTAACAAAAATATCAAAATAAATAATGTCATGCTGCTAAGAGTCTTGGGAACCAGTTCAGTGTGTTTTGCTCACAGCTATCACAACAAACAAAAGTCCTGATGTGATTCCTATGGATGTGCTTGCATCCCATCAAGTTTAGCTGAAATTAGAAGAAATCTCCTTTGAAGCCACAGTTTCCCTGTTCCTTATTCAAAGTAGCCGATGATGCTTTGCCTAAGGAGTATGAGAATTTTAGCCAAAAAGGATCTTTCCCAAAATCTGAGCTTGGCTCTCTTCTAGTATAAGAGTGTATTGGTTTTAACTCTGGGTATACCTACGTTTGATCCTTTTTACTACATTAAACCAATATCTGATTGTCAGCAACCACATTTGGGGGTGATGGTCATGGTAAACCTGGTAAGTAGTCCAGAGTAAACCTGGTAACTTCATCCCTTCTATAGATCAACTTATAATGACTTTGTTTGACCCTTTCTGCACTTGCTGGTGATCCAGATTAAGAGGGTCCTTAATCCGTATCATAGACCGCCCTGTTCTGCATGTTAATGCAGACCATGGAGGCCTCACCACTGATGGCCCAGCTCTGTCTGCACTGGAAGAGACAGATCCTGATGAAGGAGGCCCTTAATCTGGATTTGTTGTAGACCCATTTAATTGGGCTTACAACAGGATAAAGGGCTTTGTTCTAGATCAAGGAAGGTGTGCAGGTAGCATGCCTCCCTCTGTGTTCTGGAACTAACAAAGGACTACTTTTCAGTGCTGTGCCATAGTGCACCATCAAAAAGCACTCCCCAGGTTCCAAGCTTAGTAATTTGGATCAGTGGATTTCCACATAATCCAAATCAGTGGGAGCCATCATTTTCTCCCTACATGCATGGGCATGCTTCCACACATTAAATTGCCTTTTCTTTCCCTCCCTTTCAATAGCACCAATAATTACTGTTAAAGGAAGAAAAAACCCTTGAACAGCTGCTTTATTATTTTTTTCCACTTGATTTTCTTTTGTGGGGAGAAATGTGTCATCTCCCTATGATACTTCTGTGAAGACTTCAGCCTTCAACCTTGATTGACATCAGAGAGGAAGATCCCAGAAAGTCCCACTAAAGATTCATTTTGGCCATAAAAAAAATTTAAAACACCCTCGAATTGGGTTCAGATCTTGATGACTATCTGGACATATTCATTCACATCTTTTTCTTGACAAAGGCACCACAGGGTGCCCCCCAGCAGACCTGGGAGCAAGGCGTCTAAATATTTTGATGCCTCTGGGTAGTTAGCTTACCTGGAGTCTTCCCAACCAGCCCTTAGGCTGCAGCAACTGCCCCAGGATTAGGGATGCACATGAATGTTTTTCTGGATTTGCAAAAAAATCGTATTCGTTTGAATAAATCCCCTTTGAATGTGGTAGGATTCCAATTCGATATGAACGTTCAATACAAATTCATTTCAGATCCCTGCTATGAATCACATACGAATCTCCTACATATCCCCTATGTATCCCCCACATATCTGCTCTGAACGCATCAACTCAAATCTGCCGTGCATCCACTTTGAATCTGCTTTCAATCCTCTTTGCATCCACTCTGGATCTATTGCAGATGTGACTAGTGCATTTGCTTTCCCACTTCCCCGGGTTCACAGGTGTAACAAAGTGGATCTACTTCGCCTGGTAAAAGGTAAGCTCTTCATGGCGATGGCACTGGCTGTGGCAACGGGAGGGGGGCAACAGCAGTGGTGGTGGAAGATCATGGCAGTAGCAGCAGCAGAGGTGGGAAGATGGCTGTGGTGGTTGTGGGTGGAACAGGGCAGTGGGCAATGGGGGAGCAACATTTGGGGAGGTTACCTTTTACCTTCAAGGGGATCCACAAAGGCTAGGTGTGGTGGTGGTGATGGTAGGGTGGTGGGATGGCAGTAGCTCAAGGGGTCCTCCCTGCTCCAGCTGGTCTGTGGCTCTTCACCCAGGTGCATTTCTTGCAGCAGAAATGCACTTAGTGCTGGAATAATCTTCATAGCAGTAAGTCCCAATGTGGAAAAGAAGGTCTGCAGAGAAAATGGAAGCAGACTTTCACATCTGACCCCTCCAGACTCAGGACAGTTTCCATTTGAATAAAAATAAGATGTGATCAGGCCTAGAGATGCTTTTATTTCCTGCTGTATCTGATCATATTCAATATACAGAGCATCTTTGTACATAGGAGGTCCTCAGCATGAGCGTTCAGTGTTGCCCTGCAAAACTTCACCAAGTCCTCCAGTCAACTGCAGAGGGATGCATGCAAATTCCAAATGGACTAATGAGACCAAAGAAGTTTGGCAACACTTAGATTCTCCCCCTTGTTTTAAAACATGCCGTGACTCTTAAAGTCAATTTGCCTATTTAATTTAACATATAGTTGGAGCAAAATTTTCTTGACAGGGGAGCCTTCTGCCAAAATGGCTGTCTATTTTGCAAAAAGGGTGAAAGTCTTATGTCAGTGGAAGAACTTTATGTCAGTGGAAGAACTCCTGTGTTCTGTGATGATTATTGGGGATAATTTCTTTTAACAGGAGACATTTTATAATCCATTTACTTAGGATTTATACCCAGATTGGAAGGCTAGTTTATAAATCTCTGTTCATATTACTTCTCTTGGACTAATCAAACAGATTTGTAAATTACATTTTCATAATTATGGAAAAAAAGGATAGAGGGAACAGAACACCATTAAGGACAATGGATTTCTATGGCTTCAAGTTCAACCAAATACACACAAATGAAATTCAATTTGAGGAGGCCTGATGATGCCAAATGAATTTTGTATTAGCCGGGTTGCGAAAGAGGGATTTTGTGACATTGTTTGTTTACTGTCCCTGAGAATTTATTTTGGAGGCTTCTGCATAAACATACAGACCGTTCCAGCAATCATGGTCTAAAATTATAATTCCCTCAGATACTGCATAAAGTCCAGACACAAAACTGAACTCAGGGCAAGTTACAAGGGATTTGCATTGCTGGAAAAGCTTATACTTCGTAAAGAAAATGGGATAATCTTGGAACAGAACTGCTCTTTGGAAAAATCACCTTATCGCCATAACAATGAATTAACATGACAAGGCCCTAAAAGGGAAAAGGGAATCATTCGTAAATGTATATTTAGCTTCTATACTGCCTTTTTTTTTATATTAGACAGCCCCAAAGCAGTTTGTGTGCAAATCTAAGAACCATTTTAAAACAGGGAGTAAGTTCTTAATAAAGTCTAACAGAGACCTTAAACTTTCATAAGGGAAACTTCCTCAAAATGAGGAAATTAGTAAAAAGGAAAGGGAAAGTTAAAAGAGTTCAATCACTTCAAAATGCATGGAGATTACCTAAAAACACAATAATGGAAGTGCAACTAGAATGCATACCTAAAAGAAGAAAGGGGACTTCTAGGTCCAAGAAGAAACCAATGTGGCTCACAAGTACAGTAGATGAAGTCATTAAAAACAAGAAGAGTTCATTTAGAAAATGGAAGGCTTGTCCGAATGAGGAGAACAGGAGGGAGCATAGACACTGGCAACACAAATGCAAGATGACCATTAGGAAAGCTAAGAAAGATTTTGAGGAGCACATTGCTAAAAACATCAAAAGAAATAACAGGAACTTCTATAAGTATATCAGAAGTAGGAATCCAACCAGGAAAGCAGTTGGACCATTAGATGGTGAAGGACAGAAAGGGATCATTAAAGAAGACACTGAGATTGCAGAGAGACTAAACAAATTCTTTGCCTCCGTATTCACGGAGGAAGACAGAGGATACATGCCAGTAGCTGAGCCTGTATTTTCTGAAGAATTAAACTGGACAGAGATAACAAAGGAGAAGGTCCTTACATGTCTTAATAAACTAAATGTTAACAAGTCACCGGGACCAGATGGTATTCATCCAAGAGTCCTTAAGGAACTCAAATGTGAAATTGTTGACCTTCGAGCAAAAATATATAATCTTTCCCTAATATCAGGCTCTGTACCTGAGGACTGGAGGGTAGCAAATGTAACACCAGTCTTCAAAAAAGGATCCAGGGATGATCCAGGCAACTACAGACCACTTAGCTTAATGTCGGTTCCATGTAAGGTAATAGAAACCATCATTAAAGACAAAATTAGTGTGCACATGGAGGAGCAAGCATTTCTGAACAAAAGCCAACATGGCTTCTGCAAAGGTAAATCATGCCTCACAAACTTGTTGGAATTCTTTGAGAGTGTTAATAAACACGTGGATAAAGGTGAACCAGTAGACATTGTCTATCTGGACTTTCAGAAGGCTTTTGATAAAGTCCCACATCAAAGCCATGGAATAAAAGGACAGGTTCTGTCCTGGATTTGTGACTGGCTTAAGGGCAGGAAGCAGAGAGTAGTAATAAACGGCAAATTCTCGGGGTGGAAAGAAGTGGGGTCCCTCAAGGCTCAGTATTGGGACCAATGCTTTTTAGAAGAAGGGGTACATAGTAAAATAGCAAAGTTTGCTGATGATACTAAATTATTTAGGGTAGTAAAATCTGAAAGGGATTGCCAAGAGCTCCAGAGGGATCTCTTAGCATTAGATGAGTGGGCAACCAAGTGGCAAATATGCTTTAATCTTAACAAGTGCAAAGTAATGCACATCGGGGCCAAGAATCCAAATTATGTCTATAAACTGATGGGGTCTGAGCTTTCTGCAACACACCAAGAAAGGGATCTCGGGGTTTTGGTGGACAGTTCAATGAAGGTGTCAACCCAGTGTGCAGCAGCAGCAAAAAAAGTTAATTCAATGCTGGGAATAATTAGGAAGGGAATAGAAAATAAGTCAGCAAGTGTCATTTTGCCTCTTTATAAATATATGGTGAGGCCACATTTGGAATATTGTGTACAATTCTGGTCACCACACCTCAAAAAGGATATTGTGGAACTAGAGAAGATGCAGAGAAGGGCAACCAGAATGATTAAGGGGCTGGAACACCTCCCTTACGAAACCAGGCTGCAACGTCTAGGCCTCTTCAGTCTGGAGAGATGACATTTAAGAGGGGACCTGATTGAAGTATATACAATTATGCATGGTATACAAAAGGTGGATAGAGAAAATTTATTTTCTCTATCACACAATACTAGAACCAGGGGGCACTCTATGAAGCTGATGGGTAGGAGAGTCAGATCCGACAAAGGGAAGTATTTCTTCACCCAAAGGGTTATCGGCTTATGGAATGTGCTGCTGGAAGAGGTGGTGACAGCTACCAGTCTGGATGGCTTTAAGGTAGGGTTAGACAAATTTATGGATGACAGATGTATCAATGGCTACTAGAATGAATGCCTAAGTGCATCTTTCAGGCTGGGGGGTGGGGGAAAACCGGGGTGCTTCTAAGGCCATTTGCTGGGATTCTAGAGCAGAAATAGGTTTGTCCTTGTCTCTGCTTGAGATGCCCATGAGCATTTGGTGAGCAACTGTGTGCTACAGGATGCTGGACTAGATGGGCTGTGGCCTGATCCAGCAGGGCCTCGCTTATGTTCTTATGTACACTACTATCAGCTCTACCTATTTTGTTCCCTTTTCTTTTTAGTTGCATATAACAGCAGACACACCACTACATGCACTCCTGGAAGCCACTAAAAACAGCTAAAATATTTATTATTTATTTTATTTATTTGCATTTTCATCCTGCCCTATATCCAAGGATCTCAGGGTGGGTTACAACATATAAAATGAACACATTAAAACCAATAACATATTAAACATATTAAAACCACGGCAGTGTCTGAATTTGGGGAGGAAAAGGCTGTTCCTTTACTTAGCTAAAGGCCAGGGTAAAGAGGTGCATTTTCACAGCTCATCTAAACACAGAGTGAAGGTGCCTGATGCACCTCAGGAGGGAGACTATTCTATAGTCTGGGAGCCACCACTGAAAAGGCCCTATCCATGCTGTCTACTGTTTTTGGTGCTGGGAGTGGCGGTGCAACTAGGAGGGGCTACCTTTTTAGAGCCCCTTTTTAAATACATTAGTGCACATGCATTCACACCCAAGCATCACTTGCTTGCATAGTTATTTTAGCTAAAAGCACTATGAGGTATATTCTATTTGGAAGCCTGAAAACTAGCATTAACAGAGAATTTAACAGGCGCATTTTGATTAATCCTTTTCTTGCATAGGCTACAGTTTTCTTCCTACAGGGCAATGCAGCTATAGCTGAGAAATAACTTCATTTTCTTCCACATGCAGAAAAACCACCTAGAAATACCAAAGTTCGTAGAAAAGTTGGAGCTCTTCCTCATAGAGTTTTGCCAGCACCTTCTCTCTCCATATCAGTGCAAAAAAGATGGATTTTGAAGTGTCCAGTCAGTTTTATTTCGGCCTAAGTTGCATATTAGCAAGAACACTCTTGCTGCAGTAATGTCTGCTGGACGCACACCTCTGTGGAGCAGGAACACGTGCTGGTTGAAGTCTCTGATACTTATCAACTGTTACACTTACTTGGAAAGAAAGATGACAAATGATAATTTGCAAACTGTCTTCCAGGGATGGCTCAGCTCTTTGTAGAAGGACCCCAAGTTTAGAAAAAATCACTGGTGAGCCAGAAAAAACAGCTGTGGCTAGTTAAGAGGGAAAGGATTAAACAGACTAGCTGGAAAATAATGCCAAGCCATGCTGGCCAATCACTTAAACACTTTGACAAAAAAACTTAAGTCACGAAGCCTTTGCAATTCTGTTGAAGCGATTTCCTCAAGAACATTTATTTCATGGATGATCCATAAGAAAGTACGCAATAGCACTTAGAATGGATCAGGTGTGTAGCTACGGTAGAATATACCCCTAGAAAGCAGGGTGGTCCCACATTGCAATGCAGACTGATGCCCTTCCTAGTGGCATAATAAATAAACAATGGTGGTGATCAGACACGGAAAAAAAGCATCTCTGAGACAGCACCAGGAGAAGACACCAGTCTGCCCCTCCCCCCCCACACTGTCTCTTTGAGGCACCTCTTGGGTGCCCCTTTTCTTATGTCTGAACATAGCCAATGACTTCAGCAGCTTTCAAACCTGACATACTAAGGCCAGCTGGTCAGCTGGAGTGGTTTTGTAAGTCCCTTGATTTCTGGGCTCTTGAATCACTATGGGGTGCAGGTGGTGCCATGGTGTGGGGATGAAGCATCCCAAAGGGTAAAAAGACCCTTCAAGGCGCTACTAGATGCCCTTTTAAAATAATGGATTTTAAATGTTAGTCAGCTCTAAACTGTTTTCATGGGCCAGCTGCCCCAGACTAGGAGGGAAGTGTTAGTATCACAGGCTAAAATTTGTTCTTATTCTTATTTGCATCACCGAGACAGGGCTTTTTCTAATGCAAGACCAGCATGTGCTGGATGGTACATGCAGAGGAGATTTCTCCAGGACTGGGACACATTCTCTGGCTCAGGAACACGGCTTACGGCCTGAGTGTATGCAACAAACAATGATGAAAGATTTCATCATGGGGCTTACAGCTAACTCAATAAGGATCTACTTATAATCTGCTGCTGGGAGGCTGTGAATAAGGCCTGTTCACTCTTCACACCCTGGGATTTAATCTGCATCCATACTTAGGTGGGTTGCACTAGCTTACAAGGGGAAGCACTTGCTCCCACTTCAGGTTTGAAGTGTGTAGGGTCATTAGGCTGCATGCTTCATCCCCACCCCAGCTTCAAAGATGCAGCACAGAGTGTTTCTTTTTAACTGCATTAGCAACTTTTGGTGTGACAGAACTACTTTGTGTACCTTGGGACTAGCAGTAAGTCATGTGCGGAAGTGGTGCCCTCCAAGGATGCTTCATAGAATGCCTGTCAGCCCCCAAACATTGTTGGGCAGAGTGCTGTTTGCCCAGGGACAACACCAGCCTGCTAGCACCCTTCCCTCACATCTCCACTTGGCATTTTCTGTCACTTATGAGCCTGCAACTATACATCATCCACAATTAGGATAGGATGCTGTACATTATGTGCCAAAAAAGCCACAAACTACATAGCTTATAAACTATAAAAGCATATGAAACATAATATAATAATAATAATAAAACCTTTATTGTTATATGCCTTCAGATTGAGTTTGACTCCAAGTGATTGTATGGACAAATGCTCATCACTTTGATCATACTTTAATGAGGCAGCTTCCACACAATTCACATGTACCAAGCTAGCTTCTGCTGGGGAATATGGCATCTGCTCAGTAAAGACGTCCCCAGAGACTGTTCTTCTGGGGAATGCTCTAGTTACATAGACTTTAAGCTTTATGGTCCTCAAGGTAAAAATTGTGCTGGAGATCACTCCAATAGGGGACCACTTTAAAGTAGGGTCTTAGCGTTCCCCAGGTCTGGGTTGGCCCAAGTGTTGCACAGACACCATTCCACTGGGCTATGTTGTGGCCTGCAGCTCTGATGATCAGGAAACCTTTGTTCCCAGACTCCAAACCTTTCAGCTGGGACAGGGAGTTATGTGGATTGCTGTTGGTACAGTCCCCACTGCCTTTTCCTTGCTTCCAGCCAGGAAGTGAGCTCTGTGTTCCATTTCAATATGTGGACTATGAAAGCTGCCTTAGCTGCCACCTATCCATCCTCCATCTGCAAACTGGCAGTAATTGGCAATACAGGGAGATTTCTATGATTAGGTAGATTTTGAATTTTTTCTTTTTAAAAATGAAATAATGTTGATAATGGCAACCGTAAATTGTTTGAAACTGAGTTTTGCACCTCCATAAAAATAATTAGTTAAATAGAGACATATTCCTAGTTTTTGGATTGTCTCTCTAGTGTTAATATACAAGTCCTGCAGGTGTGTCCTGGGGTTTTATATTTGCTGTTCTTTTTAAATACCACTGAGTTGTGACTGACTCTTGATGACTATGGTACACAGATAGATGAGTTCAGTTTCCTTGTCAAATATAGAAATGGTTTGCAACTATTTTATGCAGGGGGTATGCTGGGCATTGGACTTGTGGGCCTTGACTTCCAAGGCAATTGTTTTACCACTGAGGTATGGCAACTCTCTTTGGGCTTTATACATGGATGTAAATGCCATTAGCAGACCCAGTAAGTCTATGCTTTTTAAGTTTTAGTTACTAAGCAGCCTCAATAAGCTATTGTTTCAGTTATTATTTAATTTATAATAGTGATTAAAGGGAAGATTCTGTGAGGTAATTGTTGCTGTTTTCTGTTGGCTGAGAGAATCCAAAACTTTAGGGTCTTTAATGGGCCCCTGAAGACCATTTCATGAGCATGTTAATCATCTGATCATAATAACCTCTTTGATGATTCCTTTTTTAAAAAAAATAAATAAATCCAGATTGATTTCTATGCCAACGGGCTCTTACCCATTTTGGAACAGAATTCTGGAACTTGAGAGATTCTTTCTTTTTCTTAATAAATTAGTACTATTCTGCCAATGGCTCGTGCAAATTGTTTTTCTCTTCTATCTAGATACTTAGTCACTACAGAAATTAAAATGACTAAACCTTTTTAAAATAGCATCTTTCAATGGCAAGAGGTCCTCTTTGGGGAGTCTACAAACCTATTATATGGTCCCTGGCTAAAGACCTGAACATTAAATTTAAGAACAGGCTATTATTTTCTAAGGGAGCCTCAGATAAAAGGGGAAAGCAGATTTAATCCAGACCTTCCCACTCTGAAATGTTGATACTGCTTGAGTTGCTTTTACATATAAAATCTATAAAATAAACCATATGGCCATAGTCACCCCTTCACTTTAAACTTTCTTCAGTCCATCTTTGGGTCTGACTGCTCACACCTTTTCATTTCTATCCATTTTGTTTGTGGACTTTCCTGAAGGGAGGGTGGAAATGGAAATGTGTCATTTCCAAATACTGCAATATCAATCAAAGTTGCCATTTAATCAAACTGGGGGTTGGGTATCTTTAACTGGAACTATTTATTAGCAAAAAAGGTTATGGCTTGCTAAGATTTACATACTGCGTACATCCTGAAGGGGCTAAGCCCCTGTGTTTTCACATGTGAAAGCACAAGGCATCCTGCACTGAGTGTGCCATCCCACTGAATGGTGCAATTGCCACTGAAAGTGTCCTCATGCAAATATTGGGACTTTTGTGTTCTCTGGAAGAGCACCTCAATTGCAACATCATCACATTGTGTCACACTCCAAAACGAAGCCATAAAGGTGCGCCTTGACACCTTTCCTAAGGACCTTTCTGCTTAGTGCCTGCCTTCTGTGTCATAATCCTTTCACTGGTACCAGACACAAAGATGGGTAGGATGGTATGTTTATGACACATACCTCACCCCTTACAAACTTCAAAGCTGGCGATCAAAATCTCCAGGGCTTCAAAGTTTAAGCATTGTCTTATTCTGGGATTTGAAGGAACTAGAGCGTGATGCTGGCCACTTTCAGTTGTACCTCAAAAATAGAGCTATACAGACTGTGGAACAGGGAGTTTGCTAACATGACCATCGTCCAGCTTATTTTTCTTCTTCTGACTTTCATTTCTATTGGACTCTGCTGATAATAATTTCACAGCAGCTGAGAACAGTATCTATATTTAACTCTCTCCTCTTTCCTTTAGGGTACCTTTGTCAATATTCTCTCTCCCTCCTTTTTTGTTTTAATTCCATCTTGTAATGCTGCATGTTATTCCCTATTCCCTCTTCTGTGCCTCCTGACAGCCAAATAGTCATTCTGTGTAGATTCACTCAGCAAATCCGTTTTGAAGGAATAGAGACTTTGTGGTTGTATCTTTATTGGTCCCTGAGCACTTTACCAAGGTATTCTGTTCCCTAGATGAAATGAATCAGACTTAGAAATATTTCTCTTTTTGGACTACAGTTCCCATAATCCTTAGCCAAATGGGTTTATCATAAATTTATTATTTATTGCATTTCTATCCCACTCCATGCCCAAAGGTCTCGGTGTGTGTGTGACAGCAATGAAATAAAAATATAAAATGGACACACCGAAAACAATAGCAGTGCCCGAAAGAGGAAGAGGGGAAGCTGCCCTTCTTTACTTTTGGAAAACAGTTCTGGACTAACTTTTTTGAACAGATGCAAACCTCCTCACTGGCAGAAGTGAGCCAGGGCAGAGAGAAATGGTTCTGCCATCACATTATTTACTTACTGTTGGCTCTTAGATACAACTTCTAGGCATGTTTTTAAAATTAAATGTTCTATATTATTAGTGTTCCAAAAGTGATTATTCAAAGAAAGTAGAGAAGCAAACTGCAGACTTTTGCAGAGATGTGTTTTCTTAGTAAGTATGGAAACAGATCCTTGCAGCTTTTAAAAACAAGACAAAGGTAGGACTCACGTGGGGATGTAACTGGAGGTATGCAGATGAAGGGTCCCTTTAGGGTGATCCAGATGATCTTACACCCTGGAAGCACCCATTGCACCCTTAATGCGCCATAGAGTACTATAAAGATAAACTGATGCAGAGAACTCTGGATGCATTTTGCAGTGGTATACCAGACTGCACTATCTGGACCTACCTGCACCAGTGTGGTGCAGTCTTCATTGGCGAACACAAGACAGTGGCTGACTTCTTTTGCCATTTCCTGTACTTGCTGAAAGGACCCCAAGTGGAAACGCTGAACTAGTTCTGCATCCCCTTCCTTTGGAGCAGTGGCAGGCGTGAGAACAGGAAGCTTCTGGTGCTGCAAGTGATGGCAAGAAAATGAAGATCATTCTAAGAGCCTGCCACAAACTAGCAAACACTGATCCCTTTTTGTTCTGCTTCTTGTGGGAAAAGCTCTGTCTCCCACCTTAAAAATCAGGTCTTAAAGTTGTTTTCTGCTCTTTTCCCAGGCTTAGTGGTGGCACTCTCCGCTCTAATCTGAAGGAATCATGTCCTTGCAATTTCCACATTAGATTATTGTAGTGTGCGGCAATTTGCATATAGCCCTGGGAAAATTATGGTTTTAAACTGGTTCTGGAGCCATCTTCAGAAACCATAGTCCTTCCTGCACTGAACAAGCAGAAGATCCCGATCAGCAGATTGAGATTCACTGGATCTACCAGTCTGGATCACGGAGAGGTAATGGATGAATCAGCACTTTCTTCATGAACAGTGCTAATCCAGATTAATGCTCCTGTGGCTGTGAAGCTTGCATGCTGTGAGCTTCACACCTGTCCCCTGCCCCCCAGACAACTAGAAATGACCGCTTTTAGCTGCAGGCTGTGTGGAGGTGATTTTTGATGGTGCACTATGGCTTGCCATGCTGAAAATTCTGGATGCAGGGTCTCTGTGATCTGGATTAAGGCCCTGAGGCCAGATTGTAGACCTCATAAACGGAGTCTACTAGAAACCTGAATCAAGGGCCTGTTGATCCAGATCTAGCTCCATTCCATGGTCTGACCTAACAAGGGGGAGGGCCTTCATGATCCAGATTGAGATGCGGAAGTGGAGACCCTGGATCCAGCTCAGAGACCCTCTGATCCGGATCAACACCCTAGCGCTGAAAAGACCCATGATATAGGTCCATAATTATTTAATAGGTTTCGGATGCTTTCCAAAACTACATATGCGGTTGATTGGTGATACATAGCTTCTCTAATTGTGGACAATTTCTCATTCTGTGCAAGATCTCGGTTCTTAAACATGATTCATACACATTTATGCACATCTCATTTAGTGTTTCTCGGGAATGTGGACTAATCTGTTGCTGGCTGGCAAGTCTGTGAGAGGATTTCAATTGTGTTGTAATAATCATATTCATAGTTCTCAATGGAGACAAAAGTGCTATTGATTAGTGCTGTGTATATCAGCAAATTCTGTTTTGTGGGCTGGAACTGGCAGTTGTGTCCAGTACAAGAAGAAATGATTGCTTGCTTTTCATAGAACATCTGAAAATTGCTGACCTCTGGCAATACAGGTTATATAAGTAACAATAAATCACAGTAAATAGCCATGTTGTACAGCTATGTTGTGAACCAAAGAAATATGTTGGGCTATTTTGATTTCAGTGATTATGCATAAACTGTGGAGTGTATATTTTTAAAATCCTGTCTTTCCAACATATACTTTAAGCTACAGGGTTTCTTCCAAAACAAATTGCTTAAATATGAGGTTACTAAAGGCCTTGTTAAAACTTTTGTCCTAGAGTAATAATATATTTGGCATCAGAAAAATGTATACTTTGTGCCCTTCAATCTGAGCATTTTACCACAACAAATTAAGTACTGGCATTAACATAAGAGCAGCTATGCTTGGGATGATATTGATTTCATACTGTAACTATGAAGCCATTAATAAATAATTTGGCAAGATTGGGACTATTACTTAATTCTTTTGCTTTCTAACCTTCTTCCTCTGTTCTATCATCCCTGCGCTGGTGAGGGAGATGAATTTGCTTAAACAGTTTTGCCCCCAATAAACCCAAAGGGAAACAAACAAGGGAGGTGGAAGATGAGAGGGTTTTGTCTGATTTTGTAGCATTGTGTGATGGGGGGGAGGATGGTGTAGAGCAGTGTGTGAGGTCTCAGGAGGCGCTTGTCACTATAGTGATGGATTGTTGCTGCTCTCACTGGCCATCTGACTAGGACCCAAGTCGTAGTCATGATATGCATTTTCCTCCCCTTCAATGGAGGGTGCAGGCAGAAATCAGAGTGAAAGAATTCATCAGCTGAAATGGCTGGAACTACTCTGGAAAGGTAAGTGTGAACAGGACATACTTTTCCTTCTGATGGCTTGCGTAATCTGATGATCAAGCAGCTGATGGCAATTACTTGCAATTATTACAGTTTAGTCTATCAGTGGTACAGAGTGATAAGGCCAATGATACTATGAAGTCTGCCAGTGTAAATCAATCATGCTTCAGAGGCCACATTACGTTATAGAAGCTTGCAGGATAGTTTTAAATGAAGTCACATTTTTATCAACTATGTAAAAGCAAAACTGTGTTATATAAAGGATGGCTACAATATAATAAATAGTCCTCCACAGCCACGAGAAAGACAAGGGCTTACCCAGTGCATTCTATGAATGAATCAAGGACAAATTTGTACTTTGCTTCCCATCCTTGTGAGGCAAAGGGCTAGAATTCTTTAGGCACCTGCACTAACAGACACTTAATGCATCTGTAACAAAGTAGACCCTTTACTAGGCCCTGGCTGGCTAAGTGTGAATAGGAGCCCTAGCGACAGCCACAGTCATTGCCAGGACAACTGAGTGATGCAGTGTGCAATTGCACCTGTGCTGCCAGTAATGTCCTCTGCACCTGCGCCTACGTATGCAACAAATAGGGTTGTGCTAGCTCTGCTGCTAGTGTAGGGGTGGAGCAGTTAAGTGGGAGATTCTCCAGCATGGTCAGAGCCATTTGTAGTGAGGAAATGGCTCTGTGATGTGCGGATGGACCATCTCGGAGCTCCCCTGGACTTTACTAGTGAGGTGACTGTGCAAAGGCTCTGTGGCTAAGCTGAGATTTGAAACTGATCTTCTGATTCTGATGCTTTTGTGGCATTTGCCAAAAGAATGAAGAATACAGTTCTGGTTCATTATTAGAATTACTGAAGAGGAGGGAATGTCTGCTTCATTAAGCTCCAGTGCGTCGCTGGGAAATGCCCCCTTGATTTCAAAGAAATCCAAGTTCCCAGTTAGTGGGCTGACTGTGACACCTTCCTGTCTTTTCTTGCTAAATATGCCTCCCGGCAATAATTTCCAAGAAACCCCTTTTGTCAGTATCCTTCCTTGATTAATACAATCCTTTTCTTTGACAGTTTTTCTGTTGCTGACCAGGCTCTCAATGACACAGCAGGCCACTGTTTCATTAATCAAAAACAAGCACATATTCAGTGCCGTGTGCCAATCTAGGCAGCTGCAAGAAAAGCAGACGTTCAAAATGGTCCATAAAATGCTTGTGTTCTACATATGTTTTGAAGAGCCTACTTGCTCAAACATGTTGCAGTCTTACGCCTTTCTCCTCTCTGCCTTCCTTTGTCTGTTCTGGAGAAAGGTATGCTATGCTTTCCTGTGTAACAAATAGCCTTGTGGGTGATTTCATAGATTTTGGAAGAACAGGAAATCAAGCCAACACAGCTCTGAAGTCGAAGAGTGTTGGAAAGAATCTATCTGCAATTGGACCAAAACATGCAGCATGATTCTTGCCAAGAAAGAAAAGCAAAAAGAAACAAGGCGTCTGCGGATGGAGTGCCAGCCTTGCATGAAACAATTACCATGTATCCCCCGCCCCCACCCACCTTAGCCCCTGGTGTCAGACTGAGAGAGGCCATTTCAAACAAATGAGGGTATGGAAACAAAAGTGCTGGGCTTTATTTTGTGAAAGCAGAACGTTTATAAGCATACTACTTTATCCTAGTGAAATGAAGAATGCATGATCATGTGAGAGAACTCCTCTGTTTTATAGATCAGACTCCAATAAAATAAGCGTTCACACAATATGTTTCAGATGAATGCTTTAAGATCACATATATTGGCTAAAACAGACAATAAACGAATAAACAGACTCAGCATTCAATACGCTGAGGGGGTATCTGCACACAGTAAAAAACAAACAACAGTTCAAAAAACAGCTTAGAAGTGATAGTGACTGCATGCTTGTTCCTTAATCCACAGTAAAGGGCAAAAATGCATTTCCAGCATGCTTTATATGGCCTTTAATGTAGACTAGAATGTGAGATGGGAGCAGTAGCATCTTCATGCTGCCACCTCTAACCTCCCTTTGAGCTGGCTTTTTTTTTACATAGTTTGGCTTCTTAAACATCTATGTGTGTACATGTGCATGCACATGCACACGTTGGATGTGTTCTTGGGTTCATCCACATGCTAGTATACTCTACAGTAAGTGTTACACAGCTACTGAAGATCAGGATGGCCATGCATGCTCTGAGCTATCCTGGGATAGAAGCAGCACTGCAGTATGTGAACACACCATGCCAGAGTGTTCATGGCCATCCCAGTCAGCTATGTATCTCTATTTAAGACATCTGTGTATGATGCTTATGCTGTTTTATTGTGGTTTTTAACTGTTCAAATATGCCAGTTTTATCATTTCTATCCTATGAACATTAGGCTTGAGAGGTAATCTCAGCAACACGCTCAGAAAGGAACATACCTGGTGAACCACTCGGAGACCATAGTAGGCACACCTGGCTAGCATCTCTACATGAGCTTTGAGGATCAGCAGAGAATCCAAAAGTACCCCTAGATTTTGGCACCTGTCTCTTCCAGAACAGTGCAACCACATTAAGAACAGAATGCCTCCCTAAATCATGGACCTATGACTCAGTGACACAAAGCAACTCTGGTTTCAGCTTCAGTTTATTGGTCCCATCTACCTCATTACTGCCTCCTGAACACCAATCAACCACTTCACCTCTCTCCAAATTCTCTAGTCACTTCTCCCATCAGCTTCATATACATCTTAAAAAGCAAGGGAGATAAAGGACCCCACCAACTAGGACTTAGGGTGTCAAACAGGAATCTCTCTGATATTGGCCTTGGATACAGGACCAGAACCATCTAAAGCAGTGCTTCCAATTCCCAAACTCTTTAAGCTTTTCATAAGGATACACAGTTGATGGTATCAAAAACAGTTGAGAAAACCTGGAGAGAACCAACAGGGGCAGGGGGTGGGGTGGGGGCACTGGAAGCAGTAAGAAGCCCCCATGCCCCCATGCTGAAGCTTACCTTTTACCAAGTGACTGGATTGGATCGGATCAGCATGGCAATGGCATGGTAAGTCTTTGCCTGTTCCTGGGTCCATTTCTGGCTGAAACATACTCAGTGCTGAGGTTATCCAATTACAGGATAGCCCCTTCTTCACCAGGAAAGCCCTCAGAAAAACCAGAAACCCACTGTGGTTTCTGATGTCCAAGGACTTGAGACAGTCTCAGTCCTCATGAAACCTAAGGTGTGAGCACAGCCTTGACATCCCTCCATTAGTTGATTCGGTGCCTAATTGTGATAGTGAAAATAGGTCTCATTTACATCTGCAGGCATATTATGCTTGTCTAGTACAATACTAGAAACCAGTTTTTTATGTAACAAAAGAGTCACTTCAAACAGTAACCTCAAATTATATAATAAAAGGAAGAAGACACTGATGTTGTTTAAATGAGAGAGAAATAAAATATAAAAGTTCTGTCTGTGGTCAAGCAAAGAACAACCTGTTCGTTTCTTCTTATATCAAGCTTAGAATTTTAAGCCAAGTGATTTTGAACATTATTCCAAAAGCTACAAGAAATTATCAGCTTGCTTGTACACCTAATATGCTCTAAGTGCAAACAGCTCTAAATATATTTTAGCCAATAGACCACAAATATATCTAGTCCAAGCCTTTGTAATGTTTGGGAAAACAAATTAAACCATCCTTGAGAAGCAATTGTCCAGTCTTTCCTGGAAAAACTTCAAAGATGGAAAATTTACAACTGTCATAGATTGTAGAGATCTGAGAACAGGAGTGGCAAATATCTGTGAGGATACTGAGTTCTCAAAGGCTTTGTTTGTGTGTGTCTACCAAGGATTTGACCCTTAATTTTTTTAAAATGCCATTTTAATAGGGATGTGCACTAATGGTTTTCTTGTATTCAATTTGTATTGAATTGAATGCAAGATAATCCGTATTCATTTGAATACCATAGATCCCCATTGGATGTGGTAGGATTCATATTTGATATGAATGTTCAATCCCATATGAATCCCATACGAATGCATACAAATAGCATACGAATCTCATACAAAGCTTCATACGAATGTATCAAAATAAGCATGGAAAGGCCTTGAAGTGAACCTAAACACTGGGCCTTAATTTAGATTATATCCTGAAATAGTGACTTGCTATCTGCATGCTAGTGCAGACTATGGCAGACATGGCCTGCCATAGTCTGCACCCACATGTGGATAAGTCCCAGTTCTGAGATATAAATTTGGAATAAGGCTCAGGGCAGAAAGGGGCTATGTCTATGCAACAAGAAGCCAGCAAAGATTGAGACTTATGAATGGGGGTGGCTGCTTCCTAGTGTCTGAGGGAATACAATGACCACTGTTGAAAATGATGCCTCCTTGTAACCATTTTTGAGTGCAGCGGATTTTTAGCATCATATGAAGCACCTATGTTGAGGGCAGAAAACTGTACTTTTTGCAAATGGCACCTTAATCTATGATTGTGCCCCTTATGGAAGTGGAGATGCAATCTGAATCTACACATAGGCATCAATGAGGCATCCTTGCTGAAACGGTGTGGTTTCAGATTACACCATTTTAGATTCCACATTTGATCTACTGAGACTACCTTGAGGGAGGGCAAGAACAACGACATAGAAGATGACATCTTATTATTATTCCCACCTTCCTTTTTCAGTCCACAGAGACAGGGCAACCACAACAGAGGTGATTCCTTAATCATAGGATGGTCTCAGCACATTCTTCTCAAAGGTAGAGGGCTTTAATCTGCCTTATTTACTAAAGCAACTTCAGAGTGCTTTAAAGAGGCTTCAAAAGAGCCATTGCAGTATTTTAATCCAACATATAGCTGTGCTAAACTGAAGACTATCAACACCCCATTTATTTTGAGTAGATGAGACCTGAATCGATCAGCAGCCAATATGACTGGGAAATTTAAAGACAGTTCTTTAAACGCAACAATGAGTGATTTCTAAATACACTGATGATATCTGTGTTTATGTTAATGCAGACCAATCAAACCTGAGGGATCATCCACACCTTGGCAGCATAGGATGCACTGAGGTGAGGACACTTGCTTCTACCCACAGATCAGAGTTGATAGCTGAGCCTTGGAGTGGAGCTGTTAGCTCCAAAATGAGGGCCTTCCTTGTGCCAGGAAATGGCCCAGAAGGGAGACTTTCCCACTGTGATCCATACTCTCTTACCACCATTTGAGTGTGCTGAATGGTGGGGATGCTGTCAAAGTCATTGTTGGTGCTCTGATGAAGGATGAAGTGGGGGCAAAAGCCCTCCAGTGGCTTTCCCATTGCATGGTGGTGAGCCCCCCAGCTGTTTGACTGCTGTGCTTGTAGGTGTTGATGCAGCCATAGACAATGAATAAGAGGAATGGAAACACTATTGTACTCTTTTGTTAATTTTACTGCCATTTTACTGCCAAAACAAATTTAACTATGCCATGTAATTTTCAAAATAAGGGTGCTGCATACCTGTCATAAATGTGAAGTGGAAAATGCCAGCTGATTTCATAAACACCAAGCTGGGTCTTTAAGATTAAACAAAGAATTTTGAAAATGTTTGGGCATAAGCTTTTAGTATTTGTTCGTTTCATTTATTTCTGTTATATAGACAAGATGATTAGTTTACTTTTGGGGAGGAGGGGAGTGCCAGATGTCAAAATAGAATTGTTTCTTTTCTTCATGGATAAATGTTATGGCAAAGCCCTCGGAATCAATGGCAAAAGCACACTTTGCAAGGGCCAAGAAAGCAAGACTTGCTCTACATTAACAGTAGGGTTTTCATATGGGAAAGAGGACAGGTTGGGTTGCTGCTGCTGTAATAGCTCCATGAAAGAGGGAATTTCAACAGATGTTGCTTGTGTATGGCAAACACAAGCGACAATTTCAACAGGTGAAAGTTGTGGTGTGATAACCTTAAGGAATCATTAAAAAGAAAAAAAGAGGGAGCTTGCATCACTTTGCTGGCAAATTCCACAAGCCAAAAGGGCCACCACCGCCTCCGTATGCCCATGCAAAAGTCATTGCCGCTAATCCAGTCTACACAACCTACAGCAACTCCGTAATATTCTGCAGTTCTGTTTGTGAAAAACTGTACTGATTTCTGGAAAGCACAATCTTAGGCTGTGTCCAGACTTACAGATATTGTGCATTCTGATGCGCAGTCAGTGTATGGGTGTCATACACTGGTTTGGGACGGACTGTTAATCCTAGGACAAGGTGGCTTACTCTCTCTCAGCATAGTAGCCATAAGTGTGAAGACAGCCTCATTTCAGGTATGTTGGAGAGCCATAGTTCAGTTAGATGGGAGCTGTAGTTTAGCAGTAAGTATGATTGTGTATGTACTGTATGTGAGGGGGTAAGGCATGCAGCTGAAGATCCAGCCCAGCAGGTGGCACAGTCTCCAGCTGTGAGTATGCTGCTGCCTAGCTTCAGAGTTCTTCAACCTATTTCCGTTCTTAGCTAAATGATGACTGATTGAAAATGTGGAAGCCTTCAATGGCTATTATGAACATAGAATTATAACAATGCAGTTAAGAGGAAGAAAGTAGCAGAAGCAGCTACTGTGACCACAAAGTAAGAACATAAGGCTAAGTTTGAAAAGGCCACAGTGGAGATGGCATCGTAGTCAAGCTTGAAAGACCAAGAAAAGCCTTATCATATGAACTGTGAGTAGAAGTACTTGGCTGCAGGTGATGCTTAGGCTATTACTTCACAGGGGCAGAATGCAGCTGGATGACAAGGTGGCTCATGCAAAGCAGGTGTGAGCTGACCCTGAGATGTGAGGCGGAGCAAACAGACATCATGCAACTTGCTGTTCCTAAAACTTTGCAGGTGTAGAACTTTCTGTGAGATTTCTGGCCACAGCGAACATCTCAGTGTGGGCTGCAACATCAAAAGCTAAATATAAAATAAACCAGCTAAAAACATAAGAACATCAGAGAAGTCCTGCTGGATCAGGTCACAGCTCATCTAGTCTAGCATCCTGTGATGCCTCATGTTTGTTTGAAGTATTTATTGTAAATACTTACCTGTATTTATTGCATTCACAATGTAAACAATGTGGAAGCAGGTAAGCAGTGGGCAGAGAACACCTAATTAGCATAAGAAAGGGAGGCGTGATTGCCCACAAGCAGAGCCAGTCAGAGGCAGCCCGTGCCAGGCTGTGGGAGTAAAAAAGGCACCCTTGAGAAAGAGAAGTTGTTCTCTGCTTTGGTCTTTCGGGATGGAAGGTACATGTGTGAATATACTGCACCCTGAGGGGAGATTTACCCACATAGTTCCAGGGTTCTTAGGCCTGGGGAATTAGCCAGGGAGAATCCTTCAAGCAGCCTAGGGGTAGATAGGTTGTTAAGTTGCTGTGTGTATACTTAGGAAGCTACATATTTATTTATTTATTTATTTATTTATTCACAACCAATTGTAAGCAATAAAGATCAAAATTCTTCTTGTCTGAAGAGGAGAACTTTGGTTGGAGTATTTATTAACTGGGAAATGGGGATTGCCAGAGGAAAGGGATCCTGTTCCTTTAAGTAGTGAAAGCAAGTGGGAGAAAGCAGCGCCCCAGGTGGCGGTTAGAGACACTTCTCTGCTTGAGTGTTTACAAAAGCGAGAGAAAGTGGAGAGCTCTTTAGAGCAGGGTTAAAGTGAAGAACAGCCAGTGCAGCTTATAAATCTGGCAAGCTTAATTTTAATGGGTGGCAAACAGTCAGGAGGGAGTGAAATCCGCCCTGGCTGAAGGGGTGCCACACATCCCGTTGCACACAGTGGCCATCTCATGGCCATCTCAAGCAAGGATAAACCTTTGCCTTCTCTCAAACTCCAGAAAATGGCCTTAGAAACATCCTGCTCCCCCCCCCACCTGGAAGATGTACCTAGGCATGAAAGATATAACTAGGCATTCATTCTAGTAGCCATTGATACATCTGTTGTCCATACGTTTGGCTAACCCTACCTTAAAGCCATCTAGGCTGGTAGCTGTTACCACCTCTTTGGCAGCAAATTCCATAAACTGATCACCCTCTGGGTGAAGAAATACTTCCCCTTTTGGGATCTGACTCTCCTACCCATCAGCTTCATAGAGTGCCCCCTGGTTCTAGTGTTATGTGATAGAGAAAAGAAATTAAAATCATAACAGTGTCTGAAAGTGGGGAGGAAAACTTGTTTCCTTATTTAGCCAAGAATAATTTTTACCCAAATTTCATGAAGTGTGTTTGAACAGTAGTACCTTGACTAGGGGGATAGATTTCCTTTCCTACAACTGGTTTTTGAGTGACCACGATTCCTTGCCACTTTCTGCTTGTTTGAATAAATCTAGAACAGAGTAGGATTTATATTTAAATCCACAGGGATCAGTTGCTCCAGCCACCTACCCAGAAGTCTTTGAAAACAGTGTGCGAGAATATAGAGAAACCAACATACAGAAGAGAAGTAGACAGTTTTGCACAATGGAGTACAATGTTTTGTTTGATTGCAAAAATTGGTTACTATAGCAAATATTGCATGACAAAAAATGCTGAAGCTGTGTCTCCAGTTGCCTTCAGAAGATCTTTGTTGCCTTCAGAAGGCACCAGCCCACTGCTACTGTGTCTCCACTTCCACTGGCAGTGGATGGTTCATGGTGATCATGTCGGCCACCTTGCTGGCACAGTTGCTGCCTGAGACATCTCCTATGCAGGGTACTTTTCCCCACTTTGCATATAGTCACTGCTTACATTGGCATCTCTAGACTCCAAAATGTAGACTTGGTGGGCACCTTTTCCCAAAGTGTCTCCCTTATCCAGTCCCAATGGAGCTGCCTCCCCTCTAAGTGGAGGTCTGGCCTGAGAAAGATGTGATTATTTTCTAGGCTTACATGTGGCCCAAATGAGTAAAGGATGCAGTTTCTAAGCTTGAAGGATACCCTTCCTGTATATGTCAGAAATATTTCTTAATCTTCTTTAGTGCTTGGAAGCCATTTGCTCGCAATCATTTGGACCATTCTCGGTTATTCAGTACGAATGTTGCAAGTGGATTAGTATTATTGATGTCATTACAGAAAATGCCACACAGTGACTTGTGTTCTCATGGTTTAGAAAAGAGGTACTGTACATTCTTGCTCAATTATTACAAAAAAATCTTAAGGGCTTGTAAACAGCAAGTCCAAATGAGATTACAAAATTCACCATCTGTAATTACATTCTCTTTACAGTCAGAGTTTTTACTGACAATTGCTTTTTGTGTTTCCCCCTTTTGATTAGAAATTGACTAGAAACATAGCTTTGCTGTACTTACTCAGAGTACTGGCCCCTCCAGTTCTCCCAGAACAGTCTGTTTGCACTGCTGGTAGCTCTCCAAAAATCATCAAGCAGAGACAATTTTAACCACAGTGTCTGAGAATGGAACCATAGACAAAAACATAAGAATATAAGAGAAACCCTATAGCATCCTGTCTCGCACAGTGGCACACCAGTGAGACAGTTCAGCAGCTTGATCATTGCCTGAAGATAGTAATGGGCTGGAGGCAGAGCAATATATTGAAACTGAACCTATACAAGAGAGAGGTTCCCAAGTGGCATCCAGTTCCGGATGGGGTTGTTTTGCTCCAGAAATAACTGGTGTGCAGTTCAAGTTCTTAGATTCATTGCTGAGTCTAACACTTGAGGTGCATGTGATAGCGTTAGCCAGAAATGTTTATCTCCATCTCTGGCTGGTATGCCAGGCCCAGCCTTCCCTGGATATGGGCAACTTGGCAACTGTGATCCATGTTCTAATAACCTCCAGATTAGACTAATGTAATGTGTTCTACATAGGTCTACCCTTGAAGATGGTCTGGAAGCTGGAATTAGTGCATAATGCAGAAGTTTGGTTGCTGACAAATATTTCTAGCTGGAAGCACTTTATGCTGGTCTTGAAGAAACTGGTCACTCATTTGCTACCAAGCCCAGCTCAAGATGTTGACACAGACTTATGAAAGTCTTAGGATTCTGAATATCTGAAGGAGCACTGTCTCCCGTGCAGATCTGCTTGTGTCTTAAGATCACAAAGTGAAGGCCTTCTGGTCCCCCAGAGATATGAGAGGGTGAAGCACACAAGAAGGCCTTTTCTAATGGTGGGGAGGAAGGCTGCATTTTAAAATGTAGTTTAATTAGGCTTAACTGTTATTTTATAAAAGTGTGCTGTGCCACTGAGCTATGGCCTTGTCTGATAGTTACAATCAACACCTGTCCACACCTGATGGCTATTTGAAGTCAAGTTACTTTGCTCATCTCTCTGCCAGTTCCTGCAGCCAATCTGGTACCAGTATCATTTTTACACTCCTTTGGATCACACTGACAAGGCTAAGAAGGAACACGCTATGCCCAGGCAACTCAGAGTTTCCTTCCTTCATACCAAAGTTCTTTTCATTATCTTTTTGAGACAGAAGCATCCCACACTCTGGTCCTAGGACAATATGGTAACTGTGACTTTGGCTGGGTATTTTTTTTCCCATCGGAACTGCATTTACATGTAGCAGAAATAGGGGCCCTGTCTGCACTTGGCCTTAATCTGGAATATATCTTGGGATAGCAGTCTGTTGGCCATAAGTTAATGCAGACTATGGCAGACCTCACTTGGGGGTCTTCCATAGTTGGCACTAAAGAGCAGATAGGAGGTCCCTATCCTGGGATATATTCCAGAATAAGGCCAAGTGCAGAAAGGCCCAGGTAGTTCAGAAACTCCTCAGAAACTGTCACAGTAGCCATTGTGTTCTCATTCCATCTTAATCCACCACTTCATCAGAGTGAGGAGGAGCAAGCTGGCATGTGAACGACCCCATCTGTAAACTGTCCCTAAGATCCATCATGCTATAATACTGGTAGCCATTCATAGACTTGTCTTTCATCCATGTTCTTAATCTTCTTTCAAATGTTTCTCTGGCTGATTTGAATTTTTGATCTAGAACTGAGTCCAAGCGTGCAGCAGAATGGGTGAGGGGGAAAGCAAAAGCAAAACTTTTGCTCTGTGCTATTTCTCTTGCAAAATCCACAAGGCAAGGGGAGAAAGCATTAGTACAACAGCACTCCTACCCCTGTTAAGTGGTGTGCTGATGGCATTCCACCTGTTGTCCCTGGCCATCAAGACTGAAGGTAAACTTTCATTATCTAGCTGCAGCCTTGATGGTAGGGGGTTCTCAAATGCATGGGCCATTTCCTGTGTTTGTTGACTTTTTAAAGGTTGGCAAGGAGACAGGTAAGTCTTCTCAAGCACTAGTTGAACCTGCAGTAGGGCTACCACTGGCAAATGGGAGGGTCTTGATGGTCCAAGTGCTCTCTTTTGTTCAAGGAGCCCAAGGGACACTTATGGCAGCATGGCAAGTGGCACAAGTGCAAATCCATGCTGATGTCACACTTCTCCAATGCACCAAATGAGCCATAGGGGAGCATGATAGGCAGACTCTGCCTCTTATGGCACATTAATGGCACCATAAAGGTATGGTGAGGATGCTGCCTCTGTTGCTCTATCAAAACAACAAAAGCATTTTGTTGTTTGACCACTGTGGTAACAGTAGTAGCTGTTCAGACAAAGTTCTTAAGTTTCCATATTTGCATTTTGTGGAAATAGATTGACACACTCTCTCTGCATTGACCTTCTAAAGCTGCCCTGAATTTGATACTGTTTGAGGAAGGAATTAGTAGCTGAGATGGAAACAACAACAACTAAGAGAGGAAGGATCTTTGAAACAAATCTAGCAAAGTGGCTGTTGTGACTGGCGGGGAACTCCAAGGGTTCACCATATAATCCATCCTAACTGACACACTCAGATTGGCAACCTTTCCAAAGCCTATTACTAAGTTCAAAGGTCCAAGAGCTCTTTAGCCAAAATTGACAATCTTTTATATTATTTTATATAATATGCCAGAATATCTTTCATCCCTTGATTCATTATGGTCTTCTTTTTCCATTCTCAGTTCATACAGAAGTTCTGCTGGCCTTGACTTCACCTCATTCTTCTAGGGCGCTCTACTGTCCTTTCCCCAAGAAGTTCCTGTCATTTATGTAATGGTGTCTGGGAATAACTCTCTTAGGCGTGATGACTGGCTTCAGGATGTAGCTGTGGATCAAAAAGTACTAATAGCCAGACAGTTTGTACAGTGATCAAAGAAAGGGTAGCCAAATGCAATATGAATCTGCCAGCAGTTTCAGAAGTTATTAAAAGAAGAATGGGACACAAAGAGCATTATAACTTTACATGGCTCTAGTTCAAAATGCTACTGAAAAGAAGCCATCTTTGGTCAGGCTGACTGGCTCACCTTAAAAAAAAAAGCAAATAATTTCTAATAAAATACATATATCTCAAATTTACATGACCAGTATTATACTCCTTTATAATACAAGTAAATACAAGCTCAGCATGGCCTTCTGCTACAACTACTTTCAAATTCGATATGAATATGAATTTAATTTAGGGATGTTCATGAATATTCATCACATTCAAAATTCATACAAATTTGTTCAAATTTGGACATTTGAATCTGATTCGAATGTTGGTACATTCAAAGACTGACATTCGAATATGAATAAAATGTTTCTATACATGTGTATGAAGCTTCATTACACTTGTGAACCTGGGAGGTGAGAAAGCAGCTGCCCAGCCACAAAGTTCTTAAGTTCAAAGTTCTTAAGTCACATCTGCAATAGATCCAAAGTGTTCAGAGCAGATATGTAGGGGATACATAGGGACACAAAGGGGATTTGTAGAGGATATGTAGGTGATTCATAGAAGGGATTCAAATCGGATTTGTGTCAAACATTCATATTGAATTTAAATCCTACCACCTTCAAAGGTGATCTATTCAAACAAATATGAATTTTCTTGCATTCAATTTGAAACAAATTGAACACACACAAAAAAATATTCGTGTACATCCCTACTTTAATTTCATTTATTACTCCAAAACTGAGTAATATGCAATTTACCTTTCCATGGGAATTCAGAAAAGTCCCAAAATCTAAGCCAGACCATCCAGCTTTACCTTATTTGTGTATAACTATTTTTTAAAACTTCATTTATATACCACTCTTCATTTCCAGGTCCCCAAGGGATTATTACCTTTATTATTATTATTTTAAAGAAACTACAGTTCACAAGCTCAGTCTGATCGTTCCTGGCCTTTGGAGACATGGGGTGTGGGGGAACGGCTGAGAATCTTGCATAAGCTTTTCAACCACTGGGAGATGTGAGCCGGTTCAGCCCAGTCAGTGCAGACGGTGCTTATCTGGCCCCTGCCTCCACAAGACCCAGATCAGTAGCCTCAGTTAATCTGGATCCACTGATCCAGATCTAACACAGGTAAGTGCAGAAAAGGCCTCATCTGAGAAAAGTGAGGAATCCACTTGTCCAAAAATTCTGACCTTTACAAAAAAGGTTGCTTCCTTTTCTCAGGAGCATAGAAGAGTGATGTGTATTCATTTTATTGCTCCATGAACACACAGCAAAGGGTTTTGCATCCTGATCACCTATCTTACCTTCTGTTTGCAAAAATGATTTTTGCTCAAGTCCAGTAAAGCCTACTGTAGCACTAAAACTAAATTATTTGCTTAGGAAGATGTCTAGATTTTGTTGTCAAGGGAGCATCTTTTTGCCTTTCCTTGTGCCCCCTGAAGTGCAGGATGCATATACTTTAAAATTTGCATGATTTATTTTAGTAGGGGACTTTTTTCCAGATGGCAGAAACAAATATCTGTATGAAAGCTCATACAGGGTCTTGAACAGGTGCCTTCTTCTTTCTGGTCTGTGAGGGATGTTGTCAACGTTCATACTTTCTCTGACCTTCCACAACTGATAGTCATAAGAATATAAGAGGAGCCCTGCTGGATTAGGCCACAGCCCATGTAGTCCAGCATCCTGTCTCCCGATTGCTTTTGGGCACTCTCGAGCAGAAGACAAAGGCAGAACTTTCATGTAAATGGCCTTTAGAGGTATCCTGCTCATCTCTCCAACCAGGAGGTACTAGGGATGTGCACAAATGCTCTAAACATTCAAAATTTGATTGAATTCGATTGAATATGGACATCTGAATTCGAATATAATGTCTACACATTCAAATTTAAACATTTGAACGAATTTTGAATGTTCCAAAACATTTGTTCAAATGATTCAAAACATTTGAACGTACAGATATGTATGTATCTGTACTCATTTGCGCTGATAGTACAGGGCAAAAATGGGATGCATACGGGATAAAACTAGATGCGTATGAAATGCACACAGATACATATAACACATATGAATGTTGGCAACATTCGTATCTTCAAATATGAATGTTGTTGATGTTCATATCTTCAGATTTGAATCTAACATTTAAACAAATAGATTCAAATGTATTTGATTCAAATTGGATTTTGTTGCATTTGGATTCTAAACATTCAAATCAAATTGAATGTTTGGATATTTAATTTGATTAGAATTCAAATGCAAAAAACCCACAAAATGTTCATGCCCATCCCTAGGAGGTAGTATGTAGGCATCCATTTCAGCAGCCATTGGTATTTAATCCTTTCTTAAAGCTAAGTAGGCTGGTACTGTCACTACCTCTTCTGGTAGTAAATTCCATAGACCAATCATCCTCCACAGAATCTCCAGGCACTAAAAAGGCTGACTGACTGTGTTTACTTTAATATTTATGAAAATTCTTCTTATTACTGTTTCTGGTTAAAGCATAATCATACGGTAAGGGCACAGCAACTGATGTTAGGAGTCCCAGCTTTAGATCAAAATACTGATTCCTATTCAATTCTCTTGTAATTGATACTGTATAAGATGCACTGCACTGCGTCACACTGCATCACTACCAATATTCAGAGTCTACAGAATCATAGTTAACTTGAAAAAGGCACACCTCCATCATATCTATGACACAACATCCCTTTTCCACACTTAGATATGGACTTCAAAATGCATCTGTTTGCTGTTTTCAAAACTGAAGTACTATACTGCATTGACTGCTTATTTCAGCATGGGGTATTACTGCAGTAAGAAGCATAATAATAAATCCAAAATTATATCATTGTAGAGGGAGGGGGAAAGGAACTCAACTAGGCTTCCATTTCAATGGAATTAATTATGGTAAATATGTATATTCCTAATGAAACAAGCAGTTCCTAATGAAAGCAGATGTGTTGTTCTGAATTGTCATCCTAAACATGGCCTTTATTAAATTTCTTGTATTCATTTGAGGCATGATGATGCTAAATGCTGCATGCACTCATATCCAATGAAAACAAAAGATGCACTACATCTCATAAAAGGTGATGGTTTGCAGGGTAGCCGAAAAGCAGAACCAACATACTGGACATCATGGGTGAGTCACTAAAACTTACTGCTAGGAGACAGACTTGTTTCTTTTTGTGGGCTGTGAGGTTTCAACACTCCTTTCATGTTTCTGCCAGAGCCACAAGTTCTGATGCCTTGAACCCAAAGACTTATTAAGAAATGGGCCATACCCTTTCAATTTACAAAGCACATTTAAAAAGGAAGAAGCATGAAACACACATACTAATCCCACATTTCTTCTCCACCCAGCCCACCCACACTTCACTTTTGTCCTCTTTTGTGCTTTCTTCCAACAATGCTTTCTATCCAGCTGTTCTTTTCAGTTCTGTTCCAGTCCTGCTGGGGTCATTCCTTGAGAAGTCTTGCCTTGGCCGTGGCAACAGCATTCCCTCGTCCTGTTTTAGGGCTGTCCTAGAAAGGGCTGGATCAAAAACACACTTGTTGGTTCTAAAGAGCACTAGGTTTAATCCGGCTTCAGTCCACTTTTACTCTGAAAGTGAAATACATCAGCAAGAATACATCAGCAAAGTGGCGAGCTGTGTTAAATAACTCAGAAAAATTGACCTTTGGGAAGGATAATGTGGAAAGATAAAGACTTTGCTGATGTCTTCTCTCACTCTGAAGGTGGAATGGAGCTGGGTTAAATCTTAGGTGTGACCACAGACTAGATAGCCTTAGGAAAGACCAAAAGTAGTAAAAGACCTTTCTTTATTTTGGCAAAAACAGCACACGCCAGACATCAAGAGTAAAATGGCAAACATCAGTTTGTTAGTAGGAAACATTTTGATGTATGTACCATTGCTAATTAGGCTGCACTAATGACTGTATAGCCATGAAATCTCCATAGCTGAAGCCAGTGACTAATACATGGCAGGGATGTGTTAAGTCAAAACGTTTGCTAACAACAAGCTGAAATCTGGTGTTTTACTAATGCTTAAAAACCTCCCCCCCACACACACAGATAGAAAGGTCTTTTACTACTTTTACTAATGACGTTTTTTGTCGTCGTTACAGTATATATTGTGTAACTAGGGTACACGGTTGCTTTTACAGCATAGTTTAAACTATCAGATTACGTAACTCAGGGATCGCCTTTGATTGAATATCCTGAACCTGCAAATGACTGTACTTTTTTTAATTGAAAAAGAGTGTAACATTGTGGTAGAGCAAGTGGTTATGGAGTGAGGGATCCAAACCAACAGGTTCAATTAGGAAGATGGATTTGCTTAAAGATTACATAGATTACATAGGGTGTTTTTCCACTGTCACTAGAAGTACCCATTAAGTACCCATTAATGGGTACAAAAATGCCATTACATACCCATTAATGGGTACTTTTAGTGACAGTGGAAAAACACCCATAGACAAAACTCATTGTCTGATGTATCTAAAGTGATGTCAATATGAATCTCTTTATGTTTTGTCACACTGAGCACTTTTGCTGCCCAGTCCCCCATTGCAAAGAGATCCCTTTGGAGCTCTTCACAGTTCCTCTTTGTTTGTTTTTTCTGCTTTTCAAGATTGGTACCAGCAAATAGCTTGGCATATTAAAACACCATTGTTCCCAGTACAGAACTTCTGGGGACTTAATTGAGTTGCTTCTTCCCATCTTCATGCATCTATACTGGTGAAGAAGAAGAGTTGGTTTTTATACCCCCTTTTCTCACTCATTTAAGGGGCTTAAAGCAGTTCACAAAGATTTCTGTTCCTCTCCCCACAGCAGAGACCATGTGAGGTATGTCAGACTGCGAAAGCTCAGAAAGATTGTGACTAGCCCAAGGTCACCTAGCTGGTGTTGTGGAGGACTGTGAGTCTGGCACTCTAATCACAAGACCAAACTGGCTCAATGTATGTTGCTTGAAGCAACTTTGGAATTCTTTATCTAGAATTGTCAGTAATGCTGCATCCAGGGCCAGTTTGGTCTAGTAGTTAGGGAGCCAGACTCTTATCTGAGAATACCGGGTTTGATTCCGCACTTCCTCACAAAGCCAGCTGGGTGATCTTGGGCTAGTAACAGCTCTCTTCTGAGCTCTCACAGCTCCACCTACCTCACAGAGTATTTTGTTGTGCTTAGAATAGAAAGCTTGTCAGCTGTTTTGAGTCCCCTTAACTGGGTGAGAAAAGCAGGGTAGGAAAGCCAAGTCTTCTTCTTCTTCTTCCTCCTCCTCTTCTTCCTCTTCTTCTTCATTATTCCATCATATTTGGATATACTAGAATAAAGCATGGATATTCCAGAACATCCATGCTTTATTCTGAAATATCCAAATATACTAGAATAAGTAAGCAACATCTGGATGCAACCTAAGTCACTTTGGGCAATTATTGGGGTAGCACAGTGGCTTGTAGATGTTGGTAGCGGTGTGCACAAATGGAATTTTCAGATTTGACTCAAATCGAATATTCAAATGTTTGAATTCATACGAATAGAGAAAAAATGAATGTATTCAAATTTGAACCAATTTGAATAGATTCATATCTATTTGTATGAATATTCAATTCGTATTTGAAGAAATGAATGTCAACAACATTTTATGCTTCATTTTCATCCTGTTTGTATCTGTAAAAATGCATACAGACACAAATAAGATATGTATGTAATGCGTACGTATCTGTACACATATGAATGTCCGAATAATTCGTACAAATGATTAAAAACATTTGAATTTGTTTGAATGTTAAAAAATGAATGTATAGACATTCAATTTGAATTAGAATGTCCAAATTGGAATGAATTCAATCAGATTTTGAATGTTTTGAATATTGTTCCTCATCCCTAGATGTTGGAAACATGTGGTAACCCAGGCCCCTAGACTTCCTATTGTTTGGACACTTCTAGTGACAGTGGGAAAACACCCCATATGTTATTGGCTTTAGTATAAAAAACAGCAAAAAGGCCAGCCTTTTGCTATTAATAACAGTGACTTCAAATTGTCCCTTTACCTGAAGCCTGTGAACCACAAAGCAAAATCAGAAACAAAAATCTGTGTGCAAATATTGTATCCAAGATATCACCCTCCAGCAGAGAATTAGTGCTTCATTTTCATAAAAAAGGAGGGCTTTTCCTTTCTTGTCTTCCATTCATGATGCTGATTTACTTTCTTCTTCTCTTTCTGCTATTCATTAAACTTAAGATACTGTCAAATATAAATTTGAAAGATGTAATACAGATCTGTTGTGCAAGACTCATTTATAGAAGAAACAGATTCACACGGTATCATTAGTATTTTTATTAGTTTGGATAAAATGAGGGTATCTTTACAACTTACAAGACAGAACAGGAGCAAATGTATGATCTACTATGAATGATATTAAAGGGTGTTATTTGTATGATAATTTTGCATCAAGGAGATAAGAAAGTTATGAATTACTGAAAGTAATAAAACACTGTTGCCTGAGGGGTTGAGAATTATCTTCCCACCACTAGGTGATATGGCCTGCTGAAAGTGAACAGAAACTCTAACTGTGATATATATGGATATGCAAAATATGTGATCCATTTAATGCAGAATATTTTGTCTTATCAACTTCCACAGTAACTAACATAATAGCAGACTTTGGATTTCTTTGTCCATCCTTTGCTTTGGAAGATCTTGGTAGAGTTGTAATGACAATGAGCTTTGAAAAATGTCCCGAAGTGAAAAGCTTTTTCTCCACTTTGGGATATCTATCTGTACTGCAAATTTATTCTTAAGCAGTACTTGTCAGTTAAACAAACCACCAAATATGGATATTTTATCAAATATGTTTCATTTTGTTTTATACTTCATGAAGCACCTGTTATAATGATGAAAGGGAGAGTAAATTACAAGTTTCATTTGTTCATTTTTCTTTGTAAATACTTTCCCTATGTTCTTCCCCGTTTTCAAGTGTGGCATAACATGAAGTTACGGATCAATGGAAAACAAGCTGAGGTTCAAGATATGGAGAGCTGCCTGGTCTATCTTACTCCTTATTAAAGGCAAACGATTTATATGATCTGAAGAGTAACCTGAGAATATACTTTGGTCTATTTTACTTCTTAGTCAGAACATCACCTCAGTTTCTCCTGGCAAATTTAGTTGCATCTTTCCTTATGCTCATTTTTTTTTTAAAAAAATTTTTTTATTGATTTTTATATTACAAAAGCATACAAACATAACACATACACCAACATATTACACAAACCTCAACTATAGTGCAATAAACTCAGATTCAGAATCAATCATATTCAGAACAATCTGGTACAACAAGACAGGTGCCCCGTCTCCCACGGAAAGGATTGGAACTAACCTTTTAACTTTTTATCCCATTTCTGTTGCCAGCTGATATTAGTGTTCAACTTCATGCTTATATAATACATTCTCCTTTCAAATAAAATAAAATTGTTCATATATTTATACCAATTTTCAGTACTCCAGACCTTGTTATCTTTCCATCTTACCTTATGCTTATGATGTGAGGCAGAAAAATCCAGAAATATTCTCTTTCCTGTCTCTTTCTCCTCTATATACATGCAGTAATAACAATAAACAGATACTAACACATTCCTTTCCTTTTATCCCATTCAAAATTTGCTGCCAGTAGATTTTGTCCTTACTGGCAGGTATACTGTGCCAGTAAATGTAATAGGGCCTCCCTTAGACTCTACCAGAGTGTGAAAAGAGGCTCCCAGTACATTTCCTGGTCCATTATATTGGCCAGTGCAGAATTTCCTCTAGTGTTTTGGAGGCAATGGAGGACAGAGCGGGTTCCCAGGAAAACCATGGTAAATCCCTGCTTCGGGATGCCGTGGTTTCCCTCCCACCTTGCCTGAGTGCTTAATCACTCAGGTAAGGGCTTGATTTACCCCAAACGATCAACTGACAGCTGCCCTGCAGTCAGCTGAGCAATTGTCAGGTGGGTATAGGGGCTGTCAAGAGTGAGGAGAGCTCCAGTAAGATGATTAAAACAGATGCAAAAACCACATCTGTTTTAATCATTTTAGCGGAGCTCTGCTTGTGCACATGACAGCTGCTATATCTGCCTGACAGTTGCTCAAGCCCTTAACTGGGTGATTAAGTGCTCAGGTAAGCGGGGACAGTTGCAATTGCAGCATTAGCGGCAGGGACAGTGAAGCCCCAGCTGCTAATGCTGCGATCGTAACCTGGGAGTGTCCCCATGCCCCCAGGATAATCCCTTCTTGCCCCGTAATTTGGGGTGAGAAGAGTTATAAAGGGGGGGGGGTTATTTTGCTTTTAGGGATTTTGTCCCTCATGTAGCCCAAATTAGAGCTGAATGCTCTGGGGTATTTTCCGGTTGGTATGACAGGCGCTCCTGTTGAAGCCCTGGTTTCTCTCTGGAATCGGGAGATGAGCAGGGCTATTGACATGATCTCTCCCAAGTGCCCTCAGCATGCTTGTGGAGCCCGAAAAGGTCCTTGTTACTCCATGGAACTACGGGCTATGAAACAGGAAGGTTGATAGCTAGAGCACAGGTGGCGTAAATCTGGCTGTGAGTCTGACCAAACATGGGTTAGAGCACATTTTGTGCCTACCATGTGGCGGTGATGGTGGCGAAAAAGAATTTTGTCTCTGCCACCGTTGTGTCCTTGAGTAGCCATGCAGCAGAGCTTTTCAGAGTAGTAAATGGCCTCATAAAATCAAGCTTAAAGAAGTGTGAACCAGGGCCAAGTAATATCTGCTGTGACAAATTTGCAAAGCACTTTGAGGACAAAGTCTCCCAGATTCATAGGGGATTGGATGTCACAATTGGACATAGTCCAAACAAGGCATCCAGACAACTGTCTGGTCCTGTTTGGTTGGATCAGTTTCAATTGTTGCAGCCTGAGGATGTAGACAAGCTGCTTGCAGGGGTGTGGCCAATGACATGCTCTCTGGTTCCCTGTGCCTCCTGGCTAATAAAAACTAGCCAGCAAGGTATTACCAGGTGGATCCAGGAGGTAGTGAATGCCTCTCTGAGGAATGTGGTGGTTCCACTGGCCCTGAAACAGGCTGTGGTGTGCCCCCTCCTGAACAGGGCCTCCTTGGATCCAGAAGACTTAAACAACTATTGCCTTGTGGTTAATATACATTTTTTAGGCAAGGTTCTGGAGAGGACTGTCACTGTTCACCTGCAAGCATCTTGGAAGAAGCTGATTATCTAGACCCATTTCAGTCTGGCTTCAGGCCTGGTTATGGCACGGAAACTGCCTTGGTTGCCCTGGTTGATGACTTCCTCCGGGAGAGAGATGGGGGGGGGGGATGCTACCCTGATGGTTCTCCTGGACCTCTCAGCAGGTTTTGATATCATTGACCATCGTATCCTTTTAGAGAGACTACAGAGTTTAGGAGTGGGAGGCAATGCTTGGCACTGCTTGGCTGTGGGAGATACTGATTCAACAGCCTGGGAACTCAGTTGTGGGGTTCCTCAAGGGTTGATCTTATCTCTTATGCTTTTAACATCTATATGAAACCATTGGGAGAGGTCATCAGGAGATTTGGAGTGAGGTGTCACCAGTATGCAGATGATACCCAACCCAGCTCTATCTCTCTGTATCATTTGAATCAGGAGAGGCGGTTGAAGTGCTTGACAGGTGTCTGGAGGTGGTAATGGGCTGGATAAGGGCCAATAAATTGAAACTGAATCCAGATAACATGGAGGTGCTGTGTGTCACTGGGTTTCGTATCTGTGAAGTTGGGAGGCATCCTGTCCTTGACAGAGTTGTAATGCCCTGGAATGGACAGGTGCAAAGTTTGGGGGTGCTCTTGGACTCTGCACTGATGCTTGAAGTATATAAAATCATGCACAGTGTAGAAAAAGTAGATAGATAAATTTTCTCTATCACACAACACTAGAACCATGGGGTATTCTATGAAGCTGATGGGTAGGAGAGTTGGATCAGACAAGGGGAAGTATTTCTTCACTCAGAGGGTCATTGGTCTATGGAATTTGTTGCCAGAAGAGGTGGTGACAGCAGCCAGCCTAGATGGCTTTAAGGAAGGGTTAGACAAATTTAAGAATGACAGATGTATCAATGGCTATTAGAATGGATGCCTAAGTACATCTTTCAGGCTGCAGATACAAGCAGGATGCTTCTAAGGCCACTGGCCAAGCACATGGGAACCAGTTTCTTAATTTTCCAGCTGTTGCCAGCTTCCTCCATTTGGCATGCAGCAGCTCCAAAGATGGGGCTGTAAGGTGAAAAATCTCATTCTGTGATCAAAGCATCATGTTCCCTACCTCAGGGTGGCAATGAAGACCCTTGGCATGTGGATGGTAGGTTCCTATTTCAAGATATAATCCAGAATAAGACCCACTCAGAAAGGACCATTGTGTAAAGTGAAAATGCACCACATTGGAAGTGAAAGAAGGGTGCCTTCCACTGTGCCATAGAGATGCAGTCATCAGATCTCCTAGGTGAAGAGCTTCACTTGATTCCAAACATACCCCATTCTAATTATACACTTCACTGCTAAACTTTAACTCTCATTCTCTGGAGAACTGACAGTGATTCTAAGAGTAAGTAAAATGGAAAGAGGAAGGGAAGGGAGCAATTGAAATGCTTCCTAGGAATTTGTCCGCCCTTGGGTTGTGCTTATGATTCTGAGTCAGGCATACTTGGTGTGACTGGGTGAAGACTGGAAGGAGCTATTATGACTGTTTTTACAAACCTGCGAAACTGGATCACATGTTAGAGGGCTGCTATCCGTGATCTGAAACATGCTGGGAGGAATTTTCCCCATGGACAATAGCTAAGCAGTAGCTATGACCCCTGGGAATTTTCCTGTCTGTGACCTTATTGACTGGTTATCCATAGCAGGTGTTTTTATTGGCTAACTCCAACCCAACCTAAGCAGTTGACCCAAGAGTTGTTCTTTTCTGTCTTTGGAAGGATTGCATAATTATAGGCTTGGAGACGGGAGGACTATTTCTTTTTCTTCAGTCTGTTCTCCGTGTCTCAAATTCGCCTTGAAGATGACCCTAAACACATTTGTGATCACAGCCTAGGAAAACAGCAGGGGTGTTGAATGGGAAAAAATGTCTTCATATTACAAGGTTATTTTACTATGAAGTATTACTGGAGCTTCAGACTTTCCAACTAAAATGTTAATTTAAATTGAAATGTTTTCTCCTCACATTTCATAGTGCTACAGAGTGGAGTTGGTTGACTGAATGCTCTGATCTATCAACAGCTGCAGTCCAACTTTTTAAAAAATATTTTTCTATGAAACTTTATGAAGGCCACCCAGAAAAGAATAATATCCACAGGAGGAGCATCTAGGACATCTAGTTTCACAGAGTTAAACTATCTGCTGCTGTATATATTTGTACCCATCATGTGTCCTTCAATGCCAAGGCAAGCTTAAGATCTTTGGCCTGTTTGGATGCTGTAGCTACTGCTGTATATGCTGAAGACACATTGAGGAAATACCTGCTGTTCCTCATAAGATTAGAAAAGGCTATGCTTTGATGGGCTGCTCTACAGAGATCTTTCAGCATGGGAGGTTAATGGAGTAGGAGGGCCTGACATAACTTCTTTACAAAAATGGGAAATATTGATTTGATGCAAACATGCAAGACAGTATAATTATATGGGAATATGCAGATGGTGAATTAAACAGACCAGTATTTCAGAAAAGAGAAAGTGCAGAAAGGATACTACTTGTATGAACCCTTGTTGAGAAAATGGGCTTAATGGAGTAGAAATATAGGCAGAAAAGGGAAAGGACAATCTGAGATTATAGGGTGCAGTTCTCTTTTCAATAGTTCTTCCTTCTAGATGGCATGATGATTCAGCTTTTATGACCAGGGAACTACATGGCCCACTGTGCCTTGCCTTGCCATGCAGCAGCAGCAGCATGTTGGAAAGATAGCAACAGACAGCTTTTCTCAAATGATACACTCCTGTAGGCTTGCACTAAACTAGGGATGTGCATGAATGATTATTTTGCATTCAGTTTTTATTGAATCAAATGCAAGAAATTCCATATTCCTTCTAGTAGATCCCCTTTGAATGTGGTAGGATTCAATTTGATACGAATGTTCGATATGAATTGCATACAAATCCCCTACATATCCCCTATGAATTCCATACATATCCCCTACGTATCAGCTCTGAAAGCATTAAAGTGCATCCACTTTGAATCCACTCTGGATCTGTTGCAGATGTGACTGGTGCAGCCATTTCCACACTTCCTCAGGTTCACGAATGTAGCAAAGCTTTTACAAACGTTCCAAAGAATTTGATTCAAATTCGAATGTCAATCTTCAAATGTCCCAACATTCTATTTGAATATGAACGTTCACATTCAGACAAATCTGTACAAATATCAAATGTTATGAATATTCATGCACATCCCTACATTAACCTGTGTTCAAGGCATCAGAACCATATGAACTGAGGCTAATAACTGTTGGGTGCTTCCCAAAATCAGACTGGCTTCTCTATGACAGTTGGATGCATGTAAATACAGATAAGTCCAAGGATATTAATTAAGGAACTCATCTGCACCATGACTACACATTGGCTGTCAGTACAGGCCCCTGTTTGGGCAGAGCCACATACTTGTGCTAGCATGCACCCAAGATCATTGTGCAGGTGCAGAGCGCCTCAGTGTGCCTATGTGCTGACGTGACATGGCTCTACTAGCTCTACTGTGTGTGGTTATGGTGCAGGTGAGTTCCCTGCTTAATTCCTTGGGGCTCACCTGTGTCTTGCGTAGCCATTGTAGAGAGGCCACACTTGTTGCTGGCAGGACCCAAAAACCCATAGCCTCTCTGTGCATTTTTGATGTGTCAAAGAAAGATTCGGCACAAGCCTACACAGCTTTGCAGAAACAGACACCCAAACTGACATTTAGCCAGTCTAGTGTATTCTGCCACAGACACTTTTTGTGTGTTTGTTTGGCTGCCAAGTTGCAATGAGAACATGAATGTCACATGTTGCCATCTGTAAGAACCTTGCTGCACTTAACTTGATTCAGGCAGTGGATCTCAATAATGTGAAACCCTCTGGTCTGGATCATGACAAGGCTCAATCTGCCTCAACACAGCTACAAAGTGATGCTTTTTCATCCCAAGCCCCAAAAGGGGCAGGGCATCGCTTGTCTGCATCAATGTGAGGACAGAAGAGATCTTGAAGAGGACTTAGTAGCACAGTATGTCAGAAATAAGGCAAGGACAGAAAGGCCCTTCTTTGAACCACTTCTTTGTCCCTTTCTGCACTCAGCTTTATTCTGGATCATATCCAAGAACAGGGGCTTGGCATAGTTGGCACCAGCATGTGGATGGCAGCCCCCATTCTGGGATATTATCTGGAATAAGGCCCAGTTCAGAAAGGGCCTTTTTGTGTGTGTAGCCTTTGTCAGGGTTGCCTTTTGTCTAAAGTCCTTTGAAAGCCATTCAAGAAGGTGGCTATCACTACATATTACGGAATTAATTTCTATACCTTAGTAGTATCCTATATGAGTCAGGGCACTGAGGCTACTGCCTCTGCCATGGAACATCCTCTATAGTTTAGTATACTCCTAGCTGGCTGCTGCACACAGCATTCACACCATTTCCAAGTGCAAACACTGCCTGGGGTGGGGTGGCATGGCTGTGTAGTTGTGTACTGTGTCACAATTGTCATAGCAATGACCCAGTGTGTAGCAGACATTGCCATGACCATTACTATGCTGATTCAGATGGTTCCGGACAAACCATCCACAGTGCAAGTGCTTGGAGGTAGGTTGGGAACAGGCCCAGTACTCACAGTGCAAATGCTGGTCACCGTCCCTGTACTATTCCACTGAAGTGAAGTATGGAAAAGCCCTTAGTTCTTTTACCTGCTCTGAATGTTAATTTGATTTTGAGTTAATTAGTTTTACTGTTTCTTACTATGCTAGCTATGGTCAAAGCAATTAAACATTAATGCAATGCAAAAATACTTTGGGACAGATCCTCAGAAAGAAGGGTTTGCCAAAAAAAAAAGGGATCTTTTTAGATCTGTTTTTTGGCATCTAGTGCAGAAAGGCCCTTTGTCAGTTAAGGAGAGATCTGGCCTTTAATAGCATGGGACAGGAAGGTGTTATCAGCCTTTCTGTTCAAGCAGGGTTCTTGTGCATTTGAAAAATAAAGGTAGACAGGCAGTAGCAGGTAACTATTGCTAACCTCTCATTTTGTTTCTACTTGAATTTCAGCTGCATCAGTCTTGGTGTGTTCTATGTCCAAGCAACATATTGAAATGGCTCAAAGAATCAGAGGAAACATAGTGACAGAATAAAATGTAGCCAAATGTCCATCTCTCAGAAGACTCAAGCACTTCAGAAGAGTGTAGAGGAGGGATGGATACCAGATGTTGAGGAAAGCAAAGCAGGACTGTCAACAGCTGCAAATCAAAAGTCTGTGGCTTGGCCTTATCTTCATCATGTTAAGGAGGCTATCTTGTATTTGGAATTATTATTCAAAAATAAAGGCAATGTGTATGTATTTAAAGTTTGGCTGAATTCTCTTCTGCTCCTGCGATATAGCCCTCTTCTTTTTCTTTCTTTCTTTCCTTCCTTCTTTCTTCTGACAATTTAAGGAGAATATAGGCTTTATATTGTTTCACAAAGACATTCTGGAATTGGGTGGTATTTAAGAATAGAACAGCTGTTCTACTTAATAAAAATAAGATAGATCAACTCAACACAAGCAACACAAAAGATCTATCAAGAAGAGAAACTAAGGTCCTTCTAATATGAAATAACCAATAAATTTCCTGATTCCAAAAAAGGAATATACAACCTTATTATAAAGAATAGCTGTAAATTTACTAATAAAAATAGTATATGTTATAAAAGCTGGTAACAATATACAAAAGAAATAACAATATACAAAAGAAAAATGAGGGGAGATGGTGTATAAAAACCAAGAAAGGAGATAACAAGTGTCCAGCAATGAAAGAGCACCAATCTGAGACTTCTCAGAAAAGATAAACAAGGAGTTGCGTCCAAGATATTTCATATAACAAAAGGAGGGGATCTTAAGCCAGACGTGTTTCGACTGATAGACTTCTTTAGTGGCTCTTCCGATCATCCCAAATGAAGATAACTCCTTTTAAATCTATATGATTATACAAAGTAAAATTAAGCAACGTGTTACATAAGACCATACTCTCAAATAATAAAGCAATTTACGTATATAAATACATTTAACCATCTCCTGTTTCTCAAAGTGGACATAAAATGAACAATACTTACATGCCAAAAGGGGGCTCTAACACATACACCATATGTAAAACTTTTATAAAAGGTAACTAAAAAACAATAATAAAATACAAAAGTTACATAGAATTCAAGAACAAATACTAAGTCAATAAGAACATAGGTGTAAATAATATATACAGAAAAATCACAAATGTACTCACGTAAGACACTTTTTTCACTCTAAAACAATGTAATACTATCTCTCTTGGAACTATAATAAAGTAAGGAAACAAAACGCAAAGAACTAATATACACAGGGCGAATCTTGTAGGACTGTCATGGTCCTAGTTCTGCAGATACTCATGGACCATCTTGATACAGAGGAGATGGCAAGTTAAATATACCAGTTGACTTCCTCATTAAGACCAAAGGGTTCAAGAGTCTTTAATTTGTGAATCCAAAAAAGTTCCTTTCTGGCCAGTTTTTCTTTGCATTGTGCATCGGATTGTACCTGGTCGGTACACCAATATTTTAATTGAATGGTTTGGTGGGATGATTCCAGGAAGTGTTTAACGAGGAGAGCCTGTATTTTATTGTTTCTGATGCAGCTTTGGTGTTCCAGTATTCTAGTTTTGACTGCCCTGGTAGTCATACCTACATATAACTTTTCACAGGGGCACTGGATAATATAAACAACATTGAACTTTGGCACATGAAGAAATGTCTAATAGAGTATGTTTTATCATCAAGTGGATTGTTAAAGGTTTTTCTTGTGTAACACACTTCACAAGCCTTGCAATGTCCACATTTGAAATGGCCAATGGGGGGAGGCAAACTGGGAAGTAATGACTGAGACTCTTTTGGGGAAAAAATGTTGGATCTAACTAAAAAATCTGAAAACATTTAGAGCAGCAGAAAACCTCAGAATTTAAAAAGAGGTTTTTAATGCTTTTAAGGACTTAGGCTGCATCCAGATGTCACTTATTCCATTATAATCTGGAATAATGCATAGATATTCTGGAATATCCAAATACAGTGGAATAAGTAGCCAATATCTGGATGCAGCTTTAACTTAGCACTTAAAATGTCTTCCTGACAGAAAGCTTTCTCTAATTTACAATGTGAAGTAAAAAAAAAAAAAGAGAGAGAGAAAGGCCATTTACCTAGGGCCATGATCATTTTATGGAAGTCAAAGCTATCCATGTCTGTTAGCCCTGATGGGAGTAGGAGGTAGTGAAACAAAAACCATGTTCTCCAGGCTCACTGGTCCCTTCAGCTCCTCTCCCCATCCTGAAAGAGTCTGAAATCCAAAACAGTTAATAGAAGACCTGTTTCCCTTGACACAAAAGGATAAACAATAGTAAGCAAAACAACTAATACATTCTGAAAGCTGTCAATCAAACTCCAGTAATCAATCACAGAAGGCATGAAACTGAAATACACTTGCTAAAAACTACAGCCACAGAGGTTGCACAAAATGAAGAATACAAGCTTTAAGAAAGGATTAGATAAATTTATTGAGGACATGAGTATCAGTAGTACTATAGTACTGCCTCTGGTTTGGAGAGACAGGCAGGATGCCCCTCAAGACCATTTGCAGGGATTTGAGAGGAGGTGAAAGTTTTGCCTGTGTCTTCTGACTGAAGCCCAAAAGCAATTGGTGGGCCACTATGAGAGACAGGATGCTGGACCTGATGGGCTGTGGCCTGATCCAGCTAGGCTTCTCTTATGTCCTCTTGCAGGGGGTGCCTCTAGACATGCCTGATGCTCCACCTTAAATTTGAAGCTTCTTTTGGTCCTCCAGACAGGAAGATTGGAAGCTTAGCATTTCCTGGGCTGGAGATTCCCATCAGCCAGACACTTGAATTTTTTCATGGAGCGCTACTGTATTGATTTGCAGTGGGAAAATAATCTGCAGTAACATAACCATGGTGCTACTGTATCCTCTTAGTGTGGGAAAAGTAGCAGTGAGTATTGTGTATAAAATTTAGGAGGACACAGATGTTTACCATTTAAATCTGAGTGAATGAAATTCAGTTGAAACTTGTTTGTAGTTGGAACTTGATTTTTATGGGGCCACTGTGGCTAAGAATAATGAGGGTTGCACTGCTCAAAAGAAACTTATGCAGACTTGGGTTCCACAAGCTTTCTTTTCCTTTTGAGTGTAATCCTGGCCAATCAGAGATCACTAAGCTAGTAGGAGAAGCCCACAGAAGCAATTAAAATTGGACACTTGGTGATTTAAATGAAAAACAACAACTATTAGCTCTGTTATGGGAAGCCAGCTAGGTTAATATTTCCTATTCTGCTGCCTTGCAGCATCTCCAGATTACCATATCTTTCACCGCCTTTAAAGACATTGAAAAAAATTGCCAGAAAGCAGGCCAATAATATCAGAATTATTTGTGAAATAAAATCTCCTCACTTAATAACTCATCAGCATTTATTACTTCTTTTGTTAATGCCATTAGCTCAGATAACTTTTTTTTTTACTTTAATATTCAGAATATTGCTGCAGTGAGCCCAGCTAGTTCTCTTGATTAAACAGCTAAGCCATATATGGCAATTTAAGTTCTGTGAAAGGAAGGCAGTTTGCCTGGATTGCCTATTTGCTGAATTTGAAGCAAATTTCAAGAGGAGAGGTTTAACAAATGAACCAGAAATTATGGCTTATGTTGCATAATCTTTTAAAGAATCTTCTAAGAATTGGGAGTATTAGTTCAAACAACTATAAAAATGTTCTGAACCTCCAAATAACTTCCCAGTATTCTGCACTGGAAGACAAAAACACAAAATACAACACATGTATTCTAAATCACTTATAGAACTTCACATGTATATAATATGGCATTTTTAACCCCACTTTTTCTCCAAGCAGCCTAAGATCATGTCCATTTTATCCTCACAAGAACCCAGTTTGGTAGGTTAGCCCAAGATGTAGGCTGTGTCTCCAGGGTCATGGTGGGTTACACCTATGGAGGTACTTTCCATGCAGTGCTTCAGGTGCTTCCAAGTCTCCTTTATTTGGCATGCGTAGGTGTCCACCAATGCCGCAACTGTGGCATTTGGCTCAACATAGAGCACAAGGGTATAGTTATAGACAGTAAGCCTCAGTATGAGACTTATATCCATTCACCCTCGCACCCAGGCACCTTGGGCAGGTGCTACGTTCTTTGGTGGGAGTCTCTTGCCATTGAAAATGAAAACATGACGCCCCAGATCTTTTGTTAAGGTTTTTGTGAGAAGGCAAGTGGAGATATTGCTGTAATAACTGTTCAGGATCACCCAGTGAGCTTTCCTGGCAAATAAGGATTCCAACTCAACATTCTATCCACTAGGTTAAGCTGAATATCATTTGGTTTTGCCACCCCCATGCTGTTTAGATATTTCAGATTTGAAGTTCTTCTGCCATACTGATGGGGTTAATGGCAGCAATGCTGAACTTGAGGAAGAGTGGTGCAGTTCCTCAGCTATCAATGAGGGAAAAAGGTCACACATGCTCAGAGCTGCTTCAGAATGGAAGTGACTCTATGGTGTGTGGATGCTCCAAGCCGGAGCACCCCCAGGCCATCTCAATTATCATAGAGCAAAAAAATCTCCCATGGAAAAGGGCTCAAAGAAAGAAAAAGGTGAATTGGTATTTGTGGTCTTCTGAGGACAAGGCAGCCTCTAAGTACATAAGAGGCTAGACAAAAAACATATTAAGATGGTAAAAGAAGTGCTTTATAGGAGACATGTTTGCTGTGGCATGTCTTTCTCTTTTCTATTCCCTTGTCAGGACAGATAGCAGGGATAGTAGTGCTACACCGATACCCTGGTTCCATATAAACATGACCTGTGCAACTAATTTAATTGCAATGTTGACTTTTATGATGGCATAACTGCTCTTTCATAATAAGACTAATGCACAGCATGGCGACTTTGGAGCTCATCCTTATACTAGTAATATCATGTGGATGCTAATGGCTTTTGCTGTTGTATTGGGTATTTCCAAGTTGTGGCCAATTTCTTGTTGTCTCCATGGGCACCCCTATGCAGTTTTCTTGACAGCAAAATAGAAGTGGTTTGCCAAAGTCTACTTTCAGGGAGAGGTACTCTCTGCTATCTAGCAGTTTCTTCTACCAGTGAATCTAACGAAAGCAGAGATCCATTTTATTTACATCAACCTGATAAATTTCACCAGCACTAAATGTATTCAGCAGTATAATTGGATTTTGGCTTCACAGGCACCTGTTAATAGAATGGAGCCCTGCCAGGAAAAAAAATGAAAGAAAAGCTGAGTAGAACTTTGTGGCCATTAAGACTTAATCTGTGACCAAGATCCTCTCAGGCACTTTGCAGTACCAGCTGCTTACCTCCCTATTTCAAAAGCAGATATTTCAAATAAAATGGATTTATTTTGTTTGGGGCTTTCCCACAGACTATTTTTAAATAATAGCGTTTGACAAACTGTACTGGCTGACATTCAAGTGCCTGGAAGAACACTGAGCTGCCTCTGGCTCTTTATGGATATTAAATCCCTTGGGTTCTGTTTGGCCATGGCATCCTGGGGCGCTTGGCAAAAAATGTGCTCGGGTTTTGGATGATGAACTGGAAAATACTACATATTGCTGGTTATCAGAGATGTGTGTATCAAAGCTATACCAGATGGAAAAGAGTTAGAATTTGGAGTGATTGATGAAGGAAGGACATAAAGACATGACTAAATTTACCACTAGAAACACTGGCCCTTTCTGCACTTGCCACAGTTAATCTGTATTAGCTAGATCTGTATCAGGTGAATCCATATTAGCTCGATCCTGATTAGCTGTCCGATTAGTGTGAATAGGCCCATGTTCTCATCACCTCTTTGATCTGAATTAACACACAAATGCAGAAAGAGCCACATGTAGAATAAAAGAGAATAAACTACAATATTCTATAGCCAGCCAAATGCTTCTAAAGGGTTCCTGCTTCCTTTTGAACTTCCTGGGCCCCTGGAAAACACCACACTTGCTCAGGCTCTACCTGAGCGTCTTCTATAGGTCATGGCCTAATGTTTGCAAACTGATTCCCAAACAGCACGTGGAAGCAGGATCTCATGCCTCCAAATGAAGTTTTTAGCACGAAGTCCCATCTGGGTCATTGGTGGTGATGTCTGCATGTTGCTAGAATAATGACAAGCATAATATCATGCTTACTCTACCCTCAAACTTTTTTTTTTCTTCTAGATTTGCTTATGGGAGCTACACACTGTGCATGCATGTGCTGCTAGCGAACATGGAGGTTTGATGCTGAATCCAGTTTGTTGTCAAAGTTGCTGCCTTTCCTTACCCATGGAATGGAGAAATGAAGTGACCTGTTCCCCAGAGTGGTTCTGTTTTATACTTGGTGGCTTCAGCTATCATGCTGACATGCTCACTGGCAATAATGAACAACAACCTGTTTACAGCAGAAAAGGTAACCAAACATTTGAAGACTAGAGGAATTTTCAAGAACAGGTCAGAGCCAAAAGCATATTATGAAGTTCACCCACAGCTACAGGACAACAGATGTGGGCATGGTATGTAAATAAGCCAATGCTTAGGAAAGCAGAATGTGTAGTAGATCAAGGCACAGAGAGACAGTGCTAAGCACCTGGACAATTTAGTCTCCAGCCACAAGTGCTGGTGTCCCAAGCATATATATGGGAAACACTCACAGTCTCTCCCAAATCTACAGGTATGTCTTGACTAGGAGTTGTCAGAAGCACCTTGGGTCATGCAAAGTTGTCAGAAGCACCTTGGGTCCTCCTTGCTAGCTGAGCACTCATGCACGAACCTTCCTTCTGTATTATTATGTTCTGTCTTTGATGTTCCCACAGGAATGGTGGTGTAGCCTTATCTCAGAATCTGAGCAACTCAAGTCTCACTTATAGGAAAGGTCCTCAGTGGGTACCTATTCTAGGGGTTCTAGATGTATGCTAAGGATAGCATGGCTGACAGGACCAAGTGGTGGTTCAGTATCTTCCGCCCCATAGTGACTGTCTGAGGGTGGTGGTGCATAAGATGAAGAAAGGTTATAACACTTGGGTTTTTAAATCTAGATAGGAAGTAAAAGAACTAGAAGAAACATGATAAAATTATGCACAGTGTGAACACTGTGGGTGGGTAGATGTATTTCTCCCTTTCCCAAAATGGTAGGGGTCACTTAATGAAACTGAATCTTGGACCAATCAGGACACACAAAAGGAATGTATTTTTTTACCCAATGGACATTGCACAGTTAAACTTTAGAATCCATAGCCACAAGCTGCAGTATTGGGTATTAGGTGGAATGGTTCCAAAAAGGTTTTGGACCAATTTATGGAAGTCAGGGCTATAATTCAAATAGAATCTATAATTCGATTGCATCAAATGTGGGAAATTGGCTTTGTGCACACCCCTACTACTAGTCCCTTAGCAGTAGGGTCTGGTTTGTCTCCAAAGGTCAGGTGCTGGGAGAATACAAGCAGAGCAAACTGTGGGTTCATGTTCTGCTGGTATGGACACCTCATCTTTTGGGGCCTTCACTGGATGCACTTTTCACCCAATGTGGATGCAGATACTGTTTAAAGAGACAAATCTCACCACAATATTCACTATATGGTTCCTTTTTGATTGGAAATGCTCGGAGCAGGCTTACCTAAAGTATGCCTCATAGCCTTCATTTGGGTCAAGGAGAAATTTAGGTAGATCCTGGTGGGAATGCCAGCAACCACACAGCCAGCCCTCCACTGAATTTTAATATGAAAAGTTAATTTCTAAAGCGAGGAGACAGGGGTAGGATATTTATCAAATTTTCAGATGGTAGATTGGTTGAGAAGCTCTGACTCAGAAATAAAAAAAGGATACCAAGAGAAATTGTGTTAAAGCAGGATCCAAAAGAGTTATGGCAAAGTTGCAAGCTGTTTTTTGGGGAGAAAAAAAGAATAAAAAGAAACAAATCATGGGGTGAGAATTGGGGAGTTTCCTTCTGAAAGCAAAGCACAATCTTTTGTCTTGAAACTTTAGGTAAGACCTTAACCAATTCAACAATACCATACATGTTGTGTGGGTTTGGATATTTGGTTTATCTCTTTTTCTTTGTCAGTTTTATTTACTTATTTTATTCTAAGAGAGGGAAAAATGAGTTAGCTTTCACTGAGCTAGCACATCCAAGCCAAGTTCTAGCTGAGCATGACATCAAGCTGCTTGTCAGACCCTGGGGAAATAGTCTGTATAGGCAAATTATTAGCAGAGCCAAAGGATGAGGGAAGATAAGATGTTAGCCGAAAAAGAAGTGGGGGCAAAGAAAGAGTTCATTTCACTCTTGTGTTTCACTGTGCTGTTTTTGGCGCTGTTCATCTCAGGATTAGGCATTCTAGGAAATTCTGTTTTGATCTTCTGTTGATTTTTTGAGTTGATTTTGCTCTCATTTAAAACCTTGCACATGCTCTCATCATTTCTAACTGGGGAGAACTGCAGAAACATCCATGGTGGCCAGACCCTTTTACAAGATTTCTACATGAAGGATGATGAAATAAGTTGAAATCAGGCAATGAAATTAAACCGGAAAGAACACATTTGTTGATTAGTATGCTCTAGAATTTCACCCTCCAAAGCAATCCTCCAATTTCCCATCAGATGTGTTTATATGTAGATTTTTTACAGGATGGCACATTGTAGCTACACTTTTTTACTCTGCCCTGCCCTTGTTGTGTGGCACATAACGTTAATACGACTGGCACTATGAACATAAGAGAAGTCCGTCTAGTCCAGCATCCCATCTCGCACAGTGGCGCACTAACTGCTTCTGGGCATATTCAGGGAGAAGACAAAGGCAAAATCTACACCTGCTTTCAAGTCCTTGTGAAAGGCTTTTAGGGGCATTCTGCCTGTCTCTCCAATATGGAAGCAGTATTTAGGCATTTATTCTAGTAGCCACTGATATACTGATACATGTATCCTCCATGCATCCATTCTGGTAGCCATTGATACACTGATGAAGTGTGAGAAGACCACAATGATACTTCAGCTTTATCTATGCACAGCAGTTATACCAGAAGTTCAATGTATAAATAGGAGCAGTATCTATAGGGGTGTGCACAAATGGGTTTTTTTGCATTTGAATTCGAGTTGAATCGAATGTCAAAATCTTCTATTTGATTTGAATGTTTAAAATCCAAATACTAAAAAAAGATTCGAATCCATTACATTTGAATCTATTTGTTCGAATGTTAGATTAGTATTTAAAGATATGAATGTTGACAACATTTGTATGTGTTATATGTATCTGTATGCATTTTGTATGCATCCTGTTTTGATCCCGTATTAGAAGCGCAAATGCTTACAGATACATATAATATTTGTACAGATACGTATGTAATACATATGTATCTGTACATTCGAATGATTCAAATAATGTGAATGAATGTTTCGGAACATTGGAAATCTGTTTGAATATCTAAATTCGAATGTGAAGACATTCAATTTGAGTTTGAATGTCCACATTCAAATGAATTTGATCAGATTTCGAATGTTTATAACGTTTGTACCCATCCCTAAGGAGCAGTGTCTATAGTTATAATGGCATAATTTGGAGTGGTCCCAAGTCATGCAATAAAAGGGATTTCAGTGCCAAATCTGACTGTACAAGCTTTGTGCTAGATAGCAGTAATTATCCTGGCCTACACCAAAAGCTCCCAATCAAAGCTCAGTCCCAAACTAAGGACTTCAGGTCCAAAGCCTATCTAAGGTTGTCTCTCCATTGCACAGTAAAGGCACTTTAAATGCCAATTTCTATTACTTGCAATGGAGAACAGCTGCCCTGAAAGCTTGATTAAGGTTCTTTGACTGCATTCTGTGCTTGGCCTCATTCTGGAATATAACCCAGAATAGGGACCTGCTATCTGTATGCTACTGCAGATTGTGGAAGGCTCCATATGAAGCCTGCCATGGTCTGCATTAGCTTGCAGCCAGCAGACTGCTATCCTCAGATATATTCCAGAATAAGGGCAAGTGCAGAAAGGGCCATAGTCTGGTTGTCAGTTGACTCTTGGCTTCTGGTACTCACTCTTTCTTTGAAACCACATGTGAGTTCACCAAGGTCAAATGGATTGTACTGACAGCTGACTCCTGCCAACCACCACATACTCTTTTACTGCAGACTCTCTTTAGTTGGAAACTCCGTGCTGGTGTGGAAAGAAATGAGTGGAAAGCCTGATTCCCTTGGGATCAGTGCAGGTGCAGAACATCAGGGTTCCTTTAGCAGGCTTAATTCATAAGCCGTCTGAGATCTGCTCATGGAGAACAAATCTAGATGAGTGACTGGTGTACCAATGGATTGGAAACTTCCTGCACTCCATCTCAATCCCTGAAGCCCTTACAAAGATAATGCTGCTCTGAGTCAGAAAGAATGGAACCCTAAACCTCTGAACTTTTATTTATCAAGTTTTCTCTTCCTTCCACCCTTCTTGTGCTTAGACCAGTGCAGATGACTCCCATAAAAAGGACTCCCATGAAAAACCCAGTCAGTTACCAAAAGGCACATTACCCCCGTTCTTTCTGCTTCTTCGCCTTTCAATTGATACCCCATTCAATTCATTAAAAAAAAAAAGGGACTGTATTCAAGAAAGCTTCAGGCTTGGACTTCTTCTTTGGTTGCACTGACACTGAAGCCAGTGAGACTTGCAACAGAGCACAAACAACATTAACTCTGTGCTAGCTTCCGAAGACTTTCTTCTGACTCTCTCTAACTTTCCCCATGCTCCTTCCTATGTCCATGTGCCCACCTCCTTCACTGTCCTGTATGAGGAAGTAGCTGTAGATGCCTGTGATAGATGCATAGTGTGATCCATGCTCTGTGCCACAGAGGGGAAATTAGAACATGGTAGCAAATAGGGATACAGTGTTGCTACATATACTATCATCCTTGCATGCCATACATGCCCTATAAAATGTCGCTTGAGTTAAAAATTTGTCACTTCTCTTTACTCCTCATGCTTAAAGTCCTCATGTTACTGGTTCTTGGTTAATTTACTTTGATGGATGACTTGGGTTGTCCTGTTTAATGCTAATTCTGCTATTCATTGGTGCATTGATTTTATGTCTACCACTCTTCTAAGATTTGTATTGAAGAACAGAGACAAGTGATTTGCTCTTCCTCCCTTTTCTTTGGTCTCAGCTCCTTAGTTTTAGTGACTGCTTTAAAACTTCAGTCTTGATTGTTGGTCCAGAGAGCTAAAGGAAAACTCATACCAATACATTCAATACTTTTTTTCTTCTGTGCAAAAAGACACCTGACAACCTTTGCTTGGACAGAAGGCTGCTTAGGAAACCCACATGGACTATTGTGACTTTTATGGTGAAAGACATCAGGATGCAAAACTGCTAACTGCTTATTAGTTAGTTATTGGGCATCCCCATGGTGAGGATACTGCGAGGTCCTAATTCGGGCTACATGAGGGACAAAATCCTCCAAATCGAAGTAAAAAAAACCCACTTGATAACTGTTCTCGCCCTGAATTACGGGGCAAGAACGGGTTATCCTGGGGGCATGGGGACACTCCTGGGTTACTATTGCAGCATTAGTGGGCAGAGTTTCACTGTCCCCACCACTAATGCTGCAATTGCAACTGCCCCCCTTTACCTCAGTGCTTAATCACCCAGGTAAGCCTGACAGCTGCCCTGCAATCAGATGAGCAACTGTCAGAGAGTTATAGCAGCTCTCATGTGCACAAGCAGAGCTCCGCTAATGATTAAAAGAGATGTGACCAAGGAGCTAATTAATATGCACCGCTTTCCAAGGCTTGGAGCTGCCTGTTACCTCCAGCCTTGGAAAGAGGTGCATATTAATTAGCTCCTTGCTCATGTCTCTCTTTTAATCATTAGCGGAGCTCTGCTTGTGTGCATGAGAGCTGCTATAACCCCCTGGCAGTTGCTCAGCTGATTGTAGGGCAGCTGTCAGGCTAGTGTTTGCAATAAATCAACCCCCTACCTGGGTGATTAAGCGCTCAGGTAAAGGTGTATGTGGAGAAAACTGTGGCATCCCAATGCAGGGATTTGCCGCAATTTTCATGGGGATGGGTAGTTTCGCCTTGAACCTGCCCTGTCCTCCATTGCCATGGGGACTCCTTAATGCAAATCTTAATTCACATTAAGGCTGCCCCGAAGCCACAGCGCATCAGGGGCAGCCCCATGGGGATGCAACCTTAGTTAATTAGATCCTCTCATGCTAAGTAGCATATTGGCCTGGGTAGTGAGATTATGGCCTGCAAATCATAGTCATCTTTCAGCAAAGATTTTATGCAGGCTATGCAGGCCACTGCTTTGCAGGACTTCTTCATTTGTGATGTGGTTGTGATAATTCATTTTAAAGGTCCACCTCAGGCACTATTGATGAAAAACGTTAAACTTATTTATTTATTTATTTACATTTCTATCCCGCCCCATACCCGAAGGTCTCTGGGTGGGTAACAACATATTAAAATAGAATATACATTAAAAGACATTAAAAATTCACACACGTGTAAAACAATTATTTCATTGACATTTTCCAGGTTTTGCATGTGTATGTAGCCATTGGTAAAATGATTGATGCAGAGCCCTGTAGCTTAATGGATGTGGAGATTGTTGTTAATATAGGCATACATGGTGCAATTTTCAGAAGCCTGTAGAGGCTTTCCCAGTTTTGACATGAATATCTGCATCTGCATCTGCAGTACTGCAAATGAGTCTGTCTAAATATGTAAAGTGACAAACATCTTCTAGCTCATGTTTTCCACTGTAATTGTTAGCTACCCTTAAATTCCCACCATTTAAATGCATTGTCTTTGTCTTGCCTGTATTTATTTGCAGCCCCACAGGACTGGCCATTCTATCTAGCTCAGTAGTCATTTGTTTATTTATAATTATTTGTATTTCTGCTAGAAGGGCAATATCATCTGCAAAATCCAGCTTATTAGTTTAAATAACAGCAGAGAAAAGTGGGATAGGGTAATAGAAGGATAGGACAAGTGGAAAAGAACTGGCGATGAGGAATAGAAACAGAAGTGTTAGGAAGAAGCAAAACTAATATCGTATGGTTGTGTGAACATATTTCACAGCATGGGATTATTTTATGAAACACATGCCAAGGAAATATTACAGGATAACTGCCTTCAACTTCACAGCTGCACGCATGCAACCTATCTCTGAACTTGGCTGATTGTCTAGACAGATGAAGGAAGATGTTCTGGCCTTATTCTCCAGTAATATTCCATTTCAGTTTAATCATTCATGCTTAAAGTTCAAGCAAGTGTTAGGAAGCCAAGCTAATATCTGGGTATGTGTTATTTCTCTTATGGGAATAACATTGCATACATTCCTTATTATGATCTTCTCCTTTTTTAATTCCTAAGTTAGAATTTGAGGTTTATGATAAATATATGCCTATTCCTCAAAGGAATTCCCTTATTTTACTTTGATTCATCTTTTTTATATCACCCAGTTATCTCTCCTTGGCTTTAATCCTATACTTTTCTTCAGATCATGTCTTTTCAGAGTATCTGTCCAAGCTGTGAGATTACTTACAAGCTTCTTTTGGCAATATGTTGTGGCATTTCAACTCTCATGAATTTTTTCTGGTGTTTTGTATACATGGTTTACCCAAGCTCTGGAGAGCCTCAGTTCATAGGTCCTCAGCGATGATAGTTACCTCACCTTGAACTCACACTCTGGAATCCAAGCTAGGTTATAGCATTTCATTTGTTTTGGAACTAGATAAATGTTGGAGCCTATTAAGCATTTTAATATTTTAAATTCTGCACATGAACTTTTCCTTGGGAGTGGCTAACTGTTTCTTTGAGGGGCTGTGGTGACCCGACAAGCATTTTTTTGCCATCTTCTCTTCTAATCAGAGACTATGTACCCACTTAGCAGGATGACCTGCTGTCATCCAAGAAGGTGGCTGCTAGCATTGAATTTCCCTTTGTAGTGGTGACACCTTACTAAATCTGGATGTGCTAATGGAAAGAAGTGTCATTGTTGTAGGGCACAGTTTCACATCCTGAATGGAGGCACTTTTGTTGGCCACTAAGAAGATGCTTCCTCACACAAAACTATAGATGGTGGAGGTGACCTTTTCAGTAACAACTGTGGGGCGCCACCACCATATGCATGGAAAGCAGGTGCCTCACCCAATAGATGGAGACCTGTCCAGAACATATGCATGCAAAAGTGAGAAGGGGAAACTCTTACCACTGCATATAACCACAAGAGGTGTGGCAGGAAGATCATAGCACCAGACCCAAAATGTTTAGCAACCAAAATTAATTACCTTTCGGGAGGGAAAAGGAGTATATCTGAGAAAATATATTTTGCTATATAAATGAAAGACCAAGATGGTCTCCCCACCATCACATCTCTCTATATAAACTTAATAGTATATTTATTTTATTTATATTTCTATCCTACCCTAGACTTGAAGGTCTCATGGTGCATTACAATAATATCACAGTAAAAACAGATAAAAGCAGATAAAACAGATAAAATAGGACTAAAACAGTGACAGTGGCTTTATATGGAGGGGAAGGTGAAGGCCAGGGTAAAGAGGCAGTGTGTCTTCATTTTGGAATACATACAATTAGGGTACCTGATGCACCTTGGAGGTGAGATTATGCCATAGTCTGAGGCTACAACTGAGAGTGTCCTTCCATGTTTTCCTCCCCTCCAGTTATTGCAGGTGGTGGGACTGCCAAGACGGACTCATCAGCAGATCTTAGGGTATAAGTGGAGATGTTCGTTTAGGTATTTGGGGCCCAGGCTGTTTAGGCCCTTGACACTCTAACAGTACAGTGTTATATAATATATAAATGCTCACCAGTGCCCCTCCACATATTTCTGAACTATAGCTCCCATCATTCTTTGCATCTTCTTTGCAATGTGCCAAAATAATTGCAAATATTTTAGATTCTGCTTGGTTCTCTTTCTTTCTTGTCTGCTTTTAGAGTAGTACAAAATCTATTTTGGCCTTTGCATCTTTTGAGACTGGTGGTATTTCAGAGAGGAATGCTAAATCGTAAGAAAGAAAATCTATTTTTTTACATTTATATGTCCTTTTTGATTTGGTTTTGCATTATTGCTGGCCATCCACATACTGTAATTAAAACCTTATTTCAAATGCCATGGAAACTCTTTGGAGTTTTAGTCTTAAAAGCAGCTGAGAAGATCCAAAGTGTTCTATTGAATTAGGCTGAAACAGGAAGTTTACAGACCTTTCAATTAAATGCCCCCTTTTGCAAAAAAGAAGAAGAAAAAAAGTTGGATTTGTTACATAGTTCATATTAAAGAGAACCCTTCACTTTGCAATAATGTGAAGAGACTCACATTTTCTCAGTAACGCAGGAAGCCTAGAAAGGAAGACAATATTGTGCCCAAATTATACTTGGAAAACTGAAGGAACCAATAAGGGTTGATGTAACACTTGTATAAGATTTGAACCAGAAGCCACTCAACGCATATGCTTAGCTGCAACATTAACCATACAGTAAATGTTTCTGGAAAATATGTTTAATGTTCATGCACTGGTGTGATCAAATGCAACAGATGGCACCGTGGGCCATTTCCTTTGTTCAAGGATGTGACAAGTCCACCAGCAATAGATCAGGTAGGTACACTTGTGTGGCAAATGAAACATCCAGTGTGAATACCAATATTAAAAAGTATAGAGGAATACAGTGATCTTCTAACAAGGGAATCTCTCAATACTTTAAACACTGACATTGTATTACTGGAAAAAATTACAAGACACTTCTGGATTAGCTTGAAATCTCTTTTTTGTGGTTTGTTGTCAGGGCAGAACAGCAGTGCTCAGTTCATGCACTATGTGCTCATGACACACTGTCAAGGAAGATGCATATGATCATAGAATCAGCATTATGATCATAGAATCAGCATTATTAGCCTAAGGTGATGCTGCACTGGTCAATATATCGGACAAGCAAGCAGACTGGGAGCCTCCCTTCTGCGTGGTTGGTCCAGTGTATCAGCCAGTGCAGAACTGCCCTATATCAGTGCAGATTTAAATAAGTTTCACATGGGCCTTTTATGGGGCTGTGGGATCAATTTGATGATGCAGGAGCAGCCAGTTCTGTGCACTGAGAATACTCAGTGTGTCATAAGCACCTATTAAATTTACCAGACTTACTGATCCACATCATGGGGAAGCATGGGCTGTATCAGAACTGTCTGTATTGATGGCTGATCTGGCCCAAGCTTCCCCCAGACAACAAAGGTCATCTGAGCCTCACAGCTGCTCTCCCTCCTAGGCATCTGGAATGTCTGTGTGTGATGCTATTCAGCAGTGCACCATAGCGTGCTGTGGAAAAGCACCCCCCAAGCCCTAAGGCTAGGAAAATTTGTTCCTAGCCATGAGGGTTATTGGGGTGCTTTTTGGCAGGGCCACTATGGGGTGATTCCAAATAGCAGCTCCTAGTAGTTTTGGATCAGAGAGACATGCTATATTCTGGGTTAAGGCCCTTAGTCCAGTTGTTCTACAACAGATTTGGATTAAGGGCCCCTTAATCTGGATCTGGCTCTGTCTTGTGCACACAGAGCCAAACTAATGGATGAGGAGGCTCTTCATTCCATATCTTTAGGTAAGTGCAGAAAAGGCCTAAGGTACCTATTGGTTACTCAATGGACACTGTTCTTAACTAGCACATATTAACTTAATGGGATGTGCATTACTTCCATTAAGTGGTCCTTTTTTATGGTGCAGGATTCCTATACTGCTATGACACCACTGTATACAGCAACTAATGGAAAGTGATGATAGTGGTAATAGTCCTAAAGAAAGAGGGTAATAATTATTTTTAGATATATTTGAAATGCTATGTGAATTACTAATAATTAGGATCTGACAGTTTGTGGCTTCAGATTGTTGTTAGATATACAGAAAAGGCAAAGACTGTGACACTCTACAGCTGAGGGGCAGTGTGACATGTTCCTCCCAGACCCAGGAAACAATCCAAGTAAATTTCTCAAGCTGTTTATCTTGCAATATGAACCTCTGGCAAAGAGAACTGATGTATAGTATGTTCCCAATGAAATATATTAAGTTTCATCTGCAAGCAATGTGTCCAGGAAAATGAAAACAAAACCTATTTAGAAAAAAACAAGAGAGTCACTGTAACCTAAATTCAATCTTTAGATGAAATGGTTTTTTAAAAAACCATATTAAAAAAGGCAATTAATAAATTATACTCCTTTGCATTATGGATACTGCCTATTGCTGCACTACCTTCAGATATGTAAAAAGTTACATTTGTATGAGAGCAAGGAAACTCTCAATGTTTGATGATTACTTTTTAAAAACAAAGCCTATGAATCATCTAGAAGGGAAGTTATGAAGCCAAATGTGCAGGCACCACTATAATTAAACATGTGCACTACACCTTTTTCTTCCAGTACTCCTGTGGTTTGCCAATGAGCAAATTCAGAACTAAGAGCCTTTTGCACTGGGTGGCAGACTGGATCATGTCCAATCTGGGTCTCTGCCCAGATCTATTAGTGCAAAATAGCAGAGGCTCCTATATTTCCTACTACACTCTGCACAGGATGGAACATAGGGTGCTTCCGCACTGGCTGTTGAAAAACGGATCTAAAAAGATCAGTTTTTCGGCGATCTGTCCTCCCCCGATCCATCACAAATACTGACAGATCTGAAGGGCCCTCAAACATCCACACATGTGTGGAGAGGTCGGATTCCAGAGGATGGATGGAGTGGGTGCTGTGGAGACACATCAGCACCCATTCCAAAAGTCCTCCGGCTCGCACGCCGGTGACACTGTCCCCGGAGCTGCGGCACTGGAGCATGGAGCTGCCTGTCATTGCATGTTTCTGGCAGCACCTGGCGCACGGGGGAAAGGCTTTGGAAGCAGGCAGTCCTGCTTCCGCCCATCCCAACATGGTGGGTGGAGGGAATCTGTCCCTTTGCCTGGCCGTGTGTGGAAGCATCCTGCTTCTGCACACATCCAGGCGAACAGACGGATGTAAGACCTTTTAATTTAATTCGGGAGACAATCTTATGAACATTAAAGTAAAGTTACATTTGATTTTGGTTTTGTTTAGTTTTAACAGTAATGTCACAAAGTGTCAGAAAGGAGGTTTTCAGGAAAACAGAGCTATGGCTCATGAAGGGGACCTTTAAAGCATATATCTCAAGCAAAAATATTTGTTTGTCAAAGACATCACTGGGTTCTTAACAAATGTTTTACTTCTACAGTCTATTTCTGCTGCTTTTTCTGCTATAAAGTCCCAATGATATTAGGGCTTTAAAATGTTTTCCCCCTGAAATGTTTATGGGATAAGGCCTCCATCCTGCAATTTAATCCAGGCAGTTAGACAGCTGGGTCCATGCTGAGTCCTGCTGAAGTCATGCAGTGCAAAAGCCAAGATTAAGATGTGTTAAAGTGAATGAAGTACAGCAAAACAGAACAAAGTGAAAGATAATTTGGAGGGGCATTGCTATAGCACCAGTAATAAGAAGATTAAGGTGTCGCATACGTATACCCTAATAGTGCCACGGGATCACAAATGCTTGGGCTCAACCAACACATTAAATAAATGAGTTAAGCTTTCCCTGACCTTCTCCCAACTTATCTGTGGAAAGCGTTTGGAGTTTAACTTTCCTAGAGCCAAAGCTAATTGCAACTGCTAATAAGGTCAGCAGCATACCATTCTTCCAACTGAATCAGTGTATTTGTGTTGAACAGTTTAATCTGTATAGGAGTTTTCTGGCATCAGCTCTAGGCAAATCTGCCAGCACATAGGAAAGGCATCAGATCATAGCTTTCTTAGTCCAATTTGTAAATGTGACCAATTAGACATGACATTCAAAAGGAAGGCAGGACCAGAGCAAGCAAGTGCACCATGAGTCCCAAAGCTCAGAACAAGTGCCCTCTGTTTTCTTTCCAGCAACTTCCACTACCCCATGGCAGGGTTCTTAAGTGTTGTCTGCAGCCTGGCTTCTCCAAAGTGAGGGAAAAGAGAGGAGAGACAAGAAGATGAGTTTGCTTTAAGGAACAGATAGGCAGGTAATTAACAGTGTATATATCTGGAGCATAACAAAGGCTTTAACCTGGGAGGAGCAGATGCAGCCTGAAGTGGTGAAGACTCACACAAGTCATACACAAGCCAGTACTGGGGGTGGGAACATCTCATGTTTCATGGTGGCAACCAGCCCTTGAAACCTTGCTGCTGCAGAGAAAGTTTCTTCTGGGTTGCTTTTCTGAGGAATTGGAAATGGACCCAGATGTCTGCCATTTTTGGTCCAACATGAAAATAGTCCAGGTGGAAATCAGTCTGATAAGAACATTTAAGAACATAAGAGGAGCCCTGCTGGATCAAGCCATAGCCCACCAAGTCTATTATCCTGTCTCACACAGTGGCCCACCAATTGCTTTTGGGCTAGGAGAGATGGTTTTTCATCATGGCAGGACCTTTTTATTGCCACTGTCCAGGCTGCACTGATGATTATTGCAGCCACAAGTGAAGGCCAAGGCTTCAGCTTCCTCACAAGCTAATTCCTAGTCCATGTACTAGCAGCCCCATCATTTGTCTTGCAGCATTTCCACAAACTGCTGTGGACAAATTAACGGGTAAGTGTAGAAGTTTCTGTTATCAGAGTTGAAACTCCTGTCCTGACCCTAAGACGCCTTCTCCCATTTCTGGGACAACAGTGAGGGTCCTTGGGTGCATCTATGTGTGGACCAGCAGAAATGATCAGATTTCTAGAGGCAAGAAATGCTGAGACTATAGTTCAGAAATGTCTTGAGGACCACAGGTTACCACCATCAATCAAGTGGATGATTGCCAATGTATTCCCGCACACTTTTCAGTACGTTATCTTAAGCACCAAACCAGAAACAGAGAATTATTCTGATTCAATTTCTCACTCCAGAGTTTGTGAGCAAAATTATTCAAAGTACAGCTTACACAATGTTTGGATTTTGGCCCTCTCTTTACTCACCACCATGTAATCTGGATCAGTGAGTCTGGAATAACTGGGTCCATTGATTCAGATTGTGTGGCAGCGGGGGCTGCATCAGTACCATCTGCTTTGATGACACTGATCTGGCCTATGCTTCCCTGTAACTGTGAAGCTCATGGGCTTTGTGGTCATCTCTGAAGACTCTGAATGTTCCTAGCCTTTGAGTCTGGGGCAGGGTAGTGTTTCTGACAGCATGCTATAGTGTGCCATTGAAAAGCACCCCACCCCAGTAGTTCCAGAACACAGAAGCATGCTGTCTGCATGCCTCCTGTATCCTTGGTCCTCTTGTGAACCTGATTAAGTGGATCCACAAGCGATCCTAATTAAGGGCCTCTTAATCTAGATCTCACCCCAACTAGGGCAGACAGAGCCAGACCAGCAGTGGGCGGAGCCTTCTGGATCTGCATTAATGTGCAGATGAGGAGGCCTTGGATCTGGACAAGGGGACTTCTTAAACCAGATTTGGTGTAACTGCAGAAAGAGACATTGAAGGAAACAGTTCACATGGAGATAAAGACAGGAAAGAACACCCTAACAAAGGAACAGGGAAATGAACTTCATCACTCTTTTCCCTCCTCCAACACCACCCTGGCCACTCATGCAATTATGACGTACCAGGTTTGCCCACAAGATGCCATAACTAAAGTAACACTGCCACCATCTGGCTTTCGAATAAGATTTTAATCATGCGAATTGTTATATTGCTTAACAGTGGAACTGAAGTATCACAGAGAAAAAATTATGAAAAAATACAAAGTTTAGAGGCACTAAATACCTCCCCAAGGTTGTTCATGTATGTCTTCAAAGGTTTTCTTATATGTCTGCTTTTAAATTTTGTAGCACCAATGCCCTCTCTCCCCTTCTGCATGCAACCAAATCATTTTCCCCCTGGCCATGCTGTAATGGGTGTATAGCGCTAAAAAATAGGAACATGTATCCAGTTGCCTAGGCAATATGAGAACCCTTCCTTTCCTTCCAAGGCACAAGACTGGATGTTGCAGAAGCACCCCAATGTTATCTAAACAAAGAGTTGATGCTCCTGATCTTTCTACGTCATTCTGTAATGCAACACCATAAGATATAGAAGGATGTCTGCATTTTCCCTACAGTGAGAGGCAAACACTGTTGCCTTTTACAATCTTCTCTGTGCATCAGTGAAAGGATGGCTTTGGTGCATAAAAATGATTCACCATTTGAAAACATGGTGACAAAGTTATTTCTCTTTTTGCTCTTTTCTACTTTTCATTGCTGCAGCACCTGTTCAGATGCACACTAGGGATGTGCACCATTTTTTTTTTTGCATTTGAATTCGAATCGAATCAAATATACAAACATTCTATTTGATTTGAATGTTTAGAATCCAAATTTAACAAAATCTGTTTTGAATCGAATACATTCAGATCTATTCATTTGAATGTTAGATTCGAATCTGAAGATATGAATGTCGACAACATTTGTATGTGTTATTCATATCTGTATGCATTTCATATACATCCTGTTTTATCCCATATGCATCCCATTTTTATCCTGTACTATCAGCACAAATGTGTACAGATACGTATGAGATCCGTACAGATCCGTATGTAATACATACAGTATGTATCTGCACATTCGATGTTTTGAATCATTCAAACGAATGTTTCGGAACTTCCAAAGTTCATTCAAATGTTTAAATTCGAATGTGTAGACATTCTATTCATATTTGAATTCCCACATTTGATTGAATTCAGTTGAATTTTGAATGTTTAGAACATTGGTGCACATCCCTAGTACACACTGTCCTATTTATTCACAATGAATTGGTCTGTGAAGCTGAAAGGGAGGCCATTGCAAGAGGATATCCTTTGTTTTGGGAAACTCATAGCAGAGCCTCTCCAGATGATCTCAGGGGATTCCAAGGTTATAAGAAGGTAAAGGTTCTTTGAGGTAATATTTGCAAATATGGATTGTTGCAATTTTCAAAGCTTAGCCAATCACATACAGATGGCCCTAGTCAACACCAGAGATGTATCAAACTACTTCAAATATAATGTGGTGTTAGAAACATTTGAGTTTGAACTCAATGTTACCAAATATCAAAGACTGCTTATACTGACAGATTGGGCTGAAATGGATAAATTGACTTGGGAACTCTTTATTGACTTCATACACAAGAAAGAAAAAGGTATATTGATTCTGAGATTTCATGAGAAACTTAGAAGAAATGTAACTGTAGAGGAGATATGTTGATGGTGAATTTAGAGATGAGATCAGAAGTAATTCTTTTTTTTCAGTTCACAAAATTTTATTTTTTTATTTAATTTTATTTTTTAATATTTATAACCATAATAATACAATAACAACTAATTCAAACCACATTTTTAAAAGTTTGTGTACATCTCTACACGGCACCTTTTTTGCTTAATTGAATATCAACACAGTTGCTAACAGAAAGCCCTAGCACTGGGACATCTCTTGCACTTTGAACCGCATGTTGAAAGATGTAGCATTTAGAGACTTGACCTGCCTTGTGCACCTCTTATCTTCTCATGATGATCAAGAAGACGTCTTGGGACTTTCTGAGGATGAGCACGCGAGCCCTTCCCCGGTGAGGAACTTGTCTGCTGTGGGTGAAACAGGCAGGATAGCATTTAAAAATGACATGAACTCTGTACTCCTTATTCAGGGATGGCCAGCCAGTGGGACTTAGTGGCAGGATTAAATGGCAGTCTGTCATTTGTCGTTTGAAAAGCAGCAAATGTTCCTCATCTCTTTGAAGGGCAGCAAATGAGGCCATGAGCCTGCATGTTTGTGCTTATTCACAGTGAGACTTAAGAGATACAACAAATTTCATTCGACAAGGTCACATTGCTAGGGGCTGCTTCTGAACAAACAAAGGTTTCTTGAGTTGGTGATACTGCTTTTTAAAGTAGGAAGTATTCTACTATAAGGTCTGCACTAATAAGGAAGAAGAATTGAAAGTACACATGAAGAATCCACTTGTTACTATAGCTCAGAAAGTTGCTAAAAAATTTAAGGGCCTTTCTGCATGGACCCATAATATGAATTAAGGGTCTGTGTAGCACACCTCTAGACTTTATAGATCTGCACTATGAGTGTGATCCACATTAAGAGAGGCCTTAATTTAGATCACTGGTAGATCCATAATTGTGTCTATCAATGGACCAACTCAGCCCTTATCCAGAAAACAGGAGATGCGCAGATGGCATGTCTCCAGTGTTCCGGACTATCAGGGGGCATTTTTCAGTACTGCCAGAGGTCCCGAGGCTAAGAAATGTTATTCCTAGTCCTCGGAGGTATGAGGGTGCAGTCGTGGTGTGGGCTGATCCAAATCAGTGTGGTCGGTGCAGACAGTGCTGATCCAGCCCATGCCTTCTGCACAAACTGATAAGGCCAAACATTCAGAAAAATTGATTATATAGTAAATTTTAAACAATAAGGTGTAAATGTAAGAAACCAGAGCCAAAGAGCTGCAATGATCTCCTTTTCAAAAATAACTACCACTATTCCACCTCCCCCCCCCAAAAAAATCTTCAAACTATTCCAAAAAGCATATTAGTCTAGAACACCATCCACTTCAGGGAGGGATTTGAGGCAGATGTTACATGAGCCTCATTGCATGTGTTTCAAGCCTTGCTCTCAAGCCCTGGCCTCTATTGTGGGTGGAATGCCTCTCACAGCAGAAAGAAATAATAATTCCTGGAATTTCTGAGGACGACCAGAAATGCATCCAAGATCCCATTGTAATTCAGGCCTCTGGCAGCTATTTCAGGTGTAACTTAGGCCTTGCACATCCACACAGAGGCTAGGGGCAAAAGGGGATGGAAGCACTTGAAGTCTGGCCTCCTGGTTATTCCAAGTGCTCAAAAATGTGCATGTGGAGTAACCCAAGTTTCAGTCCTGCAGTAGACCTCATTGAAGTAGCTCACAAGTATATCCCTTGGGCTTAGACTATCCTGGACTATGAAGGCTTTGTGGAACACATGCCTCTGTAGTCCAGAATACAGTGGGAAGAAGGGCTTTTTAGCAGCACACAAGGAGGCTTTCCAATCTTAATTTTAATTTGATAGTGTTGACCTCCCTATGATGCTGATTTAAGTTATTCATCAGTTCGATGTTTTGTGTCTTAGTTTTAGAGTGATATTCTCTTTTCATAAAATAATGTATTACTATACCGAATGAAGTACAATGTATTGCATTTGACTTGATATATAATGTACTATCACTTTATTATGGGTTATGTTGAACATCTGTACATTATTTCACTTGCTGTAATTGGTTACATCAATTTTGTACACCGCTTTGAGTCCCTTTGGGGAAAAGGTGGATATAAATAAAGTGACATAACATAACATACATAAAAAGTTGATGTGCTACTGAAAAGGGTCTGGCTGGAAACACTAAAGGATGGGAACATTTGTTCCTGGCCTTCAAGGGCTGGGCTCAGCCACTAGCTGGGCCTAGACCTGGCAGGTTTGTCTGAACTGAGGATGGCCTTCAGTTGTCCAGTGTGGGCTGAACTGTGGAACTGTGAAAATGCTTTTCTCTACTAATATTAAAACCAAGCAGCATTCTATGAAGCTGATGGGCAGAAGAGTCGGGACTGAGAAGGGAGGTATTTTTTTCAGTCAGAAAGTCATCAGTCAATGGAATTTATTTAGCAATGGTGGGTAGTAGATATCTTTATGAGGCACTTTTTAAAGGCACGTGCTAGATAACAGAAACTGTCAGCAAATGTGAAATATATGGTGGCAGATAATCAATGCTAATTTGTGCTGTAGAAGATTCACTCTTGAGAAGCTCAGTTTGTTCCATCACCTTTCTGTAGAAGGAAAGAAGTAACACTTGCAAAAATGTCTCTTTAAAGCTGGGTACTAAAGTCATGTAGTGGTGCATGCTAGATGGATTTTGACAGTGATCCTACATTGCTTCTTCCCCTACCTTGCCCCATTTCCACATGCAGCCTTTTCTCAGATGTTCATCTGAATAGAAGTCTGGCTTTTGGAAACAAGACTGGAGTGTGTTTTGAATTAGATATTTGGCTTTGCCCAACACTAATGTCCAGGGCCTCATGCTCCCCTTAGAGAGCCCACACAGCTTACTTAATAACGTTTGGACACTTACTCCAGCAAAATACAGAAGAAATCTTGTATTTGTTACCTATCTTGGTTCAAGAAGGAACCATGGGAGCTACCTGCACTTCATCAAATGCATGGTCCCATCCAGATGTCAGTTTGGATTTTGTTGACAAATCCCTTTATGCCCATTCAAATTTATAGAAGGGCCCTAATTTAGTGAAACCTAAGCTGCATTTTATGCACCAGATCTTTCTGAGTGCAATCTTAAGCATCTCCAGTAAGGCTAGGAGAAGTCTTATTCTTATTATATATTAAATTTTCCAAATGAAAAATATAATCTCAAGAAACAAAATAAGCAAATTGGGGAGGTGGAAGAAACGTCTTCTATAGAAACATTTCAGAAAGCAAAGAAGTCAATGAAATAATGATAGCAACAACAGCAAACAACAATGATATGGATGTGCATAAATGAAAAATTCACATTTGTTTCACAGCCAAACGCCTCAAAATTACATTCATCAAATTGTTCATTTGAATGTTCAAATTTTTACATTTGTTGCCAACCATGTTTGTGGCTTTTTTCCCCTTTAAAAAGCCTATTTTCATCATTAAAATACAGCGAAAATTCCACTGAATTTTCATATTTGTGAGTTGGGAGCATTGTCTGTTTTATTTGAAAGCCCAGACTTTTGCAAATTCAAAAATTCAACTGAATTTTCTAATGTGAATTTCTTTGTGCATATCCCTAAATAATGATGACAGACTTCCTTAATTACTTAAACTTTCAGTGAAACAAAAGAATAAAATAAATCAATGGTGAATAATAGCATCATATTAAAAAAGCACTTTTCTACCTTTCTAAGCACTGGCAAGAATCACAATGTAATATCTTTTGTCCATGCAACTTTTTGGTTTTTGTTTCCAAATTGAGGGTATTAGAATATCTGTCAGATTAGAGTAGACATGGAATTGCCGTTGACAGAAAAGTTGATTCACAAAGGGCATTGTGCTTTGATGTAGGCTAGCTGAATGTGCTCCTTCATGGATCACTGCCTTGCCATAGCAAAGAGGTTTGGATTGCACAAGGAAGCTATAGAGCTATAGTATCCTGTCCAGGACCACCCAAGACGTACAGGTCACAGTGGAGAGTTATGACAAAAGGTGGTCCACCGGAGAAGGAAATGGCAAACCACTCCGTAGCCTTGCCAAGAAAACCCCACGGAAGCAAGTTTTGAAAATAACTATAGGAATATGGCAAGAATGTTAATAAGAAATTATTACCAAATCGGCTGGGACTGAGCCCAGTAACAACAATGGATTACAAAGGGAAAATACTCTAAAGTAAAAATATTAATAAATTGAAAAACAATAGAAATAATCCCACATGTTTGGAGGGAACTAAAGGGGAAGGCAAAAATTGAAGAGAAGGGTTGGATGCAACTAATGGTTTCACAAAAATATTTGAATGAAACAGAATCCAAAAAAGCAATAACCAGGCTACTAAATAATTTTTAAAATGTAATAGAACTGAGAAGTGAACAGACCAGAGGTACTGTATTAAGAATATACAAATTTATAATAAGAATCTGATTTTTTAAAATGGAGAGCATAAAATAAGTGTGGGAAGGGTATACTCTGTGCCAGAATGTTCCCAGACGTCCCCATCTTCAAAGTGCGAAAGAATTGAAAAATACAGTGCAAAAAATAAATATTAAAAATACTAGGAAGATGCTACAAGACCTCAGTTCAATAATGTAAGTAAAATGGAGAATCCACTGTGCTGGCATGGAGGAAAAAGCTGCTATATTTAAAGGAACATGTTAGTAAAATTCATATAGCATGAATGAGAGTTGGTTTTGTAAAGGGTAATAGAAATGTGAAATGATTAATATAATTATGATTTAAGTCCACAGTGTGAATGGGAAGGCAAGGGGAATGGGGAGAGGGCATGGAAAGAAGAGGGGAAGTATTTTAAATAATACTAAATTGTGAATAAATAAAACAAAAGATGATATACTAGGACAGCCTATATTTATCTACCACACAATCATCTCTTTTCACTACTGTGATCTAGAGTTTCATGTGAACAGAGCTTATTCCATCACCTGGTACCTAATACCTTATTAGAGTTTTCAAAGTTGTGACCCACCTGGGACTCTCCAGTGAAGGGAGTGATATCAATACAGAGAGAGAGTATGGAAGAGAGAAGATGGGAAGATAGTTTACCTCTTTCAGGTCTGCCACTTGAGACCTTTCTGCACTTCCCTTAGTTCCAGGTTATGGTCTCCTGTGGTCCTCTTCAGGACATTTTTTGTTGTGTGGACTAGAGAGGCCCTACCCACCATTAGTACTCTCTGTCTGCACCAGATCGAGTGTAATCCAGATCAGGAGGCTCCTGATGTGGATCACTAGTGGTCCTTGACAACGAGCACACTAGTGTAATTAGGTCAAGATCATGGAAGTGTGGAGAAGTTTTCATTTTCTGGGCTATCAGGGACCTATTTCAGCAGCACACCAAAGAAGATCATCAAAATGGGTTCCTAGGGGCTTCAAGGCTGGGAATTTTCATTTGTAGCCATCAAAGCACTTAGAGACTTGCTTCAAAACTCACGTGAGATTTGGGGCCAGTGGAAGGACTGAGCTGGAACAACCATTGCCATGTAGATAGCATTTATTCTGTGCCAAGTCTTTTTGTAGTCCTGACCAGAGGGCATTGCTTGATCTGGACCCATTGATCAAGTTGATGGCAAGTACGGAAAAGCCCTTTGTGTGTAACCACTGCTTTCTCCCACAGAAGAGTCAGACTGATTTCTGCATTTACTTCTTGTTTGAATTTGTAACGTAGCCTTCACTATGTGGTCCAGAGCATGTCACAAAATACACAACTGCTGAAATTGATTAAAATCCATAAACACTAATAAAACATTAATGCATACATAGAGAATAATAGCATAGATGGACCCTTAGGTGGCCAACTGCCTGGGTAAAAGGTGCACTGAAAGCTGTATTATGATGATTTTATTGGACTTCAGGAGGAGACCATTTTGCACTTTGCATTTTAGAATCACTCCTAAGGATAATACTTCAGGTACTATTGGATTAGGATTGCAGACAGTTGTGATGCTACACTCCAAAATATGGCACAGTAGGGACAAATTACAGGTGATTTGGTCACAGAATAAGCAATAATGTGGTTTTTAGAAAAGGAAATTATAGAACAGCCTTCCAATGTGAACTGAGACAATGGCATAGAGTTACATTCTGCAATTCTGATCTGGATCACATTCCTATTCAAAGGCTGCATCCACACAAAGTTCAAAAGCAGCTTAGAGCATCTGCACAAGGTTCAAAAATTATATGCTAGTGCCTTAACCCATGCAAATGCTACCACTTCTAAGCTGCTTTTGAACCACAGTCACACTATATACTCATGATTTTTATGGTATTCTGCCTGTATCTATTTCCATTCTGTTCTGACTGTATCCCTGAAAAACTAATTCTTCCCAAGGACTCTGATCCCTCCCTGTGTAAATTCTGCCTCTGGTGACCGTGAGGAGGACACCTAGGCCCTATCCCCATGGCATTTTGGTACGTTCCGAGCGCAGGATCGGCGCGGTCCTTCCCCATGGGTTTTGGGTTTGGTCCACGAGAAGCGTGCCAAACACCCCCAAAACATGCCAGAAAGGTGCCAAATTAGGCACCTGTTTAAACAAGTCTTGGCATGGTTTGGGGGACTGGTACGCATTTCTCAGCAAGCCGGGAATGCATATGGGGACACTTGCGGGCTAACGGAGAAGAAATTTGCGCTCACGTCATGGATTGGGGTGTGCTTGCTGTCCCTGCACTGTCCATTGAAGATTGCAGCTGCTGACTTTTTAAAAATACCAATCAGAAAGGCAGGCTGGAGAATGGCGTGTTTTTTATATTTTCTGGCATTTCTACTGAGGTAATTCCAACCTGGTTTCAAGAATGCCAAGGCAGGCTACATAATGGCTTGATTTTTAATGTGAAAATGTTAAAGGAGAGAAGAGAGCTTGGTTACAGTAACGCTCTTTCTAAGTAACGAAAAGCTCCCCACGTAGCACGCCTCTCTCAGCTGATCAGCTGAGAGGGGAGGAGACTGCCACTTGGACAAGAGAGACAGAGTGGAAAGTGTGTGTGTGTTGTGGAGGTGGAATTGGTTGTCAGCACAGAGACGAGGCCGCTGAGACAACTTTAAAAAGCGAACCCAGGATATTCAGTGGTCTGAGGTGCCTGGCAAGGTGAGAGTCAAGCCCAGCCATGATAATAAGAAAGGCTTGATTCCCATGGTCCCCAGTTGAGCAGAGGTGCGCAAAAGTGCTCAAGCGCCTCCTGTCAGCTGTCAGAACTGTCAAGTGCCTACTACCGCTAAATCATTGCAGCTTTCGGCATTAAATTTTTAAAAAGTTTTTTTTTAAATGAAGCTTTATTTGTACTTGTTTCCATGCCTCCCACCCCAGTCCTGGCTGTCCATGCTGCTAAGAGGGGGGGGGATGCGGCAGAGAAGTGGTCTGATGTCGATCAGCTTCCAATGAGGGCAGGGGGGCGGAGAGGAGGTGCTGCTGCTCCCCCTTACCAGGGCTCAGCATGCTTGTCATGGGCGCTGAACCTGTACTTGTCCCGCGTTGCCAGGAATGCCATGGGGACGCCTGGGATGCATGCCCAGTCCCATGCTCGGCCTATGCCATCCCAAACAGTGCCCAAAGAGTGCCAAATGGCTTGCATGGGGACGGGGCCCTAGTGAGCTCTCACAGCCAACTGGGGATGCAAACCCTGTAAGTCTCTTGGTCCTTGTCTAACTCTGTAGTCATTACATAACACTGGTTAGTAGTTGCCAACCATTAATGCTTAACAGTGATCTGCCTATGAAACTAAGAAGATTCTAGAAAAATGTACCGTCTTTGAATGACGGTCATTTAAAAAACATGAACACATCTTATTTTAAAAACATTCACGATCATGAATTTACTGCTATTAGCTAAAAGGAAAGAACTGCAACTCTGGTAAACAAAACCACATTTTTTCAGTCTTTTCTTCCTTCTCTGGCCTCAGTCTTTGCCTTAAGGATCAGTCATCTTGGCTGACTTAAAAAAAAGAAAACTTTTTAAATCTCTGTGAAAGTTTTTCAAGTTCCAGCACTTGATAGGAATTTTGGACCTACTTCTAATGGAAAAGGCAATAGTGGCATAATTGGTTTGCATTTTGTCAGAATCTTGTTCATGAAAGGCCCCGTCTTCATGCAATAAAAAGCCTGTTAAAAAGCTTCTTTTGCCATGGAGCGTCTGCATGCAGAGCTTTTCTCCGGGCTTCCAGCGCCACAAAGGAGAAAAATGCGAGGAAGAAATACCCCCCTCCCTTTAAACAAGACTACCAACGCACTTTTTGGAAGCCGCCGGTATTCCTAGCAACATTGTGTATGGAGACGCTCCGTGGCAAAAGAGGTATTTGGGGGCGGGGATTGCCGGCCAGAGAGATCATCAGTCTCACTCTGTTTTTTTGTGTCTCATCCACACCCAGCAGGCATTCCAGTCACATAAGATACATTGTAATGAATTGCTTCTGCCTGCAAGTGAAAGTGTTGCGAGTGAATGAGCGTAATCGCTGGCTGGAGAGGCGTTTCAGCAGCTGGAGATCTTTTAAATAGCATAATGAATTGCTTCCACCCGACCGCTGGCTGCAGCCCATCTGCCTTTGCAGGCAGGGGAGATGGACGGATGGCTATTTTTCTTTTTGACTTGTCAGGGGCTGTCTTCCTGGTTGTGGCCATTCCTGCCGGCACCCTATCAACCAGAGAGGGGTTGGGGAGAAAAAGATGCGGGCCAAGAAAACACGCTTCCGTGGGGACAGTAGGTGCATTTTAAATGTGCATTTTGCTGAGCCTCGTGGAGAGGTTTAATTCAGAATTGAACGTCATTTTTAAAGTCTGCTGCAATAGAGGGACAATAGAGGGACAATAGAGAAACAAAAAGGTTCCACGTAGACGAGGCCTTAGGATGCTTTTTCAGTGCAAATTAAGGTTCATTATCTCTATCTTAAGTTAAAGACTGGGTTAATTAAAGCGGTTAATTAAAGTACAATCCTGTTAGCGCTTTCCACCCTTAACTTATTGGGTTTGTCCAGAAGGACTGGCCTAAGTCAGGAGCCATTCCAGCGGCAGGAACAACTCCATAGTCCCAAGTTAGGCCTTCCACACTCAAAAGGTTGTTATCCCAGCACAGTGCCTTTCCTAGCTCTAGAAAATCGTGTGAGAGCTCTTCATACCCCTCCATCTCAATGCCACACTCATCCTGTGCATTGCACATGCCATTTATGGTAATTAAGGGTGCTATAAAGTGCCATTTGGATTGTGCCATAGATTCCTTTGTCAACCTTAGCTAGGTACAGCTAAATTGTATTCTCTTCTTTCTAATAAAGTCAGAGAACATAACTGGGGCAACATGAAAAAAATTCAAAAGGTGGGAAAACTAAATTCTTTCAGACCTATTATTAAGAAGGTGAGGAGACTGAGTATCAGAATTAAGAGGTCTGAAAAGTCAGCAAATGACTAGTTTTTTAATGGCAAGATGAGAGCTGCTTATTGGACCATTCCCCCTCCCACTTCTTGTATATTATGCTTCTTGATTCGCTGCATAAAACATAAAAAATTTGCTATTTGGCTTGAGGGTACCTCTGCACTAAATGTGCAATTTACTGTTAAGAAGTTTTCCTGGCAAATGTTTCACTGTCATTACTTTGAAATCCGTGAGCATCTCTGTGTTATTTTCTTGGAAGAAACACATAATGAAAAATGGTTGAAAGCTATTCATAATTCACACTTTCTTTCTGATATAAACTTGTGGGGTTCCCCCCCCCATGGATATACTGGAGGGAGGGTGGAAAATAATGTGCACACTTACCTTTCAATATAAGGAGTGAGGCGGGTGGGCACCCAGGAAATATTCCCACTGGGAAACTATTCCCAGTTTATGGAATAGTTTCACCCTTGAGGTGTGTCACACCTCTTCTTTGTATACATTGAGGAAGGCGGTGAAGATGTACCTCTTTACCCTGGATTTTGGCTAATGTGCCCATTTTCCACCCACCGTAGATATTAGTTTTTTAATATTTAGTATACGTTCCTAAATATGCTGGATTTTTAAAGTCTTTTAATGGATATCATTGTTTTAATCTGTTGTTTTAAAACTTGTAACCTACCTTGAGACCTATGGGTACAGGGTGGAATATAAATATAAACAATAAATAAAATAAATAATAAATGGGGGAGGGCTGTGGGAAAGTCTGCCTGAAGGAAAAAGTAGCACAAAAGATCCCCTTTGCTTTATTTATTTACTGCTAAACGTGTGTGTGGACAATCCAATGAACTGGAAAAGGCAACCCTGATACTTGAGGTCCTCCTCCCTTCCTCGCCAGATTCATACAAAATCCATCTGATGATCCAGACTGTCAGGCAGCTTTGGCATGGTTTCTTTGATCATGCTAGAAGGGTTTTGGGAATGCTACTGGCACACCGGGCTTTCAGGTGGAACGCTTCTTGGCACAATAACTGCCCCGAGGAGTGCACAAATACTAGACCGATTTAATGTGGTCTCCTGGGTGTTTCAGAGCCATGGGCTGCACCAGTCATCACTGTACAGATGCTGGCGCATGTCATGTGGCAAACGTAATCCAGGCCATTTTTATGAAAGCTGGAAATGATCCACTGTTGGTGCCATTTCTGGGTGTGCCAACGAATTCCCTCCTGCCAGAGACAGGCAGCTTTCTTGCAGACAACGGCTGGCATGCTCCACAATGTTTGCCCTGGCCCAAATTGCTCAATTTGAACCAGGGAATGTTCTCTGCATTGCATGCCAAGGCTCATGGTAAGAACAGCAGACAAATCACAAAGAGATCAAAGACAAGCAGTATTCTCCTACTGAGGAAGCCAACTCCCTACCTTCTTTTATGGAGAGGCGGTGGATCACAATCTGAAACTCTGTGCATGTGTGTGTGTGTGTGTGTGTGTGTGCGCGCGCGCAAGTGTGAGACACCAAGAAATTATCTAGGAAATCTCTCCCTTATTACATTGCCACATTCCTTCCTTCTCAAATTCATATAAAAATGGATAGCAGCTATTTAAAGGTCTGCAACTGCAGTGATTGGTTGAGTGGCCAATTGGGTTTGGCACTCGAGAGCATGGGGCCAGGGACAGGCAGGATTCCTTAATGTAAATACCACGGGCAATTACCAACAGCATACTTAGAAGACCAAAGGAAAAGAGAAGCCTAATTTGACCAACTCATTCAAATGTGGGAAGGACCCAAAGAGGAGGAGGAAGAAGAGGAAGAGGAGAATCATCCAAATGTCTTGAGTGCATCTGCCAGCAAAATGCCTTGGGTTAGCTGCCAGATCAGAATGGTTAAAAGAGAAGTGCAAGATGAACATTTCCCTTATAGAATCATAGAATCATAGAATGGTAGAGTTGGAGGGGACCTCCTGGGTCATCGAGTCCAACCCCCTGCTCAAGGCAGGATCTCCTAAACCATCTCAGACAGATGGCTGTCCAGTCTCTGCTTGAAGACCTCCATCGAAGGGGAACCAACCACCTCCCGTGGCAGCCTGTTCCACTGGTTGATCACTCTTACTGTTAGAAATTTTTTCCTAACATCTAAACTAAATCTTTTCCCCTGCAGTTTCACCCCATTGTTTCTAGTCCTTCCTTGAGAGAGTCTTCCTCAGGGCTCAGTTTAATAATCATGATAGCATGTACATCCTGCATATTCGTATTGCTAGTCTGCAGCTGGTGGATGGGAATGCTATCACGACAATGTAACAGGGTTTTGAATGTAGCCTGAATAGTTGCATGCGTGATTAGTACCACTGATTTACTGAAGTGACAAAGGCTTGCTGCATGCCACAGACATTTCAGCCATGCCCTTGGAAATGGTGTTGAAAGTGGATACTGTAATAGACCATAGGATGCTTTTACTGCCACCACCTACCTACATGGTGAGGGCAGGAACCAGGGGCCAACTTGGCCAGTGATAAGAATGTTTTTTAGTGTTCTACTGGTAGAGCACTTTCTAAGTGTATATCCCATAACCAGAAGTGGGACAGGCAGAGGTGGTGAATGGACACCATGTACCAAGGGAAGTTTCTTTTTGGTGCTTGGCAAAATGAGGACACTTTGCAACAGGCGTATTGGTGGCATGTGGATGCTGCTGTGGTTACTTTTGCCCTCTAAGGTAGAACAGGAACCTGGGATTTGTTAGGAAAATGCACAATGGGGTTGAAAAGCATCTACACTGACTTTACTGGGGAGGTTGAAGAAGAAGGATGAGAACGGCAGAAGTGAGAAAGTCCTTAGAACTGTCAGTCAATCAGTTAGGGGCAAGCAGGCTAGAAGCACTATTCTTATTGCCCTAGGAGTTGACAAGGCAAAATATAAGTTTGTGCTTGTATTGTAGATTCTAAAAGAAATGACTGTGCTGCACTTGTCCTTAGAGCAAAACCATCTAACCAGCCCATGACTGAACTTTAATTTTTTTCCAGAGTGAGACAGGGCAGATACGTTCCATCCGTAAGCTACAGATGGAATGGATTTTAGCTTCTGCCATTTAGCTGAGATTTAGGAGAAGAATATAGAACAGAGCAGACTGGTTAAACTCTTTTACAAAGAAGAAAGATGGAAAAAGATGTTTTCCCCTAGTAAATAAGAAGCAGGCTTTTCCTTGAATGCCATTTTTTTACATGAAAAATGATAATTATTTGAAGGGCTGGATTCTTCTTTATATGGGTATTTTTAGTATAAAAATCCTAACTGATCTTTGCAAATAATAAATTTCCTTAAAATTAAAGTAATAAAAGCAGCTACAGCTGTGGCAGACTCACAAACAGAGGAGAATCAAAATGTTCACTTTTACATATGGTGAAAGCAAATTGTTTTCATGGAAAACTGTTTTATACATTATATGAGCATTTCAGCACAATATAGTGGAGGAAGCGCTGTTATTACTGAAGAACACTACAAGTTCATATAGGTCACTATTACTGACATCAGGGTTTTCCAAGCAATGGGAATGGTGGGAACTAAACTTTAGCACAATTCGGAGCACCAGTTTGACCAATCCTGGTGTATGCATACTGGTGGCAGCTGTCTGGGATTTCATATAGGAATATTTCCAGCCCTATGTGGAAATGTCAAGAATTGAACCTGGTGAAAGCAGCTCTTTCCTTCAAGCTCTGGGGATTTAGTGTGGATAACAAGCCCGAGAGATACTTGGTTTTGGTCTGATTTGGAGACAGATGCTGCAAAGCTTTTTTCCATGATGTGATAACACATGCATCCCAAAACAAAATAGCAAAACTTGGTCTGGGTCTTGGCCAGGCATAGTCTTGGCCAATCTGTACTAGAACCATTCTGGGCATCCCAGGCAAAGTATCCCAGGGGCCTAAACAGTTTGGGAACTACAGCTGCATCCACACTCCGGGCCTTTCCACTCTGGGCCTTACGGTGGAATATATCTCAAACTAGGAGCCTGCTGTCTACATGCTAGTGCATGCAGACAACAGTCCTCCTATCCCAGGATATATTCTAATAGTGCTCCCATCCCACCTCTAATTCACATTAAAGAACAGGGGCGATTTTACACTTCCCTTCCCATGGACGGGAAAGGTGCATGATAAACCAACATTGACTAGTGCTCACACTTGTGAGCACTAGTTGATGACAGCCCAGCCTGCCCATGACCAAGCACTTACCTGTGTTCAATTGCCAGGCTACTCCTCTGCAAGGTCCCGCCATCTTGAGTGTGAGGCCCTGCATGTATCAGCATCATGGCTACGGTGATGCTGACACACTGCACAGTCGCTGTTGTGTCAGAGGGTCATGGGGGGGGGCAGCTCCGATGACCTCCCCAGCCGGCAGAGGTGCAAATGGTCACCAGCTGGACTCTTCCAGGTTCCTGTTATGCTGGGTAAGGGTTCTGGGCTTGTGGTGCATGATGTCATGCACCACAGCTAGTTGAAGATAGGCAAATATCTGCAAAGGCAGGGGACACTTGTAGGCTGTAAGTACCTCCTGCAGTGCAGATGCACCTGACCAGATGTTCACCTATCTTGAACTATGGGCTGAAGTGCAAAGTGGCCCCTGATGAACTAGAGATATGGTGAGAGCAATAGCTGCCATGTTCTACCATTTTAAATCTGCTTCTGAGCTGTCTTTTTAAATGCATGTATATGTAGTCCCAGTATGCTATTGGTCAACCATGGGCCTCATGCTATGTGACTGCCTTCCACCTAATCTCCTTTGTGATCCATTACAGTAGTCTAACAGAATAAAGGCTGTGTCCACACATATGGTGTCAGGTGTCTGGAAGAGGCCCCATGAGCATGGTCTCTGCAAGGGCATCCAACAGGGATGATGAAGAGTTAGCTAGTACCATCTACACTGCCATTCCTGCTGAGCAGCATAAAACACTAAGAGGGTGCTCACAGCCTTCAGATGCTTTCACCATCTCCATTTAGCCACATGGCAGTGGAAGATAAACTCACCTTGCTGACTTTGCCGGGCATCACACCAAAAAGTACCCACTTCTGAGGATTGAGGGTCGGACCCAGTTCAACAGCGGTAGGAAAATAAACTAAGGCCTTTTCCGCACTTACCATGCTTTATCCATATTAGCTGATTCATATTAGCTTGGTCTGGATCAACTGCAAGCAGATGCATCTGGATTAAGAGGGCTGGATGGTGGCAAATGTGGTCTAAGGAAAGACACAATGCAAATACCTCAGCAATGTTCCATTTGAGTGGATGTGAACTATTGGTGACAGCACCTTTGACACTCTGATGCAATTGGCTTACGTTCCTGCCGATCTAACCATGCATCTGCAATGCAAAGATATCTTTGGAGTGTCACAATCACACCACATATTCCTTGATGCCATGCCCACAACCTTTCTAATTTCATTCTATATGCAAATGCCCCATCACTAATGTGATTTTGATATTGATTAATCAGGTCCACCACTGATTGAGATAACTGAGCCCTTACTATGGATCTCATCCAGATTAGCACTAGTCTTGTGCAGACATTGTGCACTACAAGGCTCCTTGATCTGTATTACCAGGTAAATGGAGAAAGCGCTTTACACTGGAAAATAATCAGAAGCAGTGTCTCTGCTTAGCACTTTGAACATGGCACATTTCCCTTCTGTGACACACTGTCCATGAGTATTCTGAATCTGGCTGTGCTCTTACACAGAAAAGAAAAACCTGCTTCAAAGGTATCTCAGAGATGATTAAGAGCTGGTACTAAAACACATCAAGATGCCTAGTGCAATAGTGAACACAGCTTAATATTTTTGGTTGCACAGAACTTCTGATCCTGTATGATCAGCAGTATTTTGGGATTGATGCACTTGCCACTGTTTTGTGACTGCACATGTTGGTCAACACTATGCATGAGGTCATCCACTCATCCTAGAGGCCTACCAGTGGAGATGGGCAGTAATTTGGGCAGGTCTTCTGGGGCCTGCAGTGTCACAATGCAAGAATGCTGTGCCGTAGTGATGACTAGCCCATGCCATCCCCACGCAAAATGAAAACAGGCTACCATGCCCTTCAGTGCTGCCATAGTTACAGTAGGTGTGAATGTGGCCAGAATTCGAATTTCCCTTTTTCATGTCCAGTGGAGAATTCTTTGGCTTCTATAAGTCTTTGCACAAGTTTGAGCACGAGAGTTACTATAAAGTCCAGCTGCTGTACTACACTACATGAAGTTTTGCAGATGTTCTTGTGAAACATTTGTGAACAATGGCAATGGTTATTTGCCTTTTTCTCTAGATATCTTGGATCCAGCCTTACAGCTAGACAATTTAATGGTGGGTTGGGCAATAGCAGTAAAATGCATGTCTATAAATGTCTTGGCAAGAAGGATTGTAGGGTCAGTTAGAAACAGTATTATTTAGGCTAGCCTAGAATAGAAATGTATGTGAAAAATTTCAGAGCAGCCTAGTAATAGTGACTGAATATTGGTAAGGAAACATGAAGCAAACCCAGTGGAAACCCAAGAAAACAGAATAGGATCATTTTGATTCAAAGCAAACCAAAACAAAGGAATGCTTAATTTTATGAAATAGGGAACTCTCCAAATTATTTAATGTTCTACAGTTCTAGGTCAGTAGTAGAATGCTAGCTTTATAAGCAGAAGGTCCAATTTTCATCTCTGACATTACTCCAGAAATGGCAAACCAGTTTGTTATCATTGCCAGGAAAATGACAGGGATGGGTCCAGGCAGGAGAGGGGCAGAAACTGGAATTGGGTTCAGAAGTAGCTTAGTGGTGGTAGCTGAACCTGCAAGTGTTCCTATCCCGATTCTAATGCCCATTAAAGGCCAGAAAATGCATTTCAAGCTATGCTAGATAAGAAGCATAGTTAGATAAGGGTTAGATAATGCCGAAAGAACTCATCACTTTGCTGAACACAGCAGAATATGCTGGTGGCTGTTTGTGTGATGCTGCCTAGTCTTGGCCTAGTTCTGAAGCTGGGGAACAATGATTCTCTGGCCTAAAAACTGTAGGTTGAGAATGTTCCCCATTGCCCTCAAAACTGCTCTGGGCTGAATTCTGGAGCCTGATTAATGGTCACTGGGTACTGGTATGTGTCTTGAGTTTTTCCTGCCACTACTGTCTGTCCATGCAACTTTGGCAGGAATGAGGACCCAGCCTGGGAATGGGCCAGCTGGGCTCCAAATGGACACTATGGGTGCTTCTGCACAGGCCCTTTAACACCCATTAACCACACATTCCAATGTACGCCTCCGCACACGGGTCGCTAAGCAGGACACTTCCGGCGAGGGGTGTCCACACAGCGAGCCCATTTTTAATGCAGATTTCAGCGGCAAAACCGGTTTGCTGCTGGAGCGTCCGCATTAGCGGGGGCAAATAAGCACACTTCCGGTAGGTGCGTCTGCACCTATCCGGACTTAATGCGTGCTTAATGGGTGTTTTTAGCACACCACACATCTAGTGGTTTTGCGCTGTGAATCCACATCCGTTTCGGATTTGGCCGCACAGCGCAAGTGTGCTAAAACATGGCCCACCCCCGGCTCGCCATGATTGGCTGCCCGGAGCCAAGCATGGCGATCCGGGGGGCTCCTAACTTTCGGCTCACCCTCGCCCCAGAAGTGGCGGATTGCCGCTTCTGGAGCCAGGGTGAGCTTCCCTAAAGCCCGCCCTAGCCCACCCTGGGGGAAGCGTGGCAGTTCCCCTGCTTACGTCTTCGGAGTCTCCCCAAAACTGAAAGCAGGCGCCCAGGATGCAGTGCGCCTGCGTCCTGCACGCTGCCTGATTGGCCAGCGCACAAGTCAGGGCAGCACGCCTGCGCGGAACAGCTCTTGAGGGCAGGGGCTGCCAGGCGCAGCCCTGGCCACTCACGTGGCGCGCAGGACACAGGCGCGCTGCATCCTGTGCGCCTGCTTTCAGTTTTGGGGGGACTCTGAAGAGGTAAGCAGGGGAACCGCCGCGCTCCGCCCAAGGTGGGCTAGGGCAGGCTTTTGGGAAGCTTGCCCTGGCTCGGCAGGCTTGGCTCTAGTGAGCCAATCGTGGCGAGCCGGGGGAAGGCCATCCATCCTGGATTGGAGACGGGTGCCGTGCGTCCGCACAGCACCCGCCTCCAATCCGGATCAGTGCCATGTGTGCGAAGGCATGGGCGCAGGATAGATCAGCATCTCTTAGATGCGGATCTACCCCGTAAAACCAGATCTACCGTGCACCCGGAGCTATTAAAACCAGTTCCCTTGGGAGCCGGTTTTAATAAATCCGGGTGCCGGAGATCCTGTTTATTTGCCCTTGTGCGGAAGCACCCTATGTACCAAATGCACTATACACTAAATAGCCTGACCTTCCTTTGGCGAGCTATACTGAGCAGGAACCCTATGCCCAGAATTCCAGCTGATGTAGTTGCAAGAGACTATGGCCCCATCCCCATGCAACTTTGGCATGGTTCTGAGCACAGGATTGGTGTGGTCCGTCCCCATGGGTTTTGGATTTGGTCTGTGAAAAGCATACCAAACAACCCCAAACCATGTCTGAAATGAGCAGATGCCTTTACTTATCAGCAGCTTAAATGTATAATCCACAAACCTGAGGCAGTAAGTGTAATACTGATAATTTTACTTTCTGGATAGGCTAATCTTCAAGTCTCCAATTATGAGAACTTCTTTTCTTGCCAAAGGCCTTTTGACTTGCCCTTTTTAACAGACAACTTATTACTGCTACAGTATGAATTGAATTTTAACACTCTTCTTAAGCCCATCTGAATAGCTGACATATAAATAATATCAGGGGCACGCAAAATAATATTTACTTGCCTTTGTACAATTTTAGTCAACATTATTTACAAAAATAAATGAGTGAAAAGGGAACTATAATGTAACCTTGTTAAATATCAGTTGCAGTAGGGATTTTTTTGGTCAAAGGAAATGCTTCATTTCCCTACTGTGTGTATGAGTGAGTGAAAGAGAAAGAAAGATGGGTGTGTGTGGGGTGGTGGTGGTAGATAGTGTGTGGGTTACTGAGAGCCAAAATATGGTGGTGTGGCATATGTGTAAAAGAAATTCCCCCATATAGGCCATCGTTACACGTTAGCTGTTTAATCTGTTTTAGGAAGGCAGCTGAATGCAAGCCATTTTCAGCCTGGAACAGCTTGGTCATACTTTCCTGTTGTGGTCACTGGTAATCTTCAGCTGGTGAGGAGGTCAGGGAAATGCTTTGCTTGATAGGGAGGCATTCCTGGAGGGTAAGGGGGGGGGTGAGGTGACAGGTAGGGACTGGGCGGAAGGAGATCAAGAAATAAGGCAAGGGAAACCACAACAAGAGGGAGTGGGGTGGGGGAGACAGATCAGGTGATTGGACAAAGGAAATCACAACAAGATAGAGGCGGCAGAGGAGGCAGGTCTGTCACCATGAGGGGGAGGGGCAAGAATTGGAGCAGAGGCTTGCATGGGTATCATTTTCTGGGCAGCAGGGGAGCCGGAATGGTGGCCTTCTGAAAGGGGATTAAAACTTTAGTGCTGTGTTGGCTGAAATAAAGGAAAACTTAGGCCAATTTGCACTAGGGCATCTGAACACAATTAGACAAGCCCTGGGACAGAGCATTCACTCTGCTGGGTGGGTGGTTCTGTCTGGAACCATCCCATCCCATCCCGTCCCATCCCATGACAGCTTAATCACATTCCGGGTGTAGAGCACACAGTCGTGCTCTACACCCATCCCAGGCCATCCCTGGCCATCCTACAGCTATGTGGCAGGGAGAGCATTCGCACTCTGGCCAACAGCCCCTTTCAGGGGAGGGGCGAGATCGGGAAGGCCCAACATTGGGTCCCGTGGGCTTTAGCTGAGCCAATCAGGTTGGCTGGAGCCCGCAGGGACCCCTTGCCCACCCACCATCCGGTCAGTGTGGGGACGGTCTACCATTGCGCGTGCCTGCACATGGAGTGGCAAATAACCCTGGCCAGCCACACAAGAACCACATGAGACCAGAGGGTCTGAAAAGGTAAGTGATTGTGTGGCTGGGGGGAGGGCGTGAACCCCCTGGGTGCTGGTGGGCACCTAGGGGGTCCTTGGACCATGTGGTCTTCAGCCTCTGTGGGGTGCAGTCACCTCAGTCATGGCGGCTGCATCCTGTGGATGCTCCTTGGGCCCACCGCTGCCCATGGCTGCACGCCTCCCTCCAGATGCACGCACCTGACTTACCTTTTTGGGGTCCAGGTTTGAACTGGCAAGTCCTGGGTGGGTGGGACTTGCTGGGTTCAGAGTGCAGCGTTCTGTGCAGGTGCGTGCAGGAGTCCAATCACCCAGGGCTTGCCAGTTAGAACCTGGACGTCCCCATGTGTCCTAGCCTTAGTGCACTACAGCCATTCAGGTTTAGTATGAAAATTCCTCTTGAATAGTGGAAGGAAAATCGAGGAAAAAAAACAGTTTAGCCTTTAAGGATGTAACCAAATGGACTGGAATCTGGGTTGAAGAAGGATTAAAAGTGTAACCATGGCCATAGATAAGCCTTTAGCTGAAGATAAATCCCCAGCATTGTTCTTTGTTGTATCCCAAGCTTTATGCTCCTTCACTTTTCAGTATCTCTATTATTTACAATATGTGTAGTATAGATCTTGTGCTCTAGTATTCTTATTAAATATTAACAGGCTAACAGTGCAAGAAGAAAAAAAATGCTTTGCCAATCAAAGGCTGAGGACACTTTTGAAGTTACATAGTTGATTAATCCACTTTGTAACCTTCACATATTAAAGGTTTCTAAAGAAATCAATTGTATTGTTGGCAGAATCAGTAACAAGACGCTTACTGGCTTCAGCGTAATATTGGAAACCTTTAGAAGTCTGTCTCAAGTGCCAGGCAAAACTCTCCAGCCTTTTCTGCTATATTGCTAAAAGCCACTAAGTTTTTCAGATGTTTGAGAATAATGGATCATGTGAGACAAAAATGTTTAGCTAAGGAAAATTCCTCAGAAGCATGTACATTTTTCAAATTCGCATAAGCTAAGTAGAACAAAGCTATAGAGCAGAATGAAAAAACGTCAAATCCAAAGAAAATATTGTTAAGGGCTGCTAGTGAGAGTCGTAGGCAACTTTTGAATTCACTGGAAATGCAGAGAAAAGGTACCTGATCCAATCTGTTCAATTTCTAGAGGTTTTAAAGGCCCCTTCTGTGCTGGGCCTTATTGTGGATTATATGCTGGGATAGGACCTTCCTGTGCCATCCATCCAGGGCCTACTGTAGTCTGCACTATCATGCAGATGGTAGGTCTGTGTTCTGGAATAAGGCTCAGTATAGAGAGGGTCTTTGTTCTACATCAATAGATGACCTATTCAGATTATGGGCCTTTCTGCCCTTGATCCAGATTAGGGGCCTGTGTAGTTTGGATGCAGGACTCAGTATCTGTGTGCCTCCAAAAAGCCCCCTCCCAGGCCCTGAAACATGGAGGAATGACTTTGGAGCTGGTGAGGCTCACAACTATGTCAAGGGCTAATCCAGATCAGCACCACCAATGCAGATGATGCTAATCAAGCTCTCACCTCCCTGCAATCTGGATCACCAGGTGCTGGGCTGTTTTGGACCCACTGATCCAGGATTACTGCTGGTAAGTGAAGAATGGGGCCTATTTTTCCTCACCATTTATAACCGGTTAATACTTATAAACCTATTTCTCCATATACATGCCTTTGAATTCAAGGGCTTCTAGGAATACTGTAATCATTAAAATGTTTATAAATATCCAGTATTTTATCATTTTATTCCCCCCATTTTTTTTTTTTTTTGGAACTGTATGATCTTTAACTCTGCCTCATTTAAATCAACTGAGAAGCAAAACTGTGCAGCATCAACAGCCTCTAGAGTTCTGAAAACAGCAGGTGCAGGCCAGAAAACAGCCCACCATTTCAGTCCCTTGGGTGGGGGGTCCACGGATTTATCCTGCAGCCTGATGTCATGAGTACTTATGTTACACTGCTGTCAGCATCCGTGACTCCAGATCACATAGGTCAGCCAACTTACAACAACAAAAACACATCACTGGTAGTGCAGAAGCACTAATAGAATACTGGATGAAAAATGAGCAATCAACAGGATGTATCAAACAAGGAACAGTGATCATTCTTTTCTTGCCTGCCCAGGAACAACCATTGTTTCAAGCAATGTCTATAGGTACACGCCAGTCAGACATTATGTGCCTTATTGTAAGGATCATCTGCTACAACTAGCAGAGGCATCTCAAATATAATTTCATGCTACATATAAATTAAACCCATTCCTGGTAATTGTTCCAGTGCCTCATCATGTCTCCATGTGTGCTATATTAATGATTCTGACTGTTGGCTCACCCATACTAATTAATTCTTACTATACTGATACATGGCAGTTATCTGCAGCTCGGTAGTAGAGCAAACTGCCTGGAAAGCAGAGGTCTGCCTGATGAGCTTAATCCCCAGCTTCTCCCCAGAAGTAGGCAATAGCAAACCACTTCTGTACCTCTGCAAAGAAAACTGTATAGAGGTGCAAAAGATGGAGAATAGGCTGGGCAGACCAAGGCTGCCTCCATGAGGAACTTTAGGTGTTTTCAAGTGACCACAGGGTAGGGCATGCAAATACCCTCACGGATCCATCCCACCCACCACCCACCCACCCCTAACAAAGCAGCCTTTCATTAAACATGTACTGCTGGAGGAAGCCTTCCACTGTGTTTATGCATGGAGGGAGGAAGAAGAGGGAGTGTCTCAAGGTCTGAAATCATGGCCCAAATCCCATGCAGAGACCTAGAATTGTGGTGCAGCTGCAGTTCAGATCCCAAATGTAAGGTCAGCTGAAGTAGGGACACTGTGAAGGACAGTTATCTTTTTGTGCTAACAAGAGAACAGGGATTTTAACAAGGCCCAATGAGTCCTTTTCCTTTTATTGTATTTATATACTGTTCTTCTCTGAGTTTAGCTCAGGAAGTGGTTTCTCTAGTTAGAAATTTGACTGCCATGAAGAACTATGCAGCTATAGACTAAGGGCAATTCATAGGGTGGTATACAAGACCAACAAGGATGCCATGAGCCTCCCTTCTAGACACTGGTGACACACCTAGAGTCTTCCTTAGACCACACCAGTGGGCGAAAGAGAAGCTTCTAGTATGCTTGGTGTTCCACTATATCAGCCAGTTCAGAATTGTCCTTATTCTGGTGTAAGAGCACCCAGAAGACTCTCTGAAAACAGAGCTGTTAGTAAAGAACTTTGTGAAAACCAACAAAGAGATCCTGTCCAGTGTGCAGTCGCTCTGTCTTTAGTTTCAAGAGAGAAAAGCTGGGAAAATACACTTTCCCTTTATAAGAGAATAACTTTTACATACTGAGAATTAGTTCTAGCCAGTCCCACTTCTTTAAAATAACATGTGATGCCTGGAGTTATACCAGTTTTATTCTGAGAACTTCCTGTGGCTTGAGCAATTTGAAGTAATGGAACACAGCAACTCTCAGCACATATAACGTCAGTTGGGATGACCCATGCTTCTTTCTGTTATCACACCATCTGCAATTCTTGGAAATGGCTGCAGTTTTCTCTTCTAACCATCATGTGGAATAGCCACTGGCTTTGGTCCAGGATGGATTTCTAGTATGACTTAATAATACAAGTGCAAAGTTCAAAGGCTTTCCCAAGATTTGTACATGCAGTAGGATTGTTGACTGTTTCTTCAAGCAGCCAACGCTCCCTTTCATGCCACATCACAAAATTGCTTTAGAGACTTATGAACTTTTGAAATGGCTTTGCACTGGTAGATTCTTGTGGCTTGGAGCAAATAGCTCTTTGGGAAGCTTTTAAGATCATTTGCTCCAATCCACTGACAAAGCAATGGATCTTAAACCTTTAATGAAAACCTTCTCAAAACCTGAAATGTCATTCAAGCAGCTAGAATTCCACATCTGTGGCTGATGCTGTGTTTCACAGAGCAGAAGCAGGAATAACAATTAAACAATATTAGATGTATTTGTCTCAGCCATTAAAGAGAACCAAGCAGATGATTTAAAACAGATTATATATATACACACACAAACTTCCCAACAGTCCCAGTTAGTAATGCTTGCAAGCCAGGTGGCATTCAAAGGACAAATGAGGTGTGAATTAATAAAAAGTACACTGTATGTGATAATCTGAAATAGATTGCACAGGCAGTTATCTGCTGCCCCCAGCCCCCATTAAGACCAATCCACTGGTAAGCTAATTCAAACTGATCAGAGGTCACTTTTACAAAAGAACATAAGAGGAGCCCTGCTGGATCAGGCCACAGCCAGCCTATCTAGTTCAGCAACTTGTCTCACACACTGGTCCACCAATTGCCCATGGGCATCTCAAGCAGAGACAAACACAAACCTTCACCTGCTCTCAAATCCCAGAAAATGGCCTTAGAGGCATCCTGCTTGTCCTCCCCCACCAGCCTGAAAAATGTACTTAGGCATCCATTCTGGTAGCCATTGATACATCTGTCATCCATAAATTTGTCTAACCCTACCTTAAAGCCATCTAGGCTGGTTAGCTGCTACCACCTCTTGAGGCAGCAAATTCCATAGGCTGATGACCCTCTGGGTGAAGAAACACTTTCCCTTGTCTGATCCAGCTCTCCTACCCATTAGCTTGATAAGGAGTGCCCCCTGGTTCTAGTGCTCTGTGATAGAGAAATGAAATTTTCTTTATCTACCTTTTCTACACCATGCATGATTTTACATTCTTCAGTCAGGTCTCCTCTTAAATGCCATCTTTCCAGACTGAAGAGGCCTAGATGTTGCAGCCTGGTTCCAGCCCCTTAATCATTCTGGTTGCCCTTTTCTGCACCTTTTACACAATATCCTTTTTGAGGTGTTGTGGCCAAAATTGTACACAATATTCCAAATGTGATCATACCATGACACTTGCTGACTTGTTTTCTAATTATTCCCAACATTGAATTATCATTTTTTGCCACTGCTGTGCACTGGGCTGACACCTTCATTGAGCTGTCCATCAGAACTGTGAGATCTCTTTCCTGGTGTGTTGCAGAAAGCTCAGACCCCATCAGTTTATAGAAATAATTAGGATTATTGCCCCCAATGTGCATTACTGTACACTTATTAAAACTGAAGCACATTTGCCACTTGGTTGCCCACTCACCCATTGCCAAGAGATCCCTCTGGAGCTCGTCGCAATCTCTTTCAGGTTTTACTATCCTCAATAATTTAGTATTATCAGCAAACTTTGCTATTTTACTATGTACCCTTTCTTCTAGGTCACTGATGAATAACTTAAAAAGCACTGGTCCCAATACTGAACCTTTGATGACTCCACTTATTACCTCGTTCTACCCTAAGGATTGGCCATTTATTACTACTTTCTGCTTTGTGTCCTTAAGCCAGCCACAAATCTAAGAAAGAACTTGTCCTTTTATTCCATGACTGATGAATTTATTCAGCAGACTTTGATGTGGGACTTTGTCAAAAGCCTTCTGAAAGTCTAGATAAACAATGTCAGCTGGTTCACCTTTATCCATATGTTTATTGACACTCTAAATAATTCCAATAGGTTTGTATGGCATGATTTACCTTTGCAGAAGCCATGCTGACTTTTGTTCAACAATGCTTGCTCCTCCATGTGTACACTAATTTTATCTTTAATAATGGTTTCCATCACCTTACATGGAACTGATGTTAAGCTAACTGGTCTGTAATTGCTGCTTTTTGTGCACTGAATTGGGTCCTTGTCTCAGCAAAACATGCTGCATTTCTGTGTAGGCCTTCAGCACCCAGAGAAGCCTCACAGTGCAGGCATGAAAGCATCAAAACAACAGCCTTTCCTAGGCTTCCTGAAGCCTGAAGAAGTCTGAAGGTAAACCTTTAGGCATGGAGACAAAAACAGTCTAGTTGTATGTGAAGGATCACTGGTTCCTCTCTGTCATGATAAAGGAATGGTTCTTTTGATACCAGGGAAGCATAGTTTGTAGTATTTCCAGAAAACATGCAGCAGTTTGCAGCCAGGCCCACCTCATGAAATGGGTCTGAAAAGTAGATAGGTGTGGCACAGCTGTAGTAGCAGCAGGAGTTGCTTCATCTGCTGTAGCCAGTCACCTGTTCATGTTGGTTCAGTGACTGTTTAGGACAGATGCAACCAACCAAGCACCTTGTTGTCCACCTTATCATGTATACAGGCTGATCTACAAAGCTGCCTTACTGTAAAGCTAAATATCGTCTTGTGGTTAGCGTGTCAGATTCTTGTCTGGCACTCTCCCAGTTTGAGTCCACACTCCTACACGAAGCAATCTGGGTGACCTTGGGCTAGTCACAGCTCTCTTTCTGAACTCACACAGCCCCACCTTCCTCACAGGATGTCTGTCGTAGGGAGAACGGGAAGCTTTGTCAGCTGCTTTGTGTCCCCTGAAAGGGTGAGAAAAACAGGGTATAAAGGCCAACTCTTCTTCTTTTCCAGGTACTATTTATAGTAAAAACTCTCTGTGTCTGAATTTTAGGCCTTTTCTGCACTGGACCTTATTTGATTATATCTCAGAACAGGGATCTGCCACCCCCAGGCAGAGTCCACACAGTCATCTGCACTAGCCATATGCATAGCAGATCCCTATTACAAGACGTAATCTGGAATAAGGGTCAGTACAGAAAGGGCCTCAAAGGAGCCCACATAATAATAAAACAATTACTTTAAATATATAAAAACTAATGTTATGATATTTGCATTTGCACTAGCTAGAATTTTGTTTACTTATGTGCTTATTTGACTTTATAACCCATCCCTAGGACCCAGGATAGATAGGAGAAATAGTGAACAAAAACATATTTACAAAACTGTGTAAATAACATTTTAAACGATAGGAAGATTAAAATCAAGGATCATTTGATGAATGTTCCTGGTGCAGTTTCTCAAATAATCTTTCCTTCTTCAATTATAATTTATAGATTCCTGGCAAAAACGCTCTGCTATTTCATGTTTGCTTAGGATTGCTATGTTTTTAATTATTTGTAGATCTTTCAAAACATTATTAATAACAATAATAATCTGGTTCTAGTGACCACATTACGTGCTGAGAAATGTGTGTATAGTACATATACACTGGAATCTTAAAAACAAGGGGTGCCTGTTAGGGAAAACCTTTAAATTGACATTGCTTTCCAAGAAACAGCTACAAAGACCTTGTTGAGTGTTCAACTTTATTTTAAATTTTCCATACCTTTTTTTTTTATGAGAAAAGATGCATATCAGGAATCTTCATGTGAATAAATGCCAAGTATCTAGGGAGGGATCTTGATGCTCTGGACTATGCTATCAGCCTCCAAAGAAGTTTTAGAAAACTGCTGAGCCCCATAAAATGACTAATGTACTTTTTAATGTAAAAGAAATGTGCAATGGTTCAGAGTGCAATTGGAGCCCTTTTATTTTACTAAGGCCGTGTCTTCATGGCAACCTTATCTCGGATTCAAAACGTTTTCATTCCTCGGAGTCCACACGGCAGTTTGGCTTAACACACTTTCCCCGTGTTAAATACCCCAAACCATTGTGAAACTCAGTGCTGATTTCAGCAGGTCTCACTCTGGATCGTGCGCTTGATATGTGTTTAATTTTTTACTGTGTGGACAGTACCATTTTCAGGGATGAGATTCCGTGTTCTGGGTTTCCCTCCCCCAATCGCACTGTACCCAATGGCTGTCCGTATTCTGGGAAAAGGGATGAGTGACGGGCCGGCGGCGAGAGCCAGACAAAAGCAGCCGCTCGCCCTTGCTCTTAGATGACCCTCCCCTCCCCTCAAGGCTTCTCTTCTGACGGGGAGCACGAAGGGGAAGAGGGGACCGTGCCCAAGCGCTAAGTAATGTCCGGGCAGTGCCGATGCCCACAGCAGCAGCAGCGGCGGCGGCGGCAGCAGTGCCACGGGCCCCGGTAGCCTTCCAGCCTGGCCATGCTTGTCTTGTGACAGCCCCTGCATGCAGCGTGAGGCGAAGGAAAAGCCCCTTGGTCCCCTCCAGCCCAGCATCTTGGAGTGAGGGAAGCTGTAGCGCAGAGAGACCTGCGGGCAGTGGGATGGACCTGGACGTTTTAAACCCCACTGGGCCTGCTGTGGTGAAAGGAGAGGCGGAGGGGGAGACACTCCTGCTGGAGGAGGGAGAGTTCCAGGAAAGCCACCCTATCACGTCCAGAGGAAGGGCTTCTCCCGCATCCCAAACCCCTGGAAAAGAGACTGCAAAAGAGTCCCAGCGAGCGAGACCATGTTCCCTTCCCCGACCTCCAGCCCCCAGATTCCGGAGATATTTTTCCTGTCCTTGCTCTGAGGGCACACGCAATTCGCGGGCTGAACATCTGCACACTGAACATCCCTTCCCATCGTCTCTCTCCCCATCGCTGCCTTGCCTGCTCACATTAGCAATGACAGTCGTGCCTGTTAACACCCCTCAGCAGGGAGAAATGTGCTGCTTGGGTTCCCAAGAAAGAGCACTTCCTTTCTCATTCCTCCACCCCCGCTTTCTTTTTGCAAGAGATCCTGCTTTCATGCAAATGTCAGAAATTTTGCGGCAGGAGGAACACCAATCAGAGAGAGGGGGTGGGCACCATGACTGGCAATGGGCAGAGAGGACAGGACTGCCATGTGGACTCTGAGGATTGAATCCGAGATAAGGTTGCCATCGGGATGCCGTCGGGATGCAGCCGAACCGGATCGAGTTGAAAGCCGTGGAGACAGTTTCAATCCGGTTCAATTATTTCGGTTTCAGGAAACCAATATAAGGCTGCCATGGGGATTCACCCTCAGTCGCATGGGCCCTTTCTACACTGACCTTTATTCCAGATTCTTTCTCAGAATAGAGACCTGCCATCCACATGTTAGTGAAGACAATGGCAAGCCTGTAGGAACATCTGCTGTAGTGTGCACCAGCAGGAAGATGGCAGCTCCCTAGTCCAAGATATAATCTGGAATAAAGCCCAGTGCAGAAAGGGAGATAAACAAGGGTGCCCCTCAGCAATGGGATGCTCTGAATAGTGTGAACAGCCCTCAGAATTATTTTTTCCTGCTGTGAGCAAAGGCAGTACCGAGGCCTCCAGTGCCTTTCTTGGAGAATCTTACAGTAATAGAAGTTCCAGGCATTTGATTGCTCTGCCCCTGTAGTTTCCCAAGAACACCAGCTGCCACAGGTGTGAAGACTCCCTTAAAGAGCCAGTAGATCTGAGGGGAATTTGCCCTCAAATGTTTTCAGGGTCCTCATAACATATTTCCAGCATACCTCAGTTATGTCTGTGTGATGGAAGAGTGTTTGCTGCTGAACTGTTAAAGAGCAAAAGTTGGCATACCTTGTACTTAGGTCAGCGAGAAGCTACAGAACTAACATAGGGCACAGTTGTGCACTTATGACCCTGAGGCTGAAATTGTTTTTAAAAAATTGTATTTATTTTATGTCCCACCAGTAGGGACAGTGCAGGGACAGTGAGGGACAGTGCAGGCAGAAGGTCTTTTTGGTGCTGTGTCCTGGTTTATAGATGTCATCTGAAGTCCATGCTGTGTCAGCAAATTGCCCTTTGATCCCACCTTGAGCAAATGAACTGGCACAGAGTAAGAGGTTTCCACTTACACTTATCCACTCTGGCTGCACTGTATCTCCCCTTTCTTTTTGAGGTAAATTAGGCTGGAAGGAAATAATTGGCCTCAGGTCATGCAGTGAGTTTTCATGGCTAAGTGGAAATTTGAACCCAGGGACACCTAGAGGTAATCCACAGTTCTAGTCACAAGAATTTGATGGCTCTCTGATCATGGTTGCACCAAGACAAGTATTAAAACATGTGATTATGTTGTGGCAATGTGGGGATTGCCATACATATTCTGTGGCAACTCCAACATAACCCTGCTATATTGGGATGAAATCCTGTTTCATCCTATTCCAGGAAAACCCAGGTTTCAATGCGGGTTTTCTCGGAATAGCATAAAAACCCACCTGTTTGGAAGTTCAGCAGACATGTGCCTTCAGAATACTTCACACCATTGAAATACCAGGATGTATGTGTGTCACATCAATGCGCAAGCAGGTGCTTGCCCTTCACCATTGTCTGGTGGTCTAAGAAACAAGTCATGATTCTGGAAGAGTTTTACTCTGTGATATTCCTAAAACTGAGATTTCTCAGTGACATCTGGAGGCAGCCAAGTTGTCTCTTGTTTGAATTATCTACTGTGAGTGTGATACTGATCTGGGGCACTGTGGGAGTCTTAAAATGGCAAATCTCATTAGAAGGCTGTCACTGCTAATGTCAAGCCCATCAGGACCATCAGGAATTGATGCTGAGGTTCACAATTGCCTTTACACAGTTTTCCCTTTTTCTGTTTATTTTAAAAAGAAACTTTTGATATGGAGAGTTGGGCAAGTTCTAATGTTATTATTTCCCTTCATTTAACTCCTATTGCAGTTGAGGTATTGCAGTTGGCAACCTTTTGTCTTGAAAGACATTGGAAAGAGCCTGTGTGTGAAGGTATGGAAACTAGGGATGTGCACGAATGGGGTTTTTTGCATTCAAATTCAAGTCGAATCAAATGTCAAAACATTCAATTCTGTTTGCATGTTTAAAATCCGAATGCAACAAAAACCAATTAGAATCTGATTCATTCAAATCTATTCGCTTGAATGTTAGATACAAATCTGAAGATACGAACGTCAACAGCATTCATATGTATTATACGTATCTACACACATTTTGCATGCATTCTGCTTTATCCTGTATGCATCCCATTTTCATTCTGTATTATAAGCACAAATGTACAGACCATACATACTGATACGTATGATATTCGTACAGATATGTTTCTGTACGAATATCATACATATATATACGAATCATTTGAACGAATATTTTAGGACATTCGAAATTTGTTTGAATGTTTAAATTTGAATGTGAAGACATTCTGTTCAAATTCAAATGTCCACATTCAATTAAATTTTGAATATTTAGAACATTCATGCAGATCCCTAATGGAAACTCAAGAGTTGCTCAGGTATCTGAGTCTGTGTTGACGTGTAGCAAAAGCATTTTAGGGCCTTTCTTCACTTCTCTATATTCTGGACCTGAATACCTTGTAGTCTTCTTCAGGACTTCCTGGGGCCACATGCTAGTGCAGACTAAAGAGATCCCACCCATCATTAATATATCCCATTTGCACAAGATGGTGCATAATTCAGATCCTGATATGGATCACACCAGTGGACTTGATTTATAAAAGGTTCACTTAATTTATTAGCATGGGCCAGTTAAGATCATGGAACTGTGCAGAAGGCACCCCTTTGTTTTCAGAGCTATTGGGGGACTCATTTTGGCAGTGCATCAAACTGCACTGCCAAAATAGGTCCCCTGTGGAATCTAAGGCTAGGAAATTTCATTATTTTCTGTCATAACCCCACAGAGGCTGGGTCCAAAGCACATGCAAGGTTTGGGACTGGTGCGGAGTCTGGGTTGGAACAGCCATCACCATGCAGACACACTGCTCCAAGCCTTGAGAGGTTCCGGATCAGAGGGCAGCACATGATCTGGATCCACTGATCTGTAGCATAGGAAGGTAAGTGCAGAAAGACTTTAGAGACAATAATGTGTGGCCCTTGTGTTCTCATCCTATTTTTAATCCATGCTTTCTGGCCTAGGTTGCATAAGAGGTCACTTACTTCTAGGGATGTACATGAATATTTGAAGGTATTCAAAATTTGATCAAATTTGCCCGAATTCCATAAATTCAATTTTTAAAATTCTGGCTCTTTTGCAGACAGAACCAGCCTAATTGAGGTGGGGCCTCCTTGATCTAGATTAATGTGCAGATCAGGAGGCCTAGGATCCAAATCAGAGGCCCTTTGTTCTGGATCTAAGGGTTAGTGTAGGAAGAGACCATTAAGGTGATTATTAATTTATTGCAAAATGCGGTGGTATTAGTGCAACCCTAACTGCTTTTCAAAGTCCAGTTACTTGAAGTTTTTGTGACCATTATTTTTGTAACGTTAACATGAACTGTTACTTTTCTCACATTAACATAATTTCAGATATACAGATGTTTCAGATAGAGATTAAATATAACAACTAAAGCAACCATGTTATTTGGCCTGAGAATGAATTTCTACTCTAGGTCTAAGTAATAGACAATATTAGCACAAACATTCATTATTGATACTTGCATTGATCCTGAACAGTGTAATACTGCTCACTCTAGAAGATAGAATAAAATCATACTGTAGCACTTTGGTGCTGATAGAATAAATTATTGAAATATTTTGCTTAGGAAACAAGAACATAAGAGAACTACTTCTGGATCAGGCCACAGCCCCTCTAGTCCAGCATCCTATCTCACAAGTGGCCCAGCAATTGCTTCCGGGCATCTCAAGCAGAAGACAGAGGCATAACCTTTACCTGCCCCCAGTTTCTTGCAAATGACCTTTAGAAGCATCTTTCTTCATCTAAATAAGATGCCAACTTGCCACTGACGAGGATAGGACTGGGCAAAATGCAATCCTTTTCCCAGTATTGATATACTTTCCTAAGTCCAAGTTTAGGAGATATAATAATAATATAAACATATTGTTTTAAAACAGAAGTTTTTGTGTCGTTCTGCATGGGAACTGCAGATATATTATGTAACAGTCCAAGAACCAGTTCAAAAATAATATTTTAGTTGGAACAAGTTCTTCTATGATTTACACCTCATGTTGGTTTTAGTCTGACAAATGGCCAGATTGTAAGAAAAAAGTAAAATGTCTAAGATGTTTCTAGATAGCATTGAGAGTAGGTCCATATAATGAAACCAGTCCATAGCACTTAAACTCTGATACACCACAGGAGGACTTAGCCTTCTTCACTCAGCAGCAGTCTTTCCAAATCTGAAACTCAACCATTATTCTGGACCAAACCTTCACTATCAGAATCCTTGCCCACGTTGACTGAGGCTGGTAGAAATTGCAGTTGAAGGGTGCTGTGCTGGAAGAGGCTGTAATACATAATTAACAAATCAATGTCTAATCAGAAGAAAGCTCCATTCAGTTCAATGAAGTCTACTCTGAGTAAAGTGTTTATGCTTAATCGTATTCAGGACTAAGGAGGAATCAGTACATTTTATTGAGAAATCACACTGATTTATGTCAAAGGCTCTGAACATTGTCTGCTTAATAGTATGGCAGTGATGACAAACAGCCATATAGTCAAAGCTATGGTTTCCCTGTAGTAATGTGTGGCTTTGAGAGCTGAACTTTAAGGAAGGCTGAGTACTAAAGAATTTGATGCCTTCGTGTTGTGGTGTAGGAAAAGACTTCTAGGTCCTTAGACTGGAAGAAGATCAAATCTGTCAAAACTAAAGGAAACCAACCCTGTCTGTTAATTGGAAGGAGAAATATGGAAGCTGAAGCTCAAATACTTTGGACACATAGGCCAGGTTCTGACACAGCTAGGATATGTCCGTGCTCAGCATGGGAGAAATGTCCATGCTCAGCATGCTTCCTCTCCTCTCCTCTCCTCTCCTCTCCTCACCTTACCCAAACCCCCACCAGCCAGCAATTGGACACTGGTTTATACATTAAACTGTGACTTCATTGAGATGGGAAATTTCTATCCATTTATGTCTAAAGGCTCTGGACATTTTCTGGCTAAAAATATGGCATTGACAGGTAAAACCAAGAAAATGATATGCCTTAGAATGAAGGACAATAAAAAGATGAGTACAGAGAATGAGCTCTGTGAAGGGAAATTGAATAATTTGAATGCTTTTAGTCAGAGAATGTATCTGAGAGGATGACACGATGGCTTCTTAAAGTAACACTACTATTTATTTATTTTTTTCAGTGGCAAGACTAGATAAATAGCATGTAAGAGTGGAGATTTTATTTGAGCACCAAGAGAAACACTGGCAAAAGGTCATCTGACCATGGTACCAGTTACCAAGAGGTATAGTAGGCCATGCTGGAGATATCCAACCTTTACCTTTTGGGTGAAAAGGCTTCACTGTGGCCTTCAGGCCATTTCTACACTTACCTGCCTTTGTTTTGGGTCAGTGGGTCCAGAATAACCTAGCTCACCGATCCTGATCATGTGAAGGCATGGGCTGGATCAGTGCCATCTGCATTGATGGCACTAATCTAGATCATTCCACACCATGGCCATGAAATCTGCTTGGGTTTCACACTAGGAACTAAGTTTCCAGCCTCAGGGCCTCTGGGGCATGTTTTTTGGTGACATACTATGGTGCTCTGTTGATAGGGGCCCTCAGAAGTCCTGGTCAAGGGAGGTATGTACACTTTCGTTCTGGATCAGGGCAGCACTGGTCTTCTGTTAGATTAAATAAGTCTATCAGTGATCCAGATTAAGGCCTCCTTTAATTGGGGTTGGGCTCTGTCTAGTTCAGACAGAGTGGACCAGTGGGATGTGTGGTCTTATAGAACCACATTAACATGGACTCTTAATTTGTATTAGGAGTCTGTGCAGATAGGCCTTAAGATTATTATAGTTTTTGTTATAGTTGGCAAATAAAACCTGACTATGGGCAATTCTGCACTGGGTGGTATAGTGGACTGGGAAATATACTAGGAGCCTCCCTTCTGTGTGGTGGTGCAGTCTAAGGGAGGCCCCGGCATAGAAAAAGGGCTCAAGGAACCACTTCAGGGGTACACCTGTGGACCAGCCTGGGTTCCATATTTGCTCATCATTGGGGCAAGAGGTGGTAGGATTGGCCCAGACCTCATTCTGGAACCTGTTGGCATTCATTGTGTTCCAGAAACATAGCTGCCTCCAGGGGAAATGGAGGCCGTGGAGAAATGTTTCTGTCCTGCAACTTTGAAGCTGAGGACCTTTTGTTCCCTGGCTTCCAAGCTAGGCTGGGATAGGATAGCCATCCTCTGATCAGCTACTAGTGTTCTACATGTCATCCCATCATACCCTGCACCTGGATCAAAGGACTGCTTCTAATCAGACTCTTTCCTTTCATTTACTGCCCTTGAGTTCATTTACTGTAACTGGGAGCCTAATAAAAAAAAAAGAAGGAGAAAACCTGTAAATAAATGTTCATTTTGTTTTGATACCACTGTAGGATATATGGATATTCCATTTGACATGGTCCTCAGCATTTTCAGGTTTGCATAAAAATAACACCAAGTCAAAAATTAAAATTTGCATTTACTGCCTTGTTATTTGCAGCTGCTGAGTATGAGTACAGAGTGGATGGTGGTGGAAAGATGTGGGAAGGGAGCATTGCTGTCTCCTTAAACGTTATCTGGCACTATTGGAGGTGGGTACTTTCATTTGCACAGGTATGGTTTTCATTGGAATAGCTGGGAAAAAGAAAGTCATTAGCTAACAGCACATAGATTATGAGAATCTTGGAAGAATTGCCGTCAACATTTCCACAGCTGGAACCCAGTTTGACATGGATGACATTTATCTCTCTCTTAGTTTGCTTAGCTTCTATTGTTATTTTAAATGATTTGTTTAGAAACATTTCACTGCAGTATAACAAGGAGAATTTCCAGTCAAAGTCAGTGAAAGACTGGTGATTTTCTTTAGCTGCTAAATGCGTCACACAGCCTTAGGTTGTCCAGTTGCCAGGGTAAGTTATGATCTGTTGGACTAAATCTTGCCTGGCACAATGCAAAGTTTGGAAGGCGGGAGAGTTACACACATTTGCTTGATCAACAAATCTGGTATTTTCTGCAATACTTGATGCTGTAGCAAATCTTTCAAAGAATATGAACAGTTTTCATGAAGTAATACAGACCTTCAGCTCCAAAACATTTTCCTGGTAGTAGATTCTTGTTTATAACTACCTTGTATGTAAATAATATGGTAGAATATGTTACCTAATGTCAGAAATTCTAACCTGTGTTTATGAATCTTTATGCATGAACCTTTAATGCAAATTAAGGGTCTGTACAGTACATATCTAGGTATGTTAATCCAGATCTACAAGGCCATGCCCCCTGCTGGTCCACTCTGTCAGCATTAGACAGAGCATGATTCTAATTAGAGAGGCCTTAATCTGGATCACTGGTAGGCCCATTTAATTGGATGTACCAGCAACCAGAACATGGTGACATGCCTTCTGTGTTTGGGAGTACCAGGAGCAGGGTGCCATCAAGCAATGCCATCATAGTGTGTTGTGGAAAAATGTCCCACAGATGCCCCAAGACTAGGAACTTTTGTTCCCAGCCCTCAGAGGTGTGGGGTGTAGCTGTGAATCTTGTAAGAGTGAGGCCATGGCATGAGCTGATCTGGATCAGTACTATTCGTGTAGACCATGCTGATCCTGCCAAGGCCTTCCTGTGGTTGGAATCAATGGGCATGGTGATTAAGATTGATTGATCCCAAATAAAGGCAGGTAAGTGCAGAAAGGGCCTATGAGAGAATCCAGTATTCTACCCTAAACCAAATGTTGCTATTGCCACCCAAATATTTGGCACTGTCCACATATCACCACTGCAAAAACTGAGAGCCGTTAAGTGCTACATTTTGTGCTATTCTTCTTTTCATAGTAAAATTCCCTGTACTTGAAACAATAGTAGTGTTATGATTTAGTGATAATTTTATTTTGTAAGCACTGTAATCTCTTAGGATAGGATACAAATCTCATTAATAATAAGACAATAAACAAAAACCTCAGGTCTGAATGCTTTTCCTGAGGGAGCTGTGGAGCAGCTAGCCTCGATTATATCCTGAAAATTCATTGTCTACAGACTCATTTACAAGCAAAGCAGCCTGTATAGATGGTATGGAATGGCAACATCGCTGATGGTAATGGCAGCTCACAGGCTCAAACTCAAGGATGGTGAGGGAGGCATGTTTGAATGGCTTTTGGCAGGACTGCATAGCTTGATGTCCTCCAGACATCCCTGAAGAGGGGCCTGGCTTGAAATGCTGGGAGTGGACTGCCAGGAGCTTTAATTTATGAACAACTGGAGAGCCCCAAATTGAACAGCCCTGCTTTAAGGCCCCATGGGGTGTTTTGCTCTATCTCCATTATTAGCTAATGAGGAAAAGTTAACTGCTTCTAAGTTTCACTGCTCTTGGGGCCTTTCTGTACTTAGCTTGCTGTGATCCTCCTCAGTGGGTCTGGACTACTGAGGACCTCTGGTCTGGATCATTGCATGGCGTAGTCTGTAACAATGTTGTCTGCACCGTGACGCTGTTCCAGGCTAGTACCCACACCAAGTCTGAAGCTCATATAATCTTTGAGGCTGGCCTGCAAGGGCTCTAATAATGAGGAACAAACACTTCAGCAGTGCAATAAAGCTTGTTGCTCAAATGGGTCCTCCTGTAACCAGACTATGGAGGCCTGCAGCTACTACATGGCTCCATGTTCCAGATTAGGCCTCACTAGTTTGTTAGATGACCACAATTTTGAGGTTCACCAGTAATCCAAATCAGGAGCCTCCTGATCTGGATTACACTGTGTCTTGTGGAGATGGAGACTATCAACAGTGAGTGGGGCCTCTCTGATCCTGAAGAGGGCCATGAAGGATCCTGTTCCTGATTATGGGTAAGAACAAAAAGGCCCTTAGTCTCTCACCAACAATGTATCAGCAATTAAGTTGTTTGTAAGAATTGTTGAGGTTATACATGTAAGGTAAATACATGTGTACTTAAATGCAGATGCATTTGTTTTCCTATAACTAAGAAGGAAAAGATAGAAGTCTAATATCAAAGCAGATAATATGTACCATTGATTCCCTCCAAGTGAGGTTTTTATTTTTATGTTTTTAAAAATATGGGGACACCATAATGTAAATTGTGCAAGAGGAAGAAATAAGCCTAAATGGCTGTGGGATTCATTTCAGGTTTTATTTAAAACTGCTGTTTTAGACACCACGTTTTGAGTCAACAGGGATTAGCATAGATAATTGGAATAAAGAATTGCATTTGTTATTTAGTCTCTGGTTTAGCACAAAATAAAGGATTTAGATTGTATTTTACATCTTCTAACAAAAATATTAGGCATGCCATTTCCATTTTGGAAAATATTTTGTCTAGTTATATTACCAGAGATCTTTGTTTGACAACTTGGCTCAATAGCAAAGAAACTCTTGCAGAGCTTAATGTATAAAACTGTAACTCATCTAGCCAGACATACAATATTGACAAAGTTAAAGGTGTCTCCTTGGCAGAGTTTTCTTTTATTCACATTAGGCTGGGCCCAAAGACCTACAGCTACTGCATTATGGGCATGACTGTCATCTCTATTGCATATTTGGCCAAGGAAGAGAGGTGGGGAAAAAAACACACCACAGACTGGGGTGATTCTGCACTGACTGGTATACCAGACCAGCAAGTATGCTAGGCGCCTCCCTTCTGCATGCTGGTGCAGTCCATAATCGCTGATCTGGTGTACCGGCCATTCAGAATCTTCCCAGGTGAGGATAAAGCAGAAATGCTGGGAAAATGGTGGATATACCTTCAATGGTGAAGCAAATATGAAATATGTAGCAAATATGAAATATGATGTTGCTTCAAATAGAAAAGTAAATGGGCCACAAGCGAGTGGCATCAAGCACAAGTCTGGCTAAATGATTTTCACACTAGAGGGACAAAAATCTGCAAGTATTCCATTGTGGTTGAAACAGCTTAACAACAGCAGGAAAAACCATTTCTTTGTTCTAGTGCTAATTCTACTTTTAGATGGAATATAGAGTTCGCTGCAGGAAACCTATCTTGAGTGCAAGACGGTTTGTATCCAGAGAACGTTGCTTAACGGTAGAGCTGAGTTTGAGAATTCTGCCACAACCCACCTATCTGCATGACCAGGCTAGCTCATGCCATGCTTGTCTACAGTAGGCATTAGAGCCCACAGTGGCCTGAGTTGCTGCTAGAGCACTCTAAGGGCCTTTCCGCATATGCCACAAAAAATGAATCTATAAGATCCGTTTTCTGGCAAAACATTTTTTCTGATTAAATTGTATTTAGTAATTTTAACTTTTCAGTGGGGTATTGTACCCTTCTAGTAATTATATTGGTTTCTCTGTGTTTGAATTCAGTTATTTCTTTACATATTTGCTTTTGTATTATATTTGTAAAAAGGGACTTATTTTACCCTGTTTATGATTTATTTTATACTTTTTGGCAGACCTCTTTATTTGTTTGGTTTCTGTCCCAAAGAGGGACAGATTCTCGGAGGCTCGTGGGTCCGCACACGCGTGGGGCAGCGGTGGCAGGGCCGATTGGGGAAATGGATTTGGGTGGGTGCTGTGTGGATGTGCCAGCACCCACCCCAATCTGGCATCCAAAGGGCCTGCCCTGTCAAAGAGGAAGAGCACATGCTCTCCCTGTTTGACAGCTGAGCCCTCCTCCCAGCCTCCTTGATTGGCTCCATCGGAGCCACCATAAGGAGGCCGGCAGCCGGCTTCCCCAGCTTCCCCCTCACAAGAGAAGGGGCGATTGCGCCTTGTCTTCCAAGGGGAAGCCGCAGCCTACCCCCCCCACTCCGCCCAGGGTCGTGCGCTCGCGATTGGCATCTTACCTCCTCGCTGCCGGGCCGCTTCTTGCAGCGGGAGGCCCGGCATCCACTGCACGTACGTGCACCGCAGCCTCCCATTGGCCAGCCGCCCTCATGACTGGAAGGCTTTCAAAGGGCTACTGTATTGACTTTGAGGACTACAGGTTGCTCCACTCTTTATCTAAACCATATACAAGTGGACACTGTGGGACAGCACTGCTTCCAGAACTGGGAATAGAATAGAATATGCTGGTTAACAAAACAGGTCCTTCAGTTTCTTCTAGACTTCCAGACAAGTGAAAGCATACAATGTAGCAGTGCCTACAGTGTAGCAGTGAAGGCTGCAAAAAAGACTTTGGCCAGCTCTAGCTCAAATATCATGCTATCAGACAATATTCTGGAGGAAAGGCCCTCCAGAATAATAGTCTGTTGAACAGACAGTGTGGAGCTGATGTTGTCTGTGTGCAATATAGTAACACACACACCTGGATATTTCACTGGCACAAAATAAGTAGAACTGCACAATTGGCACCATGGTATATGCCCAGCCATCTTTTTTGGTCTGTTGTAGGTGGTTTGAGGGCTGCTTGCTGAGAGTGTGTGCATATCCTTCTAGCATAATAACAGCCTAACTTTATACTGCACCCTTCTCCAAAGGGCAGGCTGCACAATGAGTGAAATTATAGTAGTTAGAATACATAGGAAAATAACCATTCTTTTAAATTAAAAGTGGGGAAACACTACTGCAGAGGATAAGACGATGAAGGATTCTCTATAGGAGCCAGCTATATGGGTGAAAAGATACCCCTTAAGCAGGAGCTTAATGAGGTATGGTGTTGGCCTGAAGGTATGTAGCGCTCATAGCTGATGTATCATGGTGGAAAGATGGGGCCTTTTCATAGTATCCCACTGGAGTTAAGTTCAGCGATAATGGCTGGTGTTCATACTGAGAGTGTTGGCACCAGCCCCAACTTATCTCCTGCCCCTTGCAGTGCAGACAGTCTGACCCAGACTGTGCACATCACCATAGCGATGGCCGTGGCAATTTCTGCTGAAAGCCAGACAGTTGCTATGGAGACTGTGATATGGCATATGACTGCCCCATCCCCATGCAGCATTTGCACTAGGATGTGGTGGAAACACCACATCTGGAAGCTCACCATTTATGTAGCTCCACAGCTACAGAAAATCAGGGTGCTCTGAGATGCTCTTGAACACCCTGACCTGTGTCTGAGAGGTGTGAAAATGCCCTTATTTCACAACATGAGATGTGTCCTAGCTCTACCTCCCCTCCCTAGCTAGACCCAATGGATGCAAGCTGTGTATGATATGATCTTCTGTCCCTTCCCTCATTCTGTTTCTTTTCTTTCTTTTTCATATGAATAGACTGATTCTACTGACATCACAAAATATTTTTATTGAATATTTGAGAGTCCTGGTCTTGAAGATTTCCTCAGGCCTCCCACACCTGGCAGTGTTTCTGTCTAATACCACAGGAGTTCCAATCTGTAACCCCATAATATGGAATTCCTGGCTCTGGGTCACTGGCTGCCATTACTATTCTAACATTCTTCATAGCCCTGGTGTTGTGCCCTCAGCTTTTGCTGTATAAGTGGCTGAACAGTTCCTGGCCTAAATAATTCCAACTATAGTAAATGTGAACCAGATGTTTCCCTGACCCCCTTTTGCTCTCAAGTAGAGCTGACAGAGCAAACCTTCTACAGACAGGCATTCAGGTGACAAACGCATTTCCCAGGTTATCATTTCATTCCTTCTTGGTCTGGGGTTGTCCAAATGAAATCAAATTGTTGGTGATGCTTCAGATGCTGAAGCAAAGTAATAAGCACTTAGCTACAAAATGCTTCTCTGTCACTTTGCACATCCTGTCATCTCACTATCTTACAAAATGTGTGTTTTCTCCATCATTTGTACATATTTTTTTTAACATTTAGGAATTTATAAAGAACAAAAGGGAAGTCAAGTTGAGGAGAAAGATAGTTTTGTTGCCTTGTTGTTGTTTTTTCTCAAGTGGGGAAATAGACTGGCATCAGCCTTCCTAAAGTGCGGGGAAATGGAGTGTGGAGCAATAGCCTAATAACCTACAGATTTAAAAAACAAAAACTAAAAAACCCAGATGGCACCCAATCTTTTCTTTTTTTTGTTCGATACTCCACCCTCCCATTTTGGCAGAGCAAAAGAAGTTGGAAAGATTTCACCCTCTGTGGCTCACGCAGACTGTAACATATAAAAGCTGTTAGCAGCTCCTTTAGCCAGCAGCTAGAGAGCATGCAAAGGTTTTTCCCCCACCCCCCCTTTGTGGGTTTGTAATACGGCACACTCCTCTGTCCAAGGGTTCACAACTGAGCACAAGAAAAGAGCTGTTTAACTTGGAAGAACAATACACTAGGCTTTTGGGTTCTGCAAAGAGGTAAGCCATTAAGCTCAGTTAGTTCGCTTTTGCATGCATTTTTATGAATGCACGTTCTCCTTTTGCTGGACTCAGCTGAAGAGTACTGTACAAGTAAGATAATCTTGTTTCGGTGACTTTTCGTATTTCTTACCTATCTCTTTGCTGAGGATTCCTTATCAGGGTAGAATGAACGCAAAACTTTACTCCTAACGAGGAACATGAATGGATCTTACTGTCAGATTGTTAGACTGCAGGCTTTTCACTTGTGATGAGAAAGCCAATAATAAAGTGTGTTTTATGTTACAGTGCTGTGTGTGTGTAGTTGCTAGGAGACTTGAGACTAAGTAGAACTTTATTTGACTCTGTGTGGGAACGTCCCATTTGAATCTTCTAGTGTATGCTAATCTGCGTTTTTGGCAGAAAGGGTAAAAAATGCTATAAATAAAATAAACTTGAGGAATAATTACAGAGGAGAGACGAGTTCATCTGACAGAGAATATTCAGACTCATCCTAGTCACATTCTTTAATTTTTTCCCCCCTTTCACAGATCCTCTTTATTCCTGCTCCCATCCTCCTGGGGCCAAAATGTTGGTCATTTCTTCAATCAGTGCTGTCCTTCTAATTTCGATTGTGGGTGAAACAAGTGCAATAGAATTACACAATTCCACTGACCTCTCTTTGTCAGCCAATAATTACACTGATCTTGAAGCAGCCTTGGATGCTCATCTGGATTCTACAACCCTCCGCAAAGCCAGGAGGAAACGATACATTTCACAGAATGACATGGTTGCCATTCTGGATTATCATAATCAAGTCAGAGGGAAGGTCTTCCCACCTGCATCTAACATGGAGTATATGGTAAGTAACATTCATTGAACCTTTCATTCCATTTATGAAGGCTGGAGATCCAGTCTACAGATTATAAATCCGCATACATGGCTAACAGTGATGTTTTATATATAGTTGATTTTTATATGCCTCCTTGTTTACCACAGATTCTGGGCAGTGTACAGTATAACTAAATGATACCATTTTCTCCTACCCCCTTTCACTATTTACTCTTTGAAAGTTAATAAGGCATTTGAACCAATGTGTATCTTGTATGCACTGAGCAATCAAGGCCACGTTTCCTTGCTACCTGCACTCATGATATAGTAGAGCTGGAGATCTCTGAGGAAAGTGATAATAGATATTCTGTCAGTGATGGGATGGCTGATGTTTCCATATACTGCTTAAGTTATAATTCCCATCATGCCTTGCCATTGGCTATGCTATCTGAGACTGATGGGAACTTTAGCTTAGCAACTTCTCAAAGCCCATTGTAGCCACCTCTCTCTTTTGCCAGAAGCTGAAATGTCCCTGCAAGAGGACAGCTTTTAGACCACAGTAACCTTTAACATTAATATGGATTTGTTCTATTAATTTCAGAACAGACTGCAGGGCTAAAAACATTATTGGTCTGATCCAGCATAGTGCTTCTTCTGAACTCTGAAGCACCATAAGAACATAAGAACATAAGAACATAAGAGAAGCCTTGCTGGATCAGGCCACAGCCCATCTAGTCCAGCATCCTGTCGCACACAGTGGCCCACCAAATGCTCATGGGCATCTCAAGCAGAGACAAGGACAAACCTTCTCCTGCTCTCGAGTCCCAGCAGATGGCCCTAGAAGTGCCCCATTTCCTCCCCCCCCCTCAGCCTGAAAGATGCACCTAGGCATTCGTTCTAGTAGCCATTGATACATCTGTCATCCATAAATTTGTCTAACCCTACCTTAAAGCCATCCAGACTGGTAGCTGTCACCACCTCTTCTGGCAGCACATTCCATAGGCCGATGACCCTCTGTGTGAAGAAATACTTCCCCCTGTCAGACCTTACGCTCCTACCCATCAGCTTCATAGAGTGCCCCCTGGTTCTAGTGTTGTGCGATAGAGAAAAGAAATTTTCTCTATCCACCTTTTCTATGCCGTGCATAATTTTATATACTTCAATCAGGTCCCCTCTCAAACGCCGTCTCTCCAGACTGAAGAGGCCTAGACGTTGCAGCCTGGTTTCATATACAATGATAATGTTACTTCTGTTTGTCATATTCAAAAGTCATTGGACAAAGGATGCTGTTGAGTTACTTGTGCAAGATGGTAATTCTGTTTCCTTAATTATGGCTGTGTGTGGTTGTCCCTAAGGTTTAATCCAGCTTCAGTCCACCTTCAGAGCGAGAGAACACCTCAGCAAAGTGACCAGTAATTTTCTTTTCACATTATCTATCCCAAAGGTGAATTTTCTGAGTTATTTAACACTGAAAGAAAATAGCTTCTCTTGCTCTGAAAGTGGACTGAAGCTGGATTAAACCTTAAGTGTGACCACAGCCTATGTTGCTACTTAACTGTCTTCACCCTTACCCAGGATAGTCAGCATCCATGGTTTATAAGTGTTATCTCTAAACAACATATGGAGGGTCATAGCTTCATGATACCTGCACTATCAGATAAAGGCCACATCTCCAGCTGCAAAAGGACTGCTTGAGGAGGGACCTCCTGTTGCCTTTTCTACATTTGCAGCAGCAGCAAGTGTTCCACAGTGATTATGCTGCCCCATTTCAGGGCATGATTGCCATTAGAAGCACCATGTTTGCAGGGCTAGACTTTGTGACTTGAACCCTCTATGATCAGCTACTGGAAGTGACACCTCTACCTTCTAAAATGGAGACATGGAGGTGTCTTTATCAGCTGTGGATCAAGGTGCCTGCTTGGCATGCCCACAATGCGGCCACTTCACTCGGTGAATGAAGACCCGGCCAAAGGCTCCCTTGAGTAGGTAATTCCATGGGGGTGGTTTGCTATTGCCTTGCTCCAGGGAGATGCCAACCACAGTTCCTAAGATTCCTTAATTCTTCCAAAGCCAATAACGTTTGTAATAGGTTGATCTTGCTAATGTAGGTCATTGCCCTTTGAAGCCCATTCCATATTAAATTGTTGAGACTTTCTCAAGGTGTTTCTGAAATCTCATTTATCTAGTTTTCTTCAGGGAATTTAGTAGATGATTGAGTAATCATGGAATCTGAAGGTCAGCTTCTCTTTTGTATAGTACTTAATTGGGAGTATGTTTATGGATCTACTGAATTCTCTTTGCCACCTACTCATGTGGACTATGGGCGATAAGTGTCCAATAACATTTGAAATATGACAAGGATTGGGCAAGAAAGGATGTCAGGCTGAAATGCAACAGGAGATCTCACTCCACATGGAAAATAATTTCCCTAAATATGGAATAAGTCTATTTAAATGGGCAAGACACAGGGTCTCTCTAGACATGAGAAAAAAATCTGTGGCAGTCTCAATATTGTGCTGGCATATGGAGGAGATATCTCAAAACAGCGATATTACAGCAATGATGGCAGAATTCTTGTAAAATTTCTTCTCTTAGGTCTGTCAGCTGGCTCGTCACATAATCATTGCTGTTGCAAATACCCAGATACTAGCCAGCATGGGGAAAAAACAAAGGAAAGAGGGTGGGTCCTTGTTAATATATGGGTAGTTTGGGGAAAAAACAGTCATTATGTGAAGAGCTGGCAGGTGAGACAAGTGAGAGGTGACTGAGCAATCTAAAGAAGATCCCACAATTTTCTCTTGCTGTCTGTAAGTACCTTTAGTTGATCTAGGAGCCAGTAGGGTAGACACTTTGAGCCTGCTTACACTTACCCTGCCTTGTGCCAGAGCTACCATCTGGGAGCATCCAGGAGCTCCTTCCAGCTGCACCAATCATCTGTAGCAAATGCTGTGAGTGGGTGGGGGTAGAGTAGGGCAGCTGTGATTGTGCAATTATCATGGCAATGATGTTGCCATAGCCATTGCTGTAGTGATCTGAATGGTTTGGACTGGACCATTCACACTGCAAGCACTGGTGGTCCAGTTGGAGAATGCACCAGCACTTGCAGTGAAAATACCACCCTCTGCACCAAATCTTAACCTACGTGTGACCAGGCCTTCTGCTTTCTTCCTAGCCTTTTCTCACATAAGACAGTTGGTATTGGATGATAACTGCAATGAAATAAATTAAGGCCATTTCCACACTTACCTTCTTAAATCTGGATTACGGTGATCTGGAACTTTGGGATCTAGTCCTTGCCGAATTGGGTCCATGGAGTTCTGGATCACCACGGAAACCCCATGTGTCCACGTGGGGTGTTTAGCACCAGATAGTAATGGGTGCTAAATAGGGCCACTGTGTGGATGCTGCAGCATGCCTCTTGATGCCCCAATTAGGCCTGAGGAGGAAGTTCTGCCCCGGTGGTGTGGTACGATTGGCCTGTGTATGCATCACTCAGGGGTTGCTTCTGATAGGCCAACCCCTAGACCCCATCCAGCTGGCAGGTGTGTGGAAGCATGGTGTATGATTCTGTCTTCATGGAAGGAGACCGGATTGAAGACACCATTAAAGGGGTCCTCTGGTAATCTGGATCTAAGGGCCCGAAGATCCCATCAGGAACAGAATGCGGAGGTGCTCGCGTGGACCACTTATTCCTCATGAGGGCCTCATGGGTGTCTTCTGTGTGGAAGGTAAGCGGTGGTTCTGTTCCTAATGGGGTCTTCTTGGGTTACTATTGGGGTTTTCAGGACCTGTGTGGAAATGGCCTAAGGTGATATTTTCCTATGGTTTATTATATGTTGGAGGTACAGAGTATTACATACTTTCCCATACCTAACTTCATTACAGATATGGTAGGAATAACCCATAAGCATCTTTCAGCCCACAAGTCATTGTCCCCTTGGTTTACTGAGTGATCAGGTTAAACAACATGAACATACAGGGAAACTAAATAAACAATGACAGTCTTTGGAAAATAATCCCATCCAATTACAAACATAATCATTCAGTATCTGGCAAGTGTGAATTCTGTTTATAGTAATGTACATCCAGGTTTTTCACACTCAATGAACTTTCCATCTTACAAAAACATCACAAGAAGCATCAATGACACCGAAGATTAAAAAGAAAAGAAAACGACTGGGAAAGGCGGCATAAGTGCACAAAGGGATGAAATGGAAAATAATTCCAGTGGGTGAATCAATATACCATAGCCCAAGTGTTTAGTGACTGTGTTCTAATAATGGATTATAAGCTTTAAAAAAAAATTCAAGTATTTGCTAAGGGTCATCTTGTGTAAACAATTTGCTTTTTAGCAGCCAAATGTACCACTTCCGCTATACAGGTTTAGATTACCTTGGCTTCTTAAGTCTTTTACCGTCAGACATTTGGCAATAAACACAGCACCTCTAGAACCAAGCTTGCTGAGAAAGCCAGAATCCCCTTTGTTCTTAGAATACAGTCATGCATTGAGTTTGTGGATTCTAAGGGGCTGAAAGACTTCATCCTGTAACAACAGCAAAACCGGTAGGCATTATAGGACCATAAACACAATGAAATGTAAGTGAAATGGCCCTCACATTTAATGGGCAATTTTTGGACATCTTACTTCTAAATCCAGGTATTGTCTACACATTTCTTTCTGTGCATACTTTCAAAATAGAGGTGTAATAGCACAACTAGATTTTCAGCTCTGCATATGCATTAAGGAATCTAAATATTGACTCTCTGTACTACAGTGAGTAATCTCATCAGGAGAGCCAATGTTCCAAGGTGGCTCCATGCCTTCCGTCTCCATGCCTGGCATAATGAGTAGGAGATCTATGTGCATTTTGTTGTTGGGTAGCACTGAGTTATGGCTGACTCCTGGTTGACTGTATAGACATCTCTGTGAGCACCTCTGCACAGTTTTCTTGGCAGAAATACAGAAGTTGTTTGTCATTGCCTACTTCCAGGGAGAGGCTGGACCACGAACCAGCAATCTGCTGCTTTCTAAGCAGTTTGCTCTACCACTGAGTTATAGCCATTCTTAACATACACTCTCAAATTCCTTTTCAGTCACATTAAATGACATTCTCCATTGAAGCAGATCCCTTTTCTCTCAGTGTGTAAGGACAAATACATTAAGGCAGTTAGTAGAAGGAAAAAAATAAGTTCTTTTTACTAGTAACAAAATGGTGCTTTATTTATTTACATTTCTATCCTGCCCCATACCCGAAGGTCTCCGGGTGGGTAACAACGGATTAAACAACGGATTAAAACCAAGATACAGATTAAAACAAGATGCACATTCAAAAAACACCTTAAAAATTAACAAATTTAAAACCTTGTTCCTATGTAAGCAAACAGAATCAAACTATTTCATTTATGTAGTTTATGAGGACATTTATGATGGTTCTTAATGGTTCCCTTTATCTAGCAGCAACCTGTGCAGCAGAGGAGATGTGAACAGCCAATGGAAAGTCTTGCTTTTGGTCATTCTAAATCATGTTTTGACTCCTGTTGATCCTAATGTGGCTTGGAACATTCAGAGGCAAGACTCCAGTCAGGGATGAGTCTTTTCTTCTCTCCATCCCACTGGTTCTTCTGCAGGCATTGCCACTTCTCTTAATGATCCTCGACTGTGTTTTGTGTCCTAAAAAAACAGGGTAAGGTAGTGCAGCAAGGTATTTCTAAGGGGACTTTAGGTAGGACAGGACTTTTGTTTGTAGATTCCAAGAAGCATCGCATGGGAAATCACACAATTCTGATCCATCTAGTCTACAGTGACTGGTGGCTACCCATCCATGCATTTTCTTCCAGTCTACCTGGAGGTCCTTGGAAATGAACCTGGAGCTGCCTTCAGGCTTTAGCTTATCTTAAAAGCTGCTGAAAATACTTTCCTGTCAGCTCCTATAGTATGTTCCTGTGCTGTGCTCCTGTGTTCTTATTGTTCAACCTGATTGTGTAGATGTTACATCTAGAAACACAATTATTATTTGGTCTCAGAGCACTAGGGAAGGAGTTAAACTCCAGGATATCTGGCGCTCATGTTATTTAGGGTTTTATAGGTTATGACCAGGATCTTAAATTGTTCCTGGAATGTTGCAGGAAGCCAGTGCACAATTGGGAGCACCTGCCAGTAATGTGATCCTGCCAGTGTAGCCCTCTGGAGATGAATTACTAAGTTCTACAGCAGCTCCACATATAAAATTTCATTTCATTGCAGCTTTCAGTGAGTGTGTTTTAATGTTACAAATCGGCTGGATAAGCAAAAATCCTGTTACCTACTGAGTAAAGAATTCTACTGAAAGGACCATTGTTTTATTATACAAGAATAATGTTTATCTTAAGGCTACAGAAGCATCTTGGATGCCATGGACTGCCAATAAGTTTATGAAAAGGAAGTTAATCCACATGACAGAAGAGCCCAGGCGTAATGGTGGTGGGGATATGCAACACTCCTTTAAATCTGGTCCTGGGAACCTTCCACAGCAATAAATCCATTCCACTTCTAAAAAGCAGAATGAGATTTGGCTGGAGGAATTCTCCTATGAAGAAAGTGCATAACACTTGGGGGCTCCAGTTTCAAAAAGAGGCAAGTGAAGGAAGATGCTGGAGGCAAGTTAGGGAAGATATGAATGAGAAGTTGAAAACTGCATTCTATGGGGAAAGTGGTGGGAAATGTTTCTTCCAGTCTCAAAATATGAGAATCAAGGGCATCTAAGAAACCTGAATCATGGAAAGTATACAAAAGAGATGAGGAGGTCTCTCATACAGTGCATAGTTTTTTTTTCTACAAGATGTGGGGATGTCCATCAGCTTGGGCAGCTTCCAAAAAAGGACTGGAGAAATTTTTCAAGGGCATCTGGATATGATGTTCTAGTGTTGGAAATGGTGTGCCCCTCAAGACCAGCTGCTAGGACACTGTGAATCAAGGTGGTGTTGATATGCCTGATACCATGCATGGTGGGGAAAAGATGGATAGAGAAAATTTATTTTCTCTTTCACACAACACTAGAATCAGGGAGCACTCTATGAAGCTGATGGGCAGGAGAGTTAGGACAGATAAGGATAAGTATTTTTTTTCTCCCAGAGGGGCATCAGTGTATGAAATTTAGTGAGCAACCAGCCTGGATTAGGTAAAAATCCATGAAGGACAAATGTTATCACTAGCTACTACAGTTAGTGCCTGGGTAGGTGGGAGACATGAGCAGGATTCCTCTTAAGGACATTTGCAGGGATATGAGAGCAGGAGAAGGCATTGCCTTTGTCTTCTGCTTGAGATGCTGGCTAATCAGGAAGTGCAGCTCCAAACTTGATTGGCTGCCTTAACCCATGTGACAGTTTATACTGCCCAAACTCTTGCTCTTATGATAGAGGAAGCTACGGAGCTGCTCAGTTAGTTTACTGTGCTTTTTGTTTTAACTGCGGATTTAGCTAGGTAGTCTGAAGACAGCCTATGTTATAGTCGTATGTTCTCAGAACCCAGTCAAATGTTTTAATTGGATTTCTTAAAACATTGTGGCAAGTATAATTAAAGATAGAAGCAGGACATCAGATGACAGGAAATGGTAGTACTAGTGGCAGCACTACAGATTTACAACTACATACACCCTATAGTGCTTTGCATCAAGGAACTACGTTTAATAGAGATCAAGTACATTCTCATGATCCGTCTGTAGTGCTGAAATATTTGGAGCCTGCTTGTAACCCAGAACTCATGTAAGTTCTCTGGGATTTCTAGGGGATGTCAGTTTTTCTGTGGCAGATGTATTTTGAACAGTTCTTGTTTGATTCTAGGCCATAATCTCAGTACCACTGAACGTTTCCGTGAAGATCTGAGGACACGCTCTTTTTCTAATATTATAGCCTTTATCAGTAATATGAAGGGGGGGGGGAATCAAAGGTGGATAGAAATTGCCTTTCACAAAGTAAATTTTAATAGATGAATGCTGATGCCTCCTTCCTCCAGAACACACAATGGACTAATCTGGATACCTAAATTACTCTGTAGCATTGGGATACTCAATGAGTTGTGTTTCCTCAGTATTTTTCTTAAAATTCTATCTGCTTCTCCTATAAAACCTCCTGCTGAACTATCTTCTAGGGCAGCGGTTCTCAACCTTCCTAATGCCGCGACCCCTTAATGGAGTTCCTCATGTTGTGGGGACCCCCAACCATGGGGGCGGAGCCGCTGGGAGGTGGGAGGGAAGGGTGGCGACCCTCTGAAAGGGTAGTTCGACCCCCAAAGGGGTCCCGACCCCCAGGTTGAGAACCACTGTTCTAGGGAGATTTATTATGTAGCTTTGAGTCATGTGATGGAACGGGCAGAACTGTAGAGAAGAGATGAAGCTCTTTGGAATACAGTGTACTGTGATGTGATTTGCTGTGGTGAAGAAGAAGAAGAAAAGAGGAAGAGGAAGCAGCAGCAGCAAGAGTATTAGTAGTGGTTAGCTTTTCTACCCCATTTTCTCACCCTTTTGATGTCTCAAAGCGGCTGAGAAAAGGCCCAGAAAGGTTCTTCTCCTCACAACAAACACCCAGTGAGGTAAGTGGGGCTGTGAGAGCTTACCAGAGACCTGTGGCTATCCCAAGGTCACCCAGCTGGCTTCATGGAGGAGTGCGGAATCAAATTCGCTGAGTATGAGATATGAGTCAGGCACCCTAGCCACAAGACTAAAGTGGCTCACAGTACGCAGGGTTAAAGGTGAGACTCCCATCAAAGCCTCATTCATCCTCTGCCACTCTGGCAGTTGTCATTGGGAATTTGTATCTTGTCATTTGCTTCAGTAGCCCATGCTACTATAGGACAACACTGTCTAATCAGTGAGCGTTGTTTCTTGAAGATGATGGTCAGAGTTGGCTCCAACCCAAAACTCATGATTGGTTATGTTAATAAAAATAAATGAAAGACACAGGCATAATAAAAACTAAAAGCCCAATCTTCATCACTAGGTGTCCAGCTCATATATAATGATCATATCAAAGCCCCTGCTATGTGTCCATCACACCTGTAGAGTGACAATTGAGCCCATAAGCTTTTGGCAGTGTTTACATGAAGTCAGGGGAAAAAAACCCACCTCCAAATTGGCTTAGAAATGGCTTTGAGATTATTCACAAGTGAGATTACTTACATGTCCCTTTTCATATCACATAATATTGCCTAGGGCAGCAGTCCTTAACTGGTTGGGGGGGGGGCAGGCAGGGGATGCAAGGTGGGGGTGGGGTGGAGGTGCATGGCAGCCAAAGTTATGTAAAAGGAGGCCATGGCGAAGAAAAGGTTAAGAACCACTGGTCTAAGGTGCCTTTGAGCCAGATTCTTTGCTACATGTGAACAAAGCCTTTCTGCAGTATAGGTATTATGAGGGCAAGCTCAACAGCCAGTATTGGACAAGCAGCAGGATACTTATAATGGACTTTAAGTTCAGGATCTCTATTATATACTTAGAACAGAAATCTTCTGGTGACGTGAAAGGTGACATGTTTGTGAAGTAGAGCATCTGAATGGTTATGTTTCTTGATGGCAAAAAAGGTAATTGGTAATGCTAAAATCATCTATCTATAATATTGTTCATTTACAGGTCCAGGAAGGTGTGCCTCCAAAAGAGTCCAGTAGCTATATTCTTGGGGAGGAATGCTAGAATTTAAAATGATGCATTTCCATGTTGGGTACTGGAGCAATTATATTTGAAAATAAAACTGCATTCCTGAGGTAGAAAATATGCCTTTTGTGTCATTGGTTTCAACACAAAAGCAACAACAAAAATATCTGATAGCCATTGAGCACAGTGGAATAAATAACCCAGTCCCAAGACTTATTGCCCCAATAAAACATTCATAACGCATTGATGTTTCATGAGAAGCAGATGGTGGAGTGTTCCATAAGGATGCAAATAATTCAGAGTTCAAATAATCTAAAATGAATGTTGCTGCTTTAGAAAACTGGATGAGAACCCAATATGCTGCCTTGGAAGTAAAAATGAAATTCTTAACTGCATAAAGCTATGCAGAAGGAAATGGTATTTTCCTCTTCCAAACACAACTGGTAGGACAAGAAGGAGCTAATCCTTTTTTAACCACTATTGTCTCTTTTTTCATTTATTCAGTTTTATTGACTTTCTGGGTGCATAAACTGGTGCCCATATTTAACTAATGAAAATAGTAAAAATAAAATGCATTAAAAGCTGTCCAACTAGTAGGAGAATAAAAAAATATTCATTCTCAGCCCTAAACTCTGAAAACAAAACCCTATAAAAGACTGTGGGATAACTGGGCCCTCTCCCAGAAAAGATTTCACAGCAAAGTTCCCATTAGTCTTCACTCCTGGTACAGTTTGGACAAAATGCTTCAGAACGTTGGCTTCAATTTGATATCTCCACTCCCACTCTATCATTCTTGGCATCTAACCAAACTGTGACTATGCAATTCCAGGCATATATTCTTCTTAAAAGTACTAAACAAGGCTAACCCTCAATCAAGTACACACAGGGTTGCACCCTTAATGTATTTTTAATTTGAATATAATATTCCTGTACTTTCGTCATAAGGCATTTCTTGCAAATGACACTGGGTTGTCGTGTACTTTGAATGTTATCATTGATAGTTGCAACATGAAGTATCATAGGCAGCTGTTAGAACATCCTGTCCTGCCTACCCTTCAAAAGGCTGTGTTAAAATGTCATAAAATTGGGATAGTATCCCAAGACTTATGGAAGAGGGCAAGGTTTTAGAAACTCAAAAGTTATGGGTTCATGTTAAATCAACCACAGAAATATAAGATCAGTTTGCGATTTACCCTGCTTCTGCATTTGGCAGTTGAGTGGATTGAGGAGAGGGCTATGAGTCTCCCTTCTGCATGCTGGTGAGGATTAAGAGAGACCTCTTCACAACCTTGCACTCTTCAACTGCACAGGATGAAGCATAGATTGGACCAGGATGTCCAAACTGTACTAGGATGCCCAAACTAGCATCCTAGTCCAGTCTATCTATGGCAGTGATGGCAAACCTTTTGAGATTGGTGTGTCAAAATTCGCAAGAAAACCTAGCTTAACTCGGGTGCTGTGTCACATCTAGAAATATCCATAATTTTGTGATATTTGTAGCTCTAGTAAAAAAGTTATATTTTTGATATATGTATTTTATTAAAAGCAAAAACAAACAATTCTTTACATTTGCTAAATTTCAATTGAAAGTTGGTATTTTGTACACTTCAAGAACAAGCAAGCACTACATGCCCAGGTGCCAGGGTGACCAGGTGTGTCACCTAAAAGGGCTTGGCGTGTCACCTGTGACACGCGTGTCATAGGTTGGCCATCACCGATCTATGGTCTAGGTGGTGGTACATTACTCTATGGAGCATGCAGATTCATTTTAGGGGAGTTTATTTCAGCAGTGCAACAAGATGCATCACCAAAATGCCTCTTCCTTGAGCTTCAAAGGCCAGGAACTTTCATTCCTGGCCTTCAGAACTTTCAGAAGCACCACAGGCAAGTTTTGAAGTTGATGCCAGCTTTGGAGTTGGCATTGGGGGCTGGAACAGAACAGGTAATTCCAATGAGGATGGTCTTGTTCCACTCCAGGAATAATATGGCCTAGCTTTTAACACATTGATTATTCCAGTATAGAGCAGCAATCCCTGTACCAGAATAGTGCAGGCAGATGCAGAAATGACCTTAGTCCAATACTACCTAATGAGTTGTAGTACTTTTAAAACAGTTACTAAAAATAAACTTCCACTGCATCTTTCTGTTATTTGGTTTGCTAACTGGGGATTGGATCTACACTGGGGAGTATCAGTTTGCTTTCAGTAGTACAGTAGTCCCTTGCTATTTGTGAGAATCTAAAATGGTGTGGATTCTAAAACATATGCATAGCAAGTGTTTCTAGCCCTTATTTTTTGAGAGGTGAGTTGGAGAACTGCTTTTTCTGTTGCCAAACTTGCAAATTTGTGACTTTAGTGGTCTTTGATTTGCATGTAACAATTCTAAGTCACAAATCTTTTATTGCAAGTCCATTAAATTCATGACTGGTAAAACCGTAAGTAACAATGTGTGATGAGCAGTGTACTGAAAAGGAATATGAGACTGATTGTGATATAGTAGCAGAATTACCTGAAAAGTTTCTGTTTTGGATAAGTTCCATAGTTCTTAGTTTAGCTGTAGTTCAAATTGTGGGTATAGTAGCAATAAAGATTTTACAGAGCAAGAACATACAGAGGGCTATATGAAAAGAGATCAAATCAGGGATGGAAAAGGCTACATAATTTTGTTTCACCAGTTTTTAGTGTACTTTACTGGGTTTGTTGATCAGGAAATATGTATTTTAACTCTCATCAGAATTCATGGAAAACTGCAAGTTCTTATATTCCTAGGATACATTTGTATCCACATAGTAACACATTTATGCTGTCTACATGTGAACTAGATGAGAGTTAGAATTTCTTTTGTAATTGTCAGAATGTGCTACAGATGTGGTACAGCAGTGCCCCCTTTGCCCTTTTAGGGCAACTGCCCCAGGGTTTTGACCATCAAAAGAAATACACAAGGAAAAGCATTGTCATCACATGATATCAGGGCTGCACGTTTTAAACTGTTGCAGAGAGATGAAAATCTATAACTTGCATTTAAAGGAGCAGCATGTGAGCTTTGCTATTTTTTCACAATTGATTATTTGCATTCCTAGGGGTTCAAATGCTTAGCATAGCAAATATACAAAGATCTGATGATGAAAGGCATGGACTTGTTTCATTTTTCTTTTGCCTGTCCTTGAGTGAAAACATGCATCTGTTGTCATGGGAATGATGAACAAAGGATTTACTGCTGTAGATAAGCATCTTTGAATTGCTGTGACTGGTGGCCTCAGCACCAAAAAGAATCACAAACAGATAGTCCTCTTTTTGCAGACAAACAAGCTGTTCAGTCAGGCAGGGAACAATTTATCTGAAGCACTGCACTGTTTCAAACCTGTTAATGGGTTAGGGACTCCTCTAAGACATGTACATTAGGATGGGATAACTGTAGGGAAGGATAATGCTTACTCCAGGAGCATAAGATACAAAGAGATGGAGGAATGGTCTTTGAAGCAACTTCTGTACAGTGACATTTCTAGTTAAGTCTTTGTTGGGTTGCTTTGTTTATCACTTATTTTTAATTCCTGTGCAATGTGTGCAATTTGCTGATTTCTATGGCAGTTGTTTCCTGGAGGGGTGGTCCTTAAAGTGTATTATGGTTTTCAAACTTTATTTTAAAATGTATTAATGCTTTCATTCTGCAATTATTCCAAATGATCACAAGAATACTGATGTGAGTTAAAAGTAAATAATCCATTTTCCTATGTTATATGAATTGGTCATATCATTTATCATTTATTATTTTATTATTTTACTAAATAGCCATCTTATAACCACAGGTTCTCTGGGTGGTTCACAATAAAAATACTTTAAAATATACAAAAAAACACCATACATATATGCTAAACGTAAAACAAGACAATTCAAAACTAGCCTGAATTGAATGCCTGAATTAGTCAAAAGGACATAATAATTTGTAATTTTGTTAAATTGAAACTGAAAGGCAAAATTAATCTATAAAAAGCTGTCCTGTGTTTTTGATTTGATGATTCTCACACCCTTTATACTGTGCTGTAATAGACACTTAAGTCTATTTTTCCAACAGCCACAAGTACAGATTTCTTACACGAGTTTCATCTGAAAGTTCATGATTCTACATTGCCACCTAAATACAAAAGTTATGTCAAGTCTAAAACATTAGTTAAGTGATACATCTAGAAGCCAGCTATAGAGGAATACAAATAAACAGGAAGCAAGAAAACTGTAGTACCTAGGAGAGCTCCTAGGAGACTCTGCCAGGAAGGAATACACCTTCTGATATACTAGAGCAGGGTTGCTTAACTTGGCGATCATAAACTACAGCTGTATCCAGATTAGCCAAATAAAAACACTGTTATAGAAAAAAGTGCAGCTTACCTGCTGCAAAGCCATGAGGCGCCGTCCGGACTCCAGCAGCCTCCTTGTAGCTTTCTCACAGAAAGCTGTGAGACTTCTGTGGTGCACACAGTGAGACTTCTGTGGTGCACACAGTGAGACTTCTGTGGTGCACACAGTGAGGCGTGTATCACGTGGGATGCCGCATCCAATGGGAGCTGAGCTGCAGACTCAGCTCTTGTCCGCTGTTCTCATCATCCTCAGTATCACGTAAATTCGAAGTTTCATGCCAGTCCAGATGCATAAAGCTTTCTTCTGTGCTGGTAAATCTCCGCTAAATTAATAGTAGACTCGCAACAGAAAATAAATAATTAAGAATTAGATCTTGTAATCATAGTATATGTTTGATTCAAACTTCAAAGGTGGACATATTTTTTTCAATAAACAAAGTGTGTTTAAATAAAACTGCTATCAGGCATCCTGTATTCATTTTCGATGGTCTATAACCTATTAATAAGTCTTTTTTTCCCTTTTTTTTTTTAAGAACAGTATCTAAGCAAATCTTTGGGAGTTTTTTTTCCGGATATCCCTTTTCAAAATGTGTCCCTTCTCTAAACGGACAAAGACAATGCCGTATAAAAATGTACCTGATTGAGTACCCCAAAACCTACCTCAGTTTTCCACTGGCAATGCCTTCCTTGACACTGGGTGCTATTTGATGACTCTTGTCTACCCAGTATTCTGTGGTCCCAATTGGTCACTCAACTATAGTAACTCTTTCCTTGGTGCGATTGGCTAAATTTCCCACCTCTGCATTTATGCAACTTCCTTCCCAATTTGAATAAAGAGACAGCATACAAATTGTGACTGTGGATTTCCAAGTGTGTTTCCATGATTCACCATAACACGTTTTGCTGCCAAAAGGCAGAGGTCAAACATGAAATCTGCAGCATGCTGGAACTATCTTCAGCATTTTCCTGCTTGTTTCTTTTGGCTGTGATAAAGGTACTTGATGTGGCTCTTTTTTGAAAGATGACTTCTGAGTGTGGCTTTGTGTGTTTTGGCAGTTTTCTACTGGATTTGGTACATTTTGACTAGGTTTTGAGTGATTTTCATTGCTTTTGAGTGTGTGGTGTGTACGGTTTAGTTGGTTATTGGTGTTTTTAGGTATTATTGTGGCTTTTGACTGCTTTTGGGTGCTCCTTTGTACACCTGGTTGTATAATATAGTGCCTCTGTGCTGTGGTCGATGACTGAGTGTTTGGGCTCCTGAGTGAGTACAGATTGCTTTTGTGCACAGAGTGCGATTTCAGGTGTGTGCCTTTGTGTGCACCATTTTTTCTGTGAGAAAAAATATGAAGTTTTTTCTGTGAACACTTTTTCCTGTGTGCAGTGTTTTCTTCTTCTTCTCTGAAACAGCCTTTGGGCACAAAAGCAATCATTTGATGATGATAAAAGCTGGCTTTTCTACCCCACTTTTCTCACCTGTTTAAGGGAACTTAAAGCAGCTGACAAACCTTTCTGTTCTCCCCACAACAGAACACCCTGGGACTTAGGTGGGACTGTGAGAGCTCAGAAGAGAGATGTGACTAACCCAAGGTCACCCATCTGGCTTTGTGGGAAAGCGTGGAATCAAACCTGGTATGTCCAGATAAGAGTCCAGCTCCCTACCCACTAGATCAAAACAGGCTCGCAACAAAGTTGCAACAAACTCAAAAAATGGGGGGTACCCTGTCCTTTGGGGACAAAAGGACAAAGTATTAGACCAGCTCAAAGAAGGCAAAGATATCACTGCTGTGATAAGGGTCTTAGCAGTCAGGAAACCAAACATGATGGCCATTTTTTTTAGTAAAACATTTTAGGACCTGGGACTTATTGATGATGAGGATGGAAAAGGTCATGAATACTTGAACTGGACCCAAAAGAAGATGCCTTTGACCTTTCAAATAATCTGTAGTAAGGCCAAGGGGATCTTCAAATACTTTCCCCAAAGCTCAGAAGAGGAAGACCCTAGCAACTTCCAAGCCAGCAGGAGCTGGTCTCAGAAGATCAAAAAACGTTTTGTCCTCCATAACATGAAGGTGTTTGTGGGGACCACTTTGGCCAGATGCAGAGCAGCGGCAATGTTCACCAAAAAGTTGGAACAGATCATTGCAGCACACTCTTATTTTTTTGGACTTATGACCTAGCAGCCAATGCTGTGTGCATTTTTTAAACATGCAGAACTAAAAAACACAGCAACACAGCTAAAAGTAGTCTTCACCTGAATCTACCACAGTATCAGAGAAAGAAAAAGGAAGAGAGGAGGAAAAAGAGGGGAGTTTGTAAATTCTCTCTTTTGCTGTTGAAAGGGTATCCTGCCAAGTTCCAAGTCTATGTGTTGCCTCTGGCTCCAAGGCAGGTCTCTGGGTACTCTTTTCCTAGATTGAAAAAGGCTGCCCTGCCAATTCTCTGGTGCTTCTTCTTCTCTGTGCTCTCCCTGGCTGCAAAGCCAAACTGGGTGGAAGTGAAGCCTCCTTGGCAGCTTTGTAGAAAACTTTTTTTTTTAATGTGTGGGAAGACATCAAAGGTAGAAGATGGTGTTTATTCTTCCATGTTTTGGCACAGAACTTCTGCCCAGTTTATATGGGGAGAAGGTAAGCAGGGGGGCTGGTGGCATCAGTATGTTCCACTATTGCCATCTTTAAAAAGACTGTGCTTTGACACAGAAGTAGCTTGCATTTGTGTTCCACATGGCAAAATGTGTAACACCCTTTTCTAAGTGGGATGTGTGGCATCTTACCAGTTCTCTGTGTTCTGCATTGTATTTCTTTCCAGCTCTTCAAAATGTGTGTTCAGCATCTGGCATGGCATTTGTGTGTTTTGCCAGGCCCCTCCTGGCCTGTGCCCCTTTGAATGCTCCATTGAATTGAATTGGGAACCTTCTCTATACATTGGTTAATGTAGTTTTGAATGGGCCCAGTCTACCACATGTAAATCAATGAAGATTTTTGCCACAGTTCTGTTAACCCCTAGAATTTGCATTGAAGTCTATTGCTTATCTAATGCAGATTTTTTGTAACTGAGGGTTTACTGGAACAGGACTCTCGGATTAAATAGCTTAATATTTCAAGATATGTGCCTATATAAATGTATAGCCATGATATTGATAATTAGCTAAAGTGGCTTTTATGCTGTGTTAAAATGATTCTATTCTGTCTGGGATGGTTTAGTGAGTGCTTCATCTAAAGAACTTCAGCATTTTTTAAAAAGAAACAAATCCCCTTTTCTAGTTTCTCCAAATGACATAATATTAATAGTGTCTTTTTGTGCAACAGCTGGCCTAAGTTTGAGGTAAAATAACTGCTGAAAATGTTAAAAAAGAAATCAGGCCAGGAAATGTGTTAATAATGAAAGATCACAGAACAGTTTGAAAAAACAAATAGACATTGGAAAGGATCTCTTCTTAGTAAAAAGCTTTTCCTGATTTTTTTTTAAATAATGTATTTTGTATGGCTTTGCTAGAAGTGTTTCTTTTCAGCCCTTCAAAAAGTGGTTTTATTGGAGCAACACACACCATAGACAAATTTAATATTCATGGATAATTTACTGAAACTCAGTTATTCCAGAATAAATGCAGTTGGTGTCCTATAGAAAAACAGCCATCAGGATTAATGTTTCAATATTCACCCATGTTATTATTTCAGTTTTCATTGAAGGCCTACATTAGGATCATCTGCATTTAGCATGCCTAGAAGTTCCAGACTTGCATCAAATTGCATTAGGGGCACAACATCAGCTTTCTTTGACACTGACATTTCAGTTCCATACCTGGAACAAAAGAATGTTGTAATGTGTCTGGGCTTTTCAAATTAGCAAGAGACTAGATGATGAAGATGAACAACATCAATATGACATCTGAAAATGGTGGAGGCCATAAAACTTAAAAGTGTGATTTAGATTCTGGACACCACTGTGTTGTTACTTGGCTATGACCCTGTAGGAGAAATTTCCTCTTGGGGGCTCCAGAAGCAGAGATGTGCCAAAACGTTTTGGTTGCTTCACTATTTGCAGTGAACCAGCTTGTTTGCAGATGCTCACAGTGAGCTGAACATTCAGTTGTCCAAGTATCCAAAAATTCAAAACTGAACTGGTTTCCCCACTTGAAAAGAGGTTTTTTTTTCAATTTAAAAAAATGCATTTGTATTTTTGAACCAGTTTGAAATTGAATGTGATGAACTGGTAGTTTGATTAACCAGTTCTTCAATGGTGAACTGAGCACATGATTTTAGTTTGTTCACATCTGTATCCAGGAGTTTATAACACTTGCATATCCAGCTCCATCTCTTCCTCTTCATTCAGACAGGGAGTTCTAGCCTAGCAGTCTTTACCACAAATTAGCAGCAACTTTCTTTCTGGCTATTTACTCTTTACACTTAAAGGATGAAAAGTATAGCACTCTTTCCCCTGTAGCAGTCCCATTAAACTGGTGACATGCTGTCTGCACACTGCCTGCTGCCCTTGCTTCTCCAGACTGTAGCGAGGGATTCCCGATCTGTGATCTGAACAAGTGAAGGAGATTTCTTTTACAACCAGGGAATCCCTGGCTTTGATCTGGATGAGCAGGGAATATCCAATGGGGCCATTTTCTGTGTTTCATGAAAGGTGCCATGTAGATCTTGCCTTTGACAGGTGTTCCTGGAACATATAATACTGTGGATTTGTTGTCAGAAGAAGTGCTGCTGGTAGAGAAAAAAAATCTGTTCCTAGAGAATATCCTTTTTGTGCATTCAGTGGTGCATGAATGGTAGCAAGTGAAAAAAGAGTATGCCAGGATGGGGAAGCAGAGGTTGTAATCACAGAATCCAAAATTCTCAAATTTCTGTGTCATACATTTAAAACAGAAGGCCAACATCATGTCCTAGAACTAAAGATGGTGAAATCAGTCAATTTTAAGTTGCCCTCAGATAAAAACATTTTTCTCCATCTTTCCATCATCTGTATTGGTATGTGTATCTCTGTATAAAAATATTCTAGAATAGCTGCTTTGCATATGGCTTTGCATTTTTCTCAGTAATTTTGAATGTTTGCTTGTGCTGATTTCACAACTGTACAGTGGCTCCTCGCACATCAAAACTGGCAAAGCAGGCTGAGAAGTGTTGTCTTTTATCTGTTGCAGAAAAATAAGTGGTTTATGGACTAAAGCCTATGTAGAAGACTTCGAGATCACACAAATCCATACATTAATGTGGATCCAAGAGGCCACATAAACCTTAGTTCTGCTCTGTCTGCACAAGACAGATCTAGATCCAGATTAACGAGGCCTTTAATCCAGATCCTTTGTGGACTCATTTAATTGAGTCTACAAAAGGACTAAGATCACTGCTATTAATGCAGACAGCACTGATCCGGTTTGTGTCTCTACATGATCTAGATCAGTGGGTCCAGTCCAAATGGAGGTAAGTGCAGAAAAGGCCATAGTTGCAATCAGAGCTTTGCCCTTCCTGTGGTTTTCTGTAAAGTTCTCTGCATGTGGTGCCATTGCTATGCACAAATGTTGAACAAATACTTTCCTACAAAACAGTTTTCATGAGCATCCTTTCTTAGGGCACTGCAAAAATTCAGCAGAGTGCAAATTTTAAAGACTGCAATTTGAATTGTATGTTGACGCAGCAAATGCAGGGATATTTTTTCAGTTTGTCCTTATAATAAGAAGTAAATTAAATTCTTTATTCATGCTTTATTCCCAGTTTTCTAAGCATCAACCAAAGAATCATCAATTTCTATTGTTTCTTCTGTAAAAAGTCTCTCCCTCCCTGCCCCCATCTCTCCTGTTCAACGCTCATTTAACTCCTACTTGTGGAATTCCTTTTCCTATTTCTGGTAAAGAATCACTCTGGAAATCATACTAACCCAATTATTTTGACTTTATATAAGGTGGAATCTAGATGCTAAAAGGATCCTAGGATGGATCAGGCCCTGTTGCTATCATGGAGAGCCACCCCAGAATAAGAGCCATTTTTTCCCAATCCTTGTTTAGTGGTGACAGCTGCTGTCACTACTGATAATTCCTGTGCTGTCCTGTTCCAAAAGCTCCAAGCTGCACTACATGCCGAAGATGTAACAGGAATGGTTGTGCAGGTAGGAAATCCAGAATTGCCCTAGAAGTGGAGTGAATGTATCCCTACTTTCTGGCTGTTTCTTTTCAGACAGGAATTTCCATGTTCTGCACATGATTCCCATTGGACTTCTACAATAAACTATTTTTCACAGACTTACTTGAAATATTCTTTCAACCTGACTAATAGCAATGATTTGCAAGACCACCACCGTGGACCCCAACTTAGCACAAGACAGGAAAATCTGAAGAAAGACATTGGTATATTGATAATGAAATATGCTGAAGAATTGCAGTTACAGTATTATATACTTCAATAGCCACCCTTTCCTTCCACAGTCAACTCGCAAGATCCTGTCTAAACGTTCCAATATCCTTCCTTCTTTCCCAAGCTTTGAACTTGAGGAGTGCACTCAGGCAGGCATCCACCACCCATCCCTTACCATCCTGTGCCATGGGAATCCAGGGTAAGTGTGGTCAGCAGGAAAGAAGGTGGCAGGGGCTGCGTTGGCAAAATGTCAGTGCAGGCGCTATCCTCACAACTATGAAGGACAAGTGCATCAATACCTACTAGAAGCGATTCCTAGGTATTGCCTCCAGGTTGGAGAGACCATTTGTAGGGCATCAAAAGCCCAGAAACAACTGGAGGGCCACTGTGTGAGACTGGATGCTAGACTAGATGGGCTGTGGGCTGATCCAGCCGGGCTCCTCTTACATTCTTAAGTGTCCACCTGCCAGTTCACTCATATACGAAATCTTTCTCTTCTTTTCTTGCACTTTCTGATTGGGTGAGCCAGCAGGTGGGAGCTAAGTGCTGGCTGTTCTCTTGTCTGCATGTAGTAAACCACACTGATCCCCAGTTGTGTGCATGTTCAAAGCAAACTTTGCTTCTCTTTCAAGTAGGAGCTTCTTGCTTAAACACATATTGGCATCAAACCCACTGAAACCTTTATCTTTACCTCAGCAAAGGAGGCTTCCTTGAGAATTTACAGCTTAAAACAGAAGACCAAAATAGTTTCTAGGGTATTAACACCTTCTTTAAAAAATAAAGACAAATCTTGAGGCTTGCTCAATACTCCTTGAAAAGCAGCAGTTTCCACATTTTTGGAAGTGTACAAATTAAATCTTAAAGAGGTGCATTTGTCACAGTCTACAGTAGAATCATTTTTGCATTTTAAAGGAATAACTCAGGAATAATGTGATCTCATTGCTGAATAATACATAATTTCAGCCAGATTGCTCTGTACAAATACCAGTGAGCTCATATATTTTCATTGGTTACTATGTATTGAAAAGAAAGTGGGAGACATTTTCCAGTCATGGGCAAAAAGTCACGGAGACAGACAAAAGGTTTCCTCACCATTCATTTTTGGGCCATGTATAGAGATTACTCAGTAAACCATTTGTGTTCATTAAGCTACCTAAAATTCAAAATGTCACAGTGCTGATGGTCAAGAAATAACTCTTTCTGTCTGCACCATTTGGCATCCCTTGTGTGAGGAGACCATTTTTATATTCAAGTGACCACATGACAAAAAATGCCCTCAGGGAACATACTGTCTTAGATAAGCTTTTGCCAGTCTTGACCTGAAAAGTGTGATGGAAAAAAGGAGCGTTGATTCAGGTTCTGAGCTGCTGGGCATGAGGAGCACTGCCCATTTTGCTGCTATGGGCCAGGCAACCTGATCCTAAGGCCACCTGGTGAGCAAGGAATCCCTGAACATAGGTTGTTTGTATCAGCACTCCCTCCTCCACCCGATACTGCCAAAAAAAAAAAAAAAAAAAAAGTGGGGGGGAGGGCTGCCTGTACTTTTCTGGCAAGAGTGTGTGTTGGGGAAATGGATGTTTCCTTGGGAGCTCGTTGTCAATTTTGGCTGATGAAAGTGTCATTTCCTCTTTGTCTCTCCTTCCTCTCTCCCAACAGCCTCTCAGTTGCTCCTAATGAAGTGATCTGTGATTGATGAGGAAGGAAAAGCTGTGAGTTAGCAGCATTCCTGTGAAGGTGCTTCTTTGGCACCTCTGTCTAGATTTTCTCTGAACCCCTGAACCTCTTTTCTTTTTATAAAGGAGCTGTAGGGATGGGGGTTTGCTTGTTCATAACATTTGGGGAAAGTTTCTCAATGAATAGTTTTAATGAATAACTTAAGCACAGTTGATACCTGCATCATGCTTCATTTTTCTTCTCTTGCAACGAGGAGCATCAGTACATGGCAAAAAGTTCCCTCCTACACCACAACATTTTGTTCCACATCCCCCTCTCTCACAACACAAGGCTAATGAGATTTACTCACAGAACTCTGATCTTGTGCATATTATATGTGTATGGGGAGGGCAGTGCCATGAACAAGAAAAAGGAAGAGGGATAGTGTGTATGGGAGTTAGAGCAAGACCCTTAAACATTTTCTCTTCAAGTGATTATTTATTTTAGGAATATGCACAAACATTTTGGTTTGCATTGAATCAAACTGCAGCTGTGAATGAACTGATTTTTAGCAAAACCCAAAGTGCCAGCTTAGGATCAGCAGCAGTTCGCAAACTGATTCATTGTACCCCCCACAATTGTATTCATAACCTTTCCTAACAGAAAACAATGGGCCTTTTTGCGCTCAGTGAAAAGAGACATTCCTGGTACGCTTTCAGATGGAGCATATGCATTACACAGAGATGCTTCTATACTATAAACATCTCCACACATCCCAGAGTCCTCCAGTCAGGATAGTTGTGGAGCACAATTGACTTAGCTGCTGGTTGAGCCATCCCTGCATGCTCCATTCACACACCTTCCAGGTGGAAGAGGTTGAGTGGAGTGTGTGACCAAGTGGTGCAAGCACGGTTGTGTGCCACATCACCTGGTCGCCTCAGCAGTGGTGCCATGTAGGCCTGTTGGCAACATTGCTGCAGCAATCTTAATAATCCCTATTGGAGGCGATTCACACTTAACCGGTGCTTGCAGAAGGTCCAGCTAAATTTGGAATAGATTAGGCATCATGAAATATGGGCACCTAATCTATTCCAGAATTTACCTGGCTATTGCACCAAAGAAAGGTGAAAATTGGCCCAATGTCTCCAGTGGCTCAGTAGTCCATGGGAAATGAACAACAATGAGGTTGTATCATAACCACTTCCTTGTGGATCCTCATAGCTTGGAAGTGGGAATACTCTCATTGATTCCAATGACACTTCCTTGTGAAAGAGAGCACACTCCCCGTGATTCTAATGACACTCCCTTGTGAATCCAGAAAAGTTGGAAGTAAGGACACTGCCACTGATTCTAACGAAGAGTGCCAAACTGGATTTATTTAGAACTGGTTCAGCACATACCAGGGGGATTTGTGGGGTTTGGTTAGAATTCTCCTTGCTTCGTACTGAACTGGTTCTAAATAGAACCAATTTGCCACAATTTTAATTTTTTTAATTGTTATTTACATTTATATTTCACCTTATACTCTGAAATCGCAGGGTGGGTTACAACAATTGAAATGCCTAAAAATACAAATTAAGAGGAATTAAAAACAGTACGGTACCAGAGGAGGAGGAGAACTGCCTCCTCAGCCAAAGAGATGAGTAAAGATGGTGCTTGATACATGTCAGTAGGGAAGCCATTCCACAACCCAGGTGCTGTCACAGAGAAGGCCCTTATAGCAAATAGTTCCAGCTCTGGGTAGGGATGTGCTGAACTCATGCTTGGTTAGAAGGGGGTTAGATGTCAAGGGCTTTAGCTGTTCTCCCTACAGCCCTTGCTCCCTTCAGCTTCATTCGCATATATCTGAGTAAACCTATGAAGCAGAGAACTCATCTGCTTGCTGGTTATGTATTCAGGCATTACGTGACCCTTTGTGGATGAGCCTGCAGCACAGGGATCAATGCAGGGGAGGCCAGAGGCAAAAGCAGCCCATGGTGTTTGGGTTGGAATTTGATGACCCCTCCTGATTACTCAAAGATTCTATGCACACTGCCCAGTGCCTGTAATGGGTCCATTTGATTTTCTACACTAAGGGAAAAAGTACCCATTTTTGCACCCATTTAAGACCCATTTGGTTGTGAGCTGGATGACCCCATTTCCACTACGGCACTCATTTGGGACCTGATTGTTTCCACTGCCATTGGGGAAATCCGGATCTAATGGGTACATTTTGGCCTTTAATCTGGATTTTCTGTAGACCTCATTAAAGGGGTCTACAATGGGGTCTTCTCCCAGAAAATCCGGATTAAAGGGAGCCTGTTTTCACTGGAAACAGGCAATGGGGTCCAAAGGAGGCTAGGGGGAGGGGATGCACCTTTGGGACCCCCCCCAATTGGCTTCGAAGTCACTTCGAAGTCACTTTGAAGTTGCTTCGAAGACTGCACACACCCCTGCCCCCTAAAACACCTGGGGTAATGGACCAACCCCTTGTGGGTCGATCCGGATTCCCCAGATGGGTGCAAAGCTGTTTCCACAGCAGGGGTGTTGCCACCCATTGCTAATGGGTGCTACACCTCCCGTGGAAACACATTGGGTGCTTCCCTTAATCCGGATCTACTAGATCCGGATTAAGGAATGTACCCATTCCTTAGATCTGGATCTTCTTAGATCCAGATCTAAGGGCTGCAGTGGAAAAACACCCTAAATATCCCCTGGGATGGCTTAGGGCTCTGGCTGGCAAAGGGGGAGGTGGTGAGAGAAGTAACAGGAGTGCTCTGCATAGCTTCAGTGCTTGTCGGCATGTAGGTGACAGCATGGCTTTAATTGCAGTTATGAACCACTCTGTTATAGACAGTTCACTACAATCCACTAGTGTGTGTTTAAGGGTATAATCTGAAAGAATACAGCAGTGATTGGAAGAATGGGACTGCAGGGTGTATAGCAAATGAAAGGGGATTCCTTGCTTTGACCTTCCCAATTATGCAAGGTGTTTCAGTGCATAATTGGCCAATTTCTTGCTCGGAAAAGTGGAAGTAAGACTTCTAATCAAAGAGCAATCTGTGGTATATTTTGCATTTTAAAGAAGAAAATCAATTCCGCATGTAGTGCCTCTGGCTCCAAGTGCTACTGGAACTGCATTGAAATGTTACAAATATAAATATTATGTGAGGGGAAAACTGGCTGCAAAATGTTCATTTGTAAAAGATTGCAGAAAAGTGTGCATGAGGGATTTTTCTTTTAAATGTAACTGTACGAGTTATTAGACTGGAAAAATGACAAGCATAATATATTCATCCATCCCTGCTTCAGGCTTTCCTACTTTATTTATGAAGATGTCCTGCCAGCCACTGCTTGCAGTTCTTTTGGATTTGAAGCAATAAGCAGACAAAGTTTGAACAGAAGAAAGCAGTAACATTAACATCAGCATCATACATACAACCTGCACCATTTTTGCCAGTCAGGGACCTCTAGAATGATGCTGAGCACACCCTTTGGCCAAGATGCATGACATCTTCCAGATGGTGTGAGCTGAAGTCCAGCTTTGCTGTACTTGACTTTACTTTTATAGGTGGCTTAGGAGTCCCATCCTATCTAGGGCTTAATTAATATTTGCTTTGATGTCTCCCTCTTATCTTTCTTTCTCTGCTAAGTGTGAAGATGGGCTTCTCCCAGGGTCAGAAGGTAGGCTAGACCCAACTGTGTTACCCAGGTGTGAGCCACTAATAAGAAAACAATGCCAAGAAAAGTTACTACATGTGACAAAAGCAACTATGCAGCTATTCTTGGCCAAAGTCAGACAGGATTACATCATTCTGTCCACTCCAGGTGCACCAAACAAACACATAAAATAAAGCAATATTGACAAGCATAATTAGAATATGTGAAAGATTCTAAATCTATGAAAATATATTGAATATGTATATCTCATTCACTAGAAGGGAGGGAACAAATTGCTATTTGATCCTCCTCATTAGTCTTCCAATATGCCCCAACACTACAGAAGGTCAGGCAATATGTTGATAGTGCAAGTATATGCACACAGAGGCTGTCATCAGACACAGGGGGAAAAAAGCATCCCTGAGGTGCCCCTGAGGCAGGTTAGAGAAGGCTTCAAGGTAGGATTGTTCACATACCAGTATGCCCTCTCACAAACATTCTGTGCTAGAAAGATGGATTATAGAAGGCTTGGGACCATGAGGGCCACACACTGGCCACATTCCCATTACAAGCTTAATACGGTTACCCTAAACCGAAATAATAGAACCGGACGCAAATGCGAATTTGTCTGATCCCATTACTTTCAACTTAACCGCGTTCAATCCGGATTCTGAGGATTGTACGTGGCCTACGTGATTCAAGGGGGGGACTCAAGTGGCTACTTTCTAAAAGCTGCTTTTTGGGTTTGCCCTGCCCTCTTCCTCCTGGCTTGAATGCACTGCCCATAACGGACCCCTTCACGGAGCCTGGCTGGGTGGCTGCCACTTGCTTGGATGGATGAAAAACGGCACCAGGCAGCCAGCTATTCTTTCCCCTCGTCTCCCCATTGCCCAGGGCATACAGCAGCAGCGGCAACTCAAGCCCCCTTCACCTCCTCACCGCCACAGCCTTAAAAACATTCACACATCTCCCAAAACCTGCAGCTGCTTTCCTTTCTTTTCCCTTTCTAAAGGTCAGAACTTTCAGAATTGCACAAAATTGCAACATTGTTATCAGGTGTGAAGTGGGTAGATTGCTACAGTGTAGCGTCTGCTGTAAGGGGTGGATTTTTACAGTAAAATCACTATCTTTGGAAGCAAGCTATTGGGGGAGGGAAACCCTAAACATGCATTCTCATCCCACTAAAATGGTACAGTTCCCACAGTAAGAAATATAAAACGTTTCAAATGCACAAACTGGAGCGAGACCTGTTGAAATGAGTGTTAACATTTACAATGCTTTGGGGCGATTTAACATGTGGAAAGCGTGTTAAGCCAGTGTGACGTGGGGACTGCGAGGATCGAAACCGTTTTAAGCTTGTAATGGGAATTCACCCACTGTCTCCCTGAAGTGCCTCTGAGACACCCCTTTTGTTATGTCTGAACACAGCTTATTTTCCCCTCTGTTATGTTCTGACAACATCAGAAATGAATACTTGAATAGAGTTTAAATGTTTTCAGACTGGTAATCGTGTCAACTGATTCATCACCATCATATTTGGTCAATGTATCAAACTGGAATAGGAAATTGTACAGGGAGAGCTTTCATTAACACAGTCTTTCTCGTGCCTAGGACAGTGTAACTGATATCCCTGAAATACTGTGTGACTGCTGCTTCCTTTATGATCAGTGTACACTAAAGATTGTTATCTCCTTAGGTGTGGGATGAAAATTTAGCCAAATCTGCAGAAGCATGGGCAGCAACTTGCATTTGGGACCATGGACCCTCTTATTTATTGAGATTTCTGGGGCAAAATCTCTCAGTAAGAACTGGAAGGTAGGTAGAAAACATGTCAAATTTTTTCATTTTATCCACTCTTATGGAAATTGTGCTGAATAGGCTTTATTTCACACAATTTATTTCACCCAACAAGATTGCTCACTCCTTTCACAAAAAGTAGGACATCTATTTTTTGGGTGAGAAAACCCCCAAAGCCCTATGCTGTTTAAGAGTGTTCTGAGTCCACTGTAGCATATGAAGGTGTCACTTCATTTCTGGAAACCAGTGCATTATGTAAGCCACATTGTGGGATACACTAGAAGGACTGATATGTCTAAATGCTGGTTTTTCATTACTGATGATAATTTGTAGCAGTTTGTGCAGACTGAAACTATGATATATGAGGCTCTCACTTTATCAAACATATAAGTTCAACTGTGTTTCTTATTAATTGATGTACAAAATATGAGAAAAAACACTTATGTCCTAATTTATTGCACGTTATTGACCAATTGTAGGTCATCTTTCATACCCAATTGTTTCATCATTCATCATCCTGACTCTTATGGGATATGGGTCCTAAAATGACCAACACCAATTAATTGAGAAAATTAGTTTCTTGAGAAAAACACAGGGACATACTTCATATCCGAAAGCATTTCTTTTTCTAAGAGCTTAGGATAGTTGTCCAAGAAAAACACTTTTGCATTTGAATAGATCGTGTGTTTCATTCTAGGATTTTAAGAGATATTTTAGAAAAGTTGGATCAGTTTTTCAAGCCATATCATTATGCAAATGGAAGTGACTGAGGCAGGATCTATGCAACAGGCACACTGTGGTAGCTCTTACAGTGTCAAAGATGTTATTTACGCGCAGGCCACCGTTCTTGGTCACACGCACATCAAAGCCAGGGAATGGGGACTGTTTTCTTAAACCTATAAAGGGACTTCCGGGGATATTTCGAACACAGTATTTGTACAGCATGATTTTAATCTTATATAGCTGATCACGGAGACCCTTATATAGTATAGTTTCAAGGTATGCAAACTGTGTAGCAATTCAGCTGCATTGGTCTATGCACTACAAAGAAACCGGACAGGTAAGTCTGCACATCACAGCAGTGTAACAGTAGAGTGGGAGAGCAGAAGATGGCACTATTGTAGTGCTTACTCCCACTGCTCTTAAAGTGCTCTTATGAGAACCTATTGTGGGCTGTTTGCTCACTGAGCATGGGGTCATGTGGATTCTACTTGACACTGTAAGGCAGTGTTTCCCAAACTTTTGACAAATGTGTACCCCTTCTATAATTTTCGTAACGCTGAGTACCCCTCATAAAAAACATATGCTTTAATAAAAATCAAAATATACTTATTTTTTATTTTTTTCGTACATACACGCAGGGGTATGCGTACCACACTTTGGGAAACACTGCTGTAAGGGATCAGTTGACTGTGGAACATCCTTATCTACTTATCTGTTTTTAGAAATTATATCCCACACTCCACCCAAGGTCCCATGGCAGGCCCATTAGAGCCACATTTGTTTCCACCAGTTCTAGGGAAACCTGGATTGAATGGGTCCTTCAGATTTCCTGTAGACCCCATTAAAGGGATTTTCAATGGAGTCTTCAGGCATCAAATCCAGATTATACAGAGTGTGTTTTAACTGCTATCGGGCCATCGGGTGCTCTGGGGGGGGGGCACTTTCTCCGAAACCTGTGCACAATCTCCAAAGGCAGCTCCAAAGGCGTCTCCGAAGAATAACACAATCCTACATACCTTTGTCAAAGGCTCTGGAGAATCTTTGAAGTTTGCGGCAGATCACTCTGGAGACTGCTTCAATATTCATAGATTCTCTGAAGCATCTAAGGAGATTGCACCCCCTGTCCCCCTAAAACCTGAGGTGACAGGGGGGTCCCATGTGGGTCGATCCAGATTTGCCACATGGGTACTCCTGCATTTTGACCACGGGCAGGCTAGCACCCATTGCTTTTCGGTGCTGCACTGCCCACGGTGATGCATTGGGTACTGGATCCGGATTAGTTGAAGGACCCATTCCTTAGATCTGGATCATCTTAGATCCAGATTAAGGGAGGTCAGTGGAATAAAAACCCAAGGTTCAAGAAGACAAGTAGTTGGCTGGACCCCTGCAAGCAGTTTGTCCACTTCCTCAGACTGCAATAACTGAAACTGATTCAAAATAATAGGACCAGCATGAGACTATTTCCAACTATGGAATCCTGTTCCCTGTGAATCTGAGTGACTAATCTTAACCTTGAAAGTACTTGATCATATAGAAGAAAAAAGAAAATCACAGTATAATAGATATCACAAATTTTGAACATTCCAACATGTCTCCCACTTTTTGCTTTTAATTGCAACTAGGTATCGATCCATCCTCCAGTTGGTAAAGCCATGGTATGACGAAGTGAAAGACTATGCCTTTCCCTATCCTCAGGATTGCAATCCAAGGTGTCCACTGAGATGTTATGGGCCCATGTGCACACACTACACCCAGGTGACAGGAGTTCAGATTTTCCAATATTATACTTCAATTCAAAGCATCACTCTTTAAAACTACATGTGTTACTGTTCAGCCTAACAAAATTTCTGGTTTCTTCAGATGGTCTGGGCCACTTCCAATCGGATAGGCTGTGCAATCCACACATGCCATAATATGAATGTTTGGGGGTCAGTTTGGCGACGAGCTGTTTACTTGGTATGCAACTATGCCCCAAAGTAAGTAATTTTCTTTTTCTCACAAGTTGTTTCTCAAGCTATACCACTCACAAGTCCTCCCTCCCTGATTTTTCATTGCCAAGGCTCATGGAGCTTGTAGAATCAGTGGCTGGCAACCATAGGGCACCCCTGAAACTGCCTAGAAATCACGCATGCAAGTTCTGGAAGCTTCTGCTGTACTGGCGATGGCTACTGGTCTGTTGTTCAAGTGAACTCTTCCAAATTCTGGGTTCATCTGTGTACTTCATCCTCCTTTTCAGTTACACAATGGAGCATGGATGAAGTAGGGCAACATAGTTCTAAATTTTTTCTTTTCTTCCTGTTCAGAGTATGAGTAATGATGTCATCTTTGAGGTCACCAAAAGAAAGACTTGGACAAGTCAGTGAAGTGATAATGAGACTTTTAAGTCTTACTGTTTGAGATATACAGTATTAACACTGAGGAGACAAAAATGAGGAAAATAACTCATTTAGTTGAACTATTTCATTCTAGGAGGTTACATAATAACCCTGCTTTGTAAGACTGCATTCATAATTGAAACCAGAGTTTTCTAAATTAAATCAATACTGCAAAATTAAACAGTTCATAAAATTAATAGCCATGATGGACTGCTTCCACAAGAATAGTGGAGTAGCTGGAACTGCCCCTTGACTTTCTCAGACTTCTCTTTGATCATTTGTAGATGAGAATGCAGTTTAGTAGTACTTCCATGGGAAGCTTACTTTCCCTCCCTCTGTTGCTGCTGTTCAAAGAAACTTACTTTTGTGAATAGCAATAAATTAGGTCTACAACCTGAGGTCTTGACAGATTCCACTGTTTGATTTTTTATGATAACAGTCAGCTTAGCTTTAAATTATACTGCTTTTTATGCTTTTCTCTTGAAAAAGAATATTGCATCATTAGGATGTGTGCATGGAGGTTGTCATGCTACCTCTCCACAGATCAAAATTTTCCACTGCATCACTGATGTTTTTGTCTAAATTTCTAACTGAGAGTCTATTCAAATAGAAAATTTTGCTTTTTATCTTTTTGTTGTCCGCACAGACTGCTACAAATGCAAATCAGGGCAATTATAATTCTATCTGGCAAATGTGAATGAGTCTGCACTCTTCATAAGCCTGTCCCAATTTTGTTAATTCTAGAGACAATATTTGACATTTTGGAATGGAGAAAACAGCAAAGAATATATCAGGGTGAAGACAAGATTGTTGGCAAAGTTTGATGGTTTGCTTGTGGCTATAGTCAAAAAGAATTTATTTTATCTGTAAGCCTTTTAACACTTGGTCATATGAGGACAGCCCAAGGATGCTCCAAGATGGAGTATCTGTACTCCACAGAGTGGCTTCCATTCCTGTGTGCATGGCAGTCCCCATTTTCAATGGAGCAGTAATTTATTCTGAATCTGCTAGTGATAATAATGGGTAAGGACTACCAAGCATGTGGCTATATCCATACACATTTTAAAAAAACAACTTAGAGGTGGCTTAGAGGTGGTAGCAGAGTGTAGCTAATGTCCCATCCCACCTCCAATATTGACACTAAAGATCAATGTATTTTTGGCCTTTAATGTGGATTAGAGGTGGGATAGGAACATTAGCATATGATGCCTACCCACTTCAAAGCCATTTTGGAACTGCTTTTTCTTTACTACATATGGAAATCCATCAATATTGGAACATGCTAAATGGTCAATCCCACATTCATAGCCATGGGGGCTAGAAAGCCAAGAGAGTATGACTTCCTTATTTGCTATGAAACTGAATAAATTTTCTTTAACAAGTCCCAGAACTCACGCACAATGAATTGAAATAAATAGAAAAATCACCTTATGCTGATCTATTGATAAGCTGTTCTGAAAGGTTATTCTAAGTTCTAATCATGCTACTATTATTATTTTTTGTTTCTTTGTTCTCAGGGGAAACTGGATTGGAGAAGCACCATATAAAGTAGGGGTGCCGTGTTCTGCTTGTCCTCCCAGTTATGGAGGATCTTGCACTGACAACCTTTGTTTTCCGGGTGTGACATCAAACTACCTATATTGGTTTAAGTAAAATGGAGCTGAAGCCTATTGACTGTTTTAATCAAATGAGTCTGTAAATAAAATATTGTATTTGTATATTGTATTTTGCACATATTGTATGTATATAGATTGTAATAATAATAATAATAATAATAATAATAATAATAATAATAATAATAATAATAATAATAATAATAATAATAATAATAATAATAATAATAATAATAATAATAATAATGTACTTTGTGAATTTGCTTTCAAGGTGTACCAAAATCCAATTATTCTTACTAAATTAATACAATTATCCTTTCAGACCACATAGAAATAATATTCATTTAAAAAGAGAGGAAGCAAGGAGAAAAAAGTCAACTCATGCACAACCAATTTAATTTGCGGTTTGGGGATTTAATCAGGTGTTTGCCCTTATCTTCAAATACCGACCAAAGTCATACTTTGGTCAATTGTCAATGTACAAAGAAATGAGCTAATTTTCACTAATTAGGTCAACATAACAAAATTATTTATAGGCTATTCTTTTATGTATCTTTTAGTCTTTACAATGTGCAAAACAATTATATGTCAACCAAAAAGCAACAAAAGCCTGAATATGTCAGAAGTCTTAGAAAATTGTAGATTCTACTTTTTCCCTTCAAAACTGTTGTGTTACTACTATCATGGTTCAATCATGTTATTGCAAACCCTAAAATTCCAAGATACTGCATAGCAGAACACTATTCCCTTGCACTGGCATTCCAATTTGGAATAGTTTTGCTGACAGAAGCTGGCATGCACATGTTCCAAGGCCAATTCAAAATGTGCAAAAACTTTTAATGGTGCTATTAGTCCCTTTCACATCTAGTAATAAAGTGCCTAAGGAGCTTTGTTTCCATTCCATGCTCACTGTGATGAAATCAGACTTTCTCCTGTAACTTTACTTTTAACAAATTCTATGCAATTAAAAAGAATGGAAGATCTGACTAACAATAATTCTGAATGAACTGTAATTGCAGTGAAAAGTCAGATAAGCAAGCATAACTGAAAAGGGAAATTCCTGTGGCCTTACTCTGTTGTCACAAAAGATTCTTCCATTCAGGCTGAAAGAGCCATTGATAAAACCATATGTTGTACTAAATGTTTAAATAGATCCCATTGAAATGGTTGAATTAGAAGCAGCCCTGAATGCTAAAACATCACACAAAAATACATCTGCTCTCATAGTCAATATAATTTATAAGACACTCTGAAAGTCTTTTCTATATATAAGGGTGGGATTATTAAATAATAAAATAATTCAGATGCAGGTCCCTTTTCTTATATAACGGTGAAGGATATTTCACTGTTCTCCTACAGTATAAACTTCAGTTAAAGCTACTGCTGTCCTAAAAATGTCTCTTGAGGTTTTTATGGCCTGCCATCAGTTGATGAGAGGGACCCCCCCCCCCCGCATTCAGAAATTATCAACAGGAAAAGAAAATGTTAGTGAAATTCTCACTGATGGGGTGCTGAGTTCTCCTGGGTTACCTTTGTAATCAGGATGTTGAGGGACAAGACACGATTTAGTAGTCTGTGCACCTTTTGCACCTGGGAAATCCCTAGACTTACAGACTGGGCTTTCTTGCAAGCAAAAGGCAGCAGGGAGGATACCTCTAGCAAAACACAGATCCTTTATATACAAATATTTGAAGAGAATGTGTGAAAACTTAATACAATGCAGAAGTATGGTGGTATGCCTCACAAATGTAACTGTAAATAATACGATGCTGTACCTGATACTATTATATACTGTAGGCACTTTCATATAGGTTGTTCTACATTGAATAAGCTGATTCTGTGGAATACTTGTCTTTTAACACTACAGGTAGCAATGCAGGTAATAAAATGATTGGCTTCATGGCCTTTTCACAATACACAACAATGGTGCTAATACTGGCTGAATCTCTGCCTTTGTTGAACAGAGTGGCAAATGTTTTAAAAGCCCTTTCAGCAGAGTCAGGATTTACCCAGCCATCCACTATGAACACACTGTTTACTGACATTAGCAGGTACCAAACATGAGATAAGCTATTTCATAAGAGCAGCTGCTTTTTTAAAGCATACATTATTGTTTTTCATATATCAAAGATTCTTTCAATGGATCAAATATTTGAGTAGCGTGATCTTTTCATGTTCATTATCTTATATATTATGTGTAATGCACAAGATGTTATTGTAAAATCCTCTCTTCTGTTTACCTGAATTCCTGTAATTGTTTTGGTGTGTGAGGAACTGTGGGTTAGTTTTCAAACTGTGTTGCTGAGAAGCCCTGGTTGACAGAAGAACTTCCCTGGAAACCAGATTAGTTCATGCCTACTATTACTGCTCTTCTCTTGTGATGTTAAGGAGAAGTTGGATATATTCTATGTGCACTCAAGTTAATCTGGCTGTAGCTCAGTGGTAGAGCAAACTGCCTGGAAAGCAGAGGGTCACTGGTTTGATTCCCAGAAGTAGGCAATGGCAAGCCACTTGTATATCTCATTTGAAGAAGTAGACATACCTCCACTTGTATATCTTTGCCAAAAATATATTTCCATGGCCAGTATCAATGGTGCTTTGCAGAATAAATTCTACATGAAACTGTTTCTACTTGCTGACAATGATGGGGCAACTCCAGACAGACTATGGACATTCATGCAGTAGATATCTGGGGTAACAGCCCCAAGTTCTTAGTTGCAAATATAAAACATGAAGAATGGAAACTGTACAGAGTTGGCCACCACTGCTGTCCAGAAAGTCACCAAGACATTCCCAGTCCTAACTAGTTGGAACACCTAAAATGTTGTCTCAAGCTCCTGGGCAGCAGCATTTGCACTTTCTTCCTTCACACATGGCCAGATGTTGTTGTGACTGTTGTCATGGTGATCTGGCCTGTATGGACCTGGCCATCCATACTTCAAGCGCTGGTGGTCCAGTGCAGATAGCTGTCATGGTGCTTGATCTTCACCTGACTGTTATACCATTCCAGTCAGGTAAGAGTAAACAGGGCCTTTGATCTGCATGCTGAATTAGAGGAGACACTATAAGAACTAAAAGGGGGTTGCTAACAAACAGGCTTGGGGATTTTGGCTGACTTCCTCATCAAACTAGTATCAGTACCTACACATTGGTGCTAATATTTCATGTTTGCACTATTGTTATATGTAGTGGTTAAAAGTATTTTCTCTAAATAGGAGCTTTATCTTTGATATATAAGTGTTGCCAACACTAGATAACTGTTGCCTTTGGTGACATAGAATTTCCAAGCCTCCTTATCAAATCACTTCAGAACTACTCACTTCAATGTTAATTTTCAAAGCTGGCATAGGGATATTTTTTATTAGGGAATTAAAAATTATGTGAGAGAAAAGCACATATTCAGGTAAATACAGATTTAATCTAATTCTCAGCAACTTCCATGAAAATCACAGCTGTCTCCCCCCCCCCCCCCCGGCCGCCCATAGGAATAGTTTGGACTCCAATACTTTTATAGGTGTAAAGCACAAACAATTTGAGATAACAATGTGATTTTTTTTTGAAGTATTGTGGATGGGAATTAATTTTCAAATTTGAAATGTGATTTAAAGGTAAATGGGATTGTTCCAAGGAAAATGAAACAATTTTTACAAGCAAGAAGGAGGAACTCTACATTTTCTAGTATTTGTAGTCCAATTTTTTCCTGGAAAATATACAGTGATCCAAAAGATGATTTGTTGAAATATGACCTTTTTGTTTGATTTATTATGATCTGAGTTTTACAAAAATATTTTTAAGTAATGTACTTTTTAATGTAAACAGCATCTTAAAGGAACAGAAAGCTGCTTTGTTCTGTGGTGATGATCAGTATAAGACATGCATGTGCCAGCTAAAAGTAAATAAAATATACTTATTTTTTGCTTCAGAAGTATTTTTTCTCATGTCAACAGTTATGCAAATGTAATTGAATAATCAGCCAGTTCAGTGATCATGGATGTCGTCCAAAGGTAGCTGAATTCAACACCTCAAAAACTATGAATCTAGGGGTGTTTTTCCACCGCAGCCCTTAGATCCGGATCTAAGAAGATCTAGTAGAACCGGATTAAGGGAAGCACCCAATGTGTTTCCATGGGAGGTGTAGCGCTAACCTCCCTGCTGTGGAAACACCTTTGCACCCATGTGGGGAATCTGGATTGACCCCCAAGGGGTTGTTCTGTCACCCAAGATGTCTCTGGGGACAGGGGGATGTGATCTCCGAAGTCCCAGCTTCGGAGTGATTTTGGAGTCATTTCAAAATCATTTTGAAATTACTCTGAAGTCCCTCCGAAGAGACCGCCAAGGACTTCGGAGAGGATCTGGACTGTCAGCATGGTCCGTGCGCTATTAGCGCAGCCCGTGTGGACTCCCCTCCGAAGTCCCTCTGGAGCGATCGGCAGAGACTTTGAAGCCGCTCCGGAGTCCCTTCAGAGTGCCTCTGAAGTCTGCACTGATCTCTGGAGAGACCAGGGGCAAGACTCCGAAGTCTCTGCTTCGGAGGGACTTCAGAGTCTCGCTGCCGGTCTTTCTAAAGAGATTGTCCATCTCACACCCAAATGGGTCCTTAATGGGTGCAAAAATGGGTACTTTTTGACAGTGGAAAAACACCCTAGAAGTTAAGATATCGATATTCTGTTATTATATTGAAATGTTATAAAAAAATACTACAGTAAGTCTATAATCAATATAATCTATTACACGTGTACTTTCTGCAAGTAAAAGACACGACAATTCGGGGTACATTTTATCAAACTGGTTATGCTGCAGCAAGCTTGCATGTAATAATTACATTGATTATAGTACATGCTATATTGTATTTCAATATAATAACATGATATTAGCAGCTTGGTATTTTGTTGGCCAAGGCATTTATCCCTTTTTGGTTGAATGCAGAGTCCTAACATCAGTTGGAAATGTGGGACAGCAGTCTTGCAGCCCTCCATAAACTTTTCAGCTAAAAGAAAATCAACCAAAAAAGCAAACAAAAACAGTAGCATATAACCTGTCAGAGGTCTGAAAGCTGATCTTTATTCCTGAAAACATTAGCTGTATTTGGATACCATACTAAAGTTGGGTTGCTAGTGCATTCACGGGAGTGACAAGAGCAGATTGGAAGCAGTTGATTTTAATCTCAACTGTGGTTTGTTTGAACCAGCCAATTTAACTATGGACTGCAATCTTGGCTTATTCTAATAAACAAATAGTTGAAACAAATGCAGCTCCTCCTTTGGAAGTAATAATAACTGTGGTTAGTAAGGAATGGAAGTAAATGTTTTGAATATCCTCCTTGCTGAGCCTCATATAAGGAACTGGAAACAAACTCACATATGCAACACTAAACTATGACATTATGAAACATTTGGTCCTGTTTCCACTTACAGATTTAGACTCCGAGTAATTTACCTTCTGCCACTGCATCGCCACTGATGGCAGCAACATGTCCATTTTCGGGCACAATCCCTGTCAAAGGTGCAGTTTTTGCAGGGCATGATTTGCCATCCTAAATGGAAACATTTCCATCTGCCACTGGAAATGACACTTCTGTGCTTGCAAATGAAAATGTGTAGGTGTTTTTTTCATATTGATTATGCCCTGTCCCCCACATGTTCATTATAGAGCTACTTTATCTAGTAAGACTTGGCCTAATGGGAGAATGAGTTAACAAAGCCAATTCTGTAAAAAGAAATATAAAAAGAATTACACAGCAGCAACAAGTACAAAATTTCAGGATAAATATGTTTATTAATTAAATACTACTACATTTCTTCTATGAGAATGAATTACTGGATTACTAATGCACCAGTTTTGCTTGAAACGCACTGCTGATGAAAAGCTATGGCAGATCAGAGGACCTTTCTGCACTGGGGCTTATTCTGGCTTATATCCTGGAACAGGAACCTGTTGTCCACATGCCAGTGCAGACTATGGGATATATTCTGGGATATAAACTAGAATAGGCTGGAATAGGCATAATGGGTCAGACAGCCCTAATATGTAATCTTCTAAAATGCACCATGCTCTTCCAAAATTTATTGGAAGAACTAAGATAAAATAACATTTATGTTTAACTTTACCTACCTTCTCTGGAAATAAACAGGTATAAGTAAGCAACAGTCACATGGGAAGGGGAGAGATTACTTTTTCTGCAGTAGGTCTGATTCTGGTTTACTGCAAAGAAAAACATATTTTGCAATCTCTGCCTTGTATTTCCTTCCTCAAGCTGTTGCTTGCTTACCTTATAAGCAGGTAAACCTATAACATACAGATTGTATTATCACAATAACATTGGAGGGATGAGATGGACGACTACTACATACATATGTCATATTTGCAATTGTTTAATATTCTTCTATGAAAGGGTTAACACAATTTGGGTTTCTGTACACCAGTGGATACATTAAGCCAAGATTTTTCAGGTAACTTTCAGTGCACAGAAAGTATGGTTGTTGTTTTTTTGTTGTTGTTGTCAGCATATTTAATGAAATACCTTGATTGGTATTACTTACAAAACTGAGAGGAATGGACTGCATTCATTACTTTTAGGATTTTTATTCCTTTCAATTCTCACTATTGGAAAGGTCATTGTGACCAGAATGCTGAAATTACATATATGTGTTAAAAGTGGGGCCTTAGGACTACTTATTTACATGATCACAACACTTCAGCCAACAAACTCTTTTAAGAAAGTATAATTCCAGAGTGGAAAACCACTGTGGCATGAAAGGGATTTCCTTAGTTTCTTCCAATTGTCTTGTAACTGGCATGAGTATGCTTTGAAGAGAACACTGGAAATGTAAAAGTTGGCTATTATTTTTGAGGTGCTATCATGAAAGGAAATGCTTTGCCTACCATACCACTCAAGTTAAGTCCATAAAAAAAGGTAGACATTATTCTCTGCAAAAGTCAATATTCATTAATATTTGTTATAAATGTTAAGATGTTTGTAGGCAATATCATTCTATGACCCACAGTCATATATTCAAAATACCAAGATCAGTGATATGTTTGAAATAAATGAATAAATGAATGAATAAACAATGACAATCTGTCACAGAGAAATCACTTATGATCGTATTTGAACCTACTGAAATGTTTTTTGGAGGTGGTAATTAAAGTAATAGTATTTTGAACATTGATCAAATTAAAGTATTTGAACATTGATCAAATTGGATTTTGTTATAATTTTAGGTTTGCTCTGGTTGGTTTTCATTAGTGGCCATTAGTGGAACCAAAGGCAGGCTTGTTTCTCTCCAGATATGGTACTAATTTTTGCATTGTTTCTCTGCCTGCAGAGTTCCCAGAAATAAGCCTTTTAAAAATGAAGACATATGATATCTCAGATGGGCATTAGATTACAGAGGTAAAGAATTGGCAGAAACTGATCTAAGTGATTTGGCACATTGATTTACCTTTAAAACAGGATCTGGCCACTAGACCAACCAACTAAATTTAAGTAATGCGAGTTGGTCCCCATTAGCAATCTAATGTTAAGGGAGTAGAACGCTAATGGTGCAGGAGCAAAACATTGTAGCCTTATTGCTGGACAATACCTCAGGATTACGGGTGTGCATGGATGCAATTTTTGGGTGTGCATGAATGCAAATATCCAAAAAAATTGATTTGATTCAAATCTTTAAAATTCAAATGTACCCAAATTCGATTCAAATTAAACAAATTCAAATCTAGTCATTCAAATTTTCAATTCAATTTTGCACTTATGAATGTCGACAACATTCGTATGTGTCTGTATGCATCGTTATGCATCTTGTACACATCCATCTTGTATACATCCATACGCATCCATATGCATCTGTACGCATCCCATAGTTATCCCATATGCAACCTGTCTTTGTCCCGTACTGATCTGCACAAATGTGTATGGATGCAGGAAAGGAACCCATCCACATACGAATGTCCAAATAATTTGAACGAATAGATTCAAAAATTCAAAATTCATTTGAATGTTTACACGCAAATCTATGGACATTTGATTCAAATTCGAATGTTGAAATTTGGACTTATTTGATCAAATTTCAAATGTCTTTGAATATTCATGCACATCCCTACTCAGTATGGAAAAGTTATTTTAAATATGACTCCTGCGATTCTTAGAAATAAATTATAAAAACATTAATATACATATAAGATGTGTTTTGAGGAATCAGCTAGAAAAGCAGGATATAAACCTCATTAAACAGTCATCCCAAGCATAATTACTGATATTTATACATTGTTCCAGTCTTAATATATTAATCATATAATTGCAATTCATAAACTCCAGTTTAGAATCGTGCCAAGGCATTCTATAGAGCTAATCCAGTCTAAGTCACTTATTGACTAGAGTCCAAATGATGAACTGTCTGGCTGAATTTTAACCGCCTTCCTCACCAATGAAAAAGTTTGGCAAGTTCCAGCGTTGCTAATGCTAGCAAGAGATAGGGCTTTCATCAGTTCTGCTCTCAGTGCTCTTCAGCCAAGCCACACTACAAGTGCATTAGGTACCACTGACAAAAAACAGCTGAGCAATGACCAGCTAAGAATTTGACCTCTTCCCTCATAGAAATAAATCTAATGCGGGGAGAGGGGTAAATTGTTATTTTAGAATTTTTATCTGTCGCCTGACTGCCCTGAATAATAATTATGATTTGTTTTCATCTGGGTTACACTAATCAGAAAGAAGACAAAATTAATAGTTACACGTATTCATACTTCATAGGAATGTCCACAGTGAGATGAGCACTTAACTTGTTGTGAGGAGACAGATTATTCAAACTCCTTACAGAATCTCACAGAGCTACCAAAAGATGTAGCCACCGATTGATCATACGAGTTCACTCATATTTTTAAAAAGCACTTTATGTAATTTGATGGTATTAACATAGCTTTGGAAGGAGAGATGTGTATGAGCTCATTCTGGGTAGCATATCCGAATTCAGCTTACCTCAGCTTGCCGCAATTTCCTAATTCTTCCCTCATTTATCTCCTGCTGTTACCTACCCCATGTGACCTCTGCCTACCTCCTGCAGCCAGTGTGGTCTAGTGGTTATCTGGGAATCCTGGGTTTGATTCCAAACTCCTCCATGAAGCCAGCTGGTTGACCTTGGGCTAGTCACAGCTCTCTTCTGAGCTTTCACAGCCCCACCTATCTCACAGGGTGTTCTGTTGTAGGGAGAAGAATGGAAAGCTTTGTCAGCTGCTTTGGGTCCCCCTAAATGGGTGAGAAAAGCAGTGTAGAAAAGCCAACTCTTCTTCTTCTTCTTTTTCTTCTTCTTCTTCTAAAAGAGGCATATAAGCACACATTTATATTTGAAATCAAATTGTCCGGAAGGAACATTTAGAAGTGTATATTTTAGAGATATTTTTAATCTATATTAAACTACTCTTAGGCCCTGTCCCCATGCAAGTTTGGCATGGTTCCGAGTGCGGGACTGGTGCTGTCCATCCCCATGGGTTTTGGATTTGGTCCACGAAAAGCATGCCAACCCTTCCCAAACTGTGGCAGAAGGGTGCCAAATTTGATACCTGAAAAAAGAAGTCTTGTCATGCTTTGGGGGACTGGTGCGCATTGCTCAGGGAGCTGGGAATGCACATGGGGACACTAGCGGGCTAACAGGAAGGAGATTTGCACTCATGTCATTGGAAGGTGAGTGTGCTTGCTATCCCTGCCCTGTTCATTGAAGATCGTGGCCGCTGACTTCTTAAAATGCCGATTGCAAAGGCAGGCTGGAGAACGGTTTGCTTCTTAAATTTTCTGCCATTTCCACAGAGGTAATTCCAACCCTGTTTCAAGAATGCCAAGGTAGGCAACCCTGTTTCAAGAATGCCAAGGTAGGCATGTACTATACAGCAGTGCAGTCCTGGTCACATGCTAGGTGTAACCAATTGTTTTACAGGTCTTCCCATAAAAGGAAGCAACACTGAGCACACATCTGCTGTGGTCCCAAAAGGTGAAAGCATGTAGTCATGAATGAAAGGAGAAGGTGAAGATGGTGAGGACAAAGGTGGTAACTAGGACTGCATCCCTATGCACTCCATTTAGTACAGATTGGAAAAATTTTAATCCGGATGCAGGGCTTAATTCGAATTGAGCTGGCCCCATGCATTTGCTGATAACTCAGGCTCAATTCAACTATGGGTGTCCCCATGCAAACTGTGCTAAACCCCTGCATGGGGGGAAAGCACCTTTTTCTCTCCGCTCCCCGCTAACCCAATTGGAAGCTGGGCTGACGTCGTCAACCCCTGTGCCACCCGCTATAGTGATGGCAGGGAAATGCCACCCAACACCTCCTTAATCATGGATCATGGCACATAGGGCCGAAAGGCAGTAAAAATATAATAGTAAAAAAAAAAGAAAAAGCCAGATTGTTCTGTGAAACCGCTACGGGGTTTTGCGGCTGTTTACTGGAGACTCATTTCTGTTTAGTCACCATTTATTGCCAAAAATGCCCAAAAACACAGGACAGGAATGGCAAGCACAAGACATCAGCTAATGACTCGAGCATCAATCTTCTCCCCTAATAACCCAGGAGCTTCCCCATGCGTGGACTTATCCTCCAAAATAATGTGGGCTTGCCTCCCAAACGGTAGCAAGAACAGTTTTCTTCAGGACTAAATTTGCCGTGGATTTGGGCGATTTGGACCGCATGTAGGCCAGTTTGGGGTTTTTTGCATGGGGATGTTCCTTGCTGAATTCAGATTCAATTTGGACTATAGAGTGCATGGGGACAGAACCTAGAACAGCGGTTCTCAACCTTCCTAATGCCGTGACCCCTTAATAGAGTTCCTCATGTTGTGGAGACCCCCAATCATGGGGGCGAAGCAGCTGGGAGGTGGGAGGGAAGGGCGGCAGGAGACTCGTCGCGACCCCTCTGAAAGGGTAATTCGACCCCCAAAGGGGTCCCGACCCCCAGGTTGAGAACCACTGACCTAGAAGAAGAAGAAGAAGAAGAAGGTTGGCTTTTCTGCCCCACTTTTCTTACCTGTTTAAGGGGACTCAAAGCAGCTGAAAGCTTTCTGTTATTCTACTCACAACAGACACCGTGTGAGGTGGGTTGGTCCATGAGGGCACTCTACAAACTGGGTTACTCTACAAAAGCAGAAATCTCCAGCATAGTTTGCTCCACTAGGTCATGTAATATCACTTGGGGATTTGGAAAATCAGTTGAAGAGTGGGTTTTTGATCCACGTGTGAAAAACAAACAAACAGATTCCTGAAGTTAATTATGGAACCCAGTGCACCACACAGCATGAATTTCTTGAGTATCCCTCATCCCCTGACAGCAGATATAAAAGGTGGGGATGCGAAAGTGAGAAAGTTTGGAAACAACTGATCATGCTGACCAGCCTATGAATGGAAGACAAATAATCTGGAATATGTTTCTGAGCAATAAGGGTGATTCTGCACTGTATACCAGACTGTCAAGCATACTAGGAGTCCCCCTCCACATTTTGGTGGGTCTAAGGGAAGCTCTGGGTAGACAGAAGGCTCCTAATAACACCTGCTGGTTTGGCATACTGACCAGTGCAGAATCAACCAAAGTTAATAGACCTCTCATGTGAAAAATCATTTCTACCAGCAGAGAGCACTGTAATATTATTAATTCAAATACAGTAAATGCCATTTATTACTAATGACAAATTCCAATCACAAAAAGTACCATAGACTGCTTGGTTTTTAAAATTGTGAATCTAGTCTGAGACCTAAGAACATAGAGGTAACAAACCACACATCTTTCAGCATATGTATTTCCTTTAAAGATGCTGAATAAAAAGCAGCTGTGCTTTGATGTCGTTCTTTTGTTTGCCAAATTACCAGAAAAAAAGTTTGGACAGCAGCTTGATAGCAGAAGTAATAAAGATAATCCTCATACCAAAAACAAAAAGTCTAAGCACTGTTCTCTAGCAGAAAATAAATAAAATTTGTTGTAAGATCAGCCACTTTTTGTTATGTTGGACCATCCAGCAAAGGTCTGTCTGCTCTGCTCTGCCCTGCTCTATTCCTTGAGGCCTCAGGGACAGCTTCCACATGGTTCATTTATATTGTGCTAGCTGTTACTGGGAAATGTGGCACTAGCTTGATAGATCAGTGCTTGGGAGGCCATATTTTGTGGAGAATGCTCTAGCTGTGCAGGCTTTTAGTTTGGAGTTTTCCCTGGTATGAAAATCATGCCAAGAAGCAATCCACAGGGTTGCTTCAGCCATCCGCTGTCCGGACAGCTGAAGCAGCCCAGGTGGCATGTAGACCCTGGCGCCATTTCACTGGGTTCCAAAAAGTGGTGCTGGAAATAGTTTGTAGTGTTCTGCCAAAATCAAACAAAATCTGCAAACCGAGCCACTGAAGAAGTTTACAGAGAGGATGGTTGCACCATGTATCACTGTGCACCACTCTGGGCTTGAACCAGACCAAGCAATCCAGGCCTCCATATCACATGCCAGACAGAGCCTGATAACTATAAATTACTTGAATAATATAAACATTAGACAACACCAAAGGCTCTGCAGGAGGGACCTTAAGAAAGGCACAGTCTCTAATAGTGGACACTGCTACAACTTGAGGCTTAAGTGATGGCACGGGTGCGGGAACACATCTAAACTCCACACCTTTTCTTTCCAGAGAAGTGCAGCTTTCCAGGCTGCACAAGGAGGACTCCTGGCCCAGCAAAGTAGGTTGATTGGCCAGGCCTGCCAGATGTTGGGCTGATTTCGGCCCAATGGCGGCAGCCGGGGGTCGGGGGCTGCAGCTGTCTGGGAGGGAGAGTGCGAATGTTCTCCCTTCCGTACGACTGTGGAATATACAGGAATGGCCTAGCATGGGTGTAGAGCACGATTTCATGCTCTACACCCAGAATGCACTTAGGCCACCCTGGGACAGGCTGGGAAGGTTCCGAATGGGACTGTTGGTCCAGCAGAGCGAATGCTGTGCCCCGAGGCTGTCGTAATTGCATTCCAGAGGCCTAGTGTGAATAGGCCTCAGGTCACATTCACACTCTACACTTATATCTTGAGCAGTTGCAAAGTCTCTAAGCACAACTTTTTTTTTTAAGGAGGCAGAAAAGAAAAAGCATTGCTAGAAAAGTAAATACCAGTGCTTGATTTCTTGATATCAAAGAATCACACACAAGTTAGATTTGTGTTGTATTTCTACGGATTTATTTTATTTGTAAAAACAGAACTGCAGCAAGTTAGATAAAGATATGTACACAGTAAGGGGTCTCATTCTAATTAATGCTTTCATGGAAGGTGCTTGCTATTACTGGCATTGACACAGCCGTAATTCTGACAGGCTAATAGATTGTGGGAAGCAATGTTGATATAGTGTATGGCTGTTTGTGGCTTTCCCATTTGAAAGGGTATATTAAGGTTGGATCCAGATTACAAATGTTTAATCTGGCAGGGTGATGTGGTGGCTGCTAAAACAAATATTGTGTCATTAATATAGCACTATCCACAAATGGGACTGGCGACATATAATGCTGCGTCTGTGGATACATTCAAATTGCATGGTAGGTCCTTAACTAACCCCATCTGCCTAGGTATAGTCATCTCTTCAATACCTAAATACAACAGAATGAGTTAAGGTCGTATTTTTAGACTTAACTCTAGATTCACTGGAATTTGTGGTTTCCAATATCATTCTTGATACCATGTGACCAAAGATATTTTTGTGGTTCAATGAAAAGTGTACGCTTTTAAATCTTAGCTTGTTGAATTGCATTCTTTCTTCAGCCCTTTCTTTGTGCAATAGAATTATTTAAAAAAAATAATTCTAGCTTGCTCCAAATGGATTGGAGTTGACATGGCAAACCATAAGCACACTGTTCACTGCAGCTGATTATATGGATGCTGTCACTGAGCATGACATTTTGGCCCAACAATTTCTTTAAATTCTTACTTAGGGTTCATGTACATCATACCTGCCAGCCCATGACCTCAAATGGGAGGCTGCAAGTCACAGTGGAGGTACCTGAAGAAGCAGACAAATGCTGTGTGCCTTGGTGACATCTCCTGGACTTCATAAGGAAGGGAACCCTACCTTGTGGCAGCTTAGTTTGTGGCCTAGACTACTCCTTGGAGGACCAGAAACATGGCTGAAAATTGACCATTTGTGTTACTCCAATAGAGTGGCCCAGGCAGAAATGGGGCCTGTAAGTTACCTCTTCAGCTCACTGTGCATCCTTCATCTATTTTGTAAATAAAATAGTTCCAAGGAGATTACTGTTAGGACACATCAACGGATCTCCAAGGCAGGAGCTGACATGGGTGGGGCATCTGAACCCCTTGCTTCCTGGCTGGCCTGAGGCCCACAATTCTGAGCTGTTTAGGTGAAGCCATTTATTTTTACTAGGTGATGAGACCTCCTTGAGGAGGCAGGAGGAGAAGTGTCTTTCAGGCCCCCCATTATTTCCCCCTTTCTCCCAATCACTGTAGGTCCTCAGACTTCCTTAGTTTGCTTACTCTCCCAAACTGGTTCCCAGATACCTAAGCTTTGTTGTTTTCCTTTTCTTCCCATCTCAGCAGCTTCCGTGGGGCATGCAGCCATGATCAATAAATCACTTCACACAGAGAGATGCTCATGTGACAGACAACTGTATTCTATGCATGTTCATCAAGGTGATAAATTGTATCCTGCAATGCAGCCTCTATGGCTGGCACACAAAGCACCTGCAAGGCTGGTAAATCCACCTTTTGCCTGTTCTTTCCCAGTAGTTCAGCAAATAGCTATGAACAGGTGCTGAAAACAGACCAAAGCAAAGCCCTTTTTGCACTCCCCATTAATCTGGAATGAAAGGCTATGGTCTGGGCCTCATTGATCTAGCTGCAGTCCCAGCTGAAATACTCAATCTGCATAGTCCCAGTATGGGAAGCTCTGATCAGAAATCCCAGTATATTCAATTATACGAGTCTATTGGTGGACCAGCAGGTCCCCTGTGTTTGGGCCTAGTGGAGGACACAGTTTGGCAGCGTGCCAACTGCACCACTGAGATGCATTTGCCAGTTCTTGGAGTGTTTGCAGCCCAGCCTCAAAGCTTGTTGGCGGAGGCTATGGTGGACCAGCACCATTGTGCAGATGGTACTGTTCTAGACCATGCCTTGGTGTGGTCAGGAAAACTTGTTCTGACCGTAGGCTGTTCAGTGCAGAAAAGCTCTTAGTTGAGTATGCTAAGAGAGAACAAAGGCAAACAACAAGCCACTGTTCATTCATCATTCTGGTGATTTCTGTGCACTGGCCCTGACAACTATAGTGCCGGAATGTTGCGCAGGCTGAATTTGAGTACCCCCTAATATCAATGAGGCAAGAACCTGGAACAGCTCGAAAAAAAGGTACAAAACTATTGTAGTAAGAAATTGCAATAAAATTTATAAATGTTCTCAGCACGGTATCTCATAAAATGGAAAAATTATCTCATAAAATAGATCATGTGTAAAAGGTAATTTGATATTTTCCAGCAAGCACAGTTGCTGCATATTACTGACAGAGCAATAAATGCAGGCCTTTTATTTATGCTGCTAGAATTAACAACTGGTGCATGGCAAATGCTTATATTATTTCTCTATCTTATTCTCACTAAAGAGTACAAAGTACTGATGCTGTAATAACAGAAGCAAATAAATATAGTAGCAATAAAAAAAATCAGTGGTATAGCAGGGCAGTTAATAATTATACAAAAGCCCTTATTCTGAAAATGAAAACAAAACAAAACATGGCATTGCTCAAATAAAGGATCAATCCTCATAAGTCAACTGTCTCGTGTAGAAAAATTGGACTGCTCTTTGGCCATGGCAGCAATGGCCTCCTGGGAGCTCTTCAGGATCCAAACTCTTGCTGGCCAGATCGTTCCAGGAATTATGGTGTATCATGTTAAATGAGATAATGAACAATCAAGGACAATGCTATTGGAGAGATCTGGAGGCTATTGATGAGATGTTAACAACAACAAACTCAACACTACCAGAACGAGATTTCCCAATGAAATGGATTGGAAATACTACATGATAAATTAAATTTTGGAGCTCACAGAGGGATCAGGGGGTGGTAGGGTGAGTGAAGGGACACGGGTGAAGTGAATATTGTACATAGAAGAAACCATTCATATGTATACTATTGATAATCAGAACATGTACAAAAATCCAATAAAGATATTAAAAACAAAACAAACTCTTGCTGGCCAGTAGCAGTTGTCATAAAAACTAGTCCATAGCTCCACACCACATGGAAAGCACCCAATGGAGGCCCCAAGTGCAAGGCTTCTATGTGCTTGAGGCCCCTGTGAGAATGAAGGCTCGTTCAAGGGCTCTTGTGGGTGGGCAGGTTCTGTCAGATGTTCAGCAGAGCAGAATAAAGGACATGGAGGGGCCATTGTGCAGACATATGGTGGCTGTCCACTTCCTTGGTCCACACTGCATACAGAAGTATCTTCCATAGTGCTGAACCCACGTGTGGTCATTTCCACCACAATGGATCCCCCCCCATCCCCATGATCTCTCTTCAAAGCTGGGAAATGAAAGTTCCACAGCCTAGAAGAAGAAAAAGAAGAGTTGGCTTTTCTACCCCACTTTTCTCACCCATTTAAGGGGACTCAAAGCAGCTGACAAAGTTTTCTGTTCTTCTCCCCACAACAGAACACCCTGTGAAGTAGGTGGGGCTGTGAGAGCTCAGAAGAGAGTTGTGACTGGCCCAAGGTCATAGCCTATCTAGTCCAGCATCCTGTCCCACGCAGTGGTCCACTAGTTGCTTATGGGCATCTCAAGCAAAAGACAAGGGCAAAATTGTCACCTGCTCTCAAATCCCAGCAAACAGCTTTCAGAGGCATCCTGCCTGTCTCCTTGGCCTGGAGGATGTACCTGGGCATCCAATCTAGTAGCCATTGATACATCTGTTATCCATGCATTTGTTTAACCCTTTCTTAAAGCTGTCTAGGTTGGTTGTTGTTACCACCTCCTCTGGCAGCAAACTCCATAGACCACTGACTCTTTGGGTGAAGAAATACTTCTCCTTGTCTGATCTGACTCTCCTACCCATCAGCTTCATAGAGTGCCCCCCCTCCCCGATTCTAGTGTTGTGTGACAGAGAAATGCATGATTCAATCAGGTCTCCTTTTAAATACTATCATTCAAGGCTGAAGAGGCCCAGACACTGCAGGCTGATCTTGTAAGGGAGGTGTTCCCGCCCCTTAATCATTTTTGTTGCCCTTGTTCTGCACCAAAGTCCCTAATAGTCTCCCTGTTCAGGATATTTTGATGTCTCATCTGGTATTTTAAATGGTGCCCTCCTCCATCCAGCAGGTCAGAATTCATGGTACTCAAATTCAGTCAAGTTATTATTTATTCCTGGAATCTGCATCCAGTCCTGGCTTCAGAACATCCAAGGTGAGACACGCCGTTTTCCTCTCTTCCTTTCCCCCAGAACAATCCTGTGACATAGGTTAAACTGAGAAGCAGTGACTGCCCAAAATCTCCTGAGCTTCCATGGCTGAATCTAAGGAATTCAAAGTTCTAGCCTAGCATTCTAACCATCACTCCACCAGTGTCTCTTTCTCTCTATCTGACATTATAAATACAGGGCTAAAACTGCTTTTATGATGTTCCAGACCTGCCAGCTGAGGTGGATGACTCACTCTGTCTACAGATGACAGTGGCAGTCCTGTCTGCAGCAGCAAAACAATATTAATGCTACAAACTGAAACTTGCAGGTTGTTATGACCTCCCCCCAACATACTTCTCTTTGTATTTATCATTTCAGCTCATTTTTATCAGTGAAATCTTGGAAAATAATCTAAAATCCTCCATCTTTCCTATTTTGAATAACTCCGCAATAAAATGGTCTTGGACCTGCATCTCAACACTAAGGGGTTTCTGTACTTGCTAGAGTTCTTTATCATCAAGTGCACTAAGGACTTCCCTTCCACATGTTAATGTGGAATATAGGAGGCCCCACACACTACCCTGCTCATGAAGGATGCAGTGTGATTTAGATCAATGGGCCCTTGATCTGGATGACCAACAGATCTTGATCTTGAGGTCTACCAATGTACTAGTGGGCCTGTTCCGGAACATGGAGGCGTGCAGAGGCAACCCTCTCTGTTCCTGACCTCTGTGTTCCTGACTACTGATTGATCCATTTTGGTGCTGCACCAAAGTGCACTGGTGAAATGAGTTCCCAGGGAGGGGGGCTCCAAGGCTAGGAACTTTAGTCTCCAGCCCTTTGGAGCCTCTGGAGGCTGGCTCTGAAGCTTGTTTGAGCTTCAGAGCCAGTGTGAGAACTTGTCTGATTAGTGCTGCAATGCAGATGGCACTATTCCAGACTACGCTTTGCCATGGTCTGAATCATTGGTTTTCACTTGATTATATCTCTTGGTTCAGATTACGTCTTTTTGGTGCAATGGACAAACACTTTCAAAGAGACAGCTGGATTTTCCCTTTGGGCCCTTTCTGCACTTAACTCAGTTAATTGTAAGCCAGTTTGACGTTAGGGTTAGAGTTCCAGACTCATATCTCGTCACAGCTCTGCTTCTGAGTTCTCACTGCCTCAAGTGCCTCACAGGATGTTTGTTGTGGGGAAAAGAATAGAAAGCTTTGTCCGCTGCTTTGAGTCCCCTTAAATGGGTGACAAAAGCCAACTCTCTTCTTCTTCTTCTTCATTAGCTGATACATAGCAGATAGATCAGCCACAGGCAGAGGCATGTGCACTGAGTGGCCTTTAGAACAGCAAATGTGCATTAAAGAGTGATACCATGGATATGGGCCATATTTATCTGATCTACCACTAATCTGGATTAGTGAGCCCTTACCACAGTTCTACTCTGCATCTATTCTACTCCCAGGCAGATGATGTGTTCTTAGCAGCTGCTTGATCTGGATTGCCAGGGAGATGCCATGTTCTAGTAGCTTCCTGATCCAGATTAACAAGTAAATGCAGAAAGAACTTCAGACAAAAAAATCTGTAAGCAAGTTTGCTCAGTAGTAATAGCCACTCTGTTTAGTGATGCTAACAATGGGGTAAGAATACATGTGGTTGAATGCCAAAGAAACTGGCAGTTTCAAACATCAAAAGAAACTGCTTTTAAGAAATAAAGCTTAGAAAATAGATGTATTTGCTTAAGGCCTTATTTTCAATCAACTTATTCACGCCCAGTTCACTATTAAACAAAATATTTTGTGCTTCGGAGAAATACATAAACTAGGTCTCGGAGCATGGCTACATTATAGAAAAGTACTGTCCACAGCAAGATAAGCTTCCTCTGTTCATTTAAATGCTGAAGACTTTTGCTTTGGCTCTACAGAGAGTTGTAGGGACCTTCATCTCCAAAGTATACCATATATTAAGCCACTGAAATGATAGTGTTTCACTGCCATCTATTGGATTTGCAAGGAAGAGATATGGACACAAACAATAACGGGTAATGACTGAGACAGAGTGAACAAAGACGGCCTTTTTTTGACAGATTAGCATAGTTCAAAATAAATCACATCAAAGAAGGGAAATCTTGGATACCTGAATGATCTCTCTCCATAAACCACCAAGTCCACTGCCCCCTAGTGACGAAACTATGCAATGATACTCCAAAGTTGCCATACTTCATTCTCCTTAAAAATACTCTAAAAAGAATGGAACCTATGGGCTAAGGTAAAATTGCTCATGGAATGATCTTTATTTGCTGCTCAGTGATGCACTTCAGTGATGGTGTTATTCACATGCCTCCTGCCACTCAAGACAAAGGGATTACTGAATATATAGTGAGCCAGTTTGGTCTAGTAGTTAGGGAGCTGGACTCTTATCTGGGAATACCGGGTTTGATTCCACCCTCCCCCACAAAGCCAGCTGGGCGACCTTGGGCTAGTCACAGCTCTCTTCTAAGCTCTCACAGCCCCACCCACCTCACAGGTTGTTCTGTTGTGGGAGGAAAAATAGAAAGCTTTGTCAGCCACTTTGAGTCTCCTTAAATAGGTGAGAAAAGTGAGGTAGGAAAGCCAACTCTTCTTCTTCTTCTTCTTCTTGCTTATTTCATCCTTGAAGCATCACCGTATTCTGTGAAGCAGCAACTAGTTGTAATTTGCTCTTTTGTTCCAGGCTTCTTTTGTAATAGGATATAGAATGGCTATTCCAGAAAAGACCCTCCTAGTCATCCAACAAGGTGTAAGGAGGAGTGGTCTGGCCATATTCCTTTCACAGTGGCTCTTTTGATTGGCTAAATGGATAATTTTATTGAATAGCAAGCACAGGGTGGGGAAAAGCACTTTGACAAGGATGGAAAACCCCACTCTGGTGCTTTTGTCTCACTGTGGCCGCACCCCCATTACAAGCTTAATCCAGTTTCCCTAAACCGAAATAATAGAACCGGATGCAAACACGAATTTGCCTGTTCCCATTACTTTCAGCTTAACCACGTTTGATCCGGATTCTGAGGCATATGTGACTCAAGGGGGGACTCAAGTGGCTACTTTCTAAAAGCTGCTTTTCAGGGCTGCCCTGCCCTCTTCCTCCTGGCATGAATGCGCCACCCATAACAGACCCCTTCACCGAGCCTGTCTGGGTGGCTGCTGCTTGCCTGGATGGAGGAAAACCAGCAGCGAGCAGCCAGCGATTCTCCCCATTGCCCAAGGCACACAGCAGCAGCGGCAGCTCAAGCAAGGGGGCTTTAAAAATTCACACATCTCCGCAAACCTGCCCTGCTTTCCTTTCCCCTTTAAAGGTCAGAACTCCAAAGAGCTAGAGTTGCACAAAATTGCAACATTGTTATCAGGTATGAAGTACCTGGATTGCTACAGTGTAGCAGCTGCTGTGAAGGTTGGATTTTTACACTGAAATCACTGTCTTTGGAAGCAAGCTATTGGGAGAGGGAAACCCTAAACATGGATTCTCATCCCTTAAAACGGTAGGGTCCCCACAGTAAAAAATGTAACACGTATCAAGCACACGATCTGGAGTGAGACCTGTTGAAATGAGGGTTAACATTTACAACACTTTGTGGCGATTTAACATGCAGAAAGCGTGTTAATCCAAACTGACATGGGTTCTGCGAGGATTGAAAATGGTTTGAAATCGATATAAGCTTGTAATGGGGATGCAGCCTGTGTCAGGTGGGTCTTACAGCAGCAGCAGCAAAACATTTTAGAAGCACACTGGGGCCTCCTTTTCTGTTTCAAGGACAGAATGCTGTTAACACAGGTATGATGCGTATGTTCCAAAGCCACTTTGAAAGTGCTTGCTTTGCCATGTCTGATCAGGGCTTAAGTCACCAGATATAGGAAAGAAATGGTCAGGTATTGCTCTTTCATTAAACAGGCAAGGCCATGCATGGATTTCACATGATTTCACATGATAGATGGGGACTGTGCTGGGATGGGGTTGAGATGGTAGATGTTTATGTAAACTTGGATCTTACAGAATAATCATCAGCAACCAGAAATGTGTGCAAATAGTGTCTCAAAACTCACTGTCTCCTCCAAATGTTCCTGAATTACAACCCATCATGCTATTCAACCTCCTGGAGCTGGCACAGCTTGACGGGACCGGAAGTTCAGGATCTGAAGGGTAACAATAGAGTCTTCTTTGTTGGTAGAAGAATATTCTAGTTAACCTTTTTTTAAAACAAAGAAGAGCAAACTTTGACAAGCTTTGAAAATGAATGGTTTATTACATGCAGAAATATAGAAATAATTTACAATATATTCTTCTGGAGAAATGAAGGGGATGCAAACAGTGATCCCTATATTTCTATGTAGAATTCAAACTGCCTTACTTCTATTGGCCTGAATTGGTTCTCAAAGTGCATCACATTAATAACAATTTGGGTGATGAAAAGGAGATGTGCAACATGATATATCAGGGCAGCTTCCAGATTAGCAGAATAAAATACGTTGTTGTAAGAAAATATGCAGCTTACCTGCTGCAAAGTAGGGGTGTGCACGGAGCCGTTTTTCCACATTTTATTCAAGTTCAATAGAATGTGGAAAAATTCAGCTCTGGCTGAATTACTCCCCACCCCCCCAGCAACGAATCAACCCTCCCACAATCCCTCCTGTATTTACCTCCTGGGAAGCCTGCACATGGTTCCAGAGGGCCCTGGAAGAGGCCCATGCTGCCACCAGAGCACGCCCTCCAGGTGAGGTGGGCCTCAGGGAGCCTGCTGGAAAGCCTGTATTTACCTCCGGAAAAACTTTCACGGTTCCAGAGGGCCCTGAAAAAGGCCTGTGCTGCCAATGGAGCAGGTAAGGGGCCTTGGGGAGGTCATGGGAGGGAGGTTTGGGGGGAGTGTGGATGGGGGGTGGATGGGGGAGGGAGGCCCTGGGGCATCCAGTATCCTTAGAAGCTTCTACCAAAGCATCTATGAATACTGGATTATTCGATTTGTGGATGGATAGGGCCCTTCAAAAAGGGTTCTATTCGATCAGTCCATGAATCTTGAAATCTGGATGTATTGTCCAGATTTCCAAATGCACAAATAATTCGTGCACATCTGTACTGCAAAGCCATGATGCACCATCCAGATTAGAATACCCTCCCTGCAGCTTCCTCCTCAGCAGCTGCGATACTTCTGTGGTACACGCAGTGAGGCATGCGTCACGTGGGAGGGGGCAGCCAATGAGAGCTGAGCCTGCAGCTCAGCTCTCATTGGCTGTTCTCGCTATCCTGTCCGGACTAGCGGGAACATTCAAATTTACCTGAAACTGCGGAGCAAGTGTTGGTCACTCCACAGTTGGTAAATTGGAAGCAGTGGCAGCATAAAGTGTCGCTGCTATGCAGGATTGGGTGTCAAGTGTGACACCCATACCTAGGCTGCACATTCTGGTGCACAACTTTCCTATGTCTGGACACAGCCCAATTCTCACAGTTTCCATTTCAACAGGATTATCTCTTGAGGCACATTTTTTGTTTGTGGTCACACCATGCTGAAATAGTCCGCTTCTTAAGATACAGGACTCAGAACACACTAACTCCAACCACACCCAATACCTGGTAATTCTTCCTCGGTTCATCCTCAGTTTGGGTTGCTATGCTCACACCTTTCTGTTCCCATCCAGAGACTCTACAAGTTTTTAAATATCTCCACCCCTCTCCACCATCACAACACCCCCTGTGTTCTGACTGGATAAAAGTTCTGTGACTCAACACATTGGGTGAAAGGGAAGGCAAATTCATGCATCATCCACCCACTTTACTCCTCTTCCCTGATTACACCCAAAAAATGAAGATGGATTAACAATCTATAATGGCTTGAAATCTGTAAAAATCAGGACTGAGGAAAGTATAATTGAAAGGAGAAAAGTTCACAAATAAAATGGATTGGACTAAAAATGTGTGAGTGGTGGGGTCTGAAGATGAACTGAAGAATGATGAAAGTGAAGGTGTGACCACAATCTTAGTGGTGGTGTTTTGTTGCCCGCACAGCCTGTTGCTAACCTGGCAACTACATTTGATCCTATCTGCAAGAAAGCTATTTAAATCCAGGGCTTCGTGACTGGTGATTGATTGCAATTGGTTTACTCAAGCCCTTTTCTAGGCTAGAAAGGATGATTTAGAGATGAGGGGAACATGAGTGCTACATACTACTGTCTGTGGCTGAATCCCCAAAAGACTTATTTGCCTCTCTGAGTTCCCTCTGCTGTCACTCTAATCAAGTGGACTTTAAAAGTGCTGTGCACTTCCGCAATAAGCGTCCCCACGAGGCTCAGCAAAATGCGTGTTTTAACGCACCTTCCGTCCCCACGGAAGCCTATTTTCTTTCTCCGCATCTTTTTCCCCCCGCCCCCTCTCTTGTTCAAAGGAAAAATAGCCAGATCTCCATCCCCTGAAATGGCTTCCCGTCCCGGCAAAGGCAGTGATCGCTCACTCATTCACTTTCAGCACTTACTTTCACTCTGTTCTCTGTTAGAAAAGGCTTCCCGTCCCTGCAAAGTCAGCAGCTGCAGCCATCGGCAGCGCAATCCTTCGCTCATTCACTCTTTTAACACTTTCACAGATCACCTGATAGCAATGTTGCAATTCTGAGCAATTCTGGCTCTTTTTACAAAGGAAAGGAAGGGAACCTGCTGCATTTCTGAGATGTGTGAATGCTTTTTGGCTGTGTGTGCAGGCAGCAATCACCACCCCTTTTGCCACGGAGCATCCCCAAGGTAAATGTTGCGAGGAAAACCCGCGACTTCCAAATAGAGTGCTGAAAGTCTTCTTTAAAGGGCATGTATTTTGTCGCTGATTTTCCTCGTTTTGTAGCACTGGAAGCTCGTTAAAAAGCCTGGCGTGGGGGCGCTCAGAGGCAAAAGAAGATTTTTAGCAGACTGTAAATTGCATGGGGACAGGGCTTGTGAGGTGCTTCTGAGGTGCTTTTTTGTTATGTGTGAACAGTCATTGCCTCATCAGAGTTTTCATCCTGAGTGAAACAATAAATTATCCTTTCTTCACTACTGATTGATTATATTCATAGTATTTTCTTATCATTCAGAACTGGTTCTTGGTCCATTTCAAAGTTTACCAACATTTCTGGGATTCTGAGCTTATTTATAACATTAGGAAGTTGGCAGCATATTGTGGGCATTGCTCTCTCTAGCTCAGCGGTTCTCAACCTTCCTAATGCCGTGACCCCTTAATGGAGTTCCTCATGTTGTGGAGACCCCCTACCACAGGAGCAGAGCAGCTGGGTGGTGGGAGGGAAGGACAACGGGAGACTTGTCTGAAAGGGTAATTTGACCCCCAAAGGGGTCCCGACCCCCAGGTTGAGAACCACTGCTCTCTTATTCCTAGGCAAGAATGGAGGGTTAGCAACAGCAATGTATCACTGAGGGGGTGACAAGACTGTGGTGAAGAAGTAACAAGACTGCGATGTGAAGTCTCCTTTGCTTTTCTAGCCTTGTGGATTAAAATGCAGTTCAGAAAAATCAGAAGAAGACAGTTTGGAGCCCTGTGCTTTCCCTAGTGTTTCTGTGCTCCTGATCCATGGACCAACAACTGATGGCAAGCCAGAGCTTTCTAGGTTTTAGGGAGGATCTCAAGGGCACATTGGGGAATTCTAGCAATTCCTGGTATATTAACTTTTTGTGTACCACTTTGTTTAAATCACATGTGTCAAACACATGGCTTGCAGGTCAAATCTAGCCCAGGACTTGTTTTTTGTAGCCTGTCAGTGATATGGACGATATGGGTGTGCATGAAACCAAATTTGCCCATTTAAACTGTAGTGAAATTATCAGCTGAAAGGATGGTATTTTCATTATTTATTGGATGCCATATTTCTGTGTAAACAGTCAGTTACTTCGATACCACATTTGTGATATTAATTTGATGTGTTATGAATTCAAAGACTGCTATTTTGGCTATAATGCAGCAATTGTATATAAAGTCTGGGATCAGACACACAAACAAAAAACATCACTGAATGGCCTCTGAGAAGGCTTTGAGCTGGGATTGCATATTGTGGTAGAAAACGTGGATTAGAGAAGGCTTGGGAGCATGAGGCCCACATTGTCTCTCTGAGGCACCCTTTCTGTTATGTCTGAACAGATAAGTTATTTGTTATCTATACATCTTAAACTGCCAACTAAATGCAGCAGCACTCTTTATGAAAATTCATGATAAAGAAGTGCTACAGTTGGAGAAAAGAACTGCACTGTATGCATCTCCTCTTCCGGTAGGAATTATTAACCAAGAGTGCAAATGATATTTCTTTGAGGTGGCTAATTTGTTTGCTCATGTATGTATCTGTGTTAAATACTCCAGACGTGGGATTCAATATTATCATTTAGTCTGACAGAACAGCCAGCAGTACCATCTGGGAATTTTCCTACTACAGAAACTTGCTCATCTTTTCGTGAAGACGTTTCATTTTTCAGGCAGGAGAAAATTTGTTATGTCTTTCAGCCTCTTAACCAAAGAGCCTGCTTATGCCTTAATGAATATCCCGTTGTTCCTCATTTTGCGAATGGCTCAAAATATCTTTCCTCCAGTTAGTAGTCTTGTTGTGCCAATGCAGTGTTCATGCAATTCACACCAATAATCTGAATGACTGTAAAAATTGCAAATGTGTTTTTAAGAGAATGTTTAATGGGCGTGTTATCACTCTTAAAGAAATATAAGGCCCATTTAAATGCTATTAAAACAAGGGTTATATATTTCAGGAAAGGGACAGCTGGCTTCATGTCAGCATCCACACCTGCAATGACCCTGGACTTTTGAAAGTATTTCTTTTGAATTGAACATCATCAGAATGCTCTCTGTCAATGGATGCTCATTCTACTCCCAGTTCTAAGTATATCAATGTTCATGTGTGAAGTAGAGCCATTAGCACTTGTTCAGTTTCCCTTTGGTCCAAAGGTCCACCTACATTCCTAGCTGTCTCCTGAGTGTAATTAAAGATTTTTAAACTTCTTGTTGTTCCCTTTTTCATAGCAGTGTGTGCCTCTGAATATTTCTTTTTTCACTCCTTCTCCACTGATATCATCTCTCTTGTTTACTGCATTTCTTTTGGCAACGTTTTATCCCTTAAGTTCTTACACTCAACTCCAACTAAGCATTTGTTCTTTTGGACAGGATAATCTTTTGTTTCGATATATTCTGAAATAATAAACAAACAAACAAATGACTTCCTTTTTACTGTGGGAAAGCATCCATTATTTGTCTTCCATCAAACAGGTTTTTAAGTTTGACTGAAGCAAGAACAAAAGGGACCAGAAAGTTTCCACCAGCAGTAAAATATCCTGTTTGTTCTCATTTAGGCCTCTCCTTTATTTTGTTCTCATTTGGTAAACTACCTGCTACCTAAAATGTCCAGTCATGGGACTGTCTTGTATTTGGCTGTGAAGAAAGAGCTTCTATTTGTTGCCCATTTATTGTAGGCAAGTTTTTCTTAGCTGATGTACAGTGGACTCCTGCTGCTCCACTGTCCTCGATAGGGGTGGTCTTTTGCTTACTATTTCTGGGTAGATGAATCAAAGGTGGTGTAATGATTGTAACCCTATCTTTTACCTGCCTGAAAAGTGCCGTTACATCCAGCAGCTCAGACTTTCAGTCTTTATTTCTCCTTCTTGCATGTTTCTGTTTGGCTGGCTAATGCATGCATGTCACACTTACTTGTAGAACAGGATACTCCAAGGCCTAGCTCACTTATGGGCCTGTCTCTTCTGAATCTGGTATGGACCAGAGAGACTGTGTCACATTAGATGCAGCATAGCCTGTTCTAGGCAGCTAAAATGTCCTCCTGGTCCAGGATACCAGTTGTAGTAATGATTTGGGACTCACACGCAGGATGGTTGCCAGGTGAAAGTAGTAAGCCCTAAGCCTTTCTTTATTAACACATGCCAAGGCTTTTATACAGTTTCTTTGAACAATGGAAAAGTACATTCAGGAAACCCATATTTGGTTACAAGAAGAGAACTGGAGCCTAATCGCACTTGGCTTTATTCTGGAATATATCCTGGAATAGGGACTTGCTGTCCATATGCTAGTGCCGGCTTCAGCAGGCCCAAAGTGAGGTCTGCTAGAGTCTGCATTAGCATGTGGACCACAGACCCCTATCCTGAGATATACTGCAGAAAAAGGCCAAGTGTGAATAGGCCCCTGGACAGAACCAGTAAATGCAAGGATGTGGTGTAGGACCAATAGAAGCCTGTCTCTGTGCATGTGGATATCTTGTGTCAGCATCCTTGGATGCTGTACATTGTTCACATGTACTGTGGAAGTGAGAAAGATGTTATGACTTCCTTGAGAGAGATATTAGGAAAGTTACAGTGACCCAGAATGTATCCTTTGTCCTAGTAATTTCAGCTTAGCAACTGTTGCTTTAGCTGAGATGGGCAAATTGCACCCCCACAACCAGTCTGGGCTCTGGGATGGAGAGATGGAAGAGGAAGGGTGCATACCTCCCTGTTCTGGTTTAGAATGGGAACCCACTTCAGAAATGCATCAAATTGCACTACTGAAATGGGTCCCCCCAGAACTTTCATCCCTGACTATTGGAGCTCTTGCCGCAGGCTCTGAAACTCATATGAGCTTTGGAGCAGAACAGGGCAGCTCAAGCCTGTCCTGGAACAGACAGTACAATTGCAGATGACCTTGTTCTAGGACAGCTGGACCTCTCCAGTAGGGAACCACTCTAGTGAGAGCAGTTCTTTTCTCAGGCTCTCAAGTGCAGAAATCTGCTAGGTTCAATGGGGTTGTACTGGTAATTCTAATAATGCTTCAGCTATGGTTCTGAGATCCATTAGCACTTCCTGAGATCCAATACTGCTTTCTTTTAGCTGCTGTGCCCTCTAAGGATGTGCACAAATATTCAAAAATTCGATTCAAATCCAATGAATGATGACATTTGAATTTGAATCGGATTTAATAACATTTGAATTTAGACATTCTAATGGATTTTGAATGTTCCGTAACATTCATTCGAATGATTTGAATGTACAGATACGTATATCTGTGTATATATTTGCGCTTATAATACGTGATGAGAACAGAATTCATATGGGATAAAACAGGATGCATATAGAATGCACACAGATACGTATAACAGATATGAATGTTGTCGACATTTGTATCTTTAAATACAAATCTAACATTCGAATGAATAGATTCAAATGTTACAAATTCGGATTGGATTTTTTTGACATTTGGATTTTAAACATTCAAATCAAATAAAATGTTTTGACATTTCATTTGACTTGAATTTGAATGCAAAAAAAGAAAAAAAATGTGTGCACACTCCTAATGCCCTCTTCACCACCAGTCCCAATGAGCACCAGACCTCAGTGGAGGTTAGGATTACACAGGTAAAACGTTATCAAACTTTTCCTATGGATGAGGACTCATGCAATCGAACATTTCCCTCTTATAGTAGGATTTTTTTTCTTTATTTGCTTTTGCTACTAGGATGGTGAATTCCCACCCCCATATACATTACTTGAGATCAGGATCCAACAGAAACCCATATGTATCATATGCACATTGGTGCATCTACAGAACTAAACAAAACCTAGGCTGAGAATAAATATTGCTTTTGGATGAGGCATGTTCAAGATATCCAAGGAATACTTTGAAATTTATTGCTCACACATTTGTGGTTGGGGGAAAATGTACTTTAAACTATTTTGATTTTAAATCCAAAACAGAAGCAAGCCGTCTGTGATAATAGAGACATGTAATGCACTCTACCTTCCCATCTAAAATTACTAGTGTTTCTACCCAATGAGGAAGCAGCTTTTAAAATTCTGCTAACTACACCTTGGCTCATGTTAAATGGGTTATTCAAAAGGGATTAAACATCACAGTTTGTCTTGCCCGCCTTCTCTCTAGAAGCAACACTATGCCTATTTACTTCTTCAGGAACCTGGAACACATTCAGTGCCGTTCTTTCAAAGGTTACTCTTCCTTCAGTTCCTACATAGTCTCAACTACATTCACTGTGTTGTGTTGTCAGCTTTGTCTCAAAGGACATCATTTCACTGTAGTTAAGCACTTTCAAGTCCTGATTATTTTGATGTTATAAATGGAGGGAAAATCCAACTAAAAGCAGTGGGATAAAATACTTCCTTTTTATTGGTTTTTGCATCAGACTGTTGCCAGTAAAATTTGTGCAGTTACTAAAACCTCATAAAAATCCTGGACTGAACAATAAAAGTACTGGAAGATTTACTGTGATGGTTTCAGGGTGCAGGCTGCAGAGGGCAGTGGTAGTGCTTTGGTCCTTTTGCATAATGCATTGCTTTCTGCCTGTGAAAACCCTTGCAAACTGCATTTGCAAGCCTAGGCTGCATATAGCAGAAAAGGCGGGAAACATTGCCCGGGCCCTGTTGCATTGATTGGCTACTGGCAATTTGGAGGGAAAACCTGCCCAAGGACCTGGAGGCTTGATTGACAAGCAGGAGGAGTTTCTCTCAGTTGCCAGTGGTTACAGCCAATTGGAGCCCAAGGGGCTGAAGGGTATAATAAGCTGAGAAGGCAGCAGACTGTGTCTTTTGGCTGGGCAATTTCTGAGGGAGACTGATAGCGGAGATCTGTTTCTGAGGAAGACTTTGCCAGCAACTGACCAAGGGTCTTTTCTCTGAAGAGGAATTGATCAGACTGGTCCTGTTCTTTGGGAAAGGGAGCAGAAGGAGGCAGCTGTTACTCGTTGATTCTCTGAAGGAGCTCAGATAAGAACTGACCAGAGGCTGGAACCTACAGCCTAGCAAGGAGGTGCTAAGCCTTGCTGAAACCGGGACTGAATTGCTGTTCTTTGGGGAGGCTTGGGTAAAGCTAAGCAAACCAAAGGGGAGAAGTGGATAGGCATATCTGCTTAGAAGCAACTGGTTACCTGTAAGCTAAGAAAGTTGTTTGCTTGAAGCTAGCTATAGAGAGACTTTTGATCTTTCTCTTGCTTTATCCGAACTTTCTATTTTCTCTCTTACCCATCTAATTGTTATTCTTAATAAACTTATTTTGGTTTACTATTACAATGCTTGCTACCAGTTTATTGCTTTAGACCTATAGTACTCACTTGGCCTAATGCACACTTCTAGCAACCTAAAAGTGACCAGCTACTTTTCGGAGGGCAGGCACTGGGCGGTATGCTAGAAGTCATGACATTTGCTAGCCTTGAAAGTCCCAGCCTTGCTTCTATATTTTTAATTCAAATTGTACAGAAAATTATTGCATTATCTGCATAACATTTGCAAAACAGGCAGTTGAGGTGCCTCCTGCAGTTTGCACATAGAAACAGATGCTACTGAAAATCTCTCTGGAATGACTCTGCTTTTCCTATGGGGAACATAGGATGGGACTTGAGCAAAGAAGCTTTTCAGTAGTATTTCCAGGTCCTAATGTAATATATTATTTAAAATGCTGGTTTCACAGGAATAGACCTATCCACATGACATAAATTGGACTGACTGACTGACTGGATTTGTATACCAGGTGACATTCTCTAGTCACCTGAAAAAACCCAACACCCCCAAATTATGAATATAGATCAAACTGTACTAAAACTTATAAAAATGAAAAGTAAAATTAAACAGTCCTAAAAGAACTGAAATGAGCTCCTCCTTAAAAAAGAAGATGGACTAGAAGATGTTACAGAATATCACATTGTCCTTTTTTTATTTATCCCCAACCCACCAGTTACTGCAGAGACAAGATTTCACACTTGTAAAATATATTTTTTGACTAACATTCACACTGCTTTGGCTGAGGATCTTCATTCATGCCTTTGGGTAGATTTTGTCCATTGTGATCACCTCTCTGTACAATGCAATTTCTCATTCATTCATTCATTCATTCATTCATTCATTCATTCATTCCATTCATTCATTCATTCACTTATATCCCACCATTTACCTAAAGGTCCCAAGGTGGGTGACAACAATAAAAAAGAAAAATATATATAAATATACATAAAACATGTTTAAAATATAACCCTGTCTCCTTCCTGGCAGGACAAAATTCAGAGAAAGCAAACCCAGCACCTTTAGCACCATATATGCGCAACAGGGACAAGGCTCCTCATCATTGAAAGAGACATATAATTTTGTTTCAAAACACATAATTGACTGTGCTGTTTATCAAACTGGTTTCCATCAAAGTAAACAGAAATACCTCCCAGGCACTAAATAAATATGTCAAAAATAGGAAGCAGTTGCTCTGAAGAACAGTATGTGTTCATGTTTCTAAAGTAATGTTTTAATTCTATTAAACTATCATTATTTAGTGACTGCAGTTAAAAGTTTATAGAAACATAGAGTTGGAAGGGACCTCTAAGGTCATCAAGTCCAACCCCCTGCTCAATACAGGATTTCCTAAACCATCCCGGACAGATGTAGGTCCAGCCTCTGACTGAAGACCTCCAGAGAAGGAGATCTCACTACCTCCTGTGGCAATCTGTTCCACTGACTGAGCGCCCTGACTGTCAGCTGAAGTCATGATACACTATGTCTACAGCATTTCCCTGATCAGCCCATCCAGTAATTGTCATAAAAGGATCTTAGATTAGTCTGGCATGAACTGTTTGTTACAAATCCATGCTGGCTCTGGTTGATTACTGCATTCCCATCTAAGTGCTTGCACACATGTTTAATAATTTGTTCAAGAATCTTACCTGGTATTGAGGTCAGGCTCACAGGCCTGTAGTTACATGGGGAAACTTTCTTCCCCCTTTTTTTTTTTTAGAACATGGGGACAACATTTGTCCTTCTCCAATCTTCTGGAACTTCCCTGTTCTCCAGGAATTTTCAAAGATCACAGAGAGAAGTTCAGCAATTATATCTGCTAATTCCTTCAGTACTCCAGGATGTAATTCATCTGGGCCTAGAGACTTGAATTCATTTATGTTAGCTAAGTGTTCCCTTACCTTTTATTTGTCCACACACCGCCTTGATTCTCTTGTTCCTTCTAGAAGCACAATGAGGGCCAACTAGTTTTTCATTTCGTTTCTGAAAGAAAACAGATATAAAATAAGAATTCAGGAAGTTCTGCCTTCTCTGTGTTCCTTTTGACCAGCTCACCATTTTCATCCTGTAAAGGTCTTAGACTTTTCTTTTGCTCCTGACGTACAACCCACACCCCTCTTTATTGTTTTTGGCCTCTTTTGCAATCCTCAATTCATTTTGAGCTTTAGCTTTTCCGATATCCTGCAGTTTCAGCAGACTCCATTATATTCTTCTTTAGATATGCCTCCCTTCTCCCATTCCTTAAACTTTTCTTTCTTTTTAGCAGGTTATTGAGTTCTGGATTCATCCACCCTGTTCTCTTCAGTTGTTTCCCACTCTTCCTTCTTTTGGGAATTGTTAAGGACTGTGCCTCTAAAATAGCCTTTTGCAAAATTTCCCATCCTTCTTGGACATTTTTGTCTTTTAGGACATCCAGCCAATTTATCCTTTGCAGCCTCCTTCTGAGTCCATCAAAATCTGCTCTTCTGAAGTCCAACCTTGAAGTCTGAGACATCTTAGGTTTCCCTTCCATTGTTATCCAAAATTCAATGATAGCAATGGTGCCTCCCAGTGTCCCAGGCACCCTTGCTTCCTCCACCCTTTCTTTCCTGTTGGTAAGAATTAGATCCAAGATTGTAGATTCCTTTGTATTTCCCTCATTGGCTAATGAAGTTATTTGCGAGAGAGGATAAGAATTCATTGGGCCTGTGACTTTTGCCTGAGAGGGATTTCCAACAAATGTCTGGATCGTTAAAATCCCCCATAATCGCTACCAATATGTCATGATTTCCTGAGAGCTTGGCCATCTGATGTAGAAAAAGTTCATCTATATCTTCTGTTCATCCAGATAGCCTATAGTAAGCACCCACAATAGTATCCTTTGTATTGTTCTCTCCTTGTATTCTTACCCAAACAGTTTTTACAAGACTTCTGTTATATGAAAGATGAATTTCTATGGAGGAAAATGCTTTCCTTACATACAATGCCATGAAACAGGAAGGTCAATGGCTAGAGCGCAAGTTGCTTAAATCCAGCTGTGAGTCTGACTGAACACAGGTTAGAGCACAGGTTAGTGCCTACCATGTGGAAGTGACAGTGGCGAAAAAGGGTTTTTCTCTGCCACCATTGCATTCTCAAGTAGCTGTCCAGCAGAGCTCTATAGAGTAGTAAATGGCCTTATAAAACCAAGCTCGAAGAAGCATGAGCTAGGGCCAAGTAATATCTGCTGTGACAAATTTCCGAAGCACTTTGAGGATAAAGTTATTCAGATTCATGGGGATAGATGTCACCATTGGAAAAGTCCAACCGAGGCGTCCAGAGAAGTGTCTGGTCCAGTTTACTTGGATCAGTTTCAATTTCTGCGGCCTGAGGATGTGGACAAGCTGCTTGTGGGGGTGCGGCCGACGACGTGCTCTCTAGATCCTTGCCCCTCTTGGTTGATAAAGGCTAGCTGACAAGGTATGACCAGTTGGATCCAGGAAGTAGTGAACATCTCTCTGAAGGAGGGGGTGGTTCTACCACCCTTGAAACAGGCGGTGGTGTGACCCTTCCTGAAGAGGGCCTCCCTGGATCTGGAAGACTTAAGCAACTATCGCCCGGTGGTTAACATACCTTTTTTGGGCAAGTTTCTGGACAGGGATGTCAATGTTCAACTGCAGGCATGCTTGGAAGAAGCTGACTATCTAGACCCATTTCAATCTGGCTTCAGACCCGGTTATGGCACCGAAACTGCCTTGGTTGCCCTGGTTGATGACCTCCTCCAGGAGAAAGACGGGGAATGCTACCCTGTTGGTTCTTTTGGACCTCTCGGCTGCTTTTGATACCATTAACACAGTATCCTTTTGGAGAGGCTACGGAGTTTAGGAGTTGGAGGCAGTGCTTGGCATTGGTTCCACTCCTATCTCCAGTGCTGATCTCAGACAGTGGCCATGGGAGACACTGATTCGACACCCTGGGAACTCATTTGTGGGGTTCCCCAGGGGTCTATCTTATCTCCCATGCTATTTAACATCTACATGAAGCAGCTGGGAGAGGTCATCAGGACTTTTGGAGTGAGGTGTCATCAATACGCAGATGATACCCAGCTCTGTCTCTCTGTGCCATTTGAATCAGGAGAGGCAGTTGAAGTGCTTGACAGGTGCCTGGAGGCAGTAACGGGCTGGATGAAGGCCAGTAAATTGAAGCTGAATCCAGACAAAACAGAGATGATGTGTGTCACAGGGTCTCAGTCCATGTAGTTGGGAGACATGCTGTCCTTGAAAGGGATGCAATGCTCTGGAAGGGACAGGTCCTAGACTCTGGGCTAACACTTGAAGCTCAGGTGGAGGCCATGGCCAGGAGTGCCTATGCCCAACTACGTTTGGTGCGTCAACTAAAGTCTTTCCTGGATAGAGATGACTTGGCCACAGTTAATCATGCTCTGGTAACCTCTAGACTGGACTACTGTAATGCACTCTACTTGGGGCTGCCCTTGAAGACGGTTTGGAAGCTGCAGCTGGTGCAAAATGCATCCGCCAGAGTGCTGACCAGAACATCTAGCCAGATGCACATCACTCTGGTCTTAAAAGAGTTGCACTGGCTGCCAATTCACTACCAGGCCCAATTCAAGGTGTTAACTCTGCCCTATAAGGCCCTAAATTACTTCTAAAGGAACGCCTTCTTCCATACCGACCTGCCCGTGCCATGAGATCTGGAGGTGAGGCCCTCCTGGTTGTCCCACCACCCTCAATAGTGAGGTGGGTGGGCACCCGGGAAAGGGCCTTTTCAGTAATGGCCCCAGGCCATTATTACTCTTCCCCTTTAGGTGTCATGGTCAGCCAGGAGGAGGATGAGGAGGACTCACTTACTCAGGTGCAGGAGGAACCTGAGGTGGTGCCAGGACCCAGTTCTTACCTCCCAGCCCCAGTAGAGCCTGGGGTTCAGCAGCCCAGTCTTGCCACAGTAGAAGTGCAAGGCTTGGGAGACATGGGGCAGCAGAGTGCTGAGATCCCTAGCTTTAAGCAGAGGGGAGCAGAAAAGGAAGGGTTAAGACGTTCAAAGAAACTTGCACAGAGGCACTCATTAGTTAACCAACAAACACCTGGCCTCTTGTCAGAGACTATTTGTTTTCCTTAAGAGAAGGCTGCTGTATCTGACTCCTAGAGTTTGACTGCTTAGAATTCCTAGAGCTTGGAATGGACCTGTCGACCATTCTTCTGGCTGCCCTGACCTCAGACTGGACTGGTTGTATTGCTCTCCTTAATCCTGAACTTTGGACTGGCTCTTGACTTATTCTCTTTGGACTTCCTCTTTGGGCTGTGCTGCTGGAGGCAGCCTAGTAAGTACTTTTGCTGAGCAGTCTCTTATCAGCTGTGTGTTTGTGTGTGTGCTGGCAGCTTTCCAGGACATGAGGTGTGTCATGCTCCTTCTCTATATACATTTAGGAAGGCAGTAACGACTATCTCCTTGCCCTGGCCTTTGGCTAATGTGACCATTCCCCCCCCCCCCCGCCGCCACTGTTGACATTAGTATTTGAATATTTGAATACGTTTTTTTAAATATGCTGGATTTTTCATTTGTTTGCTTGTTGGTTTTTAATGTGTTCTTATGCATATTATTCTTTTAACCTGTTTTAAAACTGTAACCCACCCTGAGACCTACAGGTATAGGGCAGGATATAAATATAAACAAATAAAATGCAACGCCTTTCCCCCTTTTACATAAGAACATAAGAGAAGCCCTGCTGGATCAGGCCACAGCCCATCTAGTCCAGCATCCTGTCGCACACAGTCGCACACCAAATGCTCATGGGCATCTCAAGCAGAGACAAGGACAAACCTATTCCTGCTCTAGAATCCCAGCAAATGGCCTTAGAAGCACCCAATCCCCCCCCCCCCCCGCAAGCCTGAAAGATGCATCTAGGCATTCATTCTAGTAGCCATTGATACATCTGTCATCCATAAATTTGTCTAACCCTACCTTAAAGCCGTCTAGACTGGTTGCTGTCACCACAGCTTTTGTTAAGCCTATTTCTTTTAAATAAGCTGTAGCCATCGAGCTTTGTGTTCCAATCACGTGTATCATCCCACCATGTTTCAGTGATGCCAATAGTATCATATTTCTTTTCCTGTGTTAGTATTTAAAGTTCTCCTTGCTTGTTTCCCATGCTCTGTGCATGGGCATAGAAGCATTTTTAGTTTGTGGCAGATGTCTTCTACACGCTTGACTCCTCTAGTTTCTTTCCTTGCTGTACTTCTTTGTTCTTTCTCTTTACTTTTGCTAGCCAGATCATCATCTGTATTCATTAGCTGTATATTTTTGTCTGACTTTTACATCCCTCCCCCTTTTGTTCTAGTTTAAAGCTCTCTTGATGAGTGCAGCAAGGGTAGCCCCAAAGACGTGCTTTCCTTTTTAGTAAGATGCAGTCCATCTCTTGCAAGAAGTCTATCATGCAGGTACTTCACTCCATGATCTAGGAATCCAAATCCTTCCTGACAGCACCACTGATGTAGCCAGTTGTTAACCTCTACAGTTCTGTTCCATTTTCTCATTCCATGACCATTCACTGGGAGGAGAGATGAGAAGACAGCCTGCATTCCCAGTTCCCTCACTTTCTTGCCTAAGTCTTCAAAGTTCCTGCAAATAGCAGCAAAGTTCCTCCGTTTGGTATCATTTGTCCCTACATGTAAATGTATGAATGGGTAGTGGTCTGAAGAGTCTTGACAGCCTGTCAGCCACATCTTTTCTTCATGTTCCAGGAAGACAACACACCTCTCGTGAGATCATGTCAGGTCTGCACAACAGCTGCTTCTATTCCTCTCAGTAAGGAATCCCCCACAGCCACTACTCTCCTATTCTTCACAGCAATCTTCCATTTTTCTGCTCAAGAGGTTCCTGAGTACTTGCTAAACTCTTCTCTCTGGAGAGAGTTGTCAAATCTTCCTGCTCCTCCTCATTGTCCTCCTGGGTGAGAGCCATGTATCAGTTCTTCAGTTGTACAGGTGCTGACTGCCTCTGTATCCTTCTGCTTCTTCATGTAACATGCTTCCATTCCTCAGGTTCTGAAAGTTTACTATTTCCTTCACTTAAATCACATTAAAGACCTTCTTCTGTTTTATTGAGAAAGCCTTCACTTTTTTTGTACTTTTTTCCAACAGTAGGACAAGCTTGCACTTGTGGCAGGTGTAGTGCAGATTCTCTTCTGGTAAGAAAATAAACATGCTACATATATTGCAGCTGGCTATAAATCTCTTCTCCTGTTTGATGCTGTCTAGGTCGTCTAGTCGATACCTTCATATAAACAACTAAACTGAACAAAACACTTCCAGACTTGATTTAAAATTTATAGAAAATTAAAATTTGCACACTGGTACGCTTGCAGTACTCCAGTAGCTTGCAGTGAGGCTCCTCCCTGCTTCCTTCCTAGTCGCAGTGACTCTCTGCCTTCCTCCCAGAATGCACTGGGGTTCTATGCAAACTACTGCTGCTGCTCCCTTTCTCACCCAATGTAACCCAGAGATGGCTAGCCTTTGATAATCCACCAAGTTCGGTGAGGCCAGTTTCCAAGTTTCCCCCCGTTGTGAACAGCATAAATCAGCACTGGCATATGTTGGGAAAGGAGATAATGGATGATGTTGCAGTTCAGAAAGTGGCCCTAGTTTACATCTAACAAGGTGCAGAACTACAATGCTCAGTTCAGTGCAAGCCAAAGTGGCCATCTGAATCTCTAAGTGCCTCCAGACATGACTAAAGCTCTGAATTCCCTAAATACCTACTTCATGTCATCCCGACAGGATGAAGGAAAGCTGTGTAGGGAGTGCAGAGCCCCTTCAGAGCCGCATCTCATCATCCAGATGAGATAATGGGTACTCCACTGTATCCCTCCAGGTGAGAGAAATTTGAAGTACAGTAAAAGGCTCTAATTAAACTGCAGCTTTTTGCATTGTACTTCCCCTGCTGCTGTGTCTTCACTGCTGATTGATCATCATGTGACCAATCATGTGATTGGCAGGACCACAGTGGCTGCAAAGATTTCTCTGGTGTCAGAGGGTACCCCTGCCTTGCCTGTCTTCTACCTCCCTAAGTAAGCCAGCATGAGCCTGCATGTGTATCCTGTGGAGGAAGGAAAAGGCAATCTAGCTAAAGATCCAAGCTTTTTGTTTGTTTGTTTGCTTGCTTGCTTGCTTTGGAGGGACATTTGGCAAGTATGTTCCATGGAGGTATCCCTAGAATTTCAGCATCATAGGAATCTTATCTGCCATTAGCTCAACCTGATTGGTGCACCTACTGCTTGTTACCTTATAATCCCTCTATCCATGAGGCACCTAGAAAACATACTTTATGAGTAATGGTTAAAATGCTGAAATTTTTCTTAGAATGAAGGTTCCTGGTCAGTATAGGAAGTCTATTTTTCTGGGGATGGGTGATGGAGCAGGGGTGCCTGGTGGACTTCAGGGCTGGGTGTTCACAGGCAAGGGGGAGGCTGGTGACATCACAGGGGCTGGGGCTGGTGATGCCACAGGGGGCAGGACTGGCAATGTCATGGGGGCAGGGCTGGTGATGTCATGGGGCAGGAGTGGTGATGTCACAGGGGTGGGTCCAGGGGCAGAAGGATACAGAACCCCTTTAAGTTAAGGAAGGTGCAAACATGTGGGAGGTCCTTTCTCTGATATTCCTCAGGCTGTGGAACAGTCTCTCACTGAGGTGTGTCAGGCATCTTCATTGTATATGTTCAGATAGCTGGTAAAGACACTTTGACCTTTGGGCTGAGAAGCATAAACGGAAACTGTAAATTCAGATCTACCAGATAATTTCAGTTGATAATCCCATCCAGTGATTTACAAGAGAATTTCTGTTTTGCTTTTCATTTTAAATAAGACATCAAAGGCAAGGAACATTTTTAATTTAATGAGTGCAAAATGAAATCAGTGTAAAAGCACATAGGAGTCAGTAAAAAGCCAAACATAATAAAAAAATGACAGTTTTCATGCTTGCGTAGTAAGTTGCCATGTACAGTACTGTAGTTTGAATAATGTATCACATACAACTGATGCCATACTTTGATTTTCCAGGAGAGGGAGTTAGGCATCTACGTGGCTTGCTTTTCATTGGCAGTGGATAATCTATAACTTAATTTGAAATGTCTGCTTTTCAAAAGACAAGAGGCAAAAATTCTGTTCAACATGTGTTCAACACACAGACAACATGGACCTTTTGCAACAACCTGTGATGTATTTAATTAATATCAAATACCTTCAACAAATGTAAATGAGCTACGTAGGATAGGGTGCAAAAGAAATCAGCAGATTTTATCAGAAGCACCAAGAAAGCATATACTGTATCCTATTAATCTTATGAAGCAGAAGATGTATTGGAAGAAAGAAAAAAAAAGCTTTATTTTAGAATAATTTTTGTGGATCTCTCGTTAGAGTACAGGTTGGAGACAACTGATTTACAACACAAGTCTATGTATGTTTACTTGTGTTTTCTCTCCCTTAGTGTTTCAGCGAAATAAACTTAGATAATATAGATCTGAATAAGTTCTATATAATGCTTTTGAAACTAGACCAGCTGTGTGCTAATGCAGATACGAGAAATATCTTATTCAACAAAGTACTGTGGAATTATGTGTGAATTTGCAAAAGTGAATACAACATAGCTTACTTGGTCTCACCTAGCAAAAATGAATTTGTTTTCATATTGTGTATTGAAGAAGAAGAATGAGGAGGAGTTGGCTTTTCTACCCTGCTTTTCTCACCCATTTATGGGGACTCAAAGTGGCTGACAAAACATTCTATTCTTCTCCTCACAACAGAACAACTTGTGAGGTAGGTGAGGCTGTGACAGCACTAGAAAGCTACTCAGAGGCCCTGTTTCCACTCATGCCTCTTAAACGTTTTAAAAACGAAGCAACCACAAAGAAGAAGAAGAAGAAGAAGAAGAAGAAGGAGGAGGAGGAGGAGAAGGAGGAGGAGGAGGAGGAGGAGGAGGAAGAAGAAGAAGAAGAAGAAAGAAAAGCATTTCAAACACAGATTCTGGCAGTCTCCACTTCGGTGGCTTTAAATTGCTATCAACCCTTCTGCTGTCCCCACCCAAAATGGTTCAGAATTTCATTAGGGAAAGGGAATCTTTTCTCCCCCCCCCTTTTGCCAGCTGGGCCCCCACCCCCTGCCTGCTAATTGGGTCCTGCAATGACGTGGCGGAGGGTGGGCAATTGCAGCTCCCCCCCTCTCCTTTCCCCTCATGCTTTTGCAAAAGACGTCCTGCCAGTCCTGTACAGTCTGACAAGGAGCTGATCCCTGCGCAGGGTGAAAGCCCACTCGTTTCATGACGTATTTGCCCAAATACTGCTGTAGCATTCCCACAGCAATAAGGAAGAAGCTTTTTAAAAGCAAAAACAGGGGGAAAAAACCCTGAAAAAACAGGTGTTTATTTATTCCATTTTTTAGCCAAATAATCCTCAAAATACTGCTGAAACTGACTGGGAATGGGGACGAAGAGGATCCAAACCATTTGTAAACCACTTTATTTCATGAGAGGTAATTCACTCAGAGTTAATTTCTTAAAGCATTTCAGTCCCTGAGCATCTAATTATCATTGAAGGTTAATTGTCTCTCCAAGAATCAGGTATGGAAATAACTTTTGCTTCCAGTGAAGTAGTTACTCCAAATGCAAGACAAGAGAGCCTCTGTGTACAACAAAGATGTCAAAGGGGGCTCATTATATATATTTCCCCCTTCTTTGTACACAGACATTTATATTTCCTCTGAAAAATACATAATATTGGGGTTGGCCATTCAAGTGTCAGATGATATGTGATAAGGAAAGTCTAGCTATGACTCCAAAACAGGGGAGGGGGGACTTTTGTCACAGGAAACATGAAATCTTAGGATTTTTTTGTGAATGAGATTTTGCTTTTCTTCAATCACATTATTCTGTTTGAATGATCACGTTTTTCTTGTTTGATATCACTCTTTAAATGGGTAGGAAATGGCTTTGAGCAGTTTCTAGAAAGGAAATACACTTGCAACTTTTCTCATGAGCATGGCTTTCCCAGCTCTAGAACAAACTGAAAGCTTGCATTAAATACAATATGAGTGTATTTCTTTCTTCTCTATGAAAATGCAAAACTACCAGAGTGATGTTCTCATGATTGTTTCTATGTAGACCTGAAAGTGTGGCATAATGTTTAAACAATGATCTTAGAAGGCAGAAGCAAACAAAAGTGTCTTTTATGACTTGCTGAGACACCATATATAATTTTAAGTTCTTATTCTCAACATCACAAGTAGGAGACTGAGAGGTTGTTCATACTTACCTCACTAGAATGGCAGCCATCTGCATTTCAAGTTAGAAATTGGAACATCAGCATTTGAAGTGTGGATAGCCAAGCATGGGCAGGTCATATAGTTATGATAGGGGACACAATGTCTGGTGCATGTCCAGACATTGCCATGGTGAACAGAATGAAGTACATGACTGTGCAGCCACAGATGCACCACCAGACAAGGGTCAAATGGTGCTGGCTGAGAGCTAACTAGCGAATGTCAAGCTGTGGACAGTGTTTTAGTTATGCACAGCTCGTGAAGACTGGGGGTGGCTTAGTGAGCTCCAGGATGGAAGCAGTGGCAGTGGTGTATGGACAGGTCTCACCAGGGAGCAGTTGGGACTTGCTCCTGCTGGTAAGTGTAAACAGGCCTTGAGGCTTAGAAGAGCCACTTACTGAACAGACTTTATCATCAAAGGGAAATCTGGATTTGTGACCGCCTTAGTTTTTATGTTTATTAGGATCTTAATAGGTATGAACTACTTTTTACCCGTGTCAGGGTAAAAATAGTGTACCCAGAATGTGTTCTTTGTTTCACAGCTCTGGATATGTACAAATTAAATACTGAGATAGATGTTCATTTCCACTGCCATCTTTTGGTCAGCTGAATTACTGTCATCTTCTGGTCCTTCAGGTGCAAAACATTAACCATGTACCTATTTCAGAATGTTCTTATTTTAGAATAAATTGTTAGTTGTCTTTCTTTAACAGAGAGGAACTGGACTTGATCTGAAAGTTCTAGCAAAGCTCTGATTCTTTTTTTTGTGTGTGTGTGGTTGGGAAATTGGTTTGAAGAGGTTTGTTGTTGTAGTGGGCTTTGGTATCATTTTGTGCAGGGGCCCATTCCAATGCCTTGTACCATATGGACTGGCCAGCAGTGTGGATGAAGCCTTTCTCACGGGCCAATGGTTTACCTCCATGTTAGCTGAAACACTGCACAATTCTGCTTGTCCCCAGCCATCAGGTGTCCAGGTAGCACACTGTGTCCAGGTAGCACACTGTGTAGATAGCAAGAAACAGAAGACTCACAAAGGCTGGTTAGAACTAATGGATACTACCAAGCTTGATATCCTTTGTGTAGTATACATGCATGGAGTTCTAGTATGCATCTAGCTGTAAGGGCCATTGTATGTCCACCTTGTGCTCTTGCTAAAATCCAGTCTTGCTTGCTCGCATTACTTTGGAACCCAGTAAGTTCCAAACCAAATTTACAGACCAATGTTCCATCAGAGACTCAGCAATAGTTAGCTTGATTGTGGGAACTGCTATCTTCGTACTGCTAGGGAGGCCTTGAGCAATGGTGGGGACTGTGGGAAAGTCTTCCTGAGAGCCTGAATGACATATCCTTGCCTGAACCATATTTTTGTCTTCTGTTATCAATATTAAATAGAATGACTTGTTATAAGCAAACCTGAGCTTTTTTACTGACTTACTAGACCCCAGGGCCTAGACAATAGCTTTGGTGATGACTTTTTTATATTACATCTACCTTCATCCTTAAACCACTGGGCAGGCAATATTTGCATCTCTTCATACAGAGTATCTGCAGATATATAATTTCCTACTATACTTTTTGTTGAGGGATAACAGATTTCTGTAATTTTGGTTTGGCCATATTTTCCAGCTTTTGAAACTGCTATCTGATTTCCTCTGAGGCTGAAAGTTTTTCATTGAGTGTCTGCTGATAAGGAAAGCTCAGTTTGCCTCCATTAGCTGAGCAATAAATTACATTAGACAGATATTTCAGATGCTCTCCGTCTCTCTTTCTTTCTCTACCACTCAAAGACACATACACAACTATATGTTTATAGAGGGACTAATGTATCTTCCAAACTATAAATCTTTGACAGACTTTATATATCTGAAGACAATGTAAGAAGTAATTATAAGCAGCAAGAGTGAACCATACAATGTAAAAAATCCAGTCTCCCTTTTTATCCTATTTTTCTAGCACTCCAAGATGCTTTAAGATATTCCTGCAAGTTTATTTATGATGATCAGCAAAGTGTACTCACTCTTCCTTAAAAGTAATGCCTTTAGTGTTTTGGAGTCAAATGTTTTTCAGTGTGGGAGTTCTCAGGAGGAAAGCAAATGTTTTATGTAGGCTAGTTTTGTGGCTGTGCCACTGTGGGACTGTGGTTCCAGTGGTGATTACTAGTTCTCTTTGCTGCCTAGCATGCCCCTTTTACCACTTAAACAAGAAGGCTGATGTTGTGGTAGGGCTAGAAGCCAAAGGATAACAACTCAAGTTCAGTCAATATACAGAAAGCAATTCTGTGTAATTTCTTACCATATCAAGCTATAATTAGTCAGTATACTGGAGAAGGATATCATGCACAAAGTAGTGATAATAATATGAATAACCTTGTTTAACAGTAGTGACCTCAGCTTTTATTACATATTCCTTATTTTCACTTGAATTGCAAGCTCTGTTGCTCCAATTTCTTCTTCTTTTGTCTCTATTCTCTTCCTATCTTGTACATTAAAAATGATGACTAGCAATGCTCAGCTGCTTCTAAAGTATCTTGAATACTCCTTTTCTAAGAACATTAAGAAATTGAAAAAAACATTGTGATGGGGGTTGTTTGTGCAGTTCATTCTCTACATCATGTCTTGTAATGTTTTCTTTTTGAAGTAATAGCTTATTGCTTGAGTTGAAAGAAATTACTGTGAATAGCATCTTTAAATAATTAAATTTCAGTAGTCACAGAAGTCAGATATTTTCTCATGAAATCTAATTTTAAATAATATTTGCATAAATGTTGGATCTTTTGTAATTACTGTTTTGGGGACAATTTTCCAAGCATATATGGAGTCATGATGGAATGGCAAATCTATATATACTTGTTTGGGTCTCCATGGTTCCACAAGCCCTCAGTTTACACTGGCAGTAGTTATCTATATACCATATACCCTTTCTCACTTTAGATCTGGGTTAAGGAGCCTCTTGGCCCTGATAATTTGTCTCCCATTCACACGTTAAAGTGGATCAAGAAGGCCCCACACCCTGTTAGTTGAGCTCAGTCTGGATCTGTTATAAACCCATCTAACCAGGTCTACAAATGGACCAAAGGTTTTGTTCTGGATCATGGGAGGCATGATTGGGAATTACTGGGACTGCTTTTTAGCAGAATACTATAACATTTTACTGGAAACCATCCCCCAGTTTTTCCTAGCCTTTGGAGGCAGAGGGATGTGGCGAAGCTTTTGGGTGTTTTTCCACTAAAAGTACCCATTAAGTACCCAGAAATGGGTACATAATGGCATTTTTGTACCCATTAATGGGTACTTAATGGGTACTTCTAGTGACAGTGGAAAAACACCCTTTGTGAGCTTCACAGTCACAGGGAAGCATAGGCGAGATCAGCACCATCAGTACAGATGACGTTGATCTGGCCCATGCCTCCATGTGATCTAGATCAGTGGGTCCCAATATTTTGGACCCATTGATCTGGATTAACCCATGGTAAGTGTAGAAAAGGCTACAGTTTTGTACAACATAGCAGTTCATTGGAATCAAGCTACAGCATTACATGAGGTGTAACCTCCCCCCAGTATCAAAAGCATTGTGCCTCTAAACCCAGGTGATAGCAATATGTTACAAAATAGGCAACTAAGTCTGTGTCTCCACTTTAAAATGGAAGGAACTTTTTGTGGTGTACCTGAGGGAGGCATCTCAATCATTGCACAAAATCATGTCTCCTTGAGCCCACTTCTGTGCACATAGGTGTTTTTTGCTGAAGGCAGCAAAATTGCACCCTTTCAAAATGGTACCTTGGACAGCAATCTTTCCCAGTAATGAGGCGGCACAATCACCATGAAGTCCTTCCTGCCATCACAAATGGAAATGCAGTGACAAAAGGTGCATTACTGGGCACTTCCAATGGTAAGAGGAGAGGAGATGCAGCCTGATTGACCACTTACTGAACAGAATGTCTTTCACCTGGTCAAATAAGAAATTTAGAAAGTACTTCTAGGCTTTGGAGTGACTACTCTCCTAAGACTACCCATTACCTCACCACAACATGGAAGGAGACTAATGATTTACAGGTCAGACTGGAACTTTGCTTGAATGACAACAAAATCTACTGTTTCTTGATTTCTGGTGATTGTTTTTAGATTCCTGTTTTCAGTCTCTAGATGTCCATGACTGTCTTTTCCCGATTCAGGTTTTATGGGTATATCCTCATCTGATTTAAAAATGTAAGAGTAATTCTGAAAACACAATACAATTACTGCAGTTCTTATAAGCTAGTGACATGCTTAATTAAAGTAGTTTGCCTTAAGTATTTAACAAATGCTCCCATTGCATCAAATCTGTGGCTCATCTAGTCCAACAGTCTGCTCTTGCAGTGGTCAACCAGCTTTGCTGGGAAGACCATCAGTAGAACATGAGAACATAGCTTGCTCTGCTTGCAGTCTCCCAGAAGCTACCTTTGGAGGATACCACCTCCTGCTGCCATTGGGGCTAAAAGCCATTAATTCCCCTGACCACTATGAATTGGTCCATACCTTTTTTGAAACCATCCAAGGTGGCAACCATTATGTACAAACTAGAATAAGAGGGAAGATGGAACTTGCACAAGCAGACCTGCTACGATAGTTTTGTTAGTACTAACACAGTTATCAATTAATACTGTGTTCAACAGGTAACATCATTACCATTTCAACATGGCAAAATCTACACAGGTGCCTAAAGTGATGGTCTAGGTATCGACGGGCCTAGTCATCCATATGTTAAGATGTGGTAGGATGGACAGAAGTCTAGGGGTCTTTCCGCACTGGCCACTTAAACCACATTAAAGACAGATTAAGGACAGATATAAAACACTTGCCAAGTTGCCTTCTGCATTTCAGCACACATTAGTGACACTTTGAGGAGTCCACTTCTGCACTGGCTCGCACGAGATCCATCTCTAATTGGGTCTAGGAGCTGCTAAAACTGGTTTCCGGGAAGACCTGAAAGAAGGTAGTCTTAATCCATTTTTAATCAGTCTTTGCATTGTAAATTCGCATCAACGGAGGATGGTTCCACACACAGGCGGGAGAAAGAACACATGTGGGTGGGACAGGAAGTCATCATGTTGAGTGAGGCGGCGGCAGCAAGCCACCATGTCGAGAGAGGCGGTGGGAGCGAGCTGCCATGTTGAGAGACACCAGCCATGTAATCCCTCTCACATGGGCTTCACATTGGGCAGGTGCCCAACTATGGCGGCAGAAGGACAGCAAGCCTGAATGTAGCAATTCCATGCACAAAAAGCAGGCTTCGGCGGTAGGCAGACACGGGATCTTGGACACACTGCTGATTGGTCCGTGCATGGCAGGAAAGGTGCTTGACCGATGGCTGAATGCTCCAATCACGTGGCTCTTGGGGTGGCGTGACCTCTGGGAGGCCAGATCCATCTGGAAATCTGTGGTACTGCATCCGCACTACGAAGGCATAATGTGTTCCTTGCAATCCGTCCTTTCCAAGTGAGTGTGGAAGCATGGGGTCTTATTTAGATTTGTATCTATTTGAGATGGATCTTGCTAGAGTCATATTTCATAAAAACGTATTTCCTTACTCCAGATTTCAAGCGATAAGTGCAGAAACATCCTAGGTATCCACATGAGCCTGATCCTGGTGAGTCTTTGTTCTGCCCCGATGGCCTAGTGACCTGCACTTCCATAATCGTTTTGGAGCGTGTGAATGAGAACAAGCTGGCTCCTACTGTGTGGATGGCCAAGGGAAGGAGTGACTCAGCAGACCTGACTTTCACCTAGTCAACATTTTGCTCCATCAAATGTGGTTGACTTTCAACCTTTGTCCAATACAGTGACAAGCATGTATTGTGATGCTGTGAGAGAAGTTTTCTTGCAGCAGAATTCCCCTCATGAGTAAGAATTGTAATGAAATAACTGATGTATGCTACTTGTACCTCCAGCCTCTGTGCTGACTTCCAGGGCACTTGCTCCAAGAGCAGATGCAAAAGAGTGCATACAGACACAGCCTATATTGCCACTATGCTCTCTCTGTTTTCTCTCTTTTTACTTGAAAGAAACTGCTTATCTAGCATTTTTTTAAGATGTAAAAGCTAAGCAACATCTGGAATTAATGCCTTCTGTTACATTTTTAAGAGACCCCCACTCACATATTTGGGGAAAGAAAAAGCCATTAGATACTTCTGTTCTGATTGCTAAAATATATATTATAGCCTGCTGACAGGCCATCTTTTGAGAATGTTATCATCTGTAGTTAGTGGGTGGGTGGTCCCTTCAGAATTTGAAGGGAGGAAGTACATAGCATACATACATTTGTATAGTATAAAGTGGGTTACCACATAGTTCCTGTGGGTATGTGGCATGTTAGCTTTCTACTGTATGTGTAACATTTAATAATCCACTCAACATGAGCTCCACAAAGAAACCAAAAGAACGTTAGTAATTCATCTGTCTGTTTTTCCAGTGTTACATTGTTATATAGCAGGCAACTTTATCATAAATGGTGAGAGTGGTTTAAGCATTCCAGAGGGAAACTGAAGATTTACATGCCTTGTGAGACAAAAAATTCCCAAACAAAAATCAATATGAGTTAAAAGTACTTAAGCATTATCTGTGGTCTTAAAACTGTGGACTCCTTCCGACGTTGGCCAGGAACCTTCATTATGTGTTTTTTTAAAAAATAATCTCCAGCAAAGTCCATCCTATCCTTTCAAACTGTTAATGATATTTGAGTGAGTTCTTTAATCAGATTTTCTCTTTCTCTCTTTCCTTGCTTCAATTCTATCCTGGGTTTTCACCAGGTACACTGTTTCTAGTTCCTTTATCTATTGTGGACAGCTGTTTGAAACCTAAAAAAACTGATGTTGTATATGAAAAATGGCCATCGTAGAAACCAGAAAAGGAATCCATGTACTCTTTCTGTCCCTTACCTCACATACATAGATTTTTTTTAAAAAAATATAGTGTCTTGTATGCTGAAGTTGTTTTCCCTTTGTACACAGAAACAAGAAAAAATTGAGATGATAATAAAATGCCAGAGTAACACTTTAGACTGCATCATGCCAAGACAGTGAACAACAACAACAACAACAGGTCACATACCATTAATTAGAATGGCTGAAACAGATTTTGACTTTTTAATCTTTCTTACCGTAGAGCTTGGGAAAATGAAAGGATTAACTCTGCTCCCTGCTTCGATCACTCCTCATAAGGAAAAAGGATAATCTGTAAAAGAAGAAACTGTTTCTGCTTGGATTGGGAGTATGTACAATGTAGAACCCTCTTCTCTTAGGGCCTTTCACACTATGTAAGCCATTCTGGCCCATGTAGTATAGTCTGGTGGGTGCAGGCTATGCTGGAGCAGACCAGCAGTAAGTGGCTGTCCACCTCTGGGCAGCCCACTGGAACCCAGCCCAGTTCCTCCAACTTTGAAGTCAACATGGGGGGGGGGCTCCCCTAGCACTAAGTACCTATTAAGCACCTATTAGGGACTCATTAAGGATCCATTAGTCTCAGAGCAGGAAGGCCCCATTTCTACTACAGACCCCATTAAAGCCACATTTGTTTCCAGTAGTTCTAGGGAAATCTGGATTGAATAGGTCCTTCAGGACCTATAATCCAGATTTCCTGTAGACCCGATTAAAGGGGTCTACAGTGGGGTATTCAGGCATCAAATTAGATTATATGGAGTGTGTTTCCACCATGATTGGGCAATGGGGTCTAGGGGGTCGGACCCATGGGGGGATGCCCTGAAACCCAAAACTCCAGAGCCTATGCTCTCAGCCAAATGGGTCCTTAATGGGTGCTTCAATGGATACTTAGTGCTAGTGGAAAAACACCCTAAGTTGCCTGTCCCTAATGAATCTATAGGCAGCCTGGCTTTATAAAATTCCTGACAAGAATATCCTCTTTCATATATATGAAAATGTCTTCATTTTCATGCTTGTGGTAGAAATCCAACCTAGTATATTAAGCTATTGCTCATCTTAAAAATGACTTGTGGGGTTAATCTATATACCAATTTTATCACTGATAGTGTTGTACTGTATTGCACTAAGCAATTCCTTGAAAATTAAGCTAGACCAATACGCTAGCCTTTTGTTAATTTTAATTCTTAATTCTCAGAATTAAGAATTCTTAATCCTTCTTATTGTCTAAGAAAAGGCCTCCCTCATATTCATATTTATAGGTTATACTTTTCCTTAGTCATGATTTCTTACATCCATGCAGTTGCTGTTAATTTAGTTAAGAGAAGATCGAGGCAAAGAATGCGATCTGCCTTTGATGATACTTAGTTGTATTTGGATCCTGCATGGCTATTGGTTGTTCTCTCAGGTTGTTTCTCAGAGCAGCTTTAGGCATAGCAACAACACTGAAAAGTGCTGGCAAAAGCTCTTAGTACTACATCACCTTAAGCAACTCAATGCTGCTTTCACTTTTGCAGGGCTCCTCTAAGAACAAACTCCAGTGGACTAGGAGTCCAGGTTCTACCAAGCCAAGCTCTCCCCTGAACATCCTTGTAAATCACCTTTTATTTTTCTTCCCCAAGCTATATATTTAATCTCTGAAATATCAACAGGTATGACTTAAATAAATGCATCAATCTAGGTAAAATATTTATTTTAATCACTACTTTAATCGCTAACTTTGATAATAAGATGATGATTATCATTGTTGTCATTAATAGTGCCATTTAATCAATGGAGAACAGTTAGACTTTAATTATTTGTTTCATTGTTAAACAAAATGTGGGAAATATTTGGGATTTGAGTGTTCAGCAGTGTTGTTGGTTTTGCTCATGCCGCCTTTGCTTTGCATCCCACACATACTCTTTGTAATGCTTGCCACTTAGAAAAAGTTGCTTTATTTCCATATAGTAGATTTATAATACATTTTAATATTTGTTTTACTTTCAGATAGTGAAATTAAATATTTCAGGAAAAAAATGGACAACCTGTAGTGGAGACCTTAGGCATTTGTTTTCATGAGACATGTGAAATTAATCTAAATATCAGATGTCAACACAATAAAAAATGGAACACCTTTACATTAAATATCTAGAACCTCAAGTCCCTCCTCCTTAAAAACATGTTTTATTCACCACTGACATAACACAGTCAAGTTGAAAGGCTTGTATATCTTTTTTCTTCTTCTGGCCCTCTAGATACTATCACTTGCAAATTCAATGTAATGGAAAATAATCTAAAGAAAAGTACATCTTTATTTTCTATAAAAGTCATCTTCTTTGATGTTGATGTCTATATAGAGAATGATTCTAGTCTCAGTCAAAACCACATTTGTCAAGTTAAACAAATAGTATGTTACCACAAATCAAACAAATGTAGTCAGTGTAGAACCACAATGTTTAAGCACTTATTTACCTTCTGATACTTTAACAGCATAAACTAAAAGTGTAACCATCTTATGATGTATCATTTATGCTATACAGCATTTTCTTGAACCTGAAGGTTACAATTTTTAAAAGAAGTGATACAAAATCAGGATGTAAAAAGAACCCAGGTGAATGAAACTCAAGTAAAGTGAAACAAACAATTATGACACTCTGACATAGGATACATATTGCCAATATGGTAACTAAAGGTCCAGTGTTGTCCAGATCTTCCCCTGGCACCTATAAAACTTCTGTGTCTCTCTCTGGCACGTAGAAAAGAAGCAACTGCGATACAGTCAGTATCCTCCTGAAATTCCAAATGTCTTCATGTGCCAAAATTTACTAAAATTATAATTGTCCTTGATTTTGCCATACTGGCGGTTGTGAGTTGGTAGAATATAACTCAGCATACTACGTTTTTCTGTGCTATACTGATATACCATAGAAGGCTTTTGTTCTGCTTTACATTCAGTAAGGCTGCATCCTCAAGCAACTTATTTGCCTCTCTAATTTCCCTCTACCGTCCCTCTATTCCAGCGGACTTAAAAAATGCTGTTCAATTCCAGAATAAGCGTCTGCACGGGGCTCAGCAAAACGCATGTTTAAAATGTATCTACCATCCCCACGGAAGCATGTTTTCTTTGCCAGCATTTTTTTCTCCGCACCCCCTCTCTTGTTGATGGGGTGCCGGCGGGAACAGGGAGGGACTGCACTCTGCGCGGCCACAACCAGGAAGAAACCCCCAACAAGTCCAAAGGAAAAATAGCCATCAGTTCTCTGTTCATCTCCCAGATCTCCACCCCCCGAAATGGCTTCCCATGCCGGCAAAGGCAGCGGCTGCAGCCATCGACTGCGCGATCATTTGCTCATTCACTCTCAACATTTTCCCTCTGATCACTGTCAAAATCCACCCTGTACAGCAGTCGTTACACTGTAGCAATCCACCCACTTCACACCTGATAACAATGTTGCAATTCTCTACAATTCTGGCTCTTTGAAAGTTCCGACCTTTAGAAAGGGAAAGGAAGGAAAGCTGCTGCAGTTCTGGGAGATGTCTTAATGTTTTATGGCTGTGTGTGCAGGTGGCAATCCCTGCCTCTTTTGCCACTGAGTGTCCCCAGGTAAATGCTGCCAGGAAAACCCACGGCTTCCAAAAAGTGTGCTGGTAGTCTTCTTTAAAGTGCACTCCCCCCCCCGCAGATTTTCCTCCTTTTTTGGCACTTGAAGCTCGGATAAAAGCCAGTCATGGGGGTGCTCAGAGGCAAAAGAAGCTTTTTAGCAGGCTTTTTATTGCTTGGGGATGCAGGAGAGTCAAAATGGGCTCTTTCCTGGCTTCAAACTGACTTCCAATAGCCAAACTGTGGTTTGGCTAGCAGTGTAAAATGACCATGAAGTACATGTATTACAAATGTTACCAGCATCACACCCATTTGTACTTCTATGTGACTAAATCCTATGCAACCTCAATACCATACCAGGATCTAGCTTGGTGGTGGCCCCGTGCCTGGCCATTCCAAATTGCCAAGATATTGTCCAAGGCAACACTTGGTTCATGCTTGGACACTCTCATGGCAATCTAAGCACTGCTGCATACAATTGCACAGCAGCAGTTGCACAGTCATAGCCATTCACTGTGCTGCACCTGACAGATGGTGGGTACATGGCACCCAGTAGTAATCCAGCTGCTCGTGATAAGTGTATGGTCTATTTTTTAGCAGTCCACAGCTGAATCACTCCAGGAGAGCCTGTGGCAACTTTTGGTGAGTTGCCACAGCTCCCTGGTGTGGATGAAGCAATTCAGCAAAGAGCCTGAATTACTTCATTGCACAAGTGCAATGCAAACTGGTCCTTATTCTTATTTATCTAAATGTACTCCATAGCCTCAACCCTGACCCTTATTGCTCTTTGCAAGATGGGGAAAGATTGTCAACCACCTCCAAAGCATGCCCTTTGGGTAAATTTCAGAAGTTGGCTGCCATTTATTTATTTTTGCATTTCTTTGATGAAATGGAGATCACACCCATTCATCTTCCCCATTTCATCCTCATACTACATTACAAGGAATACTTAGGGTGTTTTTCCACTGTCACTAGAAGTACCCATTAAGTACCCATTAGTGGGTACGTAATGGCATCTTTGTATCCATTAATGGGTACTTAATGGGTACTTCTAGTGACAGTGGAAAAACACCCTTAATCTGCTGAACAGCTGTCCACACCCATAGTGTACAGTGCATGCTAAGTTAACAATATCTCCATCTGATCCCTCCATTTTCCCATGATGAAGCCTGTCTACATGATCCATCCCATCACTGCTCATTCTCCTCCTCTGAACTTTGAGAGCTGATCAGTACTTCTAATGGTAGATCTCTGGGTAAGATTTTTTGAGGCTGGATAGCCTGGGCCTGCATCATCATACCTATAATTGCAGTAATAGACTAAGACTGGGAGCTGTGATTTTAAGCCTGCTTCTTGATACATCTGTGGATGCAGCTGCCTTCTGCCTGCAGCCTTCCAAGCCATTAAGACCCCATATTTTGCATTTCAGCTCCTGCATCTTGCTGTTCCCAGCACCGTTATATAGAGAAAGACATGAAGGGAGCCACCCTGAACTCTTTAATGTCCTAAAGTGCAAACAAACCAAATTTCACTTGTGAGAAAGCTTATTTAATATCTCACCTCATTATATGCTTAAACTATGCTCCTTTGTTCAGAAAAAATAAACAAAAAACTCAGTAGAGGCAGACAATTAAATAGTAAGACAGGCTGTTCTTCCTCTTAGTTGCTCTAAATGGTGAAAAGAAAGGGAAGGAGAGGGAAATCTGCACAAGATCCACAGGAAGGAAGGAAGGAATGCTGTTTCTGTGTTATTTTGTTCTTCTAATGTTCAAATCTTCTAGAGCCATGTACCCAAGCAATAAAAAGCTAATTAAAAAGCTTCTTTTGCCACTGAGCGTCTCCATGCATGGCTTTTCTCCGCGCTTCCAGCGCCACAAAGAAGAAAAATCTACGGAATAAAAACCCCTGTCCAAACAAGACTACCAACACACTTTTGGGAAGCTGCAGGTATTCCTAGCAACATTGTGCATGGAGACGCTCCATGGCAAAAGAGGTATTTTTGGCAGGGACTGCCAGCCAGAAAGATCATCTCTCTCACTCTCTTTTTTTTTGCCTCTCATCCATAGCCAGCATTCACGATCTATGAAAACAGTAGGTAGGCATTCCAATTGCATAAGATACATTGTAATGAATTGCTTCTGCCAGAAATTGAAAGTGTTCAGAGTGAATGAGTGCACTATCACTGGCTGGGGGAGATATGTCGGCGGCTGTAGATCTTGTAAATAGCATTATGAATTGCTGGCTGCAGCCTGGCCGCCTTTGCAGGCAGGGGAGTCGAACTTGTAAATACTGATGGCTATTTTTCTTTCGGTCTTTTCTGGGGTTGTCTCCCTGATTGTGGCTGTGCAGATCGCAGTCCCTCCCTGTTCCTGCCAGCACCCTATCAGAGAGGGGGCGGGGAGAAAAAAGATGCGGGCAAACAAAACACACTTCCTTGGAAACAGCAGGTATGTTTTAAATGCACGTTTTGCTGAGCCTCATGCGGACGCTTATTCCGGAATTGAACGGCATTTTTAAAGTCTGCTGCAATAGAGGGACAATAGAGAAACAAAAAAGTACCATGGGGACACAGCATAGGCCACCTTGCACAGAAACACACAGCTCAGCAGAGAAGAGCATACTATTGGAGGAAGCATACTATTGCCTTCTCTGAAGAAAGAAAGAGAAAAAAAGGAAGGGAGAAGGTTGAGATCTGTCTCCGTAGGACCTCTGTGCTTCAGCAAGAAAGGTATCAACTTGCTTAAACAGAAAATAACCCAATTGAGAATTAACAATTGAGGAAAAAAGTTCTAATTATTATGCCTCCTCTCTCTCTTTCACACACAGACACCACATAGAGACAGATAATTTATTTATTATTTGTATTTGTATCCAGCCCTATACCTAAAGGTCTCAGGGCAGGTAACAACATTTAAAATCAACATATTAAAACAATAACAATATATATCAAAACAACAGTGTCTGCAAGTGGGAAGGGAAAGTGTATCCCTATTTAACCGAAGGCCAGGGCAAAGAGGTGTGTTTTCACTGTCTTCCTAAATGTGGACAGTGAAGGTGATAGATGCACCTCAAGGGGGAGATTACTCCACAGCCTAGGGGCCATTACTGAGAAGGCCCTCTCCCTGGTAGCCACCCCCTTTGCTGCTGAGGGTGATAGTACAACCAGGAGAGCTTCTCCTCCAGATCTTAAGGCACGGGCAGATTGGTATGGGAGTAGACATTCACTCAGATATTTGGAGACCAAGTCATTTAGGGCCTTATAAGTTAAAGTTAGCACCTTGAATTGGGCTCGGTAGCAAATTGGCAGCCAGTACAACTCTTTTAAGACCAGTGTGATGTGCATCTGGGTAGCTATCCTGGTCAGCAACCTAGCAGCTGCATTCTGCATTAGCTGCAGCTTCCAAACCATCTTCAACGGCAGCCCCATGTAGAGTGCATTACATTAGTCCAATCTAGAGGTTACCGGAGCATTGATAACTGTGACCAAGTCATCTTTGTCCAAAAAAGGCTTCAACTAGTGCACCAGCAGTAGTTGGGAATAGGCACTCCTGGCCTATTTTGAGCTCACTCCTGAGCTCAAGTTTGTGTGTGAGATTTTTTTTTTTAAATGTTTGAAAAGAAGAAAATTGGAAACTGATCCAAGGAGAGGGTAAAGCACATAAGCAATAACGGTGTTATTGTAGAATTTAAAGGGGCAGGCAAGTCACACTCTAGCTATTGTAGGGAAAGTGGAGGGAAGAAAGTAATATTCTTCATGGCAACACACTGCCTTTCAACAGAGTTAGCTTTCTGCACTTTAATAGGGTTTTTCCTGAAATAATTATGCTTATGCCTGTGTGCATGCATGTATACACACATTTTTTTTTGCAATTGAAACCTGGAAAGCACTCAAAGGGTGCATCCCCATGCAATTTAAAGCCGGCTGAAAATCTTTTGTCACAGAGCACCCCCATGAACGGCTTTTATCCGGACTTCCAGCACCACTAATTAGGAAAATGCGCTGCAAAAAACCAGCCCTTTAAAGAAGACTGCAAGCGCACTTTCCAAGAAGACGCAGGTATTCAGAGCAACATTTTGCATGGAGACGCTCCGTGGCAAAAGGGGTGGGACTTCTCTCTGAGGCAGCAAGCTCTCTCTCTCTCTCTTTTTTTTGCCTCTCACCCATAGCCAGCATTCACAATATGAAAACAGTAGGCAGGCATTCCAATCACAAAGAGAAAGATACCTTGTAATGAATTGCTTCCCTTGCAAGTGAAAGTGTATGAGCTGGCTGCAGCCCGGCTGCCTTTGCAAGCAGGGGAGACGAACAGAGAACTTTTAAATTTTTCTTTTGGACTTATAAATGAGTGCACGATCGCTCGATCTGGCTGGGGGAGGCATTTTGGCAGCTGGAAATGTTGTACATAGCATGATGAATAGCTTCCGCCCGAGCACCCAATGAAACAGTGAGGGGCGGGGAGAAAAAGATGCGGGTAAGCAAAAGACGCTTCCTTGGGGATGGTCAGTGCATTTTAAATGCGTGTTTTGCTGAGCCCCATGGGGACACTTAAAACGTGCATTTATTAGATCCGCTGCAGTAGAGGGACAATAGTGACAGGAAAAAGTACCATGGGGATGCACCCAAAACCTGCTTTCTTGTTCTTCATTCCATAGAGAAATCACTTCAGCACTGATATTTCCAAGCCCAGAGAAGTTAGTAGTGGCAACAACCAGATTGCCCTAGTCATTTTCTGTTCCTGCTTGATGAGCCCTAATAGTTGTAAAATGAAACAAGTCAAAGTGAGAAAATTGGAAGGGATCCCGGGTTTCTTCTTTTAGTCTTCAGTTCATAAAATTAGTGCTGCAGCCTTTAGCTTCTTCAAGCCAGAAAGCTGCCGGTGGCTATTAACAATTACGCCTCTATCAGTAGTGGTCCTACATGACGCCATTGTTGCACAGAAAGCACTGCGATTGGCCAGTTGTTCACAAAAAAAGCAAAACCTCTTTCCATAAGAGCAGCCATTTTAGCCACAGAACAGAGCAAACATTCTTTTGATATTTTTTATTCTTATTGTAAGCTGCCCTGGAACCATTTGGTGAAGGGCAAGATATAAATTTATTAAATAAATAAAATTCACACTAAAACTGCAAACAAGAGTAAATGGGGGTAAAGCCGATTTGAAATAGAGAAAATCCACTCTACAAAACTGGCTGAAAATGAGAGGAACACAGCAATGATCTGCATGGGCCTTATGTTAATGTGATCTCCATGGTTGGAAGCCTGCTGCAGACTGGAGAAAAAAGTGTAGACCAGCGATGGCGAATCTTTTGAGCTCAGTGTGTCAAAATTCACACACAAAAAAGCCTAATTTAACTTGAGTGCTGTGTCGCATCTAGAAATATCCATAATTCTGTGATATTTGTAGCTCTAGTAAAAAAAAGAAAAAAGTTATATTTTTGATATACGTCTTTATTGAAAGCAAAAACAAACAAGGCTTCCCATCAGTGACTTTTTTGTTGGTGAATTTCATTTGCTAAATCTTCAGTTGAAGGTTGGTATTTTGTACACTTCAAACCCAAGCAAGCACCACTAACTTCATCTGTCATTCGGTTTCTTTTATTGATTTTAATATTATTTAACACTGAGAATAAGGTCTCACAAAAATACGTAGACGGAAAAATTGTGAGTAAAGCCATCGCTGCCGCACACAGGTCTTCGGTCCTCTAGCTGCCAGGAGCACAGATGCACTGTGCATGACCCGGTGGCGTGATGACATGACTCCATCCTCCTATGCCAGGTCTCTGCTCCTGGTATCTTGTGGGTCACAAGGCAGAATCGGCCTGTGGCCTACAAGATACCAAATGGCAACAATGTGCCCAGGTGCTGCGTGTCACCCAAAAGGACTTGGCATGTCACCTGTGACACACATGTCATAGGTTTGCCATCAGTGTTGTAGTCACTGGTTAACTTTTGCCACTGATAGTGTGATCTGAATTTGGAGCTTCTAAAGCGCTGGCATGAAGTCTGTGCAACCCATATACATATACATTTACATATACATGTACATGTACATATATGAGAATCTAGTCTAGTTAATGCAGGTATTGCCCAGGTCTGCTTTGTTTTCATTATTGCATATTGGAGGTTCATGCTTCTGAAAAGTTATCACAGGTTGATTCCCTCCCCCCCCCCCCATGCCAAAATGGCTGTGGTCGGGACTGGCGTGGTGAAATGGCAATTTTCTATTCCCCTTTTTCTAACAGTCGCCTGAGAGGCATAGCCCAAAGCGAACGGGCAGCACTGCCCTCGTTGTGTCTACATGCTATAAGCCTCTAGCTTGACCCCTTCTCCTTGTAGAGAAGGCCACTTTGGGGCCAGCGAAGTGAACCTCATTCTGTCCCCTCTTTCCACCGCCACGGAGCCGCGAATTGTCCGCCGACCCGGCCCTGACATCATCGCCCCCAGCGCGTCTCACCGGTGCCCTGACGTGGGCTCGGCCAGTGCCGCGGCGGCGGCGGCAGCAGCCAGTCACCCACACGCCGGGTCAGGCCAGGCGGGCAGGATGCCGGGAGGGCTGGCGAGCCGGGGCCGGCGCGTCACGGTGGGTGGGAGCGCCCCGGCAGCTTGCGATAAAGAGCGAGGGGCGAAGGAGGCCAAAACAGAAGCGCGCGGCTCCCTTCAGACCAAGCAGCCGGCTGCTCCTCAGAGGCCGGAGAGCCGCGCCGCCAGCGCTCCTGAGGGCAGAGGCGAGACAAGGGGCACGTCGCCGACGGAGCGCGCGGGAAAACAGTGGCGGCTAGCGGCGCCGCGCTTAGGGAAAGGAGCCGAACCGGGCCGGGCAGGAGCCAGAAGTCTGCAGCAGGCAGTGGCCTTCTCGGTTCTTGGAGGCCACCTTTCCCGTCCGCGCCGAGCTGCCGAGCGGAGGCTTGGTGGAAAGGGAAGGCGTGCTGCTTGGCGCTCTCGACACACGCCGCCGCCGAGGGGCCCGCGGGGTAAGAACTTTGCCTTTACCCTGCCAAACTGTTGCACGGCCCGGGGGGCTCAAAACCCCCAATGTAGGTTGGCGGCTGAGCGGCTGGCCGCTCTTGTCCTCCTCCGGGTTGCTACCAAGGTCTTGGGGGAGGAAAAGGCAGGCAAGCGGCATCCGCCGAAGAGCCTTCTGCAGCTGCCTGCAAAGAGGCGTCGAGGAGACGGGAAGGGCCGGCACTCTCGGAGAGCAGAGGAATCCCGCCAGCCCGCTCGTCTCCTTACTGCTTTCCTCCGCCTTGTCCTTTCCAAACCAAGGGGAAAGTTCCCTTGCACGGATTTAGGGACACGTAGAGAAGAGGTGGTAGGGGGATAAGGAACTATAAGTAACACCTCCCCGCGAACAAATCACGGTTCTTCGCAAAAAACTTCGCTCTCGCTCTCTAATAAGTTGCCTCCCAGGTTCTGGTGACCAAAGAGAAGGCGGCGCATACTTGGAAGACGCTCTGAGTTGTTCCTCGTGGGCGAAATCTATGCAGTGAATAGAAAAATTGCTGGTGGCATGAGAAGTAATTGGGAGATGCCTCTGAATTTTTCTCTGATCATGATTAACAGTTTAAACCGGGTGATAAAACTTCGGTTTATTCTGGGCATTATATGTATAGTAAACAATCCTGTATCTCCCCCTACTGCTGACAGTACTGTGCTTATAATTAAAAGCATCTCTTCAAAATAAAATAAAAGGTATCATAATGGGATACTGCAGCTTTAAACCCACTTCCCTGGGAAAAAGCACTCTGAAGCAGAATGAGACTTTCTTCTCACTTACAATTATTAAGTTTGAACAGCAATGATGATGATGTTTACAAAATATAAAGAGATATTTAGTTATAAATTTACTACTACTAGTGATAATATGCTAAATTTAACATAGTTTATGGTTTAGAAGTGTTTAAAATCTTATGTTTTTCATGTTACATGGGTTATAAAGATGTTGAAATATGGAAAAGGCCTTTATGCAGACTCACAGTATGATGCACCTACCACTAAGATTTGCAATGGTAAAATTGGTTTTTAGTGAGAAAGTTAAGCATTTGCTTAAGACAATGATCCTAAATATCCTTGTCTGGAATCAAATGCCACTGAGTAGACATGGTTAAGATTGCAAAGAAAGTCTTCTCAACTGACATTAATGGAAAGTGCCTTCCAGTCGTTTATGCGTTTACTGAGATAGGCTTTTTTCATGGAGCTTATTCACTAGTAACTTCTGTTTAGGCTTGAATCTCAAAGGCACAGTGTTTCTTCTACCCCCCAAAAATCTTACAATCAGATATCTAATCTTCTGTATACTTCCTGGGCCATTTATTTTTAGGACTATTATGTATCTAGAAATTTCAGGAATATTTGTTTGAACAGCTCCACTGTGAGTGAACAGAATAAATTAGTTAACTGTGTTTTCCTCATTTAAGGTACAGTACCTTCATGGAGGAAATATATATCTTGCGTGATGGAGCCAAAAGTGTGCTTGAAGCTGTATTTGTACAACACACTTTTAATGAACTCTAATTATTGTTGCATGCCTAGGTTTAAATGTCTTCATAGTCAATTTTCCTAGTACTCCATTGAAATACTCTTCAAGTACAGTTAGGCTGTTGTTCAGCAACATAACTGTATCTTAACCTCACACTCACTTCCTTCTTTGCTATTGCAGCCAATAGTCTTTGAAAAAAAAAGTTTGCCTTGGAGTTAATCCAGAGAAGGTTTGAGATCATTCATCATGAACAGTGGCACAGAAGAATGGATGAGAGCAATTGCTTTGCTATTCATAATGCAAGCAGTTTCCGCTATGGTAATTCCCAATGCAACAATATTAGAGGAACTGCTGGAGAAATACATGGATGAGGATGGTGAATGGTGGATCGCCAAGCAAAGAGGGAAAAGAGCTATTACAGACAGTGATATGCAAAGTATTTTGGACCTCCATAATAAATTACGGGGCCAAGTATACCCACAAGCTTCCAATATGGAGTATATGGTAAGGATATGGTAATTGGTTCCATTATTGAACACCTTAAATATTAAACTAGTTTGTGTTGTTATTCTGAGAACTTGTGGTTCTTTTTCATGATGTCACAATTAATATTTACAACTTTTATCAGTTTCTCAAGATTAACTTTAAAGCTGTTTTCAAAAATTGGTCAACATGTTTCTGAACTAAATATTGAAGTAAGATTGTCAATGACCTATATGCCAAGAACATGGTCCAACCAAGATCCTCTGCAGTCTTAATGGTGCTGTGGGATTGCTTTGATGGTGCAGTGGTTCCTTTTAGGTGTGTCCCCGTTGAAGCCCTAGAGTGCTGTACAGGAAGAGGGATGGATGAGTAACTGCATTTATCTGTTACAGTGCTTCCTATTTTGTAGAACAGCCATTGCCTGTGTTCTGCAAGGCCATGGGTAGAAATATCCCAAACGTTCACTGGCGTCCATGGTCCTGTCTCTGGGAGCAATGGCAGGAGTGTGGACAGCATACCTTAGCTGAGGCGGTTCTCAGTGAGGTGAGTGAAGGTTGTTTTAGGAGCAATCTTTGCTTACTCCGCAGGTTCTGCTGTAATTATACAAAGACTTAAGAATATGCTTTTCTGAATTGTAATCTTGGAGAATTATAAGTTTCATGTTGGCTGATGCATTGTTCCACTTTGTGTACTCTCCTGGAAAGGTCCCATAGATTGCTTTAGAATCAAAGGGGCTTTTTGCACTTACCATACCTGTTAGGAGAGGTAGTAGTATAGTGGCAGCCCTCTGTGTAACATACGCTGGACTAGTTCATGGATGAGGATGGTGAATCGTAGCTCGCCAATGTCTAAGCTGGGGCTGGCTGGATAGCCAAGGTAATGTCCAAAGCAACATCTGGTCAGGTTCAGATGTTGCCAAGGCATTCTGAATGTTGTGTGCAACCACACTGCTGTAGTCACACTGCCATGCCCACTCCCCATGCCACACCTAGTGAGTTGTTGTGGTTCCCTAGTGTGGGCAGGAGCTCATTATGTGGTATGTGTGAACAGGTTTTAGTCTCTAAAATCAGTTCATACATTTACATAAGACTTCCATAGAGACATAGATTATTCTCTCAAAAGTATCCATCGGCCATACTTCTGTTGCCTCAGTAGTTAACCTATGGGTATCTAGATATTTTTGAATTTCTAGCCTCCATTATTTATTACCACTGGCTGAGCTAATTAAATAATTGGACACTGGGAAGCAACCATGGGAGAACAACAGGGCAGACCTGACTATTTTACTAGGTTATAAATTATTGTTTTATAGCAATGAATTAAGGATTTATAACTCCTCTCAAAATAAAATGTTTGGGAGACAGACTTCTCTCACCTGGGCAGATTTATTCTTGAAAAAGAGACTAAAGATAGCAGACCTTAAGTAATTCTTGAGCATACTGAGCACAATTCATATTGTAATTTTATTCTGCAAAGTCCTTGTCATTTGGGAACTTGTTGAATACAGAGGCAATGATTGTGGTGGAAAATGTGGGTTAGGAAGTTGGGACTTGTGGGGGTTAGAAAGGAGGCTGTAGGGGCTTCTAGAATGACAAAAGGAAATATTTTTGAAGTGCTGCTGATACAGTGGTTGCTCAGATGGTGAAAACTTCAGCTGCGGAAGTGGCTCAGGAGGTTTTCTTTTACACTTCAAACAGGTCGTCTTTGTAGGGGCTACTGAGTGCTCTTATATTCACATGTGGGTTTTGTCTTCTTGTGAAATGGGCTCAGTTCATCTGCCTCAAATATATTGGAGTAATAATTTTGGGATGGGGTACAAGTGACAGCAGTGGCAGAGATATCATCAGATGTTTCAGTAGCTATATGTAATTTACATTTCTGTGTTCAGGGCATATGGAAAACATCAGCTCCTAAGGATCAGATATCTTCCATTGACTACCAGATGGCTATGATTATTATCCCTGGGTAACCAAAAACATATATATGGGCAGGGAGGAAAAGCTTGCTTGCATTTGAATCAGAAACTCCTTCTTAAAACTAGCTTGGTGCTTGCAGGCTTATAGTATGCTGCATCTTTTAGGGTCCAATCAAACAGGACATTTTTCATCCATCCTTTTTAGAAAACGTACCTTTGCTGAAGTTGAAAACAAAAAACGCACATTCAAACGGTTACCTTATACCTTTGTCTTGAAGTCTAGCAGTGCCTTCCTATTAATAAATGCTCAGCATGAATTGGATGCTGCCTGCCTGATTTTTTGGGCCTCTGATTGGTTGCTGTCTGGCAGCATTTGTTCCCATGCTGCAGTTGTCTAGATTGTACCCTACCAATGCGACTTATAAGGAAGAATTGCCTTTGATCTCATGAATTCCTTTCTGAGGAAGGGACAGTTTTCCCAAGGTTTCCTCCCATGTAAGGTGCATGGAAGGGGAATTTTCATCAGGGACAGCTCTTTAAGCTAGTCTGAACAATGCCTTAGTTTGACCTGCCATATGTGTTTAGAGCTTTTCTTTGCAGAGGGTTTGATTTTTTAAAAAAAGAAAATTCTTCTTAGCTTCTTTCTACTGGCAGTTTGTTGTGGAAGTGTGGGCCAGATCAGTGCTATCTGCACTGATGGTCCTGATCCAGTCTCTTCCTTCCCATGACATTGCAGCTCTCCTCATGCCTCGAAAAGCTAGGAACAACACTTCCTAACCTTGGAGCCTAGGGAGATAGTTTTTGGTGGCATGTTATGGTGCAACACTAAATAGCAGACCTCCCAACCCCCCGGCTGCTAGGAACTTTCACTCCTGGATGTTGGGGCTTGAGGGGATGATTTTCATCTGCACACCTACTGCAATTTGGAGCAAGGACTTTAGTTCTGTTGTGGACCCAACTGAACTAGTCTACAAGGCATTTGGGTTCAGAGCCTTCTTAATCTGGATCTGGATCAAGCTCCATCTTATGCAGGTGGAACAGGACTCAAGGGGATGTGGGCTTATAGGTACACATTAATGTGCAGGTCCACGTGGCCTAGAAGTGTTCTAGATTAAGGTTCCATGCAGAGACCAATTATCAATTCCCTTCCCACTATTTTATTCTTACAGCAACCTGTGAACTAGGTTGTGCTGAGAGGCAATGAATGTCCAAGTATCACTGTTGTGCTTCCTCAGCTGAGCAGGGTTCTTAACCTTCAGGGACCTCTAAGTTCTAGTTTGACCCTTGGGCAATTAAACTGTAATGGCTTTCAAAACCAGTGCTTGCGGAGTGGACAGATACAGTGGACTGCCTTTGTGACATCACAGGCTCTGTTTCTGTGTCATCTCTTGCTTAGCCGCCAGTGGGAACTGCTAAGTTCCCCACCAGCTGTGCAGCCCAGCAGCCACAATTTGATGGCACATTTCCCAATTTACAGAAAATGGAACAGTTCCTAAAGTATAAATAGAACAAGTGAATTAATTTCTTTGTTCTTGGGCATGTGCTACAGAGCCCAGTGTTGTGCAATCAACTGCTGCCTTATAACTAGGAGTTAAGAATAATGCAAAGTATTATTTAGCCCTGATTAGCTGATTGTCTTTAGGAAACGGGCAAAGAAGAAACTGTAGAATATTGTGGGGTATATAAAGGGATGATGAAGTAGATAAAAGCAGATTTCTAAAAAAAATTTCCCCCCCTCTACAACTGATTTTGGTTGCCATTTCTGTGCATACTGCAAGGTTGTTGTGGCTGAGGAACGTAGAGGACTGACCTGGATAGAATGAACTGATGAAAGGAATAAATATCTGCAATAATCTTTAAGCAAAATAGTTGTAGTAACAAGGCAAAAATTAGTAAGCTAATTACCATGTGTAATTTGACTCAGCTACAGGTGGCAAACTGAACTGCACAACAAATGATAACATTTCCCATTGCATTTTATCTTTGAACATTCTTTGTGCAAGTTTGTTGTCTGAGATGACTTGAAGGGTGCAGTTGTCCCTCATTATAAAACTTGCAACTTTTGTGCGTGAAAGCTCAGTAATCATACAATTAGGGATGTGAACAAAGCCAATTTTCTCCTTTTGATTTGATGTCAATCAAAGAGGAGGATATTTGGCTTTGTACAAAGCCCCTTTATGAATGTGGTGGGCTTTGGCTTTGCACATGAATATCTGTTGAATGCTCGCAGGTGAAGGGAACTCTTCCCACCCCTTCCTCCATTGGGGAATCACAGGAAATTTAATTTAGAGGTAAGGGGTCATGCCCTGGGGCAAGGGCCAGGCAGAATCAGCCTGACCTCTTTTGATTTGCCTGTGAATGTTCAAATTTGTACAAATTTTGAATAGCACAAATATTTGTGTGCATTCCTACTTACAGTCTATCACAGATCCATTGTTTCCTGAGACCAGCTTTTAATCTGTTACTAACCAGAGATGAAGAACACTCTGGTTTTTTTTTTGTTGTTGTTGTTGTCTCTGGACTCTAAATACATGTTACAAGTTTTCAAGTCCAGGAAATAGGGACATTGCCTTAAAGAATCTTCAGTGACTGTGTGTATCCATTTTTCAAGCTTCACTTGTTCATCAATGACAGCATAATCTTTTTCTAAACAGGAACAACCTGGTTACAGTGAAATAAATAACACATTTAATATTGAAATTACCAGAGTGTCACTGTATATTTTGCATGTGGCTGCTCTTTAAGTGTCCCTGAAGGCTACAAATATAGATGTGGATAATATACAAACTATTCAGAACGTGCAATCTATGTAGACACCTATTCTGCTGATTTTAAAGGTTTTGCATTGGTTGCCAGCTCATACTGCATTGACTTCTGAAATGTTAACATCTGTCAACAGTAACTCTACCCTTAAAAGATTTGTGATTGCTCCTGGATTTTAGAATTAACACCCCTCTAATGTGCATTATGCTCCTATCTTCATTCTGTAAAGTCTCTTTAACCAGGACTTTGGCTAAGAAAGTATTGACAAATCTGCAATGTCTTGTGAATGTTATCTTTTTCAGTACAGTTGGGCCGTCGTATCTGTGGAGGATACATTCCAGGTCCTACTACGGATAATGTAAAACCACAGATAATAAACACTGGGAAATTCATTCCCCATAATTCTAGTGAAATCCTGCGGGATTTCACAGGATTTATGGGAAATCTTGCTTGAGATGCACTCCCATTTCCCATAATTCCTGTGAAATCCCATGGAATTTCAAAGGAATTATGGGAAATTACATGCCATTTCAGGCCATTTCCTGCCTGTCCCAGGGCTCAGAAGAGTTTAAGGAAGGTATAATGGCATCTGCAGGGGGTGAGAGAGGCTGATCCGGTCACCAGAGAAAACTGAAACCTCGGTAACCAGATCAGTGGGTACAGGGTTCCGACTGTATTTTAAAATGTGATGCTCCTTTTTCTTTTAGTGATTCTCTTTGAAGGCTTTAAAGAATGTTGTATAAATGGAAACAGCCAATCGGTCAGCTGAAATATGCATGAAAATATGCAAAACTATTTGAAATATTATTTCAAGCAACCATCACCAATTGGGAATTTGAGAGTAATGCTGTCTTTAGAGGAGAGATGTTGAAATTCATGGAAGAGTAGCAATTGGGTTGCTAACCCAAGGTTGTTACTGCATGGCATGTATTGTTGCACACTGTGCAGAGTGATCTTGGCTCACCTGAAGCTACCTAGGACCAGACTGGAGTGGCAGTCAACCTGGCCCAACTTTGGAGGCTGTGAATGAAAGTTCCTGATCTCTGAGCTTGTTGGCTGATGGTGTTTTTTCCTGGGTGCCTAGCAACAGCCCATACTGAAAGCTGTTCTCTGAACCTCAGTGAAATGTGCCAGTCTCCATGCACCAGTTAGACTGGTTCTCCTCTAGAAGGTAGGAGCAAAATCTTGTGCAGTTTTCATGTTGGGGACCATTTGAACACTTGGTCTTTCTGGGGAGGCCACTAAGTTAATCTTGCCATAGTAGATCTGGGGTTTGGGCCACCAAGCTGACTTGAGATGCCTCATGGAAATAGCTGACTAGCTTAGCTAACATATTTGGCTCCCATGTGCTTGGGTTGTGGAACACTTTTTGTGGTGCAACTCAGCCCCTGTAAAATGTCTGCACCGCCACAAAAGGTCTGCAAATTTTATTGTTCCTTTGTGGCACTTGTGCAGGTATTTCACAGAGTCTAGACAGATCTTCTGAACATGCAATGAGACCTCACCAAGCCAGATCTTCAAGCCTGGTGCGATCCAGCTCTCTTTAGAGTGGAACCAAAAATGTAAAGCCCAAGTTGATTTGTGAGAGGGCTGACTGAGCTGAGATGTGTTTACAAAAGCTACCTTGTGCCAGGCTTGGCACATCTCTGGTACTTTTTATACATGTGATAAATTGATGTTCTTATGCAAACACACAGAGTTATCCCTGAAAAGGGAAGAATGAAGGGAAAAAGATGAAGCAGTGAACAGAAGCCAGATGAGATCCTCCTCCAACAACAAGAAGTCATTAAGGCTGCATTTACGCATAGCAAAAAAAAAAAAAAAGTGATACAAAAACACCTCAGAGATGGCCGTGTGTGGCACTCACATTCTTGTTAGTTCATTTGAAGACTTTCATAAACTGAAAGTTAAACTTTGTACAAAAAGCAAATCCTCATGTTTATAAATCATTTCATAAAGTACAGAACTATAATTACAAATAAGCAGGTAGTAACCACGTCCAAGTGTGGTCTGGAACAGTGCCATCTGCACAATGGCATTGGTCCAAACTGAGCCCTTTCACTGGCCCTGAAGCATGCAGAGGCTTAATGGCTGGACTTTGAGGGCTTCAAAGGGCTAGGAATGAAAGTGTGAGTGATCTGACCTAGAACGATCTCCAGCCCACCTCTAAGCCAGCCTGAGGTGTGTGTTTTTTACTATGTGTGAACCCAGCTTAAATAATATTTTGGCTAAAATTAGATATTACATTATTGCAATTCGGGCTGTTCCTGCACTTACCTCCCAAGAAATGGTTTGATTGGCTGCTTTAGCTTGTCCCTGTATAAACCCAACAGGTGCTGTATACTTTGTGAAGACTGGAATATCATGGTCTTGGTTCAACACCAGAAACCATGTGGATGTGCCTTCCCTGTTCTGCTCCAGATGAAGCATACTTCTGCCACCAACACCATCCATCCTTCACTGCGATTGGCTCATGGGCCTGTACTTTTAACACCGCATCCAATGCATAAGGGTGGGAATGAAGAATCTCTCTGTTGGGGTTTGAAGCTGATCCTAGAAGCTGGCAAGAGGAACAGTGGAAAATGCCACAGCCCCATCTTCAAAGCTTATGTAAGCTTTGGAGATGGGGCTGCAGTGTTCTTGTCCTGGGCTATGTGGAAAAATGCCAGCGCTGGACTAGAACAGTTAGTATGCTTGCCTGCTTTTTCAGACATGTCTTCTGCTAAACTGGAATAGGAAACTCTTGGGATGGTTCTGGACCAGAATGGCACTGGTCTTGTGCCGAAGAAGCATACTAGCAGCTTGTTCTGGTATATTAGGCAAGCCTAGTACTCATCTGCTTCTACAAATTATACTGTTTCTACCCTATTCTACCACTGTGCACCCTGTTCTGCCACTGAAATGGACTCCCCAAAAACCAGAACAGGGGGCCATGTGTCTTTCCAGGCCAAGGCCCTAGTGTGCTGTTTTGGGTACCTTAAAAACTAGTTGATGCTTTGTTTTATGTGGATAGAGCATGGACCCCCCCCCCCCTTATACCACACTAGCATATGAAAGGCAGGGCTGTGGGGCCATTCCTAGCTCGGGAAAACATCTCATATAGAAAGGGCCAATGACAGAGAAAAAATAATGTGGACGGAATTGTTTCTGAACTCTGTAAAAATAAAGTGAAGGTTTAAAAGACTATGTTGGAGATAATTGAAAACTAACGGTAGAGACAAGGGAGCCAATAGAAAATGAAATAAGGAATGGAGTGAAAACAGGAGTGGGTAAAGCAGGGGATGTAGTAATCAATAGGGCAAGAAACGATAAGCGAAGTAGCCCTTATATATGCACTCACTCACAGACACAGACACAGTTCACGTAAAAATATAATGGAGGTTTACTACTAAAAGGAACAAGAAACTTGATGCAAGACTAATACAGGAGATTAATACTGAGACCCTATTTTAATTTTCAGAGAATAACTAAGAGTAAACCTTGTTTAAAATATCGAGGCTACTTCTGAATGAATACTTTAGGGTTGTACTGGAAGGGGATTTACTATAGGCCTTCCTATGCATTTAAAATCCTAGACTTTTCACATTTTTCTGGTCTGCTTTCTTTTCTTCATATCCACTTTGCCAGTGGTTTTCAAAGACATTTAATGAACACAATTCCCATTTTCAAGTATAGAGTATTATGGCCTGTGGGATATTTCAAGTGGTTGGTTTTCATAAGTGGAACACTTAACCAAGAACCTAGCTAGAGTTTTCAAAGTAAAAAAAAAAAGCTTCCTCCCTGGCTTTCCACTTTCCTTCCTGACTTCAAAGCTTGATGGAAATGCTACAGATTCCAAGCCTGAATCCAGAGGCTATTGACATGGCATCAAAGAAATGAGCAGTGTCAAAGTATTCTTATCAAGATCTTTTCATCAGTGGTTTCTTACTTGTAAAAGTGGTCAGAAGAGCAAGCAGGTGATACTTGAAACTGGGAGTCCAAGTAAAGATAAAGATCGCAAATGCCATCAAACATGTTACATATATAGTGACAACAATCAAATGCCTATCCACCAGAAATTTATAAACTTTGATGTGATTGTAATAAACAATTTTTTGCCCACTTATGAGAGTTGGGCCCTTTCTGCACTGGGCCTGATGCTGGATTGTGTTCCGGATTAGGAGCTTGTCATCTGCGTGCTGGGACAGACCACAGCAGACCCTGTGAGAGAATGGTTGCTTCTGTGTGGGCTGAAAGGGAACCTCAGACATCAGTCGGAGGTTTCCCTCCCCACTAGCTTGTATGGCACCTGCTACCATCTGACCTCAGCAGCTTTGTTCTGTTCTGTGTTTCCCCAGGGCAGCACTTTCAGTATTCTGGGAATTGAGCAATGCTTGTATATGGCATTCCCTTAGTCCTGAAGGACAGATGGGGAAAGAGGATCTGTGAAACCTGAATAGAACTGATTCCCTGGAACGGGAACAGAAATTCAGGATATCTTGAAAGATCCTCACTGTTGAGTGTCGAGCAAAAATTCAGTTTCTTATCCTTCCTTTTTGGTAAGGAACCTTCATTTTGTTTTTTGAAAAAGCTTCAGTTTCTTTTTTAAGTGCTTCCATATATGCCATGTCTAAATGTCTTTACTTACAACTACTCATAGATTCTGAAAGTCAGATTTAAATCTGTAGTTCCAGATTCAGCAAGCCTACTTTGTACATAGATCTATTTATTTGTCCTGAGTGTACAGTTAAAAAGTGTTGCTCTGCTAGTGTTTTTCACATCCAGTTTCTTACCCTTCCTTTCTTTGTTCATTGTATTTTTTCTTAAAGGATATAGAGGGTGTTATTATAAAGTAAGTAAAGCACCATACTGTAATGCAGTATTTATTTTACCAGCCTACTCCTTATATTTAGAATGAATGCAGTACTGATGGTTTACATGCCACAGTAAATATTTACTTTTTTGGATGCCAGCTACTGTACATGTACAAGTCTGAATCATGGGTCTTTTTATTATAGTTTACAGGTTTTTACATATAGCTTTGAAAGGTTCTCTTTCTGTTTGATATACCACTCCATGGGCATTTATTACTCTTTTGTAAGAATTATATGTTCACAATTAAAAGTTCTTTGTAACAGCATTTTAATTATGTAATTATGAAATGAAAACCAATAACTTATTACTGGTAATCATAATTTTATAAGTGAATCAAGTATTTTGCTTCTTTGGCTCTTTCTGCACTGGCCCGCTGAAAGCTGGATTAAGTAAATCCATTTTTATGAAATGTGTCTCTAGCAAGATCTGTCTCAAATAGATACGGATCTAATAAGGCCCAGTGCTTCTGCACTCGCTTGGGAAGGATGGATTGCAAGGATCACATTATACCTTTGCAGTGCAGACACAGTAGCACAGATTTCCAAACGGCCGCCCCAGGAGCCGCATGATTGGAGCATTCAGCCATCAGTCAGTGCTCCTTTCCTGCTGTGCGTGGACCAATCAACAGCGTGTCTGAGATCCCATGCCCACCTGGCACCAAAACCTGCTCTTTGTGCATGGAATCGCTACATTCAGACTTGCTGTCCCTCTGCCGCTGTAGCTGGGCCCCTGCCCGATGCAAAGCCCATGTGAGAGGGACTTCGTGGCTGGACTGTGCTTCTCCTGCCTCTCTCAACATGGTGGCTTCCTGCCGCCGCCTCACTCAATACGGTGACTTCCTGTCCCGCCCACATGTGTCCTCTCTTCCGTCTGTGTGCGGACGTGTCCTCTGTTGATGCAGATTTAGAGCGCAAGGACAGATTAAGTACCCATTAAGACTACGTCCAATCAGGTCTTCTGGGAAACCGGTTTAAGGGCCTCTTAGCACACATTAAAGACAGATTGTGCGCGAGCCAGTGTGGAAGCAGACTTCCCGATGTGTCTCTAATGGGTGATCTAGTGCGGACAGGAATTTCACAAGTGGTTTAAATGTGTGCTTAATGTGTGCTTAATGGGTATTAAGTGGCCAGTGCGGAAAGGCCCACGGGGTGTTTTTCCACTGTCACTAAGTACCCATTTTAGCACCCATTAAGGACCCATTTGGCTGAGAGCCGGATGACCCCATTTCCACCACAGACCCCATTAGGACACATTTGTTTCCACCACAGCAAGGGAAATCCAGATCATAATGGGTGCTTCAGGACCTATAATCCAGGTTTCGTGTAGACCCCATTAAAGGGTTCTACAATGGGGTCTTCAGCCTTAAAATCCAGATTGTATGGAGCCTGTTTCCACTACAATCTGGCAATGGGGTCTAGAGGAGGCTCGGGGGAGGCACCCATGGGGAGTGCCCCAAAGTCAAGAGTTTGGAGTCCCTCGGAAGGCAGCTCTGAAATCCCTCTGAAGTTGCCTTCGAAGGCAGCTCCAAAATCTGAAGTCTTGCTGGGAGCTGCCTGTTACCTTCAGGCATGGAAAGAGGTGCATATTAATGAGGCTGACTCACAAGGACTCTTGCATTGCTGTCCCAAGGGGTTTGTCTTAGGAACCCCCTCTGAACTTGTCTTAGGAGGGACTTTGGAGCCTTTGCTAACCTCCCAAGGCAACTTTGGAGTTTGCACCCCCTGTCCCCCAAAACACCTTGTGAGTCAATCTGGATTTGCAAATGGGTGCTCCGGTGTTTCCACAGCAGGGAGGCTAGCACTCATTGCTATTGGGTGCTAGACCACCCATGGAAACACATTGGGTACTTCCCTTAATCCGGATCTAAGTACCCATTCCTTAGATCTGGATCTTCTTAGATCCAGATTAAAGGAGTGCAGTGGAAAAACACCCTTTGTGTGCCAGTCATCAGAGTACAGTGGATGATACCATTTCATGATATTTTTAAATGTAAAGATACACTTTACATTTTTTGCACTTTGTATCATGTTTTCCTTTGTGATATCATTCTTTGTCCCCTACAGAATTTTGCTCTGATGAGATTAGAGCATTCTTTTCACATAGTAAAATCAATTTTATTATGAAAGCAGATACGTACTGCTGTTGGACATTTTAGACATATATACTTTGAATCTTTGGTGGTTATGCCAAAATCAGGTCTTCAAAGCAATTTTATCATCAGGTGGTATGGAAACACTTTCTTTTAAGAACCATCCAGTCTATATTTAAGGTTTTATCTACCTTTCATCCCCCAAGAAAGCCAAATCTGGGGCCTCTTCGCACCTGGCCATATTCTGGAATATTTCTCAGGACAGGGGTCTACAGGCCACATGCTAATGCAGACTCTGGCAGGCCTCACTTGGGACCTTCTATAGTTTGTACTAGCAAGTGGACTGCAGGCTCCTATTCCAGGATATATTCCAGAATAAGGCCAACTGCAGACAGGCCCCAGGAAAAATTACAGAAAAACATGTTAACAACACTGAATTACTACATTGTCTTGCAAATAATTAATTAGAAGTGTATTTTTTATAGTGCTTACTGTCATATAGTCATTGTATTTGTTGTCATATACAGTAATTGTCTAGAGAGTCAAAATTACATATACCATATTATTTGAAACATTACAAATACATCAGATAATTATTTTGCTGTTACCTTCATCTGTATATCTTTAATTTCAAATTGTAGAGATTATAGATTTATTTTATAGTTGGGATTAATTAACCTTTGGTTTTGTGTAAACAAATATTTTGTTATAAAGCCCAATTCTGGTTCCTTTTAGCCTGCAAAGATTTTGGAGAGTGCCATTACGTATCTGTTTCCATGATGTATCACTCAATGTATATTAATCATTGGGATGTGACTAAAGATTTCTATTTTGACCTTTAGAGATTGTTTCATTTATCTATACCAATTGGTAATCTCTGGTCAGAAACATCATAGTGCAGGTTTAACATTTCATGCAAACTAGCATTTGTGGTTTGTTTCTTTCCAAATCTACCAAAAGTGATAAACCAAGAATAAACCACATGTGGTTTGCTTGTGAGGAAGTTAGCATGGTGGTTTGCTTTCTCCCAGTAGGCATACCAGGCCAGATACTGGCCCTTTCTGCAGTTACCTGCTTTAATTCCAGATCAGTTGACCCAGAGTAGCCTGCCCACTGATCTGTATCACCCATGTTGCATGGCCTTGGAATTCACATAAAGTTTGAAGCTGCACCCCATGGCCTCTGAGCGTTGGTTTTAAGCATCGCACTGTGACACGCTGCCAAAAGCACCCCCCTCCCATGTTCCAGATCAGAGCTGCTGGTCTCCCTGGTAGTGCCAATTAAACAGTACTATCAGAGATCTGGATTAAGAGTCTCCTTAATCTGCATCTGGATCATGTTCTCTTAAATGCAGACAGAGCTGGACCAGCAGGGAGGTGGATTCAGATAGATACAGAGGTCTGGACCATGTACTATATGAACTCTTAATCTGGACTAAAGGTCCGTGCAGAATGGGTCTATGTCTTGTTGTTTTAGTGGCACAGTAATTAAGAGCACTAGACTAGAACCAAGACATCATTGATTCCATTCCCCTCTCTGCTGTAGAAGATCACTGAGTCTTCCCAGGAATGGGTAAAATAGCCTCACTGCCTTATGAATGTCTTGGGAAAAGCAAAGGAAGTAAATTCTGAAAAAGTCTGGAGGGGAGCCACTAAAGTGGTTGGTTGGACCACAAATCATCTCTCCAGTTGTTCCTGCAGCCAACCTAGTGCCAGTTGTCATGTTTGCACTCCTTTGGATGACACTGGTGAGGCTGAGACAGAAGCCCTGTTGCTTGGGCAACTCTGAGCTTCCACAGTTTCATGCCCAGATTCTTTGAGACAGAAGGATGCCAACAGCATGTCTTTCATGTGAACTAGACCAGTAGTGGAAATGTGCTGAGATGTTAAGACATAAATTAGTAGTACTCAGAGAACAATTGGCTTCTCTGAAGCAAGAAAATGTACACTGAATACTTTTCAACTTCTGTATAGATGATTTCCCCTCAAAAGTTAAAAGAACATATGTAAGCCTGTGTCTACATTTAAAGAAACAAAGAGAAGTAAGAAGGAGATTTTGTCAAGTGGACAGCTGTTGAAAAGGGAATACTATTCTGTGATTTTTGGCAAGCAAGTGTACTGAAAAATGTAAACCTTTAATAAATGTCTTAAATATTCTAGTTGATCACAATGCTTCTTAATGGGTATGTCCACAGTATATGGACAGCAGCATTTCATAATTATCTGCAGAAAATACTTTCATTTTTATAGCATTCTCTTGATTACAGTGTGGTTGCATGGACATATTAAGTTAAACCTCTGTAGATTAATAGTGCAGTACTACATATATAGTGTATGTTCAATAGTAACTTTCACTGAGATCAACACAGATTGTTGGTGTTAAGTCACTAAATCATGCCTGACTCCGTTATCCCATGTACCATAGCACACCAGGCCCTTCTGTCCTCTACTATCTCTGAGTGTGTCCAAGATGTTCTTGCCCACAGTAGTGGATATAATGGTCATCTGGATTAAATCTACCTATTGCAATCCTTTTTAGTTTATGGACTCCCAAGATGTCAATTTTTAATCTTGCCATCTTCTTGCTTACCTTGGTTCATAGTTCTTCATTTCAGATTCCTATGCAATATTGTTCTTTGCAGCATTGGTCTTTCCTTTCACCACCAGACACATCCACAGCTGAGTGTCCTTTCATGTTTAACTCAACTGCTTCACTCTTTCTGGGACTACTGGTATTTGCTCTTCTCCAGTAATTCTGTGAACACCTTCCATCCTGAGGGGTTTATCTTTCAGTGTCATGTATTTTAACCTTTTGATGCTATACATGGGCTTTTCTTGGCAAGAATACTGAAGTGTGTTTGCCAAAATTCTTCACTGTGATCTTTGCATCTTTGGGTCTCCTTGTATATCCTAGCTCAAGTAGCCCACATAGTCAGTACACACCATATTGATGCTCAAACCCAGATTGAGACTAAATCCAAATACAGGAAATGGGGGGATGCAGAGATATCCAGCAGATCATTCTGTCATATGCAGTTGCACATGATGTACTCTAGAACCATCCCATAGCTAGAATAAATTTTTCAGGGTAGAATAAACTCTGAGTCATCCTCTGTGGCAGTGTGCCTAATAAAAACAGGGTGTGCTGCTGCAGGGCAATTTTCTGAGGGCATACATACCTACTTTATTTTCAAGATGGAAGGGCAGAAATAGAAAGAAATCAGTAGGAATACAGGTATTAAAACCAGCATGAGTGTCTGGATTCAAAAAGCAACTCAATAAAACGAGGTCATGTGTTGAGGTTTCAAACACCTGATTAAAATCCAAGTTTGGGAAAGGAAGGAGATGACATTACTAAAGTGACCTTGAGGGAATGGGACTTGCAGGCAGTCATCCAATGTTTATTCAAAGGGAAAGAAGCAGGACTGAAGCAGGAACCAGGGAATGACAGGAGTGCCTGTTTCAAAAATCAGCTCTTAAAATGAGGTCTTGTGTGGAATAGCTAGATTTAAACTCAGGAAAGTGGCAAGTTTAGTGTGACGTTCCCATTTGCTGTAGTACGACGTTATTTGTCATGAAACGATTCTCTGGTCATTTTATTTGTGTAAAAACAGTAGGCATTTTCATGTTTTTTTAGTACTATTACTGGGAAAGTATTGAAGCAGGGCTGATAAATCAGTACTTATTGGCATTTTTAAGGTAATTGCTCAGATCAGTTCCATTGCTTTTTGCATTAAACTGACAGGAAAAATCCATCCTGTCTTCCATCACAGTATTTTGTGGAAAAAACTTCCACCCTTTTCTCAATCTCTGCACTCCTCCAGCCTCCTGTCATGGTGTGTGAACATGAGGCATTTTGAAATTTCTCATATTTTAGATTCTTGTATTTCTTGTGGTAAGCTTCAGTATTTGATATGCTGGTTGGGCTGTTCAGCACCTGAATGTTCTTAGATAGATGTTGTAGAGGTTAATACCAAACATTTGTTTCATAATTTTCATTATTGTTTTCCTGGAAAACCTAGCCCCTTGTCTTCTGTATCTCCCATGACATGCCATAAACAGGGATGGTCACTTCTCCAGCCCTGAATTGCTCACAAGGACACCTTGTGTTTCTGAAAAGCAACCAAGAAGTAGACTGGAGGACAATAAGAGCACATGGAGACATTCATGGCATTTTCTCTGAAACAATACGGAAATAGTTTGCCATTGTCTGGGAGTTACTAGGGATTGCATCTGAGATTTACTTTTTCTGCAGAAAGTAAATGCTGTATCACTGAAAAATGTGTAATAGAACAGTAAAGAGAGTGTATTTCACCTCCTTAAGCTCATCTTCGGTGAACTGTCCTGGACAGCAAACAGCTGGATTGAGTGTGACTCAATAATTTGACATGTGTTTGTTATTCGTTTAAACTTTATAGCATTTACATCTTGCTTTTCTCCTGATTGTACAAGGTATCAAACATTCTCCTCAATTTTATCTTCACAACAAATTTATGAAATATTTTTGACTGATCTGGTATCTTCACTTAAGGTCTTCTCTTACACGGTGTTCTTGTTTTAATGCTTACTGCAAGGAGAAGAGATATTCAGTGGACTCCACAACTATGTTTGGAAAGATCAGTTCTAGTTTTCCAATGTGTGGAGATGTAGACAGGAGTTATTAATTTTTAGTCTGAACATTTTGTTGTCTTGAATGTTGCCCTCAGGGATGATTAAAAAAAAAAACTATCATAGATGGTTTGCTGAAATATCTCCAGAGTGATGTGAGCTTCATTGCCAGTGTAGCAAGATGCCTAGAGTAACATGTCAGTAACATGTTATTTAAGAGTTGCCTTAACAGCTTTCCCAGTGCCTATAAAGCTGTTCAGTCCCTCTCCCACTAGAAGGTTTCCCAGCTGGGCCTGTGGGCAAGGCTTGAGTTTTAAATTAGGATATTTTAAAATCCTTACTTGGACCAGTTACTCCCTTTCAGTCTAACCTTCCACTTCACAGGATTGTTATATAGCTAGTACAAAGACCATGACTGCTGTCTTGAACTCCTTGGAGGCAAGAAAGACTGTAAACATCATTAATGAGGATAATGCTTGCCACTTTGAATGAGGTGGTGGGGTGCCCTCTTCCTGGTCCCTGAGTGTTTACTTCCATACCTGTTTCTTGGGTAAGGAGATTAAGAAGGTGGCAGCAGGGAAGCAGCAAGGGGAACAGGAATAAGCTAATTATATGAATTTGTTTCAAACTGTTTTTAGGATTGAAATCACATTGAAGACATGTTGGTTTGTGTGATTTGAGGCCTTCTTTGGAAAATAGGAGCTTAAGCATCCTGCTAGCACTGAATATGGTATCGGTCTGTGGCTTTGTAGTAGTTTTATTTGCATAAAAATGCTTTGGATAGGAGTACTTAGGTCCAAGAGTTGGTTTTTGAGACCTTTCCTTGATTACTGTTATAATTGGTTGTAGGGCAGGGAAACTGGTGTTTGTGCAGGTGCACTTAAATTATGTAAATATATTCATGAAGAAGCTGGTGATCCTATACTGAGGTTGAATTTGAGGTCCATTTAAACCCTTGAATTTATAAGTAGGACACACTATTTTATCTGAAGATTTTTTTTAAGAGCCTTTCTGCATTTAACTTCCACGATGTGGAACCACAGGTCTGGACCTGGCAGGTGCTGGTTCAGATAAGGTCTGGATCTGTGCCCCCACACCACCCCCAAATTCATGTGAGCTTTAGAACCATCCTCGACATCCAGGAGTGAAAATTCCTGGCCTCAGAGTACCCAGGGGATCCATGTTGGTGGCCCAACAAGGCATGCCGATAGACCTTGCTATCAAGGTCTACAGGTATTCCAGATCTGAAACAAACCCGGCAGCCATTTTGGGCCTCCTGATATAGAATACACTCTGCTCTTGTAGACAGAGCATATACCAGTGTGCAGACAAAAAAGACCCAGAAGAGGCCCATGTTCATAAAGGCCCTTAGTTTGGAGTTCTTAAAAAAATTCAGCTGGGGGAGGAAGGTCCTTTCATAAGTTTGAAATATTTTGAGACATTTGGTTTCTTTTTCTTTATTGCAGACATGGGATGTAGAGTTGGAGAGATCAGCACAGTCCTGGGCTGAGACATGTCTTTGGGAACATGGACCTGCAAGTCTTCTTCCATCGATTGGACAAAATTTAGGAGCACACTGGGGCAGGTATGAGTGTAAAATGAGAGGATGAAGATGATGACGATTAGTGTGGTTAATACATTGAGTAGTGACAATTTGAATGATTTTGGATTTTCCTTGGCTGCTTTCTGTTTCCAGATACAGACCTTTAACATTTCATGTTCAAGCATGGTATGATGAAGTAAGAGACTTCACTTTTCCTTATCCTCAGGAATGTAATCCTTATTGCCCTTATAGATGTTCTGGTCCAGTGTGTACTCATTATACACAGGTTGGTAACCATTTGCTATTCTTACCAAAATGTTAATAAAATAAGGATGATAAAATGTGTGTGATATTTTAGAGGAACTCAAAGCAAATGAAAATTTATAGAAAATGTGGAACTTATAAAACTTCCCCCTGGCTCAAAATATAAGGCTCCACTTGGAGCAGGATATCAACATATCTGGATGTTCCCAGAATGGTGTATTCACACATACCCACCGTCAACCCCACAGGCTTTTCTATCCAATCCAGGAGTGGATTTACCAGTGATGCTGGTTCTATAACTCATGGAGTACATTCTCCTCCTTTGTGTGGACAGACAGAGTGATCATAAAGCATCTGATTTATGATGGGGGGCATATTTCTGTTCCTGGGTCATTTCCTGTCTGACATAAAGGAAGCTGGAGGAAGAATTGGTATAGCTTACACCAATGAGAGGAATGAGAGGAATGATGCCTAAATAATTTTGAATGTGTATGTGGGAAGGCTTCAAGTATCTATTTTTGTTATAATAGGAGGGAGGGTTGTATTCAGACACTCACCTTCTAACCCTCCTCTCAACCATGTGAATTTGAGTAGAGATGCCAGCTACCCAGCTAATTGCCATGAATGCCAGGTCTGCTTGAAATAAATAAACTAGAATTCATGAATTGATCATGGATGAACAGGCTGATTTTGTATGTTTGTGATGGAGGGTGGGTGGGGGGCAATGCTATCTAATATCTATCCACTAGGTTTCTTAATACAGAAGCAGCCTAGGGGTGTTTCTGCATTTGTCACCGAGAAACGGATCAAAGAAGAGCTGTTTCTCGGCAATCTGACCTCCTGAGGATCTGTCCCAAATAGGGACGGATCCGAAGGGTCCTTGTGCTTCTGCACACATGTGGGGAGGCTGGATCCAGCAGGACAGATGTGCAGAAGTGTTCTGCTTCCGACCGAAGGGACGGATTGAAGACCTAATTTTTGAGGTCTTCGTTTAGAACTGGTTTTCAGTGGCGAGACCCGATTTAGAGACGGATCTTGCACACCGAAATGCAGAAGCAGCCGCCTCCAAGTGTCCCTAATTGGGGCTGCAATGAGGAAGGTAAGTTTTAAAGTGTCTTCTTTGTGTCTTAAATGTCTGTTTAAACTGGTTTCCACAGCCAATGAGGAAACACCCAAGGGTAGTTAGGTGGGGTTGAAGTGTCACTATAGATTCCACCTTTTTCACCAGGTCACCTAATCTCTGCTGTGTCCAGAATTGAGAATCTGTTGTGTTGGGCTGTTGAGACAGAATAGGAATACTGCAGGTATCCTGCCAAGTGGATGGAGGTCATTGGTGGTGCAGGCTCCCACAGTAGTCATGTGAGGGAATTCAAGGTTAGGGTTAGAGTTCATGACTTCATGGCCTCCATCTTGGTATTAATTGTCATTGCAAGACACACTTTTGACTGGGTGTTTGTTTCAGAGGGGTGGGCAGTATTTTGTTAATAGGTGGACTTAGTGTAAGTCCATTGTCATGAACAGATAATTTTCTGGTGAAATTTGGATTAATGGTGGCATTCCCTCTGTGGTCTGTCTATGGAGTCATATGGAATTATTTGGATTATTGAATACTCTTGGAAAATAGCCACAGGGCTTTGCACTGATTCTCATCTCTCTCTTTTATTCTCCAGGTGGTTTGGGCTACAAGTAGTAGGATAGGTTGTGCTGTTAATTTGTGTCATAATATGAATGTGTGGGGACAGATATGGCCCAAAGCAATCTACTTGGTGTGCAATTATTCTCCTAAGTAAGTATTTGTGATAGTATCCATGCTATTTTAAATACCTCAATTTAATCTAACTTAAATATCAGAATAATGATCAGAATAATGGAAGGGAAGGGATGCTTTACCCTAATCCCTCACCTAATTTTCTGATTGTGCCCCTCATTTCTGGGTGCTTCTCATAATACAGGTTTAAACATCCTCTTTCCCAGTTTTTCTTCTTAAGCTTTTTTTCTGTTCTTATTCATCACCCAAAAGCATTGGGAATCTGTTCTATGGAAAAGTTTGTAATTGCCTTCTGTGGCCGTATTACTGAGTTCTTGAAAATTGCTTGGGAATGCCAGTCAGTACCTGATAATCAGAAATGCAAGGCACAGCACTGTATGACAATCCATATTTCCAGTTGAGTCAATGGAACAATGCACACACAATATTGGCAGATGGAACTTATGCTTTCATCCTTCTGCTGTCCTACTCTCAAGTAATACTGGTAGTAGCATGCAGTTATAACCTGCAATTGTTTATTTTGGAGGGAACAAAGAAAAAATAGCATGGTATATTTATATCATTGTCTAGGTGTGAACATCTGCATATATGGTTTTGTTTTTAAATTTTATACTTTTTTATATCAGCTTGGATTTCTAATAAATGTGATAGGTGATTCTGATGATTGTTTTGTTGCTGACTTTGATAATGATAACAACTACATTAACTTTGCCCCCAAACTATCAGATCAAATGGAGTATTTGCTTAGTAGCTCCTACAATGTGCTTCATTGTTTCTAATGGTGTTTTGACATAGTGCATTGCTAACCGAGTTTCCAACCTAAATCTGTTTTAGTCCAAAATCACAACATTCCAAGCATTCTCTAAAATCTGCCAACTCTATTTATGAACTTAATCTGTTCATTTTTGTAGCAAATGATTTTAAAAGTGCCTGATTAGCAGTAATTCATCTAAATTATAGTTATGTTGGCATGGTGTTAAATAAGGCTATGAGCTGCATCATTGCTAGTCTTTGGAGCAACGTGGGGAAAGCCAACAAATGTTCCTGTTAAGAAGGAGGAAAAAATGCTGCTGCTGTACTTGCTGTAAGAACAGAATGATCACATGTTTAGTTCAAACACAGGTAGCAGGAAGCAAAATACCCTACAAGATAACCCCCAAGGTGTTTAACAAATGAAGGAATTAAAATAAAATGCAGACACGCCCATGAAAACAGTGTCAAAAACATGAAGGAAGGGCAAGCTGGCCTGGAAGCAGCCTGTTCGCACTGCTCCTGGGTTGATCCCCATGGCATGTGGCTTCCTGTGAACAGCTTTAAAGCTGTCTACAGCAGATAAGTGTGCGGAACAGGCAGGAGGCCTCAGGGAGTGTTCCAGGCAGATTGTGGTGCATATGATGTGTTCCTGTGCTTTGCCTGGAACTGTCTCCAGGCCAAGTGTGAAAAGGCCCTGGGTTTCAAATTAGAGTTTGTCTTCAGACACCTCTCAAAGTATAAATGACATCTCCCTAAAGCAGTTCAGGTTAAACAAGAAGTCTAAGCTCTCTGAGAAATGAAACTGAATTCACAGCCACAGAGACAGGATACATACAGCAGTGCTTTAATATTGTGAAACAAAGTTTTCTCATTGGTTTATGTCACTAAATAGCTTTTTCTTCCTAGGGGTAATTGGTGGGGCCATGCACCGTACAAGCATGGCCGCCCATGTTCTGCTTGTCCACCTAGTTTTGGAGGAGGCTGTAGAGAAAATCTTTGTTATAAAGGTGTGTATTCAGCAAATAAATAGTACAAAAAAAAAACGTTATTATAATTTTTCTTGGTGCTCCAAGAGGAAAACTATGCTTTGGACAAATAATTCCTTACACAATAAATCCTTTTTAGTATAATTGAGCTCATTCTCTGGTAAGTTTAGTATATAACTCTAAACTGTAAGATTGCCACTGCACAATTCAATATCTTGTGGAAGGCAGACCTGGCCATTTAGTGTTCTTCTAAAGCAGTGATGGCTAACCTTTTGAGCTCGGCGTGTCAAAATTCGCAAGAAAACCTAGCTTAACTTGAGTGCTGTGTCACTTCTAGAAATATCCATAATTTTGTGATATTTGTAGCTCTAATAAAAAAGTTATATTTTTGATATATGTATTTTATTAAAAGCAAAAAAAAAATTCTTTACATTTGCTTAATCTTCAATTGAAAGTTGGTATTCCATACACTTCAAGAACAAGCAAGCACTACACGCCCAGGTGCCAGGGTGACCATGTGTGTCACCCAGAAGGGCTTGGCGTGTCACCTGTGACACACATGCCATAGGTTGGCCACCACTGTTCTAAAGATAAAGCTGAAACAAAATTCTTACAAGGCCCAGCTGCTGAGAAAAATGGAAAGGGTTGACCCAGCATCAGTGACAATATGCTTCTGAAGACATGCTGCTGCAGACTATGATCTTGAAGAGTTATGCTCAAAAGTTGCTGCTAAGCACATTTGCTTCATCAACCAAATTGTCTGTTGGTCTTTGCAGAGCTTTGGTCATGTCCAAAATAACAGGTAATTGTTGTTGTTAGACTTGGCCAACAAAATTACTATAGACTTTCTGTTTGTATTTGGAAACTATTATTGTTTCAGAACTTCTGCATGGACAGGAGCCTAGGTTGTACATGTTGGAAAAATCAGGCTTATGTGATTTTCCCAGAGTTTGCAGTGTAAGACTCTGCAGTGATCCCAAAAAAGCACCACTCAAAAGACTAGTGAAATAAAAGTTAACTTTACTTAAAACACAACAGGAACAACATGGTACAGACTGATTTGTTCTCAGCCATCTTAATAGGAAGAACTAAACAAACTAACTGAAGTCCAAGCTCCGCCTCTCCCCTTCTAGCAGGTTAGGCTGACTTCTCTCTCTCATACACACACACACATGAAATGCTGTATTTCCAACAGTACATTGGCTGACTCTTTATGGTACATTCTACTTTGTTTGGATTCACTTCATTCACCTCACCTCACCACTGTACATTATTTATGACTATTTAAAAGAAAATAATACTTCACAGCTTCAACAGATTTATATTTATTCCTTATATATGGGTTTGATTGTGCTGTAATAAGATAAATCCACCATAAAGCAGTGATTAACTGCAAAAGCACTTATGAAAAGTCAATATATTGCATAGTATATTTATACGGCAGTAATTTACATTTAGTAGGGTTTGCCCACTTTTTTTTGGTGTATATTCAGTGAACACAGTGGGAACTATTCTGTATCTTTGGCTTTATTATCATTAATAAGCAACTACTTGTTTATGCATTTTCAAATTTACAGTAATTGAATTAATTTTGTTAATTTGATTTTCAATAACAGAAGGTTCTGACAGACATTACTCTCCAGAGATGGAAACCAATGAGATCGAACGTCAACAGTCACATGTTCGGGATTCATCACAAAATCAATTAAGATCTCACACCTATTCCCCTGATGACAGTGAACGAAATGATGTCATAAGCAAATTACAAATGTGTAAGGAATTTTTGCTTTTTTAAAAATGGGATTTAACAAACACTCTGAAGCAGTATAATAACACTAGACATTTTTTACCCAGCTCAAATTGTCTCTTGTGACGTACGGTTAAGGGACCAGTGCAAAGGAACAACCTGTAATAGGTAGGATATACCTTGAAATTAATCCAGAATTCCTAGGATTATGTAAATATTCATGCCATCATTCACACATCAATGTCTGTTTTCTTGTTCTAGGTATGAATGTCCTGCTGGGTGCTTGGACAGTAATTCGAAAGTTGTAGGAAGTGTACATTATGACATGGTAAAGATTTAGTAATTTATAATTTGTGTAACATGTTTTGATTTTTCATTAAAAAATAGGAAGATGGGTTTATAACAAAACATTCTGAAAATTAACTTGGCTAACAGTGACTGAAGTTTTTAAGGAAAACGTTTTCTTCCAAATTATCTTATTCTGGGCTGGTTACAGCAACTAAATGCTCGAGGGGGTGGCCCCTTGTTGTCTGGGCACCTGCTTGGCCTCTATTGCCCATCTGAGCATGTGTGGGTGCCCAGCCAATGAGGGGCCACCCCCTCGAACATACTCAGAACGGCCCGGCCTTTCTACACAGAATTGGGCCTACAGGAGAAGGTAAGACCCCTCACACACGCGCAACCCTGGGCATGGGTTGGGGGCTTTTGGCTGGGGTTCCTGCCCACCCCCAGTGCCCAATCTGGGGTTCGGGAGCGAGTAGGAACCCAGAGAAAGAAGGCACCCGGGCTGCCCACACTGGCTCCATAGGAGCCAATGGGAGCAGCCCGGGGGAGGGGCTTCCCCCCGAACGGGTTGAGAACACTTTCCTGTTCACACTGGCTGGTAAGATAACTGCTCTCAAAGCGTTCCTTAACTGCCCTTGTGCGAACGGGATAGTGTTCTCAACCCGTTTGGGGGGGGGAAGCATTCTGAGGTGTCTTTGCCTTGGTGCGAAAAGCCTTCTGGCCACTCCCAGAATCTCCATATAGATGTTGAACAGCATGGAGGACAAACCAGCCCCTGACGAACTCCACATGAAAGTGCCCAAGGGTTTGAGTGTATATTTTCCATTACTTCTTTTTGGAGTCTTTCCAGAAATAGGAAGAAAGCTACCTACCTGCTAATTGACATTGTTATCTGTTCTAGAACATGGCAAATTTTAATATATTTTCAAAAAATACATTACTGATCCAGTTATATGCATTTAAAACAGCAGCAAAAAGCAAACTTCAGTACACTTCCTTTGTTGTTTATTTCTGTCCCTGTCCCTCTTCTTTTCTTTCTTAGCAATCAAGCATTTGTAGAGCTGCTATACATTATGGCATTTTAGACAATGATGGTGGCTGGGTGGATGTTACTAGGCAAGGAAGAAGAAATTATTTCATTAAATCTTACAGAAATGGTGTTCAATCAATTGGGTAGGTAAACATACATATGTTTCCTCGTATACTGCTTGAGTGTCTCATGGTTACCACATAATATGTTGATAATACAGATTACATAATTTCATTTTATTACTCTGGCAATAATCTCCTGTTTCCTACTGTCCAGAGAACTTTTCAAATTACTTGTGTCCTATTTCACTTAACTTCTTCTGGGTTTATCTACATTTATCTTTCATTTGCACACAGGCAGGATTGTCACAAGGGGGAAAGAATGGGACCTTGGAAGAGACCTTGGGTCTAATGTCCACAGGCTGACATACCTCTGGGGGCCCATAACTCACTTCTGAAGATGGAAACGGTTTTTGGAAGCAATTCTTTTCTAGAGCAAGATTGTCAGTTCTTTATGGCACTTGTCAGGCTCCGCAGAAAAACCCCTCTTGAGAGCAATGCCACTGTCAAGTGCTCTGGAGGATCTTTGATGTTAGCGGCAGATTGCGGTCTGCCACTAAGTTCAAAGATCCTCCAGAGCCTTTTATAGCTGCATTGCTCTCGCAAGGGGTTTTTCTGCAGAGCCTGCACTAATCTCCGAAGGCAACTTTGGGGGGACTTCAGAGCCGGTTCTCACAAGTGGTTCTCTTTGAAGCCTTTACTAATCTCCGAAGGCAACTTTGGAGATTGCACCCCCTGTCCCCCAAAACACCTGGGGGGACAGGCAGACCCCTTGTGGGTAGATCCAGATTTGTAAATGGGTGCTCTGGTGTTTACAAGGCAGGCAAGCTAGCCCCCATTGCTATTGGGTGCTAGACCACCCATGGAAACACATTGGGTACTTCCCTTAATCCAGATCTACTAGATCCGGATTAAGGGAAGTACCCATTCCTTAGATCTGGATCTTCTTAGATCCAGATCAAAGGAGCTCTATGGAAAAGCACCCAATATGAGGACAAAAGTGCCACGTGTTAACTATCTTTTGAGTTGCTTCCTTTGCTACCTGTGTGGATCAAAGCTCACTTCAAGAAGTGCAAAGGGAATCTTCCAGTCAAAGCATCACTTCAGTTCCAGTCCTCTGTAGTCTCAATCAACAGACCACCTCTCTCCATTATAACCTGTGTTCTTGCAACTATCTATTAGGATAATTAACCTGATATTTGAGTGGTTTTTATTTATTTATTCTATTTTAATCCCTTTTTATACCTGAAGGTATCAGAGCAGGTTACAAGAGTAAAAACAAGTCAAAAGAACCCAATAACAATAATAGTACTTTGATGGGGGAGGGGAAGCTATTCCTCAAACAAAGTCTAGGTTAAAAAGGTGTGTCTTTGCCAGTCTTGTGTACTTGGAGTTGGGTTTTGTAGCACATTGACAGCCAGTGTAGCTCTTTTAAGACTATACATCTGCCAGCAGTACAAGAGATCCCGCTGCTCCCAAGTTCAGAGTCTGGGCAATTCTGACTTATATTTACCAGTGTGATCATTGCTATCACTGGAAGGTTTCTGCTGAACACTGTTGGGAAGAGGTGGCTAAATAAAGGCCCTTTCTATGCTGGTTTATATCCCAGACTATGGCTGGCCCCACGCTGAGTCTGCTGAAGTCTGAACCGGGATGCAGATTGCAGCTCCCTATTTTGGGATATAAAGAAAGGGTCAAAGACTTAGCACAGAGGTAAATAATTATATCACTGATTAAAATTGACAGTTATATCACACACACAAAAACAAATTATAGACTTCATAGTGTCAAGGAAGGTTTTTCTCCCTCAAACTTTGTGAAAATCATAAAAAGTATGAAATCATAGAAATGAATAGCAAAAAAAAAAAAAAAAAAAAGCCTGTAAGTCTATCCCAGAGCTTTATTTGGGATGTAAAACATTAATGGTGAGATTGTAGATGCTATTACACTCTTGAGGTATTAAGAGGAACTATTAAAGTGTTGTGTTGTTTCTATTGCTGTTACCTTCTTTAACATTATAATACTTGGCATGATGTGTTTTTAATTTATTTTATTATTTTATGCTTTTTAAAAACATAATCTCGAACAATTTATGAAACCCAATGTAGATATACTGCTGCTAACAAAATTGCTACTTTTATTGCAGAAAATACCAGTCTGCTAATTCTTTCACCGTATCTAAAGTATCAGGTTAGTTTCGTTCATGTAACATTATAGACTTATTTATAGATCTACATATGGCTGTTGACGGAGGAGAAATGCAGGGGATGTGTTTTTGAGTACTGTGAACTCAATGGGCCCATAAAGGGGGTGATGGTAAAACATTTTCCAGTCATATTTTGTTGAAAGTTGGGCCAGGGATCAGAATTTGCCTGGGAGCCATAATTCTTATGGGTGACAAATTCATGGATGACATGTGTATCAATGGCTATTAGAATGGATACATCCTGCAGGCCAGGGAGACAGGCAGGCAGGATGCCTCTGAAGGCCATTGGCTGGGTTTTGAGAGCAGGTGAAGGTTTTGCCCTTGTCTTCTGCTTGAGATGCCCATAAGTAATTGGTGGGCCACTGTGTGGGACAGGATGCTAGAGTAGGTGGACTGTGGCCTGATCCACGAGGTATTCTCTTATAATCTATATTCATTTTGAAAGCATGTTTTAGCATATTTCCTTTTTAATTTCAGTACAAGCCATCACTTGTGAGACAACAGTGGAGCAATTATGTCCATTTTATAAACCAGCCACACATTGTCCAAGGTAAGTTAATCCATGATTACTTCTGTTATTGGCTACATTCGCATGGATGTCAAATAGATGTCAAATATGACTACCCATCTGTACCACGAACTGGGCACCCACACACTTGCGCACTGTGGGAACTCTGGAGGAACACATGCCTGCCACTTGCTTGCTTCTAAGCCACCCCAACACCCTCTGGAATCAACTAATCTTAAAGACACTTTAAATAGATCTGGGGGTGGCTAAGGTTGATTTACCTGCCAGTAGGGAATGACTTTATCATACTTATATCAGTGTATGCTTTTATTTCATAGAAAAAGGGAATACAGCAATTTTTACTTAATGCAGTACTTGTATCTAAAATTATTGCTCTTTGACACATCTACGCCCATTTTTCCAGAGTCTATTGTCCTCATAATTGTATGCAAGCGAATCCACACTATGCCAGAGTGATTGGAACAAAGGTTTATTCTGATGTAAGTAAAAAATACTTTTAAATCTAGGGTACAATTCTATATTTTTTCAGTGGTGGACCTTTTTCTACATACCTGGCTCAAACAATGGTTTCCATGGCTGAAAATGTAGGAAAATTATCATGCCATCTGTTGGTTTGGGTGGGATACATTGGTACAATTGTCATTTCAGGTTTGCTTGCTTGCTTAAATATTTGTATACTACTTCCTATATAAAAATTGCAAATGCCATAAAAACAGTGAGTACATCTAAAAATGTAATTTAAAACCATGAGTGGAAAAGAGGAAACAATTATACTGGGAAGATTAACTGTTATGACTGCATTGTTAAATTTAATGAAATAAAATATAACTCCAGGTGTTGTCACACCCAAGCATTTGACACTGGTGATTTCCTTGGCAACAAGGGACAGACTGGAGATGAATTAAGAGCATGTTCCATCCAAACTCTTTTTAAAGCTGCATCCAGATATCACTTCTTTATTCTGCTATAATTGGATATTTCAAAATAAAGCATGGATATTCCCAAAAAAAATCTATCCTGAATACCCCAAAACAGTGGGGTATGTAACTGACATTTGAATGTTGCCTAAGTTAGGGCTTGAGATAGGAACTGACATAGGACTTAGCTTCTGGATAGCCACTGTTGCTAATGAGTGTTATTAATACCGAGCTAGTTGAGACTGTGTCCAGATAAGAATACTTCACAAGGACTGCAGAGCAGGTGTCAAAGTGCCGGACAAGTTTTACAATGCTCTGCAGTCCCTGTGAAGTAATGCCTGATGCTTTGAAGTAAAAAAAAGAAAGAAAGAAATACTGCTTACCTCAACATCAGCTGCAGAATTTTCCTTCCCTCTGCAATTTTCCTGGGTGTTCAGATTGTTACAGAAATTATAAATTTAGATAGACAAGCGAACTTGGATTCAGAGATCAATTTTATTCCCTTGCAAGAAGAAGAAAAATTTAATCTGATTATTTATCGGGAGCGGAGACCCTTTTCTCTGCTCCAAGGGCCTCAGCCCTTAGACTGGAGAGGGCTGCGTCCAGAGCTGCCTTTCTTCCCTTTCAGCTTTGTGTGCCAGTTCCACAGCCTATGAGTGATGCCGGGGGGAGGGGGAGAAAAGGACAGGGCTGTCATTGTGGTAGCCCCAGCCTTGAAATAAATGCCTCTTCTCTTTGTTTTCATTGGTTTCCCTGCCCCATTGCAGAGACCCTGGCCAGGACCCGGAGCCTGAAATTAGGCTCCCTTGCCCTTCTGGTTTGATTTACAGCTGGCTGGGCAGCTGGGGCCTGCTGGGGTTGAGAAGGGCCTGTGGCCAGCCTCTGGGGTGGCCAAAGGACTGGGCGTGTTTTTTCTGTAACAAGATGGCCTCTCAGAGAGAGAGAGAGAGAGAGGATGGCCACATGGTTGGAAGAGCCCTCCCTGCTACCTCAGAGTATTGGAAGATCATGAGGATGTTCTGTTCTCCCTGTGGAGCTCCTTTCCTTCACAGAGCATTTTTAATTTATATCTGGAGGCACCCTGAGTTTAACTAATGATCTGATAGCTTTCTGTATTTACAGCAGCTTGCTCCTATTTTGGAAAGAACCTTTTATTTTATGTTTATTTATGTTTGTTCCTGTGAAATGCCTATTGAAATTCATTTTTACAAGTAATTACTGGGGTCACCTGGAACCCAGGAATTTCAAAGTGATATTTTATAATAATGCATGTTATTAAGGAGCACAAACTCTGAAAAAAGAGAAAAGCAGAAAGTGATTGTGCAACAAACATATCATATCTAACTATCATATTTCAAAACAGATTATTATTTTGAGAAGAAAGTTTATTATTTGAAAATTTAGAATTCTTGTAATTAACATTTGGCTTTGAACCATGCTAACTTTCTGAAATGTAAAAAGGAGTATTGCAAATCAGGCTATCTGAAATAGAGATAGTTGTTAAGTTCTTATTCAGTGTCCTAGATTTCATCCACGTGGCCCACAAGAGTTGGGATCTATTGCAAGAACACCTGGTTCTGCTGCCAGAGGGAACAGTACAGTGTTCCCCAGTACATTCACCCCAGCTAGGATTCAGAACACAGCTGTGAGGGGAGTCTTCTCCCAGCTTTACAGGGTTTCCGTACCAGCAAGATCTCCAGTGGACTGAAAATGGACAGTCCACTGGAGGACTTGCAGGAATGGAAATGGTACCAGGTAGCTCTCTCCTCCCTCTGTGCATTTACATGTGAGGTTAGGGAGAGAACATCTCAGTCTTTACAACTACCCTAAGGGAGCTTACAGGGGTATCACTTTTGGACAAGCTACAAAGGCTCAGGCCTGAATCTGGACTAGTGGATTTGGGGCCTAGTTTACACACAGAGGAGTCACAACTTTCATCCTTTTGTCTCAGGAAAATACATCTACATGGAGCATGGCCCAGATAAGATTCTCATGCTGCCACTGTGGTGGTGATGCAGGCAGAAAGCACTTTCAGAGTGCCATTTCCTATGTTTATTGTCCGTCCGTCCCCCCCCCCCAGCAAGATCACAGCTTGGGAATCTTTGGTTTTGGTCTTTAATTCACAGAGGTCTTGTGTGGGTCATTGCCATTGCTGCCACTATGATAGATGTGTCTGAGGCAGGGATGTGCACAAATTTTTTTTTGTATTCAATTTGTATTGAATGCAAGAAAATTCGTATTCATTTGAATAAATCCCTTTGAATGTGGTAGGATTGAATTTGATACAAATGTTTCATACATATCTCATAAGAATCCCATACAAATCTGTAAAAAAGCTTTGTACGAATGTACCAAAACATTCTATTTGAATTCAAATGTCAGTCTTTGAATGTGCCAACAATCTATTCTACTCTGAATGTGAATTCGGCCAAATTCATATGAAGCTTGAATGTTACAAATATTTGTGCACATCCCTAGTCTGAGGGTCTGCTACACTCGCTTGTTAAGCAGTCCTACAGCTAATTTGTGTAGGTAAAACTGAGGCTGATGTGAATTAACAGATTAACTAGCAAGCAGATAAATAAAAGACAATAGTAAAAGTTCAGATAATTGACCTGTAGTATTATATGTATTTATAGTCATATGTTTTAATTTTATCCAGACATCAAGTATTTGCAGAACAGCTGTACATGCTGGAGTGATTCGTAATGATGGAGGCTTTGTTGATATCATGCCAGTGGATAAAAGAAGAATGTATACTGCTTCATTTCAAAATGGAATTTTTTCTGAAAGGTACGAAGCATCACTTTAAAGAGTTTTTCTTTCTTTAGAGTGCTATGTTAATCTTGGAATAGCACTGTACTAAATGCTAACGTCCCATTCATATCTATGTGCATAATTCTGCAAACGCTAAGTAGACAAAATATCCAGATTCTTCATATGCAAATTTAGGTTGCATCTTCAAAAGGGCAGGTTGCAGTGCAGAGCCATGAAATGGCTTCCGGCCCCCAGAACTTCACTGGTGTAGAGAACCCTTCTGGTATCACCAAGGCTTTTGGCTGGGTGACTGTTGCTCTAAGCTGGAAATGATTGTAGAAGCCACCATTTTTGGTCTGTTGCAAATACAGTCAAGTAGAAAGTGAGCCAGTAAATCACTTCCTACATCACCAACCCACCCTTGTTTGTTTGTTTGTCTGAATTACACCCCCCCAACCCCCCCCCAAATAATGACAACTGCCCCAAGGGTCATTCAGTCCACATGTCTGATAAGTCATCTGACAAGGTGTAAGGTGCAGCCCAAGAATTATTAGGAGTGATTGTACACAACCACATCACTCCAGAAGTGTCCAGGTATTTGGATGCCCTGCTCCTATTAGGGCACTCATATAGATGTTGCCTTAGAAGCACTTAATGTAGGGGACATGAAGGGGTGACCGCATTTTAATACTGTGTGTCCAAAGGATGAATGCAGCAATTGCCATCAGGCTGCAGCATCTTCCATAAAAGTGTGGCTATCTATGTAGGGGAAGGGTTCTTGGCCATTAACAGCACTTTGAAGTTGTTACTATCACGCTAAGCACAAAATGGCTTTGTGGGTTACCTGCGGACCCTGTGGTTTGCTGTTCTGACCACATGGACATTTTGACTTCCAGTGTAATCTCAAATAAACTTTACCTTGCTTTCTTGACCCATTGTTTCTTGATCCACTGCAGTGCAGGCTGAATAGGGAGAACCTAATCTGATCAACTACTTAAATCTTATTCTCTCTGTTAAGTAAATATCTTACCTGCAGAGGCAAAATATAAATCCTTCATTTCACAACTATTTCTGTGGGACAGTTCAAAGACAGTTTGACAAAACTGATGGCTACCCTCCTTATATGGAATTTCACATTTGGAAGGTTTAGAGGTGACCTTAAAATATGAATGATTGCTTTAAGAATTGTTACTTCTGGCACTGAAGGGGGGGGTAACTCCATGATGAAATACACTTTACCATTTTGACAGGTAAAAAACTATAACAAGCAGTGACATAGAAGTAGAAAAATCAATTTAATCCAGCATTCTCTGAAACAAAATTACTTTAAGGTGCTTTGCCATCGAAAGCCTAACAGGATCAGAGAGAGAAGCATTTGTGCAATATTGACAAAGCTGTTCTTCACAATTACATTTCATATCACTGGTGGTGGGGACTTGGGTGTCTATAGTGACTAAGGAGAATTAACAGATTCATGTGTAAAATAGCAAAGGCTGCATCCACATGGCCCAATAGTAGGGATGTGCACAATATTTTTTTGTATTTGATTCATATCAAATGCAAGAAAATTCACATCAGTTTGGATAAAGGTCTTTGAATGTGGTAGGATTTGAATTCGATACAAATGTTCTGTATGAATTCAGTACAAATCACATATGAATCCGTAATGAAGCTTTGTAGAAATGTCTCAAAACATTCCATTCAAATTCAAATGCGAATTTTTGAATGTGCCAACATTCAATTCTAATTCAAATGTTTGAATTTGTACAAATTTTGAGTGTTATGAATATTCGTGCATATCCCCACCCAATAGTACAAGCCTCTGGTTGGTCCAGGGCATCCCAGGCTAATGCTCCCACCCTGCAAACCTGTAACCACTAATAGTAAACTCCTTCCAAGTATTTCAGAGCCTGCCATTGGGGAAAGTTGCTCCCTTCACCTTTGTGGATGCACTTACTGGTCCTGGTTTTTGCTCTGTCTTCTTACCACAGCAATGGAAATGGCTGACTTCTGACCATATTTCTGGTGCTTTGAGAAGTAGCCTATGCTGAACATATTGTTGCTCTGAGGAGTGGCCCTTAGCACCACTGCAGGTACTGGCTTGCTGCCCCTGATACTGGCTCTTTGATGTAGATGCAGACAGAGCTGCTAAGGCTGGAATCTAACCTATATGAAATACTTTTTTTCTCCCTTGCAGTTTACAGAATCCTCCGGGAAGCAAGGCATTCAGAGTGTTTGCTGTAGTTTGAAAGGAACAAATAAATTGTAAAAAATAATATCAAAACACTATGCTTGGAAGATGAGACAGAAATGTCATTTATTCTGCTTCCTCAAGTTTGTATAAAGATGTAATATTACTGTACAGAATATAGACTTTTAGGAAAGTTGTTTTAACTGCATGTGTATCTTAATTGGGAAAAAAACCTAAAATTAAACATGGGAAAAATACATAAGAGAAACTATGATGCTAAAAGAAAATTCATTTTGAATCCTGTGTTAAGTATTGCTATATTTTCTTAGCATTTATTCCTATGCAGTTCATTCAGAGCTTGCAATTAAAATACTTTATCATTAGCATCATTGTTATTGTGTTTTCTGCATGCCACTAACATTAACTGCAAAGATATAACTTTAATACGTGTCCCTGTGTGCATATGCACACATACGCACACACTTGATAGACATAGACTATTCTATAGCTTGAAACTGGAAAAATATACCAGTAACTGGATCCGAATAGAAAACAATGAAGATTTTTACAGTAACTTGCATTTGGAAGTGTTGTCATTTATACATTTCCTATTCTTAACTTCATTTTGAAAACAATGCGTGCTTAGAGTAAGTCCTGGAACACAGAAATACATTTTAAATAAATTACTTTAAATTAATTAAAATTAAATAAATTCTAATTTTACATTGTGTTTTTACACAGACTTTTGTAAAACACATCATGATGGGATGCCACTAGACCAATTCAAATAAAATATTTGCATAAGAAAGTGCAAAGTATAGTTAAAATATAAGGGTTCTATCTAGTAAATGTAGCAGGCATTCATAGAAATGAACCTGAACAAACATTTAGAATAATGTTTAGACTACATGTAGTATGTGATGTGACATTAATGAATGGTGATATTGCTCTGTAAAATAAACTGTAACATAGGTTCTGCGTAACCTATCTGATGCGTATTCCTGCAGGGCAGGACACAGTGCCAAAGATTATTATGCCATTTTCATATTTTACCATTTCATCTCATTTATGATGGATAAACCTGTACACTACATCTACCACACTGTATACACTAAGAAATATATCATGATGATGTTATACTTTCTATGAAAATTGTATTAAATAAGAATGTAAGGATGATAAGCTTTTTTTCTGGGTTTTTCTTGTGATTTTATAATTTGGTTTTGATACAGTTTCTTTCAAAATGCCATTGGCGTTGATTTTCTTCATAGCTGAATTACAGTGCTGCTTTGTCTCACTACATATACTACCTCATGTAGTTAGGTAATCTTTGTCAATAAAATTATCCATTAAGCAACAATATATTTGGGGATCTTTTTATAATCCTCTGGAAATGGATATTTGGCAGTAATATCTGCATAATGAAGTCAAAGTTCATTTGCAGATATTGAGAGGCCAATTTCAGCGTTTCTCTAAAGAGTGACCTCTACGTGCAGTGCATTGAAGAATATACGATACAGGGAAGTCTCTGAAATTGCCAGTCAGATTAGTACTTGGAAAGACTTTGTGAGAACAGGCACACCCAGATGACTTTCTTATAGCTTTTGTTATGGTGAGCTGCATTTCTAATTAAAAGATCTATAAGATGCCCACTTTTAGGAAGATATGTTTCTTCTTCTGGTATGTGCATAGATTGTCAACCCAAGATAGGCTTGCAAAATTATTAGAAACATAATAAAACTTTTGCACTTTTAATTGTTTGCAGGAGAGGAGATTTGAGCAGGTATTAAATGCATTAGAGACTATAGCCCTTTTTGCATGGGGTCTTATTCCAGATTATATCCCCAAACAGGGACCTGCTATCCATGTGCTAGTGCCATCATCTGCACCAGCATCCGGATGAGAAGTCCCTGTTCAGGGATATACTTCACCATAAGGCCTGGTACAGAAATGATCATAGACAGGAATTTCATGGTGGTGGATCCTGTCACTTCAGGAATGGAGTGCATGTTAGAAAGTGCTCCAGTCCTTAACAGCAGCAAGCATGCTGCCTGTATGCCCATCATAACTCCTGGCCATCCAAACAATGTAGCCAGGGAACTGTCATTCCTCAGCTTCAATGTTAGTTGACAAGATGGCCCCATTTCCTGTGCTATTCAACCCAAAGCAGTCATTGTAGAAAATTTTCCACATTCCATCAGCATGGTGGAAGAATTGGAAAGCGTTGTCATAATGCTACCATTAAAACCTCCTTAAGCGTGGGGTCATGCAGATATTGCATGTTGTCAGTACAGAATAGATCCTGCTTCTGAACATCTCTTTTCTTTCTTTCCCCTATATACTAACTCTGCCCCAAGAAAAGTTTATATTTTGTTTAGAGTAGTAGTCTTTCAGTTGAGGTTATTTCAGTTGAAAGGTCTAATACAGAAAGGCTGGCAAAGACCTCTATTTAGAACTCTAGAGTGCTTCTAGTTCTTGGAGCAACAACATTTACTTGAGTGGACAGGTCAACATTCCAGTTTTGCCTAACATAGCTTTTTCTGTTTTACTACCTAAACTTCCATCCAAGTTTGACATGTGTTGAGGAGAAAAGAATAAAGAATGTTAGTCCTTCTCATTGCCCTACTTTTTGCTAAACTCCCATTGACTCACGTAGGTCAAAGTCTAAGGCAGAATCTCTTTTTCGAAACACGACTTTGCTTTTGTCTAGATTTCAAGAAAGTCTTTCCCAAATCCCAAGTTTTGTTAGCCTTGTGTAGCCTCAGAGAGGAGGGTGATGGCTCCACTACCATCCACAAGGCTGCTTTCTCATATCTCCATTCCCACCCTCAGGTGACCTCGGGTGTTTCCGCATTGGCTCCAGAAAATGTTTTAACCCCCCATTTAACCCCCATAGAAGACACATTTAGACTTACCATCTGCACTGGAGGCCTCTTCAGCAACCCTTCCTGGCGGCCACTTCGACAGTTTGGTGAGCGAGATCCATTTCTAAAACAGGTCTCGTCGCCGAAAAATGGATTAAAATGAAGACCTAAAAAATGAGGTCTTTGATCCATGTGGAAGCAGGATGCTTCCACACATGGCCAGACAAAGGGACGGATGTCCCTGTGGCTGCCGTCTTGGGGAGGGTGGAAGCAGGCCGCTTTGCCTCCTTCTGCCTTCCCCCGCACGTCGCGTGCCACCAGAAACACACGGTGACTGGCAGCTGCATGCTCCAGTCCCACTGCTCCAGGGGCAGCATAAGTGTCATGGGAGACTGGATGCCCTTTGGGATGGGTGCTACGGCTTCCGCACAGCACCCTGGTAATCTGGCCACCTGATCCAGCCTCTGGATCCCCCAGAGGACTGCTCGCCGAGAAACGGATCTTCTTTGATCCGTTTCTCGGCAGCATATGCAGAAGCACCCCTCCTCTGCACATGTGAGCTGGTGCAAGATGCCTACATGGAAACATAGTATATTTGGCTGCTGTGAGGACCTGACTTATCCTTTGCAAGCAGTGGCTTCAGAGCTGCTTTCATGCAGTAAACTATCAGTACCTTGGAAGGGGACTGAAATCCCTCCATGCAGTCTTCCATGTCTTTGCAGTGTAAAGAGTTGTGGAGACTAACAGACTTGACCCCCCCTCCAAGACATCTTAAATGACTTATGGAGACCATACTCTACCCAGTGGTAGATCTTCCCCACCCACGCCTTGCCCCTACTCAAGGTCTAAGAGTCTTTTTACACCTTCATTTTCCTGGAAAAGCATCCCAGTGAAGATTGGGAATGGATCCTGCTCCTACACCTTGGGATGCCAAATCCATTTCAAAGTTATCTAGTGCTTCCTTAAGTGCTGGGTAAATGCAATCACTAGGATTACCAGGCTGTGTCAAGAACCATGCATGACACCATTGCTGTGGTGACCAGGAGAAGTGGCAGAATTGTGGCTGTGCTGTCTGTGTTCTGTTCACCTTGAAGATGTGCGAATGGAGCATGCATTCTTAAGTGCCCTATACCTATACGGCTAGGGCATGCCACAGCATATATGGAGGCAGCTTCTTGAACAGAAGCAGCTCATGCAGTGTGTAGGCCCTTTGTTGGGGCATAGTCATAGTTCTCCAGGAAGAAAGGTGCTTAAAGGTTCTAAGATTCATCTTGCCTGAGAGGAATGGATGATACTTCGGGGTCATTTCTGTTTTTCAGCAGGCTTTCTTTTTTTCAATTCTGCTTCTCTATTTTCTCTTCAGATCTCCTGTCTACATTGCCCTTTTGAGGCCATAGTCATACAACAAATTAACATTTTGAAGGCCACAATTGAACAATATTTAGAGACTGAAATGTTATAAGCAAGCAAGTAATCCTTGAAGTGTCTTCAAAAAATGAAGAATTCAATTAAGTTATTAGTGGTAAGCTTGTTCCATGCTTAAGTTGACTGCAAGTAAGCAAATTAAAGGTGGTAGCACTCAAGGTTGTGTTGCGCTGGAGGATGTATCTGATTCTCCCCCCTCCCATTCTATATCAGAGACTGCATTTACATGCAGTAAATCTATCTGTCCTATCTATCATCTATATCCATCCATCCATAACACATCCTAAGTCACTGACAAAGCTTCTGTCTGAACAATTCAGTTTTTTAGCTCTGTTTCTTGGTTCTCAGTTGGATACAAGGAGATCACAGAAAAGCTGTGATTTGAACTTTAGTTTACCCAGTTCTCATGACCAACAGAATCCAGAGTCCCCCATTATAGTGCCTAAAATATAAAGCCAATTGAAGAATAAGAATTGGCTCACCAAATAAAATTTGCTTTCTAGACTGTACTGTGTTTGTTCTCTGTTTGTTAAAATCCATCTGTTTCTTGTTTTATTTGTATTTACTTTGGAAACCTTTGCCTTTGAATAAGCAGTTCTATTATTGTTTCAGAGCAGCTTCGAAAGCTTTTGGGCAGCATTAAGCACAGAAACACACACACGCACACTCTCCATATATATAATTTCTGTGCATAGAAGCCTTAGTTTCCAGTTTTGGATTAAAACCATTTGAGTACACAAAGGATTGCATTGTGAGAGATGATTTAATACTTGTGGCACATGGGTGATACACCTACACTGGCACAGCTATAACTGATCCAAGAGCTTAAAGAAATGGCTTAGTAAAATACTCTGAGCCTCTCTTATTCATCTCAGATAAATTCTGGCTAAATTAGAAAGCTGCATGTGGAATTTGGCCTAAAAGTAACACCCAGGTCTTTCCTTGTTAAGATTAAAACTGAATTAGGTTTTGTTTTTGTTTTTTAACAAAAGTATGCTAGTTTTCTTTTCTCTCCTCCCTTTTCAAGTTAGGTTGTTTGTTCATCTAATTTAGTATAATGCATGTTAGTATTTCTCTAGTATACTTTATCTTATTTATTTAACAGATTTGTATTGTAGCCACAGAGGTATAGCTTAGGATAGGAACATAAAAAAAAATAAGAGGATCCTTTCTGGATTAGGTCACTGTCCATCTAGTCCAGCATCCTGTCCTGCATGGCAATCCACCAAATGCTTATGGGTCTTCTCAAGCAGAATACAAAGGTAAAACTTTCACCTTCTCTAGACTTCCTGCAAATAACTTTTAGAGGCATTCTGCCTGTTTCTCCAACTTAGAGTGGAAAGGGCTACTATCTGAAACAAGATAGATTCTCCATCTGATGCAGACTAGAACCAGGAACATGCACAGAGTGACAATAAACACCAAGCTCAGCAACAACCAAGATGTGCCCCGGCCAGCTTTAAATGGTTTATGTGGTTCCTCTGATTATCAGCTAACTACTAGCAAAACAAAACAAAACAAAAAAACACCCAATTTATTCTCACCCAATGGCAGTCAGACCTCAGTTGGATTATCTAGGAGGATGTAAAACTCTCTGTCTGCACTCTGCTGCAGCATTAAGCCCACTTCCTTTTGTCTTCACTTTCAGCTATTTGGGGACTGGGAATTCAGAGGTTTTATGGAAGATCTTATGCGCCAATACTAGAATTTAGTGAGTATTTCTGACACTCAGTGTGGAACCTTCAGTATACAGCAGTGGTAGTTCTATTCAAATCCATGTCAGGCTCACTGAACATGTTGGATTGGTCTTCCATTAATTAACAATGAAACTAGACAAATTTAAGAAAGATAGAATGGATATAAGCTCTGTGCTACTGGACATAGTAGGGCACTGCTCACTTTGCCCTTGTGATGTTCAAGGAGAAATATACTCCCCCCCCCCACACACATAAACTGTTAATTTTCACTAACATTAACAATAACATTTTCTTTTTTGTAGCATCTGGTAAGCAGTCATAGTGGCCATCAAACATTTTAAGAGTTGAAACAGATATGTATCAAAAAACAGGAAAATATAACAAGGTTCAACATTTTATGAATAGTAAAATGTGTTATTCATTAGGTTTTATTTTTTTAGCCACCAATGAAGTGGCACTATCTCCCTGGCCACTTTATTCCACATGGTTATTACAAGGCTGATTTCTGGAATACCTTACAGAGGCTGCATCCCCAAAAGACTTATTTACTTCTCCACTGTCACTCTACTGTCACTCTATTGAAGTGGACTTTAAAAGTGCCATGCAAATCAGGAATAAGCGTCCGCATGAGGCTCAGGAAAATGCGTGTTTTTAACGCACCTTCCGTCCCCATAGGATCCCTGTTTTCTTTGCGCGCATCTTTTTCTCCCCGCCCCTGCTCTTCTTCATAGGGTGCCAGCGGGAATGGGGAGGGACTGCGCTCGGTGTGGCCACAACCAGGAAGACAATCCCTGACAAGTGCAAAGGAGAAACAGCGATCGGCTCTCTGTTCGTCTCCCAGATCCCCCCCCCCCCGAAATGGCTTCTCGTGCTGGAAAACATTCACTCTCACCACTTTCCCTGTTATTGCTTTCAAAAATCCACCCTGTCCAGCGCACGATCGCTCATTCACTCACCACTTTCCCTGTTATTGCTTTAAAATCCACCCCTAGCAATAATCCACCCATTTCACACCTCACAGTGATTGCAACAATGTTGCAATTCTGCGTGATTCTGGCTCTTTAGTTCTGAGCTTTAGAAAGTGAAGCTGCTTGTGTTTCTGCTGTGTGTGCAGGCGGCAATCCCCGCCCCTTTTGCTACGGAGCGTCCTCAAGGTAAATGTAGTGAGGATAACCCGCGACTTACAGAAAGAGCGCTGGAAGAGTTGTTTAAAGTGCATGTATTTTGTCGTGCGATTTCCATGTTTTGTAGCGCTGGAACCTCGTTAAAAACCCTGGCTTGGGGGCGCTCAGAGGCAAAAGGAGAGTCTTGGCAGACTTTTTATTTCTTGGGGACAGGCCCAGAGAGGAAATATGGATAGGACTCACAAAAAAACCCCAGGAGTGATTCTAACGCCCTGCTGCTGCCAGTGCCATCCTGGAGTTCACTAAGGCTGCTCAGTCTTCACTAGTTGTGGATGACTAAAATGTTATCCACAAATTGACCGGGAGCAAATTAGTGAGCTCCTGATAGGTAGCATTCACACTCTCTTCTTGGTGCAATGCTACAACTGGATATGGCAACATGGCTGTGGCTGTCCAGTCATGCACTGGATCCCAATCACTATGGCAACAACTGAGTATGCACTGAAAGTTGTTGCAGCCATTGCCATGGCAATCCAGCCTGCCTGGTCTGATCGTACACACTTCGAGTGCTGGTGGTCTGATTCAGAACTGTACTAGCTCTTGAAACTCCCTCCATGCTTCAGTTTCACCTGACTGGAAGGCTATGATAATACCATTCGACTGAAGTATGAAAATGCTGAAAGTTTTTTTGATAAAAGAGCAGCCAACCCAATATACTTGTATCAGAAGCCTATGTGCTGGCTGGCTGATTTATCTTTATTCTTGTATCCATCACATTTCACATGATACTTCATTGTGTCATTAGATTGTCAAGTTCAGGTCATGTTAGGTGACAACCATGCCATTGTGACAGCAGACATAGTTTATAGGCTTTTAATGGAAAGCACTGTGGGGTTTCTTCAGAGCTCTTCAGTTAGCTTACATGCTGTGATGTCAGGGCTGGGGGCTAGCCTCATGCCTTGCCAGGTGCCTCAGTCCCCTTTATTTACTGGGCTCTGACTTTTAAATTTGACTCAGGAGTCTCATTCCTGAGCCAACAAACCACCTCCCTCCGGAACACACAAACATACGCGTGCACGCCTCAACAGGAACGAAATATGAACTTTGTTTTATTGCTACAACTCGGTAACTTTAACAGACGCAGAACTTTGAGCATTTCACTTAACAAAACTATTCAGTATCCCCTCCTATCTTTCCTCATAGGAAAAACTCAGGACCCGGTCCTTATCCTAAACCAATCCCCAGCCAGTCATAAGATCAAGAACCATTATTTCTAACAGCACAGGCTTTTTAAAAGGCCTCCTCCTCTATCCTCGTTTGCTGATTGGCTGGCCCCTGAGCTAGCTAATCCTTCCTTCTGGGGATTCTGAAGGCCACGCCTTCAATCCCTAATCTAATACAACATAAACTCCTTAACTCTACCTACCTTCCCCCTGGGTCATCACACATGCCTCAATTTCCATCACGTTTCCTTGCTCCCTTGCATCAGATGTCTTTTTTCTGAGTCACCCTCTGTAATCAAATCTGATGACTGCCAAAGGTTAGGAAGAATAAAATACTATTTAAAAATATATATAGCAATTCACAATTGGTTTAGTGAGAACAAACATATCAGAATGATAGAGAGAGGGAGGGAGAGATGCTATAGTATTCGGAAACAAAATGCCATTTCTCTTTGAATTAAAAGTATTCTCCGAAACATCATACTATTAAGGATATATGTATTTCATTGCCTGTACTCTACGTCTGCTTCATACATACAACAACATATATAAACCAAAAGAAAAAAAAATCTTCATTTCGACATCCTTATTCTAAACTTTCAATACCATCCCTACCTCCCCTTCACCTTAACAAGTTTTGGTGTTCTGTGCATCCATTTACACAAACATTAATTTCCCTCCTTCCTTGTTTAACACTGGCCATAATTTTCTTCCTATTTTCAACCATTGCAATTTTATATCCTGCATATATCATTATTTTCTCATACAAATAATCACTTTTTGTTTCATCTATAGTATATTGTATTCATTTTGGGGTTGCCCATTTTGATGAATCCTTCCAGTCACTTGCTATTACTGCATGTGCAGCTAGGGTTAATTTTATAATCATATCTATTACCCTTATTAACTTCTGTATCTTTAAAACAATGTATTAAACACAATATTTTGTTCCATATAATCAATGTACCCATTACTTTTCCTGTTTCTCTTTTTACTTTTTTTCCAGAATTTTTGGAACTGTTCCCATTCCCACCATATGTGGGAATATGTACCTTTAATCCCACAATGATGCCAACATTTAGGAATAATTAGTATTCTCATATGGGCCAATGGCCCCAATGTTCTGTACCACTTATTGGTAATTTCCCTACCCATTTCTTTTATTCTATTATATTTATCTTTGGTGGCCCTCTTTATTTATGTCTGAATGTCCATTCTAGTTATATTTACATCGTCTTTCCAAATCATAATTAAATTTTCTATCTTCTCCTGTCCTCCCCATCATCCCTTTCTGTCCTAATAATTTAGATCTAATTACTTTTTCAAATGCATTCTCCATTCTATAAATAGTTTCTTGGGTTTCTTTCCCCTTCAGAAACTTATCCACTGCTGGGATGGTGGAAATATGGAAAAGGCTTTTCATTCTCTGTCGGAACTGGTTAACATTAGCAGATCACACACACTGAGCACGTTTAAGGGTTCCCTATTTTTTCTTTCTCCAGTGGTTCAGCTTTCTCCTTACCTCGAACTTTCAATTTAATTTAACCATGCAAGCTGCCTAATTTACCTTAGATATTTTCCCTGCGATTGCCAAAGGAGCAATATCATCATCAACTCACTACACACATTTTGTGTAAACAACAAAAATAGCTTTCTTAATGTGCATAGTAAAAGTAAATAAGGATCTTCCAACATAAGCAAACCAGTTTGCCAGCAAAGCCAGATAATTCCCTAATAAGGTTTCTTCAGGGCAAAAAATAAGAAAAAAGTTTGCCTTTATAACAAACTGTATAAAAGCTGAAGTCTTTTGCAGATTTTAAAAATAAGTCTGATGTTACCAATAAAACAGTATGAGTTGCTGTTAGAATCAAAATGCCTATGCAAGCAAAAGAAGCTTAGGCACCCTGCTTTTATTCCCTAGTAAACTGCAAAGATGTTAACACATTCATGGAAAATACACACATTCTCAGCACTTTGTATCCATAAATGGACCACTTGACTAAAGTGTAGAGACAGTGTGAAAAAAGGATCTGCTGCAAACTTTATAGTACTCAGAATGCTAGAAAGCAAGAAGATATGGCATGAGAAATGGTGTGAAGGATTCCATTAAAGTTCAGTCTAACCTAACCCATGGTTTTTGGGATATGGAAGTATTTACAGTGCTCTGAATGTGTTACTGATGCCCACTCCTCTCTGGCTATGACAACCCAAGCTCTGCTACAGTGCTCCAACTATTGAGTGGGTTGAGGAGCTCTCAGTGGTCTTCACCTCCCTTTGTGTCCATTGGGCCAATCCCTGTGTTCAATCTCTTCCTGTTGCCAGAATCAGATGGGGATCCTTGCTGTTCTTTGGCAGATGGGGAGAGGGCTGACCCAGCCCCAGGCCCAGCTCCAGCCTGATGTCATGATAAAGGCCAGGAATAGTGTGTTTGCAGTTGTGATACCAGGAATGGGGAGCAGCCCATTTCTCACCTTAGCCAGCGTACCCCAACTTTGATCTCAACAGACATGGTCATGATGATGAGGTTTGTTGTTGTTGGATATCTCTAAGTCACTGGCAGCTCCTGGTTGGCTGCTGGGGCACCTCCATGGGCACCTCTAGGCAGTATTCTTGGCAGAAATGCAGAAGTGGTTTGTCATTGTCTGGTTTTGGAGAGACAGTAGAGATCAAACTGGCAGTCCTTTGTTTTCAGGAAAGTTTGCTCTACCACTATGCTACAGCCAGTACTGAAGCAGAAGGTGGGATAGAAATATAAATAATAAAAATAAAAATAGATAAAAATAAAGATAGATTATATAGCACTTATAGGAAGAAGCCTGAATATCTGAAGTGCTCTACCACCTTTCTGGGCAGATGCAACCTCAGTCTCCCCTTACACTCTTTGCTAGGCTGCCTCCAGACTTGCGGAATAAAGCCACAGTTGAACGTAACAGTGCAGAATACTTACTGCACAGCAATCACTAGCTGTACTGTTGAAAGGCAGATCTGTAGCTTCCCATAACAGAACTGTGAGTGTTAAGGAGGTGCGTGCCATCATGTGGGTTGAGGAAGCCAATCAGATTTGAGTTGCCCTTTCTGCTCTCATCTTTGATCTTCTTGCTGTTCTGCCTTCACTGAGGGAAATTTCAGACTTTGTTTATACTGCACAGCAAGTGTCCTCTTACCAGCATTAAGGTAAGTGCGCAGTCCTGATCAGATAATGCAACACAATGACTATCCATTGATAGTTGTGTGTGATGCCTCAATCGCACTGCGCATTCTGCTGCACAGTATAAATGTGTCTGGATGCAGCCCGAGTCATCCAATTCACAACAGGCTGAGGATAGACTAAGGGCATGCCAGATGATGCGATTTGGACACGTGTGGATAAAATCTGTGTTGTGCCATGCAATAAAGTGTCCCCAAGTGATTTGGGGCAACGCAGATTCAAAATGTACATGCCTGTCCCCATGAAAGCTGCTTTTTGGGAACCCGCATCTTTTTTTACCAACCCCCTCTCCCCTGATACAAAGTCGGGTTGACGTCACCATAGCCCATCCCATCTGCTGCAACGAAGGCAGGCAAAGAGCTGAAGTGGTGACACAGTTGCACCTTCACAAACACAGCACAATCCCTTTCCTTGGCCTCCACAGTTAAAAGCATAACCAAAAGTAATCTTTTAAAAGCACAAGCAGATCATTCCTTTCAAGCACAGGTTACCGGAGGTGCACACATCCACATGACAGCGGGAATGACAGTGGGCACCCCCCACTCACAACTGGCTACAGTATGAGAAGGTGAAGCACACACAGGCACAGACGGGGTGGGGGGATTGGATCATCTTAATCCTGCCTTCACCTGCCAAGGATCCCCGATCACTGGAGAGGAGGGAAGGTGCACTTTGCAGCTCGCAGCTTACCTGCAGGCTGTTCAGTCGATTCTGCCTGCAGGGGGCCCAGCATGCTGTGCACAGCATGCCGGACCTCCTGCAGGCAGAATCAACCAGACAGTCTGCAGGTAAGCCACACACGTGACCCAGGGTGGGTTGGGGGGGTGCAGGGGGCGGGTTCTCCTGGCCCTAGAAGCCACGATCATGGCTTCTGGGGTGAGCGGGACCCCAGGAAAGCCACCTGACTGCCTCCCACCCTTGGAGAGCCAATCAGGGAGGCTGGGGGGAGGGTCTTCCGCCCTCCGGAGGACGGATTGGAATGGGTGTTGCTGCATCCACACAGCAGCCACTCCAATCCGTCTCAGCAATCCGGCCTTGCTGCCGTCTCCCTGCGCTCCAGGGCTTCCAAGGATCTTTCCCTATCTTTTTAGATCCGTTTTTTTTGGGCGGCTAATGCAGAACTTTAGAAAATGCAAAACGAAATGAAGAAGGAATCATTTTGGCATTCCTGGCAACCACTTTAAGATACTGATGCCAGATCTAGATCAAAAAATGGTTCCTAGTGCACAAATCATGTAATTCAGGTCTCAACAGTGAATGCAAGATCCAGCAATACTGATACAAAGGTTCTTTCTGCCTACCTCTTTATCAAAGGCAACTTCAGTGTAAAATGTGTAGAATTGGAGAACTTTGTCAGTAAACCGATGTGTTCCAATGGATCCCCAGCTTGATCTATGTGAGATAATTATTATATGTTTTACAGGGTATTAGAAGTTCTGTGTTTCCAGTTATGTTCCCTGTCTTTAATGTCCCTAAAGAAATAAATAACCAGCAAGTTTTCTGTTTTTGAGCTTCGTTGTTAAAATTACTAAAGATTATTTTATTCAGAAAAATAGACATCATGCACTTTGCAAGCATTGCTGATACTATACATAAGTACAACTGATTGGGTTTTTGCATTAATGGCTTTGTACCTCCTAGGAAGCTGCTAAATGTCATTTCTACCTTGGTTTGTGCAAGGTGGCTTCTATCAATCAAGACTAAAATTTCATCCACAAAATAAACAGCCAAAATATATGCAAAAGAGACATGTGTTACCCCCAGTGGTAATAGTTCACCAAAGACACTAGTCACCAATTAAAACTAAAGGAAGGAAGGAAGGAAGGCTCTTTTTGTATGATGTTCTCTTCTCATTACAAAGTAGATCAGAAATTTTCTAGACCAGTGACCCCAAAACCTTTATTCACTTGCATACCTCCTTAGAAACCCATTTCCATAAACTTTGCCATTCATTAGAGTTGCTGTTGTTTTTAATTTATATTGTAAACTTATACTGTAAATGCATTCCTCCCCCCACCCCCCCCATGCACCTAAATGCCCTGCTTCATACTCCCGGTGTGCAAGTTCCCCAGACTGGAAATAATCTGAATGGAATACTGTGATATTTCCAACTAATTTCTTCATTATTATTCACACTTATATTTCACACAAACTTAATTCCTATCTAAATCATGGTGTTTTAAAACTCCATTGGCCTACAAAGCAGCTAAACATTCTCCCTGGCCTCTTATCCAGGAATCTCACATCTCTGAAAACCCTGTTCAACTCTTTATTACAAAAATGATGTCCCATAAAGCTTTCAGTTGTTACAGTATATAACTTTAAGCAGGATTAGCTCTCCCCCTGCTCCCACCCTCAGGTTGCCTGTGTATGAGCTACAGAGATGATCCAGCTTTATTTTCCAGCTTGTGACATTGTGCCTGGTCTCTGATCTGTACAGAAATGGGATCAAGTCACAGGCATGCTGATTTGTTTACATTCCAGAAAGAGCAAAAGGACCCAGACTGAGAGAGCGCTAACCCTTTCTAAGTATGTTTTAATAAGGGTTTATTCCATAGTAACACTGGTCATTGACCTTAGCTGTGGGAAATATAGGTGTACAATGATGCTCAAGCATAATTAATTGAAAAGAAGAACATTTAGTTTGACCAGTGGCCTTTCTCAATGATATATATTATACTGAAAAGGTTTAAGCAAACAGATTCAGGACAGAATGGCAGCTTTTGCAAGGTCCCTGAGGAACATGTAAGCTGCTGATGGGGAACGAGGCATTTTAATCTTGAGTATCTCTCTGTTGGAATGCTCTGTTTGGACAGTGCCTGCACAAAGAGGGTGCCATGGAACCAGTTTGGTCTTGTGGGAATTTGATTCTGCAATCCTACACAAAGCCAGCTGGGTGAGCTTGAGCTAGTCACAGCTTTCTTTCTGAGCTCTCACAGCCCCACCTACCCCACAGGGTGTCTGCTGTGGGGAGAAGAACAGAAGGTTTGTCAGATGCTTGAGGCCCTTAAGGATGAAAAAAGTGGGTTATAAAAGCCAGCTCTTCATCTTCTTCTAATTGGAAACTGCTTTAAAACAGTCCTTTGAGAGTTCCTTGTGGGAGACCAGAGCAACTATACAGATAAAAAGGGGCATTTTCAGCATTCCACAACAAAACCCTGGCCTGAAGTTTTGGAGTCTGGGAAACATTTGTTTGTAGCCTTTGGAGTTCAGGTGGGCCCAACAACATCATGGGGATAGTTGTCCATCTGAGGCCTATTCGCACTTGGCTGTATTTTGGAATATATCTCAGGACAGGGGGTTCTTGTCCACCTGCTAATGCAGACTCTGACAGGCCTCATCTGGGGCATCCTATAGCCTGCACTAGCATGTGGACAGCATATGCCTGTTCCAAGATATATTCCAGAATAAAGCCAAGTGCAAATAGGCCCCTGGTCTCTGCTGCACTGCACTACCTGGCCTAACACGCTTGATTCAGGCCAGGAAGTGAGGTCCATGTTCCATGCTAATGTGAAGAATAAATAAGATCTCAACATTTCTTCTTGAAAGCTTGCATTCCTAAATTTCTTCTCTCTAGCCCTCAGCATTATATTGCTGCACACTACACCAATATTCATGCATGAAATGAAGCAAACACCCCCCAGTCATCTGCCACCACTGTGCACTGCACTGCTCGGAGCCTTCTTGAAGCCCTTCTGGGTCAGCACATGCAGCTCTCCATCTGGGGAATCATGACCCTGGATGGAGAGCTGTGCACACAGACTTGGAAGAGCTGTTTCAGCTTCCAAAATGATGGTGGATGATGTGACTGCACCCCCAACATTCCATTCCATCGTGCTCCCTTACCTTCCACAGTGGCATCTCCAGGCCTATTTCGGCACTGTTCAAAAGCCGAAACAGGCCTTCTGGGTCTCCACACGTAGCTCTCCATCAGGAATGAAGGGACTGTGCTTGCATTATCTGCCATCATTCTGGTGCTTTTCGGAAGCCCAAACAAGCCTTTCCCCACTCAGCTCTCCACTCAGGGATCATGCAACAAAGTGGGAGCTGTGCATGTAGATCCAGAAGGCCTACTTGAGCCTATGAGGAGAACATGCAGTGGTGGCAGCACTATCAAAGGTAAGTCGGAGATGGGGACCCATGGGGTGGGAGGCTGCAGGGGGGTGGGAGTGATACCAGCTATGATTATTAATAAAAAGAAAAAGCTAAATATGATTGGCAAAAGTTCTGGTGAAAACGCAGTGTCTTGGGCCTTGGGTGCGGTTCCATCAGAGCTTTGGGACTCAATTGGTATAAGAAAGAGGCGGGGACCATTAACTTGGAATAAAAGCCTTGGACATCTGAAATGCTTCCAAAAGCAAAGGAAGGAGATGTGGCATTTTGCAAAACAAAAACAGATCTCTCCATTGAATTACAAATTGCTGTTGGTTCCTGCATCTGATGGGCCACTCAAGATTCTGCCTGGAGGCTAGAACAAGGGTTACAAAACAACTATCAGTCACTGGGGTTTCTGAAAAAAAAGAGAAGATATCTTTTTAAAAGAATATATATATAAAAATTTGGAATACCCTGGGAAGGGGATCTTACTAAATGTTTGATAGATGAGAGAATTTGCTGAATTCATATGAGCTATTCCATTACATTTTTAACCTGAAGGAAATAACAAGGAAAACTTCATCAGTACTGGGAATGTCAGGATTTCTGTTGGGCTTGTTTACACCTTTTGTCTACCCCTTGGATAAGAGTGCCCTGAGGAAGTCAGAGAAAGGTCAGGAGATGCGCCAATCAGAAATGTTAATTTAAAGTAACTTCCATAATACAGGAATGGTAAGGGAGAAGAACATCTTTTTTTTTTTAAGGAAGTGGATCTTATAACACCTGAGCCATTCCATTATACTCTGTCTTAAAGGGAATAATAAGGCCAGGATTTCTCTGAAAGACATATGCTTACAGGACCATGAACTTTTTTTGGGACAGACTGAAGGTAGATTACCTTTGCAGGAAGAGCTTTGGAGATGCTGTTAGGGTAATTTTTGCATCTTTTTGGGAGAAATTACAGGACACTGCAGTTTCTTTTATTAACAAAGGAAGGACCATAATTGACAGATTTTAGTTTTGTTTTGTTTTGGTTCCAATTTCTGATTATAAAAAAGGTAGAGAAGAGAAGGAGTTTGGGAGGAGCCATCCCCTCCTCATATCTGCCATGGAAGGACAAGAGAAAGAGCTGAAGGAGCTTTGCTCCCCCCCCCCCATTTTTCCCTCTTTTTGCTACACAGAAGTTTGGGGATCAGTCTGACTGAGACTGAAGAGCTTCCCAATTTTTAAGTCATTTTTCGGGTTCCTGAAAGAGATGCAGTTTGCTGTGGTCATGCATCTCTGTAACTTCAAACTTCTGCGCATGGAGAAGACATCATTGGTGAGAACAACAGAAGATTGGTTTCCTCCAGTCACTTTCCCCCTTTTTCTTTAGAACTTGTGGGTTAAGGGATCTTTCTAGTGTTAGGAGTTTTCCATTCCCTTTTTGGCTGTCGTTTGCAATTGGTGTTTTTTTTTCTAATGAAGAACTCTACTCTCATTTCTTAAGCGTCTTACGCAAAGCAATTTGTTTTGGGGTTTTTGGAAAGCTTTTGCTGCATAACTATAAATTAATTGTTTTACTAAAAAAAGGGATAAATTCAGTTAAGAGCATAAAGATTTCTTAGTGGGAAATGTCAATTTCTTGCATGCTTATTTCTGTTCTAGAAACGCTTCTGATATGGCTTTATATTTTATTTCAACTTCTCTCCTGTATTTCTAATAAATTCTTTGCTCTGGTTTAACAAGAAAACTGGTTTTGAGTCTGAAATTGGTCTTGTCTCTGTTTTCTGGTTATTCCTCGTTATTAAAACCTGTAGATCTAGCTACTAATTCCCCTATTACTGGAGCAGATTTGGTATCAGGAGGCCAGATCAAACAAACTTGCAGATGAAATGTAGGCCCTATTCAATTTATCTGCGACTGTCATAATTTGTATTAATCCACATGAATAAGTAATAGCACGAATAGAGTACGCACGTGATAACACATTAGGTACCCACTTGTTTAGGGATACTTAACTATTAGATAATTTTTTTCCTTCTTCAGATGCAACAAAGTGACGTGAACTGAGTTTATTTAAATAATGTTGTTTCTTATTGAAGAAAGCTTCTATCTTCTCATTTTTACTGCACTCAGAGTCGCTCAATCTGATCCATACACATACAGAAAGGATCCTAGTGCTTGCATATAAATAAAAGTATATAGAAGTTTTCTAGTGTGTATTGCTTTGTGTTGCTGCACTGGTGTCTTCTAGTATCTCATCCAATGAGAGAATATATTTCTCAAAAACAGCAGATGAAGGAAAGAAAACCATTCATAGCAGCAGGAAAAATGAATGTTTACAGTGACAGCATAAATAATATAACAGCATACACAGTTCCAGTATCAGAAGGGATAACATTTCAGAGTGTAGACACTATCTCAAAGAAGACCTGACTGTAAGAGATCCTATGCTCTTGGCTGTAGTCACACCTAAGGTTTATTCCAGCTTCAGTCTCCCTTCAGAACAAGGGAACACACCAGCAAAGTGATCATATTTCCATATTATCTATCCCAAAGACAAATTTTCTGAGTTATTTAACACTGAAAGAAAACAACTTGTCACTTTGTTGATGTATTCTCTCACTCTGAAAGTGGCCTGAAGCTGGATTAAACCCTTAAGTGTAGCCACAGCCCTTGAGAACAATTATTTTTAAAATCCCTAGATGTTTGCTAAAGGTTGGTTGTCTTTTCATGACACACGTTTGGGCCATTGGCTTTATGCTTAGCCAATTATTGCTTGCTCCTTCAGCTGACGAGGAAAAGTTTATTAAATAATATTTTTAAACAAAACCTGATTTGGTAAGAGAAGAAAGAACTTAAGTCCTAGTTCTTTAATAAAAGCCAGGGGCTACAAATATTAAGTGACTATTTAAAGTTTAGGTTTCCATAGTATAGTGTGGATCATTACAATTAAGGCTGGACAGGAATATTTTATTCACTAGTTTCTAAATTCACAATACAAGCTTTTACTTGAAGTCTGGAAAATAAACAGAATTATATGACTGGAGAAAGGGGATTTTTTTAATATAAAATGGTTTACCTCTACTTTTATAAATATCCTCAGAGTCAGCTCCTGCCAGCTCCAGAACCCAATGGACAAGATCCAGGACAAAGGCATATGTAAATTATGTTACTGGATTAGTGCTCCATTAGTTCTAAAAATGGCAGTACGCTTGTACATTTGACTACAGCAATTAAGGCAGTGGTGACCAGAGCATTGGATGTAGGGAAGGAAATAAATAGTAATTAATGTCAACCTTTGATATCAATAATTAGGTTTTGATCTGATGCAGAATAAGCCATACTTGCCACATCTTACAGAGAGCAAAAGCTAAAGAGAATTGTCATTTAGTCTTTCTGTATCTCACCTAACTAGCTGCCACTGCCTCAATGCATTTTGGATGCATTTGGATGGTGCTCCCATGATCTAGAATTACTGGAGCTGAACACAGAATGCTGCCAAAGTGTTCCCCAGCCATCGGGGGTGGGATGGGCTGCTGTTCAGCAATGCCATAGCTCTCCCCTGAAAAACATCCTCCCAAGCCACAAAGCTAAGAACTTTTGCTTCTAGCCATTGTGGGTGGCAGGACACTACAAAGCTCACACGAGCTCTGTACCCGCAAGGAAATGTGAACTGGATCAATGCCATCAGTGTAGATGGCATTGATCTGGCCAGTGCCTCTGCATGATCCGAATCAGTAGGTCTGGTTATTCCAGATCTACTGATTTGGATCCAATGCAAGTAAGTGCAGAAAAGACCATGCAATCTTTTAAAATGCTATTGGGCCTTCCTTTCTCCATTTAACAGTAAAGTGGTAAAGCAAGGGGTCCATGAACCTCTTTTTTAAACCTTGGTGCAGTTCAAGAGAGGCCCTGCTACCTGCTAGGATGCTCTGTTTGCATTTGATGGAGTGTTTGTTGGACTGTGTGGTCCAAAATGGTTGCCTAGTCTGGATTACTGGTGGACCATTTGAAATAGATCTACCAGTGGACTAGTGGCCACTAAATCAGATTATAGAGAGCATGCCTGCATAGTCTGGTTTCCAATAGTGGACTCATTTTCACAGTGTACCCTGTTGCACTGCCAGAATGGGTCCTCTGGTGGGTCTGAAGCCAAGAACATTCATTCTTGACTATCAGCGCTCTCAGACTAGGCTCTGAAGCTTCCGAGTCAGCACAGTGGCTGTCCCAGAACCTCCATCTGAATGCAGATGGTCTTGTTATGGTACAGTTGGACTACTCCAGTTGGACCACTCCAGCTGATCTGGTCCAACCGAAACAGTGGGAAATAGTCTCTATTTTGTTGAATAATGTTTTTTACTAATTCAGACTGACCTACCTGAGTGACATAAATAGAAGAGATGTGTCACCACATGCTGCGTCACTGCGGCACCGAGGAACAGATGAGCTGTTCAGAGAGTTGTGGTTAAAATAGCTGTAATATGTAATTTAAGCAATACTTGCTTTTCAAATGCAAAAGATTTTCTACCCACATAAAAATCTTAGGATAGTTAAGGAGTGGATGGTTGAAGGACTTCGTGTCTCTAATAATACTACCCCTGTGGCATTGTGTACTGTTTTAATGTAATCCTATTCATGTCTACCTAGACGCCAGCCCAGATGAACTCAAAGGGTAAGGATTCATTCATATGAGTTATCATATCATCTTTCTTCTGGGTTAAGATAAAAGTGCCTAATAAATTCTGTATACTTGGTCCCCAAACACAAATAATTGAAGAACATAAGCAATAACCTCAAAATTAATGGAAAATTCCAGATCAGTGTGCTCTCAAAGTGTTGATGGTTCAAGCAACTTTTGGAAAAGAAACATCTTGACAGGTATCACCACCATCCAACCCTGTCAAGAAGAGTCTCTGAACAGCTAAAAGAGTTTGCTTGTTGAACCATGTGCGTGTGTGACTGTGTTGAATAGATACACGTGGAGAACAAACCCCATACATTATATTATGTAATTTGTTGGATAAAAGTTATGTATTATAGGTATTACGTACCTAGGTATTGCAAAAATTCAGCAAATAATGGTTTACAGAAGTACAGTAAAGCCTATTTTCATAACTGGTATATGGTGCTCCCCACCTTACTTCTATGTCTGGGTCTTTTGGTCATTCAGCTCCTCTTTCCCCTGCCCACCGTACAGCTCTGTATTCCTGCAGTGAATTCCACTCTTCCTTGCTTGCTGCTTTATCTACTTGGAAGTGCCATCTAGAAAACTAATTTTCAAGATATCTGCTGTTCACAAGACCTTCAGTTAAATCTTGTTCTGTGGCCTAGTGCAGCTAAGGGGACTGTTAACTGTGTGGACCGCGGCCTGAAATAAGCACATCGTAGATCCTTACTGACAGTGTTTTGTGTTGCAGCCAGGAACTCCAGACAGCCAACTCATTTCATAGGATGCAAAGTAGATAAACCTTTATTAGGCATGAGAGCATAAAAGAATACTACTCAGCTACTATATTTACAAGTTCACACAGACTCCATTATTATAAGAACATAAGAACATAAGAACATAAGAGAAGCCTTGCTGGATCAGGCCACAGCCCATCTAGTCCAGCATCCTGTCGCACACAGTGGCCCACCAAATGCTCATGGGCATCTCAAGCAGAGACAAGGACAAACCTTCTCCTGCTCTCGAGTCCCAGCAGATGGCCCTAGAAGCGCCCCATTTCCTCCCCCCCCCCTCAGCCTGAAAGATGCACCTAGGCATTCGTTCTAGTAGCCATTGATACATCTGTCATCCATAAATTTGTCTAACCCTACCTTAAAGCCATCGAGACTGGTAGCTGTCACCACCTCTTCTGGCAGCACATTCCATAGGCCGATGACCCTCTGTGTGAAGAAATACTTCCCCCTGTCAGACCTTACGCTCCTACCCATCAGCTTCATAGAGTGCCCCCTGGTTCTAGTGTTGTGCGATAGAGAAAAGAAATTAGTCTATGGCTTCTTTAGTATTGCATCACTCTTGGACAATTACAAACCAGTTCTCATAACAACAATTGTGATTTAACTCTATGGCTGCGTCCCCAAAGGACTTATTTGCCTCTCTAGTCTCCCTCTACCGTCACTCTATTCAAGCGGACTTTAAAAGTACTGTGCACTTCTGAAATATGCATTGGCATGAGGCTCAGCAAAACGTGCATTTAAAACACACCATCTGTCCCCAGAGAAGCGTGTCTTCTTTCCCCGCATCTTTTTCTCTCCGCCCCCTCTCTTTTTCAAAGGAAAAATAGCCATCGGTTCTCTGTTCATCTCCCAGATCTCTGTCCCCCGAAATGGCTTCCTGTGCCTGCAAAGGCAGTGGCTGCAGCCATCGGCCGCACTAATGTTCACTCATTCACTCTTAACACTTTCACAGATCACTGTAAAAATCCACCCGGTAGAGCAGCAGTGACTGTAGCAATACACCCACTTCATACCTGATAACAATGTTGCAATTCTCTGCAGTTCTGGCTCTTTGAAAGCTCTGACCTTTAGAAAGGAAAGGAAGGGAAACTGCTGCACTTCTGGGAGATGTGTGAATGTTTTATGGCTGTGTGTGCAGGCAGCAGTCCCCGCCCCTTTTGCCACAGAGCGTCCCCTTGGTAAATGCTGCCAGGAAAACCCACGACTTCCAAAAAGAGTGCTGGAACTCTTCTTTAAAGTGCACGTATTTTGTTGCGGACTCTCCTCATTTTGTAGCGCTGGAAGCTTGTTGAAAAGCCAGGCATGGGGGTGCTCAGAGGCAAAAGAAGATTTTTAGAGGACTTTAAATTGCTTGGGGACAGGGCCTGTGTGAGAGGGAGAGAAAGAAAGAGAGAGTTCAGTGTGAAACCTCAAAGATACCTTAAGGTTTTTTGACACTGTTGCTTCGAGAAGATAACATAAGTTCCAGACCTAGGGAAACACTGGGATCTCCATTAGTGATCCATGGTATTTATTTATTTATATTTATTTGTATTTGTATCCCACCCTATACTCAGAGGTCTCAGGGTGGGTTACAATATTATATTAATCTTAGACAGGTTCTTGCCCTCAGGCTTACAATCTAAAGAGACAAGATACAAAAGGAAAATGGTGTGGGAGGGAACAGGGACACTCTTGATGATAATAATATTACATACGCATGTATGCAGCTCCATACAGCTCCATGCTCCAGTCCTGTGGCTCCAGGGGCGGTGTTGCCAGAGGACTTTTGGAATGGGTGCTGATGCATCCACACAGCACCCACTCCATCCGTCTTCCCAAATCTGTCCTCCCTGCGCATGTGAGGGGGTCCCTCAGATCAGTCACTATTTGTGATGGATCTGAGGGAGGACGGATTGCTGAAAAGCGGATCTTTTTAGATCCGCTTTTCAGCAGCAAATGCAGAAGCACCCTAAGGACCCACTCGTAATGCTGATCTTCAATGTCAGACCAGTCCAAATTAAAACATCACTCAGACATGATTTGATCTTGGATGAAGGGGCTGACCTGGTCTGGATCAGCCACTATTTTTGTCTAAAGAAAGAAAAGAGGAAAAATTAACTGTGTCCAGTGTAGCTGTAAAGTGAGCAAAACCAACTTGACTAAAGCATTATAAGAAAGCTGCCTACCTTTCACAGCAAGACGCTGGAAACTGCACCAGTATTTGAGCAGGGAGGGGAACAAAGGTGTGAAAATGGAATAAGAAATCTGGCCCAGTGCTAACTGCAACAATTTCAATGGTTTCCAGTATATCTTTGGGCTCAATTCAAAATGCTGGCTGTGACATTTAACATTCTGAATGAGCCATCTCAGATAAAGCTCCATCACTCCTGCCTGCTGGTGTTACTGATGAAGGAATTTATTAACATCTGAGGCCAATAATATGGAGCATTATTGACTCTTGTATATGTCTTCCTTTCCTTGGACAGTTTCTGTGAAATCATTTTCACTGGCTTGGAACATCTTAATTGTTGGTGGCCTTGTGGTGCTTTGCAAATGCTTCCCACTCCACCAGCCAGCATTTGACCTGTCAAGCTAATTTAGTAATTTGGAAAAACTGCTTTATGGGGTTATAGAAGAAGAGTTGGCTTTTCTACCCTGCTTTTCTCACCCATTTAAAGGGACTCAAAATGGCTGACAAAGCTTTCTATTCTTCTCTCCACAACTGTGAGGTAGGTGGAGCTGTGAATGCTCAGAAGAAAGCTGTGACTAACACAAGATCACCCAGCTGTCTTCATGGAGGAGTGAGGAATCAAACTCCATGCCTGTGAGATCTGAGTCCGGCACTCTAACCACAGGATCAAACAGTTAAAACATGTGTCTTATGAGTTCCCATGTTGATTATGAAGGACCAAGGTGATGGTAGACATATTACAGCAGAAAAAGAAATGCAACTCAGCTAGCCCTTTAAATAGGAAAATTCTTGTTTAAGCGATAAGGGACAGTCATGCAGTTAAGTGTGAACAGGCCCTAAGTAAAGATGAAATAGCAATTCCATCTTAGGTGTCACCAGGACTTTCTGTTTAGCATGTTAGAAGACTGGGAGATCACAGGGATTTTCCACTTGAACAAGAATATCCTTAAACAGTCATCTGTATGGGACTAGCCAATTTGATTTCTGAACACTTTGTGAACATGTGCATGTGTGCAAACATTTTAGAATGAAGCTGCAATTCAGAGTAGGGCATGCAAACACAGGAATCTGGTGCCTTCTGAACTTTGATGTTTGCCATCAGTGTTGCTTGAGGTGATAGAAATCAACTGCATCAATCTTTCATTCTCAATGATCTTTTACCAACAAGGTTATTTTACTTTTTCTCTCTCCAAAGAGAGTTTTGCCAGGAATTGATTCAGGTGGATGTCATTTAATGTTACTAGTTTAATGGGGTGCAAATATACCCTAAAATTAAAGCTTAGTGCTCTGTTTATTCCTGGTGTTTGGGAAGCTGTCAATAAACTGCCAACAACATCATCTCTCCATAGAAAGGTTCCAATGTCAGCTGTTTCTGAGGCCAACTTATCCCACTGTGAATGGATTCCATTTAGCTTCTCCCATCCTCCACATACAGTAAGCTGACTATCCAGGAACCATATTTTATTTTCAGCTTCTTTTCCACTGCAAACAAAAACAAAAACTGATTTAGACCCCTGGATTTCCACTGCTTACTATCTTGGTACATTGGTGACAGTGGAACGTCAGAGGTATGAATCAGCTTCCCTTTTCATTTGGAGCAATGGGACCACCATAGCAAAAGCATTGTGCAAACTATGCAGGGTTAATGGTTGCGTTTGTTTCCAATAGTAAAACAGATACGGATGTACTGAACTACAGTTCATAAGAAGTTCTCCTTAGAGAAGCCCAAGACTGCCCAAAGCCTTTTTGTACTTATGTGGTGGAGCAATCCTGGCCTCTTGTTGACTTGCTGTGCCTGCATCCATCTGCCGCAACATTAACCTGCAGACCTCCCTGGAGCAATCTAGCTGTGGACTACCTTTTAGCAGTCCACAGACTGACCAGAAGCAGCTCGATCACTCCTCACCAGCACATTCCACACCCTCTTCTAGGTGCTGCATGGCAAGGAGGCATGGCTGTGTGACCCTGGCTGTGCAGCCATGTGCTGCTGGGCCACCATGGCAAAATCTGACTTGTGCACTACATGCTGGTTCAGATGTTGCCATGGTGAACCTGACTGATCACTCACACTACAAATGCTGGTGGCCAGGTACAAGCTAGTTCGGTGCTTGCAAATGCCCACCAGCATGCTCAACTTTGCTGGCCTGCTATTGTATTATTCTATCCTATCAGGCTGGTAAGTGAGAACAGGCTCTCAGTTTCCTTTCCCACAACCCCAGGTTCTCCTGTAATGACTCGTGAGTAGGTGAGTCTTATTGAGAAGGTTTGAAAAATTCACCATTTCTGGAAGCACGGCCTCTGCCACTGTCACCCTCTCTGCAAATGCTTTGGGTTGCCTGTTCAGAACAGATGAGTGGCTGCCCGTGTTGCCCATATGTGAAAAACACAGAGATGGTGTGAGATGCAACTCTAAACAGTCTGACACTGATGAATTCCATGTGTGACTGGCAGTTCTAATGCACTAAAAACGACTTATCTATTGTCAGGCCTAGCTATGCCTGACATGTCCTAGAGATTGTCTACCATAATTGCCTAAAAGCTTATTTTGCAGAATCCCCAGGTAAGACAGGTGGCACAAGCTGATTGAAGGTATATACATACTATAAACCCAACATGACAAGAATAAGACATGCTGAAATCTATTTGCTCTGTAATTAACCAAGTTATTACTTGTTCATATGAACTCTGGATCCATCCAGTTGTTATTTGAAGTGACTGAGCTGAACACAAAATCTATGCTCGGAGTGACCTTTTCAATGCCTGAAAGAAGTTCAAATCTAATCAAAAGTATTTTAGCTAGCTACCTGACAAAGGCAATTAAAACAAAAACAAAATTCTTACTTGGGCCATCCTGCCTCAGTCCTTCTGAAATCTGATTGGCATGTGCCTTTCTACCATCCTTTCATGTTTCCTTAATTCTCTCTGAATTGTATTTATTTCAATGTTCTTTGTAGGTTTTTGCGAAATTGTAAAATAATTATTGTATCAAATCTAATATTATCATCATAATCTAGTAATATCCTAATATTCGAACATTCATCATTAACTCAGACAATCGTTATTAACTTTCCAATGCTCAGCAATTGGTTTACGTTCTCATTTTTAAATGGTTGTAACACATTTAATTATTATTTTAATTCCAAGAGCATAACGAAGGAAAACAGTAAATAAATCTGATAAATAAAATTAAAATAAATGTAATGGTGGAGTTAGAAGGCTTCTTACAGCAAACTCAACTATTTTAAAAAAGGAAACCTTTTTAAAGAACCAAGAATATGAACTGGAAAGGTTGGGATAACGAGAATTACAAGATATAATTTCCATGTGAATTTTGTGCAAACATATGAGGCAAAAATTCTCAATAAACTGGATTGTCTAGAAGCAACTTAAACGTTTCCTAAATAAAAAGTGGGGACTAAATGTGCATACAACTAGATGATGATGGAAGCTGGAAGAAACTTCTAGAAAACTTACTGTAATTTTTAAAAAAACAAAGTAAAGCATTTGGTTTGGGTAATTTTTTTGGCAAATCATAGAAATTTCAATTTTGGTTTTGATTTTTGTTAATTAACCCTCATATTAATACCTGGTTTTTTTCCCATGAAGATATACACAGACGTGACCTTGAATGCTCTTGGTTTAGATTTCTGTGTTGAAACTGAGTTAAAGTATATATTTATATAGAGTTTAATGCAGCAATCCTTGACCTTGGTAGCATGACTAATGTAACACATGCAAATAGGACATAGCAAGTAAATAAAGTAAAGTAAGTAATGTCTTTTACAGTCACACTCCACACGTCTTTTTAAAAGTAGATCTACAGTTCAATTAAAACTAGGTGGGGAAAAATATTAGCAACTCTTAGGCCTCAAATGGCACAAGTACAGTTTTAACAGGTCAATGGAATAGAAGATGCAGCTAACATTAAAAATTGTACCTGCCCAATTCAACTGCTTGAATGTAATGTTTCTCTTGTTTGAAAAAAAAAGAGAAGGTTTGTTTATATATGGGGAAAAGGACAGTGCGGAGTCATATAAAGTATTGAATGGAAACCTTGTAATAGCTTCAGCTGTATACCTTGGCATATCAGTATAAAGTTAGTTTTTGTTTATTATGATTGGCTCATAATGTGTATTGGCAAATTGGTCTCCCAAGCCAACTGTAAGATTAGCTGTAACCCTAATTAAATATTGAATTTTGGTGTATTTAGGTTTATCATTTTGTTTGTTCACATAATAAAATGTTTAAGAACTTTCAGAATCAGTCACATATAGGCTGTAGGTACTGAGAAAGAAAATTTACATAGAATCATGGTAGTTTGTGAGGAAGAAAAGAAGAAAATGGTGGCTTCTTTTTCAGCTTATATAGACAACAGGGTTTCTGCAGAGGAAAAGGAATTGGAAACTAGGCAAGGCCAGAAGGGAGCTGGTGGGCAAAATGGGCTGTTGCTACAGGGCATTTCCAGGCCACGTGTTTACTAAGGATTGGTATTCTTTTATTGGTAGAGAATTTGTGCAAAGATTTGTTTGTTTGTTAAACTTATACTCTTATAATTAGTTTCCAAGGGAGCTGAACAGAGTAAGCAGAATTATCTGAACAAAATTAGATCCTTAAATATTCCTAACGACAGGGATGGCCAGGTTATGGACACAGTAGCAGTACTAATTTATCCTTGATGGGTTTAAAGGATATCAAACAAGGCTTTGGTGATCTGATGGGGAAGTGCTTATTTCCTTAACAAATGAAAGCACCATTTACTACCTGCAAAAACACCAAAGGGGAAAGGTGATCTCCACTTATGTCCACAGCCTACCACACGTATCATAAAACTGAGTAACAACAAATAATTGTAAGAAAACTACTGTCACTTCATGACTAAAGGTGTGAATAATTGTTTGCTGAACTTTTCCTAACAGTACTGACTGAGTTATTCTATATTTCAGTTTCAGAATATTCCACCATCATGTTGATATCACAGAAAAGGCCCTGCTTTGTGCCTAGACAACATAAGCATGATTCAGTGAGCAAGCTTCTAGCAAAGTATTGTGATGTGTATTTTCATAAACTTGTCACATGTAGCAAGTGTACATGGAATCTGAATTCAAGGAGGCAAGTGGCCATTCAAAAGCATGCAATTTTTGCTTCAATCAGCATCTACTAGGGATGTGCATGAATGTTCATAACATTCAGTATTTGTATGAATTCATACAAATTCAGACATTTGTATACGAATCAAATGTTATGACATTTGTACACTGACATTTGTATGAATCCAAATGTTTCAGTACATTTGTATGAAGCTTCGGAACATTCATGGAATGGGGAAGTGGGAAAGCACCTGCACCAGTCACATCTGCAATGGATCCAGAGTGAATCCGACATGGTTTGACAGCAGATTCAAAGTGGATTCAGGGCAGATTTTGAGACTTTCAGAGAGGATATGTTTTGGGATATGTATCAGATATGTATGTGTTCATATCAGATATTCATATGAATTTGTATGAATACATTTGCATCAAATAGAATCCTACCACATTTGAAGGGGATCTATTTGAACAAATACTAATTTTCTTACATTCGATTCAATACAAATCAAACACAAAAAAAGTATTGGTGCCCATCCCTAGCATCTACCTTAATCACATGAGGACCACAGTCATAACCACCCACCTTGTATTACTGACTCAAATCTCTAGCATTGTTTCCTGGTGAAAATCTCATTTGTTAGTTGTTTACAGCTTAACTCCATCAGTCTGCAGCAAATAAAAAGCTCCTTGCAGAAGACAGTGATCTTAAGAGCTTGTCAGCTGCAAGAACATGCTTATGTGGGTATCCAAACTGATAGCTGATTTAATCACTGCAGTTGTTTCTGATCTGGTAAACCTGAATGTTTAGAAATATTTTATTTACCCCTGTTTCCTCCTAAACATTTGGCCTCACAGCTTGGAAATACAATTTGGCAGGATATAAGAGCAAGTGCCCCTTTCTACCCAGTGGTCTTTGGCTCCCCCAAAGCCCATTCCATCATCACTTCATATCCTTTCCCCAAGATCCAAGAATGGGTGAACTTTGTGTGCTTGGATTCCAAAAAGCTGTGTGCAAAACAAGTTTTCTGAGGCCATTTGGGGGATAAGATGTGAGCAAATTATATGATGCAGAATCCCCCCCTTGCATGTGCTTTGTAATTTTTTGTCTGCTTCTGTGAAGATCAATTCTTACGAGATAGGACCCTGGGAAAGACAGAATTCTTACTGTCTCCTGCTTCCCTTTAATCTTCTTTAGTAGCTTTTCTCTTCACATAACTTTTCTCTTCACTTTGTATTAACCTCTTTTCCCCACTCTTCTTCTGCTTTTATTCCTCACTTTGGTTTCCACCTTGTCTTAACCCAGAAAGAATATAGGAACGCTTAGTCTGTGTCCTTTTGAGTCATGGATACAGTAAAAACTTTCTCTCTTGCTACAGGCTGTTGCTTAGTTATATTGGGATGTGGGAAAGATGCGTATGGGCAAGTAGGCATCATGTACGTATCCATACACATACGAATTTCTGAATAATTTGAATGAATAATTTGAATGAATTTGAAAATTTGAAATACATTCAAATGGTAAAATTGAATTTATAAACATTTGATTCAAATTCAAATAAATTCAATCTAATTTTGAATTTTTGAATATTCGTGCAGATGGCAGATCTCTATTCAGGGATATAATCTGGGATAAAGTCCAGTGCAGAAAGGGCCATGGTTAAAGAATATCTGTTGCTTACCTGTTTCTGCCACTTAATGTTTCTTTTTTCTTTTTTTCTGCTCAGTCTAGAAGTTGCTTTAACTAATGAGCCCACATACAGCTAAATAATATATTTTGGCACCGTTATCTAACTTTGAATCCATGTGAATAATTTCAAGAGGAATAGTAAAAGTATTATTCTCACAGGAAGGTTCATTTCCTTTCACCAGTAACAAGAGATTCAGTACTGTATAACAGACAGATGTTTTACAAATCAGCAGTGACCAAAATCCGGAATTCCAGGCAAGTTCTATTAGGTTTGCAACCAAGACCCCCATGGGATATTTGGATTTCATGTAATAAAATAAAAGAAGCAAATCAGGAAATTAGTATTTTTTTGGGGGGGGGGGCTGAATTTACTATGTCATAGCATAGCAACCCCCTAGCCCTGCTATATGTGATAGTAAAAATATCTCACGAATAAAGTATGTTTATGTATATAATAAAACACACACAGATTGTTAGAGATTAGATTAACATTGTGATTTCTGTAATTTAACAACCTCAGCTTTTGTGCGAGATGTGATTCTAAACCCATAACCGCATTTGGTATCCCAGCAACATTGTGACCTTAGACACAAATTATCCAGTTAAGGTATTGTGTTTTATGATAGGGAAACACTGAATCTGAAGGATATTTATCACCTGAATCATCACCATCACCATCATCATCATCGAGCTATTATGAGTTAGAAACTAAAATAGTTATTCTAACAATAATTATAAAGCTCCCACTTGAGTGGTTTGAAAACCATTCTCTGAATGTCAATATTCTCTGAATGTCAATATTCAAAAGTTTCTAACTTTTAGTACCATCTGCAAGATGGGAATGATAATAATATACTGGTCTATTTTACAGTGTTGTCCTAACTATTACAGTATGTGAAGTTCCTTGAACATTAAAAAGAGCTGTATACATCTTATGTGCTTAAAGGTTCATGTTTACACCACCAGCTTTGAATGACTAAAATGATGCAAATTTTTTTTTACAGCTGCATATGAATTTAAGGTTCAGTTTGAGGCAAATTAAATTAAGGACAGGAAAGCTTTTTTCCATGCTACCTATGCCAATCTTATCATGGGTGGCCTTCTGAAAAACTAGTAAAGCTTCCTTTTTTTTTTTTGTACTGCAGTACATCGCCTACCTTTTTTATGGACATCTACCGTAATATGCTTGAACATTACTGCAAATATTACTGCTTGAACATGGGCTTGAGATGCCCATGGGCAATTGGTGGGCCACTGAATGAGACAGGATGCTGGACTAGATGGCCTGTGGCCTGATCCAGCGGGGTCCTCTTACATTCTTATGTAAAATTTACATTTATGTTTAGCCAAGTCCACAAGAGGACCAAGGGCATTGCTCTGGAACATGGGAGGGGTGCAGATGGCACACCTCTTTGATCAGGAACTACTGTGGGATGCTTTTCAGCAGTGTGGCATACTGCACTGCATGAAGTACCCCAGAGGCTGGGAAATTCCTAGCCTTTGGAGGCATTGATGCGGGTGGGTGGGTGGCAGCCATGGGAGGGTATGAGCTGAATCTTCTGGAAGTCTCACTAAACAGGATCCTTTAGGAAGTGCTATGTGACACATTTGAACTCAGGTATAATGAAGGCTGACCACTATTAGTAACAGTCACTGCTATAGCTGTTTTATATTCCAGTATGCTTAATTTCAAAAAAATATTCACTACAAGCAAAAAAATCTGCTAATTCATGTAGCTGAAACCCTAGTAAGTCTATCTGAAAGAAATACAAGCCTGGACATTTTTGCAAACTATTAAAGAATGGTTTGAGTCAAAATATTTTCTTTGGAATATTTAATCCTTTCAGGAAAGCTAACCTGGAAATTTTCTTGCATAACAAAGCTTAATGCTGTAGTGAAAGTGCTATTTCCCTATTAACTGGTTCAAAATTGGTATTTTTCTTTGGTAAATTTAGAAGAAAAATCAAGAAAGGAAATGTTTGACATATGAGTTTTTAAAACAATTCCTGCCTGTCTCTGGCACATCTCTTTTTAAAAAATAGCCAAATCCTGTTCCAAGTCATAGTATGCATCAGGAACCATTTTCCTAATAATTTCTAAAGTAGGGACAGAAATCTTATATTAATGGTCTATTTGATTTTAAAAGGCCTTTACTCTCTTGTCCTGCTTCCTTCTTTTTTGTGTGTGCAATTTTTAAACTTTATTTTCACAAAGCATTTTACACTCATTTCAGTATAAATCTTCGCTACATCCCATTATTACAATGCTTTAGTATTATCCGTGTGACTTCCTCTGTTCTTCAAACTCTTATACTTACAGTCTTTTAATACTTTGCTCCCCTTGTATGCCTTTTATTCTTTCCGTGGAAAATTAGCCAAAACCTTCCGTCATGACCTCCAACTCCTGAAGATATTCAGTAAAAGGACCCCAATCTTCCAAAAATTTGTTCACTGTTTTGTCTTTGAATAAATTTGTCAGTTTGTCCATTTCAGCCATTTCCATCAATTTAATTATCCATTCCTCCTCTGTAGGTAACTCTTCTTCCTTCCATTTCTGTGCATATAACAATCTGGCTGCTGTCACCATATATAGTATCAAGGTCTTCATGCCATTTAAACTATCAACAATTCCCAATAAAAACATTCCTGGTTTAAACTCGAAATTACTCTTCAGAATTTGTCTCATCAAATTACTTATTATAACCCAATACTTTCTTGCTTTTTCACATGTTCACCACATATGATAAAAGGTACCCTCTACTTTTTTACATTTCCAACACCTCATAGACATATCTTGATATACTTTCTCCAACTTATGTGGTGTTAGGTACCATCTATACATCATCTTATATATATTCTCTTTCAGTGACATACAGGCCGTAAATTTCAGATCTTTTACCCAAAGTTTCTCCCATTGGTCTATTTGAATATCGTACCTGAAATTCCTTGCCCAGGTGATGATACAAACTTTAACCTGTTTGTGTTCCAGTTCTATTTGAAATAAGACTTTATACATCATACCCATCGTACCCATTTCAGCCTTACTCAGTTTAACTTCCCATTCTTGGTTCTCCCATTCAAAATTTGTATTCTCCTTTATCTTTTCTGAAAATATCCACAAGTTGCACATAGGCAAACCACTGTATATTTTTTCCTTCTAAATTTAACTGTTCTCTTGTTTTAATATCATATTCAATAACATTATTTTTTTATACAACAAATCTTTGTATTTCAACCATAATTTCCTTTCCCCAAACTATTTTAGAAGCCCTTCTTGCGGTGATACCCAAAGAGGCATTTTCATATATAATTTATTTTTGTAGTTCAACCAGGTTTTATATAAAGCATTTCTTATGAAGTGTTTTCTAAAATCCGCATTAATTCTTCCCTTATTGTACCACAAATAACCATGCCACCCATATCTTAAGTCTTCTCCCTCCAGTTGTAATAGTCTTTGATCTTTCAGCCAAAACCACTTGGCAATCCACCCCATACATGAAGCTGCATGTCTTGCTTCCTTCTAAGAGTCAATGACACTGACCATTCTCTGCTTGACCAATGATATCATGGCTATCCTTGCATGGATAGTTGCTCAAGGGTAATTTATGCTTTTGAGCCTTAATGACAGATTTATTGTTCTGGAACCAATAAAGGTGTAACTTTTCTCCTTTATGGTCTGGGACTTATCAGATACAATAAAAATGTTGACGTCATGTTGACATCTCAGCTGGGCTGGCAAACATCTTTGATGAAATGCTGAAGCACTGCAGACATATCTGACCAAAAGACTGGATTTCAGAAAATGTGGGATTCTTCACACTTTACAACAAATTTTAGCATGGTGTTGGCCTTGCATTGGATGTGCCAACACAGCATCAAGTTTGTCCTGCAGGGACTTCCTGCAATGCAAAAACAACCCAAAGGAAAACCATGTTGAATATCAAATTCCCATAAATGTCATCTGGCATTATTTGGTGCAGGCTGCAGAAATCTGGCAGCCTCCTTTGCACCACAATGATGAAATGTCAGGTTTCTTTAAATGAGTAATTTTTTTCTCTGTTGTGCGTAGAGATGCTTTTTGATTTACATTATCTTTCCAGCTGGCAAATGTTAGCTGTATGATGGTAGAATGTAAAATCTCCGGACTTCATCTTGTCAAAGCTTCCAAAGGCAGGATCTCCTAAGGAGATCTGTGAACTGTGTAAACAGAAGCTCATCATTTGACTCAATATGTGAACCAAAATGACTCACATACGGTTTCTGACACTCGCAAACCCTGTATTCTTTCATCAGTGGAAAAAGCAACAATTTCACCTTTCAGTTGAGCGGGCAGTTAGAATATGAATGATCAACCTTTGGTACCTAAATATTTGGCAGATTTCATTGTCATATAGTGCTCTTCTAAAGTCAGGCTGCGTTCAGATGCTCATGGCAGCTGCTGGCACAGAGGCAGCGGTTCTCATACAGAATGGAGTGTTTACATATTCCCCAATCTGTACTGAAAACTCTGGTGGTGCCATGGGGTGGGAAACGGGGCTCACTGGCAGGAGAATAGGATTTCCCTGTTTGATATTACACTATCCCAACAATTGAAATCACAGGATCTCTTTGGATGTGCAAATCTGAACTGAATAGAACTGCATGGAGGCTTTTCTTGGTGTGGATGGTGGTTGCTCTCCAGCCAGTCTAGCCACTAGCAGCCCCAGGGCAATTTGGATGCCAGCCATGTTATTGCCTCCCACCAGTAGCTCCTCCCAATATGATCTGACCAATGAATGCAGCCTCTGATTGACTGAGCTAGGAGAGATTTAGAAAGCATGGAACCTTCTTCCCCAGCTAAGCTGGTCTTAATGCTACTGGTCACTTTGATCAGGGCAATTCACATCATACATTACCTTTGTATACACATATTCCCTTTGTGTACATTGTCAAAGGGGCAGAAGAATAAAATAAGAGGCTGAAATTTACCTTATTAAAAAACTCTGCAACCTTTTAGCCCTGTCTACAAACCTCTTTGAAACATGCATGAATGAAAAGACATGCGTAATGAAATGAAGGCATTAAGTTTTAAAATAAAGAAATATACTGCGATCAAAATAAAAGGTTGGTAATATTAATGATAGAGATATAGTGTTTGACACGAGAAATAAAAAAAATATGCTTAGGGTTTAAGTTGCTGAAGAGAGAAAAATCAGCAAAAGACTGGTAATAAATTATATACATATCAAACCAAGGAGTTCTGTGTTTGTTCAAAATTATAGTAAGCAATGTATTTTTTACTACAATGTATTTTCCTTTGTGTGTGTGTGTGTATACTTTTTTTAGGGGGTTTTTTTGCAACAAAAACTTTCTACCACTTTGTTCTTTCAGGTTACATCTCATTGTCATCTGGTTATTTGTATTTTCCTTTGTGTGTGTATACTCTTTTTTTAGGGGTTTTTTTTGCAACAAAAACTTTTAAACAATTTTTACCACTTTGTTCTTTCAGGTTACATCTCATTGTCATCTGCTTATTTGTGTACCATTTTTCAGTGTTGTACTCAAGGTAGTTTACTAGCAACTCCCAAGCAAAATAGCCAGTTTGGTCTAGTAATTAGGGAGCTGGACTCTTATCTGGGAATATCGGGTTCGATTCCACCCTCCCCCACGAAGCCAGCTGGGTGACCTTGGGCTAATCACAGCTCTCTTCTGAGTTCTCATAGCCCCACCTACCCCAGAGGGTTTTTGTTGTAGTGAGAAGAATAGAAAAGCTTTGTCAGCTGCTTTGAGTCCCCTTAAATGGGTGAGAAAAGCAGAGTAAAAAAGCCAACTCTTCTTCTTCTACAAAGAGATTATTGAAAAATACAGTAATCAAATGTCATCAAAAATATGCTTAAATGTGAAAGTCAAAGAAAAAGACCTTTCTTAAGCACCTCATGCACACATCGAGCATAGCTGTCCTAACTAGAGATGTGCAAAGTTCACTTTTTCCCAAAATTCTATTGAATAGTTTATATTTGCAGATATTTGGATTGATTGAACTGAACATGCAATTGCTTGCATATCCAAAAATTCAATTGAACAGAACAAATTTCCTGCCTACGAACATGAACAGTTTGATAGAGCATTCATGTTTTCTGTGCTTTTTTGCCCATGAAATTGGCTTTTGTAATGGGAAAAATGGGATTTTTCATTTCAAACCAGTGTGAAATTGAATGCAAACAACTGTCTTTTAATTAAATGGATTCACAGCAAAATGAATAAACAAGTGTTCACTTTGACAGTGAAAGAAACACACAGATTTCATTCCTGTCCAGCCCTATTCCTGTCCTCCAGAGCATCTGGCGGCCTTGAGGTCCAGGCCCAAGCCCAGGGAGTTTTCATGACTGCAGCTGTATACCTCTATTTATACTAATTGGTGCCCACTAATGGGCACCTGCTTTACAGTACTGACCACTTACCTACAACCATTCTTTCCCTTGGTGATTTCTTGACTGCTTCAGTTATAAAACTCTTGAACCCCAGTGGCAGAATGTACACCCTTGCTCCCTACCATCTTGCCTAAAATTCACATATAGCTAGGAGTCAAGGAGGGAAACTATGAAAAGTATCTGGCCAGGAATAACAAACCCTAATGCTTTCAAGAACACTCATGGTAGCTCTTTTGAACTAAGCCCTTGTTAAGCAGGACAATCTAGGTCATTGGGGCCCTTGAAGGATGAGAGTAACATGCTGCAAAGTGCAAGGTATAAATGAATATAAATGAAAACTGCCCTTAGGTGAAAGCAAAGCTAAGGAATTCTGAAGAACATATCAGTTCAAAGGACAGATTGTACCAATCATGGAGTGGTGATTATTTTAAGTAAGCCCCATTATTCTTTCCATCGTGGAAGAGACCCAGAAGCTTCTAAGGCAGGCAAACAAGCTTTGCTGCTGCCTCTTTCCCTCTATGTTTAGTGAAATTGGGTCAGGAGTCAAGAATGAGCAGGTCAAGAGAACAATGTGGTTGAGCATGATCTGAGGATTCTAAAGATGTCACACCTTACAGATATGGCAATGAAAGCCAGAACTGTACAAAGAAAATGGTACTGGAGGGCAGGAGAGGGAGAGGTTTTTCTTTCCCCAGTTGTTTTAAGGGAATAAAAAAGGAAGGGTTGTCTTACTATCAGGTGGCCTATATAACATTAAATGAAGAAGAATAGACTGATTGCAGAAGCATTAGAGTAATGTATGATATGCCAGACAGATACATGAAACCACCATATTTCTGAAAGATTAGGTCTGGTCAACCTTTGTTGTAAAGGGTATGAAATGCATGAACAACAACAAAAAAATCTCGTGATGATGTGTCCCTGAGTCCATAAATGTAGAGGCAAGTTAAAGGTAGCCTTAAAGGATTCCAGGTCCTTCAATTTGAGTGAGCTTGGTAGATGCTCTTTAACAACCTATAAACCATTGTTAGAACAGTGACCTCCCAAACTGAAGAAAGAGAAGCCTTTATTAGGTTAAATGTTAAAGCCTATTTAAATTGGGCATCCTGCAGGGCAAATATCCACATCATGCAAAGTCAAAGTAGCAAAAGAAAATCACTTTTTGGGGATGCTAGATTTTGCTGCACACAGAGATTTAGGGAGCTGCCCACAGAGATTTAGGTAGTTCATATGGTGTACAAATATGAACTTTGAACTTTATTGATTAGTCATTTGAGTCGGCCATATCAAGTTTACAAAATATAAAATTGAGAAACAAAATAAATAACATAAAAATAAAGATAAAAGTTCAAAGTGTACACATATGCATCTCACCAATGTTACATGTCCCAATCACCTTCTTTTATAACACTTATACCATGCTGCAAATAATTTTGAATCTTCTTCATTGAAATATTCCAGGACAAAGTACCATTACAGAAGAGTTCCACAATTATTAAGAAGGCTAGTAAAATATAAGGAATCTTAGGTCCATTCCACACTTGCTAGTATTCTGGTACAGTGCAAGGCTTAGACGCCTCAGGACTCTTGTTCTGCACTCTGGTGAATGGAAGAGACCCCACCCCCTTCTTGGCTACTCCATCCATGCTGGATAGATAGTAGACCTGTCTAGGAAGCCAAAATGGCCACCTAGATCAGGAGACCTTTTTAAAAGGTCTACCTGTCAGGGCAGAGACCATCAGGGATGTGTGCAGAATGTTTCCTTGTTCTGGATTAGCAAGAAGACCCATAGCAGCAGCACATCAAATTATACTTCTGAAATGGGTTGCCTTGGGACTTTTGTTCCTGGCTTCATAGCAATTCCAGTAGGCTCTGAAGCTTGTGTGAGCATCAGGTTGGTGCTGTGGCTGTCTTGGAACAGCTATCCAAGAGACTGATGGCCTTCTTCCAGGCAAGCCATCCAGTAGGAAGGTCTTACTCTCGCTTTGTTAGACTGATAACTTCATTCACTTGCATGACATGCTCAGGTGTGTGACTTTTAGCTTGATGGCTCTTGCCTCAAGGGAACAACCAAAGGTTATTTAGTTCATAACGGATTTATTAGTTCTTATACACTATAAAACTTCAGTGTTTCTTTCAAATAAGTAACAGCTTTTCAAATTTTAAAGAAAAATTCAGGATGGTGGCGGTAGTGATGGCAACAAAAATATTTTACAGCAGGCAGATAGACTTCTTTGGGAAACACAGTCCACCACTAGGAGGCTTCTCCCTCAAAAAAGGAAGAAGCAGAAACATTCTATTTCTGAACTTCCTGAAGCTACTTTAACTTTAAAACTACATTCTGGCAAATGGAAAGGGAAGAGACATCCAAGAGATGTCTAATTGCAAGCAAAACTTACTTTCAGATGAAATTCACACTTGAACAGAAATTGTCATTAAGGTACAAGACACTATTTGAGCTTGTGCTCAGTGGAAATGTACATCCTCATTTTGAACTGGGTGTTGAGGCTTATAAACAAACAAACAAACAAACAAACAAACAAACAAATAATAGAAACAAGCAGAAAGGGAACCCTAACCTCACAGGGTGTCTGTTCTGGGGAGAAGCATAGAAAGCTTTGTCAGATGCTCTGAGTCCCCTTGAATGGGTGAGAAAAGTGGAGTAGAAAGGCCAACTCTTCTTCCTCTACACAATGAAATTGACGACCCTTTAAGAGCATTTGGGTTACAATACATTGAGAACACTGACCATCTAGCCAAAGAGAGAATGTGAATGAAACCAAGAGCAACCCTGGTGTCAGGACCATTCTACAGTGAATCAAAATGCAGTTTGAAGAGATTAAATGGAGATTTTCAATTAGAGCCTGTCTTCTTCCCTAACCCATGATTTTTCTCAAAATGGGCTTCAGAAATCTCAAAAACAATAGAAAAAGGAATAATATTGTGGGCTTTATCTATCATGGAATCTACTAGGAAACAACTTCTGCCCGGAATGGTCCCAAGAGAAGATGATCTTGCTCATAATTTTCTTTTTCAGAAAGTGGAGAAAAGAGGTAACCTACTATTTGTGATATTTTCTGATAAAATACAGAACACACAGGAAAGCAATGCCAACATTTTCTGTTTATCTGATTTTAAGAAACATTAGTGCAATTATACCTTTTCCCAGCCAGCTTTCTTCAGATTCTGATATTTTTTTTAACATGACCCAGCAATTCATTTAACATCTTGTTTATTTGTTTGTTTGTTTTGTTTTACGGAAAAGATTATAAGGTTTCTTATAAGCAGTGTTTGAGATGGCTTCCAACAGAAATGTATTACAGTGGAATAAAATGTTTCTAAAGACCTGATTTAAAACATTAATTTTAAATAACTTAACACAAGGTAAATTCTATTGCACACAGTACTTTGGATTTTTGAACACTATTCAGGAACATTATTCTGGGAATGATGGAAGTTTTAGTCTGACAAAATATGAAGGAATCCTATTTAGGAAACACCTATCTAATGTACTTCAGGAAAGCTGATTTTAATAATCCTGAAGTAATGATCAGTAAGGCAGTTTCTTTCACACATTAGCATAGAGGATGGAGCTCATTTCCCAGCCTGAATCGAGTTATTTGAATGATGACTGCTAGGGCTAGTTTGCATTTGGAGACTGAGAATAAATGTTCCTGTCCCCCAAAGTTACCTGCATATCTGTAGAAATATCTTAATGTGCTCTAGCTTTACTCATTGTTAGTTGCATCCCTGGGTGTTTTTCCACTGTCACTAAAAGTACCCATTAAGTACCCATTAATGGGTACTTCTAGTGACAGTGGAAAAACACTCCCTATCACCCTACATTTCAACATTCCACAGGACACAACCACCACTGGCTTATCTACTGATGTATAGTCATACTTCCAAATACAGATCTGATAAAGGAAAGGGGAAAAGGTGATGTGATTTTCCTCACATCACAACAATGGCTGCTGGCTGCTTCCACTGAACAGCACAAAAAGGTACCTGAAGAATCAGTTATTCCTAAAAACAAGATGGAGGATGGAAGTAGGCCAGTAAGGGGGAAAAAGGGGACAGGGTTGCTTCACCTTTTATAGCTGTGAGAAAGAGACAGTTTCAGCACAGCGAACTATGTCTGTTGAACTTATTCCTTCTCCCAACAATTAAAGGAATGGAGGCCTTGAACTACTTTCTGCCTGGTTATTCTGTGGAAACAGAGAAGATTGTATCGCTTGTTAGGATTCTGCTTTATTTCCATAGTATCATGCCAAGAACACAAAGCTGCCTCCTGGCTGGGTACAAACTTGACAGAAAGGTGCTTTAGCTAAAGGAAGAGCTGAGTCCACAAGGATGATTGGATTCATGGTACTGGATTAAGAAGATAACTTGAGAGAGAGAGAGAGGGAAAAAAACCCCAATAGGAATAAGGCAAAGGAAACACTGAAAACTTTGGAAAGAGAACTGAGTCTCTCAGTGTGCCTAGGGTAATTTTCCTTCGCAGTCTGAGAGGCCCCCATCCAGGAAGGATGCAGGACAAATCAAGAACTGGAACTTCTTTCTACAGAAAGAAGAGCCAAGCAAAGCTAGGGTAGCTAAGGTCACAGTAAGAGAAGCAACTGTAAGTGACTGTTCAGGCTCACTGCAATAAAATCCATTTCCAATTATAGGAAAGAGCATTTCAAAATCAGATCTGCAGGCAAGGTTAATTAAAACATTACATGTTCATGCCTACAATATAATTTGTTTGTTCCTTTGTTTAGCCATTTTAGCATACCGTGATTCTTTTCCTGTCCATTTTAGCTTTATCACAACAGACCCACTTTACAGACACTGTTACTGTTTTAATATACACTGTTGCTGTTTTAATATATGCCTGATTTTAAATGTTGTTACCTGCCCTGAGACCTTCAGGTATAGGGTGGAATAGAAATATTAATAATAAAAATAAATAAATAAATAAAATATACAGAGGAAATGATTGGCCCATTCACACAACGTGGGACTGCAGGGTACAAGTCTAACACTCTAACCATTATGTTAAGAGGGCTTTCAGTTGGAATGCCAGATGAAAAGCTGTTCCTCCAAATTGCCATTTTGGTTGTGATGAGATCCCATAATGTTCCCGGGAGGTCTCATGATGGAAATTAGCAGACTTGAGCCATTGCTTACTTTTATGGTCCTAACAATCACATTACATTGCAGTAAATAACTTCACAACTTGTGTATAGTCAGCATAGTATGACAAAACTCAGTAGGCAGGCTGTCATCCAACTGATGTTTGCCATCCTTGAATTTAACAACATAACTGACAGAGGTACTTGTTAATTGTATGGCACATTGGCTTCTCTCTATGTTTGCCTATATATTTTTAAGTACTGTAGTGCTGAAACCTAAGTTGCAAAGCATAAAAACTTTTATTTGAAAGTCAAAAAGTAAATCTGATGGATCACATGCACCACAGTCATTATGCCTTATTGCATATAACACCCAGCTAAAGGCCTCAACAACATAACTGGCCTCTATCCACAGAGATCATATTAAAATACGACCTTCTACACAGGTCCCTTTGTATTCCTGGCACAGTCCACTGATACTGTGGAGTGGATTTTTTCTGCTTGTGATCCACCCCCAGCCCCCATTAGTTTGGTTTGGTTTTTCAGTGTGAATGCTGGCTTGAAGTATTTGTGGATGGAAAGGGTGTTTGAGAAAGAGATACCTCCCTTTTGTCTTGTTTCTTTTTTATCTGGTAGGGTTCACCCTCACATATGGAATTGGACATTGCCAGCACAAACTGGTTTCTACTGCTGCCATCTCCTCTGCACCTTAGGATAGTCAGAGCGGAAGTGTTTCTTCTATGGCATGAAGAACAAAAAATATCAGGTTCTCAAAGCCTTCAAATTTTCATGTGCACAATGTGTGTGTGTGTGTGTATGAATGATCATCACAAAATGATATTTAGCACGTTAGTATAGAGTTTGGTGAGCTTGAAGCTATGTGTTCAATCCAGTTCATTCTGGGTGACTTTTTCTGCATATTCTTAAATTGGAAAGTGTGTGGATAGGAAGAATGTTGCAAGCTTGAACATTAGCACCAAAGAAGCTTTTTATTCCCTTGATCTTCTGAAGAAAAGGACGCTCTTTCCTTATTTCCTTCCTTCTCTTTCTCTTTCTCTCTCTTCAGAAGAATTAAGAGCATGGCTTTTGAGGATACGCTGAGTTCTCTGTGTGCGTTTCTATGCAAGACAACTGACTGAGGCAGGGCACTGACAACGTTCTCTCTAGGAAGATGGAGAAGAGCATACCTGCATATCTGCACAGAATTCAAATACTGGAATTCTATAAGTCACTTCTGCCTAACTTTATTATCCCTTTCTATTCTATTCTATTCTATTCTATTCTATTCTATTCTATTCCTTTGCTGTATATATTCAGGAAGGCAATGAGGATACACCTTTTTGCTCTGGCCTTCAGTTAAATGGGGACACACTTTCCCTCTGCACTTGCAAACACTGTTGTTTTAATATATCCTCTTATTTTTATGTATTTGATTTTAAATGTTGTTACCTGCCCTGAGACCTTCGGGTATAGGGCGGAATAGAAACATAAATAATCTTCTCTTCTCTTCTTCTACTGGTTTATTTGTTTTTTAAAAAAATCTTCTTAAAGATGATTTGTTTGTACAGATAGGTTTCAGTTACACCACCATTCAAGGATTCTAGCTTTATATCCATTCTTTTGCCTTAAGTTTTGCTTCCGAACTAAAGTTGTTAGGAGTTCCCTACATTTTATATTCTGGACTACCTTTTCCCCTTTCCTTTTTCTAGCAATTGGTTTAATACTAATTGGAATTTCTTGAAACTAAAACTAACATATTTGGGATATTGGAGTATTTGTTACAATAGCTTGCTTGACCTATTTTCCTGACTGTAAAATGGAAAAACCTGAAGTAGCAAAGTGAAGGGATGATGAAAAGCTCTACTAGCCTGATTATGTGAGCAGCTATTTTAACAAATACCAGTATATGTTTAGGAGGAAGCATGATGACTGTGTGACAGTGCATTTGTGAAGCCTCAGACCTTGAGATGCCATTTTATATTAATTTAATAATAGAATAGTAGCTTGATTCTAAATGTAATAATCCAGCTTGGAACAGACAGCCGTTGGTTTCTGGCTTTTTTCAAATAGCCTAGCAGCTTGCTAATTAGGACTCATATGAAAGTGGGTGGAAGTGATAAGTAATTGAAATAGCAACCTCACTAGCTTTTTCTATAGTGGAATGATATGTTTAAAATGAAAAAGAAGCAATAATCAAGAGACTTTAGGACATTGGCAGCTGGCGCCTTGATGAAGTTTCCAGGAACACAGCATTCAAACATCAGAGATGCCTGCTGCTGTAGAAGAAACTAAGGGCACTGAAGGTCCTGCAAGTGCCCTTCGCAGGGCTCTTCCTCAGAGCATAAGCACTCTGAAAGCCCCCAGTTCCCTGAAGTGCTCTCCCTCCCACCCATTGACACAGGGCAGTGGCAAGAGTGATCTCCATGCCTGCTTCGCATAGGTATTTTTGGGTCTCTTCTGGTGTGAAAGAACCCCTGTGCCTTCAAAACTGATACCTCACCTCTAAAGCTAAGTTGTGACCATCCCATGCCCCACCCTGAGGTGAGAGCAAGCATCTCCACTTAACATGCCCATGTCACTGAGTTGTGAATGCAGCCTAACATCAGCAGAGCACAATGAAACAGGCCAGTGGAGCAACCCATTAAAATTTACTAGATTTTAAAGATACACCCTTTTATCTTACATATTGACTAAAGAAGCCCTGCCATTCTCCTTTCAGCTACTGGTGTTAGTGGCTAGTTTTAATTTGTTTTTTAATTGTCTTTTTATATTGGTCCTGTTGTAACCTGCTTTGAGATCTTAGGGTATAGTGTGGCATAGAAATATAAAAAACAAACTTTTGAACAGGATATTTGCTAGATCGCCTTTCCCAGTATTGATCAGTGAGATCACTGTGATCTTCTGAGGAGACTTTACTAAGTGTACCATCAATAACTAAATAACCTCTTGTGATGTCCTATAGTAGACACTCCTCTGTGGTGTTGCCCACATTCTAGAACAATCTCCCCTCAGATGTTCATGAGGCACCTATTCTTGTATCTTTTGGGCATGTTGAAAAACGTATTCATCTAGGTTTTCCTAGCATGGATAAATGTCTGTTTTATAATTCCCATTCTGTTTTAACTTTGCCACTTAAAGATTTTGAAACTGTTTAAATGGTAAACAAACACATCTAGATCAATGAAATAGTTTGTTTGTGACAAAACTACTTTTTAGATGGAGAAATACATCTTATATTATATGCCTTACCACCTAAGAAGAGTAAATATTGGTTCTATTTTGAACAACTTGATTCAATGGTAGAAAGTGGAAAGTGTCATTGAACCCCTTACTGTAAAAGATTGTGCATTTGTGAGTCAGCAATTATTGGGAATTCAAGCCACATATTGTTTGATTGCCAGATCCTCCACAAAGAAAGACAACAGTACTTACAACCTCTCCTGGCGTTGTGGGAGATTCATGACAAATTTGCATATTTGCTTGAGGTAACTAATATCCACATTAGGAAGGTTACCTTATTTTCACAGAAAAGGGATATGTGTTTGGAGCAGAACAGAGTAGCCAGCAAGGGGAATCAGGACACATAAGGGTTATGAGCTAGTAATGTATATATGTGAATTAATTAATTTATTAATTCAAATAATGTTAAGTAAAAATGTCATGGTGTATGATTTTCTTCCTTCCTTCCTTCTTTCTTATATGGTGTTGGTCACCCTTTATTTTGCAATCCATTGTAAAAAGAGCATTTCAAGAATCTGTTCAATAGATTCAAATTCCTGTTTCCATAGATTCAATACAGTCATTATTCCTGGCTGCCCATAGGACTAAGAATGGGCCAGAACTCACAGATATAATTAAAAAGAAATTTTCAGATTTTTCAAAATTTGACACAATTTATTAAATGTTTGGATTCAGCTCATTTATCAAAGGCCAAATTGCCATAATTACTTCTTCTCTATAACTATTTAAGTTGAGGAACCTTTTCTCTTTGCATCTAACACTTGAGACATTGGGGAACATAAGAAAACAAAGAGCGAGACTATTCATGCTTGGTGAACAGGGGAAGTCTGGAGATGCTCTAAGACAGAGCATCTGCATTACCAGAGATGCTTTCATCCTGGAGCATTCCCTGCTCAGGACAGTGGTGGAGCATGTTTTCGTGCTTCAAATTTATATTAGGAATGAGCTGGTAAAGCCCAGAATGCTCCGTTTTCACCATTTCTGGGTGGATGAAGCATGCTGAAGGGTGGTGCAGGTGCAGTTGTGCTTGTGTCTCCTGGTCCTTGTGGCAATGCCACCGCATGTGCCCATCAGTTCCATTGGCAATATGTTTGCCTCTGGTATAGAGATGATTCACACCCAGTTTGACAATTAAGCTGAAATCGTGGGTAAGTTTGGTAAGTATTGTAGAGTAAAATTAGTTTCAGCCTGCGAGGGGCGGAGCTTACAGGCCCAAAGAGAAAAGAGGGGTGAGCAAGCTCTAACAGCTGACCAATCAGAGAAGGTAAACAGCAGGGAAGAAGGCTTAAATAGTGGGAGTAGAATGACAGTTATTGTTCGTTATCTTAACTACTGAAGGGGTTAGGTTAGGATAAGGGCCAGGTCCCTAGGTACAGCCTTAAGGAGTGAATTAAGGTTTGGCATCCTGAAAGTGAGAAGTGCAACTGATTTTAGAGTCTCTGTTTGAATGAAGAAAGTTCAGAAGTTGAAACTGGTTATTGTGTATCAAATAAAAGTGTTTCTTTACTTCAAACTGATGTGCTTCAGGCTAGTTGTCTTGGTAACGGCCCTTTGGATACAAAGTGCCTCAGAACAGAGACAAGAAGCAGCTTATATTTACTGCTGAACACAGAGAAAGAAATCAAATCTTCTAAGTATTTTTGAAGCTGGCTGTAAGTGAAATAAAACCCCATTGAGGCTAGTGGAGCCAGGGATGGTGGCTAGTGGTATATCATCTCAGGTCAGAAGGAGACAGCATTTGGTGAAGTGCTGGGGATGTTTGGATGGATCCGGCATCCCAAAGCGCCAACATTGGATCCGCTCCCTGTCTTCATTTCTCTGGAACACTTTCTCAGGGAAGTGAAGGAGCGAATAAGCCCAGTGTCCAGGATGATTAATTTAAGGTGAAATATAGCATCATATATTATGCTCAGGTCCTCTTCAAATAAGCCTCAGTTAGCATAACTGGAATTCAATAGGAGGTAAATGTGATTTGGAATGTTCTTCAGAGGCCCCATCTTCATGCAATAAAAAGCCCGTTAAAAAGCTTCTTTTGCCATGGAGCATCTCCATGCACAGCTTTTCTCCGGGCTTCCAGTGCCACAAAGGAGGAAAATGCATGGGAGAAAGACCCCCCTTTAAACAAGACTACCAACACACTTTTTGGAAGCCGCAGCTATTGCAAGCAACATTGTCCATGGAAACGCGCCATGGCAAAAGAGGTATTTGGGGGCGGGGATTGCTGGCTGCAGTCCCATCTTTCCTCTTTTTTTCAGCCTTCTCTCTCATTTTCTCTTCAAGTAAAACCATCTCTCTCTCTCTCTTTTTGCCTCTCATCCATAGCCAGTATTCAAGATCTATACTGAATGCAAGAAAACAGTAGGTGGACGGAGATCTTCTGGAAGCAATTCATTATGTTACTCACAAGATCTCAGAAAAAAGCACCCTGGCTCTGCTGCTGCTTCACACACAGCCTTAAACATTCACACATCTTCCAGTACTGCAGAACTTTTCCTTCCTTTCCCTTTCTGAAGGTCAGAACTTTTAAAGAGCCAGAACTGCAGAGAATTGCAACATTGTTATCAGGTGTGAAGTGGGTGTATTGCTACAGTCACCGCTGCTCTACCAGGTGGATTTTAACAGTGAAATCACTATCTTTGGAAGGAAGCTCTGGATCCCAAAGTGATAAATGTTTCTGGTGGGTTTTACAGGTAGGGGAGAGAACTTGTGAATACCCATGGCTATTTTTCTTTTGGACTTGTTGGGGGTTGTCTTCCTGGTTGTGGCCATGCAGAGCACAGTCCCTCCCTGTTCCCACCAGTACCCTATCAACCAGAGAGGGGATGGGGAGAAAAAGATGCGGGCAAAGAAAACACACTTTCGTGGGGATGGTAGGTACGTTTTAAATGCACGTTTTGCTGAGCCTCATGTGGATACTTAATTCGGAATTGAACGGCATTTTTAAAGTCTGCTGCAATAGAGGGACAATAGAGAAACAAAAAAGTTCCATGTAGCTGGGGCCCAAGTTATGCATTTGACTAGTTTTATTCCTTCTACTGTAAATATTTATTTCATGTCAATATTAAATACATTGTTACAAATCATACAAAATGTAATGATTTTTAAAAAATGAAAGAGTTAATGAGAGAATTCAAGAGCAATAAAAGATCACAAGACCAGCCATTTAGTCCAGCCAAAGAAAATTGTGGTAAATTATAACCAGGTGTTTTTATTTCCTGGTTCTTGAAGTACTGCAAACTCAGCCTTCTGGTCAGAAAAGACTGTTTGTGGTTCTATCTGTACGCTGCATTTATCTGTTTCATTTACCTTTCATATAGCCAGGGTAACCAAGCTATGGCACATGGACCAAATTATTTTGAAATAAAGTGATTAGTGGGGGAAAGCTGCAACACTTCACAAAATTCAGAATGCTGTCCATGAATTTGAACCCTCTGAACTGCAATCTTGTTTTGCATCAGTGGTTTAGTCTCAATTTCTATTGCTAAGAAGAAGAGTTGGCTTTCTAATTAGACCTGCTCAATGTTGTATTGCTTTGCCAAGATGGGAAGATGGGCTCATTTAGCAGAGGACCTTTTAGCGGATGTCTGTATGACAAACTGCAACAGATAAAATATTATTCTTCAAAATCTCTTTTGGCTCCACTTCTTTCTGCTTTGCCTTCTTTCCTCTCCCACTGAAGCACTAATTAAACCCACATCTCCATTTACCAATGGAGTCACTTGCTGCCACCACAGAAAATGTCCTCTGCTGCCACATCTCCATCTGTAGTGTATGCAGGTACCTGATGACAACTGTGCAACCTCATTTCCAGGTGAAATTGCCAGCAAAAGTGCCATTTTGCAGGACACAATTTTGTACCCTGAACAGGGACACTGAAAAGATGTCTTACTCAGAAACAGAGACAGTGGGCATCTTTTCAATGGTGATTGTAACACCTTTTCCATGCACCTCATAACAAAATGCCTTACCAGGTAAGTGGAAACACAGCCTTTATGCAATTTTCTGTTGCCTCCTGCTCTTCTTCTTCTTCCCCCTCCTTCAACTACAACAACTTTCTGGGATATATATCAAAGCCTTGGAACCTTTCTGCACTTAACTTTGGACTCGTCTGTGATGTAAACATAGACACATCATAGACAATTCAAGGGAGGCCTTGTCCACTGCTGGTATGATCTGTTCATGTAGGATGGAACATAATCCAGATGAAGGAGCCCTTGATCTAGATTATTTGTAGACATTATTAAACAGATATATTGAGGACTAGCAATCTGGACTAGCTCCTATCTGGAACACAGAGATGTGCAAAAGCCATACCTCTGTTTTCTAGACTATTGGTGAACCCATTTCAGGAGCATGTCAGTGTGTTTGCTTCTAGCTCTTTGGAGCTTTTGGAGGCTCAAAGCTCATGTGAGCATCAAAGCTAATGTTGGACTAGTCTTGACCAGTGCTGTTGTGCAGATAGTGCTGTTTCCAGCTCATGACATGCCATGATATGGACCAGTGATCTGGACCTGACTGGTCCAGACCTCCTAATTCACACCAGCACCTCTGAGTGCAGAAAAGCCCCTGGTCTCTTTTCACTTTTCCACTGATACTTACAAAGATAATCCACTAATCAAAATACAGATTACTACTTCTGAAGCTAAACTAATAGACATAGCAAAAATAATTTCTTTCACTAATTGCCCTATATATTTACTGTCTTGAAAGGTTTGGGGTGGGGGGTGGCGTAAAAAAGGTTACAGGAATGCACTCAGTTCCACCATCCACACTGAAGTCTACCAAGTCTATAACCAAGAAAAACAGATGCTTTTGTTTGGATTTCTGCATGAAAATATGATTCTATATTGCAATTGTAGAATGACAAGATATGAAAACAAACATAAAGGTTCAGATATAAGCATGAAAATATCTAAATAAGCATGAAAACAAAGTCCAGTAAAGATATTCTATAATGCATCTCTGTGGTACAAGATACAAGGAGCATCAGGGTCAGAAGGTCCCATGCAGAAAATCGAATTGTCAGAAACCCCTTGCTGTACTTTCTAAGGTTCCATCAGGGGGCACTCTCTCCTCATTGTCAAAATGTTCCATTGTTCACATCCCAGCTGTATGTTTGCACAGCCATTTTGTCTATACTGTCAAGCCTATTTAGGCAAAGGGTTGGCTGCCTTTGTATCCCAGCTGTCTATCTCTATTGCACAGTTTGCTATGACCTTTTCTTTTTTCATTTCTTTTTTAAAGAGTCCTGGAATACAGCTGAAATAAAGTGTTGCTTTCTTTGTAATATCAAAACCTGACATTGCTATGGATTTCTGAATCCCATTAAGCTCGAGAATCCTTTACTGCAGTTCCTTTCTTTTTAAAAGGCAGCTGTAAGAAATCCTTTTATTTTATGGGTTGTGACCATCACCACCCAACATTTAATTCTGTTTTAGTTATGTACTGTTCACACAGAAATCTATCAGCTACTCCTGCAGATGGTTGCTTCCTGGGATAAAAGTACTTACTGTCATGGGCTGAGCCAGAAATGATTCAAACACCTTTATTTGGCTGGAGGAACAAGTATAAGCTGTACTGTCTGCTTGAGCTGAAAAGAAGATAGCTGTGTCTTCTTATTCTGACATTTTCCAGTGCTGGAAGATACTACCAATTGCAATCATTTATTTGCGGTAAGAGAATGCTCTGTACTCTACAGATATTCCAATATTTGGGGAATACATACAGCTATCAATTTTCCTCTTGCTTGGCACCCATGAATCACTGCTTCCTTGCCAGAACTGCCAACCCTTCAGAAAACAGATGGCATAACAATTGCCACCAATCCTTATTTAAGAGAAAAGCTCTTTGAGATGAGAATCCTAAATAAGGTACCATTCCTTTGAGATAAGGAACATGCACCAAGTCTATGTGCTACTTGGAAAACCTACAGTAGTTCTTGCTGTAAATCCTAACCCAAGATTTCAATCATAAATATGTATGCTTGGATTGAGATGAATTCTGCACAAGTTAGGGCTCTGTAAAATGCCATCTAGACTTCTTTTTTAAACATTAGAGGGCCACACTTCTTTACAGGGGGAAAAGATATGTGAAGGGGAATAACTAGCAAGCTGAACCAAGGAGCAAGGTGACCATTCTCCTGAGTTCAGTTGGTTCCTGAATGGCTGCTTCTCAGGTAGGTTCTGTACTGTGCATCTTATACATGGTGCAGAAGCAAGCAGGGTTGATTTTTGTAGTGTACCATAAAACACCCCATTTCTGGGACTATTGCATGAGCCCACTGAAATGGACCCTGGGCCATACCAGCCTTCTGCATGGTGGACAGATGGAATGGCCCTCACCCAGGGTATATTCATTCCCTGTGCAATTTTTTGCAGAAGAGAGAATTCCAGCTGGTGCCATATTCCCTGACAACAGCTAGCAGAATTCAAATGGACCACACAGAAGTTGCAATTGAATCTGGGTACAATACCATCCATCAACGAATCAGGGCTCACAATTATTTTACTTAACCCATGGAAGCCTAGCACCAGTCAGAGGAATCCCTGGCAGACATTTATGAGAAGACATTCCATCATATAGTAACATGAAAGTTTTAGTAGTAGAGATAATCCAAAGATTTGATAAAAGCTGGAAGGCCTGTTTGCACTTACCTTGTAGGATACTCCTGGTCATTCTGCTCACACACCATGGTGCCACCTCCTTCTCAGAGGATCTGGGAGCATCCCAGAGAGTCCTTAATCCTTTGAAGCTGTGAACTTCACCAGGAACTGCTAGAAAGCTCCTCGTGAGTTTCTGGACACAACATTTTCACCTTCTTCCTGTGCAGATGCTGCTTGTGGGTGGGTAGGACAGCTGCACAAATGCACGCTGCATCACAATCACCATGCCTATGGCTAGACACACACTGGTAGTTGTGATGAATTTTGGAAAATCTGAAAATCTACTTTTAAACACATTTGTGGGATCTGGACCACATCCTTAGTCCTGTGGGCAGCCAGGTGTATAGATTTATGTATTTTATTTATGAGCCCATGTGACAATGGATGGCCTCAACCACACGGACCTCAAGAAAGGGAAATTTTGCCTTGGCAAAGTTATTGGACTGCAATTTTTTTATTTTGAAATCTTATAACATCATGATTGTGATGGTGGTGGTGATGTGCTTTTGTAAACTTTAAATGTTCATCACACATCCTGTGACTGCAACATAGAAAAATGGAAACAGATGCTTATTTTCTAAGGTTGTGTTCAGACAGGGCATGAAACATAGAATTATCATGGGCTACAATGGGATAGCCATACATAGGTATGGCAATTCCAACATAGCCTTGTGATATAAAGAAGAAATGCCATGGTATTGCTATTCAAGAAAAAATACTCAAACTATCTGGACACTTGCTCCTTGGGACCATCATCCTGAAAATGGTCACCACTGCATATGGCTGCTATATAGTATTCCATGCTATCTAAATACCTGGAAGTTTGTGCTGTGCCATTGTGGGAGGAGGCACCCAGACAGATAAGACTGTGACTACCTTGCAATTTTGCCCTGGCATCTGGCAGGAATGGTGATGAGGAGCTATTGCAGAATCTAGACAAGATTCTTCATCTTCCTCCTGCAATCTGAAGGCAACCGAAGATGCACCACCATATTATCATGTTCTCAAAAGAAAGTGTTTTAGCATTTTTGTGTCCAGATGTCAGTTACTTATTCTGCTATATTTGGATATTCTGGAAGAAATATGGATATTCTCAAGTATAGCAGATAAGCAACTGATGTCTGGACAAGAATGTAAGAACATAAGAGGAACCCTGCTGGATTGGGCCACAGCTCATCTAATCCAACTTCATGTCTTCCATAGGGGCCCACAAATTGCCCCTGGACATCCCAAGGAAAAGACAAGGGCAAAACCCCCAACTGCTCTCGAGTCCCAGCAAATGCACCCCTGGAGGATGTACCTAGGCATCCATTTTAGTAGCCATTGATATACTTGTCATCCATGAATCTGTCTAACCCTTTCTTAAAGCTATCTAGGCTGGTTGCTGTTAGCACCTCTTCTGCTGTTAGCACCTCTTCTGCCGGCAAATTCCATAGACCAATGCAAACTATATGGAAAAATTTCCAGTTATAAAATCAAAAGATTAGAAGGACCCTTAAAAGCCTAACTAGTTCAATGATTTGAGGAGAGCAGTAATACCAGCTTATTTGTGGGTATATACATATATTTGTGGGTATATGCATATACATATATGCACTTACATAATTCTCCATGCTGTAGCTGTATCTTATGAATTCATAACAAGATGGATAGAATGTGAACATCTTTGATTCTGTGAATTGTATAGAGAAGTACTGATTTTCAGACTAGGGGTATTTGTCCCTGAAGAAAGTATAAGATTGTTCCAGGGTAGAGTTGGGAAAAGACACTTTAAACAATATGTTTTAGTCTCCAATTGAGCTGAAAAGTTTGTTAGGGAACATAATGAAAAGCTGCACTACCATGAAGAATGACGTAACATGTATATCAGATAAATATATATACCGGTAACAAGTAATTTGCAAAATATGTCACATTTTACTAAAATGAATAGAATACCAGAGGAAGTTTATATAAATACTACTTGCAAAGGGTTATATTTATTTTTTTAAAAGTAGGATAGATACAGAGTAACAAATTCGTATGACAGGTTTAAAAGTTGATATAATAGAAAGCCTGCTGAAGGCAACTTCTTAAAACTACACACAGTACATGGAAGTATAGGTTTTCACTGTATAAGATGTTAACAGGGACATGGAAAAGACCACAGGAATAAAATCTAAAATTTTCTCTTTGGGCTTTCCAAAAGAAACAGCAGCCACCCGGAATTCACGAACATTTTGGCTGTGCCAAAATCTGTCCTCCAATTTCTCAAAAGTTTTCTTTCCCCATGAGAGAGGCTTCTGTTTTTCTGTGTCATTGACAGAGAACTTCGGCGTTTATGATTTCAGTGAGCTCACAGTAGAAATCCTGTTAACTATTTCTTTGTCATATTATGGTATCTTCCAGATCCCTCCTGGGAGTGATAATAATAATAATAATAATAATAATAATAATAATAATAATAATAATAATAATAATAATAATAATAATAATATTTATTTGTATACCGCCCTGTGGCGAACCAATCCGGGCGGTTGACAACAATAAATATAAAAACATCATATAAGAATAAAACATTATGATCCCTCCCCCCCTTAAAAAGTATTAAACAATATGACAAATTAAAATACAGTATCAAAAATATAAAACAAAATATAAAACATAATTAAATGGGCTAACAGCCCTAATATCCCTCCGGAGGATAATGATCTTGTGATATTTCCAGGGATGTTATGGAAGGGTGGAGCTAGGGAGGTTACTTGTGAATGCCTGAGAACTATATGCTTTCTGATTTTTCTTTTAGGGACAAACCTTCTTTTTACTTTTCTACTTCCCTTGTCCCAAGCAATGAATAACTTTTTTTTTGAAATAAGAATATAGGGTTTTGCCAATAGATAGGCTTACCGAGAAAATACAGGCACAATGTCTTGAGAATTTTAAGAAGAATAGAGGGCCTTTACACACTTGTCCCTCTGGGATGACCACACATACTCTGACAACTGTGCGTTCATACAACATGGAGCTGCTTCTGTCCTAGAGCAACTCCCAGCATGTGTGGTCATTCCCGATCTTAAAATACTGTGAAGCAGTACAGTCCCACACACACTTTTTGCGTTACATGTGTGCAAAGGTTGCAAGGGCACAGGGTGGCTATGGCTATGTAGTTGTGCACCACATTGCCCAATCACCATAACCATAGCCTGGTGCACGTGGTCATTGTTGTGATGAGGCAGACACTACTGTATGGGAGCACTCACATGTAGGTGTGGGCAAAGTTTGGGTTGGGGCTGTTGTTTGCAATGAGAACACTGGCCTCCATTCCTGATCTTAACCACTGTGAGAAAGTGTTCCATAGTAGTTAAGTACAAAAAGCCCCAGGCACTAATAATAAAGACGGGAGGAGGGAAGGAGGAAGGAAATGCTTTGGATAAGTGACAGAAACAAATTGGGATTTGAGATATAATAAAATATAGGAGACACTAGATGGAATGCTAAAGCTTGAGCAGTGCTTCTGTTCATTTTCTGCCAACACATATAGTTTGAGCAGGTGAAATTGAAGCTTTTAACTAGGTTTTCACTCCTCTGAACAAGATCCACGGCCTGTGTTTTGAAAGTAAGTTAAATGGAAAAACAGAAAGAAAAAAAAACATACACCAATAAATTTAAAAACATCCAACCCCCACCAAACCAAACCAAACCCAACCAAACAAAAAAACTCACTCACAGACTTTACTGAAGTGTCTCTTCTTTTTAATTCTTTTCAAATGCGATTTCTTTTCTCCTTCATTGATGGAGTATGTCCAAATGTGTGAAGAAAATTTAAGCCTAATTCTAATGGGAATTTCAGCGCTCAGAGATTCCTGTGACTGAACACTAAAGGCTCTATGCTGGCAGCCTTATAGATAGCCAAGTGTTTGACATGCTAAGGTTTATTGACCTGTGTAATAAGGCAATATCTTCTTGATGCAAACAAAGACTGTTTCTCCTGATTTCTGACAGTTCCATCAGGTTATCAAAACAGCCTCTTTATAGTATTCCCTGTCGACACAACACCCCCACAAGTATGTCCAGTGAGCATAGCATGAAGTGAATCAAATTTCTGTATTATTTTCTCTCTGCTCTTCAAGTCACATAAAATCATTGTTTTAAAAAAGTTTTTCATCCTTCTTCCATGTGCCAGTGTCAGCAGGAACGATAAACCTTTCTTGGCTTGTTCATTTGTTTCTTTTACTGGCTTTCAGTTAGATTTTTGTCTTAATTTTTTTTAAACCCTCTCTAACTAGAACCATGTAAAAACAGGCTACCAATTTCCTTTCCTCCAAGCATGACCTTAAGAAACCCAAACCTCTACAATGGGAATAATCTTTTGTCTCTTATTTTGGTCTGATGTAAGAAACTATAATGTTGAACTACTGAAGGCATCACATAGAAGAGTACAAAAATGTTTGCTCCATTGTCTTGTTCAGAAGGATGGATGAGTTCCAGTGGGTTAAGTAGAAAACAAATTTAATTGAGCATTTGGTAAAACAAATGAAACATATAACTCCTAGATTCCTGAGAAATGGTCTTTCTAGGACTGATGCAAATTACAGTCTATATATGTCTGCATAGAGTTGAGCACCACTTTAGTTAACATTGGTAAGGGAATTAGACTGGATGGCAAGTCATAGACAATGGCATCTGCTCTCTAGACTTGGCCATGGGAAGCTTTCTTGGGGAACAACTGGCTTCATAATAACAGTAGTTGGTCTGTTCTGACACCAAAATAGCACAGGTCACCATCCACTGATCTGAGGCCAATTCATGCTACAGCCTCTAGTCAGTAGTTAGTACAGCTCTGGTGAAGAACATACACATGCTCACTGGGCTGCTACAGCCTAGAAATGTGACCACCCTCACCAGAGTTGTACTAATTACTGATTAGGTCTGGAGCACGAAATCATGCTCCACACCTATCCCAACCTTTACCCCAGACTTACCTGCAGTGTCCAGCAGTGCAACCATCCGCTCAACATCCGCAGTGGGTGGGGAGCGTGTCGTCAGTGCACGCACAGCCACATTGGCAGGTGGGATCGATTCCCAGTGTCCAGCACACATGCAGTGGTGTTGCGCACGCTGTTTGGCTGGCAGGTGCAGGTGCAATGTAGGCAGCATTTGGCAGGTCTTCGTGCACTGACACTGCAGCAGCAGGCTGGATGGGGCTGTTCTACCAGGGGTGGTGGGGCTCGCACCCCCAAACGTCACCACCCCTCCACATTGGCCTGCCAGCATGTGACAAAATGGAGACATGGCTGGTGGCGGCTGATCAGTCCAATGAGGCAGCAGGACCCCAGCTGAGAAATGTCCCTCGGGCCAGAAATGCATATGGTCCTCCTGTACCTGGAGTGTACTTGCCTTAGTGCACAGCACACCACTCAGGTAAGTGCAGAAACACCTCTGATCTTGACCCAAATCAAATGATCTGGGCCAAGACCAGTCTGCATTGTGTGGCATGATGAGGTTAACCTACACTAAAATAGAAAGCTTCCTGAGTGAGCATGTGACAATGATGAATGATGATAAGGGTGATGAGACTTGTAAGTCTTCCTACACTCTCCATAGAGTAAAGATATAAGAAATAACATAATATTAACTACTGAAAGTAAGATCTATTATGCCTTCTAGTGAGAAATCAAGGTTGGGGAGCTAAAGGAAGTTTTTGGTTGTATCCACACTTTTTTAAAAAGCTCAAAAACAGTTGAGAGCTGATACTTTGTGGATACTAGTTTTCCATCCCATCTCTAAACCACAGTAGGGGCATGCTCACACGTAAGTTTTAATCCAGTTTCAATCTGCTTTCAGAGTGAGAGAACACATCAGCAAAGCAACTAGTCATTTTCTGAGTTAATGTGGAGATAAAATGTTTAGTCACTTTGTGGATGTGTTCTCTTGCTCTGAAAGTGGACTGAAACTAGATTAAAACTTAGGTGTGAATGCAGCTTAAAGTCAGGGGTTAAACTCTGGAAACACATTAATGTGAATTACAGGCAATCAGATAGGGATAATACACTTCTGTTTTTGAACTTTTTTTATCTCATGTGGATGCAGAGAAGATTGGAAGTACTTTTGACATTTCTACCTTTCTCTGCTAACCAAAGATTTAAAACACAGGACTGAAACACAGTAATCAATGGGGTTCTCAAATGGAAATCTCTACAGAATGACTAAAATAGACAATATACTCTCAGTCTTTTGCAATCCTCTTCTTGGGTCTCGGTGTCAATAAACGCAGTAGGTGGCCATTCAAAAGCCAATATAAACTGAAACTGGGGGAAAAAGAACAGTGTTCCACTGGCTATTATGCCCACTTCCCAAGTGTCATTTCACTTTGGAAAGGAAGGGAAAGCAGTTAAAACAGAAACAGCTAAAATGCATACTCATTTTTCATGGCAACCTGTCAGAAAAAGGTTTGATGGCATCACCTGCTTGATGTTTATCCCCTTGGTAAAACTGGAGGCAGCTGGCTGCCCAGATGAATGATAGTGCTTAGCCCTGTTGGTTTCCCTATAACCTAGTCATTTTCTCCTGCCCCCTCCTGTGCCCTGCAATGACCAAGATACTGAATCAGAAGATACAGAATGACAGGTGACCTCCTGGTGGGTCATAAGAATAAGTTCATTGACTTTGGTCAAGGCAATTCAATAATGAGAGACAGCAGTTCACTAAAGATCCGGAAGTAGGGTTTCTCCTAGCCCTACTTAGGGACTGGTCAAGAATGAACCTTTGTTTTCTGTGTGCAAGCAAACAAACAAACAAAATGTAAAACAAGATCTCTACCACTTAAGCTGCCTCCAGACATGGCTTACTTAATTTGATATTTTTGAATATTACAGAATAGAGCTCTCTTCAGGTAGTAAAATATATACATCAATGACCTTATGATGAAAAATAATTCCCTTGTTATTCCTACCTCTCTTGCCTATCAGCTTCACAAAGTATCCCTAGTTCTAGTGTTGGGGGACAGAGAAAACATTTTTTCCTATCCACCTTTTGCACACTGTGTATGATTTTATATACTTTAATCAGTTCAGCTCTTAAAGGACACCTTTCAAGGCTACGTTGCAACCTGGTTTCAGAAAGAAAATGTTCCAGCCCCTTGATCTTTCTGGTTGGCCTTTTCTGCACTTCTTCCAGTTCCACAATATTCTTTCCAAGGTGTGGTGACCAGAATTGTATACAATATTCCAAATGCAGGCCTCACCATAGATTTATAAAGAGACAAGTGACACTTGCTGACTTGTTTTCTCTTCCCTTCTTAATTACCCCTAATATTGAATTTGCCTTATTTTTTTCCACTGCTGCTGCACACTGAACAGAGATCTTCACTGAGCTATCCATCAGAACCTCAAGATCACTTTCCTGGTCTGTTGCAGAACACCCAGCATTCAACAGATATAATTGGATTATTTGACCCAACATGCATCTCTTTGTACTCGCTAAGATCAAAGTGCATTTGCCACTTTGTTGCCCATTCATCCAAAGAGATCCCTTTAGAGCTCTTTGAAATCAGTTTTGAACCATTTAGTATCAGCAAATGTTGGTAAAATTTAACTACTTATTTTGCTATCTCACTACTTAGCTTGGCCTATTCCAGAACAGAGGAGTATAGATGGCACACTTCCATTTTCATGACTAATAGGGGACTCTGTTTTGTTAATGTACCAAAACGTGCCACTGAAATGGATTCCCTGTGGGCTCTAAGACCTTTTCATCTCTAGGACCTTCAAGATGAGACCTGCCATGGTCTGCACTGGCATGTGAACAGCAGGCCCCTATTCCAGAATATCATCTGAAATAAGGCCCAGTGGAGAAAGGGCCTCTAGTTCTTGAGGAAGCTAGTATGCTTAGCCCTTTCACCTTGATAACATGCATATGTACACTCAAGTAATGCATTTACACTGGGATTGACGCTATCATTTAAAAGATTATCTTTAGATTTTTTTTTCAAACAAGCAAAAAGAAAAATTAAACTTTCCCAGATGCTTGGACTCACAGGCTCACTGCAGAAAGGACTGGGTTTGTCATGAGTTTGCAAGGCCTGACAATGGCTGGCACATGGAATTTGTCAGATGAAAAGGCCTGTCACGAAAGCAATTACATCTCTACCAAAAGAGAAGCAGTTTAATGAAAGCCACGTGAACATTCCAGTGACTCAAAATGCCTCTGACTAATACTCTCTCAATAGGAAGTGCCTCTTCTAAGCATGACCATCGATTGGTCCCTTCCCTTAAGCATCTCGATATTGTTTCCGATTAACATGAAGTGCTTATCTTTTTTCCCACAAAGAAATCCTTATCAAAAGCAAGCAAACAAAATTATCATGGCATATATTCCTGTAAATATGAGATGATCGGGCATCTTACACTAAGGTCTCCTTTGTCTGAAGGAATGTCCGCCCATAGATTGGTTTAAAAGTAACAAAAAAAAAAAAGGAAGACTGGGGCCATTTATCCTAGACAGCACCTGATCAACTTGCATACAGGTCAGTTTTCCTTGCCATTGCAAGAGATATTTATATTATTGTTGTTGCCAAATTTACAATTTATTTAGAACTTTTCTGCTCTGACCGGTAATTTGGAACAGGATCCCTCATGGTTCTCTTCATGGCCTCAGTTTGCCCCACATGATTGTGCAGCTCTGTGAGGTCTCATCCAATGACATTGACACTGAAGACTACCAGTGGACCAGCTGGGCTTAGTCTAGAACATGGAGGTGTGCAGAAAATATGCCCTCTGTGTTCTGGAATACTGGAAACCCATTTTGGTAGCCCTCAAAGCATGCTACTGGAATGGGATCTCTGGGGGTTCTGAGGCTAGGAACTTTCTGAAGCTCATGCAAGATTTGAAACCATGGAGAAGTTAGTTTGGAGCAGCTCGAATGCCGTTGTGAGAAGGGCACGTTCAAACACAGGGACATATTGTGGCCAATCACATCAGCACCTGTGACTGAACATCCATCTCACAATTCTATGACCGGACACCACTCCCAGGGATCGGTGGTTTGGTCACAGCAGGGGTCAGTGTTTAATCATAGCCACAACCACAACCACACCTGCATGGACGCTGTCTCCCCTGTCCACCAACCGCAGGGAACCAGGAGAAAAGTGAATGGACACTTCAGGTAAACTTTTAGTTAATATTGGTAAAGTTCACTAATGAGCACTTAGTGAACATCTGGGGAGGGTGGACATGCTTGGAGGTCATAACAGCCTACCCTGCATGAGTATGCTCTTTACCAGACATTCACTAATTGTTGATTATCGGCCTAATAGGCCTCAGGTCTGTTTCAGGATGCCCAGCCCCATCAGTTTATGGGTATAGTTGGGGTTCTTTGCCCCAATGTGGGCAAAGGTTCAGAAAACCAGAATATCTCATGCATCACCATTCATCTAGCATGAGGGAAGAAGGGTCAGAAAACCAGAACATACGGTAAATCAGCCCCTTGGCTATTCAGAGGTTGATCTATTCAGTCACATGTAGATGTAGCCCTAGTCACTACCTTCCATTCTAATCTAACCTGTCTCAAGAGATTGTTGGGAAAATTAAATGCAAGGAAGAATGGGAACTACCTTAAGGAATTTAGAAGAAAAGTGGGACGTAAATGCCAGAAGCAAATATATACCGGAATTAAATTTGTGTCTTTTTTCTGTGTGGTTACTCTATGTAAAATGGGTTGTGTGGCATCAGAATCATCATGTATTATTATTCTATGGAATGTGTGAGAAAATATATAATGAGAGGAAGTAAGGAAATATGAAGTAATCTCTCTCCCCCCCCCCCCGCTTTTTTCTGATGGTATCCAAATACTTGATGATTCCTCTTCCGTGCCATCTAGGGTAACAAACCGTGAAGTGTAGTCATAATTACAATATCAAGAATTACCATTTGCCAAAGAATTTGCTGGTATTGGAAATAGCTTAACATTGGTCAAATAGTGGTGGCAGTGTTAAGAGTGATGGAGGATTTCTTCAGGGCCAGGGGGAGAAAGGGGACAGATTCAGTTTATATGAATTTCAACCCTCAGGCCCAGTAGCGCCTTGAGATGGGACACAGGATGCATTAACTCTGAAATAAGATTGTCCACTCTGAAGTACAGTAGCCCTGCTTCATTGAGATTACAGTGGCCTACTTACCACTGTGAGGTAAATCAAAGGACCTGCTGGCATCTGAGACTGAGTGATGCTATCAGCTGATACAGAGGGCTGAAAAATCAGCCTCAATGTACAGACATTAGAAGTTGCAATGTGATTTAAGGGTTGCCATGCAAGCAAAATCTCTTGACAGCTACAAAATCCCAGCAGCAACTTCTTCAATTTGTTGTGAGGGAAAGATGTCCTAATTAAACACAGAAAGACCAGCACTGAATCTCTTGGTGAAATGTCTTTCAGCAATATCATGTTACTTTTAGTTGAAATATAACCTCAATCTATCTTCTAATTGCTTATCATAAGACAGAAGATTGCATTAGATTTTCCTGTGTCTGGGGGCCACTTTAGGATTTAATTAAAGTTCTAATTTGCCCAACCTGTTTGGGCTTGGAATGACTCGAATCAGAGTGGAGTTCTTTTAGGTAAACATACCTGTGCCATTTAGATTTCAGTTGAAAAAAAAAAGTTTAAAGTCTGTTGCTTTATAATTCCAGTTTAAAAAATTGTATCTTACTCTGTAGCTAGAATTTTAATACTCCCCGATTTCCCTCTGAATGTGTGTGGTGTGTGCGCACATGTGCATGAACACACTCCTGTGAATGTTTGTGTTAGTGCTGTGAACATGACATTCCATGGTGTGGAACATACACAAATACAGATTGGCTTAATATTTCTGAAACTTGGTACTGCCAAATGAAGTGATTTAGCAAAGTTAAACACACATTCTTCCCATTCAATGGACATTAAAGCGTTATTTTCAAAGGATCAGGTCTCATTTGAATTATGCTCACACTGAAACATGTTTCAAAATGCAGCCCTGCAGAAAATACTTGTTACCTTCTGGGTTATTTGATCTTTTGGACATGATGGAAGCATGAGTAGAGAAAGCCAAATGAATGGGCATGAAGACTGAAGTAGCTTTCCCTTCACTTTCCCTGGCCAGGTATTGTGACACAGCTTCTTGGCTATATCCGTTTTTTCTTTTTCTTTCTCATTCCATTCATCTATTTCCTGCCATAGTCACTGAGTGAGTATTAACTATTCTTCATGGTATAAGTAGCCAAGCTGGGAGAGTTAGCATTTGCAGTAATCAGTACCTGGAAGATGTAATATTAGCTCTCCTCCCCAAAAGTATTTCTGAAGTGCAACTTTGAGTGAGCACATTAAAAATGGGAACTTCATAACAATATGGCAGCTGCTGGCATGCAAGGAAGAGGAAAATTCACTGGTGATGATCTGCTGTTAGGCTGTGATCAGACGCAGAAAAAAAGCATCTCTGGAGTAGGGATGTGCATGAATATTCATAGGCATTCAAAATCTGATCGAATGTGCTAAATTTTGCCATTTGAACTTGAATAGAATGTCCCAAAATTTGAATGTAAATCAAATCAATTTTCAAATTTTGGATCTATTCGTTCAAATTATCCAGACATATGTGTATGGGTTTGTACACGATGCATACTTGAAAATTTGCATCTTTCCTGCATCCGTACGCATTTGTACGGACCCGTATGGGATAAAAACAGGTTGCATACAGGATAATTACGGGATGCATACAGGTGTGTACAGATGTGTATGGATGTGGGGGAGATGCATACAGGCACATATGAATGTTGTTGACGTTTGTATGTGCAGATTCAAATCAAAAATTCAAACAAATAGATTTGAATTTGGTAAATTCTAATTGAATCTTGTTAAATTCAAATGTAAAATATTTGAATCGAATTGGATTTTTGAGTATTCGATTCAAATAGAGTGTGAAAAAAACATTTGTGCACATCTCTACTCTGAGGTGGGTTTGAGAAGCCTTCAAGATGGCATTGTTCACCCACCACTCTGTTCCTTGCTCCTTTCATGAACATTCTCTGCTAGAAAAGGTAGATTAGAGGAGACTTGGGAACATGAGGGCCACTCTCTCTCTCTCTCTGAGGCATCTTGCTCCTTTCATTATGTCTGAACATAGCCTGTGATGCTGACCATGTAAGCTTTCTACCACAGTGCCTTAAATGTTGCATAAAAGGGAGCATTTCAATACCTGTTGCCTGCTGCATGACAAGCTAGGTCTGCTAAAATGCCCTCTTCTAGGCAGCTAATGATGAAGAAGAAGAAGAAGAAGAAGAAGAAGAAGAAGAGTTGGCTTTTCTACCCTGCTTCTCTCACCCATTTAAGGGGACTCAAAGCATCTGACAAGACACCCCATGAGGTAGGTGGAGCTGCGACTAGTCCAAGGTCATCCAGCTGACTTTGTGGGGGAGGGTGGAATCAAACCCTGTATTCCCAGATAAGAGTCCGGCTCCTTAACCACTAGACCAAACTGAACGATAAGGTAACCCTACATAGTGCATCTGAGGCCACATTCACATACAGGAAAAAGTGGTTTGAAAGAGTCTGACAGGTTTCAGCATGTGGATACCAGTATTCCCATCCTACCTCTAATTCACATTTAAGGTTTTTCAAGGTGCATTTTCTGGCCTTTAGTGTTGGTCAGATATGTATGCTACCTCCTCTAGGCCACTTTCAGCTCACCTTGTCATATTGGCTTAGACCTGATAAAACTATTTAAACTAATCAAATCAGAGGCATTTCCACACTTCCCTTGGAAAGGAGCACAATTAACCCGCGTTGACTAGCACTTCCCCCAGGATTAGATACTTACTTTATTCAATCCCAGGGCCTGTCCTCTGCTGGGTGTCACCATCTTGGCTGTGGCACCCTCCACAACTGCATGTGCATTAGTACCATTGTCTTGACAATGTTGATGCTCTGCACACACTTGCAGTCACATCTGTGGTCATCCGAGGTGCCAGTGTGCTTGCACAGCACCTCAAACAACCCTGGAGCAGTAGGAGAAGAGGTACGTTTCTGGGTAACATTGGTTAATGTGTGGAGCATGATTTCATGCTCCACACCTAATCAAAAGTTAGTGAACATCTGGGGAAGGCAGGCATGCTTGGAGGCTGTAACAGCCTACTCCGTGTGCGTATGCTCTTCCCCAGAGGTTCACTAATTGTTCAATAGAGGCCGTAGTGCAAACAGGCCTCAGGTTTGGGCTGATGTGAACAACTATATTAGTTTGTGAATGTCTCTAATAAATGACCTGTGTTTGGGCTTATCTTGTGACTTTTTTGTCTGTGTAGTTGTGCAAAGTTATTCTTAAAAATCTTTAAAAGTTCTGTGTAACCTTTGATTTAGCCGCACTGTAGCTGGTTCAGCCATGTTGCTATTGCTAGTTTTAGTCTGTTTCAGATGTCAAATAATTTTACATTCTGCACTTTAATTATCAGGGTAATGCACATTTTAAGGTAATACACAAGTTTCGTACGTAACCTCCAAAATCTGTTGCATCCCTGCCTGTTTAAACTGCATGAATTAGCACTACACTAGGATGACGTTGGAAATCAGTACTCAAGGCAGCTGAAATTGACATTTGTGCATTTCATATTATATGGGCATCAGCAGGAAGTGGGGAGAGCCCCCTTTTCACTGTGGATTTCCTCTTTAGAAAATTTAGAGCTTTGGCATCTTTGTATAAGGAACCCTGGGGTGCCTTCAGGCTATATCCTTAGTCCATCCTGCACAAGAAATTAAATGAAATGAAGAAAATGATTTCTCTCAGCTGGCTTGTGCTATCTGGGAAAATAGGATTTTCACTTTCCTGCTGCTATAAGAGATGAAAACAAAAGGTCGGCCAATTTGAAGGCTGAAGCCGAATATATTTGCAGCCCCAGTCCTTTCATGTAACAAAATGTCCTTCTGGAATTTCCGCAACACATTGACTTATCAAAATAAACAACCCTTAGTTAAGAATGCGGAACACATCGCTCTGTTTTGATAAGCTCGTCTCTGCTGAAACAATATCAGTGTACACTATAGTCATAATACTTGGTAGAGTTAAGGTATTATTGTAACTCACAATATGGTCATTATTATTTGGGAGGACTCTACAGTTGGGTGCCACAGCCACAGGCTGCATCCAGATGTTGGTTTTGGTTACTTGTTTTTCTATATTTTGATATTCCAGCATAAGCATTTATATTCTGGAACATCCAAGCTTTATTCCCAAAAATCCAAATATAGTGGGATAAGTAACCAACATCTGGATGCAGCAACAGTCATATAGATTGATTTTGCTCCTGTATTTGGGTGATTCTGCACTGGCCAGTATACCAGACAGGCAGCTGTACTCTTCCACACATGGGTGTGCAAAAGGGAGGCTTCTAGTATGCTTCCTGACCAGTGCTAACCAAGGACGTAGGAATCATGGAGCTATTGGTGTAGAACAGCAGTTCTCAACCTTCCTAATGCTGTGACCCCTTAATGGAGTTCCTCATGTTGTGGAGACCCCCAACCATGGGGGTAGAGCAGCTGGGAAATGGGAGGAAAGGGTGGTGGGGGACTTGTCACGACCCCTCTGAAAGGGTAGTTTGACCCCCAAAGGGGTCCCGACCCGCAGGTTGAGAACCACTGGTGTAGAATATAAGCTCATTAATTGTTATGAGCATTATAGTATTCTTAAAAAGTGTTTCATTGCTTCTTTTTATAACAACAACAACAACAACAACAACAACAACATGCCAGACATCACAATCGTGGAGAAAGATAAAGTGTTTATCATTGACATTGCTATTCCAGACAACAACAGGATTGTTGAAAACCAGTTTGAAAAACTTACCAGATATGAAGACTTGAAAATAGAACTACAGCGACTCTGGCATGAACCAGCAAAGGTGGTCCCAGTGGTTCTCAACACACTGGGGGCAGTTCCGAAAGATCTTAGTGGGGCCCGTGAAAAGCATTGGCATCAACAAAATATCCATCTGCCAGCTACAGAAAGCCACTTTGCTGGGATCTGCTTGTATCATTCGCTAATACATCACTCAGTCCCTAAGGCGCTTGGGAAGGGCCTGACTAATGATAACAATGACCAAAACCAGCATAAATATCTTGTTTGCTGTGTTTAATAATAATAATAATAATAATAATAATAACAATAACAATAACAATAACAATAACAATAACAATAACAATAACAATAACAATAACAATAACAATAATAATAATAATAATAATAATAATAATAATAATAATAATAATAATAATAATAATAATAATAATAATAATAATAAAGAAGGAGGAGGAGGAGGAGGAGGAGGAGGTTAGAAGATACTTATGACTGAAGTTGCTGGAATAATCTTGTTAACTGATATTCTACTTAGCATTAGAGAAACTAACTAACTAACTTATGACTGGGTGGATCAATTTATGGATGTAATGCTGAAGTAGTAGTCATGATCTATCGTGTCTTATGATCAAATATATCTAACTCAGCTTGAGTCAAATCACCCATTCAGGCATAATTAATTTTTTTAAAAAACAGCTATAGCCCAGGTGTAAATAGCTTTTATTGTATTACCAGCACTGAGTTTTATTTCAAGGAGTTTTCTTTCTTTTCTGATATTTTCCTTTTTGATCTTGGTCTTGATTTCAATATGATTGATGTTGTTGGCTAAAATGTTGTTCCAGTGGTAAACTTCTGATGTCATTGCCATCTCATATCTTTATGTCCTCAGTATTTATTTGTCAACTTTACCCACCTCTTGTCAAATAACACATTAGCAAGGCATAAGGTGGAAAATTGATCCCCCACCATTATCTCTTGCTAGCTAGACAGAGGTGTGGCTGGAGTTGTCTTTGCATGTTTTAAATTACGTGTGCTTCCTGGCATCTGGGCATTGGAGTGCCTGGCTGTACGCCTGTTTCAGGCCCCACGCATGTGCTCTGAATGGAACCACAATGGAGGCAGCATCCAGAAGGTAAGGAGGCAGCCTCAAAGCACTATTGTTGGAAAATCCATGACCAGCATTGGGTTTTCCAGCAATAGTAAAAAAAAAAACTCGTTAAGAGAAAAAAATTGGGGCTATGGTGAGGTTGCCTACAATATGTGAAGCAGCCCCACCATAGAAGCACTATAATGGTGCTATATTCATTCATTCATTCATTCATTCATTCATTCAATAAATTTATATCTCGCCCTTCACCAAATGGTCCCAGGGTGGCCTACAATAAGAATAAAACATACAAAAAGAAAATAATAATTAAAAATATCACCCCTCCCTCCCTAACAGGACAGCACCCTGAGGAAGCTATTTAGATGGAAAAAGCCTGGTTGAAAAGATACATTTTCACCAGGTGCCAAAAGGTATATATAACACCAACAACAACCACCACCCCAGGTGCAGCCTTTGCCTGATTAACTGCAGGTACAATATTATACATTTATCTGGATTCCATGGAATTGTTTTGCTGAATGTTTATACTTTGTTAAACAGTGATTCAAGTTATCATTTTCAGTAGACCTTTAAGTTGTTCCTATAAAGGAACTGCGAAGGCCTGGCCAAGCTTCTTGATATTGGTACTCACGACCCGCATTTCTCAATAGCATCAGGGGTATTTAGTATAAATAGCAGAGACAACAATGAATCTCTCTGAAAAATACCTTGACGAACATTGACTAAGTTTGAATTGTTACCCACATTTCTTCCCTCAAGGTGTCCTGAGGGTGCAGTCACTACTGGCATGTCTCTTTAGCCCAGTCTGCTTGTAGGGTGCCTGTGCATTATGGCCAAATGTTTGTTTATTTATTATTTATATTTCTATCCTGCCCTATACCCGAAGGTTTCAGGGTGGGTAACAACTGTTTAAACAACAGATTATAAACCAGCATATATTAAAAACAGAAATATACATAAAACACTAAAAGATTCAACATATTTAAAACAATATCCTAAATTTAAATTATAGTCTCTGCAGTAGGGAGAAAGTATGATCACATTAGCCAAAGGCCAGGGCAAAGAAGTGTGTCTTCAGTGCCTTCCTGAATATATACAGAGAAGGAGTGTGATGCACCTGGGGGCCATTACTGAAAAGGCCCTCTTCCTGGTGCCCACCAGTTCCACTACTAAAGGTGGTGGGACAACCAAGATGACCTCACTTTTAGATCTGAAGGCACAGGCAGGTCGGTATGGGAGAAGACGTCCCTTTAGATATTTAGGACCCAAGTCATTTAGGGCCTTATAAGTCAGAGTTAACACCTTGAATTGGGCTCGGTAATAAATTGGCAGCCAATGTAACCCTTTTAAGCCCAGCGTGATGTGCATCTGACTAGCTGTTCCAGTTAGCACTCTGGCGACTGAATTTTGCACTAGCTGCAACTTCTGTACTGTCTTCAAGGGCAGCCCCATGTAGAGTGCATTACAGTAGTCCAGTCTAGAGGTTACCAGAGCACGGAGAACTATGGCCAAGTCGTCTCTGTTCAAAAAAAGGCTTCAGTTGACACACCAGCCATAGTTGGGAGTAGGTATTCCTGGCCACGGCTTCCACCTGGGCTTCAAGTGTTAGCGCCGAGTCCAGGAGCACCCCAAATTACACAACTGTCCCTTCCAGGCCATTGCGACTCCATCAAGGACAGGGTGTCTCCCAACTACATGGACCCGAGACCCTGTGACACACAGCACCTCTGTCTTGTCTGAATTCAGCTTCAATTTGTTGACCCTCTTCCAGCCATTATTGCCTCCAGACACCTGTCAACCACTTAGTGTAAGATTGTCCAAATTTGTTCAAATTTGTGGATTTAAATAGCTAGTCTGGAGGCAGCCCTGAAAGAAGTATGGGGACCACCTCTTCTTCTTGGTGTATGTGGACGTGCAGGGCAGTTAACCAGCCCTCAGTTTCAAAGTTGATGGATGTTTCCTGCATAAGTATCCTGCCACAGTGAGTAGAGCCTGTTTGTTCGCAATTCGTAGCCCCAATGAAAAATGAAAAAGCATAGTACATTTTTCATTCTTGCGGGTCAGGTTTCAAAAATAACACTTTAATCTATAATAAAAATTTAGAGGATTTTTTTTAAAAAAAATAAATGTCTATGTTTGCCTCATATCATAGAACTCTGTAACTGGTTTATTACTAATAGACATTTTATAGAATGGGCAAACCACTCTATATGTATTGTAACTCTTTATGACACAAATTCAGGACCAAAGAACTTGTTCTCAAAATGAAAAAAGAATAGAAGAAAATAGTGTTCTAGAGTCCATTTATATTTAATGGTTATAGAAACAACAGGGCTTTAGAAGCAATTGGGCAGAAGATTTTAAAAATATATCATGTTATTTGTGAAATATGGAGGGACTTGAAAGGAAGGCACCTCATTTTTTCCAGCATAAATGGAGACTGAAAAGTTGAAGATGGCAAGGACATGCAGGCGTAAAAATTCAGCTTTTCATGCTTGCTTCACAGCAGTTTTAACAAACTGTTTTCCTTCCATATGCTGTGTTCTTCTTTTCCTACTGTGAGAGACAATAGATATTTGGGGCTGAAATGAACACTAAGCTGCAGGTCAGCTTGTATATGCTGATTCGTGGGATTATAACAAGAACTCGTCCTGAATTTAAGATTGGAATACCCACTGAGATCTCATAAAGAACTATTTAAAGCTTCCGCAATAACTTTGCAACAAAAAGGTCAAATCAGAATTGCAAGCAGGGAAGCTGCTGGGGATCTGCAGGAAGATTGAAATGAAGAACGGAAAACAGGCCAGAGATGGCGAGCATGTTATCAGCCTCCCTGTCTACAGGAGGAGATTTGATAACACCTTTGAACGTCCTCTACATAGGCTGTAATTCTGTTCCTTAACACCTAAGAGCTTGTTTGCGCTCACAAAGCCATGACTAACTTTAACACAAAGCTCAAAACGTTAACAGTAAAGAACAGCAGCTTCCTTTCATCCTTTGAATCATTGCTTGACTAATTGTTTTCACCCTTAACAAGGATGAAAGACTAACACCTTGAACATGCTACAGGTGATGATCTCATACTCATTGGCAGTGCTTTAATTCATATGGTTAGAGAATGTACAATGAAAATATCCATACCAAGGGGGGGGGAATATCAATGTTTTCAAATTTATCTTTAGTGGGCTTGTACTGAACATTTGTAGAGAGGCTATGGATTGTTGGGTTCATACTATCTGATGTGCACTTAGGGACATGATATGATACTCATACAACGTTAGTGAACATGAATGGATCATATTGTAGGTCTGTTCACACTTACTACACTAGTATGGTTATAATAACACCATTTCAGTCAGGTGAAGATGAAGCATGGTGGGAACAATCCATGCTTCAAGGGACAGTGGAACTGGACTACCAGCACTTGAAGTGTGGATGGCCAGGCCTGAGCAGGCCAGATCACCATGACAATAGTGGAAACAATCACACTTCCCTTCCTGTCTGCTGGATGGGAAAGGAGCACAATCACCCAACATTAACTAGCATTCACACTTGCGAGTGCTAGGCAACAACAGCCCAAGCCCTGCACAATTGGTCACTCGGCAGAGACCGATCCTGGGCCGGTCCTTTGCTGGGCACCACCATTTTGGTTGTGTTGCCCTCCGCGATGGCACATGGATCAGAGCAGTCACCATGACAACGCTGACACTTTGCACGCATACAGTCGCATCTATGGTCATGCTGGCACCTCAGATGACCCTGGAGCACTAGAAGAGATGTGAATGGCCGCTTCCCGGATGCTCCAGGTAAGTTTTTGGTCAATGTTGGTTAAAGTGCTCCACACCTAATCAACAATTAATGAACTTCTGAGAACGCAAGGGGTGCTTGGAGGCTGTTGCAGTCTCCTCCAAGTACAGAAGCCCTTCCCCAGAAGTTCACTAATCATGCTGTAGTGGACAGCAGCTATGGTGCTCATATTATTAATTATAAGGCTTATTTAGTGAACCAAGCAAACTCCATTCTGGGGTCATTCAGGACCTCATTTTGTGCTTATAGAAATTTGTTCCCGTAGGAAATGTTTTCTTCAAACATCTTCAAAGGCGCTAGTGTTACTTTAATCTTGTGTGAGAAGATTCACACCTGACACCAACATCTCCTGTCTATAATTTATGCAGATAACTATCTCAGATACAGATGGTTAATCAATCGGGTCTGTTTTACATCTCTTAGAGATGGGCAGTAATTCTTACAAGATCTAGCAATACCCCATGTACTTCAAATGACACTTTGCAACCCTAATTAGGACATCAACTGCACATGAGTAACTAGCACCCTATTGGTCATCTTTGGTCACCTGGTTAAGCACAATTAGGATAAGATACAAGCATTATCCTAGCAAAGTTATGTACTCCTTTCCGACAAGATTGGGTGTATCATGCCGAATTGATTAACAGCATTTTGCTTATTAAAGGTGTTGCACTCCACACCTGAGACGGGAGAGAGGTTACTGGAATCACACAAGACATGCTGTAAGTTTATTCTTCTAGAAATGCTTACCTCACCTTACCTCAATTGTTATGCTTATTTTTATATTTTGTAATAGCTTTTATGTTTTGTGTTTTGTCTTTTTTAATAAAACATACCAAGTTAAACAGTTCCAGGCATCCCACCTGATTGTTTGCTCAAGGGACTTGGTGCAGGGGGAAGGTTTCCCTGGTAAAAGTGGTCCTTTCTATAGTTGGGACGCTCTGGGCATTCACACGTTACCAAACTAGTGAATTAAGAGTTAAAACATGCTATCCGTTGGCAGCCCTAGAGAGGAAACTGTGACACATGCACTACCAGCTGTAGTGCAAATAGGCCTCTGGACACCAGCATGGTGATTTGGATGCCGTGTGCAATTACACAGCCACAGTCTTGCTGCCATGCACACTCACAGTATCATATCTGGAAAAGGTTGTGAATCCTGTTGACCGGTTACTACCTAGCTGCTCCATGTCAAGCTGTGGACTACATTTTAGTTCTCCAAAGCTAGTTAGGACTGGGGCAGGCTTGGTGAGGTCCGGGACAGTAGTGCAGCAGCAATGTAGTGCTGATGCATTTGCCCAGTGAGCAGACAGAGCAAGTGCAAGCAGGCCCTGGGTGTGCTTAACATTGGAAATGGTGGTTGTGGGAATAGCATCAAAAGTCATTAGGCGCTTGTGTCCAAGGAACTGCTTGTAGCTAGTTATTTTGTGCCAAGAGCAATGCTATGAAACTCTAGGTGTAGTAAGACCTTCTGGCTCTTGGGAACACAGCCAGAACAAAGGAACTGTCTATAAATTTCTTAGGTTTTCACAGGCTTTATTTGTTACAGACACAAAGCAAACAAGAACTTGAACTCTTCAGTAAAGTCTTTCTTAAATACTTGCTTTTGTCCTGTTTTGTAGTTTCTTTCCTCTGTTGGTTAACTTCCTATTATAGACTGAATCCCTGTTTTCTGTGGACTATTTCCTATATTTTATGGACTAATTCCTATATTTTGTCAAAGGAAACTGCTCTCTCCAGGTCTGACTTGGCCAATGCTTACTACACACACGCGCACAGGAACTGACTAGAAAGGCACCATAAGACCCTGGATTTTTCCCACAATCCTTTTCTTTCTTAAAGGTGTAGATCTCAATTTCTCCTCCTGCACTAATACATTAAAAAGTCTTTTTTAACCTTAACCAAAGATATGTCTCAGAGCATTAAAGGTGCTCTGGAGACATGACATCGTTTCTGAATAATTAGGTATGGTTTCTTAAGAACTTTCTGGTTAGATTCTGGGGTTCCTATCTGGTTTGGAGACATCACAATAAGGCAGTAATGAAATATAAAGTAATATAGCTTAGACCCAGACTCCAGAACTTGAAAAACAATGGATTAACTCACTGACGTGTTCTTTTTTGCAGTGTTATAAGTGTGACTTTTTCTGACCCTGGTCAGGCTGAGAATTAGGGCACATCCCCATGCATGAATTGAAATCAGTTTCGGCAAGGGTCATCCCCATACATTTTTTATCTGGTTCGATTTCTGAGGACCAAATCACCCAAACCAGGTCCAAACCAGGACCAAATTTGGTACTGGAAAAACAGGTCTGAGCACAGTTTCAGAGTTTGACATGCACTGCTCTGTGAGCCAAGCCAGCACATGGGGATGGTTCCAGGCTATTTGGGGAGGAGATTGGTGCTCATGTCAGTGGGAGGTAGGGTTTCATGTCCTGTGCTTGCTGTTCCTGCCCTGTGCATTGGAGATTGCAACTGCTAGGGTGTTTTGGGAGTAAATGGTGTTAAAGCTGAAATGATGAGGGGGTCGAATGGTCTTCGCTGCCCCACAAGACTCTTTTATTCCACCCCGGTTTCCCGATCACCAAGGCAGGCATGATAATGGCTTGATTTGTCTCTGTTTTAAGCTTGTCGGGTGTTCTCGTGGTTCCTGGGTGGAGCAGAGGTGTGCAAAACTGCTCAACCACTCAATTGATGCTGAACCTCGTAGCGGCTTTAGTTTTTAAAAATTATTATTTTTCTGTTCGGTCCTGGATTCTGTGCCGCTAAGGGGGTGGGGATGCAGCATTTGCAGCGGGCGGCACATGGGTGGGGTGACATCAATCCGGATTTCAATGAGGAGAGAGGGGGCGTAGAGGAGATGCACTGCTCCCCCATGCCAGGGTTTGGCGCAGTATGCATGGAAATGGCTGAATCCGCACCCAGCCCGCATTACTAGGAATGACATGGGGACGGGCAAGATTAGATCTCAGTCCAACACCCAGTCTAATGCATGCCCAATCAGACCCAAACAGCTTGCATGGGGACATGGCCTTACAGTCACATAACAACAGCTGTAATCTTTTCCCCCTGTGAATCTGTTTTACTCTTTCTTTTCTTGCTAACCATTTTTGTGATGGGGTCTTGGTGTTAAGGCAAGGAATGTATTTACTTCTGCCATTCCCATATTATTAAAACCTTTCACCCATTTAGAACATATGGCTTATGGCTTATGAGTGAGTTCTACCAGCACATGCTAATTACTGAAAGTAAACAGAGCCAAAGGTTGTCATATATTTGCAGAGAAAGTTTAAATTTATCAGGCAACCATTATTTATTTTACTTTGTTCCTCTCTTGAAATCAGGCATGAAGACATAAATCTGATTTGTGATCTGACATATTCATCATGGCAACGTCTTTCTTGTGTTTATGAACACACTAGAGTGGTCCTGTAATGTTATTTGACTGTCTGTCCTCTGGAGAAGACAGATGAATTACTTGCTATCAAAAGCCATAATCCCAGGACAACTGAAACCAGTAGGCTTCCTCCCCTTCCAACACATACATTTTTAGTATTAGATTATTTGGTTGAACATAGCTGTGTAATATCAAAAGCATATAAGGAATTGCAATGAATATCCCAAAATTTTCCTTACTCCATCTGTACATAACCATGCACCACAACCTTCAGTAGCAAAATGGATGGGCACCCAGGATAGGGCCTTCTCAGTGATGACCCCCAGATTATGGTGCACCATGAACCTTCACTTCACATGTTCAGGAAACTGGTGGAGAAACAGATGAATTTGCCCTGGCCTTTAGCTAAGGAAACAGTGAGCGATTTCACACTTCTCTTCCCATCCGCTGGATGGAAAAGGAGCACAGTCACCTAACCTTAACTAGTGCTCGCACTTGCAAGCACTAGTCACTTACAGCCCATGCCCAACATGACCAGGGCTGGTCCTTGAGTATGGCACCCTCCATGACTGTGACTGTGACCGCATCAGAGCCGTTACTCTGTGCAGTAACAGTCTCAGTCACATCAGGACAACAGAGCTGCCAGCGTGCTTGCACAATAGCCGTGTTGACCTCGTCCAGCTGAAGAGTGAGTGATCCCTGGATGGATACAATCAGGTAAGTTGGGGTAAGAGTTGGAATTTTGTGCTCCACACCTAGTCAAGAATTAGGAAACATTTGGGAAGGCAGGGGGTGCCTGGAGGCTGTAACAGCCTCCTCTAGGTGCAGATGCTCTTCCCCAGATGTTGCCTAATTCTTGACTACTGGCCGGTACAAAAAGGCCTAGCTTCTCCTCCCCACTTTCTCTTCCTTATTTTAGTGTGTCCGTTGTACATTTGTCTTTTATTGCTGTAACATCCCTGAAACCTTCAGGTTTAGGTAGGGATATAATGGATACAAACAAATAAAACTGTAATGTTAACTTAGGCTGTGTTCAGACATAACAAAAGTGGTGCCCCAGAGGTGCTGCAGAGATACAGTGTGTGGTATTTGCGTCCCAACCCTTCTCTTATCCATGTTATCTAGCACAATACGTTTAGAAGAGGGGGGAAGGACAGACTGGTGTGTGAACAATCCTATCTTGAAGCCTTCTGAAGGCTGTCAGTACGGTGCCTCAAAAGTGCTTCTTTTTTGCTGTGTCTGATCCCAGACTAAGAATGGACTCTTTATAATGAGGATAACAAAACCATACTCAGAATACTCTTGTGGATCTGAGTACCATATTTATTTTAGCATGCCTAATGGGAGGTTGTTTCATTACCCCATGTGTGTCTTATATAGCAGTGGTGGCTGCATTGTGGTCCTTCAGTCACTGCTGAACTGTAGCTTCCATAAGCTTACTCATTCTAGCCAAAAATGATGAAAACAGAGACTTTATTCATTCAGCATGAGTGTTTTGCAGCAGTGTGGAAGTGACTTTGGGACTCTGCATATAGAAGTAAAAGGAAGCACATGCTGCCACTGAAGCAAGATGCAGTTTCTCCCAAGTAGAAGTTTTCCAAGTGCTCCTGCAACATCTGGCTAGTGGAATAGCAACAGCATTTACTCTGCAGACACAAGGCTGCACCGTCACACTTGCACACAGATTGCTAGCATGAAACCTGTGGCACTTCCCTTTCCTCTCCAATCCTAAAACAGCGCTCTGTGGACACAGGTTTATTTAAGTTACATGTGTAGTTGAACACTATAGTTTGTTTGCAGTACAGAATCAGGCACAGTTTTACTTTCTGGTTTGGATGCTGGTTGTCAGTTATCAATCCATTATCTAGTGGATGCTAGCATGTCATTTCTTTTTTCTTTTGCAGTCTCAGGGGTAGAGGTAGCTAGAAATGAATTCCACCCCCACCACCAATTGGGAGAAAGGAATTGGGCCAGGTTGGCCTTCTTGCCCAGTTGCTATCCTGGAAAGGCACAGTTCAGAAGAGCTGAACAGAGCTGAATCTCAAGAGCTGAACAGAAAGCCAGTAATAACAGTATGATTTTCTGATGGACAAGCTCCTCCTCCTTGTCAATCTCTCGTGGCAATATCAGTAAAAACGTATTAGTCACTTTTTTCTCTTTCAGCATTCCTGACCACTACTCTGTGTAATGGTGTATTCCAGAATGCACTTAAAAGGGGTAGGAAACGTGCTGAACTGGTTTGCACAGTTTGTGGTTTGCAGTGAATTGACTTGTTTGTTTGTGAATTAACCTTTATGTTGTTTGAAAAACCTGATTTGAATTGAACCTGAACCAAAGGGTGCTTTAACAAACCAACTGAACCACGGCAGACCAAGTGTGGTTCACTATAGTTTACTTGGTCTGTGTGTGAACCAAACCACCTGTTTGAAAAAAATCAGATTCAGACTGAACCACTACATTTTAGTTTGAGCACATCCCTATTTATGGGAATAAATATTCCCAAGGACGTGGGCAGCAAAGTTTGAGGGCTGTTAGTCTAATCATTTATACACCTGTTTTGTAAAGTAGTTATCTTATTCCTTATTGCACAAAAGGCTGATTATGTTAATAGTCCTTTGGAGATAAAGTCGTTGCACACAAATTATTCTCATATATTGGAATTTCAGTTTGAGAAACAAAAGTCCATACATTAAAAGATTTCATTGAAAGAAAATTCTAGTAGGAGGAAAAATGTTATTTTTTCTTCGTATAGGGGAGAGCATCTATAAAATCAGGCAAAAAGATGCTTAATACAAGTTCATTGGTGGGAGGCATTTCAATCTTTGTCTGCAACACTTCCCACACTGGGATCATAAGGAATTCTTGTGTATCAGCTGCCACACGCTGTGCTTCTTTTCCATACACTGGAGAAGTGGGGGCTTCAATCGTCCCCCTCTCATGCTGATTCCTTTGCTGTTACACAAGGCTGCCTAGCTTCAAAGAAATTGGTTTGCACTGCACTCTTTTTGAGGCTTTGACTTGAAAACCATTTAGCTAGTTCAAATTATAGTTACCCAATACCCATCTTGCCTTAGGAGAAAACCGTCATGTTGGTAGTATCCAAGATGATTCTTCTTCCTCATCATCATCTTCTTTAGATTTTACATATAGAATGCAATATATCCCATGATTATCCATGTTGTTGCCCTGTTATCATAATCAACTTCAAAATCAACAGCTGGGAACTGGTGTGATACAAAGAGACTCACAGTTTTCTTTCTGTTTGTCAGGGACAGAATACTTTTCTATTAACAATTTGAACACCAGGAAGCATCGGTTTGCACACAGTGGTTTAGGTTGCATCCAGCTGCCCTCAAGAGACTGCCCAGTAAGGATCCTGTGGTGTGGCAAACAAAGAACTGGCCATGAAAAACAACTTTGAGGGTGGTTTTTGCCCTGTTCCTCTGCTACTTTAAGAGATCCTGATGGTGAGAGCAACTTTGTGTCTGGCACATTTTAGCATCATTTTCTGGCCAGCACTAACTTGCATCAGGCGAAACCTTGAAAGCTGGAGATGATACAAAATGTTTGTTTCATGCTCCCAAGATTCTGTGACAAAGGACCTGTTTACACTTACTTATTTACATTTCTATACCGCCTCTTACCCAAAGGTCTCGGGTGGATAACAACTGCTAAACAACTTGGCTTTATTCTGGAATGTATACTAGAATAAAAAGCTTGCTGTCCACACGCTAATTAAGGCTATAGAAGGCCCCAAGTGAGGCCTGCCAGAGTCTACAGTAGCATGCAGACAACAGACCTCTGTCCTGAGATTTACACCAAAATGTGGCCAAGTGTGAACAGGCCCATCTTTCACACTGCTATCTCAGGCCAGCAGTGGGATTGCTGGATATGGCCTCACACATGTCCCTTTTGTAAGGCATAAAGATGCAGCCATAGCAGCCTGTAAAATTAACAGTCCTAATACAGCTATTTTAACAAAGAACTCTAATTCTTAATTAATCCATACTATTATTTCTTTGTTATTCTGTACTTTGTACTCACTACAGTATCTTTCCCATGTCACCCTCCCCAAAGGGGGAATAATGAGAGAAGGCTTGATTCCTCTTGTACTAGCACACTTGGAAATTGCCTGCTTCCCTGCCTATCTGGTTTTCTCTCTTCAAACCCCCTTTTATAATGGCATGCCGTTCTCCTCACTGTGGGAGAAATTAAAAGGAGAAGAAGACTGAAGGAAACCGTTGCAAGTCAAGGAAGGGGGGCAAATGTGAAAAAAAATGAGTTTACTGGAAGAAAATTAATGAGTTTATTAAATAGCCAGAGCAGGCTTGCTTAATGATTTGTTGCATTTATGCCTTTCCTCCTTCCCTACATCCCAATTATAATACAACAATTTGTTCTAAATTTTACCAGATTGAAAAATCAACAGGATTCAGGATATCTGTAATCAACTTTGTCCTAAAACCGTATGTTTCCACATTTGCAGATACCCTAGGTTCTAACTACACATTACTTGCAAACTACCGTTAAGAGCCTGGATGCTCATTTCCAATTAGGTGTTTTTAAAAGCAAAATCTAGAGTGGCTCCAGACTCGGGTACAAACTCACAGTTTTCCTGGGACTATAACAGGAACACCACACATATCCATGGCATTCTCATCAAAAATCAAATGGAGCTAGAACAAGAATAAGTTAAAGATTGTGTGATTACATGGGCTAGAAACTTTGTATATAATATTCATATGGATCAATGCAAAAAATTGTAGATTGAGGATGTGAATGGTCTGCAAAGACACCTTGTATTTACTACCTAGATGCAACATTTGATCCATGGGAACATGGGGCAATGGCATTGGGTTTGGGAGTTGCTTTGACAGGTAGTTTGCATCCATTGATACAGAACAGAGCTTAGATGTCCACATTGCATCTGTTGTTAGATCACATTTGCCAATGTCCGGCCTTCTTAATGCTGATGCCTCTGCCTGGGGTTGATCCAGACATGCTAATCTGGATTCATTAATCCAGAATAAGTGTAGTAAATGCAGAAAAGACTTATGACTCAAGTGGAAGGTGTAGCCTAACCCTTTCTCAACTCATCAACGCAAGCCTCCATTCCCTCTACAGTGTTCCAAACAAACAAATAGACACTGCATCCCCCCCTCCCAATCTTGGAATGGATATCTCATTAATTCAAAGAATGTTTCTTCCATCTTCACTTCTATTCAGAACCAAAATGATTAATCTCCTTTTTGCTTATGTACAGGGTTGCAGCATGGCAGCTACATTAAATGGCACAGTATGAGCCATTTAGCAATAATCTCATTACTTCTCTCCAGGATGATTTATCATTAGAGCAAAGGGACTTAATTACAGCAGAAACTCCAGCCTAACAATGCAGTTATATTTTAATGCATTTTTAAATTCCTTTTCAAGATCAACCACTCCTTGATTATGGACCAACACAATTAAACTACTGGAGTTCAATTGTGAAGAAGTTGGCAGATTGTGAAATCCTATTTGACAGAATTTTGCTTTGTGAAATAATGAGAATTGATACCAAGATTCCATAGCCAGAATCTACTGTCAAGAATGTAGTTAAATCACTCCTTACAGCTTTCACAAAGGCGCAGAAAAGAGCTCTTTTGTCTGTTTTTTTTCCCCCCTACAATGGATCAGTCTCCCAAAAATCTACAGACTGGTTTTTTTTACTTGTTTGAATCAACTGTAAAATATTCAGTTCTTTTAAATGACTTCAAATTTAACCCAGTTTCATACTAGACAGTGTAGGATGGCTGGAATATACCTAAGAAATATGTATATCCTCCTCACAATTGTGAAATAATTGTAAAAGCATCTGAGAAGCAACTACAGATTATTGCACTGAATTAAAAATATTATTTCCCTCCAAATATATTTCAATCAAGTTCCCTGTGATCTTTGCAGGTTTTTTGTGGCCTGAACAGACTGCTTAGTGGAAGAAAATATACTTGAAAATGAAGGAAAATCTGAGTCCTGGCAACTTGGCTTTTGGGGCTGACATCATATTTGGCACAAAAAAGTACCATAAGGTATGCCAATATTCAACCATAACAAATATTTTAGAATGAAGGAAAAAGAATGTAGACATTTACGGGGGAAAGACAAGGGGAAGGATAAGAGGAAGCCATTTTTTAATTTTTATTTTACAAAATCACTTTGTAACTTAATATGCCAATGGCAGTGGTAAGGATCAGTCATTATAGTGGATGTGAAGAGCCTGAACCTAGATAGCTGGAATTCTCCCAGCTTAGACTGTACCCACACACAAGCCCAGGGACAGTTCAGATACGGTTCAAAGGAGGGATTCTTCATGCACCAGTCTGCTTCTCTCCCATCGCATGTATGTTCTAAGCTAAGAAAAGTGGATTAGATATTGAATGAGAACACAGTGGTCACACGTTACTGCCTTTTGGGCAGTTTTGAGAGGCCTCCTTGCTATGTATAAACACAGCCCCATTCTATAGTATGTAGGAAAGGTTGTATAATTATCAGCCAGTCTGGAACATATGTGACAGAGGACTGGCAGAACTAGTGCTCATAAAGAATGCGTATATGGAATCGTATAAAGCACTTCTTAGCGGAGTTCTCTTTAGTGTACATAACACTTGGCAAGCAATTTAGTATGATTACATGTGCATTAATTATCCCAAGCAGAGGCATAATTGATTTGAAATCAAATGAGCAGCTGTTGGAACATTTTTAATTACTTAAACTCATTTATAAGTCTACTGGAGGCCAGATAAGAAGCCAGGCACATGGCTTCAGGGGGGACCGTCTCTCCATTTGGTAAAGCAAGAGGCAGCAAGGCCTTGGGCCAAGTCTACAATCAGAATGCTCAGGACCAGGAAGTTCTAATCCAAGGCCCTATCCAGATGGGATGAAAATAGTGCCATTACAGTGTTACTATGGTGGCATTGCTTCACAGAGCAAAGGCAAGCCAATCACTGCCCTACTTTTTTGACCCTAAAAAAGTGTTGTGGGTTTTCCAGCTGCAGTACTTTTTAGGGAACCAATTACCTTTCTGGATGGAGCACCAATCATATCTCCATTCAGCACTCATGTGTGGAAGCTGAAACAGCCAACCACATGTGTGCGGAGGCAATGATGCAGACATCAGGGAATTCAATGGCAGCTGAATTGCCTGGATTGCACATCACCAAAATGCACAAAGACAGTGTTGTGGCCAGGACTAACTAGGCAGAAAGCAAAAATAGAGATCAGAGTACCCCTCATTGCTTCCTTGCATTATATCAGGCTCCTGTCTGGAGGCAGCCTAAGTTAGGCCACGTTCCCGTTATAAGCTTAATTCAGTTTCCCTAAACCAAAATAGTAGAACCGGATGCAAACGTGAATTTGCCTGATCGCATTACTTTCAACTCGATCTGGATTCTGAGGATCGTAGGTGGCTTACGTGACTCAAGGGGGGACTCAAATGGGTACTTTTTAAAAGCCGCTTTTTGGGGCTGCCCTGCCCTCTTCCTCCTGGCGTGAATGTGCCACCCATAACGACCCCTTCACGGAGCCTAGCTGGGTGGGTGGGTGGCTGCCGCTTGCCTGGATGGAGGAAAAACGGCACCGGGCAGCCAGCGATTCTTTCCCCTCCTCTCCCCATTGCCCAGGGCACACAGCAGCAGCGGCAACTCAAGCCCCCTTTGCCCACTCACATCCACAGCCAGAGCCTTAAAAATAGAACCTGCAGCTGCTTTCCTTTCCTTTCCCTTTTTTAAAGGTCAGAACTTTCAAAATTGCAGAGAATTGCAACATTGTTATCAAGTGTGAAGTGGTTGGATTGCTGCAGTGTAGCAGCTGCTTTAAGGGGTGGATTTTTACAGTAAAATCACTATCTTTGGAAGCAAGCTATTGGGGGAGGGAAACACACATTCTCATCCCTTAACATGGTAGGGTGCCCACAGTAAAAAATATAAAACGTTTCAAGTGCACGGAGTAAGACCTGTTGAAATGAGGATTAACATTTACAACGCTTTGGGGCAATTTAACACGCGGAAAGCGTGTTAAGCCATCCTGATGTGGGAACTGCGAGGACTGAAACTATTTTGAAACTGAAATAAGCTTATAATGGGAACGCGGCCTTAGAGAAGAGCTCCAGCCAATGATGAAGGGAAAAAAGACAAAACTCAGCCAGGCAGGATGTTCTTAAACTAGAAAGATTTTTTTCCTCCCAGTCTGGGATCAACATAAACAGTTTGATCCTTTGAGGACCAGCAATGAATGTGAGCAGAAGTTCAAGCTCCATAAATATACATATAGGGTGCTTCCGCACTGGCCCTTTAACACCCATTAAGCACACTTCTGGTGCGGCCATTCCGTACACGCATTGCTGTGTGGCACACTTCCGGTGAGGTGTGTCCGCACAGCAACACCGCTTTGAAAGCAGTTTTCGGCGGTGCATCCGCATTTGCAGGGCCTAAGTAGCACACTTCCGGTAGGTATGTCTGTACCTATCCGTGCTTAAAGCGTGCTTAATGGGTGTTTTTGGCACACCACATATTATGTGGTCTTGCGCCGTGAAAACGCATCCACTTAGGATGCGTTTGCACAGCGCAAGTGTGCCTACCCAGGGACCTCCCCCAGCCTGCCATGATTGGCTCGCCGGAGCCAAGCATGGCGAGCTGGGGGACCTCGCTGCTGCAGCTCGCCCTCTCCCCAGAAGCGGTGGATCCCCGCTTCTGGAACTAGGGCGAGCCTCCCTAAAGCCCGCCCTAGCCCACCCTGGGGGTGGGGGCGCGGCGAATCCCCTTCTTACCTCGTCAGCGTTGCCCCGATTCTGAGGGTCGGCACCCAGGATGCAGCGCGCCTGTGTCCTGCGTGCCTCCTGAGTGGCTGGGGCTGCTACTGGCCGTCTCCAATCCGGATCTATGCCATGTGTGCTGCAGCACGGGGCGAGGGGTAGATCCGCATCTGTTAGATGCGGATCTACCCCCTAAATCTGGATCTACCGGGGATCTGGATTTGGTGAAACCGGTTCCCCTGGGATCCGGTTTTACTAAATCTGGGTGCAGTAGACCCAGATTTATTTGCCCCTGTGTGGAAGCACCCCCACTGTCCAGGCATGCAACTGATACTGGTCCTGTATAGATCTGTCCTCAAGTAATCTCTGAGAACTGTTGTGCTGAACTGCAGTGATTATAATAAGGTGGGTGGGAGTTGTTTGGTTTGTGCATGGTTTGACCATGAATGATTTGATTATTTGACATGCCACATATCTCTATAACTTAGCTTTCCCCTTTTTCTTTTTCTTTTTTAGGAACAGTTACTTTGGTTATTCTCTTCCTTGCTTTAAATTTCCCAGTTGGGATTAACAAAGGAATAGTCAATGTGGGAAGAACAGCCAGTTTAGATATATCAGTTGCCCCAGCGCTGGCCACATCCATAAGCAAATCATCTTCAGATCATCATTCACATGGTGTGGGACTCAAAGACATCAAAGGTTGCTTTACTGCAAATACAGGCTATACAAATGAAAATAAAATAGAAAAATGGCAGTAAAATTCCTCTCAGATTAAGCTAGGATCCAGACCTTTCAGAATGCAGTCATTTCCAAGAGGCTACAAGTAAACCATTTGAAATTCAAAAAGTATCCATCTTCAAGATATAATACCAGACCATGACTTGTTGGGATGAATTGAGCTTGTACTGATGGAATAGTCTGAAGATTGGAAGCCTTGCTTTTATTTTTGTAGTTCATCCTTATTTTGGCCAGGAGTGAGGCAGCCACCTCCAATGTTTTGGCAGGAAAACTCTCTTTACTGGAAGAACAGTCCGCCTCTTCAACTGGCATTTTGGCAAGAGATCAGGAAAAAATAATATCTGATTTCCTTGACACTTGACTTTCCTCTTTCTTTTGCACTTTCGAAAGAACTCTGTTTTTGTCCTTCATATCTGGCAGACAAAATAGAACAGCTCTGTTAGCTCTTTTATTATTATTTCTTCATTCATTCATGCTGCCAACCATTTATGTCAAATGGATGATGTATTTTATCATGCTGAAACTTGATATCTCTGAACGTCATTCATTGTTCTCCTCCATGACCTTACAGATATTTTCACCAAGGCAGCGGTGGCCTCCACTGTCTCACAGTATTGTAAGCCTGAATGATTGTCCAGAATGTGCAACCGGATGCTCCATTTGAAATAATAAAAACAATTGTCTTATTGTCTCAAGTTTGCTCTAATATCTCTTTGTAAGGATTTCATTTCTGATTCTTCAGGTAGCATGAGGCCAATTTCACACTGTATCTTATAACACATGGCAAGAAGTTAGGAGTGAAAGCAAAATGTAGCAGCTCTGCTCAGTTGAAAGTTTGCCACTTATTCAGTAAGCATATGTACAGCGTTATCCCTATGAAAGGTCATATTTGCATTAGTGCATTTCCATTTCTTCTTTTCAGGTTGCTTTCTTCTTTTTCCTCCAAATCCTTAATTGGCATCTTTCTTTTTCTCTTCTTTTTCCTAAATGGAGTCCAGACAAAAACAAAATGGATAAACGATTACAAATTAGGATCAAAGGAAAGCAGGAAACTATGGAGAATTTTACTATTGAGAGAATTTTGCTGGGAGTGTTTATGAATAAGTTATAGAACTGTATTAAAGGAAAACACACATACATATATATGAGAGCATTTGTTCAAAAATTTCAATGGCTTTCACTCAGGATATAAATGAAAATTATGGCACGATGACATTGGCTGTGTCCAGACAGGATTAAAGCTTTGCAGGGAATGCGGAACAGAGGCCTTTTCGCACTACAGCCTAATGGCTGTAGTGCACTTAGGCTACGACACTCGGGGACTCTTTCCCCATTCACATGTAGGCAGGTAAGGAACGTGTCTCCATGCATTCCTTACCTGCCTACATGCAAATGGGGAAAGCGTCCTCACATGTCCTAGCCTGGAAAGGCCAAGACGGAAGTGGGACTCAACTCCCAGGCCTGTCTGCCATTGGTTCCAGATGCACCCAGGGGCAGGCAGTCCTGGTGTGGTCCCTTCCCCAGGATAGGGATCCCTAGGGCCCGCAGGGACCCCCACAGGCACCTGCACAGGGATGAGCCTAAGCTGTAGCTAGCCAATCAGAGTGTGGTCAGTGTGTGCAAGCGCACTTGGCTCGCCATTTTGGGAGCCAGTGAGGACAAGGTAGGTGCTGCATGCATGCATGTGGTCCCATTTAGTTCCATCCCCATGGGGGTGGGGGTGCCTATAGGGGTGCCTGTGGGCCCTAGGGGACCTGATCCTGTCCCCTAGAACCTGCAGGAACCAGGGAAGAGAACGCGCCAGGACTGCCTGCCCCTGGGTCCAGCCAGACCCAATCTGGACAGCCCTGGGGAAGGGCCTGCATCTGTCAGGGAGGAATGGCCCCGAATGCCCTGGACCAGGTGTAGAGCAGTATTAACTACTCTACACCCACAACATGTTGAGGGCGCTCTGGACCAGGCTAGGGCAGTTCCGAATGGAACCGCCCACCCAGGGGAGCAAATGCTCCATCCCAAAGCATCCTTCACACATTCCAAAAGCCCATGTGTGAATAGATCTCAGTTTTCAACCAGCCAGCCAGGTTTTACAATACTCTGCAGTTCCTGTGCATTATAGAATAGTTCTCTGGAAAATCTACTTACAAGAGCAATTGCTGTGGAATATTCCTTTCCTTTGTATTTTCCTGGGTGGTTTGGGTGAGACCTTTGGGACCTGGACTATACCTTGCCAGAGACCAAATCCAGCAGTGAGATTGAGGATCACTAACCTTAAATCTTTGACTCTGCTTTTTTCCCATTTAGACTCACTACAGCCCAATTCTGTCAACCAGGTACAGGAAGGTGACATTGAAAATGTTCAGGCCGTGAGCAGAAGCAGTTACAAAATTTACATAATAATGGGGATGACCAAATTAAGTATTTGATTGGATTAAATGACCTGGAGTCAATTCACACTTCAGCCCATGGTTGATAATTAGGCAACACCAGGATAAGCACATCTGCACTTGCAGGAGGCTTAAAGCATAGAAACACCCCCTGCCTGCCCAGAAGTTGACTAATTTCCCTTCCCACTTGGAGATGCTGTTGTTTTAATATATGCTATTATTGTTTTAATAATGTTTGATTTTAAATGTTGTTACCTGCCCAGACACCCCTGGATATAGGGCAGAATAAACAAACAAAAACAAACAAATAAATAAATATCAACTAGCTGTGGAGCATGAAATCATGCTCCACAAGCACACTAGCCGTTAGCCCATCTTACCTGATCACGTCTATCCGGTGATCATCTGCTTGATGAGGAGATCAAGGTAGCTGCTCCACAAGCATGCTGGCAACTCTTCTGACCTGACATGCCCCTTTGAGTCCCCTTAAATGGGTGAGAAAAGCAGGGGGTGGAAAAGCCAACTCTTCTTCTTCTTCTTCGTTATGGTGATGATGCTGACACACGCACAGTCATGGAGGGCACCACACACAAGATAGTGACACCCTGAAGAGGATTAGCCAGTGATCCAACAGAAGGTAAAAATAGGTTCCTCTGCCCACTCAGTGACTTTTGCAGTCTAGAAGTCTATTTCATCCACTGCTGCATCTCCAGTTTTACCCTGGCATTCCCTATGTTTTCTTCATCTTTGCCACAGGAGCTGACCTTCAGCCTGAACTGGCAGGAAGCTGAATGTTGCATGCTGTGTGTCTGGGTTTCTGAGAACTGCGGGCTTCAAATCACTCTAGAGATAAGACTCAAACTTGCTGTTCCTCCCTAGAGGCTTGCTATGTATTGCTGGATCAAAGTAACTCTTTTGTTTGTTTGTTTGTTTGTTTTATGAGGTTAAGCCACAAGGGTAAGCACACAGGGACCTTTTCACACTTCAGCAAATGGGGAAGTCTGGGTATATGAAAGACAATATGAAATCAGCAGGGCACATTAATCATGTTTTAAGCATTATAATTTTGTTAGGAGTTAAGCTTGCCTAACCTACCACCTCAGGGGTTGCTGACAGTGTCTGTATAGTTCTTTCCCATGGGCAGTAAGGAAAACCAGGGTCAATTGTGTGTATATACAACCTGGAATGGGAATGAGAGTTACCTAAGTCTCTCTGAAATCATTGGCATCTGTGATGAACTTTCTGCTAGATGTTGTGTTTCTCAATAACGCATGTCAAATAAATTTATAACATCTTTTGAAGGAGTGTTCTGCAGGAAATGGCAGCAGAGGAAGAGATTATGTGGAAAATTTTACTCTTTTACCAGTAGATTGTATAAAGCCTTCCATTACTTGGAGGTGCAAACAAAAACTACCAGATGGAGGCTATTTTAAATTTCTTCCTTTGTTGATTATGTCCATATGGCAAGCTGTTCAGTGTATCATCTTCTTCATTTAGCGTTTACAGAACAACTCAAATAGCTAAGAACTGTGCATGGTTGAAATACACAGCTCCATCCTTAGTCATAATCTCATAATCCTACTAAAATGTAGGACTGAAATTAAGAAACTTTGCACTTGCTGAGTGAAAAATATAAATCTAAAATGCATGGTAAGGCTGTCCCAGACTTCAGGATCAGTCCCAGGTCTCAGGATAGGTCACAATAAAATCAGCATAGAAATAAATAAAATGCATTTAATAAAACAGTGACAGTGCTTGCAGGGGGAGGAGATGCTGTTCCCTCAGCCAAAAGCCAGGGTAGACAGATGTGTCTTCACTATTCCATAACCTGGGGCCTATGACTGAAAACACCCTCCCACACATATTCCCACTCCTCTAACTACTGAAGGTGGTGGGAGAAAGAGAGAAAGAGGGGGGGCATCTACACGTAAGTCTTAATCTAGCTTTCAGAATGAGAGAACACAAGAGCAAAGCAACAAGCAGTTCTCTTTCATCATTATCTCTGACTGAAGCTGGATGAAAACTTACGTGTAGATGGGGGGAGAGAGAGATTGGATCTAGTTTTTTGTAACTTTCCTCTCCACAAATCCTTCTTTGTATGTTTCTAGACTGAATTCAAGGTGCTGGTCCTGGTCTTTAAAACTGGTGAAGACCTAAACCTATGGTGACTCCAAACTTCTAAGGTCTTACCCATGTTCTTCTTTGTCTCATGTCAAGAGAATGATGACAACTATGGCAGCAGCTAAGGATGTGGCTGTTTTCCTAGGTCTTTATGAATCTGGAGTATTTATTTCCAGAGAATCGCCCCATTTCAGATGCAAGGGGGGAAAAAAATCTGTGACATAGTTTTAAAAATAAGCTTCCTAAAGCCTTCCACCTTGCTTCTCTTCTTATCACCTTTGCCCTGAAGCATAGCAACTCCTCTGTAGCAATAAGAACCTACATTCATTGGGTACCACTGGTCAGATTTCTGGGTCCCTGATTGGTGTGACCCTAGTAGCCTTTTCCATTGGCTATGGGACCCTCTGTTATCTTCCTGACCAATTCACACCAAACAGGACTCGCACCCTGAGAATTTTTAGTTCGCATCTGTGGAATTGATGGATAAACAGACGTGATGATCCTGGGGCAAGTGTTCTTTTTAAATTATTTTTGTGTCCCTAGGGTTTCAAAATTGCCCAGGATCATCTTCAAAACATGTGTGTGAACATACCTTAAAGCTCAGTTGACCAATTACAGTGCTTCTGTTTTTCAATTGTTCCTATTGTTTCACTACAGTTTGTTTTCTGTTTTCATTACAGTTTGTTTCCAGGGCACATTTTTTTAAAAAATGATTATTTTTATGATATGCCCCCAACTTTTTCTATTTCATTTTGTCTCCTTCCATATTTTTCTTGTCCATTGCCTTGACTTTGTGGTAAAAGGCAATTAAGACAAGAATGCCTTCAGTAAGTGCCTAAATGATGAAAGGGTAGTTGCACTCACAGAAGCAGCCCTGCGACAGATAGCTCAAGATGACTTTCAATAAGTCTTGGCACACACAGTGGAACCTCCTTAGATTTTCTTAGTAATCTACCAGGTCTGCCAAATGCCTACAAAGGGGGAGGGAATCAGTTGGTACCCTGATCCCAGGTTGTTTAGGGCCTCGTGCGCCAAACATAAAACATTGTATCAGGCCCAGTGCAATTACTTAAGCACAAGTGTGATGTCTGCAGGAGCCAGAACCCCACTCAACAGCCTGGTTGCTGTATTTTGCACTGATAGCCACATTAACCACCTTTTGATACTTATTAATATGTATTTGAGATGGGCATTTGGTGATTAAGGCTACTGTAATCTGAGATTGCTAATTTTATCTGGTTTTGTAGTATATTTTAGAATTTCCTTCCCCTCTTTTGTTCTTTGTTCTTTCTATTATTATTTTTGTGAATCCGCTGAGGCTATGCATAGGGCAATATATAGATATCAAATAAAATAAAAATAATAGTTTCCAGACCAGGTACAAGGATGGCCCTGGTGCATCCAGGAATCTAAATGAGAACTTATTAGTGCATGAACATCTGTGACCAAATACAGAAGTTCAAAACTAGAGATTGTAATAGCCCTCATGACTTGCTTTAGAGCATCCCACAGCTACCCGCTATGGAGATAGAATGCTAGTGTCTGGTGTGATCACATAGAATGTTGGTTTGAAATTCTTACTGACATGTTACTTAGGGTCTGTTTGCACTTAATGCTTGTGGAATGGTTTCAGATGCTCCAAGGGAGGTCTATCCACAAGACACACTGCTGCTGACATCTCAGAGCATCTGCTCTAATCTTCAATAGTAAAAAACTGTCCACAGCTTCACCAGGAGCAGCTGGTGAGCTTCTGGCCAGCAGCATTTGCACCCCTTTCCAGGTGCGAAGCTGCTAGTGGGTGGGTTGATGCAGCTGTTGCTGCACAGTTGTATTCTCCTGGCTGATCACCATGGCAATGTCTCAGTGCAAGCCGGTTGTTGCTGAAGCCAATGCAGTGACGATCCAACCTGCCCAGACTGGACCATCTGCACTTCATGTGCTGGTCTGGTTGGAGAGTACACAGTACTTGAAGTGCCAGTACCTTCCTCTGTGCCCGATTTTGACCTTAGTGGTATGATATTATTATACCATTCCACTAAGGAAAGTGTGAACAGGCCCAAAGTGAGTCCTGTCCACATTTCTGTGATTACAGAGGTAGGAAACCTGAAAGAAGTCATGTAGTAAAATTTAAATGAGCGTTAAATGAGAAAGGATAGATTGTAAATGAAATCCCTGGTAGAAAGTTTTGGACAGAGCTTCACCTCACTATTCACAACTGATTTCTAAGAAGGAAGAGGTAATAAAGGGACATGATGAATGTCTAAAAAAAATTGATAACATTATTGAAAATCAGCATTATTCAACAAATATCTTCAGTCTTGGATACTAGATCAAGCACTACAAAAACATCTCTTCTGATGTGGTGAGGAGAATAGGAGATGGAGAATAATTTTTTTTTAGTTTCATTTACATAGATGAATTCACAAATAATTCCCCAGATGATTCAAAGAACCAAGTTCTTTAAATGACCACACTCAATCAATAATGCATTTAAAAAAGGCATTTCTTAGGAAAAGATGCACACTAGAGCTGCACATTAATGAAAACAATAATCAGTGCAAGCTTCAAAACCAAGTATAAAGAGACCTTTGGGTATGGGGCGGGATATAAATGTAAATAATAAATAAATAAATAATAAATATAAAATAAAGTTCAGATGGCAACAAAATAGAACATACTGAGTTGTTCTTCAGTCATTTAGTCATGACTCTGCATGATCCCTTGGACTCTAGCACATCAGGCCCTTCTATCTTCCAATGTCTCTTGGAATTAGCCCAAGCTCAGAGCGGGTGGAGAAAAAAGGATGTGGTTTCCCTGATACAGGGGCTTACCACGTTTGCTTGGGGACAGGTGGATTCATCTTTAACCCACACTCTCCTCAACCACATGGGGTTTGAACTACATGTGGATTATGGATGCCCCAATTCAGCAGTTAAATAACGGGAGCCCGTGGGGATGCAGCCAAAGATTTTGGCATAATTAATAAAGCAGAAGTAGTTGTTTTTCTACAAACCCCTTTATCCATAATCCATTGAATTTGGATTTCTAGTTCTTCTGCCTTTTCAAAAACCAGGTAGCACTTCTGGTAGTTCTTGATTCACATATTGCTGAAGCCCAGCCTGCAGAATCTTGAGCATAACCTGCTAGTGTGAGAATTAAGCACAGTTGTGCACTTTGAACATTCTTTGACATTGTCCTCCTTTGAGATTGGGATGTAAACTGACCTTTTCTCGTCAAGTAGCCACTGTTGTGTTTTCTAAATTTGCTGACATATTGAGTACAGCACTTTAACAGCAGCATCATTTAGCATTTTAAAGTGTTCAGTTGAAATGTCATCACCTTCATTAGCCTTGTTGGCTCACCTGACTTCTTTTTCCAGAATATCTGGCTCTAGGCTAGGAACCATACAACAGTGGTTATCTGTGATGTTAAGATCTTTCTTGTATATTTCTTTGTATTCTTGTCACCTCTTCTTAATCTCTTCAACTTCTGTTAGGTCCCCACCATTTTTGTCTTTTATCATGCCCATTTTTGGCAAGAAATGTTCTCTTGATATCTCCAGTTTTCTCCAAGAGATCTCTTGTCTTTTCCATTCTATTATTTTCTTCTACTTCTTTGCATTACTTATTCAAGAAGACCTTCTTTATCTCACTTTGCTGTTCTCTTGAAATTTGCATTCAGTTTGGGTATAGCTTTTCCTTTCTCCACATCTAATATTTCCATATATGTAATTTGGTTCTCTGGCTTGTTAGTTGTATTATGCTGGTGGTTTATTATATTTTGTAGCTGTATATTTTAAAATATCTCAACCATGATCCAAATAATTAATGTCACTTCTCAAAATAAATGATGCTCTATATGGGATAGACATCAAATGACATTCATTTCATTTTCATTTTCAATTGATAGCGCCTTGCCACACAATACTTCTCTGTTTCTCTAGAATTTAAGTAAGTTAAACTGTAAAACCTCTGTAAACACAAGGTTCAGATGTGCACCATATGTAGGAACCTTGTTAAACAAACTTTGCTTGGGAATAGTCTCTCTCACACACATACAAAGACACATGAAGAGAAAGAGAATGTTAAGGCTAATGAAACAAGCTTTTAGTTTGCCTTGCAAAAATGACTATGACAAGATAATTGCCAGGCAACTTACGTGGGTCTAATAGTAAAAAGAGTAAAAGTATTTTTGTATGACCTACCTAATCTTACATATTTTTACTCTGGATGTTTACAAACTGGAAAAAATGGTGGTGGTGGTGGAAGAATCTGTTCTTATTTTTTGATTTATCTTTTTAAAATTATGCATACTGATTTAAATAAAGTTTTAAATTAAAAAAAAAGAAAAAAGTAGACAGATGGTCCATAAAGAATGAAATTGCCATGATTAATTATTTTGTTTCTGTAGCATATACCCAGGTGGCGCTGACCTTTACGGGTACAGTGAGCTGATACACCATCATACTCAGTATCCAAGAATTTCACTCAACTCTCACTCTCTCCTTCAAGCACATTTCAATACAGTCTTTAAAATCCAGCAAGATCCATTTTTCTGTATGTTTGAGTAGGCCTGCAGTTTTTACAGTATTGTACCTACCATTGGCTTAGTATTCTGACCCCTAGTACCATTCTTTTTATCTGCCTTCCTATTTATCCCATCAATCTGAACTACTGTAGCTCCATCCTAGGCCCCACTGTTGCCTTGAGGCAGGGTACAGGGTACACTGATGTAAGTGTGGCATTTCCTGTTCTTATGATGCCTTCTCTGGATTGAAGTGATAAAGCATTGATAAAGAAGTGTCAGCAGCAGTCTTGAAGCGGGTCAGGAAAGCAGCCATTTACATGACCACCAAGATAAATCAAACATTCTAAGGTTACCTCTGCCCTCCAGCTTGTGATATATAAAGATAGCCTGAGATCATTCTCCTCTCTCCTGTATTTCATTCTACTTTGTTCACACAAGTGTCAGGCTGCATTGTTACTCATTATTGATGATGATCTTGCCTATCTGAGAGGGTAGCAAGAGAAGCAGTGCTGATTTCTTACAGGTTCCACCTCTCCGCTCTCTTCCACAAGCAGTATAAAAAGAAACCTATTGATTGCTGGCATTCTTCATTATTCAGAGATTTCTAGATCTGCAGTCTTTTCTTGGAATGGAAACCTTGTAATTAATGGACAAAGCAAAATGGTTGGGTGCTGTTTGAATGCCCTGTTTGTGTTCTTTCCAAGGTGGTATAGAGCTATTTGACCTGAAATTAGCAGTGGCCCAGAGAATAATTCTGTAGTAGTAGTGAGAGGAGTGGGGCATCAGTCATCATGATCATGAAAATCATTATTATCATCACCACTATGATATTACTATTACTACTGCTACTACTATACTATGGGTACATTAGGTCTTCCTCTAGATAGCAAGAGGCAATGCAGAATTTAAGCAAGATCCCAAGATTGTCTCATGCTGTATCCTGTCAGATGCAAGAAGCAACCCAGATCATCTTTGTATCTGTTGAACCGCTTACATCATTGGCCTGAGAGGAACCACTGGAAGTGTCTGCCCCTTTTTTGTTGATGCTTTTTGCAACAACAGTAGTACCTCTTAGATCAATGGCATAATGCCTCAGGTGTGTCTGGCTTTATCAGTCTAGTGATGAGACAAGCATGGGTTTCACCACCAGTCTGGGGGCAGCCCAGGTTGGATCTTTCTAAGGGCCTGAGATAGAGATATTTTAATAAAATACCCATAGTTCTGGGTTGTGCCATATTTTGGAAATGAAACCTTCAAGCTAAAATAGGGGAGCTAGAAAGCTTAGTGATGGATTATATTGATATAACTGAAACCTGGTGGACCAGTGAAAACCAATGGGATACAGTCATCCCAGGTTGCAAACTGTACAGGAAAGACAGGGAAGGACGTCATCAAGGTGCTGTAGCCTTGTATATTAAGGAAGAGATAGAATCTTATGAACTGGAATGTCCAGGTGAGCCTGACTCTTCCACAGAAGCGGTGTGGGTAAAAATACCAAGCCAAAATGGAAGCCCAAAAATAGGGACATGCTATCGTCCTCCCAACCAACCACCTGAAGGAGATCAACAATTGATCTGTCAGATGCTAAGAATTCAAAAGTTATCTTCAAGACAGGTCTTTAGCTTTTGATACTTGTATTCTTTCTCAATTGTTGGTTTTTAAGAGATGGCAAACCACTGATTGCAATCAGAAGGTTTTAAAATGCCTTCTTTTAAAGCGATGAAACAATTTAAGCTTCAAATTTAGAATCAGCTGCAATAGCATCTCTTCTCCCATAACATCAGCTCTTTGGGAGTAGCCTTATTATCTTGATAAATGATGGAGTGTGATTGGAATTCAGCGGCCACATAGGTCTCCACTGCATTATTTGCTTTCTTATTTTTAAATTTCTATTTATTTTCATTTACATTCTACTGGGCACCATCTGCAATTAAAAAGTAATTAAATCAATTAGAGTTATTGTACCTTACCTTTTCTCTAAGGACTGAAAATAAGCAAAAAGTCCCTCATCCAAAACTCTTGAATACATTCATCAGCCATGGAGTAAGGAAGCAGGTCTTGTCCTGGATTTGTAACTAGCTTAAAGGACAGGAAACAAAGTTTGGTAATAAACTGACAATTCTTAGAGTAGAGGGAAATAAAATGTGAGGTCCCCCAAGAGTCATGACTGGGACCTATAATTTTTAATTAATTCATAAATGATCTAGAAGGAGGGTTAGGAAGTGAGATAACAAGGCTCACTACTGACACTAAATTATTCAGAATAATAAAAACTAAGGCATTGTTGATAGCTCCAAAGACATCTCTTGACTTGGATGAATGGGCAACAAAGTGACAAACTCAGTTCAATTCTAGGAAGTGCAAAGTGATACACACTGGGGCAAAAACCTCAATTGTTGCTATAAAATGATAGGGACTGGGCTTTCTGGGACAGTCATGTATAAAATTGTTAAAGTAGTTTAATAATGGGATGTGGAAAATATTCTTGTTGTAATACGTGAAACTTAAAAAATAAAATTAAAAAAAAGGAAGTGGTAGAGCTTTTTGAAAAGGTCTAGTGGTGTCCCACTCACTGCCCCAGAGAGATGTGTGGAAAGGCAAAGAATTCCCAGGTCCAGTTTAGGAAGGAGACCCATTTTAGTGGCATGCCAAACTGTACTACCTTAATGGCGGCGTCTGGGACTCCAAGGTCAAGAACTTTAGTGGCAGATTCTTTCCTAAGCTTGTGTGAGGTTCAGAGCAGTGAAGGGGTGTTTTTCCACTGTCACTAGAAGTACCCATTAAGTAGCCATTAATGGGTACAAAAATGCCATTACGTACCCATTAATGGGTACTTAATGGGTACTTTTAGTGACAGTGGAAAAATACCCAAGAATAGCACAGGATCTGTCCCAAATGCAGAAAGCCTTGGTCTGGGACAGCTGGACTGCTCCAGAAGGGATTTTTCCCAGCAGGAACTGTTCCAGCTGGAGCCTAGTAAATGTGGAAACAAATGACTTTCAAACAACAAAGATTTTGGCCTTTTCTGCACTTGCCTGCTTGTAATTGGGATCAGTAGCTCTGGAATAGCCAAGTCTGACCAAGGGAAGGCATATGTGGCATCAGCATCTTCTACATCAATGGCAGCTGAACCAGATCAGCTCAAGCCATGGCCATAAAGCTCACAAGAGCTTTGCAAGCTGCACCCCCATGCCTCTGAGGAATAGGAACAGGCCTTCTGCATGCCTCCCATCTTCTGGATCAGGCCTGCTGGTTTGCTAGTAATAAATTAAATGGGTCTCCCAGTGATTCAATAGAAAGGCCTCCCTAATCTGGATCACAGTTTACCTAATGCAGACAAACCAGATCAATGGGAGCATGACCTCATAGATCTGCATTAGTGTGCAGATCTATAAGGCCTAGATGTGTGTACATGGGCCCTTAATCTACATTAGTGGTCTATGCAGAAAGGGCCTTTGACTAAATTTCATACAAAAAAGCAAGAGTACCTGAGCAAATGTGAAAGAAATGTGGAAGTGGAGGTAACAGATGTAACTGCAATAGATAATAAAGGATTCTAAAGACTATTATACAACTGCAGTCAGAACTTGCTATTTTAGGCTTGATGTATCTATTATTGACTATTGCTGTGAGATTGTTATATGTGTAAAGATGGAAGAATTCAGTGTTACCCACCATGGAAGAATGGCTGGTGAAACTGATAGACATAGCAGAAATGATCAAGCTGATATATTTTACTAGAAAGAAAAATCATTAGTATTAAATTGGGAACCCCTAATTAACTTTTGAGTAAGGAAAAAATGATATATTGCTTTTGAGGTTTGATAATTAAAAAGTATGAATTGCTGAAATAAGAAAAATAACTGTAGCACTTAGGAGAATATATTAGAATGGGTGTGTATTTAGAAGTCAAAAGGATCATTGCGGTTGGTCAGACTTTCACTTTAAGCCTTCTTCAGCCCATCTTCCCCTTTTCATTTCTATCCATTTTATTTGTGGACCTTCCACCCTGAAAAGTCCAAATGAAGGGTGGAAAGTCCACAAATAGAACAGACATGAAAAGGGGCAATCAGAAAATAGAATGAGGAACATATAAGGTGAAGGTGTAACCACAGCCTGGAAGTTACTTTTTCTCTTTTCTTTCTTTTTTTTCCTCATTTTCTTTTCTTTTCATGCAATCTGTAGTATATTTTTAAAATGTGACTCCATGTGAAAATCTATGCAAAAACTCAAGTTTCTTGAGTTTGTTTTTTTTTTACTGCTTCTCAAATACTCAAAACTTGCAAATGAATATCATGAGAGGAACTTCTGTACAGAATGGAAGCATAAAATTGCAATCAACAATAAGATCAACTTCTTGCCAGGCAGCTTGCAATCATTCAGCTATAATTAGCATGACCCATAAACAGTTTCATTTGCCATAGCAAAATATTCCACTGTTAGCAATTGCCAAACTTTCCAAGTGAAGAAGTTCCACAACTGTAATATTACTGCATAAAATACACTGTTCTTTGTTTCGTTATAAAGTTTAGCTTCCAGAGAGGTGTGTGCAAAATAAAAAAAGGAAAAGCCTTGCTAATGCATGTTTATGCTTCTGCACAGCTATACGGAAAAACGTGCTTCTTCAGCTCTCTAAATTCTAAGACATTTAAGGTTTTCAAAATCATTACTGACTATCTGAAATTAAAGTCAATGAGTTCCTTTAAGGGTTATTTATAATATGTACCACTGAGTAGCTTTACTGCTTGATTTTGCATTCTGGATACTTGAGAATGCAATGTTGGTAAAGAACTAGGCTCCTCTAGAATGCACATAATTACATAAGAACATAAGAAACATAGGAGGAGCCCTGCTGGATCACCCATCTAGTCCAGCATCCTGTTGCACACAGTGGCCTACCAATTGCCCATGGGCATCTCAAGCAAATGGCCTTAGAAGCATCCTGCTTGTCCCCACAGCCTGAAAGATGTAAAGCATCCATTCTAGTAGCCATTGATACATCTGTCATCCATACATTTGGCTAATCTTTCCTTAAAGTCATATAGGTTGGTTGCTCTTCTGGCAGCAAATTATTATGCTGTATTCCATAATAGAGTGCCTCTAGACACACATGATGCTCTGCCTTAAATTCAAAGCCCCTTCCAGTCCTCCAGACTGGAGGATCAGAAGCTTCACATTTCCTGTGGTGCAGCTTCCATTCTTCCAGACTAGAGCAATGGAAACTTTGAATTTTTTGCTCCAGAGCTTCCCATCAGCCAGGCAGGAAGCTCCATTGCCCACAGTAGCAGGAGAGCATTTGGAGGTCAGTGTTCAGTAAAAAGATGCTGGTTAAACAGCTTTTTTTTTGTACTTCATTGTGGGAGGGAAGAATACTTCACCCCTACTGTGGGGCACAGAAGCAGTGAATTTGTTTTGATGCTTCCATCCCTGGCTGGAGGCACCCATAATTACCTCACTTTCATATCATTCTATACTGTTCCTGCACAAGAGCAAAACAGGACTTTAACCCTGCAACGTATGAGAATCAATTACACTATCATGTCAAAAATGCCATGTGATCCACTCCCCTCCATATTGGCTGCATGGTGAACAAATAACATGCAGCCATGGGCTTTCATAACTTCAAAAATCACATTGATTTCTTGCTCATGTTCTTGAAGAGTCTCTTGGAAGTAACCCAGACTGGAGAGTTTTATTGGGAAAACAGAAGCTTTCACTACAATCACTCTTTTTCCCACAATAGTGGGAAACGTTTAAAGTAATAACAGAATAAAATTTTGGAACAGCTATGTGAAATAGGTAACACATCTGGTAATGCAATGACAATTCCACAATAATTTTTTTTTAAGAAACCTGTCCCAATTTGGCCCTAATTCCTGCCATAGCTACCACATATTGTAGTAGGCATGATAATGTACTCTAACCTATATTTGATGTGGCTCCCAGTGGAATTTGAACCCTATCCACAGATCCTTCACGATACAACAGCACATGAAATATGATCCATGATTATGTATGCTGAACCTTTTAAATATAGTCATGAACCCTCTTCTCATAATGCCATAATGATAGACATATTTGTCGGTTTGGTTTTTTTGGGTTTTTTTTTTTTGTTTGTTTCATTTTCATCGCTTTTTCTGCCATGGAGTTATTTGCATGCACATCAAACAATGTGATTGGAACAACCTGACTTTTACAGGAAAAGCCTGAATGTTTTTTGAAGTATTTATATGTTTCATAAATATTCATAGCTATTATTCAGTGTTGACAAGCCTTTTCTGAACTGCCTTGGCAAGAAAAATTTACATTCATTTTAAGAAGTAGCTGGAGCTGATAACTGGACTGCTCAAGAACTTCCAGAAATATAAAATATGATCCTTAAAAAAAAGGGGGGGGAGTTTCTGTGATGATTGCCCTAAGAATGACATCCATGCAGGACAACAGGATTACAGTCTTCAAACTGTAATAAGAATGGCTTATGTTTGCTATTCCTCACACATGCCGCAAACCTGTCATGAAAATGGATTGCCTTGCTTTGGTACTATTTTCTGTTCTTGTCATGGTAATAAGACATCAGAAGTTTAATGTTCAATATAGCCTATGAAATACAATAGTATATAAAGATGTGTGGATATTAAAATGCTTGGAACAGCAACCTTTATTCCAAGATACCTGCAGCCAAGACATAAAGTGATCAGAAGTATTCTAGCTTATTGCTTTTTCTATTAAGGAGATTTATTTTGTGGCTTCCGAAGACGTGCAACAGCAACGAACGAACTTTTATGTTTGTTGAGTTAGATCTTGTCACCTGGATCCCCACTGTAACAAAGAAATGGAGACAACTCCCGACCTCCCACACACACTCCAGACCCGAGAATTCCCTATGGAAATATTTGTTCCTTTGTAACTGACGTGGGCCGCATCCCCATTACAAGCTTAATAGGTTTCGATACGGTTTCAATCCTCGCAGATCCCACATCAGTTTGGTTTAACACACTTTCTGCGTGTTAAATCGCCCCAAGCATTGTAAATGTTAACCCTCATTTCAACAGGACTCACTCCGGTTTGTGCGCTTGATACGTGTTACATTTTTTAGTGTGGGGACCGTACTGTTTTAAGGGATGAGAATCCATGTTTAGACTTTCCCTCCCCCAATAGCTTGCTTCCAAAGATAGTGGTTTTAGTGTAAAAATCCACCCATTTATAGCAGCTGCTACGCTGTAGCAATCCAACCACTTCACACCTGATAACAATGTTGCAATTTTGCGCAAATCTAGCTCTTTGGAATTTTGACTTTTAGAAAGGGAAAGGAAAGCAGCTGCAGGTTCTGGGAGATGTGTGAATGTTTAAAGCAAGGGGGCTTGAGTTGCCGCTGCTGCTGTGTGCCCTGGGCAATGGGGAGAGAAGGGGAAAGAATTGCTGGCTGCCCGCTGCCATTTTTCCTCCATCCAGGCGATTGGCAGCCACCCAGCCAGGTTCCATGAAGGCACGTTCACACAAGGAGGAAGAGGGCAGGGCAGCCCTGAAAAGCGGCTTTTAGAAAGTATCCACTTGAGTCCCCCGTTGAGTCACATATGCCATGTACGATCCTCAGAATCTGGATCCAATGCAATTGAGTTGAAAGTAATGGGATCAGGCAAATTCGCATTTGCATCCAGTTCTATTATTTCGGTTTAGGGAAACTGGATTAAGCCTATAATGGGGATGCGTCCGTACTGTCCTTTCTCCATAGGAGAACACAAAGTGGTGCACAGTAAGATGATGAAGAACATAGAGATTTAGGACAATTTAAGATGCTATGCCAACAAATCTAGCACTTCATATGTCCAACAAGCTCACCATGTCAGTCCATGACTTCAGTACTTATTTTTTGCATTCTGGTTGATTTTTAGATGTTTTCATTTCCACAGGCCAGGGAAAATATACCTATGCCCTATGAAGGGAAAGGATACTTGCAGCTCTCATCAGCTTTAGAAACGGACTGTGCTGGCTGTGGGGGTAGAAGCTGGACTCCTATCACATTTGCCACCAATATCCAAGACAAATACATACCTGCAGGAAGGAAGCACCACTACCGGAGTGTTGCCACTCAGAAGGCCTGGGCAAGACTCAAGGCAAGCTTGTTGTTATTGTTCAGTCATTGAGTCATGTCTGACTCTTTGTGACCCCATAAACCTTCACACACCATGCCCTTTAGTCCTCCACTGTCTCCTGAATTTTGCCCAAGTTCATGTTCATTGCCTCTATGACATAATACATCCATCTCATCCTTTGCTGTTTTCTTATCCTTTTGCTTTCAATCTTCCCCAATCTTTTCCAATGAATCCTGGGCTGGGGCCTAGCAGGGATGCGCACATGCGCATGTGACCTTGTCGCCGTCGGGATTGAAGTGGCACACCTGGCTGGCGGTGTTGTGCATCTGCACATGTCACCGGCTCTGATTGGCCAGCTACCCATGGGTAAGTGGCCAGTCAGAGCTGGTGTCACACCCAGACGCACAGTGCCACTGGCTGGGCCCACCACTTTGAACCCAGTGAAAAATAGGTAAGTGGCGTGCACGCGCGTCCCTATGTAGGCCGGTGCCTTGGGGGGGGGGGGTCCTGCAGGCTTTAGGAGACCCAGTTGCATCACCTAGAGCCTGCAGGAACTGGGGAAGGGATGAGGCAGGCCTGCCCGCCCCTGGGCTGAACTTGACCCATTGGTGGCAGGCCTGGGAGGGGTGTCCTGTCTTTGTGCCAGCTTTTTCAGGCTAGGCTCCATGGGTATGGTTTCTACATTCGCATCTAGGGAGGTAGAAATGCATCCCCACACATTCCTTACCTATCTAGGTGTGAATGGGGAATGTGTCCCCTCATGGCCTAGCATTTGGCTGTAGTGCGAAAAGGTCTCTGAAGAAGAGCTTTTGGTCATGTAATTCTACCTGCCTGTTAAGTGTGTTGTACAGGTGCTAACCATTGATGAGAATCTTTAAAGTTCCACAGCCTCTTCTTGTGATTCTTTATCTTTATTTGGACGTACCAGTCCTTCAGAGATAAGACATTTTAGAATGGTGGGTCTTTAGTGTACATTTTGACTTGTAACAAACAGTCCCTAAGAGAAAGATTCCCTAGAGCAGTGGAGATTTTCCATACAAGTTGAAGAGAAAACAATCCATGTACAGACATTACATTAATTATGGAAACTGTGTCATGCACAGCCTTAACCATAGATTCATAAATAAGAGGGTGTGTGTATGACGGAGTGTATGGACTGTTTCTAAAAATTCTACTAAAGGAGCTCTTGTCCTCACTTTCTGCAGTTAAATCCACAGCAGAACACTTGTCCAAACCTCTGCTTGTTAAAATATAGACTTTCTGCTTTGATTCCTTGGTCAAGAGGGAAAGAGACAAGAAAATACCTATTTTGTTTACTATGCTATGGTGTCAAGATAAGCCTTAAAATGACTTTTCTGGTTGCACAAACACTGTGATTTTTTTTATATTGATAGGTTATTATTAAAAAGATTTACTCACTTAAATATGGGGTCATTTCCTTTTTAGTACAGCAAAACAGCCTTAAACCATTCTTCACAGTTAAATTGTGAATTTTCTGATGGATCCTTCTTTATTTCTAGCAAAAACAGTACGTGCAAGAAAGTTTCTTTCACTGAGGGCTGGATCTCTAAAATACAGTAACTTTCAGGTTCATCTCCATTCTAAAATGAGGATTATCTAGGATTGGTTTCTTTACTTTCAGTGCACACTGATCCTCCAGGTGGTCTGTTTTGGGGAGCAATGGTAATGATCTGCACTGTACAGGTGTAAACCACTAATCAGTTTACTTTCCCACACTGCCTTGAGCCTAATGAGGCTACAATATGGCAGCTGCTGGTTTCCAAATGAGCCACTTGACCTGGAAGACCCCAGTGGGTTATTAGAATAGGCCCTACAGGGCCACTGATAATCTTTTAGCTATTCACACATCTTGGACTGATTTGCACTTAGGCCCATAGTTTACAATTAGGAAACATCTGACCAGGTGCATCTGCACTTACAGGAGGCACTTACAGCCTACAAGTGCCCCGTGCCTGCCCAGATGTTGCCTAATTGTAAACTAGCTGTGGTACATGACATCATGCCCCACAAGCTACCCACCCCACCCCAATTACAACCAAGAACGTACCTTATGCATCCAGCCTGAAACCATCTGCACTCTGGCCAGCTGAAGAGATCATCGGAGCTACCGTGCAGTACACTCATGAGGCAAGCATGAGCAGACAGATGAGAAGAATGCAGACAAGCATTGCACGAGAGGATGAGATAAAAAGCGAGTACACAAAGGAAGGGAACTGGTAAGATCACAGGAGACGTATATGTCTTATAATTAGCCTTTATTTTCATCCCATCTCAATTCTCATTATCCTGAATTGTCCCAGACAGGAGAAAACATTCTTGAAAACATCCAGGCAATCCCAGAGGATTGGCAACATTAATAAGACCACAACTCTATTTACCACTGGAGTCACCTGCTGCTTCCTGAGAAGGTGCCCACTACCACCATGTCTTCATTTGCTGCACCTCATCACAATTTGTGCTGCCACATTCTTGGGTGCCATTTCACATTCTGAATGGAGATGCTTCCATTTGCTTCTGAAACGATACTTCTTCATTCTATAGTTGAGATGAAAGAGGCATCTTTTTCAACAGTGATCACAGGAGCTCTCCCAAGCACTTCTTCAGAAGTTGTCTCTCTGAGTAAGTGGAGGCCTTTAGTACATCTTATTTGTAGCATTTTTGGGCTGCTATGCCATGTTCCAGCCCAAAAACTGTGATTGAATCTGGCCACGAAAGCCTATGTACGACATCTACTATATACCTCTGTAATACTTTCACAAAATGTACAAAAGACAGGATCTGATATTTTACTAGCTTCATTTTTATCATTTTATCATTATCTAAGTAGAGGTGTTCTGAACCGATCTGATGAGTTTGACATTCATAATGAACTAGGCAGTTTGTACAGTTTGGGTGCTTCCGCATTTACTGCTGGCAATCCGAATCTACTACATCCGGATTTACCAAATGCGGATCGGAATAGATGTGGATTTACTAAATCCACTTTGTGGTAGATCCGGAGTACCTAAATCCTGATTAAGGTACATCTGGATTTTGTGAATCCGATTGCAGGTAGATCCACATCTATCAGACATGGATCTGCCCACACCTCTTACGTCCGCACACGCGCGGTAAGGGTGCCTTCTGAGGCACAGATTCTGCCTTGGCTTTGCAGATGCACAAGCAGAGATTTGCGGGCTGCCACTTCTGGGGCTGCGTGATTGGAGCATTCAGCCGTCAGTCACTGCTCCTCGACGGCCGAATGCCCGCCGGCACGCCACTTGCCACCCCTGTGCCAACCGTGGTGCCACAATGATGTCCAGGACCAGCCTGAGGGAATGGCCGCCCCAAGCCTGGCCGGGATGCAGAAAGGTGCTCCAGCCCCCCGATCGGTGCCCAGTGAGAATGGGCTGACGGGCACGAGGCGTCAGCCACCAGGAGGCCCCTGATGTACAGGAGAGAAGCGGGATCGGAGAGCCATCTCTCAAAAGACTGCTCCTCAGGCACCGCCCACCACGAGGGCTGCCTCCCCCCCCGCTGAAGCGGTGGGCTGGGTTTTGCCGTGGCCCCATCCGCCAGCCGGACAGAGCCGTGGCCATACCCGGCACTGATCCCGGTGCCACAACCAGCCACATGCCCTGGGTCGATCCGACATCACCAGCCATCCCCAAGCGGGCCCTTCCTGTCTGGCCGAGTGGTCCCTGGGGTGACTCATCTGGCCCTGTGTTTGGCTCTGGGCCCCTGGCTGCTGTGAGCAGGTGCCAGGCTGCTGCAAAGCCCGTCAGGGGGAGGGGCAGGCTTCAGAGCAGAAGCGTGCTTCACCCTGCCTTCTCAACATGGTGGCTCCGCACCTCATTGCCACACTCAACTTCCTGTCCCGCCCCATGTGTCTCTCCCATCCGTATGTGGACGTGTGCCGCGCTAATCCGGTTCTAGAGGAGAAACACCCATTAAGACCACCTTCAATGTGGTGTGCCGTTAAACCCCATTAAGCACACATTAGAGACAGATATGTGCAGATGCGCCTCACTGGAAGTGAACCAAATAGGTCTGCCTGTGCAGATGCAAGTCTCCCGATGTGTGCTTAATGGGTGTTGCTGTGCAGACGCGCCTCGCCGGAAGTGTGCTAAATAGGTACGTGTGTGCAGACGCGGGTTTCCCAATGTGTGCTTAATGGGTGTTAAAGGGCCTGTGTGGAAGCACCCTTTGCTTGCTAACCAACCCCCCTGAAGTTGTTGTTTTTAAAGATTGAAGTGAACCTGAACAGAGAGGTGCTCTAACAAATCAAGTGGTTTTCTTGATTCATATGAGAACCAAACTGCCCTGCAGTCTGAAAAAAAATGGTTTGAAGCAAACCCAACCCAAAGTTAGTTCAATCTAAACTGGACCACTAAGTTTCAGTTAGTGCTCATCTCTAGCTTTAAGCAGTGGATGGGAAGCCTTTCATCATACTGCTTTGTAACCAGTAAAACAAAATATTAATTAAAAAAAATTAAAGAGAATTTTTTTTTAGGAAAAATATGTCTATGAAAATTTCGCTGTACCTTCCTTATCTGGCCTTAATTTATAGAACCTTCCTTCCTTCCTTCCTTCCTTCCTTCCTTTCACCTTGCAACTTTGCACAGTGAGTAAATTCCAAAGAAAGGGTAGTGAGAATGAAGCTTTTTTTTTTAGTGTCACGCCATGTGATCATCTTGCAACCAGTCCTATGTTGTCTGGAACGATAGTGACCATTCAGTAGAATGGTGGAAAGAACCCTGGACATGCTCAAAGGGGTCTTCTTTATCATCAAGTACACGTTTTATGGCTGAGGTGTGATGCTAAAAGCGGGGGCCTGTTTGAGGAACCTGTCTTAAAGTGAAAGCACTAAGTTTACAGTGGCTTCTTTCCATATTTACTCTTACAGTGTTAGGAATTTTTAAAATATACCTTTCATTGCTTTATTCCCCTCAGAAACAACCATCCTTATTTTTAACTCCCCTTTTCCATTTGGAACTTGTGTATTTTTGGTTTTCATTCGTTCTTCTGTGTAGGTCAAATGTCACTTTTATTCATGTCTTCTAGGAGGTTTACTGACCCACTTTAGATATTCTAGGTTGTCACAAGGAAAACAATATGCCATGCAACGAAAAATGAATCCTGACCAATAATATGTATATGGGCACTTGTGTCATTCTGAGGCCCTTTTTGCACTGAGCTTTAGTCCAGATTATCTCCCAGAATAAGGACTTGCTACCCACATTTGAAAAATGCTGCCTTGTAAGGGCTCATGGGGAGCATAGACTGAATGCTGTCACTTCTGTCAAGCTCAAAGCCAGCCTCTGAGATGGGGAAACCAACCTTAGAGGTGCTCTGCTGGTAAACTTTGGCAGAAGCATCTAAGGGTGAGCCCACCACCTGTAGGGGCAGCAACAACAACTGCAAATTAGCATGGCTGTTTTCTGCCTAGTATAATTAAAAGCTGGACTGAAAATGACAGATTTCCATAGACATTTCTTGTTCAGTGCTTATTCATGCTTAAACTTCAAGGCCGCAAAACCTTTGTTCCACAGCCTCAAAGTACAGAACAGCAGGATCTGCTGGATCCTACCTACTGCACAAGTAGTCGTTTTCTGGGCTATGAAGATGGGGTCAGAATCTTTCCTTGTTCAGTCTACAGAAGCATTCCATGTGATTCCAACAAGGTATGTAAAAATCCAAAAACAATTTGCAAAGCTAAGTAGAAGTGGTCAGTCTTTTAAGAAATCTGCCCAATTATAGTTTTAAGCACTGAATTTTACAGGAAGCTCCTTCAATAGCCACATCTTCTGTTTTGATATTTTCATTGGCTTATTACTGTTTCTACTGTAATCAATTGTGATAGGTAAACAAAGTTGGGCTGAATTTATTTATTTGTTTACTTGTATTTCTATCCCACCCTATACCTGGAGGTCTCAGGGCGGGTAACAATATTATAAAAATCTTAGACAGGTCCCTGCCCTCAGGCTTACAATCTACAGTAGTCATCTGCATTCTACACTTTTAATGCATACATTCAAAAGTGTGCCTTGAAATTCTCCAAATCTGGAGGTGTCTATTGCAAAAAGACAGAGAGTGGAAGAAGGCAGAACACAAGAGGAATTTCCTAGGGGACCATAGGATGATACATTATATAAAGCTGCCCCAATGTTCCACAATGTCCAAGAAGCCTAAATTCAAGTTCAAGGTACATTCAGATGTCAGATCATGCACATTTTGTCCTGTTCCTGCCCTTATCATTTTTTTTATTAGCTTAATCACCTTTTTTTTTTCACTGATTAACTGTGCCCTCTCAGCCTTTTATGCCATATGGAACGGGAGGAAAACATGATTGAAAGACTGCCACTGCAGCATACTTCACTTCCTGGTGAACCAGCCATGTTGGCATGCCAAAATATGTGCAGTTTCCCTACCCCAACCCATCACAGTCTCTATTTCTGAGCAGTTACAGTGATGATTACCCTAATCCAGTAGATACCATCTACTTAAATTTTCAAAGAGCTTTTGATAAAGTTCCTCACCAAAGTCTTCTCTGTAAGCTTAACAGTTATGGGATAAAAGGGCAGGTACTATTATGAATACTTAAACTGTCTAAGGAACTGCAAATGGAGAGTATGAGTAGAGACATTTCTCACAATGGAGAGCTATAAGAAGACATTATAAACAAATTGTTCAGTGAACTTATTGGTCTCTTTAGTAGGTATCATTGAATTGTCTTCATTGAATCCCCTGCTGTCATCAAGATCATGGCTAGAAATTCCCCAGCTCTGAACTAGGTGGTGCGGTGAGGGCAATATTGATCACCATGGGCAGGCCTTCTTCCACCAGCAAATTTAAAGCAGGGAATGCCTAGCAGTTTTCTTGGTGGGGTGGGGGGAAAGAGGTTCTTGCCACTGGCCCTCATCCTGTGGTCCACCAAGACCACAGCCAATGTTAACATGTGATGATGGGGGACAGAAGCAGTGTCTCCTCTCCCACCTTTAGATTGAGGCTTCCAGAGGCATGTAGACAGCATATAGCACTATTTGCATAGACTATTCTCAATGTGTGGGGAGAGGAAGTATGATGTTTGTAGTGTTCCTCCTATCACATAGAAGTTTCCTAAGTGAACACCACTAAAAAGGATGTTTCATGACTAGCACAGTCACTGATAATTGTCCATCCAAACTTAAGGCAACTAACACAACCATACTATTAGGTGGCTTATTTGGAGCATCATTCAAAGTCAGTCAATATTTGCAGTGCAGTTCTAACTCCACATCTGTTGGCCAGGACAAAGAAGTGGCAAGCTTCTTCAGTTAGAGATCTATAAGAGTTCTATAGGCAATATACAAAAAACAAAACAAAAAAGGGTGATTCACCAAAACGTCTCATGTCCATGACAGTTGTGATGGCAACCAGGTACTCAAGGAGTATGGTGGCAGTAAGTTCAGATAAATCCTATCCAAACCACATTTAGGCTGAAAATGTCACCTACAAAATTTACCAACTAAGAGCTTGTGTAAGTGAAGGGTAGACTGGATTGTGCATTGGTCCCAGCTAGGGATATGCATGAATATTCATAACATTCAAAATTTGGCCAAATTTGAACATTCAAATTTGAACTGAATGTTGGCACATTTGAAGAATGACATTTGAATTCAAATCAGATGTTTTGATAACATTCATATGAAGCTTTGCATGGGATTTGTATATAGGATCCGTATACTATTCATATATGCGTTTGGTGTAGTGGTTAGGGAGCCGGACTCTTATCTGGGAATACTGGGTTCGATTCCGCCCTCCCCCATGAAGTCAGCTGAGTGACCTTGGGCTAGCCACAGCTCTCTCCTGCGCTCTCACAGCCTCACCTACCTCACAGTGTGTTCTGTTGTGGAGAGAAGAACAGAAGCTTTGTAGCTGCTTTGAGTCCCCTTAAATGGGTGAGAAAAGCGAGGTAGAAAAGCCAACTCTTCTTCTTCTTCATATATAGGATCCATAGGCTATCTGTATGCTATCCATATGCATCCCTATGGGACTGAACATTTGTATTGAATACAAATCCTACCACATTCGAAGGAGTCTATTCGAACAAATACAAATTTTTAAATACAAATGAATCAAATAAAAAAAATAAAAAAAATCGTGCACATCCCTAGTCCCAGCCTTACAAATAAAGAGACTGATGATGGAGAGGCTTGGATTGTTTACTTAATGTATTATTACTGTACTATTGTGGGTGAGAAATAGAATAATGCATGGGGGATTTTGAATAGGATTGTTCAGCCTGGAGCTAGTATATACTCCACTGACTGCTGTACCTTAGGCTTGAAAATATCCTGATGGCACTATCTGGAGAACTTCTGGAGATGTTTCTACTCTAGAGAAGGCATTCATTATGCTTCATGCCCCTGCTGATTTCCGTATTTTATTCAGGAATCATTCAGTAGAACAGTTGTTCTCAACCTTCCTAATGCCGCAACCCTTTAATACAGTTCCTCACGTTGTGGTGACCCCCAACCTAATCTTAACCCCCAGCCATAAAATTATTTTCATTAGTACTTCATAACTGTAGTTTTGCTACTATTATGAATCATAATATAAATATTTGATATGCAGGATGTATTTTCATTGTTACAAATTGAACATAATTAAAGCATAATATTTTCTGATGGTCTTAGGGGCACGTGCAACTTTCATCACCCCTACTGTGTCCCAAATTCTAATCAAAGGAGAAGAATATTGCCTGAAACATTTATTGCAAGATAATAAGAACACTTTAAATGTAGCTAAATTCTGTCTGACAGCCATTAAATTAAGAACAAGACCAACAATACCTAATCGATAGAACTGTAGAAAATTAGAAATACTGATAACTTGTATGTATTTTAAATTTTACTATTATACTATTAGTATAAACATTCATTTAAAGCCAATATTATAGACAGATTTTAAATATGGAAATAAATACTTGTGTAATTTTATATACTTTGATTTTGGTCTGTGACCATATAAATCCATCCATCCATCCATCCATTCATACTGTATACGCACCATATTCTGATCCTGTAAAACATTTATCAGAATCATCACAGCATATACTTCTATAACTTTTATATCTTTAATAAACTACTATTTTTTCCTAATAAATGAAAATTATTTTTATTCTCTCTCTTAAGTGGGCTTATACTGCACACAAGATTTTGCTTGAACAAAAATGTAAAGCTTACATTGCCATCTTGTGTTATGTGAGAGAAATGACCTTTTTTTTCCTGCCTATCTCTAATCCCACCAGCTATGCTGGAATTGAAAGAAAACTAATTAAAATAGTTAAGAATACATACATATTTATTAGTTAATGGCTTATAATTATAATGGGACTCAGAGTAAATATCCAGGCTATCATGCAGCACAATCTAGTGGAAAAACTCTACTTCTGCAGCTTGTGAGCTTCAGTGGGGGAAAGGGTGCTGCTCTCAATGTGTTTCTTGAAAATAGGTCTGATATATTTATTTTTACTGAATATAGTAGGGCTAAGTGTGTAGACTGATGTATTATATTTGCACTTAAAGTATTGCAGAAAGAGAAGATAAAAGTAAAAGCCAATGGATGGGACCAAGGGGAATTCTCCTTGGAAGACCTCCAAGATATTGCTAAAAACAATCTGCATTTGTCCTTAGGGTGCATCCCCATGGGCTCTGGTTGCTTCGCTTTTGATGCGGGTCATTAAAATGCATGTTGCAATTTGCAATAAAGCATCCCCATGCAGTTTAGATCAATGTGGATTCAAAGTGAATGTACCTGCTCCCATGCAAGCCTTGCTTCGCAATCCCACATCTTTTTCTCCCCACCCCCTCTCCTGCTGATAGAAAGCCGGGGTGACATTGCCATCCCTGTCCTGCGCACTGTTGCCATTGTCAGTGCCCCACAAGCCTCTTCCCACAAGCCTTAATCCAACCGTGTTCCCCAATCACCGGCAAAGAGCAGTTAACCAAAGCCACTACAATGTTTCTAGGCAGTTCAGCAGAGGTGTGCATCTTGGCTCAACTGCCTATATAGTGGCTTTGCCGGTGACAAGAGAGCAGGGTGGGAAGAAGTGTTGCGGGAAGACCAGATGATCCCCCTCATCACCGTGGATTTTGGTGGTTTTGGTGATTTTATAATTAAAAGAAATGCCCAAACAGGGCACAGTGAGTACAGGGCATGAAATCCCACCCACTAATGACACAAGCCACTCAGCGGTCAGGCACTCGTTTGGGCTAAAGGAAGCCCTTGCCTGGGACAGTTGTGATTGCAGCATTAGCGGTGGGGACAACAAGACCCCGCCCGCTAATACTGCAATCGCCAATCTCCACCCCCAGGATAATGTATGCTTGCCCCCTAATTCGGGTGTAGAACTGTTGGAAAGGGGTTTTTTTCTGCTACTGATTTGTCTCTTTGCCCCTTATGTAGCCTGGATTAGAGACTGTTCATGGTGACGGTCCGAGGCAAAGCAAGGTTAATTTCGAAGTAAAAATGCCATGTACTTAGAGTCACCAGGAGTCAAACTTGTCACCATGGCACCAAAAAACAACCACCACATTTTAATTTTATTTGAGTAAATGGATGGTTTATTTGCATTTGTTTATATTGCCACAGTACCTTCCCTGCTAGAAACTACCTAACAGCTTGGAGCGACACTAAGGTCAGGTGCCGACTGGGCATTTAAATTTGGGTTTTAATCCGGGTTTTTAAAAATTTGGAATCACAGGGGAGAAACCCCCTCCCCAGGAGGGAAGTAAGGAGGGAGGGAGCCTGCTCTGGTGGCAATCAATGAAGCTGAACCCAGTAAGGGGAAATGTGGGGTGGAGGTGAGCTTGGGAATGGGGCAGTGGGAAGGGGAGGGTGAGAGCCAGAGACACCAAGCTGGATGGAACCTGGCTTTTACACAGTAGTCAACTTTCGCATTCCCATTGCCAAATAGTGAGGATAATTTCTACATCCAGCAGCGAGACCTCTTTTAATCCAATTAGGGATTCTCCGTGCAAACCTTTAGTCTACAGAAATGGGAGATCCCTTGGAAACTGTTGGGATGGTTAGAACTCAAATCCTGTGTTGGAATGGGGCCTAAGAGGAGGATAGACCACATTATTTATTTTGTTTTATTTAAGCCATGTTTTTTAATAAAAAATGAAGTGGTTTACAAAGCCTTAAAAACAAGGATGATCATCATCCTGACGGGAGAATGGAACACAAGCAAAGTAAATCAAGGTAACTTTTTATTTCTATGAGAATTCAGTATAGCATAAGAAATGGATAGCCACTTGATTGCCTAGGGTTCTGTTTTTCAGGCTGTGGCCACACCTTCACTTTAAACCTTCTTCAATCCATCCTCAGGTACGACTGCTCACACCTGCTCATTTCTTTCCATTTTTATTTGTCAACTTTCCATTCAGGGAAGTCTGAATAGAGGGTGGAAAGTCCATAAATAAGGTGGTGTGACCACAAACTGAGATTTCATAGGCTTTCCTGTTTGCCTTACATCCTAAGGCTAGCTCTGATACCTTCCATCTTGACTGTTGTTTTACCCTTCTACATGTACATGAGGCACTCTCTTTGGACTTCTAAATGTGGCAGTATCTGAAATCTAATATATGCTGTGTCTCCACTTACCAAATATGATACTTCCAGCTTCTGTTTTTTCCATTACTGGTGGCAAGAGGTGCCCCACAATGAACCTGCCAGGTGAGTGAAGGATGTGATGGCTGTCAATAGCACCCTCACACTAAAAACACAATGTCCCAACTTCTGGAAGTGCATCTCAAGTACCACATCATCAGGCACCTCCACTCTCTGAAATGGAGCCATGGAGGGACCATCCAGTGTAGCAAATAAGGCCTTCTCACTGAGACATTCATTCTCAGGCTATCTTCTCCATCACATGGAGACATGACCGCACTGAGAAGATGCCCTGTCTCTGCTAAACTGCTTCATTTGCATTGGATGGAGCATAGCCTGGTCTAGGTGCCCAAAATGTTTGCCTAGACTGGGATACCAATAGACCAGGTTCAAGAGGTATACCAGCAATCCAGAGGACTCTGGAACAGAACAGAGAGGTGAGTTTTTATTTATTTTTGTGAGTGCCAAACTGGTTGGTTTCAATCCATTCTCTGGATATCCAAACAACCGCATTCATTTCTATGCAAATATTCATGAATGTGAACAGTTTGACTGAAATTTTGAATGTGAACTGAATTTGCATATCTCTAGTGCAGGGTTTCCCAAACTATGGGTCGGGACCCACTGGTGGGTCGCGAGCGAATATTGAGTGGGCCCTGCCTGTAGAATTAAGTAATAAAAAAATTGTATTAAAACTTTGTTTGTTATTTGAAAAGTCCTTTATTCATATTGGTAACGGTTAAATTTCCTAGAGGTGGGCCCCGAGTTGGTAAACTTATATTAGATGGGCCATAGCCCAGACAACTTTGGGACCCACTGTTCTAGTGGCAAACTACCACCACCACAGCTGTAGAATAGCATCCCTGTGGAGGTACATCAGGTACAGGAGCCAACTTTATGGATGCATCCAGACAGGACTAAACATCTGAGTTTAATGTGCAGCAGCATTTGATTTGTTAAATACATTTAATGATTCTCTTCTGTGGTTGCACATTATATACTACGCAATACTTCAGGTTTAAAAAAAATAGTGTTTGATCGGCAAACTGCAAAGAACTAATGGGAACCCTCCTTCCCTGAGAATGTGCGCACACACAAACACAAACACACAGACAGAGGAAGTGCTGAGCACATGAACAGAAAGATCTCACTGCTTCAGCAGCATAAAAATGCCAAAAGGTAGACTATCACCTGTGGGTCTTGGTCAACCATTTTCCTTATGGAACCACTTCATCATGAAAAAGTGGGTTTTTAAAGCAAAGCCTGGAGGCAGCCTATATGATTTTTGGCACCTTGTTACAATATACTGTACCTCTTTACCCAGTCCTTTGATGCATACTTTCCTCTGAGGGTAGTCCTGCCAGGGAGGGAGGGAGAGAAGGAGGTAAGATTACATTTTAAATACATTTTAGTGCTTGTATTTTTATTGTATACTTTGACCTGCCCTGGGAACTTTGGGTGAAGAGTGGGATACAAATATAATAGATACACAGAGCCAAAGTTTAGACAGAAACATCATATGTGGTCTATCTTTAGGCAGAATATAAAGAATATATGCAGAATACATTTGGCTTGAAATTAGTGCAATAATATTTTATAAGAGCAAATGTTATAAAATGTGCTGCTTGTACATCTTTTTAATGGCCTCTATTAAGAAAATATAAAGATATAACTTCATGAAGTTCTTAAATGTATAAAATTCCAAAATTCACATGCTCAGCTCCTTCCTGCGTGCTCTGATAGGCCCACATGTTCTTGGGTGATGACAAGTTCTCACGCAGTTTACCCAAATACATGGGGAAATGCAGAGTAAGGGAATACTCTGCAGCAAATGTTCTGAAAACTAATATTTTTTTTTAAACTGGAAGTATCAGGTTTTAATACACAGTTGCTGTGGAGAATCTTTCAACCTGATTGGCAATTTGAAAGCTCCTGTGTATTACACAAATTATTTAAGCCCCGTCTAGATGCACCCTTATACTTTAAGAAACAACTTTAGATCTGGATGAGTAGATCCAGATTTTACAGATCTACTGATTCAGATCACAGGGAGGTGAAGGCCAGAACAACACCATCTGCTCTGTGCTAATCCGGTTCTAGCCTCCCTGGGGTTGCAAAGCTTGTGTGAGCTTCACAGCTGCCACCCCCACCCATCTGCACACCTCCCTGCTCCAGAATACAGCCCTTAGTCAGGTTGTAGACCTGATATATCAGATCTACAATAGATCCAGATTAAGGGCATTTTAATCTGGATCTGGCTCCATCTTGGGAAGACAGAGCCAGACTAAGGGCTTGTCCCCATGCACTCCATTTGAATTGGATCATTCCCAATACAGATTGTAGTTTGAATTAACCTGTCCCCATGCGACTGAGGAAAGCACGGGTTCAAGTTGAATGTACCTGTCCCCATGAAAATTCTGGTAAACCCCTGCACCGGATAACCACATCTTTTTCTCTCCACCCCCTCTCCCCTGATCGGAAGCTGGTTTGACGTTACCATACTCTGTCCCGCCCACTGCAGCGATGACAGGAAAACACTTCCAGGTTGCACCTCCATGAACACGACGCACAGCAAAGATTAACAATGAAAATAAGGGGCTTTTCTAATAGCATGGAAAAGCAGCTCATTGCTTAAAGCCGCCACAGTTTAGTGGAGGTGCAACAGGATCAAGGAGTTCTGTGCATTGTCTTCTCATGTTGCATCTGGTGCCGGGAAGCCATGGGTTGTTACCCATTAAGGCAATGCAGCGCTCGTGTGCAAAATCAAGCCATTACCCACGTGTAGCTTGCCGATCAGGTGATCAGGGAAGGGGGGAGTGTAATAATTGTAGCTGGAAAGACACTCATAGGACAAATGAGAGCCATTTGACCCCCGCATCATTTCTCCTTCATCATAATTTATTTAAAGAAATCCCCAAACAGTTGCGATCACAGCACACAGGGCAGGAACAGCAAGCAGAGGTTAAACCCCGCCCACTAATGATGCAAGCGCCAATATCCTCCCCCAATAACCTGGAAGCGTCCCCATGGCTCCAAGATAATCCGTGCTTGCCTCCCAATTCACAGCAAAAACAGTTTGCAGGGTTTTTTTTTTACCACGAATTTGAGCAATTTGTTCCGCATGTAGCTCGGATTAGAGCCTTTGCATGGGGATGCTCTGAGTCGAATTCAGGTTCACTTTGGAGTATATAGTGCATGGGGACAAGCCCTAGCAGAGGCAGGCCTTCCTTGATCCATATTAACATAGGGATCAAGAGGCCCAGGATCTGGACCAGAGGCCTTGTAACCCAGATCTAAAGATTAATCAGAAAGGTCCTATGCATGATTTCAATTTACACAGTTAGGAAAAAAAGTAAAAGTGTTTTTCTCTTTCCTTTTATTCCTTTTTCTCTTTCTTTTTGGTGGACGGGTGGATGGATCCCCTGACCTATACCTAAAGTCTCAGGGTGGGTTACAGTAAAATAATTAGAAAAGCAGATTAAACACAGATTGACTAGAACATTAGCAGTGCCTGAAGGGGAGGGGATGCTGTTCCCTAAGCCAAAGGCCAGGGTAAAGAGGTGCATCTGCACTATCCAAGCGCATAACTATATGCTCATACTAAATTATTCCAGCACATCAGGAGGCCAGGATAGAAACATAATGTTGCCCACTGCAATATGAACATGGTATAGCAATGTTATAGCTCCAAGAAGCAGCTTTGGTTCATTGCAAGGGCTTCTGATTGTCATGCAAAAGAGCCCAGACTCAAGCCTTCCTATCTCCCCAGAAACAAGTAACGGCAAACCAGTTTTGTGTGATTGCCCATAATGAATGGACATGTCTATGTAGACACTATGGGCTGGGCTCAACTCAAGACAACCCTTAATTCTGCCTGGTATTCAGAAATTAGAAAGACCCCAAAAAGTTTCAAATGTTTATATAGCTATTAAGCATTCCCTCTTTCTTTCATATAGTAGACTAGATATTTATGTAGCTGTATAGGAGAATAAAGGAATGGCTGTAGCTCCGTGGCAAACTTCCTGGAGACCACAGGATTATAGATTCGACCCCCAGCCGCTCCCTGGAAGCAGGCTATGGCAAGTCACTTCTGGATCTTTGCCAAGAATACTGCACAGAGGTGCCCACACCAGGGGTTGGCCATGACTTGGTGGTCCCCCACTACAACAAGAAGAACAGGAGAATAAAACTCAAATAACGAAATGCCCAGCCTTTGGATTAACTGGCTCATCCAGAGGCTGCATTGACTCAGCATTCTTTTTGATTGAGTAGTTTTATTCTTTCATTGTCGCCAATTTAAAATCAGCTGGACCAATTATAAGTAGACAAAGAAAAAATGATGCTAACGGGCATTATGCATGTGTGTATTTTAAAGATTCCATTCAAATGTGCCAGCAAGTGAATTTGAAAATCTTGCATGATACTAGGTTTATAAAAGCTGACTTGTCATTTCCCGGATTGTCCACTAGATGGCACGGGTAGGTTTCCAAATACCTTTGATGTCTCTGTATTGTTGGGATATTTTTGTTTCCATTTTGTCATACTTGGAGTAGTGGCTTTGAAAATGACCCCTAGCCTACACAGTTCAAATCTCCAAACGCTGCAGGAGTGCACCTGTCTACTCAGAAGTAAGCTTCACAGAATTTAGTGACCAGCCTAAAAAAAGATTTTATCCTGTATTACTAATGGAAAATACAGACACGCTTTTATCAATACAAGTTATGTACGCACATAAGGGAAGTGCTCTGTTTTGGTTCTTGTCTGTACAGGTGGGGTAAGTATTTCCACCACCTCCCCTAGAAAACTATGACATACAGAGAAAGTGGAGGGGAGGTAATCCCAGATATATGTATTGGTTGTAGGAGTTATAAGCTTATGGTTGTAGGGTCATCGGCTTATGGAATGTGCTGTCGGATGAGGTGGTGACAGCTACCAGTCTGGATGGCTTTAAGGTTAGGGTTAGACAAATTTATGGATGACAGATGTATCAATGGCTACTAGAACGAATGCCTAGGTGCATCCTTCAGGCTGGGGGAGGGAGGGAACTGGGGCGCTTCTAAGGCCATCTGCTGGGACTCGAGAGCAGGAGAAGGTTTGTCCTTGTCTCTGCTTGAGATGCCCGTGAGCATTTGGTGGGCCACTGTGTGCGACAGGATGCTGGACTAGATGGGCTGTGGCCTGATCCAGCAAGGCTTCTCTTATGTATGTTCTTATGTATTAGTGGGGTACAAAACAACCCCATCATCCACAAACTGCATGATTTTAACCCATACCGATGGGGGTTAATAAAAGAACTGGCATCCAGTTTTCAGACCCTTCTGTAGATCTATTCCATTTTAAGATATTCTTAACAGTTTCGGTGCATACAAACTGGCAAGAATTTTACAACCCAGCTATTGCTGTTGTCTTGAAGTTGTAAAAACTCTATACTAATCTGGAGATCCAAAGTGAGTTTTATAGGCCTGTGCTGTAATTCTGTTTTGCCTACAAATAAATACCAGCCACATATATGGGTAGGGTGGAGGACTTCTATGAAAACCTGTGATCTTGTCTCAGCATATAGGCTGAAAACTCACAGGGGTGGCATTTTGGTAAAGATAAGTGGGTGTCAGGATGTGGTGTGAGAAGCTTGGAAGCCCATCAACTTCCCCAGGCATTGGTGACAGAAGGAAGGTGGGTATGTAGGTAAGTGAACACAGGGGCAACCAGAAGTCCCTCCCCCTGCTGAAGTCCACACGGCAACCACACCAGCCGCCAATATATAAAGTGGTGTCTGCACAGGCTTGTGAATACAACTACAGAAGATTACTTAAAAGCAGTACCCATCACACAAGTCAGACCGGTAGGTGTCTGGATTCGATTATTTCAAATTCAGGTACCTGGGGGCTTGCAGGCATCTTCCCTCAAAGCAACCAATGGTATAAAAGAGGACGGGGTCCTTTAACATTTGGGTAGAAAAATGAACTCTCTCTAGTGCAAGCAACTCCGTCGTTGTTGGGTATCACCAAGTCATGCCCAGCTCCTGGTTGACTGCATGGGCACCTCTGGGCAGTTTTCCTGGCAGAGATACAGAAATGGTTGCCACTGCCTATTTCCAGACTGGGGACTGGGCCAGCAATCCTTTGCTTTCCAGACAGTTTGCACTATGGCTGAGCTACAGTCACTCCCCCATCTTCAAAATCAACCCTTAAAACAGTGGAAGAGTCCAAATTCCACTCTTCTTTTTTACCTGGCGCTTTCATACAATGAATAAAGAGGCCTGTTTTCTCTCAAGGGTGACAGAGGATGAGGACACAGCCAGGTTCCCGTATCCTGGAAGAGCTGCTGAAATTCTTTCTTCTGTCCAGCTCCTACAGAAAACCTGGACTTATGGGCCAATCTTACACTATCTTTCCCACTATTTAGGTGACCAAATATCTGATCCTTATTCGCATATCCAGATCATCTGTTTCTTCCTCAGCACCCACAGGATATCATGCTTACCAAAGTCTGCTTTTTATTTTTTTTTATTTTTTTTTTCATGTAATGTGAATTTCCCCAGACTGTCGAAGCAAAAACGAAGCAAAAAGCTAAACCACCATCAAGGGCAACAGGACAAACCTTGGCCCAGGGTCTCAGCTAGGGTGAAATGGGTCCCTCGTCCCATGCAGCCTGAGATTTTAAAAAAACTCAGCGGCCAGCCAATGTCCCCCAAAGCAAAACCTTGGCTTGCTGCCTCGGCCCGAGCAAAAGCAGCAGCAGCAACCGTTGTTCAGTACTAAATATTCCCGGTTTGGCTGCCCTCCGGCTACACTCTTAAGACTCTGGCTTAACAGAGGGGTCTGCGCTCCCCCCGCTCTGCTCAGGCCTCTGGAGAGTAAATCCCACTGACTTTAGAAGGCGTTTAAGCTGCTTGGGTTACCCCCTCCGCCGCGACATTTGGGGACCTGTAGATCTGCAGAGTTTCCCTTGATCTTCCAAAGACCCCCATAGGGTTCCCTTTCTTCCCCCCCCTCCCTCAGCAAACAATCCCTCGCTGACTCGTCAGAACGCAAGCTTGGAAAGGGAGGGACCGAGGGACGGAGGGAGGTTCAGCCGCCGCTACCCCCTCCCCGGGGGCTCCCTCCCTCCCTCCCTCGGCGAGACGAGGGCCTCGGCTTCCTCCAGCGGAGGGCCCCGTTTGCGTGCCAGCGGCTCCTCCGTCCTGCCCCTCCGAGCTCCTCTTGCCGGCAGCCCGGCAACGCCCAGGGATCGTTTCCACGGCATCCCCCGTGAACTTCGCCTCGCGCTGCGAACCAGCCCGCGCCTGTCTCCGGGCGTGCAGCTTTATTGCCCCGGCCATAAAGAGTCGTAAAAGAGGGAGGCCGGAGGCTCCATTCCTTCCCTGCAGCTTGGAAAGGATCCTTTTTCTCCCCGCTGGGGCGTCCACAGGTCTTGGTGTGCCTACAACTAGGTGCAAAAAGGGAGCCCGATCTTGCTCTCCTTTACTCCCAAAACAAAAACAAGCCGCCTTTTGCGGGGGGGGGAGAGGGGGGAGCGCGTGCCTTAGGAATCACTTCCAGCCTGCTGTTCTCGGATGAAAAAGCGCTCACAGAAAGAAAGAGGCCGCCTGGAATCCAGGTCAGGGTTCCAGCCCCTGTCATAATTCTTCCCTTCTTTTCCTGTGGGGAGGGGCCTCGGGAGGTGTCCTTGACACTCGGCTGGCGAGACCGGCTCGAGGCCCCGTTCCGCACTCCTATGAGAGGCCTCGATTCCTTATGGCAACCGCAGTCAAGGGGGACCCAGAAAGAAGGCGCGCCAGGCACGGGGCCTTTCTGCACTGGGTCTCATTCCATATTAGATCTCAGGATAGGGACCTGCAGTGCGCATGTGAGTGCATGCTACGGCAAGCCCTGGGCCGGGTCTTCTGTACTGTGAACCAGCATGAGGATGGTAGGTTCCTAGTCTGAGATACAAACCAGGGCCACGGTCCCGCCCCGTGAACTTGAGATCTTTTCCCTCTGGCAGCCGAGTACAGATTCAGGCTGCGACCAAATACAGCGAAAGAAAACGTCTCCGGGGCGCCCTGGAGGCGGGATCGTTCAGATACCGGTCTGCTCCTCCGGTCTCTCCTAAACCTCATGTGCTAGAACGAGGGAATTGGCGGAGACTTGGGAACATGGCAGCCACACGCCGTCTCTCCGAAGCGCCTCCGAGGCGTCCTTTTGCTACGTCTGGACACGGCCTTGGGCGCAGAGGCAAAAAGGTTTCTGTCTTTTCCCTCGTTGCTTTTTGAATCCGTGGCGGCGTGTGAACAGGGCTGAAGGACAGGGCTGAGCTTTCAAGGGCAGCTTTCACCATACTGACATTCCTCATAAGGACGTAGAAACTCCGCCTGTGTCCGCAAGACACGCTTAAGGGCGACCTTATTTAGGGCTTATTTAGGGCCGGAGGGGATCGAAAGCTGAAACTTCCAGCGAAGAACCGCCTCGCCACAGAAGCTCCTAGCACAGGATCCTCCTCCTCTCTCAAGCAGTACAGATCGCTTTCGATTTTTAAAGGTGGCCCCCCAGCAATCACACGTGTTTAGGGCCTTGTGAAGAAGAAGCAGAGTTGGCTTCTCTACGCCGCTTTTCTCACCCATTTACGGGCACCCAAAGCGGCTGACAAAGCTTTCTAGTCTTCTCCCAACCACAGAACAGCCTGTGAGGTAGGTGGGGCTGTGAGAGCTCAGAAGAGAGCTGCGACTAGCCCAAGGTCACCCAGCTGGCTTCATGGAGGAGGAAGAAGAAGAGTTGGCTTTTCTACGCCACTTTTCTCACCCATTTAAGGGCGCCCAAAGCGGCTGACAAAGCTTTTCTTTTCTCCCCACCACAGAACACCCTGTGAAGTCGGTGGGGCTGTGAGAGCTCAGGAGAGAGCTGTGACTAGCCCAGGGTCATTCAGCTGGCTTCGTGGAGGAGGGCGGAATCGAACCCAGTATTCCCAGATAAGAGTCTGGCTCTCTAACCACTAGACCAAACTGCCTCACCAGGGAAGTAGCCCTTTAGGAAGATCCCAGCCCCCCTTTCCCATCAGTCCAAAAGATTTTAATGGGCGAGGCGGAAAAACAGAACTTTGCAATCCGCATCCGCTGCTCCCCGGATGAAACGGCGCTTCCTTTTGAGTGGGCCGTGGAGGGGTCGCACCGTTAAGTCCGTCCAAAGAAGAAGGCGCCCTGTCGTTGGGAAGACCCCGGCCAATTTGGACGTCTCCACGTGAACGACCACGAGCCTCACCAGCCTCGCCACATTATCACAGAAAGGGTGTCTGGTGTTGATTTCCGTGGGGCACAAAACCCTGGGAGAGACCGCGGAAAGCGCCGCTCTGCCTGCTTCTTTCTTTCTTTCTTTCTTTCTTTCTTTCTTTCTTTCTTTCTTTCTTTCTTTCTTTCTTTCTTTCTTTCTTTCTTTCTGCCTGTCCCTTTCGGCCTCTTTAACCACCTCTCTGATCTCTCCAGCAGTTAATGGGCTATTATGGGGGCGGTGGGGGGGGGGAGGAGAGGCACGGGCTGGGGCATTTGGGTTCGCTTCGTCTACCGCAAGCTCGCGATTCGCCGACGTCTCCCCGGACAGGCCAAATAGCGCTTCTCGAAAGCGTGAGCGCCGTCCAAACAGCCGTCGTCCCTCCCTCCCTCCCCCCCCTCCCCCCCTCGGAAAGGCAGACATTCGCCGCGGACCTTTGAGAGCCGCCTTCGGGGCGAGGAGAGGGAATCCATCACGGGCGCTTAAGGTCCTTAAATGTAACCCGTGGCCGTCGTGGATTTCCTTTCCAAATGGGTTCACGTTGGCTGGGGGAGGGGGCCGCTTCGGTCTTTTCCGCCCTCCAGGCTCCCTTCCAGAGATGATTGATCGAAGAGCGATCCAGGCGCAAAACGCACTTGTAGATGGGTTTTGCCGGATCCTTTTCCATTTAGGGCTGTCAGATATGGGGTGGGGAGATCGCCAGGAAGGGGGGGGGGCAACTTGAGCCGGTGAAGCCTGACGGATAAAGCGCTGCAAGCCTCGGTCGCGGCCACACGCCGCTTTGGCCAGTTTTCACGGGAAGTGGTGTGCTGTCGCTCGGCCGTCCAAAGACTGCCCTTGCCCCGCGAAGGTGACATACCGTGGGAGGCCGTCGGTTTGAACAAGGGGCGTGGAAGCAACCGAGGGCGGCCGACGACGCGCGGCGTGTGGACGGCACCCATGCTGCGTTTTATTTCTTTGGGGGAAGGAGGCTCCGTGCATGCGTCGGCCTCCTTTCCGAGGAAAACGTTCTCTAATCGGGCCCCCGACGAATGGGAAAGAGAAATGGAGCTGGTACCGTTCATGGCGGTGCCTGTTGCTTATTTCTCGTAGTTATAACAACAAGGAGTTTGCCGTGCGTCCCCCTTTTCCCCCAAGTTAAGGCTGGAGTGAACTTTTAGACGGTTAGGTTATCGAGCCCCTCTTTGGGCATCCTAGCTGCCTGAGGATCACAAGGCTCAGGTCTTTAGGATTTGCCTGCGCCAGCGCTGCAGAGGCCCGTGTGTACCGCTTTCAAGCCCTATTAATTCACTGCCCAGGTTACGACAGACGTCGAGGAAAGATGCTTCTTGCGCTTAGGATCGGAGTTGTTCTTTACCTCGCCGAGGCCAGGCCTGTGGATGTAGCGATCTTAAAGGGGCTGCATAGAGGAGCGTTCGGTCAGGAGCCTCAAATAAAGGCGTTTGGGAAGGCGTTATAACTCAGCTGCAATCTCAAGCACAAATGGCATTGACAAACAGCGGGAAATGATACGAGTCGAAGCCTGCTGGCTCGTATGTGGAGGCTAGAGTTCCCATACCGCCTGTAATCCATGTTGAAGGAAAGATGCGGATTAAGGCGCTAGCGTGCAGACCGTGTTGTTAGATGCTTCTAAAATTATTATTAGGTGTTGTTGAACAGCAATGTTTTTAGAAGCAGCACTGCAAGCACAAAAGAAATGCAGTATACAATATCCGGGAAGGCACTGAAGAGAGGAGCTTCACCTGTTGAGTTTCCAGTTACAAATGCTAGTAAAGCTCTCCAGCTCCCAGTGTATCCCTATCAAAGGATCGACAAATTTCCAGCTTTCACCTCCAGTCCCCAAAATGATTTTTGGGTTGGGACTTAAAACAGATTCCCTATAAATGGTATTTGTTCAGTCAATTTATCCAAAACTCATTGAAGGTGCTCTTTCTTCTTTTGACACTCCAGTCTTATCTTAATCTTTTTCTGAAGCCCTGCAGGCGTTATTAGAATTTCTTATGAGAAACCAAGGTTAGTGAATTCTGCATTTCATATGTCTAGGTGTGGGGAGGGATGAGAACCAAAGGGAATGTTTCTGAGCCTCGGGAAAGTTCTTTTCCATCTTCTCTGAGCAACTCAAACTCTATTTTGGCTGTATCTGCACAGAATTTTTAAAAGCAGCTTAGAGACGGTAGTGTCTGCATGCTAATGCTTTAATCCACACTGAGGACCAGAAAATGCACTTCCAAAGCAGTGCCTTGAATACAGATTAGATGTGGGATGGGAACGCCAGGATACACATGCTACCACATCTGGGCTACTTTTGAACTGCTGTATGATTGTCTCTGGATCCAGTCTTGGTTTGAAAGTATTAACCAAAGTAATTCACCGGGGCTCCATGCAAAGCAAAAGCCAAGACAGTAGGTCCATCTGTCCGGGGAAACTACCCTTCCCTCATTTGGAACGAAACTCCTGGATAATTTGGAAGGATTAAAACCCCTCCTCGTTTCAAAGAGATGTATAAATATCTGCTTAGGATCCTGACCATCATCACCAACCACAATCCCAAATCTTCTTTAGATGTCACCCTGTGGCATGTTCCCTGCAGGTTTACTCGTGAGTATGAACCACTGAATCCAAAGCAAGTGTCCTTTCCTTTGGCGGGTTCCCACTAAAAGCAGATGGGGAATCTGTTCTGCCCTTTAGTCGAAAGGGTTCAGAATCCGGCTGGAAAGCGACCAAATTCACCAAGGAGTCCAGTTATTTCTCTCTTTTCTTCCTTCCCGTTTCGAAAACGGATTGCTAGAGAGATTAAGGCTAAAATCCGGATTTCAACTAATAAAAAGAGGCGAGTCTTCTTAAGCAGGCTTTTCTCCTTTTGTCCTCCTTCCCAAAGTAGAAGAGCCAGTTTGGGGTTTTAAGTCCTTAAAAAGAAAATAATAGTCGCCGGTATTCAGCAATACTGAACCCGGGGGGATCAAATGGCTGTTTACAGCGGTTGATGTGATTCAGTCTCGCCACCAGCCCTTCATTAAGGCTCATTCTGAGCTGGGACTACTCAGGGCAAAGCGGGCGAGCCCGTCTAGTCTAGTGACGCTTGGCCTCGAATTATGTGGCGCTCTGCAGAGTTCGTGGGCAGCGAAGGCTAACGAGGAGCTCTGTTAAGACCCGGAGGCCTGCTGAATTTTGCTCATCTGCATCTGGTCCCAGAAAACGCAAAAATACAGCCGCAAGTGTGTGATTTTTCTCTGTCCTCCCCCTCCCCCGCTCTGCCCACTCCCCACTCTGGGCAACAAACAGCAATCAGAAAATTGCCGCCTGCTTTAAATCTTCAGACACCTTCCACCCGAGCCCTGGCTATTTATTTTATTTCCAAGTTAGAACGCTTGCGATCCAGAGCTGATCCTATTAGAAACGGACGTGTGCTTTTTCAAACCCTCGGATAAGGACCAGCTCAAGAAAACAAAACGCAGCGTTCACTTGTTTCTGTTATCACCGGATTTTCCTTCCGACTCCGTTCCAAGGCGTCGATGGAGATTACTGCACTGAGCCTAAGGCGCTACTCTGATCTCTGGTCACTGAAATGCTGTGCGCCACGCAACTGAAGCCCCGCGACTGCGCCAGTTGCAAAAGGCAGCGCAATTCTCCCCTGGGACTAGGTCTTGCAAGGTGGAGATTACAGAATGTTAGTTAACAACACCCCCCCCCCCCATGCAACAGGCTGGTCAGGCCCTTTGGGAACCCAGTGCTGGCCCCGCTCACTCGAGCAATTGCAAACACTATTGGATTCAGTGGGTTTTATTCTAGAAGACGTGTGCAAAGGATTTTATTGTAATGCAGCTGGTGCATTAAAGCAAGGTGATCAGCACAGCTCCTGGTCCCTTATTTAGCCACTTTCTTCCCCTACGGAATCCAGGTTGGCTCTCATCGAACGGATCCCTCTGTAGGTTCAAGGAGTCTGAAAAGTTCTTTTATTGGTTTGATAGGATTTCCAGTTTCAACTGATTGTGTCCGCTTTAAGTTTGGCCGCTGTTAGTAGCCGAAAATGGCGGGGGAAAGCTTTGGGGTTAGACACAGTTCTTTAAAGCATACCCACTGGGCTTTTCACTCGAACATCCCACAAATCTTTTTATTAGCCCCTCCCAGATCTGATACTGAAAATGAGTGTTTACGGGTATTCTGTTCAACAAGAATCTCGTGCACTGCAACCCTAACCAAGCTTATCTTGTTCAGATGTAGAGCCATTGAATTCACTGGCATCAGTTCTTAAGTCTAGACCGGATGCCGTGTTCTGGCATGCTCAAGGCGGATCGAAGATCCATTCCAACGACACTGACTCAGTGATCCCAAACAACAGCAACAGAACTGTGGCTTTAACGCATTTAATAGAACTTTATTTCGGATGGTGGCTTAAATCGCAACCCAGGCTGGTGGACAACCCTTCGAGCGCCCCTTTTAATCGGCCATGATGGCGAAGTTACGTGTCGTTACGTGCTGTCGAGCTGTGTACAGGTTGCTTGCTTCAGGTCACGTTCACTTGAAGGGCGAGAACGTTCATTTAAACGGTTTTGATCGGAACCGCAGTTTGCAACATCGCATGCAAAACTCAGTGCATTGCCTGAAATCCGATTCCAAACAAGCACCGGTACACAAAACTCTGGATCGCTTTTCGGTTGCCCTTTCTCCCTGCTTTTTGTACCTTTTTGTTCCAGAAAGGGATTTAACTTTCCGGTTAACACATATGGGACCTTTATTTATTTTTTTTTTTAAAAAAATTGTTATTAAAGCCATCAGCTTGGTAAGTCTTTGAAACGTAACCGCGTAGTCCGGAAGTTGAAAGGGCTGCACTTTGCACATGGTCGGAGGCAAGCTCTATTATTTCAACCCTCCCGCTCTGCGTTCCAGCGCTGTTCGGCCAGGTGAACTCCTGAGCGAGCATGCGAGGAAACCAGAGTTGGGCAGATCACAATCCCTCCCCCCCCACACCGCCTCCGGGCGCGCGGGGCGATCGTCTAGCTGGTGGCGGTGGCGGTGGCAGCGGCGACCAAAGCTTTCCGTTTTCCTTCAGGCTCTTGGTTACTGTTTAACATCCCCACCCACGTTTCAGTTTGTTTAGTAAATCGATCTGATGCTGCTGCGGCTCCGCTTCTTTGCGCCGCCGCCACTGAGCGAAGTTACTCGATTTCTCCCTCCAGGGCACACGCTCGAAGGCCGGCAAGAAGCGCGCAAGGAAGACGGACGGGGAAAGGCGGCGGCGTGCAGACGCTCTCGGACGAGCGCTGACCGGGCCGACGGGAGGGCCGAGCAACGGCTATCCGTAGGAGACCCAGCCCGGCCAGGTGAGTTTCCTTTGCGCCCGTCACGCCTCTCGGGAGGCCCCGACAGAGCGCGCCGGCGCTGCCCGCCGTCCCTTTTGGCGCCGCTGGCCTTCCCGACCGCGACGAGGCCTCCGGGCAGCTCGGAGCGGGTTCCCAGTGGTCGTGGACGAGAGGCGGGCGGGCGGGCGCGCGCCTGGGAGCGCTGGGGGCTGAACCCGCAGCGCCACGAGACGACGCCGACGCCGACGCCCGTGACGTGACGCCGCATCAATGGCCTCTCTGGGAGGGTCACGTGCCTCCCTTGCTTAGACAGAGGGAGGAGGCAGGCGGACGCTTCCCGGCCCCGGAACGAAGAGCTCCGTGGCCTTTCCTGATCTCCCCCGCTCCCCGCCCGGTCGTGTTTCCCTCCCTGGGCTGATCATTCCTTGCCCAGCCTAACCCCACTCCGTCCCGCCCATAAATGCTAATCCCTCTTCTGCTTCTCTCGCCTTTGTTTACCCAGGTAGCTACGCTGAACTTCCCGCTAAACTGAACTAAGGCAAACTGTCTGCCACAGCTCTGTTTGTTTGTTTGTCTGTTTCCAGAAAGGGAAGTCAACCACTCTCTAGAAAACGCGAGCAAGCACCCACCCCAGGAGCCGCTTCTGTTTCTCTTCCCACACTTTCACAGAGCGCAGAAGGAACAACTGTTCACCATTGTGCCAGGGATAGTTGCGCTGCTCCAAAAAAGCAACGCTCCCTGTCACTGCTGCAGAGTAGTCAACAAGGGGGCGTGACTAAAAAAAGCTCCTGCTGCATATCTTCCTGGTTCATGTCGAGGGGGTGTGAGAATGGTGAAAGAGAAAGCAGCTGAATCCTTCAGAAAGACTGATGCTTTGTCTTTTGGCAGGCTGGGAGTGTTACATGCGTTCAGATCCACTACGTGTTTGTACCACTGAGTCACGTCTGACTCCTGGTTGACAGCATGGCATTGGGCAACTCTGTGTGGTTTTCACGGCAGAGATTAAAAAGTGGTTTGTCGTTGCCTACTTCCCGGAAGAGGCTAGGAATCAAACCGGATCTCTTTGCTTTCTAGGCAGTTCCCCAAGCGATTTCTCTGTTGCATAAGTTAAGGAAAATAAACATTTGGAGAGTGCACTTTTGAATTACAGCTGTGCGCATTGGCTATAGCCAACATAGCCCCAGAATAAGGATAGAATTGTGTAGTTATCACCATTGCGGGAATGTCAACTGTCCATCATGGCAGGGGCAGTAAGAGACAATTGTGGGATTCAAACAAGGTCCCACGTTTTCATCTCGCCATCTGGATCCAGCCACAGCTAGCTTTATAGAGGCAAAATCCTGGGATACCAGGGAAAAATAACTCTGAATCTGGTTTTCCTGCATAACAAAATAACTTACTGTGTCTGGTGCTTTCTTCTACCATGTCTGGCGCTTGCTTCTGGCGCCCCTTCTTCACTGGGCCTCATTCCCTATTACATCCCAGAATAGAGACCTGTCATCCACATACTAGTGTAGACTACAAGAGAACCCATGTGGGGCAAGCTGTAATTTGCATTAGCATATGGACAGCAAGTCCCTATTCTGGGGTATAATCCTAAATAAGGGTCAGTGCCGAAAAGGCCTGTTTTTTCCCCCCTCTTTAAAATACTCACTGCAAGCATGAGGGTGAAGGAAAAGCCTGGATATGATAAGGTCCACTTTAGTTTTCAATTGAACCTCCACATTTTGTAATGGTTCAGCACACTTGTCCCTTCTGAGACTAATTTTTCAAGTTAGTGGAAGAAATTGCTTCTCTAAAGTTGTGAAGCTCCTCTAAGTGATACTGTAAGCAATATCTCTTAATTTAAATGCCTCCATTTTGGTTCCAGTTACTGCCCATGTTTGTTATAAGGAAGACTAATCCCTAGGCCATGTCCCCATGTACTCCATTTAGTGTGGATTAGAAAATTTTTAGTCCAGGTGCAGGGCCAAATTTGAATTGAGCTGTCCCCATGCGTTTGCTGTTAATGAGGGCTCAATTTGACTGTGGGTGTCCCCATGCAAACTGCGCTAAACCCCTGCATGGGGAAACAGTATCTTTTTCTCTCCGCTCCTCGCTCTCCCAATTGGAAGCTGAGCTGACGTTGGGAACCCCTGTGCTGCCCACTGTAGTGATGGCAGGGAAATGCCACCCAACACCTCCCTCCCTGATTGCGACACATAGGACCAAAAGGCAATACAAATATAATAGAAAAAAATGAAAAAGCAAGATCGTTCTGCAAAGCCGGTATGGGGTTTGGTGGCAGTTTACTGGAGGTGTGCACCTCCGCTCTATCCATTACAGCAGTTTAGTGCTCGTGTGCTAAATTAAGCCATTTAAATTAAATTGTCATGCCTGGCTTGGCAATCAGGAAGGGGGTGTGAAATAATGGTCACAGAAAGAGACTCATGGGACAGCGATCACATCTTTCGCTGTAAAACTGGGGCGCTCCATTATTGTATGCACATTTCAGAAGCTGCTATTTGCCTTGCATTTTCACCTGACTTGGCAATTGGGGAAAGGGGGCGGGGGAATAATGATTGCAGAAAGAGACTTGTTTGTGTTCAGTCACCATTTATTGCCAAAAATGAACGAACAGTTACGATCTCCAACACACAGGACAGAACGGCAAGCACAGGATATGAAACCCGCCCACTAATGATGCAAGTGTAAATCTCCTCCCCTAATAACCTGGGAGTGTCCCCATGTGTGGACTCAGCCTCCAAAATAATGTGAGCTTGTTTCCCGAACTGTAGCGATAACAGTTTTCTTTAGGACTAAATTTACCATGAATTTTGGTGATTTGGTCCTCATGTAGCCCAGTTTGGGGGCTTTGCATGGGGATGCTCCTTGCCAAATTCTGATTCAGTTCAGACATTATAGTGCATGGGGACATGACTCTGGAGTCTCTGTTACATTCCACTTTGAGGTGACAAATTGCAGAGGCAGGTAAAGGTAAAAATTTCCTTGCAAAATTTGACTTCTGGTGACTGTGAACACATCTGTCCATTACTACCCCCCAACCCTCCAGAACAGAAGTGGTTTGTCAGAGAAATGAAACTGAAACCTCTAGATATACTTTAATTGAGCTGTACCAACTCAGTAAGGATAGGTGGAGGGGTGTGTGTTCAGTCATGTTCAACATATGGCAATCAACAGTAGTGGCTAATGCAGGCAGGCGTACTGGAAGCTCCTTACTCTGCTGCTTGGCAGTTCATAGGCTTCATTGGAAGCTACAGTACTTTAATGGCAACAGTAATTGTTCTGTTCAGGTCTAAGCAGGGACAAATGACCTTTTGACATTTAAGTGTTCCTAGACTACTGCTCTTATCATTGCTGATTATTGGCCATGGGCCTTGTGGTGCCGCCCATCCCCCAGCGTGAGCTGCCTTACACTCTTTACCCCTGACTTCTTTCCTGTAAGGGGCTTGTATAATTTTAAAATCCTGGTGGCATGTTTTATATTTCTGGTAGCGTGTTTTATATTTCTGGTAGCGTGTTGCGGTTTGTTCAAGCCTCGCGCCCGCAAGCCAACACCAGCAATGCTTAATTCCTTCACCCCACCTGCCTGACACTAAAAACTCTTGTCCCCAGCCTACTGGCTATTTATTTCCTTTAGCTTCAGCTTCCTTGGTTTATGAAGAGAGAGGACTTTGTAACTGTAACACCTTCTAGGTTAGACTATAGAGAAACTGGCAAAGTCTCTTCATAGAAACAAAATAAAAAGCTTTATTCGTTACAACTGTGTTTTGAAGAAGAATACAAGTATTTCAGTTTACAGGCACACAAATTAACTCCTTAACTTCACAATTCCTTTTCCTTCTACCCCTTCTGGCTCTATCCCTGGCCTAGAAGGTCTGGACCTGTGCTGGGATCTATCCCCTGAGGGAACTAGACAGTTTAATCCGCCTTTCCCCATAGAACCCCAAAGCATGGACACTTCTCTCTTCTGGCAGGCGGGTTTTATACCCCCTCACCAGATGTAACTTGAGGCCTGATTGTTTGAGTGCTCTCTTCCCCCTCCCTTTATGCTAATAAGGGAGGATTCGCCCCCTCCTTACCTGCTCAGACTGTCTGATTAAACTTCCTTGCTTATTCCGCACTGAATGCGCTTTCACTACAGTTTTTAAATTACATCCCCCAGCACTGAAATTTAGTGTGGGCATCACAGGCCTATATGCATTATGGCTCCTAGTGCATGACTAGTGAACTTCTGGTGAAGAGCATCTGCACTTTGAGGAGGCTGCTACAGCCTCCAAGCATCCCCTGCCTCCCCAGAAGTTCACTAATTGTTGATTAAGTGTGCAGCGTGACCAGCGCTGACCAATACCTTACTTGGAGCATCCAGGCAGTGGCCATCCACACCTTTTCTAGTTCTCCGAGGTCATTCTAGGTGAAGCGTAAGTGTGCTGGCACCTTGGACGTCCATAGATGTGATTTTGACTGTGTGTGTGCAGAGTGTCAGCGTTGTCATGGTGACGGTGTTGAGGCACCTGCAGTCGTGGAGGATGCCTCAGCCAAAATGGTGGCACCCAGAAGAGGACTGGACTTGCAATTTAATCAGATGAGTATTTGATCGCCTGGGGGGCGGCGGGGGAGCTAAAATTGACTAGTGCTCCAAGTGGTTAATTGCGCTCCTTTCCTGTCCAGTGGACGGGAAGGGAAGTGCGAAAATCCCTATATTGGCATGAATGACTTGCACTGAGCTCTAACAACTTCTATAAACCTTCAAGTTAATTAGCCTGCTGTGTATAAACTTCATACCTGTTAACTTTATTTTTCCCATCCTTGATCTTAATTATGTTTTTATATAACTGTTATGATTTTAGCTGTTTTTTGTATATCACTTCGAGATTCTATTTGAACTGGAAGCAGTATCTAAATAATTTAAATAAGTAAAATCTTCTCATTTCCTAAATAAATTAAAATGTAGGATCATTGGTCCACTTGGGCACAGCTGATCCATAAGGGCAAAGTTGGGGATGCTGGCATTTGAACCCTGGTCCTCTGAGTGGTAGCTGGCAAGCTTGCTCTTCCGCCACACCGGTTCTCTCAGTGATGGGAGGTACACATGATGGCCAAAAAAAAATTGCATGCAATTTTATACAGTATATTGCATTTGCTTACTTAATTGAATTTGTGTACTTGTGCAACGTAATAGTAGCTCTGGTCAGCAATTTATATTTTACAACATAAAATTAAAATACAATATGATATAAATGCAATTTTATTATTATACCTTAACCTCTCAAAGTTGTTCCACAAAAATGTCCTAGAATACAAAATTTAAAACAGAAAGGTAAAAAAAACCCTTCTGTCTAGCTAGAATTCCTAGGGAAATAAAAAGGTCTTTATCTGTCCTTTAAATGTGTGTAATGGTGGCATTTGTGGGAAATTCAAATGGAGCAGTTCTGCGCCACAAAGGATTTGGTTTCATTTCAGTCTGTGGCATCACAGAACTGTCCCCTACTACTGGAACAGTCACTGACAGCCAGAGTAGACAAAACTGGCTTACACAAACCTGGTGCAAGGCTGTTCCTAACGTCCCTACTAACAAGCTTGGTTTCCTGATTCTACCATTTTGAGATTTTCCCTTTTCTCTCCGCTCCCGCTCTGTTCTGCTGCTGCTGTTTGTTTTTCCTCTGTTGCCCATGATTCAGTCAGGCACTTGATTTTTATAACCATCCTGTTCCTTTCAGCTAGTTTAGCTCTAGCAATATTTAGTGTTTAGTGTAGTCAACTTCCACTGTTTTAAATAGCTTCAATTTTTGTTAAGCATACATTTTAAACTGTTTTTTACATGAAAAAGTGTTAAGTAAATAAATACTGGTGTGTGCTGCTCACATTTAGGTGTCCTGCTGCATAGGATAAATGCAACTGAACTCTGCCACCTAGGTCGCTATCAACCAGGGTCCCTTAATGATGACCTTTGTGCGGTAAGGAGGTCTGCATAACTGGCATCTTAAACTCAGTACATCTAAGAGTGAAAGAAATCCTCTTTTCCATACATCCTCTTCCTATACAGTGGAAAGTGATGGGGTAATGTCCCGGATGAAGACAGTGGAGAACTTCTACATGTTCACTTGCAGGATTTATATTGTTGGGTATCACTGAGTCATGGCCAATTCTTGGCTGACTGCATGGGAATCTCCATGGGCACTTCTAGGCAGTTTTCTTGGCAGAGATACAGAAGCGATTTGCCATGGCCTACATCTGGAGAGAGGCTGGGAAGTAAATTTGTGACCTTTTGCTTTCCGGGAAGTTTGTTTCAGCAGTGAGCCAGAGCACCTCATGCAGGACATATAAGCCAGGCAAAATAGGACTTCTGTCTATTGCTTACTGTGTACTGTTCTTCTATGTTGTTCTAAACTGATGTCTTCAGAATTCTTAAAGATGGCAAGCGTCTTCCCCTCCCCGACCTTGGGAGACTTGCTTTTATGAACATTTTTTAAACAGAAATTCTGTTTTTCCATTCTCTTTTCCCTCAAGCTTTCTTCTCAGTTTTTCATTGAGATTCCTTTGTTCTGCTGCTTCCTTAATGTGCTGCTTTTGTACATAACTGTAACTTCCCTTGAGAATCACAGTAAATAAAATGAATACCAAGCAGCAACAAACCAAAACTATATCCATTTACTGTCTATTGGTTTCACCTAGGTTTTTTTTTTTTTTTTACCTGTGATGTTAATTTCGGAAGTTCCTAATGGCTTGGTGCCTAAACATCCAACGAAGTACTCTACCAGGCATGTGCCAAATAAGCTGCTTAGATCTTAGGACAGGAGTCGCCATTATCCAAGAGAGGGGAAGGAGCTCTTGAGAAGTTCTTTGGTATCCTTAAAGCTTCATTTTGTAAGAAGGAAGTAACCAAAGAATGTAAAGCAACTCTAAGTTCAAGATGTGCCAACTGACATTTGAAGATTGGGAGGAGGTCTTCAGATGCTTATGAGTGGGCATGATTTGGGGGCTAGTAGTCGAGACAAAGGCTTTCAGGGCCAGGCAATTCTTCCTATGGAAATCCTTGGTGCTGGAGGAGTTTCAAGCATCTTTACTGATGCACTTGTTCAGCTAGATCACATGGAACTTTTAAAGCAGTGATCGACCTACTGGGATTTTAAATTGATATGTATTTTATATTATCATTATCTACGATCTACTACATGATTTTGGATATCACTCTGGAGTACTTTTAATGTATCACTCTTTACTCTCTTGCATTATCCCCACAGAAACCTGATGAACTGAAGCCAAGGAGTAGCATCTGGTCCACAATTACCCAGTGAACTTCATAGATGAGCAGGAATTTGAACCCAGATCATTTAGGTAACAATTTTATACTATATTGGAGTAATTATGTGGAAATGAGATGGTTCCAGGAGAAGGTGAAAGGTGGTTCCAAGTGATGCTTGGTGAGCCACAATGGCTAAAGATTCACTGTACTGTCATCCCTTGTATAACATGGTTTTGTATGATTATTTTGCTCTTTCACATGCAATCTCAGACTTTTGATATGGCCCCTGGAGTCTAAATTAGGAGGCAGAGGTTACATCTAGGCATCCAAATGGGAATGATTTTCCATCAGTTCTAGGGTTGTTAGGGGAAGGGGAGTAAATATTCTCCTACCCTGAACTGACATTAAGCTCTTGTTGCTGCTTTGAGGAAGGGGACAAGTTTTAGAACATTCCAGGTTTTGCACTATATCCTGAGGTTTGGTTTTCTGTGGCTGTTTGATTTTGAAATTTTGTTTGAATTTTTTTCTCGTATTCTATGTGTCATGCCTTTCCTGGAGCAAGTAATCTTCTGTCCCCTCAGAGCAGCCCTATGTGCAGGAAGGGCCTGAGAGTATTTGTGACTCCTCTGTCTGCTTGTAACTCCCATCAGCCTGTCCACTTCCACTCACTGGCAACAATCTTCATGCTTATTCACCCTCTTTCCCCAAATACAGCAGACAATTGAAGTAGGAGGATAGAAAACACAACCATAATGTGCTTTTCTGTTGGTTGTCTAATCTCCTTTGCTGATAATTACTTGCTTTCTGAAGGGCTTTGCAGGCAACGTAGATGGGGAAGAACAATGCTATTCTTGGTTACCTCACCCACACCTCCCTTCTGCCGTCACATGAAAAGGACACGTGTCTCTTGTTATGGGAACTTCTCTAGACACAAACATTTAGCAGAGTTCTCACATACACATAGATTTTTAAGGTCACCTGGTTTAGTTTAATTGATAATGGATGAGAGGTGATCCAAAGGGAAGGGGAGACACTTGGATTATTTCAATGCATAATTTCTTTATTAAACCTAAATTTTCAGAATGAGATAACCCATCAGTGAAGTGCTGAGTCATTTTCTTTCTATGTTATTTAGCCCCAAAGTGGGTTTTCTGAGTTATATAATGCAGAAAGAAAACAGCTTGTCACTTTGCTGATAGGTTCTCTCACTCTGAAACTGGTCTGAAGCTGGGTTAAAATTTAGGTGTGAACACAGCTAGAAAATAACTTTATTACACTGCAAGAGGCAATAGTATTCAAAGTTACACAGCTGGGTGAATTAGTCAAACAACTCAAAGAGTGAGCTTCTCAAGATAAGCAATAACTTGTAGCAAGTAAAAAGGTTTTAGTTACAACTGTAGCTTCTTTTTCTTTCTGACACTATGAAACCGGATTCATGCTTAGCTTTTCTTTCAGGCACCCTGTTCCTGGACTTGTTGGTCGTGTTTGCTGTCTATCCTAGATTAACACTTCTTAATACAGTTATCTGTTATGTAACACAATTTTGCATAACACAGTCTTGCTTCTACATGTGGTAGATGGTGTCTTTTAAAGCATGCTTTTTTTTCTTTTTCAGGGTTGATAAAATGTGCCTCCCCCACTTTTTAAATGCAAACTTTAAATCATGGCTTCTGAGGTTAATGACTAATGCTGATAGACTGAGCCACCCATTCACAGCACAGTAGCTACATTGAAGAAGGATTCTCACAGCATTGTTGTGGCACTGTGAGAATTCCCTAAGTGCACAGGGCTGCAGAACCCCATACTCATCTCACCATGTGCTTTTTGTTATTCATTTCTTTAGCTGTGTCCAACTCTTCTTGATCTCCTGGACCATAGCACAGTAAAAATAAAGAGGAAGAAGCACTGTAAACTGTGCTTTCCGCTGCTGCCTTCACTGAAAAATGTGAACTTTTGATGTGGATAGACTGGCCCTGTTTTCCTGAGCACAGAAAAGGTCTGACATCTGGGGGCATTTCCTGTATTCAGGACAACATCCCTGGCTGCAAACAAAAGTTCCCCAGCTGTACTGTTTGCATGGAGGGGATAAGGGCAGGTGTATGAAGAGCATGCCACCACTCCTAATCATACTGCATGATGTTCTCGGCCTTTTTGTGAATCCTGATGTTCATCAGATTTTCGCTCTGCAGTTCCACTGAGTTATGTTGTCCGAATGGGTCTGTAGTACTGTTACTTACATTACATAAGAACATAAGAGAGGCCCTGCTGGATCAGGCCACAGCCCATCTAGTCCAGCATCCTGTCACACACAGTGGCCTGCCAAATGCTCATGGGCATCTCAAGCAGGGACAAGGACAAACCTTTTTCTGCTCTTGAATCCCAGCAAATGGTATTAGAAGCATCTTGCTTCTGCACCCCCCTCCACATTGACAGGCCAGGGTTCTATTGCTCCCCTGATTCCCAGTTTTCCTTAGGTAGTAATTATTGGGTCTACTGTGGAAACCAATCTATAGTGTTATACAAGGGATAACTGTATAGAATCTGGTCTACAGCTACTCTTAGGGTCTCTGTGGAGTTTTAAATTCTACTCGGCAATTTTGGCAAATATGCTATGTTGTGCACCATCATTGTTAAGTCAACTGAAATCATCCAACTTCTATACAACTGTAAAAAGAATAAAAGCTCTGTTACGTCTTCTCATCCTGTACTGTATCTAATCCCACATGATGTCTTAGGGTTCTTTATGGAAAAGGAAATTCAACAGTGGAATCCAAGTGTTGTAATGAATGACGTGGAGACGAGAGTGGAGGTGAAATTGCTGTAGTTGCTTTCTTTTACTAGGTTACATAGTAGATTATATCTCTTTGCACAGGATACATTGTTGTTGGTAAAAATCGGATAGAACATTGGTTAGAAAGGGAAAGCATTCAGATGCCGACTGAGATGGCGTGTGATGTCCTCGTGATGTTCTCGTGAACCACTTGCGTAAACCCTGCCCTTCAGCATGGTGTATGTTTAAGCCCTAGAAAGATTAGAAGAGTTGGCATGCCCCAGAGTGCTTCCTTATGCTGAGGTTTGCCATCCAAGCATGGAAGTCACCTCCACAGGCATGGAACCAGTTTTGCCCAGAGAGGTTAGAAGGGTCAACATGCTCCAGAATGCTTCCTTCCACTGAGGTTTGCCATCTGAGCGGGGTTGGCATTCCTAAATCCAAGTAGCTCGAGAAGTTGTAATTAGATCTGATGCCATAAATAGATCCTTCTAAGATTCTCTGGTCAAAAATAACACTTTAAATGAATGAGATCAAAAGCTGCCCATACAGTAGATAAAAGATGACGTTCCAATCAGAGCCTCTTTTTGTCCTGCTGGCTCCACTGCACACACTGCTGCTAGCAAGATGCCTGAGTATAATACTGTACAATAAGGGGACTGCTCATGCTTATTGCTATGTTGTGCTGATTTCTTCTTTAAGAAGAAAGCAGTACCCAGAGGACAGACTCCTTTCCATGCCATCTTTATGTAGCCAGTTGGTATGTGGAAATCATACATAGTTATATACCAGATGGATTCACCTTGTTCAACTTTGATGCATTTCCACCAACACATTTTGGCATTTAGGGCTGATTTGCCCAACTTTTGAGTGAGAGAGACCCAAAATGCCACAACGAGGGCATTTGATCTGGTTATAAGTTACTGGCTGGCAAATCATAATGAGTGCTTTTCAGGAGATTCCATCAAATACTGAGTGAGCAATCTCTTTTTCTTTCTCCTTTTTGTTTTTAGTGAATTGTAGCATTGTATGAGTGATTACTGTCAGGAGCCACACATTAGCAATGTAGAGGTTGGATCAAAAAAATGGCAGAGCTGAACCTAAGGGTGCTGGATTCTGCACTGGTTTCTTGCAGTGGTCCAGCAAACATACTGGGAGCCTCCCTTCCAGAAGCTGGTGTGGTCTAAAGGAGGCCCCAGGCCCAAACAGTGACCTAAGGAGTGGGGCCTAAGAGGGTGGGGCCTTTCTTAGCCTGCACCAATAAGGGAGACTCCTAGTACATTGCTGGTCTAGTATACCAGCCAGTGCAGAATTGCCCTAAAACTGAGTGTGGGCAGACCTATTTCCCCCTCCTCCTTTGCCCTCTAAAAGAAAGAGAAAGGTTATGTTAAGCACTTTGATGCTTCTAAGCAAATACACAGTATAAAACAAAATTGTTGTTTACTGGCCAAGGATGGACACAAATATATCTAGCTGTGGGTCTGCACTAAAACAAAACAGTGACAACAACATTCATTTGAGCCTTAAGAAAGCGTGAATAGGATTGCAGCCTTAAAAGTATGAGTTTGCATTTCATGAAGCATATACAAGAAAGAAAACAACATAAACAGAGCATGAAATATTCAGGTAAAGCCAGACAGAGGGGTAGTATTGTGAACATTTTATTGATCACCCCATTTTCTCTTTCTATTTTTTTCTATTTTTGATGTGTATAAAGGGAGCTAAGGTGGAAAGCTCTAAAAATGCTCTTTTGTAACCTGCTCCATACTTCCCATAATTCCTCTGTCACTCAGCCGCTTTGAGGAGTCTTTTTTTAAAAAAATCTGTTTTCAGTTCCTGGTACTCAATTCCCTGTCCCTTTTTTCCTGTCTCACAGACGCATGGCAGCTCTGCCTGAGGCACACCTCATACACATTAAAAAAATCAGGTGTAGGACAAGATCCCAGTGCACTTATCTTGTTCAGAATGTTGTCTTTTCATTTTAGTGCTTCATACGATTGGAATGGTGGGGGAGCCTTTCACTCTCCTTTTTCCTTCCCAACTTTTCTTGCAATTTTTTTAAAAGGAATTTCTGATAATAAATCTGGTTTGTCATTTAAATCTGAATAAATGCAGACTATCCTTCTTTTGAGAAAATATCTTGTTTATTTTCAGGCCATAATTATCAAGTCTTTATAAAATATTTTTCATACAGACTTTTTGGCAAGAGACAGGATATAAGTATAAATATATAAATACATTGTAGGAAGGCAGGACAAAAAACTGGCACAAACAATTTAGTAGCACTAACATCTAAATGTCTTCAGCCCTGTACAAAGGCCCTATTTCCATTTACCTTCCAGTGAGCTCCAGTCTGCTAGCTGGTGAGACCTATCTGCACCAGAGATCAGAAGTTGCCATGGGCAGTCTTGTGTCCTTACCAGAAATGGCTTGATCACTCCTTGATGTTGCATCCACACCCTTTTCTGGGTGCAGCATGGTGAGTGGGCATGGTGGCATGATAGCGGCTATGTAGGGATGTGCACAATCCCCTCCCCATTTGCTTTGCACTGAAGCAAATGGGATGGAACTTTGCATTTGTGCAAACTGAGCCACTTCAAATAGGCTTTGGATTTGCTCTGAAGCTTTGAATGAAGGCACAAAAGCTTTTGCTCTGCGTGCAAAATGTCAGTCTTTGAATATAGCCAATATTCAGTTGGAATGCGAAGTTTTGAACCTTTACAATTTGTACAAATTGCAAAAGTGACGAACATTTTCCGCCCATCCCTAAACCATGGAAATGCCCAAGCACATGTTAGATGGTGCCTTGGGCATTGCCATGCTGATTCTGCCTGCCCTGTCCATTTGCACTTTGAGTGCTGCTGGCCTAGCACAGGACCTTTTAGTGCTTGAAGTGTGAATTGCATCTGCCATCCTAGTCTTTGCCAACCTACTATGGTATTGTTATACTATACTTGGTTGGTAAGTGCAACCCCACCCTAATTCTAGTACAGCAAAGAGACATTTTCTAGGGGATCCGCAGATGTACAGTCTTTATTGTTGCTAGTACTAGTGATGTGGATCTCCTGAATTCTGGGGATAATTTGCATATTACTAGTACATTTTGGGAAGAAGTGGAGAATCACTGCAAGCAACAAGGTATTTAGATTTTAGGAGATTGGAAGAAGTTGGTGGACCTGGTATCTGAACTCTGGGGGATAATTTGCATATTCCACTGTATTTTGGATAGAAGTGGAGAGTTACCACAAGTAACAAGGTATCTGGCTTTTAAGCAAGTGGAAGGAATATGAGGAGCTCTCTGGGGAACAATTTGTGTATTCCTAGTGCATTCCTGTTTGTGTATTCCTGTAGTGCATAACCCTGTATTCCCAGGGTTATGTGGGCAATTTCCTCCTCGTGATACATTCATATTGCCCCAGAGGCAACCTTGTTGACTGCACTGCTGCACCTGATTTGTGGCAGGGTAAGACTCTCCTGATTGTGGCTTTCCCTTTCTCTTTATGAACTATAGCGCAGTTCCTGTCTACACTGGGGGATGCAAGTAGCTCTTTGTAAACTGCAGTCTTTTTGTCCAGATAGTCTGGTGGAAGTAGGAGTATATGAAAGCCACTTGATGATCCAAATGGGCAGAAAATCCAGCAGTTTAGGTAATGCACACCCACGGCCCCAAAGGCCAGTGTTCAAATTCCCCTTCAGTCATGTAGCTCACTTTCTCACTCTCTAGTATACCTGCACCTACTGAGTTAAATAGGACCTTAGGAATTTGATTTTAGCTTTGCTGGCAGAAAATCGCTGACCACATACTAGGAGTCAAAAGGGAGAACTTAAGGATCATGCAAGGCTTTTTGAAAAGATTTCTCTGGGCCTTTGTTTTTCCACTTCTAATGTTTCTAGTAGTGTTAGTGGTAATTTTATAGGTGGATATAGCTGTAAAGGTCCAATGATCAGTTTTCTTTCAATGCCTTGCTTTACATGAACCAATCAACTGCACAAAAACCTTGTTTTTCATCCCAAGTAAGTTGAAAAGCAGGTAAAGAGATTCTGTATTACGGTGATGCTAAGCATGAAATGTAAGCAGGGTTCCATATCCTGTATCGGTTATATGGAACCAGTCCTCGTTGCTGCCTGATTGATTGTTTCTGATAGCTGCATTGTTCCATTGCTTGTGCAGAGACTCATAGAAGGTAAGGAATGCTATTGTTTTGGTGATAGATGAAACTTATCATAAAGGTGAATTTTATAATGTTTTTTATTAGGCTTTGGTCTCCTAGAAAATGGTCTCAGTAAAAAGTGACATAGTGTACTCACCTCTATTTGTGCAGCTTGTTATATAAAAGCGAGAGCTGGAATTTTTTGGTGGGAAGTGGAATAATCTCTTTTGAACTTTGTAGGGATTTAACTCCTTAGGATTCGGTGAATGTTTTATTGTCCTCCAGTCCTGATGTAATAACGTAATTGGGATAATTGAGGGTTGGCTGCCCCAAAACAAAAACTGTACTACATTTTGAGTGACTTCGGAGGTATTTTAAAATGTAATTCAACAGCTGTGATTGAATCAGGTTTTTCACTTTACATTCTCATTTTTTAAAAAGTTAAATCCAGGTTGGAATAACACATATAATGTCAAAGCTGAAATCTATCAAACTGAAAGAGCTGGGCTACATTTTCAAACCTTTTCCAATTGTCAATTTAAGTTAATTGAAAGCGAAAGGTCTTGGTTTCAGGATTGGGCCATTTAAACATAGGCGTGCTGCTTTCATTTCATAGAAGGGCAATCTCCCTCCTCACACGTATTTTTAAAAGGTTCATTCATAATTCTCCCTTCACACTTCTATTGGAAATGACAGAATTCATTATTTTTGAGCTTCAAACTATTTTCCTCCAACTTGGGTGATGAATTGTATGAGATTTACTTCACAACATGACATGGCAGCCCTTGAGATTTTAAAATACTGTGGGCTTGCTGCCTGCCCTTTGTAACTCCTCAGGAGAAAGAGTAGAGGGAACTTTCCAGACTCTTAGGCTTACCACCTTGTCTATAACAAGCAGGGTTCTCTCTATGGTGCTTGGAACCAGTTTAGGGTATTAGAGGCCATTTTGAGAAACAATGGTTTTCTTACCTCCCCTTACTGCTTTATTTTCACTTACAGGAACAAATGAAAAAACTTCTTTCCCAACCTACTAAGCATATTACAAAATTAAATAAGTTTTTCTCATGGCATAGTAGATGAAAGAGCATCCACGTTTGTTGTACTGTACATTTTTGTTCACCTGTGCTCTAAAGGGCAAATCAGTCTACACCTCAGTGTCTTAAAAAATGTGCAGACTATGTTATTGCTGCTTGATGTGTGAGAACGCAAGAGGTGACATTTATGAGCAAGATTTCAATATTTTTATTCTATGGCATTAGTTAGTTTTGTTAGCTTTGCTCATTCTGGTCAAGTTTATCAGTATTATGTGGCAGGAATAGTTAAGGAGTGGATCGTCAGGTGCTGAAGAAATGCAGCCCTTATCCTTCCTTGCTGTTGCCTATCTTGACTTTGGTTTGGGAATGTAAACCTCAAACCTTATTTTGCAAACTTTAAACTGTAATTTTAGAATGCAATCAGATAGGAATTTTTCATTGCCCCCTTAAAGGAGAAGCATCCCTTCCACAGACACGCACAAAAGCATTCAGATAGTCAAATGAATGAGCCTACTTCATTCTTCCACACTTTGCTCCTCATTCACTTCCAGGCCTGATGACGTCTTCCTGACAGCAAGTTGTCATCACTGACTGTCTTCTCATCTGCCCAGCTTTCCGTGGTTCCAGTTGGTTGATCGCTTGTAGCAGCCATTTAATACACTGTGGTTGCCAACTTTGCCATTTCTATACTTATGTGGCTTCCTGCCAATTCCAACTGGAGGAAAGAGTCACCCTGTGTGTTGTTAAACTCCGACTGAGGGAGAGGTGCCCATTCCCAGGCTATGGAATGGGATAAGGCAAATTTAGGGAGATAATGTCTGTCTTACAGCCTCAAATTTGCCCAGGGAGCATTTCATTAAGTGTGTCTGATTGCACTTTTAGTTTCTTTTTGTTCCATCTTCTCATTTTTTTTGTTTGCAAAGTTTGTGTGGGTATGGAAGCTGTATTAGAACACATTGAAGACATTGGGCCTGTGTCTTGATTTGATGGCTGTAATTTACTAAAAATTTTAGCAGAAGCTTTGAGACAGGTAAAATTGGCAAAAGGAAATGTTTGTCTGAGAAACTCCTGGATCTTGGGAACATATTTGTATTACAAAATTCAGTGCATTCACTATTTACGTTTGGCATGGCCCATTGTTCTGTGCTGCTCACATATTAAGTGGTTAGGAATTTCACTAATCCTCTCTGGGCTTCAGTCCATTGCTAATTGTGGTTGAAGGAGGAAAACTGACTTTTATCTTGCAAGTTAAAATGCATTTACAAGCATAAACTTTCTTTACTCACCTTCTAGCTAAAACATAACAGAAAAAATGATTTTTAAAATATTTAACTATGCTGATGATCATATATTAAATATAGTCATGCTTACTGTTTTGGGTACTAAATTGTATTAAGGGGAACCAGGGTGATCACTGGGCTCTACATTTCTAAAGCCATTGGTTGCTAAACTTACAAAGTGAAAAACAAAAGTAGTTTTTTATAGTCTTTGGGAGTTCAATAATTCAGTTGTTTTGTTTTGAGGGAAGTATTCTCTTTAACCAGTCTTTTCTGAGCAAAAGAAAGCTAAGTAGGGTCAGGCTTGGTTATTGCTGGATTACTAGGTGCTATGTCTCTGAGTAATTGGGAGTACAAGTATGTTGAAATCATCAAGGAAAAGACAGGCATCAGAAATCCAAATTCAGCACAAACCCATATGAGTGCAGGAAGTACTTTGTACTATGTAATAATCTGGTAGCTTTCTAATTGTTCAAAGCCTAGGTATACACAAGTCTTACCTCCCACTTTAAAATGAATTTTGGATAAAACAACGCGAGTTTCAGGTTAAGGAGGAAACTGATCTGAACAGTTGAAGTGACTACTCTGTACTTGTTCTCTTGGCACACCAAATGCATTACAGTTGCTAATGTGGAAAGAGTTGTTCTGCCCCTACCAAACCCTGGATAAAAGTCTTCCCTACCACTGTAACTGATTTGTTGGGACAGTTTGTTAATAACTCTACTTTATTGGCTTTACTTTTGATGATATTATTCCAGTCTTCTTTTTTAGACAAGTATTATTCTACAATGCACTTTTCCCAAAGTGTTTACTGATGAAATTAAGGAAGGATTGATGCACAAAGTCTGTAGTGGTGACACAAGCCGAAGTAGTGCTGACAGCAGGATTGTTTTATTCCTGAAGTCCTTAAGTATGATCCCTGCAAAACGTGAAACTAAGTGAAGCTGAATTCAATGCTGAAAGTAGGATTATTTTCCTACCTATAGGTCTTTAAATGTGCTTCTGCACAATACTGTCAATAAAACAGCGATGGCAGCAGCAATAGCTAGCAAAAAGCAGAGCTGAAGGGCTGCAGTCCACAGTTCTGTGAATGATTGGTTCCCTAAAGAGGGAAAATGGAGGTAACACACTCTTGCCATCCTCTGGAATACCCTTTTCCACCTCTATCCATCCACAATATGGGCATGCTTAAAATAAAACAATAAACTACATGTGCACACATACACAAATAAGCAACACATTTTTTATGTGGGGGAAAAACACACCGCATAAAACACGGACTCAGTGGGAAAAACTGCACATTTGACACACACCTATTTTGTTAATATTTCAATACAGCAGAATTTGATTTAATGCACAAAATTTTTGTTGTGGGGGGGGGAGCTATGTGCCCAGCATGGACTTGTTAAAAACAAAGCAAGCCTATTTTTCATAGTCCACAAACAAAATATTGTTATTATTTATTTATTATTATTTATTTATTTATATTTCTATCCCACCCTATACCCGAAGGCCTCAGGGCGGGTTACAATAGTAGGGGTTAAAATATAGGATGTTGTGTCTTTGTTGACCAGGGAAGTGAATTTGGATTAATCTGGATTAATTAAAACCCAGAAGTACCCCAAACTCTGTATCCCAGGGGGGGAGCGAGATCTTTTGATAAGGCTTTAAAAATGAAAAATAGCAGAAATTGGACATATTGGAGACACCTAGAACAATGAAAATCATTTATTTTGAGAGAAAATGGAGAAAAAAAATATTTGTTAGGGTACAGAAAAGAAAACCGGAAATGGGGGTAGAGCTATTCCATTGCACATAGCTCATATGATGTACAAATCATACAAAAAGAACACAAATGTGTGCAAAAGTTAACAATTATCTTGCTAGCATTTCATATTATGTAGCAAAACTGAAAAAAATGCACTAAAATGCAGCAAAACTCTTAAAAATGACTCAAAGAGAAAACAGATTCCAAAATAAAACGTATTTAGCTTGAAACAAGAAAACCAGCAAAAAGAAAGAAAAAGAAATAAAAACACCTAATCTATAGAAAAGAATCCTAACTCCACATAAGAATTTTAAAAAAAATGGAGATATCCAGAAAATATCAGAATATCTTCTTCAGAAGTATTCTTCCAAAATTGAAAAGAAACAAAAATACCCCTTTAATAGGTATGCTTCTAATTCAGGAGCAAATCTGATTAAAGCTCTTTAACTAGTAAAACTGCAAAAAGAATTCAAAAAGTTAAGACTCAGAACAAGTAAAAAGTGTCTAAAGTTCTTTAAAACAATTTAAAAGCAATGCAAAAGAACTGCATTGTATCTTTGCAAGCCCAAACTGAACTGAAAAGAAAAAAAACCCCAAAAGCAGAATTAAAATGATTTTAAAAATTCAACTTCTCTGTTAGTAAAAGGTAGCAGCTAGGAAAAACTTTTCCCCTGTAAAACCATTCTTAAGGAAAAGAAATGGGGGGGGGGGAGAGAAAGGATAAACACTTAGCATCCTTACCAACCCATGAGCAAAAAACCCCAAGAGAGCAAGATCCTAAGAGAAAGAAACTAAACTTCTGCAGCGCTTATAAAAGATATCCCTGGAGGTTGTCCAAAGGAAGTTACTTCAGATTGGCCAAACACTCAAATAGGAAATGATTCAAAAAATGCAATTATTTCTGGGAAGAAGAAAACCCAAAGCAATGGCGTCGAAAGCACATGGTCTTTGTCTTTTCCACTCAAAAACAGGATGCAGAAGGTATTCTGCTAGGCAGATAACCATCCCATTAACAAAACTATGTTACTTATGCAAACTGGAAAGCCAGCTTGTAAGAAGTAGCATTCACACAGACAAACAGATTCTTAGCCAATGCTTGGAAATCTTAGTATCTTGATCATATAAACATAAACTCCTTTTTTAAACTTTTAGATGTCCAAAAGACCCATCAAAGTTTAAAATTAAAAATACTGGAGAAACATATATATATATATTTCAAACTCAGAAATTCCACGTTAATGGTCAGCTCTGAGTGTAAACCCATTGTTTCTGGCATGTTCTTATCAAGAGAGCCAGTGATAGCATCCTTTTGAGGACACAGATGCAAAACTTCAGGTTTCCTGTTGCCAAGGCTAGGAGTAAACCTTTTGTCTTTATCTCTTATCACAAACAGCAGATGAGGTCAACTCTTCTTCCTGGCCTTTTGTCAGCATTTCCCAAAGCCAGTAGGTTTCCAGAATGACACTTAAGCCTTTCATGAAATCATAGATTCATTATTTTTCCATAAATCCATATATTATATCCCATATCATATCATGGTATCATCTTCATCCATGATTTATCCTTGAACCATTTTGGCGGAATAGGAGTGTGTTGTGTACCATGCCGCTATGGTTGTGAACATGTGTTTCTCAGGGCTGCTGTGCTGGTTTCTTGGCGTTTCATGAGCTGAGTTTTCCACTTGCAATGTCTGATGTGTTGGATGTTCAAAGAATCTTAAATTATCCAAAGCAAGGTGGAATCTGATGTGCACGAGATGAGATTGCGAGCAGTCTCTCTCCCCCACTGACGAGAAGCATTTAATTCTCTTATTCGTATATGACATTCTAGATCACTGTTGAAAATCGATAAGCTGCTAAAGGTCAGCCTTGCAGCTTGACCTAAATCCATTTAGAGCCACTTTATATACCTCATTAGTAATGTAATTTAAGGGTAAAATGCCTTACCCACATACTATTATACAGTGTCATTAGTATGTTTATTTTTATTTTTCCCGTCACACAGTATCTTGATAACTGTGTATGTGCTGGGTGGTCTCTAGACACTCACATTTACAGAATAAATAGATCAGAGGTTTTCACATTGTGGTCCAGAAAGCTTTTTCCTGGTGGTTTGCAAACAACTGATGGATGACTTGATGGTATATCTTCTTCCTTATTTACAAAGGCTAAATTGTATTAGCCGAAACTAAATACCCATTTAAATATTTTTCTCATATTAGCCATATGAGTAATTGCTGTAATTTCAAAATTATATTATGCACTTTTGGGCAGAAGAAGTGAGCTTGTGCAGGAATGCCTGTCTAGAAAATAATTCATGCTATAGCCTATTAAAACACAGGAAATCATTTATGATGTTGGAATGCCAATTGACATTTAGGTACAAAGCAAAATTTTATGACTTTACTGAGAATTCTCCTAAGAGTGTCCTCCTATGAAGTATTAGCAATTAGTTGTGATTACAGTATATGTATGTTTCCACAAGCAATTTTATCATCTTTGCTTCTTTTGATTTCAGTCAGTAAAATTCTCTGAATCTCTCAGCATCATTAATTCATTCTGCAATGATGATTACTATACAGATAAGAAGTGGTAACAAAATAATTTATCAGGTAATCATAATTGTTTTCCCTTCCTGACATTATCAATAGTGTTTTAAAGATGATAATGGGATATTGCTTTTTCATGTGTCTTTTATGGATGGCATTTTTTTTCCTAAAAAAAAAATAAGATTTTTTTGTCTTTCATACTGAGACCCTAGAATCAGAAACCAATTCCCCACTGGACTTTGGACAGGAATATGTTTTGATCCAAGGCCCATCATCTTGCACCTACTGAGAATTAGGGGAAGTTCTTACCCTTTCCTAGACTACTTTGTCCATGCTGTATCCCATTTCTGTTGTGGACCTCTTTAAAGAAGTCAGAAACTGGACCAGAGTCTGTATTCTGGACTACAGTGGGCTTGCAGACACAGAAAGCCATGGGGAGCAAATTCTAGACATGTACCAAGACTGGCCCAGGAGTGCCACTGAAACAGCCCCTCCCAGCAGCAGGGAAGACTGAGAGCTCCATCAGCTCCAAAATATACCATCTCTCCAAAATGACACTAGAGAGGTTACTGGGCCTTGTAACCATCTACCAGAGAATTATGTAACTCAAATAGTGGACCCTCAGGAAGCAGTACAATTTGCAATCATGAAGACACAGTATCAAGCCCCCTTTGGCTATCTAAGATTGTAATCTCTCAATGATCCTCTCCACATTACATGAGCTATTCCAGTTCACACAGCATAGACCAGTAGACACAGGCCATGCTAGCAGACAGCCCAATGTAGCCGAACCCTGGCTGCTGCCTTTGAAGCCAGTATGAATCCTTCAGAGGCTAAGAACTTTCATTGACATGAGCTCCACTGGCAACTATTATAAGGAGTATTGGAAGCATGTAATAGCAATGTAGCATTTGGGAAGAGGGTGATCATCTTATTTGTTCTCATGCTCTTCAGAACAGCTTTTGGAGCTGATCCTGATAAAGTATGGGCCTGTTCCCACTTACCCTGTGGAGACTCTAATGGCCCCATCTGGACACTGTCTGCACACTGTGGTGCCGCTTCCGAGAAAGTCTTGAGAGTGTACCCAATCCTCTGAAGCTACATTAGGGACAACTGTAGAGAAGAGGTTTAACTTCTCTATCCTGAAGCTCTTATTACTTTCTCTGTGTCTCACATTCTCTAGATGAGAAAAAATAAATCTGTACAATCAGCAGATACAATGGCTATGTCTGCACTGAGCCAGTAGACTGGCCCAGGGGTCCCTTGTCCACATTATAGAATGGTCTACTGGGAGGCCACATCTTCTGGTAGATCATCCACACAGGATAAGGTGTTGGGCTAGGCTGTGGTGCAAAACTGGAACTTCAATCTGTTCCAAGTAAGCAGTCCACATATTATTTCATGTGGTATATTGGACCAGCAGCTTGTGTGTGATGACACATGAGCTGTGGTCTGGTATATCATGGCCAAGGCACTCAGTGCTACTTTGCCAGAAGCAGTGCTGGAAGTGTACTGCTTTTGGTCACTCAACTAAAATTGCCCTGGGTGGCAACTTCAGAGTAGCTGCCCACATGCAGAAGTCCCTTGGTACATATCACTGGTAGCCCGGCACACCATGGGCCACGTGAATCGATTCAGGCTATTGTAGTGCAGGACAGCTTTCAGCATGTGGAAAAGCCCAGTGTTCATGCCTAATGCATGACCTGCCACCTTGCACTCTCAGTGTTTGCACTTGGAAGAGTGTGTCTGGGGGTCACTGGGAATTCAGTGAAGTTGTGGACATTTTTACTTGTCCACAGAGGTAGAAGATTGGAGTAGCTGGTGGAAGCTCCTGGATGCTCCAGGATGGCAGTGTCCAGAACTGCTCCAATAAGGTAAGTGTGAACAGAGGCCTATTTGCACTATGTCTTCTAGTGAAGAAGTAAAGGGAGCAAAGTACAAAAAGACTACAAGAAGAAGAGTCCTAAGAATGGAGGAAGTCACATGGAAAATCTTAAAGCATTGTAATGGAATTTATCATAGTTATGTATTGAAAAGTGTTATAAATGCTTAGTGAAAATAATTTAAAAATGGATACAAGAAAAAGGTAGTGTTACAGCCTCCAAGCATGCCCACCCTTACCAGAAGTTCACTACTCATTGATTAAGTGTGAAGCACGAAATTGTGCTCCACACATTAACCAATGTTTACCAGACACTTACCTGGAGCATCTGGGGCAGGAGCATTCACTCTTCTTCCAGTGCTCTGGGGTTGTTTGAGGTGCTGCGCAGGTGCACTGCCACTTCAGACGACCATAGATACAACTGTGCATACACAAAATGTCAGTGTCATCAGGGCGATGGCGCTGATGCCTGTGTAGTCACAGAGGCCACCACAGCCAAAATGGCGGTGCCCAAAGCTCCGGATCAAATAAGGTATTTTATAGTGGTGTGTGTGTGTGTGGTGGAAGGCAGCCAATGTTGACCAGTGCTCCAAGTGTGAAAGTGCCAAAATGCCCCTGGTCTTTAGCACCAGTAGAATGGTATTATTTTTTAGCAATCTAATAATCATTTTTAAGCATTCTAATAGTACTATCACCACTACTAATACTATTGTTACTATCAACAACAAAAGTTACAGAAAGTGACTGTTTATCAATCTGTATGTACTCCCGTATACAATATACGAGAGCATCAACATTTCAGTCCTGTAGTGTTTGTTGGCAGAACTCATTTTGTTTAATCCTTTTGCAGTAAACTCTGCAATTGCAGAAATGTCTGGATGCTGCTGGAACTCAGATTTGTTGATGAATCAAAAATAATTCACTGGACCTGTGAGAATGGGACTCACAGGATTGGTTGTGATCCTCTTTCTCATTTATGGGTTTCTTTCTTTTCTTTCTTCCCTCCCCTTCCACCTATTTTTTTTTCATTTGGTTTGAGATTGAATTTTAGAAAGAGCTTTGTTCCAGACAGTGGCTTATGGCAGTGGGTTGCAGAGATGAGATTTTGTTGATCACACAAATACCCAAACAGAAAATATGTGAAAATTGAAATGACAAGGTAGAGTAGCTTGTTTGTTGAGCTAGATAACATAACAAGGTTTCAAGGAAATGAGAGAAAGAAGGTCGTGTGTGTGTGAAATATTTGTGTCTCCCCTCCTCATCCCCCTGCATATGAATATATGTGTGTACATGTTTGTATCTGAACTGAACTTAGCTTGGATTTAGCTAGAGTTACAAGCTAAAAGGTTTAGATACTATAAACACTAACTAAAAACAAAAGAAATCTGTTGCTGCTGGCCTCATTTTCTTTACGCCAACAGACCTTCTTCTTGCTTCCTTGTCTGATGCCAAACATTTGGATATATGTGTTTACATTATATAGAGAGGCATGTAGATGTTTGGGAATCTTTGTATGGACTTGCACATAAGCACAAAATTTGTATTTTCTGATTTCCCCTTCATAATCCTATGTTCAAATCCCTCAAGCCACCACTGGTAAATCTGTACATGAAAATGACTTTCCATACTTTTAATAATCAGCTTCATTGTGCTTCCAGCATCCACATAGTTCTGTGACTAGCTCAGAAGGTACGTTGCTGTTGTTATTCCATTTTAGTGACTTCTTATAGGCTAAACAGAGCCAACCAGCATAGTCAGTTGCCGCTTTCTTGGCATGGCTCTCTATTTGAGGAGTTGTCTAGTCTAAGATGGATTTGAAGATAAAAAATATTAAGAAGGAAGAAGAACAGAAAACTTGGAGTTGCCTGTCCATATTTAACACAGGATGGAACATAATCCACATCAGATGGTTGATCTGGATCTCTGTTAAATCTCAATATCAAGGTCTACTGGTGTCTAGTTGGTCTTAATTTGCGTTAGAAGTGTGCAGAAGGTACACCCCTTCATGTTTTAGTTTTCAGGTGACCCATTTTGATGGGGAGCCTCCTTGCACTGCCAAAATGGGTCCCCCTGGGTGCTCCAAGGCCAGGTCTTTCATTCCTTGCTGTTGGAGCTCATGGAGGCTGGCTCCAAAGCTCACAGGAGTTTTGGAGCCAGTGTGGGACTGGGCTGAAACAGTCTGTCACCATGCAGAGAGCATTCTTCTAGCCCAGAGACTTATTTTATAACACAATATTCTATAATATGATTTTGCTTTTACATAGCTGATAAAATGTAACTTCCCTTATTTATATCTTATTTATGACTTTTTATACTGTTTAAAGTGGGGTTTCATGTCCTGTGCTTGCCGTTCCTGCCCTGTGCATTGGAGATCGCAATCACTGAGATTTTTTGGGAGTAAATGATGTTAAAGCTGAAACAGTGAGGGGGGCAAATGATCTTTGCTGTCCCATGAGACTCTTTTATACAAGTATTCCCCCTTCCCTGATTGCCAAGGCAGGCAGGATAATAGCTTGATTTTTCTCCCTTATACATGGAAAATATTCCACCCCTGTTTCCCCATTGCTGAGGTGAGCATGTTAATGGCTTGATTTTCTGCTTGCCGGGTGTTCTCGTGGTTCCTGGGAAGAGCGGAGGTGCACAGAACTGCTCAACTGCTCAACCGCTCAACTGCCGCCAAACCTCATAGTGGCTATGCTCAAACAGCTGGGTTTTAAAAATTATTATTTTTGTCATTCAGTCCTGGCTTCTCTGTGCCACTAAAGGGGGGAATGAGGCATTTGTAGTGGGTGGCACAGGGGTGAGGTGATGTCAGTCTGGCTTCCAATGAGGAAAGAGGGGGTGGAGAGGAGATGGCGCTGCTCCCCAGTGCCAGGGTTTGGGTTTACATGGGGACAGCTGTATCCGCATCCAGCTTGTGTTGCCGGGAATGGCATGGGGACGGGCAACATTCGATCTCGGTCCCGTGCCAGTCACATGCGTGCCCAATCTGAACCAAATGGCTTGCATGGGGACATGGCCTTAGAGATGGTAGCATGTGGCAGCTAATGTTCCTATCTCACTTTAATCTACATTAAATACATGAAAATACAGTTACATACTATACTATGTTTTCAGGCCTTTAAATTGAATTAGGGGTCAGATGGGAACACTAGTAGTTGAGAGCTTCTACTCCTAAGCCACTTTTGAGTTACTTTTTAAAAGTATATGGGTGCATCCTTAATCCTAGAAACTTTGCCAGATCTCATGGCCAATGGCAGAGGCTGATAGAGGCACCAGTTGATCACTTCATGTTAATCATCTTTAGCTTAAAATAGCTGAAATCTTCATGTGCTGCTTTGGTTTCCTGGACATTTAAGGGAGGATCATCTTAGTATTCTGTGAGCTCAGAATGTGGAACGAGGCTACCTCCAGATGGCAATAGACAATATGGGATCTAAACAAGATCCTGGGATTGGACCTTCCTGTACCCTGGCAGATGTCAGGGGCAACCACCAGCTCACCTTCATGTCTGGTGAGCAGCTTATGCAGTTGGTTCAAGAGGGGCTTCTGGAAGCCAGCCAAGTGTCCGATCCCTTCTTTTGTTGTTTTTCACATGCTTTGCTGGCTTCCAGTAGTCCCTCTCAGGACAATCACCTAAGCTGTTTGCCAGAGATGAATGTAAGAAGGGCTGTTATGGGAAGCCTGCTGGATTTCCTATTATAACATTGCAATGTGCCTTTTGTGAGCTGTAATCAGCACAACATTGGAAATGCCTGGGATATATCTGGCATTCCTAATGTAATGCTAAGAGAATCATGAGTTTGATCATGTGTATAGAGGCAGTTTGAGCTGTGATTAAAAAAAAAGAGAGATTGAAGCTAAATTTAACTGATTTAGCTTGCTCGTAATTAAATATTTTGGTTTTCAGTATTTAGTCTTGACTTGCTTTTTTAATAAACTAGCTTTGGAAATTGACAGTGTCTAAATGTAATTTAAATAATTTTAAGTATCTGGGGAAGGCATTTTGTGTGTACTTTCGTACAGACATACGCATAGGGTTTGCGTTGCAGAAAGGTTTCTCCGCTTTCACCATTGATCTTATGATATAAACTCTCCCCTTCATCCTCCTCCTCTTCCTCCATGATCAGCAAGTGTTCTTTCTTATCAAACTGTGGGAATTTTCAGTGGCAAGACATATAGGTGGAGACTTCTCAGAACAGAAAGTTTATCGGTGTTTACTTGGGATCTGTGGTTGTTTCAGTCATAAAAATAGGTATATTGCCTATAATGATCATAAATTTAAAGATCAACATTTTTTCACAGTAACGTTTTAGTACAACATTTCTAATAAAGCCAGGAGTCAGCAAACTTTTGCAGCAGAGAATTCCCTCTCCCAAAATGTCTCTGGATACTTATCGTTGTTCTGCTGTTTGTAGCAGTTTTGTGTATTGTGGCATTTCACTGATGAATTTTTTATTCAGGACCTCTCCACGCTTGCCTAGTCTAGTATGCTTTTTTTCTGGGACTACCACCATTCTTGTCCAGAATCATCTTAAGGTTTGGGGTGAAGTGTCCAGCTCTGGCCACTTATCTGGGCAGAGCTGTCTCCCAATCACTACTGCTACTTTTCTGGACAGGAGGCAAAGTGTTTGTTATACAGGCTTCCAAGATGACTTAAAAACCCCAATATGGAGGGAATTCAGTCCCATTCTCATGCACCGGACGCAGCGTTGGATTGACAGGGACATGAGCCAATCACAGGGAATGGTGGGTGATGCTTGAGGTGGTAGCATGCTTCACCTGGACCAGAACAGGGAAGGTGCATCTGTGTTGCTGCTGATGCTAGACCATACAAATGGTGTTTGAGCCTATACAATATGAATGGAATCTATTGGGCTTGGACCAGGTCAGGCTGAAGTAAGCTGCTCTAAGGGAGGTAAATAAGGAAATGACCTGAGTCAGTTTATGGATGATTTTCATGGCTTGTATACTGGACCACCAAGCATCCTTGGGGCTTCCCTTCTATAAGCAGGTGTGGTCTAAGGGAGGCTCTGCTCTCTGCTAGTATGCTTCATCCACAAAGGACTGTGTGTAGACTGGACTAGGAAGGTCAAAATGGTGATTTGGTCTGGGCTTCTGGTAGGGGATGGTGTACCAGACCACAGAGGTCTATGGATTGAATGCTTTGTTGGTCCAATATACCACCGGACCCATTGCCTCCATGCATTTGCCCCATTATATATCAAACTAACAATGATAATTAATAAGGACAAATACAAAGTCCTACATCTGGGTAAGAAAAAGTAATAAAAACAAATACAGAATGAGAGGAATCTGACTGAGTAGCAGCACAGGTGAAAAGGATCTGGGTATGCTATTTGATCACAGGATGAAAGTGAGTCAACAGTGTGACGCAGCTTCAAAAAGGGCCAACACCATCCTAGGATATATCAAGAGAAGCATAGAGTCTAGATCATGAGAAGTAATTATTCCTCTTTACTCTACCTTGGTCAGACCTCATCTAGAGTACTGTGTCCAGTTCTAGGCACCCAATTTAAAAAAGAAATTGACAAACTAGAGCAAGTTTAAAGAAGGCTACCCAAATGCTTAGTGGTATGGAAACCATGTCCTATGAAGAACAGTTAAGGATCTAGGAATGTTTAGCCTGAAGAAGAGAAGGCTGAGAGGAGATATGGTAGTGGTCTTCAAGTATGTGAAGGGCTGTCACAGTGCAGAGGGATTGTCTCTGTTTTCACAGGAGATGGGAGGACTAGAAACCATGGTATGAAACTTCAAGGGAGTCAATACAGATTAGATATTTAAAAAAGGCCTCCTGATAGTAAGGGCAATCAGTAAATGGAATAGATCGCAACGTGAGGTAGTGAGTTTTCCTTTGCTTGAGTTCTTCAAGCACATCTGTCTGGGATGGTTTAGAAATCCTGCATTGAGCAGGGGGTTGGACTTGATGATACTAGAGGCCCCTTCCAACTCTATGATTCTGTGAACAAAGCATAATGCCACAATGGCTCCCTGAGCCTTTGAAGCTTTTGCAGGCCCCCTGGGCCTTCATTGAAATTGAGATGAACTGCAGAGCTGGACATGGGGGCTGGAATGGAACAAGCCATCCCAATGAAGATAACCTTGTTCTAGTCCAGGATCTATTCATCCCAGCAAGGTCAGGCCTTCTTGGTCCAGTCTGCTGAAGGGAACTGCAAAAAGGCTGTGCATCTCTTTGGCTAGATTTCACAGGAGAAGTACAATTGAGTTATCTTTCCATGTGGGTTCAACTCTTATTCATAAATAGACTGGACCTCATTCATAGGTGATACAGAACAATGCCCTGAAGATAAATTTTAATCTATATTCGTTTTAATTGCTTTTGATGGTTTCTCCAAGGAAAAAGAAGAAAATCATAGTCTTTAAATCATAAGTATGTAGCTTAAAAGGCCTTGTACTTTACTGAGTCCTGCCCTCTCTTTTGACAGACTTGTCCTTTCTTGGAAGACACCCAGCAGTGACTCACAGAGGAGAACTGTCAGGACTCCATGGGAGACATAAGGGGCTAATTAGCGGTTTGATCCTCTCTCTGGTTCTGTCTGTGAGTCACTATTGAAGGTACCTTCTGAATGAAGTCCAATAGTTTGAAGATTAGGAATAGTAAGATTATATTAAGGATGCAAAGCAGGATAGATCTTGAAATTGCTTATGAGCTGTTTAGCAACCAGTTAACCAAATGGCATACAGTTCTATTTAAAATGCAGACTTTTCCCCACAAGAAAATGCATTTATCACATTTATAATGGATGATTTTGTTTGTGTAAACTACTGCATAATGTAAAACCATGTTGTATGAGTGGTTGTGTTGTACAAGAAACTTAGGTTTGGGGAAACTATGGCACCCAGTCAACTTATGTTAATCATCGTGGCTGTGAAGGCCCAGTCTACAATGTCAATTAATGGTGAAAGATTCCCCTCTTGCAAATTTTGTATTAAATGTAGGCAGCTCAAGCAAAACCATAAATGTGCAAAACTATGATGTATAAAACTGTTATGTAACGTATGGGTATATTTAAATTTTGTACAAATTTATTTCTGCTTAGTGCTGATATATAAGAACATAACATAAGAACATAAGAGAAGCCTTGCTGGATCAGGCCACAGCCCATCTCTTCTTTTTCTTTCATTCTTTCTTTGTATTTCTGTCCCACCCTATAGCTGATGGTCTCAGGATGGGGTATGTTAAAACCTTACATTGGGTTCAGTAATGAACTGGCAAACAGTGAAGTTATTTTAGCAGCAGTGTGGTGTGTGCCTGGCTGATACTTCCAGTTTGTCTAACTGCTGCATTCTATACCAGCTTCAACTTCCAAGCTATCTTTAAAGGGAGTCCCAGGTAGCATGGATTACAGTAGTCCAGTCTGGAAGTTAAGCAGGGAATAACTTGATTCCTAAATGGTTGTTTTTATTTTTTTTCTTTCTTTGTTGCACTCTCTTTAGTATCTCAGGAAGGTATAATGTGACATATTAGTTCAGTTTAAATTGAATTTATTAACAAACAGGCAAGTTAAAGGTAAATAGAAATTATTTACTAAGCTGAGATCTCGAATTCAATTTATGCATCTTGGGAGTAGACACTCCTGGCCATGGCCTCCACCTGACATTCAAGTGTTAGTGTGGAGTCCAGGAGTACCCCCAAGTTACGCACCTGTCCCTTCCAGGGCATTGCAATCCCATCAAGGACAGGGTATCTCCCAACTACACAGACCTGAGACCCTGTGACACCAACACCTCTGTCTCATCTGGATTCAGTTTCAATTTATTGGCCCTCATCCAGCCCATTACTGCCTCCAGATACCTGTCAAGCACTTCAACCTCTCCTGATTCAGATGGTACAGAGAGATAGAGCTGGGTATCATCTGCATATTGATGACACCTCACTCCAAATCTCCTGAAGACCTCTCCCAATGGCTTCATATAGACTCCTGAGGAACCCCACAAGTGAGTTTCCAGGGTGTCGAATCAGACGACTTGGCCACAGTTATCCATGCTCTGGTAACCTCTAGATTGAACTAATGTAGTGCACTCTACATGGGGCTGCCCTTGAAGACGGTTCGGAAGTTGCAGCTAGTGCAAAATGCAGCTGCTAGAGTGCTGACCGGAAAAGGTAGCTTGATGCACATCACGTTGGTTTTAAAAGGGTTGCATTGGTTGCCAATTTACTACCAAGCCCAATTCAAGGTTTTGACTCAGACTTATAAGTCCCTAAATGATTTGGGCCCCAAATATCTAAAGGAACTCCTTCTCCCATATTGACCTGCCCGTACCTTAAGATCTAGTGGTGAGGCCCTCCTGGTTGTCCCGCTGCCTTCAGTAGTGAGGCTGGTGGGCACCCAGGAGAAAGCCTTTTCTGTGATGCCCCCCAGACTATGGAATAGCCTCCTTATTGAGGTACGTCATGCTCCTTCCTGATATATATTTAGGAAGGCATTGAAGACGCATTGTGTATTGTTTTAGGTTTGTTGAACTTTTAAAATCTTTTAATATATATTCTGTTTTTAATCTGTTGTTTTAAGGTTGTTACCCACCCAGAGACCCTCGTGTATGGGGTGGGACAGAAATACAAATATAACAATAACAATAATAATAAATCTTCTGATCTTTTGAAATAACTAATCATCAAATGGTGGCACTGGCAGTGCATAACTGTGGGACAGATGTTATCACAGGTTTCTTCCTCCCTAGTTACAAGCACGTGTGCCCATATATCCCTAGTTTATTTCCCTAATTAATCATTTGCATTTTTCTTTAAAATTCTTTTGATTGAAGGAATACTTTACTCAAGCAGTATATACAATACAGATAAGTTTCTGGAATTGCAGAAGTAAAGCACTGTTTCAGAAAAGACTTGTTTTTGTGCCTATGGCAGCATAACTGCAGTAGAATCTAAAGCAAGTACTGGATAATGCCCAGTATACATGTTGGAAAAGTCTTTTTATTTTTTTTTGGAAACACATGTTTGTTTGTTTTTAAAGCATACTATCTCACATTGGAACATCAAAAGCTCAATCCGTGAGGAACAATACGTAGAGATTTTCTTCCACACTGACAAGGTCCTATGACAGTGATGGTGAACCTTTTGAGCTCGGTGTGTCAAAATTCGCAAGAAAACCTAGCTTAACTTGAGTGCTGTGTCACATCTAGAAATACTCATAATATTGTGATATTTGTAGCTCTAGTAAAAAAGTTATATTTATTAAAAGCAAAAACAAATAATTCTTTACATTAGTGACTTTTGTTGCTGAATTTCGTTTGCTACATCTTCAGTTGAAAGTTGGTATTTTGTACACTTCAAGAACAAGCAAGCACTACACGCCCAGATGCCAGGGTGGCCATGTGTGTCACCCAAAAGGGCCTGGCATGTCACCTGTGACACACGTGTCATAGGTTGGCCATCACTGTCCTATGAGATAGCAGGTCTACTAGATAGCTTAGGGACAGTGGAGTTGTGTTAACAGCCAACTTCTTCCATTTTGTTTCTACTAAGTGGTGTGGGGTTTAAGGATCTGCTCCTGGAGGTCATGCAGGGATGCAGATGTACTGCAGATGTACCCTGTGAACATACTGAGGAACCACCTTAGCCAACCCATACTAGGCTGTAGCAAAGATGCAATCATAGAAGCATTTGCTGTGGCAGTGGAAACATGACCCAAATGTGCAACATAATTAGGCATCTGTCATTGGAGATGGTCTCATAGTGATCTACATATTTATACTATCTACTGTAGCACTTGTGCACAACATTTCAATCTGTGGTAATGACTATGCTTGATCTGCTACTGTCATGCCTTGTGCCACCAGCCCATCCTTCTCTGACGAGAGTTAGCAGTTGGCCAGCAAAATGAGCCCAGCTGTTTGGATAGTCAGAGTGAGTGACATGTTACGGAGGGGCTAGACGTGGAAGCGCAGTCTGTAGCCCCAGATGAAGATAGCTTGGATGCCGAGGCCAATCCATGCCCTTCACCCAGTGTTCTGAGATGAGAGAAAGAACAGTTGTGGCGATCTAAGCATCTGCAGAGCACACACCTGAGCCAAAAGGGACATGGGTTTCCCTTGGCTATTTACACTCGCTCCTTGCTGCACAAGTGTTGCAGACAACGGATGTTTATTCCAACATCTTCAGTTTGTGTATCTCCTGTATGATCTGACTCCTGCTCCTGTTATTCGACACCTCAGACTCTCTGGAGCTTTGAGCCTTGGACCGTTTCTGACTTCGCTTACTCTTGAATTCCAAACAACTTGGTAGCTTTGCTAGTGTCTGCCGAGACTAGCCTTGAGTATGAGCGTGCATGTTAGTGTCTTAGACTTGGCTGGCTCAAGCTACCATGAATTCCACATAGCTGATGTTACCTTCACAATCAGAGAACTCCTGCAGTAATGCTAGATTCTATGTTATTCATTCCATGGTAGATGAAAAATTTAAGTAATTGGAAATTAAAGACTCTCTAATTTAGGCTGCATTCACATGTAGCAAAAGAGCTTCTCAAAGGTACTGAAAAAACAGCAACATGTGGCATTCATGTTCTCATCCCATCTCTAAGCCATCTTTTCTTGCTTAGAATGTTCGTGAGGGGGATGGGCAGACTCATGTATGAATGACCCTACATGTGAACCATCTCTTCTGCTGCCTCCAGATGTTGAGAGGAAAACACAGGATCTTGTTTAGACCTCTCAGGGCACATCTACAAGCATGTTTTGCCCTGAATCAAATTCGGATTCGGAAGGGCCGTCCCCATGCTACAAACCATCTTGCCTGAGAGGAGTGGAGAAGAGGCAGCAGGCTGGGCTGCTCTGCCATCTTGCTCCCAGCAGCGCCCCTCCCTCCTCCAACTGTCATCACAAGGCTGAGAACCATCTTGCCTGAGAGGAGTGGAGAAGAGGCAGTAGGCTGGGCTGCTCTGCCATCTTGCTCCCAGCAGTGCCCCTCCCTCCTCCAACTGCCATCACAAGGCTACGAACCATCTTGCCTGAGAGGAGTGGAGAAGAGGCAGCAGGCTGGGCTCTGCCATCTTGCTCCTAGCAGTGCCCCTCCCTCTTCCAACTGCTCCCATCACAAGATGGCAAAGAGACTATGGCAGCCGATCCACCATTTGAGAAATCGTCTGGTCCTGAGGCCAAGCAGGGCGGGGCTGAGTAGATGCCGGCTGACCATCTCTACCATCATTTGGTTTAGTCATCAATGAAGAGAAAATTCAAAGTAAGGAGAATAGGAAAATTCCAGCAATAAGAAATGAACAGAAGAATTGGAACTGAAGACCTCAAGTGCTTGCTTTTTGCTGTTCCCTGTTCCCTTCCACACCACTTTCCTTTCATTTCTTGTCTCTTTAGATTGTAAGCCTGAGGGCAGGGACCTGTCTAAAATTAATATAATATTGTAACCCACGCTGAGACCTTCAGGTATAGGGCGGGATAGAAATACAAATAAATAAATAAATAAATGCATTTTTGATTTGGTCCGATTTTTCGGACCAAATCGCCCAACCAGGATCAAACCAGGACCAAATTTGGTCCTGGAAAAAACTGTTCTCGCTACGGTTTGGACAATTTGGTCTGAGCTGAGCCTGTGGATGGGGATGGTCCCAGGCTATTTGTGGAGGAGACTGGCTTGGTTTTACTCCCTTTTCCATGGCAAGCAAGCAATCCACTCCCTGTTCATGATTGCAGCTAGCAAGGCAGAGGCTTGTTTCCTGGGTGAAGTGGAGGTGCACAAAACAGCTCAAGTGAATGGGGATGGCAAGATTCAGCTTCAGCCCGTGTTAGCAATCATGGCATGGGGACGGGTAAGATTCAGCTTCAGTCCCACAACTGGTCACATGCGAGCCAGTCCTACCCCAAATAGCTTGCATGGGGACACGGCTTCAATTGTTTCTTGGTCTTCCTGGTAGCAGGGCAAAATCACTGGGCAAGCATGAATACTTCTCTCTCTGGGCACTTGTTCTTTTGATGGCTTGGCACATACTTCATGTGGTACAAGTGGGTGATGCACTGTGGCTATTTTCAGCCTGATTTTGGTCGCACACATACGTGGTGTCTTCCAGGGGCAAATATCTAGAAAAGATACAGGAAAGCCTTATTGTAAGTTGTTTTTTTCCTGGTATAGCAATATGTGGGGATTTCACTCCTATATCCTGGGGCTATGTTGGGATTGCCACAATATAATAATAGTGAGCATAATCCTGGGTTTTACATCCTGTCTGGACACAGCCGAAATTGTATCTAAGATGCCTGAGGCTGTGTCCCCATTCAAGAAAAAAATTCTCATTTTAAATCCAGCTTAATTTAATCAGTATTGAGCTCCATTTTTCCCTGCTCCCATTTATAGCTTTTTAAGTGGATTTTGGGGGGTGGGGGACCCCTTCCCCCTCTCTTTCACATCATACCCTGTAAGCCTGCCCCTGATTAGTAGCCATAGCTATGGGGAAGGGAGAAAATGGAAACGGTCAGCAAGGCAGCTCCTCCAAGGATACAATGTTATTGGGAAGCTAGCAGCTTTGTGCAGAATCAGCTGAGTGAAAGAACAGACACCCAGGGCAAACTGATCCCTCCCTCTTTCAAAACAGACACTCCCTACATTCGTTAAAGGAGTGAGGGGAGTGGGGTGGGAGGAGAAGGGAGGATCCTGGTCCCTGCACAGGTTCAAAGAGAGAAGAGGGGAATCTCCCATCCTTCTGCTTTGCTTTGAATGAGCTGCTCAGGACTGAATGGGGCAAAAAAAAAAGAAAAAAAGATTCCCTCTGCCGATGGTCAGATTCTGCCTGCTCTTACAATGTAATGTATCTCTCACAATTACAGTGGCATTCACAAAAGGGGAAATCTATGTTTAAGGATCCAACACTTTTTTTTATCTCCATACAGAAAAGACAAGGGGAACTCTAGCATGGCAGGGATGGCAAGGACATGGGTCATACCTTCCCAAGTGTGAAACTCCACCCATTTAATGGTGCCCCCACAACAGATGCAGGCATTGGCCAGAAGGATATGGGGGGGGGGACAGCCCGGAAGGCACCATCTCCTCCCCAAAGAGTCCTGGACCATTCCCAAGGGGGGGAAAAAAGCTGGTTAGGTGGCAAATGGGACTGAGACATGTTTTTATGAGGGAGGTTTTTTTCTGCAAATTTTGGTGATTTAGTCCTCGTAAAGGTTGGGAATAAAAATTTGAATGGAAACAGACGATTCCTAGAATGAACTGAATACAATTTTTTTTTCTTGAATGGGAACGAAGCCTCCCAGCGCCATTTGTACTGCATGTGAACATAGGCTTAGGAGCCTTACATAAGGGGAGAGAATTCAGACAGAGTAAGAAGGGTGTGGGAACTGTGCCTGTGTTGGGCTCCTGATGCACAAGTATAGCCTGGTACGAAGGTCTATCATTAAGAAGAACAGCTAAACAAACATTTAGATGCAATTACTTTGGTGCCCTTCCCTTGCTTTATGTCATTTTATGATGGTACTAATAGCTGTTAAGATTAGGGTAGATATGTGTTGGAAGAACAGTACAAGAAACTAAATATTTCCCAGACAACTTAGCTCTGTTTTTAACTGGCAGAGAAGTTAATGAACTTTGCATATATACTTTCCAAATATTTTTCTTCAAAGGGAAATAGGCCTTTATGATAGTCAACCTTTCAGATATCTTTATTGTGAACCCCCCCATACACACCAGTGTTATATTATTTTTGAAAAAAAGCCACTCTTATAGTCTTTGATCTTCTAAAATAAATGGGATCTGTGCAACTCCTTTGCCTAGTACCAAAATACCCTGCACATGGTATGCTGTAAGACTCTCAGAGTGTGATGTGACATCCACACCTGGCATGCTCAAAGGGTAGAATCCACATCTGGGCAGTGCTGTTTGCAGAGAGGAAAACTCCACACTGCAAATGCATTGCAGAACAGTTTTACTTATGCCGCTGCTGTACAGAAGGGTCACCGTTTTCTGCTCTAGAGCCTGGTGGCATTTTGTTAAGCTCAGAAAATGGGAGACTTTTGGGGCCATTCTGGAACCTGGCAAAATGATTTTGGAGAGAAACCTTGGGACATGACACCTCAGCAGATGGCCAATCCAGTCTGCTTGTGGATTGGATAAAGTGCTGCATACTGTTTGCAAAGTTACCATAAACCTGGAAGTTTGGATTAACAGCCATTTTCTCAAGAAGAGGGAATAGTGAGAACGTAGTCCTACATACATCTCTCTCTCTATATATATTCACCCCTGCACACAACAGGACTGTCTAACTGCTTGCTTGGAACAGTTTTTCAAATACCTAATTTGCATCTTTCTCAGGCCTGTATGAGAAGCCTGGATAAAATTTCTCAACCAGAATACAGTATTTAAAAGAAAGAGGATACACTATTAACCAAAACAGAAATTTTGAATTATAGCCAATATTTACCAATTTTTCTTTTGCAAATAAATATATACAAGTTCTGTTTTACAAGTTATGCAACATATCCTTCAAAGTTAAAGTTTGTTAATGTTTCAGAGAGACAGTTTTATTTTATTTTATTTGGTATTCAAGTTTGTCATGAAATGATGGAAAATGTCTTCAATATTTAAAGCTTTGTATCTGTGAAGCATAGAAAGTGGTACTGTCAAAGCTGTAAGACCTCTTTCTTTGGGCTTTATCTGTAAAATAGAAAATAATTGAAAGGTTCAAGTAAATCCGACTTTATTTGTATTTTCAATGGCAGTTTGGTCTAAAAGTTTGGGATGCTTGAGGACTTTAATCTTTGTGATCATATGTGAAAACAAATCAGATCTGCATCCCCTAGACTAGTTTGCAGACCTGAACACAGGGTCCTAGTATTCAAAGGCACCCTCGCTATAGGATGGTGAGCAAAAATACAGAAGTTACACACTTTTGGGTTCCTTATCCGAACATCTAGTGATCCAGAAAACTCTGTTCATAACTCCATGCTGATGCCTTGGTGCCTCAGAGAATGGTTTGGGGCATCATGTATCCATGATGCACCCACTGGAGAGTGTGATGCTCATCCAAATCATCGGTGTTTGGGAGTGCAAAACCAATAGCTCATTAGGCATCAGCAAATATGACAAACTGCCTAATGATATGATAGGATAGGTGCTTCTGCAAAAGTCCAAGGCATCTCCCATCCCATCAATGGAGAAATGGCCTTTGTCTAGCTGCTGCTGGCCATTTTAGCTGCAGACAAATTTTTGCTTGCTAGAAAGTATGAACTCTCCTTCTTTTCTTCCTTCCTTCCTTCTCTGCTTTCTTTCTTTCTTTCTTTCTTTCTTTCTTTCTTTCTTTCTTTCTTTCTTTCTTTCTTTCTTTCTTTCTTTCTTTCTTTCTTTCTTTCTGTCAGCTTCTGAGACTGGCACAGCCATGTATAAATGGTGCCACTGAAAGTTGTGTGTATAGCTCATCTAGACAGGCACATAGTAGGATGTGCACGAATGCATTTTTTGCATTCGAATTTGAGTCAATTTGAATATTCGATTTGATTCAAAATTCAAAAATCCAGATTTTTGAAAATCCGATTCAAATCTGGGTTATCCAGATCTGTGTTTTCATAAATTCAAGTCAAACTTGAAAATACAAATGTCGGCAACATTCATATCTGGATTTTGAATTTGTGCGCATCCCATTTTTATTGCGTTTGCATCCCGTATTATAAGTGCAAATAAAGACGATATTCAGAGGCGATATATGACGTTCTATTCAGTTGAATTATTCAAAAATCCATATCAAATTCAAAAACTCATATTTTTGAAAATCAAATTTGAATTCAAATGTCGATATTCGTGGAATTTGAATCGGATTTTTGGATTTTTGAATATGCGTGCACATCCCTAGTCCATAGCTGGCTGGTGGATTTCACACTGCTTTAAACTCTAGGCTGTATTTCTTGCTTTAAATACAAATCTGCAGTTTAAAAGAATATACATTAAGATGTACCTAAATATTACTTCAAATGTTTATTCTGATTCTCAGTGGGGAGAGGAGGAAGCTAATGTAAAAGAGATTTCTAAGTGAAAATGAAGATTAGTTTGACATCAGTTGCTGAGTGTACCTATGGCTCCTTGAAACTGGTTAGCCCACCTTTGGAATACATATGACGACAAGGTTGATTTCAGTGTTTACCACACACAGTGTATAAAAGTCTGTAATGGTAACACAGCTTTAAACTCATTGCTTGGGCTATTTTTCATACCTTGGTTATGCCTTGCAAGGTGTTCTTTGCCCCCCAGTAGACTTTGGAAAACACCTATTTACATTATTAGTAGTTACAGCTACTTTTTAATTTTTAAAATTAATTTTTTTAAAAAGCATATATCATATCAGATACACATGTCAATTGGATAAAGTACCAAAAAAAAAAAGGAAAAAAGAGAAAAAGGTTAAGGCAACACAACAAGGAAAATCACCCTTGCAAACCTTTAACAGGGAAAGAAACATACATTAATTTCATTCAAGCAAATTAATCATTTTCAAAAATCTCATTTTAACAGGTCTGGAGAATTTTTCTGAACTAGTAGTTACAGCTACTTGTTTCAATGCATACTCTGCTTTGGATACAATCTAAAACAGAATACCTGTGGCACTGAAAACTTAGTGTAGAAGCAAAGAAAACAATGTGACAAGGATCAGAATGCATGAAGAACTAATTGGTTACATAGGATTTGAGTGTAACAAATTACTTATATGTACCATTATACATATAGAAGAGGAAGAAGAAGAGTTGGCTTTTCTCACCCATTTAAGGGGACTCAAAGTGGGTCACAAAGATACTGAGATGGTTGTAGGTGGTCTGAGGAAGCCCCAGAGACACCTGCTGCAATAGAGTGACCTGAGAAGGGTGGTGGAGAGCCTTGAAGTGCCCACCCCAGTGTCCTTTCTCAGAGCAGATTTAACTATGCCTCAGTCACTCACTGCTAGTCTGTCTACACATGGCAGCAGCAAAAGCAACCTATGTACCTGTTTTGGGCAGACTCTGCACTGGCAAAGACCCACATCTTGGGCTTTTTCCAGTGTGATAGAGAACCATCAGTACTTAGAGCCTGAGTTGCCAATTCCAAAGACATTGACAGGTGAGGGGTGGGCCATTTGGCTAGCACACACCTTACCCCAAGAATGAGAGTAAACATGCTTGCCTCAGCATACCCTCTGCTACAAGGTGTGGAAGTAGCAAGTGAGAGAGTTTAAAGCAGGAACTGCATGATAGCACATCTTACCACTGTTTTTGAGGGGAAAGTGTTCTGTTTGCATGACTGCAGCTGTTACTGATTGCAAAATATCACATTGTTCAGCAGTTTCTGTGTTTATGGACAGGACTGTTTTTGCAAACTCAGGACCATTACCTGTGTGAAAAGAGAGCCAAATTATCCCTACTGAAGAAACCTCACCAATACGTTCACATAGCATTTACTCCCAGTCTTTCTTTATAGCACTCTTAGGAGTACTTATGGCTGGATGCTTGCTGGATGAATCTAGGATCCTGTGGACGCTACATTCTTACAGCACACCACTGTGTGATAAAGGTGCAAGGTATTATGGTGGTGCCCCCTTCAGGCACTCTCACAGTGCTGCCACAACATTAATATTAAACGGACCCATGAAGAGAACCGGCAACCTGCCTTCCACATAGTATTCTTCAAAAGCATTGGCCAAAATGACCATCTAAACTGAGATAATAGTAGGCTTTTAAAAAAGATTTACTGGTGGATTGGGGATTGCTAGAATGGAACAGGGAGGTGTGTGGTTGTTCTGCTTTTATGGATGACCCATTTCAGTGGTGCACCACCAAAGAGCTCTGTAGGCCAGGACCTTATGCTCCTGAGCCACTGACGTTGTTAGAGGCCAGCTCTGGAGACTGTGTGATCTTCATGGCCAACACAGCAGCTCTCCAAATGCAGATGGCTTGGTCTGGTACAACTGACACCGACACCTTTCAGCTATTGGACCATTACAGCTTGATTGAGTCTTGCTGCAGTGGTCCAGACCAAATAAATGTGGCAACAGCTTTAGTAACATTTTCCCCCTTTTCCTTTTATTAATTTTTTTCTAGGGAAAGAAGAGGGAGCAATGGCCCTGAAATTCTAATGAGATTACCATAGTTACTAAGTTAAGCAGTCTGCAATCATGTTCAGGGGCAGACACCCCCCCCCCAATGCTGTGCTTGTCTGTCGCAACACAAACATTTCTCTGTGAAGTGTTATCAGCTATGTATGTGCCAGTGATTGCATGGAGGAAGTAGTGTATTAGGAGGAGGTGTATTCACTGAAACACTTGATTGTAGCAACTCAGAGAATTGTTGCAGGTGTTGTTTTTTTAACTGCAATCAAGATACATCCTAAAAATAGTGATCTCCTGATTTATAATGTTCTTTCTTCATCTATCTTTCTGACTTGCTGAACCGACAAGAAAGATGGGGATAGCTGTGGTGTTTCTTCATGTTCTTGTTAAGCATCAGAAGGCATATGGGGTGGTATAGCAACAGAGCATATGAATGAAGATGATAACATATTGTTTTCTAGCTGTTAATCAATAGGCAGCAATGGCCTATAGAGTTAGAAGTTCTGCTAGTTAGGAGGAAGAACACATGAGTAGGCATGGAAGGGAGGGAGCTGCCAATCAGTTTGTCTCCTCACTGCCCATCAGTGCTCTGTTAATAATTCATGAGATTTCAGATCTGACTTGCAGTATTGTTGTTCTGATGTCCCCTTGTAAAAACTAATTATGCTCATACTGCGAATATTCAGCGGCTAATGTGAATGTGTGAACCAGCATCACATTACTTGGCTTTAAGGGAAACCCAATAGAGCCCACCACAATGGCAGTTTTGCTTTCCAGTGGATTTTTTTTTCTTTTGAGGAGTTGAATGGAAGTGGAAATTGTAACTTCAAATATTCAAGGCTTACTTGGAGGCTTTTATCAGTTACTCTTCTTAATGCGTCAGGTAATGACTGTGTGGGTTCAGTAAAGTAGACATGGTAGCTCAGAGCTTGAGGCCCTTTCCGCACTTATCTTACTTGTTCTCTTAGAAGATGAACTGCACTGTAACAGGATGAGTGATCCATCCCAGGATCAGATGGATTCATCTCTGGACTGGAACAAAGCTAGCCCCCATACCAACTCTGAAGCTTGTGCTGCTTTCAGAGCTCACTCTCCTCCTCTTCCTCTTTGAGTAAAATATCCTCATTGTTTCATGAAAGGCAAAGGTTAAAGGAAATCCATAGGGGAGTCTCTAAGGCAGGTGAATTAATCACAGGTAATATCTCTGACAGCTACTGCTGCCAACCCAGTGCCAAATGTCATGATTGCAAAACCAAGAGGCAACTCAGAGTTTCCATATCTCCATGCCCAAGTTGTCTCATTTTCACTCGAGACAGAAGAATGCCAACAACAACAATAGGACTGCAGACTTAACAGTGTCTCAGTTATTGTTAGTTCTGCCTATTCTGACCATCTCTTCTTAGCTGGTCACAATGGGTATCACTAGACACCAGTAAGGAAAGCACTAGGATGTAATATCTTGGGCATGATAAATACTATGCCTTTCTTAATATCTTCAGTTTTCTTCAGCTATTATATTTTGGGAAACACTAGAGAAAGAGAAATTCAGCATCTGAAGAGAAAATTATGAGAGTAAGATGAAACTCAGAAAGCATCTAGTCTATAAGTTGGACATTCAAGACTCATGCATTACTGAATGTCAGAAATAAGCCATCCTCCTTCATCTTGTGTGGTAGTGTAGTGTTCTACTGCCATAATTCTAAGACTATCTGCAATTGATATATGTCATGCAATTTAAAGCTTGTATTTTTGCACTTCACCCCCTAGTTAATGTGAGGAGCATGTGCATTTGAAGGAACAATTTCCTAACTAGTAACAGCTCCTTCTATGTAGGAGCTCACCTCACATTGACTACATGCACCACACATGCCCCCAACCTTTACCTGCATCAAAGCAAAGGGTGAATTTTCCCATAATTCATGTCAGTTCATACCTCATTTATATTACTGCCAAGCAGGAAAATGAGGATACCTTCACCAGATGTTCCCTGCTTGGTTGCAGGGGAGGTTTGAAGGCCTAGGAGGCCACCATCTTGTTGCCAATCAACATGTTTTGGCCTGATGAGTTTTCAAATGGAAAACCTTCTGGAAACTGTGTACATTGCTTTGGAAAACAAACAGCATGCTTTGTGTTATAGCTATGGAATCTGGGATGCAGTGCAGTGATATTTGGTGAGTTACCAAAAAATATTATTTCAGAAAGCTATATAAATACACTAAATGAGTACAGTAAGTACAAGCAGAGGTTTTTTAAAAAAAGATTCTCCATTTTTCACTGGAAAACCACAGGGGAGAAAACACAGCATTTTTGCTCTGAGGGCAGAGCATCTTTGTCATGATATCCAAGATCTGAGGTTGTTGGATCAAATACCGGATGCCTCTGATTACAATCCTTTTGAAAATAGTGGATTTTTCACCTGCAGACATCTGTAATGTGGCAACACAGAAAAAAACCTTTCTTCCTACTCTCCTCTATTGTAAGCTTTAAAGGTTATATTTCAGCACTGTAAAATGAAATGGAAGGCATGAATGCCTCTTTTTTTGTTGTTTTTTTAGACATTGCCCGTCTGGGATCACAAGGCCTAGGAGAATTTTTAAGCAGGTTTCATTTTGGTTGCCCTAACCTTGGTGGGCCTGGAATTCTGTAAAACAGATTGGCATCAACAAACTGTCCTATAGAAGCTGATAGCTAGACAGTTCTGATTTCCTTCTTTCTCATTTTTGTACCATTTAACTAGAATTGCTCTTTAAACTTTGGAAACAAGTTTTGTTTTTCTGAATATCTTAATGTGGGACACATTTCTTAATAAGTTTAGATTTCTTTTGATTGTAGAGGAAGTACAAACTGGTTCTTTGAATCAAGGGAATGTAAAAGAGAAGAACTGAGGTAGGAGAGAGGTCCTCTTCTCTATAAATAGTTAAAGAAACTGCCACCAAGGGGTAATCTCACAACAAACTACAAATACATTTTCAAAGAGGATCTTTCATTTTTAATGTATAAAGAGTTCACGTTTTACTAGAAATGCCTGACAGATTTTCTTTGAATGTAAGAAATTTCTAACTTTTTCTGAATCTTGAGTTGCCCCTTTGGTAGAGGCTCCTACATTTTCAAAGGTAAGAATCAAAGTGAAGGGAGAGAAACATTCTGGCATACATAACATTGAAATCATAGTAATTTAAGTTTGGAAGGAACCCCATGAGTCATCTGTTCCAATGATTTGCACTAGGGAAACATGCAAATCCAGATCATTTCTAACAGATCCTTGTGTAGTGCCTCCTTAATAAACCTCTGGATATCCGCATTGTACTGTCTCCCATAGCAGTTTGGCCACATGATCCTCCTGTTACAGACCTTCACCTTCACTATTATTCCACCAAAATCTTTCCTGTGGCCCCTGAAGCAATGGAAACCAAGCATTTATTGTGAGCATACAGTAGCTCAGGAATACCTTGAAGTAAAGCAAGATGCCTCAGGAGGTTGCTGGACTTTTCAGTGCCAAAGTTTGTTGTTATGGTGTGCTACATTGAATAATAGGTTTACCATGGTTCAGATAACCTTCATCTCACACACACACCCCCAAAAAAACCTCCCCAGAATTCTGGCCACTTTTTTAGCCCCTGCAGGCAGCCTTCCATTTGCAGCTTGTTTCCAGTGGCCTCAGCTTTGGAACTTCAGATTTGTGGGCAGGGCTTTTTGTTCCAACACTGTGGTTAGTATTTTTCTGTCAGTAGCTTATGTAGATGAAACCCTAAAGTCATTTGGCAGAATGATGATGTTGTAAGCAAAACTGCTTGTTCCAAGATGTTCCATGGTACTGTATATGTGCAAAATTTATATGGCACCACAATGGTGTGTGTAAGGGCTCATGTTCTTCTCTCTATTGAGCAAAACATCTTATCAGAAATGTGATTAACAGTGATTTAATGGCAGAGTGAGAGAAAGTATTCTTTGGGCGAGTTCCCATTACCACTTTAAAGCTGTTTCAAAACGCTTTGGATCCTCATAGTTCCCACCCCCAATCAATTAAAATGGTTTAAAAACAGTTTGGATCCTCATCATCCCCATTTCCAATCAGTTGCACAGGTATTCTGAAGATTATATGGCTTAAAAACAGAATAAACACCTGTATTTTCAGGTGGTTTTCCCCAGTTTTGCTTTTGAAACGTTTCTTCCTTATTGCTGTGGGAATGCTAAAGCATTATCGTGGCAAATCCGTCATGAAATGGGTGGGATTTCTCCCAGCAGGACAGCCCATTGCCAGATTTTTAAAGTGCAGGGAAGCACTTCATCAGTCTACTTTTCAGCCAGCCTCTCACTGACAACAAAGTAACAGTTCACTCAATAATACTTCACACCCAGGGACACTAATAACAATGTTACCACATTGCCACCAGTTTTTGGCTTCTCTGAAAGGCAAAAGAAAGGAGCTAACAGGGCAGCAGTGGTGTGTGTGTGTGTGTGAGAGAGAGAGAGAGATTGGGAGGAAGGACACTAGAGGCATCTCTCTCTGTGTGTGTGCACGCATGTGTGTGTGTGCCCACGCGCTTCCAAAAGCACAAGTGAGCTGGGCTTATTTGGGAGGTAGTTGTGTAATCACACACACACACAGGGAATGAGATCAGAAGAGGACTCTTCAAGTTTCGCTTTTGCGTTGGACAAATGCTTTGCCTTCACAAGTGCTGCTCTCTCTCTCTCTCTGAATGTGTGTGTGTGTGTGTGTAAGATCTTTTAGTGCCTGAAGGATCTTTTGTTGCTATGACCTTTTTAAAAAAGGAAAGGAAGGCGAGGGGACTGAGTTGGTTTTTTTTTTTTTTAATAATTCTTCCTGCTATATGCTGCATTTGGGGAGCAGAGTGGAAGGGCTTCTTTTTCTTTTCTCTTTCTCTTCCCGCCCCCCGGCAATATGCTGCAATATTTCTGGAAATGCTTGGCTTGGCTTGGCTTAATCTCCCCTTTGATTCAGAATGGTTTTGATTCTGTAGAATCAAATGGGCAGGAAAAGCAGGGGGGAGGGGGCTGGGATTCCCCACATCATCGCATCAAAGCCAGTGGGGAGAGAGGGGTGGGAAAAGGGTGAGGAGGGGAAAGAATCACTTTCCCCAATCCATTTTTGGAAGCATTTTAAGTGTTTAAGAGTGGGGACACAAAATCAGGGATGAATCCGATTGCCAGATGCTCCTTTGCTTTCTTTTAACCTGCTTTACATATCGATGTAAATCCTAATGTATATTGTGCTTTATTCCTTGAATGGGAACTCGCCCTTCTAGTACCTTCTCCTGCTCTGCTACCCTAATTACACAAAAAGTGCAGACTTACTTTCTTGCTTTCTTTGGACCAAATACCATGGACATGTTTGGGGAGATATACAAAAAGACCAATGTCAAAGCTGAGGAACAAAAGTTATCTGTCTTTGGATGTGATCACACAGAGAAATTATTTGGTATCCCTTTGTCCAGAAGAGCCCCATCTGCAGACACACTAAAAATAGGTGTGCCATGCAATATAAAAACAAAGCCTCCTAGCTCCTGTCATTGCCTTCCATGCCTCATATGCTAGCCTTCCTTGCAAATCTCCAATTGGCCACTGCTGTCCCAAATTTCCGGCCTCTCATTGGCTGTGACTGTACTGGGGACATAGCAGGCTGGGATTGGCTTAGGAGCCTCATAGTCTTCCATCCATCTTACCCAGATTTCCCATGTTGCCCCAGGAGTACTTACTTCACATCTGCAACAGAGATGCACAAATAGAGATCTCGAGACAAGGTAAATTTTTTAAAAACATTTTCCATTTGTTCCTTGAGCTCCGAGTTTACCATATGTAATCATACCTTTTGACACTGTTGTGGCTGAGTGTAGGAGGAGTATCTGAACTACAAAGCTTCCCATTCTAAGGGAAGAGGCATTTCTTTGCAAGTGCCCTGTTTCTGGAAGCTGCAGGATCCAGTGTCCTGAAGCTTTTCCCTATATTTTGAAACAAGATACCTGTCCTTTTTCAGATGCACTTCTTTTGGGTTGAGCAGAACAAATGATACCGTACTGCGCATTCATATAAGCAACGTACTTTATAAAAAAGCAGAACACTCTATCTGAAATCTGCTATCATTCACTGCTAATTGGGGGAAAAGTTACACAGCCAAGCAAGTGCTTCTAAATTTTAAGTGTAATTCCCTTTGGGTGAGTTAAGCAATCAGCCACAACCCCTTTAAGAAAAAGAAAAGAAAAGAAAAATGATGTGTCAGTTTGACTTCTAGTTAAAATGTAAACTTTTCCTGTGTGAATCGAAACAAAATGAGTTGTGTAGTATCTGATACTTTTACACTGCAAACCCCCACCTTCAGCAAGGTATTTATGTGAGCTTTAATTTTACATCAACTTTCTGGGAATGCCTGCTTCCTCCTCTTCACAAGATTTCCAGATCACCGGAACCTGGCTGCAAAAGCTAAAGAATGTTGGGTCAAGAAGGCAGAAGCAGCTAGATCCAGGAGTTGCATTAAAAAAAAAAAAACAGGGGATGGGACATGCCCTTGTGTGCATGAGATTCTGTTATTTGTTAACCTGCACCAAAGAGGCTTCCAGTGCAAGAGAGCTGAGGGCAGCTTTTGGATATACAGCAGTAAATCAGGAAAGCAAAACCTATGGTCCATCAGATGTTCTGGGTTTTCCCATTTCACATCAGTCCTAATGTACATCATCAGTGTCAGGGCAATTTCTAGTAGTGGGTTCTTTTAGTTTGTTCTTACGGTTGTAACCTGCTGTGAGATCTTCAAATATAGGATTAGGTAAAAATACATAGTCCCAGCGGGGCTTAGACAGTGAGTACCATCTGTTTCATTCCTTAACTAGAAGGTTTAACATTTTAAAAATGTCTGTGGTGATAATGATATGGCAACTATGGTTCAGTGAGCTCACTTTCTTGAGTCCTCTCTCCTTTAAGCAAGAGTTATCTGTCTGGTTTGCACTGGGAACCACTGTGCTCCAATCAGTTCAGCAAATAGTTTTAACTAGCTGCATGGAGGTCATAAATAACACCTAAGTATAAACACCCTGCTTTGGTCACATGTCTCCCATCAACACTGCTTCCTAAGCATCTCTTCCAGAAGCCCACTTGCAAATCTTGCACTGTGTTCCTTTGTGTACAATGTGGAGGTTATTCCTATCCCAAGTTGAGCAGTTTCAACCAGGAATGGTACAGATGGAGGCAAAATGTATCAGCAGCCACCCACATTGCTTTACCCTCTTTCTGACCTAACATCAGAGTGGTCCCAGAAGTGGGCTGGTTCCATATTCTCACAAAATGGTGCCGGGTTCTGTGGGCTGCTGTCGCCACACTGCATGTGTTCATGGCAGTGGCTGGAGTAGACCACTGACTGGGAATGTGAAAAAGACCACTTTGGAGTGCTCCTAGGCACAATTTTCATATGAGCAGTCCAGCCGCGAGGGTGCTGAATGCAGAAACCCAAACCATTCCACAACTTTGCTTTCCTGGGACATTTTCCCAGGGAAGGTGAAGTGTGTAAAGGCCGTAGGGCTACTTATCACCCCCAGGCATTCATGTTGTCACCATGAAGATGGATAACAGTGGCACGATGATCTATCACCCTGTGTCTTGCACTGCCCTATTTCATGATACATAGAAAATGACTGGCATCCAGGACCACTTTCTGTGTATCCCAAAAGAGGACCATGTTGTGACTTCAAAACCAGGGAGCCTTTGAGCACAAACTTCAAAGTTTGTGGGGAGTAGATGGAGTCTATATTATAAAACTGAATGTTTTGCAAGGCAAAGGAGGATAAGGCATGTGTAAAATTTAATCTAATCATGTACATAAAGTGTTTATGATCAAACATGAGGCAAAGTTTTCCATGAATGATTATTAATGAATGACTAATTGCTTAGCTATTCTTCAACAAGATCCTTCAAAAATCCTATAAAAAACAGCCACCTCATGGCATTTATCTTACATTTGAACTCTCTTCTTCTCATTCTATGCTCTGAACAGATTTTTGTTTCAAATTGGACAATAATAAGTAACTTGGTTTAAGCAATATTTAACAGACTGCATCAGTCACAGGTAATTTAACGGTAACTCAGCAAATCTTCATCTGATGACTGAAAATCTCTATCTTTGCTGTGTATACCTATATACTTAGTTTTTTAGTAGGTTGCCACCATTCTTAGCATATAATATTACAGACTGTAATAGGCACATATAGAAACACACTGTTTAGAGTTGGTTTGGTTCTAGTGGTTGACTTGTTTTCATGACTTAAAGGCCTTTCTATACTAATTTCTCCTGAAGTGGTCTAATTATCCCACATTGTTCTGGGATAAGAAATAAGAACATAAGAACATAAGAGAAGCCTTGCTGGATCAGGCCACAGCCCATCTAGTCCAGCATCCTGTCGCACACAGTGGCCCACCAAATGCTCATGGGCATCTCAAGCAGAGACAAGGACAAACCTTCTCCTGCTCTCGAGTCCCAGCAGATGGCCCTAGAAGCGCCCCATTTCCTCCCCCCCCAGCCTGAAAGATGCACCTAGGCATTCGTTCTAGTAGCCATTGATACATCTGTCATCCATAAATTTGTCTAACCCTTCCTTAAAGCCATCCAGACTGGTAGCTGTCACCACCTCTTCTGGCAGCACATTCCATAGGCCGATGACCCTCTGTGTGAAGAAATACTTCCCCCTGTCAGACCTTACACTCCTACCCATCAGCTTCATAGAGTGCCCCCTGGTTCTAGTGTTGTGCGATAGAGAAAAGAAATTTTCTCTATCCACCTTTTCTATGCCGTGCATAATTTTATATACTTCAATCAGGTCCCCTCTCAAACGCCGTCTCTCCAGACTGAAGAGGCCTAGACGTTGCAGCCTGGTTTCGTAAGGGAGGTGTTCCAGACCCTTAATCATTCTGGTTGCCCTTCTCTGCACCTTCTCTAGTTCCACAATATCCTTTTTGAGGTGTGGTGACCAGAATTGTACACAGTATTCCAAATGTGGCCTCACTATAGATTTATAAAGGGGCAAAATGACACTTGCTGACTTATTTTCTATTCCCATCACTGTCTACACTGTGATGGTGAGAACATCATCTGTCCTCAGCTAAACTTGATAGCAATGTAGATGCACTATAGCTGTTCTGGTCCATACAGTATTCATGGTCCGCAGTTATAGATACTCTTGTAATCTCCAGATTTGATTATTGTAATGCACTCTACATGGGTCTGCCCTTGAAGACGGTTTGGAAGGTGCAGCTGGTGCAGAATGCAGCTGCTAGATTGCTGACCAGGATAGCTGGCTGGACGCACATCATGCTGCTCTTAAAAGAGTTGCGCTGGCTGCCTCTTGGCTACTGAGCCCAATTCAAGGCATTAACTTTAACTTATAAGATCCTAAATGACTTGGGCCCCAAATATCTAAAGGAACAGCTTCTTTCATACTGACCTGTCCATGTGTCAAGATCTGGAGGGGAGGCCCTCCTGGTTGTACCACCACCTTCAGTAGTAAAAGGGGTGGGCACCCAGGAAAGGGCCTTCTCAGTGAAGGCCCCTGGACTATAGAATAGTCTTCCCCTTAAGGAGCATCAGGCACCTTCACTGTACATGTTTAGGAAGGCAATGAAGACATACTTCTAATACTGTGGTCACACCTAAGTTTTAATCTATCTTCAGTCTATCATCAAAGTGAGAGAACACATCAGCAAAGTCACCAGTAATTTTCTTTCCACATTATTTATCTCAAAGGTGAATTTTCTAAGTTATTTAACACTGAAAGAAAACATTGTTCTCTTGCTGTGAAAGTGGACTGAAGCTGGATTTAACCTTAAATGTGACCACAGCCTTGGCCTTTGGTTAAATGGGAATACACTTTCTCTTCCCACTTTGAGATACCTATGGGTATATGGCAGTATAAAAATGCAAATAATAAATGGTATAACTGAAATATGCAAGTTTCCGAAAGCCATTTTGAAACCCTGACATGGAGGCAGACACACTTACCTTCAAAGACTGTTCTAGTTAGCCCTGCTCTTGCACACCATAAACAATGTACAAGCAACAGAGCCTGGGCTAGTTGCTGGCAGGGATTAAGAACATAAGAACATAAGAGAAGCCTTGCTGGATCAGGTCACAGCCCATCTAGTCCAGCATCCTGTCGCACATAGTGGCCCACCAAATGCTCACGAGCATCTCAAGCAGAGACAAGGACAAACCATCTCCTGCTCTCGAGTCCCAGCAGATGGCCTTAGAAGCACCCCAGTTCCTCCCCTCCTCAGCCTGAAAGATGCACCTAGGCATTCGTTCTAGTAGCCATTGATACATCTGTCATCCATAAATTTGTCTAACCCTACCTTAAAGCCTTCTAGACTGGTAGCTGTCACCACCTCTTCTGGCAGCACATTCCATAAGTCGATGACCCTTTGGGTGAATAAATATTTCCCCCTGTCAGACCTTACTCTCCTACCCATCAGCTTCATAGAGTGCCCCCTGGTTCTAGTGTTGTGCAATAGAGAAATTTTCTCTATCCACCTTTTCTATACCGTGCATAATTTTATATACTTCAATCAGGTCCCCTCTTAAACGCCGTCTCTCCAGACGGAAGAGGCCTAGAGGTTGCAGCCTGGTTTCGTAAGGGAGGTGTTCCAGACCCTTAATCATTCTGGTTGCCCTTCTCTGCACCTTCTCTAGTTCCACAATATCCTTTTTGAGGTGTGGTGACCAGAATTGTACACAATATTCCAAATGCGGCCCCACTATAGATTTATAAAGGGGCAAAATGACACTTGCTCTCTTATTTTCTATTCCCTTCCTAATTATTCCCAGCATTGAATTTGCTTTTTTCGCTGCTGCCGCGCACTGGGTTGACACCTTCATTGAACTGTCCACCAAAACCCCGAGATCCCTTTCCTGGTGTGTTGCATAAAGCTCAGACCCCATCAGTTTATAGACGTAATTTGGATTCTTGGCCCCAATGTGCGTTACTTTGCACTTGTTAAGATTAAAGCACATTTGCCACTTGGCTGCCCACTCACCCAATGCTAAGAGATCCCTCTGGCACTCTTGGCAATCTCTTTCAGATTTTACTACCCTAAATAATTTAGTATCATCAGCAAACTTTGCTATTTTACTATGTACCCCTTCTTCTAGATCATTAATGAATAAATTAAAAAGCGTTGGTCCCAGTACTGAGCCTTGAGGGACCCCACTTTTTACTTCTTTCCATCCTGAGAATTTGCCATTTATTACTACTCTCTGCTTTCTGCCCTTAAGCTAGTCACAAATCCAGGACAGAACCTGTCCTTTTATTCCATGGCTTATGAGTTTACTCAGTAGCCTTTGATGTGGGACTTTGTCAAAAGCCTTCTGAAAGTCCAGATAGACAACGTCTACTGGTTCACCTTTATCCACGTGTTTATTGACACTCTCAAAGAATTCCAACAAATTTGTGAGGCATGATTTACCTTTGCAGAAGCCATGCTGGCTTTTGTTCAGCAATGCTTGCTCCTCCATATGCACACTAATTTTGTCTTTAATAATGGTTTCCATCACCTTACATGGAACTGACATTAAGCTAACTGGTCTGTAATTGCCTGGATCACCCCTGGAACCTTTTCTGAAGATTGGTGTTACATTTGCTACCCTCCAGTCCTCAGGTACGGAGCCTGATGTTAGGGAAAGATTATATATTTTTGCTAGAAGGTCGGCAATTTCCCATTTGAGTTCCTTAAGGACTCTTGGTGAATACCATCTGGTCCCGGTGACTTGTTAACATTTAGTTTATTAAGACATGCCAGGACCTCTTCCTTGGTTATTTCTGTACAGTTTAACTCTTCAGAAAATACAGCCTCAGCTACTGGCATGTGTCTTCTGCCTTCCTCCGTGAATACTGAAGCAAAAAAAATCATTTAGTCTCCCTGCAATCTCCATTTCTTCTTTAATTACCCCTTTCTGTCCTTTACCATCTAGGGGTCCAACTGCTCTCCTGGTTGGATTCCTACTTCTGATATACTTATAGAAGTTCTTGTTATTTCTTTTGATGTTTTTAGCAATGTGCTCCTCAAAATCTTTTTTAGCTTTCCTAATGGCTGTCTTGCATTTGTGTTGCCAGTGTCTATGTTCCCTCCTGTTCTCCTCATTTGGACAAGCCTTCCACTTCCTAAATGAACTCTTCTTGTTTTTTATGACTTCATCTACTGCACTTGTGAGCCACATTGGTTTCTTCTTGGACCTAGAAGTCCCCCCTCTTCTTTTAGGAATGCATTCTAGTTGCACTTCTATTATTGTGTTTTTAAGTAGTCTCCATGCATTTTGAAGTGATTTAACTCTTTTGACTTTCCCTTTCAATTTCCTTTTCATTAATTTCCTCATTTTGGGGAAGTTTCCCTTATGAAAGTTTAAGGTCTCTGTGTTAGACTTTATTAAGAACTTACTCCCTGTATTTAAGTTGAAGGTTATTGCATTGTGGTCACTGTTCCCAATTGGATCAGGTACAGTGACAACCTTCACCAGGTCCTGAGCATTACTTAGGATCAAGCCCAGGACTGCATTTCCCCTGGTTGGTTCCATGACCATTTGTTCCATGGAACAGTCATTTACTTTACTTTACTTACTTTACTCTGAAATTTATTTAGCAGGTCTAGGAATTTTCTCTCTCTTTCCTGAGTTGAACAGGAGTTCACCCAGTCTATGTGAGGATAATTGAAGTCCCCCATTATAACTACCCTATCTTTATGGGATACCTCCTTTACCTCCTTCTCCAATTGTTCATCTCCTTCGGGCGTATGGTTGGGAGGACGGTAGCATGTCCCTATTGTTAGACTTCCTTTTTGGCTTGGTATTTTTACCCACACTGCTTCTGTGGAAGAGTCAGACTCACCTGGACATTCCAGTTCATAAGATTCTATCTCTTCTTTAATATACAAGGCTACACCACCTCCATGTTGCCCTTCCCTGTCTTTCCTGTACAGTTTGTAACCTGGGATGACTGTATCCCATTGGTTTTCACTGGTCCACCAGGTTTCAGTTATGCCAATAATATCAATCCTATTTTCCATAACTAAGCTTTCTAGCTCCCCTGTTTTGGCTCGAAGGCTCCAGGTGTTTGCATATATACATTTATATTCATTCCTCTTGTCCAATTTCCGGTGTTGTGGAACATGTGAAACTAATCCCACACTTAGCTCAGCATTTTCTGCATATTTCCAGCCCTCCTCACTTGGGGGTGCGCTCTCCCAAACTGGATGCTGCCCAGCTCCTGTCGGCTTTCCCCCAGGGATCAGTTTAAAAGCTGCTCTGCAAACTTTTTAATGTTAATCGCCAGGAATCTGGTTCCCTCTTGGTTCAAGTGTAACCCGTCCCTCTTGTACAGGTTTGGCTTGTCCCAAAATGTTCCCCAGTTCCTTACAAATCTAAACCCCTCCTCCTGACACCACTGCCTCATCCACGCATTGAGGCTCCTGAGCTCTGCCTGTCTGGCTGCTGCTGCACGTGGAACAGGTAGCATTTCTGAGAATGCGACCCTAGAGGTCCTGGACTTTAGTCTTCTACCTAACAACCTAAATTTGGCTTCCAGGATGCTCCGTCTTGCCTTTCCAACATCATTGGGACCGACATGTACCATGACCACTGGCTCCTCCTTGGCACTGTCTACTAACCTATCTAGATGTCGCGTGATGTCTGCAACCTTCGCACCAGGCAGGCAAGTCACCATGCAGTCAACATGCCCATCACAAACCCGGCTCTCTATATTCCCGATAATCGAATTGCCCACTACAAGAAGCCCCCCTCCCGCTACCCGTGGAGGACTATCCTCGGTGCAAGAGGATACAGGGACATCCACTGAGGAAGGGGTCCCAACTAAGGGAGCCTGCCCCTCTTCCTCTGGAGAGCTGCTTGTCATGGATTGGGATGCTCCTACTGCATCCCTGAAGACCTCACCCTCAGCCCTGTTACTCTCTATCTCCTTCTTCAGGTCCGCTACCTTGGCTTCGAGGGAAGAAACACGTTCCCTGAGAGCCAGGAGCTCATTGCACCGAACACACACCCAAGACTGCTGCTCCATGGGCAGGTAGTCATACATATGACACTCAGTGCAAAACACTGGGAAGCCCCCATTCCCCTGCTGGCATTCTACCTTCATTTTATTTAATGGATTTGTGTTATTTTTGAAAAATTACCTAATAAACTATAAAAGACTTTCTTTAAGATAAACTTTTCTGAATTAATATTTTATGTTACGATATAGTATGTTACAATATAGTAGTTATTTTCTGGTTAGTTATAGCAGAGAGCTGTTTCTTCCACGGTGATTTCTCTCAACTGAAGTTCAAACTGAAACTAAGACACTCCCACAAGCTCAGGAGTGGCTAGTTCTCTTTGCATATGCCAATACTTTGTCCCTTTTGTTATTTTGATGTGGTCTCCTAGGAATCTACCTAGAGTAACCTGAGCTGGCCACACCCAAACTGTCCTAGATTTTATTTGAGCTGGATTGGTGTTGTATTGGACGGCTAGTCATCTATTTTATTTATTATTTGCATTTTTGAAAATTATTTGTGGAAACACTGAGGGCTGGACCAGAACAAGACAGCTTGGGATGCTTGCAGACATCTTCAAATAGGTGTGCAGGATAGCACTAGATGCATGGTACAAAAATGTACTAGGGAGCTGTTTGTCCTGGCTTAACAAACAAGTGTGTAAAGGGCACAAGGGACCAGCTACATCTAAGTTTTAATCCATCTAACGTGAGGTGGATTTTCTGAGTTAGATAATGTGGCGAAATAACCTGATTGTCAATTTGCTGATGAGTTATCCAACTTTGAAGGTTGCGTCTGAGATTATACAAGTTCAAATGACAGTGAAACTCACTGGGGTCTTTGGGCCTTTCAGTATTACCTAACTCACATATATGGAAGGAGGAGAATTGTATTGGCAAGCTCATGGTGAAGCATTTAGTAGAATGGGGCCTTTTGACAACTGTCCAGCCTGGTTCTGTTTGCAGAAGCCTAGTAGACTGATGCATCCAGCTTTCACAGTTCTCCTAGCCTCTGGTTCTTCATAGGCAATGGTTACTTTTATAATGCAGTAATTTGCTGGAATTTAACCACTGTGTTATATGAGAGATAAATGTAACTGAAATTAAGAAACCTTATGATCAATAAAACAATATCAGCCATTTTTAAAAAGTCTTCAAGCAGGTTTAATGTGCAGTGAATAAGCAACACTATTGTTCAAGACAGCTATATCTCCACCCCTCACCAGAGTCCCCTTTTACTGAAAGAAAATGTCACCAAAAATGACACAAAGGAAGATACATTGTCCTTCTATCTGCTGGGGTGGGAGATAAATTGAGGATATATTGTCCTTCTTGTAAGAATAGGAGAGAAAGGAGACAGATGAAGTGTAACTTCCACTGTATCTTTCCTTTTGTTTTCACTTTCCATCCCAATAGGGACATTCTCATCCTCCTGAGTACAACTCCCAAAAAGTCATTGGATGGGAGGAAATGGGGAGCATGACCAAAAAATGTGTAGTTCCCTCCCAAAATAGGCTGACATTCTGAAATGAGTTGGGATAGTCAGAATTCCAGAAAACCTCTAAATTGATTAAACACTTAATTTCTTTTACTAGTCGGTTTTACTACCTGGTAGAGATGTGTACGAAAGTACTTTGGTTTGAAAGTTTAAGGTGGTTAGTGGTCAGGATTGCTTCTGACCTCCTCACATTCTTGGCTATTTTCAACTATACCTAGTCATCTTGTTTTAATTTGTCATATTGTTTAATACTTTTTAGGGGGGGGGAGGGACCATAATGTTTTATTCTTATATGATGTTTTTTATATTTATTGTTGTTAACCGCCTGGATTGGTTCGCCACAGGGCGGTATACAAATAATAATAATAATAATAATAATAATAATAATAATAATAATAATAATAATAATAATAATAATAATAATAATAATAATAATAATAATAATAATAATAATAATAATAATAATAATAATAATAATAATAATAATCTTGCCCCCCTGCCCTTGACCCTACACCCCACGTCCACCCTCCATTACCTTAGCTTATGAGAGTGAGTGCATAGCAGTATTGATTTTTAAGGGCTCTTATATTGTGTTAATTATATGTCATTTAGAGATTTATGACAAATAAGTAGTATGTGCATTTTATAAATAAATAAACTCTTTCAGACATTGAGAATTTGTTGTTAGATAGGAATAGACTTCTGAGCTTATCTGCCATTGGTGTTTCCTAAAATCATGGTGAGTCAAAGCAGATGAATGCTTCTGGTTTACCTTCACAAAAGCCTAGATTATCTCTCAAAGTATGATAGGGTCCTGAGGTGGAAGTCAAAGGAAGGATCCTCTTCTGGGCTGCAGGACCCTCTTCTACTGTGGTGCATTCTGGATGAGGGAGGCATCCATATGGACCCATGCTCTTCCTGCTGTCTTGGCAACAAAAGCTCAACTTAAAAAAAAACCTACAGAGCTCTTCCCCTGCCACTGCTACATGACCACAGCCCCTGGAGGAGATAAACATGTTTAGTCAGCCGTATATTGTAATCAAACACAGGAAATGGCTGATGGAGCCATTTCCTTAATTTGATGACCTCCTATCTTTCTGCATTGCAGCCAGGGAATTTTGATGGCCACAAGCAGAGTGTGGAAGGCAGATGACATGCCAGGGTTTTAAAAGTTTTCTCTTAGTTCACAGATGGAATACTGCTATGCTTATAGAGTTCTTCCCTCTTACATACATCTGCCCTCTTGCATACATCAGGGTGCATCCACATGGGCTGTAATTACTTTGGGGTGGATTCGGGGCAGCCTTAATGCGAATTGTAGTGTGCATTAAGAAGTCCCCATGGTAATTGAGGACAGCACAGGTTCAAGCTGAACCCGCCTGTCCCCATAAAAACCGCGGTAAACCCCTGTATTGGGAAACCACAGTTTTCTCCACCCCTTCCCCTGGGTACAAGCATCCCCCCTTTGCCTGATCGTTTGAGTGGGCAAGCACACCTGGGTAAGAGCTTGCTTTAGCACATGAGTGCCTGACACCTTCCCTGCACTCAGCTGATCAGCTGTCAGATGGAGGTATATGGGCTGTTAAGCTAAGGTGCACAACTCTGGTAAAATAAAACACAGCTGCGGCTTCAATCAATAAGCCGCTTTTCCATCTATTATGCCCCCTTGTTATGCAATGTGCGGCTTTTGGAGGTGCAGAAGGGAACCTGGCTCACTGATTGAAGCCATGGCTGTCTTTCAGTTATTTTACTGGAGCTCTGCTCCTTCGCTTGACAGTCCATATACCCATCTGACGGCTGATCAGCTGAGTGCAGGGAAGCTGCACTGGCAGGGAAGTTGTCAGGTGCTCGTTTGCTAAAGCAAGCCCTTACCCAGGCGTGCCTGCCCAATCGGGCAGTCAGGCAAGGGGGGACAGTTGCTATCACAGCACTCATGGCAGGGACAGCGAAATCCTGCCTGCTAATGCTGTGATGGACAATCTACACCCCCAATAACCCAGAAGTGTCCCCATGCCCCCAGGATAATCCATTCTTGCCTCCTAATTCAGGGCGAGAACAGTTAGAAAGGGGGGGTTTGCTAAATATTTTTGGCTTTTGTCCCACATGTAGCCCGGATTAGGGGCTATTCATGAGGACCCTCCAAGGCGAACTCATGTTCGCCTCGCAGTATTTTGATCATGGGGATGAGCCCTCACAAAAATTATATTGTGAACATTTACTGATTTAGCTGAAATGATGTTGGAAAATTTAGGTTATTATTTCTGAGAAAGTAAGCATGTAAAATGTATATTCTCAGAGAATTGTGATTTTACCTAGTTTAGATTTTCTGATGTATTTTTCTATTGTATATCCATTTTTTTTTTTAAAAAAACCAGTCCTTTCTGAATAGTAATAATGGTAACAGGAAGGAAAAAATGAGGTGTCAAGTAGATATGCATGTATCATTATTAGATAAATGCCTCATTATTCTTGGTTAGGGACAACTGCTGGCAGGGATAAAACACCAGGTAAAAGACTGAGCTCTAAATGTGGAACTCACGAGTTCAGATTTTGCCTCAAGCTTCATAGACAGCCAGAGGCAAACCATTCTTTGTCTGCCACAACCCTCTTGTTTGGAATTGTGGGAATATAAGATTCACATACCTTACTTTTTAATACAGGGATTATAGGAAAATACATTTTGTGATTTGAATAATCTAAAATACAATACTGATGCTTAGTAGAAAGATAGTCTGCAAGTACATATCACTGCTAGGCAAATGCACTCAAAGGCATATTAGTTCCAATGGTGTACGATTCTGTCATCAGGCCTCATGATGAAGAATCGGGTTTCCACTACTGCAACTGATCTGATTGTGTTGCTATCAGATTCAATATGATGTCAAATCTGGTAGGAAGGATATGCTTCATATCCTGCACTTTGCTAAAAGTTAGTGTTTGGAGAGATTTCTGGGAAAATTGCATATTTTGTGTACCAGAAGAAATATGTGAAACAAAAGAGAATTATAATAAATACCTTAGTTTGGAAGTCTTCATAGCCCAGGGTGTGTAATTTCCTTTTCACACCTATCTTTAGTATCCCAAGCTAGGATGGGCTGCCCTGGCTTGGAATACACAACCCATTCCAGACACGGAACTGTATGTTCCATACCAACCCTTTCTACAAGCTCTGAAGGGTGCACTGAACTGGCTCTGGAGCCTTCAGAGTTCTTGGGAGTTTTGTTTCAGCCATGCACCTTGTTGTACCACCAAAATACCCTCCCCATCCCAGAAAAGAGGCCTGTGTGACTTCTACACATGATCTGCTGTTCTGGGGTAAGGTAACTAGCATACTGATAGATCTTGGTCTTGGAGATGGGAAGTGTGCCTCTTGCATTCAGAAACTTTGGAGCTGAGAAGCAAAACTTTTCCAGCTTTGCAATTATAGCACTGCTATATTTCAGAATACACAGGGAATGGTCTTGGAAGCTGACCATTTTCTGTGCGTCACTGAAACTGATGTGTGTACTAGGGAAATGCTTTTGCACCATGTTGCCACCATCACAGCTGTCCTAGAGCTCCCCAACCAGTCCTAACCAGTTATGTGGATAAGTTAAATGTAGTCCACAGCTCAACCAGGAGCAACTAGGTAGTTCCCAGGCAGCAGCATTTACATCATTTTCTGGGTGTGATGCTAGGAGTGGGCATGGCAATACAGATGCAGCTGTGCATTGCACACCACATTTCAATTGCCATGACAACATCTGGATGCACACTGGATGTTGCTGCGACCATTGCCATGGTGATCTAGCTGGCCTGGGCTTGACTGTCTGCACTTCAAGTGCTGGTGGCCCACTTCAGGACTTCACTAGTTCTTGAAGTGTGGATTGCTCCCAATGCACTTAATCTTTACCAGACTGGTATGGTGTTACGAAAGCATATCGCTCAGGTAAGTGCAACCAGGCACAAGGTGTCATTCTGTTCATTTACTGCTACCATATTTCAAATGAAAGTCAAAAAGAATGTAGTAGTAAAACAAGACAAGAGGCAATTTTACACTTCCCTTCCTGTCCACTAGACGGGAAAGTAGTGCAATAAACCAACGTTGACTAGCACTCACATTTGGGGTGCTAGTCAATGTTACCTGTCCCCCCCTGTGATTGAATACTTACCTTGATTCAACTGTGGGGCCATTCTTCTTCAGGGCTGTGTCATTTTTGCTGCCGTGCCCTGCGTGACTGCACATATGTCAGCACGATGGTCATGATGACACTGACGCTCTGTGCACATGCAGTCGTGTCTACGGTCGTCTGAGGTGCCAGCGCGCTGGTGTGGCACCTCAGATGACCACGGAGCACCGGAAGAGGTGCAAGTGGCCACTGCCTGGATGCACCAGGTAAACTTTAGGTTAAGGTTAGTAAAGGTGTGGAGCAATTTCGTGGTCCACACTAGTGCATGATTAGGGAACTTCTGGGAAGGCAGAGGGCACCTAGAGGCTGTAACAGCCTCCTCAAGGTGCGGATGCTCTTCCCCAGAAATTACCTAATCATGCACTATGGGCTGTAGTGTGAATAGGCCTAAGACCTACAATGTTTGTCCCTAGTTTTTTTCCTGGTTTCATTATGTAACCCTCCTGTTAAGGTCACTAATAAGAAATTCTTTTTTCATCAAGAGTGAAATCTACTTCATTTAGTGATTCCACCCACCCCAAACTAGCATCATTGATGATTAATCCAGTCTTATAGAATCATATTTACTTCATCCCACTAAAAATAATAGTTGGGCTGAAGTATCCCAAATAGAAAGTTATCAATGATAAGAGATAACTGGTAATAAATGACAAAATACAAGGTTTTGTAATTATGGGTATAAAAGGAGAGAGTTGGCTTGCTAAGTATTACTACTGCACGTAGCAATGTGCAAACTTAATTTTATCATTCACTGTTTCATTTGTTTTTGCAGGAAACTGTATATAGAAATAACCTTGATTTTTTATTAGCTTGTGTTCTATTTTATATCCTTATCTCCATTATCCAAATCTAATAGAAAGCAGGACAGTTAGTTCACTAAGGAGTCTTGCAGATAACACAGGAATGCTTTTTGATACTGTTCTTATCAGAAGTTAATGAGCTGAGAATTACTTATATTGCAGTTCTTCCTTGAAAAAGTGCATAGGCCTAGGAGCTGCAAAAAAATACAAGATTGTTTCCAAAATCAGTAGCACCATCCTCCAATTCTATCTTTGGAATGAACAGCACCTTTCAATTTATGTTATTTTCTTACACACCCTAACATGCTTTCTTATGCTGTGGAGCCTTATCCATCAAATCCTGCCTGGATTATTGGTCGTTCCACACTAGCTGATATGCTGGACCAGCAAGTGTGCTAGGAGCCTCCCTTCCACATGCTGGTCCTGTTTCAGGGGAGCCATTCCAATGCTAGGAATGCATTTGGAAGGGTATCCCAGTACAGCACCCCCCTGCTCTGGGAACTGCATGATCTTTGGAGCCACCCCTGGGTTCACTGGCTAAGCACTAGGATCTGAAGTTCTTAACCTCAATTCCTCCAGGGGACCCATTTCAGTGGCATAATCTTGTGTGCCTCCAAAACTGGTCCCCCTGTTAAACCAAAACAGGGAGGCACATGTCCTTCTGCATGCCTCCCTGGGCTGATCTAGCTGCCTCTGGAATAACTGGAGACCTACAGGTTTGCCAGTGTCCTGATATAGGCAGGACATTTTAGCTACCTAGACCAGGGCTGGATTCACACTTCAGCCCACAGTATGTAATTAGGCAACATCTGGGCATGTGCATCTGCCCTGTCAGGAGGCGATTACAGCATAGAAACGCTCCCTGTCTGCCCAAAAGTTGCCTAATTACATACTAGCTGTGTAGCCTGAAATCATGCCCCACAAGCTCACCAACGCTTACCCCAACTTGCCTGAAAGCATCTGGCCGGTGAGCATTTGCACCTTTGCCTGCTGTAAAGGTCATTGGAGCTGCCGTGCAAATGTGCTGGCAGCTCCCATGCCCCCTGACATGACTGCGACTGCACAGAGCATCAGCGTAATCATAGCGATGCTGCTGACAGACACGCAGTCACGGAGGGTACCAAACGCAAGATGGTAGCACCCAGAAGAGGACCGTCCCAGCAATCAAACAGATAAGTGTTTGATCACGCAGGGGGCAGGCTAACATTGATTATCGATCACAAGTGTGAGTGCTAGTCAACGTTAGTTGATTGCATTCCTTTCCCATCCATGGGACAGGAAAGGAGATGCAAAAATGCCGCAGCCCTTGCTCCATCCCAGTGTTGATGAAGTGACCCAGAGAAGAAGTGGGACCTGAAGTATATTTCCCCTGTGCTGGAATGGACTACTGGTAAGTACTAAAAGGCCCATTGCTGGATTTAAATGGCCGTGGTCACACCTTCACTTTAAACCCTCTTCAGTCCATCTTCAGATCTGATTGTTCATACCTTTTCATTTCTATCCATTTTATTTGTGGGCTTTCCTTCCAGGAAAAGCCAAATGAGTGGTGGTGGTGAAGAGTCCACAAATAAAATGGATGAAAAATGTGAGCAGTCAGACCTGAAGATGGACTGAAGAAGGTTTAACGTGAAGGTGGGACCACGACCAATGAGCGTTTTTAAACTATTCCTGGTGTAGATGACAAATGCCTATTATGTGAAGTCACTTTAGATTATCCTGCTGTTGTACTGTTAAAAGTATATATCGTGCAAATATCTAGGCCAACTGCATTGGTTACTTAAAACAACAACAGCACTATTTTCTAAAGACAGCCTTCAGTCAGGTTTAGGCACAACTTTTAATTAGAGAGGTGAGAGCCATTTTTTATATATTAAAATCTATTTTGAGGAAACAACCCTCTGACGGTACATCCTAAAAATAAATAAGTTTACTGAAAGCTTATTTGATCTCTCCTCTTTTGCTGCTGCTCCCAGGGGTCTTTTGAATTGAATTCCGCTTTCATACGGAAATTCCTGAGGGATCCTAGGCCATTTGGCAAGCAACTCGAAAAGTTTTGCACAGCAGCTACATTCCTTTCAAGTGAAGATTTGCTTTCCTAGTTTATTTCAAGAAAATCTTATAAAATGCTGTTTGAAAAAAAGTTGATAAAGTTGTAAGAAGTATTTTTTTAAAAAAAACAAAAAACAAGAAACGATATCAACATTGAAATGGGGTACTAGCGTACAATTCTTATTCCTGACACTCCTTGACATGAAACATTTTAATGTTTGAGATCATAACCCTGACAGCTTGGTGAGTCCTGGTAATCATAACATCCTTTTTTCTCCTACTTCATGGTGTGCCAAGGACTTTTGCTGTTATACTGAGCACTGTGTGAAAGCCTACAAAGTAGGCATGGGAGGCTTCATACCTCAGAGCAATTTATAAATATGCTTATTGTGAGGTGGAATCCAAATGTGGGAGCCAAATGCAGCTGATACCTATTTTATTGATTTTGCTGATTTTATTTTATTACCTATGTCTTGTTAATCAAATGAGTCTACAGCATCAGTTTAGAAACATCTGAAATAAATAGATACACCCAAAAGCATCTTGAAGAAATCTTTAAAACTGCTTTTGCTGTAGGTTCTTGTTTACGCCTTTACCCAATCCAGTATATTTTATGGGAGGGGGATGGCTTGACTCGTTCTGCTTAAAATGTTATTTGCCTTTTCTTCAGCATGGTGGGCATGGTGAGCTGTGAGACCCCACCCACATGTGGTTGGCATTGGGCAGGAGGCTGCAGCTGCACCTCAAAAAGCCCAGAGCATTCCCACCTAGAGAATAAAGTCCTGTTTTTACCAGAGATCTTTCCCCCCAGATTTCTGCAGTATAGTGATCAGAAAATCCAGAGATAAGAAGTGGAATGGGAACGGGGCTTGCTGAATTTGGATTACTTGCCGATGGAATGGGAATTCTGGATGCCGAGTTCCCACTCAGTCTGGATTTTAGTGCCTTTGGGAACGCACCCTGGGTCTTATTCTGGATTCACGTGCTAGTGTAGACTACAGCAGCATACACTGAGATATAATGTGGAATATATGCACAGTGTAGGAAGGGCTTTAGGCTGAAGAGGACACAGACCTATCTTTGATCGAACAGAAAACGGATGACTTCTGCAATTTCTTCCTGTGCTGTTGAAAATAGTCCTGGGCAGAAATGTTCATGTTGCCATGAATTCTCTCTCTCTCTCTCTCTGTGGGACGTACATAAGAAGAGAAGAGGAGAGGAGAGGAGAGGAGAGGAGAAGAGAGGAGAGAAGCACTGCTGGACCAGGCCACAGCCCATCTCGCTCAGAATCCTGTCTCACTCAGTGGCCCATCACTTGGGGCTGGACATTCTCAAGAAGAAGATGGCCCAAACTTCCACGGGCTGAAGCAAGCACTCTAGTCCTAAAAGCAGCAGGAATAGCTGTCACGCAGTCCTAGCTTAAAGGCAGTTTGCTATTTTAAGACTCCTAAAGGAGCATGGCAACATAAACATTCATTGCTGGAATTCTAAGCAAGATAATAGAAATACCGTAAACAGCTCATTTTATCACAGTTGGTTTAAGTTGCATAATTAGGCTTATTTGTAACTTCTAAGTAAAATTAAAAGTCATGTGTAAGCTTTGGGGCAAATGTGGATTTCTGAAATGATATTCTAGGTATCAGTCACATAGGCAACACCCTTACACAGGTGTTTTTGTTTTGTTTTTTTAAAGGGGACTCAAAAGCATTTTCTGGATTTGGAAGAATAACCAGATTATCATCCTTATAAGGTGATGGTGCCTCATTCACTGTTGTGAGAGCAGCCAGTGGCAATGTGGTGGGTGAAATGTCATGATTGTGGCTTCACTGGATAACTTTTTTGTGCTTGATCAACAACTTCAGCAATCTAAGACAACTTCTCTCCACTTGGACAAGGTTCAGTATACTATGTTAACTATTAATGACATGCAACTAGTTTTACAGCTTGTTCAGAGGAGTGTATCATGTAAACAGTGCATTCCTAGGTAATGAATGTCTTAGAAAATATATATAGCTATTGCTTTTGTATAAAAAACATAAGAGCTCTTCTCAGAAAATTGAAGAAATAATTCCTTCCCTCTGGACAGATGCACTTCTGTGAAGTGTTTTGCTAAGGTTGGCCTGACTCCACATGCCTGCTGACTATATCGCTAACAAGTGATATTCCGGAGTACAGCCCCTCTGGAGTTAGTGCAGGGGCTGCTCTGTCTGTGCGTGTTTTAGTGAAGTGAACATCCAGGTATTTTGCCAGTACAAGTTAGGCAAAAACAACAAACAGGAGGGCAATGGAAAGAGGTCCTCATCCTCAAAGGCTTCATTTCTTTAACTCTTCACTAGTTTGCACCCACAAAGGCTTACAACTCAAGCAAGCAATCTGCCCCCTCATGATCAGACTGTGGTATCAGCTTACAGTAGACCACTAAAAATGTCCAAAAAGCAGTGATTCCAGCTGGGTAGCAAAAAGTCTGGAGACATGGAGAATAGCAAGGCGTAGACCAGACACCTGACCTTTCCTGGAGAAGGGAAAGTGAAATGTCCCACTCTTTGCTGGGTGGCGGAGAACTGAAGACAAGGGGCAAGGGGTGTGTAGAGAAGGCTTCCCTTCCACCTTTGGTATCTTTCTGAGTTACTGGCCAAACTAAGGGAAGGAGAAGCAAGCTCACCAAGGCTGCATCCCCATGGGCATTTACTTCGGGGTGGATTCAGGGCAGCCCCAGTGCCAACCGTAGCTCAAATTAAGACATCCCCATGTGATTGAAGACAGCACGGGTTCAAGCCGAATCTGCCTGTCCCCATGAAAACCGTGATAAACCCCTGTGGCTTCAAGTGGCTGTGCTTCAATCATTTTAGCGTAGGAGTGCACGTCTGCGTGACAGCAGGGATACGTCTGCCTGACAGAAGCTTCTTCGGATCAGTTGAGTGCAGGGAAGCCACGGGCTGTCAAGCGCTCATGCGCTAAATCAGGTCCTTTACCCACGCGTACCTTGCCGATCAGGTGATCAAGCAAGGGGGGGGTGTTCATGCTTGTTATGCTTCAGCAGAATTTCTTTGAAGAGATCCCCAAGCAGTTGCAATCGCAGCACGCATGGCAAGGACAGTGAAACCTGACTCACTAATGCTCTGATTGGCAAACTCCTCCCCTAATAATCCAGGAGCGTCTCCATGACTCAAGATAATATGTGCTTGCCTTCCTAATTCGGAGCGAGAACAGTTGGAAAGGGTTTTTTTTTTTGCCGTGGATTTGTGACATTTGTCTCGCATGTAGCCCGGATTAGAGGTTTTCCATGTCTCGGAGTATTTTGATCATGGGGACGAACCCCAAGTGATTTCACTTAGGGTAAAGTTGCAAAGCAGTGCAGGAGCAATCTTCAGAGGAACAGATTCTTAGCACAGTTTCAGCAAGAGAAAAAGAAGCAAAAGAGGTAATGCATTTCCTCAGTTTCCCAGATCTAAAACGAACACGAGCTTGGTGTTGGAGCAAGAGAGATTTCACTTGCAGTTCCTAGGGTATGCAACAAGGGAAGGGGTCAGGAAAATATGGCTGAGATGAATGATCTTGCAATGTTCTTCAGTGCAGTGATATTCAGCAGAGAAAGTGAATTTCAGTGTGATGAGGAGAGAAAGACAATCACTTAAAGAAGTGGCAAATCTGACAGTTTTTATGCTCTTTTTGGGCTGGGAAGAGGGAAAAGAGGGAAAGGGTCAAGGTGCAAAATTAAAAAATAAAGGACTGGTCGACAAATGTCTTGCAGACTTGTTTAAATAAATAAGGTGGGCTTTCATCAAGAATAGAATAAATCAGTCGACAACAATGCAAATGGTGCAGGCCACACTTGCGATGTCCCAGGTTTATCTTGCTATCAGCCATCTGACTAATTAAGAAGCACATAAGGCTAGCCAAGGCTATGACCTAATGTAAACTCAGGGATACTGCCACATGCCTCCAAGCACTTCCTGTTGCTTCCATGTATGGAGTCTGAGGAAACAGGAGAAGGGGGAGTAAGAGGCCACATATTTTACCGTGAGCAAGGAAATGGTTTTTTTTTTTTTTTTTTTGGGTGCCCTCTGCGTTCTGTGGTCTGGGTACCCATGCAGCCTTGCAGGTCATAGTCCTGAGGTCCAACAAATGTGTGGTGTGTTCTGCTGTACATGTGTACAAAAGTAACATTGATAACAAGCCTGAGGTGGGAGGAAGTGGCAAGAGGGAAATAAATAGTGATATCTAAAGGAGCGCCTTCTCCCATATCGACCTGCCCGTGTTCTTAGATCTGGAGGGGAGGCCCTTCTGGTGATCCCTCCGCGTTCTTTAGTTAGGCGGGTGGGTACCCGGGAGAGGGCCTTCTCGGTGGTGGCCCCCAGGCTGTGGAATGGTCTCCCCCTTGAGGTGCGTCAGGCCCCTTCTCTGTTCTTATTCAGGAAGGCGGTGAAAACGTTCCTATTCACACAGGCCTTTGGTTAAATGTTCCCCACACTTCCCCTCACTGAAAACCGCTGATGTTTTTAACTGTTTTGTACTTTTAAAACTGTATTTTTAAATTTGTTTTATTTTTGATACTGTTTTTATACATCTGTTTTAAATGTTGTGAGCCGCCCAGAGACCCCCGGGTATGGGGCGGCATATAAATTGAAATATAAATAAATAAATAAATTGTGTGGAGGACATAATGAGAAGGGTGATGGAAACCATCATTAAAAATAAATAATAATATGTACACAGAAGAGCAAGCATTGCTGGAGGAAAATCAGTATGACTCCTACAAGAATAAATCATGCCTTATTAACTTGTTAGAAATCTTTAGGAGCATCAATAAATATATAGATAAAGGGGATCAGTGAACCAGTTGATATTGTCTACCTGGACTTTCAGAAGACTTTTGACAAAGCCCCTTATCAAGGCCTTATGGGATAGATCTTATCCTGGATTGGGAACTGACTAAAGGGCAGGAAAGAAAAAACAGTAATAAATGAGAAATTCTCAAAATACATAGAAGGAAAAAGTGAGGTGCCCATGGTTCAGTATTGGGATATGCCCTTTTAAATTTATTCGTAAACACTTTAAAAGTAGGGGAAAACAGTGAGAAAGCAAATTTTGCTGATAACAACAAACTGGAAGAGATTGTGAAGAGCTCCAGAGTAGTGATGTGCATGGATATTTGTGCCATTAAAAATTCATACAAATTTCAACATTCATGGGCAAATCAAAAGGGGCCCCCATTTGTAGGCCCCCATTCCCCTACACATTGGACCCAGCTTTTGTTGAAGTTTTGTAGAAGTTTCGATGAAGGGTGGATCTGCGCACCCCAGCCTCCTTTTCCCCCAGCCATGCCTCCTTATTTATTTATCCTTTTTCCTTCATGCATGTATCAGTTCAGGGTTCACTAATGCATATGACCTGTGGAGTCAGCTGTCATGTCATAAATTTTAATGGAACTACAACTTTAACTGTCACTTCTACCATTAGCTCTACTTGTTATGGCCCTGGCTACTACTTCCTGTTGTCTATTTGCCTCCTGCTTCATCACACACAGTGGGGCTATTTCTTGTGAGAGACATGACCGGTGCCAAGAGCTATTGGCTCCCTTTAGGCAAAGTACGACTTTGTTACAAACATATTCTCATACAGTTCATAACAGGAAAGGTAAGAAGACTTACAGCTCTTTTAGATTGTAAGAGAGAAGCTTGTTATGTACTTCAGTCATATGTCATTGTCCTGCCACTGTTTTTGTTTGTCTGGGTGGCCTATTTAGACCCATCCAGATTTCTACATATAGTGGATTATCTGATTCGTGGACTGATAGGGCCCTTCAAATAGGACCCTATTTGATCCATCCACGAATCTTGGAATCCGGACGTATTCAACCGGATTCTGAATGTACAAATAATCCATGTATATCCCTACTAAAGTGTACTTAGCTGTATAATCTGATCATTGCTTTCTGTTCTCTTGCTACAATTTGCTGCCTGATACAGTTTGACTGACAACTTAACAAGCCTGCGTCCGTGTATTGCTTGTGTATTACTCCTATTGCCTGTGAGTTACTGCTGCTTATTTTAAAAGCCTGTTGCCTGCTGTTGGATTCTGTTTCTTTGCTGTAAAGTAGTGTTGTTTTATTTTGTTCCATTTAAATAAACATTGTCAAATTTGTGTTATTTTATCTTCAGAATTCATTTCTTTATCTTATCCACAACAGCTAATTGCATTCTGCCTCTTGCAGTTCAGGAAACCAACCTATTTCACCTTAAGTCTTCAGAAATGACTGGGAAGATTTATTCCCCCAGTAAAACCAGTTCATTCCTTTACAAGATTTCTTTCACTTCCACCCATGAAGTTCTTCTCAACCACAAACATTAGTGTCAGTCCTCTTTCTTCCACGGCTGATAATTAGCAAAGTGACTTTGAAGGGGACACTTTTGGAAAGTCCTTCTTCAGACTAAGTCCTTCAGAGAAGAAGCCTAGGAATGGGATGAGGGTCACAAGATGCTATGGTGACATCAGATATGAGATCACAGGAGAGGAAGGGGGCCTATTTGCCATCTGTCTTTATTCCACTTCTGACAAGGAACTATCTCGCAGGATTATTGTGAAAATTAAATAAAAAGTAGAACTCTACCTGTTGCCTGTACGTCTTAGAGAAAGAGAGAAACAAATACAAATGACAAAAGACGTCTACTTGCAGCCTATTTATAGTTAGCAGAACTATTCAATTCTGCAACAAAGCACCAGTTTTTCCAAACATTCTTGAAACAAGCTGTGATTATTGCAAAGAATTGCTAATTGCGCCCCATAAAAATCAGGGGGAAGGTAGATATAAAGCGATTATGATATGCTGAATTGACTTTATAACTCTTTCCATTGCAACACATAAGTAACACAGAGTTCACACTTGGATTATCAATTACTGATTGCCAGAAAAGCAGAGTGGATGGCATCATATGCTTTGCATGAGCCGTCATTTTCTGGCTTCCTGTTCAATGATGAGGATCTCTGAACCAGTCTTGGACATGGAAATGGCAAACTACACTGAAGTCTTAGACCCAGGTTATACTAATTTGGAGTTTGAAACAATGCAAGTCTTGTATAATGGCAATGGTAAGTTTAGGTCTTCTCTAAATTGAGAAACTGCATTTGTAACCTAAAAAGCCAAGTGTTGGTCAAGATCTTTACTCTTTTTTGTTTATAGTTCAGCAGGAAATGCTGTTAATAACATGATAACGTCCTTATGGTACTGAAAATAAAGTGCCAGTTCTGTGTATTAAGGTAAATGTACTGAAATGTCAGTGATTAATTAATCAAATAAAGAAAAATGTTCTTCCTGCATTCATTTGATTTACTGCAAAACAAATGAGCAACTACCTTTGACAGCTTGGGGACAAGGGACATTTTTATGCATAATATTTTAAGATGACAGTTAAAATACAAATATCCAGAGGGGAAAATAATTGGTTACATGGGGTGGAGTGGTGAGGAAACAACCTCTTGATGTCTACTTGTAGCTGATCTGTTTAATGTACTATAATATTTTCAGAGTGTCAATATGTAAATTGGAGTGACTTGCATAACTTGCAGAGGGTTCTCTTGATTAATAAAGGGATGGTTCACTGATGGAAGTACCTGCTATTTAATTAGAATTGCTTTTTGAGTTCAGTTGCTTTGGGAATTCTTAGTGTGAAAAGGTGTTGTACCAGTGCAATCAGATTACTGAGTCAGATGAAAACCAAAGAGTGTTTCACTTTTTCATATATAAATAGATTGCATTCTCTGAGCAGAGGACAGAATGTAGAGAGGCCAGGTAGAATGGCTAGGTTTTTAGTGATTTTCTGTGAAGTGACATAGCAGACATATAATTTTGTCAGGGTTACTGGTGCCTCCTTAGGGGCAAAAACATCAGAAGATATTCCATAAAGACATAGAATTTGATTTCTTGGTATTTGTCTTTTATTATCAACAGGAGGGTAAAACAATGATTTTATTGATTTTGCATATTTAGTTTATATATTTACTGAACTGAGGACTCGTTTACTAGACTGTACTCTAGTGTAGTTCTGGAAGCAGCCTGAATCTGAAGAGCAGACAGTGGTAAGCACTGTTCAGCCCTTTCTGCATTTGGCCTTATTCTGGATTATATCCCAGAATAGGCACTTGCTATCCACATGTTACTGCATACTATGACAGGCCCTGGACATAAAATGGGCCTGTTCCCTACCTTTTTGCAACCAAAGCAGTCTGCAGTATCTTACACTTTCCTGTGTGGTGTTTTAGTAAAAATGAAGTGGTTTGTGAAAGACTTGCCAGTTGCTGTAATACTGCATTGTAATATATAAAAGAACATAAGAGAAGCCCTGCTGGATCAGGCCACAGCCCATCTAGTCCAGCATCCTGTCGCACACAGTGGCCCACCGAATGCTCATGGGAATCTCAAGCAGAGACAAGTATCTGTGTCCATAGTCTCTAAGTAATGGAGGCCATAACCATCAATATTTGTAAGGTTCAATCCTTTTGAATGCCACAAAGTGAGAACATTTAGTCTCCAGATAAGCCCACTAGCTGGAAATATGTGATCTACATTAATTCATTCATCTACGCAACAATAGCATTTTCTGTTATTTAATTTTTGTATTCATTTCAAGAACTGTGGAGAAGAATGTCTAAATAATCTGTAGCATACAATATAGCACGGTGGCATAAACTTTGTGAGAACAGAGTAAAAAGTCCAGAGTATTCAACTGTTATAGTTGAAGTATCTTGGAAAGTTTGTAGTAAATTAGTGCCGCTCACTGGAAGGACTAATACTGAAACTCAAATACTTAATGAGATGGCATTGATTCATAGAAAAGACACCCTGATGCTGAGAAGGATTGAAAGCAAGAGGAGAAGGGGATGGCAGGAGATGAGATTGTGTTATGGAGGCGATGGACTTGCGTTTATGCAAAAACTGGGAGACAGTGAAGAACAGAAAGACCTGGCATGTCTGGTCTATAGGGCAATGACTAAATAGCTAATCAGCAGCAATTCAGCTCTTATTAAGTATTCCCAGTTCATTGAATGTCTGCATTTTTATGTATCATGTTTTCTGAAATATCTTAAATTTCCACATTTTCTAATACAGTATCTGTGCTGTTAAGAGGGAATTTCCATATTTATAACTGATGTCGTAACTATTTAATTTGAGGAGCTAAACTTGAGAAAGTTGAGGAAGGTAACCTTAATCCTTAAAAATATTATAGTACACATATCAGTTACAAGAATACAATTTCTAGAATGCAGCATAAGTTGTGAAATCCAATACTGTATTAGCAGTAGAGAAAAACCTACAGAGGATCAAAAACATCTCTGAACCAGTAAAAGTCTTTACTTTCACTTGTCCTACAAGCAAGGAAAGAATGTCTAAATAACAGTAGCTCAGAGACTGTTGAAATGTTGTTTTCACTGGAATGTGTCAGACCATGGTGAGGTTTGTGTGCTAAAGAGGGATATATTGTTTCCTGAAGTATTCTACCTTGAAGTACAGTTATGTGTTCTAAAATCAGTAGTTCATGTCTGGAATATCAGTTAAATCACAGCTTTCTAAGTTCCCGGATGGCTTCAGCAGAATACAGTGGCTTAACCTCCTGGCTGCATAGCCACCAATGACCAATAGAGGGCGCTAGACCAAATCTATAAATGCCAGTACCATAATGCCCTTCTATCAGGAGCCATCTAGAATGTAACTTCACGTATGTGAAGACAACTTCTCGGTTTGCCCTTCTGGAGAATTATGCAGGATGGTTGAGACTCAGGTCCAATGTAATGTGGATTCTGGCCAAAGTTCTCTGAGTTGGATTTTGCTGTTGAAAATGGTTTGTCACCGGCCTGGTGGTGAAACATCTACAACAGCAAAATCCAGCTCAGATATCTTTTACAGTGTAACATATCTATCCTTGCCATGCTTAAAGCTAAAGTTCATGTCCGCTCTTTAAATGAAGTGTAGTTGGGTTCAACAGAACAAGGTGACAGTAGTGGTTTCGGCAAAGACCAAAACCACCTATTGTAAAAACCTGTATCTTTTTATAGTTGTACTAATCATTGGTGTTGATGGGAATGTGAGAGTAATGAAATAGAAGGGGAATATGCAGAAGTTTCCATATGGTCCACAGAAGCTATGCTAGCTGCCACCAGGGAATGTACCATTTGGATACTTTGAGTGGCCTCAGGGATGCTGTGTCTCCCTATTAGTATGGCAGGCACCAGCAACTTACCCGGTCCATGACACAAAAATGGCACCAAGAAGTATACTAATGGAAGACCTCTGAAGCAGTTTCCTTGGCACTACTGGTGGTGGACCAACTCAGTCATCTGCCATGCAAACAGTTGGATCAGCTCCAGAAGTGAGCAGGGCCAGGCTCATGGAAATAGGCCTATTGCCCAAAACAAACACTTCTGCTTGGAACCTCAGAAGCTGTCCACTATTCTGTCTTGACTCAGAACAAGTGATCTGGGCTAACATCACCCTCTTCACCGGAAGCAGTCTGCATAGCTTTAGCTTGGTTCTTCAGAAAATCATGATAACCTAATTTCTAGCCTTGAGCATACATATGTTTATCTAAATGGTTGTGTAGCTAATCTTGTTAGTTCAAACTTGGTGGTACAACATTTTGATGGGGTTTACTTGATCGTTAACAAGTGGCAGGTTAGCATATTCCTGTTGCAAAATGAAGGCAAAACAAGAGAAGGAAATCAAAGATGACCAAACACTTGCTTTTAACTTTAACTCACCCATGCCATCTCCATGCTTCTGTTTTGAATTCATGGCTCCTGCCCTAGCAGAATACATTAACATATTGCCTGTAAACCTGTAAGGTCAATAAAATCGTCTGATCCTTCTGGGCAAACCATGAACTGCTTGCAGTCTGCTATTGTGTCCTTGGAGCATTTATGGGAAACTGAACTTTTAATTCAGATGTTGCCTGTGTGAATTGCTGCACTGCCTGTTCTATTTCCACGTCTAATACTATTTTTAATATTATTTTTGTACTGTATTAAGTACTTGAACCTTGCTTTTATATTAGTCTGTAACCCCTTGCAAGATGGTTGCATGAAAAGTAATAAATAAATGTTTTCAGTAAACAAGCAAATAAAAAATAAAGCCTGATTTTGATTAGTGTGTTTTGAATATGATTTTGTTCCCAGCCTCCAAAGGTTGGCCTGGGCAGGGCCTCTGCAATGCAGGCAAACATTGGTCCACATCACTGGGTACCCCTCCAATCTTCTGGATTGCTTAATCCGGCTCAAGATTGTACCAGCATGTCACAAGAAAGTGCAGGAAGCGCTGCAAATGCCAACATCTTACCAAAAAACGGCTTATCTATTGCTTCTAATAGGGACAAAGGGATTGGACAGAAACTAGCCTACTTTTGATCATACTGAAAATTATTCTGGCCTGCTGGGGAACAAAATGTGGTGTAAGAAGATCAAATAGAGACTTCCAAATGGAGCTTCACCCAGTCCCCTCTGCCTTGTTTGTCGTTTTCTGTTGATGGAGGGGTTTTTTTTTGTGTGTGAATATGTTCATTGGGCTCCTACTTATTGCTGCTTCCTAAAGACCAGCATTTTGAAACATTTGAAATTTAATGACTGGTAATTTTTTTAAACTTGCTTCCCAGAAAATATTTCCTATGATAATCTTTTAGAATTATTTAAACCAAAAATAATGTTCACGCAATTAGATGTTTTTATGGAGCTGGATAATTGTGTTAGTGTTCCAAGTCATTTTGAAAGTCTTGGAGCTTAAACAAAAAGCATTGATTGTTAAGAGCATCATAAATTCTGACAACTGGGCATGATAGGTTTGAAAGCGTTCATTAAAATAACAATTAGAGGTAATTAGGCATGCCATGTTTTCAAGAGTCTAGTAATGGTGGGTGCTAATTGAAAAAGACGGTCAATAAAAATTTCTAGTATGGCATAATTTAGTCACACCAAACAAGGCATTACTTCTCATTGTATACCTTATTCTTATCTTTCCTCAGACAGTTGCTCCGCAGAGGCATTCAGTATGAACACTCCCGACAGTGGGATCGGTGGACTTTGTGCAATATGTGGAGACAGAGCAACTGGCAAGCATTATGGTGCCTCAAGTTGTGATGGATGCAAGGGCTTCTTTCGACGCAGCATACGCAAGAATCATATTTATACTTGCAGGTAGGAGGAATCATCAACCTATTGTATTATAGTTGCATTCAATTTACCTAAAAAAAATAAATCTTCACAAATGAATGTAGGGCTGGTCTTACGAATATAGAATAAATAGTTAATTTCCTAAGTTGGCAAATTCTAAAGAATGCCCAAATATGCTGAGGTATTATTTTGCTCTCCCTTAATTTAAAATTAAGAATGTAAGAGTATAGGCAATGCTATGTTGGATCAAATTACTGTCCCATCTAGTTCAGCAGCTTCTTCTCACACTGGTTGACCAGTTGCCTTGCAAGAACTCTTCCAGCAATTGGCCTTAAAACAATACCAGGGCTGATAGGGCAGCCCTATCTTCCATGAATTTACCCAAATCCTTGGTTGAGACCATCAAAACTTGGGCCAGATTTGCACTTACCTGACTGGTTGAAGTGCTTTGGAGACCATTTTGCCCTACCTGGCAAGTAATACTTGCAATGTGAATGGCCAGCCAGAATTCTGATGGCAAAGTCTGAACAGATATCTGAGGCCTATTTGCATCTTGGGCCTCTGGTATGCAACTAGGACAGCTCTGGTGAACATCATACACACTCCCACTAGGCTGCTACAGCCTAGAAGCATCCCCACCCTCACTAGAGCTGTACTAATTGCAGATGAGCTGTGGAGCACCAAATCATGATCCACACCTATCCTCACCTATATCCCAGGCTTACCACAAGCGTTCAGCAGTGAAACCATTTGCTGTCTTTCCAGTTTGCCCCATTTGGTGGGCAGGGAATGTGGCTTCTGTGCTGATGCAGTGGCATTGCTGCTGATGATCGATCACACACCCATGCGGTGATCGATCACATACTCATGCTGTGATCAATCACACACCCATGCCTGGGAGGGTTAATCGATCATAGAATCGTGAGAGGGGCATTCGATCACGTGTTAGCCTGTAATCAAACACTGTCCCTTTTGCAACAACGTCTGAGTAGTCAACCATGGCAGTGAGGAGGCGGTACTTCCAGCTCCGGATGCATTGGCGTGGGCTGGTAAATGGGAGGATTGTTCGCATTTCAGGTCAGTAATGCGAATTGGGGAAGCTTTCTTCCCCACAAATGTGAATGGTTCTCCTGTCCCTGGAGTGTACTGGCCTTAGTGCAAGATGCACTACCCAGGTCACTGTGAATAGGCCTCTGACGTGAGGTTGGACATTGCCATAGTGATCTGAAACCTGTGAATTACTATGTAGCCACAATCATACAGTCACACAGACCACCTCCTCTGCCATCCATTGATAGATTGCTCTTAAAAGGGCTGAGGCAACTCCAGGTGAGCTGCAGTGATGGCTGGAGTCGCTGCAGTGATCCAGCAAGCAGCCTGGATTGCTCCACTGGCTATGTGCGGAAAGGCCCTTAGGAACCAACCCCACATATTGTGGTTGCAAATTTCATAGATTAACTATGCAATGTGTAAAGAAATATTTATTTTATTCTGATATGGTTCTTCCAAGATTCCAGTTTCATTTGGTAGCTCCTAGTATGTGGGAGAGGTAGGAAAAGCTTTTTATCCACTTTGTCCCTACCTTGCATAATAGTCATGTCCTCTCTCATTTGCCCAACTAAAAATCTCAAATTTTTTCAATCATTTGTCACTGGGAACTCCATTAACTTCCTTGGTCATTTTAGTAGTCATTTAAAGTTTAAAATGCAGATCGTGCAGATTCTTGACGTTTCATGGAGAGTCACAGATCTGGTGCTATCATACTGTATATTCATATCATCAGTTGGAGCATAGAATTCCTGAGGCATTTTCGCATTAGGGCGAAGACGCCTCAGGACGCTTTGGCCCAAACGCATTGAAGCCACTTTCCCATCTGCACTGGCAAGTAAAGGATGCATTGGGAACGCATCCTTTCCTTGCCTACATGTGAATGGAAAAGTGGCTTCAACGCATTTGGGCCGAAGACTCTCCCCCGGCTTCCCCTGATTGGCTGCCTTGCAGCCAGGGGTGGGGAGGCCAGTTGGGTCCCTTCCCTGGGTTCCTGCGAGCTGCACTGGCTTGGATCAGGCCCATGCAAGTGGCGGGACCCCCACCCAGCACACCCCAATGCACTTTGGGGTCACACACACGCGTGTGAATGGTGCTTACCTGCTGCTGCCAGCTCGATTCTGGCTGGAATAGTCTGACAACGTTCTGTACATGCTTGCGGGGTGCCCCCTCATTGGTCGGGCACCCGCGCTTGTGCAGATGGCCAATTGAGGCCAGGTGGGTGCCTGGCCAGTGAGGAGCTGCCCAGCAAGCATGCACAGAACGTCACCGACCTATTTCAGCCAGAATTGACCTGGCAGCCAGCAGGTAAGGCCATGCACGTGTGCGAGCAATCTAGGGTGGGGTGGGGGGTGAGGGGTCCTGCTGATCCCTAGGAGCCCAATCTGGGCCCCAGGGGCAAGTGGGAGAGCAGGAAAGGGAGGTACCTGGCCTCTCCACCCCTGGCTGCAAGGCAGTCAATTGGGGGAGGCTGGGGGAGGGGCCCAGCTGTCATGGAGGGAGAGTGTGTGAATGCTTTCCCTCCCTGGCAGCTGGGGGCATTCCGGATCATGGCTCCATATGCATGAATGCAAATTTCCGTCCCATTGGTTTGATGTGAAGCAAACGGGGAAAACTTGTGTACATCCCTAATTATTACTTCCCTCCCTAACTGAGTGGTCCAAACAGACTGTGAAGAGTGGATTAGCACATGAGGCACTTGCTCTTGTTAAGGGACAATTGGGCAGTGCACTATCACACATGGTAGCTCAAAGTCCACTCTCCCAGGCCATGTCTCTACTTACACGGAGGAGGCAACATTGTGAAGGGGCTAAGCCCCACAATCACTCTGAAGGGTGTGATCACTGTCTGTTGCAGGGTGTGATTTCATGCTCTCAGCAGAAATGACTTTCTCGCCATGTTACCAGGCACCTCCATGCTCAGAAATGGAATAATGAAGATGCCCAGTTGAGCAGCGAACAAGGCATTTTTGCTGATTACGGGTGCTTTGGAAATGGATTTTCTGGCCTCTAATGTTGTTTAATAATGGGATGGGAACATGGTACATGGCAGCTACCACTTCTAAGTAACTTTTTACCCTACTTGCTTTTTTGCGAATGAGATTGTAAAAATCCAATTCTGACAAGAATCCCACCTTCAGCACTTGTACATTCAGTTGCTCTCAGCCAGTGTTGCTAAGATACATATGTATTTATTTAAAAGATTTATATACCATTCCTGAAAAACCCGACAATTAAAAGCACCTCATGCTCAAAGATAATGAGTGTCGTTATTTCTATATAATGCCTCTTACTCTGTGGAATATTTTACACCAAAAATATTTCCTTTCTGAATCATGTTAAGCATGTTAAGAACCAACCAACCTTTACAATCCCGAATCAAACTTTAATTTTGCAAATGGTGAATGTGAGTGTAAGTGATAGATTTGATCTCTAAATATTGTTCTGCAAGCTATGCTTACTCTGAGGTTCTTCCCTCCCTTCTTCACTGTCCTCTGGTTTATTTTTAGTCCATATACCTCTATTATCCTCCCACCCCCATATTGCTATATCTATGCTACAAGGTGCCCTATGGCAATTTCTTTTATCCCCTCCTTGTTTCTCAAGGAGGCTGTCTTTGGCTGCTGCTAAGGTTAAAAGGTGCTTTCCCTCCTGCAACTACTATCGCTTGACTTAGCTCTCTTTTCAGAGATCTTTATCATTGCTTGCTAATAGGTGGATCTTCAGTATTTGTCAGAAGCTATTTGATTCAGATGGTTAACATCAGTTGATTAAAATTGCCATAGCCCATAGTTAAATGATGTAATCTTGAGAACTAGGCAAAGCTACTCAGCAATTTATGTACCAAGGTGTGTAGTCATTTCTTTACTTACATTTCCTGGGATACCTTTTTCACACTTTTAGCAGCTAGACTAAGACAATATTCTAGAACATTATCTTGATGTGAGATATTTTTACATAAGAGAGCTGTAGTCACAAGTGCACCGGTGCAAGTCAGACTATGAATATTACCTGCTTCTGATCCTGAGATCCATTTACTGAAGGTGTTTGTTCCTCCTAACTCCAGCTTTGTAGCCTGTACACTGTGCTAGCACAAGGACCACATCCCCTTTTTGAAATACAGGGTCATGAATAGTTAATGGCCATGATAATCAACTGGAGACCCCATGAAGATAGGTAAGGATTACAATAGGGGAGGACTGCGTATTTCATATTTTGCCCAAATCTTTCTTAGAAACATCTTCTGGTTCAGCTTGAAAACCCTGTGGCCTCTAGTATGCAATTAGGACAGTTCTAATTGCATACATGAGGCCTAAGTGCTAATAGGCCCCTAGTATGGACCAGAGTTGTCCTTATCTGTCAGAACTCTGGCCCTTTCCATTTACCTTTCTGGATGGATCAACGACTGTAGTTCCCTCCAGCGCACATGCTGAAACAGCTGACCACACATGAACAGAGGTGGTGACACATCCATCTGGGAATTCAACAGCAGCCAAATTGCCTGGATGCTAATCCACCAAAATGCACAAAGGCCCAATCCCCAAAAGACTTATTAGCCCCTCTCGGCTTCCTCTGCCGTCACTCTGTTATAGCTGACTTTAAAAGTCCCCTCCTTTTCCGGAATAAGCGTCCCCATGGTAGCCGCGATCTAAACGGACTTTCTGTCCCCAAGGAAGCCTGCTTCCTTTCCCCGCATCTTCCCCCCCCCCCCTTGTTAAAAGGAAAAATAGCCAGATCCCGTCTCCTGAAACGGCTTCCCGCCCCTAGCAAAGGCAGATGATCGCTCATTCATTCACTTTCAGCACTTACTTTCACTCAGTTCTCTGTTAGAAAAGGCTTTCCGTCCCTGCAAAGTCAGCGGCTGCAGGTTTCGGCAGCGCGATCCTTCGCTCATTCTCTTTTAAGGCTTTCACAGATCACTGATAACAATGTTGCAATTCTGAGCAATTCTGGCTCTTTTTACAAAGGAAAGGAAGTGAACCTGCTGCATTTCTCAGATGTGTGAATGCTTTTTGGCTGTGTGTGCAGGCAAGCAATCTCCGCCCCTTTTGCCACGGAGCGTCCTCAAGGCAGATATAGCGAGCAAAACCCGCGAATCGCCGAAAGAGCGCTGGAACTCTTCTTTAAAGTGCACGTATTTTATCGCAGGTGTCTCACTTTCCTAAGCTCCCTAAGCGCCTTGTAAAGCCAGGAATGGGGCCGCTCAGAGGCAAAAGAAGAGTTCCAGCAGACTTTCAATTGTATGGGAACAGGGCCAAAGACAGCACTGTGGTCAGCACTGTCTAGATAGGAAGTAGTAACAGCGAGGGAGCAGAACTCTGCATTATTGCTTCCCATTACTATATCCATCTGCTGTCTGGAGGCAGCCTCTCTTTTATGGATAATTCTTGATCATTTGCAAGAACAAGAATCAAGCTGAAGAAAAATGTTCTTCTAAACATTCACAAAACATAGAGCCAGATTTATATGCTTCACTTTGGAGAGATGATAATTAGCCTTAATAAGGTTTTTCCTTCCCATCAGAAGGAGTTATTCTCTTTCAAAGAATGGTAATGTTTCAAAGCTGATTAGAAAAAAAAGAAACCCAGTCAAGGTGAAAGTTTGAGACACGGGGCATATTTGCACTTGGCCATATTTTGATATATATCTTAGTATTGGTGGCTGTTGTCTGCATGCTAATACAGACTTTGGCAAGCCTCACCTGGGACCTGTTATAGCTTGCACTAGCATGTGGACAGCAGGCCCTTATTCTAGAATATATTCCAGAATAAAGCCAAGTCCAAACAGGCTCATTGTTTCGACATCAGCCATTAATTGTTTCACTCCTGCTAATTAGGATCCTCTTGTAATGTGCTCTAATATATTTATGCTCGATTCTGTCCTACAGGTTTAGCCGGCAGTGTGTTGTCGATAAAGACAAGAGAAATCAATGCAGATACTGTCGCTTAAAAAAGTGTTTTCGTGCTGGCATGAAAAAGGAAGGTAACTGTTTTTGAACCTCCTATTTAGGGAAAAACACTTTATAACAATTAGAAGGAAATAAAATCTATAAACAAATGTCTAAAGAGGATCTATGGTGTCTACCAAAGAGAGAGAGAGAGAGAGATTTTTATAGCAGCAGAAATAGTTGCCAATAACCTGTTGGCTTGCTGCATAATTTTTAGCTAATGGTAAGATTTGACATGGAGGTTATTTAAAAACAAAATAAAACAAGATTTTCCCCATTAGTTTCATCAGCAGGAGATGCAATCTCTCTCTGTGGTAAACTTGATAAAAATAAGTAATTTCAATAATTCTCCTTCAGTTACTTTGTACCCAATATGGCCTCATTGACAAAATGATTGATCTGGATTAGTAAAGACCTGACTACAAACTGATTTTGGTATTATCTGAGTGTGTTTAACTATCACACAGTATTTTATTTTAGATGATCAAATGTAAAATGAGAATGGGTTTACATGTTATTGTAAAGCAACTTACATATGGTTTTTGTTTTTCATTCATTCATGTCTGATTCTTTGTGACCCCATGGACCTTAGCACACCAGGCCCTTTTCTCCTCCAGTGTCCCCAGAATCTCTTCAAGCTCATGTTTGTTACTTCTAGGACACTATCTATTCATCTCATCCTCTGCCATCCCCTTCTTCTTTTGTCTTCAATCTTTCCTAGCATTAGGGTCCTTTCCAATGGGTCCTATCTTCTCATTATTTGAGCATCAGCTTCAGTATTTGTTCTTCCAATAAACAGTCAGGAATGAGTATTGACTGATCTCTTTGCAATTCAAGGGACTCTCAAGTCTTTTTTGGCACCGAAGTTCAAAAGCATCAGTTCTTTGGTGCTCAGCCTTCCTTATTGTCCAAGTCTCATGGTCATACTTTACTACTGGAAAAAGTATAGTGAGTGAGGTGGTGGGTCTGTTCATACTTATCATTCTGGAGCAGTTCCAGCTGCTCCAGGAGAGGTCTGCCAACACAGTCCACTTCTGCTGATATCCTGGAACATCTGGAAGCTCACTCTACTGCTCCCACATTTCACTAGCTGTGGACAAGTAAAATCTTATCCATAGCTTGACCAGGAGTAGCTGATGAACTTTCTGTCTCTTTCACTCTCTTCTGGATGTGAACACTGCAGTTGGGTGAGGTAGTTGCCGCTGCCGCTGCACAGTCCACATTGGGCCGACTGGAACTGGTCTTCGCCTCAATGGGATAGTACTGTTATACCATCCTATTGAGTTAAGTGTGAGCAGACATGATGCCTCTGATTTCTAGTATACTGTCCAGCTTTGTCATACTTTACCTCTCAAGGAACAAGTGTCCTTTAATTCCATGGCTGTGGTCATTGTCTGCAGCAATCTTTCAGCTCAAGAGTGATGGGACTAGATACCACAACTTTATATTTTCAATACTGAACTTCAAGCCAGCTCTTGCAATCTCCTCTTTCACCTTTAATAAGAGACTTCTTAATTCTTTTTCACTTTCTGCCATCAGGTTTTATTCGATTTTATTAGGTTTTATTTAGAACACCCTGGATTCAAAGAATCATTGGTGGACCCAAATCACAATACAGTCTGAATAAAGTGTCGTGTCTATATAAAACAGGCTTAGCTGAATCTCAGTGCTTTAGTCTCAGGTGAATAACATTTTTGGATTTATATGTTGTAACCTGCCCTGAGACCCTTGAGTAAAAGGTGGGAGAAAAATTTAAACAAACAAACAAATAACTGTTCATTTATCGATATTTGAAGGCAGACATCATAACCAGCTCAACATACAGTGTATTTCAGTATGTGACAGTGTGGTTCATGTTTGCAGAAAAGATGAGAATAATTCATCATAACTACAGCTATATACAATCCTTAATTAACTGCCTTTCCGTTCAGCAACCCAGGGAGGAAAGGAGAGAGAGATATGTTAATGCTTCAGAGGCTAACTTCAGCCATTGGGGATTTTAGCACTTAACTTCTAGGTGACAATGACCACAACCTATCCCACTCCACCTTAACATTGCGGTGGGCAAATGGGCTCACAGGGACCATTTTTGGTGGCATTCCAGAACGGGCTTCTCTACCTTCATAGGTTCCTGTGCCAGCTCCAAGGACTGACCAGACCTTTAGAGACAATGACAAGGACTGGGACGGTTTTGTCCCATGCCAGCAGCAGCCTGTCCCAGCATGGCACAGGTTGTATATTCTGAATGAGGGCATCCTACCTTGGCCTGGGATAATAATGTTAAGTGCAAAAAGGAAGATGTTCTCTGCTACTAGTTGTATGAATATGATGAACTACACAAGCTTTTTTTGTTATATTTCCTTTGTTTCACATATCTTGTGTGTTCCACATAATGGAATACAGTTATGTTTTCCCAATGTCATCATATTAAAAAGCAAAGTGATGATGATGATACTATTACTATTTCTACTACTATTACTACTATTCATAATATTACCTTCCCAAACTAAATGGATATTCCTAAGAAACCGTCCACTCTCCCTTCTTTAAAAAAATAAGGGCATTGTTTTTTTATACAGTATCAGCATTTACAGTGAGTGATCAAAACAGTTAGGTGTCAATCACTTTAATGAAATTTTATATTTAAAGCATAACTACATTTTGATGTTTAGGTGTTCTTGTTAAGAAATGGAGAAGATCGTGTTTCTTTGGTTATAAAAGACTAGAGCATCATTCTTGATTCACGTCTGCATGACCATTTATCACTTAGTGTTTATCACTATATGACATTTCTTATTATGACCTTAATAAAAGGCCCATCAGTGAATGTCCTTGGCTAAGAATGTAGTGCGCCTTCACTATAAAATGTATTCATTCTTCATATAAACTGCAGAACACTATACAGTGCACCAAACACAATTTTATTGAAGCCATGGTGCTGGCTTCTCAACTTCTCTGATGCAGATTGCACGCCTAAAAATAACAAACAGGTCATTGGGAATACAACTGCTGCTCTTGTAAAAGGTTATGAGGTTCTGTGTAGAGTAAAGAAATATGTTGATCAGAACTATGCTTTTCTGTTGCTGATGTGACCTTGGACATAAAATAGGTTCAGGAAAGTTTATGAGAGTCTTTATTTATTTATATCCTTTGTATTAAAAGAAACACCTTGCTTCTTTCGAAGCGTTCCACTATGGCCTTCTCTTTCGAAAGGTTCTTATAAGGTTATGTTTCTTTTAAACTATCTTCTTAAGAAATGTTCCATTGAGAGTTATTAGTATTAAGTTGACTATGTAGTACAATGGTTATTTAATGACATTGAAAGTGGTTTCAGAGATTTTTAGGCAATATCTGGACTGGAGGGGAGGAAAACGCTACAAGCGTAGGGTTGTGCCCCCTGTGAATTGCTATGTTTGTGGCATTCCTGTTAAAGTGGCAGCGTGTTTTCTACATGCTACCTGTTGAATATGACCATCAAGATCAAAGCTGGGGGTTCCCTAGCTGTATTCTTGACAGAGAAGGGGATTGTCCATGACTGTCAGTTTTGCATTCAGAAGATGCCTTTGATCTTGATTGTCAGGGAGGGGACTCATCAAACCCAGGGAATGATCTCATAGGCTTTCTCTTGGGTTCCAGAAGGCTACTGAGGTGACAGATAAGTCTCCTCAAGTGATTACAGTAGTACAGCAAATGCTGGACCACCCACAAATGGGAAAAAGAACTCTCAAATCTCTTTCCCCTGCTATGCTGTTCAAGCATGGTGGAATGGTGGCAGGATGAGTGCAGGTTCATGCGGATGCCACACGTGGCACAAGATTGAGTGGATCCTGTCTCCTTACCATGTATTCATGGTGCCCTGATTGATTCTGGTAGATTCTGTCTTAAACTCCCATGATTAGAGATGGAGCAAATTTTACTTAAGTCACTACCTCCAGTAGTAAACTGATACAATTCAGGCCACATGCAGACTTTGTTACATATTCTAGATACGCGTGCTGCATTCTGGATACCCATGCTGTATTCTGGAATATCCAAATTTAGCAGAATAAATAACCAATGTCTGGATGCAGGTGTATTCTACCTGCCCCCCCCCAAGTGGAGTTTCATTTAAACACACACACTAAAAATCCTATGACAGGATTTTGCCTCCTAATCTTCATTTTTATGTGGTCAAACAAAGGCCACATCCAGACATTGCTTTGTTTATTCTGCTATATTTGGATATTCCAAAATAAAGCATTGAAGTTCTAGAACAGTGTTTCTCAATCTTCCTAATGACGTGACCCCTTAATGCAGTTCCTCATGTTGTGGAGACCCCCAACCACCAGGGCAGGGCAGCTTTGGTGAGGATGGTGCTGGTAGGTGGGAGACTCATCGTGACCCCTCTGAAATGGTATTTTGACCCCCAAAGGGGTTGCAACCCACAGGTTGAGAACTGCTGTTCTAGAATATTTGTGCTTTATTTCAGAATATCCAAATATAGTGGGAAAAAGATCAATTCGTCTAAAATTTATATACATATCAAAATGCAGCTGGCTATTGAACTGCACCCTCTCAATGGAGAATTTACATATAAACTTTATGAACTGTACATCATGTTTGATTAATCAGGTATTTAGAATGTTACAGCAACCAGCCAGATTTGTTCTCCAATGAAAATGGGATGTATGTGTGCATCCCTTTTAGCCTGGATCGTCTCAACTATGGGTGAAATAGCCTCATTGTCTTGTGACTGCCTTGCAGTATGAAATGACAGAGGCCAAAGACAAGGAGAGTTTTCTCAAGGTAGTTCACTGGTCATAGCAAACACTATTTCCTAACAGCCCAAATGCTGCTGAAATTAATGACTGAACAACAACAACAATGAATTTTTAGCCCACTTTTCCTGTAATATAGTATATATGGTTCTGCTGTAATAGATGAGACCCTCACAGTAAATGATCCTTTCAGAAGCTGTTCAAGACCAGCTGTTTTGGGTTAGTTTTACACATTTGTGTTTTTTTTTCAGCTGTACAAAATGAACGGGATAGGATCAGTACAAGACGAATTACATCGGATGGCAGTAACATTCCTTCTATTAACACACTGTCCCAGGCTGAAGTGCTTTCTCGACAGGTATAATAATACACCATCAGTATTTAAATGGTCGCCTTTGAGAACTTTCTGAATCTTGTTTTGCACTTGTTTTGTAATACCAAATAGTTTCAATTTCTGTTATGGTCAGATTTCATACATCTTTTACTTAAATAGTTCACTCCTGGTTTATGGCTGATGAGTCCAGTAGATGGAATCCATAAGCTTCTTTATGAACCGTTTTCCCACCTACTTTGGACATTCTAGTTGGTGGAATACCAAAGGCCAAGAGCTCAATCCTTAAAGGGTATGTTTGTTGTGGTAGTTTTTTCCCTTTCAAAGAAAAAAGCTGTTGAAAATCTCAAGGGTAGGAAGCAGGGAGTGAGGGCTTTTTCACACTTAGGTTAGGTATGAAAACTAGCGCACAACTGAGATGAATCAGGCATCCACATTTACTCAAATGCCAGGTAAGTATGATCACCTCTATACTGGAGACCATCACCTTGCTGTGGCAGCAGCCATGTATGCTGACCATTGCTGCAGTGACTGGACAATGTGGCATGCAATTGCAGCTGTGCTACCCCACCACATGCACCCTTTGCGCAGAAGAGGTGATAAGGGTGCCTGCTGGGTTGTAGTTAGCATATGACAGATGTGGCTACTATAGCTGTAGAGCACTTTTTAGTGTTCCACAGCTATCCAGCCAGGGGACAGTCCAGCATGCATGGAGGATCCTGGGACTTCCCCTGTGGTCCTTTAGTCAAGTAGCATTTTCTACAGTACTGCATGGTACGTAATAAAGAGAAACAGTTTTTAAAAATTAAATTATTTTTAAAAACTGTTTCTCTTTATTACGTACCATGCAGTACTGTAGAAACTCTTTGAAAACTCAACTAGGCTTGCCGAGATTCATATTGTGCCATAATGGTGCCATGGAGAGAGCTCCAAGAGCATAAGGATCGCATGATCTCACAGCCATCAAGTAAAGAACTCACCATAGTGGGGTGGAAAGTGTTGTCAGAGGCACTTTCCACAGCTCTGCCACAATTGCTGCCACTGCTGCTGCCAGGACTTACCTGGGGTGATTCCTTGCTGTGTCTCTGCATAGCCCTGGTTTTGCAGGTGCGGGAAATGGTTGGCTAAGTTCTGGAGCTGCTTCCTGCTTCTGTTTAAAAACACTGAATGTTCATGCAGGAGGGTGTATAAAGCTCACACTTCCCGCTTGTTGGGTGAGAGCTTCTACTGTATGGATCCTGCCCTTTGTTGTAAATATGGAAAGGCAGTAAAGCTTTTTCTTTTTCAGCTGGTCAATTTCTTTTTTTAGAAGTCTTTTTTCATTTTTAAAGAAATTAGCACTATTTATCTATATCTACTATGTCTACTATCTGTAGCTGTATGTATATCTATAGTAACATTATCATTATTAATTAGATAAAAGAGTCTTTTGAAAGCAGAACCAGAGATCTTACTTATTTTGGGCATCTAGTACTCAGGTTTCATACATTCTCATCAAACTTTAGTGAACACTGTCATAAGCTAACTAGTTCCACTGAGCTTCCTCAGATCATAAATGGCAACCAGGAAAACCTCAGAACAGTGGACAAATGTCTGTGTGCAGTTTTTTTGAAGAGGGTTTCTTATAACAGTGAAGTAACTTCAACCCTTAACTCAGTGGACTTCGAAAGCATAATTTACAGCGTCTGTGAACTCGGAGGGTTTTTTGAGGTGAGGGGTTGGGGGAAGAGATAGGGGAAAGAAGTGTATTCCTGGCTCAGTATATGAACCATGCAATAACTACATAGCAGATTTGAAGACAGAACCCACTTGTTTTCTGTCACTTTCTCTTTCCATGTTTGAGTCATCACAGTTTTTCATTCATTTTCCTAACCTAGCACCTATATGTATACTCATCATTTATTTGTCTTTGGGTGATTGTGAGACCTTCTTAGCCTTCACCAGTATGTGGAAAGAGGCTCCTAAGCATGCTTGCTGGTCCAGCATACCAGCCAGTACTGAATTTGTCTCCTGTGAGTACTTAACCTCTAACCATTTGAGGTGCTGAATATAGCTACAAAATTGACAATTACAAAATAAAGTTATTACTGTATAAATAGATGCCTCTGTTCAGAAATGTTTCTGGTCTGAATCTCATAGAACTGAATGGAACTTAGATGTGAGTGTATACAGAATTGCAATCAATGACAAAACTTTGTTTCTCCCTCCTCTGAAAATTTCTGAATCAAAGTTCTCATTAATTGATTTAATATGGCTTACCAACTGAAAGAATTTTTCAAAGAACAACGCATATGTATGCCATATGATAGAACATAGCCTACAATATCCCTATAGATTCATGTAGGCTTCCACTCAGTTGTTATTCAGGACTATATCAGGGTCTGTTATACTGGGGAATTGTAAGCACATCAAATCATAACTGTATCATTAAGATTACTTTAATAATAATGTGAGTTTCTCCTCCTCAATTTCTCTCTGTGATAATTAGATTTCCGTTTCAAATCCTGATGCTGGTTCTGACATCAGTGTTAAGAAAATTGCCAGTATCAGTGATGTATGTGAATCTATGAAGCAACAGCTCCTAGTTCTTGTAGAATGGGCAAAATATATTCCAGCTTTCTGTGAACTACGGCTAGATGATCAGGTATGATTTCAAAAATGGAAAATCCTTGACTTATGAATATATGACCACATTGTGTAAAACTGTTTGCAGATTGGGCAAACCAACCTTTTGTGATATTCAAACATAAAACAGATGAAATATTGGTTAAATGGTCATGTTTTGATAAAATACATATGTTAAAGTGAAAATATGAGTGCACTTTTTTAAAAAAAACACACACATTAATGGAATAGAACACATATTCAAGAATACATTCAAAACTGTCTTGTGTTGGAAATAGACAGATTACTGTCCTTTTAATGTTTCACTGGGATAGATTCTCCCATTTTCTCCTGAAGATTATTGAGAGACACCAGCAAGGTTGATGCAAATAAATTAAATATAGGTCTGGAAAAAGGTTAGGCATCTGCTTTGCATAAGATCGTTAGGCAAGTGCAAACACAAAGTGAAACTTAAAACATTGTGAAAATAGAGGTATTTTGAAAGAGAGATAGAAAATAAAATTCTACTGTTAAATTAAAAACAGATAAAATTGGTTATCCCGTTTTATTTGCAGAATGACTGCAAATTACAGACTGAACTGAAGCATAGAGTGTTTTTCCACTGTCACTAGAAGTACCCATTAAGTACCTATTAATGGGTACATAATGGCATTTTTGTACCCATTAATGGGTACTTCTAGTGACAGTGGAAAAACACCCATAGTGTGGATTCTTCATTTAACTTTGCTTATTTTATGTGGAGGTTATCACTGGTTTGTTTCCAACATTTTTAAAGGTTGCCTTGTTAAGAGCACACGCTGGAGAACACTTGTTGCTTGGAGCAGCTAAGCGCTCTATGGTGTACAAAGATGTTATTCTCTTGGGTAAGTTTGTCTTGGTTTTTTGTGTATACGAATATTCGTAACATTCGGAATTTGGCTGAATTCGGACATTCAAAGATTGACATTCAAATTTGAATGGAATGTTTTGATACATTGTACGAAGCTTCATATGGGATTCATACATGGATTTGTATGGGATCCGTATGCTATTTATATGCATTCGTATGTAGGATCTGCTTGCTATTTGTATGAATTTGTATGGAATCTGTATGTTATTTATAATCATTCGTATGGGATTCAGATGAGATTGAACATTCAGATTGAATATGAATCCTCCCACATTAGAAGGGAATCAATTTGAACAAATACTAATTTTCTTGCATTCGGTTCAGTAGAAATCAAATGCAAACAAAAAATCCCTGCACATCCCTAATCCTAATACATTTACTGGAATGTTAAGCCCAGCTGCACTGAATCATTCTTACAGACAAGTGAGGATGCATAGAACATAAGAACATAAGAACATAAGAGAAGCCTTGCTGGATCAGGCCACAGCCCATCTAGTCCAGCATCCTGTTGCACACAGTGGCCCACCAAATGCTCATGGGCATCTTAAGCAAAGACAAGGACAAACCTTCTCCTGCTCTCGAGTCCCAGCAGATGGCCTTAGAGGCGCCCCAGTTCCTCCCCCCCCCAGCCTGAAAGATACATCTAGGCATTCATTTTAGTAGCCATTGATACATCTGTCATCCATAAATTTGTCTAACCTTACCTTAACGCCATCTAGACTCAGGCCCTTTTTACATTCACTGTTAGTCAGGAACAAGGGCCCACAAGGTTCTCTTTTGGATTTCAATGATCAGCATATTGATACAGATCTGTGAGGCCCTGCACCTCAATGCAACACTCTGCCTACATTAGGCAGAGTGTAATTCACATCATGGAGGCCCTGATTGAGAATGGTGGTTGACTTGGATTATATGGGTGTACCAGCAGAAGGCACACTTCCAATGTCTGGGACTACTGAGCTGCACATTATGCAGTGCACCAAAGCGTGCCACCAGAATGAAACTCCCAGATACTCTGAGGCTAGTAACTTTTGTTCCCAGCCCTTGGAGACCTTGACGTTTGGTCACGAAGCTTGCTTGCACGCTTTGAGGTTGGGGAGGAAACTGATCTAAACAAACTCCATGGTTCAGAAGTCACTATTCCAGACCATGCCTTTCCATGGGCGGAACCAGCATATCTGGTTGGTCCAGCCCCACTATGCTAACCACATATAGGTAAGCACAGAAAAGGCACTAGGCTGCATCCAAATGGCCTTAAAAGAGCTGATATTTGAGCCACAATGACAAGTGGTCACTGGCAGGAATATAGATACATGCTGTACACTGCATTCTGCCTTGGAGCCTCAGAAGCTGTTTCAAAATGCAGTTGAATCATTGTGTGGAAATACCAGTGGAAAGTTGCCTTGTGCTTTGGTTCCTTACAGCTGTGTAGTTGGCCATAAATTTACCTCTGGCCACCATAATCATTTACACAGAGGCCTGGGGTGATTCTACGAATGAGGGATGCCTAAGAATGGTTGAAAAAGGCTTCCATAATGTCAACCCTCATCACTTCTCCTAGGGTTTCCAAGGCTGAAAGAATGGGAAGTATTTTTCTACCTTGCCCCCAGGACGTCCAGAGAACAGAAACATTTTTTAAATTATTTATTAGCAGCCTTGCATCTGTTGATTCACAACTATACTTGTGAGGTGGAACAGATAATTAGTATATCCTGCATACTTTATTCTGAGTTGGTTGGCTCAGTACAGACAATTTTATTCTTGAATAATAGATATGGTAAATTTGTAGTTAGTACATTATGCACAGTTGTGTTTGGAGAAAAGACTGTGTGAAGATATTCATGTGGAAAACAGGCAAAAGTTTTGCATTTGGGATGAATATATTGCTGAGTAATTCTCGTGTTTTGTTTTATTTTAGGAAACGATTTTGTAATCCATCGCAACAGTTCTGAAGTTGAGATCAGCCGGATAGCAAACCGGATTCTTGATGAAATTATACGACCATTTCAGGAAATCCAGATTGATGATAATGAATATGCCTGTCTAAAAGCAATTGTCTTCTTTGATCCAGGTATGTTTCAGAACACTGTCCCCTCAAATGAGGTAGCAGTAGTGGAGTTAGTGAACATAATCAAGAAAAAAATTAAAGTCCTTTTTGCACTTGGCCTTATTCTAGAATAGGGACCTTCCATCCACGTGCTGCTGCAGATTACAGCAGACACTTCACAGGTACTTGTTACCTTTTGCTCTTTATAATCATAAGGTATTTCCCAGAATAATTTTTGGATGGAGAAATACAGAATACAGGTGGATCCACTGGTTCATGTTTCTTCAGCAGACCCACTTGTCCTTCTGAAGTTTTGATGGCTAGCTGCTGGAGTGTTTGTGTTTGGGCCTTTCCGCACTGGCCCTAAAAACAGATATAGAGACACATTAAGGTAAGATTAGGAACACTTTGCGGAGGCCGCTTCTGCATTTCGGCATGCAAGACTGGTTTCTAAAACTGATTTTGCTGCCAAAATCCGGTTCAAATGTAAGACCTGAAAAATTAGGTCTTAATCTGGCCCTTCGACCCAATCTGTTTCAAAAACAGGACACTTCTGCACATGGAGAGGCGAAAGCTGGATGTCTGGTAGCCACCATCTTGGGGAGGGCAGAAGCAGGCTGGTTTGCCTCCTTTCGCCCTCCCCCACACGCCAATGAGGCTTCGATGACAGGCAGGGGCGGAGGTTGCCTCCACCCCTGCCTGTCAACGAAGCCTCTTTGTCCTTTCCAGTGATGGGGCATCCCTGTCAGGCAAAGGCAAACTGCCTGCCAGGGATCCCCAATTGCTGGAGAGGAGGGGAGGTGGCGGCAGCAGTGGCAAAACCACATTATCACCACCACCGCCACCGCCACCCCCTGGATGGGGAGGGGGCATGGAGGGCAGCTACCTCCGTCATCCCCCCATCGCCACCTCCCCAGTGACAGGGCAGCCTCCTCAGGAAGGGGGAATCTAGTGGCAGCAGAGGCAACTCTGCCGCTACCCGATCCCCTCTCCAGGAGGCTGCTAGCTGTTACAGAGGGAAAGCATTCACATGCTCTCCCTCTCTGACAGCTGGCCCCTCCCCCTGGCCTCCCCAACTGGCTCCCAAAGGGTGGGAGGTAGTTGGGTGGCTTCCCTGGGGTCCCACTCACCCCAGAAGCCAGGATCGCAGCTTCTAGGGCCAGGGGAGCCCGCCCCCTGCAACCCTCAACCCACCCTGGTTGTGCGCGCACACTTGCAGCTTACCTGCAGGCTGTCCAATCGATTCTGTCTGCAGGGACCCCGGCATGCTGTGCACATGCGTGTGGCACAGCCCCTCACACTGCATGCATGCACACAGCATGCCGGCCTCCTGCAGGCAAAATCGACCGAACAGCCTGCAGGTAAGACACGAGCACGCGAGCACAAGCCGGGGTGGGCTGGGGAGTTCATGGGGTGGGCTCCCCTGGCCCTAGAAGCTGGAGTTGTGTCTTCTGGGATGAATGGGACCCCAAGGAAGCCACCCGACTGCCTCCCACCCTTGGGGAGCCAATTGGGGAGGCTGGGGGGAGGGTCTTTCGCCTTCCAGAGGACAGATTGGAATGGATGCTGGTGCATCCAGATGGTGGGACAGATCCTCAGAGAAAACAGTTCACTGAAAAATGGATCTTTTTAGATCCGTTTTTGGGCAGCCAGTGTGGAAAGGCTCTAGAAGTCAACAATGTGATGCAGCTGCATCAAGAGGCATATAGAATCTAGATCATGAGAAGTAACTATTCCTCTTTACTCTATGTTGGTCAGACCTCATCTGGAGTATTGTGTTCAGTTCTGGGCACCCCAGTTCAAAAAAGACTTTGACAAACTAGGGCAAGGAACGGTTGAGGGATCTAGGAATATTTAGCCTACAGAAGAGAAGACTGAGAGGAGACATGATCACAGTCTTTAAGTATGTGAAGGGTTGTCACAGTGCAGAGGGATAGTCCCTATTCTCACTTACACAGGATGGGAGGACTAGAAACAAGGGTATGAAACTTCAAGAGAATCAATACAGATTAGATATTAGGAAAAAATTCCTGACAATGAGGGTGATCAGTCAATGGACTTGGTTGCCACGGGAGGTAGTGAATTCTCCTTCACTGGAGCTCTTGAAACAGAGGCTAGACTTACATCTGTCTGGGATGGTTTAGGAAATCCTGCATTAGGCAGGGGGTTGGACTTAATGACTCTGGAGGTCCCTTCCAACTCTATGATTCTATGATTCTGAGTCAGTGTTTTCATGGCTTTTTGTAATCATGTGTTTCACCCTTGTGAACATTTTTTCATTAAAGATGCAAAAGGACTGAGCAACCCAGTGAAGATTAGGAACATGAGGTTTCAAGTACAGATGAGCCTGGAGGATTACATCAATGACCGCCAATACGACTCCAGGGGTCGCTTCGGAGAACTCTTACTACTGCTACCTACTCTTCAGAGTATCACCTGGCAAATGATTGAGCAAATACAGTTTGTGAAACTGTTCGGAATTGTAAAAATTGACAGTTTACTTCAGGAAATGTTATTAGGAGGTGGGCATTCCTGTAGAATATATTAGAATGCCTAGTGTTTAAATGTACTGCAATGAGTGCTGCTCCAATCCTTTCCACTTATATATTTTTAAAAACAATCGTATCACAAAAGCAAAATAATACCCTCTATCTCTAAAGTTATATCGGACTTTATAGTATATACTTAAAAAATATACATTGTAGTGGAAGGATCCTGTCATGGCTGATATTCAAGTGATGATACTATTAGAACTAATATAACATTGAGTCTGCACTTGACTTCAGTAGACGGGACTAAATAGGCTGGACCCTGCTAGAATGGTTGGCTTCTGATGTAGAACATGGACTGTGTCCAGTGTTGCCCAAGCTGCACAGCAGAATGCGCAGTCACGATCCGGGTGTCACGATGATCCATGGATCGTTGTTGGGGTGAATTATCAGATTGCTGCGGTGCACTTACCTTAATGCTGGTAAGAGAACACTGTGCAGTATGATGAAAATTTGAATTTTACCACCAGTTCGGGCAGAACGGCGAGAAGAGATGAATGAGAGGCAGGAGAGCTGTTCAGATCTGATTGGCTGCCTCAGCCTGCGTGACTACACATGCCAACTCAGCTCTCGCAGCTTCTGATGGAAGCTACGGAGCTTCCTTTTTAGTCGAGATGGCTGGTCGTCACTTCGCAGCAGGTAAACTGCACTTTTTACTTTAGAACATAAGAACATAAGAGAAGCCTTGCTGGATCAGGCCACAGCCCATCTAGTCCAGCATCCTGTCGCAAACAGTGGCCCACCAAATGCTCATGGGCATCTCAAGCAGAGACAAGGACAAACCTTCTTCTGCTCTCGAGTCCCAGCAGATGGCCTTAGAAGCGCCCCAGTTCCTCCGCCCCCCTCAGCCTGAAGGATGCACCTAGGCATTCGTTCTTGTAGCCATTGATACATTGTCATCCATAAATTTGTCTAACCCTACCTTAAAGCCATCCAGACTGGTAGCTGTCACCACCTCTTCCGGCAGCACATTCCATAAGCCGATGACCCTCTGGGTGAAGAAATACTTCCCCCTGTCAGACCTTATTCTCCTATTCATCAGCTTCATAGAGTGCCCCCTGGTTCTAGTGTTGTGCGATAGAGAAAAGAAATTTTCTCTATCCACCCTTTCTATACCGTGCATAATTTTATATACTTCAATCAGGTCCCCTCTTAAACACCGTCTCTCCAGACTGAAGAGGCCTAGAGGTTGCAGCCTGGTTTCGTAAGGGAGGTGTTCCAGACCCTTAATCATTCTGGTTGCCCCTCTCTGCACCTTCTCTAGTTCCACAATATCCTTTTTGAGGTGTGGTGACCAGACCATACTGCGGATTGATTCCACAAGTCTGGAGGCAACCAAGGTTATTCACATTGGGATGGCCTGTTCCATTCCAGCCCCCATACTGGTTCCAAAGTTCATGCCAGCATTGGAGCAGTGAGGGAGGTGTGTCTCTGAAAGCTCCAAAGGCCCTTTGTGCATCCAGAATACAACTTCCTAGCCTGGCATTTTGGGTCTCCTGCTCCAGTGCAAGCTCTATCCTGTGCAGACAAACTCTGCTGGCAGGGGGTGGGACCTCCTTTAGACCACCTGAGAATGCAATGCTTTTGACATGAAATAAAAATAATAAGCATGTGGAAGGGAGACTTCTAATGTTTGTGTTAGTCTGGTTTCTCAGCAAGCATGGAATCACTTTTGAATGTATGCTCACCCTATTGCTTATAGTGCCAGTACCCAGCACTAGGGGTGTGCACGAATGCAATTTTCAAATTCAATTCATAATGAATTGAATATTCAAAAATCCAAATGTATCTGAATAATGAAAAAAATGAATGTCTGGACATTCGATTTGATAGGAATACGTTTGTATGTATTCATACTAATAATTCGAACATTCCTATCTGTATAAGTACAAACATCTCTTACGTACACATCTTGTGCCATATCCCTGCTTAGCACAGAAACCCCTTGGTGTCATTCCATCCTAAAAATGTTTTGAATCAGAGTGGCTTCCAGCATTTTGTATGCTGCTTTCTCAGTTTTATTATTATTCGCAGCTTAAAATGTGTGCCACCTAATTTATATATCATTAGAGAGTCATTGTAATATTTTGGAAAAGCAAGGTTATCCCAGTGCCAAATAGGATGTCATTAGCTAATAATGCAGTTATTCAGATATCCTACTTAAAATCAGCCGACTATTATTTAGTTACATGATATCTACATTCATTTCACCAATGTGATGATTAGACTATGACAAGGTCTCCGGGGCCATATTGGGCCACTGCAAAAGAGTGTCACAGTTAGGAGTGTAGTGGCCACGTGTCGTACCTATTCAGTGCCTGGTCCACCCCCAAGAGCCAGATCCACTTCCAAGAACACTCTATTTGCAGATATAGGATTGGTTTACTCCTTTAGGCACCATTCAGTGGCCTGGATGCTTCTGCTGCTGTCTTGGTACAAAGGTTTGGAAATGACAAACTTCTAGTGCCATAATTGGTGCTTCATGTTATGGATCTCTGGTTGCTTACCTTGAGGCTGGGGAACCTCTGTTCCAGCTTTGAAGTTTGCACAGGCCAGGACCATGCCTGCTGAGCAGATGGCCTTCATTACTGCTTGGACCAAGGCAAGAACTCTCGTCCAGGAGCAGACTATTTGTGCTCACTGTTACAAACTAGGGTCTTGCCATTCACCTTTTAGTGCTGACTGTGGCAGGTCCTGGGCAGGATCTGCTGTAGTCTGCATCAGCATAAGGATGGCAGGTCCCTAGGCGGTGTAAACTAGAATAAAGCCCAGTGCAGAAAGGGCCTTGGTTTTGGAATCCAGGGCAAAGGGGTGAATGAATGGACCACGCTGAGTATCACACTTTATTAATCACATGTATTGCCATATTACACAATAACAAGCAAGAGACAATTACAGAGCAAAAGCAACACATGCTATACATTATCCACTGTTCTCCCAAGTGGACAGGTAAGGGAAAAGGTTCTCAAGAGCCTGGAGTACTCAGATGTATTTAGTATGCACAGAACAAACCCAGGGGATCTGTTGAAGACCCTTAATTTTTATTTGTACCCTGTGTTTTCCCTCTGTCCTCAGTGATTTGTGACAGATTGTAGGGTTCCCCCCCCCCACTTTGCATAATTGCTGTAATATTCGCTACAAAAATTTTGATGTGGACTGGTCTTTCAATCAGTTCAACAAGAGGTTTTTACTAGATTGGCTGAAGCCATATGAAGACCCAGGCTTCTTAGCACAACTTTAACTCTACCCCGATTGAAGTAACAACTTTTATTAGTAACAGCCCTTCCACCAAAGGGCAGAACAAGAAATACATACAATCCACAACAAACAACCAAATATGTATATTCATATAAAATTAAACACCTGTACTTGTGCGAATCTTGCCTTTAATGAAGTATTTTTGTTTATTGTACTGCATATCTTGTGATACTAAGCCAAAGCTCTTCCACAGATCTACTGACACAGGGTTTGTAAAATTATTGAAATGAGAGACATTCAAAATAGTTCTTCTAGGATAAAAAAATCACAAAACATTACTTTGTAGTAATAACTCATCTGTTACATAAGTTACAAAATGAAAACAAGCCAAAGGCTTGAATAAAAGTACGGAAAACAAAGAAATCCACAATGATATTTGTCTAACCAAAACATTTTTAAAAAATAGAAAAGCATTCTAGCAATCAGGTGCATAGTTTAGAATATAATTGTAGCTGTTTTGGAAACCATTGAAGAGTAACAAGAAGTGATGCCATTGAATATAAAGTTTTCTTTCATTCATTCTTTGGCTTGTATTACCTTTTTCATTATCAGCCTGCATCATAGTCAGGGAGGTCACAACAGTAAGTGAGAAGGGGAAACTGTATTTCCAATATGAATCTATCTTTGCCAGTAAACCGTTGAACATTTGAAGTCTTGCAAAGAATTAGACTAGTGTGGGAGGGAATTGAATTAATGATGTTGTTTTTCTCCCTGCTCCCAGGTACATCTAATGATCCAACTAACCACTATTCAGTACAACCTCATCTGGCCCAAGATCCCCTCACTGGGCAAACTCTCCTTGTAAGTTCAGTGACTGCTCCAATACATGCAGAACAGATTGGTAAGTCTACTGAAACAGACTATGACTTCTGTGGGTTATTTTTAATTAAGGAACGAATTGCATTATCTATGCTATTTACTTATTTGTATAACATTAATGTGATGTATATTATTTGACTCACATGCATACAGAATTTGAGATTAGACACAAAGTTCAACAAACTGGAGTTATTTATTTATTTATTTATTTATTTATTTATTTATTTATTTATTTATTTATTTATTTATTTATTTATTTATGCAGGTTATTTATGCATGGTATGACTAATCCCACCCTGTGCTGGACCTAAATAAGTGATCAGGCCTATGATAGGCTGGGTTGCTAGCATCACATAGCAAAGGCCATTAGTATTTCAGGCAGCCCATCCTGACCCAGTGTTGGAAGTTTCCAGATTCTGAAGTTGCTGGCCAGGGCGGTTTTGGCTAGGTTCCTAGAACTGGCACAGTTCTGATGCCACTTCTGGTGTCACTTCTTAGACCTGGCATATTGGACCAGCTATTCGTTTGCCATGTGAACAAGTCTACTGGCCCAGTGTGGAAAGGCCTGCATGGAGCTATAAATACAAAATGTTTGAAAGCAATAAAATTAAACACAGGAAATTAGAATAAAATAGGAACTAATTTAAGAACTGTCGGATGTATTTCTAAAATACATGGGTGAATAAAAAGATAATTACCTTTATTTATTTGTTTAGTATTTATTTATTTATTATAAATAAATAATTATTTCTATCCTGTCCTATACCTAAAGGTCTCAGGGCAGGTAGCAAAATCAGACATATATTAAAACTGTATGTATTAAAACAGTAACAGTGTCTGTAAAAGGGAAAAAGACAATATATTCCCATTTAACCAAAGGCCAGGGTAAAGACCTGCGTCTTCACTGCCTTCCTAAACATATACAGTGAAGAGGCCTGAAGCGCATCAAGGGGGAGACTATTCCATAGCTTGGGGGCCATCACTGAGAAGGCCCTCTCCTAGGTGCCCACCCCTTTTACTAATGAGGGTGGTGGAACAACCAGGAGGGCCTCCCCTCCAGATCTTAAGGTACGGGCAGGTTTAGTACAAGGTATAAGGAGCTGGGGAGGTTGTTGCAGAGCCTGTGTGCCACCACTGGGAGAACTCCTTTCCTTGTGGCCACCTGTTTCACTTCGGTTGGTGAGGGCACACAAGGAGTGCTTGCTTTGACTATCTGAGATTATTAATGGGAATGTATGGCACAAGTGATCTTTCAGGCACCCCAGTCCCAAGCTATTCAGGGAAATCCTGATCTGAAGATGTTAGTATCTTGATACCAAGGAACTAGCCAGGTTAGGTTATGTGGTGATAGCACTGAGAAGCAGCCCATCAGTACTTTACCCTTATTTTTAATGGGTTATTCATCTAAATTTGTTGTGGAGTCTGGAAAGAAGGCTATATAACATCTGTGACATGTATGCTAAACTCATATACCATACAGAATGTAGTATCTCTGAAGAAAACTTTCTCTTGAACAAGCCCTAGTGTGTTTTCGCACTTCCCTTCCCATTCGCTGGATTGGAAAGGAGTGCAATCAACTAACATGTAGTAGCATTTGCACTTGCAAATCCTAGTAAATGTTAGCCTACCCCCTTGTGATCAAACACTTGCCTACTGTTCAATCGCAATCCAGTACTGTTCAGGACACTGCCATCTTGTGTGCAGTGCCCTCTGCAACTGCATGTGTGTCAGCACTGTTGCCATGATGAAACTGACACTCTGCACCATCGCAGTCGCATCAGGAGGTCAACAGAGCTGCCAGCGTGCTTGCACGCCAGCTCTGTTGACTTCCCTGTCCAGTAGAGGTGTGGAAGGTCACTGGCTGGACACAATCAGGTAAGCTGGGGTAAGAGTTGGTAAGCTTTTGGAGCATAATTTCATGCTAGTTGATAATTAGTCAACTTCTGGGTAGGCAGGGGGCATTACTATACTGTAAACACCACCTGGAAGTGCAGATCCACCTGTCCAGATGTTGCCTAATTGTCAACTACAAGCTGAAGTGTGAATTGGCCCCTAGCCAGCATATTTTGCAGCAGGTGGAATTGTTTGCAGAGAACACCTTATCCCCATGACTGCCCAAGAGAACATAGAACTTTATTTGATTTCTAATCACTTTATTCATATTCTCTTCTAGCAACTCCTGAAACTCCACTACCTTCTCCTCCACAAGGCTCTGGCCAGGAATACAAGATATCTTCAAACCAAGTTACGGTTATTTCACAGCAATCTCTACCAAAACAAAAGGCATTGTGATATTGATCAATTTTTCATTTTTGTAATACAAACACTGCATTAAGCCATTATAGCACTGAAGAACTCAGGGCAGATTTTTTGGACCTATTCTTAAGGAGACAAGTGCTATTCCCATCCTAACATTTTTACTTTTATTTTAAATAGCTTTTCCATATATTTTTTTCAAAGTTTGAATTTAGAGATCTTTATGCAGCAAGTAAGTAAATGAAAAAGGACAAAAAAACATACACCCTGTTATAAAAAGCTCTTCCTTATTTGCAGTGCCTTTGAATCACTGTTGAAGAGATTTAATTTATTGCCTCATTCTACCATTTGTCATCTTAAAATGTCTTAAGTAAGTATTCCAACCAGAATGCAAAGGCTGATTTTAATAGAATTGCAAGTTGAAGTTTAGAAATAATGAAACAGCAAAGCAGGCGGTTATAACAGTTAATCAAAGCAGGTGTCTCATTTTCTTGGGTATACAGTAGAGGCTGAAAGCCAGAATACTTCCTGCAAGCATTGATCTGATATATGTGTGTGCATCATAAAGTGAAGTCCTGTCCACCTTCACTTAGAACCAAGGCCCATTATTTCCTATGGCTCTTACTGCCAGTTGGCCTTGCTAATTTGAGTGGAATCTTTTTAAATAAGTAAAAGTTGCTGTGGGACTTCTGCTCCTAAGTAAAGCTATTATACTTGTAATCTTTATTTTTAACGTTGCTTTCAGGAGAAATGCCCTAGTTTTATTTCTCTTTGTCTTGGTGGCAGCAGGACATCCTAATAATGGAGGGGCCTTTGCATCCAAATTATATTAAAACTGGAGGAGGGGCTGCAACTCCCAAAATTGTAATTAACTAAAAGAGGGAAAATATTTGTGCATCAGAAAGACAGATTGCTTTCCAAGCAGCTTCTCTAATATTCAGATAAGACCATTCCTTTCAAAAGCTTGCTGGAATTCACAGAAGTCTTATATTGGCATGCACACACACACATACACACACACATACACACACACAACACTGGTACTGGAAATATATCATTTAAAGACATATTTTGGGAATATCTGCAATGATTGTTAAATAAATAGAACTGTATTTATTTGCTAATTTGCACATAGTGGGTTTCAGGTTCTCAAGTTAAAGATATTATAAATAAAGAGATAGTATTACATATATCTCCTCCAAATTCCTGGCTTTTGATTCTAGAAAAGTAATACTTAGCATTTTCATACCAGGTATTTTTGCAGGCCTTTCCGGCAAGAATATCTAAGTTCTTTCCTGTGTTCTTTGAAAAGTATCAGGATGTAAAATTGCTACAACCAGGTTTAGTCAATTAATTTTTATCACTGGATAAGCTGAGGCAGAAACTGAACATCGCCTGGCCTTATTTTGGAATATATCTCAGGATAGTGGTCTGCTGGCCACAAGCTAATGCAGACTATGGTAGGCCTCATTTGGGACTTTCTGTAGTCTGCATGAGCATGCAGATAGCAAGTCCTTTTTCTGGGATATATTCCAGAATAAGGCCAAGTGAAGAAAGTCCCCTGCTTTCTTGCATGGAGACTGACTTGTTGGCCCAAATGTCTTCTTCCAGCTGTGTTATTCTGTAATCCTGTAGTCTTGTGGGAAGGAGTCCATGGTTTGTTCTTTTTCACATAGAGGTTATATAAGCTGTGTTCTAAATCCCACATTGGATAGCAAGTGTAACTAGAACCTAAACTAATAGATAGAGATGGCTACAAGAGAATTAGGCTTGGAGTGGTTTAGTTATTTAGCCTGTTCTGGACCAAACACAACACGTTATGTCTGCATTGTGAAGGCAGTGTCACCATCTTTTCTGGACCAACACTGTCAGCAACACAGAGGAGTTTTTGCTGTTTTAGTCCAGGCCACACAACTGGACTAGGCAGAAGGAGAAGAAGCCAGGCCTCCCCTGCTATCAAAATTGGTTGCAGTCTACCTGAGTGATAAAAGCCATTGTGATAAAAGCTAGGACCCCAGCTTTTATCTCAATAGTGGAGGGAGGCAATAAAAGTAGGGAGGGGTCACCAGCTTTGAATCTGACAGTGTGTGTGTGTGTGGGGGGGTATCAAACACAGAACACTGTCAAGAAACCAGTAAGTCCCAGTGAGTGACAGCAAAGGGGCCACCACCACAAGAGGAAACCTGTTTGAAATGCTCTCAGAGCTCTTCAAACAGCTCTGCAGCGCAAGTGCTATGACAGCGCTTGAAGCACCATGCAGAGGAAGAACATGATATCCCTGCATTCACCCTGCATGTGAATTTGCTCGGAGGGGGGAGTGTCCCATGCCCAAAGTGCCATAATGGCCCCGTGCAGCCCCTGCCTGTGTCTTCCTCTGGAGAGACACCAGTGGATTCTTGCACTATTTTCACTCCATAATATCATTGATTGGACTCAGGTACTTTGCTGTATGTTTGTCATTTCTTTTCTCCTTTGCCCTCCTGTTCACTTTTTATCACTCTTAAGTGTCTCTTTAGAGAGAATATCAGGTATATTTTTCTATATTAATATAGCTTTGGCTAAAAACGAGCAACAGGCGATAATATGCAATATTTTGTCAGTTTGGGTAATTTTTAAAAAAAATAAGGTTGTCAATGTATTGTTCTGTTTTTCTTCCTACTGTCATTGCAGACTGCCCTAAGATGATCTATAAAAGGCAGCCTATAAATGCAGATAGTTTGTTGACTTAAGACAAAAATCTTTCTTCTCTCCAAATGTACCTAATCAGTTTTGTATAGTACTTGGATTTACTTCTTGAAATAATTATTTGTGTATCCAAACTCCCCAAATACTGCAACTAATTTTAAATGAGCCACTTTGCCGCATCAAGTACGTGAACTTGTAGGGACAGAGATTTTGGTGCTAAATACTGTAAATAATTCTCAGATGAATGATTAAATGGTTTCATTATAGACTGCCAAAAGTGTACTACATTCATAAACTCTTTGCCTTTTTTTAAAAAAAAATCTAAATGTTTATTTTACACGATGCTCTCTCTTGTTAAATAATAGGAATCTTGTAATTTATTGAAGAACTGATTTATTTTCTAAGTATAAAATTATTTTTGTATGTGAGTAATTGTACAGAATCAAAATAACTGGCTTTGGTAGACAGGGTTAGTATGTACTGAGTTGGCTGAAGTATCATGTACTGTGTGGTGGAAGGCTTGAAGAGCCATGAAATGACCATCACAAATGTTTTCAGATAGACTGTTTTTCATCACTGCTCAATAAACAGATATTGAAAACATATGAATGTTAAATGGTCCTTGAAGTAACCTCCCCCTTGCATCATATAAACAGCAATGTTGTCTTTCAAATTGGCTACCACAGCCATAAGCAAAAAAAGTTAAAACCATATTGAAATCAGATGAGAGCTACATAACTGTTCTAACTACATCAGAGGTCTAATTAAGATTTAATTCTTTCTGTTCTTTACTCTGTACTTTAAAACCCTTGGCATTTCTGAGAGGTGCCAGTGCACTTTGTGGATAGCATTCTAATATTTCTGTTCTTCTTTTCAGTTTCAGGTCATAAAATAATGAAATTTATTTTGGACTTTATGTAAGGGCAAAATGTTCCCATGCATAATTCTTCTTGTAGCTGCATACATTGTCTTAGTTGTTAATAAGAAAATAATTTACTCTTTGGGCCTTTTTGCATGTAATGTCCCTGGGATACCATCCTAGGGAAGTTAAGATCCGTTATGGAGGCCAGTATTCACATTGCAAATGCTGTACCAGCCCCCAAACTTCTCAGCACTTAAGTGCCGTGGAAGTGCAATCACTCCTGTCTGGGAGCCCCCCTTCTGACTCGCCAGCCTTCACACAGAAGTACATGCAAAGGCTCCCTGCGGGAGTTTACTAGGACCATGATGGACACTCCTCGTATGGGTGTGAGCACTAAAAAGTGTTCCACAGCTAGCAGTGATCAGGGATGGCCCTGCATGCTCAGAACCACTTCAAGAAGGAATGGTCCCATCAGCTGTGTGGAGGCTCTGTGCCAGAGCATCCCCAAGAGTCCCAGATCACTGAAGTGCAAAAAGCCCTTTATTAGGCTCAGTCAGCAAAATTCCTCCACTGGGATATCACCACACTAGTAAGAAACATGTTTGGTCTTTATCCTACTAAACTGTCCTTTGATTAGTTCCAGTTTGGTGCAGTAAAGCACTCATCTCTGATCACTGTTCAGTCAATATCCATCTGCCACTTGTGGTTTGCCAGCTGCCTGCTGCAGTTTGTGTGCATTATGACAAGTACTATGATTATAAGGACCTATTGAGAAAGGGCATGTTCTCCTCCTCCTGCTGAAGAGCTTTGTTATGTTACAGTTTGGATGAAAATTGCACTGAAACACATCCTGCTCACTGAACATCCAGACAGTGGATGCTGAAGAAATCCCATCACCTTTAGGTTTAGCTATGATATGATCCAGGGTGGAGTCTAAACACTGAATTACCATGGGGCTGAATTACCACATCTATGCATAGAAATCCTAACATAGCCCTGGGCTACAAAGGGATATATTGCAACATCACCATTCAAGGAAAACGAATAGCCAACCTAGGTTTTCCCAGAATAGCGATATGGGCTTTTCTGTCTTGGAATCACGGAGGATTTCAGCATGCATGGGATCCCTCACAACTAAATGATGTTTCCTTGTCACAGGCAGTTGCTACTTGGAAATTCAGGGGATGACATGAACTGGCACAGAACAGAATTAGTGGTCTGTGTATGGTTTGCTGTTCATGTGTATTTGGTTAAGCCTCTTTGGAAACACTGAGTTCTGGGAATGGTTTCCAGATTTCAACACTACAACACTTTCTGAAATGAAATATGATGGGCTTTGATCCCACATTTAGATCCCACTGTTGCTTCTGCTTGTGTCTTTGAAGAATATTGTTTAGCTGAGTAAAGGGCACACAGATACACTTGCTTAAGATTTCTTCAGGAAAAAAGCTAAAACAAAACCTGTGTGCAAGTAAAAATTGTAAGCCCCCATTTGCACGGGAAGTGAATGTATCAGCCTTTGTCAAAGCTTTGTAGAAGCTTCAATGTGGCTGAACCTTTCCCCCAACTCAGGTCCCCCATGGTCACCCCCCTAACCTTTAAATTTGGTGGTGATGGTGGCCATTGACACCATAATATCATTAGAGGTTCAACTAGGCCTTCCGGCAGTGTGGACAAAGCTGGAGAGGCCACACCCATCCAGGAATTGTGGGAAGTATTGCACAATTCCCTGGGAATCATGGAGAACCATGCAAAAGTTCCCATGATTTGCAAATGGGGGGGGTCACCTCTCCAGTTGCGTGTGCACCTCCAGGAGGCCTAGTTGGGCCTCTGAGGAGGGCACAGTAGTGGCAAAAAGTGAGGGGGTGAAGGAAGGGATTGGGAGGTTCCTTTTGGGCATAAAGATTTGATGGATGTTCATGTACAAAGGCTAACTCCCCTATCTTCATGGGTAGCTGAACATTTGCCACTTTCAATTCGAATTGAATTGAACATGGGGGAATGTGCTTCATGAACATCCCTACTAAAGGTTTCAAAGCAACATTGAAGCTTCCATTTGCAATCTGAACTGTGAAGTACAAAAGATATCTGGGCTAACAGCTGAGGATTTGCTGAACCAGTTCCATTTTGAGCCAGTACAGAATGAAATGGCAGGGGTTGAGTAGGGATGTGCACAGATATTCGTAGGCATTTGAAATCTGATTGAATGTGCCAAATTTTGAATGTCCTGAAATTTGAATGTAAATTTTCAAATTGAATTTTCCCATTTTGGATCTATTCGTTTAAATTATCCAGACATTCATATGTCCATGGGTTCATACATGAGTGTACTTGAAGATCTGCATCTTTCCCTTAAAAGGACGAAAACAGGTTGGATGCAAGATAACTATGGGATACATATGGACATGTACAGATACATACAGATGTGTACAGACGTGGGGAAGATGCCTACATGCTCAGACGAATGTCAACATTCATATGTGCAGATTCAAATAATAAAATTGAATGAATAGATTCGAATTTGGTAAATGCGAATCAACTCTTGTTAAATTCGAATTTAAAAGATTTGAATTGAATTGGATTTTTGGGTATTCCATTTGATTCAATTCAAATAGAATGTCATAAAAACATTCATGCCCATCTCTAGGGTTGAGTGGTTTGACTTCAGACTTTAGCCCACACCCATCCTCAAATGATAGAGGCTTCTATTTCCTAATACCAAACTGAATCTCACAAAACCCCTTGATTCATGCCAGCCTTGTTTGAAATAGAACAACCTGGCAATTTTTATCTTTTGAAAGGTTGATGATCAGATAGAGAACCTGCTGAACCAGTACTGAGGTTTGAAAACAACTGGTTAATTCACAGATGTGGTTTAGTTTGCTTCGAAATGAACCACACACACAAACAAACGTTTGTGGATATTCCTACTGACCTTGTCTGTAATGCCTGGAGGCTACTAGGCATCATCCTCATGGCCCTTGAAGCCCCTGGGATCTGGGATGGAAGATGCTGAGCCCACTGCATGCATAAGCAGTTTGTTGTCTAAATATAGTTATGGCTAGCGTAGGATTTGAAACACCTCTACAGCAACATTTTGTTAATAATTCTTGTTCCTATTCATCATTAAGAAAGGAGCTTAATGCAAAAAATCGGAAGGTTATGGTTTTTGTTTTTCCAAATTGCACTGTAGATAAACATTTTTGCTCTTGCAATGAAACAAAAGCATATTTGTGAGATTACATTTCAAAGGTTCTCATGCAGTGAGGTTATCTTTGATGCTTGTCAGGTTTCTCAAGAGAATAGACTGCATCATTAAATAAATGCATTTTATTCATTCCTTCTTCTCTACTATCACCTTTCCTCTTTTTATACACTTTGTTCCTTCCACAGTATCATACGGGGCTTTTACTTTCAAAACAAGCCACTTGTGTGTCACCATTTCACATTCCTTTGGAAAATTTAAATATATAATGCGCATAACATTCCCTTTATTTGTCACACCAGAAATATCTTCAAAAAGTCTGGTGTGTTTGTAAAGCAAGAACGACTCTTCTGGATTCCACCCTATTCAGCTTGTTAACTAATATCCTTGTCACAACCTTCCTTCCTTTCCTTCTGCTGCAAATTAATCCAAAACAGATCTTGTAAAGGGAAGGATCCTTCCTGATTTGTTTCTTCTGTGCAGAGACTTGAATACAGATTCATGTTATTTCCATAATTCAACAGGCTTTTATTTCAGCTTGAGAAAAGAAAATGTTGCATCCAGTTCAGATCTTTTAGGGTCAGAGATCCAGGGCAATCCAGACTAAGGTCAAATCCTGGCCGTTCCGGACCTGCAGGACCCTCTCTGCCACAGCTGAGAGGAACTTGGACAATACACTAAAGCCACTATTTTTTATATTATTACAAACATTTATATTCTGCTTTTCAAAGAAAATCTCAAAGTTATTTACAGAAGAGATTAAAAACTAAGGGCCAAATCACACTACAGCCCATAGTGCATGATTAGGGAACTTCTGGGGAAGGGCATTTGTACTTGGAAGGGGTTGCTACAGCCTCCAATTATCCCCTGCCTTCCCAGAAGTTTCCTAATCATGCACTACCTGTGGAGTAGGGATGTGCACGAATATTCAAAAAACTTGAATATTCTATTTGAATCCCATGAATTTTGACATTAGAACTCAAATACGAATTTTTGAAAATTTGATACAGATTTTCGAATGATTCGAATGTGTAGATTCAGTCACCTTTTTTCTTCAAGCACAATAAAGGTATGTTTTTTTTTAAGTTAGGTTTCCTCTAGTTCAGGCAGGTAAACTATAAAATACAAAAGTTTCTTCTACCCAAATGATTTTGTAAATCTTGAATATCATTTTGCAACCAGTTTCCAATCAATGGCTGTAGATCCATGCATACAGCTGTAGAAGCTTGTGGAAAAAGTGTCTCTAGCGTCCAAGGCTCAGGGCCTGTTCTCACTTGGCAAACAGGAGACCTGAGGATGTTCCAAGATGGAGAATCCACTTTGTGTGAGTATGCTTCAAATCTTGAAGCATCTCCACATGTCCTGGAGCATCCCCCTGCTTATGATAGCAGTGGAACGTGTTTTGTGCTCCACAGTTATACCAGGCACAGTCTGGTAAAGCTCAGCACACTTGGGAAGGCACCCTTTCCTGGTCCACACACCATCTTGTGTGGATAGAGGATGACAGGAGGGAGTAGAGGCCCTTATCCCGCACCAACGTATGGAAAGGAAGTCTCTAGGTTTAAAGATAGCCTAAGAGGGCATGCACAAAAGAACCTAGAACCATCAGTCACATTGGAACCGAACTCTGTGATTCTGGTAAAGAAATGGCTCTGTGATGTCCAGATGCTCTGTGCCGGAACCTCCCCCACATGCACTTACCAAATAAATGCAAAAATGTTCAGAGTGTAATAGTAGTGGGCAGAGGATAGAGGACCTGAAGAGTACTACAAGGGATCGTAATCTGCATCAAAGGTAAGTGTATAAGGGTCCCAGATGCTGGAAATTTGTACCCTGGAAACTTATTATTGTTGTTGTGCCTTCTTTATAACAGGTGGAGTCAGTATCTACTTTGGTCTGATTTCTAGCTACTGATGAGTACATTTTGCTTGATGTAGAGTCTCAAAAACCCATGCTTCTCAGGCAGAAATAAATCACAAAATAATATTTTGAAATGTTGATATAGGACTTTAAACCTTTGGGACTCTGATTTGTTGATCTTCACTCCTGGATCCTATAAGCATCACCATCTCTGGAAATGTCATGAAAGGCAGTTTTCCCAGGATGACTAAGATATCTCCCTCCTGCTTAAACATTACAAGTGAAACAAGTTCATATTTCACACAACTCAGTTCCATCTCCATTTCTTTGAAAATTCTGCCAATAATGCATGCATGCATGTATGTACAGTACATATGAATCAATTTTCAAGGAACAAAACCATCATAGACTATCAGAACTTCTCTGCAGACTTGTGTAGCATTGGGAGCAACTTGGGAAGTCAGGCTATGGTCACATGTAAGGTTTAATCCAACTTCAGTTCACTTTCAGAATGAGTATGTCAGCAGAGTGACAATCTCTTTTTTTTTCTAATGTTAAATAACTCAGAAAATTCACCTTTGGGATAGATAACCTGGAAAGAAAATTACTGGTCACTTTGCTGATGTGTTCTCTGACTCTGAAGGTGGACTGAAGCTGGATTAAACTTTAGGTGTGTCCACAGCTTCAGAAGACATTGGCTTTTTCTGCACTGGGCCTTATTCTGGATTATAGCCCAGAATAGGGACCTACTATCCACTTGCTAGTGTGGACCATGGTAGGTCCTGGGCACAGCCTGTCATAATCTGCACCAGCATACAGATGGCAGATCATTCTCAAATATTATCTAGAATAAGGCCCAGTGGAGAAAGAGCCCTTGATTCAAACCTAACCTGGAGTTCTGTAGGTAGACTAAGCCAATATTTTCTCATCTTCTGTCCCCCCACAGCCATTCTGGCCTGTTTTCAGGGCTGTCTTTGGGATGATTGATTACATGTGCAGGAGCGGTGTGAAACGTGTAATTACCTGATCTGAGATGTTAATTTGTCCAAGTTGTAATGGCTGGTTGTATTGCAAATCAAGCACAATTTCCTGCATTCTTCCCTGCCCTGGCATGTTAAGTGAGTTTTACTTATTTATGAAATCATTAATACCCTCCTTTCAGATCTTGAAAGGGTCTTCAGGCACTTGAACAACTGTAAATGCACAGTTACAGTAAAAAAAAAAAGCACTTAAACACATTTAAGTACCAAAGTTATGAGGTTGTCTGAGGTGTAGTCACATGTGGAATAATGAGTTTTTGTGGACTAAAATAATCTCCACAGTCTTTCAAAAATAATGTGTAGTAAAATTCTATATTGCATCTACAAATAGCGGAATTAAAACTTTCACATTTTACAAAGTCCTGCTAATTGCATTTCGGACCTATCCCTAGGTAAGGGAAGTAAGGGAAAAAGTTGGTTGAAGCTGTTGAAGCTGAAGGTTTACATCTTTTTGAGTGTGTGTCCAACATAATGGGGGAGAGAGCTGGAGAGTGGGCATCTTGGAGGGAGCCCCTTGATTGCTGCATCAACGGGTACCTCTGTAGCTCCATTTCAGAGTGCGGAAGCACCCGATGACACGGTGACTGAGGCAAACTTTCGTAGATTAGAAAACTGGACCCTTCCCACAAGGTCATTTTGAATGATGGGGTGGCACGCTCATTGCAAGATTCCTCATGATGCTGCAATTGGAAAAGCAGCAGCTTATCCTCTTCTGGAAAGCACCTGGTAAGTGAAACAGAGACAAGGATGGAACAATATTATAAATGAGTAAAGCAGGTGTCTATCATGAATTTGTAAAACTTGAACAAAACTGTACTGAAATGCTGAGCACTTTCACTGTACATACATCACTTAAGCATGAGATATTCTGTGAAACACCTAGAATTGTTCTCCCCACAAAGAACACCCTGTAAGAGCTCAGAAGAGAGCTGTGACAAGCCCAAGGTCACCAAGCTGGCTTCATGGATTAGAGCAGAATCAAACCCGATATTCTCAGATAGGAGCCCGGCTCCCTAACCACTAGACCAAACTGGCTTTAGTGCTTCTGTACCTGGTCCAGAACGAGGAAAAAACAGCAGTGCTGTCTTTTAAGCTCATGCAACCTCTGAAGATCATTTTCAAAACTCCAGTGGAACTAGGCATCATACCTTCGAAGATAACAGCAGACAATATGAATGAGTGATGGGGCCTGGCAAGGGTTAAATGGAATTTTGGCTGGGAAATCAGTTGTGTAGACCAGAATAACTATAGCACCTTCAAACTGGTTTTGGTGTTGGTTCAGAATAGACATCTCTAACCTCATGATGCAGATGGAACCTGCAGTGCTTGGTTTGGAACAGACTGGAATAGAATAGTTAAACTGTTTCAAGCAAGGTGAGTATTGAAGCAGCCATGGTTTTGGTCTTGAACAATGGGCAGGGTGGGTTTTCTCTCCATGTTGACATTGACTTGTTTTATTCTTTTATTCTTCCATGCTTTTCCCAACTCTCATTTCTACATAGACATTAACATATTTACACAATTCAGTTTTGGATTACATAATCGTTTTGAGGAACCAAAATATAGGATTAGAAGGAACAACTATCTATTACACGTAGACCTAGGCGTGAAAACTGATGCTTGTTAACTCTGCGGTTGCTTTTTAAAGCTATGTGCTGATCACAATTTCATGTGTACTGGTTTCCATTCATTTCTGAAATGGATACTCATAAAAGTGAATGCATGTGTTTCCACAAATTAATACACATAGGCTGTGTTCTGATATGGCATTTAATCAGTTTAAAGGCCATTAAAAATCCCCAATGTCCCAACAGAATTTTGATTTTCCATACTACTTGTGGACTAAGTTGGCAAAATCAGGACTAATCTGTATTTGGATTAGGTAAGTTCTTGGCCCAGTTCAGATCATTAGCCTGTTTTATTTTGGAAAGTGAAAATGAGGAAGGAGTAGACTATTTTGGTAGGGAATCTTACTTTTTATTGGTATACTCCCCATTTCCTCCCATACAGTGACAGACTTTGTTGTTCTCAGGAGACTCATTTCTACTCCTTTCCCTTGTGCAGTTGTTCTTTTGGCAGAGGCAGCTGTGGGCAGGCATTTTCTTTCCAGCCCTGGGAACAAAAAGTATAGGAGGAGGAAGGAACAGCGGGGAGGACGGCAGTGGGCCCAGCCAAGCTGAAGCCACTGCCGCGGCAGCTGCTGACAAATCACTGTTTTACCCTTGTGCTATTTCAGATCAAGAGGGAAACCTGCCAGTCACTCCACTTCAAGTCATTTGTGACATCAACATAATCTCTAGATATCATTGTTTAAAAAATTTACAACTTCCAGGAGACTTAAAAAAAAAATCAAGAGTGTGATGGGCAACCAGGATCCAAGAGGATACAACTAGGGATGTGCACAAATGTGGTTTTTTTGTTTGGTTTTTTTGGCATTCGATTTGCAACAAATTGAATGTTAGAAAATGTGTATTTATTCAAACAGATCCCCTTCAAATGTAAGATTCTATTTGATACAAATGTATTCATACGAATTTCTACGAATATCTGATACGAAAGCATACAGATCCTCGATATGGATCCTGCATACGGATCCTATACAAATGCATACATATCAAATACGTATCTTATACCAATGCATAAGTATTGGATAAATATCAGATATGTATCAGATACATATCGGATATGTATCCTGTATGAATGCATACGTATTGATACGTATCCGATACGTATCCCCAGTTTAACGGATGTACAAACTATTTGTATGAATGTTCCAAAACATTCGTATTCGTATGAATGTTACTGTATGAATGTCGTAACATTCAATTCATGTACAAATACCCAAATTATTACAAATTCGTATGAATAACAAATGTTATGAATATTCGTGCACATCCTTAGATAAAACTGAATGGAGAGGGGAAGTCCAGGCAGAGCGGACTCAATGACACGTCCATCATAACCTCAAAAGGCTGTTCTGAAAGACCTTATAGTACAACGTTAAGGTCCCATGTCGGATAGCAATGCACCACGGGCGGACACCTTGCCTTAACACCCAACAGGAAACTCCGAGGGAGTCAGCCTGAACTAAAGAACCTTGGCCAGGTGCCTTGATCACTGCAGCCAAAGCAAGTACCTGGTTTCTGCTCACGAATAAAAGGGAGGGCAAGGAGGAGAAAGTGAGAAGGGGTGAAAAGAGTGCTCACTCCCTGCCTTTTTTCTGCAGTCTCCTGCACCCTTTTTCTTTCCTCCTCTCCCCAATCTTCTGTCACTTCACTCTCCTGTGCTGGAATTTTTGCTTGTGCCTCCATTTTGGAGTGGGGCAGACCTGTGGGCAGGCACCTCAGCAAAAGTGTTCGCTTCCTCCTCCCTCGTCTCTCCCTCTGCCATGACATGGGAGCTCTTCTCTTCAGCAGCCCTCTTTCTCCCCTTCTCAGGGGAGGGGAGCAAAGTAGCAGGAAGAAGCAGAGAAGCAGGAAGAAGTCGGATGCAGCCGCCTCCCTTTGTGCTCCTCTTTCCTTCCATCCAGAAGTGAATCAAGGGAGATTTCCCATCTCTTTACAAGAACATCAAATATCAGCAAGTGTCTGCTTGGCTGGAACTGAAACGGGCTACTGAATATTTCATTTATTTGTTTTCTAATAGTATTAGAAATCTGGTTGGAAATATTAAAACCACTATTAAATAACATGCTATTTAATGAATCTCTTATGCTTTTAATCTTGAGATGTGTTATATAGTGTTTTCTAATTTTATTGCTTTTTCTATTTATTATTGACTGTGTCTTGATTTTAAGCCATTTTAAAGACCACTTAGTCCAGCAGACTCATATATACCCTGTGTTTTCTGATGAATAACCCCCAAACTGCTGGGAATATTTTTACCTCTCCTAGTTGGCAGATCTACAATATAATCAAGTAAGATTACTTTGTAAATTAGAGAAAGGAGTACAGTCAACAACCATGTTCTTTCTAAGCTGGCAGTACAAAATACTCAAGATTTCTGATCCATAGGTGCAAGTTTATTTCTTAGCGACATTCAAAAGCTCTTGAGAGAAATACAGCTGCTTTTACAATTTTAGTGCATGTTTTATAGTGCTAAATTGTAAACAATAAGCACATTTGCACAGTCTTGAAAAGCAAGCATATTTTGCTACGATTCATTTATTTTTTGCATGCTTTTCCATTTTTCTTTTTATTCAGTGAGGCCATAAGAATGAAATCTTAGAAAATTAATCGTTACTTCACCTGGAATGTTATGTAATGCGTTTCATTATTTGGGGCCCTTGTGCAAATCTTTTTTGCCGGTGTAGCTTCGAGAAAATAGAGGGGGGAAAGGCATTTATTTTTGGACACTGAATGTTGAAGTTTCAGAGTGGTAAATTTTAAATGCTTCATGCAAACAACAACAAAAAATGCAGAATCAGGTCAGCTATAGACAAATGTCAGTAGACTGGATTCAAAATGCACTGCAGGCAGAAAAAGATGACATTTATCAGTCATCCATACATCAGTAACTAAAACAATTTTAGGGTTGTCTAGACAGGCATCTATTATTTCTTAAATTTAAAAGCTTTAGTAGAAAGACAACACAAACACGCTTTTTATATTTAGGACTTTTTTTCCTTCCAAGAAAGATGAGACAGGCAAAGGAAAAATGGCAGTTTTCAAACTGAAAACTGCAGAACTGCTGATTTCTGGAAATATTTTTGACAGATGTACTCTGTATGTGCGGGAACACGGGATAATTTATTGCTCTATATCACTGACAATGGAACTGAATTATCAGCATGTGCATATTGCATTGGTTATTATTATGTCGGTGGGTGCTGTATGGTAACGCAATCTAGTACAAATTATGGAGTTTTCAATCCCACTGGTTTCTGTGAGAAAATAAAGTCCACAGTTCTCCATTTCTTACAGAAACAATAGGCTTGCAAAATGTTTCATTTGGGGGTTTGTGGAATATTTGCCACAGTGGCTTCCTGATTTTTCCTCTAACATTTAGAATTCAGGCAGCATACATGGACTTCGACTATTTTATCTTTCTGGTTTTCTTCTAAGGGAGATACTGTGTTTGGATATAGCATTCAGACCCAGGGCAGCTGTTTATACATCCTTTTGCCCTAAACCCCTAAAGCTGCTCTGTTCCCTTGATTCAGATTTCAGTGACATGTAGTTCTGGTGATCCTCATTGATGGGGGGCTGCCATAACCTTGTAGTGCTACCAGCTGTTAAGGTTGACTGGGGAAAAAATGGTTATATCATGCAAGCACTAGTGTGCTGCAAACTCATTCAGGGGAGGGGGCATGTAAATTACACCAGTGGCACCAGTGTACCAGTGGAAAATCCTCCCTCAAGAAGTTCTGAAGGTGGAAATGTCTGAATGTGGCCCAAGGTGAAATGATGGACTTCATGCATAAAGAATTGAGCTGAGGGCTATTTTTATTTTTACCACTTACTGCTCTGGCCAGGCATATGCAACCTGTTCCATGCTAGGATAGGTTGTCAGCAGGGCAAGATAGGTCCGTACAAACTCAGGCCTGTACAAATTCCATCATAGACCCTAATCCTGGCTTCTAATGCTGTACCCAGCATTCTGTACCAACACAGAGCCTTTGAAAGCTGGAAATAAAAGGTTCTAGTCTTCACAGGTGCTGGGATAGCCCATCTCTCTCTGTCTCTCTCTCTAAATCTCTCTCCGTGCACTCTTGCACTACTCCATAGTGTGCCACTGATATCCCTCCATGCACTCACTAGTACACAGGTAGAGTGTGATAGGGCACCATTTTGGGAGGTCATTTTCAGTCTATGCTTAGTCCAGTGTAGATGGGCATTAGGCTAAATCCCTTCATTGGCCAACATGGGACTAAGTAAAAATGTGCCAAAAAGCTTTGGCACTTTTGCAATCTGAGCAAATTGTGAAGTTCCAAGGCTTTGCACATGAAGACAAGAGAAGCTATCAGCCTTTTGACCAAAGCTTTATTATATTTGGTGCCCACCAGAAACAAGGTGGGCAGGGCAAGCACCATGCTGCTTTGCCCCCCACCTGTCTTCCCCTAGCAGCCACTCTGCAGAGGCAGGTGGTGATGGCAAATGATCAGAAAATAAAGGTAGGTAAAGCCTCTGCTTCACTTTGTCTCCTTCTGCCTTCATGGAAGCTGCTGCCAGAGTCGGTGCAGATTGGGAAGTGGCTCAAGGACCTGGCGCAGACAAAGCACCTAGCCCCATTGTCTGCTTCCCTCTGACAGCAGAGACCGGAAGGCAGGAAAAGTCCCTGGCCTGCGGCAAGCCCCTGGCTCCACCGTCTGCCGGCCTCCAACAGCAGTACCTTCCCTAGGCCAAGCACACAACCCATCTAGCTGCTTCCCCAGAAGAAGAGTTGGCTTTTCTACCCCACTTTTCTCACCCTTAAGGAGACTCAAAGTGGCTGACAAAGCTTTCTGTTCTTCTCCCCACAACAGAACTCCCTGAGAGGTAGGTGGGCCTATGAGAGCTCAGTGAAGAGCCGTGACTAGCCCAAGGTCACCTAGCTGGCTTTGTGGAGGAGTGCAGAATCAAACTCACTGAGTACAAGATATGAGCCCGGCACTCATACCACAAAACCTAACTGCCTCATAGGTTCATAGCAAAGTCAAAGACACCCCTTTGTGGGCAGCTTCATTCGCATGAATGTGAGTCCCTCCCCTTTCACTTTGATATGAACCAAATTGGGTGGGGGGAGTGTTTGTGCATAACCCTAAGGTAAAGATTCAAGGTCTCCTCAATTCAATTCACTTTAATACGCTAAGGCAACTTTGTTATATAAACATTTGTCAGCAAGAACTTTTGAAGGTTTCTAATATAGCTTGGAAATACAGTAGAATATTTCAAAGAACCTGCAAGGGATCACCTGCTTGTGCTAGTTTGTTCACTTGCTCACTTGCTCACTCATATGTCTATCCTGCCTTATGCCCAAAGGGCTCAGGGTAGATCACAATATAATTATAACAGACACAGATAAAAATTATGACTAAAACAATGACAGTGTCCGCACAGAAAAGGGATGTTATTTCTTCAACTGAAGGCCAAGGTAAAGATGGGTGTCTTCACTAGTAAATGAGGCTGCCTGCCATAGTCTGCACTAGCATATGAATGGCAGGTCCCTATTATGGGATATAATTCAGTAGAAGACCCAGTTCAGAAAGGACCTAAGGATGCATATTATTAGTATTAGTATTAAATAGCAATAGCAGTAGTAGCAACAACAACAACAACAACAATGAGTGATTCTGCACTGGCTAGTATACTGGAACAGCAAGCATTTTACAAACCTTTTCATATGCTGCTGTAGTTTACTGCACCAGCATGCAGAAGGGAATCTCCTAGGTGTTAACTTTAACTTATAAGGTCCTAAACGACTTGGGCCCCAAATATCTAAAGGAATGCCTTCTATATTGACCTGTCTGCTCTCTGAGAGCTGGAGGGTGGACCCTCCTGGTTGTCCCACCACCCTCAGTAGCAAAAGGGGTGTGCACCCAGGAGACGGCCTTTTCAGTGATGGCTCCCAGACTGTGGAACAGTCTCCCTCCTGAGGTGTGTCAGGCACCTTTACTCTATGTGTTCAGATGAGCTGCAAAGATGCACCTTTTTGCCCTAGCCTTTGGGTAAGTAAAAAAAAAAAAGCTTCTCCTCCCCATATCCAGAGACTGTTATGGTTTTAATGAATGTAATATGTTATGGTTTTCATAAATTCATTCTATATGTTGTAACCCACCCTGAGACCTTTGGGTATGGGGCAGAATGAATGAATGAATGAATGAATGAATGAATGAATGAATGAATGAATAGTATGCTTATTGGTCTGGTATACCAGCCAGTGCAGAATCACCCATTGTACCTTACATTTTCTTCTATGAAATCCAACAAGGCAGCATACATGTGACTCTTATGTTTCCTGTCCAGCAACTAACCAAACTCAAACCTTGTTACCAAACCAATATATTTAGGCTTCCTTTAGGCAGTTATTTATGGAATGGGAAGAGAGAAGGATGAGAAGAATGTTGTACAGTCCAACATTTCCCAACTGTATTTAAAATGCATTTTAAACCATCTTTATGACGCCCCTCATCACAATTGGTTCCAGGGCTGTTTGCAGCAATATTAGAATGCAAAACAGACAAACCACAATTGAAAAGGCAACATTATAAAACAGACCACAAAAAAGCAGCAGATAAACAGAAACAGTTCGTATGCTGCCTGGTTGAATTAAACAGGGTTTTTGCTTGGTGTGTAAGTGATAACAGTGTTTGTATGAACTTCAGTTTCCTTGGCAGGGGCTGGGGGTGGGTGGGTGAGGGGCAGGAATGCCATAATTGGAATTCAGTAGCCAAATATCTCCAAAGCCAAAGCAGGAACAAAGGACCTTTCTTTCTTTTTTAAAAGACAGTACATACTGAATGATGAAAGGCAGGGGAATAAAAATTTAGTAAAAGAGAAGAGTAACTGGAGAAGCAGGTATTATTCAATGGCCAATATGCCAACCAGCTGAAGACTTCTTCTTCTTCTTCTTCTTCTTGGAAGGGGAAAGACTTAGGGTGCATCCCCATGATCAGAATACTCTGAGGTAAACCTGAGTTTGCCTCGGAGGGTCCCCATGAACAGCCCCTAATCTGGGCTACATGTGGGACAAAAGCCAAAAATAAGCAGGAAAAAAAACACCTTTCTATCTGTTGCCACTCAGAATTAGGAGGCAAGAATAGATTATTCTGGGGGCATAGGGGCACTCCCAGGTTATTGGGGGAATAGATTGCTGATCACAGCATTAGCAGGAAGGGTTTTGCTGTCCCTGCAGTGCGCACTGTGATTGCAACTGTTCCCCCTTGCTTGATCGCTTGATTGGGCAGGCATACCTGGGTAAGGGCTGCATTTAGTGCTCGAGCGCCTGGCAGCTTCCCTGCACTCAGCTGATCAGCTGTCAGATGGGTATACAGACTGTCAAGTGCAGGAGCAGAGCTCTGGTAAAATAACTGAAAACACAGCCACGGCTTCAATCAATGAGCCAAGTTCCCTTCTGCACCTCCAAAAGCCACACACTGCATAACGGGGGCATAACAGAAAGGGAACACGGTTCATTGATTAAAGCCACAGCTGTGTTTTAATTATTTTACCGGAGCTGCGCACTTTCGCTTGCCAGCCCATATACTTCCATCTGACAGCTGATCAGCTGAGTTTAGGGAAGCTGTCAGGCACTCGTGTGCTAAATCAAGCCCTTACCCAGGCATGCCTGCCCAATTGGGCGGTCAGTCAAGATGAGGGATGCGTGTACAGAGGGGGGAGGGGTGGAGAAAACTGCAGTTTCCCATTGCAGGGGTTTACCACAGTTTTCATGGGGACAGGCAGGTTCGGCTTGAACCCACACTGTCCTCATTTACCATGGGAACTTCTTAATGTGAACTACGATTCGCATCAGGGCTGCCCCAAATCCACCCCAAAGTAATCACAGCCCTTAATGAGGTAAGGAAAGAGGTGGATATGTAACTGGCATTCTGTGTATGATGTGTATAAACTGTTTTTTATCCATGATTTGATGCCCCCCTTTATCATCCTATTTACTTATTAATCAAGTGTTGTTGGGTAACCCCACCCTACCAAGAAGTGGATCTGTCTTGATGGTGGTCATTTATTGTGTTCTTACATGCTTAGGTTCCTAATTAAACAATTAAACTTGGCCTGCTAATAGTCAGTTCACCACTCCCACATGCCCTTAGCATTTCCACGTTACCACCTGACTGGCAAAAGACAGCTTTAAACAGAGCTTTAAAGGATGTGATTTCATTATAAAAAGGAGGCTCCCAGATGGCAACATGAACCACTGTTCTGAGTGGTTTTAAATATCTGTGTAAACTTTTGTTACTTTCTTAAGTGAAATAGTGGAAGAATCAAGCTACTTAAATAGCCAAGTTGGACACTAAGAATGAAAAATCTGCATACATTTCTGAAAATCTAGAAAACTCAGCCTGGATTCTTTATGTATATTTTTTTCTATGGCAGCCCCAGGAGTTGTAGGTCAGCCTTCTCCAGGTGGGGCAGGAGCCACAGAGAAGGGATGGGAGAAAGGAATCTTGGGTCATGGTGTGCAGCCAAGCTGAATGGGAGCCACAGGCAGGCAGGTGGAAGCACTAGGATGAGGGAGAAGTTGGAAGTGATGAGATGCTGGTCCTCTGCATCAACCTCAGAATGTTCAGCACCACACAACTGTTCAACCCAGAAAACCATTATACCTTCTGGGCATCCCTGCCCACCCTGATTCCACTCTGACTCTTATCTTGAGGCACTTGAGCTTACAGGACTTTCACTAGCTTGTGACATGCTTAAGCTAATGCCATGACAATGGCTGCTGAATTAACCACAAGTCTGAGCACAGCTTATGTTCTAAGAAACTGAGCTCATGGCTCTTCAAAGGCAGGCAACCTGTTGTCATCATTATCACCATCACCATCATCCATGGTGACTTGTGCTACACATCCTTGCTCCACCCTGCAGGCCCACTTGTTCCATTCTATATGCCACACTTGCTATCATCATCATCATCATCATCATCATCCAACCAGTCAGAATAATTAACAAGAATATTCAGAAGACTTGGAGGAAGTTTTCAGTTCCTAAAGTGGAATAGACAATGGACTTATTTGATATTGGGATCTTGATTTCTGGCACAGATTTCATATCAAAAGACCATCCAATTCATTCAGTATATGTTGTTGTTGGCTGTTATTGTTGTTTTAGAACCCCAAGATCTACCAAGCGAAGCCAGATGCAAAACAAAGCACTACTAGAATCTCAAGATGTTGTCATACCCGCATAGTGATTTTGACTATGTGATTCTGTCATGCATGCATAGTGATTTTGACATAGTGATTCTGTCAGACTAGTGGATCAGAAGCTTTGCAGGGATGTCATATTGGCTTCTGGTCTGCCATACTGGCAAATCAGAAACTTTGGATTTCTGAAGTGTGTAGTGGCTTTCCCTCTGTCAGAAGGGAAGCTCCTTTGCCTACAGTGGTAGTAAAGCATTGAAAGGTAAGTAATTAAAAAGATGCTGATAAACCAGCATCTTTTTAATACATGCAGCAGGGGGTTAGAATACTGGTGTGTAGAATACTGTCAGTGACAGAAGTAGCAAAGGGACTTTGCTGCTTCCATCCTCACCTGGAGGTACCTTCAAATAACCACTCAGTGCCAAAGATGAATGGAACCCACAATCCTTTTGGATGAAGGTCCACCCCCAGTTTGCTCCAATACTGTGGCAAACAAGCAATAACAAAAACAAAGAAGGAATTTAGATGGAAAATAGTTTTCCCCTTGTTCAGGATCTTGTCTCAACCCAGGCAGAAAACTGCCAGATCACTTGACAGACTTGGTAGCTACAAGCAAGATTATGGAAATGGTGACAAATTCTTAGCAGCAACAAATAAAGGAAGGATATAGCTATTAAGAATTCTACTTTGACTGTTGTTTGCTACTTAGAGCACATCTAGCTGTGTGGTATAATGTATTGATGGAGATGTATCATGTACCTTTTATGTGACTGTAATAAATTTTTAGTGCTACTGCTACTACCAGTAAATTCCCATTGAATATTTGTCCACTTGCACTCAACACTGGGAAATTATTTAGCATTATTGGTCTTTTTATTGCAAACTGAGACACTGAAAAAAGTCACTTGAAAGGAGCTTAGAGTTGACAGCAACCACACACTTGTGTCTCTAATTCACATTAAAGGCCAGAAAATGCACTTAAAGGCCTTAATGTAGAGATATGCACAATCTGCTCTCTAGTTCAGTCCTGTCTGAACCACTGGGTCCAGTTCTGTGAACAGTTTGTGGCCCTGTCAGGGTATACTATCATGTTCCTAGTGTTCTTGCAGCCTATGAAAGTATGTTATTTTTGCCCCATCATATTTCCGTCCTACCACAGCTTGCCCCAGTCATGTTGTCTCCTATTTCATCACTTTCCTAGGCTGCGTCCCCATGGGCTCCAGTTATTTCGCTGCTGAATCGGGGCATCCGTAATCCGCATTGTAGTTTGAATTAACATGTCCCCATGTGATTGAGGAGAGCACGGGTTCAATTCAAATCCACCTGTCCCCAAGCAAACGTGGTAAACTGCTGCATCAGGGAAACTACATCCTTTTTTCTCTGTCCTGATAGGAAGCCCGGCTGACATTACCATGCCCTGTCCCATCAGGTGCAGCAATGACAGGGGAAATCCCTGGGAAATGCATCCAGGTTGCACCTCCAAAAATACAACAAACACCATAAATAAGAAAAAAGAGATAAAAGGGGGCCATAATAGGATGGCAAAGGGGCTCATGGCTTGAAGCCGCGGCTCTGATTTTAGCGGACGTGCACACGTCCGCATGACAGCAAGCACACCTCCACTTGACAGCGAGCCTCGTGTTTACATCAGCCTTCCTCTCAGCCCTTGCAGCTTGGATCCATTTTCTTATTTTCTGTTCAACAATGCCCTTCTGGTCCCTTACCCCTCCAGCTACTTTTAACAGGCTCAAATCCTAGGTTTGAAAACCATAGCTTTTGGCAGAGAATGAATGATCCAGCGCTTGTGCTGAAAATCTACCCCTTTTACCCACATGATCGGGTGATCAGGCAAGGGGGGGCATGCTTTTAGCTGGAGAGACAACTGCAGGGCAAAACCCTGCCCACTAATGCTCTGATTGGTAAACTCCTCCCCCAATAACCTGGGAGTGTCCTCATGACTCAAGATAATACGTGCTTGCCTTCCTAATTCGGAGCAAGAACAGTTAGAAAGGGAGGGTTGCCGCGGATTTGTGACATATTTGTCCCGCATGTAGCCCAGATTAGAGGCTTTCCATTTAGACTCTCCGAGGCGAACGCAGGTTCGCCTCACAGTGTTTTGATCATGGGGACGCACCCCAAGTCTACCACAGTCCATCTCGATTGGACCATGGCCTACCCCATCCTGGAGCCTACCTCAATTATGCCCCAAAAGTCTTTATATTGCTATGATATGAAACCTTACCTAAAAGGCCCTTAGAGGTTATCCGACAACAGGCTTTCCCTACTCTCTGTATTGAAATGGGGGTCCCTACTTCAAAATGCAATGTAGGGAGGTTTGAAGACAGGAAGCAGCATCATGAGCCATTCTTTGCCTTTGAAAACAGGCTATGGCAGCAGCAAAACCTTCTGAGACTTTCAACTGAGTCTGCTGCTACATTGCCTTAAATATACTTCTGCTGGCATTAGGGAAGTAGAGTGTGGCATCCAAGTGGATGCCATGCTTTTCCTCCATTTTGAGAGTGCAGTGAACATGCAGTGTCAAACACATACTTCATCCTCAATGTGACATAAAGGCACTGTGCATAATCAGCCCTAATGCTCCCATTTACTTCTAATCCATAATAAAAAAACCTGAGAATGCTCTTCAGAACTGCACAGTTGGGCCATCCATATCCTGTTATCTCTGACCTTTTTACTATTATTTTTGTGTGTGGACTCAGCCAATGTGCTGATCCAACAGTGGTAGTGATATTTTTCATCATCTGGGTGTAAAAAAGGAAGTTCTGAATGCAGAAATAGAGCTGGAATAACTAAGTATGATTAAAATCTATTTTATCATCAGAGCTTGGAGATATTTATGACCTATACTTTACTTCTATTTTCCTATTTTGAAATGTTTACAGATCATAGGTTGAGAAGAACACATTCTTCTGCATAAATCCCGAGATGAAAGTCCCATTGTGTTTACGCGACTATGACTCTAATTCTTAAGTTTGTAACACAAAACTTTCTATTTTAATTTGCTAGAGTCTTCATATTAAAGTCGAAGAAAAATATGATTGCTTTAATATATTTCCTTCTATCTTCCATTCCATTGTTAAGGTATATTTTAGGAATTCAGAAATGATGGAAAACACAAATTTGAGAGGGAAAATGAGTAAAATTTAGAAACCAAACATGATGCAACCAAGCAAAGGGAATATCCCTGCTTTACCTAGCACTATCAGAGAAGAAATCACTGTTCATTTGTTTTTCTTTCCCAAAGATGGTTAAATCCTTTTTACTGAGAGAGCTTCACAGATTCTCTTTTTTATTGCAATCAATCAGTCTGTCCACTAGGTGGAACTGTAACAATAGTTTTCTTCTATTTATGATAATAAGGAAATATTCACAAAACAATTTGAAAAGCAATGCTCATTTTAACAATTCAGATACACTCCTGTTAATTTGTATTTTATAAAGGTTCAGCAGGCTTCACTGAATGCCTTGTTAACCAGAGTCTTAAATTTGTTTCCAAATCTGCCATTTGCCTGTGCATTTTAGTATGGTATTTAAAAAAAAAGAGAGAGAGAGAAGAATGATTGTATGGTATATTTGTATGTATTTGTATACTCACCGTGATATAAAATATTCCCTCACATATAAAGACTATGATTCTTGATGCAAATCTTATACATGGATCAGGATGTAATGAAACGCAGCACCATGGTAGCACACAGATGCAATGCCAACATACCTTAGGAGAGAGAATGAGGGAGAGAGAAAGAAAGACAGAGAGAAGCTGAAATGGGGAGCCTTATTGTTTCCTTGTGTACAACCCAGCAGGTAAACTATTCAGCATCCAACAAAGAGAGGCAAGAGGGGGTGAGGTGGGAGGAGAGGAAGAGGAAGAGCAGTATAAGACCGAGAAAGCAAGAAAGAGCTTTCTTTAAGAAACACCTTTGTTCTTGGAGGATATTTACAGTTTCATAAAGGGCCAGTATGCTAGACATGAGATATCCTGAAATCGCTGCTCAGCTATAAAAGTGATCATGCAGGAAATGACCTTTACTTACCTGTTACCTCTCAGGGTTATGGTTGTGAGCTTCAGTGGATTGCAGATGGAAAAGAGCACACATCCATCCTAATCTTGTTGTGTTTGCAGAGACTACATAGAACTATCTGGTTTGCTTCTCTAAGAAGAGGATATTTGTTTCAGTGGGATAATAGCCTGATATTCAAATGCCTTCTTAAACACACACACACATACACACACAAATCAATTTCTTTATATTTTAGGGCTAGTTGAAAGCTGCATCCAAAATCCATCCACTCTACTGCTTTTATAGGTCAAGAATGAGAGGAGACTAGAAACAGAGGCAAATGGTTTAAAAACCATTCTATTTTTAAAAAAAGGAATGTAGTGATGGAAGCCACCATGACCATTGCCATAAAGGAACTAATACTGCCCCTTCTGATAGATTGATGTACCGCCTGAAATCTGTACATATTGTTGTCTTTCAGCCACTGTCTGGTTCCGATGTTAGAGCAGGTTACCACTCCCACATGGCCTCAGCATTTCTGTTTTACTTGAAAAAACTTTTCCTTAATTGTTGCTTTTGTTAACACTAATACTTTTATGGCACTGACAATTTAATGTTAAGCTCCTTAACTTGATAGATATGTGTGAAACATTGTCTCAAGTGCTTTTAAAAATATCTGAGATGGTGTTGCTCCTCTACATGGGAGCCAAGGCTACTTGATGGGACATGTAGAAACTAGGCCCCATGGAGGAAGCAAGCCTCCTTAGATTTACTTCTGTCGTGATCTAATGTTTTTTCTATCACACAACACTAGAACTAGGGGTCACTCTGTGAAACTGATAGGCAAGAGGGTGAGGACCAACAAGGGGAAGTATTTTTTTCACCCAGTAGGTCATTGGTCTATAGAATTTAAAACCAGAGGGGTGGTAATGGCCACTAGTCTGACTGACTTTAGGAAGGAGTTGAACAAATCCATGGAGGATGGGTGCATCAGTGGTTTCTAAAATGGATAGCTAGGTAAAACCTCCAGGTTGGAGAGACAGGCACGATGCTCCTCAAGGCCTGATCCAGCATGGCTCCTTTTAAGTTCTTATATTCACCAGGCACCTTCTTGCCCCTCCTGTATCTAAAAAAAAAGTTATTGGTTATGCCTTTTTATATGCTCATATACTTGTTCACATTTTGAGAAGCAAGTTTCCCTATGATGCTTTACTGTCACTAAAAACTATCAGAAAGTAAGTTTATTTATATTAAACAGCATGGAATTTTCCTCAAGTGGGCTATTCTATAAACCTATTTTTTTTCTTGTGAGAAACTGAAATTTCTAAGAATAGCAGCATTTCAGATAACATAGTGGTTTCGTATAGTGTAAGAAAGCCTTACTCTTTTACAAAAACAGAAACAATCAGTTTCTTTTATTCTGAAAGCCAGATAAGATAGGTGGGAACTACCTTTGTAGTGATTCCTTTTCTCTTTAGGTCCAAGAAAAGGGAATTTTTCTCTCCTGAATGGAGAGATTTGGGAGCAGGGACAAAAGGAATTACTTCTCCACTGAGTGTTTAGTAAAAGTGCAATGCTTCCTTCTGTAAGAACTGGTGGTTATGACTCCAAAAGGGGATTACAAGATTTCATGAAGCTTATCATATGACTATGTACTACATCTAGGATCAGAGCAACATGCTGGTGAAGAACAGCAGGAAATGGCTGTAGCTGTCCTATGCTGCTTGTGAATCTGGTTGGCCACTGTGAGAAACGGATCTTTAGTATGATCCACTACCGCCAATGCACTTACATCCTGGGAATAAATGATAACTCTTGAATTACTGTGCAAAATTGTCACTGCAGCTGTGGGAAGAGCCTAATTGACTTGTTTCCAAATTAACTCTAGCATGTTAATCTACACTACTTTATTTTGTTATGACAGCTGATAGAATAAACAGTTATTTTATGCTGATGTTAATAAACAGGAAATATGGATATGAGCATTTATCATTATCAGGACATTATCCTCAAACATGAGAAGTAGGGTAGACGTAATGCAAATATGAAATCCAAGCAGGCTCTTCATGATTGTTGTGACAGAAATAGTAGGTGCATAAAAACACAACTGCACAGGGGGAAGGCCCTGGGAGAAAAACAATGAGGAGCTTACACATATAGTAGATCACACAGACAGAAGGAAATCTATGAAGATTTTGGTCTTTTGTGCACTCTCTACAGCCTTGAGAGAGGGCAGGATGTCGTGTCTCAGGATTAGCAATTTGTCCCATGCTAGAATGGGGTGCTGCTAGAATGGGCTGTCCACACTGGATCAGCCAATCACACTCCAGCCCTAGCTGCTGCCTCCAAAGAATCCCAAGAGACAGCCCCAAGTCTACAAACCAAAAGAACCTCTGTTGGAAAGGATCTAATTTGATTCAAACTTAACCAGAATTGCTCAGTCAAACAATATGGTTCAACATGAAAAATTCAAATTTGACCACATCTTGCCTTTTGAATAGGGTCTTTTCTAATGATTTTTTTTAAAAAAAAAATACCTTCAACCCTGTTTTAGAGCAAACCAAACTTAGCAACATTTTGTTTCTCACTTGTGCACATCTTGTTACCTCCCTTAAAAGACGAAGAAGAAAGAGTTGGCTTTTCTAGCCCACTTTTCTCACCCACTTAAGGGGACTTAAAGCTGCTGACAAACATTCTGTTCTCCCCACAACAGACGCCCTGAGAGGTAGGTGGGGCTGTGAGGCTCAGAAGATAGCTGTGACTAGGCCAAGATCACCCAGCTGGCTTGCGGGGGAGGGCGGAATTGAACCCGGTATTCCCAGATACGAATCCGGCTCCCTAACCACTAGACCAAACTGGCTCAACTGGGTGACCTTGGGCTAATCACAGCTCCCTTTCTGAGATCTCAAAGTCCTACCTACCTCAAAGAGTGACTGCTGTGGGGAGAAGAAGTTGATGAGAAGATCAACGTATTAAAAAATCAACTCTTCTTCCATCGATAAGAACTCACCAATTCCAAATATGGACAATTTGTGAGTCCTGAAGTTATGCAGATGGCTGGACAGCGATGAGGCAATGGGGTAGCTCTCAGGACAATAAGCCAATCAGTAACTGAAATATCCTTCTTGCAGTTCTTCTTTTTCAAATTCCTGTAAGAAGGAAGCATTCCAGAAATGTACACTTTACCAGTTTACACAATAAAATTGATCTAAGTAACAAAAGATGTCTTGATTACATATATTGATATTTTTAAGTGCCATCAGGACATATCAGAATACAAGATTAAGTGTAGAGTTTGCCTCAGTTGACGCCATTGCTCTTAATTGAACCTGAAAGGTTTTATACCTGGCAGGTGTAAAGGGAGGGGGGGAAACCAAACATGTCCAGGCTTGTCTTTTTGAATAGAATGGTGTCTCCTTGACCAAATCCCCAAAGTTCCTATGGCTCCCTTTGGTTTTGGCTTATTAATGCCAATTATCATAGCCATACAAAACCTAGTGTGGTACTAGGTTTCTGCATAGACAGTCAATTAATTTACTATAAAAGGGGAGAGACTGTCACTGAAGGCACCTCCAGTGGAAGGGGAAACATGGCCTGATCTTTGCCTCTAAACTTCTGCAAGTAAGAGTCCTGTATATAATAATTGTGGCTCGCCAATTGAAACTTGTCTGTTGGAACACAGTGGGGAAGAGGCAGCTGGTGTTAATGTTCCAATTTATAACTTGCTTTGATGTGTAAACATGTGCCCCTGGGTTTCTTACTATTGCTATTACATATTACTATATACTATATATGCTATATGCTTGCTATTACTATTACATATTGCTATATACTGTTTTATTGTACTTTTGTGCTGTTATAACTAAGCTATGAATCACTTTATGGTACTGTTTTTGAAAGACACTATATAAATAAAACTATTCCAATTTTGAAATAATTAAAAAGTTTGGGAATGGATAGCTACACAAATAGATCTTCAGGTTTTTTTTTTGTAACTGATTGCCACCAGCAGAAGGAAATATGCCTTCACACACTGTTCCCCTTTATCAGCAGCTGTGCAGCTTTGTTCAGGATCTAGTTTTCCTTTCTTCTCTTCCTCTCTCTCTCTCTTTTTTGTGTGTATTCAACATGTCCAGCTCAACCATCTTTGCTTGCCTGTTTCAGTGACAAAATGATTTGTTTCTACATACTTGGCTTATATTCTGAATTGTGCATTATGTGTTTGTAGTTCCATTGTGAATAAGTCCCAACTTTGCATATACCCTCATTCTCCTCCATGGAACTGACTTGGTGACAATGGATGTTGATATTTGCATTGCCTTGGACTGTCTGCTTCCCCCAAACAAAACAACCACTCTTGTATGGTGAATTCCTCCCTGCTTTTATAAACCACTCCTTACGCCGAAACAAAGGGCAAGATAGATTACATACACAAAATATGCAACAAAATAAAGGATAGCTACAAATACTCTATAATTTAGGAAGCAAACAAGCAAAAAAATATATCATAAAATTCAAGGCTCATAGCATTAAAACATCTGCTCAAAATTTAAAGCAAATACTTGGAAGAAAAGGTAAGCTATATTATTCTTTATAGTAGAGCACCTGCATTTCTGTCTCTCTCGTTTCCAAACAACAGCTGCCCATGGAGGAGGAGGAGAGAGAATTTTCAGATGGGAAGTTTCTTTTTGATCCAAAAATGAGGTAAAGAAATATATTTTGGAAGTATGTTGCACTGTTCTTAGTATCTGTTCTATGCCCATAAATCCCCCCTTCACATTCTAGGTGCAATAAAGTGAACATAGCTCAGTACATTAGAGCTAAAGCTTTGTTGGAAGGAGGTCTAGAATCCACTTGCTTTTATCTCTATGCATATTGGTGCTATTAGTCCTTGGCATCTTTCTGCATTACATTTTTAATTGCTAAGTGCAAACATGTGTGATTCTAAGCGACGGATCAAAGTTCATTTACCAAATTCAGATCCCAAGATAGAGTTGCTGTCAGCTTGGAGAGCAGGTTTTCAAGCAAATTTGCATGACATCTTCCCAGTTGGAGCTGACCCACTGAAGCTATCCTCCAGAAGTTCTGGCCTGGGATGTACAGACCCGTAAAAGTTCATTTTTCTCTTTGGACTGTTGAAATACCTATTTCAGAAACGGAAGCAGTTCTGGCATCTAAGAGCCTTTCCGTATTTGCTGCCGAAAAGCAGATCTAATAGATCCACTTGTCGGCAATCCGTCCTCCCGGTAGATCCGTCACTATTTGTGATGGATCTACACGTCTGCACATGTGCGGGGAAGACGGATCTGGAGGACAGATTGAAGGGAGTGCTGTGTGGATGCACAAGCACCCATTACAATCTGTCCTCCAGCTTGCGTGCCGAGCGATGTTGCCCCCGGAGCTGTGGGACTGGAGCATGTAGCTGCCAGTCACTGCATGCTTCCAGCTGTCAACAGGACAGGGGGTGTGGCAAAGGTGCCACTTCCCCTCCCCTGATAGCAGCTATTTTGCTGGGGGGGGGGAGATGGTGATGCAGATCACCATCTCGCCCCTGCCTCCACTGCTCGGCAAAGCAGCCTCCTGGGGGAGGGGATTGGGCAGCGGCAGAGTCGCCGCCTAGATTCCCCCTGTCCCAGGAGGCCGCTCTGTTGCTGCCAAGGTGGTGGCAGCGGGTGAGGGAGGCACTCACGCCCCCTCCCTCTACACCCTCAGTCTCCCGCCTCCCCCTCCCCAGCAGCGAAGCAGCCCCTGGGGGGAGGGGGAGCTGGCAGCGGAGGCTGCTGTTGGAGCGAGTGATGGAGGGAGAAGGCTGCCGCTGCCACCACCTGCCCTCCTCTACAGCTATCGGGCATCCATGGCAGGCGCCCGGAATCTGGCTCTTTTCCTGCCAGTGTGTGGAAGCATCCTGTTTCTGCACACATTCAAGGGAAGTGACACATGTAAGACCTGATTTTTCAGGTCTTACCTTTAACCCGGATTTCGGCGGCAAAACCAGTTTAAAAAACTGGTCTTGCATACCAAAATGCAGACATGGCTTCCACAAAAGGTCCCTAATCAGGTCTCCAATGTGGAAGCTGTCTAAGGTAAGTGTCTTTAATCTTACCTTAGCTGCAGTTAATCCAGTTTCCGCAGTCAATGTGGAAACACCCTATGTAAGCTTCTTTATTGTACTACTAACGCAATAAAAAAGGTGCCCGATACTACTGTGTAATGCATGTAACTTATGCATGCTTATGGATCAGGACCACAGAATTGCAAGAGAGGAGTCTCCTGTTAGGAGCCTCTTTTGATCTGCACTGCATGTTGATTCCAGTCTGGATCTCCGCTGCCCTGCAGTCTTGATCTGAGCACTGCCACTGCAAATAAGAAGATCTCATTCCAAAGTCCTCTATGGTATGTTTGGAAGTTGCAAGTGTCCTGCAATCTTTGCACACCTCAGGATAGCAAACAGGGTGCTCTTTATACTGACCTCAATTGTGCTGGGGCTGAAGGAGATTCTCTTATACCCATGTATAAGAAAAGTGTTTTTAAAAGATGTGTGTGTGTATGTTGTGCATCTATGTATAATCAAGTAAAAAAAAAAACCTCAATAAAGTGAAATAAAAAAATTGGAAGACTTCAAATCATGCTACACTGAAGGTCTACCTTGTGCTTCAAAGTAGAATCTGCTTTAATGAGGGTTCAATTTCATTTTAAGGGAACAGACAGTGAACAGACTTAACTAGGGATGTGCACAAATGAAAAATTAACATTTGTTTCACAATCAAACTGAATGTCTGAAAATTAGTTTTGTCATCAAATTGTTCTTTCAAATGTTCAGACATTCATATTTGCAGCTGACCTTTTTTGTAGCTTTTCCCTGTTGAAAAAGCCTATTTTCATCAGTAAAATACTGCAAAATTGTGAGAATTCAATTCAATTTTCATATTCATGAGCCTGGAGCATTGTTTGTTTTGTTCCGATATCCATACGTTTATTTCAATGCAAAAATTTGTGAATCTGAATATTTGAAAGAATTTTTAATACAATTTCATTTGTGCCCCAGACTTAACACACATCTAGGGCAGATGTTCACCCACTTCATTTTAAACTTCTCTATTACACTGTGAATGATTGGTCTACATGAGTTTCTAATCTTAGTCTTGCTTCTGCACAGAAAAAAAATCCTCTGGCCACAAAAAATCCAGAGCGTTTTTGCATGTAAGAAAAAAAAAAGGTGCCTGCAAAAAAATAAAAGGAAACAAACAAACAAACAAAAATAGTAGCAAACACTGGTGACGCAAGAGGAGAGGAAGAAAATCAGATGCACAGCTGCCTAGATATTTGGTAGCACTTTTGTGCAGGAAAGCACAATGTCTTTTCTAGTGCTTTTGTATAAGTGTTTTTGTGCTTTTGTACAAAAGAGAGTTCCTGCACAAACGCAAGAGGGAGGAAACAAACAGACAATCAAATGGTAATAACTGAAATCATGCACTGCTGAATATGATTGGTTGATGATAGAAAGAGGAATCGTCTTCTCACCTCCAATGGAACACCCACACAAACCTCTACAAATCTGCATTTGCAGACACAACATGAAAATGAATGGATGAAGCTAAGAGGCCCATTTTCACTGTAGAAACAAGAACTTTGCAAAAAATGTGGGTTTCAAGAACCATATCCCACATTTGCCACCAGGTTTTACTGCAATGAAAACTCTTCCATTTTAAAACCTGGGTGTGGATAGGCCATGAGTCTACTCAGTTCCAACAACAACTTTGAAAATGCAAATTTATGGTCCTTTCCTCCACTCATTCCAATTTTCCCTAACATCCCTAGTTGGGATTCTGCCATGTAAAAAACACACGTTAGCTGGCTGATGCTTCTTGTTGTCCAAAGCATCTAGAGACATCCAGATAGGAGAGGACTGTATCTAAATGAGCAGCTAAAATTTACTACACCGACTCAATCAAAATGTCAGATATGATATAAAACAAGAGAGCAATTAAATTCATAGGGAAAAAATATACAGTGGTTTGCATATGTACATCTTGTGGATATTTTTAGAGAAGACAAAGAGTACAAATTTTGAATGGGAGAAACAAGAGTGGGAAATTAAATTGAGTAAGACGGAAAGGGGTATGATAGGCATGATGTATAACGGTGATGGCCAACCTATGACACGCATGCCATAGGTGACACGCCAAGCCCTTTTGGGTGACACACTTGGTCACCCTGGCACCTGGGCATGTAGTGCTTGCTTGTTCTTGAAGGGTACGAAATACCAACTTTGAACTGAATATTAGCAAACAAAATTCAGCAACAAAAGTCACTAATGTAAAGAATTAGTGACCCCTGTTCACCCCTGTTCCCTCCCACACCATTTTCCTTTTGTATCTTGTCTCTTTAGATTGTAAGCCTGAGGGCAGGGACCTGTCTAAGATTAATATAATATTGTAACCCGCCCTGAGACCTTCGGGTATAGGGCGGGATAGAAATACAAATAAATAAATAAGAATTGTTTTTGTTTTTAATAAAATACATATATCAAAAATATAACTTTTTTTACTAGAGCTACAAATATCACAAAATTATGGATATTTCTAGATATGACACAGGACCCGAGTTAAGCTAGGTTTTCTTGAGAATTTTGACACACCGAGCTCAAAAGGTTTGCCATCACTGATGTATAAAGTCTTACTTCAAATAGAACTGGAACATGAACAGTTTAAGGACTATATGATTACTTGGGCAAGGAATTTCAGGTATAACATTCAAATAGATCAATGGGAAAAACTGTGGGTAAAAGATCTTAAATTTATGGCTTGTATGTCTTTGAAAGAGAATATATATATGATGATGTATAGATGGTACCTAACACCACACAAGCTGGGGAAAATGTATCAAAATATGTCTACGAGGTGTTGGAAAAGCAAAAAAGTAGGGGGTACTTTCTACCATATGTGGTGGACATGTGAAAAAGCAAGAAAGTATTGGGCTACAATAGGTAATTTGATGAGACAAATCCTGAAGAGTAATTTTGAGTTTAAACCAGAAATAGTTGGGAATTGTTGATGATTGTTTAAATGACACAAAGACTTTAATATTATATATGGTGACAGCAGCCAGACTCTTATATGCACAGAAATGGAAGGAAGAAGATTTACCTATGGAGGAGGAATAGATAATTAAACTGATGGAAATGGCAGAAATGGATAAGTCGACAAATCTATTAAAAGACAAAACAGTGAATAAGTTTTTGGAAGACTGGGGTCCTTTTATTGAATATCTTCAAGAACTGGAAGTCACGACGGAAGGTTTTGAATGATTTTTTAAAATGAAAAAGTAAAAGGCATATAAGGGGAGCTAAGGGTTAAAAGAATATAACCAGAAGAGGTTGAAGAATGGAGGAAGTCACACGGATAACACTAAAGCATTATTATAACGGAATGTATTAAAGGTGTATATTGAAATGTGTATAAAATGCTTTGTGAAAATTAATAAAAAATGTGTGTATATATATAAAATGTCAGATTTTTGACAAGTGCGGCATGAACTGAACAGGGGCTTCCTGAATGTTGCTGGGAATCACAGTAAGAAGAGCACAACACTTCCAGCATTCTTCAAAGTGGTGGTGTGCTGACTGCATGCCTGCTGCTGTTCCTGGCTGTGCGAACAAGGTTTACTGACTGGGACTGTGTCTTTGAACACTGGCAATGGTCCTGTGAGCCATTTACTATGATATAACATAACAACCTGTAGCATATCAAGATGAAGACCAGATGGTGTGGCAATAGCAGGGCCACCGGAAGAGCAGGAGAAAGTGCTGTTGGGCATATTTATTTCTCTTGTACTTAGGAACTGCTTCTGTACATGTGTTAAGCACAATTCCCACATATGTACAGAATCTTTAGGACTATGACTTTGGTTTCACTGATAACAGCTTGGCACCAATCCCAAGGGAGGGAAAGCACTGGGCTGGCTTTAGCACAAAGTTAATTGAAAATGTAAAAGACACATAGGAAATAACTATTACAATGCAAGAAGAAAAAATATGCAAGTGTCAACAACAAAACACTTCCACAATGGGGGCAAATTAGTCTAATGGAGGGTAGAAACCCAGCTTGCAACTATTAGTGAAGAGAGAGTGGGTGCTTCTACCCTGCTCTCAAACATCCAGATCTTCAAGATCTGGATGTTTGAGATGGGGTCTTCCCAGACATCCAGATCCTGAAGATCCAGATGTTCAGGAGAGCCCTTGCTTCCGCAGAGGCCCTCTAGCACCCATTTGGAATGGCTGCTTAGAAAGGCGCTGTGCAGAAGTACAGGATACCTTTTGCAGCCCAGTTCAGGCTGCAGGAGGACATGCTGCTGCTGCTGCCTCTACCCCTCAGGGGTGTGGTGATGGCAGCGCAGCCACCTCCGCTATGCCCCCGAGGTGATGCTCGATCCACCGTCCCCCAGAGCAGTGGAGGCAGTGGGGGAGGTCACAATCTGCATCACCATCTCCCCCCCTCAGCCCTGATGGCCCATCAAAGCAGCTGTCATCAGGGGAGGGGTGTGGCACCGTGGCTGCGATCGCCACCTCTGCCACGCCCCTTGTCCTGATGATGGCTGTGGACAATCAGGGTGAGGAAGGGGTGTGGATGGCAGCTGCCTCTTTCCCTTGCCACCTCCACCTCCTCCTCCCCAGCAGCGAAGCAACCACCAGGGGCAGGGGCATCTAGTGACGGTGGAGGCGACTCTTCCTCTGCCAGATTCCCTCCCCCAGGAGGCTGGACATGAGAGGCAGGGGCAGCAGCCTCCAGGGGGGTGGAGCTGGCGACAGCGGTGACAATGGCAGCCTCCTTCATCCTGTGGCTGCTCCGTCGCTCTGAAGGGGGAAGGTTTGCCACTGCTGCTGCCACCACCGTTGCCGTCACTTCTTTTTCTCTCCAGTGATCGGGCATCCATGGCAGGAGAAGGTGACAGCAAACTCCTGCCACCACCTGCTATGGATGCCCCATCGCTGGAAAGGAGCAGCCCATGACTGCTTCAGCAAAGCACCTTGGATGGCAGGTGGGGGCAGAGGCAAACCTCTGCCCTTGCCTGTCATCGAAGTCCCATTGCTGGAGCAGCTACATGGGGGGGGGGAGCAGGGCTTGATGCCTCCATCTCTCCCCCCCCCCCGGCTGCATCAGGTGTGGGTTGACGATGCACAATCATCACCCCCCACCATTCTAGACTGTGCCGTAGTCCTCTGACAACTGCAGAGGCCATGCAGACCTCTGTAGTTGTCAGTGGTAGGGCAAAGTTTGCGCCACCTGCGCACACAGCTTGGTTCCTGCCAGGCCCATCCAGAAGACCCCATCTGCACAGTAAATGTGCGGATGCGTGGGTCTATAATCTGGTTGCAAGGCTGAAGACCAGATTGTAGACCCAATTGTTTAGGTCTTCCAGAAATCCGGATTTAGGGCCCTGAAGGCCCCATTAGGTTTGTGGAAGAGGCCTCCCTCATCCGGTCCTAATGGGGTCTCCTGTGCGGAAGTAGCTTTTAGGATCTGCCCCACATGGGTTTCTAATGAGTCCCTAATGGGGTCTAAAGGGCCAGGGGAGAAACACCCAGAGACTTCTTGCTAACACTTTACATGTAACAAGAGGAAAAATAACTGTAATGTGACTGGGAGCCATTGTCAGTCAGAGACCAAGAGCTACTTTTAATTCCAGCTAATAGTGTGGCATGGATTCTTAAGCATGAATCTGGGCAACAGAGCACTCAGTTGAGTGAACGGTGAAGTAAAATAGGGGAATCGGCAAGAGGAGATTTTTTATCAGTCAATCAAAATTTAGTTTCTAAGCATGGGTAAGCAAAGTTCAGTGAGAAGGGAAGGCTAAGCATCTTGAGAGGTGAACCCCTCATTTAAGTGAACTCTTCCCCATATACAAACTATCAGTTGTGCCCTTGAAATGAATTGGGTCAACCATGCAATCTCCCTTTTCCACTTCCTTTTTCTCCCCTATATAATTCTGTCAAACGGGATGGTTACGTGCATGCTAGTGTGCATGTGGGCACATGCACATAAGTGCATCCAGGTCCTTTCCTGTTCCTAGCACTATACATCCTTCAGACTCCAGTGTTCCTAATGTGTACAGGCTTTAAAATGAGAATAATTATTATTCTTTAAAATGAAAATTAAAAAAAAATAAAAATACTTTGACAAGCAATGTTGTTTATATTGACCAAATTCAAAATGTGACCATAGTTTGAGTTGGACCATGCTACTGAAAAGAGTAAGAACTGTAAAAACAAAATGAAAGTATGTACAAATAATTCAAAAGGATTGTACCACATTCTCAGAACCACATTCTTTTTTCCACACATTTACTCTTACCTACAAACTGTCTTTCATACACGTGAACAAACCCATTGACTTTATATATTCCTGCCACTGACTGGTAAACATTTTCTGAGACACTCAAGTACATAGTCACTAGGAACAACCAAGATTTCCCCCCTTCCCTGAAGTTATTTTCGTGTGCATTCATGTGCAAGTGATTATAGTTAGAAACGCCTGTTAGCTCGACATCCAAAAACTTTGGCTCACACATTTCCCCTCTCTATCTGTGTGTCCAAAGACAAGCAAGAGTGTCTGGTAGATGAGACAACCCACGAACATTGATGGGTCAATGTTCTTTTCCACATGGAACATTAACTTGTGCTAGGAAAAAAGGTGGAATGCCTATCAAAAAATGTTATTTGTCACATAGCTTCAAATTTTTAAAAAGAATTCAAGGGGAGATTCAGAAAAAATGTTTGTCAACTTTATAGCTTTTCTGAGGAAGATGGTGTAGAACATTATCAAAGATAAAATTACCAGACACTTGGAGGCACAGGCTCTCCTGATATACAACCAATGTAGCTTCTGTAGTGAAAATTCCTGTTTCATCACTAATTTAAGAGTATTTTTTAATGTACTGATAAACATATAGATATGAATGCTCCATTAAACATCCATTTCTTAGATTATTAAAAAAAACCTTTGATAAAATACTTCATCAAAGGCATCTTTCTTAAGCTTATCAGTTATAGAATAAAAGGGCAGGTCTTATGGATAAAGTAAGGAATAGAAAACAAAGAGGAGGAATAAATAGACATACTTAATGATGGAAATATGAATCACATACAGTCCCCCAAGGTTCTGGGTGCTTTTTAATAGATTTATACATAAACCTGGATCAGGCATGACCAATGGAATTGGTGATAACATCAGTTGTTCAGAGCTATAAAAACAAAAAGAAGCTGCAAAGAGGCAAAAAGTCTGTCTTCTCTTATGCAGCCTCACTAAAAGGTCCCAGATAAACAGACTTGCTTTTGTGGAACTATTAGTGTTGCTTTCTTTTAAAAATTACCAGTATATTGGTTTAATGGAATATTCTGATATCTGGAAAGAATAAAGTCATAAGATCCCCAGATTTGTTGTTGAATTCTGCAACACTGTTCAGTCATTAAAGAACAGGTACAGTATGTGGCTCTTCACTTTTCAGTGGTAAACAAACTAATTGTACATTGTGGTCCCGATAACTAACTAACATAAACTAACATAAACTAACAAACTAACTAACTAACTAACTAAACTCACTCACTCACTCAATCAATCAATCAATCTCACTTCTCATTTCCCAGGCAGGTGGGGAAAAATGAAAACCTTATTAAATCCATCCACAGTTACAACAAATCTTACAGCTGGTGCTTCTGCCTGGCTTGTTGAACCATAAGACAGACAGGACTACTTTAAGTTATCACATTTCATATCATGTTGAGGTAAGTTTTGAATCTGAAATTACTCTTCCCTGTTTTATAACATGCATCTTCAGTTTTGTTTCCTTTTGCTTTAGATTCAGCTTCATTTACACTTAAAGAAGGCTACGACAGTTTTCAAGCTGTTGCTGACATACTCAAAGCAGAAAGTGCATTTGAAATAGGTGTAAAATCTCAGAAGGCTCACCTAAGTCCTATACAGCATGACAAGTCAGAAAAACAGCAATCTGTTTGTGAACCCGAGAGTCGCATGCTGTAGCTAAGTGCTTTACCCATAAGCCTGGTGCAGACCATAGAAGCAGCTTAAAATGTGATTGTCATGGGTACTCTACATATAATATATTCATCCCAAGGTGCCTGTAGATTTTTACTATTAGCTTTAGAGAGATTCAAGTGCACATGCATCTGAATGTAAAACATAATAGAAAGGAGGAAATGAACAATAAGACACAGTTTGAGTGGCACAACAAGAATGGTTATGTTCAAAATGAATACCAGGGGGCACACGGGCAACAGGTGATTTTTGGCGCCACCAATAATCCAAGCTATTACACTTCAATGCAACCCTTTTTAGGAATTCACTCATATTGTGACAATTATTTAGAACAAAAATCAGAAACTTCTAGTTCTTTAGGTAATGAGGACAACACACAGACACACACAGACACACACACCTGCCTAGAGACCCAGGTGAATCCATGAAGTCAATATTATCCTATAATCCCACTAAGTTTTGCATCAGAAGATGATACTCTGAAAGCAACAACAACTATTTTCTCAGTGTGCTTGGGATGCTAAAATCAGTGCATTTTAATTCTGTTTACTTCCCTTCTATCTTGAACAATTTGGTAGTACTGTTCTGTTTATAAGATATTTATTTATTTATTTATTATTTGTATTTCTATCTCCCCCTATACCGGGAAGTCTCAGGGCATGTTACAATAGACAGGTCCCTGCCCTCAGGCTTCCAATCCAAAGGGACAAGATACAAAAGGAAAATGGTGTGGGAGGGAACAGGGACACTCTGGCAGAAACAGTGTCCTTTCAGTGGTAAAATATGCCATCTTGAGCCTTGTCTGCACTGAGCCTTATTCCAGACTATGGGTGCGTCCAGACCTAGGAATACTGCACATTCTGATGTGCAGTCGGGGTGTGGGCTTCACACCAGACACCCAATACTGCATAGCATAGGCACATTATGCTGCCACTACTTTGAATTTACTCACTGTGGAATGATGAGCACTCACTCTGCAGTATCAGGTAAATTCAAAGTTTCCCACCAGTCCAAACAGGGCAGCAAGAACAGCAAACAACAACTGAGCCTGCAGCTCAGCTCCCAATGGCTGCCCCATCCCACGTGACGTGTGCCTCACTGTGTGTGCCACGGAAATCTCGCAGTTGCCAAAGAGGAAGCTGTGTTTCAGGGGGGGACAACGAGTTGTTGCACTACAGCCATGTAAGCTGCAAATTTTTATATAACTGGAAGGGGACTATAATTCAGAATAGGAGTCTTCTGTCTGCATGGCAGTGCCCTGCCCTGGGCCTGCTGTAGTTAGTACCAGCATGTGGATGGCAGGCCCCTAGTCTGAGATATAATCTGGAATAAAGTCCGATGCAGAAAGGGTGTAGCACCACCCTCCTTCAAGGTCAAAGAACTGTAGCTGCACTTGGTTGTGAAAAGGAAGGAAGGGAGGGAGGGAGGGAGGGAGGAAGGAGACTGACACTTGCTATGTCTGCCCACCCTCCCTCAACGTTTTGTTTGATTTTTTAAATATATTATTTTGTACTCTATATAATGTATTATGTATTAAAATGTATAAAATATTATTTTGTATGTGTATTGTACACTGCCTAGAGCAATCTTTTGGAAAGCCAGTATGGAAATAGAAACAGAAAACGTAATAAATACAAACCTCCTATTATATGACATTTGAGACGTCTGTTCTTAGTACTGTCCTGGCATCATTTCTCTCCCTGAGCTTTTAAAGAACAAGTAAATTATTTTGGCTGGGAGGGGTTGGTTTTAAACATCTTGATTTCACCCCAGCCAGTAGAGTAGATAAGCAAGTGTTCTAAAAGCATAATAATAACAGGCAGGGAACAACAGTAAGTTTACAATCACATTTCAAATGTATAAACATATAAAAACATATGAAACCATCCAGTATTAAATTAAGACTAGAACATCTACTAATAAGCTACAGTTTAAATTAATCTGGACTCTGGTGTGGTCAAAGGGAGGTCTTAGGTGGGCGGAATCTCCCTTAGGCCCTACCAGTGTGTGGAAAGGAGACTCCTATAGATGTTGGGTTACTATACCAACCTGTGTAAAATCACCGTGATTCAAACTTCAAAGTGCCCCTCATCATGTTCCACTCTTGCATTCCATCCGAGTTCCAGTCTTGTCTCAATGAGATCCACTAAATTTCCCCTGAAAGGCTGAGAACCTGTCTAACTCCAATCAGCTACAGTCTAGGAGGAATTCACTCATTTCAGAAAGTATCATTGCATAAGATACCTTCATTGCTTCTTGTTATTTATCTTTTGTGCTATCACCTTTTCCTACCTCTTCCTAATTCAAATTAATAAAGTTCTGCAATGTATGGTCTTTCTTTCCATAGAAAATTCTTTTGAAAAGAATGAAAAGTCCTCAAATATCACAATGCTCATAAAATGATGGTGTGGGGGAGGAGACTTTTTATTCTTTTCCTTAGACTTCAGTGACACTATGAAGTTTCACATAATTTGCAGACTGCATCTCATAAAATACTGGCAAAATTTATTCATTTCAAATTAAATAGATGTAGCACAGAGTAATCTTTCTCTATTAAATATGTCACTTTTTGCAATTGTTTCTTAATATCCCTCACAGCTTCCATCTAAGATTAGCACTTTCTTTGCTGCCACAGTTTCACTAACCTACTGAATTATTCACTGAAGCAGAACCTTCAGATATCAGGTTAGAAAGGCCTTGATTATGGCAGGAAGTGAACTGTATAAACCATTTTTCTTTAAAGGAAAAACTCTCTATATAGAAAAGCCAGAAATCAGTATGAAATGTGCATAGGATAAAAAAAAAAACTTTATAATTGATAGGAATTTAGTCAGGTGTGGCCTTCTTGTATGTTGTTTATAATGATGTACAATAACATTTAAGCAATGCTAGAAAACTGTCCAAATAACACGTGCAATTTCACACCACCTATTTGAACGTCAATGGATTTATATTTGTTTTATTTAAGGTGGAAGCACCCTGCAAAAATATTAAGCCTGATGTACTTCAGACAACATGGCCTATTATTTACATTTTTAGACTCTGAGGTTTTGCCTCTGCTACGTATACTTCACAATATCTGAATCCACAGCAACAGTCGGGTAAAGCTGCTTATATGGCTAACTGCCAGTCTCGTCTATTACATTGTGCCAACCAAGTGTTGAAAAGTCTTTCTGAACCCTTCAAGGAGACAGCAGCTTGCTTTACTAGTGCTGAAATCCAAAAACTCACCACTCACAGCTCTGCTACGTGATGACGTGTCCAAAGGCACTCAGGAGTTTGAAATACAGCCCAGACAGAGAACAGGCTAAAGGCATGAACTTTCAAAGGCTTTGCAAGAGGAAGAAAAACATGTTTTACTCGTGCCCCTTTTTTGGAAAGAGAAACTTCCAGGAAGGAAGCAATACGAAAGAGCAAAACGTGTTGCTTCTCATCCTCACAGGTTGTCTAGGCTAGATTCTTTTCACTTCCATGGATGGGACTGAGGCAAAATCCACCCCACAGCAGGCTATGCTGCTGCTTCATGGCTCGGAATACTTGCTCTGGTCCTGGAAGTTAGTTCCTGTCTGGCCCTATTTTGACAGGTGCAGAAAGTGATCCTGAAAGTTAGCCATTTTCTGCATCATTCAAATCAGGCCTGGCCATATTGTACAATTGGTAAGTTGGAGGAACTGCCATCATCAATTTGCAAGATGATTGTGGGGCAGGAGGAAGGTAGAAAGTGTCGTCAGAGTGTCACCCCTCTCCCCCGCAAATGCATCGCACAAAAAGTGAAATCGATGGTCCTTTCTTCCCTACAGCATAATGGAGGTTCAATGAGATAATGTGATTCCTCTTTCCCCTGGTCTTTTCCATGTTGTCATTATAGTGCCATTCAAATTCTGCCTCAGACATGCATGCTACAGGATAATTTAAAGAGACCAAGGGCTTTTTTGCACTTAACTTCAATGGGAAAATGTTCCATGGAAGTTAAGTTCAGGGGCAATGGTCGGCATTTGCATTGCATGCTCCACCACCATCCCAAACTTTCCTGGAGGGCGTTGAACTGCAGATGGTCTCTCTTGGACTGTTTGTATCACCACAGCAATGGCTCCAACAACTTCTGTTGCATGCTGGGACACTGCTATGGTGATTGAGAGGCAGAGCCCCAATTCTAGATGCTCTCAGTATAGCGGTGGAGAAATTTTTCCTGCTTTGCAGCTAGAGGTGATTGAAATGGCTGTGCATCCTTCTGGACCATGGTGGGACAGAGGTGGCACTGCAGCGTGTGGATGCTCTTTTCTGTTCCATAGTGTGCTGGGCTGTCCTGATCACCTAAATGTGAACAGGCCCCAAAACTGAGAATTTAAGCAACAGTTTTTGTTACATATCAAGGGTATCTTCCCATCCCTTGGATGGGAAAGGTGCAGAATAGACTAACGTGTACTAGCGTTTGCACTAGGGAATGCTAGTACATTATAGCCTGCCCCTTGCATGTGTGGAAACTTACCTGAATCCAGTCACACATCTAATCCTCCACAGGGTGCTTCCATTTTGATTGCAACATCCTGCGTGACTCCAAATGCACCAATGTAGTCACATCAGGGATCATCTGAGGTATTAGCATGCTTGTGTGGTACCTGAGATGACCCTTCACACTGGAAAATGTGTGAGGTACTCACTGCCTGGATGTGCAAGATAAGCTTTGGGTCAGAATTGGGGAAGGTCAGGTTGCTTGCAGTGCATGATTTCGTGCACCACAGCTAGTTTGCAGTTATTTATTTATTTATATATTTATTTGTATTTACATATATATCCTGCCCTATGCCCTAAGGTCTCAGGTCGGGTAACAGCATTTAAAAACAGACATATTTAAAATAAAACCATATATATAAAACAGTATAAAACAATGTCTGTGGTGGTGGGAAACTGTGCCACATTTAGCCAAAGGCCAGAACAAAGAGGTGTCTCTCCTGATTCAGATGGCACAGAGAGATAGAGCTGGGTATCATCTGCATATTGATGACACCTCACTCCAAATCTCCTGATTACCTCTCCCAGTGGCTTTATCTAGACATCAAATAACATGGGAGATAAGACTGACACCTGGGGAACCCCACAAGCTGTTTGCCTGTCATCGCTGCAGTGGGTGGGATGGGTTATGGTGACGTCAACCTGGCTTCCTATCAGGGGAGAGGGTGGGTGGGGAGAAAAAGATGTGAGTTCATGCTGCAGCTTGCATGGGGACAGGCACGTACGATTTGAATCTGTGTTGCCCCAAACCATATGGGGACGTATTATTGCGAGTTACAACATGGATTTTTATGACACATGTCACAAGTGAAGCAACTGGCTTCCATGGGGACGCGGCCCCAAACTTACATGGAATCACGAATCACCTGCCAATTAATTATGCTCTTCTATGAATTTTGCAAATTGATTTTGGTATAAAAATAAGTGGATATAAAATGCATATTTGACAGAAAAAGCTTTTTAAAAATCCATCTTTTTTTAGGAACTGCATTTGAAAAAAAAAACACTACAAACAAATGTATTAGTATGTGGAAGAGTGCTTTCAAAATGTAAATAGTTCAAATGCTTTTTAAAAAGCCGCAGCAGAATTTCTCTGGTAACAAAATTGGCATGGATCTGAAACAGGCTGATCTAGCAATAATAAAAAGCTTCAGAAAATCACTTTGATTCTGGATTGGCCAAAGCTAAATTGCAGACTATGTCTTGAATTCAGAAGGTCCTACATTCATTCATAGGCTTTTCTCACACATAGCCATAGGCCATGGTCACATGCAAGTTTTAGGTCAATCTGAGTCACCCCCCGGCCCTGTAACTCACATTAATTTTATCTAAGCTGTATTCCAAGCCAGCCTACATCCATTAGACTGTCCTAAAATGTAGTCTTGTTGAACTGTGCTGTGGTGGGTGGCACCCAATATTTCCTTTTGGCATGTGGGGAGTTCATGAGGTACTTCCCTTTGGCCAATCGGCACATGTGGAGTTTGTGAGGCACCTCCCCCTCTCCTCAGTTTATTTGTATGTTTTGTCTCCCTAGTGTTTTTACACAAATTTATTTTTATTTTTATTATTTTAAAAAATTAATTGCAAGGAGAAGAAAAGCACATAAAAAAGGAAGGGGGCATGGAGGTGAGGGAGCAGGCTTTAACAAGAACTGCAAGCATACACCCTTGCCTCCCATAAATGGCATCCAATAGGAAATGAGATAGGTTTGATGTAGCAAAAGGGGTGGAGAACCAAGGGCTCTATGGAGGAAACTAGGCTGATCTCTGCAGAAATGTGTGACCAATGTGGCCCAAGGCAGGGACAGCCTCAGGACAGCCAATATAGATATAATATCGATATCTGACCACTAATGATACAATCTCAATTTGAACTCATTAATAGGCCGACCTGTTTTGTACTCATCTGACCAGGGCCATAGTCTGGTATAGGTTGGACTCTAGTCCAGTCTTCCTCACTCCAGTGCTCTCTAGAGGGCCCTGCCCTCTCCTAGCCCTTTACCAGGACACCAGTAGACCTATTTTTTCAAGTCTACTGGCATTCCAGAAGTACCCTAGACCAGCTCAGAGAGACATGCAGAAGGGTGCTTTTGAGCAGTGCACCAAATTGTGCCCCTAAGCTTCCGAGGCCAGGGACTTTAGTTCCTGGATGTTGGAGCTCTCACATTAGCCTTTTAATCTTGTATGGACTTCAGAGCAGTGTGGAGTGCTGCAGGGCAAGTGTGGATGGGCTTTTCCCAAGATAGTGGGGCCATGCAAGCTGAGACGAGGTTGTATGGGGGAAACACTGTCCCCATGTGGTGGTGCAGAAATAGTTGTAGATGTCTTAGTAGTTCTGAAAAAAAAAGGTATATATATTAGATAGACCAAGTGGCATGAAATAATAGATTCTCCATATGCTCTACTTGTCAGTTAGGCTTGGGCAAAACTGCAGTTTGTAAAAAATGAACTGTTTAGAAAAGCGTGGGACTGGCAAATGCCTACCCAATATCTCTATCCTCTCTATGCAAAAGTCTCTTCCAGCATCACAGTTTCAAACCATCAACTCAGCCTTCCTTATGTTCCAACTCTCAAAGTTGAACATAACTGTTAGCCATATGCATGAATGTTTTTTCCCCCTCTCCATTCACTTTGCATTGAAGGGAATGGGAAAAAATATTTCCCATTTGAGTGAAAGGAGCCCATGCTCCAGGCAGCTGGGTGCTTTTCCTGATGGCCTCACCTCCTGATCACCACCACCATCTGGCCTTCAGACCCACTGCCTGAGGGAGGGAGGTGGACAGGGGCTTTCTTTGATGACCTCACCTTCCAATTTTCTGTCACACTTTGAATATAATGAAGCTTTGGCCAAAGGACTGATAACTTCATTTTGCATGTGAAGTCTTGCTTACAAAAGTAGGCCCATTTGCCTTGATGCACGAAGCCTTAGACCTTCTCAGTTCATATGAATTGCAAAGGTGCTGACACTCTTCAGGATATCCCTAATAACAATTGGGAAAACCACAGCATTGACTCTACAGACCTTTGCTGATGGAGTGATATCTCCTTTTTAAAATGCCTTTTAGGTTTACCACGGCTTTGTTCCCAGGCAGCAAGCATCTCTTAATTTTGTGGCTACAGTTACTCTCTACAGTTATCTTTGAGCCCCCAAAATCAAATCTGAAACTGCTTTTATTTCATCCCTACTATATTTGCCAGGAAGTGATGTTGCACTTCAAGCCACCTTCTGCCCTCTCCTCTCTCACCATTGTCAAGAGGCTCCTTAATTCTTATTCACTTTCTGCTACGAGAATGATATTGTCTGAGTAACTGAGGTTATTGATATTTCTGCCATCAAACTGAATTTGAACTTTTGGTTAATTCAGCCTTTCATTCTGCATGATATAAGTTACATAAATAGGGTTACAATATACTCCTTTCCAAAGCTTGAACCAACCAGTAGGGATGTGCATGAAGCACATTCTCCCCCTTCAGTTCAATGTTTGTGCATGAAGGAACCCTGTGACGGTTTCTGGGTGCAGGCTGCAGGCTGTTTTGCTTTCTGGCTTTGCAGGCTTCTAGCTAGCTGCAATAGCCAGCCTTGTTGCAAACAGTTTGTTGCAAACCCTGGGATTTGGGCTGCAAAAAGAGCGGGAAATCCTGTGTGGGCCCTGTTGCAGTGATTGGCTGGAGTAAGGTTTTGGAGGGAAAAGCTGTCCGGGGATCTGAGTGCTGGAGGGGCTAGGGAAGGAGTTCCCACCAATCAGGCTGGAGGGACAGCAGCCGTTGTTAGGAATCTCCAGCAGCATTTTATTGCAGTTACAGCCAATCAGGGTCAGGGATGTGTGTATAAATGAACACAGAGTAGTTGACCAGGGGTCTTCATGCTGGGACAAGAGCTGAAAGGAGAAGAAGAGCTGAACCTGAAGGAGCCAGACCAGTAGTTGACCAGGGGTCTTCGTGCTGGGACTGAGGCTGAAGGGAACAGAGGAGCTGATCCTGAGGGAGCTGGAACCAGTAGCTGACCAGTGGTCTTTTGGGCTGAGTGATTTCTGAAAGAGGCAATCGGGTGGATTGTAGCTCTGAGGGAGACTTCACTAGCAACTGACCAGGCTGGATGATCGGACAAGCAAGGACGGACTGGGCCTTGTGATCATCTAGGGCCACGTTCTGGTACACTGGCTTGGCTTGAGCTGTGGCAAAGCAAGTCAGAGGGGGAGGGACGTGTGGAGGCTTGTCTTTTAAAAGGGGAACTATTTTCCTTTGGAGAAAGGGGTAGCTCCTAGCCTTAAGAGACTTGCAGATTTAAACTAACAACTACCTGAACCTTATTATCTTTTTAGTATTGCTTGTGTATAATAATAAACTTGCTTTTGTTTACTGTTGAAACGCTTGCTACCAGTGTTTTGTGTCCACACTGTAGTATTCACTTGGCCGTTGCACGAACCCAGCATCCTAACAGGGCCAAACCACTCCCAGAGAGGGCAGGCACTAACCGGAACGCTGGGCATCGTGGCAAACCCCCAGCCACTCCCACTCCCTCTCCCCCACCTCATCCCTCATTCATCTTTTGCCACCACTGCTATTGCTACTGCACCCTCTCCAGAGGCACAACTAGGCCTTCTGGAGGTGCATATGCAGCTGGAGAGACTTCCCCCATCCAGGAATCACAGGAAATCCCATGACATTTCCTGCAGTTCCTGGATGGAGCAGACTCTTAAGCTGCACATGAACTTCTGGAAGATCTAGTTGAGCCTTTAAAGAGGGCACAGCAGTGAGACTTTCAAGCATGGTGGCTTGGGCAGGGAATACAGAGGCCAAATACATTTGATTTGTGGGCAAAGGGGGATATTTGAATTTGAAGGTGATGAATATTTTTAGCCCATCCCTTCCAACCAGTTTTCCAATGTTTGGTACTGACTGTTACTTATTGACCTGCATTCAGCTTCCCCAGGAGACAGCTAAGTTGGCTTGCTACTCTCATCTCTTTAAGAACTAACCACAACTTGTTGTGATCCACCCACTGAAATGTTTTAGTAAGGTCAAGGAAGCAGAAATAGATTTTTTTTCTTTCTGGAACTCCCTTGCTTTCTCCATAATTCAATAAATGACAGCAATTTAATTCTTAGCTTTAAGCTAATTGAATAATCCCATGAACTGGTGCATGGTGAAGAGAGACCTCTCTTTTCTGGCCACTTCAGAATCCCAGGAAATAAGGGATAATATGAATTACAGTATTGCCCAGTAACATTTATGTGCTAGTTGCTCTGGAATATAGGACCTCCCTTTAGTATGTTGTACAAGATAAAAATGGAGCCAGTTATACTGAAAATGTAACACATTCTTCTGAGAATAATCCAAAACATAGTGCCTTAGTACACAGGCCACCACAAGCTTTAGTGAAGGCAGAAGATACCACCACTTTGGGATCGGCTCTGGCAATCAATGACCAAGGGAGCATTTAACGAACTCCCATCCCAGGCTCAATCTAAGTATTTCAGCTGCCCCTGTGACAGCTGGTATGTGACTTCACTGCTGCTGACTTCTGTGGCCATCATCACAATGTGCTAACAAGTGGAATGCTGTGAACAAAGCAACACAGAGGTGACTGCCAAGCTGTCTCCACATTCCCTGTCAAAGGGTTGATTATGCTGTCAGCTCCCAAAGACTTAGACCAGTCCTCTGCACAAGCTTCAACATGCATATCCATTGAGACATTCTTCATTTATTCTGCTTATTTGTAAATCTGAAGTGCATCAATGGGACTTTGTTCTTATACTATGTAGCAAGCTATAAAATTGTTCTTAGAATAAAAATAAAATAAAATAAGGTGGTGTTTATGAGTTTAATTGCAAAAATAAATGAATCTCATTGAACTGAATTCAGAAAGACAAATACTCTAACTACATTCATGGTATTGAACTAGTGTATCCTTCTATGCAGGTGTGGACAGCTGCATTACAAAGTTGTAGCTATTGCACACAGATGTAGATACACCCAGAACTGGGGTGTGGTAGTTTGTCACCTTCATTTGAAGTCCACAGCACTGTGGCAAATATCTCTTCTAAAATAGGTGACAACAAGGAAATTTACCAAACCACCACCAGTAGTATGGAAATTTATCCTATATAATCTGCATTACATTTGAATGCCTTTTCCTTGTAGCCAATCAATCTATGCAAGTCCCTGAAACAAACAAACCCAAAGTGCAAAACCAAAACTGAACAGGGGGGTTCTGCCAAAGAAAAGAAGGCAATCCAATAGGGTAAAATAAATGAAGACAATATCTACCCCAAACACCTGTGTGAAGAAGAAATACAAAACTGTAGACCAGAAAAGTGATAGTAATTTCTAAAAGAGTAACAATACCCCACTAGGTTTTAATGAAAAATATAAAAATAATAATAGAAAATACCTCAAAATATAATGAAATATAAAAGAGCCCAAATGTGTTTTGACAAAAGTCTTCCTCAGTGGCCTATAATCAATAAAATTGTTAAAATAAACACAGCTCACAACTGTGACTCTGTGAAAGTATCAAGCTAACTGTGCTCTTCTGCTACCTGTTAACTTGCTTATATACAGCTGCACAGGTGAGGGGAAGGATTCTGCAAAGACTCAAGAATGAGAGTGCAGAAAAATATAGGGAAAGACTAGGGTTAGGACAAACAAAGGAATTCAGACCAACCAATTAACATTTTCATTCAGACCAAACAGGGATTCTCACTTCCATCTATGGATCCATTTGAGTTCCAATAATTCTAATTGTTTGATGTTACTAACTTTAGGTATACCATCTACACACCAATACTTGAAAGTATCAGAGGAATGGTGTTTATCCAAAAAATGTTTAACCATAGAGGCTTCTAGCCTATGAACATTTTTGTTTCACTGATCTGTACTCTGTATAGTAGGGATATGCACTGATATTTGTAACATTCAAAATTCATATGAATTCAGTTGAATTTGGACATTAGAATTTGAATCGAATGTTGGAACATTAGAAGACTGACATTTGAATTTGGATGGAATGTTTTGATACATTTGTATGAAGCTTTGTTACGGATTCATATGGGATTCGCATGGGATTTGTATGTAACTTGCATATCAAATTTGTATGGGACATTTGTATTGAATTCTAATTCTACCACATTCAAAGGGATTTATTTGAACAAATATGAATTTTCTTGCGTTCAATTTGATATGAATCAAATAATAATTTAAAAAAATTGTGCACATCCCTAAACTTTAGTTGTTGACTATTTGAAGTAACTGTCTTCAGGATCAGAGAACAAATTCTATATCATAAAGCATGTTAGGGAATGGTTTCAGATGAGTAACTTATGGACTCTGCAAGCTTAGGTTTTGGTCATCTGAACATATTTACATGTTTGTGAAATATGTGCATCACATATTGATCAGAAGTCACATTTGCATCTTGTCTGGTATTCAAAGCATTATCACATATCATTACAACAATCTGTCTGCACAAAGTATGCAGGAACATAACAAGGAGCCCTATTGGATCAGGTAACAGTCCATCTAGTCCAGTATCTTGTCTCACTCAGTGGCCCACTAATTGCTTCTGGGCATTCTCTAACAGAAGACAAAGGCAAAATCTTCCAAACAAATAGAGGCATCGTATCTGATTCTCTTAGTGATACCTAGGCATCCAGTCTAGTAGTCATTGATACACCTGTCATCCATGATTTTGTTTAACTCTTGCACAAGAATAACCTAGGGTTAAGTTATCTTTAGGGTGCATCCCCATGTAGCTTTTTTAGTCCTGGTTTAGTCCTGTTTGGGCTATTTTGGGGGACTATTTTTAATCCAAATTGTCAATTAATCTGAATATAGCCATCCCCAAGTAGCTTGGGGATTATTTTTAAATATAAAAAACAGGATTTTTAAATCCCACATATCCCTGTGCAAACCCTGCCTACAAAAAAACAAAAAAAAAAACCAGCAAAACCTTCCCCTTCCCCTTGCGGAAGACGGAGATTTTTAAAAAAAATTTAACCACAATTACCTTCTTTTTCACAACACCTTTTGATATTACTGGGAAATGTATGCTCAAGTAAATAAGCAATGCAACAGCAAAGCACTATCGGAGCTTAGAAAATGTTTCCTTGCAAAGCCTTTCTGCTTTTACAATGTATCTTTTCTGATAATAAGCATAAGAAAAGATACAAATGTTTTCAGCAAAAAATGTTTTAAAAGGCAAATCTGCACCAGCAACTCTCACCCCTTTTTGCCTTTTTTTCAAACAGGGCTCTAGAATTGTGAGCCTGGCAAGGGAGGGGGGACTAGAAAATCCCACCCAGAGCTGGCTGCCATTGGCCAGAAGACTAGACCTCCACCCCAAATAGCCTGGTATCTTCCCCATGTAGGGGGAAATAAGCAGACTTGGCTCCAAAAAGGGGGCTGAGTCCTGTTTTCATCAATACTTTTTTAAAATGCAGATTTCAGCAGGATAGTTCTCATAAAATCTTGGGATAAGAAATTGCATGGGGACACTGAATGCTGAGTTCAGATTCTATTTGGATTGATTACAGAAATTATGGGGACAGTCCTTCCCAAATTCGGACTCATTTTGGATTAAAATGCCCATGGGGATGCACCCTTATAGTGATACTAAGTAAGACTGTAGGTTTCATTTCAGAACACACGGTGCTCAGCTGCAGACCCTCCAGGTGTTTCTGAACTAGCACAAAATATTTGGAGTTGAGTGCTGGAAACCGCAGTCTAGAAAATCTGGAGGACGGCAGTTGGGCACCCCTGTCCTAACAGCAAAAAGCCTATTCAAGCCTGGATGCTCATCCATGTGCACATAATTTTTACAATTGTACATATATGACATATATGTACAGGAATTTTTTTTAATACTCATTCATATTGAATCAAATGCAAGAAAATTCATATTTGTTTGAATAAATCTCCTTTGAATGTAGTGGGATTCAAATTCCCACTACGGATCTGATACAAATGCATTCAAATGCATATGAATGCATATGAATCCCATACAAATCCCATATGAAACTTCATACGAATGTATCAAAACATTCAATTCGAATTTGAATGTCAAACTTAAAATGTGCCAACATTCTATTTGATTACGAATGTCCAAATTCAGCCAAATTTGTACGAATTTCAAACGTTAGAAATATTTGTGCACATCCCTAATATGACACAATTATTTTGGAAGTTATGGTTGAAGCACCCTCCAAAACAGACAAGAGGAAGCACAGCATTTGTAGGATGGGTGAACAGAAGATGAGGAGATCTTACTGCATGGGAAGAATTCTCAAACATGACTGATTGCTATTTCATGCTATAAAGAATAAGCAATCATTTAATCAGCATTCACCTTTAATATTCAAGTACTTCTTAGTTCTTTCACCAATAATTTGTTTAGAATTTGGTGTTATCTCTTTGGAAGTTCAGGCATGGAGAATGTTTCCACTTATCAGGCAACGCTTCTTCTGAAGTGTGAAATGGAGGCACTACAATTGCTACCCAGTGAGATGCCTTCTTGTCTCAGTTTTGGAGAGAGGAGGCATTCCTCAGGCCTCCACTGAGGATACAAAATTGCACCATCACAAAATTGTGCCTCTGTTGGTGATTGTGCTTGGGAATAGGGCATATAATTGCTGCAAGGTGCTTTCTGCCATCACAAGTGGAGAGCTGGTGGCAGAAGGTGTATTACGGGCTCCCTCTATAGGTAACAGGATAGGGCCATAGTTAATTTACTGGCTAAGTAAATTTTGTGGTTCCCCAGCATGGCTGGTTGAAGCACTTTAAAATAAATAAGACTGCTAAGAGTTAGTGAAGCTTTTTTGTTTTGGGTGTTTTATTTTTTTAAGAAAATGTCCAATGTGTGGATCTTTCAGAGATGTTTCTTTTGTTGTGAGGCTGGTATAAAAGCAAAGAGTATAATTTAGCAAATAAGAGATAGTTTTCCAAAGTGCTTTTTCATGCTTTTAAATCCAACCAAAAGTTTTACTTTGTGTTTGTGTGTTTGTTTTGTTTGTTTAACAGTTCCTGGATAAAGGTTTTTGTTTAATAAGGGTAGATGGAATATTCTAAAGAAAAGGAACAATGAATCTCCTGTGATTCTGGAGAACTGAATGCAAAATGTATTTGAAAAATGTCTTTTTATATAATGGTCATAACTAAGTTTAATTGCAATTCTATATTCTATTATCCTGGATTTTTTAAAGAGAGGTATGTGAATGTTTTACATAATAGCAATAAACAAATCTCATGAAAATAAACATTCACTCTTCACGACTGGAATGAATAATGCAATCCAAGGAGCTTTAAAAAAATAATAATAAAGGTCCTTTCTGCATGGGACATTATCCTGTGGTAGGAAAGGATCTAGGGGCTTCCCTTCCACATGCTCATGCTGGATAGGTCATGCCCACTCTTAGACCCTATCTCAGCATAGGATGGAGCATAAACTAGGCCAAGGTACGCAAAATGGTGTATACTGGTAGATTTTGATGATGATGCATGCTTAGATCTTGATCTGGAAGAGGGAGCTATGCACAGAAGGCCCATGTCCTCCTGTTGCTAGTTCCCTTTTTCATTCCTGGCCTTCAGAAGATCCAGCACCAACTGCTAAGCTGGATAGCCTTTGGAACTGGTGGGGGCTGGCATGGATGGACTGTCCCAGTGCAAATAGTCCTGTCCCACATCAACAGCTGGAGTAAGTTGCATGTGTCAGGCAAAGTTGGTCCACCCTAGCTTGGGATACTGTTACCAAATGTGGAGTAAAATTTTGGATAATTTGGATTAATTTGAAGCCCACAATACACCAGATTTAAACTCCCAGGAAATTGTAGCTGGACCGTTTACACAGGCTTTTACATAATGAAAAAACCATAAACAGAGACAAAATTCATTTCAAACACAAAAAGCCATTATTTCTTGTTAAATCATTTAAAAGAATTTATTAGAAATACAGAAGACAAGTTAAAATGAAATGTAAAGCCATCTCAGAGACATATCTCATTTAAACATTCAAAAGAACAGAGATATACATGCAACATCCCAAACATTGCTAAATAAATGAGCATTTTCCATTAAGGTATGTTTATGCATTAAACTGAGTCCATCCCATTGTATTAAAGCAACTAGTTTGTAGTTATGTGGCAAAAATTCCCAGAACACAATGAAATTGCCTTTTATGGGTGAAAACAAAAATAAGAATAAAATTCCCACATGAACAATTTCAAATCTTAAAGAAAAATATATAAAAGCCAGGAAGAGACTAGAAAATTCCTAATATTAGAAAAATTCCCTACACCTAACCCCAAAATTAAGAAATATAGGGAGGAGTGAAATGGAGGAATCTTTTATCTCACCACCATGTATTCTTAAGAAGTCTTCAGCTTGCCCAGGAATCCAAATTATAAAAAATTTCAGCAAACCATATCCATTTCGTGAACAAAAATAACTTTTAAAAAGGATCCCCAGTTCTTAACAATGGATGACTAAAAATGGGAATGTTCTTCCTGTCCTATTTGGATTCGTCCCCAAAAATGAGTAAAAATCTCCCAAAGTTAGAAAGAAATACTATTTAAAAATAGTCCATTCAGTTGCCCTAACCAGAGAAAAGCCAAACTACAAAGTGAGAGATTCAAAATGCCTTCACAGAAAAACCCCACACTCATTTCCTCTCAAACAGGAAGAAGGGGGGCAGAAAAACCCATGGCATGGCAAAACAGAAAACTCCTACCTAACTTAACTCCTAAGGTAACCTAATTCTAACTTAACTTAACCTGTTTCTGATGCCTATTTTTATACACAATTCAACCCAGAATTTGTGACATCAGAATAAATCCTTTTGATCCTTTGAAAAAAAACCCCAACCCACTGAGGATGTGACCACACATATTACAAATTAACCAAGATTTCACCAACACTTCCTCATGAAACAAATAAAAAGCTAAGACAAGATAATATTAACACAGAAAAATATATATCATCCCAAATCCAAATATTTTATTCCCTCTTGGTTAATTGTTAATTCTTGTTCTCTGAAAGAAATCCCACCTAGGTAATCCAATCAAGCCTAGGAGCAAACCCTGAGTTAATCTCAGTTCTATCTTTCTCTGTGCCCACAATGAAACCCCACAGAAAAGAAATGAATAGAATATAAAACAAACTTATTTCAGAAAATAAGGTCAAATAACCCCCCCTCAAAAAAAAAAAAAAAACATTGAACTTCTGTTTTTCCTTTCAGATTTTATAAGGAAAAACTCAATCCTTACTATTATAAAACTGTATGTGTTTGTCTCATTGCAAAAGCCACTGTCCCTTTGTGTACTTTAAATTAACATTTCTAATTAGCACTTCTCCTGGTTCACTTTTAGCTTGATCTCTGCAACTTGACTCAATCAGGGACATGCAAACACAAGTAAACTTTTCTTATCTATCTTTGTTAAGGTGTAATAGTGAGTCATGTAGAACCCTGATGTGAAGAATTGGCAATTATTTTAGAAAGACTCTCCACAGTTTGTCTAGTAATTCAAAATTCTTATATATTTTAATTTACCCAGATCTTTTCCAAAATCCATTCCATTTCATTCTTCATCATTTTATTAAAATTAGGCAAACCAATCTCTGTCCCAGTTTGTATATTTCTTTCATTATTTAAAAATCTGTTACCCCAAAAAGAGAGAAAAAAAGGGGGGCTTTCCAGGTGTTCTCTTCCTTGATTTAATCAAGATTAAATCTCAGGCTTTGTCTTTTGCACACAGACAGTCTGTAACTCAAGAGAGGAAAAAAACCATGTCCTTTTAAAATTTCAGGTTTGTCTTTTCAGACAAATATGGAGTCACTCTTGCTATATTCAGGCTTTTCCATGTTTTATGGTCTGCCTTTAGCTTCTAATTATGCTAATTATAAAGCCAAATTCATAAATCAAAACCCTGTACATTTTAAATTCAGGTTTTCAGTCAAAATTCCTTATGATACCTGTACACCCAAAGCTGATCTGGTTACAATACTAAAGACAAGTGCAAATAGAGCAAAAGGCAAAAACAAATAATCACTTATAGTCAACCTGAAAATAATGAGAGAGAAAAAAATCTGACAACAATAGTTAAAATAGTGTGGCCACAAGTACTAAATATATCTAATATTTGGTATCACCCTTCTGCCCATCTGACTCAACATGAAATTCAAAATTCAGTTATGCAGGTCTGCATGCAGGATAAGCCCAATGTAGCTATTCCTGTAGATGATTAGCCCCTCCAAGCCAAAAATGCCCAAAAATGCTTAACTGGAAAATATGTTTGAATTGATCTTAGCAACAAACCTTATGGCACATATGATTCTAGAACTTTGGCTTTTTCCATCCAGTTCATGTACATCCTGCAATGTAGCTGTCTTAATGCTTCCTCAGATCTATTTCTCCCTTTGATCGGGAACAACGGTCTATGCGGTGGTAATTATAAAGCTGCTGAGAAAGTGAAGGGCTGCATAGATGAGAAGGAGGTTGCTTGAATGTTACAGCATTGGAATCTACTTGTAGAAATAGGTGAAGGTCCACCCAATCTAGCACATTGCTAGTTCTAGTTAGGTACTCTTTTAACTCCATGCTAGGAATGTGCAGAAGTGTTTTTTTATGTGTGTTCAATCTGAATTGAATTTAATGCAAGGAAATTTTAATTCATTCAAAGAGAGCCCTTTGAATGTGGTAGGATTTGAATTTGGTTCAAATGTTCTCTGAATGCATCAAATCTGCTCTGAATCCACTTCAAATCTGCTCTGAATCCACTGCAGATGTGACTGTGCAGCCACTTTTCTGCCTCCCCACATTGAGGAATATAACAAAGCTTCAAATGAATGTATAGAAGCATTCACTTCACATTCAAATGTCAACCTACAAATGCAGCAAATTAAAAATACATTAAATTTGAATTTAAATGTATGAATTTCAAATGTGGTGAATATTCGTGCACATCCCTACTCCTTACAGTTGCATGTGATATATTCTTATGGTCGAGGGTTTTACCTTTCATTTAAACCTATTTGCTTGTTTTTAATTGGTGGCATCAAATGTTGTAATCAGTCCTTATCAGTATGGATGAAAAAGATTGCAATTTGTGGATGCTAAAATTATTCTGTTTCTTATTTGAATTTAACCCCCATAGCCAAACCATATATGGTGTTGGCTGGGTTGCTTCAGGAATTTTTCCAGAGGACATTGCCCTAAAATTTTAAGATTGCATTGCATAAACATCATTTTCAAACAGTATTAAAGGGTGTTTTTCCACTGTCAAAAGTACCCATTTTTGCACCCATTTAGGACCCATTTGGGTGGGAGCTGGATGACCCCATTTCCATTTGGGACCCGATTGTTTCCACTGCCATTGGGGAAATCCGGATCTAATGGGTACATTTTGACCTTTAATCCGGATTTTCTGTAGACCCCATTAAAGGGGTCTACAATGGGGTCTTCTCCAAGAAAATCCAGATTAAAGGGAGCCTGTTTCCACTGGAAACAGGCAATGGGGTCCAAAGGCAGTTAGGGGGAGGGGATGCACCTTTGGGACCCTCCCAATATTGACTTCAAAGTTGCTTCAAAGACTGCACCCCCCCTGCCCCCCAAAACACCTGCGGTAATGGACCAACCCCTTGTGGGTCGATCCGGATTCCCCAGATGGGTGCAAAGCTGTTTCCACAGCAGGGGTGTTGCCACCCATTGCTAATGGGTGCTACACCTCCCGTGGAAACACATTGGGTGCTTCCCTTAATTCGGATCTACTAGATCCGGATTAAGAAATGTACCCATTCCTTAGATTCGGATCTTCTTAGATCCAGAGCTAAGGGCTGCAGTGGAAAAACACCCAAAAATACACCTTTCCCACGACTGAGATACAAAGTTACCTGTACTGATAACTGTGAAATACAACTTTGATGTAATCACGGAAGAGAATTTCAGTGGCAATCGCTTTTCCTATTGACAGTTTCTAAAAATCCTATGGACAAGGTTTTTAGGCCAATTGCATCTTCTATCTTGAAGTGTCATACAGGACTTTGTTGGCAAAATAAACCTGCCCCTCTTTTCTCTTCTATTTCTATTGCAAATCAAATGTCCTTTGTTCAGTGCAACAAGCCACAAGGGAACTTTGTCAACAGTTGCTAATTTTCTTCTGTCTCAAATAAGAAGTGGTTAAAAGAAGCAGTAACCAGGTATAAATACTGACAAGTGATTCACTTCCTACATGGCGTCAAATGAAAATTTAGAGACCCACACTTATGGATTTCCATTTGTATGGATTTTTTCATTATGTATGGATTTCTACTTCCAGACTCCATATCCGCACTCAAAATATGATTGAATCTCTTCTCACTAGCTTGCACACAATTGAAATGCATGGATTTTACAAGTGTACACTTTTTTCCATACATTGGTAACCATTATATGCAATGCATCTGTACATGTATGCAAACTATATGTATGTGCATACTACATGCTATGGATTGAGTCGAACTAGAAAGAATATATTTGTATGAATACTGTGAATTTATACAGAACTGAAAATAAAAATTTCATGTGGGCAGAACTGAAATATTGAAACACTTATAATTTAAAAGCTGAAATTGTTTTTCTTTTCATCTCTCCCACCCTCATTAAAGAAAAACATCCTCTGGTGGAAATTCCATTTACGCTCCTGTGTGATGATGACAAAGCTGCTGCCACCAATGAAAATAATCTAACCCTGAATTCATCATCACTTCCGGATGTACCAAATGCCACAAAAACACAAGGGAAAATCATGAGAAAACCTTACCATTTAAATTTCAATATCATACAAAATACGGCACCTGGAAAGCTAATTTTTTAACTTTATAAAAGAAGTAGCCCAGGAACTTATAGCCTCTACATGTTGCTTATAAAGAGAAAAATTATTTTCTCTATCACACAGCACTACTAGAACCTAGGAGCACTCTGTGAAGTTGGTGCGTAGGAAAGTCAGATCAGGTAAGGAGGAATATTGCATCACCCAGACGGTCACTGTTCTCTGGAATTTGCTGCCAGAAGAAGTGGTAACAGCAACGAGTCTAGATAGTTTTAAGAAGGGATTATACAAATTCATGGATAACAGATGTATCAATGACTACTAGAATGGATGCCCAGGGTACATCCTCCAGGCTGGGGAGATAGGCAGGATGCCTCTAAAGGCCATTTACTGGGATTTGAGAGCAGGTGAAGGTTTTGCCCTCATCTTCTGCTTGAAATGCCCATAAGCAATTGGTGGAGCACTCTGTGCAAGTTGATGCTGAACTAGATGGGCTGCAGCCTGATCCAGCAGGGCACCTCTTATGTTCTTATGACTGTTGGTTCAGACTACAGGGTTTAAATGTGATGTTTGTCAATACAGAACCACTTTCAGATTCACAGATCTTCACAAGAGTCAACATTTTTTCCCCAACATTTCAGTGAAAATACATACATTATTTATTTCTTCTCAAATGTTTTCTCCTTGACATGATCATGTACTTTCAATATAAGGAGTCAGTAAAAAAAAAGCTTGTTTCTAGGGTGTCAATGAGCAAAACAAAAGAGAGCACTGATACATGCAGTACTCTCATAGGCAACAGACAGAACACCTTTATGGTACTTGCACACCACCGTCCCCTTACAGAACATTCGATGTGGATGAAAAGTGCAGCGTCTGCAGGTGCATTATGCTCTTCTTCCACCATGCTGCTGGAAGTGCTGTTATGATGCTTTAGAGGCAAAGTGATTTAAAAAGCTCCTCTTCAAACCACTCTTCACCCTGTACGTTTTGATGACTGGTCTTCAAAATGAACAATTGTACAAACAAAACTACAACTGTTGTATTATTTGCTATTGCTAAAGTGAAAGGGGAGGCCACTATGTACTTGTACTGCATCCCCACTTCCTGTTCAAATCCTGCCCTAGTCTCACATTCCCAGCAGTTTTCTTAATCTAATCTAACCTAACACTTCCTTGGTTTTAACATCGTGCCTCCAAATCCTTCTAAACAAAATCAGAAAATGAGACTGTTCCTGCCCATGTGATGTAGGCAGCTTATTCACAGCCCTACAAACCATGCCAGTTGCTGGGATGCCCTGAAATGCATCATCTACTTGTCAGAGCAGTCCTCCAGAAGCACAGACTCTCAAGAAACACTGCTGGTCACACATGTCTTTTGTCTAACGTGCTCCAGCGTCTTTAGCTAATGGAAGCCCATAGTCCTAGGCTTTGAGTCACTTGAATGACCAACATGTGGATGTGGAACAGCCTATATGGAACATAGAGCCCAAAGTCATTTTTGCCAGGTCCAGAAATGCCCCCAAAGCATTTTTCTGGGCATACCACTAAAATTTCACCAGCCCGCAACTTCAGAAGCCTGAGAACTTTTGTCTCCTGGCCTCTGAAGTTAGCAGGCAACTTTCCTGCCAGCATGCTCCTTGAATCATTCTCTGTTCCTGCCCAGATTGCTTGATTCAGGACAGAGAGAGAAGTCAGTATTGTGCACCAAGTCATGTGATACTGGACCTTATTTCTAAATTATTATAAATCTGAGGAATAGCAGCTGAGATAAAAATTGTCCTGTAGCACTAAAGCTTAGTTCTATCTTAGAAATCTGTAGAAAAATTATTGGTGAGGAACCTTAGAGTTTTTAATTTAGTATGCATGTTCTACATTATAGATTCTATTTTAAGAAATTGTTTCTTAGAAGTGTTTTTGGCATCTAATCATCTGAAAATGTTTTGGACACAGATAACTCGGGAGGAAGAAATAGGCAATAACATTTAAAAACACAGTTGCTCTAAAGAAACAAGGTAATTGTAGGGATAAGCGATCACTTCATGTGTTGGGTACAACCCCAAGCCTTTGCAAAGTGAATGCAGAAGTCCTTTCTGTGCAGAAGTCTTTTACATTTTAATAATCCATAGTCTGTTGTAGCATTGGGTTGGTATAGTTTATTGCTAGAACTCCATATTCACTTTCACATCCATACAGCCAGATTAATCAGTCCAGGTAAAAGGTCAGAACCAGTCCATGAAAAGAAAAAAAGGTATCAGTTTTGCATGAAGAAGGCCTTATCTTTAAACTCTGATGAGCTGAGTTAAAAGAATAGTGCAGCAACCAAATATGGAATAGTTCTGCACTTGACACTCTGCCAGCTGCAATGAGATAGGGGCAAAGGCATACAGTCTGACCCAATATGAAACAATGCATTCAACCTTATGTGGCACAGATGTCAGAAACTAGCTGTTGTTGTTTATACTCTCCTCTTCTTGATATCTGTCCTGGTATAAGTCAGAATAAATTGGCAGCAATCTCTCTTTCCTCTGTTCACCAGAATGGCAAAGTACTGGATATAGTTTTGGCAAGTTCTTGTACAGAGTCTGAAATAAAATACTATTCAGTATTATAAAATATGTCAGAATTAACTGCTAAATGATGTTTGCTTGTACAGTTAAAACACACATTGTCTTCACTGTTTTGTTAAAGTCGAGAACAATAATGCACAATTAAGATGCTTAATATTTTAAAATACAACATTGAATTTTGTGAAATTCAGCAATAAAATATAATATCACTATATGCTAACCAAGCTTTCTAGATATTCCTCAGTTGCATAAATTTTAATATGCAGGACATTTTATATCTATCCATCTGCTTCCATCGAGAGAGTTTGTGTACATATACATTTTTTTCACACAATAAAATGAATGAAATTTCAGTATTGGGGAAGGGCACAAAGGGTTAAAAACTATGTAAATGTTACTTTAGTTAAATTACAGCTTGTTGTTCAGATGAATATTCTCCACTTCTCATACAGCTTTAAATCATGGACAAATGCTTGCAATTGTGAACTACCCTACATTGTAGCTGCCTGTTCCCAGGCTTCATCAACCCGACCTGTCCAATGGGATTACTGTAAGCCTTCACGGCAGTCTGCCAGCCACTGATCAGAAATTCATATCCCTGGATGTTAGATTGCTCTCTTTATTCCATCCTTGTGATGGCTGTGATTGCTGTCATGGTGTTAGGTTAGAAATTAGCATTTTGTGGCCCAAATTTTGCCATCCAGAACATAATCAGAAAAAGGGGGAAGGTAGGGGGGGGATGATAAAAAATAAAAATAAAAGGATAGTAATTTCATCTGTCAGAGGAGGAAAATGCACTGCAACCATGATACAGATGTCTACAAAACTTGGGTCAGGAAATGCTATAGCATTTATGGATTGGAAAATGCTTAAGCAGGGGGAACATCTTCGCAGACCAAGGCCCATAGCAACAGATAAAAGTCTTTTTTAAATAATAATAATAATAATAATGAGAATAATAATATTAAATAACAATATACTCTAACATTGATAATAACTGTAACATTAAGAAGTTTTAAATTAAGAACAGATGGATTTCTAGCAGATAGTGATAAGCACATGCTGAATTAATCCCAAGGTGCTGCTTAATACGAGGTCAGAAACAGAAAGCATCATTTTGGGTCTAGAAGCAATAGCTCTTTGCTCTGTGTGTGTTTATGTGCTAATACGAATGTACATTCGGCAGGGATATCTCCTTTCTGCTTTACCTTTTTCAGTCACAAAAGTGCAAATGCATACTGAATGGGCCTCTTGAATTTAAAGAAATATTGGTAAATATATTTAATCTCCCTTCCTATTTTTAAATCTATTATATAGGCATTTTAGGTGGGAAAAAATAATTGCTTGCATTCCACATACTCAATTGTTCTTACCTATTGTTTCCCCACTAGTATGTTCTATAGGGAGCTATTAAGCAACACAGTTAATATTCAGTGATCTGCTAATATTCTGTCAAAATAATTTGTTGATGGTTAATTAAAGAAAAATAATTTAAAGGAACTATTTAGTTCAATCCACAAACGATATAAAGAAGATCTTTGGTAGCTTGTTATTGTTTCCCAAGCACTTCACGGACATGCTAATTTTTTTTCTCCTGTCATTAGTGCTAACCAAGCTGGAAGGATTCTGACATGTGAGGTGCACCAATTCTGCAAGAAGCCTTGATTTTTATCCACCCAAGCCTATCTGTCATCTTTAATCATGCAAAAAGCAGGATTACTTAATCATTTCATTTTATTGAAAAGAAAAAGATTTACATTAAAACGATGACATGGGATGAAGAAAAAAATTGGAAATGATTATCAAGAAAATGTAACAGGAAGACAAAAGCTCCATTGGTTTTGTGATGCTCATTTAAAGCAATGATCTAATAAAGCTAAGATATAAAAGCAATGAAGGTGTTAGCTATTGGAGTATAACAATATTTCCTCTGATTTTCTAAAATGCACTTGAATATAGTTTCTGTATTCAAGGAGACTATATTTCAGAGGGAAAGACTCTATTTCAGACTTCTGCTTTTGAAAAACCCCCATCTTTTCTAGATATCTGTATCTTTGCTTAAATAAAAGCCTTGTTACCAATTGCTTATTTTACTGGAAAATATGCATCTATGTGTTTTCTGTAATACCCTTGAATTATGCCCATATCCAAATTCTGATAATCAGAGGTGCAGCTATTTAAAGCTTTTTTGTCCAGATTTTAATATGCATGATGTATTTTAAAGAGGGACAAAATTAAAAACATGCTTCTATGTTCTATTGTCAGTTCCCCATGTCTATCATTTTTGGATTTTAAAAATGATTTTGTATACTCTCAGTTGTTATTCATAGATCTTATCCTTTTTAAATACCTTGCTTTGCAACTCTATTTTCAGTATTAATGTAATAATTGAGGGTCAGCATGTTTAAAAGATTTTGTGTAACTGTTTAATTTATGCATGTCACAGGTTTCGTTATTTGTTAAAGCTGGAGAAGTCCAGTATAAAGTCAACTGTTTAAACTTTAGATTGATGTCAAAAGTTTGTTCATTATCCTAGTAAATGAGTTTGCAAAATCAATACTAAATATTTCCTGTTTTCTATCTTTGCAAGTTAAAACAACAATAACAACAACAAATCTATTTGGAGTGAAATACACTGCACATGTTAATGTCAAATCTGGAAACTTTGATAATGATATTTCTAGAGGATGTTGAATTTTCTGATTTATCTAATAAAATGCTGCCATGATAAATATGTAAATAAATAAACTGAGATCCTAAGCATAATACCAAATAAACTTCTCTTTCAACCAGTGATCAATTGTTGTAAGTCTTCCACTTAACTTGCCAGAGGTTGTAAGTATTTGGGCTCTTCCTTAAGCTTTATATATTTCACTTTCTATTCAGTTTTAGTGTCAGCAATACAAAACTAGAAATTACAGCCCAAAGACAGTGAAAAGGAAATACGCCATATAAATTTGTTCTTGTGGTACCAATAAATCTGAAATTTATTATTAGCTTATTTGTTGTATTAAACTTGTCATGGTTACTATTGGACTGTCATGAGCCTTGGCTAGCTCACTTGGCAACTTTCTGCACTTGCAAAATAATTGAAATGCCACTGAATAAAAGTTATTATGGAAAGTGGGGAAACTTTCCTAATTGACTTTCAAAACCTGAAATGAGTCTGGTTTCAAATCTTGCAAGATTTTTGTTTTGTTTTGTTTCTTTTACTGGTGTACTCATAGTAAAGATTTTTTTAAAAAATACACGGACAAACTTTGAAAACAGAATATATTTTTTCTAATTTTAAGAACCTGTTTTCTTAATTCTGTATCCTATGGAACCTGAAAAAGCAGCAACATTTTGATCAAATACATTATGAACATACCTAATTTAGAATTCTCCACCTCTAAACCAATTATCATTTTGAAAGATATAGCTAATTAGTAACACATTTTAGAGGATGTTAGAAAGGAAGATAGAGAGAAAATTATTGAGCAATATATTTCAATAAAATCTGCTTCAAACTAATGTAATTTTCATTTTTCCAACTAATAGTTTCTTATATCCTTTTCCTAGTTAGACTAATATTTTACCATAGGTTTGTGGAACATCCTTTCCACTTTATTAAAAATATACAGATATATCACCACTTGCATTTTATGTTTACACAGGTGCTGAATCTTTGTTTGACTTCTTTGTAACTAATAGAAATGTTGTCTTCTGTTCTGTGCCAGTTAGAACTTGTGCTTAGGTGAAAGCATATTTATTTTAAAAGTTTTCTTACTGTAAACATTCAAGCCAAGTTTTGGCTTGCTCAATTAATGGTTTAAAACTTCACAAAAATGTTTGGAACTGGGGCACATGGAAGCAATATAATTTAAAATGATCAATGATCCATTCTTAACTAAAAAGTCAAGATAGTTTCTTGTTATTTGCACTTGTAACTTAAATTTGAGTTTTAACACTTGCTTATTCCTAGAAGTTTGCATTCTGTTTTGTAAGTTTTCTGTATTTAACATTACATAATATAACTCTTATTTCATCTGACCATGTAGCCAATTAACACTGCATAAAATGTTCTTATTGCAAAAAGTAGAGTAAGCTCTACTTTTGCAAATATTCATTTATGTTTCATTGTTGGTCAGAAAGTTGTATCAAAAATGTGCACAAAAATAGAGAATTTTAACTATCCAAGCATATTTCAGTTACATAAACTGAAACACTGTTGCTATCAGATTTAAACAATAGGTGGCACTGTTACCTAAATACACTTTTAAAAAAATCAGAAAGGCTGGAAGCACTTTAAAAAGGACATTGCATTGTTTTTACTGTACATAATTGCAGGTATAAGCAAATTTAATATGGCTCAAAATAGATTAGTAGAATTTTTGTAGCAAGTTGATTTCTTTTACATGACAGGACCAATATTTACATAGCTCTTTCCTTTCTTAATATATTAAATGTTATTAATTAAAAAATTCACAGTCTTAATAAGTCCTCATTGTATAGCTGATACTAGATTTCATCAAATTAAACTGTAACTTGTACACAGACATCTTCAATCACTCTCTAAATTTCATCACTTAAAGGTAATATACAACATCAATAGAAACAAGTAGCTACAGCATTCAAGACTAGCTGTGGTGAATTGTTTTCAGAAAATTAACAATCCATAAAATTAGGATCCATTTAAAACCAAGGTGTAGTCTATAACATAACTTGAAAACTTACAGTTCTGGTGTATCATTAACTTGATGCCTTTTGCACCTTTATTTATCACTGGCATGCATCCATATCTCTGCCTGAATTTTTATTTATTCCACATTTCCATGCAAGAGCATGTTTTTCTTATGCAATAGCTTCATGAAAGAAGTATTCTAAACCAAAATGTGAAGTGGCATTATTTACACGGGAGGTGTGTGCATAAATCCAATATGCCAATACAGATATTTGCTTGAAGTGTTAAAAAAGAGGTGAGGAGGTAATAAAGGCTGAAGCACATGGTAGAAATGCAAAATGATTGCAGTTAGCTTAAATGGGTTTGATGACATGGATATGCATCTATATATGGCAATTTTAGCATAAAATAAAACACCATACTGACCAATGAAGGATTCCTGCAGCGTGTTTATGTCCTCTACTTCTAGGATACAGCTTTCCATTGTGCCTTCTCCAAGAAATAGATTCATCAGTGTGTGTGAGAAGCACCCTAGCTGTACTTTTAGGAGCCTTTTCTTTAAATCAAGAAACATTTGTCGAGAGGTGGTTAGTGGCCTAATCGGCACCATTTTAGACTGGATAGCTAGGTTATTATTTTTTAATAATAATAAAAAAGCATATTGCTTGTGGGAGAGTGCAAATACATAGGATAATCATGCTGTGTAAAGAGGATAGGAATGGTCATATGTGATGATCAAAAATGTCTGATAGTGCACTTTCTTTCTACCACCATTTCGTTGCTGCTGTGGGATTTACAGAAAATGGTGGCTAGTGGCTGCTTTTATTTTATGGAAAAAGTTAATTTTATGATGTCAGGTGTGCCACTTTGAATTTAACAATAAACCTGCAAGGTTGCAGAGGGCTATTAGAATATTTATTGATGCACAGAGAGTCTCATCACAAGGAAAGGTAGTGTTCACCAAAAACTGGGATCTTATTGAATAACAAATATGACAAAGAAGCAGTGGTTACTGATTTTATATAGTAAATAATTACAGTGATATGAGCCACGTTTTGGCAAATATTCCAACAGAAAGAGTTGCATTGTTTTGTTACTGACCAGGAAGGACATAAACTTTTCAAAGATTGGTTCCTGTGTCCTCCCACATCTGAATCCCAATGACTGACAAGCTCGTAGGATTCACCATAGTGTTATTTTATAAATGCATTCCTTGTTTGTTAGTTTAAAGGCAAGATGCTGTAATAGTATGAGCAGGTCTCCCTTATTAATAGTTTAGGAAAAGACTGTGGCTTTGAGATAATGCTGACTGTACCCCCTGTGCATCACCACACACACAACACACACACGAGTGCCACTTCATAGAATGGAAGTAGAATATGTGACTAATAAAACTGATTTTATTAGTCACATACATTAAAAACAGAAGAGTGACAAGCAGAAATAAAGGAACAGAGAAGAGGTAGAAGGAAAAGTGTGGGCTGCACTGGGGGAATATTAACAAAGATGTCAATAAATCAAAGGATGACACCTACTCTAGTCAGTCAGGGAGAGAAATACAAAAGAATTTTCTTTGCAAATTATAAATATACTGATACCTGAAATTATCAAATCACTAGTGGTGCAATCTTTAAAAGAATGTTACTACGTTTTACAGGTTTTAATTTTAATATTTTCTCTTTGTTTTATTAACCAATACAATCATACAGCTTGCAGAGAAATGCAATTTGTTTCAAAGAGAGTGTGTTTTCTTCTGGGGCCAAAAAGAAATTTAACAGACTGCGCTTAAATGAATTTGAGAGGATTTACTTATATGTGTAAACAAGCCCAGGAATGGACTTAGTGTTAGTGAAAAGATGGATGGATGAAGACTATATTTGATTGAATTAGATATATAGGATGCATGATAATTCAGCAAGAGAAAGGCATTTTTCTTTCTTTTAAAATGTCTCCAAATTAAGTGAACTTTGCTGGAGTCAGCCCTTATTTCACTGCAACAACATCCCAAGAAAACATGTCTAGGGTTTCCACCACCTTGGACATCAGCCTTGTGTTTTAATCTTTGATAAATGTAGTTCCTATAAATAAATTGTTCAACTTTTTCTGGATCACAGTGGTATTACCTCTACAAACAGGGTAACTACCTTGAATGCTGGAGATGTGCGCAAACTCAACTGGCTGTTGGGTTTGAATCAAAACGAACACCCCTTTGTTCAGTATGAATTTGGATTTTTTTTCTTTGGTTCAGTTCGAAGACCTCTGAACACCTTCAAACTCAGATCAAACAGCATGTGTTTGATAGTTTGTTTAAACACCCCATTGGTGTACATTTGAACTCTATTTTCCAACAGGTAGGGTATTCAGTTCCAACCTGAACATTTTGAACACAATACAAACAGGTTTGAACCAAAAACCAGTTTGGCACATCTTTCATGACTGTTTATACCACATACATGCAGAGTATTGTAAGACTAACAATTCATACTTAAGAAGTAAAGTGGCATTACACTTCAAGAAGACCCTTAATTTTTTTCCAATTAATGAATTGGTTGGCTTATTCTAGGGGAATAGCTGATGGATGAGAATATGCAAAAACAATGAATTGATGCATTTTATATGGCGTGATAAGAAGACTCCAGTAGAATCTCATTGGGTTCACCACACACAATCACATGAGGAAATGAAGATTCTCTCTCCTCTAACATTCTTTCAGGCAACAGTACCTTTCCATCATGAACATGGACAATTTCTTCCATTTGCATTATTTTACTCTGTTATAGCTGTGCACTTAGCAAATGTATTTGCAATCCGTTTGAAAAAAATACACCTGAAACTTCCTGTTGTGCATTACAATCTGCATACATTATGCTGCAATCCTCTACCCTCTTACTTTACTCTTACTGAACTCAAAGGAAGTTACTTATGAGTAGGCAGATGCATGGTTGCACTGCTCATTTACTTTGCTTTACTGCTGTCTTCCAAACACTTTCCTAGGAGTGATATCAATGGAATTTTATTCTTAGTAGATGTGCATAGTGTTGTGATATTAACACACAAGGGAACTTATAAGCATGGCTGCTTTAAGCACTCAAAAGTTGCATGCATTAGAGCACATAAAACATAAGAACCATTGTACTTGTTCTGACTCTAATGGTAAAAAGATGTTGGTGAACATCACTTAAAATAGGAGAAACCAGCAGCTGATTTAAAGCAGTGATTTCTTTTAATACATTAAAACAAAATTTAGTGTTGAAATGGTACTTACTATTCTCACTAATGTGAAACTTTTGTTTAATGCAGCTCTTTAGAATATGGAAAAGAAGAAGACTGCTGTCTTAATGCTTCTGCAATAGCAAATGTGCCTGCTCTTCTCACTTTGCCTGCATATAAAACATTTGGAAGCATACTTTGCCAAACATTCAGTAACATGAAAAAAATTGCTTAGAGTTATATCTTACCACAAGGCTTGCTACTATAGATGTGCCAAACTGGTTTGAGTTTCAATCTGTTTGAATTGTACTGGGCAGTTCAAGCAGCTTGAATCAAACTAAACCAGCTTCCCATTGGATGGGACTGATTTGAATTGCACCACAGGGGTGTTCAGGCAAACGAGCTGAACATCCCTGTTTGATTTGAAGGTTTGAGTTTGAATTACTGGGCCCTTAAAAGAGTTTTTAAAATAAAGTTTTAGTGTATGTTTAAAAATGAACAGGTGCAAACTAGGGATGTGTACGAACGTGTTTTTGACATTCTATTCAAATTGTATTGAATACCTGAAAATCCAATTTGATTCAAATCTTTTAAATATGAATTTAACAAGATTTGATTTGTATTTACCAAATTTGAATCTATTTGTTTGAATTTTTGATTTGAATCTGCACATACAAATGTCAACAACATTCGTATGTGAATGTAGGCATCTTCCCCACATCCATACACATCCATATGCATCCTGTAGTTATCCTGTATGCAACCCGTTTTCGTCCTGTATGGATCTGTACAAATGTGTATTGATGTGGGAAAGATGCGGGTCTTCAAGTACGCATTGTATACAAACCCATATACATACAGATGTCTGGGTATTTTGAACCAGTAGATCTGAAGTTTGAAATTCAATTTGAATGTTTACATTTGAATTTCAGGACATTCTATTCAAGTTCAAATGTCAAAATTTGGCACATTCAATTGGATTTCGAATGCCTATGAATATTCATGAACATCCCTTGTTCAAACCTATCTGACGTTTGAAATCAAATCAGGCTGAGACTGTTTTACTTGGTTTGAGTTCAAACTGAAGTCAAAGTGGCTCGGATCGAATTTATGTTTGTGCACATTTCTACTTGCTACAAATAAATGCTTCACTAATACCCTACAAAATAGATTTTATATCAGTGTTGTTATTTTACCAGGGGTGTTTTTCCACTATCACTAAGTCCTCATTGAAGCATCCATTAAGGACCCATTTGGCTAAGAGCTGGATGACCCCATTTCCACCACATACCCCATTAGGGACACATTTGTTTCCACCACAGCTAGGTAAATCCCGATCATTATGGGTCCTTCAGGACCTATAATCCGGATTTCATGTCGACCCCATTAAAGTGATCTACAATGGGGTCTTCAGCCTTAAAATCCGGATCGTAGGGAGCCTGTTTCTACTACAATCCAGCAATTCTGTCTAGAGGAGGCTCGGGGGGGGGGAGGCACCCATGGGGGGTGCCCCAAATTCAAGACTTCAGAGTCCCTCCAAAGGCAGCTCTGAAATTCCTCCGAAGTTGCCTCTGGAGATTAGCAAAGGCTCAACAGAGAAACCCTTTGCCTCCAGGCATGGAAAGAGGTGCATATTAATGAGGTTGACTTGGGAGCTGCCTGTTACCTCCAGGCATGGAAAGAGGTGCATATTAATGAGGCTGACAAATCAGTGCTCACAGGAGAGATGCAAGCAAGGAGCTAATTAATATGCACCTCCAAAGGGGTTTGTCTTAGGAGCCTGTGCTAATCTCCGAGGTGACAGGCAGACCCCTTGTGGTCCAATCCAGACTTACCACATGGGTGCTCTGATGTTTCCACAGGAGGCAGGCTAGCACCCATTGCTATTGGGTGCTAGACCACCCATGGAAACACACTGGGTACTTCCCTTAATCCGGATCTACTAGATCTGGATTAAGGGAAGTACCCATTCCTTAGATCCAGATCTTCTTAGATCCAGATTAAAGGAGCGCGGTGGAAAAACACCCCAGAACTCTAAAGATGTTGTCCTGGGATTCAGAGACATATAATAACTTAGATACCTAATAGAACTGGTTAAATTGCAACAGTTTGTACTATTAATTCTAAATAAATAAGATTAATCAACACATCAGAGCGATGCTACATTTTAATTGTCTATACAATAGAGGCATACTGAATATCATCTGAAATATAGTGCTTTATTTTTAAAATACATTGTAATATATTTGTTGGTTGCTTATTTCTAATTCTATCAGCACTGAGATTTGTTTGTTTGCACTTAACTGCCTGGGCAGTAGTCCACATTCACACCATGAGTGCCAGTGCCATCTCCAAATTACCTGCCTGTGCTTGCACTGTGGATGGTCCATTCTGGACTGTCCAAATTGCCATGACAATGGTCATAGCAACTTGAAGAAAGTGCAAATGCTACATCTCACAGGAGCTGCCTTGAAGGACTGGGGATGTTCCTGGACACTTACCCCACAGGAACACTCCCAGATGCTCCAGTACAGAGGCAGTACCATGGTGGGTGGACAGAATGTCCTGGATTGTCTTCAAGCATCCACACTGTATAAGTGTGAAAAGGCCCTCTAAGACTAGAATATTTTATCATCCCGTACACTAATTTTCAGATTGCAGCTCTCTTCTATTATTGTGTGACTATGTAATTTTTTTTGCAAATATACAAAAAATAGAATATAAATGTGTTGTGTTCTTGTCTTCTTGTTTATTGAAACATGGGGATATAAGTTATATTTATGGCTACAGTCCTTTGCATACTTACCTGGGAATGAGAACCCCTCAAATATAGGTATAAGCACCTCATTAGATGTGTGGAACTTTGCAGATGGGCCTTAAAAATGGATATAGCCCTGAAAATTTTCTAAAGCATCTCATTAGTCTTCTTGGGTCTGAAATATGTGCTGAACATTTAAGATTATGTTCTGTTAATAACATTTCCTGATAAATGTGACATTATATATTCAGTGGTTCATGTAGCAGAATAGCCTCCAAGATGTTGTCTGATATCAATTAGTATCCTTAAATCCTATGAAAAAGATTTGAATTAATTGGTAATTTAAAAATCCTTCTCTGTGAACTGATTTTGCTCGTACATTTAATGGGCGCACTTTAATTTTTTAGCGGAAATTCAAGTGTGTGGAAGGCTGCCTTGTATAAATCTCTAAAGTGGAAATGTAGCTTAAAGTACATTAAAGTTTCAGCAAATAACCTCCTAAATTGAAAAAAAAAGAAGGAAAGGAAAAAGAAAAGCCATTGTTTGAAATCTATACCACCACTATTTTGGGTTCTTGAGCTTCACTCCACACTCAGAATATATCTGCCCACAGTTTTTTTTTAAAGTAACTTGAAAGTGGCTTGGAGGTGGTAATACGTGCATACTAATGTTTCTAATCTACTTTCAAAGGCCTTTAACATGGGGACTTTCTGCACTTACTTCTTTGTGGTCCAGACCAGTGCATGTGAACCAGCCAGGTCTGCTCATTTAGCCCACCGAAAGGCATGGTCTGGAACAGCACTGTCTGCACAGTTCTACTGGTTCAGACTAGTCCCTATCCCTGCTCCTGTCTTGACCCTTGAAGCTTGTGAAAGCTTCAGGTCTAGGCTCCAAAACGCTAGGAATCAAAATAGGTCTGATGGTAGTCTAGAAGAAGAGGCACACCTTCTGCATACTTTTGTGTTAGAAACTAAATTGAACTAGGGACGTGAATGAATATTCAAAGACATTCAAAATTTGATCAAATTCATCCAAATTTTGATTTCGATTTGAATTTGGATTGAATGTCCATAATTTAAAATATAAACATTTGAACAAATTTTGAATTTCTGAATCTATTCATTTGAATTATTCAGACATTCGTTTGTGTAAGGGTTCGTACATGATGAGTGCATGCCTGTATGCATCTTTCCCCCATCCGTATGCATTTGTATGGATCCATATGGGACAAAAATGGGTTGCATACAGGATAAATACGGGATCATGCAGTGCAAATTCAAACTGTAAATTTGAATTAATAGATTCAAATTCGCTTAATTCAAATCAAATTTGGGTAAATTCGAATCAAATTTGGGTAAATTAAAATTAAATTTGGGTAAATTCGAATTTTTAAGATTTGAATTCAATTTTCAGATATTCGATTTGAATCAAACTGAATCCCTAAAATTGCATTTGTGCACACCCCTAAATTGCACTGGTCCACCAGTAGACCTCAGTCATGATCGGGGACTTTTCTGCACTTGCTTTATTGTCTGTTGTATGTGAAAGGTGCAGAAGAAACTAACATTGATTAGCACTCACGCTTGTGAGTGCTAGTCCATGATAGCCTAACCCACATGCACTTGGAAACTTACTTGTATTTGGTTTGTTTTCAATCCTCACTGGCTGCTGCCATCTTGTTCTCAGTGTCTTGCATGACTGTGCATGTCCCAATGCCATTGCTATGGTGATGCTGTCACTCTGTGCAAGTGCAGTCATGGCAGGGGATCATGTGAGCAGCTCAGATGCCCCCCGACTGGAAACAGTATAGATGCTTACCGCTGGATGCTTCCAGGTAGGTTTCCAGTCATGTTAGATTAAGGTTATGGTGCTTATGGTTATGCAATTAGGTAACCTCTGGGCAGGCAGGAGGTGTCAGTAGTCTCTAAATGCCTCCTGAAATTGCAGGTACTCCTGCTCAGAGGTTCCCTAATTGCATACTATGGGTTGAAGTGCAAATTTGCCCGGGGATTATGGTCCATTCAATGTAGATTGTAGCAAATCTACACTGAAATGAGGACTGGTGAGGCCCAAAAGTGGACCTTGTAGCTCTTTGTTCTGGTTTGCATATAAGTGCAGAAAGGGTCATGGATTGGAGGTAGGATGGAATACAAGAGTTTGCATGCTGTCAGCAATAAGCTGCTTTTGACCTGCTTTTTTCATGTGTTCAGATACAGCTGTAGGTAGTTTCCTCACCTACACCATAAATGAAGATTGCTCCGTGAGCAATTTTAATTTGGCAGTAAAATGCTTGCAGCAGGAATGGTGTACTGTTTGCATGTCTGCCACTACTCTGGGCAAGGGGAGAATTAAAATAGGGTACTTGTGTTCCCTAGTTCAGTGTTTTCATCTGGACTACTTCAGTGAGCACAGAAAATGGCTACAGAAGTTGGACATTTTTCTGTGCTTACCATTGAAGAAAGCACCAAAGCAGGTAGATCTAGACAGCAGGGTCTGCCAACCCAGAGTGCTCTCAGAGCTAAATGCAACGGTTTACTTTATAGTATTCTGGGTGTAATGAGTGCTTCTATGCCCTAGGAGGACTATTTTGCCCACATAGATGTGTGGCCAGCAGCACACCTCTGATATGGGCTCATGGCAACCTTAACTTTTGTTCAGATCCCACACTGAATTTTGAAACTGTAATCTAGTGGTGTATAGGTAGATAACCAGGTGAGAACCAGAGGCTGTAACAAGATTTGTTGACTGGAATTAATTTTCATAGTTTATAAACTATCAGTCTTCATTTTTATATACCTTAAAATTCATTTCCTCCTTTTTGAATAATATAGTAGTCTCTGTCCACACATTGTTACCAAATTTTAGATTGCATTTAAAGTAAATTCTAATGAGATTAAGAAGAAAGCAGATTTCTGTTGTATGTATCAATAAAATAAAGAAAAAAGCTACAATTTCAATTGATTGGATTTTAGTTTTGATTTCATGAGTTTACCAAACTTCTATCAAATTTTATTCTGTTGTGAAAGTCTGCAGTTATTGGATGACAATTAATTACAGAACAAAAGCAAAAGTAGTTTAATTAGGTAGATGTGTTTTCCCCCTACTCATTATATTTAACTACCGACCCATATTGTTTGATTCAAAAAGGCAACAATAAAGGTTATTCAAACTTAACTAAGAAACAGCCACAACAGTGTCATAAATATGCAAGGTTGCTGCTGCTGCTGTTTTTAGGTATCTTTGATGGCTTCCACACCATTTTTCTGGTGCTTCAGATTGGACTAGAAGTATGGACCCCCTGCATCCTAGAATGGGGGCCATGTGCCTTCCATACACACTCTACTTTTTCAGGCCAGGGTCCTAGCATGCTAGTAGACCTCATCATCAAGGTCTACCAGTAACTTGAGCTAGGGTGCCATTTGGCCTCCTTACTCCCAGTTATGTCCCATCCTTTGTGGACAGAGGGTGTCCTAGAGGATAGGGTCTCCTTTATCCCACACCAGGTTGAGTAAGGGAGACCCTTAGACCCTTTCCTATACCATGCTAAGAATATATGCAGAAAAGCTCATAGTTATATTTATTTCTCCATTATTTCAGTTGTACATTTCAGTGAATGCAACCTTAGCAAGTTTCATTCCATCCAGCAGGAGCACACACCATGTTGAAGTGCTGCAATTTTTGCTCATAAGGTCTGCAGTCTGGAAAAAGAGAATTTCATGTATAGTACACCAAGTGAAAAAATAGGTTTGAAAAATGAAATGTCGGCAGCATCATATGTGCTTAATTTTTCAATTTAATCTTCAGTCTAACGTAAATCTTTGCTTTTTATTTGATTTTTGATGTCATGTTTTAATTTACTCATACTAATTTAGCATGATATATGTATTAGGTTTTCCTGACGGTCTTAGCCATTTATGATGATTTTTGTGTGACTCTGAATTGGATTTGGAATGATTTAGAATTTTTCTCATTTAAATTAATGGAATAACTATTTTCATTGTTTTGTTTGTAGGAACCAGTTAGGTACAATTAAGCAGTAATTAATGTGCTTTTTAAAAAAAAAAAAAATCTTGGTTCCAGACAGTTTCCTTGGACAATGTAGTGAAACAATATAGTTTTATTTTATTCCATCATGTCCACTCTGAAGACTTTATTCTTAAAAGTTTGATTGATTCTGCTGCAGTGGAACCTATTCTTCAGCCCTTTAGCACCCTCTGTGTAAGAAATAATTTTTTCACCTTCAGGGGCAAATTTGCAAGATAAACAGAGTCTTACATGCCACAGCCTATGCTTTACTTTCATCTTCTGAAGACACAAGTTCCTTCTGGGGATTTTATTTTGTTAACAAAACATTCTTGGATTTGCTCTGTGATTCCTTCAAGCACATGAAAGGTGCTCCTTGTAAACAGGTGCCCCTGCCTTTTCTCTTCAGATTGCAGAAAGAACGTTAAATGATTTCTGGGTAATGTTCTAAATTAAATACAGGTTTAGGGTTCAGCGCCTGCTGAGTCGAATGCCATAAAGACTGCAGGACCATTCAAAGCAATGTAGCTGACACGGAGGATCTCTGTCTAGTCTTCATCTGCCATAGCTGTCGGCTGTTCATTTACACTGACTCTGTTTTCATTCTTTGAAATATCATACAAGGGAATATTCTAGTGTACATTACCTGTTGCTGTTTAAAGTATATGAATCCAGAGACTATTTCACAAAATAGTCTTGTCTGATTGCAAACTTCCTGGTGGCCTCCAGATGTTTTGAACTTAACTTCTTTTAGCTCTGGTCAGTGTGGCTAATGGTCAGTGAAATCAAAAATATTTAGAGGTCACTAGGTTAGAAGCAGTTGTTTTCATTTGGAGGTGACTGGGTGGTATGTTTTGATTTTTGAGACTTTATTCATAGGATGTAGAATATTGGTTTGGGTTTACTTTGCTGCTTGTATTAATTTTTTGAAAGTCTGCTTTTGATACTTACTACTGGAACTGGCTATTAGCCATTGTTATTCGCTCACCTGAGTGTGCATCATCTTTGTTCCACTCAAACCAAGAGAGGTGTTGAGAACTTATCATTTCCAGTCCTAAATGTTTCTTTCTAGTCATCACCAGAATACTGAGGTCAAGTTTTTCTTTTCTTGTTCCAGCTGACCATTTTCACTGGTTGTAGAATGTCACACACACTGTTTGCCCATTATTTTTTTTACAAACACTGCATGATTGTCAACATCTAATCATGGACCGTTTTGTGGTGTAATGAGACGGTGTCTTCACTTACCATTTAAGGCCCCTAGGGATGTGGCTCTGAGTGTTGGAACTCCACTTTCAGTGATGTTAGATGTATGCTGAGGAATATGATGCACTTCATTTACCATATCATGGGGTGCCTTCTTATGCCAAAATTGTCATGTGGAAGTGCTCTTCAATGAACAACAAACTTCCTTAGGAGCATCTGTCCCATACGTCTTTGCTGATGAAAGAGGAGACATAGACTGTGGCTCCTATGCCACTAATATTTCTGAACCTTGTTCCCTGAATTATATTTGAAAAGGGAACCTTAAAGAAGGAGTAGAAACAGCACATTGATCTTTTAAATATCTGGGTTTCTGAGAGAGGTCTTTATGTGGAAGTACCACCAGTGTGAAGTGACCCTCATCTGCTCATGCTTTAATAAGAATTGTTGATTTGTGATAAGAAATACTAAATAAATAGAGAATTAAGATTAGTCTGATCCCTACCAATCTGACACAACTTGAATATAAATAGATAAAGACCTGTAGTATTAGAGGTGACTTTAGAAAAAATGGATGCCAGAGGTTTATCAGCAATCAAATAGATCATAATCTGTAATTAATCACTTCTCTCATTTGTCCCAGTTTTTAGGTTATTATATCATGTTCCATAGTTCTGCATTTGATTCTTCTAGCCATCAGATTCCCTGTAGATGGATATTGTGTAGTCATATTCGGAAGCTTAGAATCAAAGTGGAACCATGGAATATGGCATAATAACCCCAAAACTGTGACAAGTGAAATGAAAACCACCCATGGACGCATCTATTTTTCCAATCACTGCTCTCTTCAGGATATATCTATATAAAACCCCTAAGAGGAAAATAGCATTTCCAGAATGTTTCCCACTGGATAAGAGAAAACAGACTAGTTAGTTAGTGGCTTGGAACACCCTGATGTTCGGTGCTACAAATTGAAAGTGAAGGTTACTTTCTTTGTAGACTTTATCTTAAAGCAGTAAAACGGGTAGCAGCAGCTACAACTGAAAGTATTGATTTTGTAATTTCAGCAAATTAAGAACAAGACAGGAAACCTATTAAACCTTTCCACTGATTGCCAGGGCACTTTTTGGTGATGCTGGTGCTGACATTAAAATTACATACACCTGTCTCTTTAAAGCAAAAATATACATTTTAGGGAAGATAGTGACAGCTAGCATTCTGAAAGAGATTCTATATAACTTTGTGTGATTTCACCTTTCAAATATGAAAACATTTGAAGCAGAGATGACAGGAACATTAAGCATCACCTATAAAATATTCGCAATTTGGAATTCGACTTAGAGGTTCTTTTTTATTGCATTTTAATAAATTAACATTTAACATAAAGCGGAAAGATTTTTGTAATAACAGCAAAGAGCGTAACTCTGGTAATAGTATTATCTGTCAGAAATTTATGAGTAACGATTATGTAAAAATCCATATAACAAAAGCTAAGAGTAGAAATCATCAAATTATAGTCTTCCGTAGCCATGTATGAACCATGTTGTTCTATTGCTACAGAACAAGCGTACATTTTTAATTTCAAAAGTGGTTTTTTTAAAATTTCTCCCACAGCCACCATCTAAATGTTTGCATACTGAAATACTGCCACAAAGTGTTCTTTAAGAGTATATGTAAGAAAGGACCACTTTTGAAGTGTGGACAGCACTGGCTTGTGTACTGCAAATATGAGAATGGTGCAGGAAGAGTGAGGCTCCATCACTGATCTCCCTGAACCACATTTTGATCCACAGAAGTTCCAGGAAATCACACGGAGACTTCCCTTCAGTCCTTCCTCCTTCCTTTACCTGTCCTTATGGACTTGTTCTATGACCCTGTGCTGGCTGTAGCATACTGGAAAGTGTACAGTTTTATGCTTCATAAGGTGTTTGTTTGTTTTTAAAAACACCCTCACATTACGTATAGATCTTTAAAAGCCTAATTGAGGTTTTTGCTGTATTTTAAGCAATGAGCTTGAAAACAAAAATTAAATAAATATAGGTTCACTATGCCCCCATCCTGACAATTATGACACCACTATCTGAGGCAACCCCGACATAGCCCTGCTATTGCTTCTCTAAAAAGTGCTAGAAACTGTTACTGCAAAGCCCAGCACTGGTCATGGGCTGTTTCAGCAATAGCACTTTTTACTTTCCTCTGGACAGAGCCACCATCATAGTTCCATCCACAGCAAATGCTTGGAGGCCGAACCAGGCATCTGTGCATTTGTGGGGGTGCTGATGCATACATCTGGGCACTTGGGATGGCCAAATGCCCAGATATGTACATCAGTAAAACATAACAAAGAAAATCTGTTAGTGTTTAGTTTATCCAGATACACAAGAACCTCCTTCCTGGTTACCATTACTAAAGAGAACATTTTCTCTGTCCACAATTGGTTGTCCTCATTTAGGCAGTCCTTCCAATTTCTGGAAGTTTTTCTTGGGCTGAGTCCCCAAAAGACTTATTTGCCTCTCTAATCTCCCTCTACCGTCACTCTATTCAAGCGGACTTTAAAAGTGTCCTGCACTTCCAGAATAAGCGTCCGCATGAGGCTCAGAAAACTCGTGTTTAAAGTGCACCTTCCGTCCCCAAGGAAACATGTTTTCTTTCCCTGCATCTTTTTCCCCCCGCCCCTCTCTTGTTCAAAGGGAAAATAGCCATCGGTTCTGTTTGTCTCCCAGATCTCCGTCCCCCAAAAAGGTTTCCCGCATGGGCTGCAGCCATCCGCCGGGCAATGGTTTGCTCATTCCCTCTTAGGACTTTCAATCACTGTCTAAATCCACCCAGTAGAGCAGCAGTGACTTTAAGTACACCCACTTCACAACAATGTTGCAATCCATCCACTTCACACCTGATAACATTTCACGCCTGATAACAATGTTGCAATTCTTCGCAATTCTGGCTCTCTGAAGTTCTGTGCTTTAGGGAAGGAGGGAAACTAATGCTTTCTGGCTTTCTGGCTGGCTTTCTGGAAGGCATCAATCCCTGTCCCTTTTGCCACAGAGCATCCCCAAGGTAAATGCTGCGAGGAAAACCCACGACTTCCAAAAAGAGCGATGAAACTCTTCTTTAAAGGGCAGGTATTTTGTTGTGGGTTTTCCTGCTTTTGTAGCACTGGAAGCTCGTTAAAAACTCTGGCATGGTGGCACTCAGAGGCAAAAGAAGAGTTTTAGCACACTTTAAATTGCTTGGGGATGCACACTTGCTTTTAATGACATCCTACACTGCATTTGTATACCACACTGTGGGCCTCTTGGATTTGGCAGTATTTTCTCTCCTTTCAGTTAAGCATGCTTAGTCTTCATTGTGGTTGTCAATAGTCACCATGAACTTTGGAGCAATTGGACTCTTAAGTTCCCTTTTCAGTCTCCTTTATACTAATTTCCTTATTTTGGGAAAGTTTCTTTTATGAAGAATTTGGAAGATACCCATTTGACAAAGTCCAGTGTTTATTTCCCAGCAGTTAAATAAATGTGCAGAAATTACAAAAGAAAAGGGGCTTGTCCCACTACTGTTGGCTTGAAGGTCAGGAAGACATCCTTAGTTGTACAAATTTATACAGATTTTTTTTTTATTCTTCAGCATGGTTTTCATGGGGATGCCACCATCCATACCCAACCCGTATCTGTCCCACATTGCTGAGAATCTCATGGGGAGGCCTGAAATGCAACTAAAGCCCCTTTGCAAGCCCAAACAGCAGCCAAAGTGTGCCAGATGGCCAGCATGGGGACGCAGCCTGAGTGTCTGATGGAGCTGGGCAGACAAATGCTTCCCTCCCCTTTTTTGCTTCCAAAGCTGGATGAGTGATGAGAACTGCCTCTTCAGAAGTCCAGTTAATGTACTCATAGTTACATTTACATTTTGAGGAGTTGTTTTGGAGCCAAGCAGTCTGCCATTGCTCCATAACCCCTGGGGAAAACTCTATTTTAAATAAAACCTGAGAAAATATAGAAGTAAGCTAAAGAAAAAATCCAAAGAAAAATGTTCCCACTACAAAAAACAATAATATAGGATTACTAAAGGGGTAAAATATTTTTAAAAGGCTCTAGGCTGGTAGCATATAGGAATTTTCACATGACACCCTATGTTGATGTCAAACACGTCTTGATAAGACACTGAGAACAGGACACTAAAAGGGCCCTTTTTCTAATAGATACCTGACTTGTTTCATTCCACAGGTACATTAATGCCAGTTTCATATGGAACACAAAGCATTTCCCCTACATCTTTACCAAATGACAAGAATCCTTGGGCCTTTCTGTGCTGACCTTAGTGCACCAAAGCACACCACTAAAATGGATCCCCTGGGATTCCATTCCTAGCCCTTCAGAGTCCACAAAGGCTGGGCCCAAAGCTTGGGTGAACTTTGGGGCCAATTCAGGGGTTGGTTTGGACCACAGCCAATGTGCAGACGGCACTGTTTCAGACCACTGCCTGCCATGATCTGACCAGTGAGCCAGGCTGTGCAGAAATGCCCATTGTTGCTCCACAAAATTATTCCAAGAGGATACAAGTTTGCCCCCACAGGCAAGAAAGATGAATGCGTCTGCTTTGTGCCTTCTACTTATAACACACAAAAACTTTTCATTTTGAAATTTTAACTTAAATCTGTTGAGGATAATAAAGTACTTCTGTTCTGTGTAATACTCAAAATGACTTTTTAAAAGAAAAAAAGCAGTAATAAAAACGACCTCATACATAATTGTTTATAAAGGGAATGACTGCAAAATTATACTGGGTGACGGCATGTGAGCAATGCAACTTTTCATCATATTTTATGTATTTAAATTCACTCATGCAAAATAAAAATCCCAGCATGAAAAATGAAGTACGCTAGTTATGGGCTGATACTCCTTCCAGACACATGAGCAAAGGACACCAGACAGAGCAAACTTTGGTCTGATGAGATACTTGAATGGAGAATTCTGTCTTCAGTTGTGCAGAGATTCATGTAAATATAATTTAGGGGGGAAACCCATTACCTAATTGATCAGAGCCTATCCTCTGAGATTCATGAAGTGCCCATTATCAAATATTTTTAGGTACCTTCTACAGAGATACTCTTTCACCTATTGTGAATGTTTTCCCTATTTTCCCCACTTATTTCTTATTATGTACTCAAAAACACTGATATTTTAAATTGTTTTTATGTTAACTGCTTCATGATATTGGGGTGGGATACATTTTTTTTTTAAAGAAAAAGATATTTGAAAAAGTCAGTGACATTAACTGTCATATGAATGTGGGACTGTTCATTAGAGATGTTTTAATTCTGTTTGTACACATTTTAATTCTGACATGCTCTGAGTCATCAGGGTATGGGGTAAGATAAAAATGTAGTAAATAAATCAGATATTCAGACATGGAACATTTTGCACTTGAGGAAGAACGTGTTTCCGTTATCTTGAACATAGAACAAAACATTTTTTCAAAAATGGAATTTATTCTACGTTCAGGACAAAATTATTGCCAAGTGCTTCCACAGAAATACCTTGTTCCTCACAACACAGGGCACTTCCATATATTAGTTTTTGTATGTGAATGTGACAAATATGACAAATGACACTCTTCTCAGAACTCCCAGGTATCTTGAACAGGCTTCAGGTGAAAACGTGATACCTAGATCCCTTCAAGCAAGCACCTACAGAGGTAAGCAGAGATTTGACCTTTATGTATGTAGTCAGACAGGGCTTTTTAAAGTAATCTCTTTTAAAAAAGAAAACAAAATATTCCATCCCAGATGTCCCAAATAATTGTTCAAATATATGGCTGAGAACCTACCTTATTTTTCAGTACTGCAGTCTATATTCACCCCCAAGTCAGACAACACCTACCCTGCCTATAATGTTTGCCACTGATTGACAACTTGACAGAAAACTCCCAACCAACCTTTTGTTTGTGCAGTCTTCTGTTCAACCTGGCTTAAAGAAAGAGACACCTCCAGAGCTATGAAATCCTGAACAATGATAAGGTGACGTTTCTGAGGCCACATCCCCATTACAAGCTTATTTCGCTTTCCCTAAACCGAAATAATAGAACCAGATGCAAACACGAATTTGCCTGTTCCCATTACTTTTAACTTAATTGTGTTCGATCCGGATTCTGAGGATCGTACGTGGCATACGTGACTCAAGGGGGGGACTCAAGTGGCTACTTTTTAAAAGCTGTTTTTGGGGATGCCCTGCCCTCTTCCTCCTGGCATGGCCGCGCTACCCATAAGGGACCCGTTCACGGAGCCTAGCTGGGTGGCTGGGTGGCTGCCGCTTCCATGGATGGATGGAGGAAAAATGGCAGCGGGCATCCAGCGATTCTTTCCCCTCCTCTCCCCACTGCTCAGGGCACACAGCAGCAGTGGCAACTAAAGCCCCTTTGCTTTAAACATTCACACAGAATCTCAGCTGCTTTCCTCTCTCCCTTTCCCTTTCTAAAGGTCAGAACTTTCAGAATTGCACAAAATTGCAACATTGTTATCAGGTGTGAAGTGGTTCAATCACTACAGTGTAGTGATCGCTGTTAAGGGTGGATTTTTACACTGAAATCACTGTCTTTGGAAGCAAGCTATTGGGAGAGGGAAATCCTAAACATGGATTCTCATCCCTTAAAACGGTAGGGTCCCCACAGTAAAAAATCAAGCACGTATCAAGTGCACAATCCGGAGTAAGACCTGTTGAAATGAGGGTTAACATTTACAACACTTTGGTGTGATTTAACACGCGGAAAGCATGTTAAGCCAAACTGACATGGGGTCTGCGAGGATTGAAACCATATTGAATTTGATATAAGCTCGCAATGGGGATGCGGCCTGAGACTTCAAGATGGGGTAAAGGTAAAGAAAGGAAAAATATCTATCACTTCAGACTATCAATTCATCCAGAGGGCACCTTTTTAAGTTTCTCTAATCACACCCTATGTTCCAAGTTTTGATGGCAGTCAGCCCAGCCCTTTCTAGCCTATTCAAATTTCTTCACAAACCAATGGTGAAATCAGCAGAACCATTACATCTCCCCCCTCCCCCCACAGAAATGAAATGAATATCTCTTTATCTGAAGTATTTCTGCTGACCCCCTAAAAATCAGCTGATTGACAGATATTTTTCCTGTTGTTCATGTCCCGTAAAGGAAAAAGTTGTCTCTTTAGATGTTTTCTGGGCAGGAATTCTGAGTGTTAGAAAAAGAACTGAGAAATCTCACTTTTTTTTTTCCTTAAGGGTTGCATTCAGGCTCTTTACATTCATAAGGAGGAACAATCAGAAGGGAATAAAAAGCCCTGTTTTACCTTTGCAGTAGCAAGTATCTTTCTGCACAACCCAAGCATGTCTGGGAATGTTACATTTGGAGACAGGACTCGTGAGTGAATGAAAGGACTTGGCTTTATCTTGGGTGCAGTGCAAACCACAAAACCACATACATGTGTGTGTGCACGTGCGTGCATGCGTGCGTGTGCGCAAACTGGGCCTACATATTTCGGGACATATTTTGAATTTGGGTTTAGAACTTTTTTCCAGTGGGGCTGGAGGATGGAGATATGAAACTGGATTTCTCATCTTTGACCTATCAGAACACTTCCTGTTGAGGATTCACTTTTATTTCCATAAAAGAATGGGGGACGTCTTAAACTGATTCTCCTAGTTGATTCCTAAGGGCTCTGAGGAATTTACAAGTTGCTGTGGATAGTATGTCTGTTGAATGAGGAGTATTCTTGAGTGGTTGAGACAATTGCTTTCAAACTCCTTCTCCCATATTACAGACTCTGTGCAGCTCCTTGGTGTATTGTGAAACTGAGGTCTATGAAGGAAATGGGATTATGGACAGAACAGAAGTGGAGGAAAACTCATGGTTTCCCTCTAAACTGCTGAATAAAAATTGGTTAAAACTAACCTGGGGCAGTGAAGAAGATAAAGATACAATTGGTGAAACAACTTTCTGTTGCTTTTGCTAAAAACCTAGGGTTATGTAACTTGTTCCTGGGATATATTGTATCCCGGGAGAGACCTGCTATCCATATGCTAGTGCAGACTATAGCAAGCCCTGAATGGTACCTGCCGTAGTATGAAATAGCAGGTCTCTATTTTGAGGTACAATCCAGAATAAGGCCCAGTTCAGAAAGGGCCCTGGACTCTACAATTAATATACTATAGTCCAGTGCGCTGTCCAATCTGATTTACTGGGTAAGATTCACTTACTCATACTTAAGGATGTGGAGAAGGTGCTTGGACATGGCAAAGAACTAGATAAGAGTGAATCCAGACAAGTTATATGTACCATTGCTTCATCCATTTAAGATGATTGATATTCCACATGCCCACTTACTCTGAGGAGTCATTTTCATAGTATGGGGCCTGGTTCCCATTACAAGCTTAAAACGGTTTTGAAATGGTTCCGATCCTCGCAATCCCCACATCAGGTTGGCTTAACACACTTTCTGCATGTTAAATCACCCCAAAGTGTTGTAAATGTTAACACTCATTTCAACAGGTCTCGCTCCAGTTCGTGTGCTTGAAACATTTTACATTTCTTGCTGTGGGAACGGTACAGTTTTAGTGGGATGAGAATGCATGTTTAGGGTTTTCCTCCCCCAATAGCTTGCTTCCAAAGATAGTGATTTCATTGTAAAAATCCACCCCGTAAGCAGCCATTACACTGTAGCAATCCAACCACTTCACACCTGATAACAATGTTGCAATTTACACAATTCTAGCTCTTTGGAGTTCTGACCTTTAGAAAGGGAAAGGAAAGCAGCTGCAGGTTCTGGGAGATGTGTGAATGTTTAAGCCTGCGGCTGTGGAGTGAGTCAGCAAGGGGGGCTTGAGTTGCCGCTGCTGCTGTGTGCCCTGGGCAATGGGGAGAGGAGGGGAAAGAATCACTGGCTTCCCGGTGCCGTCTTTCATCCATCCAGGCAAGTGGCAGCCAGCCAGCCACCCAGCTAGGCTCCGTGAAGGGGTCCCTTATGGGTGGCATGTTCACGCCAGGAGGAATAGGGCAGGGCAGCCCTGAAAAGCGACTTTTAGAAAGTAGCCACTTGAGTTCCCCCTTGAGTCATGTACACCATGTAGGATCCTCAGAATCCGGATCAAACACGATTAAGTTGAAAGTAATGGGATCAGGCAAATTCGTGTTAGGATCCGGTTCTATTATTTCGGTTTAGGAAAACCATTTTAAGCTTGTAATGGGAACCGGGCCTGGGAATGCTTGTTTAAGGATGCCTTGTCTCAGGAGATTCAAGTAGCTTTGGTGGTCTACAGTAACTTGTTTCAGCTAAGAGTGGTATGTCAGCTATGTTTGTACTTAGACAGAAAGAATTACTGTTTAAAGAAATCAGGGCACATGTCAGAACCTTCTATATATTTATTTATTTATTTTTGAAGAGGTGCCTTTGAATTCTAGTGTTTGAATTTGCTTATTTTCCTTCTCTTTCCCACCCATTTCCTCCATTTGTCACATATTTTAGATTGCAGTCTGGATATATCTGTGCAGGCCTATCGTTGTAGCAATCTGTTTTTTGTCTTGGAAGAGTAGATGACCAGCTTGGATTTTCTAGTCGGAGATGAACTTAACATTCCTACACACAAAGCATGTTCTCTGTCAGCAAGTGCTGTTCCCCTTCTCCCAAGCATGAGCTATAAAAATAGCTAATTTTGAGCCAGTATACTTCAGTGATAGATAATCCTTTCTTGCCTTAGAATTGGGATTTTGGATCTCATCCTGCAATTGCTTTTCTTTTTGCTATTGACAGACAGTATTTTGTCCAGAGCAGTTCCTGGATTAAATCTTGCCCAGAACACTCTCTACAGAAGCTCAAGTGCTTAGTGAATGAGACAGACTTTTCTATGCCTTGAGGAAGACTGTACTGTGACCGTTTCAAAGGTAGAAGATACACACCAAGAAGAGAACGTACTGGGAGATTATTTTGGATGAACAACAATTTAGAACAAAGCAGAGTATTCGGAAATGCATTCTTATGTATCCAAGTGAGTGTCAAACCCCAGTGACTAAATATGCCTTGAACACATAACATTCATACAATGAAATGTTTGTGTGTGTGTTTTCTAAAAGACACTATAAAGTAAATATGAAATATATCCAGTACATTGTGCTTTCTAAAATGAAGTAACAGATATTTTAACAGAAAGATAAGTGTACATTAATGCAAAAATACTTGAAGTTATTGTGGTTTCGCCAGCAATGGCATAAAGTGTGGACTGTCAGACATATACAGCAGTTTCATTCTGTTTTTAGTGATAGTGTTTGGTTTTCAGTGAGAAAGGAAGAGTTCTTAATTTATACATTAGCCCCAGATTGGGCTGTGACTGAAATTCTGCAAAGAGATGAGATACAAAGGGAGTGTAAGCAGGTAGTAATTTTCTCCTTGTCTTTTTAAATATATTTCTTCATATAGAAGCCAGCTCAGGAGGAGGTAGAGAAATAAATACATTATAAACCAATTAATATAACTAGAAAGAAACACACCTAATGAAGGTGTCCTCAGTGATAGCCCAGAGTATAGAAAAGTCTCCTCTCTGAGGTATGTCAGGAACCCTCATTGTATATATTTAGATGGCTGGTGCAGATGCTCTTCTTTATCCTGTCCTTTGGCTGAGGGAACAGCATCACCTTCTCATGCAGGCATCGTGACTGTTATTATTTTATGTGCATTTATGGCCATTTTATTGTGACTCACCCTGAAACCTTCAGGTATAGCGTGGGATAGACGGAGACAGAGATAGAGATAAAGATGACAGACAGAACTTTCTGAAAAGAGATTTGTGATAGACTATACATGGTGGAAATATTCTGTTCCACTATGTAGTGTAGGCAACTTTCTTCTGAAAGAAACAAAAAAGTAAAATTTTAATTATGAAGGAACTTAAAGAGCAGGAAGAAGGAAAGGATAAAAGACAGCTTACACTTATTGTCATATATGTATTATATACACACACAATGTGCATCCATGTGTTTATAAATAGCTTGTTTCACATTCTGCATGGTATCTGAATACTGATAGGCTGTAGATAGCCATTATCACTTATTAGGATAACTTAATTAAGCTAGCTTATTAAAACCCTTTAATTCGTTAGTGACAAAATCTTGATTAGTACATTTTCCTTCTAGGTGACCTTATAATTTAATAGAAAATGAATTTTTAAATGGAGAGAAATGCCTGTGGCAGAGATTTTGTGTAAATGAATAGAGTTTGTAATACACACAGGGATATAATTGAGCCTAATTAGTGAGGGTGCAAATGAATTTTTAGTTCATACGCCAGAAGTGTCATTGATGAGCCAGGGTGTAGAGTTTGAAATGCATTCAGACTGGCAGTGTGAGACTGAAGTCTGTGGGAAAATCACTAGCTAATTCATTGATTGCCCCTTGGAAATACTGCTGTTAATTGTTAGGTAATTAACATGGCGCTACAATTATGTTGGCCTTAGGGGGTGATTAATGTTTCAACATGTCACATTAGCAGCAGCTAGGTTTTAAAAACTTGCCTTTTCATGTGGTTGTGAGACAGATGGCATATTGTCCTTGGAAAATTGTTTTCTTTTAGTAAAGTTGAAAACCAAAGTGCAACATTTATCTGCCTCCCAAGTTTATTTTCACTGGGGCACATTTTAAACATTTATCTGTATTTTTCAACAAAAACGGCAGCAACTTCCAAAATAATCTATATACCTGCTATAGAAGGAGATTTTTATAGTCCATCACACAAAATCAAAAGAGCATCAGATTTTAAGAGATCAAGTGTTCCTGCCACATAGAAGTTTTCCTGTTGATCAGTGATAGTGTGAAGTAAATGACTGGCCAATGTTATATTTATTGTGATCGATACAATTTGAGGAGAAACAAAATAAAAGTGTGCATTGAACAAATGTGTTTAGTAACACTACTATCGACTGGATTAATGTTGGCACACTTCAGTGCTTCACTTATTCTGAGCTCAGAAACATCTTATCGTTTGGTGTTTCAAGTTAGCATTGATTGTGTGGGAATAAACTGTAAACTGCTTAAACTGTAACCATTTTTATAACTGTATTACACACTTGTATACCTATGATTTTCTACATGTGAAGAGTAAGAAGTACTAGTACTGAGGAAAAAGAGAGCTTTTATGTTTTCACACCCATATTACCCATCACACAACATGGGCCCTTTCTGCACTGGGCCTTATGCAAGGTTATAGTCTAGAGCAGGAACCTGCTGTCTGTATACTGGTATGGACTAGGATCCTGCTGTAGTCTGCCGTAGGTTTATATTCCGAGATATAATCCAGAGTAAGGCCCAGTGCAGAAAAGGTCTTTTCCACATTTCTCTGTAAATAATTACAAGCAAACTACCATTGTGTGGGACTAAATTACTTTTTATATTTGATTATTTGGGATTATTATCATATACCTGGGTTGTACTGGAAACAACATATCCTCTTCTTACCCTGTGGTTTAAAAACAAAACTTCTCTTCTGTGATGTCAGTGGATTTGCATCATGTGAGATTCCACTATTAACATTTATATACTGCCCTGTTTCCTAAGTCTCTTATGTTATTTCACATGCTAGTTTGCAATATGCCAAAGTGCATGTATTCTGCAAGAATCTTTCCTAAACATATACTTTCTGTAAAAATCCTGTTTGCCACTTCCCAGCCTCAGCCTATTGCTGAATTACTCATATGATAAAGTGACTGAGATGATCCAAACAGTGGGGTGACAAGATAATGGAACAAAGAGGAACGGTGACAATTTCACCTTGCACAACCATGGAAAATGCTATTTTAATTTGCAGTTTTAAAACATTCAGTGATTGTATTAATCGGTAGTCATGGAAGAATTTATATGAAAATCTGACCTTTCAGTAACAGTATAGACACTCCGTTTGGAATGCAGTTGCACCAGCTGTATTTCTCAGGTGGAACATTTCTAATAGATTTGGCTGATGCAACAGCTGTGACCTTTACTGGATAAGAAAGCCTAGCAGCAGTGACCCATGAATTGGTAATACATTATTGGACTCTGTACCTTGTATTCACAGTGGCCTCTCATACTCCTCTTTGTTGATGTGATGTCTGTAGCTGGCACAAGCACAATGCCCTCTCTAGGTAGGGTAATGGTTGGGACTTGGCCTCAGGCCTAGTATTTACTGTAGCAACAGGAAAGAAACAAAACAAATTCAAAAGTCCAAAGTCAAGAGCCAAAATTCACTTTCACAGGTTCAGGGATAATCCAAAAGTCAGAGTCAAGAGCCAGAGTGCAGGTCAGGAGCCAGGGAACAGATACAGAAAACAGGAGGCTGCAGACACCGAAGGCCTATTTGCACAAGGGCCTCCGGAATACGTGTAGGATGCCTTGGGACGGAGCATTCACTCTGCTGGGTCAGCAAGGCCCTGTCGCCACAACAGCAGAGAAATCTGGATTTAATAGGTCCTTCAGGCCCTTAAATCTGGATTTTGTGTGGACCTTATTAAAGGTGTCCACAGTGAAGTCTTCAGGCATCTTCTGGATCTGGATCTCCAGGGAGAGCCCATCTCAAAGATCTGGATCTTGACAATTGGGATCTCTGACTGTGCATGGAAAAAGGGGGTATGTTAACTGAAAGGCTGTTTATCGACTAGAGGGATTTTCGCACTGCAACGCGTTCCAAACAGAACGCGTGCAGGCGGGCAGCTTAAGACACTTCCGGGCGCTTTCACCGTTCACACACAGGCACGCCGGAACGCGTTCACGTGAACTGCTTGTCCAATAGGGGGCTAGGTGGGCTGCGTCTTGCGCGATCCCACAATGCCACCCTCAGTTGGACGCTGGACGGCCACGAGGTAAGTGATTCCTCGCGCGCGTGTCCTCCCAGGGCCCTGGGGGAGGGGGGGAAACATCTTCGCGGTGAAGGTGCCCCGCTGTGGGCACCTTCACCGCGATGATCGGCCCGATCCAGGCCGAAGGGTGGTTGGGGGTGGGGGTTTTGGGGACTGGGGGTGGGTGGCTGATCTGCGGGGCCCTCGCGCCCCGCAGATGGCCGCGATGGGGGCGTGGGGGACCCTTGGGGGACCAGAGCAATGCGCTCCGGCCGCCCAAGGCATTCCTCGCCCCCAGCCAGCCCAACATCGACCTCCTGCCACCCCAGAAAGGGGCGACAGGACGCCGATGCTGGTGGCTCCTTCCCGGGTCCGGCAGCCCCATTGGGGCTGCCGGACCCGGGAAGGAGCCACGTCCCGGCGGCCGTCGGAGGCGACAGACGGGACGCACCGAATCGGGGTTCCCCTGTCCCATCTGCCAGGGTCACTGGCAGATGGGACAGGGGAACCCCGATTCGGTGGGTCCCGTCTACCGGCTTCGCCGCGCCGGCGCAATCGCCGGCCCGGCAAGTCGGGCCGTGGGGGCGTGCCGACGGCTGTCAGGGAGAGAAGTGTGCGAACGCTTCTCTCCCGGAACGTGCCGGGGCAGCTTGTCCGCGTTCGAACGGATGCAGAGCACTTTAAAGTGCTCTGCATCTGGAGCGCGTGGAGGACAGCTCCGGACATGCCGGGACGGAAACCTGGCCGCAGCAATGCGTATGCTGCGTCCGGAGCTGTCCTCCACGCGTTCGGGAAAGGCCAATGCGAAAAGGCCTTAGGAATGGGAAAGGGTTTTTGTTGTTGTTGTTATAAAGGATTTTCATTCAATTTTTAAAATAGTTTCAATTTGACCACTGAATTACTTCTTTTTAAAAAGCTCTATAACTGTACATGCATGTGAAGAAATCTGAGTATAGAGATTTTGCATACAATGCATTTTGTATACATACACATCCACTGTATGTTTCCAAAATACTTATAATCAGGTTGATGAGAGCTTTATGGAAGTACATTAATCCACAATCCTGTTATCTGTTCAAAAACAGGAACAGAAGACAAGCATATGAAGGGAAGTCTGTATGAACAGAAACTTAGTATTAAGAATTTCTTAAAAATCTGTTTAAAATGAGCAGGCATTGCTACAGTCAGGCAAACCTGTCTGTGCATTTACATCTGCCTCAGAGGCCCAGCCTGTGTGCCCAGTTGCAAAGTCAATTTGGTTGGCAAATGTGAAAGAGACAAAGCTTGTGCCTTGTGCTTGCTGTCTTTATAAAATTAAATTCGGCTTTATTCTTTTCTCCCCCCAGCTACCACAGTGTTGCATTTCTATCAAAACATCCAAATACACCTGTCTTTTTATTTTTACCTCTGCTCTCTGTTGGACTTTTTCCACTGTCACTAGAAGTACCCATTAAGTACCCATTAATGGGTACAAAAATGCCATTCCATACCCATTAATGGGTACTTAATGGGTACTTTTAGTGACAGTGGAAAACCACCTTGTGAGAGCCAGCAAGAGATCCTGTAATGCAGTTTAATCTGTTTTCGTTTCCTTAATTTCAGTCTCTGTGATGGTTTTCAGTGAATTCCACTAATAGCCTTGAACGTCATAGGCAAGAAAGTCAAAACATAAGTGAGCGTGTATACACACACACACATATGGATGTGTGGCATTTTTCTTAGAAAATTTCTATTTCTTTCTTTCTCGTTCTGTCACAAGATTATCACGTGGTCTCCTATTCACTCAATTTTAAGGGACTATACCAAAAACTGTTGGTTGTGCACCAGGAAACATCTGATTCTACCAGTTACAAAATATAAATGTTGTCTGTGGATGAAGACAACATTTTATATTTTATGCAGTATGATGTACTCTAGATATTAAAGAAGCTGATATGAATAACATGCTGTCTGACTCATGAATGTTGCACCCACATTGGCTTCTTTGAAAAGAGATTTCTTGTGACACCAGAAGATCTGTGTTGTTATAGGCAATTTTAAAGCAGCTGAGCTTCAGCTATTTGCTAATCACAGCATACACTGTTATTTGCATCAAGTGTTTCAGCATGTTTCTACAGGCAGTGCGAATGCTGAAATAAAATGTACCAAAGAGTTGTTGTTGTTGTTATTTTTTGGAGTGGTTTAAATTCCATTAAAACGACATATTTAAATGGTCAAATCTGGAATAGTTTCTAAATGCTTACAGTGTTCTTTCTCTTTCTCTTTCACTCTCTGCCCCCCTCTTGCTTTCTCCATGTCCAATTAGGGCACATTATCCAAGAGGTGTAATAGACTCCAGGCTGTTCAAAGGATCATGTTCTATTATAAGAATGCTTCATTTTTTACCCTCTCTGTTTCCTGTGAAAATTCAAGATGTCATCTTCCTTGGTAGCACCATACTGCGGTCTTTGTTATTACTTCAGTCAGTGGCTTTTATATTGATTGTTCCACTTCAATAAATGACAGAAACCTTTCTCTGTAGCTATACCAGCTATTAACTTTTAATTTCCGTTAAAACACTTACATTTTAGGGGGATGTTTTGCTTTAGTTTTAGTTTTTTAAAATAAAAAAAGCCCTGAGATTTGAATTTAGAAGATTTCACAGTTTTGTGCTTTTCTTCAACAACAACAAAAAATAGAATCAGTTTTTTTCATTGTGAAACTAAAGTGTTTATACATTGGCTAAGTTGTATTTGCTTGTTTGGAAACTAGTCATGTTTGTTAATGTCCCCACATGGTTATTAAGAAACCAATGGTTGACTTTATGACCAAATTATACTAAATTCAGCATTAATTTGTTATGTAAATTCATTTTTCTTAAAGTAGGAGAATTTAAGCATGATGGCCTCAGTATTGTCAGAGAATGTGGTAATTGTTTCATAAAACTTTTATTCCTCTTGCTGCAGACATTTAAATTAATATGAAACACGTTTTCCAGGTTTTCCTGATAAGAGCTGTTTTGTCCCAAAGGGCAATGTTATGAAACTTTAGTCCATTTAGTCCAAATTGGAAAAAATTTAGTCCAGATATGGAGCCAAGTCTGAATTGACCCATCCTCCTGTGATTGACAGAAGTGCGGGCTCAAGTCAAATATACCTGTCCCCATGCAAACCATGCTAACCCCCTGCTCGGGAAAACAGCATCATTTTCTCTTCAGCCCCTCTCTCCTGATAGGAGCTGGGTGACGTCACCAACCCCTGTGCCACCCGCTGTAGCGAGGGCAGGGAAATGCCATCCAACGCCCCTTTCCCAATTGCAACTGCTGGCCATTTTTGAACAGTGATCAAACAGAAATGAGCCTCTTATCTCTGTGATCTGATCACCAGGCAAACATAAAAAAACTGATCGGCCCAGTTTGACAGGTAAAGATGCAGCAGTGAGGGGGGGCATCTGGCCCTTGTTGTCCCACGAGCCTCTTCCTGCAACCCTTATTCCACCCCCGCCCCCTGAATTTTGCCAGCTAAAAAGCTTCTGAAGTTTGCCAGCTAAAAATCTAACCAAAGCCACTACATATTTAGAGGAAGTTTAGCAGAGAAGAGCTTCTCTGCTAAATGCCTTTAAACATTTTAGTGGCTTTGGTTAGCTTTTTGGCTGGCAAACGTCAGAAGCTGCTTGCCTGTCATAGTCTGGCAAACTTCAGAAGCTGCTTGCCAGCTAAAAAGCTAACCAAAGCCTCTGATAAACTGCCTCTAAACATTGTAGCTGCTTTGGTTAGCGGTGATCGGGGAGTGGGGTTGCAGGAAGAGGCTCATGGGAGAACAAGGGCCAGATGGGAGAACAAGGGCCAGATGACCCCCCTCATCGCTGCATTTTTACCTCCCAGACTGGGGCAATCATTTCTTTTACATTTGTTCAGCAATTGGATCATGGAGAGAAGAGGTTAGTTTCTTTTGATCACTGTTTAAAAATGGCCAGTAGTTGTGATACCTAATGCACAGGCAGGAACGGTGAACACAGGACATGAAACCCCACCTCCTAATGATGCCAGAGTCTATCCCCTCCTCAAATATCCTGGGAGCATCCCCATGCGCAGACTCACCCCCCAAAATAATGTGGACTTCACTCCCAAACCATAGTGAGAACAGTTTTCTAGAGGACTAAATTTAGTGCGCATTTGGGCTATTTGATCTGCATGTAGTCCGGTTTGGGGGCTTTGCATGGGAATGCTCCTTGCCGAATTCAAACTTTATAGTGCATGGGGATGCAACCTAGGTGTAGAAATGCCTTCTGTCCCTTGGGAACACAGCCAGAACAAAGGATTTGTCCACACACTTCTTAGGTTTTCTAAGACTTTACTTATTACAAACACGAATTAAACATGAAACTGAACTCTTCCATATAGTATCACTCAAATACTTGCTTTGCTTTATCTTGTAGCTTGCTCTCTCTCTTCTCTGTTGGTTAACTTTCTGTTGTAGACTAATCTCTGTTCTCTGTAGGTTGATTCCTATATTTTTGGATTTTTTTCATACCTTGTCAAAAGAAACTGCTCTCTTCAGGTCTAACTTGGCTGAAATCTTACTACAACTATTCCCAAGAATGACTAGAGAGGCAGTATATGAGCCCTGGATTTTTCCCAGAGTTCTTTCCTTTCTTAAAGGTGTAGACCTCAATTTCTTCTTCCTGAACTAATACATAGAAAAGTCTATTTTGACTTTAACCAAATATACGTCTCAGAACATCAAAGATGCTCTGGAGACATGACAGGAGCCTTAGGGCCAGTTCATACCTTGATGGGGCATAATGGTCAGTTAACAACTAAGATGATACAGGTATCCACATTTCCTGTTCCTCAAACCATTACAAACTTAGCTGGCACTTCACCAAGTGCCGGCTAAGTATGATCACCATCTGGGAGCATATTGGGAACATCCCTTTTTGTCCTGTGTGAAAAGGCCCATAGTGTAAAACAAATAAAGGATGCCTTCTTCTGGAGATACTCTGATGCAGATCCCTGCATGTTGCAGTAACTCAGGCCATTTCATGCTTTTTTAAAAAAATTACCTTGGACTAGAGTATCCCACTCAGTCCTGAACACGACATTCCAGACAGTTAGTGGCCCAGAGAATAAAGAATCTGTTCCACACTAGGACAGATGTTTGCTGGAGCAGGACATGGCCATCCACACTTTGGATAACCTATGCCATTCCAGCTCCAGTTGCTGACTCTGAAGGCTAAGCTAAGTCCAAAAGAAAACAGATAAAAATGATCAGTTTGGTCTTGTGGTCAGAGTGCCAGACCCATATCTTGTAGTCATCAAGCTTGATTCCACACTCCTCCATGAGGCCAACTGGCTAATCTTGGGCTAGTCACTGCTTTCTGAGCTTTTACAGCCCCACTAACTTCACAGGGTGTTTGCTGTGGGGCGAATTGAAAGCTTTGTCAGCCACTTTGAGTCCCTTTAATGGGTGAGAAAAGCAGGATATACAAGCCAACTCTTCTTCTTCTTCATCTTTGTCATTGTCATTGTCATTTCTGGGAAGGTCCTCTTTGGGAATGCCAACTTCTGGTGCCGTTTCCAGTGATACTTTTTGCAGTGCTACCAAAAATTGTTCCCTATACCACTAGTATGATGGTAAACTTCATTACCAAGATCTAAAGATAGAGCAGGATAAGAGGGAGTAGGCCTTTCCATGCCTTGCACCAGTGTGCAGATGGGAGCCCCTCTCCTAAGCCAGTTCAGAAATGTCCTAGGACTCATGGCCTGTATGGTTATTTTGTATAGTTGCAAACAACTGCTTTTTAAAACCTTTTTATGAAGATGTAAGCAATTGTTATATTAGTTCTTCCAAAGTAGCTGTCTGGAACAAAAATGATTTTTGAAGATAGCAGTATCTTATCTGTACCAAATTAGTTCCTGAAAACAGATCTGATAGACAAAATCCAGATGATTAAAGAGTTAGTCTGTTAATTTAAATAGGAAAAAAATCTAATTAATTTCAAGCCCATCTAGGCAGGGATGTGCATGAATATTCATAGTCATTTGAAATCCGATTGAATGTGCCAAATTTTGACATTCAAACTCAAATAGAAAGTCACAAAATGTGAATGTAAACATTCAAATTGAATTTTGAATTTTTGGTCTATTTGTTCAAATCATCCGGACATTTGTATGTGTACAGGTTCGTACACAATACATACTTGAAGATCTGCATCTTTCCCACATCTGTACGCATTTGTACAGATCTATATGGGACAAAAACGGGTTGCATATGGGATAACCACAGGATGAATACAGACATGTACAGATGTGGGGAAGATGCGTACAGGCACATACAAATGTTGCTGACATTCATATGTACAGATTCGAACCAAAAATTCCAACAAATAGATTTGAATTTGATAAATTTGAATAGAATCTTGTTAAATTTGAATTTAAAAGATTCAATTGAATCAGATTTTCTGGTATTCAATTCGATTTGAATAGAATGTCAAAACATTTGTGCACATCCCTAATTCTAGGTTTTTCGAATCACCGTAATAAAATCACCTGTGATAAAATAAAATGAATAACAATTAAAAACAAAATGATATCTAAAATGAAATGTTAAAATCATAACATTTAGAACTAAAGATTACATTTAAAATATTATTTTCACATTTGTTATTTAAACCAAAATTCTCAGTTATGGTTTTCACATATGCATATTGTTTGTGAACTGAGGAAAGAAAAAGGTCTGATAAATAAAAATCCAAAGTGCAAGAGCAAGAAAAATGGGAGACTCATGAAATTGATTTTACATATTTGCATTCCACATTTTTATACTAAGTGAAGGGAGCTAATAAAAAAAAGCAATACAATAAGATACTCAATGTCTGCAATAATAGGACTAAGTATACAGAATGATCTATCAGGTGAGTGATTGTTAACTGAAGAGTGACTGTACACTGAAGAGTACCTGTCACTTCACACATACAGTATGTTTCTGCTTCCCCTCGTTCCCAATCAACCCTTCTCTTCCCCATAGACAGTAGCAGTGATACAACAGTATAAAAAGAGTACAGATTCACCCTTCTCTATGTTGCATTCTTGTCTGCGAAGCTTGCTTGCTGTTGAAAAGCTGAAGGGACTTGCTGAAATCACTAACAGGCCTTGAACTGGGCTTTGAGCAAAGCAAAGCCGGACAGAGACACACTTCCCCTGAACTCTGCTTCTAAGTTAGTAGCCTGCAAGGTATCACCGTTTGTCATACAAGGGTAAGATTCAAGAAACTAGATGTCTTGTGCAGTGTATTCACAGAGGATAGTCCAATGGATCATACCCAAAATTCGACAAGGGAAACAATAGCCATGATGCTGTTTTGGAAAGAGATTTTTAATCAAGTGAATGATTATGATCCAGGTCTTAGTTATTGAACTGGCATAAGTGGACAGACTCTGATGGACAGCCATTTCAAAGTCTAAAGAGTAAGAGTAATACTGACAATCTTTCCTATAGTATGGTAGAAAGATTCATTAAAAGCAATGGCTGCTTAAATTTCCTCATCCCCACAGCTATTAAAGCCACAGGAGCCCTGTCCTTTTCTCCATGTGGTCACCCTCTTGTTTTCCTTCTAGCAATAGTTGTGGGAGGTGTAAAGAGGAGGAACCAGCATCCTAGATAACTATAGCTTCTCAGACAACTTCTGTCTCCATGACTGATGGACACCAGTTCCTGTGGAATGTTTCGGAGAAAGATCAGTACGGTGACCGGCACCACATAACATTCCCCTGTTCACCCTTCCTTTCAATCTTTTGCCACATTTTCAGGTTTCCAGCTGGCAACGTGCCAGGATAAAAGACTTCAGCGTAACTGATACGGACATCTTCAGTTCTATAATATCTCCTAAAACCACTGCCCAGTGTCTAGACGTCTACCAGTGTGTTTTTCTATTTTTTGTAATGTTTTCAGATCCTGAGTAATGACAGGAAGTGAGCTTCACAATGTGTGTGAAATGCTACAAATTTTCCTTGAGCTGAAGTGCTGTCCTCAAAACACATAAAGGGCTTATTTCTTCAGAAAACATTGGAGAATACTGCTATCTTTATTCTTCTTTTGGAAACAGGATCTTCCTGGTTCTGCAGTGGTTCTTTGTTCAACTTTTGGAAACCTATCTCCCTACTTCTGCAATCTGGGGGAAGATATTTGTGAAATTGTCTGGGGCTGCCCCATGCAGCATCCAGGCACATACTAACTCCTTTTGGCCTTCAGAATGTTTTTTAATTGATCTTTCTCGTTAATGGCATTAAGGCACATTTTATTTTTTAGATTTGCATTTCTAAATTAAGTGGGACATCTGGCATTTCTCAAAATCTTTCTCACAATGCAATGTACATTTAAAACATTGTTTTCCTAATCATTCTAGTTTTTTGAAAGGATTTTAATATGGTCTTGTTCTTAAAAAATCAAAAATATGTAGTAGGGATTAATACAAATGTGTATTAGGAGAGCAAAGAAATCACTGAGACAAGACTAATCATCATTTAGATTATCAGCAGAAGATGATTAAAAAACAAAGGATTGTATGACAAGTTATGTTCATGCCATATTTGTGAAGCCAAATGTTTTAGCTTTATTGATGAAAAATCCTAAGCAGCTTATAGCGAGACAAAGTAATCATTCAAATTACAAATTTAAGAATTTCAAATTACATACTTCATCAAGTTGAATCTATTTTCAGTTGGAATGCAGAGAGAATGAATAAATGCAATAAAGTACTGCTTCTAATCATTCCACACACATACACACATGAAATGTTATTAATGTTAATGTAAGGCTGAAAACCCAAATACTGAACATTCATTTTTTAATGAATAAGAGCATTTCCTAAAAAGTTATGTCCTTGAAAATCTAGCAGAAATGCATAAATGGATTTATTTTTTTAAAGTCATTTTAGATCAAATGTTGGAATAGGCACCTTATAGTAACCACAAAAGCTGCACAGCTTTTCCCCTGGCTTCCTTTTCTTCAGCCTTCCATTTCTCAAGCATCAGAGTAAAAAGAGCAACTATTTTTCTGTCCCATAAGCTTGTAGTACACACTCAGCACCATCAAGGCGCTGAATTCTTTCCACTCAGTGCAGCGGCGTCTGCAAAGCACAAGGCTTTAAAAGGACAATTCTCCTTTTCCTGTTTGAGGATTTTCCCCACCTCTGGCCACAGGATGTGACATCAGAAGGACCTCTGTCTTGGAAGACAGCAGCTTTTCCTCCAATCATCTCCCCTGATATTGCATTGATGTCACTTCCTCCACGTCCCCTTTTTGGAGGGATATTTAAACAGCTGCAGAGAAATAAAGAGGATTCATTCTGCTTTTCTACACCTCCTGTCTCCATGTCTCTTCTTTTACTCCTACCCCATTTTCTAGCTTGCTCAGGGTCAGCCATTACATGTGCTTGATCCCCAATTATCTGGGCTGGTCAGATAATTGGAAATATCTATCGTAACAGCCGGTGTTCAGGGGCAGCAGCCATCAGCTGTTGCTCCCCACTTCCCGGAGCCCTCGAATCAGTCGCGTAAGCCAGATACATGATAGCACCTGTCATCCACATGTAAGTGCAGACTATGAGGTCAGAAAATAATGTGCCCCTCCCTCTTCCAACTGCTCCCATCACAAGATGGCAAAGAGACTACGGCAGCCAATCCACCAGTTGAGAAATCGTCTGGTCCTGAGGATGAGCAGGGTGGGGCTGAGTAGATGCTGGCTGACCATCTCTGTCATCACCCGGTTTGCCATCAGTGAAGAGAAAATTCAAAGAAAAGAGAACAGGAATATTCCAGCAATAAGAAACAAACAGAAGAATTGAAACGGAAGTGCTTGCTTTTTGCTGTTCCCTGTTCCCTCCCACACCATTTTCCTTTTGTTTCTTGTCTCTTTAGATTGTAAGCCTGAGGGCAGGGATCTGTCTAAGATTCATGTAATATTGTAATCCACTCTGAGACCTTCAGGTATAGGGTGGGATGGAAATGCAAATAAATAATAAATAAATAAATAAAATAATCCAGAATAAGGCCCAGTGCAGAAAGGGTCTCATCCTCCTCAACCATAAACATATACATCCTTAGGCCTCTAGTATTCAATTAGGACAGCTCTGGTACAGATGCTCTGTAACAGAGGCCTAAGTGCAAATCCCATTTCTCTACCATTGTGCTTCATTCAATTACATTTTACATTTGATCATTTGGAAAAAAATGTCATATATCTGTGGTAGTTCTGAACTTGTCCTTCTCCTCTTCTTCCCCTGTGATTTCTGCACTAGCCCTTATTCTGGTCTTTTTCTCAAGATGGGACTTGCCATCCTCAAGTTGGCAGTTTGGTCTAATGGTTAGGGAGTTGGACTCTTATCTGGGAATACTGGATTCAATTCCGCCCACCCCCATGGAGCCAGCTGGGTGACCTTGGGCTAGTCACAGCTCTCTTCTGAGCTCTCACAGCCCTACCTACCTCACAGGGTGTTCTGTTGTGAGGAGAAGAATAGAAAAGCTTTGTCAGCCGCTTTGAGTCCCCTCAAATGGGTGAGAAAAGCAGGGTAGAAAAGCCAACTCTCTTCTTCTTCTTCTTCTTCTTCTTCTTCTTCTTCTTCTTCTTCTTCAAAGGCAAAATCTTCCCAGAGTCTGCAATAGATTGCACTGACATGTGGACAGCAGATCCTTATTCCAAGATATAATCCAGAATAAGGGCCAGTGCAGAAAGGGCCATTGATGAAACAGTCTCAATAGTAAATGCATACATTCACAAAAATTATTTATCTGAATCTCTGTACTCATTTTATGCAGGGACCTCAGGTTCAAGCTACTTGTAATTCATGCCTGTAATTCACTGTCTTGTTCTCTTTTGCTCTGTATACACTGTTGAAAAAATCAACCCAGAATGTGACCATCTCCAAAAGATGACTGCCCAGGTTCCATCTGAAGGCCACCAGAAAAAATAAAGTTGATTACATTTCCAGGCATTTATGTCACCATTGTTGAACTGGCATGACCATAAAGAGATTTATCTTTGTGTTAATTGAAATCTAACATTGCCTAACATTGTCCTGGACTTTGGTTAAATGGGAATATACTGTCTCTTTCCACTTTACAGACACTGTTACTGTTTTAATATACTGTATATGCTGTTGCTGTTTTAATATAGGTCTGATTTTGAATGCTATTACCTGCCCTGAGACTTCGAGTATAGGGCAGTAAATAAATAAATAAATAAATAAATAAATAAATAAATAAATAAATAAATAAATAAATAAATAAATAAATAAATAAATAAATAAATAAATCCCATTCCGATTAGTTCTTTCTGTGACAGATTCTGCATGATGATAGAGACAGTGTAGTAATCAGAGATCATTGCTTTAAATGACCTCCAGTCATTGTGCTGTCTATCATTGCAGTGGTGACATGCTGTTTGCATGCCTGCTGCTGCTCTTGGTGAAGGAAACATCAAATCAGGGAACATTCACCCCGTGGTGCAGTGTTTTCTCCTGGAGCTTTTTGCCGAGGACAGGAAAGGGCTGTAGAAGTCTGACATTTTCATGTGCACCGCAAGGTGAAGAGAGCTGTCACAGAAGTAAGTCTGGACAGTGCAAGAGGAGAGTGCGATGGAAAACTATGGAATTTACTACCAGAAGATGCGGTGACAGCAGCCAACCTGGATAGCTCTAAGAAAAGGTTAGACAAACTCATGGGGAACAGGTGTATCAGTGCCTACTTGAAAGGATACCTGGCTACCACATCCAAGTAGGAGCAACAGGCAGGATGCCTCTCAAGGCCATTTGCAGTGAGTCATGCACTAGCAAACACTTTGACTCAAATTGTTTTCTACTTGAAAAATGGCCCCAATGGCCCCAAGCAATTGGTGGTCCAATGTGTGAGATAGGATGCTGGACTCTTTTATGTTAAGCGCTGTTGGAGGTCTTCCCACCACTCTGCTGCTATAATGCTCCAATAAATATTTATGGTGCAAGCAGTGTTCCCAGGGCACAGGATTATGCATATTCTGCCCCCTGGGAGGGCTCTTGTGGTGTAAGTAGAGTGTGCAGATGTGCAACTCCTGCACTACCAGATTGATCCCATGATAGCACTGTGCAGATCTCACCACAATTTGTCTACACTATGGATGGAGTTGATTTGCCAAGGCTCTGATATTACACCAATTCTCTGATGTTACACCATTTCCATGGCACCAGCCTTTTTGTTTCTTGTATCGTCTTAGACACCAAGTGTCAAAGTGCTAAAAATTCTCTTGAGTTTCTTTTTGTAGGCTGATAGGGATGGGAAATGCTCTTTTTGGAATCCAGCCTTTCATCTCACTGAACTGTTCTGGTCTGACCCAAACAATGGATTCAATGATATAAAGTTCCAGTCATGCTTAGACAAAACTAACAGCAGCCAGTGCAGGAGAGAGAAGAACTTGGCTAGATGACCAGAAACCAGAAAGTGACCCAGATATTGCACTGCATATCCTGTACTGAGCCTGAGAATTTGAGTTTCAAATTCTGGATTTAAATATATTTCTGGGTGCAAAATTTGAGTCAAAGTTCCTTTTCTCCATAATGGAAAGTGGTTTTTAAAGTTTTTAAAGTCTGTTCACCATACCCAACCAGGCTGAAGCAAGAAAGCACCAAGTGATGCAGAGACAGCCTTTTTTAAAAGATAGCTTCAGAGCTCTTACCTGAGTGCAGAGAAGTCAATTTTTCAAATTTAAATTTAATTATTTTATAACACAACATTTAAACTTCAAACTCTTGATATGAAATCTCACATATATTTATATTACATCAGTTGGATGTTAACTATAACTTCCTTCATTCTTCTTAGTCTTCTTTTAGTATCTCCTCCTTAGTGCACATCAATAGTTTTTCCTTCTTTCAGCTGTCTATTTGAATATATAGTCAATCAAATCCAGCAGTTGTATTCCTGTTTCTTGTAGAAAATCAGTGGTCTACAGTGTTTTATGTACTTACCTATTGTCCTGTTCTTTAATAAGTTTAATTTGTCCATCTCTGCTAATTCAGTTAGTTTAATTAGCCAGTTCTCCACAGAAGGAATTCCATCTGCTTTCCATTTTTGTGCATATAAAATTACCATATAGAGGAGCGGTTCTCAACCTTCCTAATGCCGCGAGCCCTTAATGCAGTTCCTCATGTTGTGGAGACCCCCAATCATGGGAGAGGGGCAGCTTGGAGGGGGGAGAGAGGGCCGGCGGGAGACTCTGAAAGGGTAGTTTGACCCCCAAAGGGGTAGCGACCCGCAGATTGAGAACCACTGATATAGAGAATCAAAGGACTCACATTATCTAGATTTTCAACTATTAATCCTAATAAAAACATTTCTGGTCCAAATGGTACATTTATTTTTAAAATATTTCTTATTACAGAATGTATCGGTATCCATTTTTTTCTTTTTTACAAGTCCACCACGTATGATAAAATGTTCCTTCACTTGTTTTACACTTCCAACACTTATTAAACACATCTTGGTATATCTTTGCTAATTTATGTGGTGTTAAATACTATCTATACATCATCTTATATAGATTTTCTCTAAATACTATATACATAGTAAATTTCATATCTTTTGTCCACAATTTCTCCGTCTGTATTTCTTCTTTTGAATACTAAACTCAAAATTTCTTGCCCGTGTAATCATACATTCCTTCACTTGTTCATGTTCCATATCTATCTGTGGCATTAATTTGTATGTCACACCTTTTCCAGCCATCTTTAATCGTGTTTCCCACTTTTGCCTATCCTATTCAAAATTTATTCTATTTTTATCATCTCTGTGTATCAATTGGGCATATGTAACCACTGTATATTTTTGCCTCCTTGATTTAGTTAATCTCTTGTTTTTAAAACAAATTCATTACTTCATTTTTGTTTAACAGAACTTCATACTTAATCCAAGTGTCCCTTCCTTTCTACTACTGGTCCAATTGACTTTCTGACAGATTTGGTTTTTAGGAAAGCAAATTCACCCTTGCTGTGAGACCAATAGCAATTCCCTGGAGAGATAATTACTTACAGAAGAAATGTAAAGCTACATCATGTTTATAGCGGCCTTTCTGCAACAAGGGGCCTTTCTGCACTTGGCTTTATTCTAGAATTTATCTCAGAATAGGGACTTTGCTGTCCACATGTTAGTATGGATTACAGCAGTCCCCAGGTGAGACTTGCCATAGTCTACATTAGCATGCAGACAACAGACCCCTATCCAGAGATATATTCCAGAGAAAGGGCAAGTGCAGAAAGGGTGCAGGCTACTTGTATGATATGGTCCATTAAAAAAAAAAAAAGAGCAGAACTGTTCTTCAAACAGTTTGCTGAATGCAGTTAGTGTTCAGTTTGACACTGAACACTTTTGTTTCAACATAGAGTTTGTTCGGTTTGCAAACAAACATTTTGAACACGCCCGGTTCACTACAGAGTTCAACAAGAATATATTTTCCACATCTCTAGTCCCCTTGTTGGTTCATATCCAGAGCCTCTTCTTTCCTCTCTTGCTGTTTCCTCTCTCTCCTTCTTCCCTGAGAATCTGGGCCAGTTATAAATGGAGCTCAGCAGAAGGGCCCAAATGCAGATACTACTTAGGAAAACTAGACTTCTGGCACATCTGTCCCCATCTCTTCTCTGTTTGTTTAGCTGTATTTCATTCCATCCTATTATGCTAAACAGGCTAGGCCTGTGACCCTGTGACCTTTTTGATGCTAATGAGCTCTTCAACAGCCAAGTTCAGCTTCCAAACACAATGCATATGTGAATGTTTTTGTGGCATCTTTGCTTAACTGTTGGCAGCTTGTAGTTCCTTCCTGTGCGGTTCCAGAGCAATTAAGGTGGCTGATACTGACCTAACCTCTTCCTGACCTTTGGAATTATGTATTTACTTTTACTTTTAATTTTTTTAACTGCTTGGCTTCATTTGCATGTGTATCTGTATTTGTGCATGTATGCACCTGTGCATGTGTGTCCGTGTATGTGCGTGTGCGAGTGCGTGTGCGAGTGCGTGTGTGTGTGTGTGTGAAGGAGAGAAAGAGAGAAACTATCAATCTTAGCCAAAAGGAAGAGAAGTGATATCAAATATATCAATACCAGAGAAGTACAGTTATGTAACTGTATCTATCAAACAAGAAGAGTTCAGACTGACACAGACTAAGAAACTGTGGGTATTGATCTTTCTTGACTGGCTTTTAATAGGACTTTGCTGTCCCACTTGCAGGTATGGGAATCTGTTATATAAGAGGGAAAAAAGTATATGTTTAGAATTACTGTCCACTTGCTATTTTTATTAAACAGAAGAAGAAAAGTGAGGAGATTCTGGAATCCCTGCCTGTCCCCAAAATTAAACACATGCAGTTCGGTGAATAACCACGGGTCTGCTCTGTGTTTTATTGTTTGCTTTCTCTCACAGTTCATCACACTTGCTTCTTCCACTACTGAACTATGCATACGTCCCTGTTAACACTGGTGTGATACCTTCAATGCCTTGACAAAAATTGTTTTCACTGTCCTCTAATAATTCCCCCTTTGCTTTTACAAGCACCTTTTTGGCAGATGTTGAGACTTTCCTCCGTAGGAGAGATTTAAACTGAAGATTGCCAGATGTGTCAAAATCATAAGTTCTGATCTTCGGCCATAGTCTCTTCTTAAATGAAAGTGTTTTGGTCTTCTATATTCCTAAGGCATTCTGTCTCAGTACTGGCTATACTTCAGTCAGAGTTTCTAAAGCTTTCACTTTGTTCAGATATTTTGTGTGATTGGTTGGTGAACCATTCTTTGAATTGAAGTCTGCAACACATTTACGAACAGGGTATCATCTTACGATCTAGGGTTGAGAGAACAACCAAAACACAGCTTTGGGGTTGCCGTTGTGATCATACAGCCCAATGACCTCTGACACTGTTCCTATGAATGTGTTGTGACATCACAAACAGGTAAGACATCACAATCACTGCCTCCAGGTTGGAGGCACAGGCAGGTTGCCTCTAATGGCCATTTGCAGGAAGTGGAGAACAGGTGAAGGTTTGCAGTTAGAATGCTGGACTAGAGGGACTGTGGTGTGATCCAGCAGGTCTCCTCTTACATTCCTAAATGCCTATTATTGATATGCAGATCTTAAAATAGCCTTGAATGGTGCTTTAATGTGTATGATAATTTTTATTTATTTATTTATTTATTTATATTTATATCAAACCCTATACCCATAGGTCTCAGGGCGGGTTACAGTTTTAAAACAACAAGTTAAAACAGTAATATGCATAAGAACACTTAAAAACCAACAAGCAAACAAAGTAATGAAAAATCCAGCATATTTTAAAAACATATTCAAATATTAAACTACTAACGTCTACAGTAGGGGAAAGAAAAAATGGTCACATTTGTAATATGTAAAGGCAAGGAAAACGTCATAGGGTATATATACTCTGACATTTTCTGCAGCTTTGCTGCGTATATTCAGAATTAAAATGTTCTTAAAGTATTCAAAATCTATTTATGAATGCCTTTTTTCATTATAATGTTCTTTTTCAACCCATATGACCAAACCTCAGTTTTTAAATATACTTCATGGGATCCTCCTTCCCCATCCACCCTTTTTACAAGGACTTAAAACTACAGTATGCATGTTTCTATTGCTCCTAGAAGACAGGTACACCTGTACTTTTCTAGGCACTCAAGCCAGCCATAGTCTGCAGAGTTCACATTAAAAATGCACATCCTATTGTATTCCTATTCACATTTTTTGCAAGGTGGAATTTATCATTCTGTACTCCCTCCCACACACACTTGTTATTTTGGTTTGAATGCTGATCCAGATTACTTGCAGTTGGAGAGGGCTTCTCTATGGAAGGGAGGGATGTTCTTTTTCTTTTTTCCGTTTTAAAAAAATGTCAACCACAGCACTATTGTGCTTAAACCTGGCAGCAGAGGATGCTGGACACAACTGAGCTTGAAACTCCGTTTGTCTCTGTGTGAGGAGAGGTGGAGGAAGAGGAAGATATTCTCTGTGTATATGCTGGCATATCATATTGACTGCAGTAATAAGAAGGGATTTTGACAGAGGGAATCCTAGGCTGTGATCAGATATGGCAATGTGGCTTGCAGAAATTTTCAGAGCGAAATTGTTCACATACCAATCTGTCCCTCCTCTTTTCCAAACCCACTAAGAAAAGGTGAACATGAGGGCCATATATGGTTGTCTCTGGCCATGTTCACACCTAGGTTTTAGGTCAGGTTCAGTCCACTTTCAGAATGAGAGAGAATACACCAGAAAAGAGACAAGCTGATTTCTTTGGGTATTTCCGCACTGACTTGCTGAAAACTGGATTAAGGAAATCCGTTTTTATGAAATGGGTCTCTAGAAAGATCCGTCTCAGATACGGATCTAAATAAGGCTCTATGCTTCCGCACTTGCTTGGGAAGGACGGATTACGAGGAACACGTTATGCCTTCGCAGTGCGGATGCAGTAGCACAGATTTCCAGGGGGATCTGGCCTTCCGGAGGCCACATCGCCCCAGGAGCTGCGTGATTGGAGCATTCAGCCGTCAGTCATCGCTCCTTTCCTGCCATGCATGGATGTGTCAGGGACGGACCGCTGACCAATCTGTGACGTGCCTGAGATCCTGTGACCACCTGGCGCTGAAGCCTGCTTTTGGTCAATGGAACCACTATATTTGACAGCCGGCCACGTGGCCCTTACAGGACTGGGAGGGGAGCTGTGTGCGTGCTGACGGCTGCAGAATTTCAGTCGCAGCACTCTCACCCTCGCATCCCAGGTTTCCAGATGCAAAGACCGTGTGGGAGGGACTTGGTGGCTGGACTGTGCTTCTCCCACCTCTCTCAACATGGTGACTTCCTGTCCCACCCACATGTATTGTCTCTCCCATCTGTGCGCGGAAGCGTCCTCAGCTGATGCGGATTTACAACGCAAGGACAGATTAGGAACAGATTAAGACTTACTTTTTTCAGGTCTTCCCAGAAACCGGTTTTAGTGGTTCCTAGACCCCATTAGAGATGGATATTGCGCGAGCCAATGCAGAAGCGGACTCCTTGAAGTGTCACTAATGTGTGCTGCAATGTGGAAGGCAACTTTGCAAGTGTTTTATATCTGTCCTTAATCTGTCTTTAATGCGGTTTAAGTGGCTGGTGCAGAAATACCCTTTCAGTATTATCTAACTCTGAAAATCCACCTTTGAGTTAGGCTGTGGTCACACCTACGGTTTAATCCAGCTTCAATCCATTTTCAGAGCAAGAGAACACATCGGCAAATTGATGAGTAATTTTCTTTCCACATTATCTATCCCAAAGGTGAATTTTCTGAGTTATTTAACACTGAAAAAAAACATAACTTTGTTGATGTACTCTCTCTCTCTGAAAGAGTACTGAAGCTGTATTAAACCTTAAGTGTGACCACAGCCTTAGATAATGTGGAAAGAAAATAACTGTTCATTTTGCCAATGTGTTCTTCCAGTTTGAAAGTGGGATGAAACTGGATTAAAACTCAGGTGTGAACACTGCGTCTGATTCATCTCTGAGGTACCTGAACCCAGCCCTATTCCTCCAGAAAACCACAGAAATCCTTACTGCCTCTTTTTTCTGAATTTTAATGTAAAAAGTCCTATAAATATTGGGAACGTAAATGGATCGAGCTAATGTTGGGGAGCCCTCTGCTTCTCTTAAACGTCCACATTCATGCTCCTGTTGCTGCTCCAAGACACACTTCTGAAGCTGGGATTTTAAGAAGTTTTCATTCGTATGTGTGCATTTTCTGTTCCTTCCACAGCAATCTCCTTTTCTTCTTGTAACCCTGCGAGGACTTTGCTCTTTGCTAAGCTTTGGGAACAGCATGTCTGTTTGGTGGACTGACCCTCTCTTTAGTAAAAGCAGAGAGGCCCATTCTGTCTGTCTTTCACTGTGTGTGTGCGTGTGCATGAATTGAGGTGGATTTAGCTAAGTGTTAGGAAATAAAGAAGGTCAGCAAATTATTAATGCTACATTTGGTGGGGGAGGCATGTCTAGAGGTTTTGCTGGAGCAGATTAAAAAGGAATTAAAGAAATTAAGAGATGGAGAAGACTACTTATCAAACAACAGATGAAGGGACTGAAAATGATGATCAGATAAGGGACCAGTTTCTCAGAGTTGGATGGGGATGTGAAGAAGTGCAAGTGACAATTTAAATATGCATTAAGTATGCACCGAGATTCTACCATGCAAAACTTAACTCTCTGCTTCATCCAGACGGCACTTACTTGACCCACATTATTGGATAATCCAGAGTAAAGCACATTCAGACACATTTTATTCCAGATTATTCATGCTTTATTCCAGATTATCCAAATAATACAGAAGAATAAGCACTGTCTGGATGAAACTTTGTTGTGGATTGAGCCTTCTCAGAAAGAAAAGAAAGACTAAAGAGCTGTGGACAAGGAAGCTTTCTGAGTTCCCTTGGGACAGGCACTTCTCAATCTAACCTATTTTACAGTGTTGTGAGAACAAAATGAAAGGGAGGAGAACAACATGTGTCACTTTAGGCTTTTGGGGTGAAGTATAGGAAGTAAAATCAATCATCCATCCACCCGTGTTCTGTAAAACTACACAGATCATATGCTTAGTCAAAATCCAATGAAGCTAGGTGCTTAAGATACTTTGGAGTGACAATACCTGGCACTAGAAACATTTTCTTCTGTATTTTTAGTAGATGATGATGGAGGTTTTGAGACATCTTGATTGAAATGTAGTATAGCAAACACAGTCAGACTAGATCTAAGGAATCCTGGATTAAAAAATTTTTCAGTTATTGGCCTGGATTTATTACTGTATCTTAGACCAATGCAACTTGCTGGATTGATAGGAGGCTAAAATGGAGGGAAAGATGATCAATGTGTTCTGCCTTAATGTCTTTGGAAGAAATGCATGGACATAAATGCACAATGTAATGCCAATGCAGTACTGTCCCGTCACCCTGCCTTTCATGTAGAGACCTCTTCACAATCCATTCTTCTGCTGTTATATTCTACTTATACTGGAACATTTGTATTTCTTAGACAAAAAAGATGGCACAGATGTCTATGCCTTGACATATATATTATTTTCTATGTCATATCAATTTGTGAAATTAAAATAAGTTTTAAAACAACAATAAATGGCTAAGCTGTCATCAACCTGAAGAGAAAGCAAATGCAAAACTAGTATTCACTTAGATCTAAGTATAATTAATTCATTTTAATTCTTCCTGTAATGGAACAGATGAATGTTCATGTAACAACAGTAGGTTATTACTTCATTTATGAACAAAAGACTTATAATTAGGTATGATACCCTATTCTATAATAAATTAGCACAGAAGATGAGGTTAAATAGGGCAATCTCTGATATATTTTTAAAAAGCTGATGGACTATTGTTTCTAAGAAAGGTTTCACAGAATTTCATGCATCAAATTTATGTAAAGAAAAGGCTAGGTAATAGGCACCTGATCAAGTGGAATCTCAATTTGGTGGACTACCCCAACACAATATATGCCATTTTTCATGGCAACATTTTCATCTCTCCCATTGTCATTGCCTTTATGTTAGGAGGCGATTGCTTTTGGAAGATGAGATTCTTTTATGTTATTCCTGGAGTATTCTGATGTGATACAGTAAGGTATTAAGGAGTAGGCAAATTTGAATTTTTGTAGTCAAACCAAGCTTTCCACTTCTGTTTCTGAGCCCAATCCTAACTTGAACCAAACCACCTGGCTTAAGCCTGAACCAATTCAAGTTGGTTTGGCCATAATGGAGGAGACCCAAGGTGTTTCCGCACATACCTCCTGAAAGCCAGATTAAGGGAAAACATTTTTCTCAAATCCGTCTCTGGGAAGATCTGTCTGAAATAGGGACGGATCCAAATAAGGCCCCATGCTTCCGCATTTGGATGGGAAGGCCGGATTCTGGAGAATGGATGGAGTGGATGCTGTGCAGACACATCAGCACCCATTCCAAAAGGTCTCTGGCTTGCACGCTGTCAATGCCGCCCTCAAAGCTGTGGGACTGGAGTGGTGAGCTGCCAGTCACTGTCTGTTTCCAGTGGCACCTGGCATGCAGGGGAGGGACTTCGGGAGCAGGAAGTCCTGCTTCCGCCCTTCCCAACATGGCGGCTGGAGGGACATCCATCCCTCTCCTGTCCGTGTGTGGAAGCATCCTCCTTTGATGTGGCTTTTCCATGCAAGAATGGAACAAGACCTAATTTTTTAGGTCTTTCCGGGAACTGGTTTTAGCGGCGCCAAGACCACATTAGAGACAGATCTCGCGTGAGCCTGTGCGGAAGCATTGTCCTGAAGTATCCCGGATCTGGCCTCCAATGCAGAAGGTAAGTTCAAATGTGTTCTGTATCTGTCTTTAATGTGTTTCTAAATGTGTTCTAATGGCCTGTGCGGAAAAAAACCCAGACTACTTCTATTGTGCTCTCTGAAAAATACCACCCACCTTAAATAAAAGTGGGTATTAGGACTTAAGTAGGACCTTTTTACCACCTTCCCTTACAGAAAGGGGTGAACCGATGGTTTTTAAGGAATCTCTTGAGAATTTTTTAAAATTCAGCAGAATAGCAATATGAAATGCAAAGTGTATGTAAAATAGCAACTAAATTTAACATAATATATAAAAATCTAAACTCAAAAAATAAAATAAAAACAGAACCATGAGCACCACCACCAAAAACCAACCAAAAACTTGAAACAGGTGCATAATCTTCCATGCAAGACATCAAACCTTTTGGCAGAATCAGATCCAGCTTATGAACGTGGATGGCTTACAAGCATCAAAGTAAATAGGACGGAAATTCATGTTTGTGTGAATGGAGGCACTTCGAATGTGCTAGGCTTCAAATTTGAATTTGCTTGGAATCCCTGCGCCATCAGTCATGCGTCCAAATCCACTCTGAATCCACTCCAAATCTGCTCCAAAACTTTGAACGAATGCAAAAAAGCTTTTGCTTTCCATGAGAAGGACAGTTTTCAAATACAGTCAATATTCTATTCAAATGCAATTTTGAACCTTCACGATTTATATGAACTGCAAATGTGATGAACATTTTTTGCCCATCTCTAACGTGGACTCAGACCAATGTTATGTAACAGACAAAAGGGGAAAACAAAATCAGGGAGGATTTTAGGCAGGGCAGACAGAAAATCTCCAAGACAATCTGATGAGTCTTCTGTGATGCCAAACTTCCAGAATCTAGTTTTGAAACACATCCCTTTATCATTAAAATTCAGGCATCAGATCCTGCTATTAAATGAGGATGCAGGTAGACAAATTATGGAACAGTGAGGCAGTAAATCTAGAGCACTGAGTGGTGTACATAGGGAGTCTTAAAAAATCCCATTGTGATTCCTTTCTATTCTATCTCTTCCTTGAGATACTGCCACAATTCCTGCCAATCAAAATTGCTTTTAATTGCCACATTAGCATTACCTTAGGGTTGGGAAATTGGCAATATTCCCTCTAAGAGGTTGCAGACTGGTAAAGCAAGAACTGCCAAGAATAAAATCAAAACATCATTCCAAATAGGGATACACACAAATTGAAATCTAGTGGTTTGTTTTGTGTCAAGCCAAGTACCCTTGGTTTGGCTTTGATCTGAACTGGGTTTTTTGAACAGGGTGATTCTATTTGCATGCAAACTAAGCATACCATAGAAAACCACCCTGGTTAGCTTGGCTCACTTGTTTGTTACAACATTCCTTGGTTTGGCTTCAATTCAAATCAGATTTTTTTTTTGAACAAGTTGGTTTGGTTTTCATGCAAATCATGCAAACACCCCAGTTCACTGAGAACTATGAACCAGCCAAACCAGTTTGGCACATCTGTATCCCTGAGCAAGAGAAGTTCTCATTAATTTTTTCCCCTCTACAATGCAACCCTGGATCTAGAGTATGCATATAACTCTTTCATTCAGAATCAGAACAGAACTACTATTTCTTCTGTATAAGAAAGCTCTGCTTTGTCTTTGGATTTTGGAAAACTTGAGAATGCTGCTTATAATATGGACTCTCCCTAGTTTCTTTAACGATGGAAATATACTGAAGTCTTTTCTGCCTTCTTTACAAAATGCAAACATATGCCTGTTGACCAGTATTCTTTCTGTGCAGTAAAATGAAGATTTGTTTGATAGAAATAACTATCTGTTATGTGAATAAATTACACTTTCCATTTCTTGGAGGTCGTACTCCCTATTCCTCTTTGCTGACCTGTTCTTCTACTTGCACTTGAAATATTCTGATTTATCATGGGCAATCTGTTTTTCATTTTCTACCCTTAATTTTCTTATCATTTTTTTGCACTCTTTCTTAACTTATTTCTATAATCTTCTCAGTTTGCTCCATGGTTGATATTTTATGCCTTGTATTTTCTCTCCCCCTCCTCTTTGATTACTTGCTGGCCTTCCTGCTGATCCTCATTGACTTCTTAAACTCTGAGGCACACATACATTCATAAGCTTTGTTTTAGACATCTTCTTTCCAGTTCTCTTTTTTATGCAGTTGTGCCTTTTGTAATTTGTACATAGGTAATATGTAGAAAAACATTATTACTCCCCTGTATGTTATCCCAATAATTAATATTTGTTTCCATCTCAGTCAAACATGCAAGAAAGCTAATGAGCATGTGTGTCTCAGAATGTGGATACCGCTGTTACTGAAGCCAACACTTGGATGACCATGTGACATCAGAAAGAGAAACCAATGAAACCTCTGCACTGGTTATCTTCCCCAGTCTATTTGTAGCTTGTTCCAGGACTTTTTTTCTATGTGTTTGCTGATTTTTGAGCTTTGATGTTAGTAAGATAAAGGGTGTAATTGAACAGGGTTTTTTAAAACAATTCCTTAGAGTCCCATCTCAGGACCCTTTTGTGCTAGCAAAATGGGGAGATTGGAACATGTGCTGCCATGGAGCATCTGCACACTGCAGACCCGCTTCTGTTCTGCAGAGACTCCCAGTGTGCATGGGCCATCCCCATCTTCGACAGCTGTGGAACAGCTATACCAGGAGTGCCAACAGAATTCTCCAAGTACAGCCCCAGATGCAGCCTTCACACCTACTTCCATGCAAAGGCTGAAGGGGACAGTGCAGGGAAGCTGCTGCTGTGCAGTTGCATTCCATGTCACCTAATCAACATAGCAATGGCCTGGTGCAGGTGGCTATTGCTGTGGTGAGGCAGTGACTGCCGCATGGAAGCATTTGCACTTACACTGCTACAGTGTTCCAGGTAGGTTTTGGACAGGATTATTCCCTGATCTTAACTTCCCCAGGGACATGCATACAGTAATTCAGCAGTTTTTTTCCACTTACTATCCACACCTGTGGGGGAGTTAAAGGGAACCCATTACAATGGGAAAGTTGGGGTGCATGTGGTGTACAATTTTGTGCACTACTGCTAGTCAATAATAAGGTAACTTCTGATAAGGGAGGAGGCATTTCTAGGTTGCCCCTTACCAGATGTGACCCTATCATGAACTATGGGGCCAAATGTGAATTAGCCTTAGTAGTTCCACCAGACCTCTAATCCAGATTGAAAGTTAGACAGTACACTTTATCAGTGCACTTTCTGGGCCTTATTGTGGATTAGAGGCACTAGCAAATGGATGGCCATCCAGAGACCTTTGGGTATGGGGCGGGATATAAATATAAATATAAATAAAATGGTGTCACCTCTAAGCTACTTCTCAGGAGGAGGGCACGGTTGCAATTGTGAGGCAGCCTGGGCAGCAACCAGGGCACAATGCTGCAGATGCTGAAGGTCTGAGGCCACTTGTTGGGGAGCACATAGACAACTCTAGGGAAGAAAGCTCAGACAGTCAACCCCAAGGGCACCCCTCCCCTATGCTTCTTTGACAACAGAAGCAGGTGAAATGCCGTTCACAGCATTTGCCTCAGCTGCGCCAGCAAGGGTGTGGTGATGACTCCCCTACTTAGTTGAGCAGCACAAGCTGAGCTATTGTTGCAGACAACTCTGATGCAACTCCCGTTGTGCCTGTATTCTGACACTTGGACCCCCTTATGGCTTTGCAATACCTCTGGAACCCTGACCTTGGACTGAATTGCCACTGACTACGTCTGAGCCCTCAAAGGACTGCCATAAGTGTGCGTGTGTGTTTGCCTCACTGCCCTTGCCTGTCTGGGACATGATAGAGCCACATTTTTTTTTAACCTGCATGTGGATATAGCCAAAGACACATAATTTATGTGGCACTCAAAACCAACCTGACAGGTGGAACTGCATTCTCAAGATCACACATCTGAAATGAAATGAGGACCTGTTCAGACTTACCGGCCCTCTGTAGTATAATAATATCATACCAGGCCGGTAAGGCTGAAGTGCAGTGGCAGCCATTCTCACTATGAGTACTGAACTAGCCCAGTACCTGGCCAGCAACATTTGTAGTGTGAATGGTCAGCCCAGATCACCGAGGTAACACTCAAACTGGCATCCAGTGTGTGATTGGATGTTGCCATGGCAGTTTGGCAGCTGAACATGACTGCACAGCAGGAGTCAGGAAGCCATGCTCCCTTGCTGCTCTCGACCTGGAAAAGGGCATGGAAGTTGCTGACCATCCTCTCAGGTCAGCCTATGGACTGCTTTTTACAGTCCACGGCTGTATTATTTCAAAAAGAGCTGTGGCAACTCCAGCACATGGCCTGGATTTCTCTTTGCTCATTGGTGTGAAATTCAGGCAAGGGTGACAAGGACGAAGCAAGGGATTGATTATGGCTGCCTCTAGTAATCTCCAGAAAATATTATTTTAGTCATGCCTTAATTGTACATTTTCACCCCTGTCTGGTTGTAGTCAGTGCTGGTTTGGCACTGACTAACTCATGCATTAGATGCAGAGAATAAGAGAAAAGTATCTTCCCTTATTGAAGCCACTTCTAGTTTTTAAGGCAAATAATATAGTTTGAAACTTGGACAAAACATTCCAGCAACACAGAAGGGCAGAACAGAGTGGAATAGTAGTCATCCACTCAGTGGACAACTTGGCCCTCCCTAGCTTCACAGCCAAAGCTGCAAGCCAGAGACATTTTGTTGTATCCTCAGACATGTCTCCAGAAGTACAGGTGCTGCCTATGCGGACAGGTTGCTGGATATTGAGCCTTTGGTCTGATCTAGGAAAAGATAGTAATACATTTAAGAAAACTGGGGTCTTTTCTATTCCTCTTTTTATGTACATATACAAAGTTAATAAATGACTTTATGTATTTATGTATTTGTTCTTTCATTCATTCATTCATTCATTTATTATTTACTCCCTCCCTCCTTCTGACCGACTGACATTTTTATCCTTTCCTGTACCTGGAGTTCTTCAGGTGGGTAACAACAGCTAAAATAAAATATTATTAAACAATAACAGTATGTATTAAAACAATAGCTTCTGTGAGTGGGAAGGGAAAGTGTATCCCTAATGCACTATGATGGACCAATTTGTGCCATTACAGGCAACTTGTCCCAAGGTGGACTATGTCTGTCATCCAGGGCATTTTTGGCCATGAATCCGAAAGCAGCATGCTTCTGGCGCTGCTTCCAAGTGCCTGGCCAAAATGATAGTGCCATTTTGGTGCTGTTTTTGCTCCAGGGCCTGGTCCTGTGCAGATGTGTCAGTCCAGTGGGAGAACATGGCCTCCTAGTAATCCAGTCCACCATGCAAGCAGCCTATGCTACAGGGCTGTACTGGACCAGTCTACCAGCCCAGTGGTGAAAGTTCCTCAGTGCCCAGATAACCTTTGGCTTTATAAATTTCTGTGGAGCTTAATGCTGGAATGAAGTTTACAGTGAAAAGTAAAGCAGTTAGCTCTATAATTATGCAAATAATGTAACTGTCAACTGCAATGCAGTTTAACACATTGCGTGTGAAAATGTCCTTTTGTAAATGCAAAAAGGAAATTAGCCTGCTCTTAGTTACTGATTCAAATCCATCAAGGTGGGACAACACTAGGTTGTTTCTTTGCAATAATCACACCATGCATAATCGTGAAGAACAAAGTCCTGCAAACAGGAATGGCTGCTGAACCAGAAGTGATGGACTTGTGGACAATTATGGTGGGACAATCAAAGCAAATTAAAGACTCTGCTCCAATTGGCACATTGTTGTCCACAAGTGCAGTTTTACCATCCGTTGTTACTTGTAGCATGATGCAACCATTACCAAAGAGTACCAGACTGATAGTCACTGATTCTTTCCTATTATGCAATTTATCTTTTACAAAGGAGTAAAGGTGATTAAAAATACATATACTTCTCCCAGAAACACAGCCTCACCTCTTTCTTCTGATTTGTCATTCCTGGCCATGGGATATATTTTTTAATATATTGTATGTGCACTTTACTACTTTTTTTTTGTATAGGTAATTCTGTTTTGTACCTATTAATGTCAAAACACAAGCTCACAAGCCAGCTCTGAGTGATTAAATTTCTCTCTGACTTGTGTGCTCATAGAATGCTTTTCTCATCACCCAGGTGTGTTGTCTGCTCCCAAGGAACTGAGTCTGCTGTGCTTGTGGGCCATTTAAATCTTCCGAAGTAAAAGCACGGGGTCAGACTAGACAAGTAACAAGGTTAATCAGTTTGAATTAATGACTTTTGTTTTAATCTGGTTCAGAATAAAGCTGTGGCCAGGGGCCTTTGGCTCTACCTATATGTCAGTGTCAGAACAGTTGTTTCAGAGTGGCTGGGAGAAGAGACTCGATGGCACTCGTCAGGGGATAATTAGACTGATTGCAAAGTCATGCGACAGGGCGGCCACATCAGGCAGCTGTCTTGGAAGAAAACACAAAGTTGACCACCCCTGTGTACTCCACTGAATGGATTTTAGCCCAAAGTGCTTTCGAGATTGTTAGGAAACTGAAAACTTAAGGCAGACATGCAATTTTTGATTGAAATTCTGGATTCCAAAACAGCTTTCAGTGCCATTACTATATAACTTTTATGTAGTAGTCAAATAAACTGCAGGGTCTTACTAAATGAGTAAGAAATGCCAGTGTTTTGCTGGCTTCCCACCAGGGCTAGGTCAAGCTCCATCCAACACACAAGAAAACACTTAAAGCAAAATTTGGTGGAATTTTGCTTTTGTCGCTGTTTAGTGAAATCTAAGCTGGCAATTCAGTGGATTATTCATCCAGAAACTTTGCTGAAAAAGAGCAAAGGGAGTAGCTAGATCTTCAGACTAATGATGTACCACTGTGCTGGTACAAGCTGTGGAACATAGGAATGCAAGTGGAGTGCTGCTGGATCAGGCCATAACTCATCTAGCCTAGCACCCTGTCTCACACAGAGGTCCACCAATTGCTTCTGGGCATCACAAGCAGAAGACGAAGGCAAAACTTCCATCTGTTCTCAAATCTGCTATCGGGTTGTCTCTCCAACCCGAAGGCAATACATAGGCATAAGTTCTAATAGCCATTGTTATACCTGTCCTTCTTGAATTTGTTTTATACTTTCTTAAAACTTTCCAGAATTTGCTGTTACCACTTCTTTTGGTAGTAAATTCCATAGAGCAATGATCCACTGGGTGAAAAAAATATGGCGTCTTGTCTGTCCTAACTCTGCTGTCCTTCAGCTTTTCTACCTTTTCCACACCATACATGATTAACTTTGTAGACTCATTCTGTAAGCACCTATTTAATATATTTTTACTGCTCCAAGATCATTTATCTTTTTTTAAAAAAAAACAGCTATTAAAAATGTGTATTCATATTTTCACGTTTATTTATTTGTATATTTATACTCCTGTCAACTTCTAAAAGGAAGCTAACAATTACATAGGGGCATTAATAAAGACAAGCCAGAAACCATATATAAAAGCACAAGCAAAGGAGTAACCAATAATAGCAGGGAATGAAGAAAATGTCTACAATAATTGACATAATTTTTGCAAGGAAGATATTATGAAGCTCAGATACCAGGGGCCACCACCAAAAAAGGTCTTTTCTTGGCATGAGCTCCTTTAATTGTCTGTAACCAAAAGGCCTGCAGGTGAAAACTTCAGTCCTGAGCCCCCATCAAAACTCCAAACTGAACTAATCTGATTGGGTTGTACCAATTACTCTTGAAGATGCAAGGGGACTCAACTATGGAGGGCCTTAAAATCAACAGCCAGAATCCTTTATTGAATCCAATCAGAGACAAGAAGTCAATACAACAAATTCTGTAATGGCATCATATGACTGTATTTCTAGTATGGCTGGATTTTTGCCTTTTGTTTTAACTTTAAGAGACAAGCTAACACATCAGTGGGATCTATTAAAGGCAATTTAAAAAAAGAAAAGAAAAGAAAAAGTACGGGGGGAAAAAATCTAACATGGGTATTGTGTACCAAGCCAAAGCTCTATTAATGCTTGCATGTCAGAACTTGCAGTTCATCACATTCTTATTTTATGTGAATGACGGGTAATTTAGCAAAACTTCAGTATTATTCCATATAGCAATAATACTTGTGGCTGTTAAGTCTTATACCTTAGCTACTCTTTTAAGGCATACCTTCCACTTCAGAATGCAATCTTCATCAAATTCACATGGATTTTGTATTAGGGAGAGAACAGGCCAGAAATAAGGAATGCAAATACAATGAGCTTCTTCTCCTAATACACCAAAGGAAATGATTTATCTGCTATACAAGAGTTTGTCTCTTCCTTTGCCCATCTAAAGTTCTTCTTCACCACTATTTATTTATTTATTTATTTATTTATTTATTTATTTATTTATTTATTTATTTATTTATTTATTTATTTATGCCCTATACCCCAAGGTCTCAGGGCAGGTAACAATTTAAAAACCAACATATCGAAAGAAACAATATTAAAAATTTTAAAACCAACATATTAAAAAATAGCAGGGTATCAGTGGGGGGCAAACATAAAAATCATTTAGCTGATGGCTTCAGCGAAGAGGTGCATCTTCACCGCCTTCCTGGACCTAATCAGAGAAGGAGCCTGATGCACCTCAAGTGGGAGATTGTTCCATAGCCTAGGGGCCACTACAGAGAAGGCCCTCTCCTGGATGCCCACCAGACTCACTTCTGAAAGCGGTGGAACAACCAGGAGGGCCTCCCCTCCAGATGGCCAATATGGGAGAAGGTGTTCCTTTAGATATTTGGGGCCCAAGTCATTTAGGGCCTTATAGGTCAAAGTTAACACCTTGAATTGGGTTCGGTAGCGAATTGGCAGCTAGTGCACCTCTTTTAAGACCAGCATGATGTGCATCCGGCTAGCTGTCCCGGTCAGTACCCTAACAGCTGCCTTTTGCACTAGCTGCAACTTCCGAACCGTCTTCAAGGGCAGTCCTATGTGGAATGCATTACAGTAGTCCAATCTCTGTGCAGAAAAGGCTTCAGTTGATGTACGAGCCATAGTTGGGAGTAGGCATACCTGGCCATGGCATCCACTTGAGCTTCAAGCATCAGCGTAGGGTCCAGGAGTACCCCCTGATTACACACCTGTCCTTTCCAGGGCATTGCAAGCCCATCAAGGACAGGGTATCTCCCAACTACACAGACCTGAGACCCTGTGACACACTGTACCTCCATCTTGTCTGGATTCAGCTTCAATTTATTGTCCCCCATCCAGCCCATTACCGCCTCCAGGCACCTGTCTAGCAAGTATAATGATTGGCTTGCCCAATCTGTCAATCTCCATCAGCTTTCCTTCACATTTTCTCTTCTCCACTCTTGTGGAAAGGGGCAGGTTATGCTGTTTTCTTTCCCAGTGGAAATCAGAATTTGGTGACAGCCTATCTGCCAATCAAGCATTCTGTATTTTTGCACGACAAAAGATGAAGGAAGCTGAGTGCTGAGCGTGTTTAGCAAAGGCTCTCTTCTGCTGCTCCAACAGTCATTGAGGCTGCAGTTGAGGAGACCCCCAACCCTCTCTGCAAGTGATTTTTAAAAGACATTTTCTGCTTTCCATTTTCAAAATTGGTTTGCTGTTGATATTTCTGCAGCTGAAATTTCCCATTTATGGGCATCTTGCTTTTTTTTCTTTTTCTTTTTTTTAACACTGTTACAGATACAGATACACACAACATGCACATGATGAAGGGAACCAACAGGCCTGAAAGATCTATAGAAGCACTACTACAAAACCTGCAAACTATCAACAGCCACAAGACTTAAGGTGAGAGTCCATTCCCTCTCATAACTGCCTAGGATTGTGGGATGCCTCAACAAGGGAAAAGAAGAAGATAGCTTTTCACCCACCCTTGAAACAGTCAAATTCCATCCCTACAAATAGGCATTATTTTCAGATCTAAAAAAAGAAAAGAAAAAAAAGATATAAATATGAATTTTGAATGCTGGAAAAAATTATTCTGCAGAAACAGTGAAGTGGAAGAGAAACACAGGTACTGGACATTTAATACATGATCTCACATTTTTGCCTCTGGGTCTGATATATTGTATAGTATATCTTGTGTGTAACTAGAGCTTTAAGGCACATCCCCACAAGTTGGTATCTGGGGCAAGGTGTGGGGCACAGATGGAGTCTAAACTGAACAACATTATAGATTCTATGCAGAATGCCAGGGCAATGAATCACTACTTGCTACAGGCTCACAGTGGAATCAGAATCATTGTCAGGGATCAGAAATGCCGGTGGAAGTCTGCAATGATGGCAAATGTTATGATTGTGGCTGCATTGCTAACCATTCACTTGTCTTGTGATCACCACATATATCCACATTTAAATTAAGCAGAGAGGGCAGATTTGGGGGCTCCAAAACAGTGGAAGCATTTGTTCACCCAGCTGCTCAGATGCCTGGAAATTTCAAGACTTTGGATATGTGGATGGAAGTATATGCTGAAAGGAAAGCACAAATGTTAACAAATAATTCCTCTGCTATAAAAATATCTTGTATGAACCACATACAAGATCTGAAAACCAGAAAACAAGTCTAGATAATAGTTTTCTACTTTTTTTGGGGGGGGGGTGTTAAAGTATGTATGAATAAAGACAGCTTCTACTAACGTGATGTGGTTAATCACATGTTCACTACATTTTGGTCATTTATTATTATGGAGTGCCTAGATTTAAGCTTTTGACCAATTGCACCATAAGTTTTGCTGATCCCATACACTCATTGCCTAACCTTCCCTTGTGAGTCAGGAAATCTGAATGGGACCTTTACCTGAATGCTTTTGCCATGTTCCACATAATGCCTTTATGGCACCCTGAATGCACAATGAGGGTGCAGTATGTGCTTGGCAGCACAATCTCATTGTGGATGCAATGCTGAAGAAGAATGTGGCATCCACAAGATACCATGCTCTTTTCCTGCTATCTTATGATGTTTGAAAAGCTCTGAAACCTTCTTAAAAGCTCTCTCTGTCGCATGCACAACAGTGGCCCTGCTATCGCCACTTCTGCACAAGGAGATTTCCTGGACCCCTTGGTGGTGCTTGCCTATTCAAACACAGGGAATGACCTGGGGGGGCTTTCCCTTATCTTTGAACCCCCTTCTCCTTCAGGTTTGAAGCTGGGAAACCTGTTTCATTTATGTGGATGCGGAAAGTCCTCTGCCCATCAAATCTCAGAAAGAGAATCCCTGTCTGGGGAAGGCTTTCTCCTGCACAGACCAGACTCAGCTGTAATTTTGAGACTGGAAAGTAGAGGCTACCTCTTCCTCCCCTGAGTCAGGAGAAGAAAAAGAGTTGGCTTTTCTACCCTGCTTTTCTCACCCATTTAAGGGGACTCAAAGCAGCTGACAAACTTTCTGTTCTTCTCTCCACAACAGAACACCCTGTGAGATAAGTGGGGCTGTGACAGCTCAGAAGAGAGTTGTGACTAGCCCATCACCCACCTGGCTTCATGGGGGAGTGCGAAATCAAATCTGGTATCCCCAGATAAGTGTCCGGCTCCCTAACCAATAGATCAAACTGACTCATAGGTAGGGATGTGCACGAGTGGTTTTTTTGGCATTCAATTTGAAATGAATCAAATGTTCAAAAATCTGTATTCGTACGAATAGAACACATTCCAATGTGTTAAAATTCTATTTGATACGAATCTATTTGTATGTATTTGTACGAACATTCACTACATATCTGATAAGAATAGATACGCACCTGCATGTGAACAGATACATATCTGATATGTTTCCTCAGCTTAATGAATGTCCAAACTATTTGTAAGAATGTCAGGAAACATTTGTATTCATTTGAATATTATCGTACCAATATTGTAACATTCAATTCGAGTTCGAATGTCCAAATTCAGTTGAATTTCAAATGTTACGAATATTCGTGCACATATAGGGAGGGAGAGGCAGCCTTTACCCCCCAGTCTCAAAATTATAGCTGAGCCTGCCACGGTGGGGTTTCCCCTCTCCACCACAATCATGGCTGGCGATTCCTTTGCTGCAGTTTGTCAAGTGAGGCATATGCCAGTATGTGTAAAGTCCACTATGGATGCAGAGAAATGGCTGCTTCTCTCAATGTGAAGGGGGAAGGGAGCTATGATTGTAGTACCTTTCTCCTTCTGTGTAGATCCTTTAAGTGTGGTTTGAAGCCCCTAAGCAGATAATGATCCTGAGCCATGTATACTTAGTTATTAACATATTTGGTCTGCTGCAGATCTTGCTTGAATACCACAGAACACCAGAGCTGATATACTGAGACATTAGGGGCAGTGGCAAGTAACACAGTTCGACTATTTCTGTATTTTAAGAAAATCATGTCAACCTCAGCAAAGTTAAAGCTTTGTTTATAATAGTGATTAGGAGCACAGTGAACAAGAGATGCTCCCAGAAATTATATGCATAGATTTGGCAGGGTTATTTGAAGTCCATTGCACATAGCAAATTTCTCTTTGATCTAATCCCCTCTGGAATCAAAGAGAAATTTGCCACATGTGGTGGATTTCAGACAATCCCACTGAATTCATGTATGGCTTTTCTGAATGCTTCCAGGTGTGCCTACAGAAGCTGTTTGCTTTGTAGCTTATTATCCTTTCTTTTTTGAGTCCCATCAAAAATGTATGTTGCTCTTATGTCACAATTTCCTCATGTAAGATAAAAAAATACACTATTTCAAACATGAAGTGTACAAGTTCTGTGGGACAGTGACATGACTATATATGTTATTTTCATTGATCCTCATTGACAGTTGGAGCAAAAAAATTCAGCAAGCAAAGATGCCCTTGCTCCACTTTATAGGGCTAAAGGTTCGGTTTGACAGGCCAACCCTCAGAGACAATATCTGGGCTGATTTGAATGCAAAGTATAATTTTATTATAGAACATGATGTACACAAAATAACTTTATCACAAGAAAAATAGAAACAACATCAATCTGGGGAAAATTTAGTTCAATGATAGTAGCAACTTGAAGTGAGAGGAAGTTTAAAGGGCTCAGAAGACTCAGCTGTGCCCCTGGGAGAAGTAGTGCAGTGGGTTGGACCACCTCAATGTAATAAACTCTTCTCCCATGATTCCCTCAGTTCAAGCTTATTATGAATTGCTACACAGAAAACCTCACAGAAATTTCAATCAGAACCACTGAAACGAATTGGAGTCACCCAGGCAAACTACAATTCCCTTTTCTTACACTAGAATTTTAAATGTTTAAAGAGTGAGGTGAAAGCAGAGTCAGAAGATGAGAGGAATAGGCTAAGAGGAAGGAAGAAGGAAGGATTATACTCTTCTTGAGGTTTTCTCTTGATCCGGGATAGGCTTCACAGTTCAAGGAATAGGGTCACATGCACACTTACATTCATAAAGAAGTTTATATTAAAAGCAGACTGGTAGCTATAACACAAAGAATTCGATACAGAAGAAAGAGATTCTAAGCACTTTGGAGAACTTTATTAGTAGGAGGATGCTGGTTAAGTTAGGGCAAAGGTTCCAGAAAGCTCAGAAATAATCAGCGGTGCAGGTCTCCTTCCTAAAGATGTCATGAATGGTTGATTAAACATTCAAATACCAGCTAGCCATACCTTGCTAATACCAAATAGGGGTGTGCATGAATCGAATGAAAGGGAGGAAATGTTCAGCTTCCTACAAATCCCCCCTCCCCAATATGGGGCAGAGGTAAAATTCAAACTGAACAAAGGGCATTCAGACAAACCCTAGTGGTCCGAGATTTGAAGAAATTTGAAAGGTTCACTTTTGAACTCAACACCTTGCCTGTGTGAAGAAAAATGTCTGAATTCAAACCAACCAAGGGGTGCTCAGTTCGATTTGAACCAAATAGTCATTTTAACACAGATCTCTAGCAGGAAGAGTCCTTTACAAAGTCAGTGGTTCAAGATGGCGGGTGGGGAGGGAAAGGACTGTTCTTGTCAGGTCCTTGTATTGCCAAGATGGATTCTGACTGAGAAGCAAGGCCCATGTTTCAACTGTCATTCTCTTCTTTCAGTTCAGATCCCCTGCATCCTTGCTACATGCATATGATTGGAGAATATTTCATAACAGTAATTATATCATGCCACTAATTTCTCTATTGTTATGGTGATTAGTTGCATTTTGTTGTATTTAAGTGTATCTTATTCTATTTATTTGTACATTAAGTGTGTGTGAATTGCTTAGAAAACTGCTATAAAGTGCTCCATATCAAAATACATGAATTAATATAACAGAGAAAACAATAAAAAGAAAGGAGTGGGGGAGGAAATAAGTAATCAATAATTGTAATAAAAATATCCTACAAGATGGTCCTTTTTTGGAAGCAGATTAATTCAAGATCAGAATTGCACCTATATATAATTGTACATATCACATGTATGATTTTAGATTGAATTGTATCATAAACTTTATTAATCCAGTATTCAATAAAACCACCCTGTTTCTTAATAAACAAATCATTTTTATCAGTTTTGGTGATAAAGGATAACAGCAAAAACCAAATTACTTAATCCGTCAATTCATGGCATGCTAGAATTTTAATCTAAGGACTGGCTGCCTACCTCCCCTTTCCCAAGCTCTGTCATTTAGTAAGGTCCTATCAATCACAGCTATACAGGATTGGGATCATATTGCCTTTTGGCAGCCATAGATGATGCCCCAGGTCACCTATGGCTGATAGGAGCTTACAGAATAGACTTCTGTCGGAAAAGATAGGATAAAAATATTGAACCAGGAAGAGCACAGAATGAGGAAGGGAACAAAATAGACCCCGTTGTGCCAGCTGGCACAAGTTGAAGAGTTAAGATGAAAAAGAAGAAACCAAACTGTATTAATCGAAGTTCAATACCTCAAGGGACAAATGATTCTCGTGCCTGAAAAAGATTTAACTCTCCCCAAACAGCAATCTCACTCCTGCACAGCTAATGAAAATAAGAGCAACCTATCAACTGAGCTGGCGCAGTTTCCATCTTTAGAACTCTACAGTCACTTAGAAATTGGAAACTTTAATTCTGTGGGTTCTCCAAACAATGTTATGCAAGTGTTCGTATTTGGATGTTAACCTTTAAACCAAGTGGGGTTTTTAAAGGATGTTTTTGAAATCTTCTGTTCAGATATATTTTTCTTCCATAGATGCAGAGGCTAAATTGCTCCTTAAAGATCTTGTAGGTTTTTCTTGGCATAATTTGAATGTGTGTGTATGGAACCACTTGAAAAAAACAAACCCTCTTTGGAATATCAGATGGTGCTCATTCTGATACAGAAATCTGCAGGAAGTGACTAAATGCTTTGTTAGTTTTAGAAAGTATTTCTAGCATTTCACATTTCCCCCCCCCCCCGAACACCAAGGGCAATAGAAGCTATCTAGGAATACACTCTTTGCACAGAGTGTGTGGGTTTCTCAGAATTTAAGTGCTGTGAAATACATGCACACACACATGCTACAGGAGAAGCTATATGATGGGCATAGTTCAGACTAGTTCTGTGGGTATGTTCATGATTTCACATTCACCTTTGTTTGAATAGCAGCTTCATATACAGCTTCATATACAGAGATAAAAATGCAGGTTTAGTTTAGCTGTGTTGGTAGATTCATGACATGATTATCAATACTTTTGTTCTGACGCAAATTGAAGCTTCGGCCTCTCAGGGAGCAAAGAAACTGTGCAGAAAATATGAAGGAAGCACAGTTTTTAGCTGCCGAAGCTTCTTTGTTGAATTTAGTTAGTAATTCTGTTCTAGGTCTATAACATACAGTGAAATCATGTATTTCAGGGCTGGCAGAATGATGAAGCCAAGTGAGATGACCAGGTAATTCTGTCCTTCCTTAAACACAGATCAGCAATTTTCTGGTAGAGAACACAGTTTCCATGCAATTTCTGTCTCATGTGTGGATGGGCCCAAACTTTGGTGGACATTTTCCTTTTCAATTTTTTGAAGTCCCATGCCTCTAAAGCTCAGTGAAATCTATTAGGCACTACAACTCTATACATTCAGTTCAAGTCCATACCCTGCGATGATTCCAGATTTATTTATTTATTTTAGGGTTTCTATACTTTTTACACTTTCACTGTAGTTTCAGGGTGGTGTACAAAATAAAAAGATAAAAACACTAAAACTTTAAGAATGGGGTTAATAAAACAGTAGTAAAATACTAGAAAGCTGTTTGCATTTATCTCACTGGAATGGTATACCATTGCAGCGAGGTGAAGATTAAGGGCAGTGGCAGCCATCTGCACTTCAAGTGCTAGTGCAATCCTGAACCAGACTTGAGGTGTGGATGGTCAGAACCCAGGCCGGTGGGATCACCAGGGCAACTGCCATGGCAGTTGGGACATATGCAAACTGCACAACTTCAGTCACAATGCCACACCCAAATGCAGCATCATATCCAGAAGTGGGTGCAAATACTGCTGATTGGAAGTTAACTACTACTACCCGGTCAAGATGTGGATAGCGTTTTAGTTGTTCACTGCTAGTGAAAACAACAATTTAGATAGCTCCAGTGGTGGCAGCAACAGTGTGTGGATCGGTCTTACCAGGGAGCACTTCATGCAATAAATACAAACAGGCACTAGGGGACTGTAAAAAGAAAATCAACAAAAGATGAACTAATTCCCAAATGTCTAGATAAGAAAGTGTAATTTCACCAGGTCTTAAAACGTCAGCAGAGAATATCTGGCAAGTCTTCCCAGAAGGCCGTTCCATGGAATGGGCAGCAGGGTGGGGGGCATTACTGAGAAGACCCTGTTTCTAGCAGCCATCCTTTGACATTCATCAAATTTCTGTCTGAACGTTCCATCATGTCATGAATCATTAGTCATTTCGTGACTTCATGGAGAAACAGGAAAGACCAGCTGTGCTTCATCCAGATATCTAGATAGTATCTCCTCGACAGATAGGCCTGCTGTGAGTCCAGTAGAGACCAAGGGTGCTTCCACACTTACCGCTTGAAATCTGGATTAAGTAAATCTGTTTTTATGAAATATGTCTCTAGCAAGATCTGTCTCAAACAAATATGGATCTAATAAGGCCACATGCGTGGGAAGGACGGATTGCAAGAAACACATTATGCCTTCGCTGTGTGGACGCAGTAGCACAGATTTCAAGATGGCTGCCCCAGGAGCTATGGGACTGGAGCATTCAGCCGTCAGTCGCCGCTCCTTTCCTGCCATGCGTGGACCAATCAGCGGTGTGTCTGAGATCCAGTGCCCGCCTGGCACCTAAGCCTGCTTTTTGTGCATGGAATTGCTGTCCCTCTGCTGCCATAGCTGGGTGCTTGCCCGATGCAAAGCCCGTGTGAGAGGGACTTCATGGCTGGACTGTGCTTCTCTCGCCCCTCTCAACATGGGGGCTTCCTGTCCCGCCCCATGTGTTCTCTCTCCCATCTGCATGTGGACGCATCCTCCGTTAATGCGGATTTAGAGCACAAGTACCCATTAAGACTACTTTCAATGTGGTCTTCTGGGAAACCGATTTAAGGACCGCTTAACACCCATTAGCAACACATCTCATGGGAGTCAATGAGGAATCATGTGTCTCTAATGGGTGCTGCTGTACGGACACAGTTTTCCCAAGTTTTTAAAATGTGTTCTTAATGGGTGTTAAAGGGTCGATGCGGAAGCACCCTAATTTTTCTAGATAAACAGGCTACTTTCCAACAGCCAAATGCCTAGTATAAAATGAATCCTGAGAGTTTACTCGTGGAGTTCCATAGGACTCATTTCTTTCTTCTCTATTTTTTAATATCTACTTGATCATCCAGAGTTCTGGGATGAGATATCATTAGTATGCTGATGACGCTAAACTGCACATCTCCATTTCTAGCCATCCTATTGGTGCTACTGACATGCCTATCCGATATCTTGAGGTGGTGAGGGTCTGGATGATCAGAAGCAAGCCCAGGCTAAATTTTTCGAAGACTCACTTTGCCCAAGTCCTCCACTTCACTCATAGAAAGGTTGGTTTAGGATGAAAAACCCCTTCCTATGAGGATAAAGTTGGTGATCTGGGGCTCATTATTAAACCCTCTTTCCTTTTGAATAGTAGTATGGGGAGTATTTGCATATCGTTGGGCCTTTCCACACTTGGTCTTATTCTGGAATATATCCCAGAACTAGCTATCCACATGCTAGTGTAGACTATGGCAAGGCCTGATAAAGTCTATATTAGCATGCAGACAACAGACCCCTATTCTGATATATATTCCAGAGTAAGGCTAACCATGGAAAGGTCCATTGTCTAGTATGGCAGCTCAACCCTTACCTGTTCCAGTAGGCAGTGGCATCAGTGACTCAGGCCCTTTTTAGCTTGCATCTGGATGATTACTGCAATATGTTCCACTTTCAATTGGTCCAAAACACAGTGGCCCATTTGTTATCCAATCATACAAAGCATGACACAGCATCCTTCCCTCCCATTTTGGTTACTACATTGGTTACTGGTTTGCTTCTGGACACAATTTAAAGTGTTGGTTTTCACCTATAAGGATTTATAGGGTTCAGCACCTGAATATATCCTAACTCATCTCTGGCATCCAGCTAGTATCCATCCTATGACCTTAGAGCTAAATAGGAATGGGTGAAAAATATTCACCAGCTTCAAATTTGGACTCAAATCAAAGCTTCAATGATTCACATGTGAATCAAAAGGGACCTTCATTCATAGGCCCACTACCACACGCAAAGTTAATGTATCTGGCCTCATGTTCCCCATGGCTGTGCCCCCTTACCTTTAAATCTGGTAGCCATAGCCACCATCGTGCCCTCCTCAGAGGCTCAACTTGGCCTCCTGGAGGCCTAGGCATGTCCAAGTCAGCGTCTGCTGCTACCCTATCTCCATTTTCAGCAGCAGGGGCACCTTGTGCCAACCATGTCAGCCCCTTTTCCAGTGCAACTGCTGGCAGGGGCACATTCTTTGCAAGGCAATTTCTCCCACCCTCCAAAAAGGGAGCCCATTTCTGCACCACTTCCTTGTTTCAAAATGGAAATGAGGAGGGTGCCTTACTTTCCTGACACCTCCACCTTTCATTGCACCTCTACTTTCTCTTAGTAGAGCCATTTCAATTTTCATTCATGTAAATGAATAAATTATGGATTACATTTTGAATTAATGTCATATACTTTTTTCACTTTTTAAAGTAAAATACATTATTTCTGTATAAGAAAGTAGAAGTCCACTTTTTGACAAAATTTTCCAATTCACTTTTCTTCTAGCATCAATCCCAAGTTTGAGCCTTGCACTTTTTATGCTTTCTGTGCTCTGTTTTCTGTGACCTTTGTGCAATTTTTTTATTCTTATCCTATATAGCTGGCACTTGCAAATTCATCAAAATCCTGAGTCTTAAATTGGACTAGGAATTCCATCTCTGAAACTTGAGTGTTGTTGTTATTTCCAATTACTATCATGTAAGCAACTCTAAAAGTTTCTATTTAAAAAAAGAATAGAAAAAAATACAACAGAACATTATTTAATGCAAACCAGAGTCACACAAATACAATTACATACATTCTAGAAACCCTCTATTCATAGGATACAGCTGAGATCTAAATTTTAAATTTAAAGGAAAGGATTTGCATGACTCTGTCAGGCAAGAAGAATTTGTCTGTCAAGAGGAGATGTGACAAAGCCAGCTGGGAAAAAATGATCAGTCGCCAGCTCTTCAAGTTTTCATCGGGAAGCCATACTTTTCCTAGATGGTCTGCTGTAAGAGTGGTGTGTGCTTTCAATAATTAGTATCCTGAACAACTCCAAAATGATTGTTGACACAGCTGTTGTTGTTTAAGGTAGCAGACACATCAATGGTCAGGCAGTGGGTATTGATTTGTGCAGTGACATCCTTTTCGACATGTCATCTGAGTGAAAGAAGGCCCAAATTAACCAATAATAAAGTGTTAGAAGTTGTAGTACCTGTCTCTTGGGACTTGTTCTGGTTGAGGGCGGTGCCCCTCCTCTCCAAAAACCCATCAATCCTCTTGAAGGGACCATGTGGCTCTGAATTGACCAATACCAATGCAAAGTCTGAGGCACATAAAACAGTTGCAGTCATTGCTTTTAAAATGCATTGCATCTGATACTGTAGCTTCCAGAGATGTGATGGGCAGAGAAACCAATATTCCTGGAAAAAAATTAATAAATCAAAGACTTTGGTTTTAATTAATAATAATATGCCTTGTGGCTTTCGAATGCACAATAAAATTAAAATCTTGTCAAATCAGGGTGCTGGATGTACTTATGCCTTGATTTATTGCTAACTACTTTTCTGTAACCCCTGAGCACTGGCTTTCCAGCTCTTTGCTTACTACAAGGGTTAATAAGCATGAATACTGGTGGTTTTATTAGAGCCCCAAAATGGGTAACTACAAATACTGCATTTTTAAAGTGGTAAAGAAAGAAATTGAGGATTGATTCAGCAATGACTCATTTGCATCATTGCTAATTATTCAACAAATGAAAATTGAAAATTGAAATATAAAATCATTGTTAGAAGTGAATGAACAAACTATTATCGTAACTGTATTTTAGATAGTCCTTTGTAATATTACAGTGATACTGAATTTGAGGTGGAGGAATATTTTATGAGGCAACCTCGTCAGTGATGAAAATAACCTGTTTCGATATCATTGCAGAATAATCTATAGATAATAGATTTAAACACCAGCAGACATAATAAGTATATTTAATCACAGTGTCTCCTGAACATCCACAATTGTATTTTCACATAGGTCAAGATCTGCATTTATTGATGCAGTACAACCTCACAAGTTGCATGAAGGAAATGTCAAGGGGATCTCCTTTTCAAGTTCTTCATATAATTCTCAGTCAACGTTATTTAGTTTGGCTGGTATTTGTAGCATGAGGCAACACACTACAAAAATCAGAGTGTTTTAAAGGTATGATGGACCACTTAAAATGCACTATAAAGTAAAATTCATTTTGAATGTTTGTATTTAGGAGTACATACTTGAGTTAAATGTCTGATGCACAATTAGAACAGTAAAATGCCTCCAGGTTCTGTACCAGGGCCTGCTACTTCTCCAGTTGACCTTGATATTGAGGTCTACTAGTGATCCAGATCAAGGGCCTCTTGATCTAGGTCACCCTCCATCCTGTGCAGGCAGGTGGTACCTTCCATATTCTGAACTAAAATGCAGAATCTCTATGCAGGCCCTTAGTGGCCCTGCTAGTAAGGAATACCAGTAAGTACAGAAAGGCCCTAACAGTCTGCAGGTTTCTTGAAGACTCTACCAATAGAAGTAGATATTACAATTTTTTAAGGTCCCAGGGGATTTTTTCTTCATTTCCAAACTTCTGAAAATACGTTATTTATGGTATGCTTTTAAGTTAACAGTGATAGTGGGGAAAACTATATTGGAATTGGTCTAGAACTACTGCAGGTAGAATGTCAATTTATATATCATGGTAGAGAAAAGCCTTTTAAAATTGGTTACCATTTTAATTGTATATTCACAGATTGAATTGGTTGGCGAGTGGAAATATAAAAGTGTCCTTTAAATTATAGATTGTCTGAATAGATTTGCAATATATTATTTATGGTTAAGTCAATCCATTCTGCTGAATTTTGGAAGTATAAAAAGAACTAAAAAAATGGAATGAAGTATTTAATAAAAATATGTAATCTGTAGAACAACTATTTTGATACAGTTTTCTAAAAAAACCCTAAAATGTGGCATTATTTAATAGTTCATGTTTTTTTAATTCAATTAAAATGCCCCATAAATAAGTTGCATTTACCACTGGACACTGTTCGGATCAAATCTGAATGTGTAAAAAATGTCCTACATCCTATTCCTAAAATGTGGAAGGAGTTCCTTCTTGTATGGCCAAGCAAACCAAGCTTTGTGCTAGTGTTACTGCCAAACCCCACATTTTATTCTGCATCTCCACTTACCACTGGAGGTGCACGATAGTTCAGATAATCAAAACCTTCATTTGGAAAAGCAGAATCAACAGCTTCAGTCAGTAAGTTGTGGCTTTAATCCACTGCTTGAGAGATGAGGCAGCATTGTGTGGTTGACAGACAATCCTTGCAAAAAATTGATCACAGCCAATTGGAAGTCTCAACTCTATCATCTCCAAAAAGAATTGAAACTGACAATGGTGACTGTTTTGGAAGCCTTTCTTCTCTCTGGAATGTTCTGTTGCTGTGACAATCACTGTGATCAGGTCTGCAATTCTTTGGATTTGAAGGATAAGAGTTACATCACCACGGCTGGGACCTTTGTTAGGTTCACATTGGGCTTAGTACTATACAATTATTTCTTGAGAAAAAAAGCACAGAATTGTATTGGTCTTCAGGACCCAATATACTTGGAAGTAGGTGCCACGATGCCCAGCGTTCCAGAAAGTGCCTGCCCTCACTAGGAGTGGTTTGGCCCTGTTAGGATGCTGGGTTCGTGCAACGGCCAAGTGAATACTACAGTGTGGACACAAAACACTGGTAGCAAGCGTTTCAACAGTAAACAAAAACAAGTTTATTATTATACACAAGCAATACTATAAATGAAAAATAAGGTTCAGGTATTTGTTGGATTAACTCAGGTTTAACTCAGTAAGTCTCTTAAGGCTAGGAGCTACCCCTTTCTCTAAAGGAAAATAGTTCCCCTTTTAAAAGACAAACCTCTCCACGTTCCTCTCCCTCTGGCTTGCTTCTGCCTCAGCTCAAGCCAAGCCAGTGTACCCAAACGTGGCCCTAGATGATCACAAGGCCCAGTCCGTCCTTGCTTGTCCGATCATCCAGCCTTGGATAGTTGCTAGCGAAGTCTCCCTCGGAGCCCCAATCTTCCTCGATTGTCCCCTTCAGAATTCGCTCAGCCAACAGCCCAATGGTCAGCTACTGGTTCCAGCTCCCTCAGGATTTCAGCTCTTCTTCTGATTTCAGCTCTGGTCCCAGCATGAAGACACCCTCTGCTGTACTCTGTGTTCATTTATACACATCCCCCTGATCCTGATTGGCTCTAGCCGCAACAAAATGCTGTTGGAGCCTCCTAACAGAGGCTGCTGTCCCTCCAGCCTGATTGGTGGGAACTCCTTCTCTAGCCCCTCCAGCACTCAGATCCCCGGACAGCTTTTCCCTCCAAAACCTTACTCCAGCCAATCACTGCAACAGGGCCCGCACAGGATTTCCCGCTCTTTTTGCAGCCCAAATCCCCAGGTTTGCAACAAGGCTGGCTTTTGCAGCTTGCAAGAAGCCTGCAATGCCAGAAAGCAAAGCAGTTTGCAGCCTGTACCCCTGAAACCGTCACAACCCCTCCCTTCCCCAAAAAAGACAAATGTACCTGGGGCACAACTGTCCCATGGACATTTGTCTCCCAAGGAGGAGTGTAATTTAACAGCTAACTATCTAATAAACAACACTCTATAAAAGTCCAAAGTCTCTATCAAAGATTTCCCTTATCTATCTACATTACAGCTAAACAGTGTCCAAAGTCTTTTTAGAGGATGCTCCAGCGTTGAGCCGTCCTCGGCGCTGTCCTCAGGTGACGTCCTGTCCCTTCGGTGGTGGGCCTGCGCTTTCCTCCATGGCTCCTCCTCCTGACCTGGGCCACAGTCTCTTGGGTCCGTCCGGTCCATCTGGTCCAGCGCTGTCGTCCTCTGGCATCCGCTCAGGAAACAAGCGTGAAAGGGCATCTGCCACCCAGTTCTCAGCTCCTCTCACATACTGGATGTCGAACGAGTACTCTTGCAGCATCAGACTCCATCTCAGTAGCTTGCCATTGTTGCCTTTGGTGGACTGAAGCCACTTCAGTGGTGCGTGGTCAGTTTGTAGGATGAAGTGCCTCCCCCACAGATAGGGTTTGAGCTTGCGGATGGCCCACACCATGGCAAGACACTCACGCTCCACTGTGGCTAGTTTTGCCTCTGCCTGGGTTAACTTCTTGCTTAGGTACAGGATGGGGTGTAATAGCTGTAACTCATCCCTCTGACTAAGGACACCCCCAATCCCGATGCCTGATGCATCTGTGGTCAACGTAAACGTTTTTTCAAAGTCCGGTGCTCTTAATACAGGTGCACCAGTTATTTTCTCTTTAAGGGTTTTAAAAGCATTTCCCTTGCGGTCTTCCCAAGCAACCTTATCTGGGACACCCTTTCTGGTAGCCTCAGTTAATGGTAATGCCAGCTCTGCAAAATTGGGAATAAACCTCCTATAATAGCCAATTGCTCCCAGGAATGCCCTGATGTCCTTTTTGGTCTTGGGTTGGGGCCAATTCTCAATCGCCTGCACCTTGCTTACTTCCGGCTTGAGGTTCCCACTCCCAATAATGTACCCCAGGTAGTTTACCTCCAGCTTTCCAAAGTTACACTTGGCAGGCTTGATGGTTAGCCCAGCCGCTCGCACCCTGGTCAGTACGTCGTGTAGGTGTATCAGGTGAGATTGCCAGTCTCTACTGAAAACCCCTATGTCATCAATATAGGCCACTGCGTACTGACCACAGCCAGCTAAGATGTTGTTCATCATCCTTTGGAAACTGGCAGCAGCATTTTTCAATCCAAATGCCATCCGTCGGAATTGGTAAAATCCCGAAGGCGTTACAAATGCTGTCTTCTGCCTGTCAGGATGGTGAATTGGGATCTGCCAATATCCCTTTGACAGATCCAGCGTGGTCAGATAACAAGCTGGTCCCATGCGCTCAATAAGGTCATCAACCCGTGGCATAGGGAACACATCTGCCATAGTGACCTTATTCAGGTTACGAAAGTCCAAGCAGAACCTAATAGTCTGGTCCTTTTTCTTGACCAGAACTATTGGTGATGACCAACAGCTGTTAGACGGCTCTATTACCCCCATCTCCAGCATCATCTGAACCTCCTGCTCCACTATGCCTGGAAACCTCCCAGTAAGTCTGTATGGGGGTGTGGAGATGGGTTTCGGAGTGTTCGTCTCAATGTGGTGTACATACCCCTTGGCTAGTCCAGGTTTGTCAGTGAAAATATCCTGGAACTGCTCTAGCAGGTTCTGGATCTGCTGGCACTGATCCCCAGTCAGACCCTCACCCAGCTGGACATCACACATACTCTTTTCCTGATCCAGTGCGCCATACGTTGGCAGGAATAGATCACTTTCCCCCTCTGATATGGTGCACAAGACCAGATTCTCCCTCCTCCAGTAAGGCTTAAGTGAATTTACATGGACTAGGCGTTCGCGTGTCCCTTGACACTCCCTAATCACGTAATTCACCGGTGAGGTCCTCTTGACCACTTCAAAGGGCCCCTCCCAGGCAGGCTGTAGTTTGTGGCCTTTAACATAACGCAGGAACAGGACCTCATCCCCAGGGATGAATATCCTCTCCTTGGCCCCCTTGTTGTAACAGACTTGCTGTTTAGCCTGTGCCTTGAGTGCGTTTTGTTTGACCTGCTCCATAGCCTCCCTCATACTGGCCTGAAGCCCTTGCACGTATTCAGTGACCTGCTTGGGCTCTTTACCTTTTTCACCAGTCCACCCACACCTGATCAAGTCCAAAGGCCCATGGACTTGTCGCCCAAACAGCAGCTCGAACGGACTGAACCCTGTGGTCTCTTGTTTGGCCTCCCTATAAGCAAATAGCAGGTGCTGCAGACGCTCATCCCAATTCCCTGGATTTCGCGCTGCGTAACATTTCAGCATCCTGCCCAGAGTACCATTAAAGTTCTCAGTCAGCCCATTTGTCTGCGGGTGGTACGGGGTCGAGCAAAGGTGACTAACTCCACACAATTCCCAAAGTTTTTTCATTAGCCCTGATGTAAAGGCGGTCCCCAAATCAGATACGATTTCTTTGGGAAAACCGACCCGGCAAAAGAACTTGACCAGTTCATTTGCCACATGTTTGGTGTCTACCCTGCGCAAAGGTATGGCCTCAGGGTAACGGCTGGCAAAATCGATGATGGTTAGAATATGCTGGTTGCCCTTCTTAGTAGGGTGTACAAAAGGTCCCACCAGATCTATCCCTACCCTCTTGAACGGTTCTTCAATTACAGGAGTGCTTTGTAATAGGGCCTTGGTTCTATCTTGCCTGGTGCCAACCCTCTGACATGGGTCACATGTCTGGCAGTATTTTTTTACATCATGGCCAATCCCTGGCCAAAAGAAGCGGTCTAGCACCTTGTACTTGGTTTTACCCCCCCCCCCAGATGTCCACCCAGAGGTTCTTCATGCGCTACTTGCATTATTGAGTTCCGGAACTTTGTGGGTACCACTAACTGACTGAGAGGTTCAGTGTGGTTACGCAGTTTCCGGCCTACTACCTCTCGATACAATAGCCCATCCTTAACAACATACCTCTCATGGTTACCTTCTTCATTAACCAACCCTTCTGCATCCACTTTAGCATACAACGGTTGTAAAGTGGAATCAGTCCGTTGTTCTATTTCAAATTGGCTGGGTTGGCTGATGCTGCCATCCTCAGCCACCACTGGTGCCTCTGGGTGCTCTTGCACCAGGGCCACCAGGCCACAACTTTGGGTCGGTTCACTTCCATCCTCAAGAGGTTCTTGCATTGTCGCCCCTGGCTGCCCAGCAAGTTTGGCCAATTGGTTCCCTACCAAGAGCGGGGTTGGTATCTCTGCACTTATGGCAAATTCTGTGATGCCTGACCACCGTCCTATTTTAGTAGGTAGGCGCGCCACTGGCGTGGAAAATGCTGGTCCGCCCAAACCCCTCAACACCATTTGCTTTCCTGGGACAATATCCCCATCACCAACTACTTCAGGCCTTACAATACTTATGGAAGATCCGGTGTCTCTTAGGGCCTTGAGACTTTGGCCCTTGACCGTCACTGACCATAAGTACTCTGGCTCACATCGTGTTTCCACCTCCATGTACACCGTCCCCTTGGTGATGACAGGCACTTCCGGGTCCTGTGTCTTAATTATCTGCTGTGTGCATTTGCATTGTGTACACCCTTCCTGCGAGGTAGGACTCTCTGGTGCAGTCTGTTTCTGGATGTAATAACTAGAATGCACCTCCTTTTTCTTGTCCGTGGCCATAGCCATGGCCTTGGGACACTGGGCCTTGATATGCCCTGTTTTCGAGCACAGGAAGCATACCCTGTCCCTGTTACTGGCATCACCGGGTTTAGGTTTTGCCCACCCTGGATTATTACCCTTTTCTGGAGCCTTAAACGGCATTCTCTTATCCATGGGAAGTGAAGGTTTACTTGTTTGGGTGTTTTTAGGATAAGATGGCTTGCCAGTCACTCCTGACTGCTTTGAATTGCCATTCCCTCTAGTCGCCACCAACCGATCAGCACAACGGGCTGCATCTTGCACTGTGACACATTCCTTGTCCTCCACAATCCAACGGATGTGGTTGGGCAACAACTGCATGAATTGCTCCTTTAATATCAATTCTGCAAACTGGTCGATGGTACTGACCTGCGATTCTCTCACCCAATCCCACAAGTGCCGCACCATGCGGGCTGCAACTTGCATATAGGTTTCCCCCTCCTTCTTCTCAACACTCCGGAAGGTTTGCCTATAGTGTTCTGCGGTTAGGTTAAAGCGTTGCTTAACCCGCTCCTGGAACACCTTATAGTCCCGGGCTTCCTCATCTGAAAGGGCGGCATAAAGGTCCAAAAGATCACCGCTAATTCGTGATCTCAAGTACATCATCCTATGTTCTTGTGGGATTTCAAATTCTGAGCACGCCCGATCAAAAGCCCTGAGAAAAGACTCGACATCATCCCCTTTTGTATATAAAGGAAACCTTTTGATGTCTATTTTCATGGGGTTAGGGGCTCCACCCTCACCCTGTCCAGGAACTGCCCCTTGGGCACCCTGCCCTTGGCTAGCTTTTAATTGGAGAACAGCCAGCTCATGAGCCCTAGCCTTCTCCTCCCTAGCCATATCCATTTCCTTTTCCATTCTTTTCATTTCCATTTCCCTTATCTTCATCTCCCGCTCGAACTCGAGCTTAAGTTTGAGCTCAGCGAGCCCTCTGTCCTGTGCCACTCCTGGCACAGCCTCAGGAGTCCCTGGGCCTGCACCCACACTTGGCTCTGGGGTTGAAACCTCCTGTTCCACCACAGACTCCATAACAGCTTTCCTTGGTTTGGCTCTGGGACCCTTGCCACCAACACGCCTAGCTGGCAGTCCCCCTGGACCCTTTGGAACAGCTTTAGCCCCTTTTCTAGTTAGCATCAAGTGTGGGACTCCCCACCACTTGATCTACTGTGCTGGCTGCTGATATTTGTAGCCAACACACAGGGAACGTAATTCCCTCCCTGGTTCCGTACTTTACCCAGGCAGTTTACCTCCGGAACCAGGCTTATTTGGGTGTAGCCACGTGGTTCAGCGTCCGGCTGGTGACCGTACTTTTACCCAAAGCAATTACCTCCGGCCACCAAACCTACTGACCCCACTATACTGTGGCTAGGCTCACCAAAATGCTAAGGCTCACAGCACACCAGGTCCTTACAAAGTACCCAAAGCCTTTACCTCAGGACCTGTGCCTGCTTGCCCATACCTACTAGCCCTCCCTGATGTCTAGCACACACACACTTCAGGGATGGAGGAGTTCTGACCCACAGGCACTACCGTAGGGCTCTGTGTCCAGACACCAGACTCATTCACAAAGGAGCCAAACTCTGGCTGCCCTTCTCAATCACACACAGTATTGCTTGCTACTGTAGTATTCTGGCCAAAGCGGACTGAATCAAGATTCGTCCCGAGCTGCCACCAAATTGCCACGATGCCCAGCGTTCCAGAAAGTGCCTGCCCTCACTAGGAGTGGTTTGGCCCTGTTAGGATGCTGGGTTCGTGCAACGGCCAAGTGAATACTACAGTGTGGACACAAAACACTGGTAGCAAGCGTTTCAACAGTAAACAAAAACAAGTTTATTATTATACACAAGCAATACTATAAATGAAAAATAAGGTTCAGGTATTTGTTGGATTAACTCAGGTTTAACTCAGTAAGTCTCTTAAGGCTAGGAGCTACCCCTTTCTCTAAAGGAAAATAGTTCCCCTTTTAAAAGACAAACCTCTCCACGTTCCTCTCCCTCTGGCTTGCTTCTGCCTCAGCTCAAGCCAAGCCAGTGTACCCAAACGTGGCCCTAGATGATCACAAGGCCCAGTCCGTCCTTGCTTGTCCGATCATCCAGCCTTGGATAGTTGCTAGCGAAGTCTCCCTCGGAGCCCCAATCTTCCTCGATTGTCCCCTTCAGAATTCGCTCAGCCAACAGCCCAATGGTCAGCTACTGGTTCCAGCTCCCTCAGGATTTCAGCTCTTCTTCTGATTTCAGCTCTGGTCCCAGCATGAAGACACCCTCTGCTGTACTCTGTGTTCATTTATACACATCCCCCTGATCCTGATTGGCTCTAGCCGCAACAAAATGCTGTTGGAGCCTCCTAACAGAGGCTGCTGTCCCTCCAGCCTGATTGGTGGGAACTCCTTCTCTAGCCCCTCCAGCACTCAGATCCCCGGACAGCTTTTCCCTCCAAAACCTTACTCCAGCCAATCACTGCAACAGGGCCCGCACAGGATTTCCCGCTCTTTTTGCAGCCCAAATCCCCAGGTTTGCAACAAGGCTGGCTTTTGCAGCTTGCAAGAAGCCTGCAATGCCAGAAAGCAAAGCAGTTTGCAGCCTGTACCCCTGAAACCGTCACAGTAGGGATGTGCATGATTTTTTAAAATATTTTATTCATATTGAATCAAATGCAAGAAAATTCATATTCATTTGAATAGATCCCCTTTGAATGTGGTAGGATTTGTAAACAATATGAATGTTCAATCCCATACAAATCCCATATGAACCTTCATACTAATGTATAAAGACATTCTATTCAAAATTTGAATGTCAGTTTTCAAATGTGCCAACATTCGATTCAGATCTGAATTTCTGAATTCAGCCAAATTTGTATGAATTTTGAATGTTACCAATATTTGTGCACATCCCCACCCAGAAGATAGGAAAATGAAAAAATGCTTTGCTTCAGAAGGTATTTTGATTAACAGCTAGATGCAGTGATGGCACAAAATGTGAGCAGAAACTAAGGTGAAGTTCCTGTAATTAAGACTTTGGGAAGATGAAAGCCAGAGTCTCTATTGATACACTGGGTGCATTCAGAAAGGGCTTTTTTTAATCACTCCTTTAGAAAATGTCTCTTTTCTGTAGTTGTTCAAAAAACAGGGTTTCAAACACTGAACCTTCATCCAGACAGCATTTACTTACACTATTCCATATTATTTGAATAATCCAGATTAAAGCACATCCAGACCCATTTTATTCCACATTTTATCTATGCTTTATTCCAGAATGTGCAAATAATGCATAATAAGTGCCATCTGGATGAAACTTAAAACAAATAAGCCTACCTCATATTTCCACATCTTGTTCTTCCTTCACCTTGATGTCTGGCAATGACTTCCTAACAACAAGAACTCTCCACTGATTGGCTAGCCTGACTTTTTGGTTGATCACCTGCGGCAGTTGCTCCACACTCTGTAATTGGTTGATTTCCCTGCACTTTGCTTATGTCGCTTCCCTCCAAATGCAACAACGACAACAACAAAAGAGCTACCTTGAGTGTTCTTTTACCTGGTATGAAGAAAATGTGTCCATTCCTAGGCTTCAGAACTGAGTAAGGAACTTTTTGGAATTTTATGTCTGCCCTTACCACCTCCAATTTACCCAGAGGTGTGTCTCATTAAGCATGTCTGATCATAGCCTCAGTCCCTCCCTTGAACCCCTCCTTCTGTTTTCTCAGCTGTCACTGGGTAGATGCAAGCATTGCACCATTTTCACAGGCAACTTACATTCTATTTTTGAAGAACATTTTTGAAACTATTCTTACCAGCTTTTCTTGACCAGTTGCAATAGCTGAACTATAAAAATCCATAGCATCCATTGCTGTTCAACTGATACATTTTGTTCAATCGGTCACATTCTCTTTCTTGCCTTTCTGTTGTCTTCCTGTTATTATTGTATTGGAAATGGCTAAAAACACTAGCAGAAATCCAATAATAGTAGTTGCAGCAGTTTTATATTAAACTGCATACCTGCTGAAAACAGATTAGTATTTTCCTAAGCAATCTGTTGAGTAAATAAAGGATTCCTCTTTTAAAAACCATAAAGTTATGGGGCTTTTTGGGTGTGTGTGTGTTCATAAATATAAATAAACTAAAACATTTCGCAAGAGTTGAAAACTGAAATTTAGCAAGCAAATAGGGGCTTTGCAGTTCCTTCTGAATATGTCTGCTTACTAGCCTAATTCCTTAGAAACCAGATATTCTGAATTTCAGTGGTAATGTTTAGAAATGAATTACAGGGAAGGAAAGGACAGGATTCAGTGTACAGACATCTTTGAAAGCTAATACTTAAAGGAATGAAACCTCTACCCTTTAATTTTTTTAGCAGAAAGAAAATTATCTGCCCATTAAAAAACTGATGGATCAAAATAAATAAAAAGAAGAATTTGGAAGCAATAATAAAAATTATCTTGCTCCTGTCAGGAAGCAACAGGACAAGAGGCAACAAAATAAGACAGATGGATGAAATAATAGAAACTATGGCGATGTCCTTGGGAAAACTTCAGCTGCACACACATGGGTGAAAGAGCTCAGTGAAGGCCAACAGCCTCTGCCCAGGCATCCAGCACTCCTCCAAGGGTGCTTGAGGGCTGTCATTCCCAGAAGGTGTGAAAAAGGATTCTGAGGGCTTCAACCCTCTCAGGTACTCAGCAACTGCCACATGGATGCATGGTGGTCACAAAAGTGACCTATTTGAGCTACACTCTGCCCAGATGTCTTTTGCATCATGAAAACTATGGGTCTGTTCTGGGACCGTTTCTGATATGACTAAAAAGAAATCCATGCAGCATCTCTGAAGCCATGGAACTTTTGTTTCCCAGCTTTGAAGATATTGAGGGTGGTGGGAGAGTGGTGGGAATACATCCTATGAGATACTCCTAAAAAGAGGTCTAAATGGTAAGCATTGTCCCATATTGTCACAAGGAGTCAAAACAGATTAGATTACATCTATGAGCAACAGCAACAAAGTGGACACCTTCCCTGCTTGGTTGCTTTGCCTTTCAAATCTTCCTTGTGTTCTGGGACATGAATGGCCACCACTTTGCTGGACTAGGGGAAAGCAAATGTGGGGTGTGCTTCTGTTATATTTATGTTACTTGTGCACTTGCATGTCTTGGCCATGCAAGTATTGCAGTTGGGGGACTTCTCTTCAGTGGCTTTGATGTTCCCAGTCAGGGACGTTGTCTGAAACATAGGAAATGATTGTGGAACTTGGCCATTTTCTGAGTTCCTGAGATCAGGCCCATGCAGGTGGCAGGCCCCCTGCCCAGCACCCCCCACCCCATCCCGGGGTCGTGGATGCACGTGAACGGCGTTTATCTGCTGCTGCTGCTGCTGCTGGCTCAATTTTGGCTGGAATATGCCAGCGACATTCTGTGCATGCTCACAGGGTGGCCCTCATTGGCCAGGCACCTGCACCTGCGCTGATAGCCAGTTGAGGCCAGGCAAGTGCCTGGTCAATGAGAAGCCGCCCCACAAGCATGCGCAGAATGTTGCCAGCCTATTTCAGCCAGAAATGAGCCGCCAGCAGCAGGTAAACACCGTTCACACCCTCAAGCAACCCTGGGGTAGGTTGGGAGGTGCTGGGTGGGGAGCCCACCACCTGCATGGGCCTGATCCAGGCTGATGCACCTTTCAGGAACCCAGAGAAGGGACCCGACGGTCCTTCCCACCCCTGGCTGCAAGGCAGCCAATTGGGGGAGGCCAGGGGAGGGGCCCAGCTGTCACAGAGGAAGAGCATTCAAACACTTTCCCTCCATGGCAGCTGGGGGTATTCCAGAACACTTGGAACACATATAGAGCACTTTTTAGCACTCTGCTTTTGGAACACGTCTAAAACACGTCGGGACACTTGGGGCAGCCTGGAATGGATCCAGCCACCCCACAAGAGTGAATGCAGCGTCCCGGCATGTCATAGATGCATTCCAACTCCCCCTCATGTGAAAAGGCCTCTGGCTTTTGATGTGTTTCTTTCTTTACATATCCACTTGTATGCAGAGAGTAAATCCACATACCTGCAATAGTAGCAGCTAATCCAGGCTGTATCTTCCACTGCTGGCTGTGTCCAAAAATCAATACAAAAAACTTATGAGCATTCACTCTGCCCAATTTAATAGAAAATATGTCCTACTTCTACTGCCTTTGCGGCCTTGTCTGAGCATCTAGGGCATCAAAGTCTGGATACACATTTTATTGAATCATATCTTCAACAACGTCTTCATATATTTTTAAAAGAAAAAGAGGGGAACCACACACACATTCCACACCATGGCATGCTAAACAAATGCACTAAGTGTCTTGACAGTTAAAACACCAGTGGAATACATGGACAAAAACCTGTGTGTGAATTTAGAGCAGCTGTGGGTCTTTCTGAAAAGGGACATTAATTCCTAATATGAAGCCAGTTTATATCTTTCTCTCTCAGCTTCAAAGAACTCTGACAATGTAATTGGCCCAGCTTGCAATAAAGACAATACTGCATTGTTAAACCACACAACAGATTTTAAGAGACTATCACTGGTATTACTCTTTTACCTTCTATTAAAACAAGTAAATGGTACAAGCTAGCTTTTATCTGATTTATTTTTCCCCCCTATCATTTTCTGGTTGCATTTTTATTAAAGATAATTTTCAACAACATATTGGTTCTTCTAATAAGTAAATTTAATCTGTGTCTCTTTAAAAATCAATATGGATATCCTGGTCTGAATGCCCATAAGGAACCAAGCTGGATTCAAACAGCTGACATCCTCATGAACTAAAGAAATGAAGGAATAAATCAAGGAGGTAGGACTGAGCAATGATTTTCCATCCCTGACTGGTTGCATGGAAAGATTAATATAGCAGGGAACCTTTTGGTCTTTGCTGGTTCAGTCTGAATGCCTAGATATTTGTTTATTATCTGTATTTATAGCTCAGGCTTCACCTGGCTCACCTGGCTTCACAATTAGCATCTTCTCAATTATTGTATGGTTCCTACCTTATGAAAAGTGATAGTTTCTCTTAAAGTAGAAATATTAGCTTAAAAAAAATCTATAGGGATTCCGCACTGTCCAGTGTATTGAAAGAGCAAATCTACTAGGGTGCTCCCTTCTGCAGGTGAAACCTCCTTTCGATCACATCAGTGGGTGGTAGGGATGTACATGAACAGATTTTTTGGCATTTGATTCATAACAAATTGAATGTTATAAAATTAATATTTATTTGAATAGATCCCCTTCGAATGTGGTAGAATTTTATTCAATATGAATGTATTCGTACAAATTTATACAAATATCTGATATGAACAAATACGTATCCGATACGTATCCAATAACAAATCTGCTCTGAAGGTATCAAATCCAACTTGAATCCACTTTTAATCCATTCTCAGTCCATGCTGAATGCAGTCTGGATCTGTTGCAGATGTGACTGGTGCAGCCGCTTTCCCACCTCCCAGTTTCACAAATTTCCAAACTATTTGTACGAAGGTTCTGAAACATTCATATTCATATAAATGTTAATGTACGAATGTTGTAACATTCAGTTCATGCACAAATGTCCAAATTTGGCCGAATTCATGTGAATAACAAATGTTATGAATATTTGTGCATTTTCCCGTGAGGAGGTTTGCTCCTCCTGGCTACTGGTCAGTACAGAATGACTCCATACCTCCTGCCAGATGGGGGGAATATAACACTGTTATGGCAACCATAGCCCTACTTCCCTCCCTCCCCCCCCGCTCCAAAAACATGCTAAAAACAATTGCTGGAAAATCCAGTACTGGTCACGGGTTTTCCAGCAATAGTGCATTTACTTACTTTTTGGACAGAACTGCCATGATGCTTCTGTCCAGCATGCATGGAGGCGAAAATGTGCACAGAGGTGATGATGAGCACATCTGGGTATTCTGGATGTCCAAACACCTGGATGCATGCATCAGTTTAAATGTGCAAGAACAGGTCCATCATGAAGCTCTCTACCTAGGAGGCTGTAATTATGTAGGGTGGATTTCCTGCATTATTGGGTCCTAGTGGCCACTTTCTGGAGACAGCTTATGTGTTTGCCAGTAACTCCAGAAATGGCAAAGATTTGAAATCAGGAGAATTTTATGGTAAATGTCTCAGTCAACCCTGGGAATGTCAGGGAGAAGCAACAAGAACTTGTCTTATATTCTCCTTTTTGAATGAAATGAACAGAGGAGTCCCATTTATATGTAGCTAGACAACCACAGAGCCTTGAAGCATTGCTACATGGCAAAAATATGTTAAAGCACTATAGTTCAAAAACAGTGTTAGAAGGTTGTTTGAGGGTTATTGACAGCATCTGATGTAGGAAGTCATGAACAAGATCTGTCACTTTGTTTGTTTGTTTGTTTCTGAGATATTTATATGTTTAGGGATTGATGACACATCCAAGCATATATAGGCTTGTTAAATGCTTTGCAAATGCAATGGAAAACATACAGCAGTAAATACAGCTCAGAAGTGCTATACCATTGGTCTTTTAATTTTATGAGTCCAATATGACATACCTCTAATGTTTGTTTGTTTTTCCTATTTTGGCCATCCTTCACCTGGGTCCTGTGGGAGGGTTATAAAATATATGACTGACGTAAAGCTAGTGTTAATGAGAACTGTTTCCTTCAGTAGAGTGGGTGGGGGGGTGACAACTCACTTGGAGCAACTATTAGCATAGTCATGGGCAGGGGAAAATACAGAAAGGGCATATCAGGAGGAGTGGTAGGTTATTAAAGAAATTCTGCATTCCGATTAGCACAACTGGTACTTCCCTCCTTCCCCATTTTGCCACAGGTTATCATTGTATGAGTCCCTTCTAGTTTGAGTCTCCTCAAGCTGCTGCTGATCCTTGCCAGCTAAGGATCACACTGATCAAATTTCTTCCACACATTGTTTTCAAGGTTCAGCAATTAGTTGGGCTCTGGGTATTTTAAATATTAAGTGCTTTTTAGGTGATGTCCATGGACTTGGTAGGGGCAAAAGAGCTCTGGAAGCGTTTGCACTGTAAACCTCTTCTGTTACCAGATCTGCTTCAGTAATAAACTGTAAGCAAATGTAGATAATCTGGGCTATTTTAAAACCCAGAAACACCAAATTTAACATTTTTTTGAGGGGAATTAGTAGCTAGATCTACAGGTTTTAATAATGAGGAATAACCAGAAAACAGAGACAAGACCAATTTCAGACTCAGAACCAGTGTTTCTTGTTAAACCAGAGCAAAGAATTTATTAGAAATACAGAAGAGAAGTTGAAATGAAATGATATAAAGCCATATCAGAAGCATTTTTCATTAGACATTTAAGCCAAACAAGGACAAACATGCAAGGACTTTAAACATGGCTAAATAACTAAACAGCCCATATTAGAATAATTCTATGCATTAAACTGGTAATTTCAGTTTTGTGGAAGGACTGTGCCCAAGCCAGCAAGGAGGTAGAAAAATCACCCTTAATACTAAGATATTCCCTAACCAAAATTAAACAATAGAAAAACCATAGAAAATAGGGGGAAGTAAGGAGGAATGGAATTTGCTCTCACCACTGTGCCTTAGATGGGAGATTTCAGCCGATCTGTGCCTCTTCAGGAACAAAAATAGAAAATAAAAATATAAATAAAGAAAAATGATCCCTTTTATTAATCCAGTCTAAAAAAAATGAGTAAAATATCTCAAAAATAAAAATAAAAATAAATAAATAAAACCAGTTGAAATGGGCTTCTGCAATTGTTCTGACCAAGCCAAATTCAGAACAACTTTCAAAATTTAAAATGCAGCAAAAAGAAAGAAAAATGGGGGGGGGGAGCAAAGCTCCTTCAGCTCTTTCTCTTGTCCTTCCATAGCAGATATGAGGAGGGAGACTCCTCCTGAACTCCTTCTCTTCTCTGCCTTTCTTATAGTGAGAAATTGGAACCAAAACAAAACAAAACAAAAAAACTGTCGATTATGGTCCTTCCTTTGTTAATAAAAGAAACTAACTTCTTGTAACCTTTTTCCCAAAAAGATGCAAATCAGCTTAACATCACCTCCAAAAGTTCTTCCTGAAAAGGCAAAAACTGGTTCTTCAAGTGTCCAAAAGAAGTTAATTTCTTATGCTAACCTGTCTCCCTGAGCAATTCTCATCCTATTGTTTCTCTTAAGTCAAAGTACAATGGAATAGCTTCATGTGTGTGCTTAGCAGATTCTTGCACCCATTAGACTCAAGACCCACTTCCTCAGGAACATCTGAATTATTTTATTAAAACAAAGGATATCCTTCCTCTCCAAACCTC